>CM077000.1:10567899-13523732 GCA_039090855.1 Macrothele yani | reverse complement strand
ATCGGCAGAAAAAGCTTACATTTCCACGGCAGTATTGGAATTTGCTTTTCGCTGATTGGCAAAGGATTGCCTTCTCCGATGAGTCACGCTTTCTGCTTCATCGAAAGGATTCACGTTGGAGTATAAGGCGAGAAACATCGAAGAACAAACACTCTTCAACCATTTCTGGCAGAACACAACCTGGTGGGGGCAGCGTTATGGTCTGGGAATGTTTTCGTGCCATTCTCTGGGTCCACTGATGCCTGTGGAAGGCACTATGGACCGAATTCGTTATGAATCCATCCTTGCAGATTACGTACGGGACAGATGGGATCTTCCAGCACAACAATGCAACGTGTCACACAGCTAGAAATGTCCGAGACTGGTTGGAAGAGCGCGATGAAGACTTCAAAGTACTTCCCTAGCCCCCTAATTCTTCAGATTTAAACCCAATTGAGCATTTGTGGAGCCAACTCGATCGTGTTGTTCGCTCTACGGATCCTCCACCACGCATTCATTCTCCAGCAGCTGTCAGATGCGCTGAAGTCAACATGGTTCCACATACCTGTGAACACCTTTCAGCACGCTATTGAGTCACTCCCATCCCGTCTAGCTGCTGTTCGCGCTGCACACGGCGGTTACTCTGGATATTAGCTGGTGGTCACAATAATGTGACTCGACCGTGTATGTTTAAGTAAACACACTCATTTCAAAATACAAGGGGCATCCTGAAAGTAATGCCTCTTCTTTAATAACTTGAAATTTTAAAGTGATTTCAATGAAAGTGCACTGACATGTACTATGATATGTTATCAATGTCGGAACAATTTTTTTTCAGAATCCGAAATAAAGATCATGAATGACAGAGAAAAGCAGCGATCCGTAATTGAATTCCTGGGAAAAGATAGATGTGGGGCTCCAGAAATCCGCAGAAGTCTCCTGGTGGTGTATGGAGATGCCACAATCGATATCAATAATGTCCAAAGATGGATGAAGAGGTTTCGAGAGGGAGAAAGTTAAGTGTTGGACAAACAACGGAGTGGAAGACCCGCAATTGCAGTGACAGATGCCAACTGGCAACGTGTGAAAGACCTCATCACAGCTGATCGTCGTGTCACCATCCAGGAGTTGTGATTCAATTCATTGTGGTCATAGTGCTATGGAAACATTAATTAGGGATATGCGCTACAGAAAAATTTGTTCAAAGTCTATCCCAAGAAACCTAACCCGTGAACAATGTGAGCAAAGGGTGAACATGTGCTGGAACTTCTTGGACTGTTATGAGAGAAAGGGTTTTTTTTTTTTTTTTTTGATTGGAGGTTTAACGACCACCGTGAGCAACTCAATGGGCTATAAGCAGTCGCCCGTCCCTAATTTAGGGGCACTGGTTCCAGGGAAGGGAGAGAGCCAGTGCCGTAAGACAAACACAACATCCATGCCTCACCGGGATTCGAACCCGGACCCCTTACGGACGAATGATCAGAGGCCATCGCTTAGACCACTGCGCCACCGGGGCGGCGAGAGAAAGGGTGAGGTGTTTTTCTCTAATGTTGTGACGGGAGTTGGATGCTCTTTCATAACCCAAAAACAAAACACGTACGTCAATGGAATGGCATCGCACATCTTCACCTCAACAGAAAATGGTGAAAACAACTCGTTTCGCAGGGAAAGTGATGGTGACAATTCTCTGGGAATAACGTGGTTTCATTTTAACTGATTTCCTTGAACGGGTTGCAACAATAAACAGTGTTCACTATGTGCATACATTGTAGAAGCTAAAGAAAGCTATCAGAAGGAAAAGACGTGACATTCCACTTCATGGTGTTTTACACCATGATAACGCACGTCCCCCCATCTCAATGGAGACTTCTCAGACTATTGCCAAGATGGGGTGGACGCAGTGGCGTATATTCCAGGCTACCTGCGAAGCCTAGAGAATGCACAAATAAAACTGAATTAAATATGCACAAAGAAAAGTCAATTATCAACGGTATTAAAATATGTCGATGTTTTCCGTGCGAAAAAAAATGCGTGCGGATTCGCTTCTTTGACTCAATCTGGCGAGCGAAAACCAACGGCATAACGCAAGCAGCTCTTCTACACTCTTCGCACTTCTGATGCGAACAAATTCCGTACAATCGCCTGCTAGCATTTCCATGACAATGGGCCATTGCTTTAGGAAACGGTTTTAACGTACCAGGAGATGTGACGTACCTGCCAGAAGGACGCACACGACATAAAGGCAGATAGGAATCAGAACAAAACGTCCGCGTAGCTCAATTGGTAGAGCAACTTATTCCGGAATGAGGGGACCCGGGTTCGAATCCTGGCGCGGATAAAAATGACTGAGAAATTTACTTCGTTATAAGGTTTGTTCAGAAAAAACAAGTTAGACTATCTCAGTCACTCGCATACTTCCGCCTAAAAGTGTTTCGCGAGAGTTGTTTCAGTTTTTGTGAAATGTCAATGAATTAAAATCAGAGATATTATTTCTTAAATTCGTGTCTTTGTTGGATTCAAACAGCTTTAATAAATATTGTGAAAGCTTCCCTGAACATCTTCTGTCAGAATTTAAAGAACTCTATGCTTCAAATTTCGATACAGCTAGACTAAAAATGAACTGAAAGTGTTTTATTCCCTTGATGAATACAAAAACAAATCAGTAAGAGACATTACGTGTTACATAAAGTTGAATAAATTGGACATAGTGTTTAGTGAGGTGTACAAATTAGCAGACCTCATAGTAAGCTTTCCATCAACAACTGCAGAAAGAAGTTTTTCAGCATTAAAAAGAATCAAGGTATATCTTAGAGCCACACAACAACATGCACATTCGAAAAACTTTGCTGTTTTGTCAATAGAGAAAAACATTTTAAATATGAAAAAGTACTCGGAAGAAACATTTTATGAAAACGTAGCACTCAAGTTCACACAAAAGGAGAAGAATGAAGTTCATGTACAAATAAAGTATTCAGAAGAAGATTGAAGTTCGTGTACAAATAAGTGTTCAAATCCTAATCCTCATAATTATTTGGTATCATGTTAGCAATAGCATGTACCTAAAATTTAGAAAAAAAGTTACTTCTATTACTAAACAATTTAAAAAAAAAAAAGTTCTCGGGGGGGGGGTGAGATAACCCAGGTTTCGGACCCAAGATACGCACTGTGTGGAAGGTAACGCTTCCACCACCTGCACCCCCGCTACAGTCCTGATTTAGCTCCCTCAGCCTTTTTCCTGTTTGCCCTTTTTAAAAAACCCCTTCGTGGAAAACGTTCCTACGATGTGACAGACGTTTCACTGGCTGTGAACTCATCGGTGAAACGACAACCTCAGGAATTTTTCCAAAATGGATTTTACCAATGGGTTCAAAGATGGAGAAATGTATAGAAAGTGATGGACAATACTTCGAATAGGATAGCATTATTAACAATATATCCAAGTATTTTGCCAAGTTTCACATTTTTGCTGCTACAAATAAAAATCTTATGATGGACGAGGCATTACTTTCAAGATGACCTTCGTACTGTATATTGTCAGTAAATGCACTCATAACACATTTAATTGTGTAAAAAAATTTCGTAATCCCCTTCCCCCCTGAAAAAAGTTTCCTGGTGCGTCACTGCAGTAGACAAAACATTAGAGATAATGGTGATGGGCAGTTGACACGGGCATCCCCCAGGCAGAGTGGAACAGACCCAAACCAAACGCAGGCGATAAATAGGAGGACAGTAGGGCTTCCCAACAATGTATCGCAATCGACAAACATGGTCAAACGTGGTGATCTGAGCGACTTTGAACATGGACGCATTATTGGCGCACGACAGACAGGTGAGTATGTATCGTCGTTGTGAGTGTTGTCTGTAAAAAAGTAGTCGCATTCCTTATGAAGCCGTTTTTAGGTTGAATTCTTACATCTAATCTTGGTGACATTTGCGGATGTTATCCTGCACAAACAAAATGTTTACACCGTGTGATCACTGAATTGACTACCGCTATCAAAAGTGTATGCGGCCTGTTTTCCACGTGATTTTCGAGAGGGCGCGATCAGTTGACAGACGCAGCATATTCAGGGTGTCCCAAAAGTTACTTTGCCAATTGAACGGGCTCCAGGGATGGCTGTAAGGGATGGATGGAATGGAAATTCAGAGTGTAGATGTTACGCAGTATAAGAAATTAGGGGAGACCTTTATCCAGCAGTGGATTGATAACGGATGATGATTTTTTATTTATTTATATATATATATATATATATCCTCAGCCATTATCAATCCACTGCTGGGTGAAGGTCTCCCCATATTTCTTCCACAATTGTCTGTCCTGGGCCTGTCTCCTCCATGTCACTCCAGCACACTTTCGAATTTCATCCACCTCCCATGCTGTCTTCTTCTGGGTCTCTTCCTGTCCCTCGAAATCCAGTCAATAATTCCGGTTGTCCATTGGTGGTCCGTTCTTCCGGCAACATGTCCAGCGCATTGCCATTTCAATGATTTCACTCTGGTCATTTTCCTTATCCACAAGTTCCTCTTCTTATCTTTCCTGGTTACACCAAGCATGCATATCTCCATGCTTCTTTGAGTTGTCTGCAGTCTTTGTATGTCTTTTTTAGTTAAGGTCCATGTCTCTGTTCCATACGTAAGCACTGGCAGGATGCTTTGATTAAACACTTTTCTTTTGAGACATAATGGCATACTGCTCTTAAAAATTTTACTGTTTTTTTCCAAAAGCTTTCCATTCAAGTTTTTTATACGCCGATTAAACTTGGATGGAGAGCTTTTGGAAAAACAGTCTAACTCAGGTCTAACAAAACAGTGTAACCTACGTCTTACTCCGCGGATAGTATGAGGCGACTTACGACCGACCACCTGTGACAAAAATAGGTCAACTGAAATCAGCGTTAAAAATAGGTGCCGCGCACTAATCATGTTAGCATATTGGTAAACAGCATGGAGTCCAATTCGCGTACTGCGCAATACATCGTGCGCACGACGCTCCCTGTGCTCTGGGGTGATAATGCAATATTTCTGGGAGCGTTTGGCTCAGTCTATCTCTGTAACCATCAGCACCACACGACTGTGCGTGGTATCGTTTTAAAGCTCTCGACGAGATCTATTCAAATATTTGAAGAATATTCGGCAGTGGTTTGAACTGAACATTTTAAAAATTGTTTGCTTGTGAACCGGTGAACACTTTTGACAATATCGCTGTTTATCTAGACAACCGTGAATGCAAAACGACTGCGTGGTTGGTATCGGTTTAAAGCTCTCGGCGAGATCTATTCAAATATATAAAGGACATATCGCAGTGGTGTAAACTAAAAATTTTTAAAAAATGTTTTCGTGTGAACGGGTTAACATTTTCTACAGTGCTGCGGAATTCGCCGAATGAACGCAAGCAAAAGTGGAAAAAATCAAAACGAGAAGCAAGAGCAAGTGATAAGGAATATAGAAAGCTCAAGACGACTGCAACCCAACGAACTAGAGAGTATCGAGAACGCCTGAAAGCAGCAGCTGCCGAACAAAAATCCAATACAGCGATCGTAATCCTACGTTCCAAATTGACTGCTCAATCAGAACTGATCCAACCTAAGTTTCTTTTTTTTAGTTTTTTCATGTTGACCTTGCTAGGCATGTGTCACTGTATACAATTTCCTGAAAAATACGTCACTAATTTTTTCAAAAATCGAAGTGTCGTAAAGGCATTTTTTTAAACGGCGTATGTTAACCGCATTGCCGTTTAATCTGCGGATGGATTATATGACGAAAAATACGAAAATCGGCAGCTGATTTTATATATGTATGTGTGTAATGTCCACCAACTTTGAATGAACAAAAATATTTCTGTTTTATACGAAATGTGATTTGTCTTGCGTTAGTTCTTTTTATATATTTTTGCTCTCATTAGCATTTGGAAAGAGAGAGAGAGAGAACAAAATAAATCGTAATTTCCTACATCAAGAGGATTTTTATGGGGTTTTGTGCGCCTGCGAAATCACTGCATTTATACTAAAGAGGAGAAAGTATTCTGGATCAGTGTCATCTCCGGCTCCTGGAATCAGATACGTGCGGAGATCACTCCCACAACTGCAGCACCGATTCCGTTGCATTCGCCAAAGCTTCCCCGGCAATCATCAAAATCTCCGGTGGTTATCAAGTCGAAAGTAATTGCTTTGGCATTCTCTGCAAGAAAGCGCAATTAGCACTTGGATGTTGGCCAACCAGAAAGATTGTACACTACGCTTTGCTCTCCAGAGAAAGGAAGACAGACAGGAGGAAGAGATTTTCTGCAAAACTATTTGTCCTCCCAAAACAAAAGCCTCAATTATTCAATTTCAACCAACGCTCTGAAATATACTGGTAGTCGCCGATGCTGCTCGAGATATCTCTAGACGGTATTCGATGATAAATACAGGAGAAAAGGTATTTTTACTAAACTCCCGCGAAGAATATCATCTTAAAAGTAAAACAACCTTCGAAATATTTTTATCAAATAAAGAATTAGCATCGGGAACTAGAACCTTCAGCAGAGCACTGGCTAAATGTGTAACGAAGTAGCACTTGCTCAAGATATCACTGGATGGTATTTGGAGATTGATACTCGAAAAGTAACATTTTTACTTATTTCCTAGAACTGCCAAGACTGTCTGATGTTTATCTTCAAAAAGCTAAGACGTTTTTCCAAGTTTCAATAAAACAAAATAAAAAAACCTACATCCAGATCCACAAATTTCAGATGAAGATGTGGTAAACAGCGGGATAATGGCGACCAGTATTTCTTAACAACGGCTATACAGTTAAATCTGAACTTGAATGTAGATTCGTTACATTGTTATTATTGATAAACATTGTGAGGCGAAGACAAACTTTCCGCAGAACTAATGTGTACTTCCAGACTGATTGTTATGTTTTGTCAGTTTACCTAATGACCCGCGTCATCTACGTTATTATATTGGAAAGATTGCAAAGACTTAATTTATCTTGCTTTGCCAGGAGCAAGGACTTTCCTTTCATTTGCTTTTCTTCCTTCTCCTGAAGCATCCTTTTTTACGCTTTGCAACCCAATCGTAGGCTGAAGAAGCGTATATGCTACAGCTTTGTCAGTCTCTGTCCGTCCGTCCGTACCATAACTCACGTAAAAATGGTTCGATTTCGATAAAATTTTAGTATGCAGTAGGGGACCACCAGGAGAAGAACTCTATTGAAAATAGATAAAATGGGGTCAAAGGTCAGGACACAGGAGCGGGATCCATTCCATTGCCCTTACGCGTCACAACTTGCGTTAAAATGGTTCGATTTCGATGAAATTTTAGTATGCGGCATGATTTTACAAACTTGCTTTTTCTTTGTGATACATCGACAGACCTGAGGATAAACCCTACTGAAAATGGGCGGAAATGGGGTCAAACGTCAGGACATAGGAGCGGGATCCATTCCATTGCCTTTATGCGTCATAACTTGCGTGAAAATGGTTCAATTTCGATAAAATTTTGGTATGTGATAAGGGACTACCTGAGGACAAATCCTATTGAAAATGGGAGAAATGGGGTTAAAGGTCAGGACATAGGAACGAGATGCATTCCATTGCCCTTATGAGCCATAACTTATGTAAAAATACTTCAATTGCGACAAAACTTTATCATGTTGTTCCGAAGGTATACTGAACTGGTTCTGTTAAATATCGTCGAAATGAGGTCAAAGGTCAGGACACAGGATCGCGATTTATTCCACAGCCATTATCCTCACAACTTGAGTAATGATTACTGGTATGCTGGAAAGCGTATCATTATCAATGCAGTGCATGATTTTACTAACTTGTTTTTCCTTTGTGATACATCGACAAGACATAGGCAAACCCAAGGACTACAAATCGTCTCCCGTCCCTATTTTTGGGCCTATGGTCCAGGAAAGGGACAGAACCAGCTCCTTAGGGCAAACACACCACTCCTGCCTCATCCTGGAAGCGAATTCGGGCCCACTTACCAGTCGGCCACTGGAGGCCAAGAATCAAGAGCGGAAGACAATTTGTAAAGCCTTGGGTTTGCTCATGATGGTCAATATATCACAAAAAATAGAAAAGGAAGCTTCAGGAGAAAGGAAAAAACGAAAGAAAAGCAAAGTAAGTCTGTGCAATCTTTACGATATAGAGATTTATGCATACTCCTCTAAATAGGCACGCACTCGCACTATTTGATCGAACGCATTTGGACACTTGCCTATCCACAAACATCCCGTAACAGGAAAGGAATTAATATAAAGTTGATCACCCTTTCCTGCTATTACAGCATACACTCTTCTGGAAAGGTTTTCCAGTAGATTTTGGTGCGTTGCTGCGGGAATCGCCTCCCACTCTTCCACAAGAGCATGAGTCAGGTCAGCGGTTGATGTCGGGCTTCGACCTGGCTGGCAAGTCACACGGAAGCGAGGTAGAGATTTATGAAGAGGACTTGAGGAAGGGAGTGTCTGACCTCAAGTCTTAAGCAACCCTTAGAAGTAGGAAGCTAGGAGATTTGGGCTGGAGTGCCAGACAGAAAAGTCACACGGAAGCGAGGTAGATATTTATATAGAGGATTTTAGGAAAGAAGTGTCTGACCTCAGGCCTTAAACAACCCGTAGAAATAGGAAGCTAAGAGATTTGTGCTAGAGTACACGACAGCAGTGTCACACGGAAGTGAGGTAGAGATTTATATAAAGGATTTCAGGAAAGAAGTGTCTGACCTAAAGTCTTAAGCAACCTTTAGAAGTAGGAAGCTAGGAGATTTGGGCTGGAGTGCCAGACAGAAACGTCACACAGAAACGAGGTAGAGATTTATATAGAGGATTTTGAGGAAAGAAGTGTCTGACCTCAGGCCTTAAACAACCCTTAGAAATAGGAAGCTAAGAGATTTGGGCTAGAATACCCGACAGCAATGTCACACGGAAGTGAGGTAGAGATTTATATAAAGGATTTCAGGAAAGAAGTGTCCTACCTCAAAGTCTTAAGCAACCCTTAGAAGTAGGAAGCTAGGAGATTTGGGCTAGAGGGCCCGACAGGAAAGTCGCATGAAGGAGAGTTAGAAATGGGGAGGAAAACTCCCTTATTTATAATCGGGTTGCGAATATCCGGGGTCCGACGGCTTAACGTGCCCATCCGACGCACAGCGGATTTTTTTTTTGTGGTTCGAGCTTTCGTACCTGCCTGGGATCGATCCTGGGGCTCTTCCGTGGCAGTCACGAACGTTGATCACTATGCCATCCGCAACCTTAACTGCCGCACTTGTTTGTCTTGTGGTTTTTATGCATACTTGAGGGATGGGTAAATCACATGATTAGTGCGACTGTTTTCTCCGATCTGACATACATGCGTTATGCAAATTTTAATTTTTCTACGAAAAAAAACGACAAAACATTCTGGCACACACAATAGCGCAACGTTTAGGGCAGAAAAAAAACAGCTGGCACAGATTTAATGAAGAGGTAATGGGGAATGAAAATACGTTGGCGACTTTCGAATCTTTCGGAAGAGGATGACGCAATCCAAGATAAAAGAAAAAAATATTTCCCTTCTGGCTCATCAGGAATGCAAAGATTTGTCTCTCGATGCTGGAATATGTCTCAGACCAAGAATAGAAACAGCTGACAAGGAAAGCAGTTTGAGCTCTAACGACAGAGCAAATGCCAAGAAGTCAAAATACTGAAGATATATTTCTAGTTATACCAGATACAATGTTATGCAAAAGAAAACTTGGCCTAGATACTGTGGTTGGTAAGAAGTTTAGAACGGCATATGCCTGTAAATCTGTGCATCAAATAGACAGCTTTATATTAAAACGGAAATTTACAAAAAAATGAATGTGTGCCTCTTCATTACACACGGTGTAGAATCATTCTTTTACTCCGTGAAAAACGTTTAATAAAATTCGGCAAAATACCTGCTAAAGTTACTTTCTGGTCATTCCGTGGAAAATCACCCGGGGGTGATTTCTGACACATTGTTTGTCCATCTGGAATGTCATATTTTATGAGTTGCGATCCGGTTTTTTTTGTTTTGTTTTTCTTAATCTGCCGTTTCGGAATTACAAGCCAAAATGGACACCATGGAGTGGAAACATCACACCCAGACAGTTGTTTGTTTCAACTGTACAAAACCAATAAATGGCAGAGACCTCGAACTGGTCTCATTTTAAAAATAGCATACGTCGATCTACACCAATGAACCCTACATTGAAGAGCAATTGAATTAGAGACAGCTGGCGTTATACAAATGTGGCGCTATGCGCGGCCCTGTTAACGGAAACGACATTACGTACGCAGCGCTCCTACAATATAAGGAGTGATGCGACGGGAATCAGTAAGAGTCAGACGCAGTATGGGTAAGACGAAGGACCTAAGCGCATTTGATCGTGGGAAAATTGTCGGGGCCCGACGAATTGGTCACTCCGTCTCGGAAGTCGTGCAGGCACTGGAATTTTCACAAGCCACTGTGTCACGGGTGCACCGTGAATACATCGAATCCGGTAAAACCATCCCTGCAAGGGCCAACTGCCGTGGACAGCAGCGTGTGGATGAGCAGGGTCATCGTCGGCTAGCTCGCATTGTAACAGCAGATAGATGGGCCACAGTGCAAGAAATCCCTCGGCAATTTAACGCTGGTGCACGAAAACGTGTAAGCAGCCACAACATTCAGAACCATCTCCTCGCTATGGGGTACAGAAGCCATCGTCCCACGAGGGTACCGCTGCTGACCGCACATCACAGGTTGCAAAGATTTTCATGGACGCGGGAACACCGCCACTGGGCCCTAGAGATGTGGAAAAATGCTGCCTGGACTGATGAGTCGAGGTTCACGTTGGTACATGCGGATGGCAGGATAAAAGTACGGCGCAAACCACATGAAGCGATGGATCCTTCTTGCCAGCAGGGTACTCTTCAAGCTGGTGGGGGTGGTATTCTCGTCTGGGGACTGTTTACGTGGACTGAAATGGTACCCCTGGTACGTGTGACATCGTTCCTCGCAGATCAACGTTATCGGGATATACTGGACGACATTTGCTCCCGTTTGTGCGTCTTCAACATACCACTGGGGAACCTCATCCTTCAACAAGACAATGCACCGTGCCATCGCTTTCAAATTGTATCCGAATGGTTGGATGAACTCTCCACCGACGTGACCTCGCTTCCTTGGCCAGCTAGGTCACCTGACCTTAATCCCATCGAGCACATCTGGGATGCCAACAAGAGATACGTTCCAGGCTCTGACCCCCCTCCATCAAATCGTCGTGAATTGTGGGAGCTTGTTCAGGGGTCGTGGATCCGTATATGGCTTCCCAACGCTTCCGGTGTCTTGTCGAGTCCATGCCGAGACGAATCGCCGCCGTCATCAGGGCGAAAGGTGGTGCTACACGTTACTAGACAGGTATCTCTAATTCAATTGCGCTTCAGAGTACATTATGACCACCTACGTGATAAGCTGTAGGACCCCCTTTAGCCAGCGAAACCGGGGCCACTAGGCGAGGCATCGATTCGATGAGGTGGCGATAGGTATCCTGGGGTATCTGGTACCATAGTGTTAACAGCAGGTCCTCCGGTTACCATACATTTCAGGGTGGTGTTGATTCAGTGCGAACCCGCTTTTCCAAGTCTAACGACAAATGTTCGATTGGGTTCATGTCAGATGAATTTGGAGATTAATAGAAAGTCATCAGCATGTTCCTCGAACCACTCTGTCGATTCTGGCAGTGTAGCTTGGCGCATTATCCTATTGGTAATGGCCATCACCAACAGGGAACACCGTTACCATGAATGGGTGAACTTGGTCCGCAACGATGTTCAGATACCTGACAGCTGTCAGGGATTGTGCTATTGGGATAATGGGGCCTAAAGTGTCCCAACAAAACATCGTCCACAGCATAACACCAGCGCCGCCAGCCTGTTTCCACCCAAGAGTGAATCCAGGTACCATAGCCTTCGTTGGTAATCGACATATTCGTGCTCTGCCGCCTACGTGATTCACAAAGAATCTTGATTCTTCAGACCAGGCCACTTTTTTCAATGATTCACTGCTCAATCTCGATGATCTTGAGCCCATTTCATGCGCTGTTGGCGATGACGTGCAGTGAGCATGGGGACCCGGCTGGGTCTTCGGCTACGCAGGACCATGCGCAGAAGGCTGCGATGAACTGTGTGCTGTGACGCATTGCCCATATCACACCCACAGTTGTAGCTGCTGGTGATTTTTGTCGCGCTGTAGCTCTGCGATCGCTGTGAACAATGCGCGACAGTCTCCGCTTCCTTTTGGCATCAATGGAGCTGCGGACGACAGACGGCTGGACGACGGTTCGTCGTTTGGCCATCTGTGCACCACTTTTGATACGTACTCACTACAGTGGCACGTGAACAACCAACAAGCTGCGCAGTTTCTGAGATCGTAGTTCCAAGGCGCTGTCATCACAATTTGTCCGTTATCAAACGCCGAAAAAGGGGCAGCTTTTCCCATTCTGACTCCGAACACTCTACTAACCGAAAGCCGTTCCTCCGGTTGTATATATACTTCTCTGACGCCTGCGCCTAATAACTACAGACTTATACAATCCCTTCGGTCTCCAGGTGCGCTCATTTCTCTAGACTGGGGGGTGGGTGGTCATAATGGAATGACTCATGAGTGCATAAAGGGAATATATAAATATTTACTAGACATTACTATAATGAGAAGAAATCATTAAGTGAAATTCAAGATTAAAATTGATGTTTTTTTTTAATTTTTTATCCATTACCGTTCTTATAGGGGGTTCAAAAAAAATCGTATTTGTCTTATTTTTAGCCTATAAGGGGTACTTTAAGCTGCAATAAATAACTACAGACTTATACAATCCCTTCGTGCTAAAAGAGGGGTCCGAAATTGCAGATTTTTAGAAAATCACAAAATTTTATCAGAGCTGCAGAGTATGATCCAGGAACTTGCTCACAAGAGTAAAGAAGTGGGATTAAAAATGAACTTTCAGAAGACAAAAGCGATGTACAATGCTTTTACAAAAAATGAAGATTTATCGATTGATGGGGGAAAAGCTGGAGATAACCAATACCAACATTTATCTTGGACAGCAGATATCAAGTGAGGGTCACATTGATGAAGAAATTAATCGGCGTACAAAACTTGCCTGGAGAGCTTTTGGAAGAAACAGCATAATTTTCAAGAGCAATATGCCATTATGTCTTAAAAGAAAAGTGTTTGATCAATGCATCCTTCCAGTGCTTACGTATGGTGCAGAGACGTGGACCTTAACTAAAAGAGACATACAAAGACTGCAGACAACTCAAAGTAGCATGGAGAGGTGCATGCTTGGTGTAACCAGGAGAGATAAGAAGAGGAAGTCGTGGATCAGAAAAATGACAAGAGTGGAAGACATGATCAGAGTTAAATCCCTGAAATGGCAATGGGCTGGACATACTGCCAGAAGGACAGACCATCGATGGACAGTCGAAATTTTAGATTGGATTCCAAGGGACAGGAAAAGACCCAGAAGGAGACCACATGTGAGAGGGGTGGATGATATTCTTTTTTTTTTTTTTTTTTTTTTTTTTTTGGTTGGAGGTTTAACGACCACCGTGAGCAACTCAATGGGCTATAAGCAGTCGCCCGTCCCTAATTTAGGGTCACTGGTTCCAGGGAAAGGAGAGAGCCAGTGCCGTAAGACAAACACAACATCCATGCCTCACCGGGATTCGAACTCGGACCCCTTACGGACGAATGATCAGAGGCCAGCGCCTTAGACCACTGCGCCACCGGGATGATATTCAAAAGTATGCGGGAGTAACATGGAGACTGGCACAAGACAGACCGTTGTGGAAGAAACTTGGGGAGACCTTCGTCCAGCAATGGATTGATAATTATTGCCGTTAAGCCTAGAAGGAAAAACGTCTTAGCGCCAGGTTCTTCTACACTATTGTTTCTATCATAATTGTTACCATGAAAGAAATACGGGATTACATCATATAATACAAATTTTGAAGATGACAATCCGTTTTCTGGTGTAAATGTAACAAGGATGGTCATTCAGGTAAAATCCTAAAACTTGAAAATTTCATTGTCCTGGAGCGGAACTCAAACCCGCGTCTCCCAGGTAGCGCCCGGGTATGCTAACCACTACACCACCCAGAACGACCAAGTGTCCTATTGTCATCTTCAAAATTTGTTTGTTACCGTTAGAACTAGAAGAAAAAGTGTCTTAGCACCTCTAAGTCCCTTATACACCATTATTTCCATCATACTTATTACCACGGGGTCAAGAAGAAGTGTCTTGGCATCGCTATCTTCCTTCTACGCCATTGTTTTAACCTTAATTATTGGCATTAAACCTTGAAGATATGTATTAGCAACCCTAAGGACCTTCTACACAATTGTTCCTTTTATATGTATTACCAGGAAGTCTAGAAGAGTTTCCGCATCGGTATTGCCCTTCTACACCATTGCTTCTATCATAATTATTGGCGTTAAGCCTAGACGGAAAAGTGTCTTGGCAATTCTGATGTCTTTCTACACCATTGTTCCTGTCATCCTTATTGCCGTTGGGTTTGGAATAAAAAGTGTCTTAGTGCTCTGAGGCCCTTGCTAAGACATTTTTAATCATAATTTTACGTAGATTAACATTTCAGTTGAATTTATTTTGATATAGAAGAGATCGCTCAGAATAAGAAACTAAGCCAGACTTTCCCAAGGAATAGCTACCATTTCTTTTCTACGAGAAAACCTAGGTGAATGTATCTTCGTGAAGCGCACATTCCACGTACATACAACACTGGATATTTTTTTTTAGCAAAACTAAAAATTTCCACTTCATTCCCATATCCGTTCTATGCTAATCCATTTTTGCTCATGCAGACTGTTGCCAGAATACAAATGTACTGCTTTTGCATTAGCTTTCAGTATTAATAGGTTCCAGCTCTATTTTTCGCTCGCCAATTTCGAGGGGAATTTTTCTTGTGTCGCTATTCTTGTAGTAGATACGCCCCCAAACTTTAGACTTCTTCCGCAGCGCAGATATGAATAGACACCATCTGATTATTCGCTTCGAGAATCTTACAAGGTACTCAGGGAATAACCACGATCATCTTCTTCCGGTGTTCAAAAGTATCGCATGTTACATCGCTCTTAAATCGATGAAAAGCTGTCTAGCGTACCGGAAGCAGTCTTGCTCATTATAATGATAAATGAACTGTCCCCTTTCGATTAATTAATCATTCCAACTCGAAAAATTATTCATTCGTTCAAGCGCTTTCCCTTTGAAGTGAAAGCATCCGTTGATTTCCGGTTGTTTCATACGTCTGTCTGTCTGTCCATCAGTTCTTCTGGAGAATGACAAACAAATTTTCATGATATTTAATGACTGCTTTTCCTAAAATTCTGTTTTTTTTTTTTTTTTGGTTTGTCTGTTTCAGTTTTACAACCACCGTGAGCAACTGAATGGCCTATAAACATTTGCCTGTCCCCAATTTAGGGCCACTGACTCCAGAGAATAGAAAGAGCCAGCACTGTCGTATACAGGATGCTAGTATGGGGGAAAAACTATATCTTCCCAGAAATAGTGTTACAGGCGATTTTATTTATAGGGACTATTAATCGATTAACGAATTTTGATTAATCAGTTAAAATTTTAGTCGATTCACACCCCACTTATCCACGGTATAAGCAATCTTAAATGTTAAAAATAAACAATACCCCATCAGGGGCGTATATAGATTTTTTTCCGGAAGCCGACGAAAAATGGAAGTTCATGAAATCCAAAGTAAAAGTTAGTGAAAAATAGAAGAAAAAATAAATATTTTATTCTAAAGTAAGATGATGCATTTTTATTAAATTAAAGCATTTTTTTTTGTCTAATGTAAGTCACATTTTAACCAAAAAAAAAAAAAAAACTTTCAGGGGGGCCAAGGCTCACTGGAACTCCCTCTAAATATTCCCTGGCCTCCTTCACAGTATGAAATATTTGCACAATCGTATGAGAATAATATGACCACCCCCGGAATCACAGTGTACCCGACCAGGCGTGTCTCAGAGTGCACTGACAAGGACGCCCACGCGGAGATATACGCTGCCGGACAGGACAGATGAGCCATAGTGCGTCACGTGAGCACAATGGGTAAAGGTAGTGATTTGACGGGCGTTCAAAAAGGAATGATTATCGGCTACCGCGCCAAGTGTGGAAGTATCTCAGAAACAGCAGACTTCGTGAGCTGTTCGCGAGGTGCTGTAGTAAGCTATGGCGGATATGACGTCAGACACACGAGAACCAACACCCGGACACGCTTGTCGGTCAAGTACAGGCCGGCGGTGGCAGTGCGCATGTCTGGGAGACGTTTTCCTGGTGTGACCTGTGACCGCTGGTACCACCGGATGAATCCATGAACGCCAATGGCTACCTCGTCCATCCTCGTTGACCACATGCATCCCTTCGTGTTGGACATTTACCCTGGTGGTGATTGTGTCTACCAACAGAACAATGCGCCCTGCCGTGTCGCCTAACAGGTGCATGACTGGCTCCAGTAACACTACAGCGATGTCCCCGTTCTCCCTTGGCCAGCGAAATTGCCCAACCTCAATCCCATAGAGCACTTGTGGGACAATTTGGATCGACAGGTTCGACGTGCAGACCCACAACCACGTCATCCCCGGGAGCTCCGTATTCTGCTGCAGTCCGAATCGGCACGTGTGCCTCGGGAAACCTCACAGTGCCTCATTGCGTCCATTCCACGCCGTCTCTCTGCGGGCCAAGGGTGGGTAATCCCATTATTACGTAGGTGGTCATATTATTCTGATACGACCGTGTATAATGTTGAATACCGTACTAACACACTGAAAACATAGAAAGATGATGCATTTTCATTAGGAAAAGAAAACACGTAACCATTTCATTTGGTGTTTTTAGGTCGTCAATTTTGATACGCCAATGGAAAGAAACAAGATTTTTTGGTAGTAGTTTTTTCTAAACGACACAAAAACACCATTATTTTTTATTTTTGTTCACGGAACAAATTGCAAATATACTGTATACGTTTTCCGACAGATATGTAACACAGCGTTAACATTTCTAAGGAATTAATCCTCATGAAGAAATTATTAGGTGTGTGCAAAAATTCTACCCGTTTCTTAGTAAAGAAGAAAAACATTTTTTGAATAAATAACTTTGTTCTTCCAAACGTCTCGTGCTAAAATCCAAGGGTAAATTAACAAGTTAGTAAAATCATGCAATGCATTGATTATGATACGCTTTCCAACATACCAGAAATCATTACTCAAGTTATGAGGATAATGGCTGTGGAATAAATATCGCTCCTATGACTTGACCTATTTCCATGATATTCAACAGAACCAGTAAAGTATACTTCCGGAACAACATGATAAAGTTGTCTCAATCAAGCATTTTTACGTAAGTTATAACGCATAAGGCCGATGGAATGGATCCCGATCCTATGTCTTGACCTTCGACCTCACTTCACCCATTTCCAATAGGGTCCCCAGGTGGTCCCCTACTACATACCAAAATTTCATTGAAATCGAACCATATTTATACGCAATTTATCACGCATAAGGGCAGCGGAATGGATCCCGCTCCTATGTCGTGACCTTTGACTCCATTTCGTCCATTTTCATTAGGGTTCGTCCCCAGGTGGTCCTCGACCACATACTAAAATTTCATCGAAATTGAACCATTTTTACGCGTGTTATCTATCGTGCGGACAGACGGACAAAACTGGAGCATATACGCTTCTTCAACCTATGGTTGGAAAGCGTAAAAAACCGTCTAAGCACGATATATGAGATGATAAATTTAGTGATGTCAACTAGAGTCTCAAAACATTCAGATTCATGTTCATTCAAATTAGTGGGTTTAATGTCGTTTAACCCTAACATTTCCAGTTCCCTTCAAGCGGCTTGTCGACCTCATTGCGTCCATGTCACGCCGTCGCGCCGGTGTCATCCGCGCCAAGGGGTGGTTAATTCGACGTGCTGTTTTTAGATACTTAATCAAGGTTAGTTGGTTCATCGCTCGGGCAGAACTCCAAAGCAAGGGCGTCAAGAGAGTGGGGCCAAAGTCAAACACGAGACTTTGCAGCAAGAAGAGGCAGAACCCTCCGCAACGAGTAACAACCAATCACACGCCGTTTTATTTGTGACGTGCGGTGCCGTTGACTGTGTGATGTGTTGTCTCCATCCACGCGAACTCGTGGTGGGGACTGTCCCAGTACTTCACCGATTCAATAAAAACTGAATTCTTTTCTTAAATTTTTCACTTTAGTTTAAATTGAGTTGCGCTCGGGAAAGTTTGTGTGAACTTCGCATTTCAACTAAACAGTAAATCTTTTTTGAAATTTAAATTTTATTTTCTCTATCAAAACTTTTTTTTAAAATAACAGTCCTGACCAGGCCTGACAAACGGAGGAGGGTGAAGCGGGGCCCATAGCCCGTTTCTAAAGTAATTTGTTTTTCTAATTATTATTTTATGATGTCCGAATGTTTTTCAAGCTATACCGTCACCGGGGTTGGGAAGTTACGCGTAAAATAATATTTTCTACGTGACGCGTAAAAATGCGCAATTTACGTCATAAATGTAATAAATTCAAAACTTGCTTTAAATACAATGAAAAACAAATTAAGCGTTACAACGTTACTCGAGTTCCCAGGCTAACTACAACACGTGCGTGGGTTACCTGCGGCAAATTCAACGAGCTCTCCATATTACGTTTTTCATTTCTTCTTTCCTTTCCAACGACACGCCAACAACACACATTGGGTTATCTGTGTTGCTTTGCTACTCACCGACACAGATCATTGTGTATTATATACAACGTTATTGCTAGTCATCAAAGGCTGCAGACAATTTTCATCATGTGGGTTTTGTCACTTTGAGTTTCACCATTAGAAGCCGGCATTTTCTGTTTTTTTTATTTTATGCTCAACTCATTTTCACATTGCGGCAATTTTTATAAATGACTATAGTGCCTTCGTGCGTAATTCTGACTTTGTCTACTTTCCTTTATTCCGATGAAGTCGTCCTGTGTTCACAGTGCCAAACTCAAAAGAGACAACACAAAATTTAATGTTTACTTATGAGAAGTCTTTGTGGATACTTTTCCAGAAGCTGCATCTTTAGACGTATATTTACACTCTAAAAATGAAAGGTGAAAATTTGTGATGATTATGAAATAGTACTAAGAAAAACAAGAATGTCTGCCGGTAGATGGCGTTCAGCAGTTTTCCGAGAAAACTTTTCTCGAAAGGGAGGGTTCGAGGGTTTGTTTACCGAGGGGAGAATATGAAAAATTATCCACCACAAAAAAATTGATTGATGAGTTGCAACCGGTCAGGTTGTTGGAAAGTAGGGGAATTGTGTGTGGGGGGTAGGCGGCCTTGGTCCTGACACCAACTAACCCCTACGTGGATACGACACTGAGAGCCAGTGCCATAAGAAAAACACAATGGCCATACCCCACCGGAATCCCATCTTGGACGAATGGTCATAAGACAGCGCTTAACCCTTTAACGTCCATAACGACCAAATGGTCCGTACGTACAAACTGCCATAGCTGTCCGAAACGCCTGTCTAGAGCGAGTCAGATTTTCTACCCATAGTTGTTCTTCAAATTTTCTCGACCTATGAGGGATCAGCAGAAGTCACCCTCAGTCACTATTGATGTTATTAAACAAAGAAGTGAAACATCAGACAGTTTCTGGCGTTCTGGTATTTAGAGTGATTCAAAATTTTTGGGTCATGGTCGTTAAAGGGTCAAACCACTGCTCCACCAGGCTGGCCTGATCTTATTAATCTTTAACTGAAGACGAGGGTCAAGATGACCCAGGAAAGCGAAACGTTTTGAAAAAATATGCTCAACCTCATCGGAATTCAATACATTTTACTGACTTTTCTTAAAAATTCGTCTACTTCAAATCTCATATGAATTTAATGGAAAAACTCCTTATCTTACACTAACCCACGTGGCTTATAGCGTAAGGTTTTTTTGTTGTTGTTGTTTCATTCTCAAAGGAGCAGGTACGAAAAAAAGCTATTTTTTGTGATCATGGCACTTTATATAAATGCGATACTAGAAGTGGCAAACCAGACGTTGGTTAATTTTATAATTCAGCAACAGCTGGAGTCCGTTATTTAGATAAAAAATGCTCCCTTTACTTTTGAAGTAGGCGTAGCAGAAGGTGGCCGTTAGTTGTTTTTCAAACAATGCCGGACATCAGCGCAAACAATGCGCGTGTACATAATATATGAAAGTTTTCCCCGAAGTGAAAAAGCTTACAAGGAAACGGACATATGGTTGTCGCTGATTGCAAAACCAAAGCATGTTGTTTAAATACAAGATCATAAGATCTGTTTATATCCAAACTTTGAGCTGCTATGGGGAAAGTGGGGGAGCCACTACAGCCTTGTGAGTGAGCATTATATTAAATACCTAGATGAAAGCCCGTCAATAATGACGGGGGAAAAAAATTTTATACAGAAATTATTGACATTTATTTATTGACTTTGAGTTCCCCGTCAATAGATGGCGACGTTGGCTCACAGCTTTCTGAAAATTTCCCGTGCAGTCAGTTATGGAATTTGATACGTCTGTTATCTGTTCCGTGAAACCTTTAGTCCCTATTTCGTCAACACTTCCTTGTACACAACAGTTTTTTGTATACACCGACTGTGAACCCTGTATCAATTTCCCCTGTTCTTTTCCGTGAACTATTTTTATCTTGGCGTTGTCAGATTGTCGTACTCTTGATGTTGCCACATACAGATGGCTAAACACCGGTTCAGGTAGTAAACCACAATTCCTGATGTAAAGGTTTTCGTTGCCGCCCAGGTGGTGCATTGGTCTAAGCGATGACCTCTGATCATACTTCCGGGTTCGAAACCCAGTGAAGCATGGATGTTGTGTCTGTCTTACGGCACTGGCTCTCACCCTTCCCTGGAACCATGGACCCTAAATTAGGGATGGGCGACTGCTTATAGCCCATTGAGTTGCTCACTGTGGTCGTTAAACCTCCAACCAAAAAAAAAAAAAAAAGTTTTCATATCTCTCTAGAGTTGACCGTGTGGCGTAACGCATCTCTGACGTCATTTGAGAATGATTTGGATTAGATGATGTCACACCAGCAGCTGTGTTCTTTGTTGCTATGACAACAAAACAAAGTGGTGTACGCGTGGACTGTGTGCGTGTAATTGATGACGTCACCTACACGAAAAGCTAAGCGTGACGTCACAAGCATTTATTTCTCGGTTTTTGCTATGACAACTTAAAAAGTGGCACGGAGGATGAGGGCTCTAGCATATTACTAGAGATGTATGTACATTATGAATGTTATATTAGAACTATTATTTTCTATTCTGAATACTTCCAAATACCTCTCCAGTATTGTTTTGAATCGGGCCTAATTGAGGAATGTGGGAGAGAAGATTGCGAGGAAACAGCATTCATGAAATGTGCTCACTGTGAGAACTACTTAGTTTGGATCATTCCATAATTAAAGATAATTATTTTTGTCGTACATGAAAAGTGAGTGCAATGCATATTCATTATTGAACACGCTATACTATATATCCATTCTTGAATACTTTGTAATGTATACCAATCGCTTAAAAAAAGAAAAAACAATTCCGATACGGACGGCAAGACTAATAGAAATTCCAAGAATGCTGTCCATTTATTTTTATCGTGCTTACTCACAAACAAAACATAGCCGTCTTACACACGATTAAGAACTTCACTAAGTATAAAATACACTTAACTCCATTAGATCTTTCGGGTATACAATATACCCTTCATCAGATGGAACCTGACTTTAAAATCATTAAAATTGTTAAAACCCAAGCTTGGTTTTAACGATTATAATGATTTTAAGATTAGGTTCCATCTGATGAAAGGTATATTGTGTAACCGAAAGATCTAATGGAGTTAAGTGTATTTTATACTTAATACGTAGTAGGTTATTTTATACTTAGTAGTAAGGATTTTAATCATGTGTAAGACGGCTGTTTCTTGTCTATGAATATTGTATCTGCCAGTGTTCTTTGATTTCCTATAACTTCATCATATTTATCCCATAGCACCTAAAAGTTTGTCATTATCCATTATTCTTTCAGTACGATCGAATGATATAACAAGAACTTGGCATCTCGCGACAACAGTCCGGACCGTTCCCTTGTTAGCGATTTAATTTTATAAAATTTGATGAACGTTTGATAAAAAAGAAAAAAACAATTAGAACAACGAGGTGAAAAAAAGAGTACCTCGTGACCTTATATATAGTATTGGTGTGCCCAAGGGTGGAGGGATGGGGTGTTAAAACCCCCTTACTTCCAAAAAATTTGGAACCTTTCGAAACTTCAGAAACGCGATTTTAAAAGGCAAAGTTTTGTAGTATTTGATTTTTTTTTTTTTTAGGTTTCATGGCAACAATTCAACCTGTTTTCTCTATAAAGACGAGGAAGCAGCCTGTAGCCAAGGACCAGGAGGATCCATTGCAATGAAAATCAAATAAATGGGAATACTGAAAGTTTCTGTGGCGACAAGGCAATGCCAAATTTGAGTTCAATGACTTATTTCAGATTACTCTAAAGCACGCTGAAAAGCAAAAGAGTTTTGATTGAAATACAAAGAATCACATCAAAACAAAACCAATACTGTAACATAAACACAGAAACTCCAGATTACTATTACAGGATTTCAATTTATGTACCATTTTTAAACATGTTTATTACCGTATATTAAAGAGAATACAACGTGGTTTGTCACAAATTTTTTTTTCAAGTCTACCATGGTTTCGCTGGGTATTGACCTAGCTTTATCAGGACGAATGGCACGTAAATATTCAAATTGTATTGTATATGATGTCATAAATGGTGTTTACAGTCACGTGTTTTGGTTAGATGCTTCCACGTGCTTGATAGAAATGGGGTGGTTACCATGTCACTGACAAGTTGCGAAGACTTCTGACACAAATCGAAAGCTTCCAAAATATCAAGTTTGGTGGTTGAATCTGGCTTGTCAATTAGGTTTGCTTTTTCAAAGAGAATATGGTCCTTTTCGCAACAGTGTTTAGCCATCGATGACTTCTTTAGGCCACAGTTCGGAATGTAGGTCTGATGCTCCTACAATCGAAAACGGGTCTGTCCTATATACGAAGCGCCACATTCACATGGAATTTGATAAAATCCCCGTGAGTTTTTGTCTTCAACATAGTCCTTTGATTCTCAAAAGTTAATTTTGTTTATGTGTTTAAAAATCACCTTAAACTTAAAGGTTTTGAGAATATATTTGAAGGCAATATCACGGGAAAATGGAATAATGAAAAAATTCTCTCACAATGGGCGGCATCACAGGAGTTAACGTGAAGATAGGCTTCGGTTTCCGGAATTTTGTTAGAGCTTTGTCTACGAGTTGTCTATTAGACAAGGCTCTAATAGACAACTATTAGGCTCCTTGTCAATTATTATGTTTATTAGGGCTTTGGAAAATAGATTTCTCGCACATAAATCACTCTTATCAGGATCCCGGTCACTTTTCCCAACAAATCCAAATGTGCTACTATCCTCTCAATATTATAGGTGGTTTTAAACATCAACTGAATTTTATACAGGTGACTTGAACAGCTTACAGGAAATTAATCGCCGAATTGGAACTGTGGTATCGTAGGATCGCCCGCAAAGTAAAGAAGCGCAGGCCAAAAGATCCATTAAGTGCTTTAAAACTTTGCTACCGTGAGATGATACCTAATATAAAAACATTGTTTCACATACTGGGTACTCTAAAAGTGAACTTCAGGAAGTGAGCATTCGGTTTCAACACTGCGTCTCTTAAAATCAGTTATACTATTTTAAAATGTTTGATTTTAAAATAGTATACCATATCAGAACTGAGACTCAATGGGTTAGCATTACTTGACATTCATCGAGAATACACACAGAAAATTGAAGAAGTTATCGCAGAATTGAAACTGTGGTATCGTAGGATCGCCCGCAAAGTAAAGAAGCACAGGCCAAAAGATGCATTAAGTTCTTTAAAACTATGCTACAGTGAGATGTGACCCAATATAAAAACATTGTTTCACATACTAGGTACTCTACCAGTGACAACTTCAGGAAGTGAGCATCCGGTTTCAACACTGCGTCTCTTAAAATCATATCTACGTAATACCATATCAGAACTGAGACTCAATGGAACAGCTCGAAGGAAACTAATCTTACTTCACATTGTAATCTTACTTCGCATTACTTCACATTCTTCGAGAATACACACCAAAAGCTGGAGAACTTTTAAATGAACTAGCAAGAAAAACCCTAGAAAGCTGGAAATACGACTCAAGTAATAGTAAGCAAAAGTAGCATAAGAGTTGAATCAAATCAAACATTTTAAAATAGTATAACTATACTAATGATCCGAATTTCTTAACTTAGAATAGAAATCTGAGTTTCCAAGCTTTCGCACATCAACCAGATGACTTTTTCAAGGAAGGCAGATAGCATTTTGATGTTTATTAGAAACCTAATTAAAAAAAAGCTTGAAAAAGCCATCTGGTTGATGTGCGAAAGCTTGAAAACTTTGATTTCTATTCTACGCCAAGAAATTCGGATCATTAGCAAAGTTACACTAGTTTGACTATAATTCATGTACAGTTCTTATTTATTCATTAAAAAATTATGTCGAAATGAGTGTTGTCAACGTCAGGTACTGTTAGTCTTATTGTACAATGAAACAAGTTAGTAAAATCATGCAATGCATTGATTTTGATACGCTTTCCAACATACCAGGAATCATTACTCAAGTTATGAGGATAATGGCTGTAGAATGAATCTCGCTCCGTGTCCTGACCTTTGATCCATTTCGATGATATTAAACAGAATTGGTTCAGTATACCTCCGGAACAACATACTATAGTTTTGTCGCAATAGAAGCATTTTAGTCAGTTTATGAGGATAATTGCTGTGGAATAAATCTCGCTTCTGTGTCCTGACCTTGACCCCATTTCGATGATATTCAACAGAACGGGTTCAGTATACCTCCGGAACAACATGATAATCCAGGTTATTCTTACGACATATGTTTTTTTTTAAATGCTTGCGACTCCGGGGACAAAGTTCATGGAACTAACGAATCGATGTTTAGGCTGATCACCCCTTAAAGTGATGCCAATCTTCTAGTTTTTGCTATGATCCTGTTGACAGTGTCATTTACGCTTTCCAACCGTTGGTTGAAGAAGCGTATATGATCCAGCTTTGTCCGTCTGTTTGTCCGCACGATAACTCACGTAAAAATGGTTCGATTTCGATGAAATTTTAGTATGTGGTAGGGAATCACCTGGAGACGAACCCTATTGAAAATGGACGAAATGGGGTCAAAGGTCAGGACATAGGAGCGGGATCCATTCCATTGCCCTTATGCGTTATAACTTGCGTAAAAATGCTTCGATTGCAACAAAACATTATGTTGTTCCGAAGGCATACGGAACAAATTCTGTTTAATATCATCGAAATAGGGTGAAAGGTCAGTACACAGGAAAGAGATTTATTCCACAGCCATTGTAGTCATAATTTGAGTAATGAGTTAAAGTAATGACTTCTGGTATGTTGGAAAGTGTATCCATAATCAATGCATTGCATGATTTTACTAACTTGTTTTAATCTTTGTATATAGTTAAGTGTGATTAAATGTAATTTTGCGTAGTACATATGTCATCTTCGAACTTCGTTTTAATCGTGCATAACACAGCGTATTACCTGATCATTGAATCTATGCAACATATTTAGCATTTCTTTGAAACTTGTAAGCAATCATTTTCCTTCTATTTTTGTTTCATATAAAAAAAAAAGCATGGTTTCAATTTTTAATTTCCACAGAATATAACACTGAATTCTGAGTAATTGTAACACTGAATTCTGAGTAATTTCTCGTTTCAGGTCCATGATTGCATGGCAAATATTCGGTGACGTACCATATAGATAAATCACGATTGCTCATATCATAGAAAGCTGTTTACAATAATTGAGTAGAATATGCGTTTTATCAATATGCAAAATATATCTCAGTTTTGCGAATTCAATTCATTTATTTTGCTGAGCCAAAAACCAGTATTACATAAAATATCAACCGAAACAAAGCACAGCAAGGAAGCAGGGGGAAAGGCCAGCAAGGCCTGACTGGGTCCCAATGCTCCCTAGACAAATTTTACACTGAGGTTCCCAGTTGAAGTTACAAAGCAAGTCAGTGTTTCAGAGAAACAAAAAAAAAAAAAGTAATGATAAATAAAAAAGATGATAAACACTACAGGTAATACCATTGAAAATCAATTTACATCGAGATATACAAGTCAATAGTCCCCCTCCACTGCAATCATCAATTTGAGGAGCCGAAATTCATTATGAAGTTTAATTTTTTTTTTAAAGGTTAAAATTATTTAAAGAAGTTAGTTCCGTCGATAATGATTTCCAGTAGTATGGTCCAATGTAATTTATACTTTGCTTCATGGTCTCAGTCTTCGGATGAATGGGCCTAATATATGATTTAGTGCGTGTGTCATGTGAGTGCATCTGTGGTACAATTTGTATGATGTCAGTGTGTAAATTATTCTTAATTCGCCTGAACATAATTTTTCCAATATTAAAGTAATATAGTTGGTATATCGTAAGAATGTTGTATTTGTTTGGGAAAACTCTTGTGTTATTATATAGTGTTAGTTGTGTATTTCTATCAAATTTTAAGACAATCATTATATATTTGTTTTGAAGAATATGAAGTTATTTAAAATTGTATTTAGTCGTCTGTCCCCACGACAAAATAGCATAATTAATATGAATCTGACTCATGGTATAATATAAATGAATTAGTGTTTTATAGGTAAGGTTTGTAAATACAAAGCTAATAACTCCAATGTTTTTAGAGAGTTTGAGAAGAAGAGAGTCAACATGTTGGTTCCACTTAAGGTCCCTATTTAAAATAATCTCCAAGTAAGGAATTAACCTCTTCTAATAGTTAATGTGATAGAATGGGGTTGTAAAGTATTTTGGTTTCACTTGAGCTTAAAAACATACGTATTTTCTCATATAGGAAAATAGAGAAAGAAAATTAGAAATATACCACATCTTACTGTTTTCAGGGAGGAATGTATCCAGTATAGGGAGAGAGCCAGTGCACTGAGATGTTCAAACACAACATCCATGCCTCACCGGAATTCGAGCCCGGACCCCATCTAGGACGAATGATCAGAAGCCAATACTTAGAGCACTGCGCCACCTGGTAAAGCTGTATTGGCTTCAGAAAAAACACTGCATAATGATATGTACTATACTCAAAGTCACCACAAGAATGTACTATTGTTAAAGGCAGGGAAACCAGATCACACCGCGTGGAAAGCAAGAGCGATATCAATCCGCGTTGCAATGAACTCCTGCTGTGTTCTTTCTAATTGGCTTTACTCATTAGTAAGCAATTACTCCTTCCCCGACCTCCCTCCCCTCTGCCCTCTCCCATCTACTCAGGTAGAACTAAGGTTAGACCACTGAGCCGCCTGGAGGCAAAATATACTTAAAAGGTAAAGCTGAGGAATTCTTGTAAATGCTAACTTCTATGGACAACTCTGGTATATGATAATAAAAAAGCCTAATACTTGTAACGTACTACGAAGGTGACGCACATATCAAAGCTGCAAGTAGCAGTGATAAGACCTTGGCAACGTAGCTTAATTGGGAAAGCATTCAGTTCCGGAGCAGAGAATGTGGATTAGAGTTCCGCCGCCAGCAAATTTGGGTTTCACGTACTTCATAATGTGTGTGTGTGTGTGTGTGTGTGTGTTATACACCTTCAAATGGAGGAGTGTTGAGATTTATTTTTTATGGGCGGTGTTTGAGGAATTTGGAGGTTTTATAAATTACTCTTTGTTGTGGCTCTTGAATATACGCTGGAGAAACTGATTAAGACAACTGATGCATGACTTTTCCACCTCAAAGATTGTTCTTCGCAATTTAGTTAAAGCGGCAGTCATTATAGCGATTGCATTACAACACATTAGACTTTTCATACTAATTTAATCAAAGTAATACATAAAAGCCAGAGTTATTTTCCCAATTCTGTTTCTGAATTTTGTTGAAGATATCACACTCACCGTAATGAAATCATTTCGCCCCATTCGCTTTCCTCGTCAAGCCTAAGCCTTTGCTTTCAGTCAAATTAAAACAACCAAAACGACGCATAGTTAATAAGAGGTGAGCTATATTTGATACAAGCAATCAATTGATAGCGTCGCCTTTGTTTCGCTTTTACTGTTAATCCGACCTGGTTGAACTAATCAGTAGAAGTATGTTCAATATCTATTCATCACATTTTTGGTTAGAGAGGTCAGTGAACGGCAAGGCCATTGAATGATTAACTTTCTATTCCAAAGTCCATTAATAAGCGAATCGCAAGTCTGATATTTCATCTTTTCCTGGTAAAACACATCAAAATTTTATCAAGAAATTTGTGAACTACACAAAGTCGTAGCAGTTTTTTTCTGGTCCTTCGTTCGAGTTGGGTCCGGATTTGAATCCTGATGAGGCACGGATGTTGTGAGTTTGTTTTTTTGGACCCATCTCGGACGAATGATCAGAAGTCATCGCTTACACCACTGCGCCACCGGGGCGGCCGAGATTGTTCCCGGTTCGTATTATGGTGAGGTATTTATGTGTTTGTCTTACGACACTGGCTCTCTCCATTCGTCCGAGATGGGTCCGGGTTCGAATCCCTGTGAGGCATAGATACGTTATCTTACGGTACTGGGTCTCTCCCTTCCTTGGTACCAGTGGCCCCAAACTAGGGACGGGGAAACTACTTACAGTTAATTTGGTTGCTCACCATGGTCGTTAAAACCTCAAACAAACGAAAAACGTCGTCCCGGTGGCCAAGTAGTCTGAGGTGCTGGCCACCGGCCCAAATTCGAGACCCGGATGAGGCATGGGTAATGTGTGTGTTCTACGGCGCTATCCTTGCTTCCCTGAAACCAGTTATTCCAAATTAAAGGTTTTTGGGGACCACCGTGAGCAAGTCTATAGGCTGCAAGTAGTCACCCGTCCCTAATTTAGGGCAGCTGGTTCTAAAGTAGAGAGACAGCCAATTTCTTAAGACAAACAACAATCACGCCTCATTGGATTTGAACCCGGAACAATCTCGAACAAACTGTCAGAAGCCAGCGATTAGACCATTCCGCCATCGGTACGACCCCCTTAAAGTTTGCTCATGGTCGTCGTTGAAACACAAAAGACAAAATAACTGTTTATTTGGGGGGGTTAACGACCACCCTGAGTAACTGTCGGCTATAAGCAGTCGCCCATTAAAAATTTAGGAAAGGGAAAGAGCCAGTGCCGTAAGACAAGCACACATTTCATTCCTCACCCGAATTCGGACGAATGGCCAGAAGCCAGTCCTTAAACCACTGCGCCAATGAGTAGCCTTGAGACTTTTACAGTAACGTCTCGTGTAGCATCGCTACAAATAGAAAAACGTAGTTGTAGCAAAATAACGTAGCTTATAGGAAAAATTACGACACAAATTCCGCTACTTAAAAAAAAAAAAGTGAAAAAAAAAATCTTCAAATCATGTAGCATTTCCCGATTTCCATAACCTTTATTGGAATGAGCTTGTTTTTCCCTATAATCACATACATGACGCGACTTAAATTGAGAAAGTCCGCAAAACCGTTTTTACTCGCACAAGACTACGATTCATGAACTTGCTGAAATGAGTGAAGTGGAACAAGAAATAAATCACAAAAAAGCAAAAGTGATATGCAATGCTTTTACAAAATTTGGAGACTTAGGAATTAATGGGGGAGGGCGAATTTAGAAGTAACTGACGTCTACATCTACCTTGAATAGAAAACACCAAGCAAAGACTACTTCGAAAAGATCAGAACAGATGTAGAGGGTTTTAGGAAGGGACTGACTTACCCCAAGTCTTAAACAACCCTTAGAAGTAGGAAGCCAGGATATTTGGGCTGCAGTACTAGACAGGAAAGTAACACGGAAGCGAGGAAGAGATTTACGTAGAAGATTTTAAGAAGGACGTGTCTGATCCCAGGCCTTAAACCACCCTTAGAAATAGGAAACCAAGAGCTTTGGGATAGAGTACCTGACAGGAAAGCCACACGGATGCGAGGTAGAGATTTATGTAGAGGGTTTTAGGAAGGGAGTATCTGACCCCAGGTCTTAAACACCCATCAGAGGTAAGAAGCTACGAGATTTGGGATAGGGTTAGAGTACCCAGTAGGAAAGTCACACGGAAGCGAGGTAGAAAGGGGAAGGAAAGCGCTCTTATAACCGGAGGATAGTACCCGCGGTCCGACGGCTTACTGTGCCCATCCGGCGCGCGGCGGATATTTGAGTGGTTCGAGCGTTGGTACTGTTGGATCTTACCTTTACAGGCTGATGTGGCCGCGGCACCAGGTGAACTATCGCCTGCAGTGAAGCACCCGATATCTCCACCGAAAAAAAATAAACATCTAAATAAAAATAAAAAAAACACTAAAGAAAATTTTGTCAAAAATTTTGCTCTCCTCCTCTGCTGCTAGGGGCTAGCAAGGAGTTTTCCTACTTGCGTTGACAACCGAAAATTCTGCAACAAATTAATTATCTGATTCCAATAATTAATAATGACCTCCCATAATTAATTATAACAAATTAATTATTAACTTCCCGCAAAACCCGTACCGCGATTGGGCGTGGATGCCTGGATTTAACTCCAGCACGTCCCAATCTACCGAAAATCACAGCAACGCACACCCACACTCGAAAAGATACCCAACGCTCATTTCACGTACGCTTGACATTTAATATCCAACGTTACATTATATACAATGCCACCTTTATCCATGAAGTGGCACAAAAATCTGCTGAGATGAATGTATGGTGGGCTGCTCTATCGGCAGCTTAATTATGCACAATGATTTAAACACTATCACTGATTAAACGATAACACTGATTTATCTAACTCTGAAATAACAACTAACACTGATTCAAACACTGTTCACTGATGAAATTCTAGTATGCACAATAAACAAATAGAGCGAAGGAAACATATGTGAGAGATTACCCAAAACATTTAAATACACACTTTAAAAAATGATAATTGAGTACGAGCGTGGGTACCAGCAATTAAAATGATACAGTAATTATCATGACTGCCGCAGTTTAATTATAAGCTATATATATCTCTATACCATTACACACACCTGCATAGGCTTGATGCCAAATTAGCAGGGAAGAGCTCTTAAGACTTATGGCCATAACAAATAAAAATCACGAATAAAATGTGTTGGAGGCCTCCGCTGTCGTGCGTACTCCCTTTCACAGGGGACAGAGTTCTATACGCTGTTCACTATCCGACGGCGCTTGTAAGTCGTGAGCAAATGTTCATATAACGACCACATACCTTGGCAACCGTTGTCTGAGGTCCTCAGTGCAGAGAAGTGGCAAGAAATATCCTGCCTGTTTTCGTATGTAGACCGCCTAGGCAAAAGTGCACTAATGTCGACTAGTATCGGTCGAGAAGTCCAAAGGACTGAGATGTCCTCGTTTAAGAGGGGATCATTCATAGCCCTCCTTACTTGCTTCTCTGCTTCTTTTTCCGAGCTCTCCCAGCGGTCAGCTCTCAGGCCTTGGTTCCACGCACCTCGCTGGTGCTGGTCTCGTGCGTGTCTTTGCCTTCGAATCCGCCCTCCGAATGAATCGCCGCTTGTTTTTCTCTTCTTTGTCCTGTCACAGGGCTTCTCTTAGCCACTTGAAAAGGGATTTATCATCTTGTTTTCAACTGTGGGTGGTAGTCGGTTCTTCCTTATCCCGTTCAGTTCGGAGAAAAATGCAACCACCAGAATGTCTCTTGGCTTCCAGAGGGAATTTTGGGGGTGAGTTTTGCAGACTTTCGTTAGAGTTGAAAATGCACACGACTGTTGCTATGAGTCCGAAATAGAGATGGTCTGTCGCCATGTGGCCTTTTACAATTCTCGTTTGCCAGAAGGCTGCGAATTATGCACTTTTCAAATAATGAACAAATTTTAACAATGGCAGTGATGAACAAATTAGAGGATCAATTACCGTAATTAATTATAACTATGAGTGCCGCCTTGCAGTTACATCGAAACACAAATTTACCGCATAAATGAAATATAAAAATTTTCCACAAGTTAGGCTGCACCCTATAACAGTACCTTCTGGGATCGAACCTGAGGTTTCTCCGTGACAGTCACGAACGTTGACCACTAGGCCATCCCCCACTTAGAAAAACACTTAACAGAGGCATAAAAATGTTCTGAAGTGCGAAGAAAAAAATGCAATTTTTAAGAGTAATTTACCATTCTGCCTTAAAAGAAGTGTTCAATCATAGCATCCATTTATTTCTTACTTATGGATCAGAGACATGGATTTTATCTATACAAATCATAAAGGCTGCGAAAAACTGAGACAAGGAAAGACGTATTCTTGGTGTAGCCAAGGAAGTTCAGAAAACGAACGCATGGATCAAAAAATCATAATGATATTAAGATAAAAGTAAATACCTTTTAATGCGCAGGTTTGGTCTCATTCTGGTGCTGGACATTTATGAAAACAAATGCGTAGCAACATTTGCTATACAAATTAAGTTTTGTGTAGCAATGAGAAACTTTTGATTAGCACTAAGACATTGCGCTATGATAGCAGTCCAGTACCTCCTCGAAAACAGACTAGAAAGAAATTTTAGATAAGTTATTTATCACCTTATTTAATGCTGCTCCTGTTCAACGCCACAAATATTTCGTTTGCCATATGATTGTGTGTTGGGCCTACGTAGTTTGGAAAAAAATTTTACAGCCTCATCAGGTGAAAATTTGCCCATAGCCCTTCAACAGATAGGCGCTTTAAGTTTTCCAACGATTATTTCTAAGACTGCTGGGACAGTCACTCTTTATGCGACTCGTGTAACATAATCTCTCTACAATGGCATTAGGCACTGGTAAAACTAGATGTATTTCAAAAAGATGAGAAATATTACAGTAGACATTTCTTTTGGATTTTAAAATGAAGAACCACATGTCTTCTCTTGATGAAGTTGCCATATTCTGGAGCCTGAACTCCTTAAGCTCCCCCAATTCTTGGCTTGCAGTAAGACCAAATGTTTAATCATGTGCCTAATATGTCATCCTGATCAAATCTTTTAAGGGTATCACGATCTTTTGTCCATAATGGCACATCTAAAACCTTCAGACACTTCACTGTATCACTTGTAATGTCTGGAAATCTATCACTGATTCTCTCCTTCGAGTTTTTGAATTTCACTTATCATAACCTTGAACAACTGTCGGCCGAAACACTTTAAAAATAAGGGGAAGTCATCTTTGGGGGAAATATGAAGTATTGGCATAAGAGCCATAGCAACTAGAGATGAGCTCGGGCCTGGGCTCGGAATTACACGTCTTGAATTTCATTACTGTAATTAATTCAACACGTGTAATTCCGAGCCTGGTTGAATTACACGTGTTGAATTTCATTGTGGATTTGTTACCATGGTGGAAGGATTTTTAATTTCCTAAGCTAGCTGCCATTGCAAGACAAATTTTTCTTAGCAAGACTTGCATTATGCATTGTCCAAAGCTATGGCCCAAGCAAGGATTAGTTTAAGGAGGTCTGGTATCGAAAAACTGGGAGGGGGGATCACATTCCCTTTTTTTTGTATTTTATTAAAAATCAAGAATCTTACCTTTAAAATGATGTATTAATTTCCAAAATTGTGCAGTTAGAAGTATTGTTATTATTTTTTTATAAATTCCTCACTCCCACGATTTTTGGGGTGACGTTGGTTTTTAGTGCAGCAGGTCGAGTTTTAGAGAAAAGAAGATCAAGTTGAAGCGCTGAGGCATTAGATGCAATTCTCTCTCTCTCTCTCTCTTTTCATGATGAACTTGATCTGGAAACTGCACACATGATAATATTGTGATTATTATACTATTAAGCGCAAAGCTTTGTTAATATTACAAAATGCAGAATAATCTGGTCTGGAATGCTTTTACGTTCTTTTTTTTATTTTTATTTTGGAAATTTCCGTACAAGGTTGTTTTTTTTATATTCTACTACATCACTTTAAACTACCTTTACCAATTAGCATATATTTAAATTATATTGCAAAGATTAGTTTTCTAGAGTCAAAATTTCAAACACTTGCAACTGTTTGTACGGCGTTGTACGTTTTATAATGCAATTTATTCAAAATAAAAGTAAATTTAGAAATCAAAAAGAAATAACGAATGGAATTTTTAGTTTCTAAACGATTTTCTTTGTTTCAGCGTTTACCAAAATTATATACTGATTCCCCTGATACGGGCGAAGGGCACGTTGATTATTTATTTTCAAATCCACATTTTAGAACCTTTGGCTTTATGCGTAGTATTTCTAAAAACATATTAATATTGTGAAGTGGATAAACTGAACTAAACTTTTTAAACTAATCCTTGCTTGGGCCATATCTTTGGCCAGTGTATAATGCATAAAAATGCAAGCCTTAATAAGCAAAATTTTCCAGGAATCCGGGCCAGGGCTCAGCAAACCCATGTAATCAAAGAAAGAGGGCCGGAGCCGGGTTCCTAAAATTGAGCCCGAACTCATCTCTAATAGCAACCACCATAAAACTTCGAAAACTTCACTGAAGGTCAGCGTAACACGAGTTCAAAATAAAATGTACCGCAATGTATGAGATGCAAAGTTATACCTGCGGAGCGATTCAGGTCGATTCGATTCGCAGTTTGCGATGCGATACTGCTCAAATGGAGCCCTGGTGCTGAATACTTAAAAAACACGCGAGTAAAGTATTCCCTCAAAGCTGGAAGTACTTGGCCGATCAAAGCTTTTGGGTAATATCGTTTGTAAACGATAGTTTACTCAACCATCAAATGGTTTGGAAGGGGGGGGTCCGGATATTTTAGAACGTTTTGGTTCCAAAAAACAATCCCATTTCGGAGGTATGAAATACATTTTCTAGAGACACGTCCTGAACCTATTGGGTTGTCGGAAAAGTCATGACGTATTTTGGCACCCGATGGCGGTTGGGCGGTTTTGGAAGTACCAGACGCATGCGCAGCTCTGTTATCGCTATGGCATTAGACAGGTGCCAGTTCTAGCTGCAGTCTAAAAGGAATACTGAGCGATTTGGTTGATTTCCGGAGATTTGACATCAAGTTGAAGATGGAAGACCAAACTGGGCATTTTCACCGTATTTTACTGCTTTACTTCCGTAAAGGGAAGAACGAGCGTCAAGCTTGTGAAAAGTTGCGCAAAGTGTACGGTGACAATGCTCTACAAGAACGTCAGTGCCAGCGGTGGTTCCCAAAATTCCGTGCTGGTGATTTTGACCTCAACGATGCTCCTCGTTCCGGGAGGCCCACCAAGGTTGATGACCACCAAATCAAGGCATTGATTGAGTCAAACCCACGTTACACGACACGAGAGATTGCAGACACATTGCACATCTATCATTCAAGCGTTCACGACCACCTGAAGAAGCTGGGATACGTAAGCAACCTCGACGTGTGTGTTCCTCATGAACTCAAAGAAGCTCAATTGACGGCGCGTATAAACATCTACGATATGCTCATTAAACGTGAGGAAAACCGATCCTTTTTTGAAGCGACTGATAACTGGTGACGAAAAGTGGATTGTGTACAACAATGTGCTGCGCAAACGGTCTTGGTCCCGACGTGCTGCTTCGCCTCAAACGACATCCAAAGCAGGCATTCATCAGAGGAAGGTTCTGGTCTTAGTGTGGTGGGATTTTAAAGGTGTGTTTTTCGAGCTCCTACCACGGAACCAAACAATCAATTCGAATGTGTACTGTCGGCAATTGGACAGTTTGAATGAATCCATCATCCAGAAACGTCCAGAGCTCGTTCACAGTAAAGGTGTTGTGTTCCATCATGACAACGCGAGACCACACACAAGTTTGATCACCCACCAAAAATTATTGGAGCTTGGGTGGGATGTGTTGCCCCACTCAGCATACTCGCCTGACCTTGCGCAGTCAGACTTCCACTTGTTTCGTTCTCTTCAACAGTCCTTGCGTGGTATCAAGTTTAGTAGACTCCAAGGTTATGCTTATCCGACACTTCCGCTGAGCACTGTCTCAGGGGTCGCCTTCGTGACGTCACAGTCCCGGAGATCTGCACACCCCATCCGCCTAAACTTGCTTACTCTCGTTTTTCTGGTTCAGGGTCTGAAAGCTACATTGTCTCATTTGAAGACAGGTATTTGTAGCAAACAAATTATCTTTTCCTTGGTCATACTGAACATGCCTGGTTCGTGCGCCATAGCAACGTGTCAAAGTTATTATTCGAAAACCAGAAGGAATGGCATTCATTACCATAGTTTCCGAAAAATGAAGTTTTGCGTAAAACATGGAAATTGAGATGCAAACGAGCTGACAGTTTCAACGAAATGAATTCAGCTATTTGTTCGGAACATTTTCCTGAGGAAGACTACGAACGCGATTTAAGGAATGAACTTCTAGGCTTGCCTATCCGCAAAAGGCTAAAGGACACAGCTGTACCAAGTTTAAACCTCCCGGGAAACTTTAATGTAAATTCTAATTCAGAGAGAAAGAACAGACAGGAGAAAAGGAAGCGAACTGATCTTGTTGGCGATTTGATAAACTCTGATAATGCAGAGGAAATTTTGGAAGACATGTGGAGTGCCAATGCTGAAAATACTGAAATTGAATGTATGAAAGACCTGAAAACAGAAAATGAAATTCTATTGAAGGAAAATTATATTTTGATGAAGGAAAATGAAAAGCTGAAAAAACAAATATTATATTTGAGCTCTTCAAACCATAGTCTAACTTTACGTGTAAAAGTCCTCAAAGTAAAACAGAATCAAATGCAGAAAAAATTATTAGAATTGCGAAGGTTACAGAAAGATGAGAAAAAAGACAGAGAAATGTGCATAAAAATTTGCTTTCTACAGTGTTTACTCCAGGTCAGATAAGGGTTTTGTTAGGCCAAAAACGGATTGCTTGGAATTCTACTGATATTGCAGCTGCAATAACATTAAGAACTGTTTCCAGGAGAGCATATCACTACTTGAGAAATAAAGTTAATATTCCGCTTCCTGTTTTGTCAACGTTGCGCCGATGGGTAGCTACAATTAAATGTTCACCTGGAATTAAAGCCACAACTTTAAAACTGATGCAGAGCCAAGGAATTCAAATAACTGAAGCCGAAAGAACATGTGTAATTTCTTTAGATGAAATTAAAGTTTCCAGCAAAATGTGCTATAATATTGAAACAGATGAAGTTATAGGACCGTGTAGGTACGTACTGGTATTCATGGCAAGAGGACTTGTTAATCCCTGGAAACAACCAGTATTTTACGATTTTGACGTTAGTGGTTCCAGTCTCTGAGAAATATTAATGAAAGTAATTTGTGCCGTAGAAAATATCATGTTTCCTGTATTTGCTCTTACTTCAGATCTGGGAGCTTTAAACCAGAAATTATGGAAAGAATTGGCTATATCGCCTGAGAGTCCGTTCTTTGAAAATCCTTTCGACAAAAACAGACATATAAATGTATTTGCTGACATTCCGCATATGGTAAAGTTATTGCGAAACCATATTTTGGACAGTGGCATAAAAATAAGGAATATAGTGATAAATTGCTCCCTATTTGAAAAGCTATTAGAGAAGGACAGTAAGGAATTAAAAATAGCGTATAATATGAGTGACGCACACATACGTGTTAAAGGAGCAAATAGGCAGATTGTACGTTATGCTGTACAGTTGCTTTCGGAGCGTGTTGGAAATGCCATCAAATATTTATTTTCCGAAGATGATGAAGCAGCAAATTTTATTCTTCTTGTTGACAGATTTTTTGATACAATGAATTCGAGGCAACCATTCTCAGACAAAACATTCCGATGTGCTTTAGGTAACAATCAACAGCAATTTCAACTTCTGAATGAGGCTTACAACACTTTTTCGCAGATGCGCGTTGTTGGAAGAAAAAAAAGCCCTACCATTTCAGCAAGGTCTTCTGGTCAGTATTACATCCGTAATGGCTGTCCACAAGATTCTAAGCGAAAAATATGAGCTAAAATATTTTTTAACTCAGAGTTAATCAAGATGTCCTAGAAAAATTTTTCTCACAGATACGTGCAGCCTTCACCACTGCAATTTCAAAATCGTCTCAGACTGCTGGTACTTGGGAAAGTAGTCTGGAACTGTCAGAAATCTAACGTTTTGCCTGAGTCAGAACAACATTATTTAACTGTCTCCATGCTCTCGTCTTCCTGTGTCTTACACAATAATGCATCCTGCAATGATGAAGCAGCCCACACAAGTGAAAATGAAATTACGGCTGCACTTCGCGAAGAACCCACAACTGCAATTACGTCTTCGAGTGACAGCATATCGTACCAAGCTTTACGATACCTTGCTGGATATGTTGCGTTTAAATGCCAAACAACGTGTCCTGGACAGGGGGACAAAAATGCACCTCTGGACCTAGTGCAAGAAAAAGGAATTCTTTGCGACTGGATTAGCGTCATAAGCAGAGGCTGTTTGCAACATCCAACAAATGAGTGGATGAGCATGGTTATCCAACTAGAAGAAATTTTTTAAAAACTACATGGGAAAAATAATTTAAGGAAAGTTAAAAGAATTGTTCACACCGCAGTGGAAGCTTCTGCCCATCAGTTCCCTCCAAATGTGCACCCTGCCATCAAACTATTCATGAAAACCCGAATTATGATCCGTATGCGCCATATTAACGCTCAGCAAAAAATATATTGCCAACCCAAGAAGAGAAAACTGGTTAAAACAGTTACCTAAGGAACATGACAAAGGTAAGTGAAGAAAGAATTTTTTTACGTTAAATAATGTCCCGATTCTTAAAGTTCTCAAAATTTAGCGAATAAAATATGACTAAAGAAACAAACAAACAAAAATTGCAAAGATCCATGATTTTAACTTTTCTGTTCAGCGATTAGTTACAAATAATAACAGAATTTAGTGAAATTAATTTCCAACTTTTTAATTAAGCAAGTTAGTGGAATTCTACTCAAGTTTTTATTTGTTCCGCATAAAAGGATTTCTTCATGAGGATCTGACAGCATAATCTTAAGTTTTTTTCCTTCTTTTGAATTTATTTAAAGACAGTATTACAGTTGCATATAAATAAATTAGAAGGTATAATCACTGTCCCTGCACTTTTCCTTAGTGTCATGTCAATATCCTATTTAGATATTTAGATTAAACAGATTTGAAAAAAAAAATGAAAGAAATGTATAATAAGTTTCTTCACATTCTCGGTTTACTCTAAATAAAATATTCTCATGGATGTCCGTTTTTCCTGATTATATTACAGATGTGCTTTTGCATTACATCTTGGTTACAAGCTTTCAGATTCAGAGCGTATTTGAGTAAAAAGTTGTTGACATTTCTCCCGCGAGGTCTTCAATTGTATTAACAATCTATCCGTCCTGCTGGCTGCGTCGTGTGGTGCACTGACGTCACTACGTAAGGGACCGGCACTTCCGCTGCGAGGAAGGCAGGATGAGCAAACCTTACTGTCTATTAACCTTGGCGTGGTATAACGTTCAATTCAGATGAGGCTGTAAATCAGCACTTTGTAAAGTTTTTCTCCACGAAAGACAGGTCCTTCTATGAACGAGGCATTCTGCAGCTCAATGAAAGATGGCAAAAGGTTATCGAACAAAACGGGCATCATTGATTGATCTTTTTTCTTCTTATCAATAAATGACCTTTGCAAAACATGGCTAAATTACGTCATGACTTTTCCGACAACCCAATATTTCAAAATCCCGCACTTCTGATCAGATGTGTGAAAAAATACCGCTCACTTGGAATTCAAATTTAGGTTACAGGACCATGAATTTGATTCGCACAATTGCTAGGTACTGACACAATTATCCGAAGCTTTAATAACGGCAAAAGAAGGAGCAAATAGCTTCAAGAGGTACAGCTGATTTCTACTCAGACAACACTAATTACCTCTGGATTCAAGGGCTCTGGGAAAACTTTTCCGTGTTACAGACTTTGCTTCGGAGCGGAGGATCTGATCTTACAAATCAACTTGGCGCTTGCAGGGACTGAATTGACATTTTGCCGAGCCCTCAGAAGTTGTAATTTACACTCGTACACCTTTCGCTGCTATTCTTATTGCATTAAAACACGGGAATGCGGACATAACTCATTAAAGATTTACAGGGAGCAATTTCCTCTTACATCTACACAAGAATCGCCATTCCAGTAAATATCGAAGGAACATTTTGTGTAGAAAATTGCGTTCTAAGAAAATTGGACTAAAATTTGCTTAATGCATTAAATTTAACACCATTTCAATTCAATTCATTTAGCTGTTATATTAAAACCAAAAATACAACATAATAGAACAACAGTGTAAGTAATTACATTAGGTGAACAAATGAGTTTTAAAGCGTATAACGAAGTAAATTTCTCCGTCATTTTTGTCCACGCCGGGCATCGAACCAGAGTCCTCTTATTCCGAAATAAGTCGCTCTACTAACTGATGGACCGCGGGTGGCCTAGTGGGCAACGTTCGTGACTGCCATGGAAAGGCCCTCATGTTCGATCATAGGCAGGTACGAGCGCTCGATTCACTAAATATCCGCCGTGCGTCGGATGGGCACGTTAAGCCGTCGGACCCCGGGGACTGGCCCACCGGTCATAAATAAGGGCGTCTTCCTCCCCCTTTCCACCTCGCTTCCGTGTGACTTTCCTATCGGGCACTCTAGCCCACATCTCCTAGCTTCCTATTTCTAAGGGTTGTTTAAGACCTGGGGTCAGACACTCCCTTCCTAAAATCCTCTACATTTGATCAGCGATCTACCAACTGAGCTACGCAGACGTATCTTCTCGCAGCTATCTGCCTTTATCTCGTGTGCGTCCTGCGGGGCAATAAATCACAAGCGTTTAGAGACAACACAGCATGTAAGTTGAGAGAAGACAACAATACCTTTACAATCAAAGTATGTGCCGCCATCGGTCGTGCAGCTGACAGATTCCAGTCATGAAGAATACTTCGTAGCGTGACGCGATGAAGTCGACAGTACATTTTTGCACTTTGTCACATGTCGGGAACAGTACAGCAGACAAACCATGTTGCATCGATCGGAACAAATGATAGTCTGAACGGCCTATGTTGAAACTATACGCCGGATGCTCCTAAACTTTCCAGCCAAGCGTCAATAACGTTTCCTTAACCAGTTTCGCGACATGCGGCTTACCGTTGTCATGCAGTAATTTCACGGAACGCCATCCTTTGCCTGTAAATGGAAGTTTCCGACAGATTCCCTGGTTCAATCGCAGCATTTGTTGCTTGTAGTGATTAGCGGTAACAGTTTGACCCTGTTTCAATAGTTCATAATAGAGCACACCCTTCATATCCCACCAGATGCACAGCAGAACTTTCTTGGAGTGAAAAATGCGTTTCGGTGTCGAAGTCGTTGCTTCACGGGGTCTTCCCAGTGTTTTTTTTGCGTTTGGGATTGTCGTACCATATCCACTTTTCGTCACCCGTAACGTGTTTTCACAGGAAAGACTGCTGTTTATTCAACAGATTCAAACACTTCATGACACGCTCATCATTGTTCCTCTGGGCTCAGGTCATGTGCGACCCATTTTTCTTCCTTCTGGAAATGGTCCTTATGTGCAACCTTCTGTGGAGCGCCGCTACGTTCTCAATCGCTAAGATCAAAATCACCTGCTTTAAACCGTGTAAGCCAAACCTCTCACGTCCTTTTAGATACAATATTCACCCCCAGAACAGAACAGATCGATGCACATGCTTTTGTAGCATTTTTTAACGAATGCAGTATCGCTTGCTATCCTACACCTACCGATGTGCAAGTGCGTTTGACTGTTGGGCAAACTTCGGTGTCACATTTTATACTCTGGACCAGTTACGATCACATTACAATAACGCGGTGTATGTCGGATATGTAAATTAGCGTTATACGTCACACAAAAAAACGCTTTAAAACTTATTTGTACACAATAACTGTAAGGGAGATTTCGGAAAAGGCCACGAAATTCCTGACAAGGCCCTGATCTCCCTATACGAATATAGGCAAGTCAGAGTTACACCTAAAAGCATGGCCATAACTTTCAAAAGGTATTAGTAGAAATTAGTAAAATTGTTTCCTATCCCCCTTTTTCTCCACTCTGCTCCCAACCAACCCAACTCGTGCCCTCCTGTTCTCATTTTCCCAGTGTATCCCTTTGACCTTTCAGTCCCTTCCCCCCCCCTTTTTTTTTTTTACATTTATCGTTTCATTTTTCCCTTTTTTATTATTCTTGGTAGTCCCAGAATGCAATTTTTTTTTAAATAGATTGAAATTATTTATTATTGCAAGATCATGAAGTATAGGTAGAAAATTCATCCATTTATCTCTAGCTATAAAATAGAGGTTCCTCTCACCTCTTCTGGGGAGCAGAAAAAAAGTACGACTAGCAGTTAACTAAATTACCTTTCAAAATAATTACATTTCATAATACATTTTTCAAATAAATATTTATATTATAATAATGACTTCAAAGCTCTGAAATCCTGCAGTACTGAAAATCCATACATTAACATTTATAATATATATTAAAATGCACGTACAAAAGGTGCTGCTATCTGACGACATGGCACCAATAAAAATTGGAAAGGGAGTGAGACAAGTTGACACCACATCCCCCATACTCTTCAATGCCATATTGCAAAATGCCTTTCAATCACTGAACTCGGAAAACAAAGGGATAAAGATTAATGGATATTATTTAACTCACTTCATTTTGATGATGGCGTACTCATTTTTGCAACTAGTCCTTCAGAGCTGCAGAGTATGATCCAGGAACTTGCTGACAAGAGTAAAGATGTGGGATAAAAAAATAACTCACAGAAAATAAAATTGATGTACAATGCTCAAGAAACGCATCATCATCAACCATTATCAATCCACTGCTGGACGAAGGTCTCCCCAAGTTTCCTCCACAACGGTCTGTCTTGTGCCAGTCTCCTCCATGTCACTCCCGCATACTTTCGAATTTCATCCACCCATCTCCCATGTGGTCTTCTGGATCTTTTCCTGTCCCTTGGAATCCAATCTAAAATTTCGATTGTCCATCGATGGTCTGTCCTTCTGGCAATATGTCCAGCCCATTGCCATTTCAGGGATTTAACTCTGATCATGATGTCTTCCACTCTTGTCATTTTTCTGATCCATGAGTTCCTCTTCTTATCTCTCCCAGTTACACCAAGCATGCACCTCTCCATGCTTTTTTGAGTTGTCTGCAGCCTTTGTATGTCTCTTTTAGTTAAGGTCCACGTCTCTGCACCATACGTAAGCACTGGAAGGATGCATTGGTCAAACACTTTACTTTTATGACATAATGGCATATTGCTCTTGAAAATTATGCTGTTTTTTCAAAAAGCTCTCCAGGCAAGTTTTGTACGCCGATTAATTTCTTCATCAATGTGACCCTCACTTGATATCTGCTGTCCAAGATAAACGTTCGTGTCTGTTATCTCCAGCTTTTCTCCATCAATCGATGTGAATCTTCATTTCTTGTAAAAGCATTGTACATCACTTTTGTCTTCTGAAAGTTCATTTTTAATCCCACTTCTTTACTCTTGTCAGCAAGTTCCTGGATCATACTCTGCAGCTCTGATGGGGTAGTTGCAAAAATGACTACATCATCAGCAAAACGAAGGTGGGTTAGATAATCTCCATTAATCGTTATACCTTTGTTTTCCCAGTTCAGTGATTGAAAGAGAATTTCCAATGTGGCATTAAAGATCTTCGGTGATATGGTGTCACCTTGTCTCACTTCCTTTCCAATTTTTAGAATATTAAATCAGTTTATTTGCGGCGCAGTAAGTTCAAAGATTCACCAAGCTTTCGCACTCCACTGGGAGGCTTTCTCAAGGCAATGGTAGACATAAAAATGCAGAGAATTGGAACACGTAAGGAACAAAGATTATTTTTGAAAATAACGTGATTGACGTCACGAGCGTATTACACGAATTTTCATCACACAATTATACGGTGTGTCACGATGTGCTTCCATCTTTTAATAACGCATGGCAAGCTCTTGGTAGTTCAATAGAAACTATATCATTGCACGCTAGTTTGCTGGATAGGATTTCGACAGTTTCCCTGATGGCAGTCTCTTTAAAGGTCGTGAATGGGACAATTCTTCTAATAATATTCCATAGAGGTATAGCCGATGAATGCATGACTTCTCTGACGAGGGCTGTATTCTGCATGTCCTGGTGGATACTTCGCACGTGCTCTTTACATCTAGTGTCCAAGGAACGCTTTGTCATTCCGATATATAACTTTTTCGTGTTGTCAGGATATACTAACGGTATAGCGTACACACATGCTATTTCTTTCTCACACTGTCTCTCCTTGCAACTTGATAGCATATGTGACAACGGGGTCTGGGACTTCAGTACTATCAATATGTTGTATTTACGTAATAAATTATTTAACCAATATGTAAAGCCTAGAATATATGTGATTGATCCTGCTAATCTCATAGTCTTTGGGCCGCGGGTGGCCTAGTAGGCAACGTTCGTGACTGCCACGGAAAGGGCCTCAGGTTCGATCCCAGGCATGTACAAACGCTCGATTCACTAAATATCCGCCGTGCGTCGGATGGGTACGTTAAGCCGTCGGACCCCGGGTACTGGCCCCCGGTAATAAATAAGGACGTCTTCCTCCCCCTTTCTACTTCGCCTCCGTGTCCCTTTCCTATCGGGCGCTCTATCCCAAATCTCCTCGTTTATTTCTAAGGGTTGTTTAAGACCAGGGGACAGACACTCCCTTCCTAAAATCCTCTACATACGATCACGAATCTCATCGTCTTACTAGGTGATTTCGTTATTGCTGACATACGATTTCTTACAGTTCTGTGTATTCTGTCTGTCATCTTTCTTATATCCAGCCTTTGGACCTTTGCTATAAATATTATCAATTTCCTTATTATTTAAGGAGTCTGATTTGAATACGTTATATGCTCTATAGAACCATGCTCTAAAAGCAGAAAGTTTGTACTCTTTTGGGCAGTGCGAATCAGGAGGAACAAGGTTCGGTACTGCGGTCGGTTTATAATAAACGTCAAAATCGAAGTTGGATGTTTTGTTTCTTCTGAGCGCGACGTCAAGATAATTCAACGCCCCATCTACTTCAAGCTCCATGGTGAATTTTAACGACAAAGCGTTCCTTGGACACTAGATGTAAAGAGCATGTACGAAGTGTCAACCAGGACATGCAGAATACAGCCCTCGTCAGAGAAGTCATGCATTCATCGGCTATACCTCTATGGAATATTATTAGAAGAATTGCCCCATTCACGACCTTTAAAGAGACTGCCATCAGGGAAACTGTCGAAATCCTATCCAGCAAACTAGCATGCAATGATATAGTTACTACTGAACTGCCAAGAGCTTGGCATGCGTTATTAAAAGAGGGAAGCACATCGCGACACACCGTATAATTGCGTGATAAAAATTCCTGTAATACGCTCGTGATGTCAATCACGTTATTTTCAAAAATAATCTTTGTTCCTTACGTGTTCCAATTCTCTTCATTTTTATGTCTACCATTGCCTTGAGAAAGCCTCCCAGAGGAGTGCGAAAGCTTGGCGAATCTTTGCACTTACTACGCCGCAAAACTAAACGGATTTGATAGGCTATATGCGTTTCTTGAGTGTTCACAGTGTGGTGTATTTATAATTACATGATGTACAATGCTTTTACAAGAAATGAAGATTTATCAATTCATGGGGGAAAGCTGGAGATAATCGGTACCAAATTTTACCTTGGACAGCAGTTATCCAGCGATTGTCATACGGATGAAGAAATTAATCTGCGTATAAAACTTGGTAGGACAGCCTTTGGAAGAAACAGTATATTTTTTAAGAGCAGTGTGCCATTATGTCTTAAAACGAAAGTGTTTAATCAGTGCATCTTTCAAGTGCTTACGTACGGAGCAGAGACGTGGACCTTAACTAAAAGAGACATACAAACACTACACACAACTGAAAGAAGCATGGAGAGATGCGATTACGTGCGGGAAGCGACCGTGCGCCAAGCGACCCAGTTAAAAATCGTGCGCGAAGCGACCATGTTATATTTTATCGTGGAAGAAGCGACCCTGCTAATCGAATCATTTTGCTTATATATATATGTGCACACACAAATCGTAATCAAATTATTTACATCTCATTATACATCTTCTGAATTTTGTAGCTTTTATCCTTAGTCCAACTTTGTAACATAGCTTAATGCTTTCAGGCATTTTTTAAGGTCTTTAGAATTTCCAAATTCCGCCACGATATTGCGAATGTGTTTGCCTACTTATACATACATTTTCTTCCTTTATGGACCAAGTTCTCCTAATCATTTTAATTGTTGTTTGTGCATCACACGTCGAATTTGGAAATTCTAAGGACCTTAAAAAAATGCCTGAAAGCGTTAAGCTATGTTACCAAGTTGGACTCAGGACAAAAGCTACAAAATTCAGATGCAAGTACTTAATCAGATGTAAATAATTTGACTACGATTTGTATATGTAGTATATAAGTAAAATGATTCAATTAGCAGGGTCGCTTCGCGCACGATTTCCAGAGGGTTGCTTGGAGCACGGTCGCTTCGCGCACGACACCAAGAGATGCATGCTTGGTGTACCAGGAAAGATAAGAACTCGTGGATCAGGAAAATGACGTGAATGGAAGACATCATGATCAGGATAAAATCCCTGAAATGGCAATGGGCTGGACATATAGCCAGAAGGGTCGAACACCGATGGGCAGATGAAATTTTATATTGGATTCCGAGGGACAGGAAAAAAACCCGAAAAACGCCACGTGGGAGATGAGTGGATGAATTTCGAAAGCATACCCGAGTGACATGGAGAAATGCTCAAGACAGACCGTTGTGGAAGAAACTTGGGGAAACCTTCATCCAACAGTGAATTGATGATGGATGGTAATGATGATTATAATGATCATATGAACAAGAATTGGCATTTCAGTACATACTACCACAACATGATGTACAGAAGATTACTTTCAAATAAGGTTCGGCAAGTACATAAAATTTTCATAAGGTATTTGAATTTAATTAACTACACTCATCCCTACGTAAAAAATGGATTCCCCCTCCTCTCTTCTTCTGCAGAATAAGAAGTGTGCGCGATTGGCTGTAAACTAAAATTATAAGAGTATCTCAAAATAGCAACCTTTGGCAAATTTATCATAACTATTTAAGATGGACACCTTAACTAAAAATACTTAATTAATGTCCATCTTAAATATTAATATAGTAATTATCATATCTACAAGAATTAGCATTCTAGGAAACATTGGAAAGACACTTTGCACAGAAATTTGCATTAAAAGTTGGGCAAGTGCTTAAAATCTGAATAATGCATTTAAATTTAACCTCATTCATCTCTACGAGTATAAACCAGATTTTCCCTCGTGTACCTTAACTAAAAAAATGATATTCAGAGGCTTTAGACTACTAAAAGTACGGAGAAGTTGCATGTTTAGTATAACCAAGAGAAATAGGAACAGAAACTCGTGGATCAGGAAAATAGCGGGAGTTGACATCATAATCAAGGTAAAATCCCTGAAATGTCAATATGCTGGACATGTGCCTAAATAAACTGACCATCGATGGACAACTTGACTTGATTCCTAGGGATAGGAAAAAAAACCCAGAAAAAGACCATGTAGGAGATGAGTGGATGAAATTCGAAAGCTTGTCGGAATGACATTGACGAGACTGGCTCAGAGACTTTGGGAGATCTTTATCCAGCATTGGATTGCTAATAGTTGATGGTGATTACTGTAATATATTAAAGAAATTTATTTGTGCTAAACAAATGTGTTTTCGGTTTTTTTATTGGGGGTTTAACGACCACCGTGAGCAACTCAATGGGCTATAAGCGGTCGCCCGTCCCTAATTTAGGGCCACTGGTTCCAGGGAAGGGACAGAGAGCCAGTGCCGTAAGACAAACACAAGGTTTGGTTCGGGATTCGAACCCGGGCCCAACTCAGGCGAATGATTATAAGCCAGCGCTTAAACCACTGCACCACCGGGGTGGCAAAAACAAACAAATATGTGCCTTGGGAACATTTCACAAGTTTGCTGAGTTAGAAGCTGAAAACAAAATGCAGTAAATACCCTGTTATAATTTATGACTATATTCCCTGTAAGCGGCCATGGGCAATGCCTGCTTAACCCAATGCGCTGGGCAGGCATCAAAACCACTTGGGCCAAAAAATTTATTTTCTCAGCTTGTTTTACTAATGCAGTACAAGTTGGAACTTGGATTGGAACCCCTTATTTTTTTTACAATACTCCCATTTTTATCACCGTTCTTTCCGCAATTGATTTTAAATAAGCAAAAATATTAAAAACATTTCATTAATTAAAATTTCTATTTTAGAAAAAGTGAGAAGCTCGAACTTTCTTCTGGAATGCTTACAATTTAACTGACCGAAATGTCTTTCCCCCGCCAACTAACATGGGTGCATTAGTTGGTACAATGAACTTAGTTACGGTTTGCTGCGATTGGCTGGCGGTGATGTGTTGTTTTGAGAAAGGCCTCTTTCTCGGCGTGGGAAAATCACTAATCCGCATTACTAATCCGCATCTTCTCGCACGAGGCTACTTTGCAAAGAAGCTTTTGGAGAATGAAGAGGACAATGAGACGAACTTAGGAGGCGAACAGCATTTAAGAAAAGTGTTGTTTTCACTTTTGAGAGCCCGACTTTTACTTTATTTATTTCTACTTTTGCAGGTAATTGATTTTCGATTGATGAAAATTAATTAGGGATTTGAAAATTTTAATCTAAAATGCTCACTGCGCGGAGGAAGTTAAGTCGCTGCGCGGTAGCCCGCGCGCAATTTAGAGGGAACACTGATTTGTGATTAAAAAGAGAACATTGATTTATGGATGTCTGCTCTTTTAATAGTAATTATTACGACACGCTGCTATGGCCGATTCATACAAACGTGACGATTAGGCAGCCTGACAATGACAATTTCGACCCTAACGTGATAAAGAGACTGTCGGAAGTGCGGAGTGAGCATAACTTTGTCTCCACTTGTCACGTTACGGGGATACGACAAAATAACAGTAATTGTCGTGGGATAGCATTTTCGATACCTGAGAGGACGATGGTGTTCACTCGTTGATACTGAATGACACCTAAAAGCCTTAAGCACTTCTTGAGTCCTCTTCTCCTTATAGTCTTGACGTCGCATTTGCGTAATACCAGATGAACGCCTTTTGACGGCGCCAGAAGTGGGATAAAAGTGCATATTGCCGAGATCTTATCGTTTTGTGTGTGGGTGTGATTTTCGTGGCCGCTGGTTTCCGTTATCTAGCCTGAAACTGGAGGTTGGCTGGACTGTCGTCTTGCTGCTGGTGTTATGGTCCTAGGAGCAAAGTATGTGACAAGCGTGACTGGAGCAAAGTATGTGACAAGCGTGACTGGAGCAAAGTATGTGACAAGCGTGACTGGAGCAAAGTATGTGACAGGGTGCGATGAAGTGACGTCCGACTTATGCAGTGTCTTCGGCTGTTTTCTAATAATGACTGTTAGGAATTCTTCTGATAATGCTTTGTTGTTCATGGAGTGGAGGAGATGTTTACTTGATGGTTGGAACCATAGGACGATAAGGAGATAGTTCAGTCCAAGGCTTCGTACTGCGAAAATGGCAAACATTTTTTATGCTTTCCAACCGTAGGTTGAAGAAGCGTATATGTTCCAGTTTTGTCAGTCAGTCTGTCTGTCCGCACGATAACCTCGCGTAAAAATGGTTTGATTTCGATGCAAGTTTAGTGTGTGGTAGGAGACCACCTAGGGACGAACCCTATTGAAAATGGGACAAATGGGGTCAAAGGTCACGACATAGGAGTGGTATCAATTCCATTGCCCTTATGCGTCCTAACTTGCGTAAATATGGTTCGATTTAAATCAAATTTTAGTATGTGGTAGGGGACCATCTGGGGACAAACCCTGTAGAAAATGGGTGAAGTGGGCTCCAAGGTCAGGTCATAGGAGCGGGATGCATTCCATGTCCTTATGCGTCAGAAATTGCGTAAATATTATTCGATTTCGGGGAGCTTTAGGTATGTCGTAGGGGACCACCTGGGGACAAACTATTGATAATGGGTGACGTTGGGTAAAAGGGTCAGGACACAGGAGCGGGATGCATTCCATTTCCCTTATGCGTCATAACTTGTGTTAATATGGCTCGATTTCAATGAAATTTTAGTATGTGGTAGGGGAACACCTGGAGACAAACCCTATTTGAAAATGGACGCAATGGTGTCAAAGGTCAGGACATAGGATTGGGATCCATTCCATCGCCCTTATGAGTTATAACTTACGTAAAAATGCTTTATCATGTTATTCCGGAAGTATACTTAACCGGTTCTGTTGAATATCATTGAAATGGGGTCAAAGGTCAGGGCATAGGAGCGAGATTTATTCCACAGCCATTATCCTCATAACTTGAGTAACAACTTGAGTAATTATTTCTGGTATGTTGGAAAGCGTATCATAATCAATACATTGCATGATTTTACCAACTTGTTTATAAAGTAAATGCTTGCATAAATTCTTATATTAGATATAAATTAAATAGTTGAATTGAAATTTTGATCTTGTTAAGCTTTTTTTGTGCACTGTCGGTGACTTAATATACATGCCAACTTAACTTTAGACGGTGCCTTCCTGCGGGGTTAAGCTACTCTGGGCCGGGAGGAAGAGTTACGCAGTGCGGTTGGACCGTCACATACTGACTTTGTCACTACGTGTTAGGGCTCACAACAGGAAATGGCGAAAAGATTTCAGAGTATGGTGAGAAGGGGAATCATATAATGGAGTTTCAGTAGTTTGTTTAACACCTACTTAGCTTTGTTGAAAGACGTTTTCTGTACACGTAGGTTCAACAAGAAGTGAAAGTGAAAAAAAAGTGACAACGCAGTTATTTCTCACATTGATAAGACGGTAATTCATGCAGTCTAAGGTATGGTTGTTCCTTTAATCAAATTCTTAAATACTTAAGCCGTAGATGGGAATTTTCCCTTAATTCAGGGATTTAAACCAACGGTAATTAAGAAGACTGATAAATGCCTAAATTTAAACATAAGGTCGTTTTTTGTCTTCATAACTTTTTCTATTGAAATTTCGAGATTTATTTTAATCCCGCTTTTGTAACATTATTGACTCAAGGAACGCTTATAGAGTAGTAAATCTGTTTGTTTTTGTGGCGCAATGTATTATGCATAAAATAATATGCACAAAGTTTTGCCAAGCTGTGGCACTCCACTGGGAAGTTTTTTCAAGGCAATGTAGACATTTTATGTCGTGCATTGCCTTCCCTTGAGAATTCACGGTCTGGTGTATTTAAAATAACATTAGCATCAATGACATTTCTGCATAAACATTGGCATTTTCACAATACAAGTTAGTCTTAGGTAGGTTTTTATTCTCTTCGCTGTCGTACGAAATCAAAATATTGAAAGGCACCGGTACAATATTAATACAATGATTGGAATAAGGTGAATGGAGACATTGTTTATTCATTACAGAGTTGTGCAAAATCGTAATTGAATTAATCAATAATGCATTACAGCGTAATGGGAACAAAAACTTAGCGTTACCATTACATGGTGAATTGGTCATTAGAATTACATGGTAATTGTACCCATTAACCATTACGATTAATAGTTACCCATTGTAATGGTTAACTAAATGTTGGTAATTAACCAATAACTAATGGGTAACAATACAACATGAATAAACCAGCAACCGGTACACCCTTACACGTTGTGTAGGTTCTTTGACAATTGTTCCACCCCTCGGACCTCAAAAATGCGTGTATGTAGGTATTGGAGATTGTACGTGTATGACATGAGTAGTTGCCCCGTGTTCGCCGCAAGTAAACTGATTTGTACGAAATAGTACATATGAAGTAAGTACAAATGGGATGTTTATTTCGGTTAGAGATACCCATTTCGTCCATCTCCAGTACAGTATTCTCGTCCATTACATACGTTTCACTGTTTAAATTAATTACCTCACTATAGCCACAAGAACACATTAGCACTATACTCACAGTTCAGCAACTCAGGGTACACTGCCGAATATTACAGAAATTTGCGAACTCTTGACATGTTTGCTGTATTTCCCCAAGGGTTGCCCATTACTTGTCCGATACGAACACTAGACTAGCGAGCAACTGACCCCTTTATATATACTTCACGACAGGACCTGAACCTTCTGGAATATTCTTGATTTACATAAAGCTCTCCAACTTCCCATCATTCTGGAACATTCTACAAACGTCTAACCCATTCTTGCCGCTTCTAGAACATTCTACAAACGTCTAACCCATTCTTGCCGCTTCTAGAACATTCTACACGACACTTCGGTCTGTTATGTTGCATGGCCGACTTTTCTAGACATAGCTTTTGGCACACGTACATTTCTACAAACTATTGTATGTTATTATTATTTGCGAATTGTGCAATTTCATTACCAAATAATTCCATTGCGTTTGAATGGCATTATTAAATAATTAAATTACATCCTCTTTATTGTAATGCATTACAGATTAATTCCATTACCTTGTGCAAACCATACTTCGGATTACCTTGTAATGCATTTACCTGTTACTGCATTACTTTGCAATGCATTACACGTTAATTGTAATCTGTCCTTCCATTACTTTGTAATGCATTACCTGTTACTGCATCACGATGTAATGCATTCCACGTTAATTGTAATTTGTCCTTCCATTCTTTTGTAATGCATTACCTGTTACTGCATCACCTTGTAATGCATTACACGTTAATTGTAATCTGTCCTTCCATTACTTTGTAATGCATTACCTGTTACTGCATCACCTTGTAATGCATTACAAGGTGATGCAGTAACAGGTAATGCATTACAAAGTAATGGAAGGACAGATTACAATTAACGTGTAATGCATTACACGTTAATTGTAATCTATCCTTCCATTATTTTGTAATGCATTACCTGTTACTGCATCACCTTGTAATGCATTACCTGTTACTGCATCACCTTGTAATGCATTACACGTTAATTGTAATCTGTCTTTCCATTATTTTGTAATGCATTACCTGTTACTGAATCACCTTGTAATGCATTACACGTTAATTGTAATCTGTCTTTCCATTACTTTGTAATGCATTCCTGCCCAACACTGATTCAATAGCAGTAGCCCAGACCTGTTGATAAAAAAAACTACCTATGCAACTTTCCAAATCTAAAAAGTGTATATTTCTTAATTACTGTATGAGTGCATTTTTTTTATTATAAAGCTCTTTTGACACGGTTACGGGCACGAAGATTCGCCGTGCTCATTTATTGCACGACTTCTAATGGACTTAAGAATAACACAATCTTCACAAGACTGCAAAACCTTACCAACGCATAACATGCAGGCAAAAATGTTAAACCGCACTAGTTGTTCTTTTCCTCAACGCTCGAAGTACGGAATTCTTGTGATTATATATAACATATAAATTATCGCTTTCCAAACAACGTGAAAATTTATTTGGGAAATTTCGTGTTGCAAATCTGCGAAAATTCTTGTTTAGTAATTTCTTACACTCGTGCAGCGCAGCACCGGTGGCTCAGTGGCCTAGGCGCTGGCTTCTGACCATTCGTCCGTGCTGGCGTCTGGGTTCGAATCCCGGTGAGACATGAATGTGTTACGACACTGTCACTCTCCCTTTCCTCGAACCAGTGACCTTAAATTAGGGACGGGCGACTGCTTATAGCCCATTAAGTTGATCACAGAGATCGTTAACTCCCCCCTCTTTCCCCCCAAAAAAAACAACCTGCAGCATGTTTTTTTCTCATATTTCACTTTTACGTTGTTTCTAACAGAAATGAAAATCAATATTAAGGAACAATACACGAAAATATCATCAGCGTTAGCCCTTAGTGATAGTAAAATATTGGAAACACCATTACATATTTGCTTATCAGTACATTTTTTTCAAACACTAACACACACTCACATTTCCACATTAATTTTCACTAATATGTCAAACGATTTTGTCACTAAGACGCCCTTGGTGACGAAGAAGTATCAAAAATTGTGCCAACAGATATTAGTCCCCGTGTATATTTTCTGCCATCATACCCAAATTTTGACATTCATTCTCACTAAGTACCATTAACACTTGGAGATCAAAAAAAATGTTCCAGATATTAGCCACTAAACATAATTTTTTCCATTCAAAATTTGACGTTGATTTTCGTTATCATTAGCCTTTGGTGACGAAAAATCATTACAAACAGTAGTACTAATGGATATCAGTCATTAAGCATATTTGCAGCATTCATACCCGAATTTTGGTATTGATTTTTACGAAGTATCATTAGTCCTTGATGATGAAAAAGTATTACAGTAACTTCTTTAGCATATTTTCTTGCATGGTACCCAAATCACACTAATTCTCACCAAGTATCATTAGCCCTTGGCGATGAAAAAGTGTTAAAGACAGTAACAGGTTTTAGTCTTTGGGTATATTTTCTGCCATCGTACGAACCCAAATTTCCACATCGAATTTCACTAACAAGGGAATCCTTTCAACTGTCACTCTCCAAAATTGAAGAATCGTGGGCAGGAGATAGTACTAAGGGCAAACACCAATGGGTGTATTTCCGTTTTGGCCCAAATGAACTGACAAAGGTGAACGAGTGGTCTGAAAATAGCTTTAAGTGGGAAAAATCATCTAACGTGTTGTGGTGCGTGATATGCAACCCCAAATATCAGCTATGTCCCTGTGATTCAAAATGAGCTTACACCATGTACAAAAAAGCAACAAAAACCTTTATCACAGGGGTAAAGGAGCATTTGTGGCATTGAACACATGACGGAGGCAAAGTAATTTGAAATAATGAGAACAACGCAAGATCCCAAAGTTATCACACTACTGAAAATTGTCATTATCTGAAAAACAAATACGTTGAACATTATCAAATGAAGCGTCGTCACTTTCACAGTATCCAATTTTTTTATTTTTATCCACGGATATAACAACATGTCGAATTTTTCTGACTGTCATTGATACGTTCGATGATTTTCTCCACTTGGGCCATTTTCAGACCATAGTCAGTTCATTTGGGACATGAATGGAAACACACCAATTGGTTTTTGCCCTAAATACTATCTCCTGGCCACGTTTCTTCAATCTCGGAGAGTGAAAGTTGAAAGGCTTTCCTTGTATGTATTGATGTGCGGCCCCTCCCCACCACAACAGTGTCATTAGCTTTAAACTACTCAAATGACTATCGTCTGTGCACGATTAATATAAGAGTAAAAACCTTTAATGGATATAGATAAAACCTTGCACAAGACCTTTTGGATCGTAAAATACTATCTATCATCAGATGTCATAAGTGCTGGCAATACACACAAAAAATTTATATACGCAACGGGAACAGCCCTCAACATAATTGGCGTGATCGCTGGGAGATTCGGTGTACGTCAATTATTCCATATTCATCGGCTCATGCCTGGTGTCAAAAGACATCGGCCATCACCTATCTCTTGAGACGCGCCTCTTATCCACTCGGCAACCCAGCTCCTACGCAGTCAAGAAATCGGCAAGATAGTTGATATTAAATGAAATGAGAAACTCACTGTCTATGTACGATATTTAATAAAATACGAAAGATATTTACAGTTCAAATACCCCACTAGTACTTTCGGGGTAACATTTACCCCATCATCAGGTGGAACAGAGGCAATGTAGTACTCCTTTATATAGTTCTGCAACGATGCATTATGGGTATAAGTCATCAAACGTCGCATGGGTATATATCATAGCAGCAATATATATCATAGCAGCGTAAAGAGTATAATTTCACATGTGAACATGTGAAATTATACTCTTTACGCTGATGATGGGGTAAAATGTTACCCCGAATGTACTAGTAGGGTATTTTAACTGTAAATATCTTTCGTGTTTTATCAAATATCGTACATAGACGGTGAGTTTCTCATTTCATTTAACGTATTGTGCGAAGTCATCCTTTTATTGTTATAGTTGGTATTGCTGAGGAACATGGATATACTGCACCGACGGTGCATGGACTGCTTTGGTAGACTACAAAAGAATAACTTATCTACATTACAACCAGTCACTAAGCGACCAAAGGCATTTGTAGGATCAGTCGTGTATGATCCTAGGATAACGTTTGCCCTAAAAAAAAGGGTCAGACATCTCATTAATTTGGGGGAAAGAACTATTAACTTGCTCTCTTCCATCAAGAGCGATCGTGATTCAGTGGACTTAACACATAAGCATGGAGTATATACCTGATACCGTTGGAGCCTGTGCTGCCCACGGAAATAGAAAAAGTATACATAGGATCAATCTACTTTTCGGACTCTCAAGACTAGGTTGGCTGTACACAAGTTTGACATAAGAATGAAAGCAAATTCGACCGCGATGTCACGTTTAGTCAGCCAGGGCTCCACGTTCCAGTGCATGTTTCTGTACTGAACGTTCCGATGTCCAGATCACACCTCAGGTTTACAAAAGCATTTTCATTCATTCTTTTGGAGATAGGGTGTGCAACGATAACACCAGAACTCAAACCGCTTCCTTGGAAATCGGCACTTCCTGATTATACTCACCATCGTTCCCGGAGGAATTCCTGTACAAACAACTATGACTCCAACAACTACAATATCCAATCAAATTTTGGATTATGTTGATTCCTCCCAGCAATCACGCCAATTTTGTTGAGGGCTGTTCCCGTTACGTATATATATATATATATATATATATATAACTTATATGCAAGGTTTTATCTATATCGATTAAAGGTTTTATAGGTTTTTACTCTTTATTTTAATCGTGCACAGACGGTAGTCATTTGAGTAGTTTTGATTGAATGGCACCAATAGTTTTTTTTTTTTAGACGTCATTAGCTTTGATGATAGAAACGTAATAGAAAACACGACAGGAAATATAGTTTTTATCAAAATTATAGATGTTCCCGACATGCCTATTTTCTGCCATCATAACAGCAGTAATACGTGAGCATATTTTCCGCCATCACAACAGTAACTGTTAGTAATACTATTTTCATCATCAAGGGCTAATGATACTTAACGAAACTCATAGCAGATATCTGAATATGACAGCTAAAATGTATCCTTGTATGTTTTCTGCCATTATACTCAGATTTCCACACTGGTTTCACGAAGTATCATTAGCATTTGCTCTTCGTGACGAAAAAAGTACTTTTGGGGGGAGGAAGGGGTTAACGACCACCATGAGAAACTCAGTATGCTATAAACAGTCTCCCATTCCTGATTTAGGGCCACTGGTTCCAGGGAACGGGGAGAGCCAGGGCCGTAAGACCTATGCCTCACCGGGATTCTAACCCCGACCAATCTTAGATGGATGTTCAGTAGCCACGTCTTAAGACCACTGCACAACCGAGGGGGCGAAAAAGTGTTACAAACACTGCCAACAAATAATAGGAGTATATTTTCTGCCATCATACCCATATGTTGACGCTGATTTTGACTAAGTATCATTTAGATTAACCATTAATTATGAAAAAGTATTACAAACAAACAGGGATGTAAGGTCAGGTGATGCGTAACATCACAGCCTCTCCTTGACAAATGTCAACCCCGCCTTCTCGTGGTGCATCCTGTTCCCACTAAAGGGGCTCTGACGACAGCCAATAGCGGTATAACTATACCATCGGGATCAGAGGAAATGCTATCCCACACTCACCAACCAGCTTGGCCAGCGTGGTGAGTTATGGCCAAACACCTCCAAAATGACTCTACAACTTAAATCTTGGCCCTCAGTCTCCGGCAGCTGGAATGTACCTGGCCAAGGCAGCGGCCAGTGCGACATGAAGGCAGAGGGTGCTAAGAATCCCCGGAGGACCGGACTAGGCTGCCATTTGATGCTGACCTTGGCTACCTATAACGGACGCTCCCTATCTTCTGATTCAAGGCTTCTTGAATTGGAAGAGGAAGTAAAAAGGATCAAGTGGGACAACGTCGGGCTAAGTGAGGTAAGGAGAAGATCTCATTGAACTGAAAAGTGGACATCTCTTCTATTATCGTGGGACAGATACTGGCAGAACTAGTGGTGTTGGATTTATAATAAACAAGAAACTGAAGGATAAAGTGGTAGAAGTTGAAAGTTCCTCTGACAGAGCTGCACGACTCGTTATCCAACTATCGAGAAGATACCAGGCTCAGATTATTCAAACTTATGCACCCACCACAAGTCATCCTGAAGAAGAAATTGAAGAATTTTATGAGCAAATTCGTCATCTAAATAATAAAGGTAAGCAGCACTTGAAGATAATTATGGGAGATTTCAATGCAAAAATAGGGCACCGGCAACAGAATGAAACTTCAGTAGGTAAATTCGGTCACGGCAACAGAAACCAGCGTGGAAATACTCTCGTTGAGTTTGCAGAGGCAGAAGGATTTTTCATCTTGAACTCCTTTTTCAAGAAAAAACCACACAGGAAATGGACATGGAGACATCCAAATGGGACGACAAGTGAAATCGATTTTATTATGTGTAACAAAAAATTCGTCATCGAAGACTGCAGTGTGCTGAACAAGTTCAACACAGGTAGTGACCATAGATTGGTGAGATGTAAGATGCACCTCAACACTAAACTTGAACGTGGCAAGCTCATAAGACAAACAAAATGTATTGACATAACCAACCTTAAAAAACACCATAATACCTTCAAGTTGGAACTGAAGAATAGATTCTCTGCTTTAGAAGGCCTAACATCGGAAGAAGTGGATATTTCTGAAGTTAACAGTAAAATTACCAAAGCTCTTATGGAAACAGCAACAAAATTAGCTGGGTCTAAGAACAAGTTGCATGTGAACAAATTATTAGGAAAAACCAAAATGTTGATGCAAAAAAGAAGAGAGATGAGGACAACTAAAGAAGATGTGACTTCCAAAGTGGAATATATAGAGCTATGCAAGACAGCACGAAAAAGTATCACTGAAGACGTAAGGAAATTCAACTGTGAGCTAGTGAGGAAAGCAATTGAAAACAACCAAAGCCTAAAGATAGCAAAGGGACATCTCAGTAAGGGAAGAAAACAGATTATGGCACTGAGAAAAGAAGATGGTTCTATAACAAGAAATAGAGGCCAAATTTTGACAAGAGTGAAAGATTTCTACTCCAAACTATATGAAAGGGATGATACATGTACTCCAGACATCATGAAAGGTACCAGAGTTCTTCCAGTCCTCACAGCAGAAGTTGCTCATGCAATCAAGAACATGAAGCGGGGAAAGCTCCAGGAGAAGATGGAATTACTATAGACATCATACAAGAAGCAAGTGGAGAAATTGAAACAGTACTCGCCCAAATTTTCACTCGATGCCTTAATGAAGGGAAGATTCCTGAGGATTGGAACAATGCTACAATGATCCTGCTACATAAAAAAGGTGACATTGAGGATCTCAGGAACTACAGACCTATCAGCCTCCTTTCAGTGGTTTATAAAATCTTCACTAAAGTTCTTTCACACCGCTTGAAGGTAACACTGGACATGGCTCAACCGAGAGAACAAGCTGGATTCAGGAGTGGCTACAGCACAATAGATCATATCCACGTACTGAGAGAACTAATTGAAAGAGCGAGGGAATATGAACTTCCATTGTGCATGGCTTTTATCGATTATGAAAAAGCCTTTGATTCGGTGAAACCATCAGCAGTTACAATGGCTCTGAAATCCTGCGGTATTGAAGATGCATACATTAATATTATTAATAACATCTATGAAAATGCAAGTGCAAAGATTCGGCTGTTTGAAAACACAACACACATAAAAATTGGAAAGGGAGTGAGACAAGGTGACACCATATCTCCGAAGCTCTTTAATGCCACATTGGAAAATGTCTTTCAATCACTGAACTGGGAAAACAAAGGGATAAAGATTAATGGAGATTATCTAACCCACCTTCGTTTTGCTGATGACGTAGTCATTTTTGCAACTACCCCATCAGAGCTGCAGAGTATGATCCAGGAACTTGCTGACAAGAGTAAAGAAGTGGGATTAAAAATGAACTTTCAGAAGACAAAAGTGATGTTCAATGCTTTTACAAGAAATGAAGATTTATCGATTGATGGAGAAAAACTGGAAATAACAGATACGTATGTTTATCTTGGACAGCAGATATCAAGTGAGGGTCACATTGATGAAGAAATTAATCGGCGTACAAAACTTGCCTGGAGAGCTTTTGGAAGAAACAGCATAATTTTCAAGAGCAATATGCCATTATGTCTTAAAAGAAAAGTGTTTGATCAATGCATCCTTCCAGTGCTTACGTATGGTGCAGAGACGTGGACCTTAACTAAAAGAGACATACAAAGGCTGCAGACAACTCAAAGCAGCATGGAGAGGTGCATGCTTGGTGTAACCAGGAGAGATAAGAAGAGGAACTCATGGATCCGAAAAATGACGAGAGTGGAAGACATCATGATCAGAGTTAAATCCCTGAAATGGCAATGGGCTGGACATACTGCCAGAAGGACAGACCATAGATGGACAGCCGAAATTTTAGATTGGATTCCAAGGGACAGGAAAAGACCCAGAAAAAGACCACATGGGAGATGGGTGGATGAAATTCGTAAATATGCGGGAGTGACATGGAGGAGACTGGCACAAGACAGACCGTTGTGGAGGAAACTTGGGGAGACCTTCGTCCAGCAGTGGATTGATAATGGTTGACAATGATGATGATTACAAACAGTGAAATTTCAATTCATCGTGCTAATCATCATTCAAGAAACCAAAGTGCCTTCGCTACACGATAATAATTAAAGAACATATTCTTTCATAGTCCAATCTTTTAATTACTAAGACATATGTACAAGATCTTTCCGGAGCACCATGTACTCCATCCTCAGGTGCGGGAATCGATCTGTTGATTCTCGTACCTGAGGATGGAGTACATGACGCACCGAACGATCTTGTACATACACTATATTGACAAAGGTCACCGGACACCCCTTCAAAGGCAAATGAACGGATCCGCTGCGTTGTTAAGATGCACGATACAGCTGCAAACGGTATAAAAACAAGCTTGAAGCTGACTGCGATCATATCGCACTGTGAGGTTGAGTGACAATGTCGCGGCGGGAGAGAACTGGCTTTCAGAAAGGAAAGATTGTTGGGTGTTATATTAGTGGGCTGTCCATAAGAGAAACCGATTGGCGCTTAAACATGCCCAAGTCAACTGTTTTGGATGCACTGAATAATTGGGAGTCACATGGCGTGTTGAAGCAGCAAAACGTACCAGCAGACCAAAGGAAATCAGTGATAGAGGACGTAGAGGACTCAGGAGATTCGTTTCAGCTAATCGACGGAGTACTGCAAGACCTCACTGTACAGGTGAGTAGAAATGCTGGAACCTCGGTATGTACACGTACCATTCGCAGAGAACTTCATTCCATGGGTTACCATGGTCGTGCGGCTCCTCATAAGCCTTTCATCACCAATCGGAATGTTACTCGTCGTTTAGCATGGTGTAAAGAACATTTATCGTGGACCATAGACCAATGGAAACGGGTCCTATGGACTGATGAATCCAGATACACGATCCATCAGTCTGATGGCCGTGTGTGGGTATGGCGGCAGCCGGGGGAACGCTATTTACCACAGTGTACTGTTCCTACGGTCAAGTTTGGAGCTGGCAGGGTACTCGTGTGGGGCTGTTTTTCGTGGTATGGTCCCGGCCCACTGGTTATCGTGGACAAACTTGTTAACCAGCACGTCTATCTCTATATTCTGGACAATTATGCGCTACCAAATTTGTTGCAATACTATGGAACCGACGTTATTGGTACCAGCAGGATAATGCACCGAGCTATAAAGCAAGGACTGTTACTGCGTGGTTTGACAATAATTCCGTATCGTGTGTGGACTGGCCAGCACAGAGCCATGGTCTTAATCCCATAGAGCACCTATGGGATGAATTAGAGTGCCGCATAAGATGTTTGGAACAAAGGCCTACTACTAAGGAACAGTTAGCGGCAGCATTATGTACTAAATGGAAGCGCATACCTATCGCTGTGTTCCAAAATCTTGTCAGAAGCCTGTTTCGATGGGTCAGTGCATGCATTCATTAAGGCCAAAGGTGGACAGACACCGTTCTAATGTATGTCAATAAATGCTATGTTGCGTTTTTCTTCTGGGTGTCCGGTGACTTTTGTCAATAGTGTATGTCTTAGTAATTAAAAGCTTATTAGACTGTGAGGGGATCTGTACTTTATTATTATTATGTAGCGACGGGACTTTGGTTTCTTGAATGATTATAAAGAGTACCCAAAAGATTAAAACTTGAGTATATTTTCTGCCTCTTTGGGTTTTCTCTTATTTATGCACAGTTTGGATTTTATACCAACTTCGTACAAGCGAGACAATAAACACCTGCAACTCACTCTTGCTCCCCGCAAACTGAATATCATCAGCACACAGAGACCTGCGCACATGGAATTGCCATGACGTAAATCAATATTATTTTCTATTTTGACAACACGCATGCATTCATAAATACATTTAACAGCCATGGTGACTTCACAATGTTGTCTGACTCCTGCACAAATAGAAAACACCGTTTCGATCAAATACGAACCACTGACACATACACACACGCTGCTGCCAGCATACATAGGTTTCATACATTTAAGCAGATTCCCAGTTACTTCGTAAATATTCAAGATATTGCACAGCCTATTTACCGGGTCAAAATCTTTCTCCAAATCTACAAAAGGCAGCAAAAAATACCAACCGACACTTTTCAAACATCACAAATACAGAATCTATCACGCCTAAGCGTGAAACGCTTCGCACACAAAATGCAGTGCGATACCGGTTAAATTTCACACTGCTCGTAACGAAACGGCATTTTACACTAGAGATGAGTTCGGGCTCAATTTTAGGAGCCCGGGTCCGGCCCTCTTTCTTTGATTACATGTGCTTGCTGAGCCCTGGCCCGGATTCTTGGAAAATTTTGCTTATCAAAGGCTTGCATTGTAGCATTATACACTGGCCAAAGATATGGCCCAAGCAAGATTAGTTTAAAAAGTTTAGTTCAGTTAATCCACTTCACAATATTAATATGTTTTTAGAAATACTACGCATAAAGCAAAATGTTCTAAAATGTGGATTTGAAAATAAATAAAAAATCAACGTGCCCTTCGACCGTATCAGGGGAATCAGTAATTTTGGTAAAAGCTGAAACAAAGAAAATCGTTTAGAAACAAAAAATTCCATTCGTTATTTCTTTTTGATTTCTAAATTTACTTTTATTTTGAATAAATTGCATTATAAAACGTACAACGCCGTACAGAAAGTTGCAAGTGTTTGAAATTTTGACTCTAGAAACTAATCTTTGCAATATAATTTGCATATATGCTAATTGGTAAAGGTAGTTTAGAGTGATGTAGTAGAATATAAAAAAAAAGCATGTAGGGAAATTTCCAAAATAAAAGAAAAAAAGAACGTAAAAGCATTCTAGACCAGATTATTCTGCATTTTGTAACATTAACAAAGCTTTGTGCTTAATAGGGTGATAATCACAATATTATGTGTGTGTGCAGTTTCCAGATCAAATTAATCATAAAAAAAAAAAGAATTGCATCCAATGCCTCAGCAGCGCTTCAACTTTATCTTTTCTCTAAAACTCGACCTGCTGCACTAAAAACCAACGTCACCCCAAAACTCGCGGGAGTTAGGAAATTTTAAAAAATAAATAATACTTCTAGCTGCACAATTTTGGAAATTAATACATCATTTTAAAGATAAGATTCTTGATTTTTAATAAAATACAAAAAATAGGAATGTGCTTTTTTCCCAGTATTTCGATACCAGACCTCCTTAAACTAATCCTTGCTTGGGCCATACCTTTGGACAGACAATGCATAATGAAAGTCTTGCTAAGCAAAATTTGTCTTGCAATGGCAGCTAGCTTAGGAAATTGAAAATCCTTGCACTATGGTAACAAATCCACAATGAAATTCAACCGGACTCGGAATTACACATGTTGAATTAATTACAGCAATGAAACTCAAGACGTGTAATTCCGAGCCCGGGTTTTTCGGTAGTGTTACACGGCACTAGCAGTGTTCCTGCCGAGTCGGCCGGTAACGGTGCTTGGGACTTAATTACAATTTAGTTGGCCACGGCACCAGGTGAGAATCTCAGGTGCACTGCTGCACTCAAAGATTCACACCAGAACATAAAAAATAAAAAGTTGAAGAATGACCCGAAGCATAAGGCTTGGGTGAATCCACCTTGTGAACAAAATAACAACAACAAATAAAAAATAAAATAATCTAAAAAAAAATGATACTTTGGGATCAGAGTTGTGATGAGGTTCACCCGCAATCACCAATTCGTGACTGAGTGTAGTGGTCCGGATCTTACTCCGGTACATTCAATCCCCAACCAGCCAGTACAACACTCACTTTCGCAAATAACACATGATTCTCAAATACACAACACAACATTTAATAACGTTCTGCGAGATTTAAACAGATCCGGCGCTCTCTAGGCGCATAGACAATTGCCCCTCATATGTGGGCAGCATACGGTGTCACACTTTACTGTCGGAAGACGCAAGCCGTCTGAGTCTCCACCGGACTATCTGAACAAGAGATACTACTCTTTAACACACTAAATAGAGCTGCAGGTGATATTCATATACAATTGCTTAGAGAATGAAAAAAAAATTATATGCAAACGATCACATTAAAAATACTCGCGACACAAAATACACAAGCACGTTAATTTGCGGTATAAGATTATAGGTGCGAAATACTGCCAAAGTTAATTAACTAAATCTAATAAGCATGCACATGCAGAACCCTGCCCCGCTGACGTTGGTCCTGAACCAAAGTTAAAAGAAACTGTCCCGCCCAGCGGAATTTGTGGCCACACCTTCTCCCTTATTCATGTAAAAAAAGTAATCAGGAAATGGGCCCTGTAAGAAATTGAAATCTGTATGTGCAGGTATTTCCTCTGAGGTTCAGTCACTCAGCATTACTGCATCTATGTCCATGCAGCTTTGGGTGTCGGGATGGCACAAGTTCGCAGATGTGCGAAGAAAGAAAAAGGAAATATTCATCTACTTACAGTTACGTGACTTTGCTGTGCAAATCCGTTGTGCATCACATAATATCACACGACAAAAAAAAAACAGACACTTGCACCATGTGGCAGCACCGATGATTCAACACTTCACTTTGACGCTTGATGTAAATGAAGCACACAATTAAAAATGGTAATATCACGCCGCACTTTGTTGCAATGATTAGAGTGCACACTGATCTATTCTCGTGACGATTTGAAGGTGGCCGTTAAGCAAAATAGGCCCTCTCACATCTGATGTTGCGGTTTCCAAGATTGATTTTCTGTGTTCCTGGGAAATGATTTTTGTTGTCGTGAAGAAATAATTGTGAACGTCGACTGCTGGGAGAGTGGGACACATTCAATTCCGCTGCTGCTATAGTTGATTCCGTCCGTCGCTACCTTCCGTCCTTTTTGACCGTTCATTCCCAATTCAGTCAGTTCCTTTCCGTTAGCAAACCATCTACCCTGCCTGAGTACGCAGTTCAAATATGCCACTCGCAGGTTTTGTTTCCATTTTTTTATCGAGTTGCGACCGCTAGCCCTGAGATTAATTTTCTCGGCCGAGCGAAATCAGACGTGCTTTTACCTTAAGCGTATATCGGCAACTGCTGACCGAAAACAACGCTCGAATCCACCCCCTATTCTTTTCAGCGATTCTAAACTCTTAATTGCCCATTGTCCCTCGCATACGTCAGTCAAAGTATCTTTGTCGCTGACAGAGTTATGTGTCTGCTGAGGGTCTCTTGGCCCACCCACTGAAGTAAACATACGGACCACAGCGTTAAGCTACAAGCGGAAAGAAGAAAAGAAAGAAAAGTGAAAAACCACTTCGAACATTGCTGCTTCCATCCGCATTCGAAAGCACATTTCCCTCGTTCGTTTTGCAGCCCCTCTAAGACACTTGAGATAGGAATTTTTATGTTTCACTTCAGGGCTATGTGTGAGGTCTAGCAATTCAAAATGGCAAAAATATTGCGTTTCTTGCCTTCAAAAGCATTGGAGCGACTTCCCAATTATCCCGCAATTTTGTTAGTTAATTTAGAGAACAGCCGAAAGAAAAAAACAACGTAAATGAGAAATAAATAAAAAAAACTGAACTGTAAAAGAACATGTGAGCCTGCCGAACTGTGATTCCTAGCTGCCTCATACAATATGCGACATGGCGGACAAATTTTAAAGTTTTCTTCAGGTTTTAGGAGGGAGGGGGTCCACTGTAACAGTAGTTAATGAATTCTGAGCCCGCCCGAGCCCGGGCCCATCTCTGTTTTGCACATCGAATTTTAAGCAACTTAAGCCTCTTCCGTAGAGGTCTTACAATGGTGGATATCCCCAATATACCAAGCAAAACAAAAATGGTTAAAACAATTATCGCAAGCACTTTGAATCAGTATTTTTAGTAACTGTGTACTCAGCGGTATTTTACTGGCAATGCGAAAAAATAAAATTCCACGATTCAAGGTCACATGCAGGAAGCAACTTCACCCAGTAATAGGTAGCAAATTGTTAGTAAAAGGCTTTTATTTGCTAGTGAAAAAAACTGCATGAGGAATGTGGGGCGCGAGCAGTGCCACTGCTTTTTACAAAGGCGCGTATTTTATCAAACTTATAGCAGTGTCGTATAACTTCTGCTCGTTTCTTTTCGGTACTACACCTTTTGATTTTATTTCTGCCATTACATTTAATCAAGTCTTAAGGTATATGCCTGTTTATTTTTTTATTAACTCCGAAAAAGTTATTTATTTACCTGTGACAGACGAGAGAATTGATGTACTGACAAAACGGCAAGTAGCCGTGAAAAGCCCTTGTCGGTATAGCTTAATTAGGAAAGTATTCGGCTCCGGAGCGGTAGAAGGCCGGTTCAATCTTTCCCACCGACAAATCGTGTTTTCATATACTTTGATTCCTGTTTAGTCTTAAGTAACAGGGGTCCCTCAATTTTTTTCTGTTACACTAATATTAAATATCACAGTTCATGTCGAGTAACACCTCTCCTTATAGTAAAAATATTGAGTTTTCCTATTGCTTTTTGTTTTTTAAGTAAACCTATCCACAAAGAAAGCAACAATGATATTCAGTAATTAATGAAAAGGAACTCTGCACCAATTATATTCAAAATAGCATAACTGTACCAGTAATCCGAATTTATTGACGTAAAATAGAAATCAAAGTTTTAGTCTACCTTCCTTGAAAAAGCCATGTTATTGATGTGCGAAAGCTTGGAAACTTTTATTTCTATTATACGCCAGTACATTTGGATTACTACTACAGATCAGATCAAATCATTGGTCTAGAGGATTTTCAAAAGGGAGTGTATGACCCCAGGTCTTAAACAACCCTTAGAAATAGGAAGCTAGGAGATTTAGGCTAGAGTGCCCGATAGGAAAATGACACGTAGGTTAGGTAGAAAGACGCCCTTATTTATTACCGGGGGACCTGTACCCGGGGGTCCGATGGCTTGATGTGCCCATCCGACGTACGGCGGATATTTTGTGGTTCGAGCGCTCGTACCTGCCTGGGATCGAACCTGGGGTTTCTCCGTGGCAGTCAAGAACGTTGACTACTATGCCATCTGCGGCTTGGATTACTAGTATAGTTATGCTATTTTGAATGATATTCAGTATTATTCCAACAGAAAAGAGCTGAGCAAGTTTTCAACAAAAAGGAGTGAAACTCAAGATGTCCTCAGAAAAGAATCAAGGTAGATAAAACATTTTTCTGCTTTTCGTAATTAATCAAAACTTAAGTATTTATACTTATTAGAATTTTAGATAGCAGTGAGATATGATTACCAAAGAGAAATTAAAACGTGTAGTACGGGGAAAAGCAGTAGATATTGCGCAGGGCTCTGCAGTAACTTTGATAAAGAAAAGCGTCTTAGAATAAGCTAATCTAAATGCTAAGCTGACAGCTCTAAAAGGTTCTTCAACATTTTTATTGTGAATATGACGCTCTTCCTTTTCTACATAATAGCATGCTTCTTTTTATTTTCGGTAGAAATTTTGCTATTCTCTAATAAAAAAGACTACCAACTTTGAATCAAGCATATAAAGTGATTTCTGTCAAAGCAAAAACGGGAGAGATATCAAAGTGTTACCGACAAATAATGCAGCTGGTTTGAAGTATGTAAATTAATTACATGTTGGCAATATTTATATTCTCATATTTGGGGTAAATTTGACAAAGCTTTCGGCGCAGTGAAGCTAAAAAAATCTGCTACTAAGACTTTTTAGCACTAGCAAGTACTGCCAAAGATCGGAAATGAATTCAAGCTCATGTTTTGAATGCTTCACCTCCCTCTCCTATTTGATAACACGCTTTTTCTTTTATTTTTGTCATGGAAATTCTTTCATTATTTGTAACAAAATGACTCCACCAACTTGAACCAAAAACAAAAATATTTCTTACGAGAAACAAAGCTACAACAGCCAATGTTACCAGCAAATAACTATTCATCTGATTTAGGATGTGTTTAAATTAATTACATTTTATCAACTATTACGCATTTGGAACAAAACAAATCTAACACAGAGTTAGCAGTACAGCTAAGAACGGAATCTGCTAGTGAAAAGTTTTAGCACTGGAAAGTGCTGCTAAGGATAGAACATTAATTCAGGCTCTGATTTTAACAAGCACAACTACACTTATATGACAGGTTTTTTTTTCTTTTGAATTTCCATAAATGTTTTATGGTGAATTGATATTCTAAAATTCAATGCATGAACGACCTTACTAAAAGCATAAAGAACAAATTTTCCAATGAGAAATTTTAGCACTGGAAACCGGCTGCTAAGGGTAAAAAATGAATTCAAATCCATGTTTTACTAGCTGTATTCCATTTACAAGAAACCTCTTTATAGTTCTGAATTTCCATGAATGTTTTTATGATGCATCAGTATTTTAAAATGCAAAGCATGGATGACGTTACTAGAAGTATAAAAGAAAAATACTAGTGAGAATTTTAGTGCTTAAATTTTACTGAAAATTGATTCAAGCACAGATTTTTACAGCACAACTATGTACATTTATATGACACATATTTCCTTTTGAATTTTCATAAATGCTTTATGCCGTATTTATATTCTTAAATTCAATGCATGGGCGACATCACTAGAAGTATAAAGAACGAAATATTTCTAGTGATAATGCTTAGCTCTGGAAAGTGTTGCTGAGGATTAGACATTAATTCAGGCTTATAGCAATTTTAAGTCTGAATTCTCAGACGTTTTAAGGCTTCATTGACATTACAAAAAGCAATTTAAAGTGATTTCGTCGACGCTATTTGGAAGCGTAAAAGACTAAATTTGACAGAAACTTTTACAACTAGCAATTGCTTCTGAGGATGGAAAATTAATTCCAGCTCAGATTTTACAAGATTTACAACATTTATATGAGTCTTGGTTCTAAATTTCCAGAAATACTTTTAAGCTGCATTAGTACTGTCACGTTCACTACATCGGCTACTTTACCAGAAATTTTTCTGCATGTTTAGTCCTGATAAGAGCTGCTAAGGATAAAAAAATGAATTTAAACCCAGGTTTTACCAGCAGAGCTCCATTTACATGACAACTTTTTTGTTCTGAATTTTTATACATATGTTTACGCTGCATAAACATTCTAAAATGCAATACATGGTGAACGTTACTAGAAATATAAAGAACAAAATTTGCTAGTGTGGATTTTTAGCACTGCCAAGTGCTGCTAAGATAACAATTGTGTTATGAATTTCCATAAATGTTTCGATGCAGCATTTACATTTCAAAATGCACTTTAAAGTGATTTCGTCGACGTACTTTAAGTATGAAGGACGAAATTTCCCAGTAGGAGTTTTAAGAGCTGAAAATGACTTCTAAGGATGTAAAATGAATTTAAGCCAGGATTTTACCAGCACAACTATTTATAAAAACAAATCTGTTCAGAATTTCCAGAAATATTTTATGCTGCATTAACACTGTAACACTAGTTCTTGGGCAACAATAGTAGAAGTACAAAGAATGAAATTATCCAATGAGAATTTTTAACTCTAGGAAATGCTAAGAATCAAAAATTAATTAAAGCCCGGGTTTCAGCATCACACCATTTATATTAATTCATTTTTTCTTGAATTTCCATAAATTTCTGCGCTGCATAAATATTCTAAAATGCAACACATAGGCGACATTACTAAAAGTATAAACAACAAAATTTGAAATAATTTTTAACAATAGCAAGGGCTGCTATGGTAACGTTTGTGTTCTGAATTTTCATAAATGTTTTATGCTGCATTAATATTTTAATATAAAAATTAAAGGGATTCGGTCGGCTTTACTTGAAATATAAAGAACGAAATTTGGCAATAGGTATTTTTAGAACTGACAGTCGCTGCTAGGGATGTAAAATAAATCCAAGCTCGGATTTTTCTAGCATAACTCTTTTTTATATAAACAAATCTTTGTTCTGACTTTGTGGATGTTTTATGCCCCCATCAGTGTTCTAAAATACAACTTAAACTAATTCTATCGACGTGCTTGAAGTTTAAAGAACAAAATTTGCTAGTAGGGATTTCTAGAACTGACAGCTTCTGCTAAGTATGTAAAATAAATTCAAGCCCAGATTTTGCTAGCATAACTCTTTATACTCAAGAGACTCATATAGCGTATTAAATCAGTTTATTTTTGTGGTGCAGTCAGTACAAAGATTCGCCAAGCTTTCGCTCTCCACCGGTATGCTTTTTCAAGGAAATGATAGACATAAGCCTCCCGGTGGAAAGCGAAAGCTTGGCGAATATTTGTACTGACTGCACCATAAAAATAAACGGATTTAATACGCTATATGAGTCTCTTAAGTATTCACAATCTGGTGTATTTAAAATTAAATAACTCTTTTTGTATAAACAAATATTTGTTCTGAATTTCCATAAGTGTTTTTATGCCTCCTTAATGTTCTAAAATACAACTTTTAATTCTATCAACATTACTTGAATCATAAAGAAGGAAATTTGCCAGTAGAGATTTTTAGAACTGACGATTGCTGCTGAGAATGTAAAATGAATTCAAACTCAGATTTTACCAACACAACTCTATTTGCATAAACAAAGCTTTGTTCTGACTTTTTTATAGATGTGTTATGCCCCATTAATGTTCTAAAATACAACTTAAAATAATTCTATTTACGTGCTTGACGTATGAAGAACAAAATTTACTAGAATGGATTTTTAGAACTGACAGCTGCTGCTAAGGATGTAAAATGAATTCAAGACCAGATTTTACTAGCATAACTCTTTTTATATAAACAAATATTTGTTCTGAATTTCCGTTGATGTTTTATGCCCCATTAATGTTCTGAAATAAAACTTAATTCTATCGACAGTACTTGAATCATAAAGAAGGAAATTTGCCAGTAGAGATTTTTTGAATTGACAATTGCTGCTGAGAATGTAAAATGAATTCAAACTCAGATTTTACCAACAAAACTCTATTTGTATAAGCAAATCTTTGTTCTGACTTTTTATAGATGTTTTATGCCCCATTAATGTTCTAAAATACAACTTAAAACAATTCTGTCGACGTGCTTGAAGTATGAAGAACAAAATTTGCTAGAAGATTTTTTTAGAAATGACAGTTGCTGCTAAGGATGTAAAATAAATTCAAGCTCAGGTGTTACGAGCACTACTCTATTTATATATTGTTCTTAGTTTCCATAAATGTTTCTATGTCTCATTAATATTCTAAAATACAACTTGTAATTCTATCGACATCACTTGAATAAAAAAAAAAAAACGAAACTTGCTAGTAGGGATTTTTAGAGCTGACAATTACTGCTGAGGATATAAAATGTATTCAAGACTAGATTTTATCTACACAACTCTATTTTGTATAAACAAATCTTTGTTACGGCTTTCTATAAATTTCTTGTGCTATATTTTAAATGCAATATTCACAGTATTCTAAAATGCAATGCATAGGAAACAATAGTACAAGTATAAAAAGAAGGAAGAAAATAAAACATGGTACAGACCCAAGTGTTGTCATAGTTACTATGGTATACCAGAAGGCCGCTGGTATGCTTGTAAATGTAGTGCCTCCCACGTTTTTCTCGGCATAGAACATGACAGTAGCAAAAATGATGATGGCCATAGCTAGGGAGAATACCAGGAATCCGAGCTCCGAGGCGCAACTCTTGAGAGTATAACCCAAAATACGAAGACCTTGAGAATGACGGGAGAACTTGAAGATTCGGAATACGCGAAACACTCGTAGGGTTACAAAAGCACCTGACACATCGTCGTTGTCCTTGATGCCCAAGCCGATGTAGTACGGCAAGATTGCGACGACGTCGATGATGCACATGACACTCCGCATGAATTTGCACCTGTCTGGTGCAGCGTACAGCCTGAGCAAATACTCCGCGGTGAAGATCATCACGCAGGCTGTGTCCAGGCAGAAGAAGGCCACCTTGTAGTTGGAACCGCAGGAACGAGTCTCACCTGTTGTGTGGTCGAGACCGCACGGAAGAGTCTCCACGACGTTAGCCATGACGGAAACGGCGATGAAGAAGCCCGTCACATAATAAAAGACTAGTGCTGCGGTTCCTGTGTGAGGATTTTCGAAGGCTCGCCACATCCTCTGCCGAATGGTGCAGTTCGTCATGTCCATCTGGTTGTCCACTTCGGACAACCTGTCGTCCCTCAGTCGTTCAGAATTCTCTCTCTTTCTGTCGCGGTAATCTTCGTAACAGCAGTCTCCTATCACATCTGGTATGATACCAAAGAAAGCTAACTCCTCATCATAAGACATTAGGCATTCGTGTTTTGGGTAGTGCAACTTACCAGTTCTATAGTAGTTGAGAATATGCCGGAAGATGTCCGGATCACGATCGAAGAAGTACTCCTTACTTTCTTCGTCGTAGAAAAACTCTTTTTCGTTGGAGCCTAGGAGGGTATCCGGGTATTTTTCCACTGTATTCCGCCACGTTTCGAACCTACGTCCACTGACATTGATGGTGAACTTTTCGTCTTCTTTTTTATGCTGCTCCTTGGTCACGGGAGGAGCCGGGAGAGGATTGTTCGCGATGGGAACCCAGCCGATAGCGGCCGCCCTCGCGAACGGCAGCCACGCAGCTACCGAGGCCATCAGCGCAATGCGTCAAATGTCGAAGCTACAATGATTAGTTTCCAACTCAAACCATGCTCTTCACCTTCGGGGAAGTCGAGGTGGAAATGCATCTACAGGAATGGTTACCACCTCTCTACTGGGCGACATGAGGACCAGGTGGGATGCTGCTTCACTCTTGAATTCCACAGACCAGAGCGTTATGAGCTCCTCCGACAGACGCCATCTTAGAAAGGCTCAGGATCTCTGGGAATGAAGGCGCATGCTCACTCCAGCATCCGCAGCCGAAACCCTGCTCCTCATCCCGGCATCGCTATGGAGCCCGTGACGTCACCGCCAAGGCCATCCGAAAACTTTTCTGCTGCAAAACCTAGAATCGGCACACACACACACGCTGTCCCTTAGTTAATTGTCAAACGGTCAACACAGGAACGACAACACAATCAAAACACGGAAAGCATTCTAGGTCGTAACCATGACACCCAAATAGCACACGAAAAAGAAACTCTGGCTTCTATCCCCTCTCTCTTTCTCTCTCACGGGACTGGATTTTTTTCCTGCAACGCATTTCTTCTTTTCAGGGTTCATTTACATATTAAGCAGCGCGCGTAGAATTCACACACACACTCACGAGCAATGTCCTTATTTCATGAGAAGGGCGCTTCTCGAAGAAAAGTGGGCACTCAAACGATCTTTCTGGCACCAATATGCATAATCAAGCGAAAGAAAAACGCATAGAAATGTATTAATCCGTGATGAGTGCGCTCGCAGAACGTTATGAGAACACAGACCTTTACAGGATTCCGTAAACCTGTGCTCAACAGAAATACGCGCACACACTTACAACTTACTACTGCCGAAATTCATTCTTTTTTTTTTTTTTCGATTGAAGGAAGGTATAACGACCACCGTGAGCAACTCAACGGGCTATAAACAGCCGCCCGTCTCTAATTTTGGGTCACTGATCCCAGGAAAGGGAGAGAGCCAGTGCCGTAAGACAAACACAACATCCATGCTTCAGCGGGATTCGAACCCGGACCCAACTATGACTAATGGTCAGGAGCCAGCGCTTAGACCCAGCAAACACAATATCCATGTCTCAGCGGGTTACGAACCTATCAAAATAATATCAGACGTTTTTAAAGAAAAATTAAGCACGGAGAATAAGGTGTGCAAAACGTTATTATTATTTTGTGTTTTTATTGGAGGTTTAACGACTATCGTAAGCATCACCGGCAAGCACAATATCCATGCCTCACCAGGTTATGACCCTATCAAAATAATATGAGGTTTTTTGAGAAAAATTGAACACGAAAGTTCTGTAAAACTTTCTCTTCATTTTCACTGGGGGTTTAACGACCATCGTGAACAAGCAGTGGACTATGAGCAGTCGCCCGTTCCTAATTTAGGGTCACTGACTCCACGGCAGGGAGAGAGCCAGTGCCGTAAGACAAACACAACATCCGTGCCTCACGGGATTCGAACCCGGACCCAACTCGGACGAACGATTGGAAGCCACTACTTAGACCCGATAAACACAATACCCATGCTTTACCGGATTACGAACCTATCGAAAAATATCAGAGGTTTTTTAAGAAAAATTAAACACGAAAGGAAAGGTCTGTAAAACTTTTGTTTTTTGTTTCGTGGTTTAAGGACCACCGAGAACAACTCAATGGTCCATAAGCAGTCGCTGGTCCCCATTGTAGGGTGGCTGACTACAGGGAAGGGAGACAGCCAGTGTCGCAAGACAAAAACAACATCCACGCCTTTCCGGGCGATTCGAACCCGGATCCTCCTGTGACCACAATGTCCATCCCTCACCGGGATACGAACCTATTAAAAATATCAGAGGTTTTTTTAAGAAAAATTAAACACGAAAAGAAAGGTGTGTAAAAACGTATTTTTTTTTCTTTTTTTTTTTTTTATATGAGGTTTAATTTTTATTTAATTATTCGACCTGGTGAACAGAGACGCAGTGACAGGATAAACAGACACAGTTGTAGAATATTGTCAGGCAGACATAGACAGTGTATTCTCATTTTACATCAACAACGTACATAGCGAACATGGTATAAAGTATGCCAAATGATCAAGTAATACGGGGAGAGCCAGTGCTGATCAAGTAACACATAGACATAGCGAACTTGGTAAACAGTACGTAAACCGCCCCAATGGCGCAGTGATCTAAGAGATGGCCTATGATCCTTCGTCGGAAAGGGGTCCGGGTTCGGAACCCGGTGAGGCATGCATGCTGTGTTTGCCTTACGGCACTGGCTCTCTCCCTTCCCTGAAACCAGTGACCCTAAATTAGGGACGGGCGACTGCTTATAGCCCGTTAAACCGCCAACCAAAAGAAAAATGATCAAGTAACACATAGACATAGCAACATTGTATATGGTATGCGAAATAAATAAGTAACACAGGAGAGCCAGTGCTGATCAAGTAACACATAGACATTGAGACATGGTATACAGTATGCCAAATGAACAAGTAACACATGAGAGCCAATGCTGATCAAGTAACACATAGACATAGCGACATGGTATACAGTATTCCAAATGAACAAGTAACACAGAGAGAGTCAGTGCTAATCATGTAACACATAGACATAGCGACATGGTACACAGTATGCCAAATGATCACGTAACACAGATAGGGAGCCAGTGCTGATCAAGTAACACATAGGCATAGCGAACATAGTAAACAGTATGCCAAATGATCAAGTAACACAAGAGAGCCAGTGCTGATCAAGTACCACATAGGCATAGCGAACATGATAAACAGTATGACAAATGATCAAGTAACACAGGAGAGTCAGTGCTGATCAAGTAACACATAGAGATAGCGAAGATGGTAAACAGTATGCCAAATGATCAAGTAACAGATAGAGAGCCAGTACTGATCAAGTAACACATAGACATAGCGATCATAGTACACCGTATGCCAAATGATCAAGTAACGCAGAGAGAGCCAGTGCTGATCAAGTAACACATAGCATAGCGAACATGGTAAACAGTATGCTAAATCATCAAGTAACAGATAGGGAGCCAGTGCTGATCAAGTAACACATAGGCATAGCGAACATAGTAAACAGTATGCCAAATGATAAAGTAGCACAGGAGAGCCAGTGCTGATCAAGTAACACATAGGCATAGCGAACATGGTAAACAGTATGCCAAATGATCAAGTAACACAGAGAGAGCCAATGCTGATCAAGTAACACATAGAAATAGCGAACATGGTAAACAGTATGACAAATGATCAAGTAACACAGGAGAGCCAGTGCTGATCAAGTAACACATAGAGATAGCGAACATGGTAAACAGTATGCCAAATGATCAAGTAACAGATAGAGAGCCAGTGCTGATCAAGTAACACATAGACATAGCGATCATAGTACACCGTATGCCAAATGATCAAGTAACGCAGAGTGAGCCAGTGCTGATGAAGTAACACAGAGAGCGCCAGTGCTGATCAAGTAACACAGGGAGAGCCAGTGCTGATCAAGTAATACATAGACATAGCGAACATCGTAAACAGTATGCCAAATGATCAAGTAACAGATAGAGAGCCAGTGCTGATCAACTAACACATAGACATAGCGAACATGGTAAACAGTATGCCAAATGATCAGTAACAGACAGAAAGCCAGTGCTGATCAACTAACACATAGACATAGCGAACACGGTAAACAGTATGCCAAATGACCAAGTAACACAGAGAGAACCAGTGCTGATCAAGTAACATATAGACATAGCGAACACGGTAAACAGTATGCCAAATGATCAAGTAACACAGAGAGAACCAGTGCTGATCAAGTAACACATCAACATAACGACATGATATACAGTATGCCAAATGATCAGTCTCCCCAAGTTTCTTCCACAACTGTCTATCTTGAGTTAATCTCCTCCATGCTACTCCCACATATTTTCGAATTTCATCCACCCATCTTCCACGTGGCCTTCTTCTGCGTTATCACCCTTTCCCACGAAATCCAGTCTAGAATTTCGAATGTTCATCGGTGGCCTATCCTTCCGGCAATATGTCCAGCCCATTGCCATTTCAAGGATTTTACTCTGATCATGATATCTTCCATTCTTGTCATTTTCTTTATCCACAAGTTCCTCATCTTATCTTTCCTGGTTACACCAAGCATGCAATTCTCCGTGCCTCTTTCAGTTGTCTGCAGTTTTTGTATGCCTTTCCTAGTTAAGGTCCACGTCTCTGCTCCGTACGTAAGTACTGGAAAAATGCTTTGAATAAGCACTTTTTTTATTGGCGGTTTAACGACTGCCGTGAGCAACTCAATGGTCTGTAAGTAGTAGCTCGTCCCTTATTTAGAGCCATTGGTTCCAGGGAAGGGAGAGAGCCAGTGCCGTAAGACAAACACAACATCTATGCCTCACGGGATTCGAACCCGGACCCCTTTCGGACGAATAATCAAAAGTCTTCGCTTAGACCACTGCGCTACCGGGGAGGCAATTAAACACTTTCCCATTAAGACATAATGGCATATTGCTTTTGAAAACTGTATTGTTTCTTGCAAAACCTCTCCAATAAAGTTTTACACTCCGATTTATTTCTTCATCATTGTGTCCCTCGCTTGCTATGTGCTGCCAAGGTAAATGTGGTATCTGTTACCTCCAGCTTTTCCCCTTCAATCGATAAATCCTCATGTCTTGACAAAGCAATGCACATCATTAAGTAGAAGACTTCGCTCTTTCCACGTTTTATAAGTGATTCACGGAAAAATTATCATCCGCCACGAGTTATCGAACAAAGGGTCTTCCAGTCACGCGAAGGCCATGCTACCACTGCACCACAGCGGCCTCGAAATTCTCCAGGCTTATAAAACGTGAAAAGAGCGATAACTTCTATTTGATGTTTCTAACCCACGTCAACTGTGTGTATTATTTATTCATTCGCCTTCTAGTTATTTGTTCAGTTGCTGTTGTTCATCTTTGGTGAATCCCTAGCATTGTGCGAGGCTCCAAGAAGCAACCTGCCATGTGGCTTGGCAGTTTCTGGTATGTGAGTCTGAAGAATTACGGGTCTGCTGTGGTGCAGAGGTCGTATGTCCGGCGTGTAACTGGAAGACTGGGTTCGATTCCCGGTGGCGGCCGATGAGAATTTTTCCGTGACTCACTTATAAAACGTGGAAAGAGTGATGACTTCTACTTGATGTTCCTAATCCATGTCAGCTGTGTGTATCAATGTACATCAGTTTTGTTTTCTGAAATTTCATCTTTAATTCCACTTCTTTACTCTTGTCAGCGAGTTCCTGGATCATACTCTGAAGCTCTGAAGGGGTAGTTGCAAAAATGACTCAGCCATCGGCACGGCAAGACAAAGGAAGTTAAATAATCTCCGTTAATCTTTATCACATTGTTTTCCCAGTTCAGTGATTGAAAGATACTTTGCAATGTCGCATTGAAGAGTTCGGGAGATATGTTGTCACCTTGTCTCACTCCCTTTCCAATTTTTATTGATGCAGTATCCTCAAACACAGGGGCGTACTAATAACCCCCATTGCGAGGACGAGGTCCCTCATGGCTAACAGGGTCTCTAACTTCATATGCAACTGGTTAAAGAAATAACCAGGAAATTAGGCAGCTTTGGATGAAGTATTAAAAAGAAAAGCAAAATTTGCTTTTTTTTATTTTTTTAATAAATAAGTAAAATCCTTTTTGTTGCTTTAGTTCATAAAAACTGGATGACGAGGAAGCATGTATTCCAGAGGACCTGAGGTCCCTTTTCGCAGTCATAGGAATAGTTCTTATACATGCATATTAATTAACAAGACAATGTGAAAGAAATATGAGTTCAATTAATGAAATTTCTATACCAAGGGGGTAAGATGTTATGTATTCCGATTGTTTGCACATAACAGTGGTCTGAGCGGTGGCTTTGACCATTCGTCCGAAAGGGGTCCGGGTTCAAATCCCGGTGAGGCATGGATGTTGTGTTTGTCTTACGGCACTGGCTCTCTCCCTTCCCTGGAACCAGTGACCTTAAATTAGGGACGGGCGACTGCTTATAGCCCATTGAGTTGCTCACGGTGGTCGTTAAACCTCCAATTGCCGCCCCGATGGCGCAGTGGTCTAAGCGATGGCTTTGACTATTTGTCCGAAAGGGGTCTGGGTTCGGATTCCGTGAGGCATGGATGCTGTGTTTGTCTTATGGCACTGGCTCACTCCCTACCCTGGAACCAGTGACCCTAAATTAGGGACGGGCGACAGCTTGTAGCCCATTGAGTTGCTCACGGTGGTCGTTAAACCTCCAATAAAAAAAAATCTCTGCCTTATGTTTCCAATGGTAAATTTGCCGCCCCGGTGGCGCAGTGGTCTAAGGCGCTGGCCTCTGATTATTCGTCCGTAAGGGGTCCGGGTTCGAATCCCGGTCAGGTATGGATGTTGTGTTTGTCTTACGGCACTGGCTGTCTCCCTTCCCTGGAACCAATGACCCTAAATTAGGGACGCGCGACTGCTTATAGCCCATTGAGTTGCTCACGGTGGTCGTTAAACCTCCAATCAAAAAAAAAAAAATGGTAATTTTTTTTTACATATTTTCTTCGCAATTAACGTATTCCCAAGGATGAAAATTTGTACATCGGTAAAACTAATTTTAACTTATAGCGTGGGATACTTAATATTTGCTAAAACATAACTATAATTATTAGGTGTGCAACTTAATTCTCGGCCCCTAACCTCATGCGATCATAGAACGTCGGCAAATACAAATAGCTGTGTGCGATAATGGCTGATTGCAGCGCCATCCAACAGCTTTCCAGGCAACCGTAACCGCTCACAGCTGTAGTGACAGAAGGAACGAAAGTTGACGGTGAAAGCAATGTCGTTCGAGAAGCAACATTTGGGGCACTGCCTCCTGTTCGCGTTTCAGCTGACAAAAAGTGCCTCGGAAGTCCAGCAAATGATCTGTGCTGCTTTGGGTGAGGCTGCTATGTCCTACAGTACGTGTTGTGACGTACCTGCCAGCAGGACGCACACGACATAAAGGCAGATAGCAGCAAGAACGAACGTCCGCGTAGCTCAATTGATAGAGTGACTTGTTCCGGAATAAGCGGACTCGGGTTCGATTCCCGGCGTAGACCAGAAATGACGGAGAAATTTACTTCGTTATAATGGTGCCCGAACTATCCGGATGACCCGACCGTTCAAAATCTTGCAATGGTGTGATGTTATATCCACACCGCGAGATGGGAAAAATCAGAGAATCCGTTCTCCAGCGCTTCGAAAAATAAATGTGTGTGACGTTACTTTCCACACACCAGATTGACTGGGAGTTCTCAAGTGCACGTTCTACAGCGGATGGCTGCCTGCAACGATTCATGGTCACGGCTGACCCGTGGGCCATGCCCCCGGCCCTCTTTGGGGGGCGGGATGTGACGTACCTGCCAGCAGGACGCACACGACATAAAGGCAGATAGCAGCAAGAACGAACGTCTGCGTAGCTCAGTTGGTAGAGCGACTTGTTCCGGAATAAGCGGACTCGGGTTCGAGCCCCGGCGTGGACAAAAATGACGGAGAAATTCACTTCGTTATAGTGTAAAAAGTGGTTCCAGCGGTTTAAGCAAGGAAATTTCGATCTCCGTGATGCAGAACGTCCGGGTCAGCCACAGAAAGTTGACGATGAGGAATTGGAACAACTGTTGGACGCGGATCCCAGTCGCACACGGTCAGAGCTCTCCCAGGAACTCGGAGTAACACGGCAAGTCATTCCAATGCGCCTGCAGAAGCTTGGACGGATTCACAAGGAGGGCCGTTGGGTGCCCAACCAACTCACAGCTGCGAACAAGTCTTGGCGCTACGATTTTGCTGTGTCCTTTCTTTCCACATTCAAGAAGAAGTGTTTCCTCCACAAGATTTTGACCTGTGATGAGAAGTGGGTACTGTACGATAATCCTAAGCGGCGCAAATCGTGGGTTTATCCAGGTCAGCCTACCACCAGTACCGCCAATCCATGCCAGGAAGTTGTTGCTGTGCATATGGTGGGATCAGTGTGGTGTCGTACACTATGAGTTGCTCACACCTGGTGAAACGGTCAATGCTGAGCGTTATTGTCAGCAACTCATTCGTGTGAGTGACGCAATGAAGGCGAAAAGGCCATACACCGGCAAGGGCAGAAGGTCGGTCCTGTTCCTTCAGGATAACGCGCGTCCTCACACCGCGAAAACGACTTTAAACACGATCACCGACCTGGGATGGGAGATTCGCCCCGTCGGATTATCATCTCTTTCGCTCCCTGCAACATCACCTGAGTGATACGCACCTCATTTCTGTCGAGGAGGTCCACACAAGTATCGATGACTTTATCAACTCGAAACAGCTCTCTTTCTTCCGCAGTGGCATTCGGCAGCTCCCTGACCGATGGCTCAAATGTATCCAACACGACGGGGATTATTTCCCTGATTAGGTACGTATTCGATTTGCTGTAATTTGCTGTCAACGTGTCGTGCCTGTGGCCGAGAATTAAGTTGCCCACCTAATACATTCAAAATCAATCATTTTTCTTTGAGTGATGTTCAGACTTGTAAATAACCTGTACATTGATGACGTCAGAAGACAAACAAATGTTGAATTGCTTAATCATGGTTATGTTTTAACAAATATTAAGCGTCCCATGCTATAACATAAAGTTAGTTTTATCGATGTGCAAATTTTCATCTTTGGGAATACATTAATTGCGAAGAAAATATGTAAAGAAGTTTTACCATTGGAAACATAAGGCAGAAATTTTAGGTGAAACCACCTGAATTCACGAAAGGAATCAGGGAAAGTGGCTTTTGAATTGGAGATTTTTTTTTCTGCAGTGTACGTTTAACTTTCTTCCGCTCTCATACGGTCGGAAGCCAATTCCCAATAATAAGAGTAATAGATAAAAGCACAATTCGCACAATATGTCATGCGAAACAAATACCACCGTCTATGCACGATATTTAATAAAAGATGAAAGCTATTTACAAATTAAAACCCCCACTAGCACTTTCGGGGTAACATTTGCCCCATCATCAGGTGGAACAGAGAGGAATGCAGTACTCGCGTAGACTTTTATAGGAGTGCAGCATTGCACCATGGTATAGTTCTCAAGCGTCACAAGGTTAAGGTGTTGCCATCGCAGCCGAGCAATACATTCAATTTCCGACTTTAGTTACACATGATAATTCAAATTGTGTTGCACTTTTAAAATTATTGTCAAATTCACATGTTATTGTTTTATTAAATTTATTTTATAATTAGAATTTAAACTTCAAATCGATTACATGTTCTTTCCAAACTTTTGGTATGTCTACTGACGTGTTATCATTACAGCACCTGTCCCCCAAGGCTTCAATGTACAGGCTTTCAGCAAGGTATAGTGAGTGTACGTACAAAGGAGTCTCGTTGCAGTGTTCCATTTACGACATTTTTCTAGAAAATGCCGTATTATTGCGGAAAGTTCGAATATCATACTTATGATCCTGGACGCGAATACCCAAACTTCTCCGTGTCGAGCCTATATACACTGCTGACCACCCAAAATGCAATACCAAGAAGGAAGCATCCGATTCGCTTGAAATTCGAAGCATGCGTCGCCCGCGAGTGAACATGCAAACGATTAGCAATGCAGGGCACATGCAAATCATGTGCGCCCGGCACGCCACGGAGAAGCACTATAAGAAGGGTGCACAGAAGGTAGTGGAAGTATGTTGTGCTGCCGGACCTGTGCGTGGGAAGCTTCCTGATGCCTCGTCGCAGAACACGGCAGTCATTCCAGCACGTTTCGGAGTTCGACAGAGGACGAATAGTGGTTTATCGCGATAGCGGTTTATCGTACCGAAACATCGGTGCCCGTGTGGGACGACATCCAGCCACAGTGAGGCGAGTATGGATTCGGTGGGTGCAGAAGGGACGGACGGACCAACATGAGCGATTGCCGCAGTCGCGGCACAGCACCTATCGAGAGGACAGGCATGTTGTGCGACGGGCATTGAAGGCTCGCACCGCCACATCACGAACGTTAGCGTCGGAATTAGGGTGGGTTGCGCAACAACCTGTGTCAGCACGTACCGTTCGACATCGTCTGCAGGAAATGGGACTTGTCGCACGGCGCCCATTACTCCGATTGCCATTGACGTTACACTACCGGCAAGTGCGGCGGCAGTGGGCCGTTGAACGCTGCACCTGAACTACGGAATGGCACGACATTGTCTTCTCCGACGAATCCCGCTTCTGCCTGCAACACCACGATGGTCGGATCCGCGTGTGGCGGCACCGCGGCGAGAGACTGTATGACACCTGCATTATGCTTCGCCATACCGGTCCGTCGTCTGGCGTTATGGATTGGGGCACAATTGGATATGACACCCACTCCCCTCTGATACGCATCGCCGATGCACTCAACAGCCACCGCTACATCTCTGACGTTTTGGAGCCTGTAGTCCTCCCTTACCTGCAGGACCTGCCAGCCGTCACGTTTCAACAGGACAATACGCGCCCGCACGTGGCACGCATCGTGGAACAATTTTTCGCGGCCCACCAGGTATCACTGCTGCCGTGGCCCTCCTGTTCTCCTGATATGTCGCCAATCGAACACGTCTGGTCGCTGATCGGCAACCGAGTGGCCCGGCAAGCACCACCCGCGGCTACGCCTGATGAACTGTGGCAACGTGTGGAAGCAGCCTGGACCGACGGTATGTCGGTCCAGGCCAAGCCCACATCCAAAGCCTCTTTCGTTCGATGCCGCGGCGTGTAGCGGCCGTTATTGCCAGCCATGGGGGCCACACGAACTATTGATGCCTGAGTGGTCATCTTTGTATCTGTTGTTATGTGTCCAGTAAATCTGGCTTTGCTATCTCGTGTCCTTCTTGGTGTTGAATTTTGGGTGGCCAGCAGTATATATAGGCTCGACACGGAGAAGTTTGGGTATTCGTGTACAGGATCATAAGTATGATATTCGAACTTTCCGCAATAATACGGCATTTTCTAGAAATGTCGTAAATGGAACACTGCAACCAGACTCCTGCGTACGTACACTCACTGTACCTTGCTGAAAGCCTGTACATTGAAGCCTTGGAGGACAGGTGCTGTAATGATAACACGCCAGTAGACATACCAAAAGTTTGAAAAAAACATGTCGTCGATTTGCACTTTAAATTCTAATAATAAAATAAATTTAATAAAACAATAACATGTGAATTTGACAATAATTTTAACAGTGCAACACAATTTGCATTATCATGTGTAACTAAAGTCGGAAAATGAATGTATTGCTCGGCTGCGGTGGCAACACCTTAACCTTGTGACGCTTGAGAACTATACCATAGTGAAATGCTGCACTCCTATAAAAGTCTACGAGAGTACTGCAGTCCTCTCTTGGGCCGCGGGGGGCCTAGTGGGCAACGTTCGTGGCTGCCGCGGAAAGGACCTCAGGTTCGATCCCAGGCAGGTACGAACGCTCCATCCACTAAATATCCGCCGTGCGTCGGATGGGCACGTTAAGCCGTCGGACCCCGGGTACTGCCCCCCCCCCCCCCGGTAATAAATAAGGTCGTCTTCCTCCCCCTTTCTACTTCGCTTCCGTGTCACTTTCCTATCGGGCACTGTAGCCCAAATCTCCTAGCTTCCTATTTCTAAGGGTTGTTTAAGACCTGAGGTCAGACACTCCCTTCCTAAAATCCTCTACATATGATCATTCCTCTCTGCTCGACCTGATGATGGGGTAAATGTTTCCCCGAAAGTGCTAGTGGGGGTTTTAATTTGTAAATAGCTTTCATATTTTATTAAATATCGCACATAGACGGTGGTATTTGTTTTGTGAGAAGAGTAATGTCGAGAATTAATAAGTGTCAACTGTTATGTAAGTGAGTAATCAGCAGTCAGCTAGGAAATAATGGTAAAACTTAAGAATGGCACGTGAATGCCATTCATTTTAATAGCATGCCGTTGCTCATGGGAAAACATTAATCGTAAATGGTGAATGGTTGAGATCTGTTGGGAAGTTTGCCAAAAAGAGATGTGAATGATATTCAATCTTCCATTACTGCGACACACAGTGATATCGCTGAAGTCACATACTGAAGTCGGAAAGGAGATGCCATGAGGTGCCTCATGAGCTTACTCCAACTCAAGTTCAACGACATGTCGATGTATTCTGATTGGAGGTTTAAGGACCACCGTGAGCAACTGAATGCGCTATAAGCAATCGTCCGTCCCTAATTTAGGGTAACTGGTTCCATGGAAGGTACAACGTGCCCAGTGACGTATCTTGGGCTACGAACCTAGGCTATCTCACCCGCCCCCAGTACTGCGTTGTTGTTTTTTAAATTACGAAGTTTGTTTTTCAGTTGTTAATTAATAGAAGTAACTTTTTTCTTAATTTAGGTTCATGCTACCAAATTATTATGATTAGAATTTGTACATGAACTCCATTCTTCTTCTGTACAATTTATCTGTACATGCACTCCATTTTTCTTTCCTTTTGGTGAAGCTGAGTGTTACTTTTCCGTAAAAAGTTTCTTCCCAGTACTTTATCACATTTAAAAAGAACGTTTTCCTCTATTGACAAAACAGCCAATTTGCTCAACTGTACATGCCCTTGTGTTTCCCTAAAGTATAGTACGTCTTGATTCTTTTTAATGCAGAAAAACTTCTTTCCGCAGTTGCAGTTGTTGATGGGAATTTTAATATTAGGACTGCTAGTTTTTACACCTCAATAAACACAATGTCCAATTTTTTCAATTTCATGTAACTAGTAATGTCTCTTATTAATTTATTTTTGTATTCATCAAGGGAACAATAAACACCTTCACACACACCCACACACACAGACGCAGTTCATTTTTGAGTCGAAATTTGTCAAAATTTGAAGTATTTGGTTCTTTAAGTTCTGGCAGTAGATAATCAGGAAAGCTTTCTCAAACTTTTTTCAAAACAATTCGAATCCAACAATAGCCACAAATTTAAGATATAATATCACTAAGTTTAATTCATTGACCTTTCACACAGCTGAAACAACTCTCGCGGAACACGGGCATTTACGGGCGAGAGCATGCAAGTGACGAAGATAGTCAAAGTCTTCTCTTTTCTGAGCAAACCGTTGCGCAAAGCAACAACCCATTCACACTTCATCTGCTCCTCCATGTTGTCATGGAAACCCTTGGCGGCGAACGTATCCAAAGTCTTCGAATCACAGAGCGTAGACTTCATGCGAAGACTGGTAGGGTGACTGGTTGCGTCACAATGACGTCATTCCTCCACTAGGAGGCTTGTTGGTCTTTGATCGCCAGACTGATTCTCTTAGTCAAAAGAAGTGAATCAGTTACGCTTTCCAACCGTAGGTTGAAGAAGCGTATATGCTCCAGCTTTGTCCGTCTGTCTGTCCGCACGATAACTCGCGTAAAAAAGGGTCGATTTCAATGAAATTTTAGTATGTGGTAGGAGACCACTGTGGACGAACCCTATTGAAAATGGTCGAAATGGGGTCAAAGGTCAGAATATAGGAGCGGGATCCATTCCAATTCCCTTATGAGTCCTAACTTACATAAAAATAGTTCGATTTCTATGAAATTGTAGTATGTTGTAGTGGACCACTGAGGAACGAACCCTTTTGAAAATGGGAAGAATGGTGTCAAAGGTCAGGACATGGGCGCGGTATCCATTCCGTTGCCCTTATGCGTCACAACTTGCGTAAAATTGGTTCGATTTCGATGACATTTTATTATGTGGTAGGAGACCACCTGGGGACGAACCCTATTGAAAATGGTCGAAATCGGGTTGTAACGTATACTCTATATTCACTTTCCTTTTGATTTTACTATCTCTGGTTATTTTATTTTACTATGTAAATTATCTTCTTACTGAACGAGATGTTATTTCACCCGCTGAATGAGATCTGGCAATGAGTGTAAGTCATGACGTGGTGGTAGCCAGTATAAATAGGCGCGTTCAGCGATATCTAGGGAGAGCGTTTGTTGTTGTACGGAGAGCGTTGGTTTATGTGAAGGAGAGAGTTTGTTGTTGTATTGAGAGCTTCGTTCTATGTGATTAGGTTGATTCTTCATTATTGTGATACGAGTAGTGTGTGTGCGTTGGATGATGCAAGAGTTATCTAATAAAAGAGCTTTTTCGTAAGTACGTCTTTCTCAATTCATAGTTTTTGTCAGATCTCTGTCTGGCTGTTAGGTTTATGTCTTTAGTTGATTATTATTAACAACCAGCGTTAAGACTTTATTCATCCTAATTACTGCTACAACATTACTACCAGTTATAAGTTTGTTCATTACTATTACTACACTACTAGCAGGAGACTTTATTCATGATCTTAATTAACTAGTAACAACAACCATTTGAATTCACTATTAGAAGCTTAGTACAAGCATATAATTCAGTAGTAGAAGCATTATAAAACATTACTAGCGTAGTTAAAAGCTTTATTCATTATAATTAGCTTAGCTGGTAGAAGAAGTTTTATTCATTATAGGGTCAAAGGTCAGAACATAGGAGAGGGATCCATTCCATTTCCCTTATGCGTCCTAACTTACATAAAAATAGTTCGATTTCGATGAAATTTTAGTATGTGGTAGTGAACCACTGGGGACGAACCCTATTGAAAATGCACGAAATGGGGTCAAAGGTCAGAACATAGGAGAGGGATCCATTCCATTGCCCTTATGCGTCATAACGTACGTAAGAATGGTTCGATTTCGATGAAATTTTAGTATGTGGTAGGGGACCACCTAGGGATGAACCCTGTTGAAAATGGGTGAAATGGGGTCAAAGTCAGGACATTGAAGCGGGATCCATTCCATTGCTCTTATACGTCATAACTTGACTAAAAATGCTTCGATTGAGACAACACTTTACCATGTTGTTCTGGAAGTATAATTAACTGGTTCCGTTGAATATCATCGAAATGGGATCGAATTTCAGGGCACAGGGGCGAGATTTATTCCACAGCCATTATCCTCATAACTTGAGTAATGATCTCTAATATGTTGGAAAGCGTATAATAATCAATGCATTGCATGATCTTACGAACTTTTTTTTTTTTCGCAGCGAAACTCCGACATAGCTTAATACCGTTGATAACTGACTTATTTGTGTATATCTAATCCACTTTTATTTGTGCATTCTCAGGGCTTCGCAGCTAGCCTAGCTAGCCTCGAATATACGCTACCGAACGTAGCCTTTTTTCGTGTGCGCGATTGGTGTTACGGTATTTCTAAAACCATGACGAAGGAAATGTTGGACTAAATGAGAATACGACGCAATAGTTGCACGGGATAGCTCAAATTAGGGTTTTATGGCCAGACGAAACATATACAGAAGTCAAACTTACGATAACCTTTTATTGGTCCAACAATATTTGATGAAATCCAAAATATAGCACTGCGAGTTTTACACTTCACATATAATGCCCTAATTATCTGTCGTATAATCTAGCTTAACAACGATCGAACATCACACACACTAAGCAAGCTTAACAACGATCGAGCATCTCCACACATACACACTAAGCAACTGCTGTATCGTCCTTTTTATCTAACGTTCTTATCACATTCATACGTCACGCTCTCTGACCTCAAAAGTGTTGCCAACCTCATCCATGTGAAAGAGAAGATATCACGTTAAGTATGGAAAGTGCAAAAAAGAACAAACTCAAATTTACACAGGAAAAGCAACTAAAAATGAAAGTTAAATTAGAATATACGTCACAAAGGGAAAGAGCCAGTGCCGTAAGACAACCACAACATCCATGCCACAGAGGGATTTGAACCCGGACCCCTTTCGGACGAATAATCAGAAGCCATCGCTTAGACCACTGCGCCACGAGGTATGCAAGGAACTACTAAGAATTCCACGCAATAATCGATTTAACAAACTAATAGTTACTGGGGATGAAAAGTGGGTACATCTGCGCAATCCAGATCCTTCACAACAGTGGCTTAATAGAAGTGAACAAGCTTTATCTACTCGCAAACAAGGACGTTTTAAGAAAAACTTCATGCTCTGTGTCTGGTGGAATAATAAAGGTGTCATCCACTTTGAGTTCATTCCGGATGATCGGTCTACCAATGACGAACTCATCCATTGGACAAGATGTATGACAAACTTTAGCTGAAGTATCCTGCCTTAGCTCAACCGAAAGCGAGCACTGCTGCAGCAAGCCATGACCTCATACCGTTAATGGGACCCAAGTTGAACTCCAAGAAGGAATCGAGCTGCTGCCTCACCAGCATACAGACCCGACCTTGCCTCTTCAGACTACCATTTGTTTCGGGCCATGGTACATTTTCTCCGTTGCCAGCACTTGCCTACTTTGGACGATAACGAACGCGAATGCCACGAGTTCTGTGCCTCTAAACCGAAAGCCGTGCAGGAACTGAACAACTGGCAAACAGATGGGTTCAAATAATTGAACACCATGGCATGTACTTCGAAATTTACTTTGGATTTTTCCGAGGTTCTAGATAACAGATAATGTTGAATCAAAGAAAGGGAGGTAATTTACTAATCGTACCTTTCTGATCATAGCGGGATGATTGACACTAATCCTTTTTGATTGATTACTTGCTAAAAGGGCTGTAACCATGGCGACGAACCTAAGAAAGGAGAGAGATGTTTCAGTCACTTGTTTCTACCCAGTGGCATGATGTCCATGTCAGGGGATTATCCCATTCTTATCATGCCTTGGGTCTTTCCCCTTGGCTTTGTTATTCAAAGGGGTCATTTAGGTGGGTGATTGACACTAATCCTTTCTGACTGATTGCCTGCTAAAAGGGCCAAAACAATGGCGACGAACCTAAAAAGGAGAAAGATGTTTGAGTCACTTGTTTCTACCCAGTGGAATGATGTCCGTGTCAGGGGAACTAGCCCTTCCCCATCATGCCTTGGGTCAGGATGGGGAATTAGCTTTGTTTTTCAAAGTGGTCATTTAGAGTGTTGATTGTCACTAATCCTTTCTTACTGATTACCTGCTAAAAGGGCTATAACAATGGCAACGAACCTAAGAAAGGAGTAAGATGTTTGAGTCACTTGCTTCTTCCGAGTGGCATGATATCCGTGTCAGGGGAATTATCCCTTTCCTCACATGCCTTGGGTCTTTCCCCTTAGCTTTGTTATTCAAAGTGGTCATTTAGGGGGATAATTGACACTAATCCTTTCTGACTGATTATTACCAGCTAAAAGGGCTGTAACAATGGCGACGAACCTAAGAAAAGAAAGAGATGTTTGAGGGACTTGTTTTCACCCAGTGGCGTGATGTCCGTGTCAGGGGACTAGCCCTTCCCTATCATGCCTTGGGTCTTTCCCCTTAGCTTTGTTATTCAAAGTGGTCATTTAGGGGAATAATTGACACTAATCCTTTCTTACTGATTCCCTGCTAAAAGGGCTATAATAATGGCGACGAACCTAAGAAAGGAGAGAGAAGATGTTTGAGTCACTTGTTTCTGCCCAGTTGCCTGATGTCCATGTCTTCGGTCGTGGAGCAGAAAATAACGGGCCATAAGCAAGCTCTTGTCACCTATGACAGGTTTATGGAGAATACTGCTCAGATATAGGGTGAAAGGAATTTGTTTTGCTGTAGCCTTCGTACAACCCAGACACTATATGAACATGTTTCTGTGTGAGAAGCGCAGAAAATTTTGGAAATCATTTGGTTCATGTACATAGGCTGGACAAAAAAGAGTGAAGCTTGGTCTTAATCCAGATGAAATTTCATCTGATGCACTTTAGTGAGGAATCGCATGTGAAAGACCCCTATCACTAGTAGATATTGTCAAAACCCGAATTTGCCAGTGGTAGCCCTCGAACACTCATCCTTCTTCTCCGGAATCGAATACTTTCCCAATTAAGCTACACCAACAAGTGCTAGTCGTCTTGGAATCTGTGTCACCTCTGTAGCACGCCACATATATCTTCCCTCCCCTTGAGAAAGGCGGAGGCACGGAATCGCAGGTTTCGGGTCCGCCACAAGCCATGCTTGAAGTAACTCTGTGTAGAAGAAGGAACTCTCACTAATTCCAGACGATGTGTGGAAGGAACATTACAAATTTTTCGAAGAATCTAACGGCCGCAGATCCATTTTTTACGCCTTACAACCGTACGTTGAAGAAACGTATATGCTCCAGCTTTGTCCGTTTGTCTGTCTGTCTGTCCGCACGATAACTCGCGTACAAATAGTTCGATTTCGATAAAATTTTAGTATGTGGTAGGGGACTACCTGGGAACGAACCTTATTGAAAATGGACGAAATGGAGCCAAAGGTCAGGACATAGGAGTGGGATCCATTCCATTGCCCTTATGTGTCATAACTTACCTAAACATTTTTCGATTGCGACAAAACTTTTGTATGTTGTTCCGAAGGTATACTAAACCAATTGTGTTCAATATCATTGGAATGGGATCAAAGTTCAGGGCACAGGACCGAGATTTGTTCCACAGCCATTGTCCTCATAACTTGACTAAAAATGCTTCGATTGCGACAAACCTTTAGTATGTTGTTCCGGAAGTATACTTTACCGGTTCTGTCGAATATCATCGAAATGGGGTCAAAGGTCAGGACACAGGAGCCAGATTTATTTTACAACCATTATCCTCATAACTTGAGTAATGATTTCTGGTATGTTGGAAAGCGTATAATAATCAATGCATTGCATGATTTTACTAACTTGCTCAATTTTTACTTCTATATGAGATCAGATCAGATCATATGTAGAGGATTTTAGGAAAGGAACGTTTGACCCCAGGTCTTAAACAACCCTTAAAAATAGGAAGCTAGGGGATTTGGGCAAGAGTGCCCCATAGGAAAGTGTCACGGAAGCGAGGTAGAAATGGAGAGGAAGACGCCCTTATTTACAAGGTCAATTTGAAAAGATAACTTTGCCGGTGGGGCGTCTCGAACTCACGTCCTTCTGCGCCGGAGCCGAATGCTTCCCAATTAAGCTGCAGCGACAAGTACTTATCACTCTCACTTGCCGTTTTGACATGTACATCCCCTCTGTAGTGCATCACATATATCCCGGCAGCAGCACTCGAACCCACATCCTTCTGCTCGGGAGCAGAATGCTTTCTCAATTAAGCTACACCGACAAGGGCTTATAACTGCTACTTGCAGTCTTCACATGTGCCTCACCTCTGTAGTACATCACATATATCTCTCCTCTTGAGAAATTCAAGCCCTTTCTGTGCCGGTGGTGGACTCGAACCCACATTCTTCTGTTCCGGAGACGAATGCTTTCCCAATTCGCCTACACCGACAAGGGCTTGTCACTGCTGCTTGTCGTCTTGACATGTGCATCACCTCTGTAGTCCCTCACATATATCCCGATAGAGTAATCGAACTCACATTCTTCTGCTCCGGAGCCGAATGATTTCTCAATTAAGCTACACCGACAAGGATTTATCACTGCTACCTGCTGTCTTGACATGAGCCTCACCTCTCTGATACATCACATATATCTCTCCTTTTGAGAAATTGAAGCCCTCTCTCTCTTCCGGTGGTGGACTCGAACCACATCCTTCTGTTCCGGAGCCAAGTGCATCCCCAATTAAGCTGCACCAACAAGGACTTATCACTGCTACTTGCCGTCTTGACATGTGCCTCACCTCTGTATTACGTCACACATATCCCGGTGGCGGAACTCGAATCACATCCTTCTGCTCCGGAGCCGAACGCTTTCCCAATTAAGCTGCACCAACAAGGGCTTATCACTGCTACTTGCTGTCTTGAAATGTGCGTTACTTCTGTAGTACGTGCGTTGCAATATAAAGACACTTCTCATCCAAATAAAAAAATTGCTGATTTTCTCGGAAACGCGTCAGGAGTTTGGTGAAAAATTACCACGTAGACAAAAAAATTCTCCAAATATAGACTTCATTAAATATGTAATTTATGTTAAAATTTCACGTAAGCCATTTCAGCTCGTGATCAATTTTTCCTTTGGGGTTTTCAGTCCCGGTGACATTCCGATGGATCTACATTATTTGGTCAACATTTAAGCATACATTTGAGAAGTTAGGTACGTATCGAACAGAAGAAAGGCTTAAGGTGGACGTCAAGTAATTTTGCTTCCTATACTTCCAATGGAAAATCTTCTGTACACATTTTCTTCACAATTAATGCGTTCCCAACGATGAAAATTTGAACGTCGATTAAAATAGCTTCATATTATAACTTAAAATACTTAATGATTTCTAAAACATAACCATAATTATATTAAAAATCAATAACTTTTCTTTTGGTGGTGTTGAAACCAGAAAAAAGATGGCGCGACCTGTACTTTGATGACGTCAGTAAACAAACAAATGTTGGATTGCATAATTATGGTTATGTTTTAGAAAATATTAAGTATTCTAAGTTATAAAATGAACCTATTTTAATCGATGTTCCAATTTTCATCATTGGGAACGTATTAATTGTGAAGAGAATGTGCATAAAAGTTTTTCCATTGGAAGTATAGGAAGCAAAATTACTTGACGTCCACTTTAATGCATTTCCAAACGTACTCAGAAGACATAATATATCATAAAACTAAACACGTGTGAAGAAATAAGAAATTCCCTTCGTTTCTTGATTTGTATTCAGAACTTGGAATACAATTAAAAGTCAGTAACTATTCATCCAAGATTTAAGAAATTAGTCTAAGTGGTGCTGTCAAATACTTTGACAGGTCTCCAGCCTCGCTTAAGGATATTTATATCGCAAAGAGGAAATTACTGCTGTTTCCCTTCGTTCATATTTACACGAAAGCTCTTAAGTTCGGAGTTCATTAAAATACGAGTTAGGTAACTGATTATTTTTAAGAAGCACGAGATTATGGAGCTCATACTTCTGCTGTCAAACGTAGTACGACGCATTGTAAGTACTTGAAATTACGCTAGTAAAATATCGCGATCGCACACATGATGATGGAATTCAATTACAACTTGAGTAAATAATTCCTAACGATCTACTTATAAATTTGTTTTCAACTTTGCTCTTCAAGAGACTTAAACAAAACGACAATACACGGGAGTTTCGTTCACTTACGACTGTCGATGCTCGTTTTCGAAGTGGACAACAAGAATGTTTTTAATCCTGTGCTTCAAACTTTTGGGAAAATAAAACGTTTTGAATCTTGAATGCCATAAATTAAAATACAAGGTGATCCAAAAGTTACACAACGCATGTTATATTGGGTTGATGCATAAGCCCATACCGCTCTTTTCACCGCACTACAGGAATATATTACATCAGAAGGGAAAACGGAATCAATAAACTATGTATCCCCTAAATTGTTTATGATGGTATCCCAACGTCTGGATAGGTCTGAAATGCCCTTCTTGAAAAAACGTGCAGGTTTTTCTGCGAAGAAGGAAATTCTGGAGATCAACATCATTGTTGAACGTTCTGCCACGGAGTGCATTCGACAGAGGTCAGAACATGTGATAGTCTAAAGGGGCGACATCTGGGGAATAGGCGGGATGTGAAAGAATCTCCCATTTTATGTCCTGAATGGCCATTTTAGTCATGTTTGCACTGTGAGAGGGTGCGTTATCATGTTGGAGAAGGACACCATGGTATCAATGTGGCCGTTTGTGCTGAATCGCTACCTCCACACGGCGGAGTTGCTCACAATAGAGTGAAGTCCGATTCCTCGGCAGCATTTCCCAGTGAATAATGCCTTCCATGTCCCACCAGACACACACCATGATCTTCGCAGGATGAAGGTCATGTTTTAGACGTGGTGTGGGCGTCTTGTTTGGGCTTAACCATTCCCTCCGATGCCTGAAATTCACGTACAAGCCCACAATATACACAGTCGTATCAGAATAATATGACCACCCCCGGAATCACAGTGAACCCGCCCAGGCGCGTCCCAGAGTGCACGTGACAAGGTCGACCACACGGAGATATAAGCGGCCGTTCAGGACACATGAGCCATAGTACGCTACGTGAGCGCTTTTCGTGTTTTGGGAAAAGCGTTCAGTGAATGGAAACTGCTTCCCCGGATTTAATTATGCATGAGACGTCATCACCATAGCAACAACTCAGAAAGAAATATTTGTAACGACATACTTGGTTTTCGTTCAGGTGTTCAGTGAATGGAAACTTCGTCCTGGATATAATTATATGACGTCATCATCATAGCACCAACTGAGAAAGAAATATTTCAAGAAAATGTGACGTCACGTTTGTCTTTTCATGTTTCCAGGAAGTTGTTCGGTGAATGGAAACTGCTTTCCGGATTAAATTATGAAACGTCACATTAACAACACCTGAGAAAGAAATATTTGTGACGACACGCTTTGCTATCGTGTTATCGTCCAAGTGTTCAGTGAATGGAAACTGCTTCCGTGATATAATTATGTGACGTCATCACCATAGCACCAACTGAGAAAGAAATACATAGCGCACTGGAAAGAAGAGGCCCTGAAACGATTTAGTCATGTGACCAAAAGAGTCTCAGCTTCCCTGTTCTAAACTGCATATGTAACGTATACTCTCGATTCACTTTCCTTTTGATTTTACTATCTCTGGTTATTTTATTTTCCTATGTAAATTATCTTCTTACTTAACGAGATGTTATTTCACCCGCTGAATGAGATCTGGCAATGAGTGTAAGTCATGACGTGGTGGTAGCCAGTATAAATAGGCGCGTTCAACGATACCTGAGAGAGCTTTTTGTTGATGTGCCTGGAGAGAGCTTTTTGTTGATGTGCGTAGAGAGAGCTTTTGTGTTACCTAAGAGAGCTTCGTTTATGTGAGTAGAGCTTCGTTCATGTGCAAGGAGCTACGTTTTATTGAGTAGCTGTGTGATCTATGAAGTGTATGTTGGATACTACCAGGAGTTTTCCCTAAATAAAGATTTTGTTGTAAGTACGTTTTTCTCAGTTCATAGTTTTGTCAGATCTCTGTCTGGTTGTTAGGTTTATTTCATTAGTTGTTATTATTAACAACCAGCATTAAGACTTTATTCATCTTAATTACTACTACAACATTACTAGCAGTTAAAAGCTTGTTTATTATTATTACTACACTACTAGCAGGAAACTTTATTCATGATATAATTAACAACACAACAACCATTAGAAGAAGCATTAGTAGAAGAAGCTTTGAATTCATTATACATATTAAATCGTGAACGCTATTAGTCCGTTAGTGTGTTTCTGTGAAGTTGTTCATGTTTTACTACTTTTATTAGCACGTCTTTTGTAAAAAAAGATCGTGCTTATGTTACCGGTTTATCCGTCCGTCCGTCTGTACCCACGATATCTTTGCAACTATTAGTCTGATTTGAAATATTCTTTTTGCATTGGGAAGCTTGAAATATGCCAATGATGATCCTTTATTTAGTTTTTTTTTACGATGTACAATTTCGCCGCTAGGGGGCGTAAATGCAGATTATGTCGAATTCAAACATACGTTTTATTCCAAATATTTGCTTCTAAACATCCGATTGAAAAAATTCTGTTATCTTTCGATTCCATTTATGTCGAAGAGTATGTTAGATATAGTTACTTTTTCAAATTACGCATAGATTTTCCGCTAGGGTGCGTAAAAGTAAATTATATTTTTCCCGATAACTCTTCTTCTAAAACTCCGATTTGAAAACTCTTTTCTTCAGCGGATGAACCTCCTAATGGAAAATCTTTTGCATATAATTTCAAATTTCGGTAAAGAATACTTTAGCCACCAGGAGGGCGTAAGTGTTAATTTTTGCTTCTGATGTATTTCCCATAAAATCCGAGCTTCTAAAATACCGATTGAAAAAATTCTTTCGTGAACTGATGCCACTCACATCGATAAACCTTCGGAATATTTTCTTCTTAAAATATTCCACAGTTTCTCCGCCAGGGGCGTAGATGTATATCTTATTTTTGTCAATATATCTACTTCTAGAAGTCCGATTTGAAAAATTCTTTCTTTGTTGGATAGTGTTTTCAGTGCGACACGTTTTTCATATAGTTTCAAAATTTTCAAGTAATTCATAGACTTTCCGCTAGGGGGCGTAAAGGTAAATTGCCCCCCCCTATATCTCTGCTTCTAAATCTCCGATTTGAAAATTTCTTTCCCTGATGTGAAATCGTTTGCACAAAATTTCTAATTTTTGTAAAATAAAATGGTTTGGCCACCAGGGGGCTTAAATCTTAATTTCCGCTTCTGATGCATTTGCAGCAAAATATGAGCTTCTAAATTCTTGATTGAAAAAAACGTCGTTTGTAGACCGATAGTATTCATGTCGACAAACCTTTTAGAAACATTTTCTTCCTAAAATAATGCATGCTTTCTACGCCAAGGGGCGTAGATGTATATCTTATTTTTGTCAGTATCTCTACTTCTAGAAGTCCGATTTGAAAAATTCCTCCTTTGTTGGATAGTGTTTTCCAGTGTGGCATGTTTTTTATATAATTTCAAAATTTTCAAGTAATTCATAGACTTTCCGGGCGTAAAGGTAAATTGCTTTCCCCCCTATATCTCTGCTCCTAAATCTCCGATTTGAAAAATTCTTTTGCACCAGTTACAGCTCCTGATGTGAAATCCTTTGTACATAATTTCTAATTTTTATAAAAAATGGTTTGGCCACCAGGTGGCGTAAGTCTTAATTTCCGCTTCTGATGTATTTGCAGCAAAATATGAGTTTCTAAAATCTCGATTGAAACAAAAGTCGTTTGTTGAACAATACTACTCATGTCTAAAAACCTTTTAGGAACATTTTCTTCTTAAAATAATGCATTGTTTCTACGCCAGGAAGCATAGATGTATATCTTATTTTTGTCAATATCTGTACTTCTGGGAGTCCGACTTGAAAAATTCCTTCTTTGTTGGATAGCGTTTCCGATGCAAAATGTTTTTCCTATAAATTCAAAATTTTCAAGTAAATCACAGACTTTCCGCTAGAGGGCATAAAGGTAAATTGCGTTTTCTGCGTTATTTCTGCTTCTAAAACTCCGATTTGAAAAATTCTTCCTGTATCGCATACAAGACCTGATGGAAAATATTTTTCACATAATTTCTAATGCTTGGTAAAGAATGGTTTGGCCACCAGGGGGCAAAGTGTTAATTTCTGCTTCTGATGTATTTATAGCAAAATCTGGGCTCCTGAAAACTCGACTAAATTTTTTTTTCTTGGACCGATACCGCTCATATGGATAAACCTTTTGAGAATACTTACTTCCTAATATAATGCATGGTTTTCTCGCGGACCTAAAGTCGCATCTTATTTTTGTCGATATCTCTGTTTCTAAGAGTCCGATCTGAAAAATTATTTCTGTGTTGGAGAGCGTTTCCGGTGCTAAATATTTCTCATATAAATTCATGTTTTTCTTAAAGCACAAGTCTGAGACCAGAAGGCTTATTATGCTCACGATTTCGTTTACAGCAATATCTGAGGGATTAAAAACCCTATTGAAAAACTTCTTTCTTCCGTCAGATACTATTGTTTTCCATATCGGTTCCATTGACTTTGAATAGCTTTGATAAATTTAATTTGCGTCAGAACGAATTCAAAAGACGTGCTTATTACACCCGAAAATTTGGTGTCATCTTTCTCGTTTGTTTATTATTGTGATTTTTTTTCCCAAAGAAAAACGAACACTAGTAATAACATATAATGCTCATTTACCACTGCAACAAAAGAAAATGTTAGAGCGTTTTAAAAAAAAAAAAAAAAAAGGGTTACATACTTCTCCCCGCTGGTTTCTGCTGTTACTGATATACATGTGAGATTTATTTTCTGTCTTAAGTAATATAACGTGCGAAGTTTGGTTATTTATATACAGGGTGATTCAAAACTCTTGGGCGAAACTTTACGGGGTGATAGAACACACCAAAACAAGCACTTTTCGTCATACAATTACAGAGTCGTAACTCAAACGGTGAAGCGCTAGAGGGCGCTGTACAGTGAACTTATATAAGCACGGGTTTTTGCACTCGTCGTCATTTCTACCGTGGATTTCACAAGGGATTTTTTTTTCATTGGAGGTTTAACAACCACCGTGAGCAACTCAATGGGCTATAAAGTAGTCGCCCATCCCTAATTTAGAGCCATTGGTTCCAGGGAAGGGAGAGAGCCAGTGCCGTAAGACAAACACAACATCCATGCCTCAGCGGGATTCGAACCCGGACACCTTTCGGACGAATGATCAGAAGCTATCGCTTAGACCACTGCCACTGCGCCACCGGGGCGGCTCACAAGGGATGGATTGTTTCGCGAATCAGAAAAAGGCGGACATGCATTTCATGTAAAGGGCCGCGGGTGGCCTAGTGGTCAGCGTTCGTGCGTGCCATGGTGATAATCTCAGGTTCGATCCTGGGCAGGTACGGACGCTCGAGCCACTAAATACCCGCCGTGCGTCGGATGGGCACGTTAAGCCGTCGGACCCCGGGTCCCCCTCCCAGTAACCCTTTCTACCTCGCTTCCGTGTGACTTTCCTATGGGGCACTCTAGCGCAAATCTTCTAGCTTCCTGTTTCTACGGGTTGTTTAAGACCTGGGGTCGGACACTCCCTTTCTAAAATCCTCTACATCTGATGATCTAATGATGATTTCATGTATGAAGCTGCGGACGGGAATGCGAGGAAAGCCCGAAGACTGTACTGGGAGCGCTTTCCGACAAGGCACGTGCTCGATCGCAAAACCTTTTAGCGATTGCAACAGTAACTGTGAGACACGGACTCCTTCGTCAGCGGCTTGCAGGGCACAGGGCGGTTGGAGATCGTCCCGAATGTAGCACGTGAGCACTTTCCTATGCCGTACGTGTTCCCCAATCGACGGTGTGACGAGTACTACGAGACGAATGCTTACACCCCTACCATGCACAGCGGGTTCAAGCCTTGACACCTGTAGATTATCGGCCTCGTGTCGAGTTTGCGCAGTGGTTCCTTCAGCAAACTGCAGCGTAGCCGGAGTTTCCCCCATATGTCTTATTCACTGCCGAATGCACCTTTACACGTGAGGGAATGTTTAATACCCACAATTCTCATGCGTGGGCAACCAGTAATCCGCACGCCACACGTCCACGTTCGCACCAGCGTCGATTCTCAATAAATGCATGGGCTGGAATCGTCCATGGCCATTTGATTTGCCCATATCTTCTGCCAGGCCGACTGGACATGAGAACTTACTTCTTATTTTTACAAGAAGTCTTACCAGAATTACTGAACCCTGTTCCAGCAAAAATTAGAACACGTATGTGGTTCCAACACGACGGAGCGCCACCCTATTTGAGCGTGAATGTGCTATCTCTCATGTCTAGACTTTTTTCCTATGGAGCCATATGAAAAGCCTCATCTATGATAACCCCATCGATTCCACTGAGGACCTTGTTGCCCGGATTTCTGTTGCCGCTGTTGCTGTGCGCGAAATGCCTGGTGTTTTCGCCAATGTACGGCGATCACTACGTCAAAGGTGTGAAACCTGCATTACTGTTGGCGGTCGCTCTTTTGAGCAGCTGCTGTAATTTGTTCCATAAATATCGGAATTTGACCTCCACTGATTGGCAAAGGATTGCCTTCTCCTATGAGTCACGTTTTCTGCTTCATCGAACGGATGGACGTTGGCGTATAACGCGAGGAACAACGGAGAACAAACACTCTTTAACCATTGCTGGAAGAACACAAGCAGGGGGGGCAGCGTTATGTTCTCGGGAATGTTTTCGTGACATTCCCTTGGTCCACTAATGCCTGTGGAAGGCACTATGGACAGAGTTCGTTATGAATTCATCCTTGCAGACCACGTACACCTATACATGCTGATTGTCTCCCCTGTGGTGGATGGGATCTTCCAGAACGACAATGCGACGTGTCACACAGCTAGAAATGTCCGAGAGTGGTTGGACGAGCACGATGAAGACTTCAAAGTACTTCCCTGGCCCCCTAATTCCCCATACTTAAACCCAATTCAGCATCTTTCGATCGTGTTGTTCGCTCTATGGATCCTCCACCACGCACCCTCCAGCAGCTGTCAGATGCACTGCAGTCAGCATGGCTCCACATACCTGTGAACACCTTCCAGCACCTTATTGAGTCACTCCCAGCCCGTCTAGCCGCTGTCCGCGCTGCACACGGTGGTTACTCTGAATATTAGCTGGTGGTTACAATAATGTAAGTCGACCGTGCATATTACATTGTAAAAGTTTTGTAAACCTATTATACGCTTTCAATAAATGTTTCGTTTTTTAAAATAAATTAAAACATTTTCACTTCTCTTAGCCGACGTAATTCTATGAAAACCCCTCCCGTTTTTTTGTTGTTTCTTGTTGTTGTTTTTTATAGATGAAATGTTCATGAAACAGCTTTTGCCTAACCACGTATAAAGGTGAAAAACGTATAACCAAGATTCCCCTGTACGTTGAAAATTTCTCGCAAGCAATTTATGCTCTTTCCGATTCCTTATTTGCTTAAAGAATATTTTAAAAGTCGTGCCGATGTTTTGACGCGTCACCTTTGCATTATCATACGCATGACGAGATGTAAACATTGGTATCAAAGGTCATGAGGGAGGAATAAGAAATCGGTCAAAAGACACACCCATCTGATAGCCTTTTAGGAAAACAAGGGAACATAATCTTGCTCCAACAGGGAAATATTTAGTCACACCTACTGTTCGAATCTTTCTTCGCGATTCCCCTAATTTTCTCATACGCCCTGCGGTTTCCGAGATAGCGCCAGTATTTCTCACTCCATTAACGAACGACTGTTCATGAAATTTTGATGTCACCGATCCGGTTAACATGCGCATGAACTAAAGGAAACCGCCAAACAAACATGAAAAGCATCCAAAATAGATTTTCAAGAGCTGAACGCAAGTGAAAGCAGTCGGAGATACATTTGGCAATGTTCTGTATAATTATCATTAAACTACAAACTCTCACACCCAGAGAGATTTTGGAATTTGTCCAGGGCGATGAATATTACATAATGCGCTGGTTAGTGCCGTAATCAATAACCGAGATAATCTTGTCCTCAGGCGCCTTATTTCTTAAACGGAATTAGTACCTGAAACGCTTTATTCATTTAAGCGAGTCTCTAGCTCTTTATTCATTAAATAGAATTAATGTCCGCTACTTCACGTCCAATAGCCAGCACCGAAAATATACCAGCTATAAAGATCTAGTTTTAAGAAAAAGTCTCGAAACAATGCTTTGGTGCTCTTTGTGGATAATTAATGCTATGCATCTTTCGCTTGCCAAGATCTTTGTTAATGTGAAATAAAATGAGGGATTCGAGAGTATTTATTTATTTGCGTACAATATATTTGCATCACTCACGAGTCCAGGGGGCGCCCATATAAGTACTCTTAGGGGAGGGGCTAAGAAAATTCCTTACCTCCTTCAAGGCTGTCAAACATTTTAGTAAATGTACAAGATACTAAAATACAACAAAAATAATTGATACTGTTTGACAATTAGTAAATAGATAACAAGTACCTTATTTTAAAATGTGAAAGGTCTATCAAAAACTCACATCATTTTTTCTGTTCTGTTCATTATATTTATTTATAAAGTTACAAAAAAACTGAAACAATCAATGTTTTAGCTGATTTTTAAAAGTGTCATTGCAACTTCATATTACATGTGTATGTAAAAACTACATTTCAAATGAATTAAAAGTTTGTAGCAATTTTTTTTGTCAACGTAGAGGTTATAACTGAACTTTACAATTGAAGTTATAATTACAGTTTAGAAATTGTGATGGGAAAAGTTAATTCCACCATGATATCTAGTACTTTTCAGAGAAAGCAAACTGCAGATTTCGCTTGTTTTTAGAAAACTTATCTACAGCCAATTCTTCTATAATTCAGCTGTTTCTCTTTTGTTCTGTCTCTGTGAACACTTAATAAGCACAAACTTGAAAGACGCACTTCACTCACTGTGCCCTTCAGTCCTCAGGGTGCTAAATGACCTTTCCACAGTGCATGGTGTTGGCGGAATTGTCATATAATTTTGTAGAGCCCTCTTAACTGAAGGAAAAAATGCAGTTCCTGAGAGGAGATCACTTAGCTTAACTTTTTCACCACAGTCCTTGTTTTTCTATAAATCATACCAGGTTCTAGCTTCCGCTTCCAGATTTTCTATATCATAAAACTGAGACAGTTCTTTCTTAGCTTTGACAAAAACATCTTTTTTCATTTTTTTGCATCATGTTGGGATGAATTAAAATTGCTTTGAATGACGTCGCATTGAGATCTGTAAATCTTGATTCAAGCGACATAATTAGAGAGTTTAAGTAAGGAATAAAAACAGCTGGTATGTACTAACCAAGTTAAGTGGCCACAGGAATGTTCGAACGATGAGTTTGTCTTGTAGACGTTCTAGGCATTTTGACGTGTCAATTTCCAGAAAATCACATGCATCTCTTACTTCCATGAAAATTTCAGCAAATTCGTCTTTTGATTCCACCCTGTGCTTCAGAAAAACTTCCAGAAGTTCCTTCTTTATGTGTCGATGTACAGAATGCAAGTCGAAATCTATAGACTGTAACTTGTTCACAACTGCGCATTTTTTTTAAATGCTTTAAAAAAAGGTTTCGTCTATTTTAGTGTTTCAAATTAATCAAAACTCTGGCTATACCAACACAGCTAGGGGGCTTGAGCCCCCTCCCCCTCCCCCATGGGTGTCCTTGCTCACGACCACACTGAGCCACAGTCCGGTGCATACTACAGAACTTAAAATTCGACAGACGACGGAAATCTTAAAGTTAATCAAACCTCAAGTGTTCTCACCAATCGCTCCTATTACCGGCAATTTCGTCATGCGGATACGGGAAAAAAAGTGAGAACGGAGTTTTTCCGTTTATATATGAAAGGAATTGCGGAAAGGTTTCTGAAAATTCAGTATTTTCCGTTAACACATCTCTAAAACGGTAATTTACCGTCAATATAAGAAAGAAACTGCGGAAAGGTTTCTAAAAATTTTGTATTTTCCGTTAACACATCTCTAAAACGGTAATTTACCGTCAATGTAAGAACGAAACTGCGAAAAGGTTTCTGAAAATTCAGTATTTTCCGTTAACTTACCTCTAAAACGGTAATTTACCGTCAATATAAGAAAGAAACTGCGGAAAGGTTTCTGAAAATTCAGTATTTTCCGTTAACACATCTCTAAAACGGTAATTTACCGTCAATATCTGAAAGGAACTGCGGAAAGGTTTCTGAAAATTCAGTATTTTCCGTTAACACATCTCTAAAACGGTAATTAACCGTCGATATAAGAAAGGAACTACGGAAAGGTTTCTGAAAATTCAGTATTTTCCGTTAACACATCTCTAAAAGGGCAATTTACCGTCAATGTAAGAACGAAACTGCTAAAAGGTTTCTGAAAATTCAGTATTTTCCGTTAACACATCTCTAAAACGGTAATTTACCGTCAATATAAGAAAGAAACTGCGGAAAGGTTTCTGAAAATTCAGTATTTTCCGTTAACACATCTCTAAAACGGTAATTTACCGTCAATATAAGAAAGGAACTGCGGAAAGGTTTCTGAAAATTCAGTATTTTACGTTAACACATCTCTAAAACGGTAATTTACCGTCAATGTAAGAAAGGAACTGCGGAAAGGTTTCTGAAAATTCAGTATTTTCCGTTAACACATCTCTAAAACGGTAATTTACCGCCAATGTAAGAAAGGAACTGCGGAAAGGTTTCTGAGAATTCAGAATTTTCCCGTGGTATACGGAAAGGGAGTGAGACAAGGTGACACCATATCTCCGAAGCTCTTTAATGCCACATTGGAAAATGTCTTTCAATCACTGAACTGGTAAAACAAAGGGATAAAGATTAATGGAAATTATCTAACCCACCTTCGTTTTGCTGATGACGTAGTCATTTTTGCAACTACCCCATCAGAGCTGCAGAGTATGATCCAGGAACTTGCTAACAAGAGTAAAGAAGTGGGATTAAAAATGCACTTTCAGAAGACAAAAGTGATGTTCAATGCTTTTACAAGAAATGAAGATTTATCGATTGATGGAGAAAAGCTGGAAATAACAGACATGTACGTTTATCTTGGACAGCAGATATCAAGTGAGGGTCACATTGATGAAGAAATTAATCGGCGTACAAAACTTGCCTGGAGAGCTTTTGGAAGAAACAGCATAATTTTCAAGAGCAATATGCCATTATGTCTTAAAAGAAAAGTGTTTGATCAATGCGTCCTTCCAGTGCTTACGTATGGTGCAGAGACGTGGACCTTAACTAAAAGAGACATACAAAGGCTGCAGACAACTCAAAGAAAGCATGGAGAGGTGCATGCTTGGTGCAACCAGGAGAGATAAGAAGAGGAACTCGTGGATCCGAAAAATGACAAGAGTGGAAGACATCATGATCAGAGTAAAATCCCTGAAATGGCAATGAGCTGGACATACTGCCAGAAGGACAGATCATCCATGGACAGCCGAAATTTTAGATTGGCTTCCAAGGGACAGGAAAAGACCCAGAAGACCACGTGGGAGATGGGTGGATGAAATTCAAAATTATGTGGGAGTAACATTGAGGAGACTGGCACAAGACAGACCGTTGTGGCGGAAACTTGGGGAGACCTTCGTCCAGCAGTGGATTGATAATGGTTGACAATGATGATGATGATGATGATGATACGAAGAATCCGTGAAATTCAGGTTTCTTTCTGTCATTTGACGGAAAAAGTTGTATCAGAAATATGCTTCGTTAATTCACGAAAGAAATGACGGAAAGTGGCTCGTGAACTTCAGAAAATGTTTTCCAGTGTAAAACACACTGCCGCTTTCTGCCTGTTTCTTCTCGAGCATAGTGTCTGGATGATTTCTGTGAGTAGTGCTTCGCCGTACTTTCTATCTACCATCCACGCGGTAAAACATGATTCGTCCGAAAAGGCGACTTTCTTTCACTGTTCGATGGTCCAATGTGTCATCTCAGATGCAAATTCACGCCGTAATCGCCGATGTCAGGGAGTCCGCATGGGTACTTTGAATGGACGGTTGCTCCGGAGACCCATACAGAGCAGAGTTCTTTGGACTGTGGTCTGCGATACGCTCCTTGATGTTCCTGCTTTAAATGCTTTGACCAGTTGTTCAACTGTGACCCGTCTGTTGGATCGTCCTACAGTGAAAAAACAAACTAAGCTGGAGCAGCAAAACCAATTTTGCTGCATTGAGTTTTGCTCGAAATGCCAAAATATGTGTTGCTCTAGCAAACAACAATAGTTTTTTCGGTTTTTATAGCAAAGCCTATTTAGGTACTTGAGCAAATTTTTTTTGCTGACAGAAATTTACTTACTACTGCAGAAAGTTTGTTGGCCGTACGAATCACTTTGCTGAAATGACCAAATGCTTTTTGCTATGCCTTTCACACCAGCTGCCATAAAAAAATGAGTAACTGCAGCAAACGTGTCTGTAATATTCTGCAAAATTCAAGATGATGGTAACAGCTGAAAACGCTAGTACCGTGAAGAAAGTTTGGCTAAATATACTGATAACCGTTCGTGAATTCTAGCAAGGTGGCGGTCTCATGGGCGGTCTGGTCTGTTGTTAAGGCAAAGAATATCTAACTGGTTGTGGTGTGGTGTGTATGTCGTGCTCTCTAAAGAAATTTGAAAGAATAATTTGGAAGAAACCGACGACTTCATATGTGCATGGAAATGTCTAATATACGAAATCGACTGAACAACTGGGGTTTCGAGAACGACGTTACAATACGATTTGAAGGTAAGTCCGAAGTAAACGTAAGGTATGATGGCCACTACCATTTAGAAGTCACTGTAACATCAAACACTGATCCCGCCAGTTCAATTGAAAAGGAGAAGGGCTCTACCACCATCTTGTTTAAAGAAGTGTTCATGCCACCCAACTGCTTCACAGATTATTCGAATCGAAATTTCCATATATGTGTGTGAAGAAGGAACATACAGTTCATACCATCCAACTACTCCCCAGATGACTCAAATACAAATTTCTTTCACACACACACTGCTATTATGAATGTGTTATGATATAAGTGAGCAGAGCCGGCAGGACCATAGGGGGCCCTGCACTTTACAAAACAAAGACTAAATTGTTTTTACTAGAATTCTCTATATATATTGTTATTTTTTTTTAAGTTTTGGGGCGCAAGGCTCTCAAAAATATTTTTTTACGTTTTCCAAATGTAGGTTGAAGAAGCGTATATGCTCCAGCTTTGTTCGTCTGTCTGTCCACCCGATAACTCGCGTAAAATTTATCCAATTTCAATTAAATTTTAGTATGTGGTAGGGGACAACGTGGGGACGAACCCTATTGAAAATAAGCGAAATGGAGTCAAAGGTCAGGACATAGGAGTGGGATCCATTTCATCGCTCTTATGCGTCATAACTTACGTAAAAATGCTTCGATTGCGATAAAAACTTTATCATGTTGTTCCCGAAGTAAACGTAACAGGTTATGCTAAATGTCATCGAAATGGGATCAAAAGTCAGGGCACAGGAGCGAGATTTATTCCACAGCCGTTATCCTCATAACTTGAGTAAAAATGCTTCTACTGCGACAAAACTTTAGTATGTTGTTCCGGAGGTACGCTGTACGAATCAATAGTCAGGGTTGGCAAGAGAGTTTGTCTGCGCGCGATTTCTGGTATGTTGGAAAGCGTATCATAATCAATGCATTGCGTGATTTTACTAAATTGTAATGTTTCTTTTTTCAGTTTATAACCTCTTCCCCCAACTTATTTAAACCTTAAACTTTTCCATATTCATGAAATAAGAAATTAAATGTCATCACATTTTGTGACTCCCAATTAAATACTCAACAATTTGTGTGTAAACCTGGTACTCAAATTTAAAAAAATAAAAAAATGATATCAAAGTTGCATCTGGGCTGTATATGAAGGCCAATCATTCAGTGACTTTAAAAACAGTGTTGGAAATAAAAAAAAAAAGAGCAAATTTTATGCATGAGCGCGTATAAGAGGTGAATAAAGTCATTAATTTACCAGTTATTTCACTTTCCATCAAAAATCAATCACTAAAACATGTACCAGGAAAAAAATATATATATACGAATTTATTTAGGAGGGATCTTTATTATCCAATACGCAAAAATGTTTGCTATGGAAAAATATTCGCTACGCAGATTAGTTAAAGCTATCTTTTTTATCATTTTGTAGGAAAGTTTTTATTAAGATAATAAAGCAACCTAAACTTCCTCCTCTCCAGAAAGAAAGTCGCAGATTTCAGCACTTTTTATTCTCTTCCTCTCTCTTTGTCTGTCTGCCTGTCTGTCTCTCCGTCCGTCTCTCTGTCTGTCTGCCTGTCTGTCTCTCCGTCCGTCTCTCTGTCTGTCTGTCTCTCTCTCTCACTCAATGTCTGTCTATTTGTCTGTCTGTCTCTCACTCAATGTCTATCTATTTGTTTGTCTGTCTCTCACTCAATGTCTGCCTCTGTCTCTCTCTCACTGTCTGTCTGTCTCTCTCTCACTGTCTGTCTGTCTCTCACTCTGTGTGTCTGTCTCTCTCACTCTCTGTCTGTCTGTCTGTGTCACTCAATGTCTGTCTCTCTCATTCAATGTCTGTCTGTCTGTCTGTCTATCTCTCTGTCTCTCTCTCTCTCTCACTGTTTGTCCCTCTCTCACTCAATGTCTGTCTGTCTCTCTCCCACTCAATGTCTGTCTCTCTCTATCTCTCTCTCTCTCTCTCTGACCATCTGTCTGTCTTCCTCTCTCACACTCTACCTATCTGTCTGTCTGTCTCTGTCTCTGAAAAATGAAAATACGCGAAAATTTTTATAAAGAAAATGTTTACACTTCTCTCTCTCTCTCTCTCTCTGAATTTTCAATCCATATGATGGTCTTTTTCTTAAGCTCACAATAATTTGAGATAATCATTTTCCATTATGATAATTTTTGCCTATTTTCATTTTTCATACAATGATTTCATTAAACTATGAGATTCATTTCCTAGGGCCCTCTATATATGAAATTTCGCCCTGGGCCCCGCAAAAGTTCAATTCGGCCCTGTATGTGAGCCTGTCTTGCGGTGCCCTCTAACAATCAGTAATAGCAGCAGTACACTCGCTGAATGAAAAATGAAGCATACGGCTTCCATTTGAAAACAATTCCTTGAGTATTGGGATTTCAGTCATTCTGAAATACGGTGTGTGCAGGTTGATGCCAGATGGTTCTGAAGAGTGACTATATGAAGTGAGCATACTACCATATAAATAAACTACTCCTAGGGCCGGCTGCATAATTTGCGGGGCCCTTTTCCCACCGAGCTCTACATCTACTAAATGGGCTTGGACGTTGGAACGTTTTTGAAAGAAAGGCGGGGTCAGGTAGAGTAGAGAAGCCACATTTTTTCATTTTCTCATGTTGCTTAGTAATGCATGGTGATATTAAGGAATATTATTATTTATTCATGAGTTATAATAAGCTGTTATTATTACTCATGAAAAAAAAGACGTTTTAAAATTGCGCTATATTAATTAGCATTGCCAGGTTAAATTGAAGTTGATTGAATTGAAGCGACAAAATATACACTATCGACCAACAAGTAATTGAATACCTGTGATAGCAAAGGAAAACGAAGTTTATTCACCTTCAGTAGTTGGTGGAGCCTCCACGAGCGGCGATTACAGCTGCGACCCTCCGGAGCATACTCTCAACCAGGCGTTGTACGACGGCTAGCGGTATTTTCTTCCACTCGACTTGGAGAAGACAGGCCAGTTCCTTCGCCGATTTCGGACGGTGGGGGCACCCCTTAAGTCGACGCTCCAACTCGTCCCAGAGGTGCTCGATAGAGTTAAGGTCCGGGCTCTGCGCAGGCCAGTCCATTCGATTAACCCTATTGTCATCATACCAAGCCATGGTGGACCTCGCAACAGGACAAGTGGCATTGTCATCCTGAAAGTAACATGGGTCCACCCCGTAAAACTGCCACAACGTAAGAGGCGTATGGTCATCCAAAATGGTGCAGTAGGTCTCGGCGTTAAGTCTACCAGGAATTGCGACCAAGGGTACCGTGCCATACCAGGAGAAACACCCCCATAGCATAATTCCACCGCCGCCGAACTTCACAGTTGGCACAATACATTCCGGCAGGAGGCGTTCTCCAGGCAGACGCTATCCGAACGGTAGAGGGTGAACCTTAATTCGTCGCTCCAGAGAACCTGTTTCCACTGTTCAACGGTCCACTGTCGACGTTCTTTGCACCACGTTAGCCGAGAAGCGCTATTGAACTTGGTGATCAAAGGCTTGTGGGCCGCAGCACGTCCATGATAACCGAGCAGATGGGCTTCCTTACGGATGTTATTCATCGAAAGAACACTCACGGATGCCTGTTGAAACTCCTCGCGGATGTGGCCCATCGATTTGGTGCGGTTCTTCCGAATTTCTCTGGCCAGCACCCATCGGTCTCTAATTCCCAGTTTTGTGGGTCTGCCGCGTCGGGGCACATTCCGACTCTCATCTCTCATCTTCCACTTGCCAATCACGTAGGCCACTGTCGATTTTGGGTACTTCAACTCGCTGGATATGTCACGTATGGATCGGCCATTTCTGTGATACCCGACGATTACGCCTTTCTCGAAATGAGAGAGCTCCGAACTGCGTGGCATCTTGCATGCGACTGGTTGCGTTGTTGTTTCCCACACGATATTTAACGGCGGCGGCCGTGACGTGTATCAGGACCGCAGATATCGTCGATTGCAGGGTTGTCCAATTACTTGTTGGTAGATAGTGTAATTCCCGCAACTCGTCGAAATCCATGCTGATGGCAAAAATTAATGTAATTTATCCAAAATTAAAAAAAATAGCTATCGTTTAAGGAAATAAGATAGGATCATAGGAAATGTCATTTTCAATTATTCATGGTTGAAATATTGAGGTTCTAAAGACGTGTCGTCAGTACAATGCTAAATGAGTAATGAAATTTTCAGAAAACTCTTACCTTATCAATCTGTCTCTTTACTTCTAGAAAGAAAGATTCTTTTGTTGGCCACGTTCTACAGTTCATTGTAATTTATTTTAGTGGGTAGTGGGAGCTTTCAGCTTTGTAGCTCAAATGAGGTGAGTGCGATAGCAGTCGAGCGCTGTGTTTCCCAAACACAACCGGTCCATCACGAGGTTTCCGCCGGTTCACGGAAACGGAGGAAAACTTGAGAAATGGTAGAGATTTCCGAATTTGACCAGTAAAAACAGTGCAACCGTCCTAAAACGGTTGTTTCTAAACTTTAAATAATTACTAAAATGTAGGGGATGTAGTCCGTGGTAGGTTGGTTGGTTGGTTGGTTGGTGGATTTTATTGGCGCAAGGGCCAGGTTTGGCCAAAGAGCGCCAGACAAAGAACTATCAGCCACAGATTTTTAAAAACGTGGAAAATGATTAAGAGCAGACAGGCTTGGTAAAAGTTGAAAAAGAGTATGATGAAAGCTGTGAAGACAAGGTAGTTAATTAGGTTTATATAAAAATGTATTAATTTACTATTAGAATTATATACACATATACATATATATATATATATATATATATATATATATTTTTTTTTAAACACAACTACACAAAGGATGAGTCACTCTCCTCCCCCCCACACTCCTCTGCAATGCTGGCAGAGGGCGGGGACGAACTGTCACTCTCCTCCCCCCATGTTCCTCTGCAATGTTGTTTGAGGCTGGGGACGAACTGTCACTCTCCTCCCCCTATGTTCCTCTATAATGTTGGTTGAGGGTGGGGACCTCGCTGAGGCCGAGACAGTTGGATGGACACTGCACGCCTTTGCGGATTGAGGGCCGGGTCTTCCGCACGTGCAGGCTTTCGGATGGAAACTGGAAGAGACGGTCGGCTGCAAAAGAGAAGGCCCAGAATCAGGTAGTCGAAAAATCTCGAGCTCGGGGAAAAACACCTGTGTCGCTTGGTCAGCTGTAGATCGCTTGGCAAGGGCGGCGAGAGCTACAGGGCGCGGCACAAAGGGCTGCACGGGTTGTGGCAGAGACTGAACTACTGCGGCAAAAGTGCGCTGTCGGTTAGTGGGTATACCCAACTTGGCCTTGGCAGCAGGGTACGAGAGGCCTTCCAGGGTCTTGAGGCGCTGGATCGCCATCTCGTCCTTCCATTTCATACAGTTGCGGGAGTAAGCTGCATGGGCCTCACCGCAGTTAACACAGCAGGCCGCAGAAGTGCAACCATCCCCGTCATGTTCACTGGAGCCACAATTTGCGCAACGAGCGGAACTCTTACAGAAACGTTGTGAATGCCCGTACCTCTGGCACCTGAAACAGCGCAGAGGACTGGGAATGTACGGGCGAACTCCACAGACCAAGTAGCCAGCCTTGATTTCGGTCGGAACTTTCGGGGAGTTAAAAGTCAAGATGACATTTTTTGACTTAATCAAAGAACCATCGCGCCGGAACATCATACGACGTGCAGCAATAACACCTTGATCTGCAAGTTCAGTCACCAATTCGTCTTCACTGCATGGCAAGAGATCAAACTCTGAAATAACACCCCGAGAGGTGTTAAGAAACGGGTGAGGTGTCACTTTTACAGGAATGCCTTGAAGACTAGTGAGGTGCAGAAAAGTGTTACTCTGAGAAACACTGCAAGTTTGGACAAGCAGGTCCCCAGAGCGAAGCTTCCTCACAGACTTCAAGGGGCCAACTGCAGCGTCCAAAGCTTTAGAAATGAAGAATGGAGATCTGGTGGACAGTCTCTCATTCGGATCGATAGATTCTACAACTAAGTGTGTAGCATGCGTATTCACAACAATCGAGGGGAGACGACGCTTCGGAGCGACTGGTACAGCAGCCGAAGAAGAGGTTCCACATTCTTGGTCAAGGTCTAAAGACCGTTTAAGGGTATGAGACTTGGTAGGTTGAGAAGACGGAGAGTCGGTTGCAACTATCATTTTCTCAGGTGACTTAAATTTGGAGTGTTTATGTTTGGGTTTACCCATGGAAAAAAGAAGGAAGATTCGTCTGCAGACTACTCCACCCACCACCGAGCCCTACAAGGGAGAACTGGAGGTCCGCAAGCCAAGAAAATGACGCTAGACACAGTTCTGGAGCTTATACGTTGCAGATATAGTCCGTTGGCTGTGATCACACGCACTCGGCGGACACTTCGGCCTCCTGGTACCGTCATGCCAACGCCTTTGGCATGATCCCACAGCCCCCGGGCTCACCCTGCCGTGCCATACGACAAAAAAGCCGCTAAAGCCCTGTACACAACTTGGTACAAGACTTCTGACTAGAGGTGGGTTAGTCTCTAGCCTCCCGTTTACAGCGAAGCCGGGGTCGAAGAGGAGTGTTGGTACACAGGAGGCACTTAACCAGTCTCCTGCGACCTCAGCCGCCAGACATCCCATTTCCGCCTCACGGGTCTCCGCACGCGGCAAACATGCAGGTAGGTCTAGCACCCAAACCAGCGAAAAGGAAAAAAAGAAATCCAAAGAAGACAAATCCTGGCAGGGAACCTAATCGGAATCTCAGCAACCTACGAACTGAGCGGTTAATATAAATCAGTTAGTGGTGGAGGGTAACAAAACCACAAGACCGGGGTGTTAGTACATAACGTGGTAGCGATTAGGTAGAGAATACAACACGGGCAACTAGCCAGTGGAGAAAATAAGGAAAAACGAAAAAGCGAGACACAAGACCAGCTCGGGATCGTGGGGCCGCGACTCCCCAACAGCTGGATGAACAGCCGTCCCTGCAAACACCAACAGAACCGAAACAAAAAAACAAGCGGTGGCATGACATCAGATGTTGACTAGTCACAAGGTCAGCTCGGGCCGTGGGGGCGCCGCTCCCCAAATAACTGGAAAACCAGTTATCCCCGTGCGGGAGTCCGTATTAGGACAGCGTGAAATTTTAATTGAAGCAGATTGAAAGAAAGCAAATCAAATAGTATTCATATGCTATTTATTTCCTTTTTTAAAAGACCTCGCGATATATAACATTCTGTGGAAAATATTTGTTGTTGTTCAACAATTTTCCTTGCAGTCGAGTTGTTTTCGTGTAAACTTTCACCTGGTTGGGATTTCGAGTATCGGCAACGTACTTTTGGTGCGACACGTGTTTTTAGATGCAATTTGGCTCACTTTGGTTGTATTGAATCAGAACTGTGCATAAAAAACGCAAAAACGAATTTTGCGAAATCTTAACGAAACGGGCTGAAATTTTGATAAAGACCATGAATTGGCAATAGAAAGAGTCCCTCAAATTTTCACCGGAATCGATTAAAAACTTTTTAAAATAGGCATGGAACTTTTAATTCATCGCTAAACAGGAATATACACGCAGGAACGGTTAATTAAAATTTTGACGGCTAATCTAAAAAAATTTAACCGAATCAGGCGAAATTTGGAGGTAATGTTCCTATGAGCGATTTATGGTATTCATTAAAATTTCAGCCAGTTTCATAAAAAATTCGCAAAGATACGTTTTTCACTTTTTTTATTGATAAATCATGTGACCGAGATTCCCCTGCACACGCAAGCGATAAACTGACCGCGTGTGATTGCGTAGAATGCCGACGTACTGTGACGTTGCTGTGACGTCAGCGTTCCAGAGAGATCTGTGTGATTATATATATGATGCTATTAATGCAAATTCTCTCTCGGTGATACATACGGTGAATCATCCCGATAGACCCAAGATACTTGAATTCTGTTCACTAAGGCAATAAAGTGTAATGACATAAAAATTTTAAAAATGTCATTTTTACATCGTTACGTGTCATCTATTTTTAATACAAGAAAAAAAAATATGAAAAATTCAAAAAACATCACACAAACGCGGGGCCCCTTTAGGTGCGGGGCCCTGTGCGACTACACAGGTCTCACACCCATGAAGCCGGCCCTGAATACTCCCCTAAAATTATCAGGGCATCTGTACGAGAAGAAATGTTCAGGATCTAATAACTTGAAAAAAAAAAAAAAAGTTCTAATGAAAAAATGTAATGAACCCCAGATTGTAGTATCTTGCTTGCTGAAATACAATGAAGTAGACTGAAGCGAGGAACTGTTTTCTAAATCGGATATTTTTTTCTTTTATTACACTAGATATCAGCTATGTACAAGTTGTATATGCCTGAATAGTACAAATTAAGTGTGGTGTTCCTCGAAAGAACGTTGTGATCCTCGAAAGATCTCATGTGGTGTGTGTTTTCATCAGTAAAGCTTAAGTACATGTAGTGTATGTGTGCTACGTAAGTGTTTTATCCAGTGGCGAAGCGTGATTTCGTAAGTAAGGGAAGCAATGCACTTAATGTGGACTTCTAGTGATTTTGCTTCCTATACTTCCAATGGGCAAACATCCGTACGCATTTTCTTCATAATTAAAGCGTTCCCAAGGATGAAAATTTGAACATCGATTAAAATAACTTCATATTATAACTTGGAATGCTTAACATTTTCTAAAACGTAACCATAATTAAGAAATCCAACAATTGTTTGTCTACTGACGTCATCAATGTACAGGTCGCGCTATTTTTTTCTGGTTTCAACACCACCAAAGGAAAAGTTATTGGTTTTTAATATAATTATGGTTATGTTTTAGAAGATATTAAGTATTCCAAGTTATTATATGAAGTTATTTTAATCAATGTTCAGTTTTTCATCCGTGGGAACGCATTAATTGTGAAGAAAATGTGTACAGAAGTCTGCCCATTGGAAGTATAGGAAGCAAAATCACTAGGCGTCAACCTTAATATGCGATAAATAGCTGGCAAAAGTGATATGAATGAAAACTTATAATAATTAAAATTGGCAAGTGACCCATTGTTTATATGCTACGTTGACAATACGGCATAGCAGAAAGCATCGTAAGACCCCCCCCTCCCGACCGTAACGCGACCATGCGCGATACCGTGTGACGTACCTGCCAGCAGGACGCACACGACATAAAGGCACATAGCAATCAGAATAATCGTCTGCGTAGCTCAGTTGGTAGAGCGACTTGTTCCGGAATAAGCGGCCTCGGGTTCGAATCCCGGCGTAGACCAAAAATGACGGAGAAATTTACTTCGTTATAATGGCGCCCGAACTATCCGGATGACCCGACCGTTCAAAATCTCGCAATGGTGTGATGTTATTTCCACACCGCGAGACAGGAAAAATCAGAGAATTCCTTCTCCAGCGCTTCGAAAAATAAAAATGTGTGATGTTGCATTCCACACAGCAGATTGACTGGGAGTTCTCAAGTGCACGTTCTAAAGTGGATGGCTGCCTGCAACGATTCATGGTCACGGCTGACCCGTGGGCCATGCCCCGGCCCTCTTTCGGGGGGGGAGATGTGACGTACCTGCCAGCAGGACGCACACGACATAAAGGCAGATAGGAATCAGAATAAAACGTCTGCGTAGCTCAGTTGGTAGAGCGACTTATTCCGGAATAAGCGGCCTCGGGTTCGAATCCCGGCGTAGACCAAAAATGACGGAGAAATTTACTTCATTATAACCGCCAAAAAGAAATGTCTATGTAGAAGTTCAAATGCAAAGATTTATAAATGAAATGTTCAGTGAAAATGTTGAAAGGGAAAGAAACTTGCCTACCCACACAGCGAAAAGAATTGGGGGTCGCTTTTATCAGAGCTGAGACGGCTTACATGGAAGGTTTTCGCGAAATTCGTTTGGAGTTCCCAATTCAGTTATCAATGTAGGCCCAGAAACGGCAATGTTTATGGAACCCCCCCCATCCCCCTTGAACTTTTGTAGCCAAGTTGCTGAAAGATGTGTGGCAGGGTAGCCGGTAAATTGCCACACATCAGTGTTCCTGTGTGGCAGTTTACAGTGAACCGTTTGCTCTGAGGGTATTTCTTCCGGGGGTATTTTTTCCGGGGACATTTTTTCCGCTTTTGAGTTTTCAGGGGTATTTTCTCCGGTGGTATTTTTTTACCTGCATCCTTATAATACAGGGGTTGTTTGAAAACGAGACTTCACGCACCAAATTAGAAGTCTCGTATGACTTTTAAAAAGCGATGGAATAAATTCACCCACAGGATATAAAAAATACCAATTTTCCCATTCCTAACTTCTTTTTTTCTGAAATACCCACGAAATGGGTAATTTCCCACGATCTACCATCACTGCATCTGAGTTCTGACTGAACGTTTGGAAAGAGCGCATGCTCTTTTGTGGTTCTGCCTTCGGCGCCGTGGAAGCGTTTGGGAGAAAACTTTCCCACGCTCTATGCTTAACATAGTATTACTGGCTGTTGCTGGCCACGCTGTGGGTGGGCATGCCATGTTACTGAGGTTCAGTTGGATGCATTATCCGCGTTGCTTCCAACGAGCGACTTCCGTACGAGACATTTGTTCTTGTTTTCGTAAAAATACAAATATGAATTTGCTTTCTTAAAAATAAAAGATACTGAAAAAAAAAATGCCTGCTGCGTTATGTTGATGTGATATTTCTATTTTACTTTAATGCTACGTATTTTTAATTCACGCAAAAGAAAGCGCATGAACCAAAGGAAAGCAATACTTCTCTTGCTTCCATTGACGCTTCGCCACTGGTTTTATCGTGTTCAGTCGATATTTTAACTTTCAACATTTTTAACACGAATCATCCTTCATCAAGTTTATTCACTACTGTTTCTTTCTTTGTGTCCGAATCGGCCAATAATTATTAAACAACCCAATATGTCAGGGATGGTCATATAATTTTTAATAGGATGGTCTATTTGATAACAAAGAGGGATAATTGTCAAACTTATTTTATTACGAAATAGAAGCTTAAATTGCTTTCACCTAAAAGTTATAAGTGACGTATTGATGTAACAAATGTATGACGATCTGGGAGATATACACTAATGAGGCATTACATTATAACCACCTACTTGATAAGCTGTAGGACCCACTTTAGCCCTCAAAACAGCGGCCACTCGGCGAGTCATCGATTCGATGAGGTGGCGATAGGTATCCAGGGATATCTGGTACCATAATGTCAACAGCAGGTCCTCCAGTTCCCGTACATTTCGAGGTGGTGGTGACTTAGCGCGAAACCGCTTTTCCAAGTCGAACCAGAAATGTTCGGTTGGATTCATGTCAGGTGAAATTGGAGGCCAAGGCATTAACAGAAAGTCACCAGCATGTTCCTCGAACCACCCCTTCACTATTCGGACAGTGTCGCATTATCCCGTTGTTAATGGCCATCACCAGCAGGGAAAACAGTTGCCATGAATGGATGAACTTGGTCCGAAACGATGTTCAGATACCTGACAGCTGTCAGGGATTGTGCTATTGGGATAATGGGGCCTAAAGTGTCCCAAGAAAACGTCGTCAAAGCATAACACCGCCGTCGCCGGCCTGTTTCCCCTAACAATTGTATCTGGAACTTGGTCCTCAACGATGTTCAGATACCTGACAGCTGTCAGGGATTGTGCTATTGGGATAATGGGGCCTAAAGTGTCCCAAGAAAACGTCGTCAAAGCATAACACCGCCGTCGCCGGCCTGTTTCCCCTAACAATTGTATCTGGAACTTGGTCCTCAACGATGTTCAGATACCTGACAGCTGTCAGGGATTGTGCTATTGGGGTAATGGGGCTTTAAGTGTCCCAAGAAAACATCGCCCACAGCATAACACCACCGCCGTCGGCCTGTTTCCCCGAACAATTGTATCTGGAACTTGGTCCTCAACGATGTTCAGATACCTGACAGCTGTCAGGGATTGTGCTATTGGGGTGATGGGGCTTTAAGTGTCCCAAGAAAACATCGCCCACAGCATAACACCACCGCCGTCGGCCTGTTTCCCCGAACAATAATTGAATCTGGAACTTGGTCCTCAACGATGTTCAGATACCTGACAGCTGTCAGGGATTGTGCTATTGGGGTGATGGGGCTTTAAGTGTCCCAAGAGAACATCGCCCACAGCATAACACCACCGCCGTCGGCCTGTTTCCCCCAACAATTGTATCTGGAACTTGGTCCTCAACGATGTTCAGATACCTGACAGCTGTCAGGGATTGTGCTATTGGGGTAATGGGGCTTTAAGTGTCCCAAGAAAACATCGCCCACAGCATAACACCACCGCCGTCGGCCTGTTTCCCCCAACAATTGTATCTGGAACTTGGTCCGCAACGATGTTCAGATACCTGACAGCTGTCAGGGATTGTGCTATTGGGGTAATGGGGCTTTAAGTGTCCCAAGAAAACATCGCCCACAGCATAACACCACCGCCGTCGGCCTGTTTCCCCCAAAAATTGTATCTGGAACTTGGTCCGCAACGATGTTCAGATACCTGACAGCTGTCAGGGATTGTGCTATTGGGGTAATGGGGCTTTAAGTGTCCCAAGAAAACATCGCCCACAGCAAAACACCACCGCCGTCGGCCTGTTTCCCCCAACAATTGTATCTGGAACTTGGTCCGCAATGATGTTCAGATACCTGACAGCTGTCAGGAATTGTGCTATTGGGGTAATGGGGCTTTAAGTGTCCCAAGAAAACATCGCCCACAGCATAACACCACCGCCGTCGGCCTGTTTTCCCCAACAATTGTATCTGGAACTTGGTCCGCAACGATGTTCAGATACCTGACAGCTGTCAGGGATTGTGCTATTGGGGTGATGGGGCTTTAAGTGTCCCAAGAAAGCATCGCCCACAGCATAACACCACCGCCGTCGGCCTGTTTCCCCCAACAATTGTATCTGGAACTTGGTCCGCAACGATGTTCAGATACCTGACAGCTGTCAGGGATTGTGCTATTGGGGTGATGGGGCTTTAAGTGTCCCAAGAAAACATCGCCCACAGCATAACACCACCGCCGTCGGCCTGTTTCCCCCAACAATTGTATCTGGAACTTGGTCCGCAACGATGTTCAGATACCTGAGAGCTGTCAGGGATTGTGCTATTGGGGTAATGGGGCTTTAAGTGTCCCAAGAAAACATCGCCCACAGCATAACACCACCGCCGTCGGCCTGTTTCCCCGAACAATTGTATCTGGAACTTGGTCCTTAACGATGTTCAGATACCTGACAGCTGTCAGGGATTGTGCTATTGGGGTGATGGGGCTTTAAGTGTCCCAAGAAAACATCGCCCACAGCATAACACCACCGCCGTCGGCCTGTTTCCCCAACAATTGTATCTGGAACTTGGTCCTCAACGATGTTCAGATACCTGACAGCTGTCAGGGATTGTGCTATTGGGGTAATGGGGCTTTAAGTGTCCCAAGAAAACATCGCCCACAGCATAACACCACCGCCGTCGGCCTGTTTCCCCCAACAATTGTATCTGGAACTTGGTCCGCAACGATGTTCAGATACCTGACAGCTGTCAGGGATTGTGCTATTGGGGTAATGGGGCTTTAAGTGTCCCAAGAAAACATCGCCCACAGCATAACACCACCGCCGTCGGCCTGTTTCCCCCAAAAATTGTATCTGGAACTTGGTCCGCAACGATGTTCAGATACCTGACAGCTGTCAGGGATTGTGCTATTGGGGTAATGGGGCTTTAAGTGTCCCAAGAAAACATCGCCCACAGCATAACACCGCGGCCGCCCTGTTTCCGCCCAACAGTGCATCCAGGTGCTATAGCCCTAGTTGGAAATCGGTGTATTGCGCTCGGCCGTCTACGTTATGCACCAGGAATCTTGATTCGTCAGACCAGGCCACTTTCTTCCTGTCATTCACGGTCCAATCTCGATGAACTTCGGCCCATTTCATGCGTTTTTGGCGATGACGTGCAGTGAGCATGAGGACCAGGCTGAGTCTTCGGCTACGCAGGCCCATGCGCAGAAGGCTGCGATGAACTGTGTGCTGTGACACATTGCCCTGATCACCATTGTTGTAACTGCGGATGTTTTGTCGCACTGTGGCCCTGCAGTCGCTGTGAATAATGCGGGACAGTCTTCGCTCTCCTCTGGCATCAATGAGCTGCGGATGAGCCAGCTGTGCACCACTTTTGATACGTACTCACTGCAGTGGCATGTGAACAACCCACAAGCCTCGCTGTTTCCGAGATCGTAGTTCCTAGAAGCCGTGACACCACAATTTGCCCTTTATCAAACTCCGATAAATCAGCAGCTTCTCTCATTCTGACTTCGAACACTCTCCTAACCGGAAGCCGTTCCTCGGGTTGTATATATACTGCTCTGTGAACTTCACCTACGCGACGGACCGCGGGTGGCCTAGTGGTCAGCGTTCGTGACTGCCATGGAAATAACCTCAGGTTTGATACTGGGCAGGTACGAACGTTCGAACCACTAAATATCCGCCGTGCGTCGGATGGGCACGTTAAGCCGTCGGACCCCGAGTACTGGCCCCCGGTAATAAGTAAGGGCGTCTTCCTCCCCCTTTCTACCTCGCTTTCGTGTCACTTTCCTATCGGGCACTCTAGCCCAAATCTCCTAGCTTCCTATTTCTAAGGGCTGTTTAAGACCTGGGGTCAGACACTCCCTTCCTAAAATCCTCTACATATGATCAATTCTATGAGGCAATACTTCCGGGTACTGCCCCCCCCCCCCCGGTAAAAAATAAGGGCGTCTTACTCCCCGTTTCTACCTCGCTTCTGTGTCGCTTTCCTATCGGGCACTTAGCCCAAGTCTCCCAGCTTAGTATTTCTAAGGGTTGTTTAAGACCTGGGGTCAGACACTCCCTTCCTAAAAATCCTCTACACATGATCACCTGCGCGACCGTTCGGTCTTCAGGGGCGCTCGTTTCTCTAGGCTGGGGTGGTCACAATGTAATGACTCATCGGTACATAATAAAGTAGACAGCATGAGTAACCCTAGATGGTTTATTTGAAAGTATTACTCTATATTTATCAATGTTCAATTTATGTTGCTCCTACTACGAAGAAGAAAGGAAAGAATTAGAATTACAAAGTTTCTTAAAATTGCTAACTTCAGCGATTTAAATTTAAATCCAGTCACATTTAAGCTTATGTTGAAATGAAATAACTCTTAAACCGATAAGTCTGCAATCATTTAAACCCGATTTTTCTATAAGTTTCTTTTTCTTTTTCTTTATTTGCCAGTGCGTTCATAAATATTGTATTAACTCCGATGCGCTTTTTTTAATATCATCTTCGCGTCAGGAAACTCCATCAATTAGTCTGTCATAGTTTTTTATTTCTTATTTTTATTTTCTTGAAGTAATAAGCATTTAAGAAACTTTCTTCAGATGTAGAGCAACGATTGAACCGATATCCTACACGTATTAAAATTTCTTTTCAGGACTCAGTTAAAAAATGCTTAGATGTGAGGAGAAGAAATACGCCATGCGAAAGAAAGGGAATTTTGACTTCTGACGTAAGTCCGTTGCATCTGAGGAGGGAAATGAAAAATTGCCACGGAATCACTCGATTTTTCTACAGATCAATAAAAGCGGTAACAAATATATGTGGAAGAGATGGGTAGGATAAATGAATACTAACTATTATCCGTTCAACGAAAAGCACTTAAAAGAATTTTTGAGTTCTCAGGAAAAGAGCGATTTTCGTAGAATCTGAGTAAAATTTCCTGAAACGCTGGAACACTACTTTACTATTTCTCATATGCTTGTTTCCCTCCAGACTATGCAAATCAACAGTGGAGAAAAATAATCAGAATATGATTTGAGATAAATCTTCAAGTTGCATTTCTTCTGTTCTAAGGAAAGTGGAGGGAGAAAATTTGCACAACAGTTATATTTAGTCTCAGTCTCTGAAGAACCTGCTTGGGTGAAACACTGAAGGCCTCCTAAAAATCAAAAACAAATATCAGTGTACAGCATACTTTCTCTTTTTCAAAAGATGAAACCTTAATTACTTTCTTGAGAAGCGGACAATGTGAGATATATAATCTCACATTGTCCGCTTCTCAAGAAAGTAATCTAGTATTTCGGTTGTCCATCGGTGGTCCGTTCTTCTGGCAACATATCCAGCCCATTGCCAATTCAGTGATTTCACTCTGGCCATGACGTCGTCCACTCCTGTCAATTTCCTTATTCACAAGTTACTCTTCTTATCTTTCCTTGTTACACCAAACATGCATCTCTCCATGCTTCTTTGAGTTGTCTGCAGTCTTTAAATATACATATATATATATATATATATATATATATATATATATATACACTGAAGTGCCAGAAAAACTGGTACACCAGTCTAATACTTGGTAGGTCCCCCACGGGAGTGCAGGACTGCAGAAATACGACGGGGCATGGACTCCACTAGCTTCTGGAAATATGCTGTAGGCAACTCACACCATACTTCCTGCAGAGCGTTTCACAATTCGGGTGTATTCCGAGGTCTAGGATTCCTATGTTCGATAGGGCGTTGCATGGGATCCCAAATGTGTTCTATCACGTTCAAATCTGGGGACTTGGATGGGAATGACAACACCCCAAACTCAGATGAATGCTCCTTTAACCATAATGTAGCATCCCGACACTTGTGTGGAGGAGCATTGTTCTGTTGGAACAGGCCCAACCCATCAGCATGAATGCAGGACTTGAACGGGTGTACCTCGTCAGAAAGGATGCGCACATAGTGTTGGCCGGTCACAGACGTTTGTAGACGTACAAGGGGTCCCAGTGAAGTCCAGCTAAACACACCCCATACCGTTGCGGACCCCCTGCCCCCCCACCAGCCGGTACAGTTCCCTGTTGGCAGGCGGGATCCATGGCTTCATGGGGTTTGCGCCACACACGAATCCTTCCATCTGCCCGATACAGTTGGAAACGCGACTCGTCAGACCAGGCTACTTGTTTCCAGTCATCAATTGTCCAGTGTTGCCGTGCCCAAGCGAGGTGCATAACTCTGTGTCGTGCACCCATCAAGCGGACTCGCGTTGGGAGTCGGCTCCCAGAGCCCGTGTCGTGCAGGGTACGTTTTACAGTCCAGACGCTGATGCTTGTTGAGGCACCAGCATTGAATTCCAACGATACCTGCGAGAGTGTTGCACACCTATCTGAAACGATTCTTGACAGCCGACGATGGTCACGTTCACCCAATGTCTTTTTACGGCCACACTGGTATCGTAGGTTGGAGGTTTTGCCGGAATTCTTGTAGTCACGTTACACCCTTGCAATGGTCGTCTGTGAAAATCCGAAATTCGTTTCTACCTCCGAAATACTATGGCCCATCTCACGAGCGCCAACTATGACACCGCGTTGAAAATCGCTTAAATCGTTATTACTTGTCATTCTCATGCCGAAAACAGCTCTGACAGCTGGCAAGGATGTCTATCGCTTTATATACGCACTGGCGGACGCAACCGAGTACGCGCATAGGTGACGTTGCTATATATTTTGCATAAGCTCGTCTATACCAGTTTTTCTGGCACTTCAGTGTATATACAGAGTTAGAAGGAAAATCCTTGATCAGGCCAATATCTCACGAACTATGGCAGTTAGCGATTTACTTCTTGTGCAGTTGTAAAAGGAACCCCTAGGGCGCAAACAATAACAACGCGAGAAATCTCCTCTCGCCCTTTTATGGGGGGGCCGGGGGTTGGGGCTATCCCCTCCTGCTGACAGGGCAAAAAACCCAATGACAAACTTGCTCAGAGAGGCAAAAATGGTGCATAAATGTTTTTCTCCCATAACAAAAGATGGCAGGGGACTGGAAACCCAAAAAAATCACAACATCCGGAAGCAACGACAGAGTATTTTTTTTTTTTGATTGGAGGTTTAACGACCACCGTGAGCAACTCAATGGGCTATAAACAGTCGCCCGTCCCTAATTTAGGGTCACTGGTTCAAGGGAAGAGAGAAAGCCAGTGCCATAAGACAAACACAACATCCATTGATTGATTGGAGGTTTAACGACCACCGTGAGCAACTCAATGGGCTATAAGCAGTCGCCCGTCCCTAATTTAGGGTCACTGGTTCCAGGGAAGGGAGAAAGCTAGTGCCATAAGACAAACACAACATCCATTGATTGATTGGAGGTTTAACGACCACCGTGAGTAACTCAATGGGCTATAAGCAGTCGCCCGTCCCTAATTTATGGTCACTGGTTCAAGAGAAGGGAGAGAGAGCCAGTGCCATAAAACAAACACAACATCCATTGATTGATTGGAGGTTTAATGACCACCGTGAGCAACTCAATGGGCTATAAGCAGTCGCCCGTCCCTAATTTAGGGTCACTGGTTCCAGGGAAGGGAGAGAGCCAGTGCCGTAAGACAAACACAACATCCATTGATTGATTGGAGGTTTAACGACCACCGTGAGCAACTCAATGGGCTATAAGCAGTCACCCGTCCCTAATTTAGGGTCACTGGTTCCAGGGAAGGGAGAGAGCCAGTGCCGTAAGACAAACACAACATCCATTGATTGATTGGAGGTTTAACGACCACCGTGAGCAACTCAATGGGCTATAAGCAGTCGCCCGTCCCTAATTTAGGGTCACTGGTTCAAGGGAAGGGGGAAAGCCAGTGCCATAAGACAAACACAACATCCATTGATTGATTGGAGGTTTAATGACCACCGTGAGCAACTCAATGGGCTATAAGCAGTCGCCCGTCCCTAATTTAGGGTCACTGCTTCCAGGGAAGGGAGAGAGCCAGTGCCATAAGACAAACACAACATCCATTGATTGATTGGAGGTTTAACGACCACCGTGAGCAACTCAATGGGCTATAAGCAGTCGCCCGTCCCTAATTTAGGGTCACTGGTTCCAGGGAAGGGAGAGAGCCAGTGCCGTAAGACAAACACAACATCCATGCCTCAGCGGGATTCGAACCCGAACCCCTTTCGGACGAAAGATCAGAGGTCATCGCTTAGACCACTGCACCACCGGGGCGGCACAGAGCATTTAGACAAGAACTTATCTAAGTTCTAAGTAAATGAAAGCATAAAGGAAGTGTTCCTATAAACCTTATCAACAGTTCTTGTTCTGAAATAAAACGCAGTTCCTTGACATATTCAATATCGGACTTTGATGTCCAATACAGTAAAAAATGCACTGACACAAGGAGAAATAGCATAATGTGACGAAACTCTCATCCAATAGGAAAACTGTATGCACATCTAATTGACTTGCGTACGCGGCAAAGCTTTCGACTTCCCGTCACTGGTTCACGAAGTGTTGCCATAGCGACCACTCATATCACTTTTGTATTCTCACGACGGAGCAGAAAGGACATTTGAAATCTATGGAAATATGCTTCGGATACAGCGACTCAGGTAGCTTTCCACTTTTTTCGCATTTGGTGAGTCCTCTTCCATCTTTAGTTATGGGGCAAAAACACTTATGTACTATTTTTGCCTCGCTAAGCAAGTTTGTAATTGACTTTTTTTGCCCTATCGCCAATGGGGGGCGCGATAAACCCCCCCCCACGAGGAGATACTTCGTGATGTTACTGTGTGTGACATAGGGGGTTTCCTATGCAACTGCACAAGAAGTTAATTGCTAACTGCCATAGTTCGTGAGATATTGAGCTGATCACGGACTTTCCTTGAAACCCTGTATATACAGTATACAGTATATACAGGGTGAATGGGAAAGTCCTTTTAGCCTGAAATAACTTGCGAACGGAGAGAGGTACAGTTATGCAAGTGAGATAACGGTAAAAAAAGCGATTACGCCCGATCGAATACAACCGATAGCAGCGCCCCTAGAGGCGAAATGCGGAAGTTAGTCATTGCAATTGAAAACGAAAAGAGATAGAGCAAAATTTCCAAATACAAAGTTGTAGAGCATTAATTAATTAATACAAAACGACATTTTTTTCACACCGATAAGATAAATTATCGCGTGAATACCCTAAAATGACCGAAATCGATGCGCGACCTTTTGTGTGAACGTTTGAAGGGAACAGGCAAAGGTATGAGCAAATACACGCAATTTATTGCATAAATGAGTATATACAGTTGATGACGTCAGACAAAACAAAAACAAAAAAGGCAAACTGGCGCACAGTGATGAAAAGTTAATGTCGAGTATGTTCGAAGAGTTCGCCATTGCTCACGATACACATTTGTATTCGTGAAAGTAACTCTGCATGCACATTCCTCAGCATGGAAGATGTCACACTATTGCAAGCATCTGTAACACGACGACGTAGATCCAGCAGACTTGTAGGCGCTGTTGCATACACCTGATTTTTTACGTAACCCCAGAAGAAGAAATCCAACGGAGTGAGGTCCGGCGATCGTGGAGGCCATTCAACAGCACCACCATACCCGATGATTCGTTGCTCAAAACAATCTGTGAGATAGCGTCGCACTGCTGCTGGCACCTTCATGTTGGAACCACAAGGAACGTAATGCGGACAGGGGAATGTCATCTAACAAGTCATTAATATTATTAATAACATCTATGAAAATGCAAGTGCAAATATTCGGCTGTTTGAAAATACAACGCACATAAAAATTGGAAAGGGAGTGAGACAAGGTGACACCATATCTCCGAAGCTCTTTAATGCCACATTGGAGGGTGTTTTTCAGTCGCTGAGCTGGGAAAACAAAGGGATAAAGATTAATGGAGATTATCTAACCCACCTTCGTTTTGCTGATGACGTAGTCATTTTTGCAACTACCCCATCAGAGCTGCAGAGTATGATCCAGGAACTTGCTGACAAGAGTAAAGAAGTGGGATTAAAAATGAACTTCCAGAAGACAAAAGTGATGTTCAATGCTTTTACAAGAAATGAAGATTTATCGATTGATGGAGAAAAGCTGCAGATAACAGACACGTACGTTTATCTTGGACAGCAGATATCAAGTGAGGGTCACATTGATGAAGAAATTAATCGGCGTACAAAACTTGCCTGGAGAGCTTTTGGAAGAAACAGCATAATTTTCAAGAGCAATATGCCATTATGTCTTAAAAGAAAAGTGTTTGATCAATGCATCCTTCCAGTGCTTACGTATGGTGCAGAGACGTGGACCTTAACTAAAAGAGACATACAAAGGCTGCAGACAACTCAAAGCAGCATGGAGAGGTGCATGCTTGGTGTAACCAGGAGAGATAAGAAGAGGAACTCGTGGATCCGAAAAATGATAAGAGTGGAAGACATCATGATCAGAGTTAAATCCCTGAAATGGCAATGGGCTAGACATACTGCCAGAAGGACAGATCATCGATGGACAGCCGAAATTTTAGATTGGATCCCAAGGGACAGGAAAAGACCCAGAAGAAGACCACATGGGAGATGGGTGGATGAAATTCGAAAGTATGCAGGGGTGACATGGAGGAGACTGGCACAAGACAGACCGTTGTGGAGGAAACTTGGGGAGACCTTCGTCCAGCAGTGGATTGATAATGGTTGACAATGATGATGATGATGATATATATATATATATATATATATATATATATATATATATATATATATATATACACGTTGTGACGTGCCTGCCCCGCAGGACGCACATGAGATAAAAGCAGATAGCAGCGAGTGCTTACGTCCGCGTGGTTCAGTTGGAAGAGCGATGTATTCCGGAATGAGGGGACCTGGGTTCGATGCTCTCGGCGTGGACAAAAATGACGGAAAAATTTACTTCGTCATAACTACCAGAAGTCTCACTTGACGATATGTTCAACGAGTTGTGTGTGCTGAACTCTTACCTCTCAGACACTACCCTAGCGGATTGGTCTGAGCTACAACTGACTACAGAACAAAGATGGTAATCTGTTTTCAAGGACTTGAATCAACAAAACATAACTGTCCCCAAATTGAAGAAAATGTATGAATTCGTTTTGCTCCTTCCTCGGACCAATGCTTCCGTAAAAAGCGCATTTTCGATAATTAAGAATTTCTGGGGATCAAAGAAATCGTCAATGACAGTTGAGTGCCTTCTTGATCATCCAGCTCAATCAATCGGAATCCTGTATAGAAATGTATGAAAAAATAAAAAAAGGACAAAGTGCTCATAAAAAAGGTGGCTTCGTTAGAGAAGTACGATTAGGATGCACCGTCAAAGTCGTCAACCACTTCAATGGCAAACTTCAACGAATACTTTCTACCAACTTTAATGAAACTAATTTTGCTGTAAGTAATAATTTTGATTCAAACTACCTATGATTATTATTTCTTAATTTTCATTTTATAGGTAAATGCATATAGTAACTAAAATCAAGCGTGATGTATTGCACATTCTACCAAATGCAACTAGCCGGGAGCTACTGACTGATAAAAAAGTAACAATGCTGTTATTTTATCCCCATTTTCAAGAATTAATGGTTTATTTGGTTTGTATTTTATTATTTATATCATTCACTCTCAGTATGACGTCCACTGATTGAATATGGAGTTGTGGGGTCTAGACATCGGGATTTTTTACGAACATTTTAAAAAACGTGAGGAACAAAAGAATGACAAGATTTTTTGCGACATATTGCCAAAATTCATTATTATAAGACACGTTCAGGTGGTTAGGCATAACGATTTGAACCGATATATAGTACTTAAAATTAATGTTTTAGTTTTGAGCAAGAGTGCAACATATTTTACTTTTAAATATTGTGTAATGCTTGTGAATATGAGCAGGGTTAAAATCTGTTAAAATGGCCTGTATCTAAACCTACGGTCAAAAAATTAATGTTTTGTGGTTGAGTAAAAGATGGGTAGGGTTACTTGACCGAAAACTTCATTTCACCGTAAGGTCACTTCACTAAAAGTTCATCTCATCGAAAGGTCATTTGATCGAAAAGTTCATTTCACCTAAGAATGACCCTACCCCAACAGGTCAGGGGAAGGTGGTATTTTCAATCGGGTATCGTTCACTTGATCGAAAGATCATTTGACCGAAAATCTCTTGATCGAAAGGTTGATTTCGCCGAAGGGTCACTTGACCGAAAAGTTCATTTCCCCGAAAGGTCACTTCACCTAAAAGTTCATCTCATCGAAAGGTCACTTCACCTGAAAGTTCATCTCATCGAAAGGTCATTTGATATAAAAGTTCATTTCACCGAAGAATGACCCTACCCCAACAGGTCAGGGGGAAGGTGGTATTTTCAATCGGGTATCGTTCACTTGATCGAGAGATCATTTGACCGAAAATCTCTTGATCGAAAGGTTGATTTCGCCGAAGGGTCACTTGACCGAAAACTTTATTTCACCGAAAGGTCACTTCACCTAAAAGTTCATCTCATCGAAAGGTCACTTCACCTGAAAGTTCATCTCATCGAAAGGTCATTTGATATAAAAGTTCATTTCACCGAAGAATGACCCTACCCCAACAGGTCAGGGGAAGGTGGTATTTTCAATCGGGTATTGTTCACTTGATCGAGAGATCATTTGACCGAAAATCTCTTGATCGAAAGGTTAATTTCGCCGAAGGGTCACTTGACCGAAAACTTTATTTCACCGAAAGGTCACTTCACCTAAAAGTTCATCTCATCGAAAGGTCACTTCACCTAAAAGTTCATCTCATCGAAAGGTCACTTCACCTAAAAGTTCATCTCATCGAAAGGTCATTTGATCGAAAAGTTCATTTCACCGAAAAATGACCCTACCCCAACAGGTCAGGGGGAAGGTGGTATTTTCAATCGGGTATCGTTCACTTGATCGAAAGATCATTTGACCGAAAATCTCTTGATCGAAAGGTTGATTTCGCCGAAGGGTCACTTGACCGAAAAGTTCATTTCCCCGAAAGGTCACTTCACCTAAAAGTTCATTTTACCGAAGGATAACTTTACCTAAAAGTTCATTATATCGAAAGATCATTTCACCGAATGGTCAGTTTATCGAAAACTTAGAATTTTGTTGTTAGAGATCTGTTGGAGTGTGGTGCAGGTTTTTGAAAAACTGGCCACCTAAACGTTATGGGAATGTATAAAAAATGCACATTTAATTTCTATGAAACACTTTCCTCCATAAGTATAGGGTTTTTTTCGAAATATAACATTAATTATAGACCTTGATCTGGGCATTTTAATCAAATTTTAATCCTCCGAGCTCATGTTCATGAGGGTTATATAGCAAATCAAGTAAATAATATTCCATCTTTTACTCAACCACAAAATATTAATTTTTTGACCGTAGGTTTAGATACAGGCCATTTTAACAGATTTTAACCCTGCTCATATTCACAAACATTACACAATATTTAAAAGTAAAATATGTTGCACTCTTGCTCAAAACTAAAATATTAATTTTAAGTACTAATATCGGTTCAAATCGTTATGTCTAACCATATATCAAATCGTTATGTAACCTACGTGGCTTATAATAATGAATTTTGGCAATATATCGCAAAAATCTTGTCATTCTTTTGTTCCTCGCGTTTTTAAAAATGTTCATTAAAAATCCCGATGTCCGGACACCACAGCTCCATATTTAATCAGTGGGCGTCATACTGAGAGTGAATGATATAAATAATAAAATACGAACCAAACAAGCCATTAATTCTTAAAAATGAGGATAAAATAATAGCATTGTTACCTTTTTATCGGTCAGTAGCTCCTTCCCGACTAGTTGCATTTGATAGAATTTCGTCATTACTATTGACCTTCAAGTGACCTACGTTCCTCAAGAGGAAATTGAGTAGTCAAGAGATTTCATAAACCGAAGTCTCATTCGAGCAATATGTGGCCAAAAAAAGGGTTTGTGGTTGGCAGATACTTCGCAATGAAACACAACTGACGATTAAAATATTTATGGTAGCTAAAATCTGCAATAAAACTCAAAGTGAAAAAACCTGCCTTCCGACCGAGATTTGAAAGAATAAATCCTATGAATTTATAAAATTAAATTAAAAATCCATTTATCCAACTTCAACCTCAAATTAAAACGATAGTCAAAGCGCCCAACATTATCACCAAGGAAGCGCCAACGATGTTTTACGTGAAGAGCACGACGATGACGCGCGGACGAAAGAGATGGGAGTAACGTCGACTCAGTTAACGTACATGGAGCATTAGAGCACGAAATGCCCTTGAGAATGGCCACGCAAAAGGGAGCCGAAACGCGTCGGAGGTTCGGTGTCTGGATTTCCTTGGTAATGTTGGGCGCTTTGACTATCGTTTTCAGTTGAGGACAAATGGATTTTAATTTAATTTTATTATTTCATAGCTTTAATTCTTTCAGATCTCGGTCGGATGGCAGGTTTTTCACTTTGAGTTTTATTGCAGATTTTAGCTACCATAAATATTTTAATCGTCAGTTGTGTTTCATTGCGAAGTGTCTGCCAATCACAAACCCTTCTTTTGGCTACATATTGCTCGAATGAGACTTCGGTTTATGAAATCTCTTGACTACTCAATTTCTTCTTGAGGAACGTAGGTCACTTGAAGGTCAATAGTAATGACGACATTCTACCAAATGCAACTAGCCGGGAAGGAGCTACTGACCGATAAAAAGGTAACAATGCTATAATTTTATCCTCATTTTTAAGAATTAATGGTTTATTTGGTTCATATTTTATTATTTATATCATTCACTCTCAGTATGACGCCCACTGGTTAAATATGGAGCTGCTGGGAGATTTTTAACGAACATTTTAAGAAAACGTGAGGAATAGAAGAATGACAAGATAATTTGCGATATCTTGCCAAAATTCATTAATTTTAAGGCCTTAGACCTAGATCTGGGAATTTTTAATGTTCATAAGGTTTTTATGTAAACCTTATGCACGCACGATTGAAATTTGCTAAAAAGGCCTAAGCTGAGGCATAGGGACTTAAAATTAATTATTTTGGTCTTAAAACTAAATATTTGCGCTCTTTGTGACACGGAGAAATGAAAACTGCAATTTGAGTATGATTCCCTAACGTTTCGGTGGTCTGTCTTCCGAACTGGCACCATACTTCAACAGATCCTGTAATGAAATCCAAAGTTTTCAATAAAATCATCCTTCGATGAAATGAACATTTAGGTAAAGAGACCTTTCGGTGAAATGAACTTTTCGATCAAGTGACCATTCGGTGAAAAGTACCTTTCGATCAAGAGATCCTTCGGTGAAATGAACGTTTCGATCAAGTCATCTTTCGGTGAAACAATCTTTTCAGTGAAGTCATTTTCTGCCAAGTGAACCTTCGGTGAAGTAAACGTCGGACAAATGAACCTGACCCTTTTCAACCACGGGACACGACTCATTCATCTCTCACGAATACGTACTCAGGAAATATACTGAACAGCAATTGAATTAGATACAGCTGGCGTTATGCAAATGTGGCGCTCTGGGCGGCCCTGTAAACGGAAACGACATAACGCATGCGGCGATCCGACAATATAAGGAGTGATGCGACGGGAATCAGTAAGAGTCGGACGCAGTATGGGTAAGACGAAGGATCAAAGCGCATTTGATCGTGGACAAGTTGTCGGGGCCCGACGAATGGGTCACTCCATCTCGGAAGTCGTGCTGGCACTGGGATTTTCACGAGCCACTGTGTCACGGGTGTACCGTGAGTACATCGAATCCGGTAAAACCATCTCTGCAAGGACCAACTGCCGTGGACAACAGCGTGTGGATGAGCGGGGTCATCGTCGGCTAGCTCGCATTGTAACAGCGGATAGACGGGCCACAGTGCAAGAAATCACTCGGCAATTTAACGCTGGTGCACAAAAACGTGTAAGCAGCCACACCATCTCCTCGCTATGGGATACAGAAGCCATCGTCCCACGATGGTACCGCTGCTGACCCCACATCACAGGGAGCAAAGATTAGCATGGGCGCGGGAACATCGCCACTGGACCCTAGACATATGGGAAAATGTTGTCTGGACTGATGAGTCGAGATTCACGTTGGTATATGCGGATGGCAGGATACGAGTACGGCGCAAACCACATGAAGCTGTGGATCCTTCTTGCCAGCAGGATACTCTTCAAGTTGGTGGGGGTGGCATTCTCGTCTGAGGACTGTTTACGTGGACTGAAATGCGACCCCTGGTACGTGTGACATCGTCCCTCACAGGCCAACGTTACCGGGATATCCTGAACGACCATTTGCTCCCGTTTGTGCGTCTTCAACATCCCACTGGGGACTTCATCCTGCAACAAGACAATGCAGCTCCCGAATTGTATCCGAACGGTTGGATGAACACTCCACCGACGTGACCTCGCTTCCTTGGCCAGCTAGGTCGCCTGACCTCAATCCCATCGAGGAGATCTGGGATGCCATCGAGAGAGATGCTCGAGGCTCTGGCCCCCGTCCATCAAATCTTCGTGAACTGTGGGAGCTAGTTCAGGGGTCGTGGATCCGTATGGCTTCCCAACGCTTCCGGTGTCTTGTCGAGTCCATGCCAAGACGAATCGCCTCCGTCATCAGGGCGAAAGGTGGTGCTACACGTTACTAGATAGGTATCTCTAATTCAATTGCTCTTCAGTGTATAGTCACCGTCAGCAGTCCCTGATTTAGGAACAGTGATTTCAAAAGGGTACAGACAAACACTCCACCATGCTTCAACCGTGGACTTGAACCCGGGTCCATCTTGGATCAAAGGTCAGAAGCTAACGACCTCGCCCACTAAGGAGCCAATCATTCTTATGATATTCCCCTTTTGGTTACACTACGAAACAGCACATTATTTATTAAGTCGAGCTATTACTTGTTCTTTAAGTTATAATAAACAGATAAGCACGCTTACGAGAAAGAAATGTGGGAACCATTTTCAGCAGTATCACAGTTTTTATAGATCGCATAACGAAGCATGTTAATGAGGAAACGAAAGAAGGTCAAATGGCTGTTCTAACAAAGGAAAAAGGCGGCGAAAAAACTTAAATAAATGTCTTGTCAAATAAATTTTACCGATCCTTGTAGGTAAAGTTAAAACTACGTTGTTATCCGTGCTGCGAAATTATCATCCGCGGGCCAGTCTTACTAGAAGAATAAAAGTAGAATATTAACCCAAACCACAACGGCTGAAGTAAGAACGGAGAAGCCAAATATTTTCTTAGAGGAAGATATTTCATGCTGGAACAAAACGGAAACTCATTACACTTTTCCTGAAACCTCTAATTTGCGCCACGTTTCTTTAGCGCAACTTATAGATAAGGACTTTAGGTATTTCTTTGGATTTCTAAGAATGAACAGAATTTTAGGAAAGTACTGAAGAAGGAGTTTTGAAAGAGCATACGCGAGACCGCTACATCGTGAGTGAAGCCGCCACATTAATAAGCTGTGGTGTACATACACTCTTGGCCAAAAAAAAAAAAAAAAAACGAAGCACCCAGAAGGAATCATCCAATCGAGATGAAAATTGGTATGTGCGCTGTACGTGTGCAGGAAATGAAAGGATTCCAATTCCAGAGCAGCTGGGCCGTTTATTCGGATAAAACAGCTACACTAGTGGAACATGTTACTACATCGCAGCGCCACCTCTGGCTCAGATACAAGCGGTTACCCGTCTTGGCATGAACGCATACAGTTCAAGGATATTGCCCTATGTATAATATGCCAAAATATGCCAAATTGTATCCGAATTGCGGGTCAGTTCGCCGACATTCCGGATGGGCAATGATAGAGTCCAATCATGTCCTAAATACACTGCCGGAAAAAAATTCCCAACACCAAGAAGGGGTTCTCTTAGATAAACGACAGTTGGTAGGCGGTGAGAGTACATCTGTAAGATGACGTCTATGCAAATTTCGCGCTCGGCGCATACGTGTGGCGCTAGTAGCGCCCCTCGGAACATGCAAAGCAGATTTGCTGTAAATACGCGATGTAACGTTCGTGAGCGTTAGTTATCGTTGAGATTCGACGTAGGGTGTTGATGTTAGTCAAGAATGCCTTTAAGAAGACGAAGAAGCCATTATCAACAGCTCACGGAGTTTGAACGAGGTCGTGTAATAGGGCTACGAGAAGGTGGATTTTCTTTCCGCAATATTGCAGAACGACTTGGCAGGAATGTAGCCACTGTGCATGATTGTTGGCAGCGGTGGTCAAGGGAAGGCACTGCCTCAATAAGACCGGGTTCCGGCCGGCCACGTGGCACTACTGAGAGGGAAGACCGCCGTGTACGGCGTATGGCCGTGGCGCATCGTACCGCGTCTGTGGCAGCAATTCGACCTGCAGTTGCCACCACAGTGACACAACGAACTTTTACAAATCGGTTACTTGAAGGACAGCTCCGAACCAGACGCCCTGTAGCGTGCATTCCACTTACTCCAAACCACTGCCGTTTGCGACGTCAGTGGTGTCAAGATAGAGCTCATTGGAGGACGGAGTGGAGATCTGTTGTGTTTTCTGGTGAGATCCGGTTCTGCCTGGGTGCCAGTGATGGCCGTGTGTTGGTTAGAAGGAGGCCACGTGAGCGCCTGCAACCAACCTGTCTGCAGCCGAGACACACTGGACCTACACCTGGAGTTATGGTCTGGGGAGCAATTTCCTATGACAGCAGGAGCACTCTCGTGTTTATCCCACGCACCCTTACGGCACAGTTGTACGTCGGTCTGGTGATTCAACCTGTTGTGCTGCCGTTCATGAACAGCTATCCAGGAAGTGTTTTCCAACAGGATAACGCTCGCCCGCATACCGCTGTTGTAACCCAACATGCTCTACAGAGTGTCGACATGTTGCCGTGGCCTGCTAGATCACCAGATCTTTCACCAATCGAGCACGTATGGGACATCATTGGACGACAACTCCAGCGTCACCCCCAACCAGCATTAACCGTCCCTGTATTGACCGACCAAGTGCAACAGGCATGGAACTCCATCCCACAAACTGACATCCAGCACCTGTACGACACAATGCATGAACGTTTGCGTGCTTGCATTCAACATTCTGGCGGTTACAACGGTTATTAATGTACCAGCATTTCACATTTAAAATGGCTCTTCTCGCGCTTACAATAAGCTGTGATCTTGAAACCTTAATCGATTAAATATGTTACCTATTCAAATGTATTGCCTCCATTTCATTCTTCTACAACTATTTTTTCGTGGTGTTGGGATTTTTTTTTTTTCCGTCAGTGTATATTGGATCGGTGATTTGTTTAATTGTTTGATTGGTTGTAGGTTTAACGATCACCGTGAGCAACTCAATGGGCTATAAACAGTCGCCCGTCCCTAATTTAGGGTCACTGGTTCCAGGGAAGGGAGAGAGCCAGTGCCGTAAGGAGAGAAACACAACAGCCATACCTCACCGGAATTCGAACCCGGACTCCTTTCGGACGAACGATCAGAAGTCATCGCTTAGGCCACTGCGCCACCGGGGAGGCTTGAATCGGTAAGAGATCTGGCCATGAAAGGGTATCGACATTACAGAGGCAGGTATGGTAGAGCCGTGTGGTGTGTGGCACAGCATATTCCTGTTGAAAAATTGCTCGGGAATGCTGCCACAGGATTGACCACACAACAGGTGTAGAATGTCGTCTACGTATCGTTGAGCCGTCAGGGTGGTACGGAGGACTACCAAGAGTATCCGGCTATCGTAGGATATAGCTCCACAGACAGTCACTCCCAGTGTTCGAGCCGTGTGCCGTTACACGGCAATGACAAAATCCGTGCGCTGGCAGCTCGTCTCCAGATATGTATGCGCTGGTAGTTGGCGCAAAGTGCAAACCGTGACTCATCTCTGATTACAACACGAAGCAATTGGACACTATCCCACGTTGATCGGGCTCAACGCCACTGAAACCAATGCCGGGGATGCTCGCTGCTCAGTGGTAAGCGGCAGAGTGATCTCCTCGAATATAGTCCCCATGCCTCAAGTCGTTTGGCAACGGTCCGGATGGCCACTTCCGCACCTTTAGACGACGCAACGTGGCGACAGATGATTCAGAGCAACAAATTCCTTTCTGTTCGTGAGGCTGTCCTAGTCACTTGATCCTCGCGGTCTGCCGTTGCCTACGGCTGTACACTGCCTGCGTGCGCTGTGTTGTGCCCTGCTCGACACATTAGCGCCAACTTCGTCCGGTTGACGCATCACTGCTGTCCAAATGCATGCCGATACTACGACTTAACCAGCTGGTCTCACGCAGACCAATTATACGTCCTCTCACAAAGTATATGCCGAATTCGTTATGAATTCATCCTTGCAGACAACGTGCACCCATACATACTGATTGTCATTCCTAGGGTGGATCGCATCTCCCAGAACGACAATGCGACGCGTCACACAGCTAGGAATGCCCCACAGTGGTTGGAAGAGGACGATGAAGTCTTCAAAGTACGTCCCTCGCCCTCAAATTCCCCAGACTTAAACAAAATTGAGCATCTGTGGAACCACCTCGATCGTGTTGTCCGCTCTATGGATCCTCCACAATGCACCCTCTAGCAGCTAACAGATGCACTGCAGTCAGCATGGCTCCACATACCAGTAAACAACTTCCAAAATCTTATTTAATCACTTCCAGCCCGTCTAGCTGCTGTCCGCGCTGCACACGGCGGTTACTCTGGATATTAGCTGGTGGTCACTATAATGTGACTCGACCGTGTATATATATATACACTATTATAACGAAGTAAATTTCTCCGTCATTTTTATCCACGCTGGGGCTCGAACCCGGATCCCCTCATTCCGGAATAAGTCGCTCTACCAATTGAGCTACGCGGACGTTCGTTATCGCTGCTATCTGCCTTTATGTCGTGTGCGTCCTGCTGGGCAGGCACGTAACATCTCCTCCCCTCCCCCGAAAAAGGGCCGGGGGCATGGCCCACGGGTCAGCCGTGACCATGAATCGTTGCAGGCAGCCATCCGCTGTAGCACGTACTGGAGAACTCCCAGTCAATCTAGTGTGTGGAATGCAACGTCACACACATTTATTTTTCGAAGCGCTGGAGATGGGATTCTCTTATTTTTCCTATCTCGCGATGTGGAAATAACATCACACCATTGCGAGATCTCGGATTCCCTCATTCTGGAATAAGTCGCTCTACCAATTGAGCTGCGCGGACGTTCGTTATCGCTGCTATCTGTCTTTATGTCGTGTGCGTCCTGCTGGGCAGGCACGTCACACTATATTGACAAAAGTCACCAGACACCCAGAAAATAAACACAACATAGCATTTATTGACATACATTAGTACGGTGTCGGTCCACCTTTGGCTTTGATGCATGCAATGACCCTTCGAAACATGTTTTTGATAAGTTTTGGAACACAGCGATAGGTGTGCGCTTCCATTCAGTACATTATGCTGCCGCTAACTGTTGCTCAGTAGTAGGCCTTGGTTCCAAACTTCTGATGAGGCGCTCTAATTCATCCCATAGGTGCCCTATGGGATTAAGATCAGGACTCTGTGCTTACCAGTCCACACACGATACATAATTATCGTCAAACCACGCCGTAACTGTCCTTGCTTTGTGGCTCGGTGCATTATCTTGCTGGTACCAACAAAGCTCGGTTCCATAGTATTGCCACAGAGTTGGTAGGGCATAATTGTCCAGAATATCGAGGTAGACGTGCTGGTTGACAGGTTTGTCCGCGATAACCAATGGACCGTGACCATACCACAGCAAACACTCCCACACGAGTGCACTGCCAGCTCCAAACTTGACCGTAGGAAGAGTACACTGTGGTAAAGAGCGTTCCCCTGGCTGCCGCCATACCCACACACGGCCATCAGACTGATGGATCGTGTATCTGGATTCATCAGTCCATAGTACCCGTTTCTATTGATCTACAGTACAAGATAAATGTTCTTTACACCATGCTAAACGACGAGTAGCATTCCGAGTATAGATGAAAGGCTTATGAGCAGCCGCACGAACACAATAGCCCATGGAATGAAGTTCTGTGCGTGTACATACTGAGGTTCCAGCATTTTTACTCACCTGTACACTGAGGTCTTGCGCAATACTCCGTCGATTAGCTGTAACGACTCTCCTGACGCTTCGACGTTCTTTATCACCGATTTTCTTTGGTCTGCCGGTACGTTTTGCAGCTTCAGGCACGCCATGTGGAAGACACATGTCTTCCACTTATTCAGTATATCCAAAACAGTTGACTTGGGTATGTTTAAACGCCTCTCGGTTTCTCTTATGGACAACCTACTAATATAACCCACAACAATATTTCCTTTCTCGAAGTCAGTTCTGCAACATTTTCACTCAACCTCACAGTGCGATATCATCGCGGTCAGCTGCAGGCTTGTTTTTATACCGTTTGCAACTGTACCGCGCACCTTAACAACGCAGCGTATCCGTTCATTTTCTTTTGAAGGGGTGCCCTGTGACTTTTGTCAATATATATATATATATATATATATATATATATATATATATATATATATATATATCATCATCATCATCATCATCATTGTCAACCATTATCAATCCACTGCTGGACGAAGGTCTCCCCAAGTTTCCTCCACAACGGTCTGTCTTGTGCCAGTCTCCTCCATGTCACTCCCGCATACTTTCGAATTTCATCCACCCATCTTCCATGTGGTCTTCTTCAACTCTCGAGAAGATACCAGGCTCAGATTATTCAAACTTATGCACCCACCACAAGTCATGCTGAAGAAGAAATTGAAGAATTTTATGAGGAAATTCGTCATCTAAATAATAAAGGTAAGCAGCACTTGAAGATAATTATGGGAGATTTCAATGCAAAAATAGGGCAACCGCAACAGAATGAAACTTCAGTAGGTAAATTCGGTCACGGCAACAGAAACCAGCGTGGAAATACTCTCGTAGAGTTTGCAGAGGCAGAAGGGTTTTTCATCTTGAACTCCTTTTTCAAGAAAAAGCCACCCAGGAAATGGACATGGAGACATCCAAATGGGACGACAAGTGAAATTGATTTTATTATGTGTAACAAAAAATTCGTCATAGAAGACCGCAGTGTGCTGAACAAGTTCAACACAGGCAGTGACCATAGATTGGTGAGATGTAAGATGCACCTCAACACTAAACTCGAACGTAGCAAGCTCATAAGACAAACAAAATGTATTGACATAACCAACCTTAAAATACACCATAATACCTTCAAATTGGAACTGAAGAACAGATTCTCTGCTTTAGAAGGCCTAACATCGGAAGAAGTGGATATTTCTGAAGTTAACAGAAAAGTAACCAAAGTTCTTATGGAAACAGCAACAAAATTAGCTGGGTCTAAGAACAAGTTGCATGTAAACAAATTATCAGGAAAAGCCAAAATTTTGATGCAAAAAAGAAGAGTGATGAGGACAACTAAAGAATATGTGACTTCCAAAGTGGAATATATAGAGCTATGCAAGACAGTACGAAAAAATATCACTGAAGACGTAAGGAAATTCAACTGTGAACTAGTAAGGAAAGCAATTGAAAACAACCAAAGCCTAAAGATAGCAAAGGGACATCTCAGTAAGGGAAAAAAACAGATTATGGCACTGAGAAAAGAAGATGGTTCTGTAACAAGAAATAGAGGCGAAATTTTGACAAGAGTGAAAGATTTCTACTCCAAATTATATGAAAGGGATGATACATGTACTCCAGATATCATGAAAGGTACCAGAACCAGAGTTCTTCCAGTCCTTCCAGCAGAAGTTGCACATGCAATCAAGAACATGAAGCGGGGGAAAGCTCCAGGAGAAGATGGAATTACTGTAGACATCATACAAGAAGCAAGTGGAGAAATCGAAACAGTACTCGCCCAAATTTTCACTCGATGTGTAACGTACCAGGAGATGTGGCATACCTGCCAGAAGGACGCACACGACATATAGGCAGATAGGAATGAGAATAAAACGTCCGCGTAGCTCAATTGGTAGAGCAACTTATTCCGGAATGAGGGGACCCGGGTTCGAGCCCCGGCGTAGACCAAAAATGACGGAGAAATTTACTTCGTTATAATGGCGCCCGAACTATCCGGATGACCCGACCGTTCAAAATCTCGCAATGGTGTGATGTTATTTCCACACCGCGAGATAGGAAAAATAAAAGAATCCCTTCTCCAGCACTTCAAAAAAAAAAAAAAAAAAAAAAAAAAAAAAATAAGGGGGATATGATGTAACGTACCAGGAGATGTGGCGTACCTGCCAGAAGGACGCACACGACATAAAGGCAGATAGGAATCAGAATAAAACGTCCGCGTAGCTCAATTGGTAGAGCAACTTATTCCGGAATGAGGGGACCCAGGTTCGAATCCTGGCGAGGATAGAAATGACGGAGAAATTCACTTCGTTATAGATGCCTTAATGAAGGGAAACTTCCTGAGGATTGGAACAACGCTACAATGATCTTGCTACATAGAAAAGGTGACATTGAGGATCTCAGGAACTACAGACCTATCAGCCTATTATCAGTGGTTTATAAAATCTTCACTAATGTTCTTTCACACCGCTTGAAGGTGACACTGGACATGGCTCAACCGAGAGAACAAGCTGGATTCAGGAGTGGCTACAGCACAATAGATCATATCCACGTACTGAGAGAACTAATTGAAAGAGCGAGGGAATATGAACTTCCATTGTGCATGGCTTTTATCGATTATGAAAAAGCCTTTGATTCGGTGAAACCATCAGCAGTTGCAATGGCTCTGAAATCCTGCGGTATTGAAGATGCATACATTAATATTATTAATAACATCTATGAAAATGCAAGTGCAAAGATTCGGCTGTTTGAAAATACAACACACATAAAAATTGGAAAAGGAGTGAGACAAGGCGACACCATATCTCCGAAGCTCTTTAATGCGACATTGGAAAATGTCTTTCAATCACTGAACTGGGAAAACAAAGGGATAAAGATTAATGGAGATTATCTAACCCACCTTCGTTTTGCTGATGACATAGTCATTTTTGCAACTACCCCATCAGAGCTACAGAGTATGATCCAGGAACTTGCTGACAAGAGTAAAGAAGTGGGATTAAAAATGAACTTTCAGAAGACAAAAGTGATGTACAATGTTTTTACAAGAAATGAAGATTTATCGATTGATGGAGGAAAGCTGGAGATAATAGACACGTACGTTTATCTTGGACAGCAGATATCAAGTGAGGATCACATTGGTGAAGAAATTAATCGGCGTACAAAACTTTGCCTGGAGAGTTTTTGGAAGAAACAGCGTAATTTTCAAGAGCAATATGCCATTATGTCTTAAAAGAAAAGTGTTTGATCAATGCATCCTTCCAGTGCTTACGTATGGTGCAGAGACGTGGACCTTAACTAAAAGAGACATACAAAGGCTGCAGACAACTCAAAGCAGCATGGAGAGGTGCATGCTTGGTGTAACCAGGAGAGATAAGAAGAGGAACACGTGGATCCGAAAAATGACAAGAGTGGAGGACATCATGATCAGAGTTAAATCCCTGAAATGGCAATGGGCTGGACATACTGCCAGAAGAACAGACCATCGATGGACAGCCGAAATTTTAGATTGGATTCCAAGGGACAGGAAAAGACCCAGAAGAAGACCACATGGAAGATGGGTGGATGAAATTCGAAAGTATGCGGGAGTGACATGGAAGAGACTGGCACAAGACAGACCGTTGTGGAGGAAACTTGGGGAGACCTTCGTCCAGCAGTGGATTGATAATGGTTGACAATGATGATGATGATTATATATATATACTGTATATAATTCTATGTATATTATTTGTGATTTCTATCTATATACACTCGTACATATATACACACAGAGAAAGTTCAAAAGTCTGTATTGTAGGTTACAGAGAAATCACAGATGTATTACGGGAACGTATAATTTACACAAAGTGTGGAAACTCTCGTCCTTCGACGGGTTTTGGAACACATCTGCGAGAGTCAAAAATTCCTCCTCAGTGATGTTAAGGCTGTTCCACTTAATTTTGACGGTGCTACAGTTAAACTTTTCGAATTAAGTAACTTGTTGCATTTCAATTTCAGTTTTTGCTGTTTTCTTGATGACATATGAAGCTTCAGAATTTATTTCACAGCAACACCGATTTTTTTCACCAGCTTCTAATGAGTTGAAAGTTTATAAAACGTTGATGATGATTTCATCATTGCCCTTCAGAAGGAAGGAATACACATGACATCAACATTCACATTTTAGAAACTTTCCGCTCATTACGAGCTTGTGAAAATTGGCGTTGCTGTGAAACGTATTCTGGTTTCTTAATGAAACGTAACAACTTCCAGCATTTGCTCCTCCCCTTTTTGTTTTCAACAAGAACGTATTTTTTGGCCTCGACCCCTTTTAAATATCTTTAATATTAAATCCATTCATATTAACAAATAAGGCATTAATTCTGACACGATATGCATAGGAACGGGATGTTAGCACGCCAAATGAAAACCTCTGAATGCTCAATGCAAAAGATGTGTTATGAGAAGCAGTGACGTACCCAAGAATTTTTGTTGGAGGGGCTGTATATATATATATATATATATATATCATCATCATCATCATCATCATTGTCAACCATTATCAATCCACTGCTGGACGAAGGTCTCCCCCAAGTTTCTCCACAACGGTCTGCCTTGTGCCAGTCTCCTCCATGTCACCCCTGCATACTTTCGAATTTCATCCACCCATCTCCCATGTGGTCTTCTTCTGGGTCTTTTCCTGTCCCTTGGAATCCAATCTAAAATTTCGGCTGTCCATCGAAGATCTGTCCTTCTGGCAGTATGTCCAGCCCATTGCCATTTCAGGGATTTAACTCTGATCATGATGTCTTCCACTCTTGTCATTTTTCGGATCCACGAGTTCCTTCTTCTTATCTCTCCTGGTTACACCAAGCATGCACCTCTCCATGCTGCTTTGAGTTGTCTGCAGCCTTTGTATGTCTCTTTTAGTTAAGGTCCACGTCTCCGCACCATACGTAAGCACTGGAAGGATGCATTGATCAAACACTTTTCTTTTAAGACATAATGGCATATTGCTCTTGAAAATTATGCTGTTTCTTCCAAAAGCTCTCCAGGCAAGTTTTGTACGCCGATTAATTTCTTCATCAATGTGACCCTCACTTGATATCTGCTGTCCAAGATAAACGTACGTGTCTGTTATCTCCAGCTTTTCTCCATCAATCGATAAATCTTCATTTCTTGTAAAAGCATTGAACATCACTTTTGTCTTCTGGAAAGTTCATTTTTAATCCCACTTTTACTCTTGTCAGTAAGTTCCTGGATCATACTCTGCAGCTCTGATGGGGTAGTTGCAAAAATGACTACGTCATCAGCAAAACGAAGGTGGGTTAGATAATCTCCATTAATCTTTATCCCCTTGTTTTCCCAGCTCAGTGACTGAAAAACACCCTCCAATGTGGCATTAAAGAGCTTTCGGAGATATGGTGTCACCTTGTCTCACTCCCTTCCCAATTTTTACGTGTGTTGTATTTTCAAACAGCCTAATCTTTGCACTTGCATTTTCATAGATGTTATTAATAATATTAATGTATGCATCTTCAATACCGCAGGTTTTCAGAGCCATTGTAACTGCTGATGGTTTCAGACTTCCGAATCAAAGGCTTTTTCATAATCGATAAAAGCCATGCACAATGGAAGTTCATATTCCCTCGCTCTTTCAATTAGTTCTCTCAGCACGTGGATATGATCTATTGTGCTGTAGCCACTCCTGAATCCAGCTTGTTCTCTCGGTTAAGCCATGTCCAGTGTTTCCTTCAAGCGGTGTGAAAGAACTTTAGTGAAGATTTTATAAACTACTGATAGGAGGCTGATAGGTCTGTAGTTTCCGAGATCCTCAATGTCACCTTTCTTATGTAGCAGGATCATTGTATGGTGTTCCAATCCTCAGAATCTTTCCTTCATTAAGGCATCGAGTGAAAATTTTGGGTTAGTACTGTTTCGATTTCTCCACTTGCTTCTTGTATGATGTCTACAGTAATTCCATCTTCTCCTGGAGCTTTTCCTCGCTTCATGTTCTTGATTGCATGTGCAACTTCTGCTGGAAGGACTGGAGGAACTCTGGTACTGGTATCTTTCATGATGTCTGGAGTGCATATATCATCCCTTTCATATAATTTGGAGTAGAAATCTTTCACTCTTGTCAAAATTTCGCCTCTATTTCCTTGTTACAGAACCATCTTCTTTTCTCAGTGCCATAATCTGTTTTCTTCCTTACTGAGATGTCCCTTTGCTATCTTTAGGCTTTGGTTGTTTTCAATTGCTTTCCTCACTAGTTCACAGTTGAATCTCCTTACCTCTTCAGTGATACTTTTTCTTACTGTCTTGCATAGCTCTATATATTCCACTTTGGAAGTCACATCTTCTTTAGTTGTCCTCATCTCTCTTCTTTTTTTGCATCAACATTTTGGTTTTTCCTGATAATTTGTTCACATGCAACTTGTTCTTAGACCCAGCCAATTTTGTTGCTGTTTCCATAAGAGCTTTGGTTACTTTTCTGTTAACTTCAGAGATGTCCACTTCTTCCGATGTTAGGCCTTTCTAAAGCAGAGAACCTGTTCTTCAGTTCTAATTTGAAGGTATTATGGTGTTTTTTAAGGTTGGTTATGTCAATAGATTTTGTTTGTCCTATGAGCTTGCCACGTTCAAGTTTAGTGTTGAGGTGCATCTTACATCTCACCAATCTATGGTCACTACCTGTGTTGAACTTGTTTAGCACACTGCAGTCTTCTATGACGAATTTTTTGTTACACATAATAAAATCAATTTCACTTGTCGTCCCATTTGGATGTCTCCATGTCCATTTCCTGTGTGGCTTTTTCTTGAAAAAGGAGTTCAAGATGAAAAACCCTTCTGCCTCTGCAAACTCAACGAGAGTATTTCCACGCAGGTTTCTGTTGCCATGACCGAATTTACCTACTGAAGTTTCATTCTGTTGCCGTTGCCCTATTTTTTGCATTGAAATCTCCCATAATTATATATATATATATATATATATATATATATATATATATATATATATATATATATATATATATGTATGTATGCCTACTTTTTATATACGGTTGTGACGTAAGTAGCTCTTAATTTTTTTGGGGGCTTTATGAAGAAGACACACTATGTAATTTTTTGAGCATGTGAAATAATATTTTTCAATGTTTAATTTGTGTCGCACGTCGCTCTTAATCTCTGTGGGGCTTTGGGAAAACGACATCATGTAATAGAAGACACTGTAATTTTTTGAACATGTAAAATAATATTTTTAAATGTTTAATTTGTGACGTACGTCGCTCTTAATCTCTTTTGGGGCTTTGCAAAGAAGACACCATGTAATAGAAGACACTACGTAATTTTTTGAACATGTAAAATAGTATTTTTGAATGTTTAATTTGTGACTTACGTAGCTCTTAATCTCTTTGGGGCTTTGCAAAGAAGACACTATGTCAGACACTATGTAATTTTTTGAGCATGTGAAATAATATTTTTGAATGCTTAATTTGTGTCGCACGTCGCTCTTAATCTCTTTGGGGCTTTGGGAAAACGACACCATGTAATAGAAGACACTATGTAATTGTTTGAACATGTAAAATAATATTTTTGAATGTTTAATTTGTGTCGCACGTCGCTCTTAATCTCTTTGGGGCTTTGGGAAAACGACACCATGTAATAGAAGACACTATGTAATTTTTTGAACATGTAAAATAATATTTTTGAATGTTTAATTTGTGACATACGTCGCTCTTAATCTCTTTGAGGCTTTGCGAAGAAGACACTATGTCAGACACTATGTAATTTTTTGAACATGTAAAATAATATTTTTGAATGTTTAATTTGTGACTTACGTAGCTCTTAATTTCTTTGGGGCTTTGCAAAGAAGACACTATGTCAGACACTATGTAATTTTTTGAGCATGTGAAATAATATTTTTGAATGCTTAATTTGTGTCGCACGTCGCTCTTAATCTCTTTGGGGCTTTGGGAAAACGACACCATGTAATAGAAGACACTATGTAATTGTTTGAACATGTAAAATAATATTTTTGAATGTTTAATTTGTGACATACGTCGCTCTTAATCTCTTTGAGGCTTTGCGAAGAAGACACTATGTCAGACACTATGTAATTTTTTGAACATGTAAAATAATATTTTTGAATGTTTAATTTGTGACTTACGTAGCTCTTAATTTCTTTGGGGCTTTGCAAAGAAGACACTATGTCAGACACTATGTAATTTTTTGAGCATGTGAAATAATATTTTTGAATGCTTAATTTGTGTCGCACGTCGCTCTTAATCTCTTTGGGGCTTTGGGAAAACGACACCATGTAATAGAAGACACTATGTAATTGTTTGAACATGTAAAATAATATTTTTGAATGTTTAATTTGTGTCGCACGTCGCTCTTAATCTCTTTGGGGCTTTGGGAAAACGACACCATGTAATAGAAGACACTATGTAATTTTTTGAACATGTAAAATAATATTTTTGAATGTTTAATTTGTGTCGCACGTCGCTCTTAATCTCTTTGGGGCTTTGGGAAAACGACACCATGTAATAGAAGACACTATGTAATTTTTTGAACATGTAAAATAATATTTTTGAATGTTTAATTTGTGTCGCACGTCGCTCTTAATCTCTTTGAGGCTTTGGGAAAACGACACCATGTAATAGAAGACACTATGTAATTTTTTGAACATGTAAAATAATATTTTTGAATGTTTAATTTGTGACATACGTAGCTCTTAATTTCTTTGGGGCTTTGCAAAGAAGACACTATGTCAGACACTATGTAATTTTTTGAACATGTAAAATAATATTTTTGAATGTTTAATTTGTGACTTACGTAGCTCTTAATTTCTTTGGGGCTTTGCAAAGAAGACACTATGTCAGACACTATGTAATTTTTTGAGCATGTGAAATAATATTTTTGAATGCTTAATTTGTGTCGCACGTCGCTCTTAATCTCTTTGGGGCTTTTTGAAAACGACACCATGTAATAGAAGACACTATGTAATTGTTTGAACATGTAAAATAATATTTTTGAATGCTTAATTTGTGTCGCACGTCGCTCTTAATCTCTTTGGGGCTTTTTGAAAACGACACCATGTAATAGAAGACACTATGTAATTGTTTGAACATGTAAAATAATATTTTTGAATGCTTAATTTGTGTCGCACGTCGCTCTTAATCTCTTTGGGGCTTTTTGAAAACGACACCATGTAATAGAAGACACTATGTAATTGTTTGAACATGTAAAATAATATTTTTGAATGTTTAATTTGTGTCGCACGTCGCTCTTAATCTCTTTGGGGCTTTGGGAAAACGACACCATGTAATGGAAGACACTATGTAATTTTTTGAACATGTAAAATAATATTTTTGAATGTTTAATTTGTGTCGCACGTCGCTCTTAATCTCTTTGAGGCTTTGGGAAAACGACACCATGTAATAGAAGACACTATGTAATTTTTTGAACATGTAAAATAATATTTTTGAATGTTTAATTTGTGACATACGTAGCTCTTAATTTCTTTGGGGCTTTGCAAAGAAGACACTATGTCAGACACTATGTAATTTTTTGAGCATGTGAAATAATATTTTTGAATGTTTAATTTGTGACATACGTCGCTCTTAATCTCTTTGAGGCTTTGCGAAGAAGACACTATGTCAGACACTATGTAATTTTTTGAACATGTAAAATAATATTTTTGAATGTTTAATTTGTGACTTACGTAGCTCTTAATTTCTTTGGGGCTTTGCAAAGAAGACACTATGTCAGACACTATGTAATTTTTTGAGCATGTGAAATAATATTTTTGAATGCTTAATTTGTGTCGCACGTCGCTCTTAATCTCTTTGGGGCTTTGGGAAAACGACACCATGTAATAGAAGACACTATGTAATTGCTTGAACATGTAAAATAATATTTTTGAATGTTTAATTTGTGTCGCACGTCGCTCTTAATCTCTTTGGGGCTTTGGGAAAACGACACCATGTAATAGAAGACACTATGTAATTTTTTGAACATGTAAAATAATATTTTTGAATGTTTAATTTGTGACTTACGTAGCTCTTAATTTCTTTGGGGCTTTGCAAAGAAGACACTATGTCAGACACTATGTAATTTTTTGAGCATGTGAAATAATATTTTTGAATGCTTAATTTGTGTCGCACGTCGCTCTTAATCTCTTTGGGGCTTTGGGAAAACGACACCATGTAATAGAAGACACTATGTAATTGTTTGAACATGTAAAATAATATTTTTGAATGTTTAATTTGTGTCGCACGTCGCTCTTAATCTCTTTGAGGCTTTGCGAAGAAGACACTATGTCAGACACTATGTAATTATTTGAACATGTAAAATAATATTTTTGAATGTATAATTTGTGACGTACGTCGTTCTTAATCTCCTTGGAGGGGCTGAGTCCCCCAAAGCCCCCTCCGTGGGTGCGCCAATGACGAAAAGTAACTCTCATTCTTACAATGTAACACGGGAGGTGTGAGAGAGTGAAGCATGAGAGAAGCAGGCGACAGGCGTCCGCCTGTGTCTTGCTCCGGACAATCGATTTGAAAACAAACGCAAAGGAAGTATCGTTTTAAGATATGGTATCGGTGAGTCTAGCGTCTGCGCCGTATCGTCCGTTGGTGGAAATCTTCTTTGCTTTGAGAAAGAGACGGCAATATTTTTGTATGACAAATCACTTTTCACTTAGCTGGCACCAGTATCGAGCAAAAATTCCCCAGTACGCATTTTCTTCGATTTTTTTTCTTTCGAAAAGTAAAACGGAAATAACATCGTGTCGAAATCGGGTCAGGAAGGCCTTGACCCGACCCGTTTGACCCGCAACAAATTGTCGACCCGTTGACCCGCTGACCAGTAGTAGTTTCTATCTCTGGTCTTGTATCAGAGGCAGGTCGTAACATCAATACAGCATTTAGGAGAGTCACCGTTTGTGAATGCAAGGCACAATGTTGTTTGATTAATTCCTGTCCGCGGTGGTATGAGCTTCGAAAAGAAACCACGTGGTAGACCAGAAGGAGCAATCGATAATAAGAAGTTGGAGTGTTTGTCTGAATCCCATTCACGCTAAACGGTACAAGAGCTTGGCAAGGAACTTGCAGTACAAAATTCAACGCAACCATTTTCAAATATTTAACAGCCATAGACAAAGTGAAGAAGGTCCATAAATAGGTTTGCGATTGGTATCTGCTCTCTTTGCTGCTCCTTAACCAAACGAACGACATCAAACAGAGGTCATCGCTCTTTCCACGTTTATAAGAGAGTCACGGAAAAATTCTCATTGCCCGCCACCGGGAATCGAACAAAGGGTCTTCCAGTTACGCGCCGGATATGCTTCCACTCTACCACAGCGGCCTCGAATTCCTCCAGACTCACATACACTAAATGCCAAGCCAATATGGCAGGTTGCTTCTTGGAGCCCCTGTTAGTGTATGTGAGTCTGGAGGAATCCTGGCCGCTGTGGTATAGTGGAAACATACCCGGTGCGTAACTCGAAGATCCTGGGTCCGATTCCGGGTGGTGGCCAAGGAGAATTTTTCCGTGACTCACTTATAAACGTGGAAAAAGCCATGACCTCTGTTTAATGTTCCTAGTTCAAGTCAAATGTCTGTATTAATCAATCAAAAGAACGACGTTTTGAGATGTCTCGTCACCTGTGATGAGAAATGGATGCTTTAGGACAATCGCCGTAGCTCGGCGCCATGGCTCAATTGCAGTGAAGCTCCGAAACACACTCCGTAGCCAGTACTCCATCCCAAGAAGACAATGGTCAATGTTTGTTTGTCCGCAGCTAGTATGATCCACTCCTCCTTCTTACAAACCGGTCAAACCATCAGATATATTCAACAACTTGACATTATTCAGGGAAAGGTGACCAGGAAATAGCCGACATTAGTCAATCTCCATACTTCTCCCACGTTTCACGGCCCGGGCTGGAAACGGGTCATGGGTCAGCCGGTCAACGTGTCGACAATTTTCTTGGGGATGAAACGGGTCGGGTCAAGGTATTCCTGACTCGATCTCGACCCGGTTTTATTTTCCGTTTTATTTTTCAAAAGAAAAAAATAATATTTTAAAGAAAAATGCGTACTGCGGAATTTTGTTCCCGATGCTGGTGCCAGCGGAGTGAAAAATGATTTTTCATACAAAAATATTGCCAGTCTCTCTCTTAAAGCAACGAAGATTTCCACCGACCGATGATACGACGCAGACGCTATATAGACTCACCGGTAATAAACAGTGTGGCAAAGAATTTTTAAGACTGGGTCTGTAAAAGGAAATAGAAACATGAAATTATAATTTGTTTTGGTTTGTTATTCAAAATAAGCCCCTCCGGCTTCAATACACTTGTTACAGCGATTTAATAATGATTCGAATGCCTGTTCCAGTTCACTTTGCGGAATTGCCTCCAAAGCACGCGTCGAAGCTGTTTGTATGGTCGAAATATCATCAAAATAACACCCTTTTAACGTGATTTTAAGTTTTGGGAATAAAGAAAAGTCGCAGGGTGCTAAATCAGGCGAATACGGTGGATGATTCAATACACATACGTTATTTTTCGCCAAAAATCTACGAACAAAAAGTGAGGTGTGACTGGGTGCATTATCGTGCAACAAACACCAACTGTTTTTAACCCGATATTCTGGACGAATGCGACGAATTCTGCCCATCAAACGCCTCAAAACATTTAAATAAAACTCACCAGTAATTGTTTGTCCACTTGGAACAAATTCTTTGTGGATATACCCTTACTATCGAAGAATGTAATGAGCATTGTTTGGATTTTTGATGGAACATTTTTTCTTTATTTTTTTTGGGCTTGTGGTGAGTTTTTTACTTCCATTCCGCACTTTGTCGCTTTGTTTTAGGATCATATTGAAAACACCATGTTTCATCACCTGTAACAATCGATTTTAAGAAGTTTGGATCATTTTCAGCGGCTGAAATGATGTCTCTGCAATGTGCACTTCTCCTTGATAGTAAGGGTATATCTACAAATTCTTTGTGGATATACCCTTACTATCGAAGAATGTAATGAGCATTATTTTGATTTTTGATGGAACTTTTTTCTTTATTTTTTTGGCTTGTGGTGAGTTTTTTACTTCCATTCCGCACTTTGTCACTTTGTTTTAGGATCATATTGAAAACACCATGTTTCATCACCTGTAACAATCGATTTTAAGAAGTTTGGATCATTTTCAACGGCTGAAATGATGTCTCTGCAATGCGCACTTCTCCTTGATTTTTGTTCATTGGTTAAACGTGTGTGGAACAAATTTAGCACAGACTTTTGTTTTGCCCAAATCTTCATGCAGGATGGTTTGAATCGTTTCTTTGTTGATGTTTAAAGACTCTTCCATCATTCTTAGTGACGCACATCGATTGTTTGCCACGAAATCCCGCACTTTTTCAATAATCTCAGGTGTCCTAGATGAACTTGGCCTTCCGGTATGCTTATCATCTTCTAGCATCTCTCTTCCGTCCAAAAACGTTTGTGCCACAGGAAAACATTTGATCTACTTAAACAAAACTCACCGTAAACTTGTTTCATCATTTAATACGTTTCCGAGGCACTTTTACCAAGTTTTGCGTTAAATTTAATAACAGCCCTTTGTTCCATCTTAATAATTCAACGTGAAAAAAATTTCACTTCTCTAATGAACGGCCGTTTCGTTTAAGTTACTTTAACAACTGCGCAGTACTTTTGGCAGAAAGCAAGCAGATGGTCACGATTTATAACGCATTCGCGATTACACTGGTGGCGCCACGGTAGGCTGAAATCTAGCGCCAGTCATAAAAATTCTTTGACGCGGTGTGTATGTCGTGAAACGATACTTCCTTTGCGGTTTTTTTCAGTGCGATTGTCTGGAGCAATATACAGGCAAACGCCTGTCTCCTGCTTCTCTGGTGATTTACTCTCTCGCACCCCGCGTGTCACATTGTAAGACTAAGAGTTACTTTTCAGATCGCATCTTTTGCATTGAGCATTCAGAAGTTTCGTTTGACGTGCTAACATCCCGTTTCATTGCATGTCGTATCAGAATTAATGCCTTATTTGTTAATATGGATGAATTTAATATTAAGGACATTGAAAAAGGCGTCGAGGCCAACAAAATGTTTGTGCTAAAAACAAAAAGGGGAAGAGTGAATGCTGGAAGTTGTTTCGCATCATTAAGAAACCAGAATATGTTCCACAGCAAAACCAGCAAAACCAATTTTGTGATGAGTTGAAAGTTTCCAAAATGTGAATGTTGATTTCATGAGTGTTCCTTCCTTCTGAGGGGCAACGATGAAATCAACATCCACATTTTGGAAACTTTCAACTCATCACAAGCTTGTGTATGTCTGCTGTGAAACATACTCTGAAGCTTGATATGTTATCAAGTAAACAGCAAGAACTGAAACTAAACATACAACAAGTTACTTAATTCAAAAGGTTTGACTGTACCACCTTCAAAATTAGATGGAGTAGTCTCAACATTACTGCGGAAGGACTTTTTGACTGTCGCAGATGTGTTTGAAAACATGTGTAAAAAAGTTAGGTTGCGTTTTGCAAAAGAAAGACAACGGTATCAGCAGTTCCTATAAGTGAGTAAATTATACGTTCCCGTAATACATTTGCATCATATCTGTATAACCTACGATACCCACTTCAGGGAGACTTTTTTCACGCCCTATATACACTATATTGACAAAAGTCACCAGACACTCCTTCAAAAGCAAATAAACGGATCCGCTGCGTTGTTAAGATGCGCGGTACAGCTGCAAATGGTATAAAATCAAGCCTGCAGATGACCGCTACCATATCGCACTGTGAGGTTGAGTGAAAATGTCGCAGAACTTACTTTAAGAAAGGAAAAATTGTTGCGTGTTATATTAGTGGGTTGTCCAGAAGAAAAACCGACAGGCATTTAAGCATTCCCAAGTCAACTGTTTTGGGTTTACTGAATAAGTGGAAGACATATGGCGTGCCTGAAGCAGCACAATGTACCGGCAGACCAAAGAAAATCAGTGATAGAGCATGTCGAAGCCTCAGGAGAGTCGTCACAGCTAATGACGGAGTACTGCACAAGACCTCAGTGTACAGGTGAGTAAAAATGCTGGAACTACGGTATGTACACGTACCTTTCGCAGAGAACTTCATTCCATGGGTTACCATGGTCGTACGGATGCTCATAAGCCTTTCATCTCTACTCGGAATGCTACTCGTCGTTTAGCGTGGTGTAAAGAACATTTATCGTGGGCCGTAGATCAATGGAAACGGGTCCTATGGACTGATGAATTCAGATACACGATTCATTAGTCTGATGGCCGTGTGTGGGTATGGCGGCAGCCGGGTGAACGCTATTTACCACAGTGTTCTGTTCGTACGGTCAAGTTTGGATCCGGCAGTATACTCGTGTGCGAGTGTTTTTCGTGGTATGGTCCCGGCCCATTGGTTATCGTGGACAAACCTGTTAACCAGCACGTCTACCTCGATATTCTGGACAATTATGCCCTACCAACTATGTGGCAATTCTATGGAACCGAGCCTTGTTGGTACCAGCAGGATAATGCACCGAGCCATAAAGCAAGGGCTGTTACGGCGTGCTTTGACGATAATTCCGTATCGTGTGTGGACTGGCCAGCACATAGCCCTGATCTTAATCCCACAGAGCACCCATAGGATGAATTAAAGTGCTGCATAAGAAGTTTGGAACCAAGGCCTACTACTAAAGCAACAGTTAGCGGCAGCATTATGTACTGAATGGAAGCGCATACCTATCGCTGTGTTCCAAACCCTTGTTGAAAGCATGTCTCGAAGGGTCATTGCAATGATTAAGGCCAAAGGTGGACCGACACCGTACTAATATATGTCAATAAATGCTATGTTGTGTTTCTTTTTTTCTCTTATAAGTGTCCAGTGACTTTTGTCAATATAGTGTATATGCTGTGAAAACACAAGTTTGTCCGCGACCGGCCCCCTCACTCCGGAGTAAGTCGCTCTCCCAACTGAGCTAAGCGGACAGAATGTCTGGCTGCAGATTTGTCGTCTTGACACATGTTTTCACCTCTATAGTACGTCACAATACATAATTATAAATTGAGGTTCGAATTTATTATTCAAAGCAGATTTGTCCAGGTCAGCCAATTACGCCAATTACGAGACGTTCCGGTCCGGGTCCAAAATGTTTGACTCGTTTCCAACTCTATTCACGCCAGACGATCCAGAAGCTGCACCAGTTGAGGTACGAAAACTTAACTTCATCCGCCTTATTCACCTGAACTCTTCCCTATGGACTATCACGTCTTCAAGAACCCTGACACTCTCCTGCGGAATAAATCGTTTCCCAAATCAAACATCAGTTAGAACCGCATTCCATGAGTCTGCTGTCGCATCGGGAAGCACGGCATTTTTCATGCAGACACACAGAAGCTTGTATCTTGTAGGTGCTAGCTTATGTATGATCTCATGTCAGTGATTATTTTGATTAATAAAGTCTATTTTGTACCATATTTTAGTTGTTTCAAGTTTATTCCGACGTTTCATCTGCAGCAATCAAATAAATGCGACGGCGAACTTGTGATACTTTCCGTGATGAAACCTTCGGGATTGTATTTTTAGGTGGGATCATGAATTCTGCAACTCATGTTCCGTCACATGAAGATGCTTGCGAAACAGCCCCGTTGTTACTTCCTGACATTTAGCTAATCACGTTGGTTAATAGTTTGGTCGCGTTAGACGATCTGAAGTGTAACAATCGTGACCGAAAAACAGAATGAGCATTACTTTCACATTAAATTGCTTAGATACCTTGAATTACATGTTCATGACTTGAAACTTTTTTCCAAGGACAATCTGATTTAAGCGTGTCGCATTTCCAGTTGCTTTCAGTCACACCTTTGATGAATTTGCCAAAAAAAGAATATGAATAAACTCGGTCTTGTCGTGTTTGTCATTTCGTGTGGGGCAAAAAGAGCTAGTGATTTGGCAGGAACCAAATTTGGTTTGAAAGCGTCATCACTGCACGGAAGAAAAGATTAGTAGATGCAGTGAATTGAGATTTTTGATGTCAGACCTGTCTACGATGGGAAAGTGGTGGAAATAGCTGTATAAAGCCTGATCAAAAATTATCACCGCATTTTTGGCGTAGAAGTACGTCTTTCTCCGCTGGGTAATGAATAACATCCGGAGTACGGATACAAGGAAAACATGTCACACTTTGAATGCTTATATCTTCGAAACTAATTATTGTAGAGTAATAAATAATACACTGGTGTGCAAAAATTAAGGACGAACAGGAGAAATTAGCATAACAGCGGAACGAGCAGGCAGAACGGACCGAAAGACCACTCAGGAGATAGACTAGGGTCTGGTACGGTAGGGCATGCGCATATATGCAGCATGACGTAGGGCGGGGGAGGTGTCGGAAGGGTATAAAGCACATGGTCGGTGTACGCTCAGCAATTCGGTGAAAGCTATTGTACGGTGTACATCGGTTTGAACAACGTCGAGTTGCTGCCACCGTGTGATATGGGCAACAGGCAATCCAGTAGACGACATCTGGATGACTTTACCCGAGGTCGCGTCATTGGGAAGTTGGAAGAAGGTCGAAGTGGGACTAGTGTGGCAGAGTAGTTCGGGATCGCTCACATCATCGTTCCACGAGCTTGGAGAGCATTTCAGACGACAGGAACAGCTGTCCGAGAGTTTAGCAGTGGTCGTCCACGAGCAACCACGGCGGCGGTTGACCGGTATATTATCCTACAGGCGAGAAGAGACAGACGGCAGACAGCGGGAGAAATCGCAAGGCACATGCAACATACAACTGGACGTCCGTTATCGCGTTTTACCGTGGCCAGGAGGCTGCACAAAGATGGTCTATTTGCACGACGACCAGTACGGTGTGTGCCATTAACGCCTGCTCATCGGAGACAGCGGTTTCTGTGGTGCCAGGAACACAAGAACTGGACACATCAGCAATGGGGTCGAGTTCTCTTTGCGGATGGGAGCCGATTTAGTCTAACGAGCGATTCTGGACATATACACATCTGGAGAGAGCAGGGAACACGCAATCACACCTCCAACATCATCGAAAGGGACCGGTTTGGAGGTGAAGGAGTTCTCGTTCGGGGCGGTATCATGCTTAGTAGCCGTACTGACCTCCACGTCTTCCAAGGAGGTTCAGTCACTGGTGTCCGCTATTGTACCGAGGTTCTCCTGCCTGACGTGCGTCTGTTTAGAGGTGCTGTGGGTCCTGAGTTCCTCTTCATGGACGACAACGCTACACCTCATCGTACAGTGGCTGTCGCAGAGCTGTTGGAGAGTGAAGATATTCAACGCATGGTTTGGCCCGCAAGGTTTCCGGACCTAAATCCAATCGAACACGTGTGGGACCTTTGCGGGAGACGCTTGGTGCACGTCAACAGCCGCCAGCAACGATTCCGCAACTGCGATTGGCGCTACAAATGGAATGGGTCGCGATGCCTCAATAGCTCCTTGACAACCTCGTCCTCAGCATGCACATACATTGTAAATCCTGAAACGCAGTCAGGGGTGATCATATTCTCTACTAAAGACTGGGTTTTTCTTGGCAGCCGCCTGTCACATGGACGTTTCTGTCTTCTGTCCTGTTGTGCTCGAAGCTACCTTTTCAATAGAGTGCCTTTGTATCCTTCGGATTCCTTGTTTGGACGGTTTTGCTTACTTGTCCTATATTCTTACATCTTGGGGATCTTATGGTATGATTTGAGTCTATGTGGAGCACTTCTGAACGACGTTATATTCGAAAAACCGTCTCGTCCTTAATTTTTGCACCCCAGTGTGCATCATTAGATAGTTTATACAGTCCCGTTTATAACAGAACAGGTTTCAACCCTCCACCCCTTAACCCTTGGATTTAGTAGCGTTAGAAACTGAAGCTACATTTTGCGTGATTTTGTTTCGCCGCACGCCGTTTCAAGGTTGATAACTAGTGAATAGATAACGATAGCGATGACCTCAGCCCCGCATTCAGTAGCTAACGTTCAGATCTAGCGGACGTATGTGATAAACCGAAATAAAGTAGATTTAAAATTTATTTATGTATTAGATGAAAAACATTTGGTGACGTAAATTTAGAAATGCAACGAAAATCCGTAGAAAATTATTATCAGAAATAGTGAAAGTTGAAGAAAGAGCTAGAGGAGAACGAGAGGAATCCGAAAAGGCCCACTAAGTCATCAATCGAAAGGTCACGGGAATGTAGGGAACGTCAGAAGTCCGCGCGTCAGGGTGCGTTTCACCCGAGTTCGACTCTAAACCTTCCACTTCAACTGCAGAAATGGAGCCTGAATAGCAAGAACAGATAGAGATTGATGTCATCGATCCAAATCTCTAGAATTTTTACACCGAGCATGGAATACCAATGTACATCGCCAGTCTTCATAACTTTGCTGGATAATAACGTATTACGTCTCAAACCTTTACACCGCCGATGCATTCTGAATCTAGACAAGAACAAGAGAGCCGCCCCGGTGGCGCAGTGGTCTAAGGCGTTGGCCTCTGATCATTCGTCCGAAAGGGGTCCGGGTTCGAATCCCGCTGAGGCATGGATGTTGTGTTTGTCTTACGGCACTGGCTCTCTCCCTTCCCTGGAACCAGTGACCCTAAATTAGGGACGGGCGACTGCTTATAGCCCATTGAGTTGCTCACGGTGGTCCTTAAACCTCCAATCAAAAAAAGAACAAGAGCAGCAACAACAAGAAGAAGAATACATTAGGCCCGAGACGTACTGCCAAATTTATAAAAAGGCAACTAAGGAATTTGAAAAATTGAACGATTTCTTCACAAACATTTTTAGCAATAACTACTGACAACGATAATACTACACCTTCTACTTCTACTAACATTAATTTATAATCAGCATAAGTTACTACGAATTGTATATAGTATAAGTTCCTTTTAAGTAAATAAAGTAAAACATTTCTTTCGTTTTATTTATTAAAAATTTTATACCTGAAAAAATTCAAACGGGCACAGTAGCACCTGTAGCGCAACCTACAATGTAGGGCTACGCCGACTGTCTGAATACTTTAAGGACGTAGAACTAGTGAGATAGTGCCGTGCAATAGTGAAAGTTGACGTAGCTCTACGTTGTACGTCAATTGTCCTTCGCTGAATATTTTAAGGACGTAGAACTAGGCAGGTAGTGTCGTGAAACAGTGACAGTTGACGTAGTTCTACGTTGTACGACGTCAACTGTCCTTCGCTGAATATTTTAAGGACGTATAACCAGTGAGATAGTGCCGTGAAACAGTGACAGTTGACGTAGTTCTACATTGTACGACGTCAACTGTCCTTCGCTGAATATTTTAAGGACATAGAACTAGGGAGATAGTGCCGTGAAATAGTGACAGTTGACGTAGTTCTACGTTGTACGTCAATTGTCCTTCGCTGAATATTTTAAGGACGTAGTACTAGGGAGATAGTGTCGTGGAACAGTGATAGTTGACGTAGTTCTACGTGTACGACGTCAACTGTCCTTCGCTGAATATTTTAAGGACGTATAACCAGTGAGATAGTGCCGTGAAACAGTGACAGTTGACGTAGTTCTACATTGTACGACGTCAACTGCCCTTCGCTGAATATTTTAAGGACATAGAACTAGGGAGATAGTGCCGTGAAATAGTGACAGTTGACGTAGTTCTACGTTGTACGTCAATTGTCCTTCGCTGAATATTTTAAGGACGTAGTACTAGGGAGATAGTGTCGTGGAACAGTGATAGTTGACGTAGTTCTACGTTGTACGACGTCAACTGTCCTTCGCTGAATATTTTAAGGACGTATAACCAGTGAGATAGTGCCGCGTAACAGTGACAGTTGACGTAGTTCTACATTGTACGACGTCAACTGTCCTTCGCTGAATATTTTAAGGACATAGAACTAGGGAGATAGTGCCGTGAAATAGTGACAGTTGACGTAGTTCTACGTTGTACGTCAATTGTCCTTCGCTGAATATTTTAAGGACATAGAACTAGGGAGATAGTGTCGTGAAACAGTGACAGTTGACGTAGTTCTACGTTGTACGACGTCAACTGTCCTTCGCTGAATATTTTAAGGACGTATAACCAGTGAGATAGTGCCGTGAAACAGTGACAGTTGACGTAGTTCTACATTGTACGACGTCAACTGTCCTTCGCTGAATATTTTAAGGACATAGAACTAGGGAGATAGTGCCGTGAAATAGTGACAGTTGACGTAGTTCTACGTTGTACGTCAATTGTCCTTCTCTGAATATTTTAAGGACGTAAAAGTTAGAACTAGTGAGATAGTGCTGTGAAATAGTGACAGTTGACGTAGTTCTACGTTGTACGTCAACTGTTCTTCGTTGACTATTTTAAGGACGTATAACTAATGAGATAGTGCCGTGAAATAGTGACAGTTGACGTAGTTCTGCCTTGTAGGTTGCGGCACAGTTGCTACTGTGCCCCTTTGTAATATTTTTCCTAAAGTACACACAGCATAGCGCCGAGTCTAAACTGCGAGCGACCCTGGACTTCAGTACGCATGCGTAAATTTTTGCCTCGCCATCGGCTGGATCCTTTTAATGCTATGCATCATTCCAGAGAATAGCAAAGTAAATCCCAAGTAAAAATTTCGATGTAACGAAAATGGGTAACGGAGCGTCATTGTCAAAGTAGTTGTTGAAATCTGATCGAGACGCATGCTGTCCCATGAAGCGACGCAACAATAGTTAATTTCATTGTTAATCTCAACAATATATTTTACTAAACTATCGCCGAACATTCTTTCATCACGTTTTACATAAATGTAACCATATCTCATTGCACTCTACGCAAATAACGTGAACTGGATGCTAAATGTGATAAAAGCCATTACAAAAATGCATTTTTGATGTTTAAAAAACGGTGCGTCGTAGCGAAATATGGCTTCCTCTCGGCCTACCTACTACTGACCAGAGATGGAAACGGGGCACCGGTCATAGTTCAACGGGTCACTGGGTCGACAATTTCTTGCGAGTCAAACAGGTCTGTTCAAGGTGTTCCTCACCCGATTTCGACCCTGTTTTAATTCCGTCTTATTTTTGAATAGGAAAAAAATATTTCAAAGAAGCCCCTTCAGAGGTCTTTTAAATAATACTTCAAAGCTGCAGAGTATGATCCAGGAACTTTCTGAGAAGGGTAAAGATATGGGAATTAAAAATGAACTTTTAGAAAGCAAAACTGATGTACAAGGAATGAAAATGTATCAGTTGGTGGAGAAAACCTGGTGATAACCAATTCCTGCACTTACCTTGGGCAGCAGATATCAAGCGAGGGTCATATTGATGGAAAATTAATTGGCGTATAAAACTTGTTTGGAGAGATTTCGGAAGAAACAGTACATTTTTTTAAGAGCAATATGCCATTATGCCTTAAAAGGAAAGTGTCTTTCTCGGGGTGCTTCGGTTTTTTTTTTTTTGGCAAAGAGTGCATTTTTATTTAATGAAGTACAGCATAATATTTTCTCGCGCAGAAACCGTTGGTTCCTTCGATTCGTACGTTGAAACCATTCCTTCACGCGTGAGCAAGTAGGTGTCTGCTCAACTAAAATTTTCTTGAAGGTTAATGTTTTCCATAAATTTCTCCTAGTTTATTAAGCTGTTTCGGAATTACTATCACGGGAATGTACTTCCAAGATGTTTTTGTTCTTCATTCCGTGAGCGGTCGTGCACTAACCTGAGAGTATAAACTTTCCCATTTAAGAAAATCCAGCATTTGCAAGCAAGAAGAGCAAATCGCACTGCGAAGTGAAGAGAGCTTGAGCTATTCCAGTGGGATCACCTTCTTCTTAAAATCTCCCTGCACTTCCTTTTATAGCTGTTACTGTAATCTAGGTGGTAGATACTAGATTGTCCGGGCACTGACGCTTTTATGAGACTTTAATTTATTTGTGCAACGTTTTTGAAGTAAACATGTCGTGTTCGTGGCAGTTCCTGAACCTAAACCCATATCCCTCTCTTTTTCTTCGGTGGGACCGAAAAGCTATTAAAGTTTTCTTCTATGTTTGGAGAAAAACACATCTTAGCAGGCACTAGGTTTGCGTTTCTGTATCAGCATTATCAGGGGCTGAATATTAAACATCGATAAAATCAAGAATTCAGCAGGAGACACTGATTAATCATTTCTTTCGTTACATCGCTCGAGCAAAATTATTTACTAGGAAGACCCATAAAATTGGTTGCTACGTAGTACGTCTCTTTCATTATTGTTGCGAGCAGCAAGAACAAACTCTTTATTATTAAAGGTAATAATAATCCCTTTTTTATTTCAAGCAACGGCAATAAGCAATCATCCTTTCAAGTGGTTTGGCATTGAATTGGAACCACACAAAAAAACGACTTTTTTGTGTGCAGAGGTTGTTTTCACATTTTTAGAACAATATTTTAGTAATATAATTAATTTTTAAAGTAAAATTATTTCTTTCTTAAATGTTCTATCTGATAGGCTATGAATCTAGATTTCCAAGATAACAGGATATTTCGTAAAATTGGTAGTGGTATTTTATTCCATTCTCTTCCACTGCTTTCCCTAGTCCAATCATTGTTTTTAGCAGTACGAAGGCACAATAGTTCAATGGTGACACATCAGGGGACTTTGAAGGAATATGAGCAAAACGCATAGACTTGATACCAGTCTTATTTACCAGTCTTTTTAGCAGTCCGAAGGCACAATAGTCCATTGGTGACACATCAGGGAACTTTTAAGGAATGTGGAGAAAGTTTTTTTAGCAGTCCGAAAGCACAATAGTCCATTAGTAACACATCGGGGGACTTTGAAGGAATATGAGCAAAAGGTATAAAATTGATACCAGTCTTATTTACCAGTCTTTTTAGCAGTCCGAAGGCACAATAAGTCCATGGGTGACATATCAGGGGACTTTTAAGGAATATGAAGAAAAGGTCTTTCATTTTTTCAAGAAATGGAGTGGTAGATTTGGATGTATGACTAGTAGGCTTATCCTCATGGAGTTCTACTCTTTGAAGGATCTATGGCTAAAGGAATGGTATTTCTTCTTTAAATATAGGACTTAAAACATTATTTTAGTAATATGTAAAATTGATTTTAACATTATTTTCAACTTTAATTGCCCACCGTATTAGAAACCAGCAATAATCATGAATCCTTTACTCAAACTTTCTTTGGACTCTTGAAACCAAGTTTGTAAGTCTTTTTCTGCCCTTTTGTGATAGTAAATCAACCTTTTTTAGTTACAGTCGTTTAGGTAGATCAATGCTTCATCAATTGTCACAATAAATTTCCACGTCTCCGGCTAAGTGATTTTCAAAAAAAGTCTACAGCATGTGCTGCGCTCATCCATGTGCCTAGGCAAAAAGCAGTGAGCATTATGTTTTGTTTTTTGTTGTTGTTCTTTCAGATTCAAATCTTTGTTTATTACCTTGTTTACAGTTGATACAGAGATTTTTAACGACTTAGCGATTGCTCTTCGAGTCGGTAGATATAAGACCAGAGACCTTACTTTTGAAATAGTCGTAAAAGTACGTACTTTCTTTGAATATACGTTTTCTCTTCTTTGAGTCGATGGATTTTCTTTTAAGACCAGAGACCTTACTTTTGAAATAGTCGTCAAAGTACGTACCTTCTTTGGATATTCGTTTGGTGTTCTTTGGGTCGGTGGATTTTCTTTTAAGACCAGAGCCCTTACTTTTGAAATAGTCGTCAAAGTACGTACCTTCTTTGGATATTCGTTTGGTGTTCTTTGGGTCGATGGATTTTCTTTTAAGACCAGAGACCTTACTTTTGAAATAGTCGTCAAAGTACGTACCTCCTTTGGATATTCGTTTGGTGTCCTTGGGTCGGTTGATTTTCTTTTAAGACCAGAGACCTTACTTTTGAAATAGTCGTCAAAGTACGTACCTTCTTCGGACATTCGTTTGGTGTTCTTTGGGTCGGTGGATTTTCTTTTAAGACCAGAGACCTTACTTTTGAAATAGTCGTCAAAGTACGTACCTTCTTTGGATATTCGTTTGGTGTTCTTTGGGTCGGTGGATTTTTTTAAGACCAGAGACCTTACTTTTTATATAGTCGTAAAAGTATTTATCTCCTTTGGATATTCGTTTGGTGTTCTTTGGGTCGATGGATTTTCTTTTAAGACCAGAGACCTTACTTTTGAAATAGTCGTCAAAGTACGTACCTTCTTTGGATATTCGTTTGGTGTTCTTGGGTCGGTGGATTTTCTTTTAAGACCAGAGCCCTTACTTTTGAAATAGTCGTCAAAGTACGTACCTTCTTTGGATATTCGTTTGGTGTTCTTGGGTCGGTGGATTTTCTTTTAAGACCAGAGACCTTACTTTTGAAAAAGTCGTCAAATTACGTACCTTCTTTGGATATTCGTTTGGTGTTCTTTGGGTCGATGGATTTTCTTTTAAGACCAGAGACCTTACTTTTGAAATAGTCGTCAAAGTACGTACCTCCTTTGGATATTCGTTTGGTGTTCTTGGGTCGGTTGATTTTCTTTTAAGACCAGAGACCTTACTTTTGAAATAGTCGTCAAAGTACGTACCTCCTTTGGATATTCGTTTGGTGTTCTTGGGTCGGTTGATTTTCTTTTAAGACCAGAGACCTTACTTTTGAAATAGTCGTCAAAGTACGTACCTTCTTCGGACATTCGTTTGGTGTTCTTGGGTCGGTGGATTTTCTTTTAAGACCAGAGCCCTTACTTTTGAAATAGTCGTCAAAGTACGTACCTTCTTTGGATATTCGTTTGGTGTTCTTGGGTCGGTGGATTTTCTTTTAAGACCAGAGACCTTACTTTTGAAAAAGTCGTCAAATTACGTACCTTCTTTGGATATTCGTTTGGTGTTCTTTGGGTCGATGGATTTTCTTTTAAGACCAGAGACCTTACTTTTGAAATAGTCGTCAAAGTACGTACCTCCTTTGGATATTCGTTTGGTGTTCTTGGGTCGGTTGATTTTCTTTTAAGACCAGAGACCTTACTTTTGAAATAGTCGTCAAAGTACGTACCTTCTTCGGACATTCGTTTGGTGTTCTTTGGGTCGGTGGATTTTCTTTTAAGACCAGAGACCTTACTTTTGAAATAGTCGTCAAAGTACGTACCTTCTTTGGATATTCGTTTGGTGTTCTTTGGGTCGGTGGATTTTTTTTTAAGACCAGAGACCTTACTTTTTATATAGTCGTAAAAGTATTTATCTTCTTTGGATATTCGTTTGGTATTCTTTTTACTGTTAAAAGCAATGGTTGACGATTTCCACCTCTATTATCAATAACATTGCTTGTTTTACATTTCGAAATGCTAATTCCATAATCTTCACAGCGTTTTTTAAGCTTTCCAACCGTAGGTTGAAAAAGCGTATATTCTTAAGCTTTGTCCGTCTGTCTGTCAGCACGATAACTCGCGTAAAAGTGGTTCGATTTTTCGAAATTTTAGTATGTGGTAGGGAACCAACCGGGGACAAACACTATTGAAGATGGGCGAAATTGGGTCAAAGGTCCGGACATAGGAGCGTGATCCATTCCATCGCTCTTATGCGTCATAACTTAGGTAAAAATGCTTAGGTTGCGAAAAAAACGTTTTCATTTTGTTCTGGAGGTATACTGAACCGATTCTGTTGAATATCATCGAAATGGGGTCAAAGGTCAGGGCACAGGAGCGATATTTATTCCACAGCCGTTATCCTCATAACTTGACTAAAAATGCTTCTATTGCGACAAAACTTTAGTATGTTGTCCCGGAGCTATACTGAACCGATTCTGTTGAATATCATCGAAATGGGGTCAAAGGTCAGGGCACAGGAGCGAGATTTATTCCACAGCCATTATCCTCATAACTTGACTAAAAATGCTTCGATTACGACAAAACTTTGTCATGTTGTTCGAAGGTATACTGAACCAGTTCTGTTTAATATCATCGAAATGGGGTCAAAGTTCAGGACACAGGACCGCGATTTATTCCCCAGCCATTATCCTCATAGCGTGATTAAAAATGCTTCTATTGCGACAAACCTTTAGTATGTTGTTCCCGAGGTATACTGAACCAATTCTGTTTAATATCATCGAAATGGGGTCAAAGGTCAGAGCACAGGATCGAAATTTATTCCACAGCTATTATCCTCATAACTTGAGTAATGATTTCTGGTATGTTGGAAAGCGTATCATAATCAATGCATTGCAGGATTTTACTAACTTGTTTGATTACAGAATACGAATATTTCTCTTCGTAAATAGCAAACCATAACCTTCTACCGTGTTTCCCCGAAAATAAGACCGGGTCTTATATTAATTTTTGCTCCAAAAGACGCGTTAGGGCTTGTTTTCAGGGGATGTCTTATTTTTTCATGTACTACCAATTTTTTTGATTTTTTTCATCTACATTTATTCATTTATTCATGCACAAAAATCTACATTTATTCAAATGCAGTCATGTCATCTTCTTCTGGAACATCGTCATAACTCTCCAAACTCCGAATTCCGGCTTGAATTTCTTGCGACTCCGTTTCCTGTAGAACCATTGACCACAATCTCTCATGTCCAGCAATAAATCTCTCCTTAAATGAGCACTTCTTGTTCATGTAGCCTGCTCGTAGTGCATTGGCAACACAGCTGTCAGTGATTTTATCCCATGAATTCTTCACCCAAGTCACGACCTCTTGCAGGCTAGGCTTCACAAAATTTCCACGCTGGTTTCTCTCCATTCTATTTTCAATGTAGTCATTGATTTCCTTGCGCAAATGATCCTTGAATGGCTTGTTTATTGCAATTTCAAGAGACTGGAGATAGGCAGTCATTCCTGCGGGTAGCATTATTTGATCTATTTTTCTCTCTACGAGGAAGTTCTTCATGTCTTTAGCGCGGTGAGTGCTGGCTGAATCACAGAGTAGCAGACCTCTTTAGCCACCTCGCAAAACAAGTGGCAGCATTAAATCGACCCATTTCCTTATAACTGCTTGTATGCACCAGGCTTTTTTCGGTTTCAAGAACATAAATGCCTGAAACACGTTCAATCTTATCTTTCTTGCCCTTTGAACATAAATGCCTGAAACAGGTTCAATCTTATCTTTCTTGCCCTGATGATTAGTGGTGGGGCTGTCTTTCCATCCAGACGAATTGCCAAAGCACAGGTAACACGTGCTCTTTCGTAACCAGTAGAAGGAATGTAGATTGACGAGACACCCCTCTGATCAATTGTTGTTTGAGATCCTTGGGCCATAAACACTGCAGTTTCATCCATAGCAATCATGTTAGAGAGTTGGCAGTTAGAAAAGTCGATGCCATCAACAAAGGACTTGAATGCAAGTGCACGTTTAATAACTTCAGTATCTTCCACCAGCTTGAATAGTGTTGTTGATCTTCTTAGAGACAGTTCATATCGCTGAAGGAAGCAATCCAGCCCGTGTTGTGATGCTTTGAATTCTTCTGGGGGCATTTCTAACTGTGGTGCCATTGCAAGGGCAAATGCTTGAATATCAGCCCTGCGCACAACCAAAGCCTTTGGTCTCCTGTCAGCAATCCATTCACAGATGATGTCTTCCCGCTCGAAATAATGGTTGCCAACCTGATCCACACTTGCGCTTCTTAGCATTTCCCTCGTTCACCTGTCGACTGAGGTTATCGTACTCTGCTTGCCATTTTCGGACCCTTCGGAGATCCAACTTCTTCTCTTTGCGGAAAGCCGCAAGATTCTTGCCCCGGGAGTCCTCCACGATTCCTTTCTTGTACGCGACGGAATAGCTCTTTCTTTTTGCACTCATCTTGTCTGCGGGTCAAAATATTATTCCCTTTAAATCTACCATTAAATCAAGTGCTAATTGAAGACTGTGTTAATTGTTAATCGACACAGGAGTGGCAATAAAAATGATGAGAGTTAAGAATTTACGTTCGGCCCCAGAATATTAACTCTCTGATTTTTAAAGAATTCTTCCAGTCACCATTACCAGCACAATAACTTGGACAGGGACGAACCCCTTCCGTAATCCATTGAAGGCGGTTAGAACTCTTCTTCCTTTTTCTTTTAGTTCGCATGTGTTTAACCCCCCTTTCTACAAACACACACCGCCTGTTGATGAATAACTTTTCCGCCAAAGATAGCGTTCACCGGTAAAGTTTCCCACGTCGGATTCCCTTTTCGGAACTGGATGTTACAGCTGCCGAACAAAAGACGTCCTCTTTTCATCTCCCGCTAGCTCTCTGAACCGAACTGAATGTATGCGCCATAATTACAAAAACCATATCCTCGGCTGAGTTCAAAGTCAGTCGGCTTTCTTTCTTACTCTGGATATTCAAGGCAAATAAAACTCGTGAACACGGTGTCCTCTAGTGATTTTGGCACTCGCTTCAGTTATTTTGAACAGTGATAGGCTGGCTGACTACGGTACCACGTATCGTAACTGGGGCTTATTTTCGGTGTAGGGCTTATATTACGAGCATCCGGGAAAATCATGCTAGGGCTTATTTTCCGGTTAGGTCTTACTTTCGGGGAAATACGGTATCTACAGGTTGTTGACGTGCGCCATTTTCTTAGCAGATGATATTTAACCGCAGCAGATGTTTCTTTCGTGTTCATCTAACACGGTGTTGTCAGTTTCAGTACTTTGAAATCTTTCATTTTCTGTAATTTCTTATCGAAAACGTTCTAAAAATGTGTGAATATCCTCTGCATTTTCTTATTAACCTAAGTAGAATTCCTTATTTGCTCTCGACAAAGAAAATGCTACATCGTGAAGGAACGAAATGAGACGACACTTATCACACATGTAGTGGCTAAAATTATGGAAACCTTTTGGAAAATTTGGATTTTTGACGTTTAAGTGCTTCATACATCAGCCTTTTCTGCACGTCTTTTGTAAAAACGATCGTGCTTATGTTATCGGTTTGTCCTTCCGTCCGTCTGTGGACACAATATCTCTGCAACTATTAGTCCGATTTGAAAAATTCTTTTTGCATTGGGAAGCTTGAAAAGTGCGAATGATGATCCTTTATTTCGTTTCTTTTTTTATCATGCATAATTTCGCCGCTAGAAGGCGTATATGCAGATCATATCGAATTAAAAATAAATTTTATTCCATATATACACTATATTGACAAAAGTCACTGGACACCAAGAAGAGAAACACAACATAGCATTTATTGACATACATTAGTACGGTGTCGGTCCACCTTTGGACTTAATGTATGCACTGACCCATCGAGACATGCTTTCAATAAGGTTTCGGAACGCAGCGATAGGTATGCGCTTCCATTCAGTACATAATGCTGTCGCAAACTGTTGCTTAGTAGTAAGCCTTGGTTCCAAACTTCTTATGCGGCGCTCTAATTCATCCCATAGGTGCTCTATGGGATTCAGATCAGGGCTATGTGCTGGCCAGTCCACACACGATACGGAATTATCGTCAAACCACGCCGTTACAGTCCTTGCTTTATGACTCGGTGCATTATCCTGCTGGTACCAACAAGGCTCGGTTCCATAGTATTGCCACAGAGTTGGTAAGGCATAATTGTCCAGAATATCGACGTAGACGTGCTGGTTAAGAGGTTTGTCCGCGATAACCAATGGGTCGGGATCATACCACGAAAAACACCCCCACACGAGTACACTGCCAGCTCCAAACTTGACCGTAGGAACAGTACACTGTGGTAAACAGCGTTCCTCCGGCTGCAGCCACGCCCACACACGCCGATCAATCAGACAGATGGATCGTGTATCTGGATTCATCAGTCCATAGGAGCCGTTTCCATTGATCTGCGCTCCACGATAAATATTCTTTACGCCATGCTAAACGACGAGTAGCATTCCGAGTGGATATGAAAGGCTTATGAGCAGCCGCACGACTACGGTAACCCATGGAATGAAGTTCCATGGGTTATCCAAAGGAGGTACGTACTTTGACGACTATTTCAAAAGTAAGGTCTCTGGCCTTAAAAGAAAATCCATCTACCCAAATAACACCAAACGATGTTGACTTTTTATCTAGCAGACGGTAGCTGTCTAATGGATGACAATGCTACTGTATGTGGTCCTTTAAGGATTATCTGAACATTGTTGCCCATCAAGTCCATCCTACAATGTTGACTTTTTATCTAGCAGGTGATGGCTGTTTCATGGATAACAATGCTACTGTATGTGGTCCACCAAGGATCATCTGAGCACTGTGGTCGATCAAGTTCATCCTGAAATGTTAACTTTTTACCCAGCGCAAAATGTTTGCCTTTATTTTAAGTGGCAGATTAATGTTTTAGCGGACTTAATTCCTCAGCTTATATAAATCAAGATTTTATCTTTTCATGTTTGCATGTAGTACCATTTACTAAATCTTTTACGCTGCCTATGCTTTATGTATATTTTTGCTCATTAGCATAATAAAATATTATGATTTCAGTTGTCAGCATCTTTGTACATGTATGTCTTTTATAGTTAAGTTCCACGTCTCTGCTCCGTAGGTAAGCACTGGAAGGGTGCATTGATTAAACGCTTTTCTTTTAAGACATAATGGCATATTGCTCTTAAAAATTGTACTGCTTCTTCCAAAAGCTCTCCACCCAAGTTTTATACGTCGATTAATTTCTTCATCAATGTGACCTTCGCTTGATATCTGCTGTGAAAGTTAAATGTAGATATTGGTTACCTCCAGCTTTTCCCCATCAATCGATAAATCTTCAGCTCTTGTAAAAGCATTGTACATCAGTTTTGTCTTCTAAAAGTTCATTTTAATCCCACTTGTTTACACATATCAGCTAGTTCCTAGATCATACTCTGCAGTTATGAAGGGACTGTTGCATTGTTCTGTCGTATTGACAAAACAAATGTGGTAATTTCTTAACTTACTGATTTTTGTATACTTTATACTTTCTGCTTCTTTCGATGACTAAAGCTCTGTTTTGTAGTCTTACTTCATTTACCGAGAAATATAAGTTAAATACAATGCTTACGTGGGATTGAAAGCTTCTAAATCCCTTAGAAATTCGGTTGTTGCAATATAAAAAAGAATTTGCAAAACTTTTTCCCCCAAGTTAAGGCAAAGAAATATCCTTTTCGGAAAAGAACTATTATCTTTGCGGTTTAAGAAATCCTTCCGGGCAAATCAAAATCAAAGTACACCTATTTTACAGGAAAAACTTCTTTTCAGGACGAAAAGATAAAAGGCAGTGAAGTTCTTTCTTATCGGAATGGGCACTTACTTTCGCATTTCGTTGTCCAGAGAAATGGAATAGCGAAGTCACTGGGGACCGAACTGAGGTTCCGTTAGGCAAGAAGCAAATAGTTTACCGACAGGATTGAAAGGCGATACCCAGTAACTACCGAAGACCTGTCAATACTCTTTTCGACCGTTTTACGGGGAGCGTCTAAAGATTCTAAGTTTCTGCCTGAACAAAAAAAAAATTATTTGAAAGAATTCTGTCTTCAAAAAATTTGCTGAGTTTTTTTACTTATATTACTAGAGCAATATGCCAGGTCTTTCGGAAAATAATGGCCAATTTGGAGCGTAAGAGTGAAAGAGACATACCTCATAGCACACAACCTTGTTTTTATTCCAAATAGGTGCCTTCAGCAGCTACACACCTCTGCCAGTGAGTGACTAGTGCTTCCGTGCAAGTCCGGAGGAAATCTGGCTCCCTGGATGCAAGAAAGTCCCAGAATGCAATTTCGGCCTTTTCTCGGCTTCTGAAGGTACACACTTCTGCCAGCGAGTGATAATTGCTTCCGTGCAAGCCCGGGGGAAATCTGGCTCCCTGGATGCAAGAAAGTCCCAGAATGCAATTTCGGGATTTTCTCGGTTTCTGAAGGTACACACCTTTGCCAGCGAGTGACAATTGCTTCCGTGCAAGTCCGGGAGAAATCTGGCTCCCTGGATACAAGAAAGTCCCATAATGCAATTTCGGGATTTTCTCGGTTTCTGAAGGTACACACCTCTGCCAGCGAGTGACAAGTGCTTCCGTGCAAGTCCGGAGGAAATCCGGCTCCCTGGATGCAAGAAAGTCCCAGAACGCAATTTCGGCCTTTTGTCGGTTTCTGAATGCCAGCGAGTGACAAGTGCTTCCGTGAAAGTCCGGAGGAAATCTGGCTCTCTGGATGCAAGAAGTCCCGGAACGCAATTTCGGCCTTTTCTCGGTTTCTGAATGCCAGCGAGTGACAGGTGCTTCCGTTCAAGTCCGGAGGAAATCTGGCTCCCTGGATGCAAGAGAGTCCCAGAATGTAATTTCGATCTTTTCTCGGTTTCTGAAGGTGCACGCCTGTGCCAGCGAGTGACTTGTGCTTCCGTGCAAGTCCGGAGGAAATCCGGCTCCCTGGATGCAAGAAAGTCCCAGAACGCAATTTCGGCCTTTTGTCGGTTTCTGAAGGCACACACCTCTGCCAGCGAGTGACAATTGCTTCCCTGCAAGTCCGGAGAAAATCTGGCTTCCTGGATGCAAGAAGTCCCAGAATGTAATTTCGGCCTTTTGTCGGTTTCTGAAGGCACACACCTCTGCCAGCGAGTGACAACTGCTTCCGTGCAAGTCCGGAGGAAATCCGGCTCCCTGGATGCAAGAAAGTCCCAGAATGTAATTTCGGTCTTTTATCGGTTTCTGAAGGCACACACCTCTGCCAGCGAGTGACAATTGCTTCCGTGCAAGTCCGGAGGAAATCTGTCTCCCTGGATGCAAGAAAGTCCCAGAATGTAATTTCGGTCTTTTGTCGGTTTCTGAAGGCACACACCTCTGCCAGCGAGTGACAACTGCTTCCGTGCAAGCCCGGGGGAAATCTGGCTCCCTGGATGCAAGAAAGTCCCAGAATGCAATTTCGGGATTTTCTCGGTTTCTGAAGGTACACACCTCTGCCAGCGAGTGACAAGTGCTTCCGTGAAAGTCCGGAGGAAATCTGGCTCTCTGGATGCAAGAAGTCCCGGAACGCAATTTCGGCCTTTTCTCGGTTTCTGAATGCCAGCGAGTGACAGGTGCTTCCGTTCAAGTCCGGAGGAAATCTGGCTCCCTGGATGCAAGAAAGTCCCAGAATGTAATTTCGATCTTTTCTCGGTTTCTGAAGGTGCACGCCTGTGCCAGCGAGTGACTTGTGCTTCCGTGCAAGTCCGGAGGAAATCCGGCTCCCTGGATGCAAGAAAGTCCCAGAACGCAATTTCGGCCTTTTGTCGGTTTCTGAAGGCACACACCTCTGCCAGCGAGTGACAATTGCTTCCGTGCAAGTCCGGAGAAAATCTGGCTTCCTGGATGCAAGAAGTCCCAGAACGCAATTTCGGCCTTTTGTCGGTTTCTGAAGGCACATACCTCTGCCAGCGAGTGACAACTGCTTCCGTGCAAGTCCGGAGGAAATCCGGCTCCCTGGATGCAAGAAAGTCCCAGAATGTAATTTCGGTCTTTTATCGGTTTCTGAAGGCACACACCTCTGCCAGCGAGTGACAATTGCTTCCGTGCAAGTCCGGTGGAAATCTGTCTCCCTGGATGCAAGAAAGTCCCAGAATGCAATTTCGGCCTTTTCTCGGCTTCTGAAGGTACACACCTCTGCCAGCGAGTGATAATTGCTTCCGTGCAAGACCGGGGAAATCTGGCTCCCTGGATGCAAGAAAGTCCCAGAATTCAATTTCGGGATTTTCTCGGTTTCTGAAGGTACACACCTCTGCCAGCGAGTGACAAGTGCTTCCGTGAAAGTCCGGAGGAAATCTGGCTCTCTGGATGCAAGAAGTCCCGGAACGCAATTTCGGCCTTTTCTCGGCTTCTGAAGGTACACACCTCTGCCAGCGAGTGACAGGTGCTTCCGTTCAAGTCCGGAGGAAATCTGGCTCCCTGGATGCAAGAAAGTCCCAGAATGTAATTTTGATCTTTTCTGGGTTTCTGAAGGTGCACGCCTGTGCCAGCGAGTGACTTGTGCTTCCGTGCAAGTCCGGAGGAAATCCGGCTCTCTGGATGCAAGAAAGTCCCAGAACGCAATTTCGGCCTTTTGTCGGTTTCTGAAGGCACACACCTCTGCCAGCGAGTGACAATTGCTTCCGTGCAAGTCCGGAGAAAATCTGGCTTCCTGGATGCAAGAAGTCCCAGAACGCAATTTCGGCCTTTTGTCGGTTTCTGAAGGCACACACCTCTGCCAGCGAGTGACTTGTGCTTCCGTGCAAGTCCGGAGGAAATCCGGCTCCCTGGATGCAAGAAAGTCCCAGAATGTAATTTCGGTCTTTTATCGGTTTCTGAAGGCACACACCTCTGCCAGCGAGTGACAATTGCTTCCGTGCAAGTCCGGAGGAAATCTGTCTCCCTGGATGCAAGAAAGTCCCAGAATGTAATTTCGGTCTTTTGTCGGTTTCTGAAGGCACACACCTCTGCCAGCGAGTGACAACTGCTTCCGTGCAAGTCCGGAGGAAATCCGGCTCCCTGGATGCAAGAAAGTCCCAGAATGTAATTTCGGTCTTTTATCGGTTTCTGAAGGCACACACCTCTGCCAGCGAGTGACAATTGCTTCCGTGCAAGTCCGGTGGAAATCTGTCTCCCTGGATGCAAGAAAGTCCCAGAATGTAATTTCGGTCTTTTATCGGTTTCTGAAGGCACACACCTCTGCCAGCGAGTGACAATTGCTTCCGTGCAAGTCCGGTGGAAATCTGTCTCCCTGGATGCAAGAAAGTCCCAGAATGCAATTTCGGCCTTTTCTCGGCTTCTGAAGGTACACACCTCTGCCAGCGAGTGATAATTGTTTCCGTGCAAGCCCGGGGAAATCTGGCTCCCTGGATGCAAGAAAGTCCCAGAATGCAATTTCGGCCTTTTCTCGGCTTCTGAAGGTACACACTTCTGCCAGCGAGTGATAATTGCTTCCGTGCAAGCCCGGAGGAAATCTGGCTCCCTGGATGCAAGAAAGTCCCAGAATGCAATTTCGGGATTTTCTCGGTTTCTGAAGGTGCACACCTTTGCCAGCGAGTGACAATTGCTTCCGTGCAAGTCCGGCAGAAATCTGGCTCCCTGGATGCAAGAAAGTCCCATAATGCAATTTCGGGATTTTCTCGGTTTCTGAAGGTACACACCTCTGCCAGCGAGTGACAAATGCTTCCGTGCAAGTCCGGAGGAAATCCGGCTTCCTGGATGCAAGAAAGTCCCAGAACGCAATTTCGGCCTTTTGTCGGTTTCTGAATGCCAGCGAGTGACAGGTGCTTCCGTTCAAGTCCGGAGGAAATCTGGCTCCCTGGATGCAAGAAAGTCCCAGAATGTAATTTCGATCTTTTCTAGGTTTCTGAAGGTGCACGCCTGTGCCAGCGAGTGACTTGTGCTTCCGTGCAAGTCCGGAGGAAATCCGGCTCCCTGGATGCAAGAAAGTCCCAGAACGCAATTTCGGCCTTTTGTCGGTTTCTGAAGGCACACACCTCTGCCAGCGAGTGACAATTGCTTCCGTGCAAGTCCGGAGGAAATCCGTCTCCCTGGATGCAAGAAAGTCCCAGAATGTAATTTCGGTCTTTTATCGGTTTCTGAAGGTACACACCTCTGCCAGCGAGTGACAATTGCTTCCGTGCAAGTCCGGAGGAAATCCGGCTCCCTGGATGCAAGAAAGTCCCAGAACGCAATTTCGGCCTTTTGTCGGTTTCTGAAGGCACACACCTCTGCCAGCGAGTGACAACTGCTTCCGTGCAAGTCCGGAGGAAATCCGGCTCCCTGGATGCAAGAAAGTCCCAGAATGTAATTTCGGTCTTTTATCGGTTTCTGAAGGCACACACCTCTGCCAGCGAGTGACAATTGCTTCCGTGCAAGTCCGGAGGAAATCTGTCTCCCTGGATGCAAGAAAGTCCCAGAATGTAATTTCAGTCTTTTGTCGGTTTCTGAAGGCACACAGCTCTGCCAGCGAGTGACAACTGCTTCCGTGCAAGTCCGGAGGAAATCCGGCTCCCTGGATGCAAGAAAGTCCCAGAATGTAATTTCGGTCTTTTATCGGTTTCTGAAGGCACACACCTCTGCCAGCGAGTGACAATTGCTTCCGTGCAAGTCCGGTGGAAATCTGTCTCCCTGGATGCAAGAAAGTCCCAGAATGTAATTTCGGTCTTTTATCGGTTTCTGAAGGCACACACCTCTGCCAGCGAGTGACAATTGCTTCCGTGCAAGTCCGGTGGAAATCTGTCTCCCTGGATGCAAGAAAGTCCCAGAATGCAATTTCGGCCTTTTCTCGGCTTCTGAAGGTACACACCTCTGCCAGCGAGTGATAATTGCTTCCGTGCAAGTCCGGGAAAATCTGGCTCCCTGGATGCAAGAAAGTCCCAGAATGCAATTTCGGGATTTTCTCGGTTTCTGAAGGTACACACCTCTGCCAGCGAGTGACAAGTGCTTCCGTGAAAGTCCGGAGGAAATCTGGCTCTCTGGATGCAAGAAGTCCCGCAACGCAATTTCGGCCTTTTCTCGGTTTCTGAATGCCAGCGAGTGACAAGGTGCTTCCGTTCAAGTCCGGAGGAAATCTGTCTCCCTGGATGCAAGAAAGTCCCAGAATGTAATTTCGATCTTTTCTCGGTTTCTGAAGGTGCACGCCTGTGCCAGCGAGTGACTTGTGCTTCCGTGCAAGTCCGGAGGAAATCCGGCTCCCTGAATGCAAGAAAGTCCCAGAACGCAATTTCGGCCTTTTGTCGGTTTCTGAAGGCACACACCTCTGCCAGCGAGTGACAATTGCTTCCGTGCAAATCCGGAGAAAATCTGGCTTCCTGGATGCAAGAAGTCCCAGAACGCAATTTCGGCCTTTTGTCGGTTTCTGAAGGCACACACCTCTGCCAGCGAGTGACAACTGCTTCCGTGCAAGTCCGGAGGAAATCCGGCTCCCTGGATGCAAGAAAGTCCCAGAATGTAATTTCGGCCTTTTCTCGGCTTCTGAAGGTACACACCTCTGCCAGCGAGTGATAATTGCTTCCGTGCAAGCCCGGGGAAATCTGGCTCCCTGGATGCAAGAAAGTCCCAGAATGCAATTTCGGGATTTTCTCGGTTTCTGAAGGTACACACCTCTGCCAGCGAGTGACAAGTGCTTCCGTGAAAGTCCGGAGGAAATCTGGCTCTCTGGATGCAAGAAGTCCCGCAACGCAATTTCGGCCTTTTCTCGGTTTCTGAATGCCAGCGAGTGACAGGTGCTTCCGTTCAAGTCCGGAGGAAATCTGGCTCCCTGGATGCAAGAAAGTCCCAGAATGTAATTTCGATCTTTTCTCGGTTTCTGAAGGTGCACGCCTGTGCCAGCGAGTGACTTGTGCTTCCGTGCAAGTCCGGAGGAAATCCGGCTCCCTGAATGCAAGAAAGTCCCAGAACGCAATTTCGGCCTTTTGTCGGTTTCTGAAGGCACACACCTCTGCCAGCGAGTGACAATTGCTTCCGTGCAAATCCGGAGAAAATCTGGCTTCCTGGATGCAAGAAGTCCCAGAACGCAATTTCGGCCTTTTGTCGGTTTCTGAAGGCACACACCTCTGCCAGCGAGTGACAACTGCTTCCGTGCAAGTCCGGAGGAAATCCGGCTCCCTGGATGCAAGAAAGTCCCAGAATGTAATTTCGGCCTTTTCTCGGCTTCTGAAGGTACACACCTCTGCCAGCGAGTGATAATTGCTTCCGTGCAAGCCCGGGGGAAATCTGGCTCCCTGGATGCAAGAAAGTCCCAGAATGCAATTTCGGGATTTTCTCGGTTTCTGAAGGTACACACCTCTGCCAGCGAGTGACAAGTGCTTCCGTGAAAGTCCGGAGGAAATCTGGCTCTCTGGATGCAAGAAGTCCCGGAACGCAATTTCGGCCTTTTCTCGGTTTCTGAAGTTACACACCTCTGCCAGCGAGTGACAGGTGCTTCCGTTCAAGTCCGGAGGAAATCTGGCTCCCTGGATGCAAGAAAGTCCCAGAATGTAATTTCGATCTTTTCTCGGTTTCTGAAGGTGCACGCCTGTGCCAGCGAGTGACTTGTGCTTCCGTGCAAGTCCGGAGGAAATCCGGCTCCCTGGATGCAAGAAAGTCCCAGAACGCAATTTCGGCCTTTTGTCGGTTTCTGAAGGCACACACCTCTGCCAGCGAGTGACAACTGCTTCCGTGCAAGTCCGGAGGAAATCTGGCTCCCTGGATGCAAGAAAGTCCCAGAATGTAATTTCGGTCTTTTATCGGTTTCTGAAGGCACACACCTCTGCCAGCGAGTGACAATTGCTTCCGTGCAAGTCCGGTGGAAATCTGTCTCCCTGGATGCAAGAAAGTCCCAGAATGTAATTTCGGTCTTTTATCGGTTTCTGAAAGCACACACCTCTGCCAGCGAGTGACAACTGCTTCCGTGCAAGTCCGGAGAAAATCTGGCTTCCTGGATGCAAGAAAGTCCCAGAATGCAATGTCGGCGTCCTCTCGGTTTCTGAAGGTCCTGTCCTTGAGATAATTGCTAAAATGCATGAACAGGTGGATATCGGTAGAGACCAAGTCAGGCGATTAAGCTGAATGTGGGAGGGTTTCGAACCTTAGTTCCTGTAGTTTCTGTTTCGTCATTTGTGACACGCGTGGTCGCGCGTTGTCATGCAGAAGGATAGGAGACTTCTTGTTCACAAAGATGGCTGTTTAGAACACAATTTCTGGGGCATTTGGTCAATTTCTTCACAGTATGTGACTAAAGTAATGCTTTGACCAGCATTAAAGAACCTGTAGTGTATGACACCGTGAACAGTCCACTACACTGTCGACAAAACATTCTTTAGCGTCAACCTTGCTTTAGGATGTTTTTCGGTGGCTCACTATGGCCCAGCCACTGTCCAGATCGCTTGCGGTTGTCTTATAACACCCACATTCCATCACAGGTTACAATGCGATCATGTAGGGGCTCCTTTTCGTTGCGAAGCAGGAGGTCTCAAACCGTACTGCACATCTCAAACCGTATTTGTTTCTGATTCTTCCTTCAGTTCATGTGGGACCCACGTATCGAACTTCTTGACCTTCTTGACCTTACCAATTCGGTGGCGATGTTCGGAAATGGTTGACACCGACACACTGTACTATTTGGCGAGTTCTCTGACAGTGTCGCGAGGATTTGCCTCCACATTTAGCTTCAGAGCGTCGTTATCAATGACCGAATATCGTTCTCGGTCCTCCTCCTTTACTAGGCTCGTGTCACCGGAACAAAACTTTTCAAACCTCCGAAGAACAGTACGCTCAGATGTTGCCTCTACACCCTATGCCTCGAACAAGCCTGATTTACATTATTGTACAGGTGATTGTGCGATGTTTATATATCAGTCTGCGGAGCGCTTAAGATAAAAGCTATTATATTGGGTTGTTGGAAAAGTCATGATGTATTTTGGCACCCGATGGCGGTTGGGCGGTTTTGGAAGTACTAGAAGCATGCGCAGCTCTGTTATCACTATGGCATTCGACAGGTGCTAGTTCTAGCTGCAGTCTAAAGGAAATAGTGAGCGATTTGGTTGATTGGCGGAGATTTGACATCTAGTTGATGATGGAAGACCAAACTGTGCATTTTCGCCATATTTTACTGTTTTACTTCCGTAAAGGGAAGAACGCTCATGATACTCTGACTTAGACCGTAGACAGTTTATGTAAGGGTCGGAGCCGGGGGTCAAGGGGGGGGCATACAAAATTTTCGTTATTTTAGTTAAAATTTCTACAGTTTTCAATTTAAAATCACTAAATTTGGTGTACTATCTCATAGTACTCTGACTTAGACCGCAGACGGTTTTGGGAAGGGGTCGGATCCCGGGGGTCAAAGGGCCCCCATACAAAATTTTCATAAAATGTTCTACAGTTTTCAATTTACAACCACCAAATTTAGTATATTATCTCATGATACTCTGACTTAGACCGTAGACAGTTTTTGGAAGGGGTTGGAGTCAGGGGGTCAAGGGGCCCCCCCATACAAAATGTTCGTAAAACGTTCTACATTTTTCTATTTACAACTACCAAATTTGGTATATTATCTCATGATACTCTGACTTAGACCGTAGACAGTTTTTGGAAGAAGTCAGAGCCAGGGGGTCAAGGGGACCCCTACACAAAATTTTCGTAAAAAGTTCTACAGTTTTCAATTTAGAACCACCAAATTCGGTATACTATCTCATGGTCCTCTAACTTAGACCGTAGACGGTTTTTAGAAGGGGTCCGAACCCGGGGTGAAAAGGTCCCCACAGAACATTTTCGTAAAATCTACAGTTTTCATTTCAGAACCACCAAATTTGGTATACTATGTCATGTTACTTTGACCGTAGACGGTTTTCGGAAGGGGTCGGAGCCCGGGGTCAAGGGGCCCCCATACAAAATGTTCATAAAAAGTTCCATTTTTTAGTTTTACGCTAGCTTTCACCACCAACAGTCTGTTCCATCAGGCAGAAATATAATGTTATGAAAATAGAGAGTTTCAGATATTCAAAATTCAAAACGATAAACTAAAGGACGATCAATGCCAATGTCAAGTCGCATGCACGCGATATGACATAAGAACTTTACATTTCAGTGACGCGGGATTTTCAGAAGCGCACGCCAGATGTACGGCAGTTCTATACATAGATGTCTCCTCGAAGGTAAGCATTTCCATTCCTTTTTTTCATTCATAAAATCTCACCTGCCGAACTTGATGATTCCACGGATATTTACCCGGGAAATACCAGGTACCCCTGCTAGCAATACTATAAAACAATAGATTTCAACATTTTTTAAAGATACATGAAAGTTATTGTCTGTTAATGAAAAAGATCCCAATTCTAAAGCATTCTGTTCTTCGAAATATCACATTGAAAAAAAAATACTTAATTTGTGGTTAGTCTTACTACTGAAAAAATTAAATAATTAGAAGCTTATTCAAAAAATAATAAAGTAACACAGAAAATAAAATAATTAAATCACTCGTATTAATGAAAAAAAAAAAAAAAGATTCATCATTGCGAGATTAGTTTTGCCTTAAACGTGAGTGCAGTTCCCAAGACTTTCTGGCTCAGTAGTTAAGACGCGCGGCTAAGCGGCTAACTACTGAGCCAGAAAGCATTCTGTTCTTCGAAATATCACATTGAAAAAAATACTTAATTTGTGGTTAGTCTTACTACTGAAAAAATTAAATAATTAGAAACCTATTCAAAAAATAATAAAGTAAAACAGAAAATAAAATAATTAAATCACTCGTATTAATGAAAAAAAAAAAAAAGATTCATCATTGCGAGATTAGTTTTGCCTTAAACGTGAGTGCAGTTCCCAAGACTTTCTGGCTCAGTAGTTAAGACGCGCGGCTAACTACTGAGCCAGAAAGCATTCTGTTCTTCGAAATATCACATTGAAAAAAATACTTAATTTGTGGTTAGTCTTACTACTGAAAAAATTAAATAATTAGAAACCTATTCAAAAAATAATAAAGTAAAACAGAAAATAAAATAATTAAATCACTCGTATTAATGAAAAAAAAAAAAAGATTCATCATTGCGAGATTAGTTTTGCCTTAAACGTGAGTGCAGTTCCCAAGATGATGATTTGTCATTTTTTTGTAGGACTTTCGTCCACAGTGAGTAGAGTTTAGGTCCCAGCCACCTACAGCGAGATCGCCTTTTGGGCAGGACACAGAAACGGAAGGAATGAGAGCAAGTCTAGCGACTTTGACAGAACAGTTTGTAGTGAGATTAGAGTACAGTAGATGGCGCCACCGTACAAGTACGATATTGCACATAGAGGGGTGAGAGAATTTCAGGGGGACATAGGAAAGGATACCAATTTAACCAGTGGGTCCAGCCTGGGGGCCGTCACTTAACGTGCTTGTCCGATATTCAGCGATTGTTAGTAAATCACACCATCTCCGAAAGATCAGCTCAGGCTTGAGCCTGGGGACCTTGCATCGACAGTCTGAATTACTAACCACTAAGCCATCCGCGGCTTGCAGTTCCCAAGACTTTCTGGCTCAGCAATTTAGACGCGGGGCTTGTGCTGACCTAACACAATCGACCCGAGTACGTTTCCAGGCACCGGCGGGAAAGTATTCACTAGCGTAAGAGCGGAATAATTCAGCGTCTACGATTTTGCGAGATTTTTCTGTCTAAGTACGGAAATACTTGAAACAGACTTCTCTGAAATAAACGAAATTCCTGATTACGGAAAATCTGTGGAAATACGGAACTTAACACAAAACGGGCACTTTTAAAAATGGAAATTTCGTTAAAAGACAGACACTTACCGGCAATTTTGCTGCACGTTATTTTCGGAAATGTTCCGTGAATTCACACCACTTATTTTTCACAGTGCTCACGTCGGAAAAAAATTTATCAACGAATTTGCATCACATTTTGTCAAAAACTTAACGAAACTTGCGAAGACACATGCTTAAAGTTACAAAAAGTCTATGCATGAGTCGTGCACAAGTTTATAAGTGGTATAAACATTTGAAAGATGGTCGTGAAAGTGTAGAGTGCGTTGATTTCCCGACACCTCGCGGAAGCAAATCGGCGATCCCAGCGCCCCTTACGTGTGCTGACATTAACACCGGAACATCGCCGGCTCCGTGTGCAGTTTTTCCAGGCCAGAGTGACGTGGAACGTCACAGACTGGCGACGTGTGGTGTTTATAGACGAGTGCTGCTTAGTTTTGGTGACAGATGATCATCGTGTCCGGGTGTGGAGGTCCTCGGGTCAACAGCACAATCCCAACCTCGCTATCGAGCACCACACCTCCCCCACTGCAGGCATTATGGTCTGGGACCCATTGACTACGATAGCCGGTCAGCTCCAGTAGTGGTACGTGGATCATTGATGGGCCAGCAGTATGTGGATGAGATCCTACTGCCCCATGTGCTCCCATTCCTAGCAGGGTTTCCAGGTGCGCTACACAAGTAGGATAATTCCCGCCCGCACACTGCTCGGGTTGCCCAGAACTGCCTACGTCGTGTCCAGAACCTTCCATGGCCTGCCCGCTCCCCGGACATGTACGCTATCGAGCATGTTTGGGACCAGTTGAAACGTCGGCTGCCGCAGTGCCGCAAGTACGGGAGAAAGGAGAGCTCAACGCCTCTGCATGCTGCACGCATGTAGAACGAAAGGTCAATGGCGGAGAGTTCTGCGCCATGCAGAGCGAAAGGTCAATGGAGGAGAGTTCTGCGCCATGCAGAGCGAAAGGTCAATGGAGGAAAGTTCTGTGCCATGCAGGGCGAAAGGTCAATGGAGGAGAGTTCTACGCCATGCAGAGCGAAAGGTCGATGGAGGAGAGTTCTGCGCCACTGCATGCTTGCATGCAGAGCAACTAGCGATGAGAGTTCTGTGCCTCTGCATGCTATCTAACATTGTTACAAATATTTAAGAATGCTTACGAACAAATTATTTTTGCGATGGCAACACGAAGAAAAAATTTTTGTAGTGGCAACACATAACGTTGTTTTTATTGAAGTAGTTCTTCTTCATTGATTTCTATAGATACACATATAGAGTGTGAGGACGGGGGCGGGGGTGGGGGCGTGACATGCAGAGTGAGACCTGTTCGATACGAATATATTTTTTCACGTGTTTTGGGAAATTTTGATTTCTACAAGTGTTTTACTGGGAAAGTTTTCGAAAATGTTCTGTTGGTTCTTAGCTAGATTTGAACCCTCAACCATTCTCATGGAAGTCAGTTATCATAACCACTGAACCAAAAAGACATTGCTGAGTTGTCTTTCGTGGAGTTATAATACTTTAGCCACTAAACAAGATATACTACGCCCTAGTGGATGCATTGAAGCGATTACTGACCATAAAAAACACTTGTTGTCATTATTTTGAATATTTAATACAGCCTTTTTTGCTGTTAATTTACAAGGTAAAGGAAAGTATGATGTGGCTGCTAATGGCACATATTGCGCAATTTTAATTTGTAGCTCTAGCACTGTTTTCAAAGTCCATCCGCTACCGAGAGAATGAAAATCTTGAAAGGATGTTTGAATTTTTGCATATGCCGTATCGATATGATTTTCTAATACATCACACGTTAAAGTAGCAGTACACTTGTTTCGAAAAAAATGATGTAATCACTTCTTCATCGTCTTCTTTTGTTTTACGAGTAAACTCAAGTTTCACATTCAAACAACATTTTATCGTTCCTCGCATGGGCGGCGGAAGTTAGGGGACACGGGGGTCTGGACTCCCTCTGGAATCTTATGGTCCCCCTCACTGAGGGGTCCACCCAGGAAGCATCTTAAAAATATGTGGTTCACATATAATTTACAGTTTTTTTAACGATTTCCCGGATACCGTCACCATGCTTCGCAGTTTTTTTTTTTTTTTTTTTTTTTTTGGGAAAATTCTTTATGTACACTTTTGAAACTTGATTTCGCATAAATAATACTGAAAAGTTAATTCAATGCTCTGTTTTTCTCCTTAAAAAGATCGTTAAAGAATTCTTTAAATCACTTTAAAACATTAATCAGGGCGGAGAAGGAGCCTCTCCTTCTCTCTGTGAGTTCTTCCTCCCCCCCCCGAGTCCGAATGTGTCTTACTCGAGATCAGAAAACCCATTAAATATTTACATCTGAGAAATAAATAACTGAACAAATGAACTCGAACTCAAATTAAGCAGTATACTACTTGTTGTGCACAGAGCACAAATCTTTCTTGGTGTTTTGACATATAGGAGATAAACGATTCTGGACGAATGTGCGTGTGTTTTCGGCCTGTCATATTGCTAGGAAAACTGGCCGTGTTTGAGCAACTGTAATATTAGACATAATATCAAGGGGCAGGAAAAGGCACAGAACAATACCACGCGAAAGATGGAGCAGAGACATTAATGTAATTGTACCATATGTGGATGAAATACGAAAGACTGCTAGAGTGACTTGGCAAAGACAGGTTCAAGACAGAAAGTTGTGGAAGGTACTTGGGGGAGACCTTCATCCAGCAGTGGATTGAAAATGGTTGTTGATGATATGTACGAGTATATACTCATCTACCGACGGTGATTTATTTCTCTCTCTCTCTCTCTCTGTCTCTTTCTCTCTCTCCTTACTTTTTTTTTAAATTGTTTTCGCTCTAAGCGAAGTTGGACACCCCCCGGAAAATATTAGGTTCTGCCGCCCATGGCTCCTCGTGAACTGATTTGATTTTCAAGGAGTGCACACACATCTTCTCTCACACTATTGAGAAGTATGTAACGTATACTCTAGATTCAGTTGTAACGTATACTCTATATTCACTTTCCTTTTGATTTTACTATCTCTGGTTATTTTATTTTACTATGTAAAATATCTTCCTACTGAACGAAATATTATTTCACCCGCTGAATGAGATCTGGCAATGAGTGTAAGTCATGACGTGGTGGTAGCTAGTATATAGGCGCGTTCATCGAGACTTAGAGAGCTTTTGTGTTGTTATGAGGAGAGCTTGTGGTCGTTAAGAGAGAGCGTGTATAAAACGAGGAGAGATTATTCATTATTGTTCTACAAGTGTTGTGTGTGCCTTAGTTGACCAAGAGTCGTTGAAATAAAGAAGTTTTCAGTAAGTCAGTCTTTCTCAATTCATAGTTTTTGTCAGACCTCTGTCTGGCTGTTAGGTTTATAACATTTATTTGATTCCTATAAATAACCAGCGTTGAGACTTTGTTTAAGTTCGTAATTAACTAGTAACAACACCCTTTTGAATTCATTATTTTGAAGCTTAGTACAAGTATATCATTAGCTAGCTGGTAGGAAGAGAATCATTCATAATAATTAGCTTAGCGAAAAGTGAATAAAGCTAATTCATTATACAGTTTCCTTTTGATTTTACTATCTCTGGTTATTTTATTTTCCTATGTAAATTATCTTCTTACTTAAGTCATGACGTGGTGGTAGCCAGTATAAATAGGCGCGCTCAACGATACCAAGAGAGCTTTGTTTTATGTGCGGAGAGCTTCGTTTTATGTGATTAGGTTCTTCTTCATTATTGTGATGCGATTCTACGAAAGTTCGGATATTCAGTAGTAGTGTGACTAGTAGAGTGTGTGTTGGATGATACCAGGAGTTTTCCAATAAAAGGTTTTAAAGTGAGTACATTTTTCTCAGTTCATATTAGTGTCAGACCTCTGTCTGGCCGTTAGGTCTCTTTCATTAAGTGTCTCCATTACGTCCAGGCATAAAACTTTATTCATTATAATAATTACCACACAACCAGCAGTAAAACCTTATTCATTATAAGTAGTTGAAAATCGCTTTCAACACTTGGTTCCGGATGTATGAAGGTCGTCGAAAAGGCGTTCAGTGCTTCCTTACGTTGAAAATTTTTCTTTTGCACTTCTGCTATTTTCACCTTTTGAGCTGGTGTAATAACAGAAGCAGCTCTTCTTTTCCGGGTGCCTTCGACTTCGCGGCGGATAGTACGAACATGTTTTAGAAGATCTGACTTATATCATCATCATCATTGTCAACCATTATCAATCCACTGCTGGACGAAGGTCTCCCCAAGTTTCCTCCACAACGGTCTGTCTTGTGCCAGTCTCCCCCATGTCACTCCCGCATACTTTCGAATTTCATCCACCCATCTCCCATGTGGTCTTCTTCTAGGTCTTTTCCTGTCCCTTGGAATCCAATCTAAAATTTCGGCTGTCCATCGATGGTTTGTCCTTCTGGCAGTATGCCCAGCCCATTGCCATTTCAGGGATTTAACTCTGATCATGATGTCCTCCACTCTTGTCATTTTTCGGATCCACGTGTTCCTCTTCTTATCTCTCCTGGTTACACCAAGCATGCACCTCTCCATGCTGCTTTGAGTTGTCTGCAGCCTTTGTATGTCTCTTTTAGTTAAGGTCCACGTCTCTGCACCATACGTAAGCACTGAAAGAATGCATTGATCAAACACTTTTCTTTTAAGACATAATGGCATATTGTTCTTGAAAATTAAGCTGTTTCTTCCAAAGGCTCTCCAGCCAAGTTTCATACGCTGATTAATTTCTTCATCAATGTGACCCTCATTTGATATCTGCTGTCCAAGATAAACGTACGTGTCTGTTATCTCCAGCTTTTCTCCATCAATCGATAAATCTTCATTTCTTGTAAAAGCATTGTACATCACTTTTGTCTTCTGAAAGTTCATTTTTAATCCCACTTCTTTACTCTTGTCAGCAAGTTCCTGGACCATATACTCTGCAGCTCTGATGGGGTAGTTGCAAAAATGACTACGTCATCAGCAAAACGAAGGTGAGTTAGATAATCTCCATTAATCTTTATCCCTTTGTTTTCCCAGTTCAGTGATTGAAAGACATTTTCCAATGTGGCATTAAAGAGCTTCGGAGATATGGTGTCACCTTGTCTCACTCCCTTTCCAATTTTTATGTGTGTTGTATTTTCAAACAGCCGAATCTTTGCACTTGCATTTTCATAGATGTTATTAATAATATTAATGTATGCATCTTCAATACCGCAGGATTTCAGAGCCATTGTAACTGCTGATGGTTTCACCGAATCAAAGGCTTTTTCGTAATCGATAAAAGCCATGCACAATTGAAGTTCATATTCCCTCGCTCTTTCAATTAGTTCTCTCAGTACGTGGATATGATCTATTGTGCTGTAGCCACTCCTGAATCCAGCTTGTTCTCTCGGTTGAGCCATGTCCAGATTTACCTTCAAGCGGTGTGAAAGAACTTTAGTGAAGATTTTATAAACTACTGATAGGAGGCTGATAGGTCTGTAGTTCCTGAGATCCTCAATGTCACCTTTTTTATGTAGCAAGATCATTGTAGCGTTGTTCCAATCCTCAGGAATCTTCCCTTCATTAAGGCTTCGAGTGAAAATTTGGACGAGTACTGTTTCGATTTCTCCACTTGCTTCTTTAATGATGTCTATAGTAATTTCATCTTCTCCTGGAGCTTTTCCCCGCTTCATGTCCTTGATTGCATGTGCAACTTCTGCTGGGAGGACTGGAAGAACTCTGGTACTGGTACCTTTCATGATGTCTGGAGTACATGTATTATCCCTTTCAAAAATTTAGAGTATATAGAGATCTTTCACTCTTGTCAAAATTTCGCCTCTATTTCTTGTTACAGAACCATGCTGTGCTATAAATACAACTCGCACATGCGAATGGCTTTTCACCTGTGTGTGTTTTCATATGCCGATTCAACATGAATTTTTGATTAAACAATTTTCTACATGTTGTGCATGCATGACCATTTGAAGTTGATGGGTGTGCTGTTGAAAACTTGTCATCGTTAAGTGTTGCTGGTTGTACAACTTCTACGGGTGAATCTGGTACAAAGTTATCATCAATATCTTCAGTTGTGGGAAAATCACCCATTGCTTCATAAAATTCAGCATGTCCGAATAAAATGCGTTCTGCGGTTTCGTCACCAAACAGGGAAAGCATCTATAATAAAAATAAAAATAAAACATCAAGTATACTTTGAAAATGTTATTTTTTTATTTTTTTTAACTACACTGATGGCCACCCAAAATGCAACACCAAGAAAGACACGAAATAGCAAAGCCATTTACTGGACACATAACAACAGATACAAAGATGAAACGATTGAGCTTACAGGCCCGTGCGACTTGAGGAACACGCAGACATCAATAGTTCGTGTGGCCCCCATGGCTGGCAATAACTGCCGCTACACGCTGCGGCACCGAACGAAAGAGGCTTTGATGTGGGCTTGGGGTATGTCGGTCCAGGCTGCTTCCATACGTTGCCACAGTTCATCAGGCGTAACCGCGGTGGTGCTTGCCGGGCCACTCGGTTGCCGATCAGCGACCAGACGTGTTCGATGGGCGACATATCGAGAGAACAGGCCGGCCACGGCAGCAGTGACACCTGGTGTGCGTACTAGAGGGGTGCGGGTGTCATATCCAATTGCGTCCCAAACCATAACGCCAGGCGACGGAACAGTATGGCAATGCATAATGCAGGCGTCCTACAGTCTCTCGCCGCGGTGCCGCCACACGCGGATCTGACCATCGTGGTGTTGCAGGCAGAAGCGGGATTCGTCGGAGAAGACAATGTCGTGAAATTCCGTAATCCAGATGCGGCGTTCAACGGCCCAATGCCGGCGCACTCGCCGGTGGTGTAACGTCAATGCTAATCGTAGCAATGGTCGCCGTGCGACAAGTCACCGCTTCTGCAGACGACGTCGAACGTTACGTGCTGACACAGGTTGTTGCGCACAACACCCTAATTCCTGCGCTAACGTTTGTGATGTGGCGGTGCGAGCCGTCAATGCCCGCCGCACAACATGCCTGTCCTCTCGTTCGGTGGTGTGCCGTGGCTGTGAAAATCGCTCACGTCGGTCTGTCCGTCCCTTCTGCACCCACCGAATCCATACTCTCCTCACTGTGACTGGATGTTGTCCCACACGGGCGCCAATGTTTCGGTACGATAAACCGCTGTTGCGATAAGCCACTATTCGTCCTCTGTCGAACTCCGAAACGTGCTGGAATGACTGCCGTATTCTGCGACGAGGCATCAGGAAGCTTCCCACGCACAGGTCCGGAAGCACAGCACACTTCCACTACTTACACCCCGCCTTCTGTGCACCCTTCTTATAGCACTTCTCTGTGGCGTGCCGGGCGCACATGATTTGCATATGCCCTGCAATGCTAATCATTTGCATGTCCTCTAGCGGGCGACGCATGCTGAGAATTTCAGGCCAATCGGATGCTTCCTTCTTGGTGATGCATTTTGAAAAAAAAAACTTGCTGTAATACTTATGAAATAAATTTGGTATTCAGTACTGTATGCTCAGAAGTAAAATCCCTCATAAACACAATTTCACAGAAACATAAAATCTATTCCTCTGCTAAACTTATCTTGAACGTATTTTTAAAAATGTTTCCTTAAACACTTAAAACTGATATAAGTGATGTGGAGATTATAATAATGCGATGTTCAAAATATGAGCAAACGAAAACAAAAGAAAGAAAAATAGCATGAAAAAATAAATAAATTCTTACCTCTTGATCACACAAGTCCTGGGTGGTAAGGCCAGCTACGGGAAATTCCATACTCATAGAAAGATAAAGCGGTGGTGACTGGAGTCAAAAAAAGCGTCAGTAGTCACGATGAGTTTACTAAAGACTGGGAATCATGAAAGCAAATGATGACTATTTACATCGTAAAATGAAAGTAAATAAAAAAATCGGTAACTTGCACAAATTCGCTCTGTACAGGTTACGACTTCTCTCTCCCTCTCTCTCGCTCTTTTTCTTTTACGACTAAACAATGTTAGTCAAACCCCCACTATAGCTATATTATGAGGGGAGGTAGAAAGGCATCGGCATCTTTGTTCTTAACATACTACAGAGCCTTAGCTACGACACTACTCCCGTATGCATAGGTGAATTCCCTGAGAGAGAGTATGTTATTGTTTCGAAGAAACAATAAAGCCATAAATTTGCTTTTATACGTGTTACAGCTCCCTGTTTCGAAAATGCTTTACACACCTCTCTCTACTATAATTATATTAGGGGTAGGGTTATTCGAAGACATCGACACCTTTCTTCTTGAGATCACTAGCATCTTAGTTACAGCACTATACCTACGTATATGCGCAAGTCTACTATGTTAGAGAATGTGTCATTGTTTTCTTTTGTGCATGTGTTATAAAGTTCGCTTTTCACGGGTTGCATGTCCCTTTCGTCAATTCACAGGGGGGGGGGGGGCAGACTTCAGCTGCATGATCCTCAGGCAAAAAAACTATGTAAAAAGGTTGGCTATCTCTGTTCTTAACGCAGCTGTGCGTCTATGCTGCTGTGAAAGTTGTATGGTAGATAGGTATGTCCCCTATAGGCACACTCAATCGTATACAGTAGAAGACAATTGTTGCCATTGTAATGCCCAAAGATATTGCAAAATGGATAATCGTCCTAAATGTGTTGTAAATGATAAAGGATCAACTGCTTTTATTCAGAATTTGTATGAAGTCAAATTCAGTAACTAAACACTTTTGTTTTTACGTACATCTCATTTAGATTTCAATTGATTGAATCATCGCGTGCAAATGTATGCAAGGATTTGCACGTGATGACTCAAGCAATTGAGCATAATTCGCAAAATTATGCTCGCACATACACTCACTTACACTCACACAAAAAAGTGGAAAAAGTACGATTACTTTGGTAAATTCCTTTTTGATAAATTTTTGTTGGTCCTTAAAAGGATTTTTTGTTTTGTTTTGCTTCTTTTCTTTTTTTTTCCTCCATATTTTTATTAGTCCTGAAAAGGACTGTTTTTTTATTTCTTTTCTATGTTTTATTCAGTCCGTGTCGCTCTGCTGTATTTCCCTTTTGATCAAGCTGAAAATGCTCTCCACTTTTATAGAATTGAGGGACGTTTCACTTGCAAATTTCATTAAATCCCTTCTCTCTAAACGTTTAATGAATTTTTCAATACCTTCAGTGAAATCTGTTGCTAAACAGCCGTATAGAAATATTCATCTTCACATAAGACTTCAGATATATCTCAAGACTTTAACCTTGAAGTCTCAGTCAAATACAAAATTATGTATGCTGTTTCTAAGAACAGTCTTATGTAATCCCCTAGAAATTATATCGCTTCTTCCTCAGCAATGTGTCTATACGTATAGTAAGTTTCGCCTTATTTCTTGCATTTTTTCATGGTGTGGCGTTTTCTATCACGAGTAGAGTATGTTTTATTTACTTAAGCCATCAGGCTTAATATCTCAGTGTGAGATTCATAAATGTGAAAGCAAGTTTAAAAAAGTCCACCATGGAATCGCAAGAAAATTTCATTTTCAAGCTTTTTCAGGAGAAAAAATGGTTTTCTTTATCGTATTGAGTAAGAACCTAAGAAATAAATAGTGCAATGACAGGATAAGAGATTTCTGATTTGTGTCAATGGTTATCACCTTGACATCTCTTTTATCTTCGACATAACACAGAACACTCGCTGATTTGCCATTCTTGGAAGTCGAAATCGTAAAAACCGTAACCGAAAAATAAAAAAAGAAAGGAATCGAGTTTGCACGAAATCGTTTTCTGCTGCCATTCACAACTTTATATTTGACTTTCTTTTTTTAATCTGAGTATTCTGTAGCTACGTCTGCTGAGCAATAAATGTAATTTCCGAAGACCTTCCTGAGAAAAGCGCTCAGTTAAACAGATAACCGGTCGATGTTCTTTTTTCATAAAAGATGGAATTCTCTGGAGATTTGGGAACCCACTTTGTCTAAAAGAATACCTCAAATTCCCAAATGAAAAGAAACAGAAATAACTTGTTGTACTACGTATATACTGAAGTTTCAGATCATTACGAACATTCAGTAGCAACCAGACACATGACAGCCTATCTTACGTACGCAACTATGACGTTTTATTGTTTTTAGTTTACTTGTTTGAGGGTTTAAGATGGACGACTAGTGATTTTGCTCCCAATACTCCCAATGGAAGAAAATTCGAACCTATTTTCTCAGCGAAAAAAGATTTCCCATACTTCAAAATTGACCCACTGATAAAAAAAATCGTCCTAACTTAGATTCATTCATCAACAGGGTGCCACGTTGCTTCAACTATCCGCAGTTTGTTCATGTCTTCTTGGTCCTTAAGGTGGACGTCTGATGATTTTACACCCTATACTCCCAATGGGAGAAATTTCGACCCTATTTTCTCAGTGCAAAGATTTCCCATACATCAAAATTCGCAGAGTGATAAAAAAAACATCCTAACTTAGATGCATTCTTCAACAGGGTGCCAAGTTGCTTCAACTAACCAGAGTAACATCCTAACTTGGATCCATTCTTCAACAGGGTGCCAAGTTGCTTCAACTATCCACAGTAGCATTCTAACTTAGATTCATTCTTCAACAGGGTGTCAAGTTGCTTCAACTATCCACAGTAGCATCCTAACTTAGATTCATTCTTCAACAGGGTGCCAAGTTGCTTCAACTATCCACAGTAACATCCTAACCTAGTTTCATTCTTAAACAGGGTGCCAAGTTGCTTGAACTGTCAACAGTAACATCCTAAATTAGATTCATTCTCAACAGGGTGCCAAGTTGCTTCAACTATCCACAGTAACATCCTAACCTAGTTTCATTCTTCAACAGGGTGACAAGTTGCTTGAACTGTCCACAGTAACATCCTAAATCAGATTCATTCTTCAACAAGGTGCCAAGTTGCTTCAACTATCCACAGTAACATCCTGACTTAGATTCATTCTTTAACAGGGTGCCAAGTTGCTTCAACTATCCACAGTAACATCCTAACTTACATTCATTCTTCAACAGGGTGTCAAGTTGCTTCAACTGTCCACAGTAATATCCTAACTTAGATTCATTCTTCAACAGAGTGCCAAGTTGCTTCAACTATCCATAGTAACATCCTAACTCAGATTCATTCTTCAACAGGGTGCCAAGTTGCTTCAAATATCCACAGTTTGTTCATGTCTTCTTGGCCCTTAAGGTGAAAGTCTAATGATTTCGCTCCCTATACTCCCAATGGAAAATAATTCCACACTATTTTCTCAGCGACGAAAGATTCCCATACATCAAAATTGGCCCACTAATAAAAAAACATCCTAACCTAGATTCATTCTTCAACAGGGTGCCAAGTTGCTTCAACTATCCACAGTAACATCATAACTTAGATCCATTCTTCAACAGGGAGCCAAGTTGCTTCAAAAGGGAGCCAAGTTGCTTCACCTATCCACAGTAACATCCTAACCCAGATTCATTCTTCAACAAGGTGGCAAGTTGCTTCAACTATCCACAGTAGAATCCTAACTTAGATCCATTCTTCAACCGGGTCCAGAGTAACATCCTGACTTAGATTCATTCTTTAACAGTGTGCCACGTTGCTTCAACTATCCACAGTAACATCCTAACTTACATTCATTCTTCAACAGGGTGTCAAGTTGCTTCAACTGTCCACAGTAATATCCTAACTTAGATTCATTCTTCAACAGAGTGCCAAGTTGCTTCAACTATCCATAGTAACATCCTAACTCAGATTCATTCTTCAACAGGGTGCCAAGTTGCTTCAACTATCCAGTTTGTTCATGTCTTCTTGGCCCTTAAGGTGGACGTCTAATGATTTTGCTCCCTATACTCCCAATGAAAAAACTTTTGACCCTATTTCCTCATCGAAGAAAGATTTCCCATACATCAAAATTGGCCCACTGATAAAAAGCATCCTAACTTAGATTCATTCTTCAACAGGGTGACAAGTTGCTTCAACTCTCCACAGTAACATCCTAACTTAGATTCATTCTTCAACAGGATGCCACGTTGCTTCAGCTATCCAGAGTAACATCCTAACTTAGATTCGTTTTTCAACAGGGTGCCAAGTTGCTTCAACTATCCACAGTTTGTTCATGTTTTCTTGGCCCTTAAGGTGAACATCTAATGATTTCGCTCCCTATACTCCCAATGGAAAAAAATCGACCCTATTTTCTCAGCGAAGAAAGCTTCCCATGCATCAAAATTGGCCCACTGATAAAAAAAACATCCTAACCTAGATTCATTCTTCAACAGGGTGCCAAGTTGCTTCTACTATCCACAGTAACATCATAACTTAGATCCATTCTTCAACAGGGAGCCAAGTTGCTTCAAAAGGGAGCCAAGTTGCTTCACCTATCCACAGTAACATCCTAACCCAGATTCATTCTTCAACAAGGTGGCAAGTTGCTTCAACTATCCACAGCAGAATCCTAACTTAGATCCATTCTTCAACCGGGTCCAGAGTAACATCCTGACTTAGATTCATTCTTCAACAGGGTGTCAAGTTGCTTCAACTATCCACAGTAGCATCCTAACTTAGATTCATTCTTCAACAAGGTGCCAAGTTGCTTGAACTGTCCACAGTAACATCCTAACTTAGATTCATTCTTCAACAGGGTGGCAAGTTGCTTCAACTATCCACAGTAGCATCCTAACTTAGATTCATTCTTCAACAGGGTGCCAAGTTGCTTTAACTATCCACAGTTTGTTCATGTCTTCTTGCCCTTAAGGTGAACGTCTAATGATTTCGCACCTTATACTCCCAATGGAAAAACTTTCGACCCTATTTTCTCAGCGAAGAAAGATTTCCGATACATCAAAATTGGCCCACTAATAAAAAAACATCCTAACCTAGATTCATTCTTCAACAGGGTGCCAAGTTGCTTCAACTATCCACAGTAACATCATAACTTAGATCCATTCTTCAACAGGGAGCCAAGTTGCTTCAAAGGGAGCCAAGTTGCTTCAAAAGGGAGCCAAGTTGCTTCACCTATCCACAGTAACATCCTAACCCAGATTCATTCTTCAACAAGGTGGCAAGTTGCTTCAACTATCCACAGTAGAATCCTAACTTAGATCCATTCTTCAACCGGGTCCAGAGTAACATCCTGACTTAGATTCATTCTTCAACAGGGTGTCAAGTTGCTTCAACTATCCACAGTAGCATCCTAACTTAGATTCATTCTTCAACAAGGTGCCAAGTTGCTTGAACTGTCCACAGTAACATCCTAACTTAGATTCATTCTTCAACAGGGTGGCAAGTTGCTTCAACTATCCACAGTAGCATCCTAACTTAGATTCATTCTTCAACAGGGTGCCAAGTTGCTTTAACTATCCACAGTTTGTTCATGTCTTCTTGCCCTTAAGGTGAACGTCTAATGATTTCGCACCTTATACTCCCAATGGAAAAACTTTCGACCCTATTTTCTCAGCGAAGAAAGATTTCCGATACATCAAAATTGACCCACTGATAAAAAAACATCCTAACTTAGATTGTACAATCGGTGTTTTTTTCCAAAAGCTTTCCTCAACTGTATTAAAAATCAATATCTTTACTTCGATGTAGTTATCATGTTTGCTTACAGGTGACGCCACTCTTCCTCGCTACTACATCAATGTAAAGTTATTGATTTTTTATATACACTGGTTTACTTAAATTAAGCAACAAACAGCAAATTCACGATAATTTGGCGAAATATAGTTGAAATTGCACGAAATTTGCATATTTTACTGGGAAAGGCATACATCATCGATGTACGGAAGGCAAATGAGTGGCGCTGGCAGCGCTTTATGCAAATGCGCAAGAGCATAAAACCAGGTGTTTCGGAGGGATTTGCCAATTCATGTGCGAAAGTGAATCACAAGATTTCGAGATAGCGAATTTGTTAACATGACTTCGCGACGTCATTTACCAGCGGAGTTAGCCTGCAGAGCGATAGGTCGACTCGTAGCAGGGCAACGACAGGCGGACGTCGCAAGACGGTTCAACATCCATCGTTCTGTGGTCAGCAGGATGTGGCAGCAGTTCCAAGCCACGCGTGCAACTTCTCGAGGGTAAAGCGAAGGTAGGCCGCGGGAGACGACCTCCGCGGATGACCGATACTTGAGGCTTTCGGCACGGCAGAACAGGACGGCAATACCGGCAGCCGCCGGACGGACGGTATCAGCTTCCACGGTACGCAGACGGCTACATGCTCAGCGATCCGTATTATGCGTGCCCTTGTCCCCCGCCACCGGAGGGAACGTTTCAATTGGGCACGAATGCATGTGAGCTGGACACAAAATCAGTGTAGGTTCGTTCTGTTCACTGATGAGTCGCGATACTGTTTACAGAGTGATTCTCGCCGAGTTTACATCTGGAGATAAAGGCCAGTACTTGCTATCTTCCCTCTAATATCCAAGAAAGGGACACCTATAGTGGTGGTAGTTTTCTTGTGTGGTCAGGCATATCGTTAGGCGGGCGTGCCGACCACTATGTGTTGCCACATGGAAACCTCAATGCTCAGAGGTATAGAGACAACATCCTGGACCCTACTGTTCGTCCGCATGCGGCCGCGATTGGCGATACATTTATACAGCAGGCGGATAAGTCGCGCCCTCTCACAGCTCCCCTCGTGCTCCAGTGCCTGGAAAAGGAGACTATAGTCCGTATGGAGTAGACAGCACGCTCACCCAATCTGAATCCCATTGAGCATGTCTGGGATGCTCTGGACAGGAGTGCTGCTGGCCTGCAGCCCCCTCCCCGAACCCTGCAGGGGCTCCGCACTGCTTTGCTCGAGCAGTGGACGCAGCTACCTACAGAACTGCTCGACACCATAAATAACAGCATGGAACATCACTGTAGGGCCTGTATTGCTGTTCGGGGTAACCACACTCCGTATTGAAGTACTTTTTCCCATTTAATATCGATGCCTATATTTCTGTATTTTCGTATTTGCATCACTCATACAAACTGTAAATGCTTTGTATCACATGCTCTTACGTTTCTTTGTTGCATTTCGTCTGATAAAGCTTACCATGGAATTTCATCCGAATCGGTTACATATTTTTTTGAGTTATAACGTTTTTTCCATGTGTTGCCTAATTTATGGAAACCAGTGTATGATAAACAAGTTAGCCGCCCCAGTGGCGCAGTGGTCTAAGCGATGGCCTCTGATCATTCGACCCAAAGGGGTCCGGGTTCGAATCGCGGTGAGGCATGGGTGTTGTATTTGCCTTACGGCACTGGCTCTCCCTTCCCTGGAACCAGTGACCCTGAATTAGAGACGGGCGACTGCTTATAGCCCATTGAGTTGCTCACGGTGGTCGTTAAACCTCCAATATGAAAAAAATTGAAAAAAATAAACAAGTTAGTTAAATCATGCAGTGCGTTAATTATTATACGTTTTCCATTGTACCAGAGATCATTATTCAAGTTATTACTCAAATTATGAGGATAATAGCTGTGGAATAAATTTCGCCCCTGTGTCCTGACCTTTGACCCCATTTCGATGATATTCAACAGAACCGGTTAACTATACTTCCGGAACAACATGGTAAAAAACCTTTGCCTCAATGGAAGCATTTTTAGTCAAGTTATGAAGCACAACGGTAATGGAATGGATTCCGTTCCTATGTCCTGACCTTTGACCCCATTTCGCCCATTTCCAACAGGGTTCGTCCCCCTACCTCATACTAAAATTTCATCGAAATCGAACCATTTTTACGCAAGTTATGACGCATAAGAGCAGTGGAGTGGATCCCGCTCCTATATCCTGCCCTTTGACCCTACTTCGTCCATTTTCAATAGGGTTCGTCCCCAGGTGGTCCACTACCACATATTAAAATTTCATCGAAATCGAACCATTTTTATGCAAGTTGTGACGCATAAGGGAAATGGAATGGATCACTTTCCTATGTCCTGACTTTTGACCCCCATTTCGCCCATTTTCTACATAATTTGTCCCTATGTGGTCCCCTACCACATACTAAAATTTCATCGAAATCGAAACATTTTTACGCAAGTTATGATGCATAAGGGCAGTGAAATGGATCCCACTCCTATGTCTTGACCTTTGACCCCATTTCGCCATATTTAATATAATTCATTTGAAGGTATTCCCCTGCCACATACTAAATTTTCATCGAAATCTAACGATGGTTACACAATTTATGAACTATAAGGGCAATGGAATGGATCCCACTCCTATGTCGTAACCTTTGTCCCCCATTTCGCCCATTTTCAATAGGGTTCGTCCCCGGTGGTCCCCTACCACATACTAAAATTTCATCGAAATCGAACCATTTTTACGCGATTGCGGACAAACAGACGGACAAGGCTGGAGCATATACGCTTCTTCAACCTACGGTTGCAAAGCATAAAAAAGGGCAAACCCTACAATATCTGAGGACCACATGAAAACAGTGACACATGAAATTATTATTTATCCCTTCCTATACTCAACTCCAAAGCATCAGGAAATTCTAGGAAACGTTCAAACTTTAATCCTCGAACTATGATTTAGAATTAACTGCTACTATATTGTAATATTTCAGGAATCTAGCAGGGCCGTAGACATAAAAAAATTTCGGGAAAGGTTTGTGAATTTCAAAATTAGTATTCACACTATACGTTGAAGTTACTGTCTGTCACATTTTATTTGCACACGAAATTCTTCTACAAACGCCGTTCCACAAAAACTGAGAGTATTTTTTTTTTTTTGAGCTTGGCAACAGTGCGAAGTGAAAGAATAACGACGCAGACGACTAACTGAATTAAGGAAGTGTCTATGGCAACAAGTATTAGCCGTTGCAGATGATTCTGGTTTTGTTATTGCGCAGTTGTTTAACGTACGTCTGCATTTCGCCATACAGCTATGGAGGAGAGTGATTCAGAGTTAAGAGGTGAAATGCGTTGTGCGATAGAATTCTGCTATCGATTGGATGGAACGGCTCCAGAAACAGTTGATTTAATGAAATAAGTAAGTAAAATCATGCAATGCACTGATTCTAATAGGCTTTCCAACATACCAGAAATCATTACTCAAGTTATGAGGATAATGGCTATGGAATAAATCTAGCTCCTGTGCCCTGACCTTTGAGTTCATTTCGATTCTAATAAACAGAATTGGTTCAGTATACCTCCGGAATAACATGAACAAGTTTTGTCGCAATCGAAGCATTTTTACTTAAGTTATGACGCATAAGAGCGATGTAATAGATCCCTCTCCTATGTTCTGACTTGACCCCATTTCGACCATTTTCAATAGAGTTCGTCCCCAGGAGGTCCCCTACCACATACTAAAATTTTATCGAAATCGAACCATTTTTACGCGACTTACCGTGCGGACAGACAGACGGACAAAACTGGAGAATATACGCTTCTTCAACCTACAGTTGAAAAGCGTAAAAAAGCTTACAATGGTAAATGTTTGGGTGAGTCAACGATTTATAGATGACACTATGATTTCAAAAAAAGGGCGTTTGTCGGCAGAACTCGCTCCTAGATCTGGTTGACCTGAAAGATCTGTTACGGAGATTATTGTTAACACTGTTTGGGTAATCCTGCAAGAAGATCGACGAATGACTTGTGAAGTCATAGCTCCGGCAACTAATATTTCAAAAACATTGGCATTCCGCATTCTACACGACAAATTACTGCTGCATCGTGTGTGTTCCGAATGGGTACCTCATGAGCACCTGAGGCGAGAACAATTCCTAGCCAGACTTCAGGTGTGTCATGAGTGGAAAGAAATGTTTGCAAAAGATTCAAACTTTCTAAACACAGTAATGACTGCCGAGGAAACATGGGTCCACATTTTCAACGACATCACGAAGCGTGCAACGAATGTCTGGAAACACACAGGCTCGCTTCCTCCGAAAATCGTCCGCCAAACCAAATCAGCTGGGAAAGTGTTGATGATAATTTTCTTTGATCATAAAGGTGTTGTCTACCATCATGCCGTTCCTCCACAAATCACTGTCAATGCTGAGTATACACTGAAGAGCAATTGAATTAGAGACAGTTATGCAAATGTGGCGCTGTGGGCGGCCCTGTAAACGGAAACGACATGGCGTATGCAGCGATCCGACAATGTAAGGAGTGATGCGACGGGAATCAGTAAGAGTCGGACGCAGTATGGGTAAGACGAAGGATCTAAGCGCATTTGATCGTGGGAAAACTGTCTGGGATTTTCACGAGCCACTGTGTCACGGGTGCACCGTAAGTACTTCGAATCCGGTAAAACCATCCCTGCAAGAGCCAACTGCCGTGGACAACAGCGTGTGGATGAGCGGGGTCATCGTCGGCTAGCTCGCATTGTAACAACGGATAGACGGGCCACAGTGCAAGAAATCACTCGGCAATTTAACGCTGGTGCACAAAAACGTGTAAGCAGCCACACCATCCAGAACCATCTTCTCGCTATGGGGTACAGAAGCCATCGTCCCACGAGGATGCCGCTGCTGACCGCACATCACAGGGTGCAAAGATTAGCATGGGCGCGGGAACATCGCCACTGGACCCTAGACATGTGGAAAAATGTTGCCTGGACTGATGTGTCGAGATTCACGTTGGTACATGCGGATGGCAGGATACGAGTACGGCGCAAGCCATATGAAGCGATGGATCCTTCTTGCCAGCAGGGTCCTCTTCAAGCTGGTGGAGGTGGCATTCTCGTCTGGGGACTGTTTACGTGGACTGAAATGGGACCCCTGGTACGTGTGGCATCGTTCCTTACAGGTCAACGTTACCGGGATATCCTGGACGACCATTTGCTCCCGTTTGTGCGTCTTCAACAACCCACTGGGGACCTCATCCTGCAACAAGACAATGCACATTGCCATCGCTCCCGAATTGTATCCGAATGGTTGGATGCACACTCCACCGACGTGACCTCGCTTCCTTGGCCAGCTAGGTCACCTGACCTCAATCCCATCGAGCACATTTGGGATGCCATCGAGAGAGATGTTCGAGGCTCTGACTCCCTCCATCAAATCTTCGTGAACTGTGGCAGCTTGTTCAGGGGTCGTGGATCCGTATGGCTTCCCAACGCTTCCGGTGTCTTGTCGAGTCCATGCCGAGACGAATCGCCGCCATCATCAGGGCGAAAGGTGGTGTTACGCGTTACTAGACAGGTATTTCTAATTCAATTGCTCTTCAGTGTGTACTGGTGTTCAAAATTTAGAGAATTTTCACATTTTGTCGATTTTCGCAAAAACTAGGGAACCAAAGGTGCAAATTATGCCGCCGAATAAGAATGCAAATTTGCAGTGTCGAATACGTAAGCTTACACGTGCGTGTGGGGGAGCTGTGACAGCGGATGGCATGAAAAGCACATGTGGCTTTTTCCGCGATTAGTTCGCTCGTACTCCTCGGCGACATTCGTTGTGTTTCTTGCAGGAATTGGTTCAATTTCATAAGCAATCAAGTAAAATGGGTTGTCACGAACGTATTGATGATGGAATGAGGTGGAGAATCGTCGGCAGATTTGGAGGCAAGGCAATCGGAAGTGCAGGTTGCTACAGAGCTCAATGTAACGCCCAGTGTCGTCTGCAATTTGTGGAAACAGTTTAAGGACGCCGGATCCATATCGAGAAGGCCTGGGCAAGGTCGTCCAAGAGCCACGACGGCCAATGAATATCGTTATTTCACACTTTCAGCGAGGCGCCACAGGACTGCTACGGCTGCACAGCTATCTCGTGAGCTGCATGCCACCACTGGAACCCGAGTTTCAAGGGTTACTGTTTTCCCGATGGCTTCATGAGAGAGGGCTTTTTGCCAGAAGACCCGCTGTTTGCGTCCCGCTCACTTCAGCACACAAGAGAGCGCGTTTAGCATGGTGCAGACAACATCAGCCTTGGACTAGACTTCAGTGGGGTAACGTTCTCTTCACAGACGAATCGCGATTCAGCCTGGACACTGATTCTCAATGTAACTTCATCTGGAGAGAACCTGGGACCCGTTACCTTTCCTCCAACATCCGAGAAAGGGACCGCTATGGAAGCGGAGGTGTTGTGGTCTGGGCGGGCATCATGTTGGACGGCCACACACCTCTCCATGTGTTTGACAGAGGCTTCCTGACTGCTGAGAGGTATAGGGATGAGATCTTACAGCCCTATGTTAGACTTTTCAGGGGTCGCAGTTGGCCCACCGTTAATTTTTATGGACGACAACGCTCGTTCACATTGAGCTCAATTGGTCGACGATTATCTTGAAAGTGAAGATATTCGCCGGAAGGATTGGCCAGCCAGATCGCCAGACCTAAACCCTATCGAACATGTCTGGGACGCTCTTGGGAGGGCAATTGCAGCTCGTCATCCCCCTGCGAGAACCATCCAGGAGCTGAAAACTGCGCTGCTGCAGGAGTGGGACCGACTGCCACAGAGACTCATCAACTGCCTCGTTTCCAGTATGACGTCATGCTGTGAGAGCTGCATGACTGTGAGAGGGGACCATACCCCATATTAGAGTAATTTTATGTTCGATCTTGCAACGTGGATTTTGGACATTCCTGCGCTGATGAGCCTTACTGACGATTATGAGTGCGTACCATGACTATTGTATGGTATAATTTTTTCTCTTATATAACTATTTATCCATACCAAATTTCTTTAAAATGTGTCCATTAGTTTTTCAGAAATTCGGCAAAATGTGCAAAATCTCATAATTTTCAACATCAGTGTATGTTGGTTTAAAGGTACAAGATTCATTCATTTTTTCGACATAGCCGCCTAAAGACTGTAAACATTCATCGGAACGTGTGATGAACTTTTCCATATCTGTACAGAAAAAAAGTCTCCTCCAGTTTGGTGCAACCCAGTTAAGGACCGCAGTTTTCACAGCCTTATTAGTGTGAAATTTCGATTGAGCAATCGAAATATTAAAAAAAAATCCGTAAAAAAAGACTTCTATCGGCAAATCAGTAAAATTAAGCAGAAATCCGTAAATTTTACGGATAATCCGTAAAAGTTGGCAAGTATGCACTTAACGATGTAAAAATGGCATTCTTTCAATTTTTATATCATTACACTTTACTGCCTTAGTGAACAGAATTCAAGTATGTTGGGTCTATCGGGATGATACACCGTATCACCGAAAGAGAATTTGCATGAACGCCGAAAGAGATTTGCTGGAACACTGACGTCACATCAACGTCACAGCTGCATCCAATGTTTCTTTCAGGCATATATCCAGGGGGCAAAGCCCTCCCGGAAACGACTATCCCCCCCCGAGACATTTTAGGTTAACGAGCCAAATTTTAATCATTTCAGGCTATGATGGAAAAGGAAGTTTCGTTTCTTTTTATGATACAAATATTTCTTCAATTTTTTTTTTAATATTTGTTCAAATGGTACTAGTTATAGTTTATTTTATTAAAAAGTGTATTATGACGCAAGTTAATGTTCAAAATATAATAAGTAGACTAATCATACCTAATTGTCTGGGAATCGTGATTCAGGAACAAAAGTGCGTTGAATGCATTTTAACAGATAAAAATTTAAAACCTGCGGAACCTCCCGCTTCCCTTATTTAGCTGAGAATAGTTTGTTATTCCTGAAATGTTTGAAGAAGTAATTACTATATCAGGTATGTATATAGAATTTTTCTTGGGGGGGGGGCGGACGAAAAAGGGAAGTTCTTGAAATTTTTTTTTTTTTTTTTTGATTGGAGGTTTAACGACCACCGTGAGCAACTCAATGGGCTATAAGCAGTCGCCCGTCCCTAATTTAGGGTCGCTGGTTCCAGGGAAGGGAGAGAGCCAGTGCCGTAAGACAAACACAACATCCATGCCTGACCGGGATTCGAACCCGGACCCCGTTCGGACGAATGATCAGAGGCCATCGCTTAGACCACTGCGCCACCGGGGCGGCGTTCTTGAAATCCACCATCTGGAACAAAATTAAAGTTAATGAAAAATTGAAGAAAATTTAAAGCAGTTTTTTTCTAATGTAAGTTGATACATTTTTATTGAATTAAGGTATTTTTTTCTAATGTAAGTCGCATTTTAATTAAAAACGAAAAATGAAGCATTTTCGGGGGCAGGGGGCTCTAAATGCGCCCCTGTGCTAGATATATAGTAATTACTTCTATATATATAAATATGAGAGAACAAGCTGGATTCAGGAGTGGCTACAGCACAATAGATCATATCCATGTGCTGAGAGAACTAATTGAAAGAGCGAGGGAATATGAACTTCCATTGTGCATGGCTTTTATCGATTATGAAAAAGCCTTTGATTCGGTGAAACCATCAGCAGTTACAAGGGCTCTGAAAACCTGCGGTATTGAAGATGCATACATTAATATTATTAATAACATCTATGAAAATGCAAGTGCAAAGATTCGGCTGTTTGAAAATACAACACATATAAAAATTGGAAAGGGAGTGAGACAAGGTGACACCATATCTCCGAAGCTCTTTAATGCCACATTGGAGGGTGTTTTTCAGTCACTGAGCTGGGAAAACAAGGGGATAAAGATTAATGGAGATTATCTAACCCACCTTCGTTTTGCTGATGACGTAGTCATTTTTGCAACTAGCCCATCAGAGCTGCAGAGTATGATCCAGGAACTTGCTGACAAGAGTAAAGAAGTGGGATTAAAAATGAACTTTCAGAAGACAAAAGTGATGTTCAATGCTTTTACAAGAAATGAAGATTTATCGATTGATGGAGAAAAGCTGGAGATAACAGACACGTACGTTTATCTTGGACAGCAGATATCAAGTGAGGGTCACATTGATGAAGAAATTAATCGGCGTACAAAACTTGCCTGGAGAGCTTTTGGAAGAAACAGCATAATTTTCAAGAGCAATATGCCATTATGTCTTAAAAGAAAAGTGTTTGATCAATGCATCCTTCCAGTGCTTACGTATGGTGCAGAGACGTGGACCTTAACTAAAAGAGACATACAAAGGCTGCAGACAACTCAAAGAAGCATGGAGAGGTGCATACTTGGTGTAACCAGGAGAGATAAGAAGAGGAACTCGTGGATCCGAAAAATGACAAGAGTGGAAGACATCATGATCAGAGTTAAATCCCTGAAATGGCAATGGGCTGGACATACTGCCAGAAGGACAGATCATCGATGGACAGCCGAAATTTTAGATTGGATTCCAAGGGACAGAAAAAGACCCAGAAGAAGACCACATGGGAGATGGGTGGATGAAATTCGAAAGTATGCAGGGGTGACATGGAGGAGACTGGCACAAGACAGACCGTTGTGGAGGAAACTTGGGGAGACCTTCGTCCAGCAGTGGATTGATAATGGTTGACAATGAGGATGATATAAATATAGTAGTTAAAATTATATATATATATAGCAAATGGAAAACTTGCCCCCTCTAAGGTTTCATTTGCCCCCTCCCCCTCCCCCGGCCAAAACGTCCTGAAAGAAACACTGGCTACATCTGCATTCTGTGGCAATCACACTTGGTCAGTTTTTTGCGTGCGTGGGCGGCAAATCTCTGGCAGATGGTTTATCAATACAAAAAAAAAGTGAAAAACGTATCTTTGCGAATGTTTTATGAAACTGGCTTAAATTTTAATTATAACACTATAACTGACAGATCGATTGTACCTGACGACGACAACGAGTGCCGGGAATTGATTAATTGCAACATAACGCCGATTCGGGATTATCATGGCACTATCCCACTGCCACTGGTTCCCAGAGACTCTTACAAGCAAGCCGCGGACCAGTAAAATTTAACAAAATGCTTCGCGGACCGACCCGCACGAAGTTGCTTTTATGTACAAGGATGTTTCTGAAGACCTGTTTGTACTGGTCAAATTCGGAAACCTCTACCATATCTCAAGTTATCCTCCGTTTCCGCGGACCGGTGGAAACCTCGGTGGTGTTTGGGAAACACTGCACCAGGCTACAATCGTACTCACCTCATTTGAGCTACAAAGCTGAAAGCTCCCACTACGCACTAAAAAAAATTACAGTGAACTGTAGAACGTGGCCAGAAAACGAATATTTTTTCCTAGAAGTAAAGACACACAGTGATAAGGTAAGAGTTTTCTGAAAATTGGGTTACTCATTTAGTATTGTACGGACGGCCTTCCTTCACAACCTCAATATTTCAACCATGAATCATTCAAAATGACATTTCCTACCATCCTATCTTATTTGTTTAAACGATAGCTATTTTTTTTATATTTTGGATAAATTACATTAATTTTTACCATCAGCACACATTTCGACCATTTGGCTCGACGAGGTGCGGCGGTTATATTTTGTGGCTTCAATTTAATCAACTTCAATTTGATCTGGCAATGTAAATTAATATAGCATAATTTTAAAATGTCTCTTTTTATTTTTTAATGAGTAATAATAACAGCTTGTTATAACTCATGAATAAATAGTAATATTCCTTAGTACCACCATGCTTTATTAAGCTTCATGAAAAAATGTGGATTCTCTACCTGACCTCGCCTTTCTTTCAAAAACGTTCTAACGTCCAAGCCCATTTAGTAGATGTAGAAGTCGCTGGGAAAAGGGCCCCACATTTTCGTTTTGCACTGGGCCCCGCAAATTATACAGCCGGCGCTGCTCATAAGCACACACCGTCTGATGGCAATCCCACTTCAGATGGCGCTAAGTGTAACTAGCTTTTTGTTTCTCCTACGTAAACAAGAGAAGGTTAAAAGACGTGAAAAAGCTGAAAATGATGTTGATTACATATTTGTATACACTGCTGGCCACTGTGACGTGTCTGCCCAGCAGGACGCACACGATATAAAGGCAGATAGCAGCGATAACGAACGTCCGCGTAGCTCAATTGGTAGAGCGATTTATTCCGGAATGAGGGGACCCGGGTTTGAGCCCCGGCGTGGACTAAAAATGACGGAGAAATTTACTTCGTTATACCATCCAAAATGCAACACCAAGAAGGAAGCATCCGATTGGCCTGAAATTCGCAGCATGCGTCGCCCGCCAGAGGACATCCAAACGATTAGCATTGCAAGGCATATGCAAATCATATGCGCCCGGCACGCCACCTAGAAGCACTATAAGAAGGGTGCACAGAAGGCGGGGTGTAAGCAGTGGATGTGTGTTGTGCTGCCGGACCTATGCGTGGGAAGCTTCCTGATACCTCGTCGCAGAATACGGCAGTCATTCCAGCACGTTTCGGAGTTGGACGAATAGTGGCTTATCGCGACAGCGCTTTATCGTACCGAGACATCCGCGTCCGTGTGGGACAACATCCAGCCACAGTGAGGCGAGTATGGATTCGGTGGGTGCAGGAGGGACGGATGGACCGACGTGAGCGACTGCCGCAGCCGCGGCACACCACCGAACTAGATGAGCGGCATGTTGTGCGGCGGGCATTGACGTCTCGCACCGCCACATCACGAACGTTAGCGCAGGAATTAGGGTGTGTTGCGCAACAACCTGTGTCAGCACGTACCGTTAGACGTCGTCTGCAGGAGCGGAGACTTTTCTCACAGCGCCCATTGCTCCGATTAGCATTGACGCTACACCACCGGTGAGTGCGCCGGCAGTGGGCCCTTGAACGCCGCACCTGGACTACAGAATGGCACGACATTGTCTTCTCCGACGAATCCAGCTTCTGCCTTCAACACCACGATGGTCGGATCCGCGTGTGGCGGCACTGCGGCGAGAGACTGTATGACGCCTGCATTATGCATCGCCATACCGGTCCGTCGCCTGGCGTTATGGTTTGGGGCGCAATTGGATATACTCAACAGCCACCGCTACATCTCCGACGTTTTGGAGCCTGTAGTCTTCCCTTACCTGCAGGACCTGCCAGCGGCCACATTTCAACACGACAATGGCACGCATCGTGCAACAATTCTTCACGGCCCACCAGGTGTCACTGCTACCGTGGCCCGCCTGTTCTCCCGATATGTCGCCCATCGAACACGTCTGGTCTCTGATCGGCAACCGAGTGGCCCGGCAAGCACCACCCGCGGTTACGCCTGATGAACTGTGGCAACGTGTGGAAGCAGCCTGGACCGACATACCCCAAGCCCCTATCCAAAGCCTCTTTCGTTCGATGCCGCTGCGTGTAGCGGCCGTTATTGCCAGCCATGGGGGGCCACACGAACTATTGATGTTGGCGTGTTCCGCAAGTCGCACGGGCCTGTAAGTTCAATCGTTTCATCTTTGTATCTGTTGTTATGTGTCCAGTAAATCTGGCTTTTCTATCTCGTGTCCTTCTTGGTGTTGCATTTTGGGTGGCCAGCAGTGTATATAAATTCCGCATGAGATAAATAAAACAAAAAGTAATGTTTCAAAGAAAACAAACAAAGATCAAGGACTTTCTGTCTGAACAAGTTTTTAAATATTCAGCTGGTCAGCTAGTAGAACGCGTCAGCTAGTATCCTGTGCATACTACAAGAATGTTCGTTTTGTGTTTTGTAAGAGGTTTTTTTATGTATTTAACCCAATAAAATGTAATTAGAGTAACGGTGGTTTTCAATTATCCGGGCTCTAGCATCCTCCAATTACCGCGGGTAACTGACGTTTAACTGTATGTGCAAACGTTACACTCACATGCTACCTGGTGGAGCAGTGGTCTACGCGCTCGCTTCTGACCATTCGTCTGAGATGGGTCCGGGTTCGAATCCTATATAGTGAGACATAATGTTGTGTTTGTCTAACGGCACTGGCTCTTTCTCCCTTCCCTGGAACCAGTGACTTTAAATTAGGGACGAGCGACCGCTTATAGCTGTTCACGGTAATCGTTATATCCCCCCCCCCCAATAATAATAAGCTTTAGTACAGTCCTTTCGATGAGTTAATTTCAATTTTTCAGGTAAATAAATTATACAAAAAATGTTACAATATTGTCATCATTTTTAAAATATTCCTCCTTCAGAGAGTGTACCGTATATACTCGCGTATAGTTCGACTTTCTTTAATGAAATATTTAGGTCGAAATTAGGGGTAAAACTATACACGAAAAATATTTCTGATAGGTTGAAAACCAAAATTTTTGATGCCTCATAGAATGCGCATACTTAGCCCTTTGCGCCATCAGTTCATTTGCAGTTGTATATTTAGTCATTTTCCGGGTGTTACTGGTGCAGAAGAAAGTTATTGCTAAGAATTTTCTTGATTTTATATGTACGAATTTCTTTTTATTCACTAATAGAAAGACTCATTTTGCAAGGATGTCTCAAAGTCCATTTTAGGCCGCCCCGGTGGCGCAGTGGTCTAAGCGATGGCCTCTGATCATTCGTCTGAACGGGGTACGGGTTCGAATCCCGGTGAGGCATGGATGTTGTGTTTGTCTTAAGGCACTGGCTCTCTCCCTTCCCTGGAACCAGTGACCCTAAATTGGGGACGGGCGACTGCTTATAGCCCATTGAGTTGCTCACGGTGGTCGTTAAAAATCCAATCAAAAAAAAAAAATTTTCATTTTAGATCTGTTGATATGGCCTTGACTGCCCTGCTGGTAAATCACCCAGAGGAAAGAGGTGAACGCGTCAGCCAGTAGTTTAAGTTGCACCGTGCCGTGACCTACGACCGTGCTCAATTCTCGACGGGGGGATGAAGAGGGAAAAGAACAGACTATTGAAAAAGGAGACCGCTGCCCCTGCTTAGCGACGGCGGAGAAGAGAGGCGTGACAATCTACAGAACAGCGGTAACTTGATCAATGCATCCCGAAAACGAAAGTGTTTAAACTTGGCCGATCGCTCGGAATAACATTGCCACCGATAGTAAAAAGCGCATTAGTTTAACAACCTACTTACGTTTGTTATTAAATTGAGTGTGTACCCCGGCTCTAAAAATCAAACAAACAGTAACCTTTTCTAAAGACTAAGAGCGAGCAAAAGAGATTGCATCTTTACTAAATGAGGCGATGTTTGGTTTTGTCACTAAAGCCGATTGTTTGTCACAAAACGGTGGAGAGGGTGGATGAAACTCGGGAGTAGATAAACGACCTCTCTATCAATCACACACTCGCCCAGCTCAGCAGTTGACCGACAGCTGCTATGCTGCACAGGGTGTGGTAGAAAATTTCATAAAACAAAGTTTCTTCATTTTTTTAAATAGTTGCGTGCAAGTTTTACAGTGTCCACAATACATCAAAATAAAGATTCATTTTAAATTTTGAAGAGATCCATTGAAAATTCAAAAGTTACACATTTATTTTTTACGGCATGCGTATTCTTTATGGGATAAAAAAACTATCAGGTTGACATCAAGACCTATTTATGCTTTCCAAATATGTTTCAGGAAGTTTTTTTTTTTTTTTTTTAATATTTGAATTTTTGAACACGTTACCCCCTCCCCCCCTGTTCGTCGTACGGACACTGAGATTTGCAGATTCGAAATGATTTTTGTAACCACCTTAATCTTTTCCGCATTCATGAAATATCAAATTTAAATTTCATCATTTTGTGGTGCCCTACTTTTATATATCCAACAATTTGTGTGAAAACCTGATACTTAAATTTAAGGAAATAAAAAGAACAATATCCAAGTTACTTTCGGACTACATATGAAGGCCACTTTTCCAACCTTACAAGAAATTGAAAAAAAAAGAAAAGGCAACTTTCAAATATCAACGCGTATAAAAGTTTAGAATGTCACTAATTTGTCAGTTACTCCACTGTGCATTAAAAATCAGTCAATAAACATGTATCAGGGGAAACAACTGTTTATACCAATTTATTCTAGAGGGATCCTTATTATATTTCCTATACAAAAATATCCGCAATGCGAAAATCTTCGCTAAGCAGGTTCCTTTTTATCATTTTGTGAATAAGCTGTTAAAAGAGTCGCAATGCAACCTAAACTTCTTCTCCCGGGAAAGAAAATCGTAAATTTTAACCCTTTTTACTCGCTCTTTCTCCATCTTCTCTCTCTCTCTCTCTCTCTCTCTCTCTTTCTCTCTTTCTCTATCCTTATCTTTTTCTATATATCTCTCTCTCGTCTCTCTTCCCTCCTGTCTCTATTTCTCTCTATCTCTTCTCTCTCTCTCTGAACTTTCAGTCCGTATTATGGTCTTTTTCTTAAGCTTAAAGAAAATACTTCTTTGAAATAATCATTTTGTCTTTACGGTAGTGTACGTGTGTCTTTTTACTCTCTCTCTCTCTCTCTCTCTCTCTCAATCTCTTCTCCCTGGAAAGCAAATCGTAGATTTTAACACATTTTACTCTCTCTCTCTCTCTCTCTCTCTCTCTCTCTTCCATCCTCTCTCTATTTCTCTATCTCTCTTTCTCTCTCTCTCACACTCTCTCTTCCATTCTCTCTCTATTTCTCTCTCTCTCTCTCTCTCTCTCTCTCTCTCTCTCTCTCTCTCTCTCTCTCTCTCTCTCTCTCTCTTCCATCATCTCTCTATTTCTCTATCTCTCTTTCTCTCTCTCTCACACTCTCTCTTCCATTCTCTCTCTATTTCTCTCTCTCTCTCTCTCTCTCTCTCTCTTCCATCCTCTCTCTATTTCTCTATCTCTCTTTCTCTCTCTCTCACACTCTCTCTTCCATTCTCTCTCTATCTCTCTCTCTCTCTCTCTCTCTCTCTCTCTCTCTCTCTCTCTCTCTCTCTCTCTCTCTCTCTCTGAACTTTCAGTCCGTGTTATGGTCTTTTTCTTAAGCCTAAAGCAAATATTTCTTTGAATTAATCATTTTGCCTTTACGGTTGTGTTCGTGTGTCTTCCTCACGAACGACAATTTTCAGAAACGACTTCATTAAAATATGAAATTTATTGTTTAGTGCCTACAATGAAATTTTGCTCTGGGCCCTGCAATGAAATTTTGACCAGGGCCCAGCAAGGTCTCCATCCGGTCCTGCGCACAACCCCGCCCCAGACGCAGATCCAAGATCCATGGACTTGATGTTCCGCTCCATGGTATTCCAGAGAGTTTCCACAACGTTTAAATCCGGGGACCATGGGCCATTGGATGGTTCCAAACTCAGATGAGTGTTCCTCGAACGATACCTGGTTATTGCGGCCCGTAGGATGCGCGAAGGCCATGTAAGCGTGTAGGTGATCAACCAGCACATGTTGCGACCCAGCAGCGGTTAGGGATCTCTCTAGATACACTAAGAGAACTGATGTGTCCCATGAGGTTTCCCAAACTGTCACAGAGCCACCGCTGCCTTGAATAGGACCAACATCGCACTACAGGCCCATGACCACATGCTTTTGATGCCACACCCGCACCATCCCGTCAGCTCGGTACAGATGAAAACGGGATTCATCTGACCAGAGGACACGTGACACTCTGCAGAGGTCCAGTTTTGATGTTTCCTGCACCAGGCGAGGCGTAATGTCCGATGACGAGCAGTCAACAGTGGCACACGAGTAGAGCGTCGACTCCCGTAGCCCAGGGTATGCATCGCACCGTGCGCCATACCGTTCTCTCGTTGACGCTGATTGGGCCTGCAATATTTAACTGGATCTGATTTGCGCCGCCATCGTCAATTGGTCAATGTCTACGAACCTGGATCTACATCGATCCCAGCCATCAGTTGCGTGTGGTCGGCCACTGCTTGTTGTCTAGGCGATGATATGTCCGTCAATGGAATACTCACTTACACCCAAGACGGTTAGAATGATACTTCTGGAGATGACCTGAGTTTCTTAACCGTGAACCCGTAAAGTGTGGGAATTTGAGGTTGTTTACATGACCCTCATGAAATTTCAACTGTGTGTGTTTCGGAATAGTGTGGTGTTTAGTTGCAGAAATCGTGTTAATAGCAAACCGGAACGAACTATACTCCATACGCGAACGAAATTATCAAATTATCCTTATAGTTTCGTTTAGAATAAGCATTTAGAACTTTGTCCCGTTCATGTTAGATTCAGGCCACATTTGTCCCGGTTTTGAACTTGAAAAATATGGTAACTCTAGTTATGTTCCATGCTATTTTTGCCCATTCTGATTTTCATGAGGATATAGCAGACACGTGACTCTCAGCATGGCAACGAGCCTTAGTAACGTAACTGAAGGACAACCAGCCTCGTTGAAATTTTTTTTTTTTTTGATTGGAGGTTTAACGACCACCGTGAGCAACTCAATGGGCTATAAGCAGTCGCCCGTCCCTAATTTAGGGTCACTGGTTCCAGGGAAGGGAGAAAGCCAGTGCCGTATGACAAACACAACATCCATGCCTGACCGGGATTCGAACCCGGACCCCTTACGGACGAATGATCAGAGGCCAGCGCCTTAGACCACTGCGCCACCGGGGGCGGCCTCGTTGAAATGATGGCTTCTTAATTTGAAACTTTAACTTCCGAGTACAAAATGCGGTATTTGGAAAAAATTAAAGAGATTGAAGAAAAAGATCCTTATGTGCTGAATACAAGTATCTTCGAAGGCGGTGCGAAAAGTTTTCCGAAAGTGCAAATAGTAAATATTTTCGATTACTTCGTCTTTGGTCGAAGCGCCTTTACTGCAGAACAAGTAGAGGCATATAAAAGTTTCGAAACATATAACAATTTATCGTCGTCGGTATTCTTTTACAGGGTAATTTAGAACTATCATAAATTCGTGAGTAATCAGTAATTTATGGAGAAAATAGATACGCTGCCTTAATAAGTAAGATTCTCTTCCCTCCCAGGTGTAGAGATCTGAGTAAAAAAAGATAGGTTTTCTTTCTTTCCAGAAATCAATGATTTTGGATAAAACTCACCCTTGAAAGGTTCTATGCCTTTTTGAGAGTTTAACTATTCAACAAAACGTGTTTTTCTAAGCTCTGGGAAGCAATTTTCAAGCCTTAAAAAATGAGCAAAATCTTCTTTGTTTTCTTTTAAGTAAAATTGTGGTGAAAAAATAAAATAATTTTGCTGGGATTTGCGCCCTATAATCTATTTATCCGTAAATAAATTTAGCAGCATAACACAGACCTCTAAACAGACCTAGACACCAAAAAGGATTTTATTTGGACAATAATTTCAGCCATTATTTGCATTTTCCCGCAAAAGTGTGCTTCAGCTTTAGGTAAAAATCCAGTTGTACTACAAAAAATCAACAGTAGTTAAAGGGGGGGGGGGGTATCATATAGAACAAAGTAGTAAATTAAAAACTCCCAACACCGATAGCCAAATAACCTTAAAAGTGAAAAGCCGAAAACTCGCAAAAAAAAGTGAGTCAGGTTAACGGTGTGATCGAGATCTAAAAAATACAGAAGAGCCAGAGATTTGAATCTGACTAAAAGTCAGGTTTGCTAACAAATTAACTTTTAGCCCTATAAAAAGCTTCAACACCTTCTAGATCAACCAGGAACCTTCTGAAAAGAAGTCACTGGAGAAAAAAAAAAAAAAAAAAAAGAACACGTGCACAGAAGTTCCGATTGGGGACCGAAGCGCTTATTTAAGAAATATTTTGACTAAGAGATAAACTCTAAAAGATGTTCTATAAGAAAATAGTCAGTAGTAATAAAACCTACGCAAAAAAACAGCCAACACCTTTTAAATTCAACTTGAAAACTTTAAATCAACGAATGAAACGCCTGGCCTAATAAGTGCAAGCATTGCACTCCAATAGCGTTTGAACAAGTAAAAGATGAATTCTCTGCTTTACTAGAAATCACTTATTTCTAAATAAAACTAACATTTAAGAGGTTCTCTGCCTTTGAAGAGTCTAACTTTACAAAAAAAAGTGTTTTCTAAGCTCTGGTAAGCGATCTCCCTTCGTTTGGCATATAAGCGAATTTTTTCGGCACTGCCTTTAGAGACAGCGCTAGTAACCTGAAAAAGACTTACGGTCTCGATTTCCTCTATTACCGCAATTCAAAATGTCAAAAAATCTGGGCATTTTGGCTTCAAATTTTTATAAACATAGACCGCTAATGATTGCACTTTACACACTAAGTGCAGGACGCCAGCTCGCTTGTCCTTCAGGAACTTGCAGGGACTGTTGCCACTTCACTGAAGCTTCTCGATGACGTCACGTGCTACATCCTCATTCTTTTCAAATGCTTGTTTGTGAGTATTGCCACTATTACATAAGATGACGAAATACTGGAACACTCATTGAAGGACAAAATAGCGCGGCGTCCCCAAATCGATAACTCATTTGGGAACACATGTATATACAAATACCGAATATGGAAAAAATATCCAAAATTGTATTGTTTTTGTAAGTGATATACACATCAGGAAATTAAAAACATTTTTTTTTTTTTGATTGGAGTTTTAATGACCACCGTGAGCAACTCAATGGGCTATAAGCAGTCGCCCGTCCCTAATTTAGGGTCACTGGTTCCAGGGAAGGGAGAGAGCCAGTGCCGTAAGACAAACACAACATCCATGCCTGACCGGGATTCGAACCCGGACCCCTTACGGACGAATGATCAGAGGCCAGCGCCTTAGACCACTGCGCCACCGGGGCGGCATTAAAAACATTTTTTTTTTTTTTTTTTTGAGGTTTAACGACCACCGTGAGCAACTCAATGGGCTATAAGCAGTCGCCCGTCCCTAATTTAGGGTCACTGGTTCCAGGGAAGGGAGAGAGCCAGTGCCGAAAGACAAACACAACATCCATGCCTGACCGGGATTCGAACCCGGACCCCTTACGGACGAATGATCAGAGGCCAACGCCTTAGACCACTGCGCCACCGGGGCGGCTTAAAAACATTAAGAGGACATATCTTGTAGTTGTATAATATTGGTGATTTGTACCGACAAAGCAGAACAATGATAGAGAAACCATACTCTGCACAAGTGAAACGCCGCTCCGGTGGCGCAGTGGTGTAAGCTATGGCTTATGACCATTCGTTCGAAAAGGGGTCCAGGTTCGAATCCCGATGAAGCATGGATGTTGTGTTTGTCTTACGGCACTGGTTCTCTTTTTTTTTTTTTTTTTTGATTGGAGGTTTAACGACCACCGTGAGCAACTCAATGGGCTATAAGCAGTCGCCCGTCCCTAATTTAGGGTCACTGGTTCCAGGGAAGGGAGAGAGCCAGTACCGTAAGACAAACACAACATCCATGCCTGACCGGGATTCGAACCCGGACCCCTTACGGACGAATGATCAGAGGCCAGCGCCTTAGACCACTGCGCCACCGGGGCGGCACTGGCTCTCTCCGTTCCCTGGAACCAGTGACCCAAAATTAGGGACGGACGACTGCTTATAGCCCATTGAGTTGCCCACGGTAGTCGTTAAACCTCCAATCAAAAGGAAAAAAGTGGAACACTTCTTCTTAGATACACGTGCTGAGTTAAGAGCAAGCTGCAAAATTCTTATATTTTTCTGAAGAAGGAAATGCGTGGAAAATTTTCTTATTTTATAAAAGTCAAAATTTGGCTGGCAAGATGACGCAAGCCCTGGTTTCCGACGGATTAGTGGGTGGGTTCCGGTTCGACTCCTGGATGAGGCATAGGGTGTGTGTTTGCCTTATGGCACTGGCTCTCTTACTTCCCTAGAACTAGTGTCCCTGAATTAGGGACGATTGAGCACTGTCGCCCTTTTGTTGTTGTTGTTGTTGTTGTTGTTTTTTCGGGTTTCACAACCACTGTGAGTTAATTCACAGTGGTCGTGAAAATCTGAAAGCAAAAAAAAAAAAAGATAGAAATGAGTACAACTAAATCTAATTTTAAGAATGTAGTTAAACACGAATGTAAAGATGGTGGTGAAGTCTAAATCTGAGGACATTTGAAAACAAAAATCGAAATTCGAGGACAATTTGCGTCCCCAGAGATATCAGAGGTTTCTGGGGACAGAAAACTAAATTCGAGGTATTCTGGTCAGTTTACCATTACAGAATAACAAGCAAGCTGTAGATGTTATGTGGATGTAAGTCTAAGGTTATCTGCAGAGTCTTCGTCTTCGATATTCGCTTTTCTGTAGTTCGTTTCGAATACATTTTTTTAAGGAAATTGCTTCTAGCAGCATTTTGTTTGAGGAAATGACGTTGCGCATTTATCAACCTTTTGGAGATAACCTCTGGAACATGTCGTCACAACCATCATAATTCAAGTCAAGTCATTGTTTATCAGCTGTCTGCTTGAATGAGGTTCGAAGGTACTGTGGGAGGTGAGTCAGTGGCTGTCATTTAAAAAACAGCTTACAGGTGGCCTGGTGCTATAATTTCGCTATTCCTGACGCCCTTTTTTTTGTAAAGGAGAAAAAAATAATAATAATAACTACTTCCTCGTGTTCATCATATGCCACCTGCTTTTGAAGATATGTGAACCAAACAATGGAGCCACCAAAGGACGTAGCAGTGTTTGGCGATTTAGGGGACGAGAGCGATGAAAATCCGCACTTGCCCGAATTCTTCAGTGACAGCTTGGGAGACGTAGCTCCTGCAAGGGTGAATGACAGCTCCGTCAATGCATTTCTTTCGGAAGCCCAAGTTGTTAGCCACAATGAATGCATCAGCTGTCCCCCACAGGAAGATTCGTTGCATGTGGTGCACGAGAAAATGCGGAGGAGGCTCAAGTACTATTTTATGAATCCAGTTGAAAAGTGGCGAGCAAGGAGGAAACTTCCATTTAAATTGCTCGTGCAAATTGTGAAAATTATTGTTTTAACACTCCAATTGGTGGTATTTGGAATGCGTAGTTATAGGTATGTTCTTCAGCGTCAAGATATGAGAATTACCTTGGGCCATATATTTTTGGAGGACTGGACAGCAGATGTGGTCAGTTACCCACCCAGTGACGGGCCGTACGCTGTGTACACGATACCGGATTTTTATCAGAGTATGGACCATGTCATCAAGCAGTACAGTAAAATATCAACCCTAGCAATTGGTACGTACACTTATGGTAGTGTTGATGGTTCAATGGTACCAGCCACAATTTGTGTCAAATCTTACAAAGGAGGAAGCATTTTTCCTTTTAATTCTACAATTAGCTTGTCTAATGTGGCTAATGTCTCCTGTATTCAAATTCCTGTGTTATATCCACCGGGCGATCCACAATGGGACAAATTCAACATTAAGCGCTTCATGGAGAAGCAAAATTTCACCATCGACTTCATCGGATTGATAGATGCCAAGATAAGTTTTTCTCTCAAAACTGTGTTTTTAAAGTCGTTGAGTCGCTTGAATATGCCTGAATGTTACAGATTAAATCTCGTTATTTTGTACAACAATGAACAACACGACGGGCAAATTCCGGTAACTCTTCAAGTTATTACTCGCAAGCTGGAATGCAATATTAAGCTCGACTCTGGACGCAGTGGCCAGAGTGGAGGTGCTCACCAGGTCATGGACAGTATTGTTTTCATAGTGTGTGTGATGTCCGTTATCTTGTGCGTTCGATCGCTGTATCGGGCCCAGCGCTTGCGAAAAGAGGCCACAAAGTTCTTTAAAGGCTATTTTAGTAAGGAGCTGTCTTTCTCTGAGCTGCTGGCTTTTGTGGATTTTTGGTACATTATGATTGTCATCAGTGATGTTCTTGTAATAAGTGGCACCTCCATGAAGGTTAGAATTGAAGAAAGGAAGCTTGAAGGCACATATTTTAGCCAGTGTACGATGCTATTGGGCATTGGCAACCTTCTTCTCTGGTCCGGTCTCCTGCGGTATTTAGGATTCTTTCCAAAATACAACATTCTTATTCTTACACTGAAAAGAGCCTTGCCCAATGTGATGCGCTTTATGATTTGTGCAATTTTAATATATGCGGGATTTGGCTTCTGTGGATGGATCGTTTTCAGTCCGTACCACATCAAGTTCCGCTCTCTGAGCTCGACGTCGGAGTGCCTGTTCTCGATAATGAACGGGGATGACATGTTTGCTACTTTTGCGCTCATCGATACCAAAGATCCCGTGATTTGGTGGTTCAATCGTTTTTATCTGTACAGTTTTATTTCACTATTTGTTTACGTAGTCATTTCATTGTTCATATCTGTGATAATGGATACATTCGAAACAATAAAGATGATGTACATAAATGGCTCACCTCCTAAGACTATGATTGAAACTTTCCTTTCTCAAGAATCTAACAGGGTGGACTTAGGTGATGCATTCAGCTATTCTGAAAGTTCAACAAATTGCCTAAAAACATGTTATTCGTGGTTCAAACACAAATTCCGGAGATCAAGTGCTTATGTAAGTTTGTAAAAAGTGTAAGATAATTGTGTCATTATTTTAGAGTAGATATGTAAAATGTGGTTATATTTTGTTTTAAATACTGAAATTTTATGTTTGAGCTATTCCACCACATTGCTTCCAAATCTTTAAGTGAAGATGACAGGGCTAGCTAGCCTTCCGATTAAGTAGTATTTTTAGTGAGACGAAGAAACTTGTGGTCATTTAAATTATATTATTTATCATGTCATTTCTATACAACAAATTGTATTTTTTGTTACAAAATTGCTACTTATTAAATTTCCAATTAGAAATTCTCATGAAATGCATGGAGCTACTTGATATGCTGATATTCGGAAGGCTACCCAATGCTAGAAAGAAGCTGTAAGTGAATGATCTTTGGAAGTCCATCTAATGCAGTGGTCTCAAACTCAGACCCTTGGGCCACTTTCCAGTTTTGAAGGAACTTAGGGGACTGCATCAATATTTAAAATAAATTTCTATTGAATAAATATCAACTGTACAAAACTACACCAATGGCTTAGCACTAGAATGGAATATTATTTCTAATTATCAGTAAATAATAAAAATAAATGCTTCATCACTGAAAACAGTCACTTTTATGTAGCAATTATTTTCACTTAAATATTAATCGCTTTTACCAACTGAACATGATACACCGAAGAGAAAACATTACATGCTCTGACCAGAAACATGGGCTCGCATTTCTGTCACTAACTTATCGACATTTGGAAATAATGTCCTTTGAACATGCTATTTTTAAAAGTGCGCATAAGTGACTGTCACTTAGCCTATTCCTTTCAAGACATTTTATTTGGTTCATTTTTGAAAACAGCTGTTCCCATGAGTATGTTGTTCTGAACATAGACAGAACCTGTGCAACTAGGTTATGAATGTTTATGTACAATGTACCTGTCCTTTGAAACTAACTAGTAACATGGTCTGTACACATCTTGGAAATCCTGGAAAAGTCCTTGAATTATATTTTGTCCTGGAAATGTCCTAAAATTATGTTATATGTCCTGGATTTTTAACCATTCCTGCCTTTTTGTGCGCGATGTTTTGTAGTCGAGGATTTTTCTACTGACATAACTTATGTCTGACAAATTTCCTCCCCACCCCCTGCAAAATGCCGGTGGGGGCTGTTGGTTTTCTTATCTGCTAAGACTGAAGCTGGGTTATTAGCATCTTTTGCATCGTGCTTATGTTATCACTTTGTCTGTACGACCGGGGAGACCATATCTCTGCAATTATTAATTCAATTTGTAAAATTCTTTTTGTATTGGGTAGCTTAAAATGTGAAAATGATGATCCATACGTTCTGGTTTTTTTCCGATGCACAACGTCGCCGCTGGATGGTGCAAATGGAGGTCGTTATCGAATTTAAAATGCATTTTATTTCATATATTTGCTTCTACATATCCAATTGAAAAATAATATTTTTCTTTTGATGGCATTTATATTGAAGACTATTTTAGTTGGTCCCTTTTTCAAATAATGGATAAATTTTCTGCTAGGGGGCGTAACAGTAAATCACGATTTTCCTAGTGTTCTCCCTAGAGCCTCTTTTTCTGGATAACCTGCCCAGCTAATTTTCTCTACTGCCCAGTTAAATTTCCTTTAATGAACTTTTTCACAACACACATAATAGTAAGAGTGGAAAGTTTATTCCCACATAAACCATAAAAATTGATGAAAACTGGCTGATATCAGTGTCTAATATAATTTATTAGTTAGTACTCAATTTTTATCATTTATGTACAATTTTCTTATGTTCATCATGTTATGTTACATTAATGCCTACCACCCTGCTAAAGATCTTTAATAAGTATAATAATGTTAAGCAAAACGTGAAAACATCTTTTTTTTTTTTCTCGGTTGGGGAAGTAGTAATTAAAAGTGCCATCCAGCTAAAATTTCTTGCCACCCAGCTGTAAAAAAAAAAATCTAGAGAGAACACTATTTCCCAATATCTCCTCTTCTAAAAGTCCGATTTAAAATATTCTTCCTGCATTGGATACAGCTCTTGAAGAGGGGGGGGTTGTATGTTATTTCTTGTTTTTACCCACCAGGAGGCATAATTTTTTTATTTTTGCTTCTGATGTATTTGAAACAAAATCTGAGCAGGAAACTTAATTGAAAAATTTCCTTTGTGAACCGATACTGCTCACCTTGGAAAAAAGTTTTAGAATACCTCCTTATTAAAATAGTGCATAATTTTCCCACTAGGGGGCGTACATGTATACCTTATTTTTGTGCATATCTGTTTTATAGGAGTCCGATTTGAAAAATTGTTTCTTTGTTGGAGAACATCTTCTGTGCGAAATGTTTCTCATATAATTTCAAATATTTCTTAACGCACAAGTGTGCCACTAGAGGGCGTAAGTTCACTTTTTTGTTTACAGCAATATCTGCGGAACTAAAAGCCCAAGTTTCTGATTAGCTGCAGCGGACATCATTTTTAACATTCTGTATTAAGTTTGCCCAAACATGTAGGAAGTTGTTTGTTTTAGGTTGCAGGTTGAACAGACCTATGGTTTCACTATATTTTAAGTAAGAACGTTTTGATTGTATGTCCTTAAAAACAATCGAAAAGTCCTGGAATTTTGCAATTGAAAAAGCGTATGAACGATGCGGTAAAACTTTGTTAGATTGCAGCTGTTGAATTTTTCTTTTAGGAAAGAATCGCACTGCTGAAAGTCTATTAATTCAAGCTGAAGTTCTTCAGGTGCGTTTTCAACATTATAGAAAAATAGAGACTTGAATATATGTAGAAAATATTTTCCATGTATTTGAAACATTCAAACTGCCTGTTAAAATCCTCATTTGACATAGCCATCTTCGTAGAAAATTCACCAAAATTGATTTCTTCTTGCATGCTAACCAACTGATGCAACCAGACAAAACTAGCCACCGGCTGAGCAGGAGCGAGCTTTCCAAGGTCGATCTGTGATGCCAGCCCTTGATTTCAATTCTGCACAATTAATATTCCCTTTTTCAGACGACGTCCCTTCCGTACAGCAACACTGTAGCCAGTGCTCTTGGATTCGTGGACAGTACGTCTGGGAATGACACCTGTACGGTTTCCACATTCCTTTCGACCTAACAATACGCATGCTCAGAGTTGTATAAAAATAAAACGTATCTGCGTACGCAACCAATGAAACAAAAAACTTGCTGCAAACCTGCGAACCATGATAACAATAGAATAAGATAATTTAAAGAAAAATTGATAAAACAATAAATAATTATTAGAACATTAAAGATTCCAAAGAGGATGAAATAACTACATTACAATAGAATGTACAACGATGTGTGAGGGAATAGACCTCTATGGCAAAATATTAAAATATCGGACCATGAACCTCATGAAAACAAGAGACTAAATAAAATTTTTATATCCAGAAAAACAGGTACATCAATGAACCTTCAAAAATTATAATTTGCAGACTTAGAAAATACACAAGGAAAAGATTTTAATAACTGACAATTGCAAGAGGAATTAAAATTTAAATTCTTTCTGTGTAAACAAAACTTTTGATACAGTTCCTATACATTGAGAACAACAAGCCTTGATAAAATCTAGAGGACAGAAATTGTCCGTACAAACAAAAGAACTCGGAAGATGTGAAAAATAACTAAAAGTTCTTCAAATTAGAATTAGAAATAAATATGTTAATCTGAGTAAAGCCTTGAGTAAGTGCTTTAATTGCTGTAAATAATATTTTTATTTATTGTAATCTACAAGCAAAAACTATCTGCAAAATCTACAAATAATTTGGCAATTATCCGTGCACGTGTATTTCTGCATTCTACTACTCTGTGCATGCTTAATGCAGTTATATTCTTCTTAAATAAACTTGGTACTTATAAAGAGGATTGCTTTGTTAAGCATTACTATGTTTGTATTATATTTAATATATTATAATATACTTGAAAAAAAGGGGGATTTATTTTTATTTTGTAATCATTCATGCCTGTCGCAAAACAGTTGGCGCCAGGCCGCGAGTTTGAGACCACTGATCTAATATATACTTAAATTGCTCCGTATGAAGTTCACTGCTATGTAGAAATTTCTCTGTTGTGGTGGGTCTTGGACTGTTTCAGGAGTGCTGGAACTGTTTTTTAGCAAGATATCAGGATATACATCAGTAATAAAAAATCTTAATGGGAATCATAGAGGATAACATTTTTAGGTACATTACCTGTCAAATTTTTGATCTATACATTAGATGAACACCAGGAGTTTCTGTGTCTTACTATTTCCACAAGTCTGATGATCAACCTTCGTTGATTTACCATCCACCATGGTCATTGATGTTGCCACCCTCCTTGTGTCCAGTAAATTCCCAGAGATCCTCTTAATTTTTTGGTAATTGAGTGGGATTTATGCTTGATAACTTAAGGAGTTTCCAGTCCATCTTGGGGCCGGTTTGTTGTATGTGCCTATTTAATCATGCTGTATTGGAAATGGGTAATGTTCTAATACAGACAACTCTGAAGTCCACCGGGAGATGCCGTGAAGTCTCGTGGCATGTATACAAAGAGCATCCTGAAAGTAATGCCTCGTTCCTCACAAGATTTTAATTTGTAGCAGCAAAAATATGAAACTTGGTGGCAAAATATTTGGACACATTGCAGCGTTTCAATTACCCAGTGGTCCGCTGGCCATTGGCCAGTAAAATTCTGTCGGACCACTGAATTATTGATTTTACTGGACCAGATGGCTAGTAAGTTTTTTTTTGTCAAAAGTTAAAAAATAAATTTCAATTTCTTTTACCTTGCTGTATGGTTTTCTTTTCAGGCTGCAAACTAGTGACAGCTTCATGAAATGCTATTGGACAACAGCTATTTTTTTTTTTTTTATCCTTCATGATTTCTAAAGAGTGGAAGAAACAGTTAATACAGAAAGGCAGTTTCCCATCTTTGTCTTGTAATGGCTACAGCCGTTTTTTATTACCTTCACCTACCCTAGTGAATGTAGCAGGCACTGAGACCAGACACAAGCCAGCCTTTGTTACTGGCCCATGAAAACACACTAGCACAGAAGGTTAATTGGATGTGTGAAGGTAACTTTTGCAAAAGAGCAATTCACATAAAACAGTTTTAAATGGGGACTAAAACTAACTTCATGGGAAAGTAGTAGGGATAAGCAATAAGACTAAAAATAAGGAAAGGAAACTAAATCCTAAACAATAAAACATATAAAAAGGGCTACTAACGTATAAGAATTTTTTTTGTACCCTTGGAGTCTCCTTGTTCCTTCTTACATAAAAACAGATCAGGAGTGCACTCTTACTCTGATATCACTAATCCATCAGGATCTTATTCTGGAAAATTATTTGTCCTGCCAGTTGCACTTTCAAATTAGATGTTTTAAAAACAAATATTGGAGATTTTCCCATTAAAATGGCACGTTATTTTCTACATATAATGTAAATGTCTTAATTTTTTTTTTTTTTTTTTTTAAGGGCCAGTGGACATTTTGGTGGATCAGTGGTTTGAAAATTCTAGTGGTCTGATGGGCCTGTAGAAGATTTATTTGTAATTCTAACACTGTATTGTGTATAATGCTAGCCTGTTCAAAGTATTGTCCTTCACTTTCTATATATTTCTGCCATCTTTGAACCCATTGGTAAAATCCATTTTAGAAGAATTTCTGAAGCTGTCGTTCCACCCATGAATTCACAGCCAGTTTAACGTCTGTCACATCATCAAAATGTTCCCCACGAAGGGTATTTTTCAAAGGAGCAAACAGAAAAGTTGGAGAGAGCCAAATCAGAACTGTAGGGGGGTTGGGGCATCACCATCCCCATTTTAACCTGTGAAGTCCTCATTGAGGTGTGGGGACGTGCGTTATCATGGTGTAAAACAACACTATGAAGTGGAATGTCACGTCTTTTCCTTCCGATAGCTTTCTTTAGTTTCTTCAATGTGTTCACGTAGTGAGCACTGTTTATTGTTGCACCCCGTTCAAGGAAATCAGTCAAAATGACACCACGTTTGTCCCAGAAAATTGTCACCATCTTTTTCCCTGTGGAACGAGTTGTTTTCACCTTTTTCTGTCGAGGTGAAGATGTCCAGTGCCATTCCATTGACGCACGTTTTGTTTCTTGATCATGAAAGAACACCCAGATTTCATTCCCTGTCACAATATTAAAGAAAAACACCTCACTTTTCCTCTCGTGACACTCCAAGAGATTCCAGCACATGTCCACCCTTTGCTCACATTGTTCATGGGTTTGGTTTCTTGGGATCCACTTTTAACAATTTTTTCTGTAGCCCAGATCCCTAAGTAATATTTCCATAGCACCATGACGACAGTGAATTGCATGACACAACTCCTGGATGGTGACACAACGATCAGCTGTGATGAGGTCTTTCACTCGTTGCCTGTTGGCATCTGTCACTGCAGTTGCGGGTCTTCCACTCCGTTGGTTGTCCAACACTAAACTTTCTCCCTCCTGAAACCTCTTCATCCTTCTTCGGACATTACTGATATCGATTGTGAAAGCTCCATACACCACCGGGAGTCTTCTGTGGATTCCTGGAGCCTCACAACCCTCTTTTTCCAGAAATTCAATTACGGCTCGCTGCTTTTCTCTGTCATTCATGATCTTTATTTCTGATTCTGAAAAAAATATGTTCCCGCATTGGGGATATATCATAGTACACTTGAGTGCTGTTTCATTAAAATCACTTTAAAATTTCAAAAGTTATTAAGGAGAAGTCATTACTTTCAGGTTGCCCCTTGTAGCTGGCAGCTTCATTCTTTGATGACCGTTGACTCAGAGACTCCTATCTACAAATTGCATCTGTAAGCCTAAAGTGCACTTATCCATTCATATATACAATTCAGAAAAATAGATATTATGCAAATTACTGAAATGGTTCCTTGTGCTTGAACTAGTAGTACTTGTCTAGGTGTTACATGTCCTCAGCTTCCAAATGCTGATATTACTTTTAAAAACTTTAATTTCAGCTGTAGCTTTATTTTCACTAGTTGCCTCACTGTTTTACCTGCTATTAGGGTAATAACATTTAATAACTTTTTTTGGTATTAGCCCAGGGTCCATTCTGACAATGTATTCCAGATAGTACTTGTCTTAAGCTTTAAAACAAGTGGTATTGCATTTCTGTATCTCCCTTAGTTTAGGAGACAGCACTTGATATTAACTCATTTGCTTTTATATTAAATATCTGTGCTATGTTTAAAAGAGAAAAATGGATCCAATTCTGGCTGTTTCTTAGGTTACTATTAGAAATGCAATTTGCAGACAGGCCCCTTAGAAGTACAAGAGTCGACAGTCATCAGTAAAGATAGCTGCAGTGTCTGACCGTGATCTCTGCTGCAAGACTTCGCTGTATCTCCCGGTGGCTTTCAAAGTTATCTGTATTAGTACATCACCTGGAAATGTTCCTTATTGCTGTATTATTTGTTCAGATCATAAAACTTATTGAGCTCTTTTTGTAGAGCAAGACACGATGTCAATAGAAAATGTTGCAGATAAAAGTATTTTATCAGTAAAATTTAAATTAACATGAAACTTGAGTTTTATATCTATACTAGCTTTACTACCCGGCTTTGCCCAGTACAGAGTGTATGGAATCTGTAGAATCAAACAGACCAAAAGTGTTACGAATTATTTAACACGCATCCAGGAGACACAGCATTCGAACACTGACTGAACAAAATTCGTTAACAATTTGTTATCAACGATCAAATGCATCACGTGCTTTCAGTTTCAGATGTCTTTGAGGGGCTCTGGGATAAAAAAGTTAAAAACATATCTTTACGAATATTTTAAGAAACTGGCTGAAGTTTTAATGAACACCATACATCGTTACTAGAAACATGACCTCCAAATTTCGCCTGAATCTGTAAATAACTTTTTTAATTAGCCGTCAACATTTTATTAACCATTTCTGTTTACCAATGAATTAAAAATCCATACCTATTTTTAAAAGTTTTGACCGGATTCCGGGGAAATTTTGAGGGACTCTTCTTATTTACCAATTCATGGTGTTGATAAAAATTTCAGCCCGTTTCGTTAAGATTTCGCAAAGTTCGTTTCTGCATTTTTTTTATGCACAGTTCTCAAAGAACACAAGCACTCGTGGACATGCGTGGATGTGCCGCAGCAATTAATGCAGTCTTGTGCTTTCAGATTTGGAAAAGATGATGACGTGACTGTTTTGATGATGATGCTGACTGTATTGATTGGCTTATTAATTAGTTCATAACTTGTGAAAGGAATAACTTGGAGAATTTAAAATAGTTGTGTTGACCTAGAAACTCCAGTATTAATAAGCTATGCAAATTTCATGATGCCACAGTTCGGCGTTCGAGAGTTTTTGCTGCTTCAGACAAACACAGACGTTTTCTGTTTTATATATTAAATTATAGGGGGCTAGATTGCGATTACAATGGTCCGCAAAAAAAAAAAAAAAAAAAAAAAAAAAGTTGTCCCACAAGGAATAATATGTGATTTTAATAGGATTTCTTATGCTGAATTCAAAAATGATATTAGTTTTTTTTTTATCATTCAAGGTTGTTTAGGGACACGCTGTTTAAGTGTGAATAAATTCTATATTTACATACACTTATGAATCGTAAATGAATGACCTAAAACATAATACAGTAGAGCGTCGATCATTAATTTTTTCAGGGACCGAAATTAAAAGACATATAAACAAAACTTCAATTTTTAACGATATTACTATAGAAAATACAAACCTCTGCATTTTAAAAATATGGTATGTAACACCACTATCAGAACATTATTCCTTGATTTAATCACCTCTCATTTTCATACAATTTCTGGAATAGATATGTGCTGTAGTTCTACCTTTGTTAAATGCAGATTGTCATCCACTTGCTTTAAAATTTGCATTTTATATGTCATATACAGTTAGGAAATGAATTTCCCCAAGGAAATAATTCTTCATAAATACATGGTAGGCATTGTAATGCTATTATTAGCATATTTTCACCGTATTCCGTGAAAATCTGAAGGTTCTCAGATATGTACGTTCAATTACTTGGAATTTCCTTGTCCTGGGTAGTGTAATGACTAGCTAGCATGCTCGTCCAGAAATCAGGAGGTGCGGGTTCGATTCCCGCTCCAGGACGATGGAAGTTTTCTGAAGGAAGTGGTTACACGGAATACAGTAAAAATATGCCAATAATGGCATTACAATTCCTACCATGTATTTATGAAGAATTATTTCTTCGGGGAAATCCGTTTCCCAATTGTATATGAAATACTTCCATCACTGGAATTTGTGACCTACATCCGACTCTGGGTGTGAGAAAAGGTCGTGAGAGCTCCCCCTAGCAGTTGGTACAGCCAAATTTTTTAAAACACTAAAATAGACTAAAACCTTTTTTTAAAGCATTTTTAAAAATAATAAGGTATTAATGATTGATTGTATCAATTATTTTTCTTGTATTTTAGTATCTTGTACATTTACTAAAATGTTTGACAACTTTGAAGGAGGTAAGAATTTTTCTTAGCCCCCCTAAAAGTACTCATATGGGCATCACTGCATGGATGTACCATATGTTCACTCTTGTCCATGTAGCCACTCTTTCAGAAAACTTGATAATTACACTGCCCTGGAGCGGGAATCGAACCCGCACCTCCCGATTACCGGTCAAGCACACTGTCCGTTACACCACCTAGTACGAGGAAGTTCCAAGCTCAGATTTCAAAGTTGCATCTGCTTAGCTTCAGTTACTTGGAACTTTCTTGTCCTGAGTGAAGTATGCACAATACATCCTGGAGAGTGCATTTGTTTCTGCAATCTCCAGGATGTCTTTTGCGTACTCCCATGTTTCTGATCGTCGGACAAAGCATGTGGAACAAAACAAGCACAAACTTTTTTCTTCTCCCCAAATCTTGCACTAAACTTTAACGAATTGCCTCCTTATTAACACAGTGCTCACATTCCAGTATCCTCAAGATCACACAGCGATCACCTTTTGCAAACTTTCCGAGTTCAGAAATGCGCACTGAAATCGGGCATCCGGCCTTTCGTCATTTTCCAAATCTTCCCACTTATCCTTGAAATGTGCATACCATCGAAATATTTTAGCATGAGATGGGCAATCAGCCCCCATACACATCATGCAGCTGTCTGAGATGCAGTTTTATCAATTTTTAAATTGAACCGGATATTTGCTTTTTGCTCCATAACAGAGCTGTGACCATGTTCTCCACTGAATGACATCATGCACAGTGTAAATAATGATCTGCACAGCTCTCACACAAATGCTGTTGCCACTGCATAGCTGATAAATGACTTATAAAAAAAAAAATCATACCTTCCCAACCTGTGTGTTTTACCAGGGTTTTAAAAAAAATAAATCAGTCTCATTACTTAATAGAGAGTGTTTCTAAGGAAACTTTGGCAGAGAAATGCAAAGGAACTCCATTGAATTTAAATTATCAATGGATCATTCTAGTCATTTGTAAACTTGTTATGAAGCACAGTGTTATAATGAAGGAGGCTGAGGAGAATCTCAGATGAATTTTGGCTTTCTATTGGGTTGTCGGAAAAGTCATGACATATTTTAGCCATGTTTTCAAAAGTAATTTATTGATAGAAAGAACAAAGATCAATCAATGATGTAATGCCCGTTTTGTTCGATAACCTGTTGCCATCTTTCAGTGAGCTGCAGAATGCATCGTTCATAGAAGGACCTGTCTTTCGTGGTGAAAAACTGTACAAGGTGCTGATTTACAGCCTCATCTGAATTGAACGTTATACCACGCAAGGACTGTTGAAGAGAGCAAAACAAGTGGAAGTCTGGCGGCACAAGGTCAGGCGAGTATGCTGGGTGTGGCAACACATCCCACCCAAGCTCCAATAATTTTTGGCGGGTGATCAAACTTGTGTGTGGTCTCGCGTTGTCGTGATGGAACACAACACCTTTACGATGAATGAGCTCTGGACGTTTCTGGATGATGGATTCGTTCAAACTGTCAAATTGCCAACAGTACACATTCGAATTGATTGTTCGGTTCCGTGGTAGGAGCTCGAAAAACACGACACCTTTAAAATCCCACCATGCTGAGACCAGAACCTTCTGCCAATGAATGTCTGCTTTGGATGTTGTTTGAGGCGAAGCAGCACGTCGGGACCAAGACCGTTTGCGCAGCACATTGTTGTACACAATCCACTTTTCGTCACCAGTTATCAGTCGCTTCAAAAAAAGATAGTTTTCCTCACGTTTAATGAGCATATCGCAGATGTTTATGCGCACCGTCAATTGGGCTTCTTTGAGTTCACGAGGAACCCACAGATCGAGCTTGCTTACGTATCCCAGCTTCTTTAGGTGGTCTTGAATGCTTGAATGATGGATGTGCAATGTGTCTGCAATCTCTCGTGTCGTGTAACGTGGGTTTGACTTGATCAATGCCTTGATTTGGTCGTTGTCATCAACCTCAGTTGGCCTCCCAGACCGAGAAGCATCGTTGAGGTCAAAATCACCAGCACAGAATTTTGCAAACCACTGTTGGCACTGACGTTCTTGTAGAGCATTATCACCGTGCCCTTTACGCAACTTTTCACAAGCTTGACGCGCATTCTTCCCTTTACGGAAATAAAACAGTAAAATACGGCAAAAATGCACGGTTTGGTCTTCCATCTTCAACTTGATGTCAAATCTCCGCAAACCAACCAAATCGCTCACTATTCTTTTTAGACTGCAGCTAGAAGTGGCACCTGTCGAATGCCATAGCGATAACAGAGCTGTGCATGCCTCTAGTACTTCCAAAACCGCCCAACCGCCATCGAGTGCCAAAATACGTCATGACTTTTCCGACAACCCAATATATTCCTGTGTTCCATAATATGTTCCCATCAGATTTAAAATCTATTATTTGGTACTAAGCTGTTGCTGTTTTTCTTGATACGCCCAATTGTTACATTTGAAAGAAAAACTTTTCTTGTTCTGTAAAGGGAATTGTAATTTTCTTTTACTATTTTGCAAATAGTTTTCCAACCTTTGGAAAATTCTGCTATCTGTAATGCACCTCTGGACAAATACCTGATTTTTTTTATTGTTAATATCTCAGATTTTGCATGCTGTGCCCAAGACTAATAATCTGATTAGGAACATTTAGTTTTGTGTTTAAATTTTTCACTTATGAGATTCGAACTGATGATGATGTAATTAAATTTTAATAGCTTACATTCCATGTCAAGAAAGTTGATAGTGTTTAAATGACTATATATATATATATATATATATATATATTTAAAGAAAAACGAACACTCATATGTGGCAATTTTTTTTTTTCTTTTTTCACATCCTCTAATTTTGGGCACAAAAAATATGCAAATGTAAAAAGAAAACTGTGTGAATTCAACAATCAATTTAATAATGTTGCAATTTTTACTTTATATGGATTTAAGTCATTATATACTCCGAGTCAACCTAAGAGTGAACCACTATGAAGGATACGAAACAGCTACCTCAGCTACGAAAAATAGTCTCTACCATTTAGAGCAAAAAGCATCAGAATTATTGCTTAGAATCCATTTTTGTTTGCTCAACAGTTTATCAGACAAAATTGCTATCTAAAAAAAAATTCTAGAAGTTAGAGCACTTTTACAAATAAATTTGTTCTGAGAAGTTACTGAATCAAGAGATTCACACTTTCAGCAATTTCTGCCCTCTTGGGATACAACTCAGACAGGGGGAAGGGGTGGAAGACCTCTCTCAACATTAACGACACAGAGGCAATAAATTGACAATCGGGGAAACTCAAAGGGTGGTTTACTTAAATAGGCAGTAAAGGAAGCAGTTTGGCCTCTGCCAGACCCCCACTGCTTGTGAGATGTGTGTGTGTGGGGATCAGAAAGGAATCAGTAGAAGAGCACATTAACGCGGATGGATACTGTTCTTGCGTTCCGCGACAAGATGTGATAAGGCTCTCCCGCCTTTCCCAGTAGTACACTTTTAGGGTGAATTGGAGTATAGTAGCCATTTGATTCTAATAGTGGCTTGAGAGAAAATACTTTCACTTTCCAATTGCCAAATAAATATTTAATGTTGACCAATAAGAGCCCAGATAATATGTACAAAAGCAGAACAGAAAATGATATTTGTGATTTTATATGTGTTTCTGTACACATAATAGAGCATGCTGTTGTGTAGAGGATATTGTGGCTGATGTAATGTTTTATATTGATGCTTTTAAATTTCGTAGAACATTTGTGAAAAATTTCCTGCAGATTGGTATATTAATTAAATTTAATGAAGGCAGTTGGTAACCTAATTATGTAATGATTATTTGGGTTGATTATTATTAATTTTGATACCAAAATCACAAGTTGTTATTCAAGTTACGTGGCATTGATCAAGCATCTGAGCTTTTCATTTATTTGTTTTCTCATGAGAAAAAAATGGATTAAGCACTTATTACTATGTTTTTAATGTTTAATATGTGAGTGTTATATAATATTTTAGAACTAAAATATGCAAAATTTTTGTCTCTGCTAAATTTATCATGCCATTTATGGTACTTAAGTAGGAATAGGTAAATTTTAAAAACTGATTTATGAAAAAAAACTGCAGTATTGTAGCATCTAATATGGTTTTTATCATTTTAAAAGGTTCAAATTAATAGCTTCCTGGATGTAATGGCTATTTAATGATTTTAAACATATTCTTTTTTTTTTTTTTTTTTTTTAATTTTAAATCCATGCCACATTGCTATCTTTAAAATGTTTTCCAGTCATTTTTCATATTTGTATACAATACCATGTTTAAATTTAATTTGTTAACTAATGCCTTTCGAGTTTTTTTTTTTTTTTTTTTCAGTGTTGGGCAAAAGGCAAGTAAGTAAGCAAAATTATATTTTCATCTATCAGCGTATGATTTATATCTGAGCAAGCTTTTACCATGATTTACACAATAACCAAGTCCAAATTACTATTCATAATATGCCCCACTCTAACATCTTGACCCACTCAATGTGGCTCCATGGTTCTCACAGCACAAGCATATGTTCAACAGAGCAGACTGACAATCTAGTCCCTTATATGATATCTGTGGTGCATTCTCAAGTATCAAGTGACTTGACCACTAATTGCATATTTCATTATAAGTTTAGAAGTGTTTTATTCCAACACATCATGCTGCAGTTCTGTTGACAATGACATCTTTTCAAACATTTTCCAGGAATTTTTTAGTGCCAAGTTCGGCTTTTTGTTGTTGTTTTACCACTGACTTTCTGAATTTTTTAGCAACTTTCTGCCATTAGAACTATGATATAAAACTTTCTATATAGACCTACACTCAAAAATGTTTGTAATAAAACTGTTTTCAGTTATGTATCCTATTTGTGAATTGAAAGGTAGGTGTACATACATGCAAGTTGGTAATCAGTAATCTATATGTATGTATAGCAGTTGTTTGAAGAAATCTCGGCATGCACATTTAAAGGAGCTTTAATCTTCATTCTGATTACGGTAATTTATTGCATTACTGGAATAGTAATAAACTACTCTTTTTTTAACATATGTTCGTAATCTTAATACTTATTAATCACTGATTAGCTGTGAGATATAGGTTGCTTCTTGTAATCTGCTCAAAGTATAAGCTAAAATTAAGCAATAATGGCATTGGTTCCTTTTTTGGTTTATGTTACATATTGCTCAACTTGTTAATCAATAATGTGTTCGAGGGTTAGTGAAAGAGTTGTACAAAATTGCTGGTAAATCTATTGTGTGCTCATTCATGATGTAGTATTTTATTCAATTCATAATATCTCACTGCAGCTTTTTAAATGTTATGTTTTGAAGAACGTAGTAATTACAGTTCTAATAATATTTTGATATTAATTTCATGCATGTTTGTTGCTTCTTATATTTTATGTATATTGATTTCAAAATGTTTGTATGGTACACTTTTATTTAATCTGCAAAAAGATAAACATTTTTCTTTATTTGTGTTAATATTAAGAGTTTGAAAGCTTGTAACTGATACAAATAACTCTTAAATTATTCATTATTTTTGTTCTGAAATCTGTGATGTGTCATAATGTGTGTTTACATATTTTTATCTTTGTTACTTATGAAATGTTTTAACAGTATGTAGATCTATAGAGTATGTAATCTTGTCATTGCTGTTTCAATGCTACACTTAAGAAACTGTTGAAAGTGTGTGTGTGTGTGTGTGTGTGTGTGTGTGTGTGTGTGTATTAATTTATTTTGCATGTAACTGGACTTCTTTAATAGCTCAGATGTGCATTACACTACCAAAGAAATACTAATTTTCAGGAAGATTAAGACAGTATAATCTCATTCTTTTGATCAAAAAAAGTCACAAATTAAATAAATTCTATTTTAACTTGGAAGTGTTTCAAATATTCTACATATCTACTAAGTCTATTCTTTTGTATTTTCAGAATTATCTTGCCTCTGGATCTTAATCAAAACCTGTTCTCAGTTATAAGGAACTGCATTCAAGGCTTTGTATATGCTAAAAGATGATAGTTTTTATTTCCTTCCTTCTTCTCCAAGGAGATTAGACATCAATTTAAGGTTTATTTCTTTCAGACCTCTTCTTCCAATGTTTAAAAAATATGTTCACCTTATTTAGTTTAACTGGCTCAAAGGAGCAAATCTCAGCTTTGAAACCCAGTCTCCATGCTAGCCCAAATTGCAAGTATAGTCTCCATGCTAGCCCAAATTGCAAGTATAGTCTCCATGCTAGCCCAAATTGCAAGTATAGTCTCCATGCTAGCCCAAATTGCAAGTATAGTAGTATTTCTTTGGTCTTCTATCTCTGGGCAGTCCAAAATAAGATGTTCTGTTATCTGCATCAGGTGTGCATAGTCCTTAACTGTCCCTTATTTCAGTGAATACGCTAATTCTATAATTCATTTCTAGTGCTTTAGCCCTGGCTTTACATAACAGATAATTTTCAGTACTGTAATCGAAATAATCTTCTCTTTTATAATTATCTTTGAAGTCATACAATTCCTTTAGAAAGAATTTGAATTTTGTTGCCAGGTTCCAGATTATACTTTTGGCCAGTTCTCTTAAATTAACCCCTTCACTATCTGAAACGAATCAACTCGGGGTTAGCTAAATGAGCTGAAATGAGCTCGACTAAATATATTTGCTGTCTAAGAATTGGGCCAAACGTGACTGGAATGAGTGAACCTGCGTATCAGAAAACTTTGCTTTCCCTTTAACTTTGTTTTTCAAAGTGGTCATTTAGGGGGATGATTGACACTAATCCTTTCTGACTGATTACCTGCTAAAAGGGCTATAACAGTGGCGATAAACCTAAGAAAGGAGAGAGAGGGTTGAGTCACTTGTTTCTACCCAGTGGCATGATATCCCTGTCAGGGGGACTAGCCCTTTCCTATTATGCCTTGGGTCTTTTCCATTAGTTTTGTTATTCAAAGTGACCATTTAGGGGAATGATTGATACTAATCCTTTCTGACTGATTACCTGCTAAAAAATCCATAACAATGGCAACAAACCTTATAAAAGAGAGATGATTAAGTCACTTAGTTCTATGTAGTGGAAGTATTTCCATGTCAAGGGACATCATGCCTTGGGTCATTTGAGAAGAGAATACAGGACTGAAACGGGCTCTTACCAGTGGCGACGGGTTTATGGTCGGTACTGCTAAGATGTAGAGAAAAAAGAGAGGAGATGCCTATTTATTTCTACCCAGTGGCATGATGTCCATGTCAAGGGGACTAGCCATTCCCTGTCATGGAGAAAAGAATAGAGGACTAGAAGCGAGCTCTAACCAGTGGTGACAGGTTTATGGTCAGTTCTGCTAAGATGGAGGGAGAAGATGCCTATTTATTTCTACCCCGTGGCATAATTCCTATGTCAAGGGAACTAGCATTTCCTTGTCATGCCTTGGGTGGTCATGGAGAAAAGAAAAACAGGACTAGGATCAATCTCTTTCCAGTGGTGACAGGTTTATGGTTGTTACTGCTGAGATTAAAAAAAACGAGAGATGTCTACTTGTTTGTACCCAGTGGCATGATGTCCCTATCAAGGGAACTAGCCCTTTCCCCATCATGCCTTGAGTCATTGAGAAGATAATACAGAACTAGAAGCAAAAATCTCTTACCAGTGGTGGCAAGTTTATGGTTGGCACTGCTGAGAGAAAATAATTGTTTTGTCTTAGCTTTTGTAAAACCTGGTGAATATTTCTGTTTGGAGGATTGCAAAAAATTTAGGGAACTATTTGGTTCAGGTACATCTCCCACTTAAAGGGTTAAAATCATATTCATTTTTGCAAGTCTCTTCCTTTCTAAATTAAGTTATTAAAGATGCTATTAATAAATTCCATATCAGAACTAAAGTAACTATTTGTGAATGAAATACGGGGTTACACCATTGTACAATACAAATTTTGAAGTTGTGAATCCATTTATTAGTGTAAATATGACATGAATGGTAAGTCAGATAATATACGAAAACTTGAAAATTTCGTAGTCCTGGAGTGGGAACCGAGCCCGCGTCTCCAGGCTAGCGCCCAAGTATACATATATTTTTTTCCCCGATTAATATGAATATACCCATCGCAGATGAGTATATTGAATCTGTCAAGATACAATTACAAATATATATATATATATATATATATAATATTCAATTACAAATTTGTACTTGAAAAATGTATTTTTTATATTCAAATACTATTTGAATATACCCATGATATAATCAAATTAATTGGAAACTTGAGACTTTGGTCGTTCTGGGTGGTGTAGTGGCTAGCATACTCGGGCACTAGCCGGGAGATGCGGGTTCGATTCCCACTCAAGGACGATGAAATTTTCAGGTTTTCGATATTATCTGACTTACCATTCATGTCATATTTACACCAATAAACGGATTCACAACTTCAAAATTTGTAACTATCTGTGTATTGGCATAAGGAATTAAACATACATTATTGCCAGGCTTTCCTCATTAACAGATGGCTTTTTCAATGAGACTGTTGTATATGCATATGCATATATGTTGTATATGCCATATGGCTATCAGCCCAGATGGTACTCAAAAGTATTACATCGGCAGACCTACCAACTGTTAAAAAATACGATTTTTTTTTAAGTCATGTTTTCCCCTTTTCAGACAGAGTAGGGGGAAATTTAAGTCTAATCTGTTTTTTCCCCTTCGAAAGATTTTTTTTTCTCGGACAGGTTTCCGATTTCTCTTAATAGATTCCCCTGCCTCTAGTTTCCTAACGGAAATAAAGTAAGTCGAGTCAAGAGCAATCAGCAACCAATGGACAAATCCCGACTCGTTTCGTATAACGTTCGAGACTGATTCGTCATACTTAAAGCTGTAGATTGGTCAGCGCTGGAATGTGGACGAGTGTCCGTTTATTCAAAGCAACCTTACACCTGCAACCATCAAGAATTTATATAACTGAAATAGGCTTCAAAAATTATCAGCTAACGTCCTGATACGATTTTTCTATTTGAGTGTTACGTTTTTGGTTCTGAGAGATTGTCAGGTCTGCATCGGAATGACAACGCTTTTTCAGGACTTGAATCACCAAATACAAAAGAGACACTGAAAAAGAAAGATCATCCACAGCTCTCTCCACAGAAGTGAGTTTCAAGTCTGCAGTTTTTATATGGGATGGTATTATAAAATTAGTCTCCTACTCCAACCCAAAAGCAACAGCGTTCCAAGAAACCCTGGAAATCATCTCTAGCCATGATGCATGCAACAACATAGTCTCCCTTGAGTAGCTAAAAATTTGGATTTTGGATCCAATGCCCTAGTGATTTTTCTCTTCCGAATTGCCATGTGCTCAACCAATACACCTCGTGACTTCAAATTTAAAACACGTTGTGTATTTAATCATTCTTTGTCTTGTTTAATCATCATTAGGGGTTCTGTATATTGACAGTTCCAATGGTAACTCAGCAAGTTCTCTTCCTCCAGTTTCTTCTGTCTCTTGCTTCCTCCTTCAATTCTTGATAGCTTTCTGTCCCCATTATATCAATATCTTCCTCTTGGTCGCTTTCCTTCAATTTTCCCTTCTAAAATTCTTTTCAATAGGCTGTCTTCTTTTCCTATCCAGTTATATTTTCTTTTTCTTATGGTCTTTAGTAAATTCCTTTCTTCAACTCTTTGCAATACTTCATCATTGGTAATTTTTTCAATCCACTTTATTTCTTCCATTCTTCTCCATCCTACTTTTCAAATGCTTCCAACATTTTAGCTTCTTTCTTCCCAATTGTCCACGTTTCCACCCTATGTGAAGTTATACTCCAAATATAGCGCTTAATAAGCCCTTTCTTTAAATTTTTATTCATTTTTATTAATAAATTTTTTTCTTGTTAAATGCATATTTTCCTTTATTAATTATTTTTATTTCCATATTTATTTTCCATTTTCTTGAATTATACTACTCAGGTAATTTATAGTCTCACTTGCTCTGCGTTATCTCCATTCATCATCACCTCAACATTTCCTGGAGACGCATTGTTTTTTTGTTTTTTTCTTTGTGTTAATTTTCATATCATATTTTTTGCAGGTTTATGGTTTACACTTTCAAATTTTTGCATTAGATGCTGTAGTTCATCTTCAATATTACAGAGGATGAGTCGAAAGTTTAGCAGTATTTGCATAAACGCATGTGCTGCGGTGGGTATGTCACGTGTTTAAACTATTCAAGTCGCGCCCTACAGTCAATCGAAAGGGATGTAAAGTGGTAGTCGTTGCTGTGAACAGCATTGCATGTCGTCGTTCTGTGTGTGGTTGGGACGCCTAAAAAATAAACAGCCACAACGGCGTAATTAGGGAACTTTTGCTTTACAAGTTTGAACTCGATCATAACGTTGCTCAAGCAACACAAAACGTTTGTCATGCAAAATGGGAAGATTCCGTGGACCACTGCACCGCAACCAGATGGTGCAAGAAATTTCACTTAGATGAAATTTAGAGTGGATGTGTGCACGAAACTCCTAGGAAACCCGTGCGATGTACTTTTCACCAAGAGAATTGTTACGTGCGATGAAAAGTGGGTCTATTTCTGTAATCCTAACACAATGGCAGTGGTTGAGCCCAGTCAGCTTCCTGAACCTTTTGTCAAACGTAGGCGCTTCGAGCACAAGATGACGCTCTGCATCTGGTGGAATTTCTAAGGTATGTTCCAGACGGTCGGACCATCAATGCCAACCTCTACTCTGAACAGCTGGAACTGATGTATGCCATTTTGGAGAAGTACCCGGTACTGGTGAATAGAAAACACGCTCTCCTACTTCAGGACAACGTTCGGCCTCATACTGCGTGAACGACTCGGGTAAAACTCCAGGATCTTGAGCGCATCGAACTGATGCCACGACCACCATATAGTCCGGACCTTGCCCCATCGGATTATTACTTCCAGTCCATGGGGCACTTCCTTCGCGTGTGACACTTCGACAACCAGGAGGAGTGTAGTAGCTGGGGTGACAGTTATTCGCCTCGAAGGACAAGAACTGGTACCTCCACGGAATCGAAGAACTGGCAGACAGATGGCTAAAGACGATGCAACACGACAGCCTATACTTTGAATGCTAGTCAGCTTTTGTCGTAAAGGTACGTATGAAGACATAAAGTGATCCGAATATTGCAAAACTTTCGACTCACCCTCTGTAGAATCGAAGAACTGGCAGACAGATGGCTAAAGACGGTGCAACACGATGGCCTATACTTTGAATGCTAGTCAGCTTTCGTCGTAAAGGTACGTATGAAGACATAGTGATCCAAATATTTCAAAAATTTCGACTCGCCCTCTGTAGAATCTAAGAACTGGCAGACATAGCTAATGAAGGCGCAACCAGATGACTTATACTTTGAATGCTTGTCAGCTTTCGTCGTAAAGGTACGTATGAAGACATAAAGTGATCCGAATATTGCAAAACTTTCGACTCACCCTCTGTAGAATCGAAGAACTGGCAGACAGATGGCTAAAGACTGCGCAACACGATAGCCTATACTTTGAATGCTAGTCAGCTTTCGTCGTAAAGGTACGCATGAAGACATAAAGTGATTCAAATATTGAAAAACTTTCGACTCACCCTCTGTAGAACCTAAGAACTGGCTGACAGATGGCTAAAGACTGCGCAACACGATGACCTATACTTTGAATGCTAGTCAGCTTTTGTCGTAATGGTACGTATGAAGACATAAAGTGATCCAAATATTGAAAAACTTTCGACTCACCCTCTGTAGAACCTAAGAACTGGCTGACAGATGGCTAAAGACTGCGCAACACGATGGCCTATACTTTGAATGCTAGTCAGTCAGCTTTCGTCGTAAAGGTACGTATGAAGACAAAGTGATCCAAATATTGAAAACCTTTCGACTCACCCTCTGTAGAACCTAAGAACTGGCTGACAGATGGCTAAAGACTGCGCAACACGATGGCCTATACTTTGAATGCTAGTCAGCTTTCGTCGTAAAGGTACGTATGAAGACATAGTGATCCAAATATTTCAAAAACTTTCGACTCACCCTCTGTAGAATCTAAGAACTGGCTGACAGATAGCTAAAGACTGCGCAACACGATAGCCTATACTTTGAATGCTAGTCAGCTTTCGTCGTAAAGGTACGTATGAAGACAAAGTGATCCAAATATTGAAAACCTTTCGACTCACCCTCTGTAGAACCTAAGAACTGGCTGACAGATGGCTAAAGACTGCGCAACACGATGGCCTATACTTTGAATGCTAGTCAGCTTTCGTCGTAAAGGTACGTATGAAGACATAAAGTGATCCAAATATTTCAAAAATTTCGACTTCCCCTCTGTAGTTCGTTTAATCATAGGTACTCATTTTTAAATTGTAACATTCTAGTATTTCAGTTTATTCTATGTTGTTAGCCTTGAAAAAGCCAATCCATCGACGAGCAAAAGCTTTGCAACAATGTATGTTTAATGCCTTGTGCCAATACATGGATAGTTACTTTCATGTCCTATACTTCGTGTATCAACAGTCTTGTTACCATGTCCCTTAGTATAAAAATCTAACCCTGATTAAAAGATCCAGAGGCTAGAAATGTCTGACAATGCAGAAATCAGAACATATGAAGAATGCTTGAAAACTATTAAAGAACAAATAGAATTTAATTAGTTTCTGAGTAAAGTCATGAGAAAGCGTTTCTGATTCCTGTCATTAATCTCATGTATAATAATTTTATGTTTGCATAATTTATGTTATCATGTAAATCAGTTTGATGGCAGTGATCTGACTACTGTGGTTATTTTTGAGTCATTTATGTGAACAGTGTATTTTACTTGTTAATGGGTAGTACTTCTAAGAATTCACAGGTTATTTATGTTCCTTTCTGTAATTGTAGCCAACCAAAGTATCCATATATTAAAACGCATGTATAGTTTTCAGTTGTAAGACATGTTAAACAATTTTATTTTATTCTGAAGTACCTGTATTATGGAGTGTTGTTATCTGGCTATCGGTATTAAGTGTTGCTCCATTGTGATACCTCAAGCACGTATTTGAAAGTGTCCTGTTGGTAGCTTAAGAAACATTTCCATATACCAAATATGTTATGTATTTTGAATCTGGTCAAACTGTGAGATAGAAGTATGTGTATGCAGTTAATAGAGTCCTCCATTTTTAATAAAAGGCAGCTTTGTGCCATTTCTTTGTAGTGTATTTTCTTCTGCCGCTATAACTGCTTTGTTATGATACAACTGTTAATTATGTGAAATCGTGCGAAGAAATTAAAAGTGTGCACTGAAAAAATTAAATTTCTTAGAGCATGCTTTAAAATTGCAGATGTAAAACACTGGTTTATGCAAGGAAAAATATCAATAGGCGGAATGTTGACCATTAGTAGAACTCAGCAGAATGTGTGATGTTAAACACAGAACTTTGACCTTTAATGAATCTGGAATGAGTGGATAACTTTTGTATAGAAGGTGTCTGGTACTAGGCCTTGGTAAGCAGAGCTGCCAAGTGTCCCGGATATTGTCCGATTTCGAAAATATTTTCCGAAAATTCGTTTTTTCTGCAAAAAATCCGGTTTTGTGGTTTTCCTATTTTTTTTTATTATGCCATGAGTATTTTTTCTTTCCTCATTAATGATATCAGCGATCATTTTTCTCCAGCGTCAACGCTGGCGGTTGGAGTCCGTACGTTTTTTTTTTTTTTTTTTGTTGTTAATCCACGGCACTTCAAGCTCCAAGGTCGTGACCCCCGCGATGGTAGCGAGACAGTGGCTTTGAAAGTTTAAGTACTTGTTTATGATGTCACATCCACGGCGTTTGTGCAGTGCCTCGCGCTGGGGTGGGAATTCTGCGCCAAAACAAAAATCTTGCGCCGTCTTGCTACAAAAAGGCAGGCTTTGAGCCATTGTGCGCCAGAACCGCCGTGCCCTGTCGTCATCATCGGGACTTTGGCGCAGTAAATTATCAGTGTACACCGTTCAGTTGGACGCTGAGTAAGACCATGCGGTGGGAAGAAAGATTAAGAAACTCCAAGTACTACGGATTTTACGTAGTTACTATGGAAATCGTCAGTTCATTACGGACTACGGGAAACATCGAATATGCTATGAAAATCAAAAATTTCAGTGAAATAACGTTATTAAACGCCTGTGTAAAGTTTATTTTCGTATTTTCAAGATGTTTCATTTGAAAAAGACGGCGAATCTCGCAAATGGTCGTAATCACACCGAAAATGACTGCTGTAGCAACGATGAGAATATCACGTTTTCTGTTACCGCACATTAAATTTTTCTGACTCCTTTTTTTTTTTTTTTTTTTTTGGTCCTCTGCCTGACTGATTATATTTTTATTTTTTCATGTTCTCTGTGTTGTGTGTGTGTGTGAGAGAGAGAGAGAGAGAGAGAGATAGATAGATCATGTTCCTCGTTTTTAATACTTGGGATAGTGAAAAGGAGCGACTTCGTAGTTTTTAATAACTTTTTCTAACGAAATGCATGTTTCCCTATTTCTAATACATACTTCTTCAAAACTAATCAACAGAGAGCAATCATTTTCACCCCTTTCCCTTTTATTAAAAGAAATTATATTTCTAGATCGGTATGTATTCTGTCAGTGGTGGAATCCGCTCCCCGTAAAATTGTTTTATGGCAGGGTAAGCAACACACTATCGGTTTTTTACATTTAATTTTAATCAAATTCGTGTTTTTAACTTACTCATACTTTGAGATTCTTACATAGATTCGCGGAATTCCGCTTTTTCTGACATTTAGGTCATTCTCGAGATCGTTGTAAAACTATAGAGAACCTGTTTTTTTTTTTTTGGGGGGGGGGGGTCTTAAACCTATAATATATAATTTTATAAATTGTAAATACGCGCGTTCATGTCCCGGTTTTTGATTTTGAAAAGTTGGCAGCCCTGGGTAAGTATGCAAAATTTAATTCGAAGTTCTCAAGTAAGTAATAAGAGGAAGCTATACACCAACTATACTTAAAATAGCATAACTACAGTAGAGTAATCTGAATTTCTTGGCATAGAATAGAAATCAAGGTTTCCAAGCTTCCGCATACCGACCAGATGGCTTTAAAAAGCCATCTGGTTGATGTGTGAAAGCTTGGAAACTTTGATTTCTATTCTACGCCAAGAAATTCAGATTACTAGTATAGTTATCACAACCGTAGCCACCAGGAGAGCAGGGAGAATGGTTGCCCTCCCAGAATGGTCATTCCAGGGACATAAATTTGTGCTCTGAGGGAACAAAAAACAAATATGTGCACCATGTGAATAAATTTACTGAAAGTTATACGCTTTTAAGTCTTTTTTTTTTTTATTATTATTATTTTATTTTAGCTATTGGGTTGTTGGAAAAGTTATGACGTATTTTAGCCATGTTTTGCAAAGGTCATTTATTGATAGAAAGAACAAAAAACAATCAATGACATAATGCCCATTTTGTTCGATAACCTTTTGCCATCTTTCAGTGAGCTGCAGAATGCCTCGTTCATAGAAGAACCTGTCTTTCGTGGCGAAAACCTGTACAAGGTGCTGATTTACAGCCTCATCTAAATTGAACGTTATACCAAGCAAGGACTTGAAAAGAGCGAAACAAGTGGAAGTCTGACGGCGCAAGGTCAGGCGAGTATGCTGGGTGTGGCAACACATCCCACCCAAGCTCCAATAATTTTTGGCGGGTGATCAAACTTGTGTGTGGTCTCGCGTTGTCGTGATGGAACACGCCACCTTTACGATGAACGAGCTCTGGACATTTCTGGATGATGGATTCGTTCAAACTGTCAAATTGCCGACAGTACACATTCGAATTGATTGTTCGGTTCCGTGGTAGGAGCTCGAAAAACACGACACCTTTAAAATCCTACCACACTGAGACCAGAACCTTCTGCCAATGAATGTCTGCTTTGGATGTCGTTTCAGGCGAAGCAGCACGTCGGGACAAAGACCGTTTGCGCAGCACATTGTTGTACACAATCCACTTTTCGTCACCAGTTATCAGTCGCTTCAAAAAAGGATCGTTTGCCTCACGTTTCATGAGCATATCGCAGATGTTTATGCGCACCGTCAATTGGGCTTCTTTGAGTTCACGAGCAACCCACAGATCGAGCTTGCTTACGTATCCCAGCTTTTTCAGGTGGTCGTGAACGCTTGAATGTTGGATGTGCAATGTGTCTACAATCTTTCGTGTCGTGTAACGAGTGTTTGACTCGATCAATGCCTTGATTTGGTCGTCATCAACCTCGGTGGGCCTCCTCAAACGAGGTACATCGTTGAGGTCAAAATCACCAGCACGGAATTTTGCGAACCACCGTTGACACTGACGTTCTTGTAGAGCATTATCGCCGTACCCTATACGCAACTTTTCACAAGCTTGACGCGCGTTCTTCCCTTTACGGAAGTAAAACAGTAAAATACGGTGAAAATGCACAGTTTGGTCTTCCATCTTCAACTTGATGTCAAATCGCTCACTATTCCTTTTAGACTGCAGCTAGAACTGGCACCTGTCGAATGCTATAGCGATAACAGAGCTGCGCATGCCTCTCGTACTTCCAAAACCGCCCAACCACCATCGAGTGCCCAAATACGTCATGACTTTTTCGACAACCCAATAGTTAGTCGCGTAGAGTATTTTGCGGCATTAATCAGGGTCTAGAGCCGATAATAATTCCTTTTTGCAAATCTGATAAATCGCTCCCTTTATCCATGACAGCAACGAGTGATATGTTTTCAGAATGCCTACAGCACAACTTATGTACCCTCCAAGCCAGCTCACGACACGTGCCTTCTTTCATCGACTATCCACTGTTGACGTCAAAAGTAGGAGGTGGTCACACTAATGTAACACGACTGTGTATTCATTCCCCTTAAATTCTGGTTTCTCTCCCTCTTCTAACAAGATATCTAGGAATAAACTTTATCGAATTACTTACAATATCGATGAAACAAGAAATTATCGATATCATAGATACGAAGACACTTCGGGGTTTGAAAAAAATCTGAAAAGTTACATGCCCAGCTGGGCATGTGAAGAAATTATTTACCTGAGTAGGTAGTAAAAGCTGGATGCCTAGGAAATTTTAAGATAACAAATCAGAACTCTCCTTTTTTTTTAAGTTAAAAAATATGAATTTTTTTTTACGTGTTTGGTTTTGCATTTCAATTTTAAGGGTCTATTGAAAATGTTAAATGCACAAAAGTGTGTAACTATAGTTTTAAGATGATTGTATGAAATGGTATTATCATGAAATTAGTGTTTGAAAAACTTAGTGATTCTGTCGTATTCCTTTCATTAAAGTTTTCGCCTTTGTCACTAAAACATCGGAGGCTAGTTTCATCAAAGGCATGCATCCTGTCACTGACTATAAATGACATTTGGAGCAAAACTACATATGGGCGTGTAACTTTTCAGATAGTATCCTACTCGAGCGACTTTAGGTCTTTGCTCGATTCAAAACGTCACCCCGTGCACCAGTATCCTCCTGATGAGAATGGTGCACATCAGCATTTCAGAATGGTTCAACACACTTCCATTGTTAATTGGGCTGATATTCAGAGCTTTTGTATTACCTAATTTTATTCTTAACTTAATGTCCTTTCTGTTTTCTCAATCCTTCAGCACATTTTCATCAAGTCCTCAATTAGTATGTTTTATTACGGGATTTCAATAGTTTGGAGATAATTTTTATTTGGTACTTCATTTGTATACTATATGTAATTAAATCGCTATTATGTCGACAGCTGCATTGCGCGGACATATAGAGATTTTTGAATTTCAATTTTTGACTTTCGATTCTTTGATATTGCTTATTAATGTTTTTGAAAGTACACATATATATATATATATATATATATATATATATATATATACACACTGAAGTACCAGAAAAACTGGTACACCAGTCTAATACATAGTAGGTCCCCCGCGGGAGCGCAGGACTGCAGAAATACGACGGGGCATGGACTCCACTAGCTTCTGGAAATACGCTGTAGGCAATGCACACCATACTTCCTGCAGAATGTTCCACTTCCTCAGAATGTTCCACAGAATGTTCCAGAATGTTCCACTTCCTCAGAATGTTCCAGAATGTTCCACTTCCTCAGAATGTTCCACTTCCTCAGAATGTTGTCTCTGATTCCTGTGTTGGATAGCGCGTTGCATGGCATTCCAAATGTGTTCTATCACGTTCAGATCTGGGGACTTGGTTGGGAATGGCAATACCCCAAACTCAGATGAATGCTCATCTAACATTAATGTGCCGTCCCGACACTTGTGTGGAGGTGCACTGTCCTGTTGGAACAGGCACAACCCATCAGCATGAACGGGTGTACCTCTTCAGAAAGGATGCGCACATAGCGTTAGCCTGTCACAGACGTTTGTAGACGTACCAGGGGTCTCAGTGAAGTCCAGCCAAACAAACCCCACACCATTACGGGTCCCCCACCAGCCGGTACAATTCCCTGTTGACAGGCGGGATCAATGGGGTTTGCGCCACACACGAATCCTTCCATCTGCCCGATACAGTTGGAAACGCGACTCGTCAGATTAGGCTACTTGTTTCCAGTCATCAAGTGTCCAGTGGCGGTGTTGCCGTGCCCAAACGAGGCGCACAGCTCTGTGTCGTGCACCCATCAAGGGGACTAAAGTTGGGCGTCGGCTCCAGAAGCCCATATCGTGCAGGGTACGTTGCACAGTCCGGACGCTGAGGATTCAGCATTGAATTCTGATCATACCTGCGAGAGTGTTGCACGCTTATCGCGTGAAACGATTCTTGACAGCCGACGATGTTCACGTTCACCTAATGTCTTTTTACGGCCACACTAGTATCGTAGGTTGAAGGTTTTGCTGGAATTCTTGTAGTCACGGTACACCCTTGCAATGGTCGTCCGTGAAAATCCGAACTTCGTTTCTACCTCCGAAATACTATGGCCCATCTCACGACGCCAACTATGACACCGCGTTGAAAATCGCTTAAATCGTTATTACTTGTCATTCTCATGCCGAAAACAGCTCTGACAGCTGGCATTATATACTCACTGGCGGACGCAAACGAGTACGCACATATGTGACGTTGCTATGTATTTTGCATAAGCTCATCTATACCAGTTTTTCTGGTACTTCAGTGTATATATGTTTAGCCGTACAAATGAATAATGTAATTTCTGGCCATTAAAAGCACAACACCAGCAAGATCACCCTACAGGGGCTCAAAAGTTGACAGAAGGGCAAAACACTGGCACATAAGGAAAACATGTGGGATAGTAACACCCATTGAAGTTTTATAAGAGGGGTGAACAAGGAGCCGGTGTTGAGTACTCTAAGTGTGTTTGTTCGCTGTTCCTGGCCATGGACAACTGCAACATGTCCCATCGAAGACAACAGCGCCACCCCGGTGGCTCAGTGGTCTATGCGATGGCTTCTTATCATTCGTCCGGAAGGGGTCCGGGTTCGAATCCTGGTGAGGCATGGACTTTGTGTTTGTCTTACGGCACTGGCTCTCTCCCTTCCCTTGAACCAGTGACCCTAAATTACGGACGGGCGACTGCTTATAGCCCATTGAGGGCCGCGGGTGGCCTAGTGGTTAGCGTTTGTGACTGCCATGGAGATAACCTCAGGTTCGATCCTGGGCAGGTACGAACGTTCGAACCACTAAATACACGCCGTGCGTAAGATGGGCACGGTAAGCCATCGGACGTAGGGTACTGCCCCATCCCCTGGTAATAAATAAGGATGTCTTCCTCCCCTTTTCTAACTCGCTTCCGTGTCACTTTCCTGTCGGGCACTCTAGCCCAAATCTCCTAGCTTCTTATTTCTGAGGGTGGTTTAAGATCTGGGATCAGGCACTCCCTTACTACTCTACATAGGATCTGATCTGATTGATTATAGCCCATTGAGTTGCTCACGGTGGTCATTAAACATCCAATCGAAAAAATGGCAGCCCTGCCAGCAGGTTTCCAACTTCACTTGCGGGAGAATTGTATATATACAGTATATACACTGAAGTGCCAGAAAAACTAGTACAGACGAGCTTATGCAAAATACATAGCAACGCCAATTATGCGCGTACACGGTTGCGTCCGCCAGTGTGTATATAAAGCGATAGACATCCTTGCCAGCTGTCAGAGCTGTTTTCGGCATGAGAATGACAAGGAACGATTTGAGCGATTTTCAACGCGGTGTCATAGTTGGCGCTCGGGAGATGGGCCACAGTATTTCGGAGGTAGAAACGAAGTTCGAATTTTCACGGACCACCATTGCAAGGGTGTATCGTGACTACAAAAATTCCGGCAAAACCTCCAACCTACGATACCAGTGTGGCCGTAAAAAGACATTGGGTGAACGTGACCAATGGCCTCTGATCATTCGTCGTCTGTAAGGGGTCTGGGTTCGAATCCCGGTGAGGCATGGATGTTGTGTTTGTCTTACGTCACTGGCTCTCTCCCTTCCCTGGAACCAGTGACCCTAAATTAGGGACGGGCGACTGCTCATAGCCCATTGAGTTGCTCACGGTGGTCGTTAAACCTCCAATCAAAAAAAGAACGTGACCATCGTCGGCTGTCAAGAATCGTTTCACGCGATAGGCGTGCAACACTCTCGCAGGTAGCATCCGAATTCAATGGTGGAGCCTCAACAAGCATCAGCGTCCGGATTGTGCAACGTACCCTGTACGATATAGGCTTTGGGAGCCGACACCCAACTCGAGTCCCCTTGATGAGTGCACGACACAAAGCTATACGCCTCGCTTGGGCACGTCAACACCGCCACTGGACACTTGATGACTGGAAACAAGTAGCCTGGTCTGACGAGTCGCGTTTCCAACTGTATCGGGCAGATGGAAGGATTCGTGTGTGGCGCAAACCCCATGGATCCCGCCTGTCAACAGGTAACTGTACCGGCTGGTGGGGGTCCGTAATGGTATGGGGTGTGTTTAGCTGGACTTCACTGGGACCCCTGGTACGTCTACAAACGTCTGTGACAGGCCAACGCTATGTTCGCATCCTTTCTGAAGAGGTACACACGTTCATGCTGATGGGTTGGGCCTGTTGTAATAGGACAATGCACCTCCACACAAGTGTCGGAACGCCACATTATAGTTAGAGGAGCATTCATCTGAGTTTGGGGTATTGCCATTCCCACCCAAGTCCCGAGATCTGAACGTGATACAGCATATTTGGGATGCCATGCAACGCACTATCGAACACAAGAATCCGAGACCTCGGAATACACCCGAATTGTGGAACGCTCTGCAGGAAGTATGGTGTGCATTGCCTACAGCATATTTCCAGAAGCTAGTGGAGTCCATGCCCCGTCGTATTTCTGCAGTCCTGCGCTCCCGTGGGGGACCTACCAAGTATTAAACTGGTGTACCAGTTTTTCTGGCACTTCAGTGTATGTATATATGTTTAGCTGCGCAAATGATGTAGCTGCTGGCCATTACAAGCGCAACACCAGGAAGATCGCACCCCAGAGACTCAAAAGTTCGCAGAAGAGCAAAACACGGGCACACGTGTAAATGATTAACCAGGCAGCACATATGGAAATCATGTGGAACAGTAATGCCCCCTTGAAGTTGTGTAAGAAGGGTGAACAAGGAGCCAGTGTTAAGTACTTGAAGTGTGTTTGCTCACCATTCCTGGCCATGGACAACTGCAGCATGCCCCGTCGAAGACAACGGCAGCCCTACTAGCAGGTTTGCAACTTCAATTGCGGGAGAATTGTGTCGCGTCTAGATTGTGGATTATCTCTCCGTGACATCCGTGCTCACGTGGGACGGCATGTGGCTACGGTGGGGAGACTATGGCGTCAATGGGTAGCGGAGTAACGAACACACCGACATACGGGATCCGAAAGGACCAACATCTGATACGTATGGCTCTGACGTATTGCACAGCCACATCGACCACCGTAGCTCAACAGTTCGGGTGCATGGCACAACACCCAGTCTCTGCACAGATGATTCGATGTCTGCAGCAGTGTGGTATTTTTTGCACGGCCTCCATTGCTTCGCTACCTTTGACTGCACAACACCAGCGTCTGCTACTGCAATGGTACCAAGAATGTTGCGCATGAAGAAGCGAATGGCAAAGCGTCGTGTTTTCTGATAATCCCACTTCAGTTTGCAGCACCATGATGGATGAATTCGTGTCTGGTGGTGCCACGGCGACCGGCAGAGTGAGCCCTGCATTATGCTGCACCATACCGGCTTGGCACCCGGCGTTATGGTATGGGGTGCCATTGGATTCCACTCTCGCACGCGCCTTGTCTGCATTACCGGTATGTTGAAAAGCCATCATTACATCACTGAGATGGAGCCAGTTTTTGTATCTTATCTTCAGCGATAATCTGGTGCCATTTACCAACAGGATAATGCGCAACCGCATGTGGCATGCGACGTTCATGTTTTCCTGGATCACCACCATGTGCCACGTCTCTCTTGACCCACGTGGTCCCAGGATATGTCCCCTATTGAACATGTGCAGTCCATGATCGCTGTATGACTAGCATGCCAGCAACCTCTGGTTACAACGGAGAAACTGTCTCATCGTATCGAAGCTGCGTGGACGGACATTCCCCAAACACACGTCCAATGTCGCTTCCTGTTGATGCCGGGCTGTAATTGCTACCCATGGTGGCTACATTATAGATACTGATTATGTGTTCCCTTCATCTCACTGTGCTGTACTTGTAAATGATTCACCCTTGTATTATCTGCTTTAAGTACAATAAATATGGCTTTGATATCTCTTGTGCTGTTGCACTTTTTATAGCCAGCAGTGTAACTTTTGGAGGCGTAACACCGGTGCTATGGTGTGTTTTTTTTACTGGGGTTTAACAACTACCGTGAGAAACTTGGAGCAGTCGCCCGTCCCTAATTTAGGGCTACTGGTTCTAAGGACGGGAGAGAGCCAATGCCATAAAACAAACACAATATCCATGCCTCACGGGATTCGAACCCGGACCCATCTCGGACGAATGATCAGGATCCATCGCTTAGACCACTGCACCAACGGGGCGGCGCTACGGTGCTAGACTTGCCTAGGGTGTCAAGCACCATAGCACCGACCCTGGTCACCCCTGTAGTACACAGTGATTTTGTCACTGTTATAGGTATGATGGTCACTCGCAGTTCAAGCTGCTTTACAGCTCTTTTTTTTTTTTTTTTGATAGGAGGTTTAACGACCACCGTGAGCAACTCAATGATGGGCTATAAGCAGTCGCCCGTCCCTAATCTAGGGTCACTGGTTCCAGGGAAGGGAAAGAGCCAGTGCCGTAAGACAAGCACAACATCCATGCCTCGCCGGGATTCGAACCCGGACCCCGTTCGGACGAACGATCAGAGGCCATCGCTTAGACCACTGCGCCACCGGGGCGGCCTTTACAGCTCTGTCACCGATGTCGTAAACAGTGATTTTGTCACCATTAAAAGTCGGTTACTTCTGTGCAATTGTTATCGTTGTCAGTGCGAGAGGAAAATCACTGTTAAGCCCACCTCTAATGACTACCATGAGCTACAAGTAGTCGCGGAGCCTCTAGTTCCAGGAAGTTGACAGCGCCAGCGGACAAATACATCACCAAGCAAAGATTGGCAAATGTAATGCTATGGGTTCTGAAATGATGGACACCATTTGAATGTGCAGCGCCATCTATAAATGAGGTGAACGCTGGCAGTGAATAGATGCCCATTGGAAAGCAAGAATGCTTGATTCAATTCACAACGTACTGCAGAAATTACGTAGAAAGAATGTTCACATACAACTCAAGAGCTTTCTAGATCAAATTGTAATTAGCAAGTGCTCATACCTGAGAAAAAATAAAACTGGTACGCAGAAAAATATGAGCTATATCATGGCCGGCCATATACACAGAGCAGAGAAGAAGAAAAGAAAAAAACTACTATAAACAAGAAAATTCCGCGTCACATACACTTAAGTCCTAAAGATTTAGAACTAAAATACTCGCACAAACATGTCAACACACTAGTTACTCCCTTCAATGATGGCTTTCTATGTATGCCGGAAGTCTATTCTCCTCTAACGGCTTTGTACACCACCCATTTCTCACCCGTGACTCAAACCCAGGCCCAACCTGTATAATGGTCAACAACCAGTACCTCGTACCACTCTGCCGCCTGGGTGGCAATAAATTTTTTGTTTTTGATTTCTTTTCTATGACGATGATTGGCAAAACACGTAACGATAATAACAAATAAAGGTAACTTGGATTCTTACATCCACAGGGCTCATATCATTTGCAACAACCAACTTTCTCTTCAAGAAGAATTCTCCAAAATTTCTACAATAGCCCTCTCTCATGGTTTCCCTGCTCTTACAGTCAACTCCCTCTTAAAGAAATATGAAAACAATTCGTAACTTGAATGCCTCCTTCCTCAAAAGAAAGAAGACCTGAAATCATCTGGTTTTGTTCCTTACCATCCTTTCTATCCTTATAAGTCAGATTCTTTTTAGAAGTTTTGGTTACCATCTTCCCATTAAATCCACCCCAAACATCTTGAAACTTCTACAAAGGGATAGGGACAAAGTTGAAAATCTGGACCTCCTAGTAGGAGTTTACTGCATTCCTATCTCTTCTTCAACAGGGGATAACTTATACATTGGAAGTAGATACAGGAGCATTAACCACAGAATTACAGAACATAAAAAAGATGTTTTGAAAGCCAACCCTAATACAGCCTTGTCTATTTTGACAATGAAAGACACATCTGCAGTTCCCCGCTGGAACGAAGCAAAACGAATTGCTTCTTTTATTTATGTATTGAATGAAGGTTTAACGACCACCGTGAGCAACTCAATGGGATATAAGCAGTCGCCCGTCCCTAATTTAGGGTCACTGGTTCCAGGGAAGGGAGAGAGCCAGTGCCGTAAACAAACACATCCATGCCTCACCGGGATTCGAACCCGAACCCCTTTTGGACGAATGATCAGAGGCCATCGCTTAGACCATTGCGCCACTGAGGTGGCTTGCTTCTTTTGACAATCGTTTTGCCCTCCGTTACCGTGAAAGCATGGAAATTAATTTCAACTCAATAACTTGCAATTCCGAATCTCCTTTGCCACCCCGGTGGCGCAGTGGTCTAAGCGATGGCCTCTGATCATTCGTCCGAATGGGGTCCGGGTTCGAATCCCGGTGAGGCATGGATGTTGTGTTTGTCTTACGGCACTGGCTCTCTCCCTATCCTGGAACCAGTTACCCTAAATTAGGGACGGACGACTGCTTATAGCCCATTGAGTTGCTCACGGTGGTCGTTAAACCTCCAATAAAAAAAAATCTCCTTTCTACATTCCGATGATCTGGAGATCAATTCTAAGTTTTGGCAAAAAAATGGAGAAAAAAACAAATGTAGAATCTGGCAACAATATTAGTCCTCCATTGGCATGAAGACCTAAGATAAGGTCGAAAGCACCCAAGTTACGAACTTTCTTGTAAAAGTTTTTTTCATGTAACGTAACGTGATCAAGTTACCTTTATTTGCTCTTCTTTTCTATCTTACATCAGTGGTAGTCAAAATTTTTTTAACTTGACTGTGTAAGTTCCCATTATATTTCTTCGTCAATTTGCACAGGAAATCTCAGGGGCATAAATCGAGTCTTAACTGTACTTTTCTGTGACTGGTTGGAATGCGTAGAGGCCTGCTCTATTTATAGGCATTGCCAGTTTCAGTGTCTCATGTGACACTTTTGCTTTGCATATTGTTAGCGGGGCGTACGTAATACATTTGTTCATTGAGTATTCTTTATTAATATCTATGACACTTTTTTTTTTTGATTGGAGGTTTAACGACCACTGTGAGCAACTCGATGGGCTATAAGCAGTCGCCCGTCCCTAATTTAGGGCCACTGGTTCCAGGGAAGGGAGAGAGCCAGTGCCGTAAGACAAACACAACATCCATGCCTCACCGGGATTCGAACCCGGACCCCTTTTGGACGAATGATTAGAGGCCATCGCTTAGACCACTGCACCACCGGGGCGGCCTATGACAATTTTTAGTTCGCGATGTTAGTGAAATCACCTGCTGACGCAGGTGATTTTAATGGTGTTTTGAGAACATCTTAGAACTGGAAGTCAGGCTCACATCAGGTAATATACACCGATGGGCCATTACATTAAGACCACCTACCTAATAAGCTACAGGACCCTGTTTAGCCCACAAAACAGTGGCCACTTGGTGAGGCACTGATTCAATGAGGTGGTGATAGGTATCCTGGGGTATCTGGTACCACAATGCCAACAGCAGGTTCTCCAGTTCCCGTACATTTCGGGGTGGTGGTGATTTAGCGCGAAACCGCTTTTTTTTTTTTTTTTTTTTTAATTGGAGGTTTAAAGACCACCGTGAGCAACTCTATGGGCTATAAGCAGTCGCCCGTCCCTAATTTAGGGTCACTGGTTCCAGGGAAGGGAGAGAGCCAGTGCCGTAAGACAAACACAACATCCATGCCTCACCGGGATTCGAACCCGGACCCCTTACGGACGAATGATCAGAAGCCATCGCTTAGACCACTACGCCACCGAGGCGGCAAAACCGCTTTTCCAAGTTGAACGACCAATGATTGATTGAGTTCATGTCAGGTGAATTTGGAGGCCTGGGCATAAACAGAAAATCTCCAGCATGTTCTTCAAACCACTCCCTGACGATTCTGGTAGTGTGGCATGGCACATTATCCAGTTGGTAATGGCCATCACCAGTAGGGAACACAGTTGCCATGAATGAGTTAACTTGGTCTGCAATGATGTTCAGATACCTGACAGCTGTCAGGAATTGTGCTATTGGGATAATGGGGCCTAAAGTGTCCCAAGAAAACATCGCCCACAACATAGCACCGCCTGTTTCCGTCCAACAGTGCGTCCAGGCACCATAGCTTCCATTGGTAATCGGCGTATCTGTGCTCGGCCATCTAGGTGATGCACCAGGAATCTTGATTCGTCAGATCAGGCCACTTTCTTCAATCATCCGTGGTCTAATCTTGATGATCTTGGGCACATTTCATGTGTTGTTGGCGATGACATGCAGTGAGCATGGGGAAACCCGGCTGTATCTTTGGCTAAGCAGGCCCATGCGCAAAAGGCTGTGATGAACTGTGTGCTGTAACATATTGCCCTGATCACTGCTGTTGTAGCTGCGGGTGATTTTTCGCACTGTGGCCCTGTGGTCGCTGTGAATCATGCTCGACAGTCTCCGCTCCCCTCTGGCATCAACGAGCCGCGGACGACACAGTGCCGGACGACGGTTTGTCGTTTGGTCCATCTGTGCACCACTTTTGATACGTACTCACTACGGCGGCACATTAACAACCCACAAGCCGCGCCGTTTCCGAGATTGTAGTTCGGAGGCGCCGTGATATCACAATTTGTCCTTTATCAAACTCCGATAAATCAGCTTTTCTCATTCTGACTCCGAACACTCTACTAACCGAAAGTAGGTCCTCGGGTTGTATATATACTGCTCTGTGAATTTCACCTCCGCCTCCGTTCAGTCTCCAGGCGAGCCCAATTCTCTAGGCTGGGGGTGGTTGTAATGGAATGGTTAATCGGTGTATATCTCGCTCATAACTTTTTTTTAATCTTAGGAACATTAACTTGATAGAATTTGGACATAAGCACATAATCGTTAATAAGTATTAAAACTTAAAAAAAAACTCTTCAGTTACATCAAATACGCTTAAGGCTCTATGAGACCCACCATCTTGTAGGCTGCCTTCTCTTATTAACCAACGGGCAAGCGTATTTCACAAATTGCTGGGGCAGTTTTGCACATTTTGGAACACCGTTTGTGGCTAATGCAAGATACATGATAAATAAAGAGTTCCCTGGTTTTAGAATTTTTAATGACCTTTCCCTTAATTTTCTATCTGCAGCGAAAGTCGTACCAAGGCGTCTTCCATAGTTTTATTAATTAATAAAAAATACTTAAAAGGGTCCAAAATGAAAATCTGAAACCAGGAAAGTCTTTATTTATCATATATCTTGCATTAGCCACAAACGGTGTCCCAAAATGTGCAAAATTGCCCGAGCAATTTGGTGAAATACGCCTGCCCATTGGTTAATAGGTTAATAGGAAAAGACAGTAATATAAGATGGCGGGTCTCGTAGAACCTTAAGTTACAAAAATCTGCACTTCTACAGATCGATCCCTTACTATCCTTCTCTTGTGTACAAAGCTCAAACATATTTTCAAGAAGTTTGGATATCATCTGGCCATCAGTTCCAACCCTTCTATCATCAAATTAATTTTGGATGATAGAGACAAAGTTACCCCCCCTCAATCTTCTTGGTGTTTACCTCAACATAGAGCCCTGCAGAGGCAATATTTTTTGTCCCGAGCCCGGCATGGGCCCACCAAGTTAATGCCAGGCCTGACTCAGCCCGTTCCCACCCAATTAATGTCAGGCCCGGCATAGGTTTAATTTGTGTAACTGTCACTTGCTTTAACACAGACAGTATCTATACTGTAACTTTTTGGACTAACCCGAAACTCGTATAAAAAGAGGGCATAAGTTAGTTAACTAACCCACCAGTAATCAGAAACACGGCAAATGCAATAAATAGTATTTAGTGAACTTCATCATTCATTTCATAATCGAACCCTTCGTGGGGTCAGATCACTGTTTATACGAGTCAAGTACTGTCTTCTTTGACACTTTTGCCCAGAACATAATATAAATTGATGCTCAGTTACACACACGCACACACAATAATATGCTTAATAGTTAATACAACAAACTCGTATACGCAGAATATGATTCCATTCTGTTGGCCCGATATCTTTGATTTTAATTCTTCAGGTTTAGGATATAACTCCCAAAATCCAAATGTAACACAATTTTCCGATTGTTTTGTAACTCCCAAAATCCAAATGTAACACAATTTTCCGATTGTTTTGCTCCTCAAACCTCTAATTTACACAACCCAATATTCATCCATATTTAAAACAAAGCAAGTAGCAAATTAAAATTATAAAGACAGAGCCTAAGGATAGTTTACTAGCGCATATTGAAGCTTTTACTGATTCCTAATTCCTATAAATACAAATCATCGTATGGACCACGTGTTTTTCTGGTGTAAACTTCCGAAATAAATGGAATATGGATTCAAAGGGGAGTTCGATTGCCAAAGATCAAAGATGAAAAGACTTGCGCAAAATAAATAAATAAATAAAAAATTGCACAAGGCAGGAGAGAAGAATGATTGCGAGAAACAAGAAATATGATCACGGGAAGGGAAAGACAGACTTCAAAAACAGAACTGCACGGTACAGATGCACGTGCAGGCACGTCCAAACCCGCCTACGAAAATGTAGGCCCGGCCCGTGCAAGGCTCTACCTCAACATCTGATGATAATCACTACATTGGAAGCACTTTCCACAAGCATGAACAGCTGTTTATTGGAGCATAGAAACAATGTCTATAAAAGAAATTCTGAAACTTCACTGGCATCTCTAACTTTGGAGAACACTTCTACTGACCCTTTGGAATGACACCAAACGAATTGCTCTGTCCGTTAATCATTTTTTGTTACACTATCGAGAAAGTTTGGACATTTTTCTCAGCTCCAAGAACTGCAATTCTGATTCCCCTTCCATCATACCATTAATATGAAAATCAGTTTTAAAAAAGAAATAATGTACACAACTTTACAGATCTGACAACCACTACCATCATCCATCTGTCCCAAGGCTGAGGAAGACTAAAATTATCAGTCGAAAGCTGCCTTAAATTAAACTTTCTTACATAACTTAAGTGTGTTTTAAGGTTTCAACACTTAGGAACATTCTTCTCATTACTAACAACTAAAAACACTTTCAGACTGCATTCATTATATTACACAATTTTCACAATAAATAATCACTGGACAGTTATTAGGTAAAACAATTTATTATACAAAATACATAGATTTATGAAACAAAAAAAGTTGAAACATTATATATATTAAAATACATGATTTATCACAAAAAACTATACAGTGATAGGCATGTTCTGCACAGCCTATTCAAAAGGAATGACTTGCAAGAAATATGCTAAAAATATTATGTACTCTAACCTGGAAATTACACACCACGTTAGAATAATTAGAAGCAATGAAATAATAATAAAATGAGCATTTAGCACAATCCCAATAGAACTTAATAACTAAGAATAAAATAGCACCTCAAGTTTTTGTATGTTAATATTTTTAGCGTTAATGCTATACTCTCAAAGATAACAAATTTCATTTCATTTCTATGCTTTGTTTTCCACTAACTTATCAACAGAAATGTTTTCTTTTTTCGTTTTAAAAGCAACGAGAAGAAGGGGGGGGTCGCATTTCAGGATGAAACATCACAATAGATAAAGCTATACAAGAAATCCGATTTATTGGCATAAGATTATAAATGCTTCCAAGCTTTCCTTTCCCACATCAATCAGATGGCTTTTTTTCAAGGAAGATAGATAGACACTGCAAACTGAATAATAGAATGCTACAACAATTTGAATGCAGTGACTTGACAATAAACAAATAGATATAATGTAATTTTCATTCAAATACGTGAGGCGTCATGTTGGTTGGTCACGCAATATGCTGGTAGGGAAAAGGAATTATTTGAAGAACTGGTTTGAAATTCGTTCAACTCTAAAGCCACTATCACAGCAAGCAACACTGTTGGTAATGATTTCCAAGGTTTCTTGAATGGCTGTAGATTCTCAACAGATGCTTAAGACATCCACTAGCAAAATCAGGGTGCAAACGCATCAGTGCAAGCCATTGCTGATGCAAATTCCTTGGTTTGCGCAAACCTTATTTTTGACAAAACACAAGTCTTATTAATTTGCAATTATGTGAATACTGTGGAGAAATAATTTTTGGAAAAATCCGTTTGTGAAATGCGCAAATTTTGCTTGACTTTTAAACAGGCAGAAATGTAGTTTTATTTGCACTTTAAAACAGACTATGCGGCCACATATGACAGATCGCATTCGGCACTTGACTATCTCTCACTTCTTTGCTGTTCACCAACAATGAGCAGAGGTTAACCTGTTTGCTTCTTCCATGATATTTTTTTTATAGAAATTAAGGAAGAAATATTCCTCAGAAATACATGGAAAATTCACTAGATTATTCAAAGCAATCAGAATTGTGTGTGAACAGAGATGCCAACATATGAAGGAAGTCATCAGTAGTTCATATGCGTGCAGGCCGTAGTTTCTTTTTTGTTTATCGGAGGTTTAACGACTACCGTGAGCAACTCAATGGGCAATAGGCAGTCGCCCGTCCCTAATTTAGGGCCACTCACTTCAGGGAAGGGAGAGAGCCAGTGCCGTAAGACAAACACAACATCCATGCCTCACCGGGATTCGAACCCGAACCCGAACCCATCTTGGACGAACAGTCAGAGGCCATTGCTTACCCTACTGTCCCGTAGTTTCTCCGTAGTGAAGTGATGTTAAGTTCCCACATTAAAATTTGCAGGGTAGCATGCCTATTTCCCAGAATACATTGCTACATTGTTCGCAACATTTTAATCTGGATGGGGACAACACTTTTTCAATAAACCACACTGTTCATGTTTTTTCGAAATTACATTCCTCCTGCAATTGTTTCACCTACCATGAGCCACCGAAAAATCACAATTTCACACTACAAAACACATGATTCGTGGAAACATGCGACCGCTGTAAACCTGGAAATTCCAACGAATAACATTCCTTGTACTGCTGCGAATGTTAAATTTTTTTCGCACCACTGGAACTGGAAGCCACTGAAGCACGTACGCTTCAATACTATAGAAATTCACATCACACCACAACTAATCAACTTAACAAGTTAGTAAAATCATGCAATGCATTAATTATGATATGCTTTCCAACATACCAGAAATCATTACTCAAGTTATCACTCAAGTTATGAGGATAATGGCTGTGGAATAAATATCGCTCCTGTGTCGTGACATTTGACCCCATTTCGATGATATTCAACAGAGCTGGTTCAGTATACTTCTGGAACAACATGATAAAGTTTTGTCACAATCGAAGCATCCTGACCTTTGATCCCAATTCGGCCATTTTCAATAGGGTTTGTCCCCAGTGGTCCCCTACCACATACTAAAATTTTGTATGCAAGTTATGACGCATAAGGGCAATGGAATGGATCCCGCTCCCATGTCCTAACCTTTAATCTCATTTTGCCCATTTTCAACACGATTCATCACCAGGTAGTCCCCTACCACATACTAAAATTTCATCGAAATCCAATCATTTTTATGCAAGTTATGACGCATAAGGGCAATGGAATGGATCCTGCTCCTATGTCCTGACCTTTGACCCCATTTTGCCCATTTTCAATAGGGTTCGTCCCCAGTGATCCCCTATCATATACTAAAATTTCATAGAAATCGAACCACTTTTACGCGAGTTATGACACTTAAGAGCAATGGAATGGATCCCGCTCCTATGTCCTGACCTTTGACCCCATTTTGGCCATATTCAATAGGGTTCGTTCCCAGTTGGTCCCCTACCACATACTAAAATTTCATTGAAATCGAACCATTTTTACGCGAGTTATCGAGTGGATGGACAGACAGATGGACAAAGCTGGAGCATATACGCTTCTTCAACCTACAGTTGGAAAGCGTAAACAAGAAAAAGGAAACGTGGAATCGAGTCTACACCTCCGACAGTTTACATCAGTTCAGCACTCGGTTAAGGTTTCCCCCAAAAAGTTGCCAGACATTGTGCATTGTAAGCGCCATTCCACGGCAAGCCAGGTACAAAGTCACGTTCACATAAGGTGACCAGATATTGGAACACTGATTTGAGGACAAAATGATGCGGTGTTCTCAAATCAGCAGATCATTTGGGGACACATACTCAAACTAAATATGTGACTTTTTCAGTCACAAAACTGTATTGTTTTTTAAAGTGAGGTATTTACTTATGAAAATTTATGTCTGAGAAGGATATATTTTGTAAAATATTGGTAATTTGTACTGGCAAAGAAGAGCTATGACGACGAGGACATATTAGCAAAAGTGAAATGATTTACCTTGGGCATATGCACATACATACATTTCATAAAGCTGTTCTCTGATATTCAGAGGTTAGCTCCTCAAAGAAAGACTATGTGACAAATAAACATTTAACAGATATACAAACCACTAGACAAATTTGTAACTGATTATTTACTTACTGTTGCCATATCAAACTTCTCCATTTACAGCGATCTTGACATACAACACGGGCTTCACTGACATGTGTTGTGATGATGTGCCGCTGATGACCAGGGTCGACGCAGACTGTTCAGGATCGTACAAGACCGACTGCTTGGCAATGGCAGTGGAAATCACATCCAGGTTAAATGTTGGAGACCAGAGCAGCATTAGCGAGCGAACAATGCGGTGGACACTGCAGGCTATGAGAGCTGATGCCCTACTCACATGCCACTGTTGACTGCTCCTCATTGAAAATTACACCTTGCCTGGTGTTGGGAACATCAAAACTGGACCCCTCGCCATGTGTCGAAATGAATCCCGTTTTCAGCTGTACCAAGCTGACAGGAGGATGTGGGCGTGACATCGACTGCACGAGGCCATGGCCCATTGTGCCAGGTCAACTCTGTTCAAGGTGATGGTGGCTCTGTGGTGGTTTGGAGAATCTTCTCATGGGACACATTATGTCCCTTAGTGTGTCTGGAGATGTCCTTAACCACAGAGCACTACCAGCATGTGATGGCTAATCACCTAAACGCTTTCATGGCGTCCATGCATCCTGTGGCCAATGGTCTGCTTCAGCAGGACAGTGAGCCACTGCAACCATTCAGGCATGGCTCAAGGAACACTCATCCGAGTTTGGAACCATCCAGTGGCCCCTTCAAGGTTCCGGGATTTAAACTCTGTGAAAGCTCTGAGAGGTGTTGTGGAGTGGAACATCAGATTCCTGGATCAACGTCTTGGGTGGAGTTATGGACAATACTGTGCAACTGGCATGGCTGACATTACCTCTGGAAACCCTATGGCATTTGGTGGAGACGATACCTCAGCATGTAGAGGCTATTTTTCAGAAAACAGTCTGTAACAAGCAGGAACAGTTTTAGGGACACAGTTCAGACTTAACAGCATATTGATTGACCTCCGAACTCCCCCGATATCAATCCGATAGAGCACTTGTGGGACACTATGGAATGGCATATCAGGTGTCTGGACACCAATCACCTCCATACCTGCTCCATACCTGCACTGAAGGCTGTATCACACACAGCTTGGTTGGCCATACCTCCCAACTGCTTCCGGCATGTTGCTAAATCAATGCCACATCGGATAGCTGATGCACCGAGGGCGAAAAGAGGACCTACGGAGTATTAGGTAGGTGGTCATAATTCAGTGATCACTCAGTATATATCTGCTTAAATTTATCATAAATAAACTTTATCCTTTTTTTATACATAAACCTCTTTAAACTGCCCCCTTGTTTACCGCCAGTTTATCACAAACAAAATATGGCAGTTTAATAAGGTTTGACTGTAAGTAGTTACTATACTGCTTAAAACAACATCTGGAGCATGAGCTTTCTATATATTTGAATTCTGCAGTTAATGGTTGATATGAATTGATGTCACCCTGTGACTGGAAAACTTGCAGTCAACTTTAGAAGTTGAATAATACTTTTGTAGATGCCCTGGGTCTCTTACCTGGGAAGCCACAAAGTGTGGGAATTTGATGTTGTTAACATGATACCCGCATAGTTATAACTGTGTGTATTTTGAAATTGCGTGGTTTGGGGTTGCAGAAATTGTGTAAATATCAAACTAGAATGAATTATACTTCATACATGAGTAAAATTTTGAATTTTAATGTTATGTTATGTTTTGAATTTGCACTAACATCATGTATTTTAATGTAAAATAAAATGGAAAGAAGCCTTGAAATAATTAAGAATTTTATAAATCTATTCTCCCACCGGCAGAAAGTTACGATGCAAAATTAGAAACATTTGCAAAGAGATAATGCAATTCGGCCAACCCCAAATGTGTTGCAATAGCCTTGAAAACCACCAGCTTTCCCACACTTTGATGGTCATTGCTCACGATTATAGGCTTCACACAAAGTGGTACTGCTACATTAACAAGGCCATCTCCAGATATCATATTCTAAAATGCTTGGTCACAATGCCATGGGGGGAAATGACACCATTTCTTGACTGCCAAACCTTGTTTGGTGGAGGTCGAGTGGGAGGTCAATTTAAATGGTTCGTGGGCATGGCATGAGTAATGCACATGACAGAAATCGAAGGCGGATTTTTGGATGGTCCCCAAAATGATCTGCGTACAGAAACAGATTTCAACGATGCTATTCATAAATCTGAGAAATTCAAGGCACTAAAACTCAAGTTCATTTAATTTGTTGAAAGTCATTTATTTTTGTAATGTACACCTAAAATAGAAACAAAGCATTTTCATTACCAAAGACTATACACCTATACTGTTTAAAAGAGAAAACTGTAATTGTTTTTTATAGTTAAGCTTTTGTTATTTCATGATAATTGCATCTTAAACTAATATTTTTTTCATTAAGGCACGTTTTTAATGTAGGCCATAAGCACCCAAAATTCTAGCTATGGCACCATTTGAGTTACGTGAAAACTGAATTCTAGACTGATTCAGAAACAGGACAGAAAGTACAAAACATTCGCAACCGCGCATGAAGTGTGTAGTGGATGTTCAAAGCTCATCTGATTAAGCAAAGAAGGTGATTTCTATAAATCAGTAATCATTACAACACAGTAAAGCACTGACTTTCTGTATTATCCGAATCAAGAACCACCATCTGAATTTCAGCAATACCCTGAATACATGCAAATGAAGTATATTTTATATGATAAATCAGTTTAATAGCAGCACTTAAAAAAGGACTCCACAAAACTGCAATAGCTCATAATGTATATAATTATCGCTAAGAGATCCAAACGTGAAAATTCCTTAATTATAGATGTACCACAATGAGCTATTTATTACATTATGATCATCCCCAGCCTAGAGACTGAACGGTGGCACAGGTGAAATTCACAGAACAGTATACAGGGTGCCCAGTAAAGTCCTTTCTCAGCCCCGTAACTTTCAAACGCTGACAGCTATAGCCATAAAAACGGTGTCTAGGTATAGTAAAGTGGCTATGCGCTATTCGATGAGACCGCTTACAGCACCTCCTAGCGGCAAAGTCAGGAGTTAGCGTGCTGATCTCAAAAACTATACGAGATACGGAAAAATAGTCAATTACAAAGTTGTAGAGCAGCATCGATTTAGTACGAAAAGACACCTTGCGCACATGGATGCTAAGAATAGAATGTGTACAATACTCGTTTGTTTGTTCATGATGTCGAATACTGTTATGTCACGAAACCCGTCAGAAAGAAGATAATATCACTTTCCACAAAGCACTAGCCCGACTCAACTGTGGAATGTTTGGTTCCAGCATGACGGCGCCCCCTCCGCACCATCCAGGAAACGTAAGAAGGTACCTGGTCGAGACATTCGAGAAACAAATCATCCGCTATGGTGGTTGCATAGAGTGGCCCACACGCTCACCAGACCTCACCCCACTGGACTTCTTTCTGTGGGGCTACTTCAAAAAGCAGGTGTATCAGACCCCTCCGACAACGTTGCAGGACCTTCGACGCCGTATAACTGATGCTTGTTCCAGTGTGTCACCTGACATGCTGCAAAATGTGCAGCGTGAGATTCAATCTGGAGTCCAAATGTATATTGTGGATGACGGAGAGCACATTGAGCACCGACGGTAAATGTGCCTAGTGACAACTAATTGCTTCTTTCTGACGCGTTTCGTGACATAACTGTGTGCGACATCGCGAACAAACAAACAAGCGTTGTTATTAACTATATGTCAACAAAATAGTTTCCATATCATCTACTGTTTCGCACGTTACTAGAAATTCGAGCACGGGAAAAACATCCATATAATAAGAACATTTTTATTTCAACTTGTCACTAATATTCCTTTTTTTTTCTTTTTGATGTTCTTTATAATAGTTTAGAATTTTATTATGAAGATTACAAATTTATTTTCATATAAATTTGTAATCTTCATAATAAAATTCTAAACTATTATAAAGAACATCAAAAAAAAAAAAAAGGAATATTAGTGACAAGTTGAAATAAAAATGTTCTTATTATATGGATGTTTTTCCCGTGCTCGAATTTCTAGTAACGTGCGAAACAGTAGATGATATGGAAACTATTTTGTTGACATATAGTTAATAATTTCTGAAACCACGTAATGTTTTCGACAAATGTTGAATTAATATAAACAAGCGTTGTATGCGTTCTATTCTTAGCATCCATGTGCGCAAGGTGTCTTTTCGTACTAAATTGATGCTGCTCTACAACCTTGTAATTGACTATTTTCCCGTATCTTGTATAGTTTTTGAGATCAGCAAGCTGTTTAGTTTTCGAGACTTTGCCGCTAGCAGGCGCTGTAAGCAGTCTCATAAAATAGCGCATAGCCACTTTACTATACCTAGACACTGTTTTTATGGCTACAGCTGTCAGCGTTCAAAAGTTACGGTGCTGAGAAAGGACTTTACTGGGCACCCTGTATATACAACCTGAGGACCTGCTTTCGGTTAGTAGAGTGTTTGGGGTCAGAATGGGAAAAGCTGCCGATTGGTTTAAAACTCAGGCTTCACACAACAATAACACATAAGCATAGAAATTGAGCAAAACCACACACAGTCACGTATGGTAAAAGGTTTGTTTAGCAGTAGCTTTCGGTCATTGTACAACCTTGATCACCTGCGATCGACTGGATGGGTTGGTTGCCAGAACTACAATTCAAAGTTGAGGTGTTGGAACTGTTGCCAGATTTTAATACACAGATCCAAATAAACGGGATTTGGTGTGGGGTCTCTGAATTGCAGTTTTTGGTGAACAAAATTTCAGTGCTTTCTTGGATACTTGATGAATGAGGCAACTTTTTCTTTTTTGTTTCTTTCCAAATCGTAACTGCAGAGGTGTCTTCAAGGGTTAGTGCAGATAAAGCTGTCTTTGGAAGACCACTGGAAACATCTTTTTTGTGTTCACAAAGTCTTGTATTGATGCTTCGGTATGTGCTTCCCATATACACTGAGAGACCAGTGTATATTGGCTAGTTATTGAGAGTTATGGGGTTCAATCCCAGCGGTGTTGGATGAACAATTTTTCACTTGCTGTGCGTTGTTTATAAAATAATGTGGACAGAGCGATGTCATCATCTATTTGAATTATCTCCATGTATTTCAATTTATTCTCTTTATCTATATTTCATTTCATTTCATTTATTGGTCTTGCTGTTACGTAATAAAGTTAATAATTCTCAACAGTTGTGTGTAATAATGTAAATAACAGCAGGGAAGAACAAGGAAAATGCCTTAAAGAGACCTGACTTAGCCTTGATCTCCCTAGGTATAAGTCAAGCCAAGAGCATTCATATAACAGCAAAAAAGAAAAAAAAAAGAAAACATAGAAATAAAAAGGGAACAAAGAAAGAGTAGAAAAACAAAAAGTAAGATAGAGTAACATATCTAAGATATAACATGTTAACTAAATTAAATATCTAGCATGATATTTAATTGACAGCATATCGAGGGAAATATAATGTTAAAGTAATGAAAATTATTAATTGTCCCCCTACCCAATTCTCATTAAATAAATCCCTCTTCCCCTGGTCACCAAATCCTCACCTGGTAAGTCCCCCTGCCTCCCCTCCTCAATCGAATAATCCTTGTATCAATCAACTTCCCACCTTGCATTTTTGAATGAGTATTAGTTGTTGAGTAGGTAGTGTTTTAATTTCTTTTTAAACAAATTGAAATTATTAATAGATATTAATTCTGCAGGCAATGAATTCCAGAACTCTGGACCAGAATAATCTAGGCTTTGTTTAGTAGTTTGTGTTCTAGGTGTAGTAAGTCTCAGCCAGAGTTCGCCAAAATGCGTAATTACGCGTCTAGGACGCTTCGAAGTTTGTTTACGCACTGAAATTTTGCCAACGTGTAAAAATACAAATCAAGAATTTTAAGCTGAAAAATTTGTATTCGAATTTTGTATTTCAAACACATGATCAGCGGTATCCTTTGTTACCTCAGGCCAGATCTCACGCTTTAGACGACCATACCTGGCCGTGGTTTTCTTGGCGCGACCGGAGCGGAGCTGTGGTGGCCTGACCCGCCAGCCAGCCAGGGCGTGACGTCAGGGAGACATCGTTCCTTACCTCGACGTCATCGGCTCATCGGGAGCACAACCGCATCGCAAAACTCCTGTCATTGCTGCTACAGCTCATGTTTGATCAGATAGTGAAGTACGCTTTCACAATCGCAATTCCTGAGCGCCTTGTGGTCGTGATTTGTACTTCGCCATGACGGTGGTACATGGTCGTGATTTGTAGAGATTGAAACAGCTTTATCAGACACTGTAGTATCGTACGATGTGCCGAAACAGCGTACTTTAAAGTCTTTTTTTTTTTTTTTTTTTTTTTGGCTAGACTCAGTCCAATGATGTAAAAAAGAAAAACGCGGAGGAAAGAAACAATGAAATCTGCAAAAAACTAGCGGTGGAAATACGAAAGCAGCCAATGAACATGGGCACTTCATTAGAAAATCAAGAATGCGTTGTGTTACATCGACATCAGAGTTGGAAATTCATTCTTGTTCTTTACTAAAATGGTACAAAGAATTTCCTGGGATTACTTTCCATGCGCTTGTAGTGTTTACGTTATTTATGTATTATATATATATATTTTTTAACTAAAAAAAGAAGCAAAACGTCCAAATGCATTCAGTAGTAGTGAAATATTTTTTAATATGAAAAAAAAAAAACAGTTTTTTTTTTATAATTTCCCGGTGTTTTCGCACCTTTTTTTTTTTTTTTTAACTCGCTAATTTTTCTAAAATACTCCTCACTTTTAAAAATCACTCCCTAAATTTTTCCAAAAGAGTAAAAATACTCCTTCAAATTATTTTTTCAGCAAACTCTGGTCTCAGCAAAGATCGGTTTCGAATATTTTATCGGTATGTAGCAGTATTAACTTCTATGAGCTCCTGTCCAAAGTTCATTTTAATTCGTTTATACATAATTTTCCCTAAGTGAAACAGTTACTGAATAGTTAGAAGATTATAATTGTCCGGGTTGGCTCAGGAATATCTGAACATATTTTGTCCTGGTAAGTTGCCTCCATTTAAGTTATGTTTAAGGTCTATTAATGTTAGTAAGTATCCCTGCACACTGCCACCAGAGAGGCCAGATATCAATCTCCTTTAGAGAGGAAAGAGCATGCTAGAAGGAACAGCCATCTTAGGACTCATGGGAAGGTTTCCACATGCTGTTGTGACTCAAACTGCACACAACTGCTATACTGCAAACAAAAGTTGCTAGAAATATGGCACTTAAACATCTTGCACTCCAGCATCACATGAGGTGAAAGAGATGATATCATATCTCAACACTCCATGAATGGAAGTGATGTTGCTGCAAGCAGGTGTCACACTGAGCTAGAACAAAGTGATGCCATCAATCCAGACATTTCAACTATTTTTTTTTCTTTTCTTTATGAGAAAAAATTCCAGGACCTTTCACAAAAATATGAAAAATCGAGGAATTTCCAGGCCTGGAAAAAAAGGAAATAAAATTTTAGGATTCCGTGGGTAGTGCTCTTTTGCATATTTCCTGTTTATGATTTAATTGTGCATTATGTAAATCTTGTAATATGCCTCAATTACAGTTTCTGTCAAATTTCATGGCATTTCCTTTCATCCATCATGAGTAATGTAGGACTTTGTAAATTATATTTAATTTTGCACAGTACTGTACCAAAAGTGAGGAAATCAGGAAGAGAAATAAAAACAGCTGAGCACTGTCAGAAAAATGCAAGAACATGGGGACCTGTTGAAGACTCTCACCCTTGTAATGTGTATTGGGTCATCCCATAAGCAATGTGGTATTTTCAATGTGTTTGGAATAAATGCTGCCAGATGGTGCAATCAAAATTATAACAACAGCACAATCCCCATTATAACAACAGCACAATCCCTGACAGCTGTCAGGTATCTGAACATCGTTTCGGACCAAGTTCCAGATACAATTCTTGGGGGAAAGAGGCCGGCAGCGGCGATGTTATGCTGTGGGCGATGTTTTCTTGGGACACTTTAGGCCCCATTATCCCAATAGTACAATCCTTGGCAGCTGTCAGGTATCTGAACATCGTTTCGGACCAAGTTCCAGATACAATTGTTGGGGGAAACAGGCCGGCAGCGGTGGTGTTATGCTGTGGGCGATGTTTTCTTGGGACACTTTAGGCCCCATTATCCCAATAGCACAATCCCTGCTGACAGCTGTCAGGTATCTGAACATCGTTTTGGACCAAGTTCCAGATACAATTGTTGGGGGAAACAGGGCGGCGGCGGCGGTGTTATACTGTGGGCGATGTTTCTTGGGACACTTTAGGCCCCATTATCCCAATAGTACAATCCTTGGCAGCTGTCAGATAACTGAACATCGTTTCGGACCAAGTTCCAGATACAATTGTTGGGGGAAACAGGCCGGTGGTGGCGGTGTTATGCTGTGGGCGATGTTTTCTTGGGACATTTTAGGCCCCATTATCCCAATAGCAGAATCCCTGACAGGTGTCAGGTATCTGAACATCATTTTGGACCAAGTTCCAGATACAATTCTTCGGGGAAACAGGCCGGTGGCGGCAGTGTTATGCTGTGGGCGATGTTTTCTTGGGACACTTTAGGCCCCATTATCCCAATAGCACAATCCTCGACAGCTGTCAGGTATCTGAACATCATTGTGGACCAAGTTCACCCATTAATGGCAACTGTGTTTCCTGCTGGTGATGGCCATTACCAACAGGATAATGCACTATGCCACACTGCCAGAATCATCAAGGAGTGGTTCGAGGAACATGCTTGTGACTTTCTGTTAAGTCCTGGCCTCCAAATTCACCTGACATGAACCCGATCGAACATTTGTGGTTCAACTTGAAAAGCGGGTTCGAGCTAAATCACCACCCTCCCAAAATGTACAGGAATGGGAGGACCTGCTGTTGACATTGTGGTACCAGATAGTCCAGAATACCTATCGTCACCTCATCAAATTGATACCTCACCGAGTGGCCGCTGTTTTGCAGGCTAAAAGGGCTTATTCGGTAGGTGGTCATAATGTAATGGCTCATTTGTGTATACTGCTGAACAGTGCAATCTTGGCATAGTATCTGAGTAAACTTTAAGCGGTGTACATGACCATTTAATACATCTGTTAACCCTTCATTGTGGTAATGTCGAAACTTCACATATCTTCTGGGCACCAAATCCACAGCAGCAGTGTCAAAACTGCACGAGATTTATGTTTCAGACATTATAAGTGTGAGTCAAGGACAAAGGTGGTTGCAGCATTTTTGGTCTGGGAGTTATAGCTTTAAAATTGAGCCAAGGCCAGGACGTCCTCAGGAGTCGGACAATTATTTTTTATGAATGATCGTCGAAAAAAATCCTCGTGTATTGACGGAAGAATTAGCCGAACATCTCTAGTCAACCTATTCAGCGGTCTGGCGGCATCTGCAAAAGATTGGTAAGGTTTCTAAGCTGGGTAAGTGGGTTCTTCCTGAATTATCGGAGCGTAATCTGAAACAATGAACGAAGGTCTGCACGTCTTACCTCTGTCAATTGCAAAAGAAAACTTTTCTGAATCAAATCGTTACTAGTGATGAAAAACGGATTGTGTATAACAATATTAAGTGTTAAACACAACGGGTAGACCGCAACGAGACACCAGCTCCACAGCTGAAGAGAGGACTCCATTTGAGGAAGATTATGCTGTCAGTTTGGTGGGATATGGATTACAAGCTGCTACCAGCCAGCCAAATCATCACGAAAGAGCCATATTGTCAACAACTGGACTAGCTAAAGTAATCCATTCAAGAAAAAGGCAAATACTGGGTAACAGAAGAAGTGTCATTTTTCATCATTATAATGCCAAATCTCATTCGGCAAAGGACATGCTCCAAAAAGTGAGGCAGTTTGAATGGGAGGTTGTGACACAGCCACCATATTCTCCTGACCTGCCACCTAGCAGTCTCCAACACCACATTAGTGGGAAACGGTTCCATACAGAGGATGCTGGATCTGTTCTCCAGCTCAAAACCATAAGACTTTTATTGCCAGGGAATTGAAAATTTAAGATTATGATGGGAATAAGTTGTAAATAATGATGGTAAATGTATTTTGGATTCAAAGTAACTTGTCACCTTGTTTGTTACCTTTCAAAGCTACCTCTGAAAAAACCCATTACTTATGGGATGACCCAATGCATTTAAACTATGGAATTCACTGTTAAAGGTCCTCTTGTGCATAATTCCACTCAGCATTTTGGCATGATTGCGAATGACTCATAAAATATCAAATTAATACACCTTTTTCAATGGAACAAGAGTTTTATAAATAAATGAGCACAATTTTGTGCCTTAAACAAATATCACCAAGGTAATTTACAAAAAATTCTACATTATATAAATGTAAAACCATATTAAAATATCATCAATGCTGAAGACTGATAAAAATTGCAACTTCAACAGACTATTTAGTTTTTAACAGAGATTAATACTTCATTAAGTTTTATACGTATCATATGTATTTAATTAAAATTTAATGGAATCCAACATAAACAATCCCCTCACACATAACTCTGTCTCTTGGAAAGGCAACATGATTAAAATCCATTAAATCTCGAAAAAATTAATGTAAATGAATTTTACTCCCTAAACAAACACCTACAAGGTAATTTCAAGAGGCAATTAACACTTGCAAGTCATGCTACATTTAAATAAAAAGTCATATATACTTCACATATTAAGCAAACTGTAGCAAATGATTATGCATTACATAAAAGATTCGATATGAAACACATTACTTAAAATGAAATCAGTACAAAATCCAATAAATAAAAATCAAGATAAACTTTTAAAACTTCTTTTGTACAAACACTGTAATATTTTTAAAAAAATATAATTTTATCATTTAACAGCTTCTAAAACTTGATGGATCTCATCAAAACTCTGCTCAAGGGCATCAACAAAGGCTTTCCCATTCTGATAAGAAGAATATGAACTCACTAAGCAGCCCATGTAATTGTCTACGAACCCATAAGCAACACCAAAACCATCCTGAACCACAGGCCCAAATCCACCTCCACTAAAAGCGGGTCCAAACAAAGTAGATGTTGACAATGTGAAGTGCATGGCATTTTGATAAACTCCATCTTCATAAAGTGATGGCACTTTTCTACCAGTACTTTCAGCCAAATATTTTAGGCTAAAGAGATGCCTATCAAAGCCTTGCCCTGCAACACGAAAAAAAAAAAAAAAAAAGCTCTTATAGTTTATATTACCAGCATACAGCACAAATATTTGAAACATCACTACTGTACCACAACAAATTAGAACACAATATTATGCACAAAACCCAGTTTCATCTTAACGAATTTCAAAGTATTTAAATTTTTAAAATATATTGAACCACTATATTGTACCAAGAAAATTAATTCCAAAAGTGTTTTCTTAATTTCTATGCTCTTAAAATGAGAGAAATTATTTTTTATGGCAAATTTTCAAAGATAATTTACCTTCTTTTCGCACTGGACTTCACACTACAAATCACTATAGGAATTAAGGAAGAAATATTCTCCACAAATTTCTGTCTTGAGTGAGTCTTCTCCATGTCATACCAGAATGTTTTTAAATTTCATTTACACATGTCCCACAGAGTCTGCTTCTGCATCTTTTCTTGCCCCTGAGTATCTGTTCCCTCTCTCCCTTTCTCAAAAGTTATGTACTTCACCTTATCTATAGGTCACCAGCATTTTAACAAAAGAAAATGCCTTCTTGTACTTTGGCAACTGGCCATTACTTTACTATAGTAGTGATGAAGAATATGTAAATTGAGCAGTAGTTAGCACATTACAAAGAACATCATCATAGTGCCATGCCCCTCTGTCCTTATTTAAAGTTTTAGTAATCCAGAAGGCACAATAAATAAGCTCAACTACACTGCTGACCACCCAAAATGCAACACCAAGGACACGAGATAGCAAAGCCAGATTTACTAGACACATAACAACACATACAAAGATGAAACGACTGAGCTTAAAGGCCCGTGCGAATTGCGGAACACGCAGACATTCAATAGTTCGTGTGGCCCCCCCATGGCTGGCAATAACGGCCGCTACACGCCGCGGCATGGAACGAAAGAAGCTTTGGATGTGGGCTTGGGGCATGTCGGTCCAGGATGCTTCCACACGTTGCCACAGTTCATCAGGCGTAGCCGCGGGTGGTGCTTGCCGGGCCACTCAGTTGCCGATCAGCGACCAGACGTGTTCGATGGGTGATATATCGGGAGAACAGGAGGGCCAAGGCAGCAGTGACACCTGGTGAGCCAGGAAAAATTGTTGCACGCTGTGTGCCCCGTATGGGCGTGCTTTGTCCTGTTGAAACGTGGCCGATGGCAGGTCCCGCAGGTAAGGGAGGACTACATGCTCCAAAACGTCGGAGATGTAGCAGTGGCTGTTGAGTGTACCGGCGATGCGTACCAGAGGGGTGCGGGTGTCATATCCAATTGCGCCCCAAACCATAATCCGACCGTCGTGGTGTTGCAGGCAGAAGCGGGATTCGTCGGAGAAGACTATGTCGTGCCATTCCGTAGTCCAGATGAGGCATTCAACGGCCGACTAAAGACAATGGTAATCGGAGTGACGGCAATGGTAATCAGAGCAATGGCCGCCGTGCAACAAGTCCTCGCTTCTGCAGACGACGTTGAATGGTACGTGCTGACACAGGTTGTTACGCAACACACCCTAATTCCTGCGCTAACGTTCGTGATATGGCAGTGCGAGCCGTCAATGCCCGCCGCACAACATGCCGGTCCTCTTCTCGTTCGGTGGTGTGCCGCGACTGCGGCAATCGCTCACATTGGTCCGTCCATCCCTCCTGCACCCACCAAATCCATACTCGCCTCGCTGTGGCTGGATATCGTCCCACACGGGCGCCAATGTCTCGGTATGATAAACCGCTGTTGCGATAAGCCACTATTCGTACTCTGTCGAACTCTGAAACGTGCTGGAATGACTGCTGTATTCTGCGACGAGGTATCAGGAAGCCCACACACAAGTCCGGCAGCACAACACACTTCCACTACTTACACCCCGCCTTCTGTGCACCCTTCTTATAGTGCTTCTCGGTGGCGTGCCGGGCGCACATGATTTGCATACGCCCTGCAATGCTAATCGTTTGCATGTCCTCTCGCGGGCGACGCATGCTGCAAGTTTCCGGCCAATCGGCTGCTTCCTTCTTGGTGTTGCATTTTGGATGGCCAGCAGTGTATGTTGCTTAGGCAGCCTGGTTTTTACTATGTTGAAAGTATTTCTTTTATGATGTTAAGATTCGAGGTGTGAGATTCCTCATGAGTGTTTTCAAGATAATCATTCATTTTATCACACCTGTATACATTATGCATGAAGTTTATCACACCTATATACGTATACTGTGCATGGAAGTGTCATTGTTTCTACACTGGTGTATGGCAGTGAAACCTGGATGCTGTAGAAGAGACATAGGAGTCATTTGTATGTACTGCAGAGATGCATTACTTATAGGGGAGGCGGGAGTTGTGGCAAGACAAACGATGATGTGTTGAACAGAGTTGCAGAATGTAGACGCACGCGTGCACGCCATACGTGGATAGTTTCCAAATTATTAGCAGATTTTGCAGATAGTTTTTGCTTGTAGAATAAAAAAATATATATATTTACTGGAGTTAAAAGACTTACTGAAGGCTTTACTCAGATTAATATATTTAATTCTATTTTAACTTGAATAACTTTCAATTATTTTTCACATCTTCTGAGTTCTTTTTTTATTACAGACGTTTCTGGCATCTAGATTTTATCAAGCCCTGTTCTCAATGTATAGGAACTGTATCAAAAGTTTTGTTTACACAGAAAGAATTTAAATTTTATTGCCAGGTTCCTCTTGCAGTTGCCAGTTATTAAAATAAAATATTTTCCTTATGTATTTTGAAAGTCTGTTATTTTTGAATTAAGAAAATGCTTTTTACAATTTTTGAAGGTTTATTGATGGGACGTTTTTTTCTGGATATAAAAACTTTCTTTAATTAGTCTATTACTTTTATGAGGTTCATACAATATTTTAATATTTTGCTCCAAATGTCCATTTCGCACACATTGCTGCACATTCAGTTGTAATGTATTTATTTTGTCCTAACTGGAATCTGTATTGTTCTAATAATTATTTATTGTTTCATTAATTTTTCTATAAATTATCTTATTCTACTGTTATTGTGATTTGCAGGTTTGCAGCAAGTTTTCTGTTTCAATGGTTGTGTACACAGATACATTTTATTTTTATACAACTCTGGAGTTGAAGATGTATAATGTGAGGCAAAATGTTATTTGTAAGGTGGAAACAGATATTGTTAGGTGGTTTGGCCATGTTGAAAGACTGAGTGATGAGGTGCTTACTAAGAAAATTTATTTAGTCCAAGTGGCAGGAAAGAAAGGTAGAGGAAGGCTAAGGAAATCATGGAAGGACCAGATTCATGAATGCTTGCAAGAAAAGATAATGACTGTCAAATACAAAAGTCTTTGACGAGACGTGTGATGGATGTCTGTGAAGCTTGAGTTGTGTGCCAAGATTGCCATAAATGGAGTCGTTTGATACATCAACAATAAGTAAAATCTAGCACCATCAGTTTTGAACTTATATTTGGGATATCAGCTTCCTTTGAGGAGCTAAGCTTTGAATGCCAAAGAACAGCTTAGTGATGTGTATTCCTCAAACAATTTCTGTCGAACGTTTTTTTTTTTTTTTTTTTTATAATAATCTGTTTCTTATGTATGAGTATGAACATAATCATTGTCAACCATTATCAGATCTCCACAAGTTTCTTTCACTCTTTCAGCAGTTTCTTTCAGCCAGTCTCCTCTACGTCGCTCCAGCATGTTTTCAAATTTTCACCAACCCACTTAAAACCACCATACTGGTTTTAAGTGGGTTGATGAGGGTGAGATAGGATTTCCTTTAATCCTGGTGGTATAGTTATACAGTGATGTGGCAATCACCTGTTGCTGTTTTCTGAGCGTGGATTTTCAATCTCTTCATTTCACAAGGCAAGTAGTTCATGTAAAATTCTAGTAGAAGAAACTTTTGCGAATTTAGCCTTCAATTTGGAGTTATTCTGAAGATCAGTAAGCTCCCATCTAAAAATCCATGGGAGCCATTTCAATATCAGTTGTGAATGATATTGCAGACACGGGTTGTATTTGAGTGTACCCCCCATAAAATTTTCATATCTTTATATATATATTTCTGTGTACTGCCTATTACCACTCCCTGTCGGGTATCAGCGAACCACTACTACGTCTTATTTGCTGTAGTGGGTAAAAGTTAAAAAGGTCAAAATTCAATACTAATCAATTCACCCCCAAAATTTCGCCTAGTGGTGTCAACAATGAATTTGGATTCCCTAACTAAGGGTCTCCAAGCTTAGGGTCGACAAATGCATCGCGTTGTGTTTCATATGAATCAGCATGGGGTTTCCATGCTCATTCATATGCCGCAAAGAAGTTAAAATAAAAAGTTGCATGAATAACAATAATAAAATCACAAATTGAACTCTAATGAGATTTGGAGAAATGATCTGAGTGACACGTGAATTAAAATTTAACTGTTTATTTCTCTTTAAAATATGGTCTTAAAGCTAGGTACAATGTACCGGTGAGGTTGCTTGCTTTAGCTAAACAATTTAGTTTTAATTTCAAACGGATATAATGCACTTAATATTATATAACTGACTTTAAACTTTAGTTACTAGTTTAAACTCGGCGCGGTGCGCCAGAGGAAAAAATTGTTAATGCACTATGTGAGAGACTTTCGGGTAACTAGTCCTGCATAGCACATGCAAAACTATGAGGCACGAATCAGAAATGTGTAAGACAAATGTCATCATACCCTCTTTTCCTTGAGAAGCCCCGGATCGCGAAACTGGGTTGCCGGCTGGTCGTAGAGTCAGCTCTCCATCTTAATTGGTGGTATATATGGACTATACTCTAAAATATTTACTACCTCATTTCTCTATCTTGGAAACATCTCTCCTCCGAAACCGCTGAGACCTCTCTTCTGCTCAGACTGCAATTCTCCAGTGGAACTCTGTCATTATCTTAGAGTCTGTGTGTAGTCATCTCTCCTCTTAGTCTTCATTCAGTCAATAATTCTGTTTTTCCCGTGTCCGTTGTCCATCTTGGGGCGTGACGGCCCGGCCGTCCGAATTGCGTCAGTTTATGTCATTGGCCCTCACAGATAGCCCTGCTATGCGATTCGCTGGCCATCCGTTCAGTTCGAGTCACTTTCCCAAAAATTATGTCTTCTTTCAGCTGTCAACTTGTCCTCGCACCTTTTTGGTTAATTGACCTCGCCTAGCTACTTAGAAGCGAAGATTGTCACGTAGGTATTTCCGGCGACGTGACTTATCTCAAATTTGGTCGTTACCCTGGACAATGCAGAGATGCTCTCAAGCATTGCTTGAGAAAAGGGGTGACGCCCCCAAAAGGATTTATTGCACTCCTGCTATTCTCTTCAGTTTCTTTGAGTTTCGTGAGAAAAAAAACTGTGAATGTCTTCCTTTCTCTTCCTTCCCATCTGGGATTTTCATCAAGTTTCCGTGAGAAAAAAAAATATAATTTTCCCCTTTTCATTTGGCTTGAGTGCAATTAGGACTGATGTAATTATCAACCTAAACTTTCGGGTAGCCTGGCTCAGCTTCACCGGAAAGTGATTTTTAATCATTGATATTCTATTTTGGCAATTTAAATATTTATTTCCTACCGCCTTAGAGTAAAAATACAAAAAAAAATAAAAATAAATAAATGATCAAAATTATACGGATGAAATTTAAATGTTACGGGGATATAGAAAATTCCGCGGTAACAGCCAGTCCCACATAAAATGTTCATATCCCTATAATTTTTCATTCTTTCTATAAATGACTAATTTCCATTTTGTGCCACCTTGGGATTTTGCATGCGTGGGACATGTACAAGCAGACTGAGGGCTGTGTATGTCTGGTCTACAGTATAAACTGCAATCGTGGGAACTCCTAAGTAGGAGAAACTGTTTCCAGTGGTTATGGTGGATACTAGCATGTCCCTGTAGAACAGTGAACTAAAAGTAATTCAATTCAGGGGCAAATATTTGGGGTGTACTAGGTGTGCAGCGCACACCCACACAGAGTTGTTGCAATTCATTTAACCTATACAATTGACATTTCATTTTAGGATTTATTTCTAATAAAACTCACCAGAGTTTGTCCCATGGCTTCGAGTGGTGGCTAAAATTAATTCCCCCACACAATGTTTTCATTTAAGAGGAGACGGTTCATGAAAGAAATACGGGGTTGACTTATCATCCTGGTCACATTAACACCAAAAATCAGATTGTCATCTTCAAAATTTGGAGAAGGTTCGTTTATTCATAAAGCGTAATATCACATTTGTGCTGATTAAATTCTGAGGACATCCAACGGTTTTCAAGCAACTGTGGTACAAGTGCTCCTTAGATGGCGCTGCAGGCCATGTTTTTATTTCCCTTTGGTTCCAGACTTTACAGCTGATCTCAAGGTGTGCTAGCCAAATAGAGCATCTCTTGCAATCCGATGACGCTCAAGCAACTGTGGTACAAGTGCTCCCTAGAAGGCACTGCAGGTCATGTTTTTATTTCCTTGTGGTTTCAAACATACAGCTGATCTCAGGGTGTGCTAGCCAAATAGAGCACCGCTTGCAATTCCATGGAGCAACGCAATTCAACGTTGTGATATGAATTGCTGTTATATTATGTTTTTGGATAATAAAACTCATCAAAGTTTGTCCTAAGGCTTCATGTGGTGGTAATTTCCTTATACAATGTTTTCATAAAGTAGAAAAGGTTACCAAAGTGCTGAAAACCTTTGTCCAGCAGTGGATTGATAATGGTTGACAATGACATTTATTTATTTGTTTATTTATTTGATATCATGAATAAAACAAGCTTACCCATAGCAGCTTCTTTTGTTAGTTGATTATGCAGTTTTGTGCACTCTTGTAGTTTGGACTTCAATTCTGATGTGGTTGGTTTGTTGTGCTTCTGAAAGCTCTCCACACAGTCCTTTGTGGCCATTGTTACAGGCCTCACAGTTTCTGTGCGTCCATGTTTGAATGCTGAAGTACTACAGGATTCATAGGTTGCAACAAATTTTCCATACAGCTTGTAAAATGCCATCTATTAAAATAAGAAAAAAATATACTAAGTTGTCAGAAATTACATTCTACATTTATGAAAAACTAAATTTACTAGTAGTACACTCATTAACCTAATGCTTAACAACCATTATTTGTAACTGGTATGCAACCTAAGACTCACTCAGGTAGTTTGAAGCCTGGGTAAGGGGATTTCAAGGGTTCTCTCCTCCAAAACAGAATTGCCCATGCGCAATTAATGATGGTCCTGATCTGTAGCTCAGAAATCAAGGAATAAAACAAGGGAAAGAGAAAAAAATTTCAAGCAATGAAAATAAAGGAACAAAAATGTAAAACAGATGCGATTTTTTCTATTTATTATTTATATCTTTGAGAATTGTTTCAGTTTTAACTAACATAATGACTTCTTACCTTAGAAGTTACTCTAAAACACTGTAGAACATTAAAAAAAACATGTATTTCCTTAAATCATGAATAAACGATCATAAATATTATGTAAAATATTACTTATGTTGGTCCCGTCAATAGAATGCCAATTAGTACAAATGAGGATATACGTAGGCCGTTCAAAAAAGTAACGAAACTGACGTCATAGCGCCAAAACAAACCCATGCAGAAAAATGAAACTGCCTGTGTCGGAACACCTGCAAATCAGTCACATGATGGTGCACCATTACATTGCTCCGCTAGTTCATTCTTGTAGTAGATGGCACGAGTTCAGACATGTTTCTGTAACACAGCATGGATTTAAAAATGGAGCAAAACGCTGCAATAAAATTTTTCATGCATTTGAATAAAACCACCAAAGAAACGCACAGAATGATTAAAACAACCTATAAGGAAAATGCTTTGTTCCGTGCAAGAGATTTTGATTCACACAAGAAATTTGGGAATGCTGAAGAGTACCTGATTTATGTCTTGGTAATACCAATGTGTCCCTTGGAATCCAATCTAAATTTTAGATTGGATTCCAAGGACAGGAAAAGACCCAGAAGAAGACCACATGGGAGATGGGTGGATGAAATTCGAAAGTATGCAGGGGTGACATGGAGGAGACTGGCACAAGACAGACCGTTGTGGAGGAAACTTGGGGAGACCTTCGTCCAGCAGTGGATTGATAATGGTTGACAATGATGATGATGATGATGATGAATACCAATGTGTGCAGATTGCTGTATGCTGATGACACAGTTCTGTTGGCAGAGAGCAAAAGTGAGTTGCAGAGTATGTTGTCCCAGGTGTACGAAGTTTTTATGAAATTCAAACTGAGTATAAATAAGGGAAAAACCAAAGCTATTGTTTTTGAGCAAGAAACTGTTAGCACTGAATGTAATATAAGTCTAAATGGCGCAGTTATTGACCAGGTAAATGAGTTTGTATATTTGGGAAGCTTGTTTGACAGAGAGAACAGATTAGAAGGTGAAATTAGTAGGCGAGTGAATTCTTCATTGAAAGTCATAGCTGCTTTAGGAGGTTTTCACGGGAATGATGGATTCTCAAAAGAGTCCCGAATGGCTGTGTATGAAAGTGTAATTGTTCCTACTCTGATGTATGGCAGTGAAACCTGGGTACTACAGAAGAGACATAGGAGTCGTTTGTGTGCCAGAGAAATGCGTTACTTATGGGGGTTTGTGGGAAGACACGTTCAGATCATGTGAGGAATGAAGATGTGTTGCAGTTGTGTAATGTGAAGCAAAATATTACTAGCAAGGTGGAGACTAATGTTCTTAGGTGGTTTGGCCATGTTGAAGGAATAAGTGAGATGCTTACTAAGAAATTTTTTTGGGCCCAAGTGGCAGAAAAAAGGCAGAGGAAGGCCAAGAAAGTCATGGAAGGATCAGATTCAGGAGTGTCTGAATGAGAAAAAGATCATGAGTATGAAGCATAGAAGATCTTATGAGCATCGTGTGATGGATGTCAGTGAAGCCCGTGTTGTGCTTCAAGGTCGCTGTAAATAGAGAAGTTTGATACAGAAACAGTAAGTAAATAATCAGTTAAAACTTTATCTGGTGGTTTGTATTATCTGTTAAATGTTTATGTCAGATGGGTCTTCCTTTGAGAAGTTAACTTCTGAATATCAGAGAACAGCTTAATGGTTGGCAGGCAGGCAGGAAGGTAGTTAGGTGTAGGTGTAGGTGTGTGTGTGTGTGCGCATGCATGTATGAAAAGTATCTGATAGATGTGCCACACTCGGGAAGGCCTTCGACATCAACTACGGAAATTAATGTCAATACCAAAGAGGCACTCCTTCATGATGACTGCTGAATGATAATTGAGAATGTTGCTAATCTGATGCAGATGTCCGTTGGTTCCATTGATGATATTGTGAGAAACCAGTTGGGGTACCAAAAAGTCGCTGCAAAGTGGATTCCCCACTTGCTCACAGATGAACATAGGACAAATCGTGCTATCACTTGTTGCCAATGGAAGTGCCGGCTGCATGAACCACACTTTTTGGATCGAGTCATCACATGTGGTGAAACACTTTTTCACCATTCTGATCCAGAAACATAACAACAAAGCACCCAATGGAAACACTCAGAGTCCCTGATCCAAGAAAGCAAAGGTTCGAGCAAGTGCAGGGTAGGTCTTGCACCTCGTTTTCTTCGATAAAACAGGAATTGTGTATGACCGTGTTATTTCACAAGGAAAAACTGTTACCAGTGCCTATTATTCTGAAGTTTTAAAAGGTCCTCTAAAGGGAAAAAATTCCCTAAAACATCAGAATATACACAAACTGGTTGAATTCTGTACCTGCGCATCGTGATGCACAAACTGGTTGAATTCTGTCCCTGCACATCGTGATACACAAACTGGTTGAATTCTGTCCCTGCACATCGTGATACACAAACTGGTTGAATTCTGTCCCGGCACATCGTGATACACAAACTGGTTGAATTCTGTCCCTGCACATCGTGATACACAAACTGGTTGAATTCTGTCCCTGCACATCGTGATACACAAACTGGTTGAATTCTGTCCCTGCACATCGTGATACACAAACTGGTTGAATTCTGTCCCTGCACATCGTGATACACAAACTGGTTGAATTCTGTCCCTGCACATCGTGATACACAAACTGGTTGAATTCTGTCCCTGCACATCGTGCTTTGCTTACCCAGAAGGTTATCCAAGATCTAGGCATTCACTGGACCAGGCGCTGTGTGACTTCCGCCTATTCCCTGAAGTAGAAAAAACTTTGTGAGCGTCGGTTTGTATGAAATACTGAACAATGCTGTGACGAGTTTCCTTAACCACACAAGGAAGGGCTTCGAACACATCTTCCGGAAGTGGATAGAAAGGTGAGACCAGTGCATTTAGGTAGAGGGAGAATACTTTGAAAGTATGTTTTCTGCATTACACTTCTCCCCACGTAAAATCAGTGTCGTTACTTTTTGAACAACCCTTGTATGTCAATTATCAGGTTGTAAAGAAAGTATCTGGAAAATAGAGAAGCATGTATTTCAAGCTTTAAAAAATGTACAAAACTCTTAACCTAATTGTCCAGATTGTCCCCATTGGAACTGATGACCTTGTTCCACTGATCGATGAGTTGAAACATCCCATTGTGATAGAAGTCTGGCAAGCAGGAGTTGAAGAAGTCATCCATGCAACATTTCAGGTCATCATTAGCAAAGTTTTTCTCAGAGAGAAAATTTGACAAAGACCAGAAGAGATGAAAGTCGGATGAGGCGAGGTCTGGGAAATAATGGGGGTGCAAAAATGTTTCCCAATCCAGTTCGTGCAATTTTTGCCGGGTCCATAAATCGACATGTGGATGAGTGTTATCCTGATGAAAAACAACTCCATGACAAATAATCAATGCTAGGTGCTTTCCTTACAGTGGAGAATGAAGATTTCCCAACTGTTGGATGTAAGCATTCGCTGTGATGGTATTGTTCGGCGGTAAGAGTTCATAGTGAATCACACCATAACAATCCCACCAGAAACTCAGCATCACCTTTTGTCCGTGAAGGGGTGGCTTAGCAACCTTCTGTGGAGGTTGTCCCTGCTTGGTCCATGCTCTTTGTCACATAACATTCACACATGTGACCCATTTTTCATCACCCGTGACCAACCAATGCAAAATGACTTCCCGTTTTTCTCTTTCACAGAGAACAACAGCAATGCAGTAGCATCGCATCCAATTCTGGTCAGACAAAGTGTGGGGCACCCATTTGCACAGCTTACAGAAGTATCCCAACTACGGTACTGATGGTATAGTTCCGCAGTAAGAGTCACATGGAGATCTTCAGTTCCTCTGCCAGTTCGTGCAGTGTTGTATCAGGCTTGGTTAATAGCACGTGCTGCAGTGCATCATCTTCAACCTAACCGTGTCTGCCACTTCTGGGCGCGCCAGATAGATCCCGTACACCAGTGTCAAATTTCCTGTAGCAGTCATAGCAAGTACTTTGTCTGATAATATCGTCACCACACATGTTTCACAATTTCCCAAGTGCTTCTGTAACTTTCACGCCATTTAAATATTTATATAGTAATATTGCATGCACTGCTTCCTTCAATATCATCATCGTATTGCCACCACATACGATTAACCTTCATCACAACAGTGTACGTTCTGTCCTTAGAATCTATTCTTTCATGCACAGCTCTCTAGGATGTTTATGTCGCGGCAGGCCTACAGTATCTTGCATTACACATGATCTTTCCCTGAAGCTTTCTTTACAACCTGATAGCACAGGGTGATTTAAAAGTCCCCAAACTCTATTTTTAAAACATATTTGTTGTAAAACCCGTACATGAGACTGATGATGAAAGAAAAAAGCTGAACTTTTTCACCGGATGAAAAATTGGAACGGAATGTGCAGCAAGAAAGTATGAATATAATGCAGCATGAGCAAGACAGAATTGTTCACTGAAGTTCATTTATGTAAACATTAAAATGGAGCACATCAAATGTAACATTACTGACACTTAACAAAAAGAACACGGGACATAGAAACATGGGGGGGGGGCACACGATTACAGGCGAAAAATTTGCCCCTTCCGGCTTCCATTTTCAGACATTTTTACTCCATTTTCAAACTGAAATACAAATATTTACGGACTAAAATAGTATTTAACAACAATTCTGGGTAGAAGGAACATCGCGAAGGAAAAATTACGATTACGGGAGAAATCTTCACTTTGTCCAACTTCCGTTTGCGAAAGTTTTGAAAGCTGGAATTTCCGTCTTCAGACGAAAAACGACCCCCGCCATCACCACCAATCCCTCAAAAATTTCTGTTCAGTTATGCATCTATCTCGAGAACCACAGGAATGATCATGAAAATGGCGGAATTCCTCGAATTCTTGGAAGAATCTTGTGTCTGAAGATTACAGGAAAATTTTCGCGCCATCTAACTTCCGTTTTTGGAAAATTTTCGTCCAATTTTTCAAGCTGAAATAAAATATTTATGGAATAAAATTATATTTAACAACAATACTGGACAGGGGAACATTGTGAATAAAAGAAATTACCAATGTGGGGGAAATCTTCACTGTGTTTAGCTTTCGTTTTTGTAAATTTTGAAAGATCAAAAACCATACCCTGCTGAAGAAATGGCACCCCCCCCATTTCTCTTCAGTTTGCATCGATCTAAAGTATGACCCAAATGATGCCAAAAAAGCGGAATTCCGAGAATCCGCGGAAGAATCTCACGTATGAAAACCATAAAAGATATCCGACTATTGCTGCATGTGGCTGCTGTGTGTGACCTTGGGGAACGAGCTGCGCTACGCGATAGCACCACGTGAAGCTACGCTTATGCGGGCGCTGGCAAGCAGTAACGCTCAGTCAGCCATGAGTCTCACGCAAGAACAGAGAGTCGCTTTGTTAGAAGTTTATTTTGTGGAAAAATCTTAACAACGTTGCATCCAGCTCTTTCAAAGGAAGTTTCCTGATGCTCCTATACCAGGGAAAACAACTGTGTATGACATTGTGAACCGGTTTCGCGAGACAGGCAGTGTTCAGGATAAGCCTAAAAGCGGCCGTCCGTCCGTGGTGACGACCACATTTCTGGAGAAAATTCACGTTTCCCTGCAGCACTCTTCCCCGGAAGTCACTTCGGCGGCTGTCTCAAGAGTTAGGGTCATCGTATTCAGCCTGCCAGAGGGCTCCTAAACGTCTAAAGCTACGGCCGTACAGAATTCGAGTAGTGCAAGAGCTACATCTTTTGGACTCGGAAAAGCGCATTGCCTACTGCCAATGGTTTAAGAGTTTCACGTGCAACAATGTGACTAACCAGCTTAACAACACTTTTTTCAGTGATGAGGCATGGTTTCATTTCAATGGATATGTCAATAGCCAAAACACTCACATATGGGCTGCAGAGAATCCACACGCATTGCATGAGATTAGACTTCACTGTCAGAAAGTTGGAATGTGGTGCGCCATGTCTAGACGGCGAATTTTAGGGCCATTTTTTTCCCGCACAACTGTAAATTCCGCTGTGTATGCAGACATCGTCCATCAATTTGTAGCGATGCTGGAAGAACACGAATGTTGCTGTGGGTTTCAACAAGATGGAGCAATGTGCCACACGTCAAACGACACAATGGAGATGTTCCGCGAGTTCTTCCACGATTGATTAATCTCGAAAAACTTTGGCCACCTCGCTCACCAGACTTGAGTCTTCCAGACTTTTATTTGTGGGGCTATCTGAAAGACACAGTTTACCAGAACAACCCTAAGATGGTACAGGACCTGCGGAATAACATCATTACAGCAGTGAGGGACATACCAGCCAACACGCTGAAAAGAGTGTCTACCAACATGTGTCGTCGGGTGAATTTGTGTCTTCAACAGAATGGTGGACAATTCCAGCATCTGTTGTAAAGTGGTTTTCATTACCTGCAAGTATGAGCGTCAATATAACGGCAAGTAAAAATAGCTATACATCACTATATTCATGATAGAAATATTTTAATTCAGAGTTCGGGGACTTTTGAATCACCTTATATAAATGAGGATGTATTTTTTTGTCATTTTTTATGTACACCATTGCTGTTATCAAACTGATAATTAAAACTGAAAATTCCATAAAAGCACAATCATTGCACTAAATCATGCAACAGAATTCACAAGAAATTTTAAAATTAAAATCTGTTTTGCCACTATTTTAAGTAGAAACACACAGTTATGCTATTAAATGAATTATAGTAACTGAAACAGGAAATTATGTAACAGCACAGTAATTATATGGTGAAGCAGAATTTCTGTTGTTTCATACAGCACACAACACAAGGAAATTATGAACATAAATCCGTGAAGACCATTTTTCATCAAAAATGGATATTAAACATTCATGTAATGTAAACATCAATCAACAATGTAATACAAACATTATAAAGAATACTTAGCAGCACAGAATTCAACCTGTTGAATTTCTATGTGGGGAACCTTTTCCCCTGCTTACAAAGAGCTTCATGCAGGCACACAGCTCTCAATATTTCTGCATGAAAACCAGACTTTGCCTAGCTCAAACAAAATGGTGCATGTGCTGTTGAATTGAGTGGGAAATGAAATGTCAAAACTCGTTTGCATATGAGCATACAAGTTCAGCAAGTACGTAAATAAGGATCCACTTAATTGGGTATTTATTCATTAAGAAATATAAGTACAAGTCAAGTGCATGTGTGTATAAAAGACATCAATTGAACTGGATATCCATTAAAAAATACACTGGCGGAAAGTGGAAAAAGAACACCAAGAAGGAATTGGCAGACGATCATGAAATTTACATATGTTAATGGGATCGAGTTTACGTAGGTGTGATGTTAATTTCGGGATCAACCGGTGAGCGCTTACGCCACAGCACAGCATAATATGCAAATTATCGTCGGTGGTATTTAAGGAGTACGGCGAAGTGAATGTAATCAGTCGTCGGCGTACGGACATGTGCGAAGACCCTGAAGAAGCTGCAATGCCTGGACATGGAAGACGTGTACGATTTCAGCAGTTATCAGACTTTGAGCGAGGTCGTCTAGTCGGATTCCGCGAGGCCGGGTGATCGTATCGTCGTATTGCGGAGCGAATTGGATGGAAAGTATCTGTGGTGGTATGATGGCGGCGTAGATGGTCAGAGGAACATTCCCACACAAGAAGATGTGGAACTGGGGGTCACAGACGGACTGATGAGCGGATCGATCGACGCATAAGAAGAGCGGTGTTGTCAAGCAGAACATTTACTGCGACACAAATCCGAGCTGCCGTTGCACCTGAGGTGACTGTACGAACAATCCGCAACCGTCTACTGGATGCAGGACTACGTGCACATGTGCCTCTGGCATGTGTACCTCTGACTCCAGCCCACCGTCAGGAACGGCTGCAGTGGTGTCGCCAACGTCTGCACTGGAGGACGCAATGGCGATCTGTCGTGTTCAGCGATGAAAACAGATTCTGCTTGGGAGCCTCCGATGGCCGTATGCGTGTTCACAGACGCACAGGGGAGCGCCTCCACCCTTCTTGCATCGGCCAGCGACACACAGGGCCTACACCTGGTCTCCTGGTGTGGGGAGCAATCAGCTATCACTCCCGTACACAACTAGTGTTTGTACCGGTACGTTAAACAGCACCTCCTACATCAACAACATCATTCAGCCCAATGTTGTGCCATTTGTAAGGTCGGTCCATCGTGGTGTTTTCCAGCAAGATAATGCACGCCCACACATGGCACGCGCAATGCAACATGCACTTAAGGTGTGAGACAACTTCCATGGCCTGCACGTTCACCGGATTTGTCCCCCATTGAGCACATGTGGGATTTTATGGGACAACGACTTATCCGGTCTCCACGGCCAGCCACGACCATCCCCGATTTACGCGTCCAGGTTGAGGATGCTTGGAACTCAATACCCCAAACTTACATCCAACATCTGTACGACAGACTCCATGCCAGAATTGCACAGTGTGACGCAGTTCATGGTGGTTCAACCTCGTACTAACCATGTTACATGGAAATGTTATTTCTCAGTTTACCAGCAAATACAGCTGTATTTTGCCATAATGTTTTGATCACGTTATCCTTTGTATTCCGTTATTATGCTGTATAAATTTTGTTGGTATCAGACGTCTCCTTCTTGGTGTTCTTTTTTCACTTTCCGCCAGTGTATAAATACAAGCCATGAGCATGTGTGCTTAAAGTGATCCATTGAAACAGATATCCATTAAGAAATACACTGAGTGATCAATTAACTCAAACACTCGACGTGGATCAGGAACACCAAACCGAAATCATCGCTCTTTCCATGTTAATATGTGAGTAACGGGAAAATTATCATCGGCCGCCAACGGGAATCGAACCCTGGGTCTTCCAGTCGCGTGTCGGACATGCTACCACTGCAGTGATTTAGGTTAGATCCCCGGTGGCGGCCGATGAGAATTTTTCCGTTACTCACTTATTAACGTGGAAAGAGCAATGATTTCTGTTTGATGTTCCTGATCCATGTCAAGTGTTTGAATTAATTACCCATTTTGCCTCCTAGTTATTTGTTTAGTAACTGATTTCCATCTTTGGTAAATCCCCAACATTGTGTGGGGCTCCATGAAGCAACCTACCATGCAGTTTAATAGTTAATCACTTGTGAGTCTGGAGAATTCAAGGCCACTGTGGTGCGGTGGTGGCATGTCTGGCACGTAACTGGAAGACCCTGGGTTCGATTCCCAGTGGCGGCTGATAAGAATTTTTCCGTGACTCACTTATTAAAGTGGAAAGAGCGATGATTTCTGTTTGGTGCACTGAGTGATCACTGAATTATGACCACCACTATCAAAAGTGGATGCAGTCCATCGACCACATGTGCAATTAGTTGACCGAGGTAGTAGTATATAGAAAGCGAATGGTGCAGTAGGTAGTAAAAATTGGAGCATGATGCGTAAATGGAAGAATTTATCAGACTTTGAGAAAGGACAGACTGTGGGAGCTCAAACAGCAGGTACCTTGATTTCCTGAAACGTCTGAACTGGTAGGTTGTTCACGGGATGCTGTAGTTAAAGTGCACCAGGACTGGTGTGAAAATGGTCAAACAACAGCCCGGAGACAAAACTGAACAGGGCAGCGAAAGTTTGATGTGAGAGGTGAGTGCCGGATCCGACGACTTGTACGGGCCAACAGACGCAGCATTGCTCATCAGTTGACTACCCAATAGAACAGAGGTCAACCTGAAACAGTTCTGCCATGACCATGTATTGCACATATGCGCTACAACAGCGGACAACCCCGACGACATCCTCTCCTAACCACTGTTCATCAGCGCAAAACACTCGCCTGGTGCAAAGATAATGCAAGTTCTTTGTCAAATGACCGGAAAAAAAGTGTGCTAGTTTGACAAGTTACATTTTTTACTCTACTCCGTGGATGGTGGTGTACGTTTTTGGTGCAAACAACACGAGGCTCTCAGTCCATCCTGCATGGCTTCTACACTGTATGCTGGTGGTGGCCATTGTGTGGTATGGGGCATATTTACCTGGCAGGAAATTGGACTCCTGGTGCAGCAATTCACGATAGGGGCACTAGTCATATGCTGACAGGTGCCCCTATTGTGAATTGCTTGCTGACTGTACACTCAGCAATGTTGCACTTTTTTCCCGAATGGAGACAGTTTCTTCATGATGACAATGCGCCGAGCCACAGGTCCAATGTTGTGCAGCAATGGTTTCAGGAACGCAGTTCAGACTTGCAGCATATTGGCTGGCCTCAGAACTACCCCAATACCAATCCCATTTTTTTTTTTTTTTGGTTGGAGGTTTAACGACCACCGTGAGCAACTCAATGGGCTATAAGCAGTCGCCCGTCCCTAATTTAGGGTCACTGGTTCCAGGGAATGGTTTGAGAAACACAGTGCCGTAAGACTTGCAGCATATCCATGGCTGGCCTCAGACCACTGCCCTAATACCAATCCCATATAGCACTTGTGGAGCATTATGGAATCGCATATGAGGTATCTGGATATACCAATCACCTCTGTACCTTCACTGAAGGCCAGATTATGCACAGCTCGATTGGCTGTGCCTCCCAAGTGCTTCAGGCATTACTTAGAAGGCCACATTACACACAGCTTGGTTGGCTATGCCTCCCAACTGCTTCAGGCATTACTTATTGAATCTATACCATGTCGTATAGCAGCTGTACTGAGGGCAAAAGGAGGACCTACAAAGTATTAGTTAGATGGTTATAATTCAGTGATCACTTAGTGTATGTTGAATCGATGCCACGTCACATAGCAGCTGTACTGAGGGCGAAAGGAGTACCTACAAAGTATTAGTTAGATGGTTATAATTCTGTGATCACTTAGTGTATGTTGAATTGATGCCATGTCAGATAGCTGCTGTACTGAGGGCAAAAGGAGGACCTACGAAGTATTAGTTAGATGGTTATAATTCAGTGATCACTATGTGTATGCTGAATTCATGCCATGTCGGATAGCTGTTGTACTGAGAGCAAAAGGAGGACCTACGAAGTATTAGTTAGGTTGTTATAATTCAGTGATCACTCAGCGTATGTTGAATCGATGCCACGTCGGATAGCTGCTGTACTGAGGACAAAAGGAGGACCTACAAAGTATTAGGTAGGTGGTCAGAATTCAGTGATCACTCAGTGTATGTTGAATCGATGCCACGCCGGATAGCTGTTATACTGAGGGCAAAAGGAAGTCCTACGAAGAATTAGTTAGGTTGTTATAATTCAGTGATCACTCAGTGTATGTTCAATCCATGCCACGCCAGATAGCTGCTGTACTGAGAGCAAAAGGAGGACCTACGAAGTATTAGTTAGGTGGTTATAATTCAGTGATCACTCAGTGTATGTTGAATCGATGCCACGTCGGATAGCTGCTGTACTGAGGGCAAAAGGAGGACCTACAAAGTATTAGTTAGGCGGTCATAATTCAGTGATCACTCAGTGTATGCTGAATTCATGCCATGTCAGATAGCTGCTGTATTAAGGGCAAAAGGAAGACCTACAAAGTATTAGTTACGTGGTTATGATTCAGTGATCACTCAGTGTATGTTGAATTGATGCCACATCGGATAGGTGCTGTACTGAGGGCAAAAGGAGGACCTACAAAGTATGAATTAGGTGGTCATAATTCAGTGATCACTCAGTGTATGTTGAATTGATGCCATGTCAGATAGTTGTTGTACTGAGGGTGAAAGGAGGACCTACAAAGTATTAGTTAGGTGGTTATAATTCAGTGATCACTCAGTGTATGTTGAATCGATGCCACGTAGGATGGATAGCTGCTGTACTGAGGGCAAACAGAGGACTTACAAAATATTAGGTAGGTGGTCCTAATTCAGTGATCATTCAGTGTATAGTCTCATTTCTTTTGTGACAAACATTGTACATGGTAAAATTCAACAAAATAATGGCATTAAAATTCACTGAAATAATGAATCAGTAAATAAAAATACCTGGAACCCAAGCTGAGCTACTAAATCTGGACTCAGCTTATAATTTTTTATACTGTCACGGTTCATCCTATAATACTTAAGGACATCCAACTGCAAGCTGTTTGTGACTTGAGAATAGTTCTGAAGAGCTTTTTTGATGGCAGATTTAATAGACTCGTCCAAATTGAAATCTGTCAAAAATAAAAAATCAGTGGTTAGCTTCATTTATTTGCTTTTTTTTTTTATAGGTTCTGCACAAAAAAATTTCAGTTAATTCACAATGGACTAAACAAAGATCCAATCATGCAGCAAAAATGACTATTGATACTCTTGATTTATGAATCTTAGGGTTTGCATGTTTTTGTACTCAAGCAGTTTTACATTCTCGGGAACAAATCTCTGCAAGTGTAGCAGCATGTATGTAATTCACTGCTCCCTCGGATTTTTTTTTTTTTTTTTAAGGTGAGATGCTGTTTTAAGACATGTGTTCTACTGTTAATGCACACATTAACAGTGGAATATACAGCTTTATTTAACTATAAAACAGTTATCACAAAGAACCTTGTAACACGCAGGGTGAAAGGAAATACTGATAAATTGTTTGGAAGTAACTCTAGAGTAAGATCATATGCACAGAGTTGGGGGAGAGGCATGGGCCCCCAACATTAGGAAATTTAAATGCAAGGGCAAGCTTATGATGGGGCTGTAAATATGAATGGGAGTTTAATGGAATCACTATGAAGTTCAAAGAGGAAGAACCAAGAGTTTTATAAACACATACTTATTGCCAAGTATTTCCACATTTACTAGTTAGTATTTTCTTCTAAGCTCACCTTCTAGACCTGGCTGTGTTTCATTTTTCATGAGGAAGTAAAACCACAGCAAAATGCTATCAATACGGAGAACTCATATTTATGTGTCAGCAAAACAATTTGTAATATTAAAAAGAATTTGGAAAATAAGAGAGGACTTATATTCAGAGAACTTAGCATCTTGTCAAAAATATGCTGGATTGTTTGTCATTGTTCATTATCAGCAGTGATCAAAGAGTAATGCATATATTATAAAGAAAATAGAGGAAACACGCTTAAGTTAAGTAAGAGAAAATAGAGGAAACATACTTAAGTTACGTAAAAGAAAATAGAGGAAACATGCTTCAGTTATGCAACAGAAAATAGAAGAAACACGCTTAAATTACATAACAGAAAACTGAGGAAACACTCTTAAGTTACACAAAAGAAAAGACAGGAGACACACTTAAGTTACATAAAAGAAAACAGAGGAAACACGCTTAAGTTAAGTATAAGAAAATAAGGGAAACACGCTTAAGTTGCATAAAAGAAAATAGAGGAAATGCGCTTTAGTTATGTAACAGAAAACAGAGGAAACACTCTTAAGTTCCATAAAAGAAAACATGCTTGTTAAGTAAACGAAAATAGAGGAAACACAATTAAGTTTCATAACAGAAAATAGAGGAAATACACTTAAGCTGTGTAAAAGAAAACAGAGAAAACATTTTAAAGTTACATAACAGAAAACAGAGGAAGCACTCTTAAGTTAGGTTAAAGAAAATAGAGGAAGCACAAAGTTACGTCCCAGAGATTTAGCAGTTTTTAAATAGTGTGTATTACAGAGGATGTTCACACATTTTGAATCTGGAGTGCATTCATTTGGAACCAGAATGTTGAATATTGATGGTGACATTTAGGATTATATTCTACACCACCACGAAATAGTGGAGCCCCAAAGTTACGTCCCAAAGATTTATCAATTTTAAGTAGCTCATATCTGTGTGAATCATGAAATGCAAAACCAATTTTTCATCCAAACTGAAAGTAAACAGCCCTTCTCTGATGGGATCAAGGTTCAACTTTGGCTGCACCAAGAAGGAACACAACAACGCTGTCTCAATTCCCTCAAAGTTGTATGTGAGTCATGAAACGCAAAACCAATTTTTCATCCAAACTTAAAGTAAACCCCTTCTCTGATAGGATCAAGGTTCAACTTTGGTTGCACAAACAAGGAACACAACAACAGAGTCTTAAAGTTGTAACATACTGGATTATGTATAAAAGTATCAAAGAGCCATGTATTTTTGATAATCTGAAATTCAAATTTTCAAGTTTAATCACAAAAAGCATATAAATGAACTATGCATAACTAAGTTAAAAAGTGATAGAAACTACAATGAAATAGCAAGACTAGGGCAGAATTACGCATAAAAGTGAAAAATGTATAACAGAGAAATGTATAACCGAGGTTCCACTGTATTTTGCAAGGAAGCTTTTGAACTGTATCTTAAGTCCTTTTCCAGCCAGAGTTTGGATGGAAGCTGACTAGGTTTGTTGCCAGATCTTCAGCATTCAGTTCTTGTAAATAGTTGCCAGATTCACGAACACTGTATTTATTTTGAAAGAGTACGGGATTTCCAGATTATGGGGATGATATATGGAAATTCCAAATTGCAATTATTGGAAGAAGGATATATTTCCAAGCTTTCATGGTAGCAAAGAGCATAGGAACCAAAAAATGGCACAATTTACTTTGAGTCCTTTCAATAGGGGTCGGCTGAAATGATGTTTTCCAAAGTGAAGGAGGCTAAGGCATTACAGGTATCCCCCGTTTTCCAAAAGTTTGCTTTACACAACTTCGCTTTTATGAAAGATTTACATTAGTACCTGTTGATAACGAGGAACAGTACACCAATTAAATAGTATTGGGTATATAAATAAGTTTTGAGGGATTTGAGGTGAACAAAACACTTTGTTGGAGAACAGAAACAATATTTTAATATTAATCAAAGTATGCTCCCTCTGAAGCTACAACTTTACCCCATCTTTTGGGCAGTGAACATATGTCACGAAGGAAGAATTCTGGTTCCTTGGAAAAGATCCAGTTGTCCAACCAATTTCTTCATAAGAACTATAAACTGTTCTCGAGAAAGTGCTGACTGCATCGACCGGAACAAATGGTAATCCACTGGCGCAATATCTGGCGAATATGGCGGGTGGGGTAGAACTTCCCAGTTTGATCCTTCTAAGTACTTTTTCACAGGTTGAGAAACATGTAGTCTTGCGTTGTCATGCTGTAAGATGACTTTGTTGCGTCTATTCTCCCATTCCGGCAATTTTTGCGTGAGAGTTCATTTTAAATGCATTAATTTGGTTCGATACTGATCATCAGTAATAGTTTCTGACGGTTTTAGCAGTTCATAGTGGATCACACCCTTCTAGTCCCACCAGATACACAGCATTACCTTTGAACCATAGATATTGTGCTTTGGCATTGAAGAACCTGGTTCTTTTCTGGCTTCACCGGTGCTTTCTGCCATTTAGGGTTATCATACCATATTCATTTCTCGTCGGCAGTAATAATATGATGCAAAAAAAAATTTCTTTTTTGCCTTTGAAGCAGCAATTCGCAAATGGCTTTTCGACGTTCAAGGTCTCTTTCCCGCAAAGCATGTGGAACCCAATTCCCTTCTTTTTGCACCATTCCCAATGCAGCTAAATGTTGTGAAATGCATGGTTGACTAACATTTAATGCTGCTGCTGCTAGTTCTTTTTGGGTTTGGCACAGATCCTCGTGGAGTAAAGCTTCCAATTCGGCATCAGCAATTTTTTTGGATGGTCCAGAAAGTTCTTTATCACTGACATCAAAATCGTTCCTTTTGAATTGTCTAAACCAATACTCACACGTTTTTATGGATGGGGAATGTTCACCATAGATTTCTGACATTAAGCGATAGCTGTCGGCAGCACTTTTCTTGACAATAAAGTAATGCACTAACACTATACGCAAATGCTGTTTTGTCGGGACAAAAGTTACCATTTTCCATCGAGTAAAACAAATACGTCTTCGCACCTCAATCGAACCTTGTGTACTGACTGTGACAGCTGGCGTCTCGTACTGCGATATCACAGTATTGCCACTTAAAATACATGCGAGCAGTAATAAGTATGAAACCAAACGGAAATCCCTCAAAACTTATTTATACACCCAATAAATAGTCACAATGTACCAGTGATTTGTTTATTGGCGTAGGAAGTAGACACATTGGCATTTCCAAGCTTTCACACATCAACCAGATGGCTTTTTCAAGGAAGTTAGACAAAAACTGCCTAACTTTCAGTTTCTGTCTAACTTCCTTGAAAAAGCCATCTGGTTGATGTGTGAAACCTTGGAAACGCTAATGTGTCTACTTCCTATGCCAATAAATCAGATCACTAGTACAGTGTTACTATTTACTATTAGTACCTGTTTTTGCTAACAGAAAGAAATCCGAAGAGGATTTTCACTTTTACGAAAAAAAGCGAAAAGTGAAAATAACATTCACCATTTGTTTTGCAGCAAGCTGTCATGGAAGCAGTGTGTGCACCCTGAGCAGCAAAAGTGGCGCCACCAAGCTTCTTCCCCGGGAGTTACACTCAGCATCAAGCCAGAAAGAATTTAAATTTTGTTGCCAGGTTTCTCTTGCAGTTGCCAGTTATTTTTAGTTAAAATATTTTCCTTATGTATTTTGTAAGTCTACTATTTTTAAATTAAGTTGTGTTGAAAATGATATTTATAATTTTTGAAGGTTGATTGATAGAACAGAGCCAGCAGACCTAAAAAAGGATGAATCAACAACCTCAAGGCTACACCAGACACAAGTTGGCAAATCCCCTAATCAAAGAATAGCAGGTACAGAAAACCAGAAATAGTCACAGGAAGGCTGTGCTAATTAGCAAGGACCAATAGTAAATAAAAAAGTATATTCAATAAACTAAGATATAAAAACGTTATTTAATTAGTCTCTTGTTTTTATGAGGTTCATAGTCTAATATTTTAATATTTTGCCATAAAGGTCATTTCACACACATTGCTGCACAGTCAATTGTAATGTACTTATTTTGTCCTCATTGAAGTTTGTAATGTTCTAATAATTATTTATTGTTTCATTAATTTTTTTTTATTATATTCTATTGTTATCATGTTTCATGCTTCTGGGTTTGCAGCAGGGCTGGATAAAGGCCTTAGTGAGCCCCTTGGCAAAGGCATTTGAGTGGGCCCCCAAAGAACTTATGGAGGGAATCATTACGAAGTCCGTTAAAACACTAAACTCTATCAATATGCTTGTGATAATTAACACCTAGTGTATTCTTCAAACTAAAAATTATCTGCAGCGTTTTCATAATAATTCACTGTATTTTCCATTGTTCTCATACAAACATGAATTAAATACTTAAGATTCTTAAATTTTGTCTTGGATTTTCTAATAATTTAGCATTGCATACCTTTCTTAGTGCATCTTTTTTTTGTCATGCAATGTGCAGCCACAAGAGACTTCAACCATTAATGATTCCAAGTGCAAACTGGGAGGCGTGGGTGGATGATACTGAAAAAGCTGAAACTGTCTGCTACCTTTGGTGAGTCATGGCCTTGAAATCTGTTAGTCTTCCAGCCTCTATTTCTGACCAAATGAAACTCGTACGAGATGAAAGTAAAACCATTTTTTGTAACCTCTCTCTCTGTATATAAATATACACTGAAGAGCAATTGAATTAGATATACCTGTCTAGTAACGTGTAGCACCACCTTTCGCCCTGATGACGGCGTCGTCGATTCGTCTCAGCATGGACTCAACCAGACACCGGAAGCGTTGGGAAGCCATACGGATCCACGACCCCTGAACAAGTCCCCACAGTTAACGAAGATTTGACGGAGGGAGGTCAGAGCCTCGAATATCTCTCTCCATGGCATCCCAGATGTGCTCGATGGGATTGAGGTCAGGTGACCTAGCTGGCCAAGGAAGCAAGGTTACGTCGATGGAATGTTCATCCAACCATTCGGATACAATTCGGGAGCAATGGCATGGTGCATTGTCTTGTTGCAGGACGAGGTCCCCAGTGGGATGTTGAAGATGCACAAAGGGAAGCAAATGGTCGTCCAGGATATCCTGGTAACGTTGACCTGTGAGGGACGATGTCACACGTACCAGGGGTCCCATTTCAGTCCACGTAAACAGTCCCCAGACGAGAATGCCACACCCACCAGCTTGAAGAGTATCCTGCAGGCAAGAAGGATCCATTGCTTCATGTGGTTTGTGCCGTACTCGTATCCTGCCATCCGCATGTACCAACGTGAATCTGGACTCATCAGTCCAGGCAACATTTTTCCACATGTCTAGGGTCCAGTGGCGATGTTCCCGCACCCATGCTAATCTTTGCACCCTGTGATGTGCGGTCAGCAGCAGTACCTTCGTGGGACGATGGCTTCTGTACCCCATAGCGAGGAGATGGTTCTGGATGGTGTGGCTGCTTACACGTTTTTGTGCACCAGCGTTAAATTGCCGAGTGATTTCTTGCACTGTGGCCCGTCTATCCGCTGTTACAACGCGAGCTAGCCGACGATGACCCCGCTCATCCACACGCTGTTCTCCACGGCAGTTGGCCCTTGCAGGGATGGTTTTACAGGATTTGATGTACTCACAGTGCACCCATGACACAGTGGCTCGTGAAAATCCCAGTACCTGCACGACTTCCGCGATGGAGTGACCCATTCGTCGGGCGCCGATTATTTGCCCAGAATCAAATGCGCTTAGATCCTTAGTCTTACCCATACAGCGTTCGACTCTTACTGATTCCTGTCGCGTCACTCCTTATATTGTCGGATCGCTGCAAATGTCATGTTGTTTCCGTTTACAGGGCCGCCTATAGCGCCACATTTGCATAACGCCAGCTGTCTCTAATTTAATTGCTCTTCAGTGTATATAGGGGCTATCAAGGTCTCAAGAGGCATGCCTGGACAAATAATATTGGCCCCAAAGCTATAGCCCCTATATATATATATATGGAAGAAACTTAGGGAGACCTTCGTCCAACAGTAGATTGATAACGGTCGACGATGATGATGATGATGATACGTATATAGGTAGATATAATAAAAGAGTCTATTATACAAATAGATATAGAATGACATTAAAGACAGAAAGCAAACACGAAAAAACAACGAGAAACAACAGAAGACCACAGACCTACAACTCCAAGTAATGAGATAGAACACCAATCACCAGAAACCATAAACTATAACAAAAGACAGAAATGTCGCCTTCATCAGGAGAACACCAATATTTTGAATGACTTTTCTAGACTCTACAAAGGTTGGGTACACCAAAAACCTGCGGAGGTGTTCTCAAAGCCAGCAGACCTGAAAAAACATGAATCAAAAACCCCCAAGGCTTTTTTTTTTTTTAATGGAGATTTAACGACCACCATGAGCAACTCAGTGGGCTATAAGCAGTCCCCATCTCTAATTTAGGGCCACTGGTTCCAGGGAAGGGAGAGAGTCAGTGCCGTAAGACAAACACAACATCTATGCCTCACTGGGATTCAAACCCAGACCCATCTCGGACAAATGATCAGAAGCCATCGCTTAGACCACTGCTCCACCGGGGCAGTCCCCAAGGCTTAACCAGACACAAGTTGGCAAATCCCCTAATCAAAGAATAGTAGGTACAGCAAGCTGGAAATAGTTACAGGAATGCTGTGGTAATTAGCAAGGACCAATAGTAAACAAAAAAAGTACATTGAATAAACTAAGTGCTTAATATCCAAAGACTCAAGAAGAGGAAATTTACAAATTGACTTACGGCTGCTTAGAAGCTGCCAAAACATATATAACAAGAAACTGAAGGAATAATCATTTGTCTTAAGGCGAGAAAAAAGTGTGGACAATGCGCCAGCTAATACTTTCATATTGTTGCAGATAGATAAAACATCTATGAATTTGTGAAATAATAATATTTCTGTGGGCTTCTCTGGAAACACGCGACTCCCATTTTGTGTAAAATATGATATCAAAGCCCAACGCCATTCTTTAATCATATATACTGATTTTGGTTTTGTTGTTAGTTAAGCATATTTCCAAGTCAAGGTAGCTAACCTCTCTGCTGGTTACATTGATTCTTTCTAGCATTAGGTTCTTCGGATAGATTTGCTTAGCCAAAACTGCAAAGTTATCCCAGTCACAAGTTAAAATATCATCTACATATGTCATAACTTTTTGGTTGTTGAATTTCAAATTAGCTATGAAGGCTTCTTCTTAGTGGTGCAGATATATGTTTGCGAGTATAATGGAAAACAAGATTCCCATAGGAATACCTCTGCTCTGCACGAAAAAATCTTCACCAAATAAAGTTATTAAACAAACAAGGTGGTTTTAGGTTGCTCCAGAAGCTCCTATGAATGTTGAGAGTGGTTGAGAATTTGACAAAAAATGGGTCACAAATGTCACTTAGATCCTTTAGATCTATTACTGCAGCCTTCCTGTGACTATTTCTGGTTTGCTGTACCTTGTTATTCTTTGATTAGGGAATTTGCCAAACTGGTGTCTGGTTAAGCCTTCAGGTTGTTGGTTCATGTTTTTTCAGGTCTGCTGGCTTTGAGAACTCCTCCGCAGGTTTTTGGTGTACCCAACCTTTGTGGAGTCCAGAAAAGCCATTCAAAATGTCGGTGCTCTCCTGATAAAGGTGACATTTCTGTCTTTTGTCACAGTTTTTGGTGATTGGTGTTCTATCTCATTACTTTGAGTTGTAGGTCTGTGGTCTTCTGTTGTTTCTTTGTTGTTTTTTTGTGTTTGCTTTCTGTCTTTAATGTCATTATGTATCTATTTGTACAATAGACTCTTTTATTACATCTACCTGCTTTTGCTATTTTAGTTCATACTTGAGTCTTGCTTTCTTTGGAGTGCTTGCACTTTGTTTTTTTTGTTTTTTCTTTTTCTGGGTTTTATTGACAATGTATTTGATGTGGTTATTGGTTGGCAGCTTTGCGCATCCTTACCTACATCTTATTTTACTTTTTGTATTCTTGTTGTTGCTTCTGTGTTGTAACTTCTGTGAAATATACACTATCTACCAACAAGTAATTGGACATCTGTGATAGCAAAGAAAAACAAAGTTTATTCACCTTCAATAGTTGGTGGAGCCTTTACGAGCGGCGATTACAGCTACGACCTTCCGGGGCATACTCTCAACCATGCGTTGTACGACGGCTAGTGGTATTTTCTTCCACTCGGCTTGGAGAAGACAGGTCAGTTCCTTCACCGATTTTGGACGGTGGGGGCACCCCTCAAGTCGACTCTCCAACTCGTCCCAGAGGTGCTCGATAGGGTTAAGGTACAGGCTCTGCGCAGGCCAGTCCATTCGATTAACCCCATTGTCACCATACCAAGCGATGGTGGACCTCGCAACATGGCAGGTGGCATTGTCATCCTGAAAGTAACATGGGTCCACCCCGTAAAACTTCCACAACGTAGGAAGCGCATGGTCATCCAAAATGGTGCAGTAGGTCTCGGCGTTGAGTCTACCAGGAATTGCGACCAAGGGTCCCATGCCATACCAGGAGAAACACCCCCATAGCATAATTCCACCGCCGCCGAACTTCACAGTTGGCACCATACATTCCGGCACGAGGCGTTCTCCAGGCAGACGCCAAACCCAGACCCTGCCATCCGAACTGTAGAGGGTGAACCTTGATTCGTCGCTCCAGAGAACCTGTTTCCCCTGTTCAATGGTCCACTGTCGGCGTTCTTTGCACCACGTTAGCCAAGCAGCGCTATTGGACTTGGTGATCAAAGGCTTGTGGGCGGCAGCACATCCATGATAACCGAGCAGATGGGCTTCCTTACGGATGGTATTCATCGAAAGAACACTCCCCTATGCCTGTTGAAACACCTTGCAGATGTGGTCCATCGATTTAGTGCGGTTCTTCCGAATTTCTCTGGCCAGCACCTGTCGGTCTCTAACTCCCAGTTTTGTAGGTCTGCCGGGTCGGGGCACATTCCGAGAGTCACCTCTCATCTTCTACTTGCCAATCACGTAGGCCACTATCGATTTTGGGTACTTCAACTCGCTGGATATGTCACGTATGGATCGGCCATTTCTGTGATACCCGACGATTACAGCTTTCTCGAAATCAGAGAGCTCCGAACTGCGTGGCATCTTGCATGCGACTGGTTGCGTTGTTGTTTCCCACACGATATGTAACGGCGGCTGCCGTGACGTGTATCAGGACCGCAGATATCGTCGATTGCAGGCGTGTCCAATTACTTGTTGTTAGATAGTGTATATACATAGCCCCTATAGGCCCCTTAATCTGGCCCTGGTTTGCAGCAAGTTTTCTGTTTCAATTATTGTGTAAGCAGATACTTTTCTTATACAACTTTGTCCATTACACAACAATGGGCTTACATTTGGCAGTAATTTCATTTGTCATGATCGCTCAGTTTGTGTGGCCTGCCACAGCAGCACCATCTGCTTTCTATCGACAAAGAATGACGTAATCAATCAAAACATTTTGACCAATTCTTTTGTCTCCATTGCAAGAAAAAATGCCATGACTTTTCCAGGGTTCCAGGAGCCATGCAAACCCTGTGAGTTTCACACAGCATCTTCAATTTAATCACAAGCTAAATATGTTACATCTGCAGTTCTGTGGAGACAATCAGAAATGCCTATAGGAGATTTTGAATCACTATTACTACGAAAACACACATAAAAAAGAAAGAAAGAATAATGAAGTGCATTACCTAGTCGACGAACTCGATGTGAAGTGTCCACATTAGCTGAATGAGTGTTTGGACCAACAAAATGGTTTTTCACAGAATCTGAGTAAACTTCATTAAAATATCTCAAGACAGCAACTCCATCACCCCAGGAATGTTCAAAGTTTACACAAGCTTTGCCATCTTTTGTGATTATCAGCTGGAAGCTCTTATCAAACCACCTAAAATGTTCAGAATAATAATGCTCACACCAAAAAAAATTTTTTTTCAAGTAATACCAATAAAATTAAAAAAATAATAAATTAGATTTGCAATAAAATTAGAAAGTGTACATAAGAGATACAATATGTAAAAAATACATATAAAACATATTCCTAGTTTAGAAAAATGGATGCCTAGTTTTTAAATCAGCTATTATGTAATGCACGCACTCAGACAGGGTCCCATTTCAATGTGCAGTAGTGAGGAATTTTTGGGTGACTCGGGCATAGCGTAGCTGTGGAGATAGATCATTTGCTTTGATGGTTTGTTTACATGTGGTTACTATAAGTCTTGTCATACCATTTGCACTTTTAAGGTATTAAAAAACATCCAAGTGCGCATATTTACGTGCAATTCATTAATGATATATAATTAAAATAACCAACCACTTACCCGAAAGATCATGGTAAATTCTTTTTTCCTTTAACACTTCCAAAGCACGTCAATTATCATCATGTAATGTTGTTGGCCTTCAAAGGTTGAAAAACTCCTTGCCTATTTGATTCATTCTTCCGGGTATGAAACATCGTATTTTTTTTTTTTTTTTTTTTTTTTACTGGACAAAAAACGCAGGTTTTTCTCTGCCATATGAAACGTAACAATAGCTCAGCATCTCCATAAAAACCTCACAAACATACATACCATACCACTCATTCATACATTCAGTTAAAAAACACTATGTACATAATTACACTATTTACATTCCTAGGTGGTTAAACCTTTGTCAACTGTGATTAAAAAAGTGCTCTATCCATTTCAAACTCCGTGCTAACCCTACTGCAAGTGCCAACCTCATTCAGCCCGTCGTACACAATCCTCTAGCGCTTTCAACAGCCGTCTGTCATCTTCAGGAGGCAGATGTGTCTCACCCGCCCACCTCAGCTTAAGTGAGCAGAGCTATTGAGGTCTGGGCCTCAGTCGCAATCTCTGCATCTCTGTGTCTCTGGCGCCATCTATTGTCATTGCTGCTCTCTTTTCTTTTTTTCCCTATTAGCTGTTGTTCAATTTTTATTAAGGCCTTCCATTGTTCATTTAAGCTGCTAGGCTCATTAATGTTGCATAATCTTGATCTGTTTTTTTCAATTAATACAGATTCTGCAATTCTCAACTGCCTTTTGTTTTTACAGCTCTTAATAATTTTAATATCTTCAAACTTTGGACATTGGTGATTTTTCAGACAGTATTGTGTTAATGCAGTCTTAGCTTCTTTTTATTCCAATGACTTATATGTTGATTCAATCTATACTTTAATTTGTTCTTGGTGCTGCCTATATATGACATAGGTGGTTGCTGGTTTATAGGAATTTCATATATTCCTGCTCTATCCAATTGGCTGATTTTTTCATATTTTATTACTAATTTTTTTATGTTAGTCTTGTGTTCGTTTAGTGGTATTTGATAAGTTCTTCGTGATTGCGCGTCATATTTTTATTGTGATAGTATAAAGATAACTATTGTGGTAACAAAAGGTAAATGTTATAAGATAACTATTGTGGTAACAACACATTCTATTGCTGGGTGTTTGTCTGCTAGAAAACTTCACGACCCCACCCTTCTGTACTATTACCTTGTAAGAACGATGCCTAATTGTGCCGTTGCTCCGTGCCCATCACAGAATAAGAAAACAAAAGGAACTCGAATTATTTGTCACACATTACCAAAAGATCAGATGTTGCAAAAAACGTGGCTACTCAAATGTAAATGAAAAGATGTTGTCAATGTGAAACATGCCAGAATTTGCTCTAAACATTTTAGTAAAGATGATTATGACCGTGACAAAAAAAAAAAAAAAGATGTTTGCGAATCTTCGGATATGAATTTGTTTAGAAGAAAAACTGTTCAGTGTTCTAAACAAAAATGTTCATTCACTGCAGTACAAGTCAAAACATACAGGTTGCATCACCGAAATTTTAGCGACCTTCTAAGCAAATTTCAAGCATAATTTCTATTCGAATTTTTAAGAATGCTTGCCATTTCAAAGTCGAAATGTAAAATGGAGATTAAAAAAGTAACAATGCTGTGTGTAAAAGAAAGTCTACTACATTTTGGTAGCAAAAAGAAACAGTTTAATTTCGGGCATAACTCTATACAAACCTTTATTTTATATCTAAGTTTGTTTCCCATGAGCTATCTATGAGAATAGTTCAGACGCTAGTTATTGAAACTGCACAAATTAGGAATCATGGAATTGTTTTTGTCGATATAAATTCCTTATTTGCTTTGGTAAAAATCTGAGGTCCCCACCGTGTTGTTTCGCAAACGCATATGATAAACGGGGAAGGTAACTCTATTATATTCGTTAAGAATTCGTTCTAAATTGGATATTTTTCTTTTCGTTAGTAATTCTGAGACGAAGTGAAAAATTTTAAAAGAAGAAACATTTTAGCTTTTGCTCATATAAACTTTAAGTTCTCCTCTTTGCCTTGCGTTACGAATGAATTCTGTGTTTTGCCTCCGCTCCGTGCTTCCACAGTGGCGTCAAATGAAAGCGCCAATGAGATCGTAGAATGCTAATGGACCCAACCTAAGAGATATCTAAGAATCTTGGCACCCACTAATGTGAAAACATCAAGACTCACTGGGTTTCATTCCAGAACCCTTAGGTAGAATGATTAACTGGAACTGTCGTCTATGAGCTGATATCCTACATTGATGTACACCGATGAGCCATTATATTATGACCACCTAACTAATAAGCTGTAGGTCACCCTATAGCCCGCAAAACAGCACCATGCTCTGAGAGGCATTGATTCGATGAGGTGGCGATAGGTATCCTGGGGTATCTGGTACCATAATGTCAACAGCATGTCCTCCAGTTTTCGTACATTTCGGGATGGTGGTGATTTAAAGTCGAACCACAAATGTCCGATTGGGTTGGTGTCAGCTGAATTTGGAGATTAACAGAAAGTCACCAGCATGTTCCTCGAACCACACCTTGACGATTCTGGCAGTGTGGCATGGCGCATGAACCTGTTGGTAATAACCATCACTAGCAAGGAACACAGTTGCCATGAATGGGTGAACTTGGTCTGAAACAATGTTCAGATACCTGACAGCTGTCGGGAATTGTGCTATTGGGATGGGGCCTAAAGTGTCCCAAGAAAACATTGCGCACAGCAAAACACTGCCGCCGCTGGCCTGTTTCTACCCAACAGTGCATTCAGGTGCCACAGCCTCTGCTGGTAATCAGAGTATCCGCATTTGGCTGTCTACCTGATGCACCAGGAATCTTGATTCATCAGACCAGGCCACTTTCTTCCAATCATCCACGGTCCAATCTTGCTGAACTTGGGCCCATTTCATGCGTTGCTGGCGATGACGTGCAGTGAGCATAGGGACCCGGCTAGATCTTTGGCTATGCAGGCCCATGCTCAGAACGTTGCAATGAACTGTGTGTTGTGACACATTGCCCTGATCACCACTGTTGTAGCTGCGAGTGATTTGTCACACTGTGGCTCAAATGTAATACTCCGCGTTAACAGCAATTTGCGGAGGAACGGCATGCTGGCAGACTACACCTTTAAGATCAAAGAAAATTATCACCATCACCTTCCCAGCTGATTTGGTTTGGCAGACTTTTTTCGGAGGAGGCGAACCTGTGTGTTTCCAGACACTTGTTGCACGCTTTGTGAGGGGGTCGAAATAGTGGACCCATGTTTCTTCCGCAGTTATTACTGTGTTTAGAAAGTTTAGATCCTTTGCAGTCATTTGTTTCCACTCATGACACACCTCAACTTTGGCAAACATTTGTTCTCTCATCAGGTGATGAGGTACCCATCAGGAACACACACGATGTAGCAGTAACTTGTTGTGTAGGATGCGGAATGCCAACGTTTCTGAAATATTAGTTGATGCCGCTGTGTCTTCACACGTCATTCATCAATCTTCTTGCAGGATTGCCCAAACAGTGTTAACAGGTCAACCAGGCCTAGGAGCGTGTTGTGCCAAAAAATGCAATTTTTTTTAAAATCATGGTGCTATCTAAAAATCGTTGACTCACCCAAACATTTATATTTGTAAGCTTTCTTCATTAAATCAAGTGTTTCTGGGGCCGTTTTACCCAAATGATAGCAAAATTTTATTGCACAACACATTTCCCTTCTTAACTCTGAATCACTCACCTCCATAGCTGTATGGCAAAATGCAGGCATACCTTAAACAACTGCGCAATAACAAAATCAGAATCATCTGCCACGGCTAATAACTGTTGCCATAGATACTTCCCTTAATTCAGTTAGACATCAGCGTGGTTATTTTTCCCATTCACACTGTCGCCAACTCAAAAAAAATTACTCTCCGTTTTTATGGAACGGCCTTTGTATGAAGTGTGTATCAAACCATAAACTGACTAATTAAAAACCACATTTACCTGTTATGAGCAGGACCATGAAGCATATGGTGGGCTGACTTAATTTGGTCATCACCCAAAACCTCGTCATCAAGAGCGAGAGTGAACAGAGCACTATCAATCAGTTGTAGCTGATCTCTGTTTCCCAGCTGCTTCAGGTGTTCCCTAACTTCAGCCCAGGTGTCCCTGTTTTCAGTTGTCAATGCAGAAAGAGGATGAGACGGTGCTGGTTTATTGTCACCAATGATGTGTGAAAGGTACGAAAAGATGTGGGAAGGCGGCAAAATATTTCCTACACAAAACAATCATATTATTATTATAAATCAATCACATAAAATAATCACATTGGCATTATCAATCAATCATATGAAAGAATCATGTTACTGATATCAATCATACAGAAGAATCACATTACTATTATAAATCAATCACATAAAATAATCATATTGGTACTATCAATCAATCATATAGAATAGCAGTTCCCATTTGGTGGTTCGTAAAGGCGTTCAAAAGGGTTCACGGTAAAAATTCTGTAATGGTGTCTCCATAAGATCACAATAAAGGTATTATTTTAAACAGCAAATTGAAATGCATTAACAGTATAATTATTTTTTCAGATGTTTGGGGCATGTGTTTCGGTATAGCCAGCATGCATGAGAGGGTCAGGGGTGATTGTGAGATGGAACAAAAAAACCTGAACCCTGATCTCAGTGTTACATACATATAAATAGTGCATATTATTTATACATTCTATTGTATAATGCAATGTACAATACAGGTACACTTTGTTTATATCTTTCACACACATTATACAAGTATTAACTAGATACACAAAAATTAACCACTAGTGGTAAGAGTCGCAGAATATAGACATACACACGTACATCGTACGCGGATAGTTTCCAAATTATTAGCAGATTTTGCAGATAGTTTTTGCTTGTAGATTAAAAAAAAATAAAAATGTTATTTACAGCAATTAAAACACTTACTCAAGGCTTTACTCAGATTAGTATATTTAATTCTATCTTAACGTGAGAATGTTCAACTATTTTTCACATCTTCCGATAGAGAGTTCTTTTGTTTTTAGACATTTCTGGCCTCTTGATTTTATCAAGGCCTGTTCTCAATATATAGGAACTGTAACAAAAGTGTCATTTACACAGAAAGACTTTAAATCTTATTGTCAGGTTCCTCTTGCACTTGCCAGTTATTAAATTAAAATATTTTCCTTATGTATTTTGTAAGTCTTCTATTTTTGAATTAAGTTGTTGAAAATGCTTTTTATAATTTTTAAAAGTTCATTAACGAAACTGCTTTTCTAGATATAAAAACTGTCTTTAATTAGTCTCTTGTTTTTATGAGGTTCATAGTCCAATATTTTAAAGTTTTGGCCTTAAGGTCCATTTTAACACACATTTCTGCCCATTCATTCGTAATGTACTTTTGTCCTCTCTGAAATCTGTAATGTTCTAATAGTTATTTATTGTTATATTAATTTTTCTTTAAATTATATTATTCTATTGTTATTGTGATTCGCGGACTTGCAGGAAGTTTTCTGTTTCAACGGTTGTGTACGCAGATATATTTTATTTTTATACAACTCTGGTGTCTGTGAAATTTAACTTTGCACCTTTTTTTGTACCAACATTTTTTCTAGTATGTTAGAAATCTTTCGAAAATTGCAGTTTTGAATATTTATATGTGTTGTCTGAGATCTCAGAAATAGCACTTTTGAAGTCAAATTTTGCACTTCAGCACATTTAGGCAAACTATAGAGATTAGTTCAGCTTTGGATGCTTAAGTCCTGCTGCCATAACTTAATCCTACAGTGATTTTTGTAAGTTCTGCAAATTAGCTCATTGAATTCATTGAATCTTATGTAAGGAAATCATTTAATAGCCTTTATGTAAAGAATTATTTGACAACCTTTCTTTTTTTGCTATCAAAAATTATTTGAAAGCCTTCCTATCTGGAAGGGCACTTTTAATTAATTATCACTTTGCAAAATTTTCAGAAATGACAGGATTGGGGATTTCCAAATCCCCAATACAAAAACCCATAATTCTGGGCTACACCCAGACAACAAACAGGCCTGGAGGGGATGGGCGGCTCATCAGATGAGGCAAGTGAAGTGCCGCCTCATCAGAAATTTTTTGTCCATAAAAAAGTGTTTACATATGTAAAATATAATACGTTTTTAATTGTACAGGCTAAACAAAACTCTGAAATTCTCATTGTGATTCGTAAATTTTGTTAAAAATGACTGCAACCAGAGAATGAATCTTGAATTAATGAGCATTGAATTTATGAAGTTTAAATACTGTTTTTTCTGAGAGGTTGAAATGGGCATATTCTGAGCGCCTAGAGAGGAGATCATCTGAGTTGTCTCTATTACAACCAAGGTTACAACAGACAGGAGTCGAGCAGAGATGGGGGAAAAACGGTTCCCCAGATCATGATTTCCTCTACAGATTTTGAGGTGAAATTCAAACACCACCAAAAATCGACTGGTGTCTGTGTTTCTATTGGAAGGCAGGGATTTTGTCCAATTGGAGCAGGCAGACCAGAGCTGATGCTCTTAGTAAAGTAGTTACTGAGGCAGCAATCCATTTTGCCTCAGCTCAGTAAGAGTACGTCTGTTTCTAGTGTATTATACACACAGCTTTTTCGCCAAAGGGTACAATGTGTGCTTTTTTGTCAAAGTGTACATAGTTGAGTGCTGACTTTTTTAATGTGTTTCTTCAGTAATTTCTGGTTAAACAAAAATGTGCTAAGTTTTTCTTTTTTAGTATTATTGCTCATAAATTTTGATTTATTAGTAATAATAAAAATTATTATTTTTAGATTTGAACTCATTTATGAAAAAGAAAATTGAATGCATTCTGTTTGGTGGGAGGACACATTTGACAGGTGGTCATCTGTTCTAATTTCTACCATGTTTAAGCTATCTGGCCTGTTTTGACGAGATATATAGAAATGTGCTTCCAGCATGATTTCTCCCAGACAACGTTCCCATGGGTCAGCGCCTTAATTGGTGGCCCATGGGCCTTGATTGTGATCTACACACACAGGATGCACTTTCACAAACAGACATGATGTTTTTATTCTGGACTCGGAAGCATCTTTTGAGAAAAGTAGTTTTTCTATTAAAATTACAGGGTAATTCAAAATGATTGCCCTGATTACAAATGATACCTGGTTTATGAACATAGATACAGAGATCACATTGTTGCATAATAAAGAAGGAAGTTTAGAATTTTGTTTCCATACCTTACAAATGTTCTATATATCAAAAAAAAAAAAAAGAGCATTTTTTTTTTTTTTATAAAAACTTAAAGTTCAAAAGTGTAACTTTAACTCTTCACTGCCGTCTTTCGCTCCCTGTAAAGTCGTTTTCTCTGCAGAGTGAACTCTACTACCATTTTTGAACATAATTCCACTCAAAGTAAAAAGAAACCATGTTTGTCCACACATTTTAAGTGAAATTAAATATCAAAAATCAGTACTGCATTGTTCACTATACAACAAAAACAATTTTACAGGTCACAGAAGTGGCTCTGTTTCCACAATGAACAGATTAAGTAGCAAATTTGAAAACTTAAATTTTGCTTTATAAAAAGGGGAAGGGGCGAAAATGCCAGCTCTGCTGATTGGTTTTGAAGAACTCTTCGAAATAGGTCAGAAAAATTCAAAATACTGAAAATCACTGGACATTTTCATCCCAGCTAAAACAGTAATTTCCAGCGTGGTTCAGAACATTCTCAGCAGGCAGGTGGGCAGACAGCACGAAGATGTCTAAAAAAACATCGAAGAAATGTTATGATATCAAAAAATCAAATAAATAAACCCAAGAATCTCAATAAATGAAATACGGGATTACACCATTGTATAATACAAATTTGGAAGATGTGAATTCGTTTATTTGTGTAAATATGACACGTCAGATAATATCCGAAAACTTGAAAATGTTGTCGTCCTGGAGCGGGATTGAACCCGCATCTCCAGGATAGCGCCTGAGTATGCTAACCACTACACTACCCAGAATGACCAAGTCTCAAGTTTCTGATATTTTCATCAATAATTTAATTGGAAACTTGAGACTTGGTCATTCTGGGTGGTATAGTGGTTAGCATACTCGAGTGCTATCCGGGAGATGGGGGTTTAATTCCTGCTCCAGCAACACAAAATTTTCAAGTTTTCAGATATTATCTGACTTAACATCCATGTCATTTTCAGACCAATAAATGGATTCCCATCTCTCAAATTTGTACTGCAAACCCAAGAATGTTTAATAAATTTTAGAACCTTGAAAACATGGAAATAAACTTTACACAGATGTTGAGTAGCATCATTCAAATAAGATTTTCAATTTCAGTAGTACATTCAACGTTTTCCGTGCACCATAGCAGACCAATGATTCCGTACTGACTATGGAGAATCTGTAGAAACCAAGGTTGCTGGAAATACACAACTGCTATGCCACAAACCAAGGTCGCTGGAAATATCACAACTGCTATGCCACAAACACAAACCAAAGTCGCTGGAAATATGGCACTCAAACACCTTGCATTGCAACATCACATGAAATGATATCATGTCTCTACACTCCATGGAAGGAGTGATGTTGCATAAAGCTAGAACTGATGTAAAACACAACATTATTTTTGGTCATTCTGTTCAGAATATTGGTGACTTAATTATAAAGAAAAAATATAACAAAAATATACTACAATCAACAGGCGTATATGAAATTCCTATTGTTTCACAGAATTCTGGAGACCATATTTCTAACATTGGCAGCACAAAAAATAGATTAATAAGAAGATTACATCAACATATAAAAAACTGGAACAAAAAAGAAGAAAAAACTGCACTTATCCAACACTGCGTTAAACATAAACAATATCCTGATTTTGAAAATATTAAATTTCTAACCACCCACACAAACGAAAAAGAATTAAGGATTTCTGAAAACGTTATAATTGAACAAAAAAAAAAAGATAAAATATGCAACTTACAAGGCCCCACCACACTAGACACAGCCTGGAAATCAATTTAAAAAAAAAAAAAAAAACGAAAAAATCCATAAAAAAAGACAAAAAAAAAAAAGAGCATTAGAAAAAATCACGCCATTAAATAAAAGGACTAAAAGTAATACAGCTGTTTCTACAAACAAATAATGATAGCCCAAAAATATCTACACAAAAATAAAAAATGAATTATACTTACGACTGATAACTACCAACTCATCCAATAGATGGCAACACATGAGAAACAAATCACCTAACACATACAGGTCGTAAACCTTCCCTTCGATTCCCGACATGCAACTCCAGGACTACACACACGCGAGGAACCCTTGTGCAGAAGTAGAGGCCCGACGATGGTAGTATGACATTACCTAAAGCGCTCGCCGAAGCAACGTGGCGATCAAACCCTTGTGAGACATCTCCTGACCCGACGAGTATAACTCTTACTACTACAATCTTTCAATTAATAGTAAATTTAAAACGTTTGATTGTGCGAATGAATGGATGTTGAACTGAAAATACATAACCTAATTCTATTATTTCAAAAATATTTTTATAACTAACCAAAAAGACCTCTTGGGTCAGGAGCACGTGCCTCACAGAGCAACAACGTGCGAAATACTTTGACAATATCAGGTAAACAATACCTTAGATATTATGTATATTTGATGTGATCAATGCAAACATTTCAGTCAACGTTTTGCACAGGCAAAAAAAAAAAAAAAAAAAAATCGAAAACCTTTCACAAAAATGTGAAAAATCAAGGACTTTCCAGGCCTGGAAAACATGGAAATCAAAGTCCATGACTTTTCCAGGATTCCCGGGCCATACAAACCCTGTGCTTTATATACAATTGGGAAACGGATTTCCCCGTACAAATAATTCTTCATAAATATAGGGTCAAGTCACATTATTGTCACCACCTCCTACTTTTGACGTCAACAGCGCATAGCCAATGAAAGAAGGCATGTGTCATGCATGAGCTGGCCTGGACGGTATATATAAGGTGTGCTGTAGGCATTCTGAAAACATATCACTCATTGCTGTCATGGATAAAAAGAGCAATTTATCAGATTTGCAAAAAGGGATGATTATCGGCTTTCGGGCCAAGGGTGGCAGTATTTCTGAAACAGCGCAGTTTGTGAACTGTCTGCGTGCTGCTGTGGTTAAAGTGTATCGTGATTGGAGAAATGGCACCATTGCAAATAAGCAATGTGGAAACTGTGGAGCACCACGTGCTATCGATATGAGAGCTGAACATAGGCTGTGAAGGTGCGTGAGGGCCGATTAACACGCTGCAGTGGAGCAACTCACTGGCCAAACGAGCCAGGGGGCTACCAGAAGTGTGTCTAAAATGACAGTTCAGCAAACCCTGCTGCGTATGGGGCTCAGATGCCGAAGGATGGTCACTGCACTTATGCTAACGAAGGTGCATCGGCAGAAAAGGCTTACATTTGCACCGCAGTACCAGAATTGGACTTCCGCTGATTGGCGAAGGATTGCCTTCTTCACCGAGTCACGTTTTCTGCTTCATCGAACAGATGGACGTTGGCGTATAAGGCAAGAAACGTCCGAGAACAAATGCTCTTCAACCATTGCTGCAAGAACACAAGCTGGTGGGGAGAGTGTTATGTTCTGGAGAAAGTTTTCATGGCATTCCCTAGGTCCACTCATATCTGTGGAAGGCACTATGGACTGAATTCATTATGAATCTATCCTTGCAGACCATGCACACCCATACGTGCTAATTGTCTTCCCTGGGGCGGATGGGATCTTCCAGCACGATAATGCGATGTGTCACACAGCTAGGAATGTCCAAGAATGGTTGGAAGAGCACGATAAAGACTTCAAAGTACTTTGCTTGCCCCCTAATTTCCCAGACATAAACCCAATTGAGCATCTGTGGGACCACCTCGATCATGTTGTTCGCTCTATGGATCCTCCACCAAGCACCCTCCAGCAACTATCGGATGCACTGCAGTCAGCATGGCTCCGCATACCTGTAAGCACCTTGTAGCACCTTAATGAGTCACTACCAACCCGCCTAGCTGCTGTCTGCGCTGCACACGGTGGTTACTCTGGATTAGCTGGTGGTCACAATAATATGACTCGACCACATATATGGTAGGCATTGTAATGCTATTATTGGCAAATTTTCACTTTATTCCATATAACCACTTTGGTCAGGGTTTGATTCCTGCTCCAGGATAATGTAATTTTCAAGTTTTCTGAACGAAGTGGTTACATGGAATACAGTGAAAATTTGCTAATAATAGCATTACAATGCCTACCGTGTATTTATGAAGAATTATTTCCTTGGGGAAATTCATTTCCCAATTGTATATGATGTACTTTGATCACTGGAATTTGTGACCTACATTCGACCCTAGATGTGGGAAAAGGTCGTGAGATGCTATGATATGACAAGAATAGCTTTGACTAGCGCAAATCTGAAGGTTCTCAGATATCTACGTTCAGTTGCTTGGAATTTCCTTGTCCTGGGTAGTGTAATAACTATACTGCAAATCTGAAGGTTCTCAGATATCTACGTTCAGTTGCTTGGAATTCCCTTGTTCTCGGTAGTGTAATGACTATAGCGCAAATCTGAAGGTTCTCAGATATCTACGTTCAGTTGCTTGGAATTTCCTTGTTCTGGGTAGTGTAATTACTATTGCGCAAATCTGAAGGTTCTCAGAAATCTACGTTCAGTTGCTTGGAATTTCCTTGTCCTGGGTAGTGTAATGACTATAGAGCAAATCTGTGCGTTCTCAGATATCTACGTTCAGTTGCTTGGAATTTCCGTGTCCTGGGTAGTGTAATGACTATAGTGCAAATCTGAAGGTTCTCAGATATCTACATTCAGTTGCTTGGAATTTCCTTGTCCTGGGTAGTGTAATGACTATAGCACAAATCTGAAGGTTCTCAGATATCTACGTTCAGTTGCTAGGAATTTCCGTGTCCTGGGTAGTGTAATGACTATAGTGCAAATCTGAAGGTTCTCATATATCTACATTCAGTTGCTTGGAATTTCCTTGTCCTGGGTAGTGTAATGACTATAGCACAAATCTGAAGGTTCTCAGATATCTACGTTCAGTTGCTTGGAATTTCCGTGTCCTGGGTAGTGTAATGACTATAGTGCAAATCTGAAGGTTCTCAGATATCTACATTCAGTTGCTTGGAATTTCCTTGTCCTGGGTAGTGTAATGACTATAGCACAAATCTGAAGGTTCTCAGATATCTACGTTCAGTTGCTAGGAATTTCCGTGTCCTGGGTAGTGTAATTACTATAGCGCAAATCTGAAGGTTCTCAGATATCTTCGTTCTGTTGCTTGGAATTTCCTTATCCTGAGTAGTGTAATGACTAGCATGCTCAACCAGAAATCGGGAGGTGCGGATTTGATTCCCGCTCCAGGATGATGTAATTTTCAAGTTTTGTGAATGAAGTGGTTACATGGAATACAGTGGAAATTTGCCAATAATAGCCTGTGCTTTATGATAAGCAGACCCGGAATCTATGTTTTGTTTACTTTAGCCTGATGATAAGTAGGTCTGGAACCTAACAGTATCTTACAGTGAGAAATCATGGTACCTTCAGTACATCTGAGCAGCAATTTAAATAAAACCCAGTAACAGGATTCAAACACAGCTCTTCCCCTGAGTTGTGTTCATTTTTAAAAAAGCTACTCCATGCAACACCTAAGAGAAAACCAACTTTTACATCTAAGAGAACTGTTTATTAATAAGTACAACAAAGCAATGGATAAATCAATGAAAAAAAATTGAGAAACACCTTAGTTTCTAAAAGTCCCATTACATTATCATTCATTATTTTCAACTGCAATATATGCATGCATAAATCCCATTCCAGAATATTGCAAAGATTACAGACTTACCATCTCCATCAAGAACATCAAACACATAAAAATATCCATTTCGTAAAACCACAATATGCCTTGCTTCAGGAAAGACTTGAAGTTCGTCTTTACCAATGCGAGGAACTCGAGTAGCATTGAACAGATGGCGAAACTGGCTCATGTCAAGTGGAAATGCTTTGAATAAATAAGCACCATACCATGACACAGACTTTGGAAGCAATCTGGAACACAAGTTAGTCTAAACATGAAATCCACAAAAATATTTAACACAGAACTTGAAAACTAAAAATACTTTTAATATTTTTTTTACATAACTTGAAACTCGGAATAAATTTAATTCAAAAATTTCATCAGTAGTTACCTAAGCAACTCTTATGTGCATAAGTGATGGAATTTCAGGTTGCCATCACACCAGGAAGCACAGCCAGTGGTACAAAGAAGGTACAGAGTGACCCACTCGCTACTTTACCCAAGTTTTTATCAATAACATTGTGAATAATTACAGTAATTGAATGATATTTGGTAAGAACATACCTTCATCCATGGAAAACAGAACCATATCATAAGAGATGTTGAAAGTGTCTGCCCTGTGCATCAAGACCGGCTTAAACATGAGACTCCGCATTTCGGAAAGTTCGCACCATTTGCTACGGCGTAATCGCTGCCACTCCATTGCATGATGTTGTTCTTCAATGTCTCAAGGGTTGTCGGCTTGTTTTCAAACACCACTGATTTGAGATACCCCCAGAGAAAGAAATCAGGGGGTGTTAGGTCAGATCGAGGTGGCCACATTCCTTTAGAAATCACGCGATCTCCAAAGAATGACTCAATTCCAGCTATCCTCACGTGGGATGTATGGCAAGTTGCCCCATCTTGTTGAAAATATCCAGTGGTCAGCTCTTCAGGGTGCATTTGGTTAACGAATGTCTGAAAATTTTCTGTATAAATGGCTGTTGCGACCGTATCCTAAAAGATGGGCCCAATTCTTTGGAGATCGCATGATTTCTATAGGAATGTGGCCATCTCGATCTCCTGACCTAACACCTCCTGATTTCTTTCTCTGAGGGTATCTAAAAGCAGTGATGTTTCAAAATAAGCCAACAGCTTTTGAGGCATTGAAGAACAACTGTGAAGCAGTGGCAGCGATTACACTAGAGCAACAGGAGCAAACTTTCCGAAATATGGAGCCTCGTGTTCAAGCCTGTCTCAGAGCACAGGGTGGACACTTTCAACATCTCTTATGATGTGGTTCTGTTTTGCATGGATGAAGGTATGTTCTTACCAAATATAATTCAATTACTGTAATTATTCTCGATGCCATTAATAAAAATTTGGGTAAAGTAATGAGTGAGACACCCTGTAGTTTGTGAGGAAAGTCATGCTGTGCATTTGGTAGAATTATGAGTTACCACTAGGAGCCAGTGACTGAGGCCACTCGAGAAAGCACAGCCAGTGGTGCAAAAGTGGTGGTTCAAGAGGACAGCCATGCTGTGCATTTGGTGGAATTGTGAGAACCCACTGAGAACCAGTGACTGAGGCCACTCTAGGAAGCACAGCCAGGACAGTTCAAGATGAAAATCATGCTGTGCATTTGGTAGAATTGTGTTACCACTAGGAACCAGTGACTGAGGCCACTCCAGGAAGCACAGTCAGCTGCAAAGAGGGCAGCTCAAGAGGAAAGTCATGCTGTGCATTTGGTAGAATTGTGAGTTACCACTGAGAACCAGTAATTGGGGCCACTCCAGGAAGCACAGCCAGTGGTACAAGAGGAGTGTCATGCTGTGCATTTGGTAGAATTGTGAGTTACCACTAGGAACCAGTGACTGAGGCCACTCCAGGAAGCACAGTCAGCTGCAAAGAGGGCAGCTCAAGAGGAAAGTCATGCTGTGCATTTGGTAGAATTGTGAGTTACCACTGAGAACCAGTAATTGGGGCCACTCCAGGAAGCACAGCCAGTGGTACAAGAGGAGTGTCATGCTGTGCATTTGGTAGAATTGTGAGTTACCACTAGGAACCAGTGACTGAGGCCACTCCAGGAAATACAGCCAGTGGTGCAAAGAGGGTGGTTTAAGAGGAAAGTCATCCTGTGCATTTGGTAGAATTGTGAATTACCACTGGGAACCAGTGACTGAGGCCACTCCAGAAGGCGCAACCAGTGGTGCAAAGAGGGCAGTTTGAGAGGAAAGGCATGCTGTGCATTTGGTGGAATTGTGAGTTACCACTGGGAACCAGTGACTGAGGCGGCTGCAGGAAGCACAGCCAGAAACCACACAGATGCTACAGAAAACATGTCTCTCTGAAAACTGATATTTTATAAGGAGAGACCATTCTTCTAAATACACAGACTAAACAAAGTTATGCACCACCCATGCCATGCAAAAGCAGAAAGGAGTGGGGAAATGCCAATCAGCAGAATAAGACACTACATGGGCCATTTGCATAGAACCACCGATTGCAGCTGGTTGCTGTTCTGCTGTCCTCGTAAAATGCAAATTCTTGCTAGCTGGATGCATGGCCATTGGTTGAAGTGGAATAATGAGGAGCATACAAACAGAACAATGCATTCCAAAAAGAAAAGGCAGTGTGAAGACAGGGATTGCTAGTAGTATTCCAATGTCTGATCATGCTCGAATCATGACTTGACGACCAGATCTGTCATTGCACACAATTGCATGGCAGGTGGGGTGCTGCCATACTGATGTGCTGGGGATGTGGCGACATTACCAGCAGTATGGAAATGTGGACAAAAAGCAAAAGACAGATTGCCCTCGAGTAAAAAGAGATCTCTATGTGTGCAGCATTATTAACATATGAAGGACTTACAAGAACAACTTCTTTATCAACAGAACTATTATACACTGAAGAGCAATTGAATTAGAGATACCTGTCTAGTAACGTGTAGCACCACGTTTCGCCCTGATGACGGCAGCGATTCGTCTCGGCATGGACTCGACAAGACACCGGAAGCGTTGGGAAGCCATACGGATCAACAACCCCTGAACAAACTCCCACAGTTCACGAAGATTTGATGGAGGGGTCAGAGCCTCGAACATCTCTCTCGATGGCATACCAGATGGGCTCGATGGGATTGAGGTCAGATGTTCCTCCAACCATTCGGATACAATTCGGGAGCTGCATTGTCTTGTTGCAGGATGAGGTCCCCAGTAGGATGTTGAACACACACAAACGGAAGCAAATGGTCATCCAGGATATCCCGGTAATGTTGACCTGTGAGGGATGATGTCACACGTACCAGGGGTTTCATTTCAGTCCACGTAAACAGTCCCCAGACGAGAATGCCACCCCCACCAGCTTGAAGAGTACCCTGCTGGCAAGAAGGATCCATCGCTTCATGTGGTTTGCGCCGTACTCGTATCCTGCCATCCGCATGTACCAACATGAATCTCGACTCATCAGTCCAGGCAACATTTTTCCACATGTCTAAGGTCCAGTGGCGATGTTCCCGTGCCCGTGCTAATTTTTGCACTCTGTGATGTGCGGTCAGCAGCGGTACCCTCGTGGGACGATGGCTTCTGTACCCCATAGCGAGGAGATGGTTCTGGATGGTGTGGCTGCTTACACGTTTTTATGCACCAGCGTTGAATTGCCGAGTGATTTCTTGCACTGTGGCCTGTCTATCCGCTGTTACAATGCGAGCTAGCCGGCGATGACCCCGTTCATCCACACGCTGTCGTCCACGGCAGTTGGTCCTTTCAGGGATGGTTTTGCCGGATTTGATGTACTCACGGTGCACCTGTGACACAGTGGCTCGTGAAAATCCCAGTGCCTGCACGACTTCCGAGATGGAGCGACCCATTCGTCGGGCCTCAACAATTTGCCCACGATCGAATGCGCTTAGATCCTTTGTCTTACCCATACTGCATCCGACTCTTACTGATTCCCGTCACATAACTCCTTATATTGTCGGATCGCTGCATACGTCATGTCGTTTCCGTTTACAGGGCTGCCCACAGCGCCACATTTTCAATAACGCCAGCTGTCTCTAATTCAATTGCTCTTCAGTGTACAATGCAGTGGATCTACTGCAAAAAGAAAGGAAACTGGTGGAGCCATACACCACTCTCAGGGCACCACAATCAAGGAGAGTATAGAAATTCTAACAAGACCTGACAACTGTAATCACAACATGTCGATCAACCTACTATCACCATGAAATTCCATTATCTACAAGCACTGACCTTGAGACAATACAAAGACTGTGACTTGTAATTTCTGCTATGTCCCAATACATGAATATTAGATTCATGTAATGAGACTACAGCAAATTCATGTGCTTCTATTGTTATGTTTATATGAATTTAAACCTAATTCTGTTGTCTAGATTTTAATTTTAAACTCCAACAGGTTCTATAAGGGTTGTCCCATAACAATTGAGAATGTTTCTATAAAAGAAATATGCGTACCTTAATTATAAAGGAAGTGGTCATCTTTTTTTTAAATACTGTCCATTGCATTGAATACAAGTGCCCCAACATTCCTCCTAATTTTTGAATGCCTTCTGATCTTCTTCTTCTGAAATGATGTTGAAGCCCCCTGTGAAGCTGTAATAAATTGTTGATCAGTCTTAAATTGTTGTCCCCATTATGTCTTTTTTAAAATGGGGAACAACCAGAAGTCATATTGTTACAAGTCGGATATATGCAGGTTGGGGCATGAACTTAATATTCACCGAATAAAGCTCATGCTGAAAATTGGCTTCCTAGTTCTTAAATTTAAATATTTAATCAAACTTCTAATATGGGATTTTTTTCTAGGAAATATTTTTTTTTAATTGCCAATTTTCAGAGAAAACTCTTCTCAGAAGAAGAGTTTTCTCCAACAATTTGCGATTCAAATAAAATATTTCCTACAAGAAAAATCCCATATTAGAAGTTTGATTAATATATTAATATTCATTTTCTACATATGCATATCACTAAGCTGTTCTCTGAGATTCAGAGGTTAGCTCCAAAAAAAAAAAATAATAATAAAAAACAAACTACCAGATATTTTTACTTACTGTTGTCATATCAAACTTCTCCATTTACAGCAATCTTGACATACAACTCGGTCTTCACTGATATCCATTACACGCTATACACAAGATCTTTCATACTTCATACTCTTTTCCCCATGCAGACACTCCTGAATCTGGTCCACCCATGTCTTCCTTGGCCTTCCTCTGCCTTTCCTTTATGCCACTTGGACTAAAAAGATTTTCTTAGTAAGCATCTCATCACTCATTCTTTCAACATGGCCGAACCACCAAAGCATATTAGTCTCCACCTTACTAACAACATTTTGTTTCACATCACACAGCTGCAGCACATCTTCATTCCTATCCAAAGTTCTGTGTGAAAATTCGTGTTACCATTCACAAATATATTAGGTTGTAATGCTGTCTAAAACACGATAAAACTTCACTAAAACCACAGCACACTAGTTGCAAGATGAAATTAAAATTTACTACAATTAAAAAATTAAAACCAGTATGTTACAGTTAAAATGATAAAATTACATGAGGCGAGATCTTTCGGGTCACCCCTTGGTGCCCATTGTCAAGCCAACTGTGAATACATGTGGTGCGGTGACAACTTATATGCTTTATAATAGTCACGTGATGTCGCCATGGTAACAGTAATGTACATGTGAATAAACATAGATTTTAAGGTTAACATTAAAGTCATATTAACGATGGAGGTTCCAATGAACGTATAAGACGTCGCCAGGTTAAAGAGAGGGCATAAGGTAGGTCATCGTTACAGCATAATTTGTTAAACCATACTATAAAAAGTGCTTCCGTAAGCAAGGTGTCTTTCTTGTATTTGGTGTAAGCGAGATGAGAGACTCCCCGTTCCAACATGGAACACACAATTCCTCACACAATCAGACCGTGTCTTGCCACAAACCCCCCATAAGTAACGCATTTCTCCAGTATACAAATGACTTCTATTTTTCTTCTGTAGTACCCAGGTTTCACTATCATACATCAGAGCAGGAACAATTACACTTTCATACACAGCCATGCGGGATTCTCTAGAGAACCCATATGGCTGTGTATAAAAGTGTAATTGTTTCTACTCTGATGTATGGTAGTGAAACCTGGGTACTACAAAAGAAACATAGAAGTTGTTTGTGTGCTGGAGAAATCCTTTCTCCGTATAAGAAATGACAGAACTGGCCATGTGCATCCTTGCATTGGGCTACACATGAAAAGAAATGGGTTACCCAAGTTGAACAAACATGCCCAAATACTCGGTTAAAATTCTGTGAATTGTTGATTTTGAAATGTGATCCATATCTTTGATATTTCTAATTGATAGGCATCGGCCTTCCCATATAAACTCCTCTTGTATTGATGCTTACCCCTGTAACACTCATTGAAGGTCTTCCTCCATACACGATTAAAACCACCAACTCACGACCATCCATAAATTCTTTATGCCATCTATGAATCATTGATTTTCCTAGTCGTTTATCTTTATAAGCCTCTTGCATAAGACGGAAAATCTCTCTGACAGACTTCTTAAGTTGACAGCAAAATTTAATGGCGAATCTTTGTTTCTATTTCACATCAATTTTTTTCAAAAAATCACATCATGAAAATGTTTGTTAGGTGTTCAGGAAACTATGCTTATTAAGCTGAGCACTACCGACGATGCATGCATGGTAAACAGGTGTTGCTGGTTGCTATGGTTACTACGAGTGCCATTTTTTCTAGACTCGTTCCAAGGTCGAATGGAGTACTGCACATTTTTTTATAAAAACATTCCCAGTTGTTTTGGAACAAGCTATCTATGTTTGTCTAATGTAACTTGACTTAATAAAGCCTGCTGTTGGCAGTGAAAAAATATCACACCAGTCGCAGATTCATGCAAATTCTTTGTCTTTTTAACTATCCATTCAGGGTTCATACACATTTACAGAATAAATTCCAGGAATTTTCTAGGAGTTCATCAAAACAATCCAGGAACTTAAATTTTTGTTAGAATCATAGTGCTTTATTTTACATTTTGCAAATTGGGGCAAAATTTATTATGCATTTAGAATTCTTATGAAATCCTACGGGTTCCACTGTTATACAGTGTTCTTCAGTGTGGGTTACAATTTTCAATGATGTGGCAGCATTCCCCTCATATAAAAATTGCTCTGTATAAAACTTATATGAAACAATCTAGAACTTAGCACAATGATAATAATACAAAACAATTTTGCCATGGCACTGAAGATTCCCTATTCCATAGTAATCTATTCCCACACACACTGGCAACAGGATGGCCATATATCTGTCTCCTTCAGTGAGGAAAGCACAAACTTATATGAAATGATCTGGAACTTAGCACAATGATAATAATACAAAACAATTTTGCCATGGCACTGAAGATTTCCTATTCCATAGTAATCTATTCCCACATACACTGGCAACAGGATGGCCATGTATCTATCTCCTTCAGAGAGGAACGCACAAACTTATATGAAACAATCTAGAACTTAGCACAATGATAATAATACAAAACAATTTTGCCATGGCACTGAATATTCCCTATTCCATAGTCATCTACTCCCCACATACTTTGGCAGCAGGGTGGCCATATATCAATCTTCTTCAGTGAGAAAAGCGCAAACTTATATGAAGCAATCTGGAACGTAGCACAATGATAATAATACAAAACAATTTTGCCATGGCACTGAAGATTCCCTATTCCACAGTCATCTATTCCCACATGCATTGGTGGAAGGGAGGCCAGATACCAATCTTGTTCAGTGAGGAAAGCACGTGCTGGAAGGAACGTCCATCTTGAACTCATAAGAAGGTTTTCACATGTGTTGCACACAACTGCTATGCCACAAATCAAGGTTGCTGGAATTATAGTACTCAAAAATCTTACATTACAGTGTCACATGAAATGAAAAAGATGGCATCATGTATCTACACTCTATATGAGGAAGTGGTGTCATCATGAGCAGATACCGCAGGGAGCTAGAACAAAGTGACACAATCAATCCAAACAAATTCTGCGGAAGAAATATTGTTCTCATAATACGTGGAGATATGTTAGAATCGTCAATACAGCAATCAGACATCTTTGAATTGCCTGTATTTACTGTTCTTCACGTAACATTACATAAAAAAACTTGAAAATTACATCGCCCTGGAGTGGCAATTGAACTGCATCTCCTGATCCAAATGTTGAATTGAAGCATCCAAATATTCTGATTCTTAACACTTAGATGCTTGGGACTTGATCATCTTGGGTGGTGTGATGGATAGCAAGGTCGAACATGAATAGGAAGATGTGGGTTCGATTCCTACTCCAGCGGAGCGTAATTTTCAAGTTTTCTGATGTGATAAATGTAATGTGATGAACAGTTAATGCAAGCAATTCAGAGATGTCTGATTGCTGTATTGACAATTCTGACCTATTTCCATGTTTTATAAGAATACTTCCACAGAATTTACCTGAGATACTTAATGGTGAATACTTAACTACGATACGAGGAAGCAGAATTTGCTTTGACTGGCAAAAATCAGTGAAGGTTCTGATTCTTAACACTCAGGTACTTGGGACTTGATTGTCCTGGGTGGTGTAACTGATAGCATGTTCGGACAGAAATCAGAAGATGTGTATTCAATTCTCACTCCAGGGCAATATGAGTTTCAAATTTTCTGATGTGATTAATGTTATGTGATGAACAGTAAATACAGGCAATTTTGAGATGTCTGATTGCTGTGTTGATAATCAATCCAAACATTTCGACCAATTTGTTTTTTTCATTGCATGAAAAAATTCCAGGAGTATCCCAGGACCTTTCACAAAAATACGAAAAATCAAGGACTTTCGAGACCTGGAATAAAGGGAACTCAAATTCCAAGGCTTTTCCAGGATTCCAGGAGCTGTGTGAACCCTGTCCACAATGTTATAATGTTGGCTAAAACTCCTGAAAAATTATAAAAAAAACTACAGTTCTTCTGTATCGGTTGGTAGCTCTGTTTTTCAACAGTTCCACCCTTGTTTCTTATCAGCATTATAGCCCAAAGGAAGGTATCTTTAGAACATCTCATATCCTTTTTGATGGAGTTAGTTTTTCACAATGCTATTTTAGGAAGCTTTAAGAAAATGTATTGAAAAGAACTGGTATGCATTTTTTGTGTGCTTAATCATAATAATTAATTTTAAGTTTTATGTTAGCAAAAGCAAAAAAAAAAAAAAAAAAAAAAAGAAATCCATTATCAAAAGTAACTTAAGGCTGTCTTTGAATGAATATTAGAGTTTATCTTCTGTGATAGATGGTGCAAAATATCACTCCTTGGGCATATGGCTTTTATGTCTTGAGTGACTGTCCTAGAAGTTGGCATCATAGAATCACTGTAGACATAACCATATTCAGAATGGAAGCAGTCTCTTGTTGGCTCCAGAATGAAAAGACAAAATATGCGCTGTTACATTTTAACCAGTGACATTCTTTGGGGAATGGAGCTCAGTAAATAAATGGAGTTTCTATAGTTCAAAGTGAGGGGCTCTCTGCTAATATACAAATTTTCTCTTCAAAAAATTAACATACAATAGGATTTAAGTTGATTTATGGATGAAAAGATTCCAGTCTCACTTTTGTCCCCATTCACTTATTTCTATTTGGCCCAGATAATTACACAAATCAGACAGAAATGAAATATTTTGTCTCTTCCAGACAGAAATGAAAGATTTTGTCTCTTCCAGACAGAAACACTACTAACCTAACTTATCGCACCATCTAGCGCCAAATTGGAATACTTTCAAGTCAGATAAATTGAATTTTAAAAAAAATTCTAACAATTTTTTAAAAATTTTTGTAACAATAACTGTGGCATGCATATATTAGCTATGGATCATTTTTATTTGTGCTCAAAATTTCAAACAATACAAAGTAATAGTCTTGGAGAAAATGTGTACAGAAGAATTTATATTGCAGATATAGGGTAGAAGATGAACCCTTATGCTCATTCAAAGACAACCTTACAAGGAATGAATACACAAAAGAAAATTAAATATTAGTTCAAACATTAGATGATGAAAAAAACTGCAATCGTTCCACATTAACCTGACAGCAACATTTCAGCTTGAGGCAGGATTTACATTTATTAAGTATTACAGGAATGTGAAACAGCTGTAAAAAATAATCAAAAACACACATTTCAAGTTTTTACCACAAGTAGTTAAAAATTAGTTATGCACACCAGTGCATTCTTTCAGCTTCGAACATGTGTGTTCTACATCGCTTTTTTTTTTTTTTTTTTTACTTTTGTAAGAATACTATTATAAAATATATAGTAGTAGAACATTCCCCAGGTACTTTTCTATACAAACATATATATATATATTTTATTCAAAAATAGCACTGTCCCTTTTCTACTACAAAAATTACTTTTGTTTACAGGATAAAACTCATGAAACACATTTCACACTGAAAGCGATTGTTTCCCCACAATATAATTACTAAACTTTCATTGTAATTGTAAATTTTAATTTTACTTTAGCTTAATAAATTGCTAAAAGTAACACAAAAGATATTGGGAAAAAACAAAAATTTGAATGATGACCCAGACATAGTTATATGCAGTGGCGTAACTAGCACAACATGCACCCTCACGCAAGATTTACTTCAGCACCCCTAAGCACAGTAATTTCCCCAGGATTTCGAACACGAGAGAGGATGCATTTTTTGCGGGGTGTGTGTGTGTGTGTGTGTGTGTGTGTGTGTGTGTGTGTGTGTGTGTGTGTGTGTGTGTGTGTGTGTGTGTGTGTGTTGTTGTTGGTGGTGGTGGGGGGTTTATAAAGTGAGGGAGAGTGTCTGCAAAATTAATGGTGGTACCTAGAGCCCTGCTGTTTTAACTATTTAAGTAGTAGATTTGATATTACATGTAATTCCTTTGTCCAAACTAAAATAAATCACTTGAAGAAATCACCCTCTTACACATTGCAGATCTGTGGCTGCTGTGAATATAAGTGTTGGCACCTGTCGTGCACGTAATGCTAGGTAACTGACTGTTTTCTCACATCCTCCAAGGGAAATCCCACTGTGGAGTCGCACTTTTCCTCAGCAACTCAGAAAGAGGGCGATTGCAGAGCGATCGTATTATTTACAACCCATTGCAGAGCAATCGTATTACAACCCGAAGTCAAAGAGCCGAACACTTTCAATCTGTAGGACATTCAGTGTTTTGAAAGTGAAACGAGGCATTTATTTAGGCAAAGCTAAATATATATGAAAGCAAACTATGAATCTTTGGGTAAATTATTCTGAGTGTTCAAATTTTTTTCATAAAACTATAACTAGCAGCTGCAGTACACCCCTTCGTTACCTGCGCCCCCGCAGCTTCGGGGGCTGCGGGGGTAATAGTTACGCCACTGGTTTTATGGTGGTATCTGTCTCCACCCATACATCCAGGGCTTTAACAATCATAGAATCTGGAGGTATGGCTTTTGCACAACGTTATTATGATAGTAAATTTTATAGTTAACCTTATATGATAGTTAATTTTCAACAAAAATTATGTTTTTATGTAAGACTTTTATTCCAATGTAATTCTATATCCTGCCATACTTGTTAAAAAAAAAAAAACACCAACTTTTCTAGCTATACTTATATTAAGGTTTTGACATGAACTACAAAATCTGAATATTCACTATTCAATTTTATCAAGCTAGAGTGATGGCAAACTAAAAAGAAAAATAATAATAAAAAAATCAGCTCTATTACTTTGCACTAAGAAGGGCTACTAATGGTTTGCAAATTTCATGAAAATCAAGTGAATGAAATCACCTTGTCTTATAGTTACCTCACAGTTTTCCTAAAAAATGCTGTATCGCTTTTGGAAGGATTGAGGTGAAAGACTTCTGGTTCTAATACCTCTCCCCGTAAGGACTTCATAAATCTCAGTGATGACACCAGCATGTTGGTTGCCCTTATTAACTGTAAAAACATTAGTCTTTATTATTTCAAGATGAAATAAAATTATTTACAACAGTATTTCACAATGCATCATGAATGAGACCCACTCAAATTTTAAAAGTGATTTCATGGCTCATATACATAAGGATTTTCAGGACAAATAAAAATCAGGAGAGTACCCTGGTAGTCTTTGTAAATAATTTATGCTATGCATCTTGTGCATGGCAAGATCTTTGTGGGTGTGAAATAAAGTGAGTGATTTGAGAGTATACATTTATTTACACACAACACTACATTTATTGCATCACTCACGACCAGATATTGTCCCATCGTGAGTGATGCATTTATTTGCATCATTCACAATGGGATGACAGTATGTACAAAGTTTGCATGAATTTCAAACTGAGTATAAATAAGGGAAAAACCATAGTTATGGTTTTTGAGCGAGAAACTGTTAGTATTGAATTCAAGATAAGTCTAAATGGCACAGTGATGGACCAAGTGAATGAGTTTGTATATTGGGTTGATGCATAAGTTCATGCCGTTTTTTTCACAGCACTACAGGAATGTATTACATCAGAAGGGAAAATGGAATCAATCAACTATATATCCTGCACCCCCTACCCCTGTTTATGACAGTGTCCTAACATCTGGATAGGTCTGCAATGCCATTCTTGTAAAACGTGCTAGTTTTGCTGCGAAGAAATCATCAAGGAAATTCTGTAGATCAACGTTATTGTTGAACGTTCTGTCGTGGAGTGCATTCGACAGAGATTGGAACAGGTGATAGTCTGAAGGGGTGACATCTGGGGAATAGGCCGGACGTGGAAGGATCTTCCATTTCATGTCCTGAATGGCCATTTTGGTCATGTTTGCACTGTGAGGGTGTGCATTATCATGTTAGGGAAGGACACCATGGCACTGATATGGCTGTTTCTGCTGAATTGCTCCCTCCACACAGCAGATTGCTCACAATAGAGTCAATACGGCAGATTTCAGCCAGCAGTGGCCCATCACAGCCAGCTGTTTCCCAACACTTGTGTTTTGCTAGGGCTATATACAGGGTGATCCATTTACAGGGTGATCCTATATACAGGGTGATCCATTTACAGGGTGATCCTATATATAGGGTGATCCTATATACAGGGTGATCCATTTACAGGGTGATCCTATATACAGGGTGATCCATTTAAACCAGTACCATGTGATTTACTTATAACTTTTTTATAAATAACAACAAAATCATACAGTAAGTTGATGAATCTTGGAGAGGTGCAAGCTAGTTCTGTGTGACATTGGTGAAAAGACCCCAACTCACTGGGTTTTGTTCCAGAATCCTTAGGTTGAATGACCAACTGGAACCCTCAGCTGTGGGCTAATCCCCCACACTGATGTACTTACCAGATTAAAAAGACAAAGACGGTCCACCACAGAATCGACCTGGACTTTCTAAACGGCGTATGAGAAAGCGATCTCAGCTGAGTGAATGTAAGATTGGAGTATGGAATACTAGAGGTATAAATGGCAAGATGAGTGAGGTGACTGAGGAGATTAATAAGTATAGACTGGATGTGCTGTGTGTAAGTGAAACCAAAAAGAAGGAAATTGGGGTAGAAGAAGTGACTGGCACGCTGAGTGTGTGGTCTAGAGTATTGGATAATATGAGAGGACAGGCTGGTGTAGGTGTGATTTTAAGTGAAAAGATGAAGAACAACTTGATTCACTATAGTTGCGTGAGTGAGAGAATTCTCTGGATTCGTTTGAAAGTGAAACTTCAAAGAATTGTAATTGTTGTAGTGTATGCTCCTTGTGACTCGGAACCTTCTGATAAGAAAGAAAATTTCTGGAGTGAGCTAAAAGCTGTTTTGAGCCAGTTTGGTGCTAAAGAAAAAGTTATAATAGCAGGGGATTTCAATGCTAGAGTAGGTGTGCAGAATGCAATTTCTGGCAATGTTCTGGGTAAGTTTACTGATCCTTGTGTGAATGATAATGGTGAAAGATTAATTGAACTCTACATTGAGAATGATTTGTGTGTATCTAATACATGTTTCAACCACAAGTATATACACACATATACTTGGGAAAATCGTACTCTTGGTCTAAAGAGTGTGATAGATTTTGTTGTTTACGATCAGCGTTTGAAACACTTAGTTGTTGACACTCGTGTGATGAGAGGTGCGGATGTTGGTTCTGATCATTACTTGGTAGTGTCACGAGTGAAACTTAATGTTGGTTGGAGGAAAAGGAATAGGAAGAGACCCAGGATAGAAAGAATAAAGGTTGATAGGCTCCTTGAAGATCATCAGCGGTATTCTGACTTACTCAGAGAACGACTGAAGGATCTGAAATCTTGTGAGAGGGATGTAGAAAAGAAGTGGAAATGTTTTAAGAGCTGTGTTGTTACTGCTGCTAAAGAGGTCTGTGGCACCACAATAGTGGGTAACAATAGAGATGATGCTTGGTGGAATAGTGAGATTGATGAGGCAGTAAAGAAAAAGAAGGAAACCTATTTGGGGATGTTGCAAAGTAGAGTCTCTGTGGATGAATATCGCTGTAAGAAGCGTGAAGCTGCTAAGCTGGTTCGCCACAGTAAGGCAAAAGACAGGAAGGAGAAAGTGGAAAGGCATGAACTGGCTTTTTGGAAAGATAGAAAGTCCTTCTGGAAGTACATGAGACTCAGGAAAAATAGGGGAAACAAAGTTGTAAGTTGTGTGAAGAATGAGATTGGGGAAATGATATGGGAGCCCAATGAGTTAAGTGACAGATGGGGTGAATACTTCTGTGAGTTATTAGATGAGGAGAGCAAAAATGATTCTGAGACAGATGCAGATGATGTCACAATGAGGGATGAAAGCACAGGAGGGATCTCAAGAGAAGAAGTGTGTAAAGCTCTAAAATCTCTTCAGAATGGTAAGGCTCCAGGAGTTGATGGCATAACTGCAGAGATGTTGAAGTATGGTGGTGACTCTATAATCATACATGAGACCGGCTGATGACAAAAAAAGCTGAACTTTTTAACTGGGTGGAAAATTGGGACACGCGAACGCGCGGTGAGCAAATTTAAATACAGCATATATACAATATTTAAGAGTACGCTAGCCATATGGAATTATTTTCTGTAAATTATGTAAGTAAATATTAAAGTGAAGCACATTATTATATTCACAATAGAAAAGTAGGGATTTAAAAACAAAATAAAATGAAATATTTTAAAAAATCAGATTTAAAACTTACATGTGAATCTTTACTAGCTAAATCCTGAGGTGAAAAGTATTTGTCCAGGAAAGTTTGTGAATTTAGTCAAGCAATTAGAAACTTGCAAAAATTAGAAACATATATCCACAGCTTAGTTTTTACTCATTGAAGAAGTCAATAAAGTATTTCTCAATGTAACCTTATAAAATGGCTTGCAAAATTTTTTGCTTGCATTGTGAATATGGTGACATGAATCTCCATCAACGTCAAGCAAGTGGGGAGATTTTCTCTGCCAAATTCTTGTTTTTCACCCTGTTTTTGAGCCTCCCATGACACATTCTTTCCACTTAGCTTTCAAACAAGCAAAACAAATTCCTTCTTAGAAAGAAAGAATAAAATAAAAAGCAAAAAAAAAAAAACGGAAAGCTGCGTCACGAACTTTTTAGAGGCTTCGGCGAAGCCGTGCCCCCCACTTAGCTTTCAAACACGCAAAACACATTCTTCCTTAGAAAAAAAAAAAAGAAAGGAAAGAAACAGCGTTGCGTCATGAACTTTGTTCAGCGGCTTCGGGCCGACGTTATCCCTAGCCGGGCGCCGTGCTTTCTTTCCACTAAGTTTTCAAACAAGCAGAACACATTCCTCCTCCTTAGAAAAAAAAACAAAAAGGTTCGTCACGAACATGGTTCAGAGGCATCGGGCAGACGCAATTCCGGGCAACAGCGAAAGCACGTCCGAACCAACGTAATTCCGGAACACGGCAAAAGAAGCCCGCCAGGCCTACATAATTCCGGAACACGGCAAAGAAGCCCGCCAGGCCTACATAATTCCGGCGTGGCGCCATTCTTCCTTTCCACTTAGCATTCAAACAAGCAAAACAAATTCTTTCTCTTCGAAGGGAGGGGGGTAGAACGAATTTAAGAAAAGAAAAGCTGCGTCACGAACTTTATTCAGATGCTTCAGGTCGACGTAATCCCGGGCCACGGCGAAAGAAGCACGACGGGCATTTTTTTTTTGTTCACGCTTTGAAACAAGCAAAACAAATTCCACCACCTGAGAAAAAAAAAAAAAAGACAAAGGGCTGTATTACGAACTTTGTTCAGAGGCTTTCACGTCGATTATTTACAAAATCAGTAAAACTTTCTTAATAACAGCGAAAATCTGAATATCCATAATTTTTTTGTTAGTCACCCGTAATCCCGGGGGAATCCGTAATAATTACGGAGATTCCGTATTTTTTGGCATACTCCGTAGGAAGAGGATTCACGAGTGCTTCGATTCTCGAATGATCTCAGAAAAGCGGGAACGCATTCGGGTACATTTGCAAATTACAAGAGAGTTTCTGGCGATGACGTCACGGATAGAATTAAGCAGATAGTTTGGCCCTGATAGAATGCAGAGTGGCGATTTCCCGCAAGACACGGAAAGGGCTGCGGTAGTTTCCCTAATGCACGAAGTAGGCGGAGCTTCCACCCTTTGCGCTGCGATGCTCAAGTGACTGACATCCCATCCATTGTTGACAGCAGTAAGCAATTGAGCTCCTGACTCCACCCTCCAACATTTCTTCTTGCCCCCGCGTCTGCTCCAAAAACAACGCTTTAAGCTAGAAAGCGCTTGGTTCTTTTACTCCACAAAAAAGCGGAATCGCGGAATTCCGCTTTTTTTCTATAGAACGACGACCCCCCCCCCCTCCTAAAAAATCCTGAAAATTTTCTCTTCATTTTTGCAATGACCTCGAGAATGACCAAAATGATGCCGAAAAAAAGCGGAATTCCGCGGGTCGCGGAAGAATCTCATGTATGTATAATTGACTGGTTAACTGAAATTTGCCAGTTGTGCTGGGAGTTAGGAATGGTCCCTCGGGATTGGAAGGATGCTATCATTGTTCCCTTGTATAAGGGAAAAGGTGATCAGACTGAATGCAAGAACTATCGTCGTATTAGCGTACTGAGTGTGCCAGGGAAAGTGTTTGGCAAAGTTGTAATTGAAAAAGTATGGGGTCTTACATCAGAGAAAGTGTGGGATGTTCAGAGTGGTTTTATGCCTGGTAAAGACTGCACTAACTAGATTTTTGCATTACGCATGATGATTGAAAAGTATCTGGCTGTTGGGAAGAAAGTTTTTACTGCCTTCATAGATTTAGAGAAAGCTTACAACTGAGTCAATAGGACACTTTTGTGGAAGGTATTGAATGAATGTGGTGTTACTGGGAATCTATTTAATAGTGTAAAAGCCATGTATGCTGGTAGTAGAGCTTGTGTACGAGTGAATGGTGTTTTATCAAAATGGTTTTCCATTGGTGCAGGAGTTAGACAAGGTTGTGTAATGTCACCATGGCTGTTTAATATATTTATGGATGCATGCATGCGTGAGGCCAAAATAGATGATAGTGGTTTATGTCTTGGTGATATCAGTGTGTGCAGATTGCTGTATGCTGATGACACTGTCCTGTTGGCAGAGAGCAAAAGTGAGTTGCAGAGTATGTTGACTCGGATGCACGAAGTTTGCATGAAATTCAAACTGAGTATAAATAAGGGAAAACCCAAAGTTATGGTGTTTGAAAGAGGAATGGGTAGCACTGAATGTAATGTAAGTATAAATGGCACTGTGATTGACCAGGTGAGTGAGTTTGTGTATTTAGGAAGCATGTTTGACAGAGAGAACAAGTTGGATGGTGAAATCAGTAGGCGAGTGAATTCTTCTTTGAAAGTCATAGCTGCTCTGGGAGGTTTTCACAGGAATGATGGGTTCTCTAGAGAGTAACGCATGGCTGTGTATGAAAAAGTAATTGTTCCTACTCTGATGTATGGCAGTGAAACCTGGGTACTGCAGAAGAAACATAGGAGTTGTTTGTGTGCTGGAGAAATGCGTTACTTACGTGGGGTTTGTGGCAAGACACGATCTGATTGTGTGAGGAATGGAGATGTATTGTAGTTGTGTGATGTAAAGCAAAATGTTGTTAGCAAGGTGGAGACCAATATGCTTCGGTGGTTTGGCCATGTTGAAAGAATGAGTGATGAAATGCTTACTAAGAAAATATTTTCAGCCCAAGTGGCAGGAAGGAAAGGCAGAGGAAAGCCAAGGAAGACATGGGTGGATCAGATTCAGGAGTGTCTGCATGAGAAAAAGATTATGAGTATGAAGTATAAAAGATCTTGTATATGGTGTGTAATGGATATCAGTGAAGCACGAGTTGTATGTCAAGATAGCTGTAAATGGCGAAGTTTGATACGACAACAATAAGTAAAAATATCTGGAAGTTTGTATTTCTTTTTGGAGCTAACCTCTGAATCTCAGAGAACAGCTTAGTGATATGTATGTATGTATCAAAGAAGCTGGTTATGAGTTCCATTGAGACTTTCGATGTGCGACACGTAGTGCCATCCTGCTGAAAGTAGCCCTCTGTCAATTCAGTGTCATCAAGTTGTTCCACAAATTCATTGAATATGCGGCAATAAACGCTAGTGTTGACAGTCTCAGAGAAAAAAATGGGGCCAATAATTTTCGTAGACGAAACCGCACACCTTATACCAACCTTTTGTGAATGCATCAGTGTTTCACACATAACGTGTGGGTTTTCGGCAGCCCAGTATCTGCTGTTTTGCAAATTGACGTAGCCTGACAGATGAAACCAGGCTTCATCCGTAAACCATGTGATGGAGAGAATATCAGATCGCAAATTAAGAAAATTTTGAAACCATTTGCAGTAACTTACTCTCTTTCCCTTGTCCGGTTCCTACAGCTGATGGATTACATGCACTTTAAATGGTCGAATATTCGCTTTTTTGCTGCCCTTTGGCAAGTTCCGTATGAATATCCTGTTTGTTGGCTCAATCTGCGCAATGATTTTGTCGGAGATTGAAGTAAACGTTGCCAAACATCGTCCACACACGTTTGGGGTGTCGGAGGGTGCTGTCCACCGCTACCGCTGAGAAGAGATTGCTCCAGTTTTTTTGCCACAGACAGAATTGTTGACTTGCTTGGCACTTTTCGAACTCCAAACTCTCTTCGAAATGCTTGTTGCATTTTGATGACAGAATTGGTTACCCAATACGATTTCACTAAAAAAACACGCTCTGGAACAGAGGACTGCATGTTTCCGAATGCACGCAAGTGAATGACAACGCAACAACAAACAAATCACGAGCTGAGTTACAGTTACGGTTAACAATCTTCTTCACGGTGGCGGTTTTCATTCTCCAGGAGTTGCTGTTTCTATTGAAAAAAAGAAGTTCCTTGCACGATCCCTTGCAAAAATGTAAGGTTTTTTCAGGGTACTAGTTTAAATGGATCACCCTGTATAACAAAATTTGACTGCAGAAATGTATAAGTAAACTGTGGAAAACATTAAAAGATACCAATATTAGTACTATGATTATCAAAGCAGTCAAAGAACTTTATCAAGGATCAATAACAAAAATAAAAATGGGCCAGAAAACTTCAAAAGGATTCCTAGTGACTAAAGGACTAAGACAGGAATGTTGCATATCTCCAACATTATTTAAGATTTATGTGGAACAGGCTTTGAAGGAATGGAAAAGGAACTGTCAAGCAATGGGGATTAATTTAAATGGAACGGTGGTATTTTACTTTACAATTCGCTGATGATCACGTACTTATTGCAGAAGATAAATTTGATTTGGGGTATATGATGAGAAAAATAAAAGAATATGAAAAATGGGGAAAATGGTGATTATGAATTTAAATAAAACAAAATATTTATGCATTGGAAGTAATGAAACAAACCTACAGCTAGAAGATAACAAAGAAATTGAAAAATGTGATCATTATAATTACCTAGGTGTCAAAATTACACAAGATGGCAGAGATGCAATGGAACTAAGAAACAGAACTGCACTGGGAAGAAAAGCTGTTAAATGCCTGAATGGAATCTGGTGGAGTGAAAAAATAACCAGAAAAAGGAAGTGGGGTATGTATAATAGTATTGTCAAGAGCATCTTACTGTATGGGGCTGAGGCCTGGCGATTAACAGAAGCAGATAGAAAGAAAATAGCAGCCATAGAGATGGGTGCTTTAAGAAGATCATGTAGAGTAATCAAGAATACAAAAAATAACGAATGAAAGGATTAAAAAATTGATGGAAGTGAAAGAAACAATTTTAGAAGACATCCAGAAGAGGAAATTGCGTTGGCTTGGTCATGTATGAAGAATGAATTACAAAAGACTGACCAAAATTGCCATGGAATTTAAAGCAAACAAATGAAAAAATAGTTAGGCTGACTTAGAACATGGTCTCATGGAATAAAGAGAGCAGCACTTAGTCAAAATGGCCTGATGGAAGAATGGTGCTTAGATAGAGATAAATGAAAAAAGCTCTTGGAGATCGGAAGGGGAAGTCAGACGCCATAACCCGTTATACAGGGTGTCCGAGAATTATTGGGCACATTACAAAATTATGTATAAAAAAAAACTATGAGCATGGTCTGTTTTTCTATGTCACATATTACTAACACGGTTATTTTTGTTTTGCAGAATTGTTATTCTCAGAATCCGATATATGGCGCTAGGTGTGGTCTGATGAGGAATGTATGAGAAATGCACAATCAGTAGTCATGTTAGCAATGTGTCTGTTACGGCTTGCGGAATTAAAGTCTGTCATTAAAGTTAAAAGACGGTACCGTTTAGAGTATGGTTGTAATCCTCCGTCAACGAATTCAATTAAGTGGTGGATGAAACAGTTTAAATAAACTGGCAATGTGGAACATCGTGGAGGAGCCAGTAGGCATAGCTGTCAGCAGTGAGACGGTTGACCAAGTTAATGAAAGTTTATGACGAAGCCCCAGGAAATCCATTCGTAAAGCAAGCAGAGAACTGTGCATTCCGAAATTGACAGTTCACAATATTTTGCACAACAAATTAAAGTTTCATGCTTGTAAAATTCAAATAGTGCAAAAGATGCATGTAAATGATCACATTCTGCGATATGATTTCGCTGTGGATATGCTGAATTGAGTGGAAAACGACGAAAACTTTCTCAGTACTGTAATTTTTAGTGATGAATCCACATTTCATGTATCAGGTATTGTGAATCGTCACAACTGTAAGATATGGAGCAATGAACCGCCTCATGCTGCTTTGAACTGGAACGTGATTCTCCAAAAGTTAATGTGTGGTGCGCCCATCAAAAAGAGAAGTGATTGGCTCTTTCTTCTTCTGCAAAAAAAAAACCATAAATGGTGACATTTACTTGGATATGCAAGAAAATTTTGCTATACCACAGATCAAAAGATATGACGTCCTTTTCCAACAAGACGGCGCGCCTCCGCATTGGTCAGACGTGTATATGTAAGTGTCTAAATGAGCATTTCCTTAACAGATGGATTGGACGTGGTGGTCCCATTCTGTGGTCTCCTCGCTCTCCAGATTTAACTCTATTAGATTATTTTATGCGAGGTTATGTGAAGGATCGTGTCTATCAGACGCCTTGCACTGATTTGCAGGAACTGAAGCAGCATATCACAGCTGCTATTAATTCCATAACTCCTTAGATGCTTGCCAATACATGGCATGAAATCAAGTATCGCTTGGAAATACTACAATGAACCAAGGGATCTCACATCAAAATTTATTAACTTGTGTAGTTACATTGTAAGTTAGTACAGTCAGTTTCTTTCTATCTGTTAAAGGTTTTGTTTTATATAATTTTGTAATGTGCCCAATAATTCTCAGACACCCTGTATATACGTACATAAATTTATAAGTATACATATGTGCAAAAAAAAACTACCTACTTGAGTATTATAGCTCATATCTGGATCATCCTTAAATGACATAAAAGGATTAAAGTTCAAGACGATGGGAACACGAGATTTCAGGTACATGTCAAACCAAGGTCCTAAACGAAATAATTTTTTTTAGAAACTTCAATGGAAAATTACCAAACTCAAAATTATGATAGAAAAAAAAAGAAATTTCATAAAAAAAAAAAAAAACTATTTTAACATCAATGGTAAATCATAACCTGTGTAAAATAAATAGCTCAATATTAGCATGGACTTAACAGGTATGAACAAATAGTTTAATATTACTTTAAACTCAGTATGTGTGGATAAGTAACTCCATATCAATATGGATTCACCAACTATAGATAAAAAGCACACTATTAATACTGTACACATAAAGCATAATGACAAATAACTGCAGAAATACACGTAACAAGATGCCACTAAAGAGCTTCATGAAGAAGTATCTCTCTATATAAAGTGAAGTGGGAAAATGCAAGTGTTTCCATCTGCGAATTGTTCGACCGCTTCTAAATTGCCTAGAGATCTGAAAATTGGTATGCTGTTATGTCTTAATGTCCATATACCTAGAAAAGACCAAAAACCAAAAAATCAAAATGGGGGCTTTGGGACAGTGCCTGATTGAATTTTTCAGCGAACTGATCAACTACTTCTAAATGTTCTAGCTATCTGATAATTAATTGGTATGCTGATAGATCTTAGGGTCCAGACACCCAGAAAAGTCCGGAAGCAAAAAAAAAAAAAAAAAAAAGAAGGCTTTGGAACATTGTCTTCTGCTTGAACTTTTGCGAATTGTTTGACCACTTCTAAATGACTTAATAACGTGAAAATTGGGATGCTGATAGGCCTTAAGGTCCAGATGTCTACAAAAGTTCGAAAACATAAAACAAAAATAAAAAAACTTGCGGCTTTGGAACATTTACTTTTTTCTATTTTCATTTGAAGAACTTTCATTTTATTTCCCCTTCTTCCGAGTTCTTTTGGTTTTACGGACATTTCTGACCTCCGGATTTTTTCAAGGCTGTTTCTCAATGTGTAGAAATGTTATCAAAAGTTTTATTTGCACCTGAGGAATTTAAATATTGTTGCAGGTTCTACTTGCTGTTACCAGTTATTAGAATGTAATGTTTACATAGTGTATTTTGTAATTACATTATTTTTTAATTAAGTTGTTGAAAACACTATAAGTTTTGAAGGTTCCGTGATGTAATTGTTTCTCTCTTTTTTTTTTTTTTTGCTGTTTTTTTTTTATGTAAAAAGTTTCTTTAATTAGTCTCTTGTTTTTATGAGATTTGTAGTTCAATATTAACTCTTTTGGTTCACATTTGCATATCTGTATGTGATTTTCTAATACATCATTTTGATCTTTGTTATTAACAGCCATTTCATGTTCCTTAATTCTGATTTCCAATTTTCAAGATATTTGTCCAATATGATTACTGTTACAGTCCAATGGAGTTTGATAACCAACATTTTTTCTTTCCATCTTGTCTTGTGTATTACTGTAAAGTTCTTTATTAACTAGATATGCTACTTTCTTTTCTGCTGTAGTTGCTCTACTTTCACATTATTCTTTATTAAATGTTTATTAATTTTGGTATTTAATCAACAATGAAGAAGCCAATAATGAAGAAAATTTCATGAATGATTTATTAGGTACTAAACTTTAGGAATAGTCAGATTTGCGAGATATTTCGGCTGCAGCATCAGCCTTGTTCACCCTAAAAGCAAGCACTCACATTAGGGTGGAGTGAAAAACACTTTTTTTTTAAATTTGAAACATCACCATGTGCAATAGTTGTGATTTCATTACTGAAATGACCCCCGAAATATGGACGACATTATTCGCTATCTTAGAACCTCAAAGTTTGAAAGTTATGGGAAAAAATGGTTTAAAGACACCTGCTTTCTCCATTTCGTAAATATAAAAAAATAATGTGTCACCATGTTATTTAATATCAGCTTTGAGTGTATAAATACCTGTAAAAATTCAGCAGACGTGAGTTAATTTCTTAGGCTTCCCCAAAGAGCTCAAAATTTGTCATATTTCTCCGAAAATGGCATGATAAGTTATGTAAATATGATAGACACAAGCCTTACCTAGTAGCATAACTTGAGGAGTGAGTTCAATTTCACTTGGAATCAGACTTTTTTTCAAAATTTGGCATCAGCTTCCTTTCCAAAATTTTTGCTCTGATGAATCCATCTGTTGCAAGAAGGCCGCACACATGCGCAGAAGAATCTATTACAATTTTAACCATCCTCTCTAATGCCTGAGAATGGCGGGGTATTTTTGTAAATTTGTGGCAAGAACTTGGATATTAATCTGACTGTAGTAATTCTAGAAGCTCATCATCTTTCCATTTTCGTGTGATGGGAGGCTCAAACACAACATACTCTTGCCAGTCGATGTAATCATTGCTCTGGAAATTCAGCTTAGGAATCCAAAACTTCCAAATGGTAGTTGTTTGTTTGGAAAGCTTCCTGGCCTTCATGATGCGTCAAACAGATAGCTCACGGGCATACCTTCTGTCGTCAAACAACATTGGGGCAAGCAAGTTTTCTGCATGGGCAAAATATGTGTTGTCTTAGACGACTCTTTTTACAATATATATTTAAATTATCTGGAAGATGCTGAAGCCGAGATATAAAATGCTGAAAATTTCTTTGACCATCTTTACAGGTACCATTGCATTTGATCGTGAACCACGATGGCGCATATACTTTCATTATGAAGACGGCTAATGAGACAAGTTGTGGTGCTGGATCACTAGTTCGGACATACAAACGCAGAATGCAATATGCGAGGGTCAGCCAACAGGAATTTGCAAGTGTTCCAGGATCCCGATTTGCCAGATCTTGTGGGCAATCACCTGCAGAGAATATCTTACAAATTTCCCACAAATAAGTTGATCCGAGCAAAGATCTCCATAGTTAATGTCGGACTGAAGCGATAATTCAATTTTCTGGAAATTAATTATAAGAAGGTTTGCACATGTCTTCAGGCGCTTTCCAATCAATCCACTAAATCCTCTTGCACCTGATGTTTTCCTGTCGAGTGCTTCAGTGAGGTAGCGTAAAGGCAGTTCATTAAAATGAAGTTGACATATAATCCAGTGCACAGGAGAATTAAGCTTCTCTTCAATGTGCCTAAATATGCCTGCATTTGTGTCGGTATTAGTCTCTTCCCCGTCACTTCCAATAAAGACTAACTCCGACAAATCAAAGGCCTTCTGGCCCAATAAGCTGAAGATACTGTCAGAAATGTCCTTTGCACTCTTGCTCTTCGGTGCAAAATATCCCAAATAGAACGAACCCGGTTCTTTAACAAGTGTAATATGCTCCTCCCATTATTTTCGCTTGTGCCACTTGCCATCATCTGTCTAAGCATTTGTAAGAGTTTCATCCTTTCTTACGTCCAAAAATAGAGCTACAATCTTGCGACCAGTCAAGTTTACATCACCTTGAATTGTTTGACGGGTCTTTTTCCTTTCTCGTCGTACTTTATGCCGGTCAATAACAAATACATTACATTCTTTCGACTGAACCAGTTCACTTACATAATGAAGCAATGCCGACGCAAGATCAGCTGCTGCTCGATCGCTAATGCCTCGCCTATCGCACTTTCTAGAAAATGCAGAGAGTTTCATTTGACGTCTATGTTTTGAAGAGTGACGTGGAGTCAAATCGCAATCTTTCTCCGAGGCCAACAAAAGACTAGGACCCGGCTCGTCTCGTTTTCCTGAAAAATTAGCATTTGTATCCTCTTCTGAAAGATCATACTCGACTTGCAGGGCCGATTTCAGTGATGAAGTTTTCTGTAATTTCCTATGGACATGCTTTTCCTTATCAAACTTTCGGGCTGATCTTTTCTTCAATACACTGGTGGTTTTTGCGCCAAGCCCACCTGCTATCATTCTTCTGTTTGTTCTCTCGTCCATTAGAAAGTCTCGCTCTTTCACGGGTATCTTTTTTGCAGAGCTGCATTTGCAGGTTCTAAAACATTTGCACTTGCATGAGCATATGTCAAAGATATGATGCGAATCTGCACGAAATTGTTCAACCTTATTTCTGTTGGTTTCCTCCATTCTTGCAGCGTGTTTTTTCAGCTTTTGGATTTCAGTGTTGTATGCGATACTATGCTTTACAACTGATTTGTGGAGCGATGTCAGAAGAGATGCTTTCTTCCATATACTCAGCACTTTGTCCATGACAATACTTGCTATTTCTGCTGCAGCAAGCTCATAATTTGCACCTTCCTGCCTAACAATATTTCTCACAAAGTAGTAATGGCGCATTAAATCTTCGTACGTAGGCAACACATTTTCATGCATCTCCTTATAACTCCCGAGGATTGCGCAATCAGCTTTATTTCTTGTTTCAGCCATCTTAAGTAGTTGAATGACAAAACGAAAATGTCGGTAAGCTCCAATCAACGTCACTAGGAGTGAAAGAAACTGTTGCATCATTATGACGCAAACCCGCCAACACTCTCTCCCAAAAGGATCTGTGCGTCTGTGATGAGATGACTCGGCGAGTTTGCAAAGAGAGCTCCGCTGTGAGGGAAGGTGTGGGGTGAGGTGAAGAAAGTAACAAAAACAAAGGAAAGTGCAAAGCCACAAGCTATGCTTCTGAAAATCAACACGAGGCTTCCAGAAAGTATGAGAGGGGGGGGTAATGTTAAGCCCAAATTGGTAGCAATAAAACTGCTGTGGAACTTAATGTTTATTACACAACTTATCATGCCATTTTTGGCAAAAAATTGCATAATTTAAGGGATCTGGGGAAGCCTAAGAAATTAACTCACGCCTGCTGAATTTTTAACCGTGTATATACACTCAAAGGTGATATTAAATAACATGGTGACACAATATTTTTTTATATTTACAAAATGGAGAAAGCAGGTGTTTTTAAACCATTTTCCCCTATAACTTTCAAACTTTGAGGTTCTTGGGGAAGCCTAAGATATCGAATAATGTCATCCATATTTCAGGGGCTCATTTTAGTAATAAAATCGCAACTATTGCACATGGTAGCGTTTCAAATTTAAAACAAAAGTGTTTTTCGCTCGACCCTAACTCACATGGTTGACATTGTTTCTTTAGCTGTTGCCAGTAGAGATTTCCGAATTATCGGGATATTGAAGGGTGCATCTGAACTGCAAGAGCTTGTATTGAAGAGAATTGCTTTCTCTGTAGTGCATGAAGATTTGCTTGAGAAGGGTGCAAGGAATTCTACCAAAAGGATTGCATCCTTCTCAAACAAATTTTCATTACGCTATAGAGAAAGCATTGACATTCTCTTCAATACAAACTCTTGCAATTCAGATGCACCCTTCAATATTCCGATAATTTGGAAATCTCTACTGGCAACAGCTAAAGAAATGATGTGAACCACATGAGTGCTTGCTTTTAGGGTGAACAAGGCTGATGCTGCAGCCGAAAGATCTTACAAATCTGACTATTCATAAAGTTTCATTTTAGTACGTAATAAATATCATGCCTGAAATTTTCTTCATTATTGGTTTCTTCACATTACCTGAAATGGCCTGTCTACTGATATAAATATAGTGAAAATCAACCAATAATTGGCTTTTTCATCTCTAATTTTTCTGTTTCCCACGTTTAGCATTAGATAATGTGGCCATACTACTCTTTTGTAACCTCCATACCTCGCTATATCAAGTTCTAGCTGAGTCGAAAAAAAAGAGGCTTTTTTTGACAGCTAGAACTAGATATATCGAGGATGGAAGTTACAAAAGAGTAGTATGGTGGCATTCATCATCATCATTAACCATTATCAATCCACTGCTGGACAAAGGTTTCTCCAAGCCTCTTCCACAACAGTCTGTCTTGTGCCAGTCTTCTCCATGTTACTCCCGCATCCTTTCGAATTTCATCCACCCATTTCCTATGTGGTCTCCTTCTGTGTCTTTTCCTGTCCCTTGGAATCCAGTCTAAAATTTCAGCTGTCCATCGATGGTCTGTCCTTCTGGCAATATTTCCAGCCCATTGCCATTTCAGGGATTTTACTCTGATCATGATGTCTTCCACTCATCATTTTTCTGATCCACGAGTTCCTCTTCTTATCTCTCCTGGTTACACCAAGCATGCACCTCTCCAGGCTTCTTTGAGTTGTCTGTAGTCTTTGTATGTCTCTTTTAGTTAAGGTCCACGTCTCTGCACCATACGTAAGCACTGGAAGGATGCATTGATCAAACACTTTTCTTTTAAGACATAATGGCATACTGCTCTTGAAAATAAAATTATACTGTTTCTTCCAAAAGCTTTCCAGGCAAGTTTTATACGCATTAATTTCTTCATCAATGTGACTCTCACTTGATATCTGCTGTCCAAGATAAATGTAGGTATTGGTTATCTCCAGCTTTTCCCCATAAATTGATAAATCTTCATTTCTTGTACAAACATTGTACATCACTTTTGTCTTCTGAAAGTTCATTTTTAATCCCACTTCTTTACTCTTGTCAGCAAGTCCCTGGGTCATACTCTGCAGCTCTGATGGGGTAGTTGCAAAAATGACTACGTCATCAGCAAAACGAAGGTGAGTTAGATAATCTCCATTAATCTTTATCCCTTTGTTTTCCCAGTACAGTGATTAAAAGTCACTTTGTCTCGCTCCCTTTCCAATCTTTATGGGTGCTGTATTCTCAAATAGCCGAATCTTTGCACATGCATTTTCATAGCTGTTATGAATAATATTAATGTATGCATCTTCAATACCGCAGGATTTCAAAGCCATTGTAACTGCTGATGGTTTCACCAAATCAAAGGCCTTTTCATAGTCAATAAAAGCCATGCATAATGGAAGTTCATATTCCCTCGCTCTTTCAATTAGTTCTCTCAGTACGTGGATATGATCTATAGTGCTGTAGTCACTCCTGAATCCAGCTTGTTCTCTCGGTTGAGCCATGTCGATTGTCACCTTCAAGCGGTGTGAAAGAACTTTAGTGAAGATTTTATAAACCACTGATAGGATGCTGATAGGTTTGTAGTTCCTGAGATCCTCAATGCCACCTTTTTTATGAAGCAGGATTATTGTAGCATTGTTCCAATCCTTGGGAATCTTCCCTTCATTAAGGCATCGAGTGAAAACTTGGGCGAGTACTGTTTCAATTTCTCCATTTGCTTCTTGTATGATGTCTACTGTAATTCCATCTTTTCCTGGAGCTTTTTCCTGTTTCATGTTCTTGTTTGCATGTGTAACTTCTGCTGGCAGGACTGGAAAAACTCTGATACCTTTTGTAATGTCTGGAGTACATGTATCATCCCTTTCATATAGTTTTGAGTAGAAATATTTCACTCTTGTCAAAATTTCCTCTCTATTTCTTGTTACAAAACAATCTTCTTTTCTCAGAGCCATAATCTGTTTTCTTCCCTTACTCAGATGTCACTTTGCTCTCTTTAGGCTTTGGCTGTTTTCAATTGCTTTCCTCACTAGTTCACAGTTGAATTTCCTTACATCTTCAGTGATACTTTTTGGTACCGTCTTGCATAGCTCTATATATTCCACTTTCGAAGTCACATCTCCTTTAGTTGTCCTCATCTCTTTTTTTTTTTTTTTTTTTTTTTTTTTTTTTGCATCAGAATTTTGGTTTTTCCTGATAATTTGTTCTTATGCAACTTGTTCTTAGTACCAGCTATTTTTGTTGCTGTTTCCATAACAGCCTTGGTTAGTTTTCTGTTAACTTCAGAGATGTCCACTTCTTCCGTCGTTAGACCTTTTAGAGCAGAGAATCTGTTCCTTAGTTCCAATTTGAAGGTATTATGATGTTTTTTTAAGGTTGGTCGTGTCAATACACTTTGTTTGTTTGTTTTATGAGCTTGCCACACTCGAGTTTAGCATTGAGGTGCATCTTATATCTTACCATTCTATGGTCACTACCTGTGTTGAACTTGTTTAGCACACTGCAGTCTTCCATGACAAATTTCTTGTTACACATAATAAAATCAATTTCACTTGTCAATCTATTGGGATGCCTCTATGTCCATTTCCTCTGTGGCTTTTTCTTGAAAAAGGAGTTCATGATGAAAAACCCTTCTGCCTCTGCAAACTCTACGAGAGTATTTCCACGCTGGTTTCTGTTGCCGTGACTGAATTTGCCTACTGAAGTTCCATTTTGTGGTCGTTACTCTATTTTCGCATTGAAATCTCCCATAATGATCTTCAAGTGCTGCTTGCCTTTATTATTTAGATGATGAATTTCCTTATAAAATTCTTCAATCTCTTCTTCAGGATGACTTGTGATGGGTGCATAAGCTTGAATAATCTGAGTCTGGTATCTTCTCAAGAGTTGGATAACAAGTTGTGCAGCTCTGTCAAAGGAACTTTCAACTTCTACATATTTATCCTTCAGTTTCTTATTTATTATAAAACCAACACTACTAGTTCTGCCAGTATCTGTCCCACGATAATAGAAGAGATGTCCATTTTTCAGTTCAATGAGATCTTCTCCTTTTCTCCTTACCTCACTTAGCCCAACAATGTCCCACTTGATCCTTTGTAGTTTTTCTTCCAATTCAAGGAGCCTTGAATCAGAAGATAGGGAGCGTCCGTTATACGTAGCCAAGGTCAGCATCAGATGGCAGCCTAGTCCGGTCCTCCGGTGATTCTTAGCACCCTCTGCCTCCATGTCGCACTGGCCGCTGCCTTGGCCAGGTATATTCCAGCTGCCAGAGACAGAGGGCCAAGATTTAAGTTGTGAAGTCATTTTGGAGGGGTTTGGCTATAACTCACCATGCTGGCCAAGCGGGTTGGTGAGTGTGGGATAGCATTTCCTCTAATTCCGATGGTATAGTTATACCACTATTTGGCGGTCGTCAGAGCCCCTTTAGTGGGAACAGGATGCACTATGAGAAGGCGGGGTTGACATTTGTCAAGGAGAGGCTGTTGTATATTGCGTATCACCTGACCTTACATCCCATGGCGACATTATCTAATGCTAAACGCGGGAAACAGAAAAGTTACAGATGAAAAAGCCAATTATTGGTTGCTTTTCACTGTATTTATATCAACTTTATACTGCGTAAATAAGGTGTATAGTGATATTGCAATGCAGCAATATAGTGCACTTAATATGTATTAAGGCCTTTCTACTGTTGGTATTTAATTTTCCATAATTTGCCATTGGTATATATTTGATAATTTTATCAGTTTTTCAAACTTTGTGATGTTCTTTTTAGATTGTTTTTGCCTGACATTTCGCACAATGTTAATGATAGTTTTTTTTTGTCTTGTTTTTTTTTTTTTGCGGGAGAGGGGGGGTCGTTATCAATTAACTTTATTGTTATTTTTGTCACAGCTTCCTTTTGATTTTTTCTGATGAAAGTAATTTAGCTCTAGTTATTAAATTTCTTGCTGTGTTAATTTTAACTGCTTTTCAGTGGTAGGAGCTATAATTCAGTAATATAATAGATTTTTTTCTTGAAACTGTGAATAAAATCCAGACTTTCCGTATTTTTTTTATTTTATTTTTTTTCAAATTGTTTGGCCACTTCTAAATGACCTAGAGATCTGAAAATTAGCATGTGGATAGGCCTTAAAGTCCGGATACCTAAAAAAAGTCCGAAAATGAAAAAAATCAAAATAGCAGTTTTAGAATATTGTCTGCCTGAATTTTTCTACCGCTTCTACACCAAGAAAGGTCTGGAAACCAAAAAATTCAAAAGGTGGCTTAGCTTTACTGTTCAAAATGCAGACAGGGTTAAAGATAATTATGCCAGAAATGTAGAATTACTGTAAAAATTCTATGAAATTTTTATATAAAATTAAGGGGTGCGATAGTCTGCTACATTTTACATCAAACAGTATGCATTGAAGTGACGACACCATTATATGAAGGAAGGAATATTCCTCATAATACATGGGAACTTGATAGAATATTCAAAGCAAACAATATAAATTTTGAAGTTTCTTGTAACACATACTTAACCATCCACGTAACACCTCTTAAAAAACTTGAAAATTTCATCGCCCTAGAGTGGGAATCAAACCCGCATCTCCTGATTTCCATTCGAGTATGCTAACCATTACACCACACAGGACAGTGGAGTTCCAAGCAACTGAGACTAAGCAAACTTAGCTTACAAATCTGAACACCTTTAGATTTTCACTAGTTGAAGCATCATTGCTTACTCATAGTGCTTCGACCCAACTCTCATCCCTGACCCTGTTCTAAATTGTAAAACAGTTACAGATCATAAATTATTTTTCTTTCCTGTAATTAATTTTCCCTTTCTTTAATTTTATGTCCAAAAATGATTTTATCGATTCGCCACTCGGAGAATGGCAGTGATTGCTAGTTCCTAATATGACATTGGAAATGAACTTTACATTTTATGTTACAATATCAGGAACACCGAGCATCGCTTGGTTAAAAAGGGGATGAGGGCACAATCTTTTTTTTATTTTGATATGTTATTTCCAAGTATTGTAATGCTAAGTCATTCAGTTGCACATTGTCCCAAGTGTTCCAGTAGCTGAACACGTTCATCTGCGGTTTCGGTTGCGATTCACTGTGATGAATGACTTCGTAGTTCTTCAAAGCGCTCATTACGTTCTTCGGATGATTCAGCTGCAATTTGTTGTCTATTTATTCTTCGCATTTGATCAAGGTTTTCTTCCGATATAGATTCATGTAGGGTTATAATAACATCAGACATTATTTTCATAATCCTCGCCTTAGCTGCTCGGAATGATGTTTTTGTAGGCTGATCTTCTTCCAATGGAAGGTCATATGTTTCGAGACTGGAATATGATCGGAAACCATCAGCTCTTGAATGTCCAAGCTTTTCCATATTTACTTTTTCCGCTTGTTCTTGTTCCAACAGTGCCGTATTCTTCTTATTAAAGTTGAAACGTCCACGTTTTGTAGGGGGTCGACCAGCCATATTTTTTTTTATATTGTTTTACCATCCACGTGACACTCTGTTAATAGTAATTAATAAAAATGAACTAATCATATTTTAGCACAGCGGATATGCTCGTCATCAAGTGACTATTCAAAAATGTAACAAAAAAAAATGCTGTATTAACAGTTTACTTTTTGAAGGGAAAAATACACAAAATCAGTGTTCCGTTGCTTATACTATAATACGCATCAACTCCAAGCAGCTGGCACAACTCACTTTTTGTTCTAGAAGAAAATAGAAGTAATGTGTAATATGCACACAACGCGTGACATAATGAGGCAGATGGTCGCGAGAGTGTGACGTCATAAGATTTCTAAGCATGGGAAACATTAATAGGACGACACCATTACACTAAAAACATGGTAACTCAGGGTGGTTATTTAACCAACTAAACGAATTTTTCCAGTCGAGATCAAGCTAAATCGATTTCTAGTACCAGAAAATGGTAGGTTGACCACTTTCATCAAAATTCTTAGAGCCGTTTTCAAAATAAAATTTACATACATACAAGAAGTACTCCTTTAATAGTATGGGATAAGTAAAAACTATTACATAGGATGTTTCATAGTGACTGCTTCAGACATGGAGTGTAAGTGGCAACATGTGTTCATTCAAATGTTGCCAGATTTGAGAATGGGTTTCCAAATGATAGTACACCAACATGCCATTACATTATGACCACCTACCTAATAAGCTGTAGAATATACTTTAGCCAGCAAAAAAGTGGCCACTCGGCAAAGCATTGATTTGATGAAGTGCTGATAGGTATACTGGGGTATCTCATAACGCCAACAGCAAGTCCTCCAGTTCCCGTACATTTCAGTGCAGTGGTGATTTAGCGCGAACCCGATTTTCCAAGTCAAACTACAAATGTTCAATTGGGTTCATGTCAGGCAAATTTGCAGGCCAAGGCATTAACAGAAAGCCACCAGCATGTTCCTCGAATCACTCCTTGATGATTCTGGCAGTGTGGCATGGTGCACTATCCTGTTGGCCATCACTAACAGGGAACACAGTTGCCATGAATGGGTGAATTTGGTCTACAATGATGTTCAGGTACCTGCTAGCTGTCAGAGATTGTGCTATTGGGATAATGAGGCCTAAAGTATCCCAAGAAAACATCGCCCACAGCATAACACCACCGATGCCAGTCTGTTTCTGCCCAACAGTGCATCCAGGTGCCATATCCTCCATTGGTAATCAGTGTATCTGCGCTCGTCCGTCTACGTAGGAATCTTGATTCATCACACCAGGCCACTTTCTTCAATCATCCGTGGTCTAATCTTGATGATCTGGAGCCCATTTCATGCGTTGTTGGTAATGACGTGCAGTGATCATGGAAACCCAGCTGGGTCTTTGGCTAAGCAGGCCCATGCACAAAAGGCTGTGATGAACTGTGTGCTGTGACACATTGCCCTGATCACCACTGTTGTAGCTGTGGGGGATTTGTTGCACTGTGGCCCTGCAGTCATTGTGAACAATGTGTGACAGTCTCTGCTTCCCTTTGGCATCAATGAGCTGCGGATGACACAAGGCTGGAGAACGATTCATTGTTTGGCCATCTGTGCACCACTTATGATACATACTCACTACAGCAGCATGTGAACAACCCACAATCCAGGCCGTGCCATCACAATTTGTCCTTTATCAAACTCTAATAAATTGGCAGCTTTTCCCATTCTGACTCTGAACACTCTACTAACTGAAAGCCAGTCCTTGGGTTGTGTTTATACTGCTCTGTGAACTTCATTGCACCACTGTTCAGTCTCTAGGCTGGGGGTGGTTATAATGTAATGGCTCATTGGTGTGTAACTCAATGCATTTGAAACCAGCCACAGAAAAGTAACCCTGGGTAAATGTAACATTTATTGATAGAAAGAACAAAGAGCAATCAATGATATAATGCCCGTTTTGTTCAATAACCTTTTGCCATCTTTCAGTGAGCTGCAGAATTCCTCCTTCATAGAAGGACCGGTCTTTTGTGGCGAAAAACTGCACAAAGTGCTAATTTACAGCCGCATCTGAATTGAACGTTATATCACGCAAGGACTGTTGAAGAGAGCGAAACAAGTGGAAGTCTGACGGCGCAAGGTCAGGCGAGTATGCTGGGTGTGGCAACACATCCCACCCAAGCTCCAATAATTTTTGGCGGGTGATCAAACTTGTGTGTGGTCTCGCGTTGTCGTGATGGAACACACCTTTACGATGAACGAGCTCTGGACGTTTCTGGATGATGGATGCGTTCAAACTGTCCAACTGCCGACAGTACACATTCCAATTGATTGTTCGATTCCGTGGTAGGAGCTCGAAAAACACGATGCCTTTAAAATCCCACCACACTGAGACCAGAACATTCAGCTGATGAATGTCTGCTTTGGGTGTCGTTTGAGGCGAAGCAGCACGTCGGGACAAAGACCGTTTGCGCAGCACATTGTTGTACACAATCCGCTTTCTGTCACCAGTTATCAGTCGCTTCAAAAACGAATCGTTTTACTCACGTTTAATGAGCATATCGCAGATGTTTATATGCGCCGTCAATTGAGCTTCTTTGAGTTCATGAGGAACCCGCACATCGAGCTTGCTTACGTATCCCAGCTTCTTCAGATGGTTGTGAACACTTGAATGATGGATGTGTAATGCGTCTGCAATCTCTCGTATCGTGTAACGTGGGTTTGACTCCATCAATGCCTTGATTTGGCCGTCATCAATCTCGGTGGGCCTCCCGGACCAAGGAGCATCGTTGAGGTCAAAATCACCAGCACGGAATTTTGCGAACCAACGCTGGCACTGATGATCTTGTAGAACATTATCACCGTACACTTTACGCAACTTTTCACAAACTTGACATGCATTCTTCCCTTTACGGAACTAAAACAGTAAAATATGGCGAAAATGAACAGTTTGGTCTTTCATCTTCAACTTGATGTCAAATCTCCGCAAACCAACCAAATCGCTTACTATTCCTTTTAGACTGCAGCTAGAACTGGCACCTGTCGAATGCCATAACGATAACAGAGCTGCACATGACTCTAGTACTTCCAAAACCGCCCAACCGCCATCGGGTGCCAAAATATGTCATGACTTTTCCAACAACCTAATATGATTCAAATTACTAAGTTTAAATTTATAATTATCAATTGGTTATTTGCTTTTATAGGGATCTTCCACTGAAGTCACCTCATTTAAATTGCAAAACATGTTTATAAGAACATGAAATAAATTCATTTTAATATAAATGTCAATTTAAAATTACCTGATATGTAACTTGTATGCTTGTTTTTCTTATCATTAGCTTGCAGTTCTTCATGAAGGGCTATTGAGAAATAAATGTAATTATAAAGTGCTTACCTTCATGACAACAGCACTTCACTTGTGCCAAAACATGTAAATTAATAGTCCAGTAGAAACAGTTTTTAAAACTTAAAATGTAAGAATCTTAAAAGCTGTTCTTAACAGCATAAAACAAATGAAATTCACCATTCAAACAAAATCAACTCAGAAGGGTAACTGCAAATTTGCAAAACATTAAGAACATCTAGATAGTACTGTGTATTGTGAGCCAGCATCATCGTGGTCATGCAATGAGGTGTGGACTCCACAAGTCCCAGGAAAGTGCCCACCAGTACTTATTGCACATATTCGTCAACTATACAGTTGTGATATTTTGTACTATTTCTCACATTGTATGAATATCAAAGCGCTGCGGGAAGCATTCATCTTTGTCTGACATTGAATTATCACAGTTGAATGCTAATGAATATTAAAAATTAAGTTAAAATATTATATAATAAAAAAATTAAGGTAAATATATTACATAAATGAAAGCTGTTTATATATTAAAAATAAGGTAAAAATATTATATAAATGAAAGCTGTTACTCGCATTTTCTTTTTCCTGGAATATTTCGGGATATTATTGAACATTTTACTTGGCGAAAGCATAAATTGCTTTGAAGTCTTCTGTTATCATTTTCAGCAGTCACTTTGCGAAGATATTCTACTTGATAAGTTGATACAGGTGGGTAACTATTCTTTTTAATGAATCGTGATTCCAATGAATAAAATAATTCATTAAAAATGAAATCTAAAATATTAAAATATCGAATGATCAAGCTTTCAAGTCGAAGGGAAATCGATCTGATAAAATATTTGTGCAGCGGGAAACAAAGTCTAGGCTATTGTCAAGACAGAATATTTTATCAGATCGATTTCCCTTCGACTTGAAGGCTTGACCGTTCGATATTTTAATATTTTAGATTTCATTTTTAATGAATTATTTTATTCATTGGAATCACGATTCATTAAAAAGAATAGTTACCCACCTGTATCAACTTATCAAGTAGAATATCTTCATGAAGTGACTGCTGAAAATGATAACAGAAGACTTCAAAGTAATTTATGCTTTCGCCAAGTAAAATGTTCAATATCCCGAAATATTCCAGGAAAAAGAAAATGTGAGTGACAGCTTTCATTTATATAATAGTTTTACCTTAATTTTTAATATATAAACAGCTTTCATTTATATAATATATTTACCTTAATTTTTTTATTATATTGGGTATATAAATAAGTTTTGAGGGATTTGAGGTGAACAAAACACATTGTTGGAGAACAGAAACAATATTTTAATATTAATCGAAGTATGCTCCATCTGAAGATACAACTTTACCCCATCTTTCGGGCAGTGAACGTATGCCCCGAAAGAAGAATGCCAGTTGCTTGGAAGAGATCCAGTTGTCCAGCCAATTTTTGACGTCTTCATAAGAACTAAACCGTTCTCCGGAAGAAAGTGCTGACTGCATTGACCGGAACAAATGGTAATCCGATGGCGCAATATCTGGCGAATATGGCGGGTGGTGTAGAACTTCCCAGTCGAATCCTTCTAAGTACTTTTTCACAGGTCGAGAAACATGTGGTCTTGCGTTGTCATGCTGTAAGATGACTTTGTTGTGTCTATTCTCCCATTCCGGCCGTTTTTGCGTGAGAGCTTGTTTTAAATGCATTAATTGGGTTCGATACCGATCACCAGTAATAGTTTCTGATGGTTTCATCAGTTCATAGTGGATCACACCCTTTTGGTCCCACCAGATACACAGCATTACCTTTGAACCATGGATATTGCATTTTGGCTTTGAAGGACCTGGTTCACCTGGCTTCACCCATGCTTTCTGCCATTTAGGGTTATCGTACTATATTCATTTCTCGTTGGCAGTAATAATATGATGCAAAAAAAAACTTTCTTTTTTGCCTTTGAAGCAGCAATTCGCAAATTGTTTTTCAACGTTCAAGGTCTCTTTCCTGCAAAGCATGTGGAACGCAATTCCCTTCTTTTTGCACCATTCCCATGGCAGCTAAACGTTGCGAAATGCATGGTTGACTAACATTTAATGCTGCTGCTAGTTCTTTTTGGGTTTGGCACGGATCCTCGTCGAGTAAAGCTTCCAATTCGGCATCAGCAATTTTTTTTTTTTTTTTTTTTGGGGTGGTCCAGAACGTTCTTTATCACTGACATCAAAATTGTTCCTTTTGAATCGTCTAAACCAATACTCACATGTTTTTATGGATGGGGAATGTTCACCATAGATTTCCGACATTAAGCGATAGCTGTCGGCAGTACTTTTCTTGACAATAAAGTAATGCACTAACACTTCCCGCAAATGCTGTTTTGTCGGGACGAAAGTTGCCATTTTCCATCGAGTAAAACAAATACGTCTTCGCACCTCAATCGTACATCATATACTGATTCTGACAGCTGGCGTCTCGTACTGCGATATTGCAGTGTTGCCACCTTAAAATACATGCAAGCAGTAATAAGTACGACACCGAACGAAAATCCCTCAAAACTTATTTATGTACCCAATATAATATTTTACCTTAATTTTTAATATTCAATAGCATTCAACTGTGATAACCTAATGTCAGACAAAGATGAATGTTTCCCGCGAACACTTTGATATTCATACAACGTAAGAAACAGTACAAAATATCACAACTGTATAGTTGACAAATATGTACAATAAATATTATAACCGTGTAATGAAGTTCAACACCAAAATGTGTTAGAACTAATTGAATGTACACCAGTACGCCGTAGTACCAGTGACCCTAATTCGAAATTTAGAATAATAAGCAGAGGGGTAACTGAAAATCTGCAAAACATTAAGACCATCTAGAAAGCATTGTGTAGGTCCTCCTTGAGAAACAACCACTGTAGTCACGCAATGAGGAATAGACTCCACAAGTCCCAGGAAAATGTCCACCAGTATGCCGTACTACCAGAGACCCTGATTTGAAATTCGGAATAATCAGAAGGGTAACTGCAAATTTGCTGAACATTAAGACCATCTAGATAGTACTGTGTCGTACTGGTGAATACTCTGTGAGCCGCCATCATCATGGTCATGTGATGAGGTATGGATTCCACAAGTCCCAGGAAAATGCCCACCAGTATGCCGTACTACCAGGGACCCTGATTTGAAATTCAGAATAATCAGAAGGGTAACTGCAAATCTGCTAAACATTAAGACCATCTAGATAGTACTGTGTCGTACTGGTGAATACTCTGTGAGCCGCCATCATCATGGTCATGTGATGAGGTATGGATTCCACAAGTCCCAGGAAAATGTCCACCAGTATGCCATACTACTACGGACCCTGATTTGAAATTCAGAATAATCAAAAGGGTAACTGCAAATTTTTTAAACATTAAGACCATCTAGATAGTACTGTGTCGTACTGGTGAAAACTCTGTGAGCCGCCATCATCATGGTCATGTGATGAGGTATGGATTCCACAAGTCCCAGGAAAATGCCCACCAGTATGCCGTACTACCAGGGACCCTGATTTGAAATTCAGAATAATCAGAAGGGTAACTGCAAATTTGCTAAACATTAAGACCATCTAGATAGTACTGTGTCGCACTGGTGAATACTCTGTGAGCCGCCATCATCATGGTCATGTGATGAGGTATGGATTCCACAAGTCCCAGGAAAATGTCCACCAGTATGCCATACTACTACGGACCCTGATTTGAAATTCAGAATAATCAGAAGGGTAACTGCAAATTTGCTAAACATTAAGACCATCTAGATAGTACTGTGTTGTACTGGTGGATACTCTGTGAGACACCACCATCATGGTCATGTGATGAGGTATGGATTCCACAAGTCCCTGAAAAATGTCCACCAGTACGCCGTACTACCAGAGACCTTGATTTGAAATTCAGAATAATCAGAAGGGTAACTGCAAATTTTCTAAACATTAAGACCATCTAGATAGTACTGTGTCGTACTGGTGGATACTCTGTGAGACACCACCATCACGGTCATGTGATGAGGTATGGATTCCACAAGTCCCTGAAAAATGTCCACCAGTACGCCGTACTACCAGAGACCTTAATTTGAAATTCAGAATAATCAGAAGGGTAACTGCAAATTTGCTAAACATTAAGACCATCTAGATAGTACTGTGTTGTACTGGTGGATACTCTGTGAGACACCACCATCATGGTCATGTGATGAGATATGGATTCCACAAGTCCCAGGAAAATATCCACCAGTACGCCGTACTACCAGAGACCTTGATTTGAAATTCAGAATAATCAGAAGGGTAACCGCAAATTTGCTAAACATTAAGACCATCTAGATAGTACTGTGTCGTACTGGTGGATACTCTGTGAGACACCACCATCATGGTCATGTGATGAGATATGGATTCCACAAGTCCCAGGAAAATGTCCACCAGTATGCCATACTACTAGGGACTCTGATTTGAAATTCAGAATAATCAGAAGGGTAACTGCAAATTTGCTTAACATTAAGACCATCTAGATACTACTGCGTCATACTGGTGGATACTCTGTGAGACACCACAATCATGGTCATGTGATGAGGTATGGATTCCACAAGTCCCTGAAAAATGTCCACCAGTACGCCGTACTACCAGAGACCTTGATTTGAAATTCAGAATAATCAGAAGGGTAACTGCAAATTTGCTAAACATTAAGACCATCTAGATAGTACTGTGTCGTACTGGTGGATACTCTGTGAGACACCACCATCATGGTCATGTGATGAGATATGGATTCCACAAGTCCCAGGAAAATGTCCACCAGTATGCCATACTACTAGGGACTCTGATTTGAAATTCAGAATAATCAGAAGGGTAACTGCAAATTTGCTAAACATTAAGACCATTTAGATAGTACTGTGTCGCACTGGTGAATACTCTGTGAGCCGCCATCATCATGGTCATGTGATGAGGTATGGATTCCACAAGTCCCAGGAAAATGCCCACCAGTATGCCGTACTACCAGGAACCCTGATTTTAAATTCAGAATAATCAGAAGGGTAACTGCAAATTTTCTAAACATTAAGACCATCTAGATAGTACTGTGTCGTACTGGTGGATACTCTGTGAGACACCACAATCATGGTCATGTGATGAGGTATGGATTCCACAAGTCCCTGAAAAATGTCCACCAGTACGCCGTACTACCAGAGACCTTGATTTGAAATTCAGAATAATCAGAAGGGTAACTGCAAATTTGCTAAACATTAAGACCATCTAGATAGTACTGTGTCGCACTGGTGGATACTCTGTGAGACACCACCATCATGGTCATGTGATGAGATATGGATTCCACAAGTCCCAGGAAAATGTCCACCAGTATGCCATACTACCAGGGACTCTGATTTGAAATTCAGAATAATCAGAAGGGTAACTGCAAATTTGCTTAACATTAAGACCATCTAGATAGTACTGTGTCGTACTGGTGAATACTCTGTGAGCCGCCATCATCATGGTCATGTGATGAGGTATGGATTCCACAAGTCTCAGGAAAATGCCCACCAGTATGCCGTACTACCAGGAACCCTGATTTTAAATTCAGAATAATCAGAAGGGTAACTGCAAATTTTCTAAACATTAAGACCATCTAGATAGTACTGTGTCGTACTGGTGGATACTCTGTGAGACACCACCATCACGGTCATGTGATGAGGTATGGATTCATTCAGAATAATCAGAAGGGTACCTGCAAATTTTCTAAACATTAAGACCATCTAGATAGTACTGTGTCGTACTAGTGGATACTCTGAGACACCACCATCATGGTCATGTGGTGAGGTATGGATTCCACAAGTCCCTGAAAAATGTCCACCAGTACGCCGTACTACCAGAAACCTTGATTTGAAATTCAGAATAATCAGAAGGGTAACTGCAAATTTGCTAAACATTAAGACCATTTAGATAGTACTGTGTCGCACTGGTGAATACTCTGTGAGTCGCCATCATCATGGTCATGTGATGAGGTATGGATTCCACAAGTCCCAGGAAAATGCCCACCAGTATGCCGTACTACCAGGAACCCTGATTTTAAATTCAGAATAATCAGAAGGGTAACTGCAAATTTTCTAAACATTAAGACCATCTAGATAGTACTGTGTCGTACTGGTGGATACTCTGTGAGACACCACCATCACGGTCATGTGATGAGGTATGGATTCATTCAGAATAATCAGAAGGGTAACTGCAAATTTTCTAAACATTAAGACCATTTAGATAGTACTGTGTCGTACTGGTGGATACTCTGAGACACCACCATCATGGTCATGTGGTGAGGTATGGATTCCACAAGTCCCTGAAAAATGTCCACCAGTACGCCGTACTACCAGAAACCTTGATTTGAAATTCAGAATAATCAGAAGGGTAACTGCAAATTTGCTAAACATTAAGACCATTTAGATAGTACTGTGTCGCACTGGTGAATACTCTGTGAGCCACCATCATGATGGTCATGTGATGAGGTATGGATTCCACAAGTCCCAGGAAAATGCCCACCAGTATGCCGTACTACCAGGGACCCTGATTTGAAATTCAGAATAATCAGAAGGGTAACTGCAAATTTGCTAAACATTAAGACCATCTAGATAGTACTGTTTCGTACTGGTGAATACTCTGTGAGCCGCCATCATCATGGTCATGTGATGAGGTATGGATTCCACAAGTCCCAGGAAAATATCCACCAGTATGCCATACTACTACGGACCCTGATTTGAAATTCAGAATAATCAGAAGGGTAACTGCAAATTTGCTAAACATTAAGACCATCTAGATAGTACTGTGTCGTACTGGTGGATACTCTGTGAGACACCACCATCATGGTCATGTGATGAGGTATGGATTCCACAAGTCCCTGAAAAATGTCTACCAGTACGCCGTACTACCAGAGACCTTGATTTGAAATTCAGAATAATCAGAAGGGTAACTGCAAATTTGCTAAACATTAAGACCATTTAGATAGTACTGTGTCGCACTGGTGAATACTCTGTGAGCCACCATCATGATGGTCATGTGATGAGGTATGGATTCCACAAGTCCCTGGAAAATGTCCACCAGTACGCCGTACTACCAGAGACCTTGATTTGAAATTCCGAATAATCAGAAGGGTAACTGCAAATTTGCAAAACATTAAGACCATCTAGATAGTACTGTGTCGTACTGGTGAATACTCGGTGAGACACCACAATCATGGTCATGTGATAAGATATTGATTCCACAAGTCCCAGGAAAATGTCCACCAGTATGCCATACTACTAGGGACTCTGATTTGAAATTCAGAATAATCAGAAGGGTAACTGCAAATTTGCTTAACATTAAGACCATCTAGATAGTACTGTGCCGTACTGGTGAATACTCTGTGAGCCGCCATCATCATGGTCATGTGATGAGGTATGGATTCCACAAGTCCCAGGAAAATGCCCACCAGTATGCCGTACTACCAGGAACCCTGATTTTAAATTCAGAATAATCAGAAGGGTAACTGCAAATTTTCTAAACATTAAGACCATCTAGATAGTACTGTGTCGTACTGGTGGATACTCTGTGAGACACCACAATCATGGTCATGTGATGAGGTATGGATTCCACAAGTCCCTGAAAAATGTCCACCAGTACGCCGTACTACCAGAGACCTTGATTTGAAATTCAGAATAATCAGAAGGGTAACTGCAAATTTGCTAAACATTAAGACCATCTAGATAGTACTGTGTCGTACTGGTGGATACTCTGTGAGACACCACCATCATGGTCATGTGATGAGATATGGATTCCACAAGTCCCAGGAAAATGTCCACCAGTATGCCATACTACCAGGGACTCTGATTTGAAATTCAGAATAATCAGAAGGGTAACTGCAAATTTGCTTAACATTAAGACCATCTAGATAGTACTGTGTCGTACTGGTGAATACTCTGTGAGCCGCCATCATCATGGTCATGTGATGAGGTATGGATTCCACAAGTCCCAGGAAAATGCCCACCAGTATGCCGTACTACCAGGAACCCTGATTTTAAATTCAGAATAATCAGAAGGGTAACTGCAAATTTTCTAAACATTAAGACCATCTAGATAGTACTGTGTCGTACTGGTGGATACTCTGTGAGACACCACCATCACGGTCATGTGATGAGGTATGGATTCATTCAGAATAATCAGAAGGGTAACTGCAAATTTTCTAAACATTAAGACCATCTAGATAGTACTGTGTCGTACTGGTGGATACTCTGAGACACCACCATCATGGTCATGTGGTGAGGTATGGATTCCACAAGTCCCTGAAAAATGTCCACCAGTACGCCGTACTACCAGAAACCTTGATTTGAAATTCAGAATAATCAGAAGGGTAACTGCAAATTTGCTAAACATTAAGACCATTTAGATAGTACTGTGTCGCACTGGTGAATACTCTGTGAGCCACCATCATGATGGTCATGTGATGAGGTATGGATTCCACAAGTCCCTGAAAAATGTCCACCAGTACGCCGTACTACCAGAGACCTTGATTTGAAATTCAGAATAATCAGAAGGGTAACTGCAAATTTGCAAAACATTAAGACCATCTAGATAGTACTGTGTCGTACTGGTGAATACTCTGTGAGCCGCCATCATCATGGTCATGTGATGAGGTATGGATTCCACAAGTCTCAGGAAAATGCCCACCAGTATGCCGTACTACCAGGAACCCTGATTTTAAATTCAGAATAATCAGAAGGGTAACTGCAAATTTGCTAAACATTAAGACCATCTAGATAGTACTGTGTCGTACTGGTGGATACTCTGTGAGACACCACCATCATGGTCATGTGATGAGGTATGGATTCCACAAGTCCCTGAAAAATGTCCACCAGTACACCGTACTACCAGAGACCTTGATTTGAAATTCAGAATAATCAGAAGGGTAACTGCAAATTTGCTAAACATTAAGACCATCTAGATAGTACTGTGTCGTACTGGTGGATACTCTGTGAGACACCACCATCACGATCATGTGATGAGGTATGGATTCCACAAATCCCTGGAAAATGTCCACCAGTATGCCGTACTACCAGAGACCTTGATTTGAAATTCAGAATAATCAGAAGGGTAACTGCAAATTTGCTAAACATTAAGACCATCTAGATAGTACTGTGTCGTACTGGTGGATACTCTGTGAGACACCACCATCATGGTCATGTGATAAGGTATGGATTCCACAAGCCCCAGGAAAATGTCCACCTGTACGCCGTACTACCAGAGACCCTGATTTGAAATTCAGAATTATAATAAGAAGGGTAACTGCAAATTTGCAAAACATTAAGACCATCTAGATAGTACTGTGTCGTACTGGTGAATACTCTGTGATACACCACCATCATGGTCATGTGATGAGGTATGGACTCCACAAGTACCAGGAAAGTATCCACCAGTACAGTGTACGGAATGGATTCCACAAGTCCCAGGAAAGTATCCACCAGTACAGCGTACAGCATGCATAAAATGCTGTCAGTAGCCCATTCATTGCCCACACATCATTATTGGCCAAAGTATGTCATATTTTCAGTTTTCCATGCACCATCCTCTTCAGAAAACTTGAAAATTACATCACCCTGGGGCTGGAATTGAACCTTTGGTCCTGATTTCCATTGGAGAATGCTACCATTACATCACACAGGGCAACAAAGCTTCTAGCTACTGAAGCTAAGTAGATGCAGCATAGAAATATAAATAACACTCAGATTTGTGCTAATTTTAGCAATCAGATGCTTCCTCATTGTTCCAACAAGACCTTTTCTCATGTTTTCTAAAGCACTGGAACTTGTCGCCTATATCCACACCTGCAAGCAAGGAAAGATTGTGTTGATGCTATAAGAAGGTACTGGACTGCTTTGACTAACATAAATATAAATGATACTCATATATCTAACCTACATCTGCTCAGCTTCAGTTCCTTGGAACTTCGTTGTTCTGGCTGAGGTAATGGTAGTAGCATGCTTGAATAAAAATTTGGAGATAAAGGTTTGATTTACACTCCAAGGTGATGTAATTTTCAAGCTTTCTGAAGAGTTGGATACATAGGGAAATAGTTAAAATATGACACCATTGTGCAGATAAAGATTTTTTTTTTTACTGCTTTCCATATTTGTAACTAGACTTATCTCTTCAGGGGAATTTGCTTTCCATTTATATCTAAGTGTTCTCTTAAAAACTGGAACTTGTGACCTATATCCATACCTGGGTGAGAAATGGTCATTGACACTACGAGGAAGCGATGGCCATTATGACATTTGTATTTACCTTCCATGTACACTCAATGTCATAAAAATCTGTGTACCAAGAAGGAGGTGTTGGATTGAAATGAGATTTTAGTAGGGAGATCGTACATATCAAGGACAGAAGTGATTGCAACATCACAGCAGCAGGACGATTTCCCACGGACATACGGTACACATTCCGGTCAGCGTTAGTGCAGTGTCACACCACCTTGTGCTTGGATACATGCGGTGATACGGTCCGACATGGAGTCAAAGAGATGCTGTATGATTTCCTGGAACAGATTGGCCCACACTTCTTGCAACTGAAACTCTAAATCACGAACACTGGGGCATGGAGAAAGCTGGCGTCCCATCTGGTCCCACATGTGCTCGATGTGCGAGAGATCACACGATCTGGCAGACCACGGAAGTGTTGAAGCATGACGTAGACAGTCCTGGGAAACCCAAGCTGTGTGTGGCTGGGCATCATGTTGTTGGAAAATGACTCCGGACCGCACCGCCAGGAAAGGCCGCACATGGGTACGCAGGATCTCCTGTACATAGCACTGGGCTGTCAACGTCCCTCAGATCACTGCAAGAGAAGTCTGGCTGTCATACACGATGGCTCTCCAGACAATCACGCCTGCCGTTTGGGACATGTGCCGCTGTACAGTGAGGTTGGGATTGTAGCACTCACCTGCGATCTTCCACACTCTGACACGGTGGTCATCCGTTCCCATACAGAAGTGGGATTTGTCACTGAACACCATAAGTCGCCAGTACGTAGCGTTCCATGTTGCTTGCTGCTGACACCACTGCAATTGACACCGACGATGGTCAGGTGTTAATGGCAGAAAACATAAGGCTGTCAAGTGTGCAGATTCGCCTCTGCCAGGCATCTGGAAATGGTTCTGGCAGACACAGGAAATCCTTGCACAGCCGCCACATGCCTCTAGATAATAGAAAAGACATTGTTGCATCTGTGTGTGCCGCTCTAACGATCCCATGGTCCTCTCCGCTGGTGGCGTGTCTGGGTCGTCCAGAGCCAGTCCGACATGTCTTGGTGCCTTCCCGTGTCCATTGCTCCCAACACGATTGCACCGTACTGTTTGACAGGCCCAAATGGCGGCCGAATAGGCACGCCGGCTACCATGCACCTCTCATCCCGACGATACGGCCTTGTTCAAGCTTGGTCCATTGCCCGTATGCACATCTACGGCGGCTCCTCGACATGTCTATCACTCAGGGATCTCCCGTGACTTTTACCGTGCACTTCGGCATGAACGTAGAATCCCCTACGCAGCACCTTATAAGCCCCAAGTTTCGAGTTAATCGCAAGGGTTTTTTCATGGTGCGTGGATTTTTATGTGTGTATTTCTGAAGAGTTATTTCTTTAAGGGGATTTGTTTCCCATTGATATCTCAGATGTTCTCTGAAGCACTGGAACTTGTGACCTATATCCATACCTGGATGAGAAATGGTCTTTGACACTACAAGGAAGCATCAGTCAGGACATTTGTATATATACCTTCCATGTACAGTATATTGACAAAAATCACCGGACACCCCTTCAAAAGCAAATGAACAGATCCACTGCATTGTTAAGATGCACGGTACAGCTGCAAACGGTATAAAAACAAGCCTGCAGCTGACCGTGATCATATCACACTGTGAAGTTGTGTGAAAATGTCACAGTGGGAGAGAACTGACTTTGAGTAAAGATTGTTGGGTGTTAGAAAGGAAAGATTGTTGGGTATTATATTCGTGGGTTGTCCATAAGAGAAACTGAGAGGCGTTTAAACATACCCAAGTCAACTGTTTCGGATGTACTGAATAAGTAGCAGACACATGGCATGCCTGAAGTAGCAAAACGTGCCGACAGACCAAAGAAAATCAGTGATAGAGGACGTCGAAGCCTCTGGAGAGTCGTTACAGCTAATTAACAGAGTACTGCAAAGACCTCAGTATACAGGTGAGTAAAAATGCTGGAACCTCAGTATGTAAACGTACCATTCGTGAAGAACTTCATTCCACGGGTTACTGTGGTCATGCGGCTGCTCATAAACCTTTCATCTGCACTCAGAATGATACTCGTTGTTTAGCATGGTGTAAAGAACATTTATTGTGGATTGTAGATCAATGGAAACGGGTCCTATGGACTGATGAATCCAAATACACGATCCATCAGTTAGAAGGCCGTGTGTGAGTATGGCAGCAGCCAGGGGAACGCTATTTACCACAGTGTATTGTTCCTGCGGTCAAGTTTTAAGCTGGCAGTGTACTTGTGTGGGGGTGTTTTTTGTGGTATGGTCCTGGCCCATTGGTTATCGTGGACAAACCTGTTAAGCAGCACATCTACCTAGATATTCTGGACAATTATGCCCTACCAACTCTGTGGCAATACTATGGAACCGAGCCTTCTTGGTACCAGCAGGATAATACACTGAGCCATAAAGCAAAGACTGTTATGGCATGGTTTGACGATAATTCCATACCGTGTGGAATGGCCAGCACAGAGCCCTGATCTTAATCCCATAGTGCACCTATGGGATGAATTAGAGCACCACATAAGAGGTTTGGAACCAAGGCCTACTAATAAACAACAGCTAGTGGCAGCATTATGTACTGAATGCAAGCACATACCTATTGCTGTGTTCCAAAACCTTGTCAAAAGCATGTCTTGAAGGGTCAGTACATGCATGCATTCAGGCCAAAGGTGGACCGACATTGTACTAATGTATGTCAATAAATGCTATGTTGGATTTCTCTTTTGGGGGTCCGATGACTTTTGTCAATATAGTGTATTTGTGAAGAATTATTCTCTCAGGGGGATTTGTTTCTTATTTATATCTAAATTATTCTTTGAAGCACTGAAACTTGTGACCGATATCCTTATCTGGATGAGAAATGGTTGTTGACACTTCGAGGAAGCGTTGGCCGTAATGAGATTTATATATGCCTTCCATGTATTTGTGAAGAATTATTTCTTCCGGGAGATTTGTTTCCCATTGATATTTAAAATATTCTTTGAAGCACTGGAATTTGTGACCTACTTCCATACCTGGATGAGAAATGGTCATTGACACTATGAAGAAGCATTTAGCCATAATGAAATTTGCATATGCTTTCCATGTATTTGTGAAGAATTATTTCTTCAGGGGGATTCGTTTCCCATTGATATCTAAGATGTTCTCTGAAGCACTGGAAATTATGACCTATATCAGTACAGTTGCCCAATTATGGCTAGAGGAACATTCCAAGGATTTTGCCATCCTGACTCGGCCCCTCATTCGCCGGATTTAAACACCATCAAATGCATCTGGGATGCTGTTCAACATGCAGTCAATGCTAGGAATCCTCCACATCGCAATTACAGAATTGTGGGACACTCTTCAGGAAGCATGATATGCACTGACTCCCCATTACTGCAGGGAGCTCGTGGAGTCCATGCCCCGTCGCATTGCTGCTGTTATCTGATTGTGAGGATGACTGATTCGGTATTAGACAGCTATTACATTTTTTGGCTCTTCTGTGTAAACTTGCAGTGCTGTCCCTTCCTAGCATCACAAGACTTTGAAAAACTTTCCATTGAGAAAATTGTTCTAAATTTTTGAATCATGCGGCATGGGTGGTACATTTGTCCAATGGCAGTTGTCCGTGCCAAATTTAGGGTCACTTGTTCCAGTGAAGGGGAACAGCCAGTGCCACTGGACAAATGCACCACCTCATGCCTCATCCAGGACTTGAGTATAGGCCCATCTCAGACAAATAATCCAAAGCCAACACCTCAGACTATTTGGTCCACAATGGCAGGGTAGTAATTTAACAATAATGTTTAAAACATATGTCCAATGTACACACACATTAATGGTAAAAATATGTATCTTAATTTGCACATGACTGGAGTATCCGAATGTTAGAAATGTGTGTGATTGCAACAGACAGCTTGATCACATACAACTAATAAACAAACTTTAATACAAATCTGTGCACACATGGAAAATTTTCATATACACTATATTATCAAAAGTATTCGGACACCACAGTGTTTTGGGACAAATGGCTTTATCACAATTAGTAGATAGTTCAACTTTTGCTTCTATGACAGCGGCAACATGTCGAGGCATACTATCAACCAATTTCCGGTAGGTCTTGACAGGAATGGCTAGCCATTAATCCTGCAAAGCTGCTGCCCGAGTGGGAAGACGGTCGTTGCGGTCAATTCTATACCCGGCATAAATGAGTGGTAGGCAATGCACGTAACTAACAAACAAATTAAGAAGAAGGTAGTGTAGAGCATGCTAAGTTACCTATAAAAGTTTAATGCAAATATATTTCAGCCATTACTGTGACCTTCATCAGCGCGATTCCGATTGGTTTACGTTGCCAGATTAGAAAGGTAAGTTTTGTAATGGTAACTCCGGGTGACGTAATGCAATGAGGAATTTCCAGATGCAGTAATTTCGTTCCTTACATCTGGAAATCTCTCATTGCATCACGTCACCCGGAGTTACCGTTACAAAACTTACCTTTGGAATCTGGCAATGTAAACCAATCGGAATCGCGCTGATGAAGGTCACAGTAATGGCTGAAATATATTTGCATTAAACTTTTATACGTAACTTAGCGTGTTCTACACTACCTTCTTCTTAATTAATACATCCGGCACTTCAGTTCATCCCTGAGATGTTCTATGGGATCAAGATCAGGACTCTAAGCAGGCCAGTCTAACAAGTCCAACTCATTTTCAAGAAACCAGTCGTGCACAAGCTGTGCAGTGTGGCAGGAAGCTTGATTGTGTTGGAAGAGCCAACAGTCATTTCCATAGTAGTGCCACATTGTTGGTAGGGCAGAATTATCTAGAATGTCGAGGTACACTTCAGAATTCATCGTTTGTAGTACAATAATCAATGGGCTAAGTCCCATCCACGAAAGACAAATCCATACCATGATGGAGCTTCCGCCAAACGTAACAGAACAACACAGTCCGACGAAAGTCGTTCGCCGAGTTGTCGCAAAATCTAAACACACCCATCAGACTGGAACAGTGAAAAACATGACTCACCGTTGCCCACAGTCCAGGAACGACTTGAGACAAGCCACTCCAAACGGTGCTTCACATTCACAGTAGTGACGTGCGGTTAGTGTGCCACTACTCTACCATAATAAACCACACTGTGCAACTCTCTGCGGATAGTTATGGCACTAACTAAGCCATTACAAGTATTTTCTACTTCAACAGTGATGGAAGCGGCAGAGGAAGGACAAGATTTCTTAAAATTTCTTACCGTGGCTTTTCTGTTACATTCCATCAGTTTCTGCGGCCTTCCTGGGTGTTTTCTTTTTTTCCTGTAGTTGTACCGTCCTGTTTCCATCCCTTCATGACATCACTTACAGTAGATTTTGGAATGTTTAGTTTAGCTACAATGCTCCATATAGAAATGTTATCCAAATAGCATTCCATGACCAGCCTACGTTGGACTCAGAAAGTTCACGTCCACGTGGCATATCCGCTTCAAAGTTACTGATAACACAACAGAACATCCCAGCTTTATATCTGTACCTCCCCACTCACAGCGCACCTGCCTGTGCAACCATTCTTTGCACTTATGCAAATATTTGGTAGTTTCCGAATACTTTTGATTATATAGTGTATCACAAATACACACAAATTATCAGCTTTGTTTCTTACATTTTCCTTCCCCATTTTTAAAGTGATTTACTACATTCTGTGTCTTCTGGAATTCTTCATCTGATGTCATGGGTTTAACGGCATTGAGGTATCTTTCGCAGGTTTTTTCAAGTTCAGGTATGGGAAGGCGTGGTAAGCTAGGCTGGAAGTGCATTGTAGGGACAATGCTACGCTGCAGGTATTGATAGTCATTTGTAGTTGAAGTCCTAAAAAAATACCATCAGAGAAAAGAGCATTCATTTTTTTACATGTTATCTACACAGATAGCACTGGTCAACAAGCAAAATGTATCCTTAATCTAAACAGTTAAATCTTACTAATTTTGTGGTGCTGATCATGAATATAACAATAAAATTTGAATCTTAGCTTTAGTTTTCATGATACACTGCTTAATAATCAAAACAGAAAATGACCAGAAATTAGGGATATACGTATTTTACCACAGGATGGCCGCACCACACTGCACGAGTGTATGACTAAAAGTTTTCACATCAGTCAGCAGTTTTCATTGCCTAACCACATTGTTGTTCGGTTTTTTGTTACAGTTTTCATCTCCTTAGCTACTGTGAGTGTTTTTATGGATTTTCTGCAACTTTTACACAAATATTCCATGTTTATGTATTAATAGTACAGGGTGTCCACAATGTCTTGTTACCCCCCCACCCCCTGTAATAAGATAAGAAATGTAGGTGAGCTATGTATCTGTTGTATGATGTATATGTTGAGTTATGGTCTGTATTGTGTTTATTTACAGATTAGGTACCGGAACCATGTGTGATACCAGCGAATACACCCTGGAACAGCGGATTGTAGTCAGTGTCTGGGTGCACGAACGTCCACACACAGGGAAGACAATGCGTGACGTGCGTGCCGATTTCCAACAACGATTCGACAAAGAGGCCCCTCCAAAACACTCTTCTGCGGTGGGAACTCTGCGGTGGGAACATAAACTCTTCGAAGCAGGCAACATCAAGGATAAACAACGAACGGAAAGACCGTCAACCAGAGTGCAACAGTGTCAAGCGGTCGAGGAATCAGTTATCAGGTCACCGACGAAGTCGCTCCGCAAACGATCAGCGGAGCTTGGAATACCACGATCGACACTGCATAAGCACATGAAGAATGACCTGAATTTGCACGCATATCGCCCGATGTTCGTTCAGGAGTTATCAGACATTGATTTAAACTGCAGACAGGATGCATGTGCAATGATGCTTCAGACATTTGCCACAATCCCAAAACGTGGAAAGGTAATTTTCAGTGATGAATGTGCGATATACCGCAGCTGTCGATCACGGAATGTTGTGTTCTGGTCCAAGGAAAACCCACATTATGTCGAAGAATTGGAACATCATCTTCAGCATGTCATGATATGGGCTGCAATGAATAGTCGACATCTGTTTGGACCGTATTTCTTTGATGGTCCAGTGAATCAGACAACTTATCTGGCCACAACTTGGAAATCTTGGCATTCTGAATGATGTATGGTTCCAACACGATGGGGCACCCGCCCATTATGCAATCGCTGTTCGGGAATACCTTGGTGAGGTCTTTCGGGATCGTTGGATCGGCCGAGGTTCGGCAGTGCTGCCCGCTCCACTTGAATGGTCACCTCGAAGCCCAGATCTCTCACCGTGCGACAATGCCCTTTTGGGTTTCATAAAAGAGGTTGTTGCACAGCAGCGCTAGCAAACCACTGAAGAACTTAAACAAGCAGTGAGACGTGCTTTCTCTCGTATCACCCCACAACTGCTTTGGAAAATGTCCCACAGAACATGGCGTAAAATTATTCTCTGTCACGAGAATGACGAAGCCCAAACGAATCCACTGGATGTTTAAGGATGCCTCAACATATAACTCAACATATACATCATACAACAGATACATAGCTCACTTACATTTCTTATTACGGGGGAAGGGGGGGGGGGTAACAAGACATTGTGGACATCCTGTACTGATAACTTTTGTTATATGAGTGGGGAAGTGACATTTTCTGTACAGAAACACAGCATAATGCCTTTAATAATAAAGGCTTACTATTATTACCTTGGGTGCCATATGTATGTTGTAACAACTGTGCTTGCAATCTCAGAAATTGGATAAATGGCAAAAGACTTTGTTATGCTAACGACATGGAAAGAGCCTACCGATCATGTAACAGATTGTTGCTCTTGTTTAGTACTTCCTCTTAAACGAGGGGTTTCAAAGCAGAAAAAATGGACAGTGACCTACCCTAACCCACCACCAGTTCTGCATTCAATACCACACAGACAAGCCTTCCTGTACTGCCAAAGGAGTATCATCTTGAGTCTGATGATGAGGAGGACAAAGATGGTGCAAGAAGTAAGTCTTCTGGGCCAAGTACAGTCAACTCCCAATTATCTGTGATAGTGGGCAGCAAGTTTCACGCATAATCCAAATGTTTACAGGAAAAATAAATTAATCTACAAATTACATGCATAATATAGTGCTATGCTTTATTCAGACTAGTAGTCATTATTTCAAGCATAATACATTCTGAAAAGTTACCTGTCTAAATCTTCTTAAAATAATCAGTTACTTGCTTGTTTCTTTATGACAAAACATTTTTGTTTGATTCGGAGTGCAGTCGGCGCAAAACCAGCTTATCAGCTAATAACGCATTTCACTAATTTGGTTAGTTCTAAGATGTTAGCACCATTTTCTTCAGAAGCGCAATTTCCATCAGAGAGAAGTTTTCTCCACGACATACTGATAGTGATGGTTTCAACTCAACTGAATCCCAGACCTATTTTCGCGACTAAAAAAAATATTATTATTATTATTACTACAAAGTCACATCACAGATAATCGAGAGTTGACTGTACTTCTATGGACCCTGAGTTTAATGTTGGTTTACTCACTACTGAACCACATAAAATAACATAAAATGAGCTGAGTAATCCTGTTAAGGATTTGGGTCTTTCTAAAAGTAAAGCAGAAATTTTGGCCTCAAGTTTGAAGCAGTAGAATCTTCTAGAAAATGAAGTAAAAATATCCATCTGCAGGAGTAGGCAGAGAGATTTAACCCCTTCCTTCACTATGAAAGCATACATGAGACCGGCCAACGACAAAAAAAGCTGAACTTTTTAACTGGGTGGAAAATTGGGACACGTGAACGCGCGGTGTGAGCAAATTCAAATACAGCATGTACAATATTTAAGATTGCACAAGCCATATGGAATTGTTTTTTGTAAATTATGTAAGTAAATATTAAAGTGAAGCACATTATTATATTCACAATAAAAAAGTAGGGAATCAAGAACAAAATAAAATTAAATATTTTAAAAAATCAGATTTAAAACATACATGTAAATCTTTACTAGCTAAATCCTGAGGTGAAAAGTATTTGTCTAGGAAAGTTTGTGCATTAGTCAAGCAATTAGAAATTTGCAAGAATTAGAAACATATCCACAGATTAGTTTTGGTCAAACATCATAGTACAAGAGATAAGTCCATAAGTCAGTCTTGTTGGCTTAGTAGCACTCTAATGTACCAAATTTTTCAAAAATGAAATGCGTGTGGAAATAAGTTAAATTCACAGATTCTTACTAAATGATAATTGGAATATGTATTTGAATATGTACAAATTTAAAAAAAAATGGCTAGAAGTTATGGTTTTTAAACAGGTTGCTTCAAAGATATTTTGCCCTTTTTTGTTGTACTTGCTTGCACAACAATTCCAATTTCCTCTTCTGAGCAAGCCTGGCTTTCTTCTCAGCAAGCTGCACGGCCATATTTATTTTACGTTGACTCTGCAGCTGAACAGCATCCATTGCTAACTTTTTCTTTTTGCTGATAATTCCTTTTCTTTTCCTCTCTATTTCTTTGATGTCCTAAGATTTTGGCAGAGGTTGGCATCAACTGCTTCTTGCAAAAAAATTTCTTTACTGAAAAAATTAATTGCAGACTTACCCTGTGCTTTAAGTTTATACTACACAGTTTGTATAGCTGAATAGGTTTCAATGTTCATTCTTCCTGATTTTATATCTATGATTTCAGCCATCATGCTGAAAGAACTTTCAAACTGTGGACCATGAAAGCATGATATCAAGGCTTTTACTATTTTAGATAACATAGTGTACTTGTAGAGGCTAAACACCTTTGCCCACCACGCATCAATTTTTACAAAGTCAGGAGATGGAAGTCGTGATTCAAACTGATACTGGTGAATTTCTAGAGCATAGCTTTCCATTTCCTCTGAATTCAATATATTTCAAAGGAACTGTGGAAGTTTTTCAGTCTTTTTAAAGTTAGATTATGTCCCCTTGTAGAAGGATCAATAGCTGATATGTACATTAAAAGATCACTACATAATGGTTGTGTCTTTTGCATGTATTTTGTACGCTGAATATAAGCTTCAGCAGCCTGGCTTAAAAAAAATTCCCCACAATGTCATTTGATTTGCTTTTCAAAATAATGTTCCTGATCCAAGAATCTTTCATAGGATTGCCTTTCAGTATCTCTTGTTTTAAGAAACAAGCTAAGAAATCCAAGAATAGTTGCTTCTGCTCATCAAAAACTTTATGAATTAATGGCTCCTTTGTTTTAAATAAGCATACATATTTTTTCAAAAGAGGTAGAGCTGCAACATAAAAATTTAATATAAGCAAGGGTTTTTTTTGAGCTTTCAAATAATTTTGCAACAATTCTAGATTTCCATTTTCTTCCATCTTCTGATAGATTTTTTTTTTCCCGTAATTTCTTCCAAAGCTCCTGGAATTTTAACTTTTTCTTTCTAATCTTTACATATTTTATTTATCACATCCATGTATATTGGTCTTTCATTAGGCTGCACAAATCCATAATACAGGAGCAAAAGGGCATCATGGATATGTAAACTGTTTAATGCCACATGATAGAATGACAACCACCTGCATTGCACCATGTTCTTAATTTCAGTGAATTTTAGCCCTATAATTTCACAAATTTCAGCAAGGGCTTCATGTTGATCCACCGACCATTTAAAGTCATTGAAGAAGTCAATAAAGTATTTCTCAATGTAAGCTTAAAATGGCTTGCAAAATTTTTTACTTGCATTGTGAATATGGTGACATGAATCTCCATCAATGTCAAGCAAGTGGGGAGATTTTCTCTGCCGAATTCTTGTTTTTAACCATGTTTTTGGGCTGCTCATGACATTCTTTCCATTTAGCTTTCAAACAAGCAAAACAAATTCCTCCTCAGAAAGAAAGAAAGAAAAAAAAATGGAAAGCTGAGCCACGAACTTTGTTTAGAGGGTTTGGGCCGACATAACACTGGCCCGAAGCCGTTCTTTTTTTCCCACTTAGCTTTCAAACACGCAAAACACATTTTTCCTTAGGAAAAAATGAAAGAAAGGAAAGAAACAGGGTTGCGTCACGAACTTTGTTCAGAGGCTTCGGCCCGACGTTATCCTAGCCGGGCGCCGGGCTTTCTTTCCACTAAGTTTTCAAACAAGCAAAACAAATTCCTCCTCCTTAGAAAAAAAGAAAAAAACACAAAGGTGCGTCACGAACTTGGTTCAGAGGTATCGGGCCGATGCAATTCCGGGCCACAGCGAAAGAAGCACGTCCGAGCCAACATAATTCCAGATCACGGCAAAAGAAGCACGCCAGGCCTACGTGATTCCGGCATGGGGCAGTGCTTCCTTTCCACTTAGCTTTCAAACAAGCAAAACAATTCCTCCTCCTCAGAAAGAAAAAAACAACAACGGAAAGCTGCATCATGAACTTTGTTTAGAAGCTTCGGGCCGACGTAATACTGGCCGGGCGCCGGGCTTTCTTTCCACTAAGTTTTCAAGCAAGCAAAACACATTCCTCCTCCTTAGAAAAAAAGAAAAACAAAGAGGTGCGTCACGAACTTGGTTCAGAGGCATTGGGCTGACACAAGTCCGGGCCACAGCGAAAGAAGCATGTCCGAGCCACAGCGAAAGAAGCATGTCCGAGCCAACGTAATTCCGGATCACGGCAAAAGAAGCACGCCAGTAATACTACGTAATCCTGGCGCGGCGCCGTGCTTCCTTTCCACTTGGCTTTTAAACAAGCAAAATAAATTCCTTCTCTTCCCGGGGGGGGGGGTTAAGAAAAGAAAGCTGTGTCACGAACTTTATTCAGATGCTTCAGGCCGACGTAATCTCGGGCCACAGTGAAAGAAGCACGTAATAACGGGTCATGGCGAAAGAAGCACGCCGGGCTTATGCAATCCTAGCGTCGTGCTTTTTTTTTTTCACACTTTCAAACAAGCAAAACAAATTGTGCCACCTCAGAAAAAAAAAAAAAAAAAAAAAAAAAGATACAAAGGGCTGTGTTACGAACTTTGTTCAGAGGCTTTTACATCGATTATTTACAAAACCATTAAAACTTTCTTTATAACAGCGAAAATCTGAATATCCATAATTTTTTGTTAGTCACCCGTAATCCCGGGGAAATCTGTAATAATTACGGAGATTCTGTAATTGCCAATTTCGTAATCTCTGTGCATCCTTCGTAGGAAAAGGTTTCACGAGAGCTTCGATTCTCGAACGATCTCAGAAAAGCGGGAACGCATTCGGATACATTGCAAACTACAAGAGAGAGAGTTCCTGGCAATGACGTCACGGATAGAATGCAGAGTGGCGATTTCCCGCAAGACACGGAATGGCTGTCTCCTCGTGGGCTGTGTCAGGTTCCCTAAAGCACGAAGTAGGAGGAGCTTCCACCCTTTGCGCTGCGATGCTCAAGTGACTGACATCCCATGCATTGTTGACAGCAGTAAACGAATTGAGCTCCTGACTCCACCCTCCAACATTTCTTCTTGCTCCCAGCGCTTGCTCCATGAAACAACACTTTCAGCCAGAAAGCGCTTAGTTCTTTTACTCCACAAAAGCGGAATCGCGGAATTCCGCTTTTTCAAGGATTTTTCTACAGAACGACCCCCCCCCTACAAAATTCTGAAAAATTTCTCTTCATGTTTGCAATGACCTCGAGAATGACCAAAATGATGCCGAAAAAGTGGAATTCCGCGAATTTGGGGAAGAATCTCGTGTATGCTATGAAAGACACTCTTGTTGCATGCACCAACATAAACAGACTAACAAAGGCTCTGAATATAGATCACGAACCTCAAAAGTGAAGACTTTTTATCAATTACTCAAAGCAGAGTTTAAAAGCTGTTTTACTACAAATTAGAAATGAGCTTCCCTCAGTTCATATTGGCAATGCAGTTCACATGAATGAGTCTTAAGCAAACATGAAACTCCTTCTCGAAGCCATCAAAGTATTCTGACTTCCAGTGGCAGGTTTGTGGGGACCTTGAAGTCATTGCCCTTTTACTAGGCATGCAGCTAGCAGAGTAATAGAATGCAGAGATACGTGTGTATGCTGTGCACAGATAGTTTCCAATTATTAGCAGATTTTGCAGATAGTTTTTGCTTGTGGATTAAAAAAGTTATTTATAGCAATTAAAACACTTACTCAAAGCTTTACTCAGATTAATGTACTTAATTCTATTTTAACTTGAAGACTTTCAATTATTTTTTGCCTCTTGTGAGTTCTTTTGTTTTGACAGATGTTTTGGGCCTCTAGATTTTATCAAGGTCTGTTTGTTCTCAATGAATAGGAACTGTATCAATAGTTTTGTTTATGCAGAAAAATTTTTAATTTTATTTCCAGGTTCCTCTTGCAGTTACCAGTTATTAAATTAAAATATTTTCCTTATGTATTTTGTAAGTATTATTTTTGAATTAAGTTGTTGAAAATGCTATTTATAATTTTTGAAGGTTCATTAATGGAACTTCTTTTTGGGATACAAAAATTTTCTTTAATTATTCTTTTGTTTTTATATGGTTCATAGTCCAATATTTTAATATTTTGCCATAAAAGCCCATTTCACACACATTGTTGCACATTCAACTGCAATGCACTTATTTTCTCCTCATTGGAATCTGTAATGTTTTAATATCTATTTATCATTTTATTAATTTTTCTTTAAATTTTCTTATTCTATTGTTATCGTGGTTTGCGGTGTTTGCAGCAAGTTTTCTGTTTCAATGGTTGTGCACGTCAGAGTTTAAGCTGGCTTGAAAAATGTTGTAGCATAATTGCTAAAATTGGGAAAAATGTTGTTGCAAAATGTTAAAGAAAATTAGTTAGCCACTTTTGTTGCTTGGGAAGTCATAACATCAACTGAATCATTCACACCAACAACACTTTGGACATCAGTGGAAAACTAATATTTTTGGCCTTGGGGGACTGCCGTAGATGCCACAGGTGACTCAGGTTTAAACTTTAACTTTGAATGGGGGAAGGGGTAAATACATCTGCACTCTTAACTCACCCTTTATGGAGTGCTCTAGAATGTATGGAGAGGGGGAGGGGGTTATTGAGCCAACTGGTGATGTGGGAACATACTTTAGAATTAAGAAAATAACATTAGTGGAGTGTGAATCAAGGACAGAATCGCAAACTAATTTTTACAGAAATAGAAAAATCTGAGCAGAATCAGATCATATGTAGAGGATTTTAGAAAGGGAGTGTCTTAACCCCAGGTCTTAAACAATCCTTAGAAATAGGAAGCTAGGAGATTTGGGCTAGAGTGCCCGATAGGAAAGTGACACAGAAGGGAGGCAGAAAGGGGGAAGAAGACGCCCTTATTTATTACCAGGGGTGTCAGTACCCAAGGTCTGACAGCTTAACATGCCCATCCGACGCATGGTGGATATTTAGTGGTTCGAGCATTCATAACTGCCCGTTATCGAACCTGAGGTTCCTCCGTGGCAGTCACAAGCGTCGACCACTAGGCCGCCCGCTACCGGGTTTGAGCAGAATCTGCTGATGGTTTGATATTTAAACGGCTGGTCCTATTTTGCTATGGACACTAATTTTTCTCTCAAATTTTGGATTAAGTCATCGCAATTTGTGAAAATAGCGACCATAGCTTAATCTCCGGTGCACGTACATACAATTTAGTTTTATACAACTCTAGCAACTAGGGAATACCAAGTTTTGTTGCTTTATTTGTGAATGGGACAGTAGAGCATGTATTTCTCATTACACACATTTCTTTTCATGCAAGAGTTTTGGAACTATATAAAAAAAAAATTGTTAAATCTATTTACCATCTGAGAATCATAAAAAATTGGAATGTTTTAAGGTCCAAAACATGTTTTTGATTAAATGTAGGCTCCAAAGAAAATTATTTGCACACTGAATGTAACACTATGCACACAAAAAAGCACCTATGCAAAAGATATATTTACCCATAGTAGTGCAGAACTGATGCAGAATGTACCTGAAATCAAAAAGAATTTAAACTGCAACAAATAAGCAGCATTTTTAACATCAAGTTGTTTCTTGTAATACAAAAGATACAACAATCAAAATGAGACAACAGACCAGCATTTTAAAAGCATAACATAAACTCACGAAGTTGCCAGAAAACTTTATACTATCAGTTTTAATTGCATTTAGGAAAAAATACATAGTTGTTACTTAAAACAATGTTTCCCACAACTGCCGGTCCCTAAGGTTTTTTTCTGCTGGTCCGCGAGAAACGGGTGGATTTATTTATTTTTCTTTTGAATCGAAATGGAGTCAAACTAAGAAAAATCTAGATCTAAATTTTTGTGAGAAATTTTTTTTAGGCTTGGATCACTAATCTCTTTACAGAAGATCTGAATTCCTGCATGCTAGCTCACCAGAAAAATGAAAGCATTGTTGAACTTCCTTCTGATCTTTCGATGCCGGTCTGGTATCGACATTCAGATCCAAATCTGACTCAGTTTTGGGGTATTACAAGGAAAATTTCCCAAGTCTCCGCGACAAAGTTCTAAAATTATTGGTAACTTTTTCAACCACATATTTATTGTGAGAAAACCTTTTCAGTCGTTTTGGCAATCAAAACAAAGTACAGGAACATAATGGACATTACAAATTTTGAAGATGACAATCCGAATTTTGGCGTAAATGTGACAAGGATGGTAAGTCAGATAATATTTGAAAACTTGAAAATTTTCATCGTCCTGGAGCGGGACTCGAACCCGCCTCTCCCAGAAAACGCCTAGGTATGCTAACCACTACACCACCTCAAAATTTGTATTATATGGCGTAATCCCGTATTTCTTTCATGATTTCTTTCATGATAATGGACATTAATGCCTCAGCAGAAACGACACTAGAACAACTACTAGAGATTATCTTGAAGCAGCAGCAACAGAAGTCGCATTGACCTCAGAAAAAATATTAACGACAAGGAGAATGTTGTGGCATATTGTTTATGGATTGCACTTAGTAATCATTAAAGAATATTAACAGATTAAATTATATCAGCTGTAAGTATGTGACATGGGATAATCCGGTATATAAATTACGGATTGTACTCAATGATAATTATTTATCATATAGAATATTATGAGATTAAATGCTTGAAAACAGCTTAAAGGTTTTGTTTTGGCATCGCCGGTTCATGAAAGTATCCCCAAATCTTTTGCCGGTTTGCTAATTCGAAAACATTTTTTTTTTTTTTTTTTTTTTTTTTATTGGAGGCTTAACAACTACCGTGTGAGCAACTCAGTAGGGTATAAGCATCAATTGCCCGTCCCTAATTTAGGACCACTGGTTTAAGGGAAGGGAGAGATCCAGGGCTGTAAGACAAACACAACATCTATGCCTCACCGCAATTCGAACCCGGACCCATCTCGGACGAATGATGATCAGAAGCCATCGCTTAGACCATTGCGTTACCGAGGCGGCTCATAAAGGTTGGGCACCACCTTTTTGGATTCCAGTTGCAAAATGCATGCGAAACAATAATTGAGAATTTTAGGCAAAGAATAAAAGAAAGACTACAGCCTAACCATTCAGTTGGGCATTTTCCCCACTGCACAAGTTAATTCGGTTAGCAGAGTAAAATAAAATTAATTTAAAACTGGAAGGGAAAATTAACTTGAGCCTGGGCCAGTGCTCATATCAAGTGTCCAGTCAATAAGCAAAATGCTTCTCTCCAGGTTGTGTTAAAAGCAGAACATCTCAGATTTACTCACTTAATAAGATTATAGTAACCACATTTTGGACTACAAGTTACAGCACATTGTTTCATATAAAGGTTGCCCAAATGAAACTGCGACTCGGGTTTTTTTTTTTTTTTTTGGTTTTTTGTCGTAAGGGCTTATAGGTTGGAATATGTGAACATACAGGAAGTAAGAATGATACATGGGCTACATACCCACTACACATAGTTGCCTTGTCGGTTCAGGCAAGTGTCCCAGCGCGGCACGAGATTGTGGATACCCAGAGCGAAGAACGTCCGTGGTTGGCTGTGGAACCAATCTTCAACGGCGTCCACGACCTCAGCATCGTTAGCGAACCAGTGACCCTCAAGAGCTTTTTTCAATGGCACGAAGATGTGGTAGTCACAGGGTGACAGATTGGGGCTATAGGAGAGATGGTCAAGGTCCTCCTGGCAGAACCTCCACAGCAAATCTTGGTACACTGTTGCCACATGCATGGTTCGTGCAGCAGAATAACCCCATCTGACAATATACCAGGTCGCTTACACTTGATGGCTGCTTTGAGGTTGTGTAACATATTGCAGTATGTGGTTGACTTGACTGTACTGCCTGCATCCAGCCAATCCAACAGCAATAGGCCATTCTCATCGAAGAAATCTGTGAGCATCACTTTTCCAGCTCTTAAGGAGGACTGAGCTTTTTTGTCATGGAGAGTTGAGAGGCATCTATTCTATATTCACCTGCTTTGTGGCCAAATCAAAGTGGTGATACCAAGTTTCATCTGCAGCCACAATCTTGGAAAGAAACTGTCCCTCCTTTGTGCAGTAGCAATGCAGATGCTCCAGGCCGAATTTTCTGCTCCTCCTGGAGATGCTCCATGCCAAAAAAAGCTCAGTCCTCCTTAAGAGCTGGACTGAGGCCGAGTGCCGAGTCTTCTGCTATTTGCCGAGTCTTCTGCTCCTCCTTCTTCCTATTTGCCGAGTCTTCTGCTCCTCCTGGAGATGCTCCATGCCAAAAAAACCTCAGTCCTCCTTAAGAGCTGGACTGAGGCAAAGTCTTGCTTATTCACTGAGTCTTCCGCTCCTCCTGGAAATGCTCCATGCCAAAAAGCTCAGTCCTCCTTAAGAGCTGGACTGAGGCAAAGTCTCGCCTATTCTTCTGCTCCTCCTAGAGATGCCCCATGCCAAAAGAAGCTGTCCTCCTTAAGAGCTGGATAGAGGCAGAGTCTCACCTATTCGCCGAGTCTTCTGCTCCTCCTGGAGATGCTTGCAGATCCATTGTGTGCAAACCTTGCTGTATCCCAATCGGTGATGGAGAATGATGTTAACAGTTCCCTTACTCAAGGACAAAGTTGCCGCAAGCTTGCAGGTAATGATTCAGGTTGTTCACGGCAGCAATCGATTCATGGCGATACACGGCAGCAATCGATTTTATGGTGATGGCCACGTGTGCTTCCCAGGACTCACTATGTCCTTTGCGAAATTCACTACACCAGCAGAACACTGTACACTATGACTGACACTCATTCCCATACACATCCTTTCTACAACAATAAATTTCGACTTCACTAACACTTTCTGCGGTCAAAAATTGCATAACTGCCAGCTGAGCCTGTTTGGATGAATACATGTTGCAACCCTATGTAGTCAACTTGCTTCCGCATGTTTAAACAGCACACCGACACCTACTGCCGATAACAGCCTGCTTCCTGACGTGACATGCCATCTACAGGCACAAATGCACAGCTCTGTGTAATTACACGACGTTATTACACGAGTCTCACAATTCATTTGGGCGATCCTTATATGTTCAGTAACCAATATTTTTTTTTTATTTTAGTTTCCAGTCATTGAGGAGGAATTAACACTCAAATGTGATTGAAACTTGAAATTCCACTGACACAAGCATTTTTTTTAATTGGATGTTTAACAACTACAGTGATCAACTCACTGGTTCATAAGCAGTCGCTCGTCCCTAATTTAGGGCCACTGGTTTCAGGAAAGGGCGAGAGCCGGTGCGATATCTTCTTATTGGCAGGCATTAAAGTGCCTAAAAACAAAGGGTTTTTTTCCTTTTTCTTTCAGTGAAGGCTATCTAATATCCGAAATTTATCCTGTTCTGAAAACGGTCAGTTACACTTTATTAATTCAAAAGAACCACTCCTAAATTTAAAACTTCATAAAAATGAAACAGGAAAACTCCTAAGAGGAAAAAAGAAGCCAAACTGTTCAAGGAAAAATTAAACAAACCTTGAAGTAGAAATATGAGCATCTCGGTGCGATCTTTTTAGCATTAAAAGTTTGAGAAACATATTTTAAAACTGAAGCATTTTCTTTAAAATTTCTAAGCATGATGTATATGACTACTAAAACTCCGGAAGGATGAAAATTTAAGATCTCTTGCTACTAGTTATTACACTGATAATGTAAACAACACCGATCACAGCAGAAGCACATGACATCACAGATGTATGCGACGCGGTAACGGTTGGGTTCTTTTTCTCAGCATGTCCCTAATATGTTATAGAACACTCAGTACCGCCCCGTTGGCTCAGTGGTCTCTAAGGGCTGACTTATGATCATTGGTCCATGAAGGGGTCCGGGTTCGAATCCCGGTCAGGCATGGATGTTGTGTTTGTCTTACGGCACTGGCTCTCTCCCTTCCCTGGAACCAGTGACCCTAAATTAGGGACGGGCGACTGCTTATAGCCCATTGAGTTGCTCACGGTGGTCGTTAAACCTTCAATCAAAAAAAAAAAAACCTGCAATAAAAAAAAACAAAGAACACTTAATCAGTGAGGGGTGACGATGCACGCGCCATTTTTTTCTTTTTTTTTTTTTTTTTTTGATTGGAGGTTTAACGACCACTGCGAGCAACTCAATGGGCTATAAGCAGTCGCCCGTCCCTAATTTAGGGTCACTGGTTCCAGGGAAGGGAAAGAGCCAGTGCCGTAAGACAAACACAACATCCATGCCTGACCGGGATTCGAACCCGGACCCCTTACGGACGAATGATCAGAGGCCAACGCCTTAGACCACTGCGCCACCAGGGCGGCCGCGCCATTTTCAGCGGGTCAGCCAAGGAGGTCAGAAGGGTTAGAATAAGGAATATTGAGGTATCCTCGTCAATGGAGCAATTCCACTTTGCCTGAAGCCTCGAGTGACGGCCGTTAAAGGGTAGGAAAGCTGGTGGGGTTTTTTTTTTTTTTTATTGAAAATTTAACGACCACTGTGAGCAACTCAATGGGCTATAAGAAGTTGCCCGTTCCTAATTTAGAGTGGCTGGTTCCAGAGAAGGGAGAGAACCAGTGCCGTTAGACAAATACAACATCAATGCCAAACGGGATTCGAACCCGGACCCGTTTCGGACGAATGGTCAGAAACCATCACTTAGACCACTGAGCCAGCTGGGCGGCCTGGTATGGTTTCGAAGGCTATATTTTCTTATGGCACTGGCTCTCTTCCTTCCCTGGGATCAGTGGTATTAAAATAGACGTCACAGGGAGGTAAACCATCGTAGCAGACGTCCTGGTGATCAACTGGCGTACAAGCACTGCTCGGATCTGCATTGTGGAGCGTTAGGGAAGATGGTGTCATGTGATTTTTTCGGCTGAAGTAACCGAAGCGGGAGAGATAATTGTGTGTCCTATTATAGATTACCGTCTGAACGAAAGAAGTGAGATCAGAATTATAAAAATTTAATTCAGAAGCGCCAAAATTTGTGGCTATCACGTATGTTGACATTGATGACCGGAAACGAAGGAACATATATTGGAGTGTGCAGTTTATAATTTGTAACAGGTATGTTTATAAATTTACTGATGCATTATCTAAAAAACTCTATGAAGATCTTTAGACTAGAATGAACCTGTCTTATGAGTATGTATTCATCATCATCATCATCATTGTCAACCATTATCAATCCACTGCTGGACGAAGGTCTCCCCAAGTTTCCTCCACAACGGTCTGTCTTGTGCCAGTCTCCTCCATGTCACCCCTGCATACTTTCGAATTTCATCCACCCATCTCCCATGTGGTCTTCTTCTGGGTCTTTTCCTGTCCCTTGGAATCCAATCTAAAATTTCGGCTGTCCATCGATGATCTGTCCTTCTGGCAGTATGTCCAGCCCATTGCCATTTCAGGGATTTAACTCTGATCATGATGTCTTCCACTCTTGTCATTTTTCGGATCCACGAGTTCCTCTTATCTCTTCTGGTTACACCAAGCATGCACCTCTCCATGCTGCTTTGAGTTGTCTGCAGCCTTTGTATGTCTCTTTTAGTTAAGGTCCACGTCTCTGCACCATACGTAAGCACTGGAAGGATGCATTGATCAAAAACTTTTCTTTTAAGACATAATGTATTATGTCTTAAAAGAATAATACATACTCTTTTAAGAGTATGTATTATGCTGTTCTTTATCGTGAATGTATCCACTGCTATAGGAGAGTTAATATCTTATGGAACCTTCATACGTTGGGTTCCCAGGCCGATTTTGGAAAAATGATCTCATGATAACATTCACCAGTTTATTATTATTGTCATTAGTACATACAAGGTATAGAGACTTAGTGCTACTCGCCAGAATTATTATTATAGCCTTACCTGTGTAAATCTGAGGATTTTACCTTAGCTTAAGTTTTAGGATGGGGAATATCTAAATTATTGAAAGGTAAACTTTTAAATAAAAGAATTACCCAGAGATGACAGGATTTTTTTTATCTTAATTAACTGTGTGAATACGCTGTTAGTACAGTTATAGCGTCTAAAAGGAAGTGTGCCGTGCGAACTCAAAATCTGCGTTCGAAATATGTCCCACGCCGCATCGCGGCGCTGCAGACGGCGTCTGTGTCAAAGATTGTGTGTACTGTTGTGCAATGTGAACCAAACAACAGGGGTTGGATTAGGATATGTACGATTTTCTTAAGTGTGTGATTATGGAAACACATTTTATGGTTCAGTGAAATGTCTACGTCTGGCGCAGAGTGCAGCGTCGGCAAATGTAATTGAAAGTATAATTATGCGTGATTTAAATTGATATGCTACCTCCTCGAAGAATGCCTACCAAAAGGCTAACAAATGGCTTGTATGTGCCAAGTAAAGAAGTGCTGTTTGGAAAATTTAAATGTATGTCACTTAGTAGCGGCTAGTGGTAAGCTGAGTCGAATCTGACGAAAAAGACAGGCTACGGTGCGAAATAGTCACGTGCACAACTTAGTGCTGTCGCCAAGTCAATCGGTTGAACAGCCATTGCGTTTCATTGTTGGTTCACATTTGTTTGTATTGAGTGAGTGTTCCGTTTATTGCCATTTGGATACACGTATAGTTTTGTAAGGTAGGTATTATTATATTTCTAAAGGTAAGGTTAATTCTTAGTAAACGTTTTATTTAGTTTTAGTAATAATTATAGGTTTAATGAGTAGATCTTAGTTTCACACGTGTTGAAATCTGTTCATGTCTCGTGAATAGTGAAGTATAAAGAAGTGAGTTATTCTGTAGTGTTGAATTCTTATTTCAAATAGAATAATTAATATATTTTGCCAATGCCGATTCACATAGAGCTTGAATATTACCAGAAATCAGGGCAACTTTTCAGGAAATTAGCCTTCGTAATTTGTATAACATTTGCATCTCCAACAATCGTTAGCCCTTTCTTTACGAAATTAATGCTTGAACTGTTGTTGCATTGTAATGTGTCTCTGAATTAAAGAGTACATTTTTTAATTTCGTAACTTAATGCAACTGTGATATAGCATTTGTCTGATTGAATTTACTAAAGCTGTCTGAACAGTGTGGACAGATTATGTTGAAAAACTTGCATGATCAACTTTATTCTAACTGTACAAAACATAGGGAACTACTTTCGATTAAAAATTTCATATCTAGTTCTTCACTTGTATTAAAAGGTGTAATTCTTTTTACAGGAATTGCCAAAATTTGCCATGCCACAGTGTTGCAGTGTTAGTGGCTGCTAGTTAAATTATAGAAGTCAAAAGGAGACTTACAACTTTTGCCATACCAATTGTCTTATACAAAATCTGCTGCATACATTTAAAAGTTTGCATACATTTAAACAGACAAAGTTCTGATTTTAGATTTCCTTGTTCATTTTCCGTGGAATGTTTGTGTATGAGTAGCTTGAAAACTAAATAGGAAAACATAACTCTCCTCAGCTGGAAAATACTCTTGAACAACTTAGTGAAAGCCAAACATGACAACTGAAATTATTTGAAATCACGTGAAAGGAAAATTAAGAAGTTGAAAGTCTGAACGCTTAGTTTGTGTGCCTCTCCTTAGTGCATAGTGTGCACAGAGTAAGTCCTGAGATAGGAAAAAGAGTTCAAACTTATCAAATATTTTATATGCAAAAGTGTATAGCCAGGTTGGTTAAAGTATTGAAATGTATTTTTCTTCTGTAATAAATGAAGATAACATTTCTGAAAAGTTATCTTTGAAACTGGAAAGTAAAGATCCGTCATATTTGGTTTAATTTTATTTGAAACTTGTATACCAGGAAGCAGTACTTCAGTTAGCTTCTCGTAACATATTTCCAATCTTTTTTCTGCTTCATCACATATTCACACAGTGATGCGGAGTGGTTGGTGGCATTCTGTACTGAAGATTTGTATTTAATATTTGGTGGTGTCTTTTTTTTTTTTTTCAAATTGGAACTAATACTGTTTGTGCAGTGGTTGCCCGTCTTCAAAATGGACCAGAGGTCCTCATTTACTAGCAGGTTTGATTTCATCTGTCAAAATTCATTTGAAAATCTATGGACTATTTTCTTTCCGTGGAAGATGATGCTGTACTCCTTCGCGTCATGGGGTCCGGCTAGTCCTCAACGACACCATACCCGTACGAATTCCATGTCACTTATTTTCAGATTAATAAATGTTAGCAGTAATATTGTAGCATTTTTGTTTATGTTTCAATACTGTACCAAAAAATTCCAGGAAATTTCTCTTATTTTTCATACTTACCACTATGACTTCATTGCCATAAAATTTTTGATAAAAACACCTGTGAGAAATTAACTGAAGTGTTACTGTGTGTGTGTGTGTGTGTGTGTCAGAGCTGAGTTCGGGCTGAATTTCAAGATCCCGAGCCTGAAGTATGTCAGCTCGAACGAGCCCGAAAAACTATGATTAACCTGTTAAGCATTGAAAAAGTCTTCCAGACTTCCACTCTTTCCTACCCATGCAATTAACTGATGTCTTTCTCAACTGCGGAGTGGAGAAGGGATGTCTATCTATTTCTATAGTTACCTTTAACCATTCATTTATTCCCGAAATGTTTTTTTTGGGGGGGGGACATCTGGAGGCACAACAAACTACGTCGTATGTTGCTCAATAGAATTAGCAGGGAGCTGCCCCTTTGAGGTAGGGAGCAAAATTCCGTCAGCTTGCTATCTACTATCTATGCTTCTTAAAACTTATCCTTGGCAGAAATCCTGTAATTCATGGCCTATGGTATTTTGTTATCCAAGCCCGGAATGGATAGCCCTGCAGAATTCCTACTCCCCATTTGACCCAGTTGCTGAAGAATTCTCTTTCACAACTAGAAAGTGTAAAAAGTCTCGTGTGCTAAATTATATAAAATCACATTAAAAGAAAAAGGAAGAAAATTCTTCCCCCTCTCCAAGCCCGAACTCCAGTAAGTATTACACAGCCAGCGCCCGGTTCGGGCCTCGGCCCTGCTCAGCACTGGTGTGTGTGTACTAGTGCTTAGCTTGACATTTATAGTAGGTATATTGAAAGTAAAAATTTAATTTTACTATAATGAGCAAATTTGGCTTCTAGTAAAGAATGTTAGTAAAATGTATAAATTCCCTAGTGTTATGAAAAACTACTAACCAATTCTGCTTAATTCCTTTAGAAATGTGTGGGAAATATTTATTTATACTGTTAAAATGTTGTCTAATCTAAAAAGTGATATCAAATATGTTTTATAAAAAAGTAGATCACAGTTAGGTATGAACATTACAAGAATAGATTTTAGGTAAAGAAAATAATTGACATAACTCATACATAAAATATTCAGATGGTAACACACACTGGAGGATCTAAAGCTGAGATAATTTTGATGTAACTTGTGATGATTCAAACTATTTGAAACAGATGTCTTAATTTCTGCCATTGGTTAGCAAGAATTCTTTTTTTATTTTGTTGTGTGTATCTATAACTTTGTTGCAGATGCTATCACATAAAGGAAGTTTGGGTAACAATCTGAAGCTGAATACTGTTTAGCTTGTGATGACTTCCTTCTTTCAAACTATTTGAAACAGACATTTGAGGTACATTTATGTAAAAGAATGGACCCATTTGTTTATTTTTAATAGTATTTTTTACTTTGTTCCGCTTGAAGATACAAGACAAATTCATAGTCAATAGGTAAGTTGATTCTTTATCCAAATGTAGTATTTATGCTAATTTTTAAAACAAACTAAAAAATTAATTTCTGAATTGTAGCAAAGTGCTTTAATAATATGAGGGTGGATCAAAAAGTTAGTTACACTGTTGAATAAAAAAATCAAAGATATACTCAGGGGATGTATGTTGGTTTACATCATTAATTCATTTTTCGACATAGTCGCCTAAGGACTGTAAACATTTATCAGAACGTGCGATTAACTTTCCCATACCTGTACAAGAAAAGTCCAGTTTGGTGCAACTAGTTAAGGACCGCACTTTTCACAGCCTCATCCGTTGGGAATCACTGTCCACTAAGCTCCTGTTTCATTTTACCGAACAAATGGTAGCCGCATGGGGATAAGTTGGGGCTGTAAGGTGGATGCTGCCACACCTCCGACTTGAATTAATGCAGCAATTCCCTTAGTTTTCCGTGCTGTGTAATGTTCTTGGACATCAGTGTGACACCTTCGCTCAACTTACCCCGGCATCTGTCCTTAATTGAATTTCGCAAATTTAATGGTGTTTGGCAATATGAGTCACTTGATGGTTGTCTCTTTTGACAGAAATTCTGTGTAAACAACAGATTCACAGTCATCATGACCACTCCCGCAGACAGAGACAGTTGGACTTTTCACGTCTTCCTTGTTGGGGAGGTGACATGTTTCCATTCCATGGACGATCGTTTGATTTCAGTTACGTAACAGTAAATATGTGATTTCAGATTGCTTATAGAGATATATTTCCCACGTATAATAAGAAGAAATATTTCTTCCCCAGTGTTTACCTGTATAACTGGGAATTTGCTAAGCATCGACCTGACTCTAAATAGCTGAGCTACGATGAAGCAAGGCTCGCTTTGACTGGCGAAAATCTGATATGAAATGTAAACTAGAACAATCTGTAGGATGCATAATGCTGTATTTAGTTCCAGAACAATCTGCTGATATACCAAATGTCTTCCACATATTCCTGGTCCAAGAAGCCCCATCACACGTAATGAAATTAACAAACAGACCTGCATTTTCAGTGAGAATAACAGCTTTAATAATTAATTTTGCAAGCAAAGTTCCACTTATATTGTTACTTGTGGCAAAAACACCAATTATTTGGGTCCAATCTCCATTTAATGGCTGAAACACCATTACCAGTCCGTGATTACATGGGGTATACTTAACAGTTTTTGAAGTGTATGGCTCAATATGAACAAACCCTAATATTTCACCAGATGATTTTGCATGCAGTTTTTCTGTAAGCTTCACTTCATCTATTAATATACCACCATGTCTTGCAAAAGGCTCCATTTCACTTGTTTTCTTTGAAATAGTTTCAAACGTCAGTGCATTGAATCCAAAACTGCTGTTGTAATTTGAAATATACTTTCTAATAGTTGTTCTATTAGGTAGGATCATGATTTTGTGTTTCCGTATGTGCTCGTACAATTTTGGACTTTTTATGTGCATTAGTAAGCATTCAAGTAACCATTCTTTGGTATATGACATACCTCTTGCAGATTTCTTTTTTGCTGCCTTATAACAATGAATAACCATTTGCTGCTGCTTAATGGGTAATTCTGCTATTTTTTCATTAATGGAAAGTTCTGTAAAATTCCTTTTTTTTTTTTTTTTAAGTTTAATTAGAGAGCGAAATAACTAGTTTCTTCAGCCTGTTGATTTTCCGAACTGTATTTTGATACTTATTTTTAAATGTAGCCTTTCTTCTATGATAAGCTATTTTGTGCAAAAGTAAGCGCTGCAGATACTTACATCTGAGGCAAGTCTTTGTTGTTCCTTTCGTTACACAATTTTTGCTGTACAAATTATTCTAAAAAATAACTCCACTTTCAAGGTACTTCATGTTATTTTCAAATTCTGAAATGGAGCCTGTGCCATGACATACTGTTAGCCTATCAGTGTCTCGAATAATGGATTTTGATTCATCTTTAGAAGTAATATTAGAAACTGAGTTAATTTTTATTCCACGTAAATACACTTTACAGGTAACCTCTGGTTAACTTTTGGTAACAACAACCAGTTTTTCTGTTGTCAATGAATTTGACAATTCACATTTGAATGAATGAACATGGAAAATTATGCACTTTGAATTATTTGCAGGAATTTGCTTACCCCAAAATTCTGAAGGCTGTGATATTCAGAAGGCAGTTTCGTGTAACTCTTTGGGAAGTAAATTCCAAGCTATTTAAATTACCATCAGGCTTATCATCGGTTTCCCTAACTTTCCTGTATTTTGCCAGAGGTTTTGACAAATAATGGGGAAGGTTTGGAAATATTGTTGGAATTGCATCTGGTGTCAAGATGGGCCGATCTCTGGGTATTAACACAGTCTCCTCATTTATTTTATGCAAAATTTCGAACCACAAATCTCTCAAAGTGCAGTTCACATACAGCACTAAATTTGTCGTAAGTTTTTATTTGCACCGGGAATCAATCTTTGCCACTGCTGTAAAAGTTTTATCATTTTTGGGTATTCCAAAGAGTGACGGCTTACTGTTTTTGTACTGAGTATTGCAACCTGGCACAAAACTATGGTTATTTCTCTTCCGCATAATGAGCTAAGTATAACTTATATACAATATTTAGGTAATCCACATTCCTTCTAAAACCTAAAACATAACACGTTTTCGTCTAAATTACCGTTCTTTTCACTGTAAGCAACACGAATTTAGTTTCCCGCTCCCATCACAGTAAGAAAGAGGGAAGGGAAGGCGATCGGAGCGCCATCTACGAAGGGGACAAATTTCGGTATCCACGCCAATCATTACGTACGCTAGGCGCTCGGCACACTTTCCTTCTAGACGCTATAGTACAGTTAAGCTGGTGGCTGTGCTGGAATGAAGAATTTCGGGTTCCTTTCAAGCAAAAAACATTCCTCTTCCTACAATATTGTTCAGGAAAATTGAATATGGAATATCATATGGGACCCCACAATTGCCCAATAACTTTAATTTATCAGAATAAAACTGCTTTTGATCACCAGATAACCCACTTACGTAGCCCATTCAATGTATCTTTGGTCTCACTTGTACGTAGTTGTACACCAGTTGTTCTGTAAGAAAGCAGCAGACGAAAAAGTGACGCGAACCGTGGCTTCGTGACGTGAGTGCGTACGGTCCGCGTCAGCCTCGGTACGGTCTATAGCCCATCGAGTTGGGTTTTTTTTCTTTTTTTTTTTTTATTGGAGGTTTAACGACCACCGTGAGCAACTCAATGGGCTATAAGCAGTCGCCCGTCCCTGACTTAGAGTCACTGGTTCCAGGGAGGGAGAGAGCCAGTGCAGTAAGACAAACACAACATTCACGCCTCACCGGGATTCGAACCTGGGCCCCTTTCGAACGAATGATCAGAGGCCATCGCTTAGACCACTGCGCCACCGGGGCGGCCCCCCATCGAGTTAATCAAGGTGGTCGTGAAACCACCAGTAAATAAATAAAAAAGAAGTCACATTAATAAAGTCGATTTGTAAGAAAAGGGAGTACTGCCCTGATGGTGCAGTGGCATCTGACCATTCGTCCAAGATGGGGTCCGGATTTGAATCCCGGCGTGGAATGGATTTTGTGTTTGTCTTACGATACTGGCTTTCTCCCTTCCCTGAAACCAATGATCCTAAATTAGAGTCCGGCGACTGCCTTTAGCCCAATGAGTTGCTCATGGTGATGGTGGTCGTTCCCGCAGTAAAGAAAAATTGTTTTTTGGCACTGGCTCTCTTCCTTCCGTAGAATCAGTGACCCAAAATCAGGAACGGGCGTCTGCGTATATATTGAGTTGTTCACATTGAGCGTTAAACCAGTAATAAGCAGCCCTTGTTGCGCAGTGGTCTAAGCAGTGGTTTCTGATCATTCGTCTGAGATGGGTCAGTGTTCGAATCCCGCGGTGAGTCATGGATGTTGTGCTTGTATTACCGCGCTGGCTCTCTCCCTTCCCTGGAACAACTGGCCCTAAATTAAGGACGGGCGACTGCTTATATAGCCCACTGAGCTGCCCACGATGCTCGTGAAACCTCCAATAAAAAAAAAGGAAGAAATTCTTCTTCAAAACTAATGTCTAGTGCGCATTAACAAAAAAAAAGCATCCTGCAGGAGTCATATGCATATTTGGAGAGGGGGGACCCGTCCCTAATTTAGAGCCACTGGTTCCAGGGAAGGAAGAGAGCCAGTGTTGTAAGACAAACACAACATCCATGCATCTGCGGGATTCGAACCCGGACCCATCTCAGACGAATGATAAGAATTAAGCCATCGCTTAGGCCACTGCTCCACCGGTGCGGCTATGTATAACCTTCTTCCTGTTTTTGATCTTGCATGATTTATATAGACAAAGAAATAATTATTCCCTACATTTATAGAAAATTTTGCTTACATTTCCTTATGTTGTTATTTTTAACTTTCGCCTTTTGTTAGTTTCTGTTTTTTCTGCTGCCTGAATGCGATTTGGACTCTTTTTTTCAGTTCTCAATATTGCTGGTAGATTGGTTATTCATTTTCTTTGTGACATTAGGCCTGTATAATGATCAGTGATGTTTCAGTTCGACACTTCTTGAAATGATTTTTTTTTCTTTTTCTTTTTCATAATTCTTTTTTTTTTTTTTTTTTGGAGGTTTAACGACCACCGTGAGCAACTCAATGGGCTATAAGCAGTCGCCCGTCCCTAATTTAGGGTCACTGGCTCCAGGGAAGGGAGAGAACCAGTGCCGTAAGACAAACACAACATCCATGCCTCACCGGGATTCGAACCCGAACCCCTTTCGGACGAATGATCAGAGGCCATCGCTTAGACCACTGCACCACCGGGGCGGCTTTTCATAATTCATCTGAAACTCATTGTTTCTCTGTAGCCTAGTTTTGTTCTTCTAAAAGTACTGAGAATGTTTTATTTGTTATTTTAAAAGTACTGAAAATGTTTGTTTTTGTTCTTCTAAAAGTACTGAGAAAGTTTGTTTTGTTCTCCTGTTTCTTTTTATTCATTTTGTTTTCGCAAAATCAAGTTACCCAGAATATATCGACTCTGGCCGTATTTTGAGCGCAGTACTTCTGTGGATGTCAAATGCGCCAAAGTCTAACAAATGCGTAATATCCATCCTACCAAACGCAGGTAAATATTTTTTTATGGTTGTGTGTATTTTTCTTATGACATCCTCTTATCTGTTATGAATCGACAGTGAGATTTCATGATTTCTAACTTTTAATTTATTCATTTACCGTCGAGAGTGCCCCTTTTGGGAAAATGTAGAACTACGCATCAAAACAGACAACAGGTGACCGTCAAGCATCGGGAGTCGGGACAGCGGTTCATCAGTGGGTGTTATTATTTACGGCCTTGAGTAACGGCAGGATCTATGTAAATTAAAAGGAGGAAAACATCGGCTGATGACAGTTGATTGCTGCATTTTTACGTCTATGTAATTTTTCCGCGGAGGAAGCGCACCAAGTAAGTGCATTTTTTATTTCTAATTTTAGAACAATTCATCCCTACTTTGTTACATCTGTTCCATCCTTTAATTAATTATGTCTCGATAAAAAGAAAAAAATATATATATGAGGAAACTGGCAGAATTAAAGCTTCGGTTTCCTGTTTGTCCACTTCAGACGTTTGCCTTCGAATTTCTAAAGCAATTCTTAAAATCATTTGACGCAGTTATCTGGATTTAAAGTAGGGAACTGATGTTAATGGTTGTCATATTCACTGCTGAAAGCTTTTAGGTAACTTTTAGATGTTAAATTACCCTTTTACCTTTTTTTCTTTTAATGGTTATAATGTGGATTCAGAAAGGTAATTACTGTGTAGCTATTTTGCTTTCTAAATCTTAATTAAATTGTAAGTAGTCAGGATTTATTCATCCATTTCCAAGTACAGGGATTGTTGCCAATGTGGTAAAGTTTAAAACTGAAATCCGAAGGAAAAGTTCTGCATGTTAAATAAATAAATGAAAACGTAAAACAAAACTCAGCTCTTGTAAGGTTGGACCATTCTAATCATAAATGATTCTAATGATAGAATCAGTTTGTTGGATAAGTACTAGATGATTCCCTGATGGATTGACCATTTTATAATTATTTACACACTGAAAAGTAATGCAGACCTGTAAATTGTTGTAGTTAACAAGACCAGTATTTGGAGTGAATGGAATTCAGGTATTGTGATTGTGTAAAGGGAGTTTTTAAAAGTGTACACATTGAAGTTTGGAGGTTATTAATCCTTTACATTAAGGTAAACAGGCTTAGTGAAATGCCCACAGGCAGAATCTTTTTCAGAAGTCAGTAACGTGGAAAGGAATACCTAAAAATTGTGTGCAAAGTAAATGGTTGCCTAAATGTTAATTTTTCCATAAAATTTATTGTTCTGTATTGCAGCAAAGTGAAGTTTTAGAAATGAGTCAATTTGAGATTTTGATAATACTGCAAATCAGTATTTAGTTGCAATAGTCAAATAGCTTTTCCCTGATAAGAAATGCTCGAGAAACTAAAACTATTTTATTTCATTCGGACCTTTTATATTAATTTCCTGCCAATACATTTTTTCATTAATTCACTGTGAATCGAATCGCCTGAAAATATGTTTATCAGTTTAGCTTAGCTTGAAGTTATTGATGATAATCGATGATTAGTATTTCTTTACAGAATTTGTCCGAAATATTCGTAGTCGTTATTGCATACATCAGAAGTAGTTCAAGTGATTAATTTTTTTAGTTTTTTCTTATGAATAAATGAATTTATTATCATTGTATGATAAAATTAAAGAAAAGAGTGCAGTTGTATTTTGTCAATCTAAAGGAATTCTGCCTTCGAGTTTTAAGTGCCGCTTGGGACATGAAATGATGTTAGAACTAGGTAAACAAGACAGATGAAGATGTAATCTATATAGTTATCATTCTGAAAAACCACTTCGTCCATACAGTTATTTAACAGGTAGCAGGCTTTCTTTTACTTCTGTCAGCCTTTTCATTTATTCATGGGCAAATGAATTAACAACAATGAAATTCTGTGAAAAAGAAATATTTCTAGAGTAACGGCTGTTGACTGGTCAAACTACATGCAAGAAATTTGTGCTAGTGCATTATTAAAGTGTGAGAATGTTATAGGTGGTCTAAACACTCATGTTGAAATAGATGAATGTGATCATGTGTAGAGGATTTTAGGAAGGGAATATCTGACCCCAGGTCTTAAACAACCCTTTGAAATAGGAAGCTAGGAGATTTGGGCTAGAGTGCCTGATAGGAAAGTGACACGGAAGCGAAGTAGAAAGGGGAGGAAGACTCTCTTATTTATTACCGCGGGAGGGGCAGTACCTGGGGGGTCCGACGGCTTAACGTGCCCATCCGACACACGGTGGATATTTAGTCGATCGAGCGTTTGTACCTTCATGGGATCGAACCTGAGGTCCTTTCCGTGTTAGTCACAAATGTTGCCCACTATACCACCCGCGGCCCGAAATAGATGAATGGCTTTTTAGCTGCCCTAAATACAATTGAGGATGAGATTTGCCCCAGCAAAGTATATTCTGTGGCATTTGCAGAGAAACAAAAGAGTGCTTTCTAGTTGCTGTACCTGACCAATCTGCTACTACTCTGTGCAAAGTTATTCGTCAACGAATTGCTCCATGCACTACAATAATTTTTGATGAATGGAAAGTGTGCCAAAATTTAAAAAATGAACCAAAATAAACTCATTTAACAATTAATCGTGCATTAGAATTCATTAACAGTGATAACAGTGAACATACTTGGGGCATTGAAAGTTTGTGGGAGAAAAGCAAAATCGAAGAACAAAAAAATGTGGGGCATCCATCAGCAGATCGCTCAATGTTAGGTAGTTATTTATGTAAATTCGTGAATTCATGTGGAGAGAAAAGGTGAAAGCAGCAAATAGTGATGCCTTTGATCAAATTTTATCTGATATTGTATCATACTGGCCTCCTAATGATCATCTAGAATTAACTGTTTACTTCTGTTATTTAATGAAAGTTTAATTTCGCATATGCTTTATATGATTTTATTCTAATATGAATATCAAAAATCTATATAAAATTTTCACTCTTTAAGTGAACATTGTTATTTTGTTCTTTACAATGGGTATTTTTAGAAGTAAAAAAAAAAATGTGTAAATGTATTGAAAAGAAAAAAATGTATTTAATGAAAACTACTTTTGTTTATATTTATGAACCAGACAAATTCTGTAAAAGAATACTACTGATCATCGATAACTTGAAGAAACTAAGCTGATAAACATATTTTCAGGTGATTCGCTGTGAATTAATGAAAAAATGTGTTGGTGGGGAATTATTATAGAAGGTCCTTTCATTCAGAATTTAAATGTCATTTAAATGCTTTTGAATTTTTAAAAATAATGGTCAGAGAGTATAATAAATAATTTGAAATCAATATTTTTTTTATTTTGCATTTAGTTAATTGATTAAACGTTAACTCCCTCCTCCGTAGGATGTTTTGACCAATAGACATTCTGCTCTTACTAATTCCTGAAGCAATTATATTGTACTAGGGGCTTCACTAAGTGATTATTTAGGTGACTGTAGGGGGGGGGTGATCATGTCAACTTTGGACATGAGTAATTCTGCCACATTCAACTTAATTTCTGAAACAGGGGTACATATAACATATTTGTTTGAAACTCAATTTGTAAATTGAAAACAGTTTTAAGAAAAATTTAGTGAATTTGTGATGGGAGTTTTTTCATTGATATAATTAAACCACATAAAATTGAGTCAGAAAGACGACAATGGTTTTTGTAAAGCAAAAAACTTTTCACATCAATTTGAGATGAAACTATCTGGAAGAAAACAGATTAAAAAAAAAAGTGCAACCTTCAGCTTACGGAATACCACACAATACAGCCTTGGAAACGAAACGGGGAGGGCGTTAAAAATGCGTCCAAGATAAAGCTATCTGGAAGTTAAAATAAAATGTGACAGTCAACTTCTGAAATATCGCATGGCCACGGAAACAGAAGAAAATGTTGCCAATGCTTAACAAATGTGGATTTTGTAAAAAAAAAAAAGTCAGCGTTAATCTTACTTAAATTGAAATATCTGGAAGTCAAAAAAAGGTAAAATTGCGAACATCAGAATGCTTCAAGATATGACCTTAGAAAACGATAGACAAAAATGTAAAAATGTTTTTAAAAAAAAAAAAAAAAAAAAAAAGCCTTGTCAATCTAATTGATGTAAAGCTATCTGGACGCAAAAAAAAAAAAAAAAAGTTGTGATGTCAACTTACAGAAAGCTGATGGCTGCAAAAACAGGGAAAATGCTTGAAAATATAGCTCTTGTAAAAAAAAAAAGAAAATAGTCTTAATCTAACTTTCAGTTAGATAAAAGTTTAGTTTGGCCTCCATGCCAAAACAAAAGAAAAAAGTTTGACCATTAGCTTTCGAAATGGCACACTAAACGTGGGTGATGCCTTAAAAGTGCACAAAAATATTGCTTCCTAGATTCAAAGCTAAAAAAAAGCAATTATATCTTACAAAGTTGAAGTTTTATGTTTGAAAACTATGGAAGAATGAAAACTAACATAAACTAGGGGTGGAAAATTGTTGCCTGTGTGATCTATTGATTACAGCTTTATGTCTGTAGTGGGAGCAGACATTAAAAATGCTTGAAAATCTCCCTTCCTTTGTTTTAAAATTTAATGAAATCTTATAAACAGTTGATGCTAAGAAAATAGGAAACCAGTCTGCACACCTTTCCGAGAATCTGCTGTGGGCGTCACCGTGTCGCACTGTTTGTAGGTTTTTATAATCACTTGAATTGGCATCATGCCAAACAGAACAATGAGTGTGATTCAATAAAGTAGTCTGGTGCCCAAATGGTTATACACAAATGATGGGTTCTCAAGGAAGTCCCGAATGGCTGTATATGAAAGTGCGATTGTTCCTGCTCTGATATATGGCAGTGAAATCTGGGTGTGTTATAACGAGGACTGGAGTTTGACTTGTGGTTTTGTTCCTGTGCTCTGGAATTCTCTTCCTTTGGGTCAGCAACCTTAAGTTTAGGAATGGAAAACTGCTAAATTTTTTATCATCGTGGAGTTCAACAAACATGATCCGGAGGGGGGATTTAAGTTGCGGATTTGAGCATTCCTACAAAAAGTATTTTATGTATACTGATTGAACAGCAACAATGACATCACTACAATTATCAGGGGTACATCTAGGAATTTTAAATTGGGGAGTGCTGAAAAAGTTTGGGGGAGCTGGATAAAGACAAATTGTTTGAAGGCTGTAAAGTTTTATAGTGAAATAGTTTAGCTTTAAACCTAAGATTAAAAATGAAAAACTATTGATGTCATGATAGTTAGCAGCAATCAGACATGTCTGAATTTGCTGCATTTGGTGTTTCTCATGTAATATCAATCACATCAGAAAACTTGAAAATTTCATTGCCCTGTATCTTTCCATTTCCCGCTCCAGGGTGATTAACTTCGGATGTGATAGATATTACGTGAGAAACACTAAATACAGTCAATTTAGAGATGTATGTGTTATATTATGGTTGTTGTTTTTTTCTTTATCGTTTTGTTAGGTCGGTGTTGTATTAAATTAATAGGGAGAATTGTTCCCTCTGGTTATGAACTTATTAGTAGCTTCCACCAGTCCAGAATAGTACTAATGCTTGGACACCTTATTCAGATTCTACTCTCCTCAGAGGCATGGCAAAGTTTTATTTTGCTGTAAACAGCTGCGTCAGCGAGACTGTTTCAACTTTTTCACTATCATCCACACTCCCATCCCAATTTGCACTTATAACTGTTAATGGTCAAAGTCCCCTGTGGCTTCACATTGCATAACAAACAAGATGCACTATGAAAAGTATACATTGCTAAGTCATTAGAAAATCCAAGACAAAGTCTAGGAACTTAAGCTTTAAGCTTTTAAACTCTGCGTATGATTTAGTAGTTGGGTCATTCCACGTCACTTCATCGAGGCCATGTAACCCACCATCTCAGATTTTGATGAAATTTGGCATGGAGGCATACTTCACCAAGATATAGAAAATGACCAAATTTTAACTTCCTACACCTCATAGTTTATGCGATACAATGCTCTAAAGTTTCACTGAACATCAATCTCGCACGTAGAGCGACGGAGTACCACTTTTCACAAAATGCTGCATAACTGTAGTGCCCTTTAGTTTAGAAGAAAGAAATTGTGTACCCTTATGCAAAAGAGCTTCCAGAATAAGAAATAATTTTAAATTTCATTGAAAGCACTGAATAAATAAATGAAATATAGTGGTAAAGTGAAAATTTAAGAAAAAAAACTTGATATTCTATATTAGGCTCTACAGAAAATAGCAGAGGTATGAGGGAGCTCTTTTTAATGTATATTGGTCTTTGACATATATTGTCACATAACAAGAAAAAAAAAGTGGCTTTCAGCTTGCTTTTGGAGTTGTGTGCAAATATCTGAAATGCGTGTGGGGTTCCACGTCGTCAATTCAACCACTTTTTTTTTATTAATTATTACTCATCTCTGACATTCAAGAAATTTTACAAGGAGATATAACTAACAAGGACACAAAAATATAAAAAATTATGTTTACTTACACCATATAGTTTCAGAAATACCATAATAACAAATATGACGAAATGGCTAGTTAGCTGTACCCCACAACAAGTTAGGTGAGCATATGCAACAAACTGCTTAGTCATACTCACTTATGGTACATAGATATATTTTTTCATAATTAGTTTTAACTTGAAAAAGAGAAACACAAGCAAGTAGTTTTGCACTGTTCACAAATATTTACATTGATGTTTTTAATATGCCATGATCAACTCATGAGGATGGAGACCTTATAATTCAGCCACTTAGTTTGACAGGCTTTATCGCCAGTGGGTGTCTGTAGACACCCACTGGTGATATTCGATTTTATCAATGGGATCACAATCTAAATTTATGCAACTATAACTGATTCACATTTGTACTTTTTGGACACTGAACAATACCAAAGCATGCACTTTGAATCCTTACTGCTGTAGACAAGACTATTGATAAAGTCCTGATGTGATTCTTCAAAGTGTGCTGCACTAATCAAAAGTTAGACATTTTGATGTATAGTGCACACACATACAGAATGGGTTCCAGAGGAGCCCGCAAGAATGCACCATTTTGGATGAAGAGCACAAAATTTAGAAAATCCTACTTTTTCATTAGTATGTCTTTGCTTAAATTGTTGATATAATTCTTTCAAATCGCACAGAATAAGTATTTTCTGAGCATGGACGTTTCTAGCACCACTTACTTTGTCCTTCATTCCTGGCCTAGAATAGTTATCATTCCTGGCCTAGAATAGTTATCTTCATAAAATTCTATAATCTGTTTTATGGCATCTTGTGAAAGTTTCTTACCATGGCTGGGTTCGAGAACTGATATAATGCCTTTATCTTTTGCTAATTTTCTTGCCTGATGTACTGTGTATTCTGAAACTTCAAGCTGTTGTGCTACTTTTTTCTGGACCATGATCGGGGGAGCCATTGTTAATATCTGAATATTTTTTTTTATGACTAACAGTAGGTATCTTTTCTTTCATTAAAGCAACAAGTTCATCCAAATCATGAGCTTTTAGTTTTAATTCATCTATGGAGTATTCATCATCACTGTCCTTAGTAGAAGACTGAGCTGTAAAGCCATGCTCCAAAACACAAGATATTTTACTCTGCATAGCTAACTTTGCTTGAAGAAGTTTTCTTTTTCCATATGGTGGTTTACATGGGATGGTAAGGAATATAATTTTAACGGTGACAATTCTAAATCAGATAAACTTTCATTTACTTCTTTAGCAGCACATTCTTTAATAATAAAATCATCAGGGACAATTTCACTATCATCAGTCTCACTTAAAACTTCATCTTCTAAGGTTGTCCTAATTTAGATGCTTTCCAATGACACTGAGGACATAATTTTTGATCTGGGCATACACTGATGTTTTTAGATTGCAGCTGTTGGGCTATTTGTATACTGACTTGATGCAGGAACCTCTTCAACAGGTTTTTTCACAGCATGGTCACCAAAAGGGTTGCAAAAAGTTACTTGGTAGGTTTCATATTTCTTCAGATAACATTTGTGATGTAAACATACTGAGATTATATCTTTATGTGGAATATTAGGTCTTAAAGAAATAAGTTCCTTGTCAGGAACAAAAAATTCTTCACTACTGAGAAACCCTTTTGTCTTCACATAACTTGATTTATTGCATTCTGTATTAGTAAGTGATCCAACACTACACTGGTCCATTATCTTTTTCCCTGATTGAGGTTGACAAACTTGTCCCAAAGTCAGATTAACACAGAGCAGCCAATATACAAAAAAGAAAATATTGGAAGCAATATATTTCACAGCAAAATGTAAGAGACTTCTGGATAGCCTGCCCACAGTGAAATCAGCATGAGCATCTGAACCATTGTTTTTTTAACTGGGAATAAGGGACTGAAACCTTATTTCTCTTTAGCTGGAGGGCATCCCTAGGAGAGTGAGGTGAAAAAAGAGAAATCTTTTCATTTGACCCTCATCTCAGCACTTGGGGAGTTTTACGATGTCATAAAACTTACCCCATTTGAACTGGTGGTCAGTTGAGCACAGGATCTGGGATGAAGTCAAAACAAATTCTCATGACCTTAGGAATCATGCTGTATCCTTTGCCCTATGCCACATTTTCTTTTAAAAAGTGCTCTCTGACCAGTTGCAATTATTTCCTAGTGCCCATCCATTGCAAGCTTACTTTAGTGTATTATCCAGTCATGCACATATAAAAACTGTTTAAATTTTTCGTGGGAATGTTTACTTTGCGGGGAGGGGGTAAATTTCCAAAATTCTGTTTTAGGGATATTAGTCAGAGTAATTTTTTTTCAGGAATTTTTTTAATCTGCAATAAGAGAATAACATATATTTTGAAATGACTGAAAAACTTTAAAACCTCACCACACTTGTTGTGGGGTGCAGCTGAACTAGCCATATCGTCAAACTTTTTAATTTGGTATCTCTGAAACTATATGGTGTAAGAAAACATAATTTTTTATGTTTTTGCGTCCTTGTTAGTTTTATCTTCTTGTGAAATTTCTTGAATGTCAGAGATGAATTATAATTAAAAAAAAAAAAAAAAAAAAAAGTGGTTCAATTTACGAAGTGAGACCTTGCACGCATTTCAGATATTTGCACTTTTTAAAAGCAAGCTGAAAGCCACTAATTTTTTTCTTTTTATGTATATACATTAAAAAGGAGTGCCCTTATACCTCTGCTATTGCTGTAGAGCCTAATATAGAATAGCAAGTTTTTTTCTTAAATTTTCACTTTACCACTATATTTCATTTATTTATTCAGTGTTTTCAACAAAATTTGGAATGGTTTCTTATTCTGAAAGCTCTTTTGCATAAGGGTTCAAAATTATTTTTTTCTAAACTAAATAGCACTATAGTTATGCAGCATTTTGTAAAAAGTGGTACTTTGTCACTCTACGTGTGCGATTGGTGTTCAGTGAAACTTTGGAGCACTGTATCTTTGAAACTATGAGGTGTAGGAAGTTAAAATCTGGTCATTTTTTTTATCTTGGTGAAGTATACCTGCATGCCAAATTTCATCAAAATCTGAGATGGCGGGTTACATTTCCCAAAAAAATTGGATGAATTGATGTGGAATGACCCAGTTTAAAACTGTAGCATATGCCTGCAATAACCTATTGGTTATTGCAAGCATATTGCTACAGTTTTGTGTTTTAACGAACTTCGTAATGGTTCCCCATCATAAATTCTTTGGGGCCCACTTAAATGTCTTAGCCTAGGAGCCCACTAAGAACTTTATCCAGCCCTGGTCACAAGCATACACAAAAGTGTTTCATCAAAGTGGAACGGATGTATTCCAAATGGGAAATTATGTTTCATGAATATTACAATAAAGAACACAGGTGGTGGAACGTAATAATTTCAGAAGCGGCCTAACTTCTTCTACAGCTGAAATATTAAAAACAGGTGTCTGAGAGTGAGAGATGAAAAAACCAGTAGGACACACACACACACACACACACACACACACACTCTATCAATCCACTGCTGGATGAAGGTCTCCCCAAGTTTCTTCCACAATTGTCTGTCTTGAGCCTGTCTCCTCCATGTCACTCCAGCATACTTTCGAATTTTATCCATGCATTTCCCATGGAATCTTCTTCTGGGTCTTTTCCTGTCACTCTGAATCCAGTCTAAAATTTCATTTTTTTGTCTGTCAGTGGTCCATTCTTCTGGCCAAACATAGCATAAGACATGTCCAGCCCATTGCCATTTCAGTGATTTCACTCTGGTCATAATGTCATCCACTCCTGTCTTATGTAAGTTGATGCATTTTTATTAAATAAAAGCATTTTTTCTAACGTAAGTCTCATTGCAACAAAAATTAAACACTTGGGGCCTCTTGCCCCCTAAATATCCTGGATGATATGTATGTATGTATGTGTATGTAAGCTTTTTATCACACAAATACATATTACATACATACATATATCATCATCATCATCATTGTCAACCATGATCAATCCACTGCTGGACGAAGGTCTCCCCAAGTTTCCTCCACAACGGTCTGTCTTGTGCCAGTCTCCTCCATGTCACTCCCGCATACTTTCGAATTTCATCCACCCATCTTCCATGTGGTCTTCTTCTGGGTCTTTTCCTGTCCCTTGGAATCCAATCTAAAATTTCGGCTGTCCATCGATGGTCTGTTCTTCTGGCAGTATGTCCAGCCCATTGCCATTTCAGGGATTTAACTCTGATCATGATGTCTTCCACTCTTGTCATTTTTCGGATCCACGTGTTCCTCTTCTTATCTCTCCTGGTTACACCAAGCATGCACCTCTCCATGCTGCTTTGAGTTGTCTGCAGCCTTTGTATGTCTCTTTTAGTTAAGGTCCACGTCTCTGCACCATACGTAAGCACTGGAAGGATGCATTGATCAAACACTTTTCTTTTAAGACATAACGGCATATTGCTCTTGAAAATTATGCTGTTTCTTCCAAAAGCTCTCCAGGCAAGTTTTGTACGCCGATTAATTTCTTCACCAATGTGACCCTCACTTGATATCTCCTGTCCAAGATAAACGTACGTGTCTGTTATCTCTAGTTTTTCTCCATCAATCGATAAATCTTCATTTCTTGTTAAAGCATTGTACATCACTTTTGTCTTCTGAAAGTTCATTTTTAATCCCACTTCTTTACAAAGAAAGGTGACTTGATCACGCTAGTTACGTTAACTAAAACTTTTACAAAAAGTTCGTAAGTTGGAAGCTTTCGACCTTATCTTAGGTCTTCATCACGCCAATGGAGGACTAAGATTGTTGCCAGATTCTACATTTGAATTTTTCCTATTTTTGTTGCCAAAACTTAGTTCCTGGATCATACTCTGTAGCTCTGATGGGGTAGTTGCAAAAATGACTATGTCATCAGCAAAACGAAGGTGGGTTAGATAATCTCCATTAATCTTTATCCCTTTGTTTTCCCAGTTCAGTGATTGAAAGACATTTTCCAATGTGGCATTAAAGAGCTTCGGAGATATGGTGTCACCTTGTCTCACTCCCTTTCCAATTTTTACGTGTGTTGTATTTTCAAACAGCCGAATCTTTGCACTTGCATTTTCATAGATGTTATTAATAATATTAATGTATGCATCTTCAATACCACAGGATTTCAGAGCCATTGCAACTGCTGATGGTTTCACCGAATCAAAGGCTTTTTCATAATCGATAAAAGCCATGCACAATGGAAGCTCGTATTCCCTCGCTCTTTCAATTAGTTCTCTCAGTACGTGGATATGATCTATTGTGCTGTAGCCACTCCTGAATCCAGCTTGTTCTCTCGGTTGAGCCATGTCCAGTGTCACCTTCAAGCGGTGTGAAAGAACTTTAGTGAAGATTTTATAAACCACTGATAGGAGGCTGATAGGTCTGTAGTTCCTGAGATCCTCAATGTCACCTTTTTTATGTAGCAAGATCATTGTAGCGTTGTTTCAATCCTCAGGAATTTTCCCTTCATTAAGGCATCGAGTGAAAATTTGGGCGAGTACTGTTTCGATTTCTCCACTTGCTTCTTGTATGATGTCTACACTAATTCCATCTTCTCCTGGAGCTTTTCCCCGCATCATGTTCTTGATTGCATGTGCAACTTCTGCTGGAAGGACTGGAAGAACTCTGGTACTGGTACCTTTCGTGATGTCTGGAGTACATGTATCATCCTTTTCATATAATTTGGAGTAGAAATCTTTCACTCTTGTCAAAATTTCGCCTCTATTTCTTGTTACAGAACCATCTTCTTTTCTCAGTGCCATAATCTGTTTTTTTCCCTTTACTGAGATGTCCCTTTGCTATCTTTAGGCTTTGGTTGTTTTCAATTGCTTTCCTTACTAGTTCACAGTTGAATTTCCTTACGTCTTCAGTGATACTTTTTCGTACTGTCTTGCATAGCTCTATATATTCCACTTTGGAAGTCACATCTTCTTTAGTTGTCCTCATCACTCTTCTTTTTGCATCAACATTTTGGTTTTTCCTGATAATTTGTTCACATGCAATTTGTTCTTAGACCCAGCTAATTTTGTTGCTGTTTCCATAAGAGCTTTGGTTACTTTTCTGTTAACTTCAGAAATATCCACTTCTTCCGATGTTAGGCCTTCTAAAGCAGAGAATCTGTTCTTCAGTTCCAATTTGAAGGTATTATGGTGTTTTTTAAGGTTGGTTATGTCAATACATTTTGTTTGCCTTGTGAGCTTGCTACGTTCGAGTTTAGTGTTGAGGTGCATCTTACATCTCACCAATCTATGGTCACTGCCTGTGTTGAACTTGTTTAGCACACTGCAGTCTTCTATGACGAATTTTTTGTTACACATAATAAAATCAATTTCACTTGTCGTCCCATTTGGATGTCTCCATGTCCATTTCCTGTGTGGCTTTTTCTTGAAAAAGGAGTTCAAGATGAAAAACCCTTCTGCCTCTGCAAACTCTACGAGAGTATTTCCACGCTGGTTTCTGTTGCCGTGACCGAATTTACCTACTGAAGTTTCATTCTGTTACCGTTGCCCTATTTTTGCATTGAAATCTCCCATAATTATCTTCAAGTGCTGCTTACCTTTATTATTTAGATGACGAATTTCCTCATAAAATTCTTCAATTTCTTCTTCAGCATGACTTGTGGTGGGTGCATAAGTTTGAATAATCTGAGCCTGGTATCTTCTCGAGAGTTGGATAACGAGTCGTGCAGCTCTGTCAGAGGAACTTTCAACTTCTACAACTTTATCCTTCAGTTTCTTGTTTATTATAAATCCAACACCACTAGTTCTGCCAGTATCTGTCCCACGATAGTAGAAGAGATTTCCACTTTTCAGTTCAATGAGATCTTCTCCTTTTCTCCTTACCTCACTTAGCCCGACGATGTCCCACTTGATCTTTTGTAGTTCCTCTTCCAATTCAAGAAGCCTTGAATCAGAAGATAGGGAGCGTCCGTTGTACGTAGCCAAGGTCAGCATCAGATGGCAGCCTAGTCCGTTCCTCCGGAGATTCTTAGCACCCTCTGCCTTCATGTCGCACTGGCCGCTGCCTTGGCCAGGTACATTCCAGCTGCCGGAGACTGAGGGCCAAGATTTAAGTTGTGGAGTCATTTTGGAGGTGTTTGGCCATAACTCACCACGCTGGCCAAGCGGGTTGGTGAGTGTGGGATAGCATTTCCTCTAATCCCGATGGTATAGTTATACCGCTATTGGCGGTCGTCAGAGCCCCTTTAGTGGGAACAGGATGTACCACGAGAAGGCGGGGTTGACATTTGTCAAGGAGAGGCTGTGATGTTACGCATCACCTGACCTTACATCCCACATACATATATATATACATATATATAGTACTTAAGAGCAAAACTGAAGACTAAGGAAAAAATTTTAGAATTTAAAACGAAGGGTGCAAAATAACCTGAAAATATATATACTCATGCATACCATCCAGGATATTTATGGGGGCAAGAGGCCCCAAGTGTTTAATTTTTTTTTGCAATGTGACTGACATTATTAGGGGGAAATGTTTTAATTTAGTAAAAATGCATCAACTTACATTAGAAAATAATGCTGAAATTTTTTCTTCTATTTTTCATTAACTTTTATTTTATCCTGATGGATTTCAAATGTCATCCACTCCTGTCTTATGTAAGTTGATGCATTTTTATTAAATAAAAGCATTTTTTCTAACGTAAGTCACATTGCAACAAAATTAAACACTTGGGGCCTCTCTTGCCCCCTAAATATCCTGGATGATATGTATGTATTTATGTGTGTGTAAGCTTTTTATCACACAAATACATATTACATACATATATTCCTTTTTTGATTGCAATGTAGAATTTGGATTTCTTTTGCATTGTTTTTCAGGTTTGAATTCTCTCTCAGGCGGGCTTGGAGTTTCGTTGTGGCTGAAAATCATTTCTATTTGTTGTGTCCCTCTCACGGCTTGAGTTCTCTTTGATCTTCTTCTCTCTGTTTAATAGTAACAGATGAAGAGCATGGGTCGGGCCATGAAGGTTAATGGATGCAAGCGAAATTGTTAACTAGTGCTAGGTCATGCTACTCTACGGAGGACATGACTTATATATATATTTTTTAAACTATTTTAGGTGGGAATGTTACTTGCATCTATGGCCTTGCAGAAACCCATTTCCAACTAGGTCTTTGTGGAAGTGAGAAAATGCAGAGTTTTTGCTGGTCCTTGATAAGGCCGGGCTCAGTATTCTCCACACCTTCTACATTCAGTTGTTTTATTTTATTTTTTTATCTTTTCTCCTTTTACTCACACAGGTAGATACATAACCTTTTCTATGTTGTATTAGGTGTGAGTCAAAATTATATATGTATTTTTTTGCTTAGGTATCTTCTTTATAGAATGTGAATTCTGAATTTTCAAAACTGCTGCGTTGCGCGTTTTGATTTTCAGGTTATTTTGCACCCTTCATTTTAAATTCTAAAATTTTTTCCTTAGTCTTCAGTTTTGCTCTTAAGTATATATATATATAGTATATATACTCATGCATACCATCCAGGATATTTATGGGGGCAAGAGGCCCCAAGTGTTTAATTTTTTTTGCAATGTGACTGACATTTAGTGAGATGGTACATACCAAGGACAGAAGTTATTACAATATCACAGCAGTAGGACGATTTCCAGTGGACATACATTACACATTCCGCTCAGCTTTAGTACTACATTGGACCGCCTTGTTCTCGGATACATGCAGTGATACAGTCCGGCTTGAAGTCAGAGACACCGTATGTTATCCTGGGACAGATTGGCCAACACTTCTTGCAACTGACGCTCTAAATCACAAACACTGGGACATGGAGAAAGCTGGGGTCCCATCTGGTCCCACGCATTCACAATGGGCAAGAGATGAGATGATCTGGAAGGCCATGGAAGCGTCGAAGCATGACGTAGTCCTGGGAATCCCTAGCCATGTGCGGATGCGCATTTTCTTGTTGGAAAATGGCTCCGGGCCGCCCCGCCAGGAAAGGCAGCACATGGGGCCACAGCATCTCCTGTATGTAGCGCTGGGCTATCAACGTTCCTCCGATCACTGTGAGGGAAGTCTGGCTGTCATACGCAGTGGCTCTGCAGACTACAGTGCCTAGAAGAATTAGTGTGACATGCTCCCTAAGATGTCCCTCACGGTTTTGTGACCAATCGTCATGAAATGACAGAGGGCACTGGCATTGGAAGTTACGTTAGGATGCTTCATCGGCTTCATGCTATTCAATGGTGGGAAGTTTGTTTGCCAATGATTTGCTGCCTTACGAAACTTCAAATTTTCACAAAACAAAGGTTAGTGGAGGGAAATCTTTTCGGCAGTATCTTTGCTAATTCGCTGTAGCTCGATCATAACAGTAATACACTAGGTAATTCAACAGTTGATCACTAAAACACAATAGGCTTATTTAGATGTTAGTGTGCTAGTTTTATTCAACTGGATTGTGTATAACGAAATTTATTTCCGAAATTAGTAACTTTTTATTCATGAAGATGTAGAAGTTGATCAAGTATTGGCTGTCACGCGTTAAACCTACTGTGTGGTTAAACTTAAGTGCAGTACTGAAATCGACTGCAACAATTATAAGATCATAGGGAAATAATGTCAGCTATGAAAGGATTAGGGAAATTCTGCATTAGCAAATAATAAAAAACATAGAAAACGGAAAAGGCAAAGCAGCTGTTTCGTTCCAGGATGTAATACTGGTTATAAATCCTGCAAAAATAAAATATCACTCTTTGCTGTCCCCAAAATTCCTGATATGTGTTGAGCAAATGGGATAAGGCAATTCCCAGAGCTGATAAGAAACTTGATGAAAGTTGTGTTGTATGTGCCTTGCACTTTGAATCTAAATTCATGGAGATGCATTATTGTTCCACTATTCAAGGTAAGGAAGTTCTAACATGCCGAGACAAACCATTACTCAAGCCTGACGCCATACCTACTATTTTCTCAAATTTAACAGACATTTAAAAGGTGAACGACTAATTAGTTTTTCCAATTTTTAAGGGGGGGCACATGCCCTACTGTGCCTTCCCCACATTGCATCTGTGTGTATGCTACATTAATAATTTCCTTTTTTTAGGGTAAAAATAGTTTACAGGAACTGCATAGAATTATACCATTTAAACAGACTCCATGAACGCCCACTTCATAATTTTTACCTTATTAAACTTTTTACTTAAGGTGCAAAAGAATTTTCCTCTCTTCACTGCAAACCCATTTGAATAGCAAATTTAATCACATAAAAGAAAAATGTTATAATTTTTCTTTAAAAGAATGTCATCATATACATTCAGTTTTTGTTTATCGTATCACAGGCAAAGTTTTTTTAGGAATGATTTTTATAAATGGATTACAGTTGGTATGTTATTAGAAAATAGACCAATTTTAAAAATAGTAATCGCATTTGTTGTATTCTATTTTCAACTCATTAAAAGGCTTCTTTTCAAAGCCAACTTTTTATTTTGATCACATGTTCTTACCAAGAAATTTAGTCACTCATTGCTGAAAAATGAAGTACATTATTAAATAATTTATAAAGATTCTATGTTACTGTATTTCAAGACCTAATTGAATTATTGGAATGCAAATTATAAAGCCGATGTCTCATTGAGAAAATATTTCCCCTTTTTTTTTTTCCGGTAAGGTTTTGAGGGGCAAAACATTTTTTTTTTTTTTTTACTGTATACTGTAAGTTGATGTTTCAGTGATTGTAAACTGCATATTGGTATCCAGTGTTTTTGCATAATGTAACCCATGTATGACTAAAACTTCCGAAATATCTAACATTAATGTTGACGTTAGCACAGTGCAAAGCTTAACTTAAACTACGATACCCTTATTAATGAATCTTGAGCACCCTGTTTGTTCTTTGGGGGGGGGGGGGGTTAATGAATCTTGAGCACCCTGTTTGTTCTTTGGGGGGGGTGAAAGAGGTGTGTTGATTATTTTGTATATACTTAAGTTATCTGCTTATAAAATATCGTTCCAGGAGTACACATACTACTGACGAGCTGGGTGTGTGTCATAGAAAGATGTGCGTTTTCGTCGTCCTTCCTCCCTGAAAAGCGACTTGACATCCGATGGCAGCGCCATCTACCGCTTTCATGATTGCGGGCAGCAAGTTTTTCTGCTAGCATGACACACTAATTCTTCTAGGCACTGTACCCAGACCATGCCTGCAGTTTGGGACGTGTGCTGCTGTACAGTGAGGATGTGTGCCGCTGCACAGTGAGGTTTGTAGTGCTCGCCTGCGATCTTCACATTCTGACATGGTGGTCATCTGTTCCCATACAGAAACGGGATTCATTGCTGAACACTATATGTTGCTAGTCCATAGCATTCTATGTTGCTCGCTGGTGACACCACTGCAATCGAATCCGACAATGGTCAGGTGTTAATGGCAGAAAACTTAAGGGCTGTCAAGATTGCAGATTCACCTCTGCGAGGCATCTGGAAATGGTTCTGACTGGCACAGGAGTCCTTTGTACAGCTGCCATATGTCTCTGGATATTGGACAAGGATGTCGCTGCATCTGTGCATGATGCTGTCACGATCCCACGGTCCTCTTTGTTGGTGGTGTGTCTGGATTGTCCAGAGCCAGTCCACCATGTCTGGGTGCTTTCCCGTGTCCATTGACCTCAACATGATCGCACTGTATTGTCCAACCGGTCCAAATGGCAGCTGATTTGGCATGCCGTCCAACCTGCCTCCCTCATCTTGACGATACGGTCTTGTTAAAACTCCGTCAGTTGCCAGCACGCACGTCTACAGCGGCTTCTCCGCATGTCTATCACCCAGGGATCTCACCTGACTCTTATCATGCACTTCGACACACGTGGAGTCCCCTGTGTGGTACCTTATAAGCACCGAGGATTGCGATTGCAGCACCAGTCTTGGATTTGCGGGTCATGCGGAATCCCACGAGTCTTTAATCATTTATGTGTCTGCCTTCCCCATAGATATTTGAGGAGTTTCGCATTAATCGCACAGTTTTTTTCTTGGTGCACAGATTTTTATGGTAATGAGTGTAGTATTTATGGATGCATGCATGCATAATGGATAATACTGTAATACTGCTGGGTATCCATGTATGCAGATTGCTGTAGCTGATGAGAGAGAGACAAACAGACACAGTCCTGTTGTCAAAGAGTAGAAGTGGGTTGTAGAGAATGTTGCCTCTGATTTATGAAATTCAAACTGGGTATAAAGAAGGGAAAAACTGAAGTTATGGTTTTTGAGCACTGAACTTTTAGCACTGCATGCAAGTCTAAATGGCACAATGATTGATCAGGTGAATGAGTTTGTATATTTGGGAAGCATGTTTGTGACAGAGAGAACAAATTAGATGGCAAAATTAAGAGGAGAGTGAACTCTTCATTAAAAGTCATAGCTGCTTTAGGAAGATTTCACAGAAATGATGGGTTCTCAAGGAAGTCCCGAATGGCTGTGTATGAAAGTGTAATTGTTCGTACTCTGGTGTATGGCAGTGAAACCAGGGTACTGCAGAAGAGACGTAGGAGATGTTTGTGTGGTGGAGAGATGCGTTACTTACGAGAGGGTGCGGTGGTGGTGGTAAGACTCACTGTGATCATGTAAGGAATGAAGATGTGTTGCAAATGCATAATGTCGGGCAAAATGTTGTTAGTAAGATGGAGACTAAGATTCTTAGGTGGTTTGGCCATGTTGAAAGAATCAGTGATGAGATGTTTACTAAAAGAAGTTTCTCAGCCCAAGTGGCTGGAAAGAAAGATAGAGGAAAGCCAGGGAAATTGTGGGAGGACTACATTCAGGAGTGTCTTTATGAGAAAAAGATTATAAACATAAAGTATTGGGTTGGTACGAATGAAAGATTATAAGCATAAAGTATTGCGTTGGTGCGATTGAAAGATTATGAGCATAAAGTATTGGGTTGGTGCGAATGAAATGTCCGGCGCGAACGAGCCGTGGAGACAGACCCCCACAACAGTGGAACGGAACCACCCACAGGTGTTACCGGTATTATGTCACAGAATTACTATAAATAGCTAGCACGTGCATGAAAAACAAGGAGGCATGGTTTGTTTGGACGTAACGTGGCTTGCAAAGGAAACGTGCAGACGCCGGATTTGAAAATCATCTTTCTGTATGAATTTAAACTGGGCCATTCTGAAGGAATTGCTGCTCAAAGTGTTAACAAAGCATTTGGGGGGAATACATTCAACGAACAAACCATTTGGCAATAGTTTGTGAAGTTACGAAGCGGAGATACGGACCTGCAAAACGAAGCACATGGTCACCGACTTGTTGCTGTTTCTGGTTATGTTCTGTTATGTGTAGTTGAAGGGGACCCCCAAAAAATGTGCCGTGAGATAGCGGCAGATGTAGGTGTCCACCACGCTACAGTTGTTCAGTGCCTGGCTGCGCTGGGTAAGGTCAAAAAGCTGGACGTGTGGCTGCCGCACGAGTTGACAACTGCCAACATGACTAGGCATTTGGAAGTCTGCACGTTGCAGCTTGCCAGAAATAAACAGGAACCTCTACTGTGTCGAATCGTCACCTGCGACGAGAAGTGGGTCCTTTTTATGATAATCAAAAATGATCTGCGCAATTGTTACGCAAGGCACAGCCTGCTGTATGACATCCTAAGCCACCCCTACACACCAAGAAGATGATGCTCCTTGTTTGGGATAATTCATCTGTGTTTCTTGGCAAGAGGATGAACCATCACTGCAGAACTTTATTATGCTGAATTACACCAGATGCACTGGAAATTGCTGCAGAAACAATCTGCTTTGGTCAACATACATGGTGTTCTTCTGCTCTAGGACAATGCCCACCCTCATGTTGTAGAACGAACAATGCTGACACTAAGTGCTGGACTTGTCTCCGACAGACTATCATTTGTTCCGTCATCTGGATCACTTCCTGTCTGGGAAATAGCCCTTGAGAAACTTCTGAAATTTCTACTAGCCAATGTAGCTAGTGGAATAAATATTTTACTAGCCAAATGACAAAATGTACTGGCCATGGAAAGTTAAAAATATAATAATAATTCAGTAACTTCTCTACTTAAGTTTCCATGAAATTAAATGGGTGAATATTTTTTTTTTTTTCTTTCCAATGAGAAACCCCTTCCCCATTAACTTCATAAAAACAGATGCAAAGCAATTACTGCACAATCATTAGATTGACTGCAAATACTGCACATGCTTTTGTTCTAAAATGATTGATTTTTTGACAATTTATTTTCAGTGCTGTAACATCATTATTCTTACTATCTGAATTTACACAAGCATAATTGATTTTTGAGAGGCCATTGAAGTTAGATGTCTAATTTATTTAATAATAATTAAAACAAAGGGACAAAAGCTGGGATATATATGGATAAAGTGACACTAATAATGTTAATACAGTTTATTTATTACCACTGATATGTACTAGGTCCAGGGTAGCAGAATGTAGATGTACACGCATATACCATACGCAGATACTTTTTAAATTATCAGCAGGTTTTACAGATAGTTTTTGCTTTTAGATTAAAAAAATAAAATGTTATTTACAGCAATTAAAACACTTACTTAAGGCTTTAATTCTATTTTAACTTGAACTTTCAATTATTTTTCACATCTTGTGAGTTGTTTTGTTTTTGTTAACATTTCTAGCTTCTAGATTTTATCAAGGCTTGTTCTCAATGTATAGGAACTGTATCAATAAGCTTCGTTTGCACAGAAAGAAATAAAATTTTATTGCCAGGTTCCTCTTGCAGTTGCCAGTTATTAAATTAAAATCTTTTCCTTGTGTGTTTTGTAAGTTTATATTTTTAATTAAATTGTTGAAAATGCTATTTATAATTTTTGAAGTTCATTATGGAACTGTTCTTCTGGGTGTAAATTTTTTTTCTTTAGTGCCTTGTTTTTATGAGGTTCATGGTCCAATATTTTACTATTTTATCGTAAAGTTCCATTTCACACACATTGCTGCACATTTAATTGTAATGTACTTATTTTGTCCTAACTGGAATCTGTAATGTTCTAATAATAATTTTTTTATTAATTTTTCTTTAAATTATCTTATTCTATTGTTATCGTGATTCGCTGGCTTGCAGCAAGATTTCTGCTTCAATGGTTGTGTATGCAGATAAATTTTATTTTTATACAACTCTGACTGTGTCTGATCTTCCTATCAGAGGTATCTGCCCACCACAATTGAATAGCATATAAAGAGCCATTACATCTAATCATCATTAAGTCACTAGTTTTAAGTGTCACTATTCAGACGTGATTGATTACTCATTTTTATGAGATTCATTGCTGAAAAGCCACCCTCACAAGGAGCAGTACTACATGGCATTAGATGTAGCAGCTGCATTATCTTACAAACATTGTTGTAACAGTTTTGTTTATTTTTGTTCGGAATATATGCGGCTAAACAGATTCAAAGATAATTATATTACCTGTGAGTGACATTATACTTTGTGCAAAGTATACCATGGCAAAGGTTGGCATGGCAAAGATATATTACCATAGCAAAGGTTGCTTTAGTAACCTTGACCCTTTGGTCACTCCAGGCTGATCAGTCAGCCAATTAAGTTTCTCTCGAATCCCACCTTTACTTTCATTCATTTTCAAAGCAGCTACAGAAACACGGGCGAGTAAACTGAACTTGATATTCATTCACAAGTGGGGAGAAAAGTTGGACAAAATAGTTGCTCACTTGGGGGAAAAAAATCTACTGACCATCGTTGGCTACTATATTAAAAAACTGACTGGCCACTACAAAATATCTGCTCGCCATTTGGTCACTGGCTACCGACATTCGCAAGGGCTGCTGGGAAACAGTTCACGACAGACAGCGAGGTACTTCTTTGGGTCCCAGCCACAAGACTTCTTTCGTTCCGGGATCGTGGCCTTTGCCGGACAGATGGTAACTATGTGTTGATGCGAAGGGGAATTATTTTGCTCAGATAAGTTGTCCTACTTTTTTCTGTTCTCGCAATCCACGTGTGCTGGTCCTTTGTCGGACATTTTCATTCGCACCAACCCAATATAAAAGGTCTTGTGTACATTGTGTGATGGATGTCATTGAAGTTCAAGCTGTGTGCCGTGATCGTTGTAAATGGAGATGTTTGACATAGCAACGGTAAGTAAATTCTATTAATACAAACATTTGACGTGGACTAGGAATATCAAACATAAGTCATCGCTCTTTCCACGTTTATAAGTGAGTCACGGAAAAATTCTCATTGGCCACCACCGGGAATCAAGCGATGACTTATGTTTGATTTTCCTAGTCCACATCAAATGTTTGTATTAATTATTCATTCGCCTTCTAGTTATTTGTTCAGTTGCTGCTTACCATCTTTGGTGAATCCCCAGCATTGTGCGGGGCTTCAAGAAGCAATCTGTCAATTGGCTTGGCAGTTAGTGTATGTGAGTCTTGAGAAATTCGAGGCTGCTGTGGTGCAGTGGAAGCATATCCGGCACGTAACTGAAAGACCTTGGGTTCGATTCCTGGTGGCAGCCAATGAGAATTTTTCTGTGACTCACTTATAAACGTGGAAAGAGTGATGACTTCTGTTTGAGGTAAATTCTAGTTCCATCAGTTAAGTACTTATCTGGTGGTTTGTCTTCCTGTGAGGAGCTAACTTCTGAATCATGGAGAACAGCTTAGTGACATGTATGTATGTATGTATTTATACATGCAGTGTGTTAGAATTAGAAATACATCTTCTACTGGCCCAGCGGACCTCTAGAATTTGCAAATTACTGGTCCACCAAAATGACCACTGGTCTGTAAAATAATAAATAAAAAAACTTAGACATTTACAATATATGCAGAAAATAACGTATCATTTCAATGGAATAATCTGAAATATTTGTTTTTAAACCTATCATTAGTTTGCAGCCTAAAAAGAAAACCATACAGCAAGATAAAATAAATAGAAATTCATTTTCTAACTTGTGACAAATTAGAAAAAAAAAAAGAAAGAAACTTACTAGCCATCCGGGCCAGTAAAATCAATACTTCAATGGTCCGACGGAAGTTTTACTGGCCAATGGTCAACGGACCACTGGGTAATTGGAACGCTGGTGTGTGCGTGTGTGTAGATGAAGTTAAATAAGCTGAGAGGTCTGATGCCAAAAAGCAGTCTGCAGAATTTTCTAAGCTTGGCTACACATGATTGGTTGATTGATGGCATAAATGCTTGATTTCAGTGGGGGACTGTTTTGAGTAGCACCATTCTGTTCAACAGATTTGAAATGTTTTTTTTTTTACCAAATTTCATTAAAATATCTGATGGTGGAGTTATTTGCAAAGAGGCATTACTTTTAGGCGAGTCCTTATAAATTTGATTTTGAGTGTTTCTCCTTGCTTTTTGTTTTGTGGGAAAAGAACTGATCATCTGCTATTGCCTCACCTTTGCCTTTTGTTTTGTGTCTTAATGTTTTCTTTAAAAATAAAAGTTTGTATGTATAGCTATGCATTAACACTATTTCTTTTTAAGTATGTTTAGGAAACTGTAAATTTGCCATATATTTCTTTAATTGACATGAGCATTTAATTCCAGTAGATCGAGCCAACAAATATGGGCTCAGTTGGGACAACATTTAGATCCATTCGCCGTGGATTTCTGAAGATATGTCGTTGTGTGTTGGATCTTTTTCTCCACTTTACATTTAGAACTTTACACTTCAGCAGGAAAGAAGAATTACCACCAATAGATGATCTGGTATTGCTGCAACCAGCTGTGAGTCTTGCTACCAAGATTAGAAAGAAACAGGTGATTATCTTCAAAATTCACTTATTTTATCTATTCTGCTTATAACTATCATGAGCAATAGATTGTGTCAGGTTTTTTCTATTTTTTTGAATTATCAGTTAAGTTATACTGTGTAGTTGTTGTAGATAAGATCATTTGGTCTAAATTTCTGACCTCATAATACTTTGTTCATGCCAAACTTGATAAATGTGTAATTAAAGGTTGATCAGAACATTTGATAAAAAATGATCTGAAAGTTTATGCATGTTGTACCTTGGAACCAGTGTTATCATTCTTGGTAAAGGGCCTTACAGATAACGTAGATTGAAAACAAAATCAATTTATTGAAATTTTTGAGCTAAAAAGTTGAAGGTACTAGTTTACTACAGAGACTTCATATAAGTAGTGGCCAACATTGTGGAAACCTTTTGGAAATAGTTACTTTTGAGGTTTGATGGTCATAAAACCACTTTTTTTGGAGTAATACCATAAAATTATATGTCAATGGAAAGATAATTCCATCAGGAATGTAATGCAATGGCTTTTATGAAGGATTTTGTATTAAAACAACAGTTATAAAGAAGAAAAGTGAAACACATAGAAAAAATGAGATATACAAAAATTCTCACCATGTCAGTTAATACTTAGTTGGGTAACCTTTAGCGTTAATTATGGCCTTACAACACCTTCCCATGGAGTGAACAAAGTATTTTAGTTCTGCAGCTGTTACAATGTGAAACCAAGATTGAATTATTGCTTTTATTAATTGGGTTTTATTGCTGGGTTGCTTCTGAGTAACAAGTTTCTTAAGTCGGATCCATAGATTTCCAATGGAGTTAACGTCTGGGCTATTCCCTGGCCATTCCAGCAGTGGAATATGATTATCTTGAAACCACTTTTTGCACACAACAGCAACATGACATGGAGCCGAATCCTGTTGAAATATAAATGCTTCATTATCTTGGAAAAGATCATGTGTGGAAAGAGATAACTCATTGCCATATCCAGTGTATTTGGAAATAAAAATTTGCGTACTTCATCCAAAATTTACGATTAAATTATCCCTTTTCAACTCTAATCTGTGTTTCCATGGCCCTTCTTTGAACAGGATGGATCACAAGGAAGGCTTCAGTTTAGGCTCAAGTATTTCATTAATGTATTTTTGGCCATTTATATTCCCATTAATCTTGCAAATTCTGCCCACACCTTTTGATATCATACAACCTCAGATCATAACACTAACTGGGTGTTTCACAGTACATGTAATGCAATCAGGATGCAAATTTTCTCCGATTCTTATCCTTACGTATTTTATGCCATCACTACCCAACAGGGAGATTTTGGTCTCATCACTCCAAATAACACTGCCCCATTGTTTCGCTGTCCAGTTAACATGGGTTTTAGCCCAGTTTAATCTTTTCAACCTTTGTTTGAGGGATAAAAAATGGCTTTTTTTCGTGGAATTCTAGCTTTTAGACCAAATTCCTGCAGTCTGTGCCGAACAGTCCTTGCACTCAACTTCACATTGCATTGTGCCATTTCATCTTGTATACACCCAGAGGATTTTCTTCTGTCACCTAGGCATAGTTTCTTAATTCTTCTATCATCACTTGTTGTTGTGCACCTTTTCCTGCCTTTACCAGTCTGGTTTTGTAGTGACTGAATCTCCTTAAACCTCTTCAAAAATTTAGAAATGTCACCTTTGGTTAAGTTTCCACCAATTTTTCTTCTAATTTCTTCATAACTAAAGCCTCATTCACTTAATAGTACTATTTTACATCGCTTTCTGGGTGACCAGTCAACTCTTTGCACCATTTCTTTAATATTAAACTACGTTTTACGAGCTCACTAAATGAAAGAACACACACGAAAAAAAAAAAAAAAAAAACTTGATAGCAATCACATAACACACTGACAAATGTCCTCCTCTCAGCTCCAATACATGACATCAATACCTGAATTCTACTGTGACCAGATTGGCTTATAGCCAAAACAAGATGACACCTGATTGGCTCTCTAAACACTCATGCTCATTGGCTACATTCAAATGAAGGAAAGCTACTTCATATCAACCTAAGCAAGTTGTGCTTCCTTTTTCTGGTTATTTGGCTACAACTTTTCATAGAATACAGATAATTGAACAAACTTTATTGCATTACATTCTTGATGAAATTATCTTTCCATTGATATATAATTTCAAAAATACACTTTTTTCAAAAGGTTTCCACAATTTTGGCAACTACTGTAATTTACCAGAGTTTATTCATAAAACACATATTTTTTTCAGTTCCTTGTGATCTCATGCTCCTATATTAATCAATTGGGCACATACTGCATCACCTGCAAAAACCGTGAATTTTTAAGAACTCGTTTTTTAACTAACTAATTTCAATAGTTATTTCATCATTTATATGTCATTAGATGCAAAATTTAATGGAAGTTTCAAAAATGTCTTGGTTTTTCCTGTAGCTACTTCTGTTCTTAAGATATGACATAAAATATGAGGGTTGACAAACACATTGAAATTCATGTTAGCTGTGTATCAGTTGTTACAGCCAATCACAGACATTCTTTTTACCTGATTGGCTGCTTCCTAATGCTATCCTAATTCTACAAAGACAGCTTAGACTTCAGTGGGCAAAACAGCATGTCTCATGAGCAATGTGGGAAAATGTTCTTTTTGGTGATGAATCAGAATTTTGCCTTAAAGGGAATCAGAGTAGTACCTACAAGCATGAAGAATTCCATTCAAGTTGCTTAGTGACTACTGTTAAGAATCCGGTGAAGGTGATGGTTTGGAGCTGCATGTGTGCACATTGCGTTGGGAACCTCCATATTGTTACCGGTATGGTAAATGCCCAGAAATACATCTGGATATTAGAAAACAAGATGCTACCATCATCTAGAAGACTAGCAATTTTATTTTTAAAATGACAATGCTCCCTGCTATCATGCTAAAAGTAGTGAAAAAGTAGTTTCAGGAAAAAAATTTAAGCATCTTAATTGGGCCACCACAGTCACCGGACTTAAACCCAATTGAAAATTTGTGGTTCACAGTGTATGAACAATCAAAAAAGAAGCCAACAACCAAAATTCAACTAATTGAAGATGTAATTCGAATTTGGAATTGTATTCTTCAACCCAATCTTTTACAACTTTGCTCACAGTATGCCAGCAAGATGCAAAGCTGAGATTAAAGCTTTTGGCTGGGCAACAAAATATTATGTACATTTTATAATTTTGCTTTATTATATTTCTGTATTTAAATGTTATTTTATTCCTTATGAATTACAAAAACGATTTATTGCTGTAAACCTTTCTGTATTTAAATGTTATTTTATTCTTTATGAATTACAAAAACGATTTATTGCTGTAAACCTAAGTATTGGATAAATGATTAGTTTCGACTTGGTCATGATCTCCATTAATTTATATAATTTTGCATTTAATGACATATACAGTAAATGGTGAAATAACTAAGAAAATTAGTTAGCTAAATAAAGAGTTAAACTTGAAAATTCATGGTTTTTAAGGGTGATGCAATACTTTTGCACACCACTGTACTTGTATTACAGCCAAATGGAAAAACATTCAAATAATAAATGTCACATGGCACAGAAGAATGGCTAATGATGCTTTGGGTTGTATATTAATTTAAATTCCATGCCAACAATGCACTAATCAGTTTGTCATAATAATTTGGTCACTCACAGTGTACTTAGTAAATTAGAGATTTCTAAAAAAAAAAAATGCTCTGCAAAATCACAAAATTTCTTTTAAAAAAATTGCACGCAGATTTTGCTGTACAAAAATTTTTTGAACAAATTTCATCCTGATGTATTGTCCTGCCAGTATAAGCTTTTCTTTCTTTTTTTCTTATACTTTGTACTTACTCATTTCTATCTAATGTGTAGCATCACTGTGGGAGTGATATCTGGAAAGCAATTCACTGATTGTTGTGTATGTTCTTCATGTGTGGCACTGTTTTAACATTATGCTCATTTGATGCCTTCTCGTCTTTATTCTTTTTGCATTGCTAAGTTTGTGTAAATTCATATGTACTTTCTTGTGCTCACCTTTTAAATTGTTTTCTGCCATGTTTATGTATTACTTTCCAGCTAGTTTAGGCCTTTTTTTCATAGCATCCTTTCACTCTTTCCTATTTACTTACTGTGTGACATCACTGGGGGAGTGAAGTCATGGACATGTAAAAATAATGCAGACTTCTAGTGCTGCCCTCTAGTGGTATTATCAGGAATTCAATCTCCACTAATCTAATGAAAATTATTTGTATCTACATTACATTAAATTAGTTGATTAATTATGGTAATTTTTTTGTTGCTGGTTATTTTTTGAAAGTTATTTTTTATATTAGTAATTTTCATGGAGCTGCTAGAACATAGAAATTACATTAATTACTTTTGTTAAAATTGTCACTGTTTCCAAAACTCTTAATTCCTGTTCAGTTTTATGAGTAGATAACAACCTCATCTTTTTTTTAATTTTGGAAATTTTTTATTTCTATTGCAATATGAAATATGAGTGGAGTGTTTTTTTATACCAGTTTTTATATGTGGCAGAAAAAAATATATATATTTGTACTATCAGTTGCCCTGGTTGTATAAATATATATATGCAAAATGGAAATATATAATCATTTTTCGTATATGGAGTGGTTTTCAAATGACATGGTTCTGAGAATGGTCATCAAAATTTTAACTTTGAATAATATTATTTAAAATTTTTAATTCTTTCCTTTTATTACAAAGGCTTTGAAATACAGTTTTTTTGTTTTTTTGTTCATTAATCATAATTATTTTGGAGTTTGAATCACTTCATGTGTTGGTAAATATCGAATTTTGAAATTCATGGTCAGTCCATATGACATACATTGTTGGTATTTGTATGCTGTATTGTACTCAGAAATATAGAGCTTAGATCAGTCCTTTTTGTTGAAAACATGTTTACTTTCTTTCTATTAGAATAATGTTGAATATCACTGTTTTTCATTATGGTGGATTGTTACATTGAAAATACACTCCATATGAACTGCCTATCACTTCTGATAGAGGTGATTGGCAGTCCCCAGCACAGAGTGGAACAGACCCAAATCAAATGCCATTGACAAATGAGCAGACAGCCAGGCTTTCCAACAGCATATTGCAATCAACAATCATGGGTAAACATGGTGATCCGAGCAACTGTTCTCGTGGATGCATTGTCGGCATAAGATAGGTGGGTCATTCTATCACCCAAGTCATAAGAATCATAAGGTTCTTGAGGGCAACCATATCAAGGCTATACCAGGAGTATACCATCAACGGACATACCAGTGCCCAGAGAGCAAATGGTGGCTGACCACACACCATTGATGACTGGTGTTGACGTAGACTATTCAGGCTTGTACAGATCAACCGCTTGACCATGATGGTGCAAATCTCATCCAGGTTAAATTTCAGAGGTGGCCCAAGCAGCTTTAGCAAGCAAATGGTATTGCGCATGCTGCACACCCTGGACTGTGGGAGCCGACACCCAACTTGTATGCCACTGTTGACTACTCGTCATCAGACATTACGCCTCATCTGGTGCCGGTAACATCAAAACTGGACTTCTGCAGAGTGGCCCCATGTTGTATGATCAGGTGAATCTCATATTCAGTGTACTAAGCTGACAGGAGGATGCAGGTATAGCGTCAACAGCATGAGACCATAGCCCCCCTTTTCCAGGTCAGCTGTGTTCAAGGCGGTGGTGGCTATATGATGGTTTGTCTGGGGAACCTTCTCATGGGACATATTCAGTCTCTTAGTGTGCCTGAAGAGGCCTTTAATTGTTGCGCACTACCAGTATGTGCTAGCTGATCAACTTGCACGCTTTCATGGCCATTGTGCATCCTGTGGCCGATGGTCTGTTCTAGCAGGACAATGTGCTACCTCACCAAGCTGCAACCACACAGGCATGGCTCAAGGAACACTCATCTGAGTTTGGAACCATCCAGTGGCCCCCAAGTTTCTCAGATTGCAACCACCCAGGCATGGCTTGAGGAACACTCATCTGCGTTTGGAACCATCCAGTGGCTCCCAAGGTCCCCAGATTGCAACCACCCAAGCATGGCTTGAGGAACACACTTCTGAGTTTGGAACTATCCAGTGGCCCCCAAGGTCCCCAGATTGCAACCACCCAGGCATGGCTTGAGGAACACTCATCTGAGTTTGGAACAATCCAGTAGTCTTCAAGGTCCCCAGATTGCAACCGCCCAGGCATGGCTTTAGGAACATGCATCTGAGTTTGGAACCATCCAGTGGCACCCAAGGTCTCCAGATTGCAACCACCCAGGCATGGCTGGAGGAACACTCATCTGCATTTGGAACAATCCAGTGGTCCTCAAGGTCCCAGATTGCAACCACCCAGGCATGGCTGGAGGAACACTCATCTGAGTTTGGAACAATCCAGTGGCCCCCAAGGTCCCCAGATTGCAACCACCCAGGCATGGCTAGAGGAACACTCATTTGCATTTGGAACAATCCAGTGGTCCCGAAATTCCCCAGATTGCAACCACCCAGGCATGGCTGGAGGAACACTCATCTGAGTTTGGAACCATCCAGTGGTCCCCAAGGTCCCTGGATTTCAACCACCCACGCATGGCTTGAGGAACACACTTCTGAGTTTGGAACCATCCAGTGGCCCCCAAGGTTCCCAGATTGTAACCACCCAGGCATGGCTGGAGGAACACTCATCTGAGTTTGGAACCATCCAGTGGCCCCCAAGGTCCCTGGATTTCAACCACCCACGCATGGCTTGAGGAACACACTTCTGAGTTTGGAACCATCCAGTGGCGCCCAAGGTCCCCCGATTGCAACCACCTAAGCATGGATCGAGGAACACTCATCTGAGTTTGGACCCATCCAGTGGCCCCCAAGGTTCCCAGATTGTAACCACCCAGGCATGGCTAGAGGAACACTCATCTGCATTTGGAACAATCCAATGGTCCCCAAGGTCCCCAGATCGTAACCACCCAGGCATGGCTTGAGGAACACACATCTGAGTTTGGAACCATCCAGTGGCCCCCAAAGTCCTTGGATTTAAAACCTGTGTGATGCTGTGGTGCAGAACATCAGACCTGTGGATCCTGGACATACATCGCGGACGTAGTTGTGGGCAACAAATAACGTACCTTGTGGGCAATGTTGCGACAGCCATGACTGGCATTATCTCTGGAAATACTGTAGCATTTGGTGGATTCAGTACCCCAGAGTGTGTAGGCTGTTATTTGCACTAGAGGAGGACCAACAAGCTATTAGGGAGGTATTTCTAATGTTTTGTCCATTGAGGGTATTTTATACCAATGTTACATTTTTGATTTCACCAAAGTGATAATAAGAAAAGTGCCAATGAAAATATAAACATGAATGCTGATTGTTGTACAGTAAATGTTGGCTGTTGAATCATATTGCTTTCCTGTGTTATATATTGGGTGTGTACATAAGTTCTGCCTGTTTTTGTAGGCTACAAAGAAAGAAGAACACAACAAATAACGTACCTAGGATTTCACATAATTGCCATTATTCTGTATGATCTCTTGCCATCTGTCTACGAGTAGGTCAATCCCACGTCGGAAAAACTCCTGTGTTTTAGAGTCAAAACAGTCGTGTTATGCCGTTTTCTCATTGTCCACATCATCGAAAGTTTGGAGAGGGAAGTTATTCTGTAATGATCGAAAAAGGTGGTAATCCATAGGCACCAGGTCAGGGTAATATGGCAGGTGAGGTAACACTTCCCAACAAAGTCCAGTAATTTTTGCCAAGTGATTAAAGCAGCATGAGGTCTGGCATTATCATGATGAAGGATCATGCCTTTACAATTGATGAGTGCTGGCCGCTTCAATGTCAGTTGTTCTCCCAATCTGTCCAAATGTTAGCAGTAGAGGTCAGCATTTATCGTTTGGTTAGGTGCCGACACCTGGGTTATTATTCCCTGGATATCCCACCAAACTCTCAACAAAACCTTTTTGGGACACAGTCCTCCTTTTGAGGTCGATGGAGCAGGCTCCGCACCTTGGCACACAGTCCGTCGACGCTTTATATTATGGTACAGTACCCATTACGATTCGTCCCCAAAATGGTTCATTTCTGTGATGATAAAGCAAAGAAACACATGTACGGATTCTCTCCTCTCGTTGTGTTGAAGGAAGCTGGTGGGGAACCCAGTTGTTGAACTTGGTGATGATCCCAAGCGCATGCATCTGTCTTTCAACTGTTGTTCTGCAGACCAACAATGTTTCCACTAATTTCTGAACGGTTGGATGTGAGTCATTTATGGCTTGGTCCACATCCTTGTCAGAAAGCATGAATGGACGTACACCACGTGTTTGATGTTTACAGCTTCTGTCTCTGTCCCGGAATTTCCGAAACCAACGACGACATGTGCTCTCATGAACTGCATCCTCCCCCATACACTTGACAGATGTTGCGGCAAGCAGCGGCTGCAGTACTGCCTTTATCGAACTCGTACAGTAAACAATGTCTAATGTGCATGTTACACCATCCGTGATTGCCATGTTACGAATGCCATGTTACACCATCCGTGATTTCCATTGCGAATGACTTATTCAGACAAACCTAGTGCCTTTATATGTTCTACAGCCCCACGCTTTATTGGCTGAAAATTTGGCATCGCAGCATCATCTGTGACGTAACTACTCCGATCACAATTTGCATCTATTACAAAAATGGGTAAAACTTTTGCACACACCCAATATATTGATGTGTAAAGTTTTATTAACATACTGGGTGCGCCATATAAATAGGCCCCGTGGCCAGATGTTGTTAGGCGGGTTAAACTTGTTTGGCGGGTTTCCAGTTAAAACCGCTTTGTTCCACTTGTAACCGGTTTCTGCTTGTACAGCTGCAAAGGAATTCTCCGGAGTGGTTAGTCACAGCCAGAGCAGTGTAGGCACGCTGTCATAAGTGTAAGTGAAGAGAGAACAAAGGCAATGAAAATAGTTTTAAGTACAGAACAGCAGATTTTTATTGTGGAACAGTATTTCAGAAATAACTCACACAAGGTTTTTAATGAGTTCTTTACAGAAAAATTTCCACGTTGTGCAGCACCGGCAAAATCAGTGGTACAGAAGTTTGTGCGGAAATTTTGTGAAACCAGCACGGTGTTCAACAGGAAAAGAAACGAGCCCAAGACCATTTGTACTGAAGACAATATCGAGGATGTGTGCACAATGATGTTACAAAGCCCTCTGAAGTCGATTCGCCGATTATCGCCTGCAACGGAAATATCTGCCACGTCATGCCGACGCATACTTAAGGTGGATTTGCATTTTCAGCCGTACAAAGTTATGGCACTCCAAGAACTTAAAACTCCTGATTATGCAAAACGGATGCAATATTGTAAATAGTTTCAGGAGACCATTGTCAGTGGTGAAATAGACCCAACACTTTATTACATGACAGATAAAGCATGGTTTCATCTGTCTGGGTATGTCAATGTGCAAAACAGCAGGATTTGGACCGACACTAGTCCCAGAAGGACAATGGAGACTCCTCTGTACGACCAAAAGATAGGCGTTTGGTGTGCTGTGTCTGCAAAGAGGATAGTCGGCCCATTCTTTTTCACTGACACCATCAACTCGGAGCGCTATGTTCAGCAACTGTTCAACCCATTTGTTGCCGCACTTACAGAAGAAGAGGGAACATATGCTTTCCTTCAGCAGAATGGTGCAACTGCACATACTGCACGGAACAGTCTACGTGCTGTGCATGAAGTATTTGGGGAGGACAGAACTGTATTGAAGGGACTATGGCCACCCAGATCACCCGATCTCTCCACCTGTGACTCTTATCTGTGGGGAGCATTGAAAGGGAAAGTGTATGCAACTAATCCGCACACCCTTGATGAATTAAAAGTTAACACTACGGATGCCATAGCCCAGATTACTGCCGATGAGTTGTGGCACATTACGAATATTATGTTCCGACGTGTGCAGCTGTGTCTTGATGTTGGAGGACAGCGTTTTCAGCAATTGTTGTAAACGCAGGTAAATTACTCCTGTTTTCTGTCATTTCAACTATTCTTTACCATGTATATAGTAGCAGCATTGCCTGACTGTTGTCATTCATTATATTCAGGCTTCTTTTATGTGGCACACCCTGTACTATACAGGTCTTAAGATTTTGTCTAATCAGTGGAGTTATGTGTTCTTATTGTTACATGATGTAGTATCCAAGAGCGTGATTGTTATATTCCAATATTTTGCTATAAATTTAAACATAACTATTGATTTGACTGCAGCTGTCTAGTGTGGACCTTGTGAAAGCCTATATAGCTCGGATAAGAGATGTGCAGCCCTTCATAAATGCCGTTGTTAAGGAGAGAATGGAAATAGCATTAAAAGAGGCTATTCAAGCTGATAAGCTCATTGCCAGTGGTACAAAAACTGAAGGGCAGATTGCCAAGGACACTCCATTTTTGGGAGTCCCTCTTAGTGTAAAAGAGGCTATTGCTGTAAAAGGTGAGTTATGTTATGTTTTGTTTTTTCCTGTTTTATTTTTTTTTTTTTCTGTTTTTACTCTGTGGTATATTTTGTAGTACAGGCTTCTGCTCATTTAAACTGAAATCAAATGCTTTTAATTACATAAATGATACATATTTTCAAAATATTATTGCAGAGTGCTTAAATTGGAAAGCTTGCCCATGAGGGAAAATGCTGAGGGTGGGTGGCATTAATTGCTTTCAATTGCTTTCTTCCTCCTTGCAACATGGCCAGGTGGACCTCAAAACTATTAAATTTTCTGATTCATGCCTAGTGTACTCAGGGTTGGGAGGTCTCAGCAGGTAGGAGCTTCAAGATCACTGTAAATAATATTTTCCCCTAATATTCATTGCAATTTTAAAGAAATACTTTCTGTTATCATTTCGTAGCCCTTAGAGCCAAAGTTATATTCTGAAGAAAATCATGTTTACTTGAAGCAGGCTCAATATGTGTTTTCTGTTTACAAGATAGACTTGACAGGATTTACTTGTTCCTTCATAAACCCCAGTAGAGAAAGAGGATGTTATCACCACTCTTCCTGTTAATTAGTGCTTTCTTTCCTGCTTTCCCATTTGACTGTGACACCCTCAGACATGGCAAACTGATATACTATGCCAATGCCCATTGTTTCTGAGCTGTGTATAGGAGTAATGATCTTCTGTTGGTGTATGAAACCATGAGGTCAGCTACACTGCTAAAATTGCAAAGTTTCTCTTCAACAATCAATCTCTCACCCTAAACTATCACACATTTGGTCTTTTTGTCAGTGTTTACCTCCCCCCCCCACCACCCATTCCCATAATTTTGGTTTTTATAAAATTTATATAATAATGCATGCAATAATGTGTTTTATATAATATTATTTATTTTTATTATACACTGAGTGCTCACTGAATTACTACCTCCCCTATGTGAAGTGAGTTACACCTGTTACTATGGTAACAAATAGGAGAGCATGACCTGTAGGCTAAATAGGTGTATATAACAGGTTGGTGGTTCAATTGAGAATATATTAAGTTTCAGTTAACTAGAAAAAATACTTACCATAAGGACTATTTGAAACATTTCAGAGATTTAGTGAGAAGTTTCTAGTCAGACTGGCTCCAGGATTTCAAAATAAAATTAGTAACTACCTTCCAAAATTCCAGCAAAAAGAAGAAAACATTCTTTTACAGGAAGGTGTGGTTTAAAACATAAAATGTGAGTGTGGTCTCAGCTATGTGGGAGAAACAGGCAGACAGCATAAAACGAGAGAGAGAGAGCATAAAGCTGAAATTAAAAATATGACAAACAAAACAGGTTTGAACAGACAAGTTCAAAATATAGGACATAAAGTGCTTTGGGACATTGTAGAAGTTCTGACACATCAACAGCACTTTTTCAAGAGAAAATTGTCAGAAGGACTGGAAATTGAGAGAAGAAGAGTTGCAACATTAAATGATTTGAAAGGTTGGAATTTCCCTCATGAATGGCAACACCTGCTATAGCTGTAGTCCTGAGGAAGGGTAGGGGTACTACCCAAAAATGTGATGTATAATTTCCTTTTATTTCTTAAAAAAATATATATAATTTGGAGATAAATGTTTTTTCAACAACAAAAAATTTGAAGTTCAGAAACAGAGAAAGATGAGAGCAGAAGGGGAAGGAGATTTTGACTGATTATGAAAAACAATGGGTCAGCTTTGTTCTGTTTTTAGTATTGTCTGACATCATTAGTGATTGGGAGCAGGGAAAGTCACCGTGTGGGGTAGACTTTGAAGTGTGTGTGAAATAGTGTGGGTGACAGCGAAATACGTACATCGATTGGGCCATAAACTAAAACTAGTGTGGGTGAGCTCTGTTCTGTTTATTTAGTATTGTCTGGCATCATTAGTAATTGGAAGCAGGGAAAGTCACTGTGTGGGGTAATTGGGAGAAGGGAAAGTCACTGTGTGGGGTAGACTTTGAAGTGTGTGTGCGATCGTATAGGTTACAGAGCGAAGAACATAACCTCGATTGAGCCATAAACAAAAACTAGTATGGATGAGTTCTGTTTGCTTAGTATTGTCTGGCATCATTAGCAATTAGAAGCAGGGAAAGTCGAAGTACTGCAGGTTTATACAAGATGATTCAAAAGTCCCGAACTCTAAATTCAAATATTTCTACCATGAATATAGTGATGTATAACTATTTTTACATACTGTGATATTGATACTCATACTTACAAGTAATGAAAACCACTTTAAAATAGATGCTGGATTGTCCACCATTCTGTTGAAGACACAAATTCACCTGACGACACATGTTGGCGGACACTCTTTTCAGCGTGTTGGCTGGTATGTCTCTCACGGCTGTAATGATGTTGTTCCACAGGTCCTATACCATCCTAGGGTTGTTGTGGTAAACTGTGTCTTTTAGATAGCCCCACAAATAAGTCTGGTGGGCGAGGTGGCCAAAGTTTTTTCGAGATTAACCGATCATGGAGGAACTCGCAGAGCATCTCCATTGTGTCGTTTGATGTGTGGAACGTTGCTCCATCTTGTTGAAACCAACAGTAACTTTCGTGTTCTTCCAGCATTGCTACAAATTGATGGATGATGTCTGCATACTCAGCGGAATTTACAGTTGTGTTGAAAAAAAAAATGGCCCAACAATTCGCCGTCTAGGCATGGCGCACCACACTCCAACTTTCTGAGAGTGAAACCCAACCTCATGCAATGCGTTTGGATTCTCCGCAGCCCAAATGTGAGTATTTTTACTATTGACATATCCATTCAAATGAAACCATGCCTCGTCACTGAAAAAGGTGTTGTTAAGCTGGTTAGTCACATTTGTTGCACGTGAAACTCTTAAACCATTGGCAGTAGGCAATGCGCTTTTCAGAGTCCAAAGGGCGTAGCTCTTGCACTACTCGAATTGTAGTTATTGACTACTCTAATTGCTGTTGTTAGTAGTGCTTTTGCACTACTAATTGTTGTCAAAAGATGTAGCTCTTGCACTACTCGAATTGTAGTTATTGACTACTCTAATTGCTGTTGTTAGTAGTTCTCTTGCACTACTAATTGTTGTCAAAGGACGTAGCTCTTGCACTACTCGAATTGTTGTTTTTGACTACTCTAATTGCTGTGGTTAGTAGTGCTCTTGCACTACTAATTGTTGTCAAAAGATGTAGCTCTTGCACTACTCAAATTGTAGTTATTGACTACTCTAATTGCTGTTGTTAGTAGTGCTCTTGCACTACTAATTGTTGTCAAAGGACATAGCTCTTGCACTACTTGAATTCTGTACAGCCGTGGCTTTAGACGTTTAGTAGCGCTCTGGCAGGCTGAATATGATGACCCCAACTCTTGAGACAGCCACCAAAGTGACTTCCTGGGAGTGTGCTGCAAGGAAACATGAATTTTCTCCAGAAACGTGGTCGTTACCACGGACAGACACTTTTAGGCTTATCCTGAACACTGCCTGTCTCGCAAAACCGGTTCACAATGTCATACACAGTTGTTTTCCCTGGTATAGGAGCATCAGGAAACTTCCTTTGAAAGAGCTGGATGCAACATTGGTAAGAGTTTTCCGCAAAATAAACTTCTAACAAAGCGACTCTCTGTTCTTGCGTGAGACTCATGGCTGACTAAACGTTACTGCTTGCCAGCGCCCTCGTAAGCTAGTGTCACGTGGTGCTATCACATGGCGCAGCTTATTTCCCAAGGTCACACACAACAGCCACAAGCAGCAATACTCGGATATCTTTTATGGTTTTATAGCAAATACTTTTTAAAAATAGAGTTTTGGGACTTTTGAATCACCCTGTACTTTAGTGTGTGTGCGTGTATATACATGTGTGTGTGCACTAAAGATGTGTTCGGGCTCAGTTTTCGAAGCCCGAATCCACCCAAGCCTGACTCTGCCCTGTGAGGTCTGTGTACTGTGGGGCCTGAACCCGACCATGTCCAAAATTTCCAAGAGCTGATTCCTTTCTCCCTTTTATCCGATTTTTGCATGAAACTGGAAGGAGCATGGAATATGATGCTCAGCATTTATGCTTCTCATTAAGAAGGATATAACCTTGAAAGAAAATTTATAATTTACAGTTTCAAAGAAAATTTTGCAGTAGCTGATATTTTTTTCTAATCTAAGAAAAAGAAACTGACTACCTTTTTTGTGCATGGAGAGAAGATTGTCTTCATGCATGTTTTGGCATGACACAAAAGTTTCTAGATCCTGAAGAACTTTTGTATTTCAAAATGCATTCTCGTTTCTTGCACTGAACATAATCCAATTTTGTGTTGGTCGTGCAGTCAATAATTTGGAAAGAAATGCTTCCACTCTGTAGATTTTCCCACTTTATTTTCAACTGTTTTACAATTGCCAGTATTTAACTTTTTTTGCTTAACTTCAGGATTCGGATCATTCATGTTGTAATGCACAAATGATAAAAAGAGGAACTCAACTTAAGGGATGAATGCTGAGTGGAGGTGACAGTAACGGGTATTAGAAAAGCTTTGATTAATTTGTTGTTTCCTTGCCAGGCCTTGTACAAATTGTTTGGTTTAACGAGGCCTTCTGAAACACTGGGGGCAAATTTCTGTCCTCAGAGCTGAGATCGTAAGGCCAGTTTCACACAGGTAGAAAAAATCCATTGATATCTTTATCCACCCTCTACATCCTTATTTATAACAGATTTTTTTCCTCTCCTGTGCATTAAATCTCTATGATAAATTTATGACACTAACAGCTTTTCCTTTTCCCCCTCCCCATTTGTTTTATTGTGGGTGGTTCTTTTGAGAATTGAGGTCTTCTCTGATGTATCCAAAGGCAATTTTAGCTGGCCACTGAACTGGCCGTCCTACTGTGTCTGTGCGAAGGTGGGATTCCCAAATGTCTATTTCCCTGCCTCAACCCCTACTTTCTTAGGCTAATTACTCTCTTAAAAAGCACTTAAACTATCGCACAATGACACCTCAATTCTCTTTCCATGAAATTAGTATTCACGGATATACTGCAGGAAAAAAACCTGATTCCTCTTCCTAAAACTCAGAAAAAAACAAATGGAAAAGAAAGACTCTTAGTATTTTCGAAAAACTGAAGAGGATCGGAGCAAAATATAATATCAGGCTTGCTCCAGATCTAAATAACAAATTAAAGAAATTCCTGCCAGCTTTAAAGCAGAAAGAAGTGGACATCGAATTGCAAGGAGTAATATATTGCATCGACTGTAACTGCGGACTCGGCTATATAGGAGAAACAGGGAGAAGTATTAAAGTCCGAATGAAAGAATACCAAGCAGCTATTAGGAACATTAGTAACAAAACAGGGCTAGACAGACATATAAAAGCAAGTGGATAATCCATAAATTGGGACTCAGTAAGAATAATCGCCCACCAGTCAAACTTTGTAAAGAGGAAACTAGAAGAAGGGATCGAAATAGCAAGAAGAAGAAGTACCACATTTACGATAATTGCGGTTGGACTCTTCCAACTGAGTGGCAGCAACTACTCCAGTGATGTAGTCCTGATGATGAACTAGGCTTTAGTTCGAAAATTTGACCACCAACTTTTTTTAATAATAACCTCTATAAGACCCGTAAAAAAGTTAATTCCACAGTACACTATGAATAGAAGTGCCATAAATTCATTTACAACTAGGATAAAAAAAAGCCCACCTGAGATGTAATTAATATGCTATTCATAGCTCATCTGAGCCCGAGATGTAACTAATATGCTATTCGCAGCTCATTAAAACCCGACCGAGATGAAACTAATGATGCCATTTATAGCCTGCCTGAGCCCATCGCATCTCTAGTGTGCACACCCTCCACAAAGTCTCCCAAAATGAGCTTCTAGGCCTGCTACTTTGAGAAAGTGCCCCAAAACCGTCAGTGTGTCATATATCAAAATTTCTGTTGACTTCCCTGTGTATTGAGCTGTTTAAATTTGTGTAAATGTCTCTTCTGTCCATTGCTCTCCTTTGAAATTGTTTTCTGTCATATTTGTGTACTGTCCTGCCAATTTAGTACTTTTTTTGTAGGATCCTTTCACTTATTTCTATTTGTAACGCACCACCTCAGTGATGTCATGTTACATCACTGGGAGGGTGGTCTTGGTCATGCAATTCCTCATTAATTGTTGTACATGTTCTTTGTATGTGTATCATTGTCTTAACATGATTCTCATTTTGAGCTTTTCAGACTATGTGGCAGCCCTGGGTCACTTTTTAAACAATCTATGTAGTGTATGAGTATAATTAATTTTGCTGTTTTTACATTGGATTTGACTATTTAAGTTTTTGTGAATTCATCTCTACTTTCTTGTGCTCTCATTTTAAGTTGTTTTCTGTAATATTTTGTGAACTGCTCTGCTAATTCCATACTTTTAATGAATTATTTGCTTTTGAATTTTGTTGTTTTATGTGATTTCCCATTTTGTAGTGCTCCCGAGCCTAATTGGACTTTTGTGCTACAAAAGTCTACAAAGAGCCAGCAAACCAAAACCAGAAAATCGCATCGCGCATACATTATTTGTTTAGGATTCTCTTTCTTTTACAAAGCTAATGCATTCTTTGTACAACTTTGGAAAACATTTTGTTCTGTCTTAGTGGGTACAGTCAATCCTCTCTATAGCAAACCGTGTGTGTAATGATTCCTTTCAGTGTTCCCAACAAAAAGCGGCCATTGAAATAACTTTTTTTTTAGTCTTTTTGTAATGATTCTGTATATAATGAACACCTAATTACAACAATCACACTGTCAATGAGCACTATATAGTTTTATCACGTTCATAATAATCCTAGTTATATTTATTTATCTGCGACCCTTTATTAAAACTTTAGGAAATTTGCCAAAATGCTTATTCATGGAAATGAGGGTGCATCCACCTGCTGAAAAATACTGGGGAGTTTCAGATTACCTTTCTTCTTCACTGGCATGTGAGGAAGATCCCAGCAGGCAATGAAATACTAAAAACTATACTCTAGGTTAAAGCCAACAGGAGTGAGTGGTAGCATGACTTCATAACTCTAGCTTCTGTTGCATGTGTTCAACCAGGGCTGGTGAAGTTCTAAGCTCCATGCTGCTGACACTGGGATTTAAAAGGATGAGATTTCCAACAGCTCTGAACAACTGAGCACATGTTGGTATAATTAACCCTGAAGAACAAAGGTGGGGTGATAACAGCTCTGATACACAGATCTATCACAGTCTGACATTGCTCTTTCTGTGAGTGAGGTGATGAAAGCCAGCAAGACAGTGTGCTATTTCTTTTACAAAAAGCCATGTTGATAAAACTGTTATGAACTGTGCTATTGTTGTTGGCCAAAGAAACTGAAAACCATTCCTTCAAAAAAGATCATGTCAAAAGAAAAGAATACTACTTTTTTCTGTGATCAGCAGGTGTAAAGTCAAAATTTCTGCCATGAATTAGTACAGTACGGTATTTTTGCAATCTCATAGGTAAGTATCCAAAGTCATTTTTCCTTTCTTGTATTAAATACTAAATAGAGTATGGGGTTTGTGGAAGAAATATTCTTCACAAATAGGTGGAACAGCTACAGGATTTTTAAGGCAGCAAACTGAATAGCCATTTCCTTGCTTACTGTTTTTAACATCAGAAAACTTGGGATGTCATTTTTAAGTTTTTTAATGTGATGTTATATGTTGATCAGTAAGCAAGTCAGTGGCTATTTTGTTTGCCACCTTAAAAATCCTTTGCATTCAGTACCTCAAATTTAATTTTTTTTTCAACTGTACAGGCTAGACAGCCTGATAAAGAAGCGTATGCATCCAAAAGGCCAGGTATCTTGCCTGATTATCTACTAAAATTACCTGGTGAGTCAGTAAAGTGGTCGGTTAAACCAAAGAGAGGGGGATAATCATTATGGTTTGTATTAATCCAATTGCTGTTTAAGCAGTGCTAAATTACAGTTTCCTCGGAGAACCACTTGTCTGTTGTATTATATGTTCTCAAAATAGACTCACTCTTAGTTGTTGTTCTTGTATTTACTATGTGGAAGTGAAAATAATTTACTGGATAATTCAGGGTCATTTTGATTCCATTGTCATTCTCAAATGTAAAATTCTAACCAAACAATTGACTGAGATGGAAAGAAAAAGTAAAAAACCAAACAGCAGTCATGCAGAATTTTCTAAAAAGACAAATTTACTGTCACACGGGCTAGGAAATTATTGTTGGAGTCTAATCTGGAGGACATTCGAGACAGTGACTGTACTAGTAGTGACTTTGAAAGTGATTGCTGTGATATTGGTAATTTTAATAGTCAATTGCCTGGTCGACATAACATTACTGATGATTATCAGCTGATTTAGTCAACTGGTAACGATTCACAAAAAATGAATTCTAAATCCGTTTAATGATGTAAAATAATAAAATAAACAGCCAGAAAGCTTTCACCACTCACAGAAGACTTCATCAGGAATAACTGAGATAAATACTGTAAACAGCAAACAGAAAGCAAAGAAGTTCTGAGTAATACAAACTTAAATATATAATCAAAGTTGATTAACGCTTATGTCATGGCTTGTGAAATCATCAAACATGGCAGATATGTCTCGTGCAGAACCCATAAGCCAGCATGGGTGATGACGTGTATCTTTTATTAGCATGCACCAGATACAGGAGAGATCGGTAGATGTTTCTTTATTGCAGGCATCCATGCTGGTTATTATTTCTACTGATTCTCGTATTGCTGTGGCTCTGCGAGTTGTGTAAGCAGCTATTTTTCGAGTTCCTTTCCAGTTGGGTTTAGCTGCGTTGTTCTTGACCCCTCTTGCCAGAGCTGTGGTAAGCTTTCCCAGTTTGACGTCACATTTATGTTCCAAAAGTCTCACTTTAAGGGAGCGTTTAGTCATTCCTATGTACCTTTTTTTTTTTTTTTTTTTTTATATCCATCTGGGTATTATTGCAAGGGGATAGCATAAATTCCTGCATCTGTTAGGTTTGTGCCAGATTGCTTGTTTGTTGTTAGCCAGGGAATTCTAAATCCATTTAATGGTGTAAAATAATATTTGGTAATACTTCATTTTCAGCCATAGATGCTACATTCAAACCATTGGAAAATGTAGGCTCAAGAAACATCCCAAATTCAATTTCAAGTGAGGATATTCCACTGGATTGTTTTCATTGTTTTGGAACAAGTCTGTATGGGATCTCATGACATAGCAAACAAATCATCAAGTTGAATATATATACAAGAAGACAAGCCTAAAAACTGCTACGCTTAATCATTTGATATGGTCACTGTTCCTGAAGAAAAGCCTAAAAACTGCTAAGTTTAATCATTTGATATGGTCACTGTTCCTGAAGAAAAAGCCTAAAAACTACTAAGCTTAATCATTTGATATGATCACTGTTCCTTAAAAAAAAAAAAAAGCTTCCTTTGGGTGTTGATGTACCATCAAGGTGCTGATCTGCAAAGATAGGTACAAGGGGTACTGGAAACTGGAAGGAAGAGGATAGATGAATCACTCAGGAGATGCATTATCATCATTGTCAACCATTATCAATTCACTGCTGGACGAAGGTCTCCCCAAGTTTCCTCCACAGCGGTCTGTCTTGTGCCAGTCTCCTCCATGTCACTCCTGCATACTTTTGAATTTCATCCACCCATCTTCCATGTGGTCTTCTTCTGGGTCTTTTCCTGTCCCTTGGAATCCAATCTAAAATTTCGGCTGTCCATCGATGGTCTGTCCTTCTGGCAGTATGTCCAGCCCATTGACATTTCAGGGATTTAACTCTGATCATGATGTCTTCCACTCTTGTCATTTTCCGAATCCACGAGTTCCTCTTCTTATCTCTCCTGGTTACACCAAGCATGCACCTCTCCATGCTGTTTTGAGTTGTCTGCAGCCTTTGTATGTCTCTTTTAGTTAAGGTCCACGTCTCTGCACCATACGTAAGCACTGAAAGGATGCATTGATCAAACACTTTTCTTTTAAGACATAATGGCATATTGCTCTTGAAAATTATGCTGTTTCTTCCAAAAGCTCTCCAGGCAAGTTTTGTACGCCGATTAATTTCTTCATCAATGTGACCCTCACTTGATATCTCCTGTCCAAGATAAACGTACGTGTCTGTTATCTCCAGCTTTTCTCCATCAATCGATAAATCTTCATTTCTTGTAAGAGCATTGAACATCACTTTTGTCTTCTGAAAGTTCATTTTTAATCCCACTTCTTTACTCTTGTCAGCAAGTTCCTGGATCATACTCTGCAGCTCTGATGGCGTAGTTGCAAAAATGACTACGTCATCAGCAAAACAAAGGTGGGTTAGATAATCTCCATTAATCTTTATCCCCTTGTTTCCCCAGCTCAGCGACTGAAAGACACCCTCCAATGTGGCATTAAAGAGCTTCGAAGATATGGTGTCACCTTGTCTCACTCCCTTTCCAATTTTTATGTGTGTTGTATTTTCAAACAGCCGAATCTTTGCACTTGCATTTTCATAGATGTTATTAATAATATTTATGTATGCATCTTCTATACCACAGGATTTCAGAGCCATTGTAACTGCTGATGGTTTCACCAAATCAAAGGCTTTTTCATAATCGATAAAAGCCATGCACAATGGAAGTTCATATTCCCTCGCTCTTTCAATTAGTTCTCTCAGTACGTGGATATGATCTATTGTGCTGTAGCCACTCCTGAATCCAGCTTGTTCTCTCGGTTGAGCCATGTCCAGTGTTACCTTCAAATGATGCGGAAGAACTTTAGTGAAGATTTTATAAACCACTGATAGGAGGCTGATAGGTCTGTAGTTCCCGAGATCCTCAATGTCACCTTTTTTATGTAGCAGGATCATTGTAGCGTTGTTCCAATCCTCAGGAATCTTCCCTTCATTAAGGCATCGAGTGAAAATTTGGGCGAGTACTGTTTCGATTTCTCCACTTGCTTCTTGTATGATGTCTACAGTAATTCCATCTTCTCCTGGAGCTTTTCCCCACTTCATGTTCTTGATTGCATGTGCAACTTCTGCTGGGAGGACTGGAAGAACTCTGGTACTGGTACCTTTCATGATGTCTGGAGTACATGTATCATCCCTTTCATATAATTTGGAGTAGAAATCTTTCACTCTTGTCAAAATTTCGCCTCTATTTCTTGTTACAGAACCATCTTCTTTTCTCAGTGCCATAATCTGTTTTCTTCCCTTACTGAGATGTCCCTTTGCTATCTTTAGGCTTTGGTTGTTTTCAATTGCTTTCCTCACTAGTTCAGAGTTGAATTTTCTTAAGTCTTCAGTGATACTTTTTCGTACTGTCTTGCATAGCTCTATATATTCCACTTTGGAAGTCACATCTTCTTTAGTTGTCCTCATCTCTCTTCTTTTTGCATCAACATTTTGGTTTTTCCTGATAATTTGTTCACATGTAACTTGTTCTTAAACCCAGCTAATTTTGTTGCTGTTTCCATAAGAGCTTTGGTTACTTTTTTGTTAACTTCAGAAATATCCACTTCTTCCAATGTTAGGCCTTCTAAAGCAGAGAATCTGTTCTTCAGTTCCAACTTGAAGGTATTATGGTGTTTTTTAAGGTTGGTTAGGTCAATTCATTTTGTTTGTCTTATGAGCTTACCACGTTCAAGTTTAGTGTTGAGGTGCATCTTACATCTCACCAATCTATGGTCACTACCTGTGTTGAATTTGTTTAGCACACTGCAGTCTTCTAAGACGAATTTTTTGTTACACATAATAAAATCAATTTCACTTGTCGTCCCATTTGGATGTCTCAATGTCCATATCCTGTGTGGCTTTTTCTTGAAAAAGGAGTTCAAGATGAAAAACCCTTCTGCCTCTGCAAACTCAACGAGAGTATTTCCACGCTGGTTTCTGTTGCCGTGACCGAATTTACCTACCGAAGTTTCATTCTGTTGCTGTTGCCCTATTTTTGCATTGAAATCTCCCATAATTATCTTCAAGTGCTGCTTACCTTTATTATTTAGAGGACGAATTTTCTCATAAAATTCTTCAATTTCTTCTTCAGGATGACTTGTAGTGGGTGCATAAGTTTGAATAATCTGAGCCTGGTATCTTCTCGAGAGTTGGATAACGAGTCGTGCAGCTCTGTCAGAGGAACTGTCAACTTCTACAACTTTATCCTTCAGTTTCTTGTTTATTATAAATCCAACACCACTAGTTCTGCCAGTATCTGTCCCACGATAGTAGAAGAGATGTCCACTTTTCAGTTCAATGAGAGCTTCTCCTATTCTCCTTACCTCACTTAGCCCGACGATGTCCATCTAACGTATTAAATCCATTTATTTTTTGTATTGTAGTAAGCACGAAAATTCGCCAAGCTTTCGCACTCCACTGGGAGGCTTTTTCAAGGCAATGGTAGACATAAAAATGTCTACCATTTTTAAAAAAAGTCTACTAAAATAAAAAAAAATGTCTACCATTTTTATGTCTACCGTTGCCTTGAAAAAGCTTCCCAGTGGAGTTCAAAAGCTTGGTGAATCTTTGTGCTTACCACACCACAAAAATAAATGGATTTAATATGCTATATGCTTCTCTTGAGGTTTCACAGTCTAGATGTCTGGTCAGCATTTCACTCTGTAAACAAAATAGATCCAAATGTTCACAAGTCTGACAAAATATACAAGCAGAACAATTTTTGACATCATTGTCACTATCAACAGTAGTATGTGCCAGACTGTGAACTGTCACTGAATGAAGTAATGAATAAATTTCACTGAATAATGGATTTTACACAGGAATAAAGGAAATTACTTACAGTCAACTTTTTGGGTAGCACCCCTACCCTTCCTCAGGACTACACTATAGTAGGTATTGCCATTCATTAGCTAAATTCCAACCTTTCACATCATTTAATGTTGTACCTCTTCTCTCAATTTTTAGTCCTTCTGACAATTTTCTCTTGAAAACGTTCTGTTGATGTGTCAGAATTTCTGCAGTATCCCAAAGCCCTTTTATGTTCTCTATTTTGAGCATGTCTGTCCAAACCTGTTTTGTTTGTAAAATTTTTAACTGCAGCTTTATGTTCTGCTAATCTGTTTTTAAGCTGTCTGCCTGTTTCTTCCACATAGCTGAGATCACACTCACACTTTATGTTGTAGACCACTCCTTCCTGTAACAGGATGTCTTCTTCTTTTTGCTTTAATTTTGGAAGGTAGTTACTGATTTTATTTTGTAATCCTGGAGCCAGTCTGATTAGAAATTTCTTGCTAATCCTCTGAAGTTTTTCAGATAATCCTTTATGGTAAGTAACTTTTCTAGTTAAAGTGGGCGTCAAGTAATTTTGCTTCCTATACTTCCAATGGAAAAACTTTTGTACACATTTCCTTCACAATTAGTGTGTTCCCAAGAATGAAAATTTGAACATCGATTAAAATAACTTCATATTATAACTTGAAATACTTAATATTTTCTAAAACATAACCATAATTATATTAAAAATCAATAACTTTTCCTTTGGTGGTGTTGAAACCAGAAAAAAGATGGCGCGACCTGTACTTTGATGACGTCAGTAGACAAACAAATGTTGGATTGCATAATTATGGTAATGTTTTAGAAAATATTAAGTGTTTCAAGTTATAAAATGAAGCTATTTTAATCGATGTTCAAATTTTAATCTTTGGGAATGCATTAATTGTGAAGAAAATGTGTACAGAAGTTTTTCCATTGGAAGTATAGGAAGCAAAATTACTTGACGTCCACCTTAAGTGAAACAATTTAGTTTTTGATTTCTGCTTCTTTTCTTTTTATTAAGAATTTTGTTGATTACTAGAGAAGGGTAATTATTATCTTCCAAAACTTTTTTCAGTTCCTTCTTTTTGAGCATATTTTAACAATTCTGAAGAATTTAGAATGTTAATCTTTTCCAAAAATTGAGTGACCAATTTAGTTTTTATGTATCTTCTCTAGTAGTCAACAAAATTCTTAATAAAAAAGAAAAAAAGCAGAAGTCAAAAACTAAATTGTTTCAGTTAACTAGAAAAGTTACCATAAAGGACTATTTGAAAAGCTTCAGAGGATTAGTAACTACCTTCCAAAATTAAAGCAAAAAGAAGAAAACATGTTACAGGAAGGAGTAGTCTACAACATAAAGTGTGAGTGTGGTCTCAGCTGTGTGAGAAAAACAGGCAGGCAGCTTAAGACCAGATTAGCAGAACATAAAGCTGCAACAAAAAATTGGCAAACAAAACAGGTTTGGACAGACATGTTCAAGATACAGGATATAAAGTACTTTGGGACTCTGTAGAAGTTCTGACACCTGAACAGCACTTTTTCAAGTGAAAATTGTCAGGGTTGGAAATTGAGAGAAGAAGAGGTGCAACATTAAATGATTTGAAAGGTTGGAATTTCCGTCATGAATGGCAACGCCTGCTTTAGTGTAGTCCTGAGGAAGGGTAGGGGTGCTACCTGAAAATTTGACTGTAATTTCCCTTATTCCTGTGTAAAACCCATAATTTAGTGAAATTTATAGTGTACCAAGTCTAGGAATAGCCATGACATCAATTATTATCAAGTAATGAATAAGTAGAATTCATTGTTTTTTACTGTAGACCAAATCTGAGAATTCACTTTGTTTCATTTTTTAACTATTCAAATTAGAAATAAATATTTTCCAGACTGGTTGATGATTGTTGTGGAGCACTCATTGTGCTGAAAAGTGGGAAGCCTTGGATTAAAAGGATTAAGGAATTTTTATTTAGACTTAATAGTGCTATTAATTTATCGATCCATATTATTGTATAACAAAGGTATCATATCATATACATATAGTGAGAAACAAAAATTTCCCTGAAGAAATAATTCTTCACATATACATGGAAGGTTATACAAATGTCATTAGCTACCTCTTCGGAAAACCTGATAATTACAACTCCCTGGAGCTGGAATCGAACTTGCATCTCCTGATTTCCTTTCCAGCATGCTATCATCACACCATCCATGACAATGAAGTTCCAAGCAACTGGAGATAAGCAGATGTAGCTTAGAAATCATAGTACTGTTCAGATTTGTGCTAATCAAAGCAATCTGATACTTCGTCATAGGGTCGACATAACACACAACCTTTCGTCACGAATGGAAATTGTGACCTACAACCTCACCTGGGTGTGAGAAAAAGTCCTGTCGACGATTTGAGGAAGCATCAGATTGTAAAAGAGAAGTACCTCTGCTTTCTTCTCCTGGAGTGTATAAAATTCCTATCAAGACCAACGTTGGATTAGCCGCGTACGTAGGAAGTTCATTCCAGAAAATTCTCTCAAGACTTCAGGCTCACAAATCTGATGTGAAATTTGGAAAATCTTCCTCTTCCTTGTCTCAACTTATCGTGGCTGACACTTCTGCCACTCCACTTTGGTCCAATACAAAAAAGTTGGTTTCCTTCCAAAATTGTTTTGCTCTGAGGTTTAGAGAAAAGTTTGGAAATCTTATTTCTCAAAAATTGCAACTCTGAGCTCCCCATTCACATTCCATACATCGGAAAATCTCTCATTACATCAAGTCACCTGGAGTTACCATTACAAAACTTATCTTTCCAATCTGGCAACGAAACAAATCGTAGTCACACTGATGAAGGCCATAGTAATGGCTGAAATATATTTGCCTTAAAAACTTTCATACATAACTTAGCGTGTTTTCAACTACCATCTACTTAACTAGCATCAGATTGCTTTGATTAGTGCAAATCTGAACTGTACTCGGATTTCTAAGCTGCATCTGCTTAGCTTCAGTTGCTCGGAATTTCATGATCCTGTGTGGTGTAATGGATATCATGCTTGAATGGAAATCGGGAGATGTGTGTTCGCTTTCCGCTCCAGGGCAATGTAATTTTCAAGTTTTCTGAGGAGGTAGCTACATGGAAACAATGAAAATGCGGCTTATTTGTGCCAACAATGACATTTACATGGGCATCATACTGCACAGAAAAATGAAGATTGTCCTTTTTTTTTCCATTTCTTTTTCAATGTGGTTGTGATGCACCAAATATCATGTCCAACTGAAGTTTGTTTTAGAGAGGTTCGAATGTATCTTTTTTTTTCATTTTGCCATTAAGTTTGTGTTTTGTACCATGTCTGAATGTTTTACTAAATAATTATATTTTTATCCCTTCAGGCCAACCATTCACTGCTGGTTTATTGTCAAGAAAAGAAGTAAACGCAGAAAGAGACGCTCATGTAGTTCATCTCATGAAACAAGCGGGAGCCATTCCCATTGCTTCGACCAATGTCAGCGAATTGTGTATGTGGTGGGAATCCTACAACTACGTTTACGGACGTACAAACAATCCTTACGACACTAGCAGGATACCCGGTGGTAGTAGTGGTATGTGAAATAAAAGTTCAATGCATTGCAAAATGGTTTTCTGTATAGATAGGACTGCAAAGAAGTTTATTATATGTAATGATCATGATGAAAAAACTTACCTCCCTGTCATATATTGTACCCAAATGATTTTCTTCCTGGATTGATGGCTGTTTAAGATTATAGAAAAAAGTAATATGTTTACCTGATAGTTTTTAGCACGTCTTTTGAAAATAAAGTATCTGCTTATATCACTTTATCCATCTGTTTGTGAACACCATATCTCTATAACTATGAGACCGATTTGAAATTTTTATTTTTTGCATTATGAAGCTCAAAATGTGAGAACATTGATCCTTTCCTGGTGTATAACTTTGCCTCTACAGGGTGTAAATGCAGATGCTATCGAATTCATAATACACTACTGTTGTGGAAATCATAACACCATGAAAGACTGCTAGTATTATCTTGAAATTTACAAGATATGTACAAGTTGTGACATGCAAATGACTAAAATATCAGTGAAAATGTGCACATGGTTTCAGAGCAACACACTCTGAACTGTCTGGTCTTGGGTGTAAAGAACTGGCTCAAACGAGATGTTGCAGTCAGTGAAGAGTCAACATCGAGTCGAAAGGGTGTTTCTTGTGTTGCACTATGCTCCGTCACCGAAGAACAGTGGGTCTTGGGTATAAAGAACTGGCTCAAACGAGATGTTGCAGTCAGTGAAGAGTCAACATTGAGTCGAAAGAGTGTTTCTTTTGTCGCACTATGCCCCGTCGCAGAAGAAGATTGCATTATGAACATCTGATGGACTTTGAGCGAGGAAGGATGGTTGAAATGAGAGAAGCTGGAGTTTCCTACCATATAATTGTTACTTGTATAGGACCAAATGCTAGTACAGTAGTGAATAGATGAACTCGGACAGAGAAATCCAGGAAATGGCCAGCAAAATCTCATCACTGCATGGGATGACAGACTCCTCTACCACATGGCAGTGACTGATTGCAGTGACATGCACGGTTTTAGCACAGCAGTGGAGCACTGTCACAGGTTAGGCTTTGTCCTCTAGCACAGTTCAATGTCATCTGCTTAACAGAGGACTGGTCACTAGCAGCCCATTGCTGCACATTCCTGTAACCCACAACCACAAATGCCTCAGGCTACTATGTTGTCTTGAACATAGACATTGGTGCACTGATTGGCAACAGGTCATGTTTTCTGATGAATCACAATTCAAATTAATGTTCCATGACGGTCAGATTAGATGGTGAAATTAGTGGGCGAGTGAATTCTTCATTGAAAGTCATAGCTGCTTTAGGAGGTTTTCACAGGAATGACGGATTCTCAAAAGAGTCCCGAATGGCTGTGTATGAAAGTGTAATTGTTCCTACTCTGATGTATGGCAGTGAAACGTGGGTACTGCACAGTGGCGCCCATATGAGTACTTTTAGAGGGGGGGGCTAAGAAAAATCCTTACCTCCTTCAAGGCTGTCAAGCATTTTAGTAAATGTTCAAGATACTAAAATACAATAAAAATAATTGATACTATTTATACGCACCCCCCGCTCAGCCACTCTCCCTCTCCTAAAAGCATTACTGATTCATCGGTTCGTAATTTGTAATCAGATGTGTTAAAACTGTTACCTAAAATTCATTGTGGTACTTTTGAAAGTAAACGCATAGCAGAATCGGGCAAATCAAATTTTTTAAAATAAAAAAGTTTGGTAATTGCAATCAATCATTAATATATAATTATTTTTAAAAATGCTTTTAAAAAAAGTTTCGTCTATTTTAGTGTTTTAAATTTATCAAAAATTTGGCTATACCAACGGCTGTGGGGGTCACTATCTCTTCACTATGAAGAGTGCCCTACCAAAAAAGGGGGGGGGATTTTTCTCTCTTTATTATGAAGAGTAATTTACACCCATTTTCTTCTTTAAATAATTCACAGCTTTTCTCCTAGGGAGCATAGTTATATCACATTTTTTTCCCCTCCGTAGCTCTTCTTCTAATCATTCAATTTGAAAATAACTTTCGGCTATGATCAAATTTAGTTAACTTTTTTATGGGATTTTCCTAGGTAAAGTTAAAAAATTTCTGCAAATTTTTGGAGAAAACTCTTCTCCTTCATCAGGAAGTCTTTCGATCTAATTTCTGTCACTGTCTTCGGTTACGGTTAACTTTAACGGTTATGCTGATTCTGCAAAATATCTTGCCAGATGTTAGGCAGCGTTAATCCCTGCAATCATTTATGATGGAGTTCTGGTATTTTCAATTTATGGTTCAGGAAGTTGGTTTGAAGTCTAATGGACCATTAGAAAGTCTCAGTCTATGTCGTGTCCTGTTGCTCTAAAATGTCTGTCCAATCCTGTCTTATTTGAAAAAAAAAAAAAATCTTTACTAAGTTTGAATATAGTAATCTAGGAAGCCACAAAACAAAGATGAGTTTAATTTGACTGATATCTCCCACTATGAAAAATTTTTTATGCACAATTTGTTATTCATGACACACTTTTCAGCTGCTAGTATAAAACTCTGTCGAAAAAAAAATTGAATTTGGCGAATAGTTAGGCAAGAACTTGAAAAAAGCCAGAGCAACCGCTAGAGCTGGGTGATGTATTGACACATCGCGAAAACTCTATGTGAATTTTAAATTGATGTTATGTTTTTTTGACTGAGGAAACTACGCTACATCACGAAGGCGATTACCGTGATGCATCATGGAGGCCAAAGTAGATGTCATTACACGATCGAATCCACATACTGCCACCACCAAGCACAGATCATCATCACACGTTCGACACGCATTTCAAAGGTACACGCCGTTTCGTCACCTCATTGGTCCACGTCACTTCAGCGTGGCCCAATGAGATGATGAATTTGAGAAACTTCCCGCTGTTGCACGTAAGCGGCTCTCGGAAATTCGAACACTGAGATCGGAAGATCTCGCGATGTGTTTCCGAGACGGTACATCGGGAGATTTCCATGGTTATTGGTGAAACATCGGATGTTCTCTCGAAAAAGAAATCGGAAAAGTGCCAGATTTCTGAAGTAGCAAGTTTTGTAGAGGCCGGATTTTGAGGTTTTACTATATATATAATTTTTTGTGTGTGTGTGTGTGTGTGTGTGTGTGTGTGTGTGTGTGTGTGTGTGTGTGTGTACAGAAAGAATTCAAAAGATGTGCCCATTGCAACTGAAAATCCAGTGCCATCTTCCTGAAAATCCTCCAAATATGTGGTGTCAGTAAATAAACAAATACGTCGCTCTTTCCATGTTCCAGAAACACATAGCAACCAAAAAATTGTTATTTGGTTGCCATGTGTTTCTGGAACGTGTAAAGAGTGATGTTTAAAGCCATTTTCATGGTGTGAGGACGCGCATTACCCTGAAGCAACAGGATCGACCTTTTGCCCTTGCCGATGAGGAACTGAAACTGTTTATTTACACGATTCATAATTATTGTCGGGGTTTCTGTGGCCTGGTATGGTCAAACCGTGACCGACCAAATAAAACTGCCTACTGCATGAACAAGTTCACCACAGAAAATTATGTGTAGCAACTAGCCTACTGCATAAACAAGTTCACCACGGAAAGTTTTATGTAGCATACTTCAAAATGGTGACTGTTCAAGAAAAAGCAATGCGTGTACTCTGGTTCTTCGAAACAAAGTCAGTTATCACATCACAACGCAACGTCGTTACAAAATGCAGTATGATAGAGCTCCACTTTCCGATAATGTTGTCCGATGTTGGTTCAAGCATTCAAGCAGTTTCAAAAGACTTGCAGTGTGCAGCATAAAAAAAAAAAAAAAATGCGGGAAGTCCGGACACTTCAAAGGACGATGTTGATCATGTCCAGAAAGCCTTTTCTCGAAGCCCTCAGAAGTTAACAAGGCAAGCTGCATTGCAGGTAGATATGCCACAAATGACTGTTTGGAAGGTTCTGCATAACCGCTTACAACTCCTTGCGTACAAACTGCAGATTGTACAGGCCTTACAGTGGGAAGATAAACCCCGCCATTCCAATTTGCCCAAGACATTTTATCCAAAGTCGAAGCTGATGAGCGTTTGGATATTTATTTATGAAACAACGTTTTTCTCCTCAGGGATGGTACATTGGCATAACTGTAGAATATGGGGCTCCAAAAACTCTCGTGCCATTCGAGAAATCAAACGAGTTAGTCAAAAGGTGAACATCTGATATGCTTTGTCATGTTTGGAAGTGTTGGGGTCCTTTTTCTTTGTGGAGAAAACAGTGACAGCGGTGGCCTATCTGGACATACTACAGCTGTATCTGTTGCCTCAGTTGGAAGATCGGCAGCCCAATGGGGTGTTCCAGCGCAATTGTGCACCACCACATTGGACTGTTATTGTCTGAGAATTGCTTGACCTGCATTTTCCTGGGCATGGTGTACCCATTCAGTGGTCTCCTCGCTCACCCGATATTACACCACTGTATTTATTCCTGTGAAGATAGGTGAAAAATATTGTTTACCAGACCCCTGTGACCTTCCTCAATGACCTGAAGACCAGAATTTGTGGTGCGATAGCAACAGTAACACCGCAAATACTGGCGAACACTTGGGGGGAATTGATTATCGCTTGGATATCTTACGTGCCATGAAAGGTGCGCATGTCAAAGTGGTTTAGCCATCTGATGTACTGATTCTACAGGAAATAAAATTTTTAATTGTCATCTGTCATATTCTGTTTGCATCATATGCCACTGAAACCCCAACAATAATTATGAATCGCCCTGTACATCGGTTTTCTAGCATCAGTCTTGTTTTCCAATTTGATGTACTATGTATTTATACAGTGTAATATTCATGTAACATCTTTAAAGGGACTACCAAAATTTAAAAAACATGTGACTGTAAAAAATTATTAATGAATATGTGTGCTTAGTTATTTCACCATCCCAGTTATAAAAATGTATAACAAAAAACATATAATTGACATTCCAGCATATATACTTCTTCTTTCTCACCCTTTTTATAAAGTTTTGGTCCTTATGATCATGAACTTTGCCTTTCTCTGTGTATATATGTCTGTACAAATGGGAAAGGTATCAGCTAGTTCTGTGTGACATTGACCAAAAGACTCCAACTCTCTGGGTTTTTGTTCCAGAACCCTTGGGTGGAATGACCAGCTGGAACCGCCAGCTCTTGGCTGATCACCCACACTGATGTACTTCTATAATTTTTATGACTCAAAGAAAGGTAGACCCATCAGTTAAACATTATCTGGCAGGTTGTCTTTCTTTGAGGAGCTAACCTCTGAATCTTAGAGAACAGTTTAATGCTAAGTATATGGCAATGGGCTGGACATACTGCCAGAAGGACAGATCATCGATGGACAGCCGAAATTTTAGATTGGATTCCAAGGGACAGGAAAAGACCCAGAAGAAGACCACATGGGAGATGGGTGGATGAAATTCGAAAGTATGCAGGGGTGACATGGAGGAGACTGGCACAAGACAGACCGTTGTGGAGGAAACTTGGGGAGACCTTCGTCCAGCAGTGGATTGATAATGGTTGACAATGATGATGATGATGATATGTACAAATGGGAAAAATTTTTTCTGAAACGATGCACTGTATAGAACTTAATTTGCAAATATGTAGAGAAAACAAAATTGGTCACTTATGTTTTGTTTTATTTTTCTGTGTAGGGGAGAAGGATCACTGATTGCTGCTGCTGGGTCTGTTATTGGAATTGGTTCTGATATCGGTGGCAGTATACGAATGCCAGCATTTTTCAATGGAATTTTTGGTCATAAACCAACAACAGGTAATCTCTTTATAGATGATATGAAGTACTGCAAAAATTTGTTTTTCAGAATTCCTGGGGTTTTTTTTATATATTGTGATAAGTCTGTTAAGTACATGGCTTTGTGAATTTAAATGCATTTTTTTTTAATTATTCTCTTCCTGTGTTTGAATTTCATATACGTACAAGTGGCATTGAAAAATTTCTTGACATGTAGCACTCACCTCGAAACTTTTATTGTCCTTCAGAGTACCCTCCTCCAGAAAGGACATGCTCTCTGGAGGAGATGTACAATAATTCTGAAGTGCTTGGCAGTACATCTGTTGGGGAACACTCCACAACTATAAATGAGTACATTTTGCAAGGTCTTGCATTCTTGAAAAAAGCTTCCCAGCTAGTTCCTTTTAAATTTTTAAAAACAGCCAAAGTTAACGTGGTTGTTAGAAACACCAAAAGTAACAAAGTTCATTATAAGAGTTCTTTTTATATATTTTACACTGATTCCAATACTTAGGTCAGCTTTCTTTCAGGTGTTTTGTATGGTTTCTCTAAATTTTGGAATGAAGGGAACTGAGCCACAAAAATTTCTTTTAATTTTTTAATGCAATAGAATACAAAAAGTATTGTATATTGTGAAGGATTATTCACAGGCTTCCCAGAAGGGCCTTTGAAAAAGAATTCCCCAGCTAGTTCCTTTATAATTTAAAAAAAAAGCCAAAAGTAATGTGGTTGTTAGAAACACCAGAAGTAGCAAAGTTCATTTTGAGATTCCTTTTTATATATTTTACATTGATTTCAATATTTAGGTCAGCTTTCTTGCAGGTGTTGTTTTGTATAGTTTCTGTAAATTTTGGAATGAAAGGAACTGAACCACAATTTTTTTCTTTAATTTTTTCATGCAATAGCAGAGCTTGAAAAATACCATACCCAAGATACCCTTGGCATGTAAATTATTGGCCTGGGCAAGTAAAAATGAAATCTAGCTGCCTGGTCGGGCAACTAGATTTCATTTTATATCACAGATTCCTGGCTAAAATCAAATGATGACAAGACTATTATGTGGTGCACTGTTTGCCTAAACCATCCTAAAATTGCTGATACCACCAGTAATTTTTTCAAGGAATGTGGGATGTCAGATGATAATATAGTTTAATAAGTGCACACAACAGTAGTCAAAAACATAAGGATTGCCTTTGTTTCAAAACAACAATTCTTGGGATATTTTATGGTGCAAAATCACTTCTGTTTGCACAAGAGAAAAAGGTAAATAATTTTTACATTCAAACTTGTTGAAAACTACTTAAACTGCTGTACAGTTAACTATTATTATTTAATTTTTTTGCAAAACACAGAACGTATATTAAAAATTCTTGAACATGGCATCATCACTAAATTTCTCAAATGGCATCGATCACCTTTCTTAAAACTTAAGATATATGCTTTTGTTAACTTTGAATACAGACACTTTAAAATGGCTATGCAAAAGGTGTATAAAAAGTTTACCATAATTTTTAACTTTAAAAAAATGAGGATTCTGTTTTGTTATCTTAAAAGATAAATTTTACTGGGCATGTAGATTTTACTATTGTGTAAGTAAATATTTTCTGCACATGCCCACTGGGCATGTAACTTTTCAGATATTTTTCAAGCCTTGAATAGGATGCAAGAAGTATTGTTTATTGTGAAGGATTATACACAGGTTTCATCAATGAATCACTGTGGAAGCATTCATTCCCCCCCCCTTTGCCATTCACTGCAAGTTATCATTTTGTTAAGGAATAACTCTAGGACATCTTAAAACTTGACAGAATTAAACTCTACAATCAGATCCCATTAATATAACTAAAGTGTCATTGAACTAGAAATGCCCGCCTACAAACATGCAGGGTCACTTTTAGTCCTAACAACAGTGGCCGCATGATGAGATATGGACTCCACAAGCTTACAAAAATGTTCTACAGGTATTTCCAGCCATGCCACCTCCAAAGCTGTCCACAGTTCACTCAGGTTCATAGCTGGTGGGATGGGGCTTGTGCCCAAACAGCCTATTTGATAGTACCCCAGAGATATTCAATGTAGTTAGACCGTTTTTAAATTAAATATGATACTTATCAAAATGCCAGTAAAGGAAATTATAATTGGACCATTGTTTCAGCCATTAGCACTCTTGTCGGCCATCAAATCATGTTATGATGCTCCATTCTTGATCAGCTTTTGAATCTTTTATCACAGGGTTGTGGTCTTGTGCTGGCTTGCAACAAGAACCCATCCCTCAAAATTAACAAAATATGGGATAGTTTTCTCACATCGTTTTCACAAAATTTTAACGAACAATTAAAATCTTCCAAAAATTTAACAGATTCCAGCCAAGAGACGACAGCACAAGACCACGACCCTGTGATAAAAGATTCAGAAGCTGATCAAGAACGGAGCAACGTAATGCAATTTGATGGGTGACGAGAGCCCTCACACTGAAACCATGGTCCCCTTATAAATCCCTTTACTGGCATTTTGATAAGTATCATCTTTGATTTAAAAATGATCTAAGTATAATGAAATGCCATTAGCAATTTTTGTTCTGATTTATTATTAGGTGTGCAACTTAATTCTTGGCCCCTAACCGCATAGCGATCATAGAACATCGGCAAATACAAATAGCTGTGTGCTATAATGGCTGGTTGCAGCGCCATCCAACAGCTTTCCAGGCAACCATAACCACTCACAGCTGTAGTGACAGAAGGGATGAAAGTTGACGGTGAACGCAATGTTGTTCGAGAAGTAACATTTGAGGCACTGCCTCCTGTTCGCATTTCAGCTGAAAAAAAGTGCTGCGGAAGCTCAGCAAATGATCTGTGCTGCTTTGGGTGAGGCTGCTGTGTCCTACAGTACGTGTAAGAAGTGGTTCCAGCGGTTTAAGCAAGGAAATTTCGATCTCCGTGATGCAGAACGTCTGGGACAGCTACAGAAAGTTGACGATGAGGAACTGAAACAACTGTTGGATGCGGATCCCTGTCGCATACAGTCAGAGCTCGCCCAGGAACTCAGAGTAACATGGCAAGCCACTGCAAAGAGCCTGCACAAGCTTGGACGGGTTCACAAGGAGGATCGTTGGATGCCCCACCTACTCACAGCTGCGAACAAGTCTAGGTGCTATGATGTTACTGTGTTTTTTCTCTCGAGATTCAAGAAAGATTTCCTCCACAAGATTTTGACCTGTGATGAGAAGTGGATCCTCTACGATAATCCTAAGGGGCGCAAATCATGGGTTTATCCAGGTCAGCCTACCACCAGTACCGCCAAACCGAATATCCGTGCCATGAAGTTGTTGCTGTGCATATGGTGGGATCAGCGTGGTGTCTTACACTATGGGTTGCTCAAACCTGGTGAAACAGTCAGTGCTGAGCGTTATTGTCAGCAACTCATTCGTGTGAGTGATGCAATGGAGGCGAAAAGGCCATACACCGGCAAGGGCAGAAGGTCGGTCCTGTTGCTTCAGGATAATGTGCATCCTCACACCGCAAAAATGACTTGAAGCACTATCACTGACCTGGGATGGGAGATTTCGTCCCACCCGGTGTATTCTCCAGACTTTGCCCCGTCGGATTATCACTTCTTTCGCTCCTTGCAAGATCACCTGAGTGTGATACACACTTCACTTCTGTAGACGAGGTCCACACAAGCATTGATGACTTTATCAACTCGAAACAGCCCTCTTTTTTCCACAGTGGCATTCGGCGGCAGCTCCCTGACTGATGGCTCAAATGTATCCAACTCGACAGGGATTATTTCACTGATTAGGTACGTATTTGATTTGTTATAATTTGCTGTCAATGTGTCATGCATGTGGCCGAGAATTAAGTTACACACCTAATAGTTACATATGCTGCTAAAATGCTGCCTTTTTGATCTTCTAGGTGTAGTTATAAATGATGGAACATACCCACCTCCTGAGAAAGATTTGAACACTTTTCAATGTATTGGACCTATGTGCCGGTATGCAACAGACTTACTTCCTATGTTGAAAGTGATGGCTGGATCCAACACTTTGAAACTGAAATTGGAAACTCCTGTAAGTGTGAAGATTTTTCTTTTTGATTATTAATTGATGTATTTATGTAGAAAGTAAATATAAGGCGATCCAACCTGCTGAAAAAGTTAAGTCATGCATGTTAGCTACCGGGTAGTGCCAACTTTCCTGTGGAATAAATTGTTAAAGAATAACGAGATGGCGCTGTAAGTTCGAGACATTGATCAGCAGGCGGCAGGCATTTGTGAGGAAATAGTGGGATGGTGGACATGCGTTTTCGGACATGCAGCGATATACCACGGAAGAAAGAGTTTTCTTGGTGAAAAATTGGTATACGGAGGGCGGAAACCCCACAAAGGTGTTGCAAAAGTGGGGTACAGCATTTAAGAATTGTCGTAAGCTATCATACATACCTGACGAAATTGGTAGCGAAATTCGAACGAACTAGCAGTGTCACAGATGACGTGGAAAGCATGGCGGCAAAAAGAAGAACAGCACGGACGGTGGAAAGCATCAAAGCCACACCAGAACTCCTGCACGAAGAAGCCGGTATGTCAACACGAAGACTTGCGCAGCAACTAGACATTAGCCCAGCGTCTGCATGGTGCATTGTGATGTCAGATTTGGACATGTTTCCCTACGAAATCCAGGTGCATCAGCCTTTGATCACAACAACCTTACAGCAGCGTTATGAGTTTGTGAGTGACATGTCTTCACTGATCGATGAGCACAACTTTGATGTGAAAAGCATTGTCTAAAGCAATGAGGCGCACTTCTGGTTGGATGGCTACGTTAAATGACAAAATTATTGCATCAAGGGAAGTGAGAAGCTGGCGGTCTGTGTAGTGAAGCCTCTCCATCCACTAAAGCTAACCATTGGTGTGCAATGAGTGGTGATGGCCTCATTGGGCTATTTTCCCTGGAGTCTACAGTTACCACTGCCACTTACAGTGACCTTTTGAAGAATCGTTTTTTCCCCGCTGCAATCCAGAAAAACTGGATTCACAACCGCACGTTTCAACAGGACGGAGCACTGCCACACTCCACATATGCTGTTCTTGATTTGCTTCACCAGCAGTATCGCCCATGGGTTATCGCCAGACGATTCCCCCAACGTTTTTCAGCCGATCTGTCTTGGCCTCCGTACAGCCCCGATTTAACGCCACTCGACTTCTTATTGTGGGGCTATCTGAAAGATCGGGTGTACCAGAGCAGCCCATGAACACTGCCTGACCTACGACGTGCCATCCAACAGGAAATTGCACAGATCCCGTCATTATTGCAGCACTTTGAAGCATGTATTCGCCACGTCGTGACAGCAGATGGTTGTCATGTGGAACATGTCATCCATTGATTACCTTTTGCCTACTCTTACTCCTGTAAATGTCCTTTTCCTCTTCCAGTAAAGTAAGTTAACTTTATTGTATTTTTTTTGTCACTACCCAGTGAAACACCCGGTACATTCATTAGTTTTGGGAAGTTAATGTGAAAGAGAACTTTAATTTTGAATATTTTTTTAACAAACATTAACTGTCAGTTAAATTCAGAAATAATGGCAAAAAGACATAACCTGACATGGATATAAAATTCTGTGGAAGAAATATTCTCATAGTATATATGCGGAAGTGCTTCAGAATTATTAACTCAGCAATTAGACATCTCTGAATTGCCTGTACTTCCACATATTATGGGAAGGATATTTTTTCCACAGAATTTATACCTCAGAGATTGTTGATTTCACTACACCATGAGAAAGCAGAATTAGCTTCAACTGGCAAAAATCGGGGAAGGTTCAGATTCTTAACACGCCGATGCTTGGGATGTCATCGGCCTGGGTGGTGTAATGGATAACATGCGTTAACCGAAATTAAGAGAGATGGGTTTGCTTCACACTCCTGGGCAGTATAATTTTCAAGTTTTATTATGTGATTGACATTAAGTGATAAACAGTAAATACAAGTAATTAGATATGTCCGATTGCTGAGTTAACAATTCAGAAATGGGATTTTTATGGGAGTTCCAAATCTCCTTTAAAGATTCCAGTATAGATAAAGGCAATTTCGTACATTATATCACAAATGACAACACTGTCTATGTACGATATTTAATGTTAAAACATGAAGGAAGAGTATTTACAGTTAAAAACCCCACTAGTACTTTCGGGGTGACATTCACCCAGTCATCAGGTGGAACATAGGTTATGTGTTACTCACACAAATATATAAGAGTACAGCAATGCACCATGGGTAAATATCTCAAATGTCACAAGGTTGTGATTGTTACCATCACAACTGAGCAAACACACCCATGTAATTTCCAACATCAGGACATTCACATATTTATACAAAATTTTTTGTTACATTATAAAAGGCTATTGTCAAATTGACGTGTTAGTTTTTAATTACTATAATTTAAAGTTAAAATTAACTACGTGGTTTTTCCATATTTTTGATATGTCCACAGGTGTATTGTCATTACAGTATCTGTCCCCTAGTGCTTCAATGTACAGGCTTTCAACAAAGTGCAGTGAGTGTACGTACACCGGAGTGTCCAACAGTCTGATATTCGCCCAGTCTGGTTGTAATGTTCCATTTGCAACATTCCTAGATAATGCTGTATTATTGTGGTTGGTTCGAATATCATATTTGTGTTCCTGTACACGAATACCCAAGCTTCTTGTGGACCCTACATAGTTGCTAACATGTTCACCTGTTGAGGAGTCCAACACTGGAATCTTATACACTCCCCATTTGCTCATTAAGTCAGTTGTTGCCCGAATCTTTTTTAATAAACGATATAAGATTCGTACAGAAAACTAGCGGATAATGCTTACCTTGGCATTCCTTTCTAGCGACGGGGACATTTCACGCACGTGTTTTCCGGTCTTTGTTGAGGTTATTGTCCTAAAGTCCGTTGTATGCGATGACTGGCTTTACTTCTCACACTTTTCGCTGGGTATACTCATTGGATCTTTGCTTTAGGATTCCAAACATCAATTTTTACCGTTCTTTATACTCGAAATTTTCGCCCATACTCTGGGCATCTTCAGGAGCGTGGCGACTTTACCACCGATGTTCGTGGCTAACTTCGCGCTAATGGAGTCCGATACTCCTTGTTGCCATTCGTCGGAAAAACTTTCCTGGATATATTTTGTTAACAAGCCCGGCTGGTTAACAAGCCCGGTTTGTTAACGAAATATATCCAGGAAAGTTTTTCCGACGAATGGCAACAAGGAGTATCGGACTCCATTAGCGCGGTTAGCCACGAACATCGGTGGTAAAGTCGCCACGCTCCTGAAGGTACAAGTTACTTTGAAATATCGCACGTAAAAGAGAATAGTACAATAATTTTTTTAGAGCTATATAATAGTCAGAATTAGAACTACTAAGTGGAATTGATATAAGATTCCTTGATCGGGTACCAAACTTTATATCATATTTTGAGCTCATACGTGTACTATCACGTATGTGCTCAAAATATGATATAAGATTGGCTTTTATGGATTTTCTCATATTCTGTGATCCAGAAACTAACTCACTATCTTTTTCTGTTTATCGTAAGCCAACTGATTGCAATAGCCTTATTCCATTTAGCTCTTCACATCCAATTCCACAAAAATTATCTGCCATTAACTTTCTTATCAGAAGAGCCTTCGTGCACTCTTCAAGTGAAAGTCATTTACAGTCTGAGATGTTAGCGGACAAACATGAATATCCAAGAAATTTGATCAACAGAATATACCACAGTATAATAAATGAAAGATCCATAAGTCTGAAGCAAGACCCAAAGCCTAATAAAAAAATTGTGGGAGCATTGGATCAGCACCCACACATTACTAACGTACTGTCACATATGTGCTCAAAATATGATATAAAGTTTGGTACCCGATCATGAAATCTTATATTGTTTATTAAAAAAGATTCGGGCAACAACTGACTTAATGAGCAAATGGGGAGTGTATAACATTCCAATGTTGGACTCTCCAGCAGGTGAACAAGTTAGCAACTACGTAGGGTCCACAAGGAGAAGCTTGGGTATTCGTGTACAGGAACACGAATATGATATCCAAACCAGCCGCAATAATATGGCATTATCTAGGAATGTTGTAAATGGAATATTACAACCAGACTGGGCGAATATCAGACTGTTGGACACTCCAGCTCGCGTACACTCATTACACTTTGTTGAAAGCCTGTACATTGAAGCCTCGGGGGAATGACAATACACCCGTGGACATATCAAAAATTTGGAAAGATCTCATCGTCAATTTTAACTTTAAATTATAGTAATTAAAAACCAACACGCCAATTTGACAATAGCCTTTTATAATGTAACAAAAAAAATTGTTTAACTATGTGAATGTCCTGATGTTGGAATCACATTGGGTGTGTTTGCTTGGTTGCGATGGTAACAATCACAACCTTGTGATGCTTGAGATCTTTTCCTGTGGTACATTGCTGTGCTCTTGTATATTTGTGTAACACATAACCTCTGTTCCACCTGATGATGGGGTGAATGTCACTCCGAAAGTACTAGTGGGGTTTTCAACTGTGAATACTCATCTTTTAACATTAAATATCGCACATAGATGGTGTTGTCATTTGTGAGATCTCAGTATATTGATCCCCCTCTCTCTCTCTCTCTCTCCAATACAGAACTTATTATGAAAATCAAAGCATGTAGTATTGAATACAGTAGCAAGTTTTTGTGCATAGAACTTCCATAAGCAGTGTGTGAAAAGCAGTATTTCCTTAAAAAAATTTAATGTCTCATAAGATAATAAAATCAAAGTTTTAACATTTCACCTGCACTTATCTCTCTGTTCCACCGAAATTTCAGCTTTGAGCAAACAGTGGTGATATGTTGTTCTCAAGATTTCTGTCTGCAGAAGCTAATTTCTTATTTCAAATGAAAGCAAATTTAACTCTTCTGTGATATACTAATAGACTAAAGCACCATGTTAGCAGTGCTGTTTGAAGTTTTCAAGAGTAATAGAATCCATTGGTTTGCAAGACCAGTGAGTGCAAGTTCACTGGTCTTACAAACCAAGCCTTCAAAGTGATCTCCAGGTTTCTTTATGACAGCGGCCCAATATTTGGGCAAGTCTTGTATTCCATTCAGGACACCTCCATTGTTGAGGCGTCGGATTACTTCGAGTCACCTCATTAGAAACGTCCTGAGTCGTACTGAATTGTTTCCTGCGTAGTGGCTTCTTCAGTTTTGGGAACAAGTCATAGTCTGGTGGGCTCATGTCAGGACTGTATGGCACGTGGGGAAGCAGTTCCCATCCATACTTCTCCAGAATGTCTCTTACTGTACGGGAAACATGCGGTCTCTTGTTGTTGTCAAAATGATGACACCAGCTTCAAGCATGTTGGGCCTTCTTTGACGAATCTTTGGGTGCAAAATATTTTGCAGAAACCTTCTATAGTATTCCACTGTTACAGTGGTCCCCTCGGGCACTCTGTCTGTTGTTATCACTCCAACTTTGTCATAGTCCATAATCATTATCAGCTTAACCTTCAATTGTTGGCAGCAGAATTTTTCCTGACGAGAGGATTCTGGACGTTTCCACTGATTGGACTGAGATGTCAGTTCTGGTTCATAATTTCATATCCAGGTTTCGTTTATAGCGACAATTCTGTCCAGAAACTGCTCGCCTTCTGTCTCGTACTGCTGAAGCAATTCTTCTGCGATCCCTTTGCGAACTGCTTGCTGCTCTTCGCTCAGATTATGTAGAACCCAATTGGCAGCCACTTTTCTCTTCTATAATTTTTCAGTTAGTGTTCTGAAATCCAAAGTGGTAGACATGTTTGCTTCATATGCAATTTCTTCACATGTTTTCCGTCAATCTTCTTCTGAAACGCTGTTGAAGATAACCACAGAAATGTCGTCCGTTGCATCTGATGGCCGGCTGCTTCTTGGGTCATCTTTGACGCTTTCCTGACCTTAGCAGAAACGAGAAGCCCAGCATGACACTGTGCTATAATCCACAAACTTCACACAAAGCTTTATGAATTTTGGTGGGGGATTTTTCTTGCAAAGTTTCAATTTTAATGTAGGATCACAGATCGCTACATGAGATCTGACCTGACTCACTTTCTCCCTCCATTTCTAGGCAGAATTTTTCAGAACAGAAACAAATTAGTCAGCAAACGTAGACACAACTTTGTATACTGAAGTCTGACTCACAACTGGTGCAAAGATTGGAGCGATTACATCATCCTACGGGCAGCCAATGTAGACACAACTTTGTATACTGAAGTCTGACTCACAACTGGTGCAAAGATTGGAGCAATTGCATCATCCTACGGGCAGCCAACATAGGCACAACTTTGTATACTGAAGTCTGACTCACAACTGGTGCAAAGATTGGAGCAATTGCATCATCCTACGGGCAGCCAACATAGGCACATCTTTGTATACTGAAGTCTGACTCACAACTGGTGCAAAGATTGGAGCAATTGCATCATCCTACGGGCAGCCAACATAGGCACATCTTTGTATACTGAAGTCTGACTCACAACTGGTGCAAAGATTGGAGCAATGGCATCATCCTACGGGCAGCACCTGCTCATTGTGCAAAACTTTTGAAATGATGTACATATGAAGGCTCCCTCCTCCTGGATGTCTTCTCCAGTTGCAAGATGTAGAAGAAGTAACTAGAAATTCACCACTAATTTCTAACACAAATAAACCAAGATTGGTAATTTACTACAGTGATTCACTGTTTTTATCTAGCATTAGTCTGGTTTTCAAATTGCCACTCATGTAGGTTTGAAATAGCTGGATATGCATTCAAGTTGAATGAGTTTTTCATAATTTTAGACTATATATAACAAAAAGTAGAGAAAGGTTTATTTGTATGCAAAAATTCTCAGTAATTATGCATCTTCGGAACCTCAGAACTTGCTTACACTAACAGAAAGTGATATTTTAAAAGATGATGACAATTTGAAAAAAAAATCTATACATTTAAAACACAAGGCCGTTTCTTTCTAACAATGCAATCTGCCAGTGCCACCCACTGGAGCGATTTTCAGGATTTTTTTTTAAATGAAAGCTACTGACCCACAGATTTGTCATCACTAATTTTTATTGTCATAAGTAATTTTTTTATGTTACCATGGCAATTTCTTTTTACAATCTGCTATGAATGGGACGATACACAGGAAATCGGGAACTACTTGAAAACGTTCTGATTTGGTAGTACAGCCAAAAATAATAAAAATTAAATGAAATAGCCTATGTCCACTGGAAAGAAGTAAGCTTCTTAATGGTGAAGGAATTATCCGAATCGGTTCAGTAGTTTTTATAGATTAGTAAAACAACTTCCGTATATTATCGTGAACTACTTTCTTTCATGTTGGGTGTGATCAGGTTGTATGTAAATAAAGTGGAATGATACACAGGAAATCGGAAACTACTTGAAAGCGATCTGATTTGGTAGTACTGGAAAGAAATAAGCTTCCCAACGGTGAAAGAATTATCCAAATCGGTCAGTAGTTTTCGAGATTACTTCAAAAACACAAAGTTTATATATATATAAACTTTGTATATTACTAGCGGAGATACCCAGCATTGCCTGGGATAGTCATAAAGTTTGTTTTCAAGTAAGTGTAAATCGCACTATAAAAAAACAAATCCTACCATGATGAACAATGCTTAAGTCGGGCCCCACTCTGTTCCAAGGTCTCTGCCGCCCTAGTTACACTGGCTCTTTCCCGCTGAACCACTAGTCTTCGATCATGTTGTTCGGTTGTCTCACTCTCTCGAAGTAATTTTACTTTCTTTGCTTTCAGCTGAACTTGTCTGACGAGTTTGCGTTTTATCGGAGGCATTTCACCACACTTGATGAACATTTTATTAAAAAATCACAATTTATAATGGCCGTAATGAGCCCTAGAAACTCAAAATAGCAAACGTGCACAATAATGCATTCAGCTTTCTAGAGTGTAGATATATAGCCTGATCACACCCAACATGAAAGAAAGTAGCTCACGATAATATACGGAATTTTTTTACTAATCTCCAAAACTAAATTGATTTGGATAATTCTTTCACCATTAGGAAGCTTTCCAGAGGACATAGGCTATTTTGTTTATTATATTTTTTCATTATTTTTTTATTATTTTTGGCTTTACTACCGAATAACATCGCTTTCAAGTAGTTTCCAATTCCCCTGTTTCGTTCCGCTTTGTTTACATACAACTTGATCACACCCAACGTGAAAGAAAATAGTTCACAATAATATATGGATTTTTTTTTTTACTAATCTCGAAAACTAAACCCATTCGGATAATTCTTTCACCGTTGGGAAGCTTACTTCTTTCCGGTGGACATAGGCTATTTCCTTTATCTATACTAATACCAATACTAATCTTGTATTTAAATTTTATGTACGAAGAAAACAGTCTGTTTTAACTTCAACTTAACCTTGATGCTGTTTGAGAGGAGCACGCCTATTGGTGGGAATCTGTAGCTCCACCAATTGTTGGGAGTCTAATGAAATCTAATCCTTACAAAGAAAATGGCATGGTAACATAAACAAAAAAATACTTATGACAATACATTTTGCCGGTGCGTTGAGTTATCAAAATCAGACTCTCCCCCATATGCCTGAACCGCAGAAGCTTGCGAGGAGTGAGGTGTCGCCTGACGATCGTTGCTCTGACACGCAGAGTAATACCACAGCAGCCAACTTGCACCCAGTCTATAGAGGGCCCCATAAAAACACTTTTGACCCCCTTAGGGATGGAATTTCTAAAAATCGTCCCGCCTGTATTTTAATCTGGGTGATGAAGCCAGTTTTGGTGCAAATCCGTCAAACCATTTAGGAACATATGCGGGCCGCCCCGGTGGCGCAGTGGTCTAAGCGATGGCCTCTGATCATTCGTTCAAAAGGCGTCCGGGTTCGAATCGCGGTGAGGCATGGATGTTGTGTTTGTCTTACAGCACTGGCTCTCTTCCTTCCCTGGAACCAGTTACCCTAAATTAGGGACGGGCGAATGCTTATAGCCCATTGAGTTGCTCACGGTGGTCGTTAAACCTCCAACCAAAAAAAAAAAAAAAAAAAGAACATGTGGAACAAACATACAAACTTTCACTTTTATATAGAGAGAGATTGGTATTAGTATAGATAAACGAAATAGCCTATGTCCACCAGAAAAAGTAAGCTTCGCAACTGTGAAAGAATTACCCGAATCTGTTCCGTAGTTTTTCGAATTAGTAAAAAAAAAATTCCTTATATTATCATGAGCTACTTTCTTTCATGTTGGGTGTGATCAGGTTGTATGTAAACAGAGCGGAACAATATATGAAAAATTGGGAACTACTTCAAAGCGATCTGATTCGGTAGTACAGCCAAAAATAATAATAATAATAAACGAAATAGCCTATGTCCACCGGTAAGAAATAAGCTTCCCAACGGTGAAAGAATTATCCAAATCGGTTCAGTAGTTTACAAGATTACCTCAAACACACAAAGTTTCTCTCTTTATATATTAGTATATATTATATAATGATGCCAAAAAAAAAATTGTTAAAACCAAACTGGCAAAATAAAACACATTTCTAACCCCATTGTGTAATTATGTAGATATATCATTTTGGGTCACTGAAAGAATGCCTCAGTACTCCAATGCAAGCCCACCAATGACGGGCAAGCACATGTTAATACAATAATGAGGAACGTCATCATTAAATTTGTATACAAGTAGCTTTAAAAATTAATGGGAATATTACGAAAATTTTGTTGTTGGTGACCTAACTTGTGGGACCGCCCATTAATAATTCAACCGTTTATTATAGTTATGCATTTTATTATGATTCGTGTTACATGAAAAGAAAAAAATTCAGTCACAGCTTTTTCAGCCATGCATGGCACAGTTTATGGACTAGTATATATGATAAAGATCTAAGTAAAAAAAATTCTCTGTTCAACTTTTGCGAAAAGTTTGAAATAGCTTTACAAGGGAAGAAATTAAAACAATAAATTCAATAAAGAAACTTGCAGAGTTGTTAATAAAGTTTAACAATATGTCACCTGGACGTCTGTCTATACAGCACTTATTTTATAACTAACACTACTACTACTGCACTTCTGGGAGATGAATTAGCAAGCTGAAAGTAGTGAAAAATTATTTGTGAAATACAGTGTTTCAGAAACAACTGAAATATCTTTCAATGATTGCCATGCCCAAGAGATAGATAAATTAAACACGAAAGATTTAATTAGAGACTTTGCCAATGAAAAAAAGTAGGAAAAAAGATTTTTTTTTTAAATATCTGTAATCTATCTATAAAAATATAACAATTTTTTAATGAAATAAATATTTTTACTAGTATGCATTTATTGTCCTTGTTAGTTTTGCAAATAGTGAAGGGGAAGGGGCTGTTTTATAACTTTACTTAAGGGCCAAAAATCTGTAATTACGTCACTGATCACTAGTATATACACAGTTTATGTTGGTGATATATTTCTGTAAGAACAAATATTTTAACATGTGAATTCCGTATCATTCTCAAACGAAAAAACTATAAGGTGAAATTACTCACACAATAGCACTGTATGGTATATATGCAATTTTTTTTTTTTTTTTTTTTTTAATCAAGTGTATGGATACTATCAAATTCTTAAATTTCATTTTTAGGTGAAGCTTAATTCTTTGAAAATATACTACATGGACAGTGATGGAGGAAATCCCCTCATTTCGAAGGTGCACCCAGATATGATCAAGTCCATGCAAAAGGTAATGGTACAAAAACAAAATTTGATGAAAGTATAGCTAACAGAGGATGCTCACTCATTTTTAGAACATTTTGATAAGAAATTGAAGAAAATAAAAATTCATAGAATTGAAACTGGAAACAGCATGTTAGATGAACATGAAAGATTCATCTGCTGCAGTTAAATATCGTCTGCTAAGAAAATGGCGCACATAAACAAGCTGTGGATAGAAGATTATGTTTTTGCTTTTTACGAACAGAAACGTCCATATTCTGTAATTAAAAAACATTGTGAAAATCGTGGAATTAGTATTTCTAAATGTGCAATCATCATCATCATCGTCAACCATTATCAATCCACTGCTGGACGAAGGTCTCCCCAAGTTTCCTCCACAACGGTCTGTCTTGTGCCAGTCTCCTCCATGTCACTCCCGCATATTTACGAATTTCATCCACCCATCTCCCATGTGGTCTTTTTCTGGGTCTTTTCCTGTCCCTTGGAATCCAATCTAAAATTTCGGCTGTCCATCTATGGTCTGTCCTTCTGGCAGTATGTCCAGCCCATTGCCATTTCAGGGATTTAACTCTGATCATGATGTCTTCCACTCTCGTCATTTTTCGGATCCACGAGTTCCTCTTCTTATCTCTCCTGGTTATACCAAGCATGCACCTCTCCATGCTGCTTTGAGTTGTCTGCAGCCTTTGTATGTCTCTTTTAGTTAAGGTCCACGTCTCTGCACCATACGTAAGCACTGGAAGGATGCATTGATCAAACACTTTTCTTTTAAGACATAATGGCATATTGCTCTTGAGAATTATGCTGTTTCTTCCAAAAGCTCTCCAAGCAAGTTTTGTACGCCGATTAATTTCTTCATCAATGTGACCCTCACTTGATATCTGCTGTCCAAGATAAACATACGTATCTGTTATCTCCAGTTTTTCTCCATCAATCGATAAATCTTCATTCCTTGTAAAAGCATTGAACATCACTTTTGTCTTCTGAAAGTTCATTTTTAATCCCACTTCTTTACTCTTGTCAGCAAGTTCCTGGATCATACTCTGCAGCTCTGATGGGGTAGTTGCAAAAATGACTATGTCATCAGCAAAACGAAGGTGGGTTAGATAATCTCCATTAATCTTTATCCCTTTGTTTTCCCAGTTCAGTGATTGAAAGACATTTTCCAATGTGGCATTAAAGAGCTTCGGAGATATGGTGTCACCTTGTCTCACTCCTTTCCAATTTTTATGTGTGTTGTATTTTCAAACAGCCGAATCTTTGCACTTGCATTTTCATAGATGTTATTAATAATATTAATGTATGCATCTTCAATACCGCAGGATTTCAGAGCCGTGGTAACTGCTGATGGTTTCACCGAATCAAAGGCTTTTTCATAATCGATAAAAGCCATGCACAATGGAAGTTCATATTCCCTCGCTCTTTCAATTAGTTCTCTCAGTACGTGGATATGATCTATTGTGCTGTAGCCACTCCTGAATCCAGCTTGTTCTCTCGGTTGAGCCATGTCCAGTGTTACCTTCAAGCGGTGTGAAAGAACTTTAGTGAAGATTTTATAAACCACTGATAGGAGGCTGATAGGTCTGTAGTTCCTGAGATCCTCAATGTCACCTTTTTTATGTAGCAGGATCATTGTAGCATTGTTCCAATCCTCAGGAATCTTCCCTTCATTAAGGCATCGAGTGAAAATTTGGGCGAGTACTGTTTCAATTTCTCCACTTGCTTCTTGTATGATGTCTATAGTAACTCCATCTTCTCCTGGAGCTTTCCCCCGCTTCATTTTCTTGATTGCATGAGCAACTTCTGCTGGGAGGACTGGAAGAACTCTGGTACCTTTCATGATGTCTGGAGTACATGTATCATCCCTTTCATATAATTTGGAGTAGAAATCTTTCACTCTTGTCAAAATTTCGCCTCTATTTCTTGTTATAGAACCATCTTCTTTTCTCAGAGCCATAATCTGTTTTCTTCCCTTACTGAGATGTCCCTTTGCTATCTTTAGGCTTTGGTTGTTTTCAATTGCTTTCCTCACTAGCTCACAGTTGAATTTCCTTACGTCTTCAGTGATACTTTTTCGTGCTGTCTTGCATAGCTCTATATATTCCACTTTGGAAGTCACATCTTCTTTACATTTTTGAACTTCACTTTTAGTTGGTAAAGTTCGATGAACACTTTCCGCACGTGGGGCTTGGCTTTCAATCCATATTTCCGTTACGTGGATGCGGCACGGGATTTTTCATTTGGCCACGGGTCTGCTTCTTCTTTTTTTTTTTTCTCCGTTGGAATTTATTTTGTCTTATCACCAAATGAGTTTTTCCTTTGCTGCATCCTCATTTACTTCAATATTTATTCATACCCGAGTACTTTCGGTACTACTACTATACCGTCTTCGAGGGGACATTTTGCTCCAACTAGCACGGACCGTGTCAGCTGGGCATTTCGGTGGTTCTCGCATGCTGCTTCTGTCATCTGCTATCGCTTCTTCTTGGGCGTTGTGGCGCCATCTCTTGTTGGTCAGTGATCTCCTTTTTCGAACTTTTTCTTTTTTTGCTCAATTTTAATTAAATTTCTCCAGCTGTTTCTCAAATTATTAGGGTCATTGTGGTTGCAAACTTTTGTCCTATTTTTTTCAATCATTACCGACTCTGCTATTCTGAGGTGTTTTTCGGATTTACAGCTTTTAATGATTTTTATATTTTCGAATTTTGGATATTTTTGGTTATCCAGACAGTATTGAATCAGTGCTGTTTTTTCTTCTTTTTTTCTGCCAGTTTTTTATGTGTTGTTTTAATCTGTGTTTAAGCTTATTTTTGGTACTTCCTATATAAGCCATTGGAGGATTTTCAGTAATAGGAATTGAATAAATACCTGCTTTTTCTAACATTCTTATTTTATCATTATTTTTTGTTACTATATTTTTGATGGTATTTACTTTTCCTCCAATTTGAATGTTATGCTTTTTACAAATATTATTAATTTCATTGGTAGTGCCTTTAATGTAAGGAAAACCATTTAAATATTTGATTTCTTTTTTAATTACTACAGCATTATTTTTTTTTATTTTCTTTATTACTTCTGTGTCCCATTTTTTTATTAAATGGTTAGGATAACCAAAGCTGCTTGCAATTTTTTTTATGAATTTGATTTCTTCATTGATGAACTGACTATTTTCAGAATGCGTATATGCTCTTTTAATTAAGGTTTTTATACTATTGCATTTTTGAGGATATGGATGTGCTGAATTGTATGGGATTAGGACCGGAACAAATGAACTTTTCCGATAAACTCTGTATAGTAACTTATCTGTGGATTTGATAACATGTACATCCAAAAAGGCTATTGCATTATTTTTTTCCATTTCAACCGTGAGTTCTATAGTTGGATATAATGCGCTGTAACGTTTTGTTAATTTTTTTAATTCTTCTTCGTTCAGTTTTGATAGAATGAAAATGTCATCTACGTATCGACAGTACACTTCTGGTTTTTCTTCCATATGATGTAGGACATTTTCTTCAATTTCGTTCATCACAACCTCAGCATATAGAGTTGATAATGGTGAGCCCATTGGGCCTCCTGAATTTTGTTTGAATATTTGTTCTTGTAAGTAAAAATATTATTTTCATATAAATAAACTAAAACTTTTTTGAATTCTTGAATTTGTGTGTTATTTAAAATTTTAAGATTTTGCAACTTCTTAATGATGATTTCAATAGCTTCTGGAACTGGAGTGCTTGGATATAATGCTTTAACATCCATGCTTGCCATGTTTAAGTCCATTAGGCCAGTTTTTACATTTTTAATTTTCTCTATAAACTCATATGTGTTCTTGATGGTGAACTTGTTGTTCATGAAAAAGGGTGCTAGGAATTTGTAAATGTTTTTCTCTAATGTTATCAAAGGTGAGTTTTTTTTTGAAACTATCAGTCTCATTGGAGCACCATCTTTGTGCGTTTTTATCTTTGCAACGATACGTGGTATGCCTGCTCCCATTGGTGGAAACGAGCGTTTGATTTCATCAGGTAATGTGCTATGATTTCTTATATCCGCTAAGAATTTAATTTGATTATCAGTTGGGTCTTTCTTAATTTCAGTACAATTTAATCCATCAATTGCTTCTGTCATTTTTTGTTCAAATTCATCAGTGTTGAGAATAATGATTTGGCCGGATTTATCTGCTTCACAAAATCATAGGACATTACCTGATGAAATCAAACGCTCGTTTCCACCAATGGGAGCAGGCATACCACGTATCGTTGCAAAGATAAAAACGCACAAAGATGGTGCTCCAATGAGACTGATAGTTTCAAAAAAAAAAACTCACCTTTGATAACATTAGAGAAAAACATTTACAAATTCCTAGCACCCTTTTTCATGAACAACAAGTTCACCATCAAGAACACATATGAGTTTATAGAGAAAATTAAAAATGTAAAAACTGGCCTAATGGACTTAAACATGGCAAGCATGGATGTTAAAGCATTATATCCAAGCACTCCAGTTCCAGAAGCTATTGAAATCATCATTAAGAAGTTGCAAAATCTTAAAATTTTAAATAACACACAAATTCAAGAATTCAAAAAAGTTTTAGTTTATTTATATGAAAATAATATTTTTACTTACAAGAACAAAATATTCAAACAAAATTCAGAAGGCCCAATGGGCTCACCATTATCAACTCTATATGCTGAGGTTGTGATGAACGAAATTGAAGAAAATGTCCTACATCATATGGAAGAAATACCAGAAGTGTACTGTCGATACGTAGATGACATTTTCATTCTATCAAAACTGAACGAAGAAGAATTAAAAAAATTAACAAAACGTTACAGCGCATTATATCCAACTATAGAACTCACGGTTGAAATGGAAAAAAATAATGCAATAGCCTTTTTGGATGTACATGTTATCAAATCCACAGATAAGTTACTATACAGAGTTTATCGGAAAAGTTCATTTGTTCCGGTCCTAATCCCATACAATTCAGCACATCCATATCCTCAAAAATGCAATAGTATAAAAACCTTAATTAAAAGAGCATATACGCATTCTGAAAATAGTCAGTTCATCAATGAAGAAATCAAATTCATAAAAAAAATTGCAAGCAGCTTTGGTTATCCTAACCATTTAATAAAAAAATGGGACACAGAAGTAATAAAGAAAATAAAAAAAAATAATGCTGTAGTAATTAAAAAAGAAATCAAATATTTAAATGGTTTTCCTTACATTAAAGGCACTACCAATGAAATTAATAATATTTGTAAAAAGCATAACATTCAAATTGGAGGAAAAGTAAATACCATCAAAAATATAGTAACAAAAAATAATGATAAAATAAGAATGTTAGAAAAAGCAGGTATTTATTCAATTCCTATTACTGAAAATCCTCCAATGGCTTATATAGGAAGTACCAAAAATAAGCTTAAACACAGATTAAAACAACACATAAAAAAACTGGCAGAAAAAAGAAGAAAAAACAGCACTGATTCAATACTGTCTGGATAACCAAAAATATCCAAAATTCGAAAATATAAAAATCATTAAAAGCTGTAAATCCGAAAAACACCTCAGAATAGCAGAGTCGGTAATGATTGAAAAAAATAGGACAAAAGTTTGCAACCACAATGACCCTAATAATTTGAGAAACAGCTGGAGAAATTTAATTAAAATTGAGCAAAAAAAAGAAAAAGTTCGAAAAAGGAGATCACTGACCAACAAGAGATGGCGCCACAACGCCCAAGAAGAAGCGATAGCAGATGACAGAAGCAGCCCGCGAGAACCACCGAAATGCCCAGCTGACACGGTCCGTGCTAGTTGGAGCAAAATGTCCCCCGAAGACGGTATAGTAGTAGTACCGAAAGTACTCGGGTATGAATAAATATTGAAGTAAATGAGGATGCAGCAAAGGAAAAACTCATTTGGTGATAAGACAAAATAAATTCCAACGGAGAAAAAAAAAAAAAAAGAAGAAGCAGACCCGTGGCCAAATGAAAAATCCCGTGCCGCATCCACGTAACGGAAATATGGATTGAAAGCCAAGCCCCACGTGCGGAAAGTGTTCATCGAACTTTACCAACTAAAAGTGAAGTTCAAAAATGCAAATGCATTAATGCACGTTAAATAATTAACCTCCAATATCGGAAGTAAATTGAAACATCTTCTTTAGTTGTCCTCATCTCTCTTCTTTTTTGCATCAACATTTTGGTTTTTCCTGATAATTTGTTTACATGCAACTTGTTCTTAGACCCAGCTAATTTTGTTGCTGTTTCCATAAGAGCTTTGGTTACTTTTCTGTTAACTTCCGAAATATCCACTTCTTCCGATGTTAGGCCTTCTAAAGCAGAGAATCTGTTCTTCAGTTCCAACTTGAAAGTATTATGGTGTTTTTTAAGGTTGGTTATGTCAATACATTTTGTTTGTCTTATGAGCTTGCCACGTTCCAGTTTAGTGTTGAGGTGCATCTTACATCTCACCAATCTATGGTCACTACCTGTGTTGAACTTGTTCAGCACACTGCAGTCTTCGATGACAAATTTTTTGTTACACATAATAAAATCAATTTCACTTGTCGTCCCAATTGGATGTCTCCATGTCCATTTCCTGTGTGGCTTTTTCTTGAAAAAGGAATTCAAGATGAAAAATCCTTCTGCCTCTGCAAACTCAACGAGAGTATTTCCACGCTGGTTTCTGTTGCCGTGACCGAATTTACCTACTGAAGTTTCATTCTGTTGCCGGTGCCCTATTTTTGCATTGAAATCTCCCATAATTATCTTGAAGTGCTGCTTACCTTTATTATTTAGATGACGAATTTCCTCATAAAATTCTTCAATTTCTTCTTCAGGATGACTTGTGGTGGGTGCATAAGTTTGAATAATCTGAGCCTGGTATCTTCTCGATAGTTGGATAACGAGTCGTGCAGCTCTGTCAGAGGAACTTTCAACTTCTACCACTTTATCCTTCAGTTTCTTGTTTATTATAAATCCAACACCACTAGTTCTGCCAGTATCTGTCCCACGATAATAGAAGAGATGTCCACTTTTCAGTTCAATGAGATCTTCTCCTTTTCTCCTTACCTCACTTAGCCCGACGATGTCCCACTTGATCCTTTGTAGTTCCTCTTCCAATTCAAGAAGCCTTGAATCAGAAGATAGGGAGCGTCCGTTGTAGGTAGCCAAGGTCAGCATCAAATGGCAGCCTAGTCCGGTCCTCCGGGGATTCTTAGCACCCTCTGCCTTCATGTCGCACTGGCCGCTGCCTTGGCCAGGTACATTCCATCTGCCGGAGACTGAGGGCCAAGATTTAAGTTGTAGAGTCATTTTGGAGGTGTTTGGCCATAACTCACCACGCTGGCCAAGCGGGTTGGTGAGTGTGGGATAGCATTTCCTCTGATCCCGATGGTATAGTTATACCGCTATTTGCGGTCGTCAGAGCCCCTTTAGTGGGAACAGGATGCACCACGAGAAGGCGGGGTTGACATTTGTCAAGGAGAGGCTGTGCAATAAGCTATGTTATTAATAGCAGAGGGGGGAAATTGCCAATCATTGCTTTTAACAGGAAAAACGCCAAACAAATATCCAAAGAAAGTACATACTTTTACGACTATTTCAAAAGTAAGCTCTCTGGTCTAACAATCAGTAAATTGTTAACAAATCTCTGTATCAATTGTAAATAAGGTAATAAACAAAGATTTGAGAGACAGCCAGGCATTTTCATGTAGGACTTCCATCCACAGAGAAGGTTTAGGCCCAAACCACCTGCAGCGCGTCCGCCTTTTGGGCAGGGAACAGAAACGGAAGGAGTGAGAGCAAGTCTAGCGACTTTGACAGAACAGTTTGTAAGTGAGAGAGAGCACAGTAGATGGCGCCACGGTACAAGTACGATGTTGCTCATAGAGGGGTGAGCGAAAGTCAGGGGCGTAGGAATAGATACCCAACGTAACCGGGGTTCCAACCCGGGGGCCGTCATTTAACGTACTCTTCCAATGCAATGCATGGCGGATATTCAGCAATTGTTAGCAAATCACACCATCTCTGAAAGATCAGCCCAGGATTGAGCCTGGGGACCCTCCATTGACAGTCTGACTCATTAACCACTAAGCCATCTGCGGCTCGAACCACTAAATATCTGCCGTGCGTCGGGTGAGCACATTAAGCCATCGGACCCCTGGTACTGCCCCCCCCCAGTTATAAATAAGGGCGTCTTCCTGCCCCTTTCTACTTCGCTTCCGTGTCACTTTCCTATCGGGCACTCTAGCCCAAGTCTCCTAGCTTCCTATTCTTAAGGGTTGTTTAAGACCTGGGGTCAGACACTCCCTTCCTAACATCCTCTACATTTGAAAAAAACAACAACAAAGATTTGAATCTGAAAAAAAACCAAAAAACCAAAAATATAATGTCCACTGCCTTTTGCCTAGGCACATGACTGAGTGCAGTAGACTTCCTTAAAAAAAAAATGAAAAAATTACTTAGCCAGAGACAGATGGCAATTTATTGTGACTATTGATGAAGCATAGATCTACCTAAATGGCTAACAAAAAAAGGTGGATTCACTATCACAAAAAAGCGGAAAAAGACATAAAATTGACTCCAAGAATCTGAAGAAAGTTTCAGTAAAGGATTCATGATTATTGCTGGTTTCTTGTGCATGGGAAATTAAAGTTAAGAAAAATTGAAAAGAATGTTAAAATGAATTCTACATATCCTAATATATAAAAGGCTAAGTTGCCGACGATGTGGATCACTTTTTAAGTTGTCATAGCAACAAACAAGAAACAAATGTTTGTGACTTCACGATTAGCTTTCCGTGTTTTCATGCAAGTGACGTCATCATCTACACTCACACAGTTCACGTGTATATCACTTTGTTTTGTTGCCATAGCAACAAAGAACACAGCTGCTGGTGTGACATCATCTCATCCAATCATTCTTACATGACATCAGATATGCGTTACGACACACAGTCAACTCTTTAGAAATAGGAAAACTACGTCAGGAATTTTGGTTCTACTTTACATACTCTTGATATGCTTTATTACGCTTTTTACCAGAAAAAGACTAACATTTATATTCCGGTGCTCACACTGTGTTATCTGTAACCATTCCTGTTAAACGTTTTGTTTACATTTTTTTGTTTCGTTCGAAGTTAGTTTTTTTTTTTTTTTTTTTTTCCCCGAGTGTGGTGGAAGTAGAGGAATACAGTTCTAGGCTGTAAGATGTTTATTATTTATATATTTAAACATACAAGATTATTATTTCTTCATGCATTTTCCTCCTAAAAATATTTAATAACCAATTAATATTTATAAATTTATTAATTTCAATACGTACTTGCGACGACATGGATCACTTTTATTTCAGTAAGGCAAGGGCGAACGTTAGTGTTCTTTGCGAACTTGACTGTTGTTTTAAACCTCTCCTTTGCTGTGTCTGAAAAGAAATTTACCAATTTTATTAAAAGAAGAGATTGAAGATAAACCTCGCAAAGCCTATTTGCCACCCTGGTGGTGTAGTGGTCTAAGCGATGGCTTCTGTTCATTCGCCTGAGCTGCTGAGTCTGGGGGTTCGAATCCTGGTGAGGCATGGATGTTGTGTTTGTCTTACGGCACCTGGTTTCTCCCTTCCTTGGAACCAGTGGCCCTAAAATAGGTACGGGCGACTGCTTATAGCCTAATGAGTTACTCATGGCGGTCGTTATTTATTGTAAGTGAAATGACAATTATTGCATCAAGTGCACAAGCAGAATGTTTACAGGCATTAGGTGCATTTTGCATTTAAGTTTTTACTTGTCATTCAGTATATACATGATTTTATTATTTGAGGTTTGAAATATTTGCATACTTCCATTATTCTGCTCCTCATGTACATTCTTTTCTTTTTTACTGAGAACAAAACTCTCAGTAAAAATGAAAAGGATCTGAAGTCAAAAACTAAATTTCAGTTAACTAGAAAAATTACTTACCATAAAGGACTATTTGAAAAACTTCAGAGGATTACCGTATATACTCGCATATAAGTTGAACCCCCCCCCCCCCCTTCACGTTCAGAGTAAAGAAATCGTAAAAATCAAAAACTCGCGTATAAGACGATCCCGGAATGAGAAAAAAATGTTTCAATGAATTTATTCAAAAACATTTGAAAATGGAATATATATATATATCATCATCATCATCATCATCATTGTCAACCATTATCAATCCACTGCTGGACGAAGGTCTCCCCAAGTTTCCTCCACAACGGTCTGTCTTGTGCCAGTCTCCTCCATGTCACCCCTGCATACTTTCGAATTTCATCCACCCATCTCCCATGTGGTCTTCTTCTGGGTCTTTTCCTGTCCCTTGGAATCCAATCTAAAATTTCGGCTGTCCATCGATGATCTGTCCTTCTGGCAGTATGTCCAGCCCATTGCCATTTCAGGGATTTAACTCTGATCATGATGTCTTCCACTCTTGTCATTTTTCGGATCCACGAGTTCCTCTTCTTATCTCTCCTGGTTACACCAAGTATGCACCTCTCCATGCTTCTTTGAGTTGTCTGCAGCCTTTGTATGTCTCTTTTAGTTAAGGTCCACGTCTCTGCACCATACGTAAGCACTGGAAGGATGCATTGATCAAACACTTTTCTTTTAAGACATAATGGCATATTGCTCTTGAAAATTATGCTATTTCTTCCAAAAGCTCTCCAGGCAAGTTTTGTACGCCGATTAATTTCTTCATCAATGTGACCCTCACTTGATATCTGCTGTCCAAGATAAACGTACGTGTCTGTTATCTCCAGCTTTTCTCCATCAATCGATAAATCTTCATTTCTTGTAAAAGCATTGAACATCACTTTTGTCTTCTGAAAGTTCATTTTTAATCCCACTTCTTTACTCTTGTCAGCAAGTTCCTGGATCATACTCTGCAGCTCTGATGGGGTAGTTGCAAAAATGACTACGTCATCAGCAAAACGAAGGTGGGTTAGATAATCTCCATTAATCTTTATCCCCTTGTTTTCCCAGCTCAGCGACTGAAAAACACCCTCCAATGTGGCATTAAAGAGCTTCGGAGATATGGTGTCACCTTGTCTCACTCCCTTTCCAATTTTTACGTGTGTTGTATTTTCAAACAGCCTAATCTTTGCACTTGCATTTTCATAGATGTTATTAATAATATTAATGTATGCATCTTCAATACCGCAGGTTTTCAGAGCCATTGTAACTGCTGATGGTTTCACCGAATCAAAGGCTTTTTCATAATCGATAAAAGCCATGCACAATGGAAGTTCATATTCCTCGCTCTTTCAATTAGTTCTCTCAGCACGTGGATATGATCTATTGTGCTGTAGCCACTCCTGAATCCAGCTTGTTCTCTCGGTTGAGCCATGTCCAGTGTTACCTTCAAACGGTGTGAAAGAACTTTAGTGAAGATTTTATAAACTACTGATAGGAGGCTGATAGGTCTGTAGTTTCCGAGATCCTCAATGTCACCTTTCTTATGTAGCAGGATCATCGTAGCGGTGTTCCAATCCTCAGGAATCTTTCCTTCATTAAGGCATCGAGTGAAAATTTGGGCGAGTACTGTTTCGATTTCTCCACTTGCTTCTTGTATGATGTCTACAGTAATTCCATCTTCTCCTGGAGCTTTTCCTCGCTTCATGTTCTTGATTGCATGTGCAACTTCTGCTGGAAGGACTGGAGGAACTCTGGTACTGGTATCTTTCATGATGTCTGGAGTGCATATATCATCCCTTTCATATAATTTGGAGTAGAAATCTTTCACTCTTGTCAAAATTTTGCCTCTATTTCTTGTTACAGAACCATCTTCTTTTCTCAGTGCCATAATCTGTTTTCTTCCCTTACTGAGATGTCCCTTTGCTATCTTTAGGCTTTGGTTGTTTTCAATTGCTTTCCTCACTAGTTCACAGTTGAATTTCCTTACGTCTTCAGTGATACTTTTTCTTACTGTCTTGCATAGCTCTATATATTCCACTTTGGAAGTCACATCTTCTTTAGTTGTCCTCATCTCTTCTTTTTTGCATCAGCATTTTGGTTTTTCCTGATAATTTGTTCACATGCAACTTGTTCTTAGACCCAGCTAATTTTGTTGCTGTTTCCATAAGAGCTTTGGTTACTTTTCTGTTAACTTCAGAAATATCCACTTCTTCTGATGTTAGGCCTTCTAAAGCAGAGAACCTGTTCTTCAGTTCTAACTTGAAGGTATTATGGTGTTTTTTAAGGTTGGTTATGTCAATAGATTTTGTTTGTCTTATGAGCTTGCCACGTTCAAGTTTAGTGTTGAGGTGCATCTTACATCTCACCAATCTATGGTCACTACCTGTGTTGAACTTGTTTAGCACACTGCAGTCTTCTATGACGAATTTTTTGTTACACATAATAAAATCAATTTCACTTGTCGTCCCATTTGGATGTCTCCATGTCCATTTCCTGTGTGGCTTTTTCTTGAAGAAGGAGTTCAAGATGAAAAACCCTTCTGCCTCTGCAAACTCAACGAGAGTATTTCCACGCTGGTTTCTGTTGCCGTGACCGAATTTACCTACTGAAGTTTCATTCTGTTGCCGTTGCCCTATTTTTGCATTGAAATCTCCCATAATTATTTTCAAGTGCTGCTTACCTTTATTATTTAGATGACAAATTTCCTCATAAAATTCTTCAATTTCTTCTTCAGGATGACTTGTGGGGGTGCATAAGTTTGAATAATCTGAGCCTGGTATCTTTTCGAGAGTTGGATAACAAGTCGTGCAGCTCTGTCAGAGGAACTTTCAACTTCTACAACTTTATCCTTCAGTTTCTTGTTTATTATAAATCCAACACCACTAGTTCTGCCAGTATCTGTCCCACGATAGTAGAAGAGATGTCCACTTTTCAGTTCGATGAGATCTTCTCCTTTTCTCCTTACCTCACTTAGCCCCACGATGTCCCACTTGATCCTTTGTAGTTCCTCTTCCAATTCAAAAAGCCTTGAATCAGAAGATAGGGAGCGTCCATTGTAAGTAGCCAAGGTCAGCATCAGATGGCAGCCTAGTCCGGTCCTCCGGGGATTCTTAGCACCCTCTGCCTTCATGTCGCACTGGCCGCTGCCTTGGCCAGGTACATTCCAGCTGCCGGAGACTGAGGGCCAAGATTTAAGTTGTGGAGTCATTTTGGAGGGGTTTGGCCATAACTCACCACGCTGGCCAAGCGGGTTGGTGAGTGTGGGATAGAATTTCCTCTAATCACGATGGTATAGTTATACCGCTATTGGCGGTCGTCAGAGCCCCTTTAGTGGGAACAGGATGTACCACGAGAAGGCGGGGTTGACATTTGTCAAGGAGAGGCTGTGATGTTACGCATCACCTGACCTTACATCCCATATATATATATATATATATATATATATATATATATATAATAAATTTAATTTGCATACCCAAAAACTTCATCGGAACCCTTCAAAATCCGAATCGGACTCTCCAAACAGTTCAAAAGTCTTTCTCCGTCATCGGCGCGTCATCATAAACATCAGTATCTATGCCTGTGTCATAAGAATCACTGTCGTCTTCACTCATAAAAATCTCATCATCCTCTGTGCCATCGAGAACATTTCTTGAATGATTTCATGACCATTTCCACAGGTATCTCATCCCAAGCATCCTTGACCCATCACGCAATCTAAACGATATCCGGCTTCTTTAGATTTCCCCCCTTGGTTTCAGTGGGCAAATCGAAACTTATCCAATCCGCCCAATACCTTCGCAAGTTGTCCTTGAAGGGCTTATTAAGGCAGACATCTAGTGGTTGAAGAATAGATGTCAACCCACCTGGGATGACAGCAAGAGTTGTTTTTTAATTTTCTGCAGTTTTTTTCACTACTGCACAACGGTGTGCAACAAACATATCCCACACCAAAAGGGAAGGTTTCCTCAAAAGTGCACCTGGCATTTTGTTCCACACATTTTTTAACCAGTCAATTGTTCCGGATTCGTTCATCCATCCTTTTTCATGGGCACGAACAAGCACACCAGACGGAAAGACAACGCTTTTTGGCAGAGTTTTGCGTTTAAAAATAATTACTGGAGGTGGCTTCCTGCCGTTGGTCAAATAGGAAAGAACAACTGTGAAACTGGTTTTTTCGTGGCCAGACATTTTAATCAAGATATTTTTTTCGCCTTTTTGGTTCACCATTTTATTTTCAGGAAGGTCGAAACACATGGCGGTTTCATCCATGTTCCCTATTTGGGAAAATTCAAAAGCAGTCTCCTTTCTCTTTTGAATTACATACTTTTGAAATTCCATTATCTTTGCTTCGAGGTCACGAGGTAACTTTTGTGCAATTTTGGTGCGCTGGCGTAGATGCAACCCATAGCGGTTCATGAACCTTGTGCACCAACCTGGTGAGGCACGAAAAGTGTTATTTTTGCAGCTGCAGACTTTTCATTTTTTGCGAGCTTCATTGCTCGCAAACATATACCAGTTCATGTTACAATGTAACCATTTTGTCTGCAGCCCACAATCCAATCATTCAAGACACTTTCCAGCTCTGGAAAAGATGTCGTTCCACGGCGTAGCACCTTTTCCATTTTTGGGATTTTCACCAAGTCCATTTTTCTTTACGCCAATCTCGAATCAGTTTTTCGTTAATGCCAAATTGAAGTGAAGCAGCACAGTTGGTAGTATTTTCTGCAAAAGAAACCACTTTCAACTTAAATCCTGCGTTATAGGACATCCGCTTCTTTACACAATCCATGTCAGCCGTAATAGGAGAAGCGAGACAAAAACACATGTGATTAAGAACAAGCAACACTTAACAATGGCTGTTGCATGGCTGCGTTAGGTCGTAGGTCAGTGCAATAAACTGGTAGTCAGGAGGGCGGAGCTTTCGATGTGTGACTGCGCTGTGGATACGCAAAGCCAGGAGACTTTTCAAAGCGTGGAGAAATTCGGAGGGTCGTGATTTTGTAATTAGGACTGCATTGGTGTTTTTTCTTTCCTTTTTTTTTTTTTTTTTTTTTCAGAGGGTCATGATTTTGTAATTAATACCGCATCGGCATTTTTTCTTTCTTTTGAGATGGATTGCCTTTTGCCTCACGGGAAGAACTTTTGGACTTACGATTTTTTTAGGCTCCGCATATAAGGCTAACCCCTTACTTTGAAGCTTCTTTTATGTCCCAAATTTCTCGACTTATACAAGAGTATACACGGTAGTGAAAAGTTTCTAGTCAGACTGGCTCCAGGATTACAAAATAAAATCAGTAACTACTTTCCAAAATTAAAAGAAAAAAAAATATCCTTTTACAGGAAGGTGTGGTCTGCAACATAAAATGTGAGTGTGGTCTCAGCTATGTGGGAGTAACAGGTAGACAGCTTAAAACCATATATATATATAGATAGAGAGAGAGAGAGAGAGAGAGAGAGAGAGAGAGAGAGAGAGAGAATGTGAAGCTGTAATTTAGAACATTACAAACAAAACAGGTTTGAACAGACATGTTCAAAATACAGGACATAAAGTGCTTTGGGACACTGTAGAAGTTCTGACACATCAACAGCACTTTTCGAAAGGGAATTGTCAGAAGGACTGGAAGTCGAGAGAAGAAGAGGCACAGCATTAAATGATTTGAAAGGTTGGAATTTTATGTCATGAAGGCAACACCTACTATAGCTATAGTCCTCAGGAAGGGTAAGGGATACTACCAGAAAATCCAATAAATAAACATCCTTTTATTTTGTTGTAAAAACCCCTAATCTTATGTTCATATTTACTAAATGAAATTATAAAGCAATAATATTACAAAATCACTACTTGTTTATCTGGTCATTTATTCCCTTTAAAAGCAAACATACGTGAGGAACTGAATAATGAAAGTATGTAAATTCTTCAAACCTCAAAAAATGTTTACAGGTGATTAAGACCTAGTTAGGCTGAAAGCTTCTGTGTTTTTGAGATTTCTTAATGTAACTAGCATGTTTTTCCTACAGCTTATTGGAGTGGTTGAATAAGTATGTAGTATATTTACATAACCTTTCAAAATAATTTTTCCTTTGTCCATTTTCAGGTTCTTCAGCATTTTGAAAATGCATACAAAATAAAACCGCAGAGGCTGAATATAAAGTCTCTGAGGCATGCTTTTAATATATGGGCTGCTAAAATGAGCAACAGCGGAGCTCCAACATTTTCTTGTGAGATGGGAGGAAGAAAATACGAAGTTAACTGTGTATTGGAATTGTTACAGTGGATAATAGGGATCTCCAAATTCACTCTTCCTGCAATTCTCCTCTCCTTTACTGAGAAGTTTGTCCCTGGCGCAGATTCTGAGGACAATGAAAGGTATTTCAACATGTGCACCGATCTTCGAAGAGAATTTCAGAGTTACTTGAAAGATGACGGAATTTTTATTTATCCATCCCATCCGGAGCCTGCTCCGCATCACAATGAGCCAATTTTCAAGCCTTTCAACTTTGTTTACACAGCAATCTTCAATGTTTTGGGATTTCCTGTAACCCAGTGTCCTCTTGGATTGGGACGAGAGGGTTTGCCTGTAGGTGTACAAATAGTGTCAAATCTCCATAACGATCATCTCACGCTCGCAGTTGCTGTGGAACTTGAGAAGACGTTTGGTGGTTGGGAGCCTCCTTGTGCTGTGACAAGTTGAAAACCCTGTTGACACTTATGTGCTGGTGGAAAGTAATTTTTATTTTCCTCTTTTTCTCTGTCTCTCGTTTGTGTGGAAGCAGTACAGGCTGGACTCTTAAATGACTAAAATGACTGCATTTGTACCATTATATATATTCCACTTGGTACCTGTGCTAAGATGTTTTTGTACATTTTTATGTGCTTTACATGTTTTTTTACTAATCCGATTCTCTTTTTATGGTGTCTTTTTTCATTCTTATCTTTTCGGGCATCCAGATGGTCTTCTTTATGTTTTAATTATCGTGTGATTCGCAGGGAACACAAATGAAAAATTTTTATTCATGCATATGCAACAAAATGTTTTTACATATCTGATATACGTATCCATACAGTCAGGCCCAGGAAGATTATATTATCAAAACACAAAACAAACTCTCCAGATTTTTATATACTATAGTAATGTGTTTTTCCATTCCCAAATATCATAGTTATTTCATTTAAAAGCCTTTGTGCTGCAACATTAGTTCTTCACGAACTTTGCCATCTTTCATGAACTGTAAGTCAAAGAAAAATAGTTCTTAAGCTTTGTAAAATGTTGGTGTATTTTGTTTACAGTTCATTAGCATTTTAATTCCTACTTTAATGCACTGTGTGTATTTTCTGTTCATGTATTTTCTCTAGACATATGATTCACATGGAAGGATTATATCTTTTGTCATAACTGGTGCCCATATCATGCAATACATCAAAAAATTTTAAGTAATTGTTTACAAGACAATGGCTGCTCCGGCAGGTCTAAGCGTTGGCTTCCAATAATTTGTCCGAGGTCGGTCTGGGTTCGAATCCCAGTAAGGCATGGATGATGTGTTTGTCTTATGGGACTGGCACTCTCCCTCCCCTGGAACTAGTGGCCATAAATTATGGATGGGTGACTGCTTAGTGCTAGTGAATTAAAGTGGTAGAGTGAGTCATCGAGTTGCTTACAATGGCCATTAAGCCCCCAAACAAACAAGACAATGTATAATCTTGTATCAAGTTCACTGTAGGAATCACAAAATAAGAATACTTAAGAATACCAAGAGACAAGGAAATGTTCACAGTATTTAAATATAATTGGTTTTTATGTTTCTGTAATAGTTTTATTAGCAGAACAAGTTAAAATTTTTAAAAAATGTACACACTGCTACCATTGAACTTACTTTGTTTTCAGACTCTTGAATGCTACTGAAGTTGGACAAAATGAGAATAACTGAGAGGGTGGAAAAAAAGTTTGCAGTAACTAAATATAATTGGTTTTTATAATTCTTGAATGTTTTTATTGAGGGAAAGAGAACTCAAAAAACTGTGAGACACCACCATTGAACTTATTTTGTGTTTTGGCCTCTTCAAATAAAAATCCCACAGCTACTGCACATCTCCTGTTTTAAAAGCAAGCATCAGTGATCCACCAGCAACTTCACCAGATTGCCACCTGTCATCAACAGTTCTCAGAAAAATAAATGATTAAAATATGCAGAACCAGCCGTTCCAAGTACCACTGAGAACAACATTCACTGAGGAGAATTGCGATGCTTAGTGTGTAGGTTTCTGTTTGTACCTGTTTTTACACATCAAGTTCACAGCCTAACCTCCATATGTAGATTAGCATGCCATCAAGCAGGAGGAAAGTAAGTTTTTTGAGTTCAATTCTTTTCAATAAAAAACATTCTGGAAGTGTAAAAGTTGTTAGTTACTGTGAACCTTTCCCTCTCTGTTGATATTATCTCGTCATTTTGCCATTCCTACAGCGAGATACATTAAAAAATTAATGTATCTCCTTTTAAATAATCACTAAAATTTCCAAATTTTAATGTATCTTCAATACTTACATTTGTGCTCATAGTCATGTAAAGATTTTCACTCGCTTTTATCATAATATTTAGGGTCATTTTTTAAAAAATCGGGCAGTAATTTCTGAATATTTTAGTTTGGTTTTTACCTCCTGACTTTTTAAAACACCTTGTCTTCTTCACTAGGCTTTTACCACTTTAATTCACTAGCACGATAATGGTTTCTGCTAGTGATATACCCATGTGATTTCTCATTTTCAAGTCCTTTTGAGCTTTTCTTTGAGTTCTTGTTGATGTCCAATAATTTAAAAGTGCCAGTGTCCAATGTTGTGACAGTGAATTGTACTGATGAAAGCCTAGAAAAGAAGCCATCTTTGAAATTTGGCAAGCAAAAAACTTTGGAAATTACTGCAGAAATATTATTGAACTCCCCCATGGATTTTATAAATAAAATTTAGGTAGTTCATGTGAACTTACTTAATTTGGTTCATCTGTATCTGAGATATGAGTCAAATAGGATGTATGACATGAATATCTAATAATCCTGACCAATCTAAATAGTGAGAGCACATTGAAATGCTTCAACTTCCATACACTGGGTGCCTAGCTTTGTTACTGGTACCAATGGTACCAAGATTAGATTGATATAAAACGATTTGAAAAAAAAAGAATTGGTGGTCCTCTTCAATTTTTAAGGATCACGGACCAGTGGATCACCAGAGAGTTTGAATTTGGATCTACACATACATGAGATTCTTCCATGAATTTTTCGCGGAATTCCAATTTTTTCGTCATCATTTGGGTTATTCTCGAGATCGATGCAGAACTGAAGATAATTTTTTTTGGGGGTAGGGAAGGATAATTTTCCATCTAGGATCAGTTTGGGTATTCTTGAGATGAATGCACAACTGAACGGCAATTTTTTTGGGGGAAGGGGATTTGTTTTCCATTTGAGGACGGAATTCCGCCCTTTGAAATTTTTGAAAACTGAACTTAGAGTAAAGATTTCTGCTGTAATCTTTTTTTGTTGTTTTTTTTATATCGATGTTCCTTCTGCCTAGTATTGTTCTTATAATAATATATGGTTTTATTAAAATGGAGGAAAAAGTTTCCGAAAACGGAAGTTGATCGAAGGGAAGATTTCTCCCCATAATCATATTTTTTTCTTCCAGTGATGTTCTCACTATCCAGTGTTGTTTTTAAATGTTACTTTCCCCCATAAATGTTTGCACTTAAGCTTGATAAGGGAGGGGAAATTTTCCAAAAACGGAAGTGACGAAAATTGAAAAGTTGTTAGAATCAATGCATGGTGTTCGAATGTATTCATATTCTGTAAGTTACACCATTTAGTTAAAGTAGTGAAAGCTATGATATCGTGCATTCATGGTCCTCAGGCTAAAAGTTTTTTCATCATGATGGCTAAATTATTGTTATCTGAGGGAATAAAAGGAAATAAATAATTAGAAAAGTGGTGAAGAAATGGGAAGGGAATGATATCAGCAGAAAGGAAAACTAAGCAAAGATTGCAGTGCAGCTGCAGAGTCAACAAAAGACAAATGTGGCCATGTAACTTGCTGAGAAGAAAGCAACACAAGAGAAAAATTGAGCTGATGTTCTAGCAAGTACAAATAAAAAAGGGGGAAAAAATAGTGGTGTGCTCTAAATATCTACATAAATAAATTAGAGTGAACAATTCCATCTTGGTCATGTTGTGCTGTATACACACTTTCTCATCGCATGTTCTGATTTTTCACCCGGTTAAAAAGTTCAGCTTTTTTTTTTTTCCCCCTTGGTCGGTCTCGTGTGTGTCTATGTCTCTAGCTAGGAACCATTTGAAGAAAAATCCAGTATGTGTAGAATATTCTAAAACAGATTTGTCCATATATAGTAAGGAGACCCATGTTTTTTAATAAGCCCAACACAAATTTTATCACCAAATCCACACAGTGCAAATGTGTTAGTTGTATTTTTTAATGCATAATATAAGATCTTGTCATTGAAAAAAATATCATACAATGCTATAACCTATTAATTTGTATCATAGCATATAGAAGTAAAAAGGTTCATTCACACACATACCATTCCATGCATGTTCTTCTAATGCACTCTGCTAAACTTTTTACCACATTGTGTTTAGATATTTCAGTTTAGCTAACTGGTTACACACAATGATGTTACCCATTTGCTATGCAAATGCTAGGGAGTTTTGTGTGTCACTGTTTGAACTTGTAAAGATTATAGGATTTCATACCACATATATTCTTGACTGCTATATGTTCTATGCTTGTCGTAACCCAGTAAAGCACATTGTTAGAAGATAAAATGACTGTAAATTCGTGTGATAGGTGATAAGGAGAGTGTCTAAATTGAAAATAAAGTTCTTTCATGTGAATCACTGGTATTGTAAAACTAAAGAAAATATATAAACAAGGCAATATACAATTACCAAATACACTACACCATCTTTATATTATAACACGACTCATATTAGTCTAAAATCTTCTTTAATGGCAAATACAAACGCTCAATATTTGCCAAGCTTTTGCACTTCACTGGGAGGCTTTCAGAGCATAGAGTTATCACAGATAATGCTGAAACAATTCACAAATTTAATCAATGAAGGTAGAAATATTTCTCATAATACATAGATAATCGAAAGAATATTCAAAGCAAACAGAATATAAATTCTGAATTTGCTTGTACCACATTACTGGTCATCCATGTAACTCTCAAAAAACTTGAAAATGGTGATGAGGAGAGTGTCTAATTGAAATTAAAAATAGGAGTGTCTAAATTGAAAGTATTGTGGAATTAACTTTTTACGGGTCTTATAGAGGTTATTAATAAAAAAATTGGTGGTCAAATTGTCGAACTACAGCCTAGTTCGTCATCAGGACTACTTTTTTGAATAATAACCTCTATAAGACCCGTAAAAAGTTAATTCCACAGCACACTATGAATAGAGGTGCCATAAATTCATTTACAACTAGGATTGAAAGTATTTTGAAGTTTTCTGAGAGAGTTACATGGATAACCAGTAATATGATGCACCCAAATTCAGAATTTGTATTCTGTTTGCTTTGAGTATTCAATTCACAAATTGATCCTTTGGAACAGTCAGTTGTTCCATTCATGTGAATGTCCATGGTTAAGATAACATGCTCACATAGTATGAGGAGATGCTAATAGTTGTTCCTTTAATATTTGTTAAAAAAATTGCTCCAGGCATCTGACAGGTCAAAGGACAAGAATTCGTTGCACAGGTGCAGATGAGTTATGATTACTTTGCTGGTGTCAATAGCATGCCAAAAATTTTTTGGGGGGATGGGGATTACAAAATCTATTTTTTTTATTCAACTAAATGTGTTATGAGTGCCTTTTTAAAATGTATGCAACATTTGCACAAAAATATTTAAATAAATATTGCTGGAAATCGTTATTACCTATATTCTTGCCACCACATAATGGTTGACTACATATATTTTGCTATTTATCTGTGCAGAAAACAAGAATACTTACTGTTAAGTGGTTAAAAGATAAAAGTATATCTAGAATGTACCGTGTTTCCCTGAAAATAAGACCGGGTCTTATATTAATTTTTGCTCCAAAAGACACATTCGGGCTTATTTTCAGGGGATGTCTTATTTTTTCATGTACTACCAACTTTTTTTTTTTTTTTTATCTACAGTTATTCATTTATTCATGTACAAAAATCTACATTTATTCATGTACAAAAATCTACATTTATTCAAATACAGAAATGTCATCATCTTCTGCAACATGGTCATAACTCTCCAAACCCCGAGTTCTGGCCTGAATTTCTTGCCACTCTATTTCCTGTAGAACCATTGACCCCAATCTCTCATGTCCAGCAATTAAGCTCTCCTTAAATGAGCCCTTCTTGTCCATGTAGCCTGCTTGTAGTGCATTATCAACACAGCTGTCAGTGATTTTATCCCATGAATTCTTCACCCAAGTCACGACCACTTGCAGGCTAGGCTTCACAAAGTTTCCACACTGATTTCTCTTCATTCTATTTTCAATGTAGTCATTGATTTCCATGCGCAAATGATCCTTGAATGGCTTGTTTATTGCAATATCAAGAGTCTGGAGATAGGCAGTCATTCCTGCAGGAATCATTTGATCTATTCTTTTCTCTGCAAGGAAGTTCTTCGTGTCTTCAGCGCAGTTATTGCTGGCTCAATCCCAGACTAGCAGACCTCTTTGGCCACCTCGCAAAACAAGTGGCTGCATTAAATCGACCCATTTTCTTATAACTGCTTGTGTGCACCAGGCTTTTTCGGTTTCAAGAACATAAATGCCTGAAACACGTTCAATCTTATCTTTCTTGCTCTTAGTGATGATTAGAGGTGGGGCTTTCTTTCCATCCAGATGAACTGCCAAAACACAGGTAACACGTGCACTTTCGTAACCAGTGGAGGAAATGTAGATTGACGAGGCATCCCTCTGATCAATTGTCATTTGAGATCCTTGGCCCATAAACACTGCAGTTTCATCCACAGCAATCGTGTTAGAAAGTTGGCATTTAGAAAAGTCGATGCCATCAACAAAGGACTTGAATGCAAGTGCACGTTTAATAATTTCAGTATCTTCCAGCTTGAACAGTGTTGTTGATCTTCTTAGAGACAGTTCATATCGCTGAAGGAAGCCATTCAGCCAGTGTTGTGATGCTTTGAATTCTTCTGGGGATATTTCTAACTGGTGCCCTTGCAAGGGCAAATGCTTGAATATCAGCCCTGCGCACAACCAAAGCCTTTGCTCTCCTGTCAGCAATCCATTTACAGATGATGTCTTCCAGCTCAGGAAATAATGGTTGCCGACCTGATCCACACTTGCGCTTCTTAGCATTTCCCTCGTCCATCTGTTGACTGAGGTTATCGTACTCTGCTCGCCATTTTTGGACCATTCGGAGATCCAACTTCTTCTCTTTGCAGAAAGCCGTAAGATTGTCCCGGGAGTCCTCCACGATTCCTTTTTGTACTCAACGGAATATCTTTCTTTTTGCACTCATCTTGTCTGGGGGTCAAAATATTATTCCCTTTAAATCTACCATTAAATAAAGTGTTAATTTAAGACTGTGTTGATTGTTAGTCAACACAGGAGTGGCAACAAAATTGATGACAGTTAAGAATGTGCGTTCGACCCCAAAATATTAACTCTCTGATTTTTAAAGAATTCTTTCAGTCACTGTTGCCAACACAATAACTTGGACAGGGACGAACCCCTTTCATAATCCATTGAAGGTGGTTAGAACACTTCTTACTTTTTCTTTGAGTTCGCACGTCCCCCTCCCTTCCCCATTTCTAAAAACACACACTGCCTGTTGATGAATAACTTTTCTGCCAAAGATAGCTTTCACCGGTAAAGTTTCCCATGGCGGATTCCCGTTTCGGAACTGGATGTTGCAGCTGCCAAACAAAAGACTGCTTCTTTTCATTTCCCGCTAGCTCTCTGAACCGAACTGAATGCAAGCGCCATAATTACAAAAACTATATCCTTGGCTGAGTTCAAAGTCAATCAGCTTTCTTTCTTACTCTGGATATTCAAGGCAAATAAACTCATGAACAGAGTATCTTCCAGTGATTTTGGGCACTCGCTTCAGTTTTTTTTAACAGTGATAGGCTGGCTGACTATGGTACTATGTATTGTAACTGGGGCTTATTTTTTGGAGTAGGGCTTATATTACAAGCATCCGGGAAAATCATGCTAGGTCTTATTTTCCGGTTAGGTCTTACTTTCGGGGAAATACAGTAATAAACATTTACCTTCTAGTGAAACATTCTTCGCCACCCCGGTGGCGCAGTGGTCTTAGCGATGGCCTCTGATCATTCATCTAAAAGGGGTCTGGGTTTGAATCCCGGTGAGGCATGGATGTTGTGTTTGTCTTACAGCACTGGCTTTCTCCCTTCCCTGGAACCAGTGACCCTAAATTAGGGACGGGCGACTGCTTTCAGCCCATTGAGTTGCTCACTGTGGTCGTTAAACCTCCAATAAAAAAGGAAAAACATTCTTCATTTGTATGATGGCGCTTATTTTCATTGTACAGTAAAACTAACAATCAGTGATGGCACTCATTTCAACAAATAGTTTTATGTGTTTCAACTCTTATGTCACTTTTACATACTAGTACTTGAGTAAGACTAACAATCACTGACGGCACTCATTTCAACAAATATATCTTTATTTGTTTCAACTCTTATGTCACTTTTACTTACTATTACTTGAATCATATTTACAGCCTTTTGGGTTTTTTTTTTTTAGCTAGTTCATCTAAAACTTCTTCAGCTTTCGGTGTGTATTCTCAGTGAATGTGAAGTAATGCTAACCCATTGAGTCTCAGTTCTGATATGGTATTACGTAGATATGATTTTAAGAGACGCAGTGTTGAAGCCAAAAGCCCACTTTCTGAAGTTGTCACTGGTAGAGTACCTAGTAAGTGAAACAATGTTTTTATATTGGGTAACACTTCACTGTAGCACAGTTTTAAAGCACTTAATGCATCTTTTGGTCAGTGCTTCTTTTCTTTGCTAATGATCCTACGGTACCACAGTTTCAATTCGGCAATAACTTCTTCAGCTTTCGGTGCATATTCTTGATGAATATGAAGTAGTGATAACTCATCGATTCTCAGTTCTGATATGGTATTATGTAGATATGATTTTAAGAGATGCAGTGTTGAAGCTGAAAGCTCACTTTCTGGAGTTGTACTGGTAGAGTACCTAGTAGGTGAAACAATGTTTTTATATTGGGTAACACTTCATTGTAGCACAGTTTTAAAACACTTAATGCATCTTTTGGCCAGTGCGAGTTTTCTTTGCGGGTGATCCTACAGTACCACAGTTTCAGTTCTGCAATTAGTTCTTCTTGCGAGCCATTCAAGTCACCTGTATAAAATTCAGTTAAAGTTTTAAAACCATCAGTATCTTGAGAAATGGTTGCATATTGGGATTTGTTGACTGGAATCCTGATAAGACTGATTTATGTGTGAGAAATCTATTTTCTAAAGCACTAATAAACATGTTTAAAAATGGTACATAAATTGAAATCCTGTAATAGTCTTCTGGATTTTCTGTGTTTATGTTACAGCATTGGTTTTGTTTTGATGTGATTCTTGGTATTTTAATCAAAACTTTTCGCTTTTTGGCGTGCTTTAGAGTAATCTGAAATAAGTCATGGAACTCAAATTTGACATTTCCTCATAGTCACCAGGCCCTGATTACCTACTAGGCCCGTAAGGCACGGGCCCCCAAAATCCCAGTATATTCCCCCCAAGCTTTTGATTTTTTTGTTTTACTTTTTAGGTTTTTTGAGAATGTATATCGCAAAGTAAGGAATGACAATTTTTAGAAATATCCCTCTAAAAATTGAAATTTATTCAATCTAAACATCAAATTTCAGAGTGTATTTTGACGAATTTGGAAGCAAAATTAATAATATATGTACTGGATCAAAATTTTAGACTGTTTCTTTATGAAGAGAATGGTGTTTGTTTCAGTAACCTAGAATACGCCAGTCCTGAGTAATGTAAGTTACCGTAAACACCTGCAAACGCAAAAATCAGTGCGCGCCGTGAAACAAAAATGGCCACCATTGGAATTACGAAAAAAATACAAATATTCTTTTTGAACTCTACATTCATATAGGTAACCACAAAAAAAAAAAAAAAAAATTATTTTTTTCTAAAATGGTCAAGCAACCTCTGTTGGATCACTTGACATGGAAATTACCCCACTACCATATGATTTTGAACTAACTTTCTCGTCAGGTAGCCTATGTACCAAGTGGTTGCATCTACATACGTCGGCATGTTTATGAAGGGGGTTGGGGTAAAATGCTTGGGAAAACCACACGCAGGATAAAAAAAACTTCTCTGCCGGTGTCCCCAATCCCAGTTTGAAAACAAAATAGGAATAGCAGGGGGGCATTGCTCAATACAGCGATAGTCCATGTGAAATGTGTATACGTAGGCTTAGCAGAGAGAAAACTGAAAAGAGTAAACAAAAAAGACATCAGAAAGTGTAGTACCAAGCTGCCATCCATTCGTAGAAGTAGGATCGGAAGAGGATGAAGTTCCAACTTCAAAAATTCTTTAAGAAAAAAAAATAAGAACTGGCCCAACATAAGACCAACAGATATATTCATGGATGAAGTAGATAGTAATTGTGGACCAAAAAAACAACCAGGTAAGCGTGTGAAGTCGTCGTATAACAGAACCTCGGGTAGAAGTGCAGGGTAATTGAATTTTCAGTAAATAAGACAGCAACATATAGAACATTATATAATAACAAAAGTGTAGGCAGAAAACTGTCCTGAAAAAATATAGAAAGGTACTTATTGAGAATGGGATTATCATTTTGCTGTAGGGGCCCCACAACGCTTACTGTGCCTAGGGCCCCATAAAACCTTAAGCAGGCCCTGGTCGTCACAGAAACTTTCAGTATACCCATGTATTGGCTTTTCATTGCGATGGATCATCCTGGTCCTTGTCTCCTAGCCACTTCCTCGTCTTCATGGAGAAAACACATTCAATTGTTGTTGCCAGGTGACATACATAAAACTTGTAGCAACAATTTCAGATACTAACAAAATTTTGCCTTTTAAAATTGTGTTTTTGAAATATCAAAAGGTTCCAATTTGGGGGTAACCCCCAGGCATGCCACTGGCCAGTGTAGTTTATGTAAGGTGTTACTAAGAGTTGACAAAAAGATCCTTTGTGGTAAGGAGCATGAAACATAAAAGATGTAAACACAACAAGTGCTCTATGCAGGGAGATCATCCAAAAAGGAGCAACCCTGTTATGGAACAGGATGAAAAAGACTAGCACTTTACACAAACTACATTGGCACAGCTATGCAGGAAAGTGTTGAAAACATAACTCATCTGCACCTATGCAACGATTGCTTGTCCTCGGACTTGTCAAATGCCTGGAGTAATCTTTTGAACAAATGTCAAAGGAACAACCAATAGTGTCCCCTCATACTACGTGAGCATGATATCTCAGCTGTGGACTGTCGTATGAATGGAATGGCTGATCATTCCAATGCATCAAACTTTTTGAATTGTTTCATCATTGCAGACAATGATGAAACAATCTAAGCTCTGAAAATTAAGCCTCCGAGTGGAGTACAAAAGCGTGGCAAGCGGTGAGTGTTTGTATTTATGCTATTAAAATGAAATTTTAGACTCACAAGTTGTGTGTTATAAGGAAATATACATTCGATAATATATAATGTCATAGGGAAAATTTTAATGAGGAATGAACATAAAAGATATCTCAAATTTTTAAAAAAGAAAATTCATTAATATAATAAAGCATGCAAAAATGAGTAAGACATGTTATAAAAAATATGCACATAAAGTTGACAGTTTTTAGAGAAGCTAATTATAGCCTCTGGAAATAACAAAAAAATCCTTATACTTTTATTATAGCTTATATGTATTGCTTAAGATTAGTGCATTGTTTGCTATTACACCCTAGTCTTACAGGTGTTTATTAACTAGATGCTTAAAATATTTCATTGATTTTTGTCACACCCTCAAGATGCAAATAAAAAGGTTGTTAATTGTCAAGAAATCATGTGGAATGTAATGTCAACAGCACAAGATAACAACACTTATAAATGAAAGAACGCACAAATGGATGTTGTGAGCTTGCAGCATCATCAGTATTTCGTAGAAATCATCAATATTTTTGGTACAGAAATCAATATTTTCTGACAAAAGTTTTCAGCCAGGTGTAGTCCTACCTATATTATCGACAACATTGTGTTTTTTGTTTCATACCATGCCTAAGTATTAATAAATTTTTTATTACTTTTTTTTACTAGGATTACTTGCTATTTTATTTTTCTTAGAGTATGTGCGTATGTGCACACCTCTCTCTCTCTCTCTCTCTCTCTCTCTCTCTCTCTCTCTCTCTCTCTCTCTCTCTCTGTGTTATCAGCTAATACTAATTATTTCTTATTTCTATAATGAATTGCTAATTAAGTATTTTGCTTATCTTTCGATGAAAACAAGACAGATCACTGCCAATAAGTTTTCTCAATAAATATGTTAACTGCAGGAAATAATTAAATAAAACTGTAGTTGTCATCCCCAGTGCCTGAGTAGTTCTAAGGCTCTGGTTTCTGGCTATTCATCTGAGACAGGGCCAGGTTCAAGTCCCAGATAAGGTATGGGTAGTGTGTTTGTTTGATGGTGCTGTCTCTGTCCCTTCCTTGAAACCAGCAGCCCTAAGTTAGGAATGGGTGACTACTTATAGCTCTATCAGTTGCTCATGGTGGTCGTTAAACTCTTAAAACCCACTCCGGTGGTGCAGTGGTCTAAGCACTGGCTTCTAACCAAGATGGCAACAAGGCCATTCTTTTTGGTAAAGCTGTAGTTTAACGTTCTACATTGTTTGGCTTAAAATTTCAAGAAAAAATTATATACGTATTTTAAAGTATGTGATTTGATAGAAAATGGTGAAAAAATTTCAGCTTTACAACACATTTTTAAAAACCTTTCTGTAAGACTTGCCTGTAAGCATGAGGATGTGAAGGAATGCTGCCGTTATCCTCCCCAGCGCTCCTGTGGCATACATCATCCATGACTCTGCCACAACGAAGATCAGGGTTGTGATTTTTATTTTTCATTTTAGCTTTTATAATTCAGTTAGAAACTGAGTTTTAATTCCCTTTATCTAGGTAATAATGATAAATTTTAAAACTCTTTTCGAGAGAAGAGCAGATTGCTCTAAGATAGATGCAAGTGTTCATTTGCTCTGTCTTGTAGTTTTTCACATGTAAAATGGTCAAGGTTTCAGTGGAGCCGTGGATGATATCTTGGCAGTGGAGAGCCAGACTCACTGCAGCATTTGTTTACATCCTTGTGTTTGTCAGTAAGCCTTTTTAAACGACCAGTATTTAAATAATTAATGCATTTATCTTTGTAAAATTATGGTAAAAAATCCAAGTTTTTGTAAAAGTTTTCATAACTAAAATTTTCTGTAAATTTGAAGATAATGTCCTTTTTAGCTTCAGCAGAAAGAAAAGGAAGCTAGAGGTTCAGAAACTGAGAAAGATGAGAGCAGAAGTGAAAAGAGATTTTGACTGATCATGAAAAGCAATGAATGAGCTTTGTTCTGCTTTAAAGCAATGTCTAACATTTTAGTGATTGGGAGCAGGGAAATTACTGTGTGGGTTAGACTTTGAAGTGTGTGTGAGATAGTGTGGGTGACAGAGCAAAGTACGCACCTCGATTGGGCCATAAACAAAAACTAGTATGAGTGAGCTTTGTTCTGTTTGTTCAGCATTGTCTGGCATCATTAGTAACTGGGATCAGGGAAAGTCACTGTGTGGGTTAGACTTTGAAGTGTGTGTGAGATAGTGTGGGTGACAGAGCAAAGTACGCACCTCGATTGGGCCATAAACAAAAACTAGTATGAGTGAGCTTTGTTTTGTTTGTTCAGCATTGTCTGGCATCATTAGTAACTGGGATCAGGGAAAGTCACCGTGTGGGTTAGACTTTGAAGTGTGTGTGAGATAGTGTGGGTGACAGAGCGAAGTACGTACCTCGATTGGGCCATAAACAAAAACTAGTATGAGTGAGCTTTGTTCTGTTTGTTCAGCATTGTCTGGCATCATTAGTAACTGGGATCAGGGAAAGTCACCGTGTGGGTTAGACTTTGAAGTGTGTGTGAGATAGTGTGGGTGACAGAGCGAAGTACGTACCTCGATTGGGCCATAAACAAAAACTAGTATGAGTGAGCTTTGTTCTGTTTGTTCAGCATTGTCTGGCATCATTAGTAACTGGGATCAGGGAAAGTCACCGTGTGGGTTAGACTTTGAAGTGTGTGTGAGATAGTGTGGGTGACAGAGCAAAGTACGCACCTCGATTGGGCCATAAACAAAAACTAGTATGAGTGAGCTTTGTTCTGTTTGTTCAGCATTGTCTGGCATCATTAGTAACTGGGATCAGGGAAAGTCACCGTGTGGGTTAGACTTTGAAGTGTGTGTGAGATAGTGTGGGTGACAGAGCGAAGTACGTACCTCGATTGGGCCATAAACAAAAACTAGTATGAGTGAGCTTTGTTCTGTTTGTTCAGCATTGTCTGGTATCATTAGTAACTGGGATCAGGGAAAGTCACCGTGTGGGTTAGACTTTGAAGTGTGTGTGAGATAGTGTGGGTGACAGAGCAAAGTACGCACCTCGATTGGGCCATAAACAAAAACTAGTATGAGTGAGCTTTGTTCTGTTTGTTCAGCATTGTCTGGCATCATTAATAACTGGGATCAGGGAAAGTCACCGTGTGGGTTAGACTTTGAAGTGTGTGTGTGAGATAGTGTGGGTGACAGAGCGAAGTACGCACCTCAATTGGGCCATAAACAAAAACTAGTATGAGTGAGCTTTGTTCTGTTTGTTTAGCATTGTCTGGCATCATTAGTAATTGGGAGCAGTGAAAGTCATCATGTGGGGTAGACTCTGAAGTGTGTGTGTGAGATAGTGTGGGTGACAGAGCGAAGTACGCATCTCAATTGGGCCATAAACAAAAACTAGTATGAGTGAGCTTTGTTCTGTTTGTTCAGCATTGTCTGGCATCATTAGTAACTGGGATCAGGAAAAGTCACCATGTGGGGTAGACTTTGAAGTGTGTGTGATATAGTGTGGGTGACAGAGCGAAGTACGTACCTCAATTGGGCCATAAACAAAAACTAGTATGGGTGAGCTTTGTTCTGTTTGTTCAGCATTGTCTGGCATCATTAGTAACTAGGATCAGGAAAAGTCACCGTGTGGGGTAGACTTTGAAGTGTGTGTGAGATAGTGTGGGTGACAGAGCAAAGTACGTACCTCGATTGGTCCATAAACAAAAACTAGTATGGGTGAGCTTTGTTCTGTTTGTTTAGTATTGTCTGGCATCATTAGTTATCAGGAGCAGGAAAAGTGCACTGTGTGAGGTAGGCTTTGAAGTGTATGTGTGTGTGAGAGAGAGAGAGAGAGACAATGTGGGCAACAGGGTAAAGTTTGTACTTCAGTTAGGCCTTAAACAAAACTTATTAACAAACTTCCAAGCTGGAAATTTTTCTATTAAATTAATCCATCTGAATAGAATGAATTCTGTTGTGCTGTTCCATAATTAGACCTGCAACACCGTCGAATGTGGGTTCCAAGTATGGAAGCTCAACATCACCCACATTCATGGGTGATGCTGAGCTTACCATAGGATGTGATTGCCCCATGAGGGCACATAATAACACCTCCTTTGTTGCATCATATTTTCTGTTAAAATGCTGGTAGGTAAAAATAAAACTTTCTAGCTGTTTGCAGACCTAGTCTTCATACTGCTTTATGGTTTTCTGTTAACACATTTTTTGAAATTTTCTAAATATGCAACCACTGCTGACTGTTGCGACAGGGATTTTTTTAAATTCAAACTTTTTTGTTATAAAGTGATGAATTATCTACAGAGGCTAAATTTATATTTTTTTTAGCAGATAATCCATAGATTATATGATGGCAATTACAGTACTATGAAACTGATCATCATTTGGTAACAGTGAAAGAAAAACAAAATGAATAACTATGTTACACTGTACATTTGTTTCAGCACAGCTGTGCAGTTGCTTCCGGAAGACCCTCTTTTCATGTGAGTTACTGGTAGTGATCATTCTAATAGGTTAAGCAAAACACTTAATCAGCATTATGTATTTTCATGTGTTGAAAAGGGCTTTGACTTATCATAAGGGTTCTGTTTGTAATTATTTATTTCTATGCCTCCCTCCCTCCCCCTCCCCCATTCCAAAAATACTATTTAAATGGCTGGAGATCTACTTAATAAATGCTCATATCTAATTCATATCAAAATTTCATGGTTTACTCAGAGTATCCCAAAATAGATTTTAGGAAATCATTCTGAGGAAATCTTGTTGAGACCAATAGATTTTGCCTTACAAAACAGAACTGTTTAAAAACTGATATCACAACTCATCAGTGGTGAAAGTGGTTGAGAATGAAATAATAATGAACAGAAATGTTCATTATTATTTCATTCTCAGAATGTTTCCTCTCGTTAATAAAATTTTTCTTCTCTCTCTCTCTCTCTCTCTCTCTCTCTCTCTCTCTCTCTCTCTCTCTCTCTCTCTCTCTCTCTCTCTCTCTGCATCTCGAATTAAACACTGTGTTGTCCCAAAGCAATTCACCTACTTTCACCACTGCTACTTTTGTTTATGTTGTAACACAATTACTATTACTGAAAGGTTATATTAGTTGGAAAAAAAAGTTTAAGATAACTTTGCTATTTAACAGTAGTCTTTCTGCAATACCAGGTTATTATCATCACCCATTTGTAAAATTATATGTGATATTTCATTTAAGAACACCTTACATACAAGTATGTTATTATAAATCAAGAATTTTGGAGTTTCAAATTCAGAAAGTTCCTAAAAAACTGAGTAAGCTGATGAAATCATAATTTCAGATTTCGCTCTGTGTACTCTGGTTCATGCCCTTAACGGTTCACAATTGCAAAGAAATGTCTCAACTTACAACATACACTGTGTCTGGGAAAGAAAAATTGGAAACTAAAAACTCAATTTGTAAATAGTGTACGTACCTGCATTTGGTTTTTTGCTATATGTAAAAAAAAACGGAATTTTTATTGTTGTTTTAGCAGATTATTTATGTGAGTGCATATAGTTACACAAGTGACATCTGAGTAGTAGCGAAATTCAGTCAATATCCATGCTTGGGAATCAGGCATGATAATATGGGTGGTGCCACCTCCAATGTCCCAGCAGTCTGAGACCTGACTTCTGACCACATATCTGTGATGGGTCTGTGTCCAAGTCCTGGGTGAGCCGTGTGGTGCATTTATGCTGGCTATATCCCTCCCCTGGAACCAGTGGCCCTAAATTAGAGATGGTTGTCTACATAAAGCCCTAGAATTGCTTATTGTTATTGTTAAACCCTAAAACAAATAATGATAATATGAGTGGTATTAGAGATTCTGACACAAAGTGACATTCCTAAAGAATAAGATTCTTTATTGAGCAGCATAGACAATGGCAATAGGGTTAAATCTGGAGAGTTGCACAGTTGTCTAAGGATCTAAGATGCAGACTTCTGACATCTTTGTACTGCCAGGTCCATGTTTGAATTGTAGGACAATACACAGGTGATGTGTATTGTCCTTTGGATGCTGGTTATCTCTCTTTCCTGGCAACAATAGCTCTAGATTAGAATCTTTGATGCTCCTGTGGTTTATTTAAAAAACCCAGGAAATCAGTTATCTGGAGAACATGGTGTTCTTAAGTCATAAGCCCTCCTTAGCCAGTCCTGCTCTCAAGAAACACCTTATCAAGAAACTCCATCACATACAGTGACCATTGTGGGATAGCCATGTCCTCTTGAAACGTATTTACTTGATGCTCCCAAAACTGTGGTAACATAAATAGGGACCAGTGACATCTTGTTGAAACATATTTATTTGATGCTCCAGAAGCTATGGTAACAGGAATAGGGACCAGTGACATCTTGTTGGAACATATTTATTTGATGCCTCAGAAGCTATGGTATCATATTAATCCTCCAGAAGCTGTGGTAACATACAAACAAAAAATATAATTTGTATTTTTTAAACATTTGCATTAAAAGTAACACTCCAGAAGCTTTGGTACAATGTTCATGCTTCAGAAGCTTTGGTACAATTTTCATGCTCCAGAAGCTGTGGTACAATGTTGATGCTACAGAAGTTGTGGTAGCTGTGGAACAGGGACCACTGAAATCTTGTTGAAACATATTTATTTGATGCTCTAGAAACTGTGGGAACATGTTATGCTCTAGAAGCTGTGATAACAGGAATGGGATTACTGACATCTTGTTGAAACATATGTGTTTGATGCTCCAGAAGCTGTGGTAACATATTAACATGTTCATGCTCCAGAAGCTGCAGTACAGACTTCATGCTCCAGAAACTGTGGTAGCATGAATAGGAACCACTGGTATCTTGTTGGAACATGTTTATTTAATGCTTCAGAAGATGTAACATAATGCTCCAAAAGCTGTGGTACAATGTCAATGCTCTAGAAGCTGTGGAACAGAGAGAGAGAGAGAGGGAAAGAGAAAGGGAAGGACAAATGAGATAACTTGTTGGAACATGATATTTAGTTGATGCTCCATAGACTGTGGTAACATGAATAGGAACCACTGACATCTTGTTGGACCATGATATTTAGTTGATGCTCCATAGACTGTGGTAACATGAATAGGAACCACTGACATCTTGTTGGACCATGATATTTAGTTGATGCTCCATAGACTGTGGTAACATGAATAGGAACCACTGACATCTTGTTGGACCATGATATTTAGTTGATGCTCCATAGACTGTGGTAACATGAATAGGAACCACTGACATCTTGTTGGACCATGATATTTAATTTATGCTTCAGAAAGTGTGGTTACATATTAATATTGCAGAAGCTATGGCAGCAGTAGAACAGGGACCACTGAACAGATAGCATCAAAGGTCTAAATTTGGAACCCTCTGTAAAGGTGAGGCCTAGGCTAAATGGCCCTCCCCCTGATAAGCCCTGGATGTACCTGTGTTGCTCTTGTCTCAATGAACCATTTCAAAACTCACACAACCTTGTACTGCTCGGGCAACACTGTTTCCAAATTGAAGTGTTTTCTTGCTCACATGCCACACACCCTGCCATCTGCTGGTGTTTAGATAAATTCCATTCTTTTTTGGTAGCAAAACCCCTAATGAAGATAAAAAAATTTCCCACTGTGTGTCATTATTTTACAAGCACCATGTGTGTTTGTAAAGTATTGTATGTGGAAATTGACTGAAAAAAGTTTTTTTACTTTTATGTATACAAAAATAACAACTGTTTAAAAAAAAAAAAAGAAAAAAAGACAGTTCTGGAACTCTAGAACACATTTTTCTCAGGTAGATCAAGTATTTGTAAGTGCATTAATATATATTCTAAATCACCACCACTTCAGTCTATGCTAGATTTTTACTGTACATTTACTTTTCTTTCTGTTTTTGCTGATTTGGCTCTCTCAAGGGGGAAGATATTTGAGATTTGTATGACAGACAAAATAAGATGTTTTTATTCCTTTTCTTATAAGTGTATGATCTCGGATACACGCATCACATCAAAATAATTTCCAACTTTAAGCTTTTCCAATAGTTGTGTGTTCTGTACTATGCATTTTAATTTTTTTAGTGTGAAATTCAGTGATCAGGTATGAGTAAGAAAGGGTATAAAAGTATTTTCTCAGTATCCAATTTAATGTGAAATTTCTTATTGAACTCGAAATATGAGGAAGTAATCAACAAGCTATATATTCATATATATACATAAATATATTTTTGTATCAGATGCACAAGATGCCTTTGTAAAGCTCATGTGAATATTTGTAATAGGTGTTTAGAAAATATAGAACTTCCTGAGGAGTTTTTGTGATTTTGTATTGTTTTAGATGATGTTTGTACATTTGTAATACCACAGTATTTGAAATGTGCTTTGGCTGGCCCAAAAAAAGACAAAAAAACTCATTTATGTGCATATTAATGTACTTCTGGCTAAACAGATATTGCTTGTACAACTATGAGTGTATTGTAAGTGTTTGAATGTATTAGTGAGTTCCATTTTATAAATAGAGTAAGATAATGATCTGATGTTTCAATCACATTCATAAGCTTACGTACTTAAAAGTCAAAAGCCTTATTGAATGTAAATAGAATGCAATTACATGTAACAAATTAATGGACATGAAAGAATTTCCATAATAGTTATGGTTGAACAAAAGAACTGCCCAGAAAACTTTCAATTCTGCTTGCTACATGATCACTTTTAATGTCCAGAGTGATTAGATGACATATTTGTATTTTTCTTTGTATAATTTGCAGCAATGCGTAACTCACAGACCGTGAAATTCAGCAAATTAAAAAAAAAATAATAATAATAATAAAAATCTCCATATAATCCATACCTGTGATGTTAATCCTGAGCTGTAATTTCGTGTAGAAAAGACATGACTTATAAAATGATCCAGCAGTCCAAAGAAATAAGAAAAAATATTTTATTAAGGTGGATCCACCTAAAAACTCTGCCCTATGTTTCCAATGGTAAAAACTTCTGTTGACATTTTCTTTGCAGTTAATGTATTCCGAAGGATGAAAAGATTAAGGTGGATCCACCTAAAAACTCTGCGCTATGTTTCCAATGGTAAAAACTTCCGTAGACATTTTCTTTGCAATTAATGTATTCCCAAGGATGAAAATTTTCACACTGATAAAAAATAACTTTGTATTATAGCCTAGTATACTTAATATTTTCTAAAACTTAACCATAATTATATTAAAAATCAATAACTTTTCCTTTGGTAGTGTTGATAACTGTTAATAGATGGCGCCACCAGTACAGTTTCTTTGCTTACTAATTGTAATCGTGTTGCATTTTTTTTTTCAAAAATTAATAAAATTTTTGGATCAGAATGAAAATTTGAGTCTACCCATGCGATAGTTCGGAACATTTATAATGATTTGAGCCAATTAAATTAATTTTTTTGTCAATAATTTAGCTGAAAATGTTAACAGAACTATATGTACTGCTAATTATTAATTCGAAAATAAGCCAGAAAACATACTTTGTACATTTTCAGCTAAATTATTGTCAGAAAATTCAATCTAAGTGACTCAAATCATTCTAAACATGGCAGACTATCACATGGATAGACTCACATGTTGATTCCAATATAAAAATTAATAAAAATATTGCAAAAATATGCTACATGATTACAATTGGAGTGATAGCATCATCTATTAGCAGTTCTCAACACTCCCAAAGGAAAAGTTATTTATTTTTAATGCAATTGTGGGTAAGTTTTAGCAAATATTAATTATACTAGGCTATAATATAAAGTTATTTTTATCAATGAGCAATTTTTTTTTCCTTGCAAATACATTAATTGTGGAGAAAATGTCTACAGAAGTTTTTACCATTGAAAACATAGGTCAGAGTTTTTAGGTGGATCCACCTTAAAAAATATAACTAATTTTTAAGAGTTTTTTATGTTACTTTCAAATGATTAAAGAGCAAAAAACACTAGATTTCTCATCGTTACCACAGTTTCATAGTTAGACCATACTGTTCCGCAGTTAGACCATTCAGTTCTGTAGTTAGATCTTCAGCACATGATCCTCCTCTGGATCAAATAGTAACTCCACCTTTGTTGCATTGTATTTTCTGCCAAAATGTTTGTAAGTAAAAAAAAAAGTACTTCTAATTGTTTGTAGACTTCTGTTTTCATATTACATTGCATTTTTCTGTTGTTAAACCATTTTAGTAATTTTTTAAATATGCAACCTTTTGTAAAAATTATGATGCAGGTGTTTTTTGAAATCAAAGTGGCACAATTTTTTTAAGCAGTACATTATCAACAGAGCTTAAATTTATAATTTCAACAGATAATCCATGGATTATACAACAAAAAATCATGGTACTTCTTTGCAGTTGTTGCCTACTAAAAAAAGAGATTTTTAAATAATACAGATGAAGTGAGGACTTTCAATTAGATGAGCTACAAATTTCAATACTTTCATGGATATGCAGTACCCTTCTGTTCACAAAAGGAGTAATTTTGGTAGTATGCTTCCAGAGAGAAACTTCTGGTGTGTCCGTGAGGTTCATAATGCCAAAGAGGAATTTAGTTTTTCCTGGATCTGTGAGATTTTCTTTCTTTTTGAAGCTAAGCCCTGAATCTCAGAGAACAGCTTAGTGATATTGATTGATTGGATAACATCCTTCTTATGCTCAGCCAGATGTTTTGTGCTGTTATAAAATGTGCTACTGATATAACAGGTAATGCCACCAGAAGTAGAAGTAGTGATCTCTTACACTCCTGAAACATTTAGGCTTTTATCTCTGTCCAAGAAAATATGTTGCACACAAGCAGAGTTGAAAGGATTCTATGCTTTCTTTTTTCTTAAGGTTCAAACATAACTAGCATGAAAATTCTTTCATGTTTAGTCTTATGGGATATTCACTATGTTTTGGGAAGTGTAGTAGTAACTGAAAATATAGTCTCAAATCAATCAGAGGACCAAATCTGTATTTTTCAGTATGTATGTGTGCTAAGTTCTGTTGCAATAAAAGGCTACTTATGAAGTGCCATATAAAAGCAAGTTTTTCTAATTGTTTTGTTTATTCTGTTTATAAATTTTCATGTTTTTGTATTATTTTCAGCCTCAGATTAAAACCTGATGTGCATTTTAGTTAGTCTGTGTTTAAAATATTAATATTTGAAACTGTTGGTTGAAGTAAAAGCATGAGCAGTATCAGTTTAAACACTGACAAAATAAATTGCAAGACTGTAGGTAATCAGATGCTGCTGGTTTTCAGAAATCAAGAGAGAACAAAAGATAAGTAATTCAACACAAAGCTTTTAATTTTGAGAGAAACCTCAATTAAACAATCTAATTGTGGCCAAATGGGATCTTCTTTTTCCGGTTCTGAAGTGCCTATTAAAGATAAGTCTTCAAATGAAAAACTGCAGGCATGGGACAAAACTCAAGCTGGAGTCGAGAAAAGAGTTTCCCAAAATAATAGATCACAAGGGCAAACATTTCAATACATAGGCCTGTATTGGAGTAAACCTATCTTTTCTCATACTATTTTACAGCATAACAATGTCATATTTAACTTTTATAGCAAGTTCCTTAGCAAACTTGAAAACTGTATCATCCTGGAATGGAAATCAATCCTGCATCTCCTGATTTCTGTCCAATTGTGCTAACCACACCACCAACTAGTTTTCAATTGAGGTATGGAATTACAAAAACTATTGTGGAAGAAATCCTCCTGAAGAAATGATTCTTGACAACTTTGGTGCATGATAAAAAGATATGGATGTATTTTTGGACACAGAAGTTCTGTATCTTCATTGCTTCCAATGTAGTAGTCTCTTCAGAATACTTGAAAATTGCATCTCTCTAGAGCATGAATCAAATCTTCATTGTCCAATTTCTGTTTAGGTACACCACCAATTTTTATTTATTTTTTTATCTTGTGTACATTGATCTATGAATAGAACATCCAAACACCTGCAATCTTTTATATACAGTAACAGTAAGGTTCTGTTTTGTAATCTGGAATTCAGCATTACCTTCCGCTTATTTCATACCATTATGTCCGCCTTAATGTGCCAATGAAATTGACTAGTTTTCCACTGGGTTTCTGAAAACAAGTGTAAAAGATCTTGACTTTTGTTTAATTGTCGTGCACTATGGAAGTTTCCTTTGGTCATGGGTATTATAAACACACAGGGCAAAAAATTAGTCACCCCCTGGCAGAACTTACCTAATAATAGGTGACTGCGCCTGTTGCCTTGATAACAGCATGAATCTGGTGTGGTAGAGACTTCACAAGATTGTGGATGTATTGAACATCAATTTGCAGCCACTTGTGCATCAATTGGTTCCAAAGTTTCACCAGAATACATGGGTGTCTATTCCAGTGTTTCACCTTCTGTTCCAAATGATCCCACAGATTTTCAATAGGATTTAAATCTGGGGATTTGGAGGGCCAGTCGAGGTGAGACAGTATTGCTGATTGTTTGTCGTGCTACTCAGACACAGTTTTAGCCCTGTGCATACTGCAATTGTTGTCTTGAAAGACAGGAGTGGCAATGTGATGCTGCTTCTGGTGATGTAGGGCAAAGGGGAACACTTCATCATTCAGAATGCGAAAGTACGCCTGCTGGTTCAAATTTGTCACTGCAACAAAGGGGCACATTTTGTGGTATGAAAAACCTTCCCAAAACATCCCGGAACCCCCTCCAGCTTGAACAACACCTTCGACACAATCAGGATTAAAGGCTTCATTGAGTCTGCGATGCATTCGTCACCTCCCATCATTGGAGTACAAACATAAACAACACTCATTAGATCACAAATTACTCGTTTCCAACACTCCACAGTAAAGTTTTGGTGCTTCTGAGCCCATTGATAACGTGCGACTTTGTGACTGGCTGTTAAAAGACTTCTCTTCCGTGGTACTCTGCTCCAGATGTCCATCGCATGCAGTTCTCATCACAATGTCCTTTCGGAAATTGTGGAGTGGATTTTCATCGACTGTTCGGAGCAATTGTTGCCTGGTTTGAAACCGAATTGCAGTTACTAGGATTGAAACGTGGTGGCGGTCCCTGTTGGTGAGAACTGTTTTCCTGCCACAGTTACATCGCCGATTTTCAGTTGACTCCGAACTACACCACTGTTTGTAGACCCGCTGGACAGTACGCTTCGACACACCAACAAACTGGGCGACTTCATTCAGTTTGTGTCCACGGGCACCACCAAACATGATGGCTTCTTTTTCCCACTCGGTAATGTCTGTCTTACGACCCATATTGCAGAATAAATTCAACACATGCATTGCTGTTCACCACTGCAAGAGACAGAAATGATACTGTAGACCATTTCTGTTAGGGGTGACTAATTTTTGTCCAGTGTGCTTATGAACCCCTACAGAGACCATGGTCAACAGTGAAAGAAATCACATTCTAGGAATGCAGTAATTATAGCCTAAAAAGTTCAAGAGAGCACTGATTGGGCAATGAACAAATACATAAGTACCTCTTCTCTGTCTGTTATTTTAAATCTTCATTACCTCATATGCACCCTTGAAATGTGTAACACATTTTTTAATCATGTTTACATAGACAAGGGCCCTGCAAAAAAATATTTGCCTGGGTCCTCACACATTTTAGGGTGGCCCTGAACTTGAAGATGCAGGTTCAACTCCTGTTCCAGGTCAATACAGTTTTAATGAAGCTGTCCAAGATATGGCTGCTTGACAACAGTTCAATGTAGCCTTTCTTGTGCCAACAGTTGATTGCAGCTTTTCTTGTGCCAACAGTTGAATGCACCTTTTTTTGTGCCAACAAATAATATGCTTGAAGACTGAAATGGTAATCCGTTTAATCGGCGTAAGAAAACAAAATACAATTTGCCAAGCTTTTGCTCATCTACAGATAGTGCCAGACTTGCTGCCAGTGAAGTATGCCATTGTTTTCCGAGATAAGTAGTCTGTAAGGTAGCTATCAATGATATGAATATGAAATGGGGTAAATTATCTTTAAAGGAAAAAGCAGCTCTAAATGATCTGGTTATGATAGAAAAAACACACTTTTCCTGAGCAGTGTTCTAATGTTGTTGGCCAAACTTTGAGAAAACATTTTACTTTTAGGTGTGAAACTGTGAATTATTAGTTGTAATAACATCACCACTGCATGTCCTTATAAGTGTCTTACTGGTACCAAATCTAACATGTGACGAGTCGAAAAAACTGCATTGACAAGAATGAGAGAATGCAGTTGTAGCTGTATTCACTTACTGATAGCACTTTTGAAAAAATATCAATAATTGGGTGAAAAATATTTTATCAGAAAAATCCTTTATTGCATAATTTTACTTGAACATTGTGTTAAGAATCTGTGATACCACAGAAATAATGGATTATTTTTCTTTAGTTTTCTTTTTAAATGTTTTTGCAAACTCTTGGAAATGTTTCATTCTACTTATTAAAATATTTTGTTTGAACAGACCACTTTTCAAAACAGTTTTGTAATTGATGTTAAATTGGTACAAAATATCATTTATCCAGTGTCAGTGAGACGTTGGCACTGAAATTTTGAAGAAGTGATGTTTTTCTATTCTCGTATGGTCTTACTCAATTTGTATGAAGATATGAAAGCTATGATGTTTTTACTTTTCATATGGACTGTGGAACTGATTTTATTTTTTTTATTAAAGCCTCACCACTTGTTGATATAAGGAAGCATTTTTGTAAAATTATATATATGTCTGTAAAGGAATGGATTTGCAACATAAAAAGTTATTCAGTTAGTTTCATCTTGAGGATGTGTATTAGTAGTATGTGCCTATATTTTTGTAAAAATTACATTTTTAAAAAAAATGAAATTGCAGCAAAAGGAAAAAATATGCTTAATTTATATTAAGAATTGCAGTGAAAGTCTGTTATCACAAGAGTTAGAAATGCCAAGAAAAAAAAATTGCTGTTATAATGAGTATGCATTATGGCAGAATTTAAAGCATGTGGGAATACTAATGCGAGTTTGGATTAATAAAAACTGGGTTTATGAATGTCATTATTGGCACAAAGTTGACCTATTTTCACTGTTTCTCATGTAGAATTTTCACTATTCCAAAGCTGATGTACTTTCTCTGTTTCCCTCTTCAGAAAACTTGAAATTACATCACCCTGGTGTGGAAATCAAATGCACATCTTCCAATTTCTGGAACAGTATTCAGATTTCTAAGCTACATCTCTTAGCTTCTTGTAGCTTCATTATCCTAGGTGGCATAACACTAGCATGCTCAAACAGTGATACTGATTTGATTCCGGCTCCAGTGATTTTTAAGTTTTCTGAAGAGGTAGCTGTACATGGGAAACAGTGAAAATACTCCACATTTGTGCCAGCAATGACACTTACATTGCCTTCCATGTATTTGTGAAGAATTATTTCTTCAGGGTGTCTACGAAATTTGGGAAGCACGATTTCATGACCAATAAGAAATTTTCATGACCACTTTTAAAAGACGTCAGTATATATATATACACTGAAGTGCCAGAAAAACTGGTACACCAGTCTAATGCTTGGTAGGTCCCCCACGGGAGAGCAGGACTGCAGAAATACGACAGGGAATGGAGTCCACTAGCTTCCAGAAATATGCTGTAGGCAATGCACACCATACACCATACTTTCTGCAGAACGTTCCACAATCTGGGTGTATTCCGAGGTCTGTGTTCGATAGTGCATTGCATGGCATCCCAAATGTGTTCTATCACGTTCAGATCTGGGGACTTGGGTGGGAATGGCAACACCCCAAACTCAGATGAATGCTCCTCTAACCATAATGTGATGTCCTGACCCTTGTGTGGAGGTGCATTGTCCTGTTGGAACAGGCCCAACCCATCAGCATGAATGCAGGACATGAATATGTGTACCTCGTCAGAAAGGATGCGCACATAGCGTTGGCCAGTCACAGACGTTTGTAGAGGTACCAGGGGTCCCAGTGAAGTCCATCTAAACACACCCCATACCATTACGGACCCCTCACCAGCCTGTACAGTTCCTTGTTGAAAGGTGGAATCCATGGCTTCAAGGTGTTTGCGCCACACACGAATCTTTCCATCTTCCCGATACAGTTGGAAACACGAGTCGTCGGACCAGGTTACTTGTTTCCAGTCATCAAGTGTCCAGCGGCGGTGTTGCTGTGCCCAAGCGAGGCACATAGCTCTGTATCGTGCACCCATCAAGGGGACTCTAGTTGGGCGTCGGCTCCCAGAGCCCATATCATACAGGGTACGTTCCATAGTCCGGACGCTGATGCTTGTTGAGGCTCCAGCATTGAATTCCGATGATACCTGCAAGAGTGTTGCACGCCTATCGCGTGAAACGATTCTTGACAACCGACGATGGTCACGTTCACCCAATGTCTTTTTACAGCCACGCTGGTATCCTAGATTGGTGGTTTTTCTGGAATTCTTGCAGTCACAGTACACCCTTGCAATGGTCATCCGTGAAAATTCAAACTTCATTTCTACCTCCGAAATACTATGGCCCATCTCATGAGCCCCAACTGTGACACCGCGTTGAAAATCGCTTAAATCGTTATTACTTGTCATTCTCATGCCATAAACAGCTCTGACATCTGGAAAGGATGTCTGTCGCTTTATATACGCACTGGCGGATGCAACCGAGTTCGTGCATAGGTGACGTTGCTATATATATTGCATAAGCTCGTCTGTCTTCTGTACCAGTTTTTATGGCACTTCAGTGTATATATATATATTTTTTTCAGGCTGTGATATATGCACATGTACACACATGCACAGCACACATATCACTCTGCCACCTCTTTTTTTATCTACAGAAAAAGTGCTCCCTGCTGTTCTGCTAAGTATCAAAATCTACTCATCATATTTTTTAGTGCACTTAAAAATAAGTTGAAATATTGACCGTTTTGCTACAGGATTTCATTAGACGACCTTCTTTAACATTTATAACTGAAAAATGTCCTGAGTCCACAAGTAGCATATTTAAATTACTAAATTGATCTCAAAATTTTGTAAACAATAACATGTACATGCATTTCTATGCTAAGACATTTTTTGCCTTATTAGTTTTCTTTGCAGAGGAGGGAACAAATGCCCCTTTTTTTGGACTTAAATCATTAGATAGATTGCGCCTTATGTTGTCAGTGCATGGAGAATTACTTGAGATTTTTGCCAGAAAATGAAAATGAAAAATCACTAAAAATAAAAAGAAATTCATGACACCAGAGTAAAATTTATAACTTTTTCTAGACTTTCATGACCAGTAGACACCATGTTTATTTTCTCTAAGTTGGGGAAGGTGATGATTAGTCAGAATTTGGGAAAATGCCATTAGTATGTCATCATGCAATTTACGTATTATATTAGGTCATCAAAATAAAAGCAGCTCAATACAGGATTTTTTCTATACATAATGTTGCCGTCTCAAAAAAGTGTTAGAACTCACCTTTCAGTAGGATTACGACAAAGAGGAGCCATACACACTCCTGAAATATCTTTTCAAATACTTGAAAGTGGTTTATTTTTATGTGGCAATTCCTATTGCATCTAAAGTCAAGTATACCACCAGGTGTCTTGAAAAAGACTGGAACAAGCTTTTATCGTTTCAATGGTTGATCACAGACTCATACTTTCAGTTACCAAAATACTCAAAATGACGTAAAAGACTTGCAACATGGCAATTGCACCCCTGTGGGTGGTATTTGCATAAAAATAAAAAAAAAATATTCAGCCTATGCAGAAAAAATGTTCAATTTAAAAAGTTGCGCAATGTCCTAATTAGTCTAAAAAAACGAACCCTGATGTTCTACTTGCAAAACTCGCGGAGATATTCGCAATGAAATTTGTAAAAAATATACCGTCTGGAGCCCGTTTGCGAGCAAATGGTAGCTTGTTTTGCTGTGTAGCACTCAAAGCAAGTAAGGGAAGAGCTTTCACGCATTCAAGAAATTATCGCTTCAGACGGTACATTTTTTACATTTTTTACATTTTTTTTTTTTTTTTTTTATAATAAGTTCAGTACAATGAATTTCAAACAAGAATTGGAGTAAAACATTTAGGACTACATCAACTTGATGGTTTTGTTCTTTTCAATAGTAAAGGTTAATTAGATACACCAACCTAAAGGCAAGATGCATTATTAGAAACAATTTATGAGGCCTAGCATATGCTTATGCACTGCAGTGTCATTTTAAACAGTAGTTCTGCGATAACACTGCATACATTGTACACACACTCCAGTATACTATACATATATATTTTTTTTATATATCACCACTGCTGAAATGCATTTAGGACCATTACTGCTGCCTCTTGGATTAAATCAGTTCTCCTTGTTAGTGCCTAATCACTCATTCTTTCAATATGGCCAGAACTACCTCAAAGTATTCTGTTTGACTAATGTGCCATTTTCCCCCAGAGACTTTCAGGTAGGTTTAGGGAATTTCTTTTGTTATCCATGTAGGCTTAAAAGAAAAGGTTCAGAGAATTTCATGTATGGGCTCAGTCATTGGTGGTGAATTGTTTAGTGTAGAAATGATTTTCAAAATCATAAAACACTTCTTCTTTATGCTTGTTATAATTTTTCTCCTAGCAGTGCAATAGTGATCCACAGTAAAACCACGTTTGATGACTACAAGGTGGGACAAAATTAGGTGCTGATTAAAAAAAAAAAATTAAAACTTAGGCATGAAAGCAGCAATTAACATTAAACAAATTATATTGCATAGGAATAAACTATTGATGAACCATTCATGAATGATTTGTTTACAAGGAATGGCTCTTCGCTGTGAATGGTTCATTCTTTAACTTTCTTCCACCCCTAGGCGTTCAGAAACGAAATCCCAATAAGAAAAGTAGTGTCGAGAATTAATAAGTGCCAACCGTTATGTGAGTTAGCAATAGCTAGGAAATAAGGTTGAAACTTCAGAATGAGAATGACACGTGAATGCCATTCATTTGAATGGTATGCCTGAATTGTGAACAGCTTGCACTTTTTTGTGCTGTTTCCTTGGTGAGCATAATAGCAACCCAGAAATTAAATTATCATTCATGAATGACTCCTTTGTGTGAATGATAAGTGAACTCTGTAATGTCTGTAGTGTTATTGGTTCAGCGATGTAGTTCTAAATAAAAACAAGTGCCTTAGTGATGAACGGATTAGGAAAAATTACCCTCAAATTTTTCAAAATCTGATTAATTGTTTTTATTTTTTTTTAATTTTCACTAATCACCAATATTAATTTAAACTGCATAATCTGAGTAATTTTAAATAACAGGAAGGGTGTAACTTTGAGAGACATATGCTAAGATTATAAATTTTTTATTTAAATATGGCTCTGTGTTGTTCTATACGATTTTAAATATTTGGGAATATCTATGAACTAACAGAGTAGCATCAATTCAATATGACTAATGTGCCATTTTCACTGTGATTATGTGGTACATGTTGCAGATTTTTGTGCAGGGGATTTCTTTTATTGGAGCCGATACCAGTGGCGAGTTGTTTAATATAAATGCCCATCAGTACCGTTTTCTCTCTGAGCACTGCAATCTTAACTGCAGTAAGTAACCATCTCCTACAAATTTATTTTGTCTGCCATTTAGACAAAGGAGTTCACATTCTCTTTGTGATAGAATCTTATGATTTGTGAACCACCCTCTGCTTGATCCAACTGTGTAGATCAATCTGCACAGTATTTTTGTTTGTTTGTTTCTGGGTTTAACAACTACCATGGGCAACTCGCATGGCTATAAGCAGTCTCCTGTCCCAAATTTCAGGTCACTTGTTCCAGGGAAGAGACAGATCCAGCACTTTTGGCTATGCACACCACCCATGACTCGTCCGGGGTTGGGACAAAGTTTTAGCTCGGAAGAACGGTTAGAAGCTTACACTTCAGATCACTGTATCACCAATGTGGCCATTTCTGAAGTATAAACATTCGGTTAAGGTAAAAGCATGTTTGCATACAGAACAGTTTTTCATACTTTTACATACATGATCACTTGAAAAAGTTCCTTTGTCCAGATTCTCTTGCCATGTAACCACAAAGTGCCTTAGCGGCACTAAGCCTAGAAAAGTAGTGCCTTAGTGCCGCTCAGGTGCACTAAGCCTCTTTTACATCACTATATTGCCTGTAGATATTTGGGATCATAGCAAAGAAAGATTTAATAAGTGAGTGTAGTAAGACAACCAGGTGTGGAAAGTGAAGGACCATTCATTTGAATGATCATTCATGAATGACTTTTGCATGAATGAACTGTATAATGTCTTTAGTGTTATTGGTTGTAGATATTTGGGATCACAGCAAAGAATGATTTTCTCAGTGAGAGTAGTGAGACAACTGGGACTGGAGAATGAATGACAATTCATTTGAATAATTATTCATAAATGACTTTTTTCCGTGAACAAAGAATGAACTCTGTAAGTGTAGTGAGACAACTGGGAGTGGAAAGTGAATGACCATTCATTTGAATGATCATCTGTGAATGAATCTTTTGCATGAATGAACTCTGTAGTGTCTTTAGTGTTATTGGTTGTAGATATTTGGGATCGCAGCAAAGAGTGATTTGCTCAGTGAGAGTAGTGAGACAACTGGGAGTGGAGAATGAATGACTATTCATTTCAATAATTATTCATATGAACAAACTCTGAAATGTTTGTAGGGTTATTGGTTGTAGATATCACAAATAATGATTTGCTCTCTGAGTGTAGTGAGACATCAGATAGTGGAAATATCATTCATGAATGACTTTTGCATGAATGAAGAATGAACTGCCAAGAAGACATTATTTATGCCATCACTAATACAAACCTGATTTTTTTTTCAAGTCACAATGTTTCAAATGCCCTATGTGGTTGCAAAGTGTGTTATCAAAAAATGTTTCACCTTTAACAAATTTTCATCCCATTATCTGGAAAGAATATCTTTAGTAGTAACAGCTGCTCTTTTAATTCTTTAATTGTAGCTGGTAGAGGGATGGATTTGCACTTGATCTTCAGCATCGCTCCATGATAAAAAAAAAAAAAATCAAGTGGCATCAAATCAAAGAACCACTTGGGCTACCCACTTGTTTTTGTTAACCCATCCAAGCATTGGGGAACTTCAAATCTATATATTTGCTCACTTCTAAAAGGAACTGAGACAGTGCTTCATCTTGCAGAAAAATTATACCTGGTGCACACAAATCAGCATCCACCTCCAGCTGGAGCACAAGGAACTGTTGCAACATGTCCAGATAAATGATATGAGAGACTATTTTTCCCCCCACAAAGAAAAATGGCCCACAAGTCTTGTGATACATGATTTTTTTTTTTTTTTTTTTTTTTTTTTTGTTGCTTTAGACCAAAAGAATTATTTTGATAATCTTGCATCCTCGAGATGAGGCACAAAGAACCGCTGTGGTATCTGGACTTGAAGTTCCCTAATGAATGACTTTTGTTGTACCACAAAACACACGTCACACATTCACTGCCAGTGAAGTCTGCCATCTTGGATTTCTGACTGCACTAGCACTGTCTGTTTCAGATCACAACAACCAAACCAGATTGTCAAAAAAAAAAATTTGCTCTCTGCCTATACAATATAATACTTTTTATTTTATATTAATTGCTGCATTCATTCCTAATGTGGCGCAGTGGTCTAAGCGATGGCCTCTGATCATTCGTCTGAACGGGGTCTGGGTTTGAATCCCGATGAGGCATGGGTGTTGTGTTTGTCTTACGGCACTGGCTCTCTCCCTTCCCTGGAACCAGTGACCCTAAATTAGGGACGGGCGACTGCTTATAGCCCATTGAGTTGCTCGCGGTGGTCGTTAAACCTCCAATCAAAAAAAAAAAAAAAAAAAAAAAATTCCTGGTGCACAGAAGTCAGCATCCACCTCCAGCTGGAGCACAAGGAACTGCTACAACAAGTCCAGATAAATGATGTGAGAGATTACTTTTTCTCCCACAAAGAAAAATGGCCCACAAGTCTTGTGACACATGATTTTTTTTTGTTGTTGTTGTTGTTGCTTTAGATCAAAAGAATTATTTTGATAATCTTACATCCTCCAGCTGAGGCACAAAGAGCCGCTGCGGTATCTGGACGTGAAGTTCCCTAACGAATTACTTTTGTTGTACCACAAAACACACGTCACACGTTCACTGCCAGTGAAATCTGCCATCTTGGATTTCTGACTGCACTAGCCCAGTCTGTTTCAGATCACAACAACCCAACTAGGTTGTTTAAAAAAAATTTGCTTTCTGCCTATACAATATATTTTTTTTATTTTATATTAATTGCTCCATTCATTCCTTAGCTACAATTATTTTAACTCAACAGCTTTACATTATTTGAAACCCTTATGACTCGTGAGATACTCGAGTGGGTGATCCAACTGATTGGCCTCATCCCAGCAACAGAACATTCATTTAAGATACAAATGTGTTTACATATTATATGCAGTTCTCTGCTTTTGCATAAGTGATCCTTTGCCCAACTGCCTGAAAAAAATATTTGCTTAGCAGCAATAAGGCCTTTTTACACCATTGCCCATGGTTAATTGTGCGATGCCGCCCCGGTGGTGCAGTGGTCTAAGCGATGGCCTCTGATCATTCGTCTGCCGCCCCGGTGGCGCAGTGGTCTAAGGCGCTGGCCTCTGATCATTCGCCCGTAAGGGGTCCGGGTTCGAATCCCGGTGAGGCATGGATGTTGTGTTTGTCTTACGGCACTGGCTCTCTCCCTTCCCTGGAACCAGTGACCCTAAATTAGGGACGGGCGATTGCTTATAGCCCATTGAGTTGCTCACGGTGGTCGTTAAATTTCCAATAAAAAAAAAAAAAAAAAAAATCATTCGTCTGAAAGGGGTCCGGGTTCGAATCCTGGTGAGGCATGGATGTTGTGTTTGTCTTATGGCACTGGCTCTCTCCCTTCCCTGGAACCAGTGACCCTAAATTAGGGACGGGCGACTGCTAGCCCATTGAGTTGCTCACGGTGGTCGTTAAACATCCAATAAAAAAAAAAAAATAAAAAAAAATTGTGCGATCTCCTACATTTGTACTAGTTGTTGATTTAAAGACAAATGCAGAAGTATTACTATATTTAGCATTCATGAATTGGCAGTTCATTGTTAAACTGATGTAATCTCTGATTTCTCCCTGCAATAATGTACATTTAAGGAATGAATAGAATAATAATGTACATTTACTATGTTATTGAAATAACAGACATTCACTATGTTATTATTTTTCTTAATTTGATTAATTTCAGACTTGGAAAACATTCCATTCTGTCATGCTTTAGGTTTTTGTCGTAGTGTATTATATCGTACAAGGTCCAAACAGGAAGCATCCGACCACATTTTTTTCTTTTAAACTAAACAGAGCATAGCGCTGAGACTCGGGAGCATGAGCTTGGACTTGAATGTGCATGCATAAATTTTTCAATGCTGTTGACTAGATACTTTTTTAAATAGTGTGCCTTTTCGGGATCACCAATAGCAGTTGCATCGCACTCTTCTTGATTACCTCTGTGTCTTCAAATCTTATCCCCTTCAAAGGACTTTTCATCTTTGGGAACAGCCAGAAGTCATAAGGAGCCATGTCTGGAGAGTATGAAGATTGCCTCACTTGTGGGACCCAGTGCTTGGTCAAAAAGCCTGATGAGGTGAGACAGATAGGTGGTAGCATTGTTATGATGTAGCTGCCAGTTACCATGGTGCAGGTCTCTTCTACCGCACTGCATCTGGTAGGCCACAGAGAACTGCCTAGTAGCACTCCATGCTTGCAGCATGCACTTTCTCAAACATTTTGTGCCTCTTGCTCATGGAGGGCCCACCTGAACACTCGGCACTCCCAACGTGTATTCAGTGCTTGTACCACTCCTTGATTTGCTTTGTACGCATAGCTTTATCACCAAAAGCCTTTCTTATTATTTGAATAGTTTCAACTGATGTGTGGCCGAGTTTGGGGCAAAATTTGATACTGACCGTCTATTCAACTCACTCTGTCATTGCGGTACAGGACAAAAATGCAACAGGCACAGAGTCCACAACATGAAACTTTTACTGGTAGCCACAAAATGAGCCAGCTGTGACAGCATGGCAAAAATTCATGCACATGCTCTAAAGTTCAAGGTCTTGTGCCACCGAACCTCTGTGCCATGCTTTGTCTAGTTTAGGAGAGGGGAAATGTGGTTGGATACTTTATAATCAAACCTCGTATAATGTATTAGCCCAATATATGTGGACAATTGTTAACTATATATTGGGTATTTAATACCAATACCATAATTATTCTATTCTAACCACTTCGGTGGCACAGTGGTCTAAGTGCTGGCTTCTGATCATTCATTTGAGAGGGGTATGGGTCTGAATCCCATTGAGGCATGGATGTTGTGTTTGTCTTACGGCACTGGCTCTCTCCCTTTCCTGAAACCACTGGCTCTAAAGTAAGCCCTGTTGTTGTAGCTGTTTTTAAGCCTAATCCTGTAGGGTCATGAAAACTATTTCTGCAAAAATGAAAGCACTGTTGAGAATGCCAACAAGGTAGTTGTTGTAGATGCAAGATTTGTCTATTTGTGCTTCTCAATTCATGGTTTTCAATTCATTTTTGATGCATTCAATCTTTTAGCTTTCATGAGATTAAGCCTCATTTTCCTGGATTTCAATTGCTGTTTCGGGTTTTTATTGTTGCTTCATTCACTAAGTCATGCAATCTTTTTTTCAAAGCTTTTAATCATGTGTTGTAGATAATCAAAACTTGCAACTTATTTTGGATACCAGTGGAAGATAATTGGGTGATACCTACATAACATCAAAAGAAATATCGTAAGGACAATAATTACATTCTTGCAGGAATTGTTTTCATGGCCCCCTACAGAACTAGGCTTAACAATGGCTACAATGACAGGCATAAAGAACGATTGTGGTGGTGAAAGTAAAATTTATTAGTTAACAAAAATAGCAAGCAATAGTTACATAATTGATTTTGAAGTATCTTTCTGAAATAGTTAAGCTCAGTGTAGTGTTTAAAATTTGATAAAGTGTGTAGAATGGAATAATCTATGGTATTAAGTACCAAGTATATATAATTAATTCTGTCATACTGTTTAAAAAAATGAAATGTATATAACATGTAGATTGAGAATGGTTGCATTCTGTTTCCATCATTGCTCATATGTGATAGTAAATCTGATTGCACCATCATTAATCAGCAGTAACTTAAAAGTGGTTTTAAGAAAGTTTCCTGACTGTTGCCTTAGGCAGAATGTGCAGTTCTTTATATCTTTGTGGTTTCTGTAAGCTTCCAAATATACTAAGTGAGTATAATGCTACTGCTGATTTTTTTATGCCTTTGCTCAATGTTGTATTGCTCATTGTCATTGTAATAATGCTGATGTGTGTGTTCTCATATGTGTAGTTGTATACTTACAAACTAAAGGTCAGTTGGTCTGCCCAGCACAGCACTTTAAAATAGATGTTTTTTTAATCTTTATTTATTCACAATGCAGTGATGAGGTGTTTTCAGTTGCTATTGCTGGAGAGAGTTACTGATGAAAAAAAAGTATCATTGTTCTTGAAAATGTGTTAAAAAAGCCAAAGTTTACCTGTTTGGTTTGTGTGGGCACATTGTGAAAAAGTTTTGAAATGCTTATTTTATATTTGTTGTGAAATCTCAGTTATGTTTTTGTAATTGCAAGCCTTTCCCATTTTTTATGTGCATGGGGAAAGATGAATTTTTTACATGAGAGTGCATTAAAGAGTAATATAACTCAGTGTGTGTGTGTGCACTTATGTGTACTATAGATAATCTGCCCGTCTGATGTTTGCCTTTGTTTTGTTGGCAGGATATGTTAATAACTTAGAAACTGATGCATAAAATCACATAAAATTTGTTCATTGTGAAATGTCACAAATTTTTTTAGACCATGAATGCTTTGGTGTTTATTATTACTACCTAATTTTGTCTATCTGGTTAAATTCTTTTTATATTTCAGTTTTTAGCAACCAGTCACTTGTGCGTGTTCAAGACTTTCAATGTCATTGTACTGCTTAATTTATTTCTTATTAAATATGTTTTCTCTTGTGTTTCACATTGAGCTTTAATATATTTTCAGTTTACTGTATCTTTGCCTGTTTACTAATTTTCATGCTCAATAAGTATTTTAAACTCTAAAAAGTTAAATGCATTTTGTTTCTACTGCACCAATTAAGTATTTTGAAACGTTTTTCTAAAGTATGGCAAGTTTAGCATTCTTCACTTGTGCAAATACATTTGCTGTAAAGTTTGCTTTTTGAAACACATAAGATACTTAACATTTTTTAGAGTAATGGCTTCTAAGAATAACTACATTGTTTATTACCTAGTACTTTTTAGTCAACTTTGGGCCTTGTGTCATGTCCTGTGTTCACTCACAATTAATTGTTTCCTGACCAAGTGGTTAACACAGCTATGCTGAGAATCAGAGCAGGGTTCAGTTTAGGATGATAAATGGGAAAGACACAGACTTTAAGAAAAATAAGCGAAGGGATACTGTATAACTCAGAAGAGCATGTGAAAGCTAAAAAATACAGCTGGAGAAAGAAACATTTCCTATTGAAAATCTTTAAAAGTACTGCATGTATTGAAAATGTTTTTTGCTGACATGTAACTTAACATGTTGTTTTAGGTGGCTGCAGTTTAAAGCTCCAGGAAAAAGTCTGAGGACTCATTCACTACTTGTGGGCAAAAGGGACACTGCCTATTGAAATTCACTGTGAACTTGAAGCTGTGTATGGCACGAACATGATGAATGTGCAACTTGAAGTTCACTGTGAATTTCAATAGGTGGTGTCCCTTTTGCCCACAAGAAGCCAATGACTCCTTGGACTTCTTCCTTTGTCCATTCGACCAGTACAGAAGCCATCTTGAATTTATGTAGTTCAGGAATGTAATGTCTCTGGAGCTTTAAACTAGAGCCACCTAAAACAGAACATGCCAAGTCAGCAAAAAACATTTTCAATACATGCATGCAGTACTTTAAAAGTTCTTCAGCAGGGAAAGTTACTTTCTGAATTCTCCTCATACATTGTTTATTACCAAGTACTTTTTTGTCAGCTGTGTACCTTATGTCATGTTGTCAGTTACGTTGTGTTCATTCACAATTTATTGTTTCCTGACCAAGTACACAGCTAGCTGAGAGCAGGGTTCAATTTAGGATGATAAATGGGCAGCACACCAACTTTAAGAAGAAAAAAACGAGGGGTACTGTATAACTCACAAGGGCATGTAAAAGCTGAAAAATAGAGCTGGAGATATGTACTATCGATAGTACTATCAATAATGACAGTTTTGCCCAGATCTGCATGTTGATGGCACATTGATATTTTTTCGTAACTATCAATGGTTTTCCCTTTTACAATTTAAGTGTAAACCATTTAACTTTCGCTGATGGCATTGACAATTGGAAGCTCAGTATATAAAAAAGTAGAACTAGTATAAAAAAGTTCTACTTTTTTATACTGAGCTTCCAATGAGGCTAGTATCAAAAATTAGAACTCAGCCATATTGTTAAATGATGAGAATGTGAGACTAAATAGGTAACTTTAACTGATTTTTTTTATGTTGTTTCTGTACCCTGTTTTTTTTGTTTGTTTTTTTAATGTTAAATCAAGCTCAACATGAAAGTACATGTTGAAGTGAGATAAAGACAAAATCAGAAGCATTGTCAGTTTTTTACTGGAAGTTGATGAAGTTGCTGGAGCAATTATTTAAATCGTGAGTTATGCTCAGCTTGCTTTTTAAAAAAACAAAGCAACCATACAGCAATTACATTAGCTAATACACTAAAAGAAGTAATAAGCGCATGGAATCGGAAAACAAATGTGTTTGTTTTGTCACAGAATTACTGTTTTTGGCTTTAGTGAGCAGAAAAATTTAAAAAATCACACTATATAAAACAGAAAATAAGAATTAAGCAACTAAAATCATTTTACATGACTTTTGCTCATTTACAAAACTCTAATAGCACATCATCTTAAGTTAAGCTTCAAAGTTTATCAGGCCGCCCCGGTGGCACAGTGGTCTAAGCAATAACTTCTGACTATTCGTCGGAGATGGACTGGGTTCGAATCCCGATGAGGCATGAATGTTGCGTTAGTCTTACAGCACTGACCTCTCCCTTCCCTGGAACCAGTGACCCTAAATTAGGGACAAGCGACTGCTTATAGCCTACTGAGTTGCTCATGGTGGGCGTTAAACCCCCAATCAAAAAAAAAAAAAAATTATCAGGGCTTACCTGCTGACAAAATCGTAAGGTAAACAACACTGTTGTCAGAGATTATTCTTCAACATGGAAAGCAGTTAATGGTTGTTATTTTTTAACTATCGGAAACTATCAATGGTTGCAACTGTCAATAGTTCTCTAGCTCTACTGAAAAAGACAAGGCACATTCTCTGGCAAAAAAAGTTTGTAAAATTGTTTGAAGCTTCTGTACGCATTTTTTTTTTTTTTGTTGTTATGGTTCATGTCTTTTATCTACGAGTAAAAACCAGAAGAACGCATTGATTAAACATTTTTAAGACATAATGGTAAATTGCTCTTGAAAACTGTACCGTTATCGATTTCTTCTTAGCCATGGCTCTGACTTGATATCTGATAGTTACCTACTACTTTACACTAAGTGAATTACTATTATTAACAAAAAATGCACGCACATCTATTCATTGCTACAAAAAACAAAAAAAATTAAGTATGTTATGTACTTATGATTTTGGATGATTAAAAAAAATCCCAGTAAACAAAAAAATGTTCAGCTGTTCACACAAAATCATTAATTAGGCAAAAATAAATGTTATAAAATGAGGAAATGTATTTTTCTTTCAAATATATATAACATTTGTAGAAAATTTTATAGCTTGTATTCTGAATAACTCAGAAGGGGGATTGCTAAGATTTGGTGAAGTGTGTATTAGTTTTATGCATCAGAATCTAAGTTTGTGTATTGTTATGCATGAAAATGCAATGTATAGTTATTTGCCTTCAGTGTTAAATTTTGATTATTAATAAAGTTTAATTGCGTTTAAGTGTACATATTTCCTTTTTCTCAAACTGTGGCACTTACTGTTCTCTAAATACATCTATAATCAGGGTAATTGCCGGTTGACACTGAATGGAATAGGTATCAGCTTCATATATACAGCAGAACCCACTTATAACTAGCCCACATCTAGCAAGATTTTGGATTTAACAAGAAAAACAAGAAATTTTGTTTAGTGTTGATTGAAAGCTAAAAATACATCTAATCAGTGTAATTGAAAGCTAAGATGAACACTTTTAATATGCAAAGTAACAAAATTCAATGAAATTTTATATTTAATGCGGTAGAGAAAACCGGTCATACAATGGAGGAATAGAAATGGTAGCATACAGGACAAAGTTACAACAGTGCAGGGGAATCCTTGTGTGCTAGTGGAAGAATGTTGATAGAAAAGCAGTGGTTAGGGAGCACATCAAATACTCAACAGGCAAGTTGTCCTGGAATGGGGGAATAGAAATGATGGCATACGTGACAAAAACTGCAACATTGCAGGGAATCCTGGTGTGATAGTGGAATAATGTTAATAGAAAAGCAATGGGGAGGGAGCACATCAAATGCTCAACAAGCAAGTTGTCCTGGAATAGGAGAATATAAATGATGGCATACAGGAAAAAATTGCAACAGTGCAAGGAATCCTGGTGTGCTAGTGGAAGAATGTTGATAGAAAAGCAATGGTTAGGGAGCACAGCAAATGCTCAACAAGCAAGTCGTCCTGAAATGGGGGAATAAAAATGATGGCATACATGACAAAAACTGCAACATTGCAGGGAATCCTGGTGTGCTAGTGGAAGAATGTTGATAGAAAAGCAATGGGGAAGGAGAACATCAGATGCTCAGCAAGCAGGTTACTCCTAAAAGAGAATAGGGCTCACATATTAAAGTGGATTTCTGGTGGACAACTGCAGAAAAGGATAGGAAAGAAATGGAACAGGGATCTTACCAGAGAGGAAACAGGAGATAACAATTCCTCGAATTGTGCCCATTCCGCCTTTCACTCTCTAAGTAGTAAACATTGCATTGGGAGGATCAGCTCTGGTTTTGCTTCATGTGTGCTGTGTAGTTAAAACTGTGGTCAGCCTCACATGGCCGTTCAGTTGAATATACTTGAACATTTTATTTAAGTCTTTCAAGCATCCAATTGTTATGGATATATACAGAGGGCGAGTGAAAATTTTGCAATATTTGCATAAACGCATTTGCTGCGACGGGTATGTCACGTGTTTAAACTAGCTCAAGTTGCGCACTGCAGTCAATCGAAATGGACATAAAGTGGTAGTCGTTGCTGTAAACAGCATTGCATGTTGTCGTTCTGTCTGTGGTTGGGACGCCTAAAAAATGAACAGCCACAACTGGCTAATTGGAGAACTTTTGCTTTACGAGTTTGAACTCTGCCATAACGCTGCTCAAGCAACACAAAACATTTGTCATGTGAAAGGGGAAGACTGTGGACCACAGCACCGCAAACATGTTTCAAGAAATTTCACTCAGGTGACAGAAACCTCGGCAATCAGCCAAAGTCAGGTAGGCAGCAAACCACGGATTCGGAGCCCGTGCACCAGGCCATAGAGGCAAATACGACGACCAACACTTGGGGATTCCCAGGCGAGCTGGGCATATGACAGACCACCCTGGTTCGTCACCTTCAGGACATCGGCAAGGTCTACAAGAGCTGCCGGATTGTCCCTTACAAACCGTCGCCAGCTGAAGCAAATCGCGGAGAGGAAGTGTGCACGAAACTCCTATAAAACCCGTGCGATGTACGTTTCTTCAAGAGAATTGTTACATGCGATGAAGAGTGGGTCTACTTCTGTAATCCTAACGTACAACGGCAGTTGTTGAGCTTGGGCCAACTTTCTGAACCTGTTGCCAAACGTGGGCGTTTCGAGCACAAAGTGATGCTTTGCGTCTGGTGGAATTTTGACGGGGTAATCCATTACGAATTTGTTCCAGACAGTTGGACCATCAACACCAACCTCTACTCTGAACAGCTAGAGCAGATGCATGCCATTTTGGAGAAGTGCCCGGCACTGGTAAACCGAAAGTGGGCCCTCCAACAACAGGACAACGCTCGGCCTCTTGCCACGCGAACGATCCAGGCAAACCTCCAGGAACTTGAGGGCATTGAACTGACGCCACACCCAGCACATCGGATTATTACTTTTTCTGGTTCATGGCCCACTTCCTTCATGGGCGGCATTTCAACAACCAGAAGGAGGTGGCAGCTGAGGTGAAGGAGTTCTTTGCCTCAAAGGACAAGAGCTGGTACCACCGCGGAATCGAAGAACTGACAGACAGATGGCTACAGACGGTGCAACACCATGACCTATACTTTGAATGCTAGTCAGCTTTTGTCATAAAGGTAACTTATGAAGACATAAAGTGATCCAAATATTGCAAAACTTTCGACTCACCCTCTAGAGCGTATTCATATTATCATGTATGCAGATTTTTTACATGGTAAGAAGTTTTATCGAAAAACGGATTTAGTGAATGCCTGGACTTAACGAGGATTTCCGCCAGTCCCAAGCTCCCCATTATAAGTGGTTTAAAACTCAGGCTTCACGCGACAATCGCACATAAACATAAAATGAGCGAAACACACACAGTCACGTACGGTAAAAGGTTCGTTTAGCATTAACTTTCGGTCATCCTACGACCTTGATCACCTGCGATCGACTGGATGGGCTGGTTGCCAGAACTACAATTTGAAGTTTGGGTGTTGGAACTGTTGCCAGATTTCAGAAGAGAGATCCAAATAAATGGGATTTGGGGAGGGGTCTCTGAATTGCAGTTTTTGGTGAACAAAATTTCAATGCTCTCTTGGAAACGGAGAGATGCCTTGTTGATGAATGGGGCAACTTTTTTAGTTTCTTTCCAAATGGAAACTGCAGAGATGTCTTCAAGGGTTAGTGCAGATAAAGCTGTTTTTTGGAAGACCATTGGAAACATCTTTTTTGTGTTCACCAAGTCTTGTTTTGATGCTTCAGTATGTGCTTCCAATATCTCACAGTGAAACCAAACCCTTCTGCAATAATGTGCCTGTTTAATGACACAGATCCTGTCTCACCTTTAAACACCCCTGGAGTTTATGCTATTCCCATTTCAACTTCCTCTGGTCTCTCAGTGTATATTGGAAGCACATACCGAAGCATCAAAACAAGACTTGGTGAACACAAAAAAAAAAAAAATTGTTCATTGCATGGCCTACAGAAGCAGATAGCATGTGCATAAACCATAAACCATTGATATCTGCAGTAAACAAGAGAAAACACCTGCAGTTTGCTTAGTAACGCAAGAATTGGACAGTAGACGAGTGGAAAAGGATAATGTGGTCTGAAAATTATGCTTTCAACTACACCATGCAGACAGAAGGGTGAGAATATGGAGACAAAAGTATGAACTCATCTTGCATCATCACTACTCTTCAAGCTGGCTGAGTGTTTGGGCCCTTTGATTCCTGTGGAGCAACGCCTGACTGCCCAAAGATACTTAAATATCATTGCTGATCAAGTCCGCCCAGTTATGTTGATGGTTTATTCCAATGGAGATGGATACTTCTAGCAGAAAAATGCTCCATGTCATAGTGCTCTCATCGTACATAAATGGTTTGAAGTGCATCACGGAGACCTTTCCTTGCTACATTGGCCTCCTCAATCACCAGATCTCAATCCAATGGAGCATCTGTGGGATGAAGTCAACTGGACCATCAGACAACTGGACACTAACACCAAATCTTCAAGAGCTGATGAGTGAAATTCATTGCATCTGGGATAATAAGCTCCAACCACTTAGGGACCGACCATAAAGTACGTCCGTGATTTTTTACTATTTTTAGACCACCCTCTCACATTTTGGCCGTTTTTTGACATCCCCCCCTAAAAAGTACGTCCTGATTCCCGCAACCCCCTTAATTTTTGACGACTGTTATTAGAAGTCCGTTGAGAAACACAAGGAAAACATGTAATTATTTAAAGGAATCTTCCATATATTTACACGTTTGCTTCAGAAAATATTTATTTATGCATTAATTTATTCCCAAATGCTACCTGAACTGAAATAAAGATCTACAAATGAACGCACGCATTCAAGGTTGCACCACTCCCGATTATACCATCTACAAAGCACAATAAATTTGGTAGTACAAATACGAGAACTTAATATTCTGATTTAGCTGAACATAATCAGAAATATTTCATACCTTTTTTTAACTATTAAAAGAAGAAAAAACAAAACAGAAGAAATACCATCCACTATATTTTTGCTGCTGGACGTCCGAATCCCCCCCCCCCTGTAATCTCGAATGTACTTTATGGACGGCCCCTTACCAATGGAGTCCATACCACGATGAATTCAAGCAGTATTAAAGGCAAAAGGTGGTCAAAATAATTTGGCCACTCAGTCTATAACAGTGGTATCAGGGAGAGAATTTCAGTATACACAACTTGCCACACATATGAGCAGGTATCCATATTTGGACTTCTGCATTAATATAAAAAGTGGCACGATCAGCCAACAAGACGGACTTGCAGAGGTCATTTTTTAACATGAAGTGAACAGATAATGTCACAGTTCTTTGTGTATCTTCAATGTCTTGAAAAAAATTTCCTTTTAAAGGCAGCTTTAATTTAGGGAGTGGGAAATAATCACATGGTGACAAATCTGGAGAATAAAGAGGATGGTTGAGTACACACACTCGTGCCAGAAAGTGATGTACACCGTCCGCTCTGTGTGTGGGTGTGCTATTATGACGAGCAAACCATTGCCCATTTTTGTACTCTTGCCTGACATGAACAATCCTCTTTCACAATTGCTCGAAAATGGATGTGTAAGCATTGCCAATGACAGTTGTACCTTCAGGAATGAACTCGTGATGCAGAATTCCCTTGAATTATTAACGCAGCAATTGGACATCTCTGGATTTCGTGTATTTTACTGTTTCTCGTGTAACATTAGTCATGTCAGAAAACTTGAAAATTACATTGTCCTGGCAAGGTTCATACGGTCCTTAAGACTTCTTATTTTTGATTTCCATTTCTAAGGCCCTTAAAAGTCCTTATTCTTTAAAGCAAGTGCTTATTCTCCCCCCCCATATTGTTTTTGCGCTGCAGTAATGGGCATCACAACCCTGCCCCCATTTTTGTTTGTGTGTCTGTAAATATGCTAACCCGTTCACCAGGTGAGCTTTCTTCTAGCTCATTGAAGGGAGATAATCCCCTGGAATGTTCTTAGAAATTATCTCCCTTCAACAACACCCTTTCACACACACACACACACACTTTTCCCATTGTAGCCTGCATTACTTACCAGTGGGATCAGAGGCGCCGACTTCAGCAAATTATTGGGGGGGGGGCTGACGTCAAGAGATCAGACGTGGAAGGGGGCACATCTCTTTCATGATCAGGAAGGGGGGTGGACAAAAAGATAAACTACGAGATTTGACGCATATTTTAAAATACAATAGCAATTGTTCATCAGCAAATGAACTAGGAAACAGAAATATTCTTTTGCTGAATATTAATATTTTAAAAAATATAATTCAGTTTGTGATTTTATAAAAATATCTACAGATATTTTATTCCCAAGCATTTATAAAAAAAATGAAAAATTAGCGCAATTACTCAAACAAAGAACAAGCTCAAAAAATAGATAAATAAAGGTGCTAGAGATTAAACTTTTCTATATTTTTATTTATTAATTTTATTTTTGATAATTGTCTTAAACATTTACCACATATCATGAGAACATGTCAAACACAATACGGGGCTGGTAACAGTTTCTTATCAAATGAGCAATGCTAAATATAAGAAAAAAGAGTTTTTTACTTATTTTGTCATTTATTATTTTTTTGGAAATAATCTCATAAGTTGGAGCTTGGTCCTTCTTATAAAGAATAATACATTTCTATAAAAGAAAAAAATGTATTATTTTTCAATTAGCACAGCAGATGATGATAGCCTCGGAAGCATGGGAAAGCATTTTTTCGCTGTAAAAATATTTCCACTCGTGCATTTCGAAAATGACATATGCACAAAAAACTTTAAACAGGTCAAAAAATATTGGGTGGGCACTGCTTCCCTAGTAAATTTATTGGAGGGAAAGGATCGACCTTGCCCCCTTTATAGTCTGTGACTATGAGTTGGATCAATATGTGTCGTGTCTTTTCAGGGGTCAGAGAGTCATGGAAAGGTTTGTGTGTGTGTGTCGGGGGGGTGTTTGTTCGACTTCTTCACAATTAATGGTGTTGGTTGTCTCGTGGTCTGATCTATTTAGTATCTACTGCTTAACTACTCGCCTTGCTTCATTGTCGCTGTGTCTCCTGCTTGTCCTTTTTTTCTTTGGAGTGTATTTAATTTTGTTCTTTGTAGGAAAAGTAGTTTATATTTGGAGCAAAATGCCTGGTAAATGGCCACTAGCACTGTTTAATCCCCTACACATGTATATATATATATATATACACTGAGTGGCATCTTTATTATGACCACCTGACAGTTTTAAGTAAATGAGCTATGGCTGCATGCTGTTGCCGCCAGAGGGCGAGGTTAGTATAAAAAGGGAAATCTTAGTGCTTGGGACAGTAGTAGAAGTGATTTTTGGGTGACGAGATGGGTAAAAAATGCGATTTGACGGACTTTCAACGTGGGATAATTGTAGAAGCTCGAAGCCATGGAGCGAATATCCCCGAAACCGCCGCATTCCTGAAATGTTCCACAGCAGCTGTTGTTAAAGCATTTAAAGACTGGACTATCAGCCAAAAAACTGGATCTCTACATGCAACATGTGGTCGTCATCGACTAGTGGCTGCTCGGGCGGAACGGAGAGTGTCCAGACTGATAACAGACAACAGAAGGGCAACAGTGCAGCAAATTACAGACCATCTTAATCAAGGATCCCCTCGAATGATCTCTGCACACATTGTTCGCCGTACACTGCTTCGGATGGGATATGGCAGCCGAAGGCCTGTTCGAACCCCTTTGCTATCTGCAGTTAACAAGAGAAAACATATCCAGTTCGCACAGGAGAACAAGGATTGGACAGTCGATAATTGGAAACAAATTATGTGGTCCGATGAATCACGTTTTCAATTGCACCATGCCGATGGCCGAGTGAGAATTTGGCGGAAGCAGCACGAAAGCATGGACCCCAAATGCATTGCTACAACCCTTCAAGCTGGTGGAGGCAACGTTATGGTTTGGGGAATGTTTTCCTGGCATGCTTTGGGCCCTTTAATTCGTGTTGATCAATGTCTGACTGGTACATCATATCTAAACAGCGTTGCGGACCAAGTGCATCCTGTCATGTGGATGGTTTATCCCAATGGCGATGGCTACTTTCAACAAGATAATGCTTCCTGCCGTAGTGCTCATATTGTACAGGATTGGGTTCAGGAACATGCCGGTGAGTTTACTTTGCTTAGGTGGCCCCCACAATCTCCAGATCTCAACCCATTGAGAATTTGTGGGATGAAGTTGAATGAGCCATCAGACAGCTGGATCCACAACCCTGCAATCTCACACTCCTGGAAAGTGCTATTCATCAAGCATGGTCTCAGATTCCACAAACCACCTAGCAACATCTCGTGGAGTCCATGCCACGAAGAATCGACGCAGTATTAAAGACAAAAGGTGGCCCAACAAAGTACCGAGGGGGTGGTCATAATAAAGTGAACGCTCAGTGTATACACACAGACACACACCTGGTGATACTCCAATGACGCAAAATAATTCAGATGAATTTCCACGTAATATGTGAAGAATACTTCCTCCACACTATCTACCAGAATTTCCACAATGTCATTAAAGTACACAAGGACTGTCTCGATTTTGGACTTCTGTAACCTGATCTTTTTTCCTTTGGGTGACTATGGCGACTTCCAATGAGCATTCCGACACTTCGTTTCAGGATCATAATGAGAATACCATGTCTCGTCACCTGTCACAATGCTTTGGGGAAAAATTTGCATTGTTTCTGCAGTCTCCAGGATGTCTTTTGCATACTCCACTAGTGCATGTTTCTGATCATGAGACAAAGCATACAGAACAAAACAAGCACAACCCCCCCCTTCCCCTCCCTTCACTAAAATGTGACGAATCACCTCATTAACACCGAGCTCACATTCCAGTATCCTTAAGGTCACACAATGATCACTTGTTATCCTTTTGCAAACTTTTTCCACGAGTTTAGATGTGCGCACTGAAATTGGGACTTTCGTCATTTTCCAAATCTTTCTGCCCATCCTTGAAATGTGCCTACCATCAGAATATTTGTGCACACAATGAGCAATTAGGCCCATAGACATCATGAACAATTCAATTGTCTCAGATGAACTTTTACCAATTTTCAAACAGAACCAGATATTTGCTCTCTGCTCCATGACAATGCCCTTCCACTGAACGATGTCATGCACTGAGTAAATAATGAATGCAATTCTCATGCAAATGCTATTGCTACCACATAACTGATGATTTATCACAAAACCATGGCTTCCTAGTCCGTTTGTGTTACTGAGATTTAAAAAAAAATCAGTCTCATTACTTAATTGCTGTACTGTGTATATGTCTAACCTGGTCTTGTTTCTAATAGCACCATGTATTTCTAACCTGGTCTTGTTTCTAATAGCACAGTGTATGTCTAACCCAGTCTTGTTTCTAATAGCACAGTGTATGTCTAACCCAGTCTTGTTTCTAATAGCACTGTCTCTGCCAAACCCAGTCTTTTTCTAATAGTACTGTGTTACTGTCTAACCCGGTCATTTCTAATAGCACTTTGGACCTGCCTAATATGGTCTGGTTTCTAATAGCAGTGTATGTCTGCCTACCTGGTCTTGTTTCTAATAGCACTGTGTATGTCTGTCTAACCTGGTCTTGTTTCTAATAGCACCACGTATGTCTAACCCAGTCTTGTTTTTAATAGCACTGCACCTGTCTAACCTGGTCTTGTTTCTAATAGCGCTGTGTCTGTCTAACAGTCTTGTTTCGAATAGTACTGTGTCTGTCTAACCTGGTCTTGTTTCTAATAGTGCTGTGCGTCTCTCTAACCCAGTCATTTCTAATAGCACTGTCTGTCTAACCCGGTCTTGTTTCTAATAGAGCAGTGTATGTCCACCTGGTCTTGTTTCTAATAGCACTATCTGTCTAACCCGGTCTTGTTTCTAATAGAGCTGTGTTTGTCTGTCAATCCCGGTCTTGTTTCTAATAGCACTGTGTAATCTGTCTAATCCAGTCTTGTTTCTAATCGTACTGTGTCTGTCTAACCTGGTCATTTCTAATAGCACTTTGTATGTCTGTCTAACACGTTCTTGTTTCTAATAGTGCTGTACGTCTGTCTAAAACAGTTTCTAATGGTACTGTGTGTCTGTCTAACGTGGTCATTTGTAATAGCACTTTGTATGTCTGTCTAACACTGTCTTTTTCTAATAGCACTGTGTGTCTATCTCATCCAGTCTTGTTTCTAATAGCTGCCTGATGTCCTTCTGTATGGACTTTTAAACTTTGCCCTATTTCACCTATATAGCTTAGTCTGCAGGTACAGTCTATGCTATAGACTACCCATTTTTGTAATTAATGTCTTCTTGCTGTTTTAGGGATGGTAGGAATTTCTTTTAACTTGTTATTCAATTCTTTGAATAAAGCTCATGTTGAGAATTGGTTTCCTAGTTTCGTAATTCAATTACTAATAAAAAAAAACTTCTATTATGGGATTTCTTACTAGGAAATTTTTTATTTTAATTGCACTTTTTCGGAGAAAACTCTTCTTCTTCAGGCTGTCTTTTGCTGTCACTTTTTTCCTGTCACTATTGCGGTTACGGTTATTTTTCATTAAATCCTGCCAGACGTTAGGCAGGGATAATCCTCTGCAGTCATTGATGATGGAATGCAGATTTTTCTCAATCTCTATTCCTTCTTTTAGCTTTCTTTTTGAAAACTGCTTTGGAAACTGATCACTTTAAGGGAATTCTAATCCATGTTGTGATCAGTTTCTCTAACATGCCTATCTAAACCAGTCTTGTTGGAGTAATTTTTTATAGCAGCTTTATGCTCTGCTATTGAGTTTCTAGTCTGCAACCTGTTTCTCCTATATCCACAACTACATTTTACTTCATAGAAAACACCTTACATTTTTAAAATATCTTCTTCTGTGTGCGTGAACTATTTTAGGGAAAATTTTCTTAACCTTCTTCTCTAAACTTGGAGCTAGCCTAATATTATACTTCTTACTAATTCTCTTTTAAGGACTCAAATAAACCTTTGTGATAAGAAATTTTTAGTGAATTTTACCTGTTGCTTTTGTGGGTTCTTCTTACCAGTAAAATTTAGAAGCTTCTCAATTTCTTCTTTAGGATGGTTATTTTCTTTTTCAGTTTTTAGAAAAAATTAGTAAAATAGTATCTACAGCAGATATGAAAGAAGTCCATAAAGAAGAACTTAAAGTCATTCTTGCAGTCCGTGCATGAACTATTATCCACAGAGTCCAAATTTATAACTTTTTTTTTAGCAGATAATTCACCGATTTATATGACGGAAATTATAGAAATAGTGTCTGAGGTTTAGTTTTATACTGAACATGTGCATGAGAGATGAGTTATCTCACCCTTAACACCCATATGTTCTGTTACACAATTGCAAAAAGAATTCTTATTTACAGATTTTTATTTTTCATCGCATGATTAACCAAATTCAGAGATCAAAAGCCAACAGAAATAATGAGGTACAAAAGTTTTCAACAAAATACTTTAATAAGTACACTTCATAAGTGTAAAGCACAACATTTCTTTAAAAAATTGGTATATTAAGGAAATTCAACTGGCCATTGTCCACACCATGTTGATCAATATACAGCAATACAGTGTGTAATCAAGTTCTCATTAACTATGGCATTCCACTGCATAAAAAATGTTTGTTCTACAAATCACAGGTTCCAATAAACATCAACGGAGTTTTGCACCTAAATAACATTACATATAATCTTCAAAAATTCACAAGGTAGTTAGTTGTTCATTGCAAATGTTTTTTAAAGTGAGATGTTGTGGATAAAACATCAATCCCACAAAATGCTTTTCAGACATTATTGATTTTATTTCTTTGTAATTTATTTGCCTTAAACTAATTTTTCCATTTTCAATATTTCTTTTACCTTTTTCAGCTAAGTCGATGGGTTCTGAATTAATTCCAGAATAAAGAGATTGCGATATGAATTTAGAAAAGTAAACCACAAGAGATTGATGGACTTCTCAAATCATTACTAAATTAGGTATTCTGGTTTGCTGTTTTCTTAACGGAACGATTTTTCAGGGTGCACTTGACAAGAGACAAAAGCCAGTGCAAATTATATTATCATTATTACATATTTAAATACTTGAACTTACCTACAGTGGAGAGCAAGAAATTGCTGCTAGAATGCTGATGAGTACCTAATTATGAAAAAAAAAGTGAATATTAACTTACAAGGAATACTGTCGGTGCCAGTGCAAATGGTGTTATTTGGTAAAACTATAGGTTTGGCACGTGCTACATTAGACACTGACAAGACCCAAAAAAAAAAAAAAAAAAAAAAAACTGTCGTTGATATTTACAGGCCCACAACCACAACCCTAAACTGTGTAATGTTTTTGCATATCAATGGCAAATCTGCATGTGGGTGGGGGGGGTGAATAGTGGTCTGATAATCTTATATGTAGGTTCTAAAACAGACCATCAGTGAGCATCCTGCGGCCAATAGTTTGTTTCAGAAGGACAATGCACCACAACCACCTAGGCATGGCTGGCATCTCCCACATAGCTGAGACCAGACTCACATTTTTTATTTTAGACTACACTTTCCTGTAACAGGAAGTTTTCTTCTTTTGCTTTAATTTTAGAAGGTAGTTAATAATTTTATTTTTTAATCCTGGAGTCAGTCTGATTAGAAAGTTCTCACTAATCCTCTGAAGTTTTTCAAACAGTCCTTTATGGTAAATAACTTTTCTAGTTAACTGAAACAACTCAGTTTTTGACTTCTGCTTCTTTTCTATTAAGAATTTTGTTGGATAGTTGAGAAGGGTAATTATTATCTTCCAAAACTTTTTCCAGTTCCTCCTTTTGAGCATGTTTTAAAAATTCTGAAAAATTTACAATGTCAATCTTTTCCAAAAGAGAGAAGAGGTACAGCATTAAATGATGTGAACGGTTGGAATTTAGCTAATGAATGACACCTACTATAGTGTAGTCCTGAAGAAGGGTAGGGATGCTACAAGAAAATTCGACTGTTAAGTAATTTCATTTATTCCTGAGTAAAACCCATAATTTAGTGAAATTTATAGAGCTCTTTATTTTACATGCACATGTCTAATCACCAGAACCACAGGCTTGATGATTTTCTTTGATAATGATTCTGTCATGTCACAGATAAATTTGTTGAAAAGAGAATGGGAATGCCATGCTGTGTAATGTACGCCATGGTATAGGCATTGAAGCATTGTCTTAATGTAACACAAATTTTTTCCCGGATGTTCATATCCTATTCAAGCTGCTCAGTACCCTTCCTGTTTCAACCAGTATTCCGGGACGAATCTTCTCATCCCTTAAGACATTTGAAAACATACTTACGAAACTCTATTGGACAAGAGAAGTTAACTGGCTTGGCCCTTATGAGCATCTATTGGAATATATACATCAGTCCTGAAGATGTTAAAGATTTGCTGAAGAATAAGAAAGACAGCTGGCCTTTGTGCTATAGGCAGACAAACAGATACTACTTTGAACTTTGTGTTACTGCACTTCATGACAGGCAGCTGTATTATGTGTAAGTAAAGAAAACAAAAATAATTTAATATATATAATCCTATAATTCTTTACTTAGTGTGTACACATATTAATTTAATAAAAAAGAAGATATTGGGGCATATGCCATACTTAAATAAAGAGAGGGTAGATAGATCCATATACTTATGTAAGTATGTAGTAGTATAGCAAAAAGCCAGTATAATATTTAAAAAATGGGAGGTATTAAATAGAAGAATTTCATGTTCAAATAAAATGCAACAGAGAAAAACTCAACATATGTATAACATATAGTGGAAATTAATTTTTCAAATTTGGAAACCTTCCCTAAAACTTCTTTCTGGCTACGGCCCTGGTTACTCGTGTCTAGTTTCAGCAAACTTTGAATGACACATGATTTTGCAGTAAGTTGATGAGTTTATAAATGTATTTTTTATTTTTATTTTTATTTTTGTGCATTATCAGATATGCCTGGAAGTGCTGTTGTGTGTTGTGCAAACAACAAAAAGATCCAAGACTTCACCTGAATCCCAAATGGCAGTTTCAGAAAGGCCTGGATTAATTCATGTCAAAGAAAGACACATGTAAAGCTGACAGCGGCAAAATATGCGGTTTTTATTTCGATGATGAGAATTTTGAGAGATTTAAAAAATGAATTAATAGGCTGCAGTTCTCGCCGTCAATTGAAAACAGGTGTGGTTCCTCGCATTAATGTATCTGGTAGTTGGGCTCCAAGCACAAAGGAAGAAAGAACAAAATGTGCAGGGAAAAAAAAAAAAAGGAAATCTCAAACAGTTTTTGTCAGAGGTAAAGCAGAATTTCACATAGAAGAAGGCCAGATTTGCAAGTTCAATCTGTTCACAACATTGCAATGCTGAACATAATGCTGCTATTTAGCTTGAAAGTTGAAATAGAAGAACATGGAAAACAAATTTTATCCTTAAAGAAATACACAAAAAGCTCAATAATAATCCTACACTTCATGAAAAACTGAGAGTATTCAATAGGGTTAAGTTTCTTAATAATTGTGTGAAGAATATAAAAAAACAAAATAAAATGAACAGTGAGAAAAAAAATATCAATTAAGGTAAAGCAAAATCGTACTCAGAGGTACTTTGCATTTCTATTCCCTAAAATGTAACAAATCATATCAAACAGCTTTTTAACATAAACATTGGAATTTCTTTTTCACCTGGAATGTAGATATCTTTTTTCTCATTATTTGCAGCAATCTTTGTGATAACTTGACTTTTTTTAACTGTAACTAGAATAACGTGTTCACAAAATGAATTCATTCTTTTTAATGTTCAACACCCAGCTGAAATTTTTAAAATAATTATGAATTTTATGCACATACATAAAAATTGTAAACTTTCATAGCCCTTTCAGCTCTTAATCTTTAGTGTGAAAAAAGTGGTGAAGGTATTTGCATGTTTCATAGTAAATGGCAGTATCTGTTTTTTAATAGTTTGTCTGCTTAAATAATTAACTTTATTGAGAGTTCATTTTTGACTTTAAAAAGTTTGTAAGCACAAATTCTGATCTTTCAACATTTGTTTTTTTGTTTTTTGGAAATTGCAATACAATTTATTGCCTTATATTTAAAGGTGTGGGGTATACTCGATTTAGACATTGGCCCTATAAAGTTTTAAATGTTTTACTCCCAAAGTGCTCTCTCAAAAGTTTGTAAAACTTTGGTCCTTAGCTGCTTTTCCCCTTTCATGTTACTGAAGTGTGGTACTGACTAGACAATACTGCTCAACTTGCTTATGGACCTACAAATCTACCTACCTCTACAATCTACTTGCCTTGGCAATGATGTGCTTTGTTCATATAATATGAAATAGGCCCTTTTGTCTTCTCACATATGTGCACACAAGCAATTTAGTTGTAAAAATGAACAAATCAAACAATATCTTACCCACAAGAAAACAATAATTAGGAGTAATATAGCACGTGAGAACTTAAATAAAAATTTCACTAATACAGAACACCATTCCTGGACACCATAGTTCTCTGGGTTTTTGTATACTATTAGGCATTTCAGGAATAGCTATGAGGTGGGACCTATCTAATGTTTTTGTGGGTTTTCTACCATACTGGAAGAATGTGCACATTCAGAAATTTCTTAACTACTACTTACAAGCAATGTAACAACTATTTAAGTGCAAACACAAATTAAGAGTCTCCTATTGCAAGATTTGAAATACTGTTAAACAAATATATTGCTTAAATAAAAAGATCACACTGCAATAAAGACATTGCACGGGCAACACATTATGACAAAATTTTCTCATGACAAAAATGGTAAAGAATGGATGCACAAGAAGTTGATCAGAATGTAATACTCTTAAAGCTTTGCTATAACAAAAAATATTTTCCATCAGAATGTAATATTCTTAAAGCTTTGCTATAACAAAAAATGCTTTCCTTCTCACATCTTCGTGTAAGAACTATGTGAAAGCATAACAAAATTAAAACAGAGGAAAAGAAACAAAATTAATTATTTCATAGGGGTAGAGATGCTGGCATTAAGTTATTGTATGTGGACAACTCTTCAGAAAATTTCAAAACTGAATCATCATAGAGTCCAAATTGCTTCTTGATTTTTTGTTCAAGCATGATATTGTTACCAAAATGTATGACAGACAGTAGTACCATAGCTTTATGTCCCCTCAATGAATTTACAGAAAAATAATTATAGCTTAGACAGGGAAGTTTTTTAATTCTTACAACTTATTGCAACCCTGTGTTTCATAGAAAATCGAAGGTGGTACAGCAGTGTTGTAAGTCATTACGTGTTTGCTGGACCCATGTGACTGTAAATTGCTACTGCCCAGCTGAATAATTAATTGTTTTTAATAGAAAACAGCTATTCTGTTTTCACTTCTTACTTTCTCCTTTTCAGAAACACCACCACTGTCTTTCAGCCCATGGTGATACCAAAACCAATCACATTTAAGTTTACATCAGAAAACCTGTTCACTGTTTCACTTGGGCCCATTAATAATTTTTATGTTTTGGTGCTTGACTAATACACAGTGGCGTAGATGACATAAAATTTATCCGGGGCTAAGTATTTTTTAAATTGCTCTCAACCTTCATTCGTACCATGAAATATAATTTCAGTGGATTGTGAGGTTTCCAAATGTCACCTGCTGAAATCATACTTAACATAAAATGAGGTAGAAATTTTATTTATATATATATGCAGTGATGTATAACATAAAATAAAAGTTTAAGTTTTTGCCTTACTTCACTTATAATAAAAGAACTGAGCTCTGTTTTTTAGCTCGGCAAACTTCTGGATACTTTCACTTTAAAATCGTCAATTCTACAAATGAACTTTGTCTCAACAGATAAAACAGTTAACGCATTTAAATGTTCTTGCCCTATTGTATTAAGTAAAAAAGTTTTTACATGCTTCAAAGTAAGAGTTCTAGATGGTTTTTATGTTTTTGCACCAAGCAAATATTTGGTTGATGTTGGCCCAAGTCTGTTTTTTTTTTTTTTTTTGGCTTTATCCCTTAATAAAAAAGCAGCTTAACTCCACAAACAAAAAGAAGAAACAGGTTTCTTATTTTAACAGGAAAAATTCCAAAAGAAAATCTGCATTAGTAGCCAGACCCAGGATTTTCTGAAAGCAAATGTGAGCCATTACAATAGTTGAGTAACTTTAGTCCTGGATGCCCATAATGACCCAATGCCACTGCTAATACAGTTCCAAGCAAGTAAACCCTATTTAATACACTAGCCTTCTTTATGTGCAAGAGTGTGTAAACAACCTCTGGAAGTTTGCATCTCACTTCAGTTTTGCTTTTTTCTGAAGAGCTTGTAACATGAATGAAATTTAATTTCCACATCTCTCTCACTATGACATTAAAAATTAAGTTTTTTCTTCCAATGTTTCCATACTACAGTTAATACTTTAATGGTAAACATGGGGTAAAATAATTTTACAGAACTTTTTGATATCAGTAGCACAAAGAAGTGAACTAAATTAGCCAATTATGGATGTAAGCCAGCAAACACCCTTAAATTAACTCACACACCCTTAAATCAACCTGCCAAGCCACCTTGATGCAATTACTTAAAAATTAAATTATTTAAAAATTACACAGAATTACAAAGTGGGCTGATCATTACTTTTCAATACAAAGATTTTTTTTTTTTTTTTTTTTTTTCAAATTCAGTTTCAGCAAAGAAACTTACTTCTTGTGCTCGCTGCTTGGCAACTTTTGCGGTCGACTGTATAAAAATATGGACCCAACAACAAGCCCGGCACCTACCACAAATTTTCCCGTTAGGTGAAAGTCAAAGGCATACACCGAAACGACACAAGACAAAACTATTGCAAGTGATGTGGCAAATCCTTTAAGTATATTATCTGCAAATTTGACAACTACTGCCACCACAAGTCCCCCAATGGCTTGTAACAGAATGACTAGCCACACAAGGGCATTGTAACCGAAGAAGAATCCTTTGTCTGACACCTCGTCTTTGTTGAAGAGGAATGTTGTGCATAGTCCAATGGGAATGGCAAAGACACTGAGTTGAACGTTTCGCATCCACAGTGACACGTCGCTTCCTTTTAATATCTTTTCGAAGTAAACACCAGCAAAGCCAGATAAACAGCATGCCACTACAATCGCCACGAAACCTAAGAGTGGGTGTTGCTCTCGACCCACGGTAGTTGCAGCAGGGGCGTTGAGCTGTGCCACCTGGACGAGTGCTACACCAATAAACAGCAAAACAAGGGCTACCCACTGGAATAAGTGTAGGCGTCTGTGCAGCATTGCAACAGAAAAGACAGCGGTGGTTAAAATCTTCAGCTGATATGTTACCTGAAAAGAAAAAAAAAAAATAATAATTAAAGTAACCTAAAATTATAATTAATTAAATTACCTAAAATTAAAATCTGCAAGGGTCATTCAAGTGAAATGTAACAAGATGGCATTGTGGCACCACTGTGCACAGGCCGACAAAAGCAGTGTGCCATGGCAAGTGGTTGGTTGATTGTCAGTATACAGGGTAGCCTACAATACAATGTTTAAATGAGTAGAGAGGGTCAGGAAGGATGCCGAACCTCCCATGATCTGGGCACCATGCAGAAAACCTTTACTGCATGCCTGCCAACTACTACGGAATGTCCACAGTTTCTACGGATTTAGTTGTCTGACTACGGAAATCACTGTCTAAACTACGGATTGTACGAATTTTCATCTTTTAAATTTTTTCTTTTCTTTTGCTATTATTTTATGATATACATGAGATACTTAAGCAGATTCGCTGAACTCCACATGTTTTTATTTTGTCATAGATCATTCCCAAGATTGATGCAAAACTGAAGAGAATTTGATGCGTGGGGGTCGTTTTTCATCTGGGTATGATATTTTGTGTTTCGAAAACAATAGTCAAACGGAGTAAACATTTTTTTTTTTTTTTTTTGCCGTAATCATAATGTTTTTTCTCCAGATGTTACCTTTGTGTCCAGTATTCTTGTTAAATATCTTTTTATTGTATAAATGTTGGCATTTCAGCTTGAAACTGTAGGCAACAATTTGCGAAAACGGAAGTTAGACGCCTTGAAAATCTCCTCGTAATCTTCAGGCATAAGATTCTTCTACAAATTTGAGGAATTCAGCCATTTTCATTATTATTTTGGTCGTTCACGCGATCGATGCCCAAGTGAACAGAAATTTAGGGGGGGTCAGAGAATTATATCTTTATGAAACTTTTGAAGATGGAAGGTCGACAGAGTTCCTATTTTTTTCGTAATTGTAATTTTTTTCTTTTCGTGATGTTACCTCTGTCCAGTATTATTGTTAAATAACATTTTACGACATAAGTATTTGTATTTCAGCTTGAAAATAGGGGAAAAATTCTAAAACCGGAAGTCGGACAAAGCAAGGATTTCTTCCGTAATTGCCCCTCCCACGATGTTCCCACTCTCCTGTGTCTATGTATGCTACGCAATAATACACTAGTTACTACTGACAAGGTTCTTGCAATTGTTGGCAGGTATGTTATTGTAGTGCACAATGCGGAGAGGAAATACTACATACTGACATATAATTTATGACTACTATACTTGCGGTGTTAATATAGAATGAAAATACCAACATTTCTCAGAATAAAATGTTTATTATACATCGACTATAGTTTTGCACAGCATTTGGCTCGGCTTCATCAGGACGAATGGAGCGTAAACATTTAAATCATTGTGACATCATCATAGTTCTGACGGTCATGGATTTTGGCGAGTTGTTTCCTTTTCTTTCGAGCACGTGGAAACACTCGCCAAAATCCATGACCGTCAGAACTATGATGATGTCACAATGATTTAAATGTTTACGTTCCATTCGTCTTGATGAAGCCAAGCCAAACACTCTGTGAAACTGTAGTCGATGTATAATAAGCATTTTATTGTGAGAAACGTTGGTATTTTTATTCTGCACTGCATAATGAACCTTCAACAGCTAGTGCAAGACCTACACACCAGCATAGAATCCCAAAGTAATATCATCCACGACCAACTTGTGTATTGAAAGGTGTGTGCACAATGGGTTCTGAAGCACGTCCAAGAAACTGTCAAGGACTGACTCATCCAGCAGTGACCCTACCCTCTATGTGATACAGTAATAGGAGACAAGGTATGAGTACACAGTACAGCAACCTTGTCCTTTGTACAAGAGGAAGTCAGTAAATAAGCCACAGTTATCACATATGAGACCCACCAACGAACAAAAAAGCTGAACTTTTGAACCGGGTGAAAAAATCAGAACTTGCGACAAGAATGTGTTGATATAACACAGCATGAGCAAGATGAAATTGTTCACTGTAAGTTATTTATGTAAATATTTAGAGCACACCACTCTATTCATGATATAAAATTACTGAATTCAAAACAAAATAAAATTATTTTAAAAGACATTTGCTTCAAACACAGCTTTTTTATTACTAGAACATGTGCTCAATTTTCCTCTTGTGTTGCTTTCTTCTCAGATAGTTCCATGGCCATTTTTTTTTTTTTTTTTTTTTTGGTGACTCTGCAGTTGCACAGCAATCTTTGCTTAGTTTTTCTTTCTGTTGATATCATTCCTTTCCCATTTCTTCGTCACTTTTCTTCTCTTTTTTTTTCCTTTTATTCCCCCAGATGATAATAATTTATCCATCATGCTGAAAGAGCTTTCAGCCTGAGGACCATGAATGCATGATATCAGAGCTTTCACAACTTTAAATAAATGGTGTAACTTTCAGAATATGAATACTTTTGAACAGCATGCATCAATTCTAACAAATTTACAAATTTCGTCACTTCTGTTTTTGAAAAATTTCCCCTCCCTTATAAAGATTAAGTGTAAACATTTGTGGGGAGAAAGTAACATTTAACAACAACACAGGATAGTGAGAGCATTGCAGAAAGGGGAAAAATACGATTACAGGAGAAATCTTTGCTTTGACCGACTTCCATTTTCGGAAACTTTTCCCTCTATTTTTAAGCTGAAAAAATTCTGTCTTCGAAAGTTTCGCTGAACAAAATACCGTCCCCAGACGGAAAAATGATCCCTCTCTACCACTTAAAAATTTCTCTTCAGTTCTGCATTGATCTCGAGAATGACCCAAATAATTGGGGGTGGGAAAAAAGCAGAATTCCACGGAAGAATCTCATCTATGAGTTATGGGATAACTGTGGTAGTTATTAGTTTTTAAAGGTGTCGTTAGATGGCAGCACAATTGAGTTTACTTGCAGTTCAACATAGCAGATGCTAGGTATTGAATGTGCATGCCCAGCTCAGAAGCGTGCTGTTGTACATTTTATTTGGGTAAAAGGACTTCCCGCAAAGAATATTCATGCGGAAATGTTTCCTGTTTATGGTGAGAAATGCTTGCTATGTAAAGCGGTACAAAACTGGGTCGATAAATTCTATCAAGGAAGCTCAAAAAAGTTGCTGATAAAGACTGACCTGGTCGTTCTGTTGTTTCCAAATTCTGTTTGGTATAGCATCAATCTCAAGAATAACCCAAATGATGACGAAAAAGTGGAATTCTGCAATTTTGCCGGAGAATCACATGCCTGTTTCCAAAGCAGAAAAATTAAATGTCGATTTTCCGTAATTTCGTCGTCATCATGTCCGTACTTCCTTAATTCCAACCAAAAAATTTTAAAATTGTGGAAAATCTGCACTGGTTGGCACCTATGCAGGACGTACCACACGAAGGTGGGGTTTGACACTTGTCTGGGAGATTCATGCTTGGTGTAACCAAAACGTAAAAAAAAATATATATAAGGTACTTGTAGATCAGCAAAATGACAAGAATGGATGACATCATTATCAAACTAAAGACCCTCAAATGGCAATGCCTTGGGCATACTGCTAGAAGAACTAACCACCTTAGGACAACTGAAATATTAGACTGGATGCCAAAAAAACAGGAAAACACAAAGACCCTGTGGGGATAAGTCATAATTTTAAGACGATATGCAAAAACTGAAGCTTTAGAAAAAGCTCAACTTGAGGTATATCTTCATGACATAACACTTATGAATGTGCTGAACATGTAAATATTGTTTGCATTTAATTCATGCATAGAGGAAGAATTCATTCATAACTTTATGCAAGTTAAACTTGGAGTACAAGGTATGAATTTGCAGGTCATCTCGGACACAATGAAGGCAAAACCAAGTGTCTTTGAATAGTAGTCTAAAATGTATTCACGATTAGAAAATATCAGAAGTAAAAGCACTCCTAGGTGACATTTCCCATGCAGTAGACGAATTTTACTTCAGGGTACAGATCAAATGGATGGTTGTTTGAAGATAGTTACAGTAATGGCCAAAATTGTGGAAACCTTTTGGGAAAAGTGCATTTTTGAGGTTTAATGACTCATAACACCACTTTTACTTGGAGTAATACCATAAAATTATATATCAATTGAAAGATAATTTCATCAAGAATGTAATGCAACAAAGTTTGTTCAATTATCTGTATTCTATAAAAAGTTATAGCCAAATAACCAGAAAAAGGAAGCACAACTTGCTTAGGTTGATATGAAGTAGCTGTCCTTCATTTGAATGTAGGCAATGAGCATGAGTGTTTTGAGAGCCAATCAGGTGTCATCTTGTTTTGGCAATGAGCCAATCAGGTCACAGTAGGATTCAGCTATTGATGTCATTTATTGGAGCTGAGAAGAGGACATTTGTCAGTGTGTTATGTGATTGCAATAAAGTTTTTTTGTGTGTGTGTTCTTTCATTTAGCTTGTAAAACTCAATAAAATTAAAGAAACACCGCAGAGAGTTGACTGGTCACCCAGAAAGCAATGTAAAATAGTACTATTAAAAGTGAACAAGGCTTCAGTTATGAAGAAATTAGAAGAACAATTGGTGGAAACTTTACCAAAGGTGGCATTTCTAAATTTTTGAAGAGGTATAAGGAGACTCAGTCACTACAAAACCAGATTGGTAAAGGCAAGAAAAAGTGCACAACAGCAAGTGATGATAGAAGAATTAAGAGACTGTGCCTAGGTGACAGAAGATAATCATCTGAGTGTATACCAGATGAAATGGCGCAAAGCAATGTGAAGTTGAGTGCAATGACTGTTCGGTGCAGACTGCAGGAATTTGGTCTAAAAGCTAGAATTCCATGAAAAAAGGCATTTTTATCTCTCAAACAAAAGTTGAAAAGATTAAACTGGGCTAAAACCCATGTTAACTGGACAGCGAAACAATGGGACAGGTCTATTTGGAGTGATGAGACCGAAATATCCCTGTTTGGTAGTGATGGAATAAAATATGCAAGGAGAAGAATCTGAGAAGATTTGCATCCTGATTACGTTACATGTACTGTGAAACACCCAGTTAGTGTTATGATCTGGGGTTGTATGACATCAAAAGGTGTGGGCAGAATTTGCATGATTAATGAGAATATAAATGGCCAAAAATACATTAATGAAATACTTGAGCCCAAACTGAAGCCTTGCACACGTGATCTTTTCCAAGATAATGAAGCATTTATATTTCAACAGGATTCAGCTCCATGTCATGTTGCTGCTGTGTGCAAAAAGTGGTTTCAAGATAATCATATTCCACTGCCTGAATGGCCTGGGAATAGCCCAAACCTTAACCCCATCGAAAATCTATGGAGCCGACTAAAGAAACTTGTTAGTCAGAAGCAACCCAGCAATAAAACCCAATTATTAGAAGCAATAATGCAATCTTGGTTTCAAATTATAACAGCTGCAGAACTAAAACAATTTGGTTACTCCATGGGAAGGCGTTGTAAGGCCGTAATTAACGCTAAAGGTTACCCAACTAAGTATTAACTAGCATGGTGAGAATTTCTGTATATCTCATTTTTTCTATGTGTTTCACTTTTCTTCCTTATAACTGCTGTTCTAATACAAAATCCTTCATAAATGTTATTGCATTACATTTTTGATGAAATAATCTTTCCATTGATATATAATTTTATGGTATTACTCCAAAAAAAGTGGTGTTATGAGCCATCAAACCTCAAAAATACACTATTTCCAAAAGGTTTCCACAATTTTGACCACTACTGTAATTAAGCCCAAATTATTGCAGTGAGGCTAACAAACGTCTTGAAACAAATCACAATCACGTAAGGCTTAACTTTCTGTAGCACACAGTGACTGTGTCATATTAGGCTTAAATATGAAGCAGTCTAACATGGCTAAAGACTAATGCTAGAATTTATAAAAGCATTAAAAACATTAAAAATGAACTTCCATAGCAGAACATTGAAACAGGTGTCTAATGCAGGTAACTATGGGATGCCACGAATTCACAGAAACTCCAAAAAAAAAAAAAAAAAAAAGATGGGGGTGGGGGGAGCGTAAATCACAGCCTAGGTCTCACAATTGTGATGCATTTTGGTGCTACTGCAAGGCTCTGTTTATGCATTTCAGTGCTATGGAGGCTGTGCCCTTTGGAGTTTTTTTTTTTTTTCAGTGAATTTGTGGTGTCCCATAGTTGCCTGCATTAGACAACTATTTTAATGTTCTTCTATGGAAAATTATTTTTAATGTTTCTAATCCTTTTATAAATTCCAGCAATAGTCTTTAGCCATATTAGACTGCTTCATATTTAAGCCTAATACAACACAGTCACTGTGTGCTACAAGAAGTTAAGCCTTACCTGATTGTGATTTGTTTCAAGATGTTTGATATCCTCACTGCAGTAATTTGGGCTTAATAACTATCTTCAACCAACCACCTATTTGATCTGTGCCCTTATATGAAGTTCGTCTACTGCATGGGAAATGTCACCTAGGAGTGCTTTTACTTCTGATATTTTCTTATTATATACACTTTAGACTACTATTTAAACACATGTGTTTTTACCTCGGTTGTGACATAGAGGACCTGCAAACTCATACCTTGTACCACCAAGTTTAACGTGCATAGAGTTAAGGATGCATTTCTCTTCTATTTATGAATTAAATGCAAACAATTTTTAATAAAGCTCTTTAGTTTGATGGACAAATTTTAATAGTAACTAATACTTATATTTATCTACCTCAGACAACAGATATAGCCAACACATGAAAGGAAAAATTAATTGGCACACAAAACTTGCCTTGAATGCATTTAGAAGAAACAGGACAATTTTCAACAGCAATTTACTATTGTCTTAAGGAAAGTATTTAGTCAATGCATCCTTTCAGTTCATACTTATGGATCAGAGACATGGGCCTTAACTAAAAAAGGTATACTGTATATACAGTCGGCAACATTATGTTAAATACACCTGACTGTGAATACTTAAGAAACGTATATAGCGTATTAAATCCATTTATTTTTGTGGTGTAATAATCCATGTGTCCCGATTGCTGTATGCTGATGACACTGTCTTGTTTTTTTTTTTTGTTTTGTTTTTTGATTGGAGGTTTAACGACCACCGTGAGCAACTCAATGGGCTATAAGCAGTCGCCCGTCCCTAATTTAGGGTCACTGGTTCCAGGGAAGGGAGAGAGCCAGTGCCGTAAGACAAACACAACATCCATGCCTGACCGGGATTCGAACCCAGACCCCTTACGGACGAATGATCAGAGGCCAACGCCTTAGACCACTGCGCCACCGGGGCGGCACACTGTCCTGTTGGCAGAGAGGAAAAGTGAGTTGTAGAGTATGTTGTCCCGGATGTATGAAGTTTGCATGAAACTCAAACTGAATATAAATAAGGGAAAAACCGAAGTTATGGTTTTTGAGAGAGGAACTGGTAGTACTGAATGTAATAAGTCTAAATGGCATGGTGATTGACCTTGTGAATGAATTTGTTTATTTAGGAAGCATGTTTGACCGAGAGAACAAACTGGATGGTGAAATTAGTAGGCGAGTGAATTCTTCATTGAAAGTCTTGGCTGCTTTGGGTGGTTTTCACGGGAATGATGGGTTCTCAAGAGAATCCTACATGGCTGTGTATGAAAGTGTAATTGTTTCTGCTCTGGTGTATGGCAGAGAAACCTGGGTACTACAGAAGAAACATTGGAATCATTCATGTGCTGGAGAAATGCATTACTTATGGGGGGTTTATGGCAAGACACATTCTGATCGTGTAAGGAAAAAAGATGTGCCACAGTTGTGTAATGTGAAGCAAAATGTTGTGAGCAAGGTGGGGATTAATATGTTTCTGACAGTTAAAACCAGTTTTATACCTTTGTCATGTCAAAACCCAGCACTAATGCCTCAGTGAATAAAAGTAAGTTTAATGATTTATGCAAATCTGAAAAAAAATAAAATAAAAATAAAAATGAAGAATAAAGAGAAACTTAACAAGCAATTTTCAAATATCAAAATGACATTTTGTAATAAAGTGCAGTGTACCTGAGAAGTTGCAGCATCCAGATGTGTGGCTCCAACATATATAAGATTGTTTTGTAGAGTATATACAAGAGATGGAATGGCAACCTATAAGAAAAGATCAGATTAGAAATTACATTACTATAATGAAATCTATGCAACAGCAGAAATTTTACCCCTGATTAGCTGCTGTATTATTTCATTATTTTATGCATTATTTTTATTAAAGTACACCAAGGGTAGAAAATTCTAAGGTGGGTAGTTGCCTGAAAATTTTCCCCTGGTTCCTGGGCATTTAAATTCTATTCTGAAAATTTCATATTTCCAAATTTGGATTTCTATTATGATGCTTCCATTTCCTTAATAAGGCAACTAGTACAGCATATGGATTTTTTATTTTGTGTCATTTTTGTAGACTATTTATCATAGAATTGAAGATGCCAATATCACCAGCAGAGTTATGCATTCTGCAACGATATTGGCAATAAAGTTCTGCAGTGCAACCCAAGAGAGATACACGTGTGCTTGTAGCCGTGGCATTGCTTTCATATGGGGTGCTGATGAGTGAATTTATTTGTAAGTGTTTTTAATTAAAGTGGTGCACCAGAAGAAACAAAGCTGAACTTTCTAAAGTGAAAACCTAACTTGAAATGCAGCCAGAGTTCGCCAAAAAAATAAATTTAAAGGAGTATTTTTACTCCTTTTAAAAAATTTAGGAGTAATTTTTAAAAGTGAGGAGTATTTTAGAAAAAATAACGAGTGAAATAAAAAAAAAACTTGCAAAAACACTGGGGAATTATAAAAAAACAATCCTGTTTTATTTCATATTAAAAATATTTCACTACTACTGAATGTGTTTGGACGTTTTGCTTCTTTTTTTAGTTAATATATATATATATATATATATATATATCATCATCATCATCATTGTCAACCATTATCAATCCACTGCTGGATGAAGGTCTCCCCAAGTTTCCTCCACAACGGTCTGTCTTGTGCCAGTCTCCTCCATGTCACCCCAGCATACTTATATATATATATATCATCATCATCATCATTGTCAACCATTATCAATCCACTGCTGGACGAAGGTCTCCCCAAGTTTCCTCCACAACGGTCTGTCTTGTGCCAGTCTCCTCCATGTCACCCCTGCATACTTTCGAATTTCATCCACCCATCTCCCATGTGGTCTTCTTCTGGGTCTTTTCCTGTCCCTTGGAATCCAATCTAAAATTTCTGCTGTCCATCGATGATCTGTCCTTCTGGCAGTATGTCCAGCCCATTGCCATTTCAGGGATTTAACTCTGATCATGATGTCTTCCACTCTTGTCATTTTTCGGATCCACGAGTTCCTCTTCCTATCTCTCCTGGTTACACCAAGCATGCACCTCTCCATGCTTCTTTGAGTTGTCTGCAGCCTTTGTATGTCTCTTTTAGTTAAGGTCCACGTCTCTGCACCATACGTAAGCACTGGAAGGATGCATTGATCAAACACTTTTCTTTTAAGACATAATGGCATATTGCTCTTGAAAATTATGCTGTTTCTTCCGAAAGCTCTCCAGGCAAGTTTTGTACGCCGATTAATTTCTTCATCAATGTGACCCTCACTTGATATCTGCTGTCCAAGATAAACGTACGTGTCCGTTATCTCCAGCTTTTCTCCATCAATCGATAAATCTTCATTTCTTGTAAAAGCATTGAACATCACTTTTGTCTTCTGAAAGTTCATTTTTAATCCCACTTCTTTACTCTTGTCAGCAAGTTCCTGGATCATACTCTGCAGCTCTGATGGGCTAGTTGCAAAAATGACTACGTCATCAGCAAAACGAAGGTGGGTTAGATAATCTCCATTAATCTTTATCCCCTTGTTTTCCCAGCTCAGCGACTGAAAAACACCCTCCAATGTGGCATTAAAGAGCTTCGGAGATATGGTGTCACCTTGTCTCACTCCCTTTCCAATTTTTACGTGTGTTGTATTTTCAAACAGCCTAATCTTTGCACTTGCATTTTCATAGATGTTATTAATAATATTAATGTATGCATCTTCAATACCGCAGGTTTTCAGAGCCATTGTAACTGCTGATGGTTTCACCGAATCAAAGGCTTTTTTATATATATATATATATATATATATATCATGGGGATGTAAGGTCAAGTGATGCGTAACATCACAGCCTCTCCTTGACAAATGTCAACCCCGCCTTCTCGTGGTGCATCCTGTTCCCACTAAAGGGGCTCTGACGACCGCCCATAGCGGTATAACTATACCATCGGGATTAGGAGGAAATTCTATCCCACACTCACCAACCCGCTTGGCCAGCGTGGTGAGTTATGGCCAAACCCTCCAAAATGATTCCACAACTTAAATCTTGGCCCTCAGTCTCCGGCAGCTGGAATGTACCTGGCCAAGGCAGCGGCCAGTGCGACATGAAGGCAGAGGGTGCTAAGAATCCCCGGAGGACCGGACTAGGCTGCCATCTGATGCTGACCTTGGCAACGTACAATGGACGCTCCCTATCTTCTGATTCAAGGCTTCTTGAATTGGAAGAGGAATTACAAAGGATCAAGTGGGACATCGTGGGGCTAAGTGAGGTAAGGAGAAAAGGAGAAGATCTCATGGAACTGAAAAGTGGACATCTCTTCTACTATCGTGGGACAGATACTGGCAGAACTAGTGGTGTTGGATTTATAATAAACAAGAAACTGAAGGATAAAGTTGTAGAAGTTGAAAGTTCCTCTGACAGAGCTGCACGACTTGTTATCCAACTCTCGAAAAGATACCAGGCTCAGATTATTCAAACTTATGCACCCACCACAAGTCATCCTGAAGAAGAAATTGAAGAATTTTATGAGGAAATTTGTCATCTAAATAATAAAGGTAAGCAGCACTTGAAAATAATTATGGGAGATTTCAATGCAAAAATAGGGCAACGGCAACAGAATGAAACTTCAGTAGGTAAATTCGGTCACGGCAACAGAAACCAGCGTGGAAATACTCTCGTTGAGTTTGCAGAGGCAGAAGGGTTTTTCATCTTGAACTCCTTCTTCAAGAAAAAAGCCACACAGGAAATGGACATGGAGACATCCAAATGGGACGACAAATGAAATTGATTTTATTATGTGTAACAAAAAATTTGTCATAGAAGACTGCAGTGTGCTAAACAAGTTCAACACAGGTAGTGACCATAGATTGGTGAGATGTAAGATGCACCTCAACGCTAAACTTGAACGTGGCAAGCTCATAAGACAAACAAAGTCTATTGACATAACCAACCTCAAAAAACACCATAATACCTTCAAGTTAGAACTGAAGAACAGGTTCTCTGCTTTAGAAGGCCTAACATCGGAAGAAGTGGACATCTCTGAAGTTAACAGAAAAGTAACCAAAGCTCTTATGGAAACAGCAACAAAATTAGCTGGGTCTAAGAACAAGTTGCATGTGAACAAATTATCAGGAAAAACCAAAATGTTGATGCAAAAAAGAAGAGAGATGAGGACAACTAAAGAAGATGTGACTTCCAAAGTGGAATATATAGAGCTATGCAAGACAGTAAGAAAAAGTATCACTGAAGACGTAAGGAAATTCAACTGTGAACTAGTGAGGAAAGCAATTGAAAACAACCAAAGCCTAAAGATAGCAAAGGGACATCTCAGTAAGGGAAGAAAACAGATTATGGCACTGAGAAAAGAAGATGGTTCTGTAACAAGAAATAGAGGCGAAATTTTGACAAGAGTGAAAGATTTCTACTCCAAATTATATGAAAGGGATGATATATGCACTCCAGACATCATGAAAGATACCAGTACCAGAGTTCCTCCAGTCCTTCCAGCAGAAGTTGCACATGCAATCAAGAACATGAAGCGAGGAAAAGCTCCAGGAGAAGATGGAATTACTGTAGACATCATACAAGAAGCAAGTGGAGAAATCGAAACAGTACTCGCCCAAATTTTCACTCGATGCCTTAATGAAGGAAAGATTCCTGAGGATTGGAACACCGCTACAATGATCCTGCTACATAAGAAAGGTGACATTGAGGATCTCGGAAACTACAGACCTATCAGCCTCCTATCAGTAGTTTATAAAATCTTCACTAAAGTTCTTTCACACCGCTTGAAGGTAACACTAGACACGGCTCAACCGAGAGAACAAGCTGGATTCAGGAGTGGCTACAGCACAATAGATCATATCCACGTGCTGAGAGAACTAATTGAAAGAGCGAGGGAATATGAACTTCCATTGTGCATGGCTTTTATCGATTATGAAAAAGCCTTTGATTCGGTGAAACCATCAGCAGTTACAATGGCTCTGAAAACCTGCGGTATTGAAGATGCATACATTAATATTATTAATAACATCTATGAAAATGCAAGTGCAAAGATTAGGCTGTTTGAAAATACAACACACGTAAAAATTGGAAAGGAGTGAGACAAGGTGACAACATATCTCCGAAGCTCTTTAATGCCACATTGGAGGGTGTTTTTCAGTCGCTGAGCTGGGAAAACAAGGGGATAAAGATTAATGGAGATTATCTAACCCACCTTCGTTTTGCTGATGACGTAGTCATTTTTGCAACTACCCCATCAGAGCTGCAGAGTATGATCCAGGAACTTGCTGACAAGAGTAAAGTGGGATTAAAAATGAACTTTCAGAAGACAAAAGTGATGTTCAATGCTTTTACAAGAAATGAAGATTTATCGATTGATGGAGAAAAGCTGGAGATAACAGACACGTACGTTTATCTTGGACAGCAGATATCAAGTGAGGGTCACATTGATGAAGAAATTAATCGGCGTACAAAACTTGCCTGGAGAGCTTTTGGAAGAAACAGCATAATTTTCAAGAGCAATATGCCATTATGTCTTAAAAGAAAAGTGTTTGATCAATGCATCCTTCCAGTGCTTACGTATGGTGCAGAGACGTGGACCTTAACTAAAAGAGACATACAAAGGCTGCAGACAACTCAAAGCAGCATGGAGAGGTGCATGCTTGGTGTAACCAGGAGAGATAAGAAGAGGAACTCGTGGATCCGAAAAATGACTAGAGTGGAAGACATCATGATCAGAGTTAAATCCCTGAAATGGCAATGGGCTGGACATACTGCCAGAAGGACAGATCATCGATGGACAGCCGAAATTTTAGATTGGATTCCAAGGGACAGGAAAAGACCCAGAAGAAGACCACATGGGAGATGGGTGGATGAAATTCGAAAGTATGCAGGGGTGACATGGAGGAGACTGGCACAAGACAGACCGTTGTGGAGGAAACTTGGGGAGACCTTCGTCCAGCAGTGGATTGATAATGGTTGACAATGATGATGATGATGATATATATCATGGACACTTCATTTTCTAATGAAGCGTCCATGTTCTTTGGCTGCTTTCGTATTTCCACCACTAGTTTTTTGCAGCTTTCATTGTTTCCTTTCTCTGCCTTTTGTTTCAATGGACTGAGTTTTGCCGGAAAAAAAAAAAGATGTTAAAGTATGCTGTTTCGACACATCGTTAAATACTATAGTGTCTGATAAAGCTATTTTAATCTCTACAAATCACGACCACGTACCACCGTCATGACGAAGTACAAATCACGACTCCACGACCACGAGGTGCTCCGGAATTGTGATTGCGAGAGCGTACTTCACTCAGCTGATCGAGCATGAGCTGTAGCAGCAATGACGGTAGATTTGCGATTGCGCTCCCGATGACGTCAAGGTAAGGAACGATGTCTCCCTAACCGATGGCCACGCCCTAACTGGCTGGCAGGACACGCCGCCATAGCTCCGGTCGCGCCAAGCAAACCACGGCCAGGAATGGATCGCGTACAACGCGAGATCTGGCCAGAGGTAACAAAGGATACCGCTGATCACGTTTGAAATACAAAATTTGAATAAAAAGTTTAAAATAAATATTTTTCAGCTTAAAATTCTAGATTCGTATTTTTACGCATTGGCAAAATTTTGATGCATACTAGACGCGTAACTACGCATTTTGGCAAACTCTGAATGCAGCTATTACAAGGATCGCCCAAATGAAACTGAGACTTCAATGTAGAACTGCTATATTAAGCAGCGATAATACTGTTCGTCACATATATTTTGTTTAAGTATGCAGGGTTGAGTAGTTAGGTCCATATAACGATATGAAAATACAAAACGAACATTAATGGTAAAAAATTTTACTTACTCATAATAACTTCGGCATTTTTGTCACTGTTGCAAATCCTATGCTCGTATAACGGACATTTGCTTATTTTGATGAGATACTAGATCTGCCTGAATGGAAGATTCATGGATTAAAAATACTATTTCAAGTTAAAATTCTATACCTTTGTATAGGTGTTTGCAAGGAATGATGATTAAAAAATGAAAGTTAAAAACCCAAATGAATAAAAGATGGACCCAAACTCAACTCACCACCGCAACACACTTCCAAACATGTTTTGACAAGAATTTTGCCTTCCTCAGTGGAAACATCAAGGTGTACGTGGGTACCAAGTCCTCGTTGACGATTCTTGAAAGACTGATGTAATGTTTTGTATCGCTCTGCCTTCAACCTCGTCGTCGCAGACCATGGACAACTGCGTATCACTGCGCAAGCAGTTAGTGGCGGCATCTATGGCATTGTGTTCTTCTCGGTCTACTTTTGCCATTCCGCTCCCGTGATCTTTGAACCTGTGTTTATTAGCCTTTTGTAATCGATTATTTTCCTGTTCGATCAGATATCGCCAGGCATAAGGTAACTCAATTGGTGAATTAGTGTTGCAGCATTTATCTCCAAATTTCTCAATGACCACCGCTTCCGATGTTATGATCTGTCTATGACTCTTGTGTGATGTTATATGTCTAATATTCTCCCAGTCAGGCTTCGATTGATTTTCTATGCAGTGTTGTGCCAGAGCTGTTCTTGGTTTTTTCTTTTGCCAATCTTGGATATGTTCTTTTAATCTCGTAATCATACGCCTTTTTGTACTTCCGATATAAACGGAATCTTGTTGATTGTTGTCTGTCTTGGTTGGAATGGCATATACTCCTGCTCGATCTAGGATGGATTTTTTGTTATTACCAGAAGTTAGTAATGAGCCATTATCAATGATGGTTTCTGCAAGATTTATTTCATTCGAAACACATTCTTTCTTTAATATGTTACTTAATTGTGGTAAGTATGGAAAAGAGATGTAAGATTTATATATATTCTTTTGTTTCGTCTGGTTTTGATTATTTTTAAGATTGTTATATATTGAATTAATCAAACGTTTATTGTATCCAAAATGTTCAGCTATATTTTCGAACAAACGTTTATTGTATCCAAATGTTCAGCTATATTTTCGATCCATTGTATTTCTTTTAAAGTAAAATTATTACCATTAATGTTTGTTTTGTATTTTCATATTGTTATATGGACCTAGCTACTCAACCCTGCATACTTAAACAAAATATACGTGACAAACAGTATTATCGCTGCTTAATATAGCAGTTCTACATTGAAGTATGCATTGGCCACGTAATATCGTGCCATACGTTTTTTGCGTATGGGAATATAAGAATAAGAAACTGAGACTGTCGGTTTTTGCCATATGGGTATATAGATTAGAATATGTGTACATAAAGGAAGTAAGAGTGATACATGGGCTACATACCCGCTACACATAGTTGCCTTGTCAGTTCAAGCAAGTGTCCCAGCGCTGCACGAGATTGTAGATATCTTGAGTGACGAACGTCTGCAGTTGGCTGTGGAGCCAGTCTTCAACGGCATCCCTGACCTCAGTGTCGTTAGAGAACTGGCAACCCTTGAGAAAAAAATTTCAGTGGCCCGAAGATCGGGGCTAGCGAGGATGGTCGAGGACCTCCAGCGGAAGCTCTGCAGCAAATCTTGCCACACTGTCACCACATGAGGGCATGCAGCAGAATAACCCCATTTGAAAACATTACTAAGTTGCTTACACTTGATGGCCGTTTTGAGGTTGCATACCGTATCTCCGTATGTGGTTGCCTAGACCATACTGCATGCGTCCAGCCAATCCAACAGCAATGGGCCATTCTAATCAAAGAAAACCATGAGCATCACTTTTCCACCTCTTAAGGAGGACTGAGCTATTTTGCTTTGGGGGGGGGCAATGGAGAGTTGGGATACCACCATTCCATATTCATCTGTTTTGAAACCGGATTGAAGTAGTGGCACTAAGTTTCATCTGCAGCCACAATCTTGGAAAGAAACTGTCCCCCCTCTGTGTGGTTACAATGCAGATGCTCTAGGCAAGCACCCATTTGCCAAGTCATCTGCTCTTCCTGGAGATGCTTGGAGACCCATTGTGCGCAAACCTTGCTATGTCCCAATTGACAATGGAGAATGGTGTTAATAGTTCCCTTACTCAAGGACAATGTTGCTGAAAGCTCGCGGGTGGTGATTCAGTGATTATCCTTCACAAGGTTGTCCACAGCAGCAATCGATTCTATGATGATGGCCATATGTGCTTGCCCAGGTCTCAGCATGTCCTCCGTGCTTACACGTCCTTTACGAAATTCACTACTCCAGCAGAACACTGAACACTGTGACTGACACTCGCTCCCACCCACATCCAAATTTCCGCTCCAATGACACCTTCTGCCGTCCAAAATTGCAGACTTGCCAATTTCTTAGAGCCAAAAAATGTAACACTCAAATAGAAAAATCGTAACATGACATGTGCCAGAGGTGTTTGCAAGGCATGGCACGAAACCCTGAAATCATCGGCGTCTCCCAACGGTGCCAATGCATAAACTCGAGACATAAATGAAGATGTGTGGGTAACCCACCCACCCCAGCACAACAAAAGTGTTTCCGTTACTACTAGTACCTCTAATTATTATACTTATCAGCAAAGATGTTACCGATACTTTGAATGATAAAATGGTTTCACTTCGGGAATTACTTACTACCTACCTATACCTTTTGCTTACAACAGTAAATTATTTTGGGGTTGAGCTTGCAGTATTAATTTGTTGCTAAAAAAATAAATTCCTTCAGTGAAATTTAAGTAACTTTGATTTCGACAACTACATGATAGTCTTTAACATATACCACACTAAGAATGTTAATAAAAATTTTGCATTTGTATAAAATAAACTAATTACACACATAACATACCTTTTAAAAAAGTTTTGCCTTTCTTTCCAATTGCAAAATTACCCATTTGGCAAATAAATAAAAGAAAATCTGCAGTCAAGTTTTCATGTTACTAGAAGGGCAACTCCTCTTTTTCATAGGATATTGATCTTTTTTTAACAGAAATTTTAGTCAAGTTTCAGTCATGTGGTATTGACCTAAAGTTCTATTTACTAATAAAATAACAGTATATTTAGCAAATTGGATGTTGATCTAAAGTTCCACTTATTAATAAAAAAGACATCAGTCTGGTGTGGTGTTAATCTAAAGTTATATTTACTAAAAACACTTTCTTAAAAAATTGTGCAATCTTCATTTGTTTTTTAGTGGAGACACTATCAGGCTGACGCTTACGTTTACAACATCCTTCATTTGCAGTGTCTTGTTTGTGTACCGAAGAGGAGAAGAACCTTTACTATTATAAGTAGCCGTTATAATTGCTTCAACAGGTTTTGGAGGCAGAACTGCAGCACATACTCCATTTATATATGCAGAAACATGACCCAGCTATATCAATTTTCCGACACCATATCCCAGCTTTCTCCTTCTTGGTGTCTTTTTTTTTTTCTAGCCAATCCCGCCGGAATTTATTTTTGACTGAGGCCTCTAATGTTTTGAGATCGTCAGTTTTGGTAAAAATTTCATCGTCGATGACGAACTTAACTTAAACTGAAATCTTGTAAACTTTCAAATTCCTAAAAACATTCATACATCATACGCAAAAAAAAAAAAAAAAAAAAAAAAAACATCACTTTTGCCTAAACAAAAAAACCACAAACGTTTCATCAGGGAAACAAAGACACCTCCTCCGTCACTGACTTACTAATACAATGAGGCAGGCTGCTCCCGCGCATAGGTGGAGACGCATGAGTGGCGCACTTTATTTGCTTTAACTTGCTCCCCCCCCTCCAAGTTCCAATCCCACATCACTCATCAGAGCGAAAAACCGTTTTTTTTTTTTTTTTTTTCCTGCATCGAGGAGCAGAAGCGCCAACGAAATGACTGAGAATTTGCACACATGCCCAGTCCCACAAAACAACGGACAACCACAGCACGAACTGCCGGCTTTATGTCGAGACTTCATGCGTCAAGCTCGAGTTGGCTGCTACGGCAAGGAAGACGATATTATTATCACATTAATTCATTGGTGAAAAGCATTTTTTTTTTAATAAATACTTTTGCCATGAATTGTATTATTATTATTTTTTTTTTTTTTTTGCTTTTCGCTTATTAGAACTCAAAATTTAACAGTCTTAAAAATGTCTTCAAGGCTAAACATTCGGAATTCCGGGTATGAAAGATCGCCCAAACCCGGAAATCCGGGTTAGACCCGGAACACAAACAGCCCTGATGTGCTGATAATTTTTTAATCCTATTTCAGCTATATAAATTCTTGATGGTGTAAGGTGTAGTAGCTATATAAATTCTTGATGATTGCAGGTGTAAGGGGAGGGAGGTTGCGTTGAATAAACAGACACTCGTCCACATTCCAGCGCCAACCAATCAGCAGCTTTAAGTATGACGAAGAGTCGAAAATATGAATCAGTCTTGAACGTTATACGAAACGAGTCGAGATTTGTCTATTGGTTGCTGATTGCACTTGACTTGACTTACTTTATTTCCATTGGGAAACTAGAGGCAGGGGAATTGTTAAGAGAAATTTGAAACCTCTCTGAGAAAAAAATCTTTCAAAGGGGGGGGGGGAAACAGATTATGGAATATGTACATTTCTGTTTAATATATTTATGGACGTGTGCATGTGTGATGCCAAAATAGATAATAGTGGTTTATGTCTTGGTGATATCCGTGTGTGCAGACTGCTGTATGCTGACGACACTTTCCTGTTGGCAGAGAGCAAAAGTGATTTGCAGAGTATGTTGTCCCGGATGTACGAAGTTTGCATGAAATTCAAACTGAGTATAAATAAGGGAAAAGCCAAAGTTATGGTTTTTGTGAGAGGAACTGGTAGCACTGAATGTAATGTAAGTATAAATGGCACTGTGATTAACCAGGTGAGTGAGTTTGTGTATTTAGGAAGCATGTTTGACAAAGAGAACAAATTGGAAGGTGAAATTAGTAGGAGAGTGAATTCTTCATTGAAAGTCATAGCTGCTCTGGGGGTTTTTCACAGGAATGATGGGTTCTCTAGAGAGTCCCGCATGGCTGTGTATGAAACAGTAGTTGTTCCTACTCTGATGTATGGCAGTGAAACCTGGATACTGCAGAAGAAACATAGGAGTCGTTTGTGTGCTGGAGAAATGCGTTACTTACGGGGGGTTTGTGACAAGACACAGTCTGATTGTGTGAGGAGTGAAGATGTGTTGCAGTTGTGTGATGTGAAGCAAAATGTTGTTAGCAAAGTGGAGACCAATATGCTTTGGTGGTTTGGCCACGTTGAAAGAATGAGTGATCAGATGCTTACTAAGAAAATCTATTTAGCCCAAGTGACAGGAAGGAAAGGCAGAGGAAGGCCAAGGAAGACATGGGTGGGTCAGATTCAGGAGTGTCTGCAAGAGAAAAAGATTATGAATATGAAGTATAAAAAATCTTGTGTATGGCATGTAATGGATATCAGTGAAGCCCGAGTTGTATGTCAAGATCGCTGTAAATGGAGAAGTTTGATACAACAACAGTAAGTAAAAATATCTGGTAGTTTGTATTTCTTTTTGGAGCTAACCTCTAAATCTCAGAGAACAGCTTAGTGATATGTATGTAAATTTTTCCCTACAAAAGTGGAAAAATGGGGTTGAAAATATTACTTTAAAAAAAATTGTATTTTTGGTGGCAAAATCATATCATCGTACTGCAGCATAATTTACTGTACTAAATATAATAAAATTGTAACAGTTGGCAAGTCTGAAATTGCATAACTGCCCACTGGGACTGTTTGGACAAATCCGTGTCTCGACCCTACATAGTCAATTTGCTGCTGCACGTGCAAACAGCACACTGACATGTGCCATCGACAACAGCGTGCTTCTTGACATGACACACCATCTACCGGCACAAAAGCATGGCTCTGTGTAATTATACAACAATGGCGATAACAGCACACTTCCTGATATGACACACCATCTACCGGTGCAAATGCACGGCTATGTAATTATACAACAATGCCGATAACAGTGCACTTCCTGATATGACACACCATCTACCGGTGCAAATGCACGGCTCTGTGTAATTATACAACAATGGCGATAACAGCGTACTTCCTGATATGACACACCATCTACTGGCACAAATGCACGCCTCTGTGTAATTATACAATGCCGATAACAGTGCACTTCCTGATATGACACACCATCAACCGGTGCAAATGCATGGCTCTGTGTAATTATACAACAATGCCGATAACAGTGCACTTCCTGATATGACACACCATCAACCGGTGCAAATGCATGGCTCTGTGCAATTATACAACAATGCTATGACACGAGTCTCACTTTCATTTGGGCGACCCTTATAATACAAGTGTGAGATACAAGGGCTATATACTGAAATCAATGAGCAGCAATGTTTTAAAAATTGCCAGTTGTAAGGATTGGAGAAATAAGTACATCTTGATCTACATATCTTAATCTATTTCTCTACAAAATCCCTGTTTCTTTGGACACATTTTCCGCATCCTTCTAGCAGTTTAAAGATAACCTGGTGGAAGAACTCCGTTCCAGTTATGTAAAGACACCAAAGTGCAGTTTGCCATATTGTTTCCATGCTCTGGTAGTGTAGGGCGTGCAACTGGTCCTTTAGGAATCCAAAAAGATGACAGTCGGAAGGTACCATTCCATGCTCTGGCATTTTGTTTCAGGCTCGATATTGCGGAACCAACTTTCATCACCTGTCACAATACTGTGCAAAAAATCTTCTGCTTCATTCCGATACTGCTCCGGCAGTTGTGACAGGATGTTTTTGCGCTGGTCTTTGTGGTCTTCTGTCACTGATCGCGGGATCCAGCGAGCACAAATTTTCCGATATCCCAAGCTGCTAATAATTTCCTGAAGTGTACTGTGCCCTACGGCCAAGTTCGTCACAATTTCCTTCACCATCACAAGTCTCTCATCGCAAATTAATACATCAATCCTTTCCTTGTTGTGCTCTATGGAGGATGTTTGAAGGTGACCACTACATGGCTGATTGTCAATGTCTGTGGAACTGTCTTTAAAATGTTTCACCCATCTTCTCACACTGCTGGTACCCATACACGCATCTCCATATGCACACTGAAGCCTGCATTGAATATGGGCTGCCGGAATTTCCTCGTTCACAAGGAACTGAATCACAGCACACTGGCAAAATGATGTATTGCTGTCAGCCATTTTTTTTTTTTTTTTTTTTTTGGTTACATGACTGACGCTCATGACATTATTTGGTATTCATGGCCACAACGAGAGACGGCACTACCTGTCCACTAACTATCATTCCCCCAATGCACAATCTGCATCTGTAATGCAGCTTTGCTCATTACTTTCAGTATGACCTACATAAATGACTGACACTGGTGACGTCATTTGGCATTCATGGCCGCAATGAGAGATGGCACTACCTGTCCACGAACTATAATTCTCTCAATGAGCAATCTGGCTGTCCAATGCAGATTCAGGGTTGGTTATTTTACCAGCAAACAGGTATTGAGGTTAATGGGATAATATTAGTTTGATTACTTCTCACACCATACATAAAAAGATCCTGACAGCTGAGGCTGTTATGATTGAGAAAACCAAAATGTACAATTGCAATTTGAATGTTCCAGTCGAACTATCACCAGCATGGTCGAATATGATTAAACAAGAAAAACAGTGAATACTACAAACAAGAAGATCAAATAGACATCAGAATAGAAGATTGAGAAACAAGATGACACTAGATGGCGCCAACAACGTTTCACATAATTGCCATGACAATGATGAGAATGATAGAGATGGCAGCAGCGTTGACTTGGCGAACAGTTTGTATGCATGAAGCAGGGACTCACGACATAGCCTTGAGGATGGCCACGAATAATGTGTGCTGAAACGCGTTGGGACTTCAGTGTCCCAACGCGTTTCAGCACACATTTGGTTACATGACTGACGCTCATGACATTATTTGGTATTCATGGCCACAACGAGAGACGGCACTACCTGTCCACTAACTATCATTCCCCCAATGCACAATCTGCATCTGTAATGCAGCTTTGCTCATTACTTTCAGTATGACCTACATAAATGACTGACACTGGTGACGTCATTTGGCATTCATGGCCGCAATGAGAGATGGCACTACCTGTCCACGAACTATAATTCTCTCAATGAGCAATCTGGCTGTCCAATGCAGATTCAGGGTTGGTTATTTTACCAGCAAACAGGTATTGAGGTTAATGGGATAATATTAGTTTGATTACTTCTCACACCATACATAAAAAGATCCTGACAGCTGAGGCTGTTATGATTGAGAAAACCAAAATGTACAATTGCAATTTGAATGTTCCAGTCGAACTATCACCAGCATGGTCGAATATGATTAAACAAGAAAAACAGTGAATACTACAAACAAGAAGATCAAATAGACATCAGAATAAAAGATTGAGAAACAAGATGACACTAGATGGCGCCAACAACGTTTCACATAATTGCCATGACAATGATGAGAATGATAGAGATGGCAGCAGCGTTGACTTGGCGAACAGTTTGTATGCATGAAGCAGGGACTCACGACATAGCCTTGAGGATGGCCACGAATAATGTGTGCTGAAACGCGTTGGGACTTCAGTGTTTGGATTCCTCGGTGTTGTTGGGCATTTGGCTTTAGGGTATTCGTTTTTCTTTTTGAAGTGGGAGAAACCCCCTTTTTTTACCACTGAACTGTTTACAACATTTTGTGTCTGCTAATCGTATCCTTTACATATAATCTTGGTTCGGAATGTGCCAGCAGCTCGTGGTGAGACCTGGATTAACGCTAATCACCAAACTGCTATTACAGACCTTTGACGATACGGTATTGGACAGACGGATTTTATTTTATTTTATTGGATTGGATGTTCAAGTCTCTGTTGGAAGGTAGGACTTTCGCTTTTAGTTATTACGGATTTTAGCTATCATAAGTATTTCAATAACGTCGTCAGTTGTGATTCATGGCAAAGTGCCTGCCCCCTAACCTTTTTGGCTACATACTGCCCGAAGTTCAGTTCATGAATTCTCATAATTACTCGGGTTGCTCCTGATGAACATGTGTCAGTCGAAGGTTATAATGGTGAACTTTTGCCAAATGTGACTAGCCAATAAAGAACTTCTACCGACCGACAAAAGGAAACTCGCTATTTTATCCTAACTTTTTAAGGGTTAATTTATATTTGATTCGTATTTTAGTGTTTGTATTACTTGCTCTCAGTTGGAGGCCCAATGAATTATTATATTGCCGTGGGGTCCGGACATCGTGATTTTTAACGGCCATGTTAAAAAAAAGTGAGGAACAGAAGAATGGCGAGATTTTATGTTTTCTCGTCACAAATCATTCAGAAGAAGTCAACCAGCATTCTGTGTTATACATTCTCACGAATGGGTTTTTTTCTTTTTTTAAATTAAATCTAAAACTCGCCAAGAACCATTCAAAATGGGAAAATATCATCAAAGGAGCAAACAGGCTAACCTCTACACATTGTTTGGAAACAGCAAGGAAGCAAGACTTCCAGATGCAATAGCATCTTCCATCACAAACTGCACATAAAAGTGCATTCTCCCAATTCAAGTTCAAGCAAAATTTGCACATTTCATGAATGGATTTTTCCAAAAATTATGGCTCCCTACTATTTATGCTACTGAGCATGAATAAGATTTTTCGTGTTTTGTCTACAAAAGTTTTGCATAAACTGAAGAATTTGCAGCAGCATGAATGCAGCCAGCATCAACGTGTTTGCAGATGCAGTTTGCTACTGGTGGATGTCTTAAACATCTTGTTACATCCAAAGATGCAGTTCCTTCCCTTCTTTTCTTATCACTTTGCTCTTTAAAAGAATTTTGATAGTCCTTTCATGTCCGTTTCAGATCGGGTTGGAAAGAAATTAATGTCCGATGGCAAGGTACCGGAAGTCGAAGACCCAGCCACAGTGCACACTGGCTACTGAGATTGCGCAGCACACTGGCATATCAGCAGGTGGGTGGTTAAGTCAATAGCAGTTAGCCATCAGAAAGCGAAGAGTGTACGCACCAGCCATATGAAAGTGGTCAAGGAGCACATCCGCCATTGCATGCTGTATGTGTTTCATCGCAGTAGCATCCCTACAAGTGCTTTAACCCCTTAAGCGGCCGATGTACCTGAACCAAACAAATGGTACTCAAAATTTTCTGTGATCCTTAAACAGAAATCTCTAAATAGCGGCCGGTTTTACAAAAGCTACAGCAAAGCAATTTCTTTCCCTCTCTCATGTCAGTGGTACCGACTATGAATCTTTCGCTGGTGGCGGTGCTCCCTTAAAGTCCTTAGTCTTATTCCTGTATAGTCCTTTATTGTCTGCTCTGTAACCCAAGGAATGACTGAGAATAGTTAATCCCCCTGACACAGACATCGTGCCTGGAGGAAAAACAAGTTACTCAAACATCTTTCCTCTCCTTTTTTAGGGTCCATTTTTATAGCATTTTTAGTGAAGAAGGTAATTAGACAGAAAGTATTGACTGCAATTTTCCCCTTAAATTACCAATTTGAATGAAAAGCCTAAACGAAACTCAACGATTTCTGATGTGCAGGTTTACTCATTCCAGCCGCAATCGGACTACTTCTTAGATAACCAATATAATCGTTTGAAGTAATTTCTACCCTCTTTGCTAACCCCGAGTTAATTCGTTCTAGCTGGTTAAAGGGTTAAGGAACATTACCAGTGTGTACCCCTATGCCATATCACATCGTCAGTGCTGTCATTGGTTCGAGAGAACAAATAGATCATTCCAAAGCCGGAAAACCCACAACAGTGGATATAAATATATACTGAAGACTTTAGTGGAGACCAACACACATGTGATGATGCGCGAGTTGGCGAAACAGCTGGGGACTACCCACACGAGCATTATCATGCACCTGCTTCAACTTGAGAAGGTGCACAAGAGGGGAGTTTGGGTACCCATCAACTAACAGTTGAGCAGAAAGCAAATTGCATGAGTGCATGCATTTTCCTGCTTACACATGACCAAGTTGAACCATTCTTGGACAGCATTGTGAGAGGTCACAAGAAATGGGTTCTGTATGAAAATGTCAGTTCCTGGAAACCAAGGTTGGACCCAAAACAGAAGCTCATGCCAACCCCAAAAGTTGTCTTGCACCCACGTAAGGTTGCCCTGCTGTCTGTTTGGTGGGATGTGCAGGGTGTCGTCTTTTTCGAGCTGCTGCCAGACACCACTATCACTGACAATGTGTGCTGCTGTAAGCTCAATAATCTGCACGCATCGCTCATGTCGAGACAACCAGCACTGCTGAACTGCAAGGGCAGCAGGATGGAGTGAGACCTCGCACAGCATGGGTGACCTGTCACAAGATAAGGGACCTGGGCTGCTGCCGCACGCAGTCCATTCCCCAGACATTGCCCAAAGCAACTACCACCTTTTCCGGTTGTTGCCGCATTTTCATTGCAGTCAATACTTTCTGTCTAATTACCTTCTTCACTAAAAATGCTATAAAAATGGACCCTAAAAAAGGAGAGAAAAGATGTTTGAGTAACTTGTTTTTTACCTCCACTTGTTTTGTGCAATGCAATACTCATACATAAGACTAACTGGGTAAAAAGTCAAAAAGTCAGAATGTGCAGCAAAGCAGTGTGAACAAAACACAGCATGAGCAAGACAAACAAATTTTCATGTTAATTTATTTATGTAAATGTTAAACTAGACCCCATCACTATTCAAAATATAAAATTATTGACATTTAACAACACAAGATATAGGAAACATCACGCAAAAGGGGGCGGGGGAGGGGGATAACGATTACGGGTGAAACCTTCACTCCGTCTGACTTCTGTTTTCAGGAAACTTCCCCCATTTTCAAGCTGAAATACATATATCTATTCAATAAAAATATATTTAACAACAATACTGAGCAGAAGGATACTGCAAGGCAAAGAATTACAATTACGAGAGAAATCTTCACTCCATCTAATTTCCAATTTCGAAAGTCGTAATTCCGTCCTTTGATGGAAAACGACCCCTCCCACCAAATTCTATTCAGTTATGTATCTATCTCGAGAACTACGCAAATGATGACTGAAAAGGCGAAATACCTTGAATCCGCTGAAGAATCTCATGCCTGAAGATTACAGGGAAATTTGAGTGCCATCTAACTTCCGCTTTCAGAAATTTTTTCTCCGTTTTCAAGCTGAAATACAAATATTTATGGAATAAAATGATATTTAACAATGCTGGGTGGAAGAAATGTCGTGTGTAAAGAACATTACAATAATGGGACAAATCTTTACTCCATTAAACTTTGGTTTTTGAAAGTTTTGAAAGATGAAATATCATTTCCTGGCAGAAAATGAATCCCTCCCCCAACTAATACCTCCAAAATTTCTGTTCAGTTTTGCATCGATCTAGAGAATGACCCAAATGAAGATGAAAAAAGCAGCATTCCGCAAATTCACGGAAGAATCTCATGTATGAATACTTCTTGGCTGGCCAGCGGTCCGCCAAACTTGAAGATAAAAAAAAATGCATCAACGACACCACTGCATCAAAACCAACATCGTTCTTTCACAACAGCATTCGCCAACTTCTGGATACATGATGCAAAGACAGAGTTCCCACTCAAAAGTAATAAAGAAAATTCCCTGACTTTTCCAGGTTTTTTCTCCAAGTGGTTTTTAAAGTTTTTTCAGAGTGACCCCTATCATTTTGCATTGAATCGTTACATTTCATTCCATTTATGCGTTTGTTTTCTCACCAAAGCCCACATTTGTAAATTCATTAAGTAATTTGTCTTTACAAAATTACCTGTTTTTCATTAATAACTAAATGTGCACATTTTTATCAATTCCATAATCCCATGAACTTGTGTGAATACTACCCACATAGAAATTATTAATACATTCCCATAGAAATGGGTCATATGTAAAAAAATCTGTCTCAGTTTCATTTTTTTTTTTTTTTTTTGTAACACAATGCAGCTAAGCTTAACAATTGAATGGCTCCTGTTCAGAGAAACATGTCAAAAAAGAAACAACAAAGTACTTTGATCCATTGGTTAGTTATCTTGTGATGTGTTTCCCCAAGCAGAAGTATCAACCCATTGTGCCTAATTGTTCCATGTTAACAACAACTGTATGTAAAAACTGAACCAAAAACTTAAAAAAAAACAATTTTTAAAATTCAATTTTGCATCTATGTAACTGAAAGTAAGATCTACCAGATTTTAGGCAGACAGTAATTGCAAACAAAAGTGTGAAATATAAAAAAGAAAAGTTTTTTAGCAAAATAAAGTATCACTTGATTTTTACAAAAAAAAGAGGCAATTTTCCCTGAGTTTTCCATACTTTTTGGAATCATTTTTGAATTTCCTGAGAACTCCAGGTAGTGTGGGAACCCTGAAAGAATGTGAAAATAACAGTACTTAGAATGAGAAACAAGACACAATGAATGAAACAAGAAGACAGACCTTGACAGACACATTCAAAGTACCAGACATTCCATTAACTGGGACTCTTTAAAAATTCTTTTACATCAACAGCACTTTGTAAAGCGGAAAGCAGAGGAAAGTCTACAAATCGAAAGAAGAGGTGCCACAATTAACAAACACAAAGGCTGGATATTACTGCTTGAGTGGCAGCACCTGCTCTCTTGAATCAGTCCTGATGACAAATTAGTATGCAACCCAAAAACTTGACAAAAAAATAGTTAAAATTAAGACATCCTGGTAATCCCTAAATTTCTAAATTATACTTTTAAGACATGCATTATGTTTAAATACACACTCAAATACAAATTTTAAAAAGAATAGAATATACTAAAGCAACACAACACACAGAAATGCTTAAAATAATCATCAGGCTAAAAAAAAAAAGGAAGTTAAAAATGGGTTTAAAATGAAATTAACATTTTCATATCCCATAATTTATGTAACAAGTTTTATGGTCCCCAGTGACTGTGTGCTACACTGATTAATTGCCTTGTGATTGGCGCTCTTTGGCCAGACCTGGCCCTTGCGCCATTAAAATACACCAACCAACCAACCTACACTGATTAAAAAATATGACCCAAGAAACAACTTTAAATTGATATGTTCAAATCACTGATATGAATAAAGAACAAAATTCTTCATGCCTTTAATTAGCAAAACAGTTGCTTTTAACACTGCAGGGAATTTCTTCTCTGGTCCTTTTGAACTACAAATGTAATTTACAATAAAAACTATAAAAACATACCTTGAATGTATCCCAGGGTTGTTTCAGAACAGTTTTGTTGAGAGCTGAAGCCCATCGAACTACACTTCCTTCATCAATTCCAACCATCAGAAGACAGGTAACGAGTTTAATGACTTCTGACATAACTACAGCCGTGGTAGAAATAAACAAATCCTGTTGAGTCCGAGCCATTCGCATAGTCAGATTCAAGGCTGCATTTTGTACAGTCAATGTAACTAAGGAAGCATATTTCAGGGCCTTTTGAGCACCTATAAGAATGGCATAACTTTGCATTACATATCTATGAAGAACGGAAAAGGTAATTAAGCTCAACATGGATGCATATGATATTGGGTATTCTTTTTTTACATGAGTACTCCTGCATATTGAAAAAAAAAAAAAAAAAAAAAGGCCTCTGTCAAAGTTAAGAAAAAGAAATGAAAAAAGGAGAATGTACAGTACAGTATGGTAAGATAAATTAGACAATTTGACAGTCATCCTTTGGGTGAGATATCCTGAGTGTTAAAAGAACATAAATACTTTTACAAAATACTTTACCTGCCTTGATTTCTATGGCTTGAAATTAACTGATAATGCCATTTTTTTCTATTTTGCAAGAAACATGTCCATACACATAAACAATAAAGACACGTCTTCCGCCCAGCATGTTTAACTCTGAGATCGTCCAATTGTCCAGTGAACACAGTTTTGTAAATAAAACCTTTGCCCTTTTTTCATTTCCATTATTTAAAAGCAATACAGAATGACAAAATGCTTGTGCAGAGATGCAGATAATAATAAATTTCATATGCATCTATTATGGTTCATTACCGAAAGAAAAAGCAAAACATTGATAAATAATTCAATAGTTGAAATCTAATAAACACAAATGACACTAAAATTATGTTACACTTATAGGTGCAGTTAGCACTCACCATTCCCCAGATGGTGATTAAGTAGTAACTTTGGCAATTAAATTCATTTTAGTGGTCACCAGTTTGGCCATTTGTCATTTTTGGTGCCAATTTCCAAAACTATAATAATTCAGAAGTAAAGATAAAAGGAAGTGAAGCCAGTCCTAACTAGGGATAGCAAAAAACCTCGATGTTTTTGAACATCAAAGTTTTGCCACCGATAATTAATCGATGTTTAAACCTCAATGTTCCAGAACTCTTTTAGTGCAATGCGGCCGATTCGTCAGCCCATGTGTGCTTTGCTAAAAAGTGCGGTGGGCTGAATGACCGGCCCTCGATTTTGACCTGAGTAGTTCCCGAATCAGACAGTAGATACTGGAGTGAATGATCATATCATTTATTAATCGTATCATTTTGAAATGAAATCTCCATGAATCATACCATCAAACAGCAATATTATTGAAAAAATCATAAGCATATACAATAAGAATTGTATCATGAATAAGTTCGTGTTCGCTATAGGCTGCCTATGTACTTTTGCCGCATGATGGGAGGAAGGCTAATTTTAGCCAAAACTTTTCCTACTACTACAGCTGAACCAGGGCTGTTTACATGGGACTGTTGGTGAATTATACTAGTATGTTCAAAAAGTTCTGGAACTTTTTGAATATTTGCCAAATGTCAGTGAATTGCGTCATTCTCCCCACTGAGCAAGCGAAGAGCATCATGTGACCGACCAGCCAGAACCGGTTTGATCCAGATCCAACATGTATAGCGTACGAGTGTAGTTTGTGATTGCAGGCATTCAAAGCTCTCCGTCGTGAGGACAACGATGTCGAATTTTGAACAGCGTTTAAGTGTAAAATTTTGTGTTCTGCTCGGAAAATCTTTCGCTGAGACTTTTCAAATTATTAAGTCAGCATACGATGAGTGCAATGAGTCAAACTAGAATTTATGAGTGGCATTGACAATTCCAAAATGGGCGACAGAGTATCGAGGATGGCGAGAGGTCAGGACAACCTTCAACATCCACAACGGATGAACAAATCGCCATTGTCAAAGAAATTGTGAAAAATGACCATCGAAAAACTGTTGCAGCGATTGCAGAAGTTGCCATGTCATTTTAACAGAGAAACTGGGCATGCATCACGTATGCCAACAAATTGTTCCCAAAAACCTGACACAAGAAAACTGGATGAGCACATGCAAGTTTCCGGGGATATCATCGATGAAGTGGATTCAGATCCCGATCTTTGAATCGATTGATCACTGGCGATGAGACTTGGTGCTTTCTGTACAACCCCCAAGCCCCAATCCAACCGACAGTCAAAAGTGTGAAAATCACTGTTGTCACCACGACAAAGAAAGTTCAAGGCTGACGGCTCCAAAGGAAAGGTCTTGTTAAGTTTTCTTCGATTACAAGGGGGTTGTACACACAAGGAATTCCTTCAACATGGTCGTACAGTCACTAAAGAGTCCGTCAACGTCCTGAAACGTCTCCGAGAATCAGTGAGACGCAAGCGACTTGATCTTTGGAAGACCAAGTCGTGGGTGCTCCATCACGATAATGCGCAGGCTCAGAGATCCCTCCTGGTGTCCGATTACCTGTCCAAACATCACATTCCTGTTCTTCCACAACCAGCTTGTTCTCCTGATCTTGCCCTATGTGACTTTTTTCTTTTTCCCCATATGAAGAATTTGCTTAAGGGGTGATGCTTCTCAAGTTCCAAAGAAGTGCAACGAGCTGTGACCAGTGCTGGATTTAAGACTTTTGGGGCCCTAGGCCAAATTTTCTATGCGCCTCCCCCTCATATTTGAATTTGTTTCTATAAGATTTTCTATTAAACTTATCTTTAAGTTAGGAATATAATAATTGGTAGTATGATTTTATTGTTATATAAGTATTATTTCAATAAAAATTATTTTGATTTAACTTGTTATTAAATTAAAGGTTATAAAAAAATATTTGTAAACATAGTCAAAGAGGTTCATGCTTATCCAGGAACAAGACTTTACATTTTGAATGTCCTCTATATCACACATTCAAAATGTAAAGAACTACACTTTATGTCGAATGCGCTCTCTATCGCATTCGACATAAAGGAACAACACTTTACGTCGCATGCGCTTTCTATCGCACTCGTACGAACATGGGCGTGCTCGCAATAGAGCTATTATTACGTTCTTATTTCTTTAGTTATCATTCAAGATAAAATAAAAAATTACCACTACTTTATTTTATTCAAGTAAATTAAAATAACGGTACCTCCCTCTTCTAAGTTTTTCTATTCCATGCTCTCCGTTTTTCTGGATTCTACACCTGGGGCTCTCTAGAGCCTGGGGCCTAGTGGTAAACCCGCCACTGGCAAAAATGCATAGTTGCACAGGGCAACTACTTCAAAGGAAACACCACACAAACAGGTATTATCTGTGCTCATTCTGTTTTAATATAAAAAGTTCCAGAACTTTTTGAACGACCTGGTAGAATGAGGCACTGTCAGAAATCACTTTTTCGAGCCCCGTTCAAAGTGCAATAACACGCAACTCACGGTCCCGCAACAACTGCGTGTTCATTTTTATTTTTATTGCGACTTTCGCCATGCAGGAAAAGAATGTGAAGTTTCTAATAATAAAATGCCACATTATTCATTTTTTTCCCGCCAAACAAACCGACAGAACTGCAAAACTCCACTAATTACGAATCCTCCCCATCTTTTTCTGAACTCTTGTATTAGCCGAGAATGGACTTTATTGACAGCTCGTTCTGCAGTATTTGCAGACGTGCATTTTGCTATGGTGCTGAATTTTTTCATAAGACTGTTTGAAATGGCTAGTTGTAAAGTTGTAGATGATTTGGAATCACCTTAGAAGAACATCAATCTGTGAGGGTATATTCAAAATTAAGGGAGTTATATATATATATATTTATTTTAAATTAAGGGAGTTATATATATTATTTATTTTATTTTTTTTATTTTATTTTGTGGAAAGAGAGTAGGCTTTGAAAATTTGTTTTAAATTTGCAATTTCTATTTCAAAAAAAAAAAAAAAAAAGATGATGTAAAGTTAGTTTAAAAAAAAATCAGTTACCTGAAATGTAATATATATTTTTTTAAACATATTACATTTATAGAAATGTTAAGAAAAATCCTATAAAGTTCAGGGGAAAATTCTGACCCAAATATTAAAATTTATAAAAAGCACAGCATTTTTTCTTGCACACACATCACTCGATGTTGCAGAAGTTGATACATCAAGGTTTCAAATTTTGAAGATGACAATCCGATTATTGGTGTAAATGTGACAAAGATGGTAAGTCAGATAATATCTGAAAACTTGAAAATTTTCATCGTCCTAGAGTGGGACTTAAAAAATTTCAAGTTTACGAGCATACCCGGGCGTTATTTGGGAGACGCGGGTTTGAGTCCCGCTCCAGAATGATGAAAGCTTTCGGATATTATCTGACTTACCATCCTTGTCACATTTACACCAAAAATCGGATTGTCATCTTCAAAGGTTCAATTACCAATGTTTGAAACTGCTAAGGAATATTTTCTACGTGACGTAAATGAATTTCTTTTTATTGCATTCTTCTAAAGAAAGAGGGAGTAACATCTTTTTATGTCAGGAACTGGCTGTTTTGGTCAATGTTTCATCAGCGAAATCAAGTTCTTTTCCTCAATGCTACAGGAACTGACGCAAAAAAAAAAAAAAAAAACATCGAGATTTCCACTGATCGAGCATTTTAACTCGCTTTGAATTGGTGAGTAATCAGTTATATTGAGCAGAGATTTTACACACCAATGTGCCCATTTACTGCTGCAGATGGAAAAGTACGAATTCTTTGACTTATTAGCAAAAACATTGAGGTTTCCACTGATACATCAAAAAGTTCCACCAATACTATCAATGTTTTGGGAATGACTAAACCCAGGAATTAAAATTGCCATTAGTTTCTTCATTAGCGAAATGCAAAGTGTGGCAGAGTGCACACTCAATATTCACTGCACTCGAGCTGTGCTCATGTATGGCAGTTTCGTCCAACAAAGCTTTTCGGGAGGACAGGTTGTCGGGTGCGATGACACTCACATGTGCTCTCAAAATTCCTTCCCTCACATACATTATGAAATGCATGACATCATTTGGCAAGAATACTACTCATAATAGAACACTTTTTTCTCTCCCTCACTGTAGCACAGTTTACAGTTGAATGGCAGTGGAGGAAAGTGTTAAGGGCAACAGAGGTGTCCTTGACAATATCCAACTGCCACCATCTCCCAAGGTCATACAACATACCTGGCTGCCAGCGTTGTGATGAGGACTGGGGATTAATTGCTGTACTACTGATTTGGATGAAACAGTCATATAAACAAACGGCAGGAAACATTTTCTTACCAAGATATAGGGTGGATCAAAAAAATGTTTTCTTCTAATTTTGATCTGTTATCTTTTGAGAAACGTGAATTACCCATACACAGCGTTCGCTCCTTAGTCATATTGTGACATTTATGTGGCAAGTTCCATCTGGGACTACAAACAAATTCCCGAGATCACATTTCTGCCGGATCTACCAGCATCTGATATCTGATGCAACTCGCAATTATGTGTTTGGTATTCATTTATAGAATTATACTCATGTAAGTCATCTCAAGACGGCAAAATAACTTAAAAACTGCACGAAAATGAAATTATTTCAATGAGATTGAACCTTACAGTTTGCACATTCAACCATCACAGTGAAATATTTTAGGTCACGTTACACTCAGTCTGCAAAACATGAAAATCGATCATAATTTCAATATATTGTACAACTTACCCAAATACAAACTTTCAGCCACAGGCAAATCAGCATGGGACGCATCATACATTGCAATTGATACGTCCTTTTTAACTACAGAATCGGCCATACTTAAGAGTTTTTTTAAATGTTTATTACAACTGCAGATCAAGAATCTGACACATTTGACATTTTGGAAGCACTCAAAACAAAATGTTTGCTTTTAAAAGCAGAATAATCTGCGTCGCAATAACGGCATACGTTCCTACAAACCACCTACATAACGACCAACTCAGTATCTAACATTACACTTAATTCTCAGAAGCACTATTTACATTTCCCATTTCTACGAAACGTGTACACACGGTAACGATTAAATACGCCAAGTCGACAATCCAGCCCACATATGCTACAGTTACGGTTTGCATATGTGAATCAGCTATCGAAGGTAATATCGATAGTTATGTACAACTCAGTACATCGATAGTCATTAATATCGAGCTTATATTAGATAGAGACACCATGGCATGGAGGTAGGGATACACCATCGCATTGAGCAATATAACCTCCTTGGTATGGAGGTAGGAATACACGATGTAATTTGTATCCTGCTGGTATCAGGTGGAGACACCACTGGCTCTGCCGCCATAAGTCAAAGCTAATCTGCGGCGTGACGTCACAAGCAGGCAATATCAAACTCTCTGGTTGAAAAAAAAAAAAGGTTTTTATATATATGTGAGTGTGCTATATTCGTGTTGACCGTCCCTGTGGCGCAGTGGTCTGATCATTTGTCCGAAAGGGGTCCGAGTTTGAATCCCGGTGAGGTATGGATGTTGTGCTTATCTTACGGCACTGGCTCTCTCCCTTCCCTAGAACCAGTGACCCTGAATTAGGGACGGACAACTGCTTATAGCCCATTGAGTTGCTCACGGTGGTCGTTAAACATCCAATAAAAAAAACATTCGTGTTGTGCTTCAGGTGCTACATTCGTGTGCAATCGCAATATACAAAAACGGATTACACTGAATTTAATAGGTATGTTTTAAAAGACACGAAACTGCTGTCATTGAAATAAAAATCAGATATTGTGTAATATAATATATACATAGAAGACTGCAGTGTGCTAAACAAGTTTAACACAGGTAGTGACCATAGATTGGTGAGATGTAAGATGCACCTCAACACTAAACTTGAACGTGGCAAGCTCATAGGACAAACAAAATCTATTGACATAACCAACCTTAAAAAACACCATAATACCTTCAAGTTGGAACTGAAGAACAGGTTCTCTGCTTTAGAAGGCCTAACATCGGAAGAAGTGGACATCTCTGAAGTTAACAGAAAAGTAACCAAAGCTCTTATGGAAACAGCAACAAAATTAGCTGGGTCTAAGAACAAGTTGCGTGTAAATAAATTATCAGGAAAAACGAAAATGTTGATGCAAAAAAGAAGAGAGATGAGGACAACTAAAGAAGATGTGACTTCCAAAGTGGAATATATAGAGCTATGCAAGACAGTACGAAAAAGTATCACTGAAGACGTAAGAAAATTCAACTGTGAACTAGTGAGGAAAGCAATTGAAAACAACCAAAGCCTAAAGATAGCAAAGGGACATCTCAGTAAGGGAAGAAAACAGATTATGGCACTGAGAAAAGAAGATGGTTCTGTAACAAGAAATAGAGGCGAAATTTTGACAAGAGTGAAAGATTTCTACTCCAAATTATATGAAAGGGATGATACATGCACTCCAGACATCATGAAAGATACCAGCACCAGAGTTCCTCCAGTCCTTCCAGCAGAAGTTGCACATGCAATCAAGAACATGAAGCGGGGAAAAGCTCCAGGAGAAGATGGAATTACTGTAGACATCATACAAGAAGCAAGTGGAGAAATCGAAACAGTACTCGCCCAAATTTTCACTCGATGCCTTAATGAAGGAAAGATTCCTGAGGATTGGAACACCGCTACAATTATCCTGCTACATAAGAAAGGTGACATTGAGGATCTCGGAAACTACAGACCTATCAGCCTCCTATCAGTAGTTTATAAAATCTTCACTAAAGTTCTTTCACACCGTTTGAAGGTAACACTGGACATGGCTCAACCGAGAGAACAAGCTGGATTCAGGAGTGGCTACAGCACAATAGATCATATCCATGTGCTGAGAGAACTAATTGCAAGAGCGAGGGAATATGAACTTCCATTGTGCATGGCTTTTATCGATTATGAAAAAGCCTTTGATTCGGTGAAACCATCAGCAGTTACAATGGCTCTGAAAACCTGCGGTATTGAAGATGCATATATTAATATTATTAATAACATCTATGATAATGCAAGTGCAAAGATTAGGCTGTTTGAAAATACAACACACATAAAAATTGGAAAGGGAGTGAGACAAGGTGACACCATATCTCCGAAGCTCTTTAATGCCACATTATAGGGTGTTTTTCAGTCACTGAGCTGGGAAAACAAGGGGATAAAGATTAATGGAGATTATCTAACCCACCTTCGTTTTGCTGATGACGTAGTCATTTTTGCAACTAGCCCATCAGAGCTGCAGAGTATGATCCAGGAACTTGCTGACAAGAGTAAAGAAGTGGGATTAAAAATGAACTTTCAGAAGACAAAAGTGATGTTCAATGCTTTTACAAGAAATGAAGATTTATCGATTGATGGAGAAAAGCTGGAGATAACAGACACGTACGTTTATCTTGGACAGCAGATATCAAGTGAGGGTCACATTGATGAAAAAATTAATCGGCGTATAAAACTTGCCTGGAGAGCTTTTGGAAGAAACAGCATAATTTTCAAGAGCAATATGCCATTATGTCTTAAAAGAAAAGTGTTTGATCAATGCATCCTTCCAGTGCTTACGTACGGTGCAGAGACGTGAACCTTAACTAAAAGAGACATACAAAGGCTGCAGACAACTCAAAGCAGCATGGAGAGGTGCATGCTTGGTGTAACCAGGAGAGATAAGAAGAGGAACTCGTGGATTAGAAAAATGACAAGAGTGGAAGACATCATGATCAGAGTTAAATCCCTGAAATGGCAATGGGCTGGACATACTGCCAGAAGGACAGATCATCGATGGACAGCCGAAATTTTAGATTGGATTCCAAGTTACAGGAAAAGACCCAGAAGAAGACCACATGGGAGATGGGTGGATGAAATTCGTAAATATGCGGGAGTGACATGGAGGAGACTGGCACAAGACAGACCGTTGTGGAGGAAACTTGGGGAGACCTTCGTCCAGCAGTGGATTGATAATGGTTGACGATGATGATTATGATGATGATATATATAAACATTTAGCACGATAATCGCGCATTGCGGTTTCTCTTCAAAAGCACTTCAACATATAAATGGGGGATTTTAAAGTCTTTGAAATCGTACACTTTTAGAACTTGTGTAAACTGTTAATAGTTTCATTTCTTAATTCCGTTGTCTGAAACCAAACCAGGTTAACGTGTAGATTATGGTGCAAAATTCAGGGACGAAATATTTTAAGAAACTGTGACGTACATCTTATTTGAAATCAAAAACCATGTGAAATAAAAAAAAAAGTTCATTGATAGACTTATTTTTGAAAACGTTTTACGTAAAATTTACCTCTCTATGCGGTACGCCGAAATCCAGTGAGCCGTCCCGGTGGCGCAGTGGTCTAAGGCGATGACCTCTGATCATTCGTCCGAAAGGGGTCCGGGTTCAAATCCCGGTGAGGCATGGATGTTGTGTTTGTCTTACGGCACTGGCTCTCTCCCTTCCCTGGAACCAGTGACCCTAAATTAGGGACGAGCGACTGCTTATAGCCCATTGAGTTGCTCACGGTGATCGTTAAAGCTCGAATCAAAAAAAAAAAAAAAAAAAAAGAAAAGAAATCCAGTGAGCGTTGACGATGACGCTGTGACTGCCCGACGTGAGCCGTGCACTTCGGGCCGGGCAGAAGTACCGGTGATCGATGCACGAAGACGCCACGCGAAATTTATTCATTTATTTTATATATATATATTTTTTTTTTTTTGCTGCAGCACGGACTCTCCTGAGCCAGACGCCATTGCACCTTGATGGTGTCGCTGGCGAAAACAGCTACCTCCGTTACGAAAAATAGTCCCTACTGTTAAGAGCAAAAGGCAAAATAAGGACTTTTCGGAATCCATTTTTCTTCGCTCAGCAGTTTTTTGGACAAAACTGCTATGTAAAACAATTTTTTATAACGTAAGAGATTAATACTTTTCGTGCAGCCACGGCCTCGTCTGAACCAGACGTCGCCGCCCCGGTGGCGCAGTGGTCTAAGGCGTTGACCTCTGATCATTCGTCCGTAAGGGGTCCGGGTTCGAATCCCGGTCAGGCATGGATGTTCTGTTTGTCTTACGGCACTGGCTCTCTCCCTTCCCTGGAACCAGTGACCCTAAATTAGGGATGGGCGACTGCTTATAGCCCATTTGAGTTGCTCACGGTGGTCGTTAAACCTCCAATCAAAAAAAAAAAAAAAAAAAAAAAAAAGAACCAGACGTCATTGCTCCTTGCTGTTGTCGCTGACGGAAACAGCTACCTCCACTACAAAAAATAGAACCTAATGTTAAGAGCTAAAAGCAACACAAGGAGTGTTCAGAAGCCATTTTTCTTTGGTCAACAGTTTCTTTGACGAAATTGGATAAAAAGAAAAGTTTTTAAAACGACAGGGCATTTTCTGAAATAAATTTGATATGAGAAGTTACTCAGTCAAGAGCCTGGTACTTTCGGCTAATGCTGTCGAACTTGGAGAAGAAGGAAGTGGGGCCGTGGGTGGCCTAGTGGACAACGTTCTTGACTGCCACGGAAAGGACCTCAGGTTCGATCCCAGGCAGGTAGGAACGCTCGATCCACTTAATACCCGCCGTGCGTCGGATGGACACGTTAAGCCGTCGGACCCTGGGTTCTCCCCCGTAATCTCCTCCGTGCCACTCCCCTTTCTACTGCGCTTCCGTGCCACTTTCCTATCGGGCAATCTAGCCCAAATCTCCTAGCTTCCAATTTCTAAGGGTTGTTTAAGACCTGGGGTCAGACACTCCCTTCCTAAAATCCTCTACATATGATCAGAGGGAGGAAGTGGTAGCAAACATCTCCCAACACAGCTACAAAAATTTGGAACGGGGTGTGTTAGTTAAGCAGGGAGTAAGGGATAGAGTTCGATTCGAACTCCAGCACACTCCTATCCTAAAACCCCACTACTTCTCTTGAAATGGAACTCTATCTTTGGTTTATTGCAGGGAAGCCGACTTCACCACTTAGTTTATTTGGGGGGGCTCGACCCCCATCTGTTGGTATAGCCAAATTTTTGATAAATTTAAAGCACTAAAATAGACGCAACCTTTTTTTAAAGCATTTTTAAAAATAAGATATTAATGATTGATTGCAGTTATCAAATTTCTTTATTTTTGTTGTATTTTTGTATCTTCTACATTTACTAAAATGTTTGACAGCCTTGAAGGAGGTAGGGATTTTTCTCACCCCTCCCCCTAAAAGTATTCGTATGGGCGCCACTGGGGGTGCGTCTTTTTTTCTTTCTTTTTTTTTTTTTTTGATTCGAGGTTTAACGACCACCGTGAGCAACTCAATGGGCTATAAGCAGTCGCCCGTCCCTAATTTAGGGTCACTGGTTCCAGGGAAGGGAGAGAGCCAGTGCCGTAAGACAAACAGAACATCCAAGCCTCACCGGGATTCGAACCCGGACCCTTTCGGACGAATGATCAGAGGCCAACGCCTTAGACCACTGCGCCACCGGGGCGGCAGGGGTGCGTCAAGTGATCATACGTGGGAGGGACATGTCTCTTCCATTGCCAGGTGGGAAATTTAAAAGAAAAGGGGGAGGAAAAAGATAAAAACTAAGGGATACTTTTTTTTTTTTTGGTTGGAGATTTAACGACCACCGTGAGGAACTCAATGGGCTATAAGCAGTCGCCCGTCCCTAATTTTGGGTTACTGGTTTCAGGGTAGGGAGAGAGCCAGTGCCGTAAAACAAACAGAACATCCAAGCCTCACCGGGATTCGAACCCGGACCCTTTCGGACGAATGATCAGAGGCCATCGTTAGGCCACTGCGCCACCTGGACGACCTACGAGATTCGACGTCTATTTTAAAACACAATTGTAATTCCTCATCACCAAATGTACAAGGGAAAGGGAAACACTCTTTTGGTGAATATTAATATTTAAAAAAATTGAATTCAGCCTGTGTTTTTATAAAAATATCCAGCGATTTTATTTCCAAACGTTTATAAAAAAAAAAAAAAGAGAAATTAAGTGGATTACTTAAACAAAGAACAAGAAGCGGAAATAAATACATAAAGGTGCCAGGAATCATACGCTTCTGTCCTTTTTTTTTTTTTTTTTTTGTAATTGTTTTAAACATTTACGACATATTAGGAGGACATGTCAAACACAATACGGAGATGCAAGTCCGAGGGAAAAAAGTCCGAGTTGGGCGTTTTGATTGTCGTCATGGGCAAACTAATAAGTCGATTTGACATACTGTTTGACTGTTTGGGCGGGAATGGGCGACATACTTTCATTATTTACCAAGTGCAGTGGGATTGCGGGCCAAACCGCCACACAGGAAAACTGCCACACGTTTTTCATTAAGGGACTGGGCACAAACTGCTGTTCCTCCGAGGAACACTTTGAATGTGTGGCAGTTTTCCAAGTTTCCTAATTATTATGTGTTATTACCAAAAATATAAAATAAAGGGAATTTCTGGTCGAATCGGAAGGTTTTCGGCGTTTACAAATACAGTTCAGCAATTTCTCTACGATGGGCATGTGGTAAAGCAGGAAACCTGAGGGGGGGGGGGGATACCAAAATTTAAGATATAAAAATTTTTGGTCCAATCCGGGCATTTTCGGCGTTTACTAACGAAAACTCAAAATTATCTGTGGGCATGTGCTAATGCAGAAAACCTGTCGGGGGAAGGGGGTACACAAAATATAAAATATAGGGAATTTCTGGTCTGATCGGGAGACTTTCTGCGTCTACATGCAGAACTCAACAAATTCTCCAAGCGCATTAGTTAACGCCGGAAGCCTTTCTGCGGGGGGGGAGGGATGTCGAAAATATAAAATATAGAGAATTTCTGGTTCGATTGGAAGATTTTCCGCGTTTACAGACTACAGCTCTAGAAATTCTTTAAATTCCATATTTTTGGCGTTAAGACCGCCCACTCCGCTCTCCCACACACAGGTTTCGTACGGAAGAAGATGCCGGCAGAAGTTTCGTTCAGTTGTAGTTCGTAAACGCTGAAAATATCCCGATTGGACCAGAAATTCTTTGTATTTCATATTTTCGGCATCGCCCTTCCACCCCAGCAGGTTTGCTGAGTAGGCACATGCGCTCGGATAATGTGTCGAGTTGTCGCTTGAAAATGCTGAAAATATCCCAATCAGACGAGAAGTTCTTCATATTTTACACTTTTGGTGCGCCTCCCCCAACCCCTACGGGTCTGCTGAGTAGGAACATGTCCTGAGATAATGTGTCGAGTTGTACGTAGCTTGTAAATGAAAATCGATTGTAAATGCTGAAAATCTCCCGATCGGACCAGAAATACTTTATATTTTACACTTTTGGTACCTCCCCCCCCCCCCCACGGACAGGTTTCCTGAGTCAGCACATGCGCTCAGATAATTTGCAGACTTGTGTAGTTTGAAAAACCTGAAATCTTTTGTTGAGATGTAGATCATAAACATTGTAACGTACCAGGAGATGTGACGTACCTGCCAGAAGGACGCACACGACATAAAGGCAGATAGGAATTAGAATACATGTCCGCGTAGCTTAATTGGTAGAGCAACTTATTCCGGAATGAGTGGACCCGGGTTCGAACCCCGGCGCGGATAAAAATGACGGAGAAAGCCACTTCGTTATAATGGCGCCCGAACTATCCGGATGACCCGACCGTTCAAAATCTCGCATTGGTGTGATGTTATTTCCACACCGCGAGATAGGAAAAATATGAGCAGCACTTCGAAAGAAAAAAAGAAAAATAAGGGGGAGATGATGTAACGTACCAGGAGGTGTGACGTACCTGCCAGAAGGACGCACACGACATAAAGGCAGATAGGAATTAGAATACATGTCCGCGTAGCTTAATTGGTAGAGCAACTTATTCCGGAATGAGTGGACCCGGGTTCGAACCCCGGCGCGGATAAAAATGACGGAGAAATTCACTTCGTTATAACATTTGTTATAAATAATTACATTAATTATCGCAATTAAGAAAGACGAAATTACGGAAACTTTATATGACTCAGATTACCAACCTCTGGGGATCGTGGGCACGGAGCGGTCAAAGACTTAATTTTTATACGGCCCCTTAAAAATTTTGTAGCCAGTTCTTCTACACCCGATTTTAAGGGGTCCGGACAAAAGCCTACCTGGACAATTGCCCACTATGGATGATTTGTAGATGATACGTAACGTCGGAAGACGTTTCCGACCTAATTTAGGAAAACTGATCACATCAATATTCATGGACGTATAAAACCTATACTAATGTACACTGTATTGACCAAAGTCACCGGATAGAAATTCAAAAGCAAATGAACGGTTCTGCTGCGTTGTTAAGATGCGCGGTACAGCTGCAAACGGTATAAAAACAAGCCTGCAGCTGACCGCGAGTATATCGTACTTGAGGTTGAGTGAAAATGTCGTGGCGGGAGAGAACTGACTGAGAAAGGAAAGATTGTTTTAGTGGGTTGTCCATAAGAGAAACCGAGAGGCGTTTAAACATACCAAAGTCAACTGTTTTGGATGTACTGAATAAGTGGAAGACCCATGACGTGCCTGAAGCAGCAAAACGTAAGCAGACACCAGACAGGGCCGTAGCTAGTGGGGGCAGGAGGGGGCTCAACCCCCCTGAAAGCCAAGCAGGGCCCCGCTGTAACATGGACGTTGTTGTAACTTCTATGAGTATTTTCAGTGGTTTATAAAAATTACTCGTGTATTTCATTATAGGTATAACTACTTTTTTTATTCGTGTATTAAACTTTTTTTAAAAAAAGCGAAGTACACGAATAGTTAAAATGAAACAGAACGAACGATGAATGACTCAAAAAATTACTTTTCGGGTGAATCTATAGAAACAGTTGCGAAAATAATTATCAACCACACTTGCTCGTTAGCAGGCGCGCACTAGGCCGCCTGGATACCGGCAGAGCGCGGACTAGGCCACCTGGATACCGGCAGAATTCCCAGTGAGCCACCATATTTTGGGCTGGTAGACCTTGTGCTAACATAAGATTAAAAAAAAAGAACAGTAAATATGTACTTGCTAGAGGTATATAGTATTATGTGTAGCAAGTATGATTCATTTTCTTGTAGGACTTCCGTCCACAGTGAGTAGATTTTAGGTCCCAGCCACCTACAGCGAGTTCGCCTTTGGTGCAGGACACAGAAACGGAAGTAATGAGAGCAAGTCTAGCGGCTTTGACAGAACAGTTTGTAGTGAGATTAGAGTACAGTAGATGGCGCCACCGTACAAACACGATGTTACACATAGAGGGGTGAGAGAATTTCAGGTGGGCATAGGAAAGGATACCCATTTAACCAGTGGGTCCAACCTGGGGGCCGTCACTTAACGTGCTCGTCCGATGCACGGCGATTACTCAGCGATTGTTAGTAAATCACACCGTCTCCGCAAGATCAGCCCAGGAACGAACCTGAGGACCTTGCATTGGTAGTCTGAATTGCTAACCACTCAGCCATTCGCGTCTCAGGTATATATTTACTGGTTTTCGTAGATATTTGTAGCCCCTCGAGGCGGGCTACGAATAACATCATCTGTTTCAACACGGGCGAGCTACAAATAGCAATATCAGTTACTTTTTCTGAGGGCTTCTTTTTGTGCTAAAATACTGAGAGCCTTCCTTTTTTTTTTCTGAGTTTTAGGAAGAGGAATCAGTTTGTTTTGTTCCTGTAATGTCTCCGTGAATCTTGATTGCATGAAAAGGGAATTGATGTGACATTTTGTGGTGGTTTAAGTGCTTTCTAAGAGAGTAATTAGCCACAGGGAAGTAGGGTTGAGGCAGGGGAGAGATATAAGAAATCTCCTACCTGCACACAAACATAGTAAAAGTACCCTCGGGCACATCAAAGGGGCCTATCTTAAGTTCGGAAGACAAAGCAGCAGTGAAACAGATGGGAAAAGCAGAGGGCTGGCTCATACGGCAGATTTCAGTTGTCACCGGAAGTTTCGGCTGGCGACGTAACTGGGATGCATCGCCGAGTGCACGGTGTATGGCCGAGTGTTAGGTATCGCATTTGCTTTGCTCTGTCGGGGAACTCTGGTGATAAACACAACTACTGAGCTGCCGAATACGAAACAATATGGTGAAATGATTTAAAGAAACAAAAGGAGTGAAGCGGAATTTGTCATTGATAGTTTCCTCTTTTATATATATGTGTATTACTTCCATCAAGCGCGATAATAATGCTTTTTTGTTAATAATAAAACCTCGGCTAATGTAATTTTTTGTGAAACGTTTCGGACATTCAGGTGTCCATTTAATTCGACTTTTTACCCTTTACAAGAAGGGGTTACCTGTGTTTTTGTAAGTATGTTTCGAAAGCATTTGTCATTTTCTTTTTTTCAATTTTTGATTTTTCGTATTTTGGTGTTTTACCTTAATTTTTAGTTCTCTGATTTGCTTCATTAAAAGCCGGCGCGAACGATTGCATTTTCCGGCTTTGCTAAAAAAAGCTCTTTAGAATATCCTTTTTTTTCCTGTTTTCAGAAAGTTTAGCCCTTTTTCCGTTATTGACAATTTGGCAATTAAAAAATTTACTTTTTTTTTTTGGAACACATCACATTTCCCGCAGAAAATTGGCTCTTCATTTGATGCAAGTTGAATTGGGGCCACATTTTCTTCAAAATAACCTTTTTTGGGACTAAGATTTTTAAGTCTATCAAAAGCATCATGCAGTATTTTTCTCTTTCTTTATCTTTTACCTTTTGCAGTGACATTTTCAACGTTTGATCTCGGGAAATTGAGTGTTGATATAGGCGACGATTTCAATATCATTTTCATTGGTTAACCAAGCAAGCGATTTATCATATCATCTTTTTTTTTTTTTTTTTTTTTTTGGAGGTTTAACGACCACCGTGAGCAACTCAATGGGCTGCGTAAGACAAACACAACATCCATGCCTGACCGGGATTCGAACCCAGACCAATTACGGACGAATGATCAGAGGCCAGCACCTTAGACCACTGCGCCACCGGGGTGGCGATATCATCTTCGTAATTACTATTTAAAAAGTGCTCACTGCAAATCCTGGCATTTCTCAAATTAAAAGAATCTGCTCTGACCTGTTACGCCGCCCCGGTGGCGCAGTGGTCTAAGCGATGGCCTCTGATCATTCGTCCGAACGGGGTCCGGGTTCGAATCCCGGTGTGACATGGATGTTGTGTTTGTCTTACGGCACTGGCTCTCTCCCTTCCCTGGAACCAGTGACCCTAAATTAGGGACGGGCGACTGCTTATAGCCCATTGAGTTGCTCACGGTGGTCGTTAAAACTCCAATAAAAAAAAAAACACCTGTTACCCAGTTTCTTGTAACAACTGGGTCGTTTCGAGGGGAACAGTGAAAAATTATGTTTTTCCCATTCGTATTCCTGCAGGTAATTCGGCACGTAGCAACAACGTAGGAAGCCATTGTACGAAAACGATGTACTAAAGAAATTAACGAAAAAAAATTCGTTGTCAGAAATACAACGAAATAAACAGCACATAACTAATGCGAATGCAACAAACGTAGTTTAACAGCATTCTTTTTTTTTTTTTTTTGATTGATGGTTTAACGACCACCGCGAGCAACTCAATGGGTTATAAGCAGTCGCCCGTCCCTAATTTAGGGTCACTGGTTCCAGGGAAGGGAGAGAGCCAGTGCCGTAAGACAAACACAACATCCATGCCTCACCGGGATTCGAACCCGGACCCCTTTCGGACGAATGATCAGTGGCCATCGCTTAGAGCACTGCGCCACCGGGGCGGCTTAACAGCATTCACAGAGCGCTTTACACAGCGCACTGACAAGTGACATGCATCCCCGTGACGTCACTGAGCGGCGCAGGCGAGGACCTTTTTTCAAAGACTGTCAGAGCAGATTCATTTTTTGGTCGTGGCAAATTGACAATGTACCAAGTCATTATTATATTGTTCTGCTGGTGCTTGGATTTTCCAGAGAATTTCATTTCACGTGAGCTACATCTTTCTAGAAAGACGATTATTGATTGGTGCAATTTCATACGTGAAGATTGCAAGAAATTCCTTCGGAGAAGAGCTCCTGAGATTGGAAGTTTCGATCCCACTTCTGGAATGCCCATTGTTGTCGAAATTGACGAAAGTTAGTTTTTTCATCGGAAGTATCATGTCGGGCATCACGGAGAAGGGAACTGGATGTTCGGAGGTATTGAAAGAGGAACAGGCAATTGATTTGTTACCAAGATACGAAATCGCCGAGCTTCCACTTTACAGCATTTGATTCTGAAGCATACACAGTGCGTCAAAGAATGTTTAAGACTGGGTCTGTAAAATGAAATAGAAAGAAGAAATTATAATTTGTTTTGGTTTGTTATTCAAAATAAGTCCCTCCAGCTTCAATACACTTGTTACAGCGATTTAATAATGATTCGAATGCCTGTTCCAGTTCACTTTGCGGAATTGCCTCCAAAGCACGCGTCGAAGCTGTTTGTATGGTCGAAATATCATAAAAATAACACCCTTTTAACGTCATTTTAAGTTTTGGGAATAAAGAAAAGTCGCAGGGTGCGAAATCAGGCGAATACGGTGGATGATTCAACACACAGACGTTATTTCACGCCAAAACTCTACGAACAAGAAGTAAGGAGTGACTGGGTGCATTATCGTGCAACAAACACCAACTGTTTTCACCTCGATATTCTGGATGAATGCGACAAATTCTTCCCATCAAACGCATCAAAACATTTAAATAAAACTCACCAGTAATTTTTTGTCCACTTGGAACAAATTCTTTGTGGATAATACCCTTACGATCGAAGAATGCTATGAGCATTGTTTTGATTTTCGATGGAACTTTTCTTGTTTTTTTTTTTGGCTTGTGGCTAGTTTTTTGACTTCCATTCCGCACTTTGTCGCTTTGTTTTAGGATCATATTGAAAACACCATGTTTCATCACCAGTAACAATCGATCTTAAGAAGTTTGGATCATTTTCAGCGGCTGAAATGATGTCTCTGCAATGTGCACTTCTCCTTGATTGTTGTTCATTGGTTAACGTGTGTGGACCAAATTTAGCACAGGCTTTTGTTTTGCCCAAATCTTCATGCAGGATGGTTCGAATCGTTTCTTTCTTGATGTTTAAAGACTCTTCCATCATTCTTAGTGACGCACATCTATTGTTTGCCACGAAATCACGCACTTTTTCAATAATCTCAGGTGTCCTAGATGAAGTTGGTCTTCCGGTATGCTTATCATCTTCTAGCGTCTCTCTTCCGTCCAAAAAACGTTTGTGCCGCTGGAAAACATTTGATCTACTTAAACAAAACTCACCGTAAACTTGTTTCATCATTTGGTACTTTTCCGAGGCACTTTTACCAAGTTTTGCGTTAAATTTAATAACAGCCCTTTGTTCCATTTTAATAATTCAACATGAAAATTTTTTTACTTCCCTAATGAACCCCCGTTTCGTTTGAGTTACTTTAACAACTGCGCAGTACTTTTGGCAGAAAGCAAGCAGATGGTCACGGTTTATAACGCATTCGCGATTACACTGGTGGCGCCACCGTAGGCAAAGAATATCTAACTGATAAGAAGGTAAGGCTCAGCCGGTCAGCGAGACGTAACTAGCGCCACTATATTATGCGGCAAAGAATTACTACACAGAAGCCAACATTACAGGCTGATGCCGCAGGATGCCGAGCAGACTGAGTTAGACTGAGCATGCGTGTTTGTGTTCAAAGAATATAAACGCTTGTTTGTGTTGGCGTTTTGTTCAAAGGTTTTGTTGTTCTCATCTAGATCTGCGTTTATATTACAGCCATGAAATACACCCACTCCATTCCGATGAATAACAATTCATGGAATGGAGTGGATGAATAACAAGAACAAATTTGAAACCGTTTGAAACAAATATCCTGGAAAACCATTAAAACAACGTTTGCTGAAAAAAAGCTATCTTTACGTTAAAAAAATTAATTTATCAATTATATGAAACTGACTTTTATGCAAAATACCTCGTAATATTGTAAAATGAAAGAGGGAAGCATTCGATTACACAATGCATACCAAACAGACAGCTTTAAGCATACACTCAATCGTGGCGAGTTAGTCCGGTCGGTAGAGAGCTGACTGAGTTAGACTGAGCATGCGTGTTTGTGTTCAAAGAATATAAACGCTTGTTTGTGTTCTTCCCATCAAACGCATCAAAACATTTAAATAAAACTCACCAGTAATTTTTTGTCCACTTGGAACAAATTCTTTGTGGATAATACCCTTACTATCGAAGAATGCAATGAGCATTGTTTTGATTTTCGATGGAACTTTTCTTGTTTTTTTTGGCTTGTGGCGAGTTTTTTGACTTCCATTCCGCACTTTGTCGCTTTGTTTTAGGATCATATTGAAAACACCATGTTTCATCACCAGTAACAATCGATCTTAAGAAGTTTGGATCATTTTCAGCGGCTGAAATGATGTCTCTGCAATGTGCACTTCTCCTTGATTGTTGTTCATTGGTTAACGTGTGTGGACCAAATTTAGCACAGGCTTTTGTTTTGCCCAAATCTTCATGCAGGATGGTTCGAATCGTTTCTTTCTTGATGTTTAAAGACTCTTCCATCATTCTTAGTGACGCACATCTATTGTTTGCCACGAAATCACGCACTTTTTCAATAATCTCAGGTGTCCTAGATGAAGTTGGTCTTCCGGTATGCTTATCATCTTCTAGCGTCTCTCTTCCGTCCAAAAAACGTTTGTGCCGCTGGAAAACATTTGATCTACTTAAACAAAACTCACCGTAAACTTGTTTCATCATTTGGTACTTTTCCGAGGCACTTTTACCAAGTTTTGCGTTAAATTTAATAACAGCCCTTTGTTCCATTTTAATAATTCAACATGAAAATTTTTTTACTTCCCTAATGAACCCCCGTTTCGTTTGAGTTACTTTAACAACTGCGCAGTACTTTTGGCAGAAAGCAAGCAGATGGTCACGGTTTATAACCCATTCGCGATTACACTGGTGGCGCCACCGTCGGCAAAGAATATCTAACTGATAAGAAGGTAAGGCTCAGCGAGACGTAACTAGCGCCACTATATTATGCGGCAAAGAATTACTACACAGAAGCCAACATTACAGGCTGATGCCGCAGGATGCCGAGCAGACTGAGTTAGACTGAGCATGCGTGTTTGTGTTCAAAGAATATAAACGCTTGTTTGTGTTGGCGTTTTGTTCAAAGGTTTTGTTGTTCTCATCTAGATCTGCGTTTATATTACAGCCATGAAATACACCCACTCCATTCCGATGAATAACAATTCATGGAATGGAGTGGATGAATAACAAGAACAAATTTGAAACCGTTTGAAACAAATATCCTGGAAAACCATTAAAACAACGTTTGCTGAAAAAAGGCTATCGTTACGTTGAAAAAATTAATTTATCAATTATATGAAACTGACTTTTATGAAAAATACCTCGTAATATTGTAAAATGAAAGAGGGAAGCATTCGATTACACAATGCATACCAAACAGACAGCTTTAAGCATACAGTCAGTCGTGGCGAGTTAGTCCGGTCGGTAGAGAGCTCAGCTATCCCGCCAGCAACCCTGGTTCGAACCTACTCAGATACGAGCGGATGTTTTTCCGATCTGTTGAGAAAATTTCTCCAGCGCAGTGCGTTTAATTTACAAACTTCGGAAGGGTAGAAAAAAAAATTGTAGCTTTGGGAAACTGCGGTTGTCTTTGCTTTTTTTATTATGGCTGCTACTGGGAAACCAGCCTCAGCATTTTTGACATTTAAGGTATATTGTAAATATGAAATTCATGCCAAGCAACCTGGTACTACGTTGCTTAAAGTGAGAATAAAACTGCTAAAATTTCCTTAAAATAATATTAATTGCTAATGTATATATTTGTTTCACCAAAAGAAGGGACAGGAGGGATACTCAGAAAAGAACAACAAAAAAAAAAAATGCTTTAGTAGACCCAATGAGACCGAAGGAAACAGTCGCAGATCAAAGCTTAGCTTCCTTTCCGTGAAATAGGCTTCCCGTCCCGTGTCTCCTACGCTTTTTGCGCCTGAATGTTAACTTTCCGGCAGAGCATCTGCTGCCGCATTACATGGTGGCGCTGCTGTCGCCTGTTTTACATTATCTCTACGAGAGTTGAGCTTCTTCACACATGGTGGCGCTGCTGTCGCCTGTTTTACATTATCTCTACGAGAGTTGAGCTTCTTCACGCGAAGCGTTTATATTCTTTGCCGTAGGCTGAAATCTAGCGCCAGTCTTAAAAATTCTTTGATGCACTATGCTGTGTATATTACCTGGAGCTGGAACACATATTGTTTCAGATGGCTGGTCCGGGTATGATGAAGTCAGAAATTAAAAAAAAGGACATATACACCCATGCAGTTGTAAACATTTTGTGCATGCTGATGATCCCAACATTCATACGCAAAACATCGAAAATCTTTGGATGCTTGTAAAACGGAAATTCAAACGACAGTTTGGTACAAGCAGAGAACTCTTTCCCACATACCTGTATGAGTTCATGTTCAGGAGGTTGTATCCAAGAGATGAGGTTTTTGGAAATCTAATCTTTGGCCTTTTGGAAATTTACCTTGAACAGAACTAGCTAAACCAGCCCTACAAGGGCACACAAAGTATCTATGTACTGCATCTCGAGTCAAACGCATATCAATCGGTGTGGAAATCATATTCTTCCATATCCGGCCTGTGAAGTTGAACCCAAACCCATCAGTATGTTATTCTTTTTATTTCATTTCATTTTATTTATTTATTTGTTTATGCTGTTACATAACATTAGAATATTACAGTAAATTATACATACAATGGCTGTTAAACAGCAAAGGGAACTAGAAAAAATGCCTCTTAGGAGCCCATAGCCCTTAGTTCACTCCAAATTATGAGACAAGTGAGTTTGGCCTTATCATGAATTGTTTTTAGTAAATAATTAGTATTACTATTTGGATGTGACAGACGAAGGAATCTTTTAGTTTTTAACTCGGTAGGCGTTTTTTAAGGGTATCGTTCACTTGATCAAAACGTCACTTGACCGAAAATCACTGATCGAAAGTGCTTTTTTACAAGAAATGAATATTTAGATTTTATATTTAACGATTAATAGGAAAAATGTAGGGGTACCGATACCTAAATTAGGCAACAGATATTAAGCGATGGCCACATTGCCACATTTATGAAAAAATAATCGACCTATAAAACTTTGTCTGATGCATACTTTCTTAAAAAGAAACTGGTTAATCAGTGCATCCTTCCAGTTCTTACGCATGGAGCACAGACATGGACCTCAACTAAAATAGACATACAGATGTTGCAGACAACTGAAAGAAGCATGTAGAGATGCATGTTTGATGTTACCAGGAAAGATGCAAATAGAAACTCGTGGATCGAGAAAATGACAAGGGTGGAAGACATTATGATCAGAATTCCTGAAATTGCAATGAGATGGACATATTGCTAGAAGAAAGAGCAACTGATGGATAGTTGAAATATTGAACTGGATAGCAAGGGAAAAAACAATACCCAGAAGATGACAAGGGGAAGATAGGTGCATGAAATTTGAAAGCATGAAAGAAACTGACTCAATGCAGACTGTTGTGGAAGAAGAAACTTGGAGACCCTCATCCAGCAGTGGATTGGTAGTGGTTGCAAATTTTATATACATGCATATACGTATCATCATCATTGTCAACCATTATCAATCCACTGCCGGATGAAGGTCTTCCCAAGTTTCTTCCACAACAGTCTGTCTTGTGCCAGTCTCCTCCATGTTACTCCCGTATACTTTCGAATTTCATCCACCCATCTCCCACGTGGTCTTCTTCTGGGTCTTTTCCTGTCCCTTGGAATCCAATCTAAAATTTCGGCTGTCCATCGATGGTCTGGCATTATGCTCATCCCATTGCCATTTCAGGGATCTCTGATCATGATGTCTTCCACTCTTGTCATTTTTCAGATCCACGAGTTCCTCTTCTTATCTCTCCTGGTTACATCAAGCATGCACCTCTCCATGCTTCTTTGAGTTGTATGCAGTCTTTGTATGTCTCTTTTAGTTAAGGTCCACGTCTCTGCACCATACGTAGGCGAATGAAGGATGCATTGATCAAACACTTTCTTTTAAGACATAATGGCATATTGCTCTTGAAAATTATGCTCTTTTTTCTAAAAGCTCCCCAGGCAAGTTTTGTACGCCGATTAATTTCTTCATCAATGTGACCCTCACTTGATATCTGCTGTCCAAGATAAACATACGTATCTGTTATCTCCAGTTTTTCTCCATCAATCGATAAATCTTCATTTCTTGTAAAAGCATTGAACATCACTTTTGTCTTCTGAAAGTTCATTTTTAATCCCACTTCTTTACTCTTGTCAGCAAGTTCCTGGATCATACTCTGCAGCTCTGATGGGATAGTTGCAAAAATGACTACTTCATCAGCAAAATGAAGGTGGGTTAGATAATCTCCATTAATCTTTATCCCTTTGTTTTCCCAGTTCAGTGATTGAAAGATATTTTCCAATGTGGCATTAAAGAGCTTGGGAGATATGGTGTCACCTTGTCTCACTCCCTTTCCAATTTTTGTGTGTTGTATTTTCAAACAGCTGAATCTTTGCACTTACATTTTCATAGATGTTATTAATAATATTAATGTATGAATCTTCAATACCGCAGGATTTCAGAGCCCTTGTAACTGCTGATGGTTTCACCGAATCAAAGGCTTTTTCATAATCGATAAAAGCCATGCACAATGGAAGTTTATATTCCCTCGCTCTTTCAATTAGTTCTCTCAGTACGTGGATATGATCTATTGTGCTGTAGCCACTCCTGAATCCAGCTTGTTCTCTCGGTTGAGCCATGTCCAGTGTCACCTTCAAGCGGTGTGAAGTGAAAGAACTTTAGTGAAGATTTTATAAACCACTGATAGGAGACTGATAGGTCTGTAGTTCCTGAGATCCTCAGTGCCACCTTTTTTATGTAGCAAGATCATTGTAGCGTTGTTCCAATCCTCAGGAATCTTACCTTCATTAAGGCATCGAGTGAAAATTTGGGCGAGTACTGTTTCGATTTCTCCACTTGCTTCTTGTATGATGTCTACAGTAATTCCATCTTCTCCTGGAGCTTTTCCCAGCTTCATGTTCTTGATTGCATGTGCAACTTCTGCTGGGAGGACTGGAAGAACTCTGGTACTGGTACCTTTCATGATGTCTGGAGTACATGTATCACCCCTTTCATATAATTTGGAGTAGAAATCTTTCACTCTTGTCAAAATTTCGCCTTTATTTCTTGTTACAGAACCATCTTCTTTTCTCAGTGCCATAATCTGTTTTCTTCCCTTACTGAGATGTCCCTTTGCTATCTTTAGGCTTTGGTTGTTTTCAATTGATTTCCTTACTAGTTCACAGTTGAATTTCCTTACGTCTTCAGTGATACTTTTTCGTACTGTCTTCTATATATTCCACTTTGGAAGTCACATCTTCTTTAGTTGTCCTCATCACTCTTCTTTTTTGCATCAACATTTTGGTTTTTCCTGATAATTTGTTCACATGCAACTTGTTCTTAGACCCAGCTAATTTTGTTGCTGTTTCCATAAGAGCTTTGGTAATTTTACTGTTAACTTCAGAAATATCCACTTCTTCCGATGTTAGGCCTTCTAAAGCAGAGAATCTATTCTTCAGTTCCAACTTGAAGGTATTATGGTGTTTTTTAAGGTTGGTTAGGTCAATATATTTTGTTTGTCTTATGAGCTTGCCACGTTCGAGTTTAGTGTTGAGGTGCATCTTACATCTCACTAATCTATGGGCACTACCTGTGTTGAAGCTGTTTAGCACACTGCAGTCTTCTATGACAAATTTTTTTGTTACACATAATAAAATCAATTTCACTTGTCCCATTTGGATGTCCATTTCCTGTGTGGCTTTTTCTTGAAAAAGGAGTTCAAGATGAAAAACCCTTCTGCCTCTGCAAACTCTACGAGAGTATTTCCACGCTGGTTTCTGTTGCCGTGACCGAATTTACCTACTGAAGTTTCATTCTGTTGCCGTGACCGAATTTACCTACTGAAGTTTCATTCTGTTGCCGTTGCCCTATTTTTGCATTGAAATCTCCCATAATTATTTTCAAGTGCTGCTTACCTTTATTATTTAGATGACAAATTTCCTCATAAAATTCTTCAATTTCTTCTTCAGGATGACTTGTGGTGGGTGCATAAGTTTGAATAATCTGAGCTTGGTATCTTTTCGAGAGTTGGATAACAAGTCGTGCAGCTCTGTCAGAGGAACTTTCAACTTCTGCAACTTTATCCTTCAGTTTCTTGTTTATTATAAATCCAACACCACTAGTTCTGCCAGTATCTGTCCCACGATAGTAGAAGAAATGTCCACTTTTCAGTTCGATGAGATCTTCTCCTTACCTCACTTAGCCCCACGATGTCCCACTTGATCCTTTGTAGTTCCTCTTCCAATTCAAGATGCCTTGAATCAGAAGATAGGGAGCGTCCATTATACGCAGCCAAGGTCAGCATCAGATGGCAGCCTAGTCCGGTCCTCCGGGGATTCTTAGCACCCTCTGCCTTCATGTCGCACTGGCCGCTGCCTTGGCCAGGTACATTCCAGTTGCCGGAGACTGAGGGCCAAGATTTAAGTTGTGGAGTCATTTTGGAGGGGTTTGGCCATAACTCACCACGCTGGCCAAGCGGGTTGGTGAGTGTGGGATAGCATTTCCTCTAATCCTGATGGTATAGTTATACCGCTATTGGCGGTCGTCAGAGCCTCTTTAGTGGGAACAGGATGTACCACGAGAAGGCGGGGTTGACATTTGTCAAGGAGAGGCTGTGATGTTACGCATCACCTGACCTTACATCCCTATATACAAGTATATAAGGACAAAAATTAAAAAAATTAAATGCGTGTGGCAGTGGCAGCGGAGTCGGAGACACACACGACTTGATATCGACCACTGCAACTTGGATTGCCATGAAAAACATTTTGTGGTATTTTGAAGGGTCTGCCAGAATTTTGCGATGAGTTGTTATTGCGATACTTACCGGCATTCTCTTTAATAAAAACGGAGTGTAAACATATTCAATCCAGTTTTAATTTTGAAGCCATGAAAACAATTTAGTGTAGAAAAATTTGTTTTTGAAAATTTACCAGATTCATAAATTTTCTAAACAATGATATCTGGTTAAGTGTTCTTTTCAAAGTAATTAAGTATAATGCACTACCTCAATTGAAATGCGTAGCTTATTTTTGGAATGGAGGGGGGATGCAGCAGAAAAATAAAATGTACCCAGTGGAGTGACTTCAATGATTTGTGGTGAAAAAAAATTTACGTGAGTTTAAAAGCGAAAATTTAGCTGTGCTTGGTAAGTGAAGAAATCAATTTTGTGCAAGTATTTCGCTGCAGAAATTAGTCTCTCTCTCTCTCTCTCTCTTTTTTTTTTTTTTTCAATTTATCCAATACTGAACTCTATTCTTAATCACAATTTGTTCACATGCCCATTTTGACCAGAAGAGAAAATATAAGTAAAACTTTTTGCAAAAGTCCCGGCAACTGAGTATTTGTTATTAGCTAACACAAATGTTCTACATTTCGATGGGAGTAACATTTTTATTAGAATTATTACGTTGAATAAAAGCAGGAACTTTGGCCAAGGTTCCATCTTCGGCCTGCTCGATAGATGGCGCCACGGTATGTCCCTTAGTGGATCTTTTATTTTAACGTAACACTGCAAGAAATATAGATATTTTTCATTATATCAAAGGTATCTGAGACTTAGATTGCAATAGAATCAGGTAAAAGATATGATATGCTTGTGAAAGTTGTCACAAATATTCTAGGCAGCAGGGTTTAGATGAACATCGTAGAATAAAAGGTCATTACGTAAGTAGACTTACCAATCTCGTCCCAGGTACATCTTTTCAATGCATAGTTTGTTAGAAATCATTTACCCTTAAGTCATCATATCTGAGGCATTGCAAAACATTTTCTCATTTTTCTTGCAGTGTTATGTTAAAATAAAAGATCCACTAAGGGACATACAGTGGCGCCATCTATCGAGCAGGCCGAAGACGGAACCTTAGCCGGAACTTCAGCTCCCAGTGGTGTTATGCAGGGAAAACTTCCAGTTGAGTTCAGAAAACTTCTCTCTCTTGGTATGGCATGATAAAAAAGCTGCTTGAGGGGGTGGGGGGCTGCAGCCCCACAGCAGGAGCTGCCCCTGATTTTAGAGTAACTGTTGTTAGTCCTGTGTAGAATATCAAATTAAAGATTATTAATAATGTTTTCATTATAATTTTGGCAACATGTTTTATTTTAGTAGGGTGAATGTCATGATGGCCAGGACCGGTATTTGTTTTAAAATGAGCAAAAGTGCTCAACATATAATTTCTGTAAGAAAAAAGGAATTAGAAAGGTGCGCTTTATTCATATATTGTATATGTGAAGTCTTTCTAGCTGAATAATTTTGTTGAAAGATAAGGGGAAATAGCTGAGAAGTGATAGTTAAGATGGGTTATAATATCTTGTGTTTCTGTTAGTTTTGTTTGCATGTTGTCGTATAGATAGTCACGAGTTGTTGCCCCAGACGGATTACCAAGTAAAATATGTAAGTGTTTCCAGGTCAATTTAGAAAAATTTTGAGCGAATACATGTGCATAATATTTTCTTTTTACTGTTCAGATATTATAATTTAAAGAATTTCAGAAGGTTTTGAATTTGTTAAATCACTTTGTAATTTTGGTATTATAAATTTTGAAAATCATCTATTTCTCTTGTTTATTTGATTTAAGAGATGCGAAGTAACCCAAGGTTTGCAAAATTTCTTTCTCCATCTTGTATTATATGAAATAATCGGGAAGACTTTATCATAGATTTCTTTTCAAGTTGTGTGAAACCCATTCATTGTAAACTAAGTTTGGAAATTCATACATTACAAGTTCTTCCCATGTTAAAGCACTTAAAAGTGTTTTAAATTTATCAAGATTTAATTTATTTTCGACTTGACTTTTATAAAGCATAGGTGGGGTTTTAAATTGATTTATCTTCCAGTATATTGAAAATATTGATAAATGATCACTGATATCATGTTGAAATATTCCTGTTGCTATATGTTGAATTGGAGCATTTGTTATAGATAAGTCCATTGCAGCATTAATGTTGAAAGTGATTCTAGTTGAGGAAGTAATCGTATTCACAAAGCCAGATGTTGGTTAAATTGTTTAGTTATTGAGTTATTGCAAGAAATATCAGTATTAAAATTTCAGGTAGATGTGTCTATGTATTGTCCTGGACCAGAAATGCATGTGTTATATAACTTGCAATTTGTACATCTCTTGTGACATCAACAAATGTAGTCTGTGCTTTAAATTTCCCAATAGCAAACTCTTTGAAGGTAAGAGTGCTAGTTCAGTCTGCACCGAAAACTTCCTCTGCAGTGTCATCGGATGGAATTCAAGCTAAACAACTAAATACGTGCCCTGAATTTGAATCACACACAAGAAAGTAAAAGTTTCATATCCTGTGCAGTGAAGTAAGTGCATGTACTTAAAGCTGGAAAAACCTTTAGACCTCCAAAAATTGATTCCAAGGATTCTAACTATATGCAGTAGTGTAAGAAAACTAACTTCCTAGTTTCTTGTTTCAGAAGCTGGTTTTGAATTGAATTAGTAAAAATATAATACATGCAGCAGCACCTGCTTGTGGAGAAAGCTCACAGGAAAATGTGCTGTCTTCCTTGAATCCAGAGCCCCAAAGGCTTGAACAAGATTCCAGTGGTGTGATTTTGCCAAACAAAAAGCCCTGTACCACCTTTTTTTAAGTGTTCTACCTCTATATCTAGAAGTGATAATTCATAAAATAAATGCTAATAAACACATTAGTGGTTAATGTGCTTGTGTCTCTGTGGTGAAGAAAAATGACAATATGGGGGTCCTAAAAATGCTCTCTTTCTATAGAACTATTGAGAAAGCAGGTGCTATCAATTTAAGTGAGCAGGAGGGGCTCACAAACGGATGCTATAGCACACTTTATATACTCTCCAAGCTAGCTCATGACACGTGCCTTCTTTCATTGGCTACGCGCTGTTGACGTCAAAAGTATATAGGAGGTGATCACAATAATGTGACTGGATTGTGTATTTCACAATGCAGGAACAAGAGGAACTCTTAAGAGATTGTACAGATTTACATTATTTAGTACCTGTGTATGAAATAATTATTTGTTCATTATAATGTACAAATAACTAAGAAATCTGAAGCGAAAAAAAAGTCTGAAGGCAAAGTATTTACAAATATTTAAGAAATCCGAAGCCAAAAATGGCTAAAAACGAGGGGCATAATAATATTATCAGGGGACCCTGGGCCTGCTCATCTTGGGGAGGGGAGGGGGGGGCTTTTCACACTGATTTTAAATTTCCTAAGTTCTGCGATAAGAAAAACATGTTGCTTTAAAAAACGAAAATATGTTGATAAAAGTAAACTCCAAAAAAGAAATAAGAACAAAATTTAAATTTAACACGACATCTCTGCCAACTGAAATTGAAGTTAACATTTTCAAGCATAATAATAGCGTTATATCGAAATCAAACCAACAGAAAAATTTTTCTAAAGCTAAGTGTCAGTGCCCACTGATAGCACATCGAAGTAACAAGAAAAACCTATAAATAAAAAATATGAACATATCATAATTACAATGATATGTTCCAGGAGCGTGTACAGATTTTTTTTTTTTCTGGAGGGGGACGAAAACTGGAAGTTTTTTTTAAGTTTAAAAAAAAAAAATATGTAATGAAAGTTGACACATTTTAATTAAAGCATATTTTAAGTAGTCACATGGGGGGGGGCAATCCGCTGAAAGTGTTTCACATTGGCCCCTCTCTAAATACGCCCTTGGTATGATCATATTTATTGAACATACCAAGGGCTATCATTGTATTCTTAATTTACAGATTTTTATTGGAAAAACTGGAATTTCGGGTCCTGGCTGTTCTGGTTATGTATTGCTTTATTTTTGCCCACCCATTTAGACACCACTGCCGAAGACAGAAAATATGCAGAACATCGATGGTTCTCTTTGTTTTACAAATTCCTGAAATGTATCACTGAAAAATTGCAAATATTATAAGGTAAAAAAAGCAGGCTCTTCCACTGCTTGTGAAAGCAGAGCCACCCTGTACTGCTGCATGTGTGTCACGGCTGCGCTGCGTATGCCCCTGCGCTCACCGCAGTTAGCCAAGCTGGAGGTCGCGCTGCACGGCTAAGCCTAACCTGTTTTGTGGGGATGCTTCCGCTGAGACCACGGGCAGCCGTGGCAGATGCTCTAGCGGCAGTCGCAGCGTCATCGTCGCCGCTGACTGGATTTCGGCGTACCGCATAGAGAGGTAAATTTTACGTAAAACTTTTTCAAAAATAAGTCTATCAATGAACTTTTTTTTTATTTTACATCATTTTTGATTTCAAATAAGATGTACGCCACAGTTTTTGAAATTTTTCGTCCCTGAATTTTGCACCATAATCTACACGTTAACCCCAAACCAAACGTTAAAAAACACATTAAATTGAAATCAATTGAAACCAGTTGCACATAGAAAGTTACAACACATCATTTATTTTACTTATAGGCTGTGCTACCAGGAGGGAAAACTTTAAAATTGCACTTGGTTTTACATGTTTTTGAGCAATAATTAATATGGAAAACTTATAAACTTGCATTTTTTTCCTGAATAATTTTGATGTCCATCTGCTTTTCTGACTTCTTTTAAGTTGTGTGCAGCCCACGGAAATATATATTTCTTATTATTCACTATACTCTTAACCGAACTGTTCATGTTACCTAACATGCTAGTTATTTCTGAAACTTACTCTTTCAATTTTTAGTTACAGCCATGCATCAGTTTATTTTTAAAGCAATAGACGACACAGGTTGCATAACATGGGTGTTGGCATTTAATCCCAAAACTGCATATTTTTTGCTGTACTTGGGGCTATATATAAATAAAGTTACTGTAGTCCACTCTATCAAATTTGCTAGGGTATCCATAATCACTGCCATGGCTTTAGTGAAGTAAATACGTGAGGCATTTATTCAGTAACTAAGATGGGGAGACGAGAACACACCCCTACACCTCTGCATATCTTATGAGGAACCTTATGAGTCTCACCAACCCGTTCTCCAGCTGGTAATGAAACTGTGAGGTGGATGGGGGAAAACCTTTTACCCATTTCTGATACCACAAAAACAATAAATTTATAAGAGGGGAAATGCGAGAGGCTTATTAATGTCACAACATTAAAAAAGTTTTTTAATCACATCATGACATTAAAAAAAAGTAATTATAAGAGAATATGCAACTATTAGATTGCACCACGCAGCTAAACAAGCCACCCAGAAAATGATATGAATGAATGTACGCTCAAACCTAACAAAACTTATATTGCACAAAAATCAGTAAATGCAGGCATGATGGACATGTTGATTTATATGAAACTTTTTGTTTTGTAAATGCTTCTTACCCTATCATCATCATCATTGTCAACCATTATCAATCCACTGCTGGACAAAGGTCTCCCCAAGTTTCCTCCACAACGGTCTGTCTTGTGCCAGTCTCCTCCATGTCACCCCTGCATACTTTCTAATTTCATCCACTCATCTCCCACGTGGTCTTCTTCTGGGTCTTTTCCTGTCCCTTGGAATCCAATCTAAAATTTCGGCTGTCCATCGATGGTCTGTCCTTCTGGCAGTATGCCCAGCCCATTGCCATATACGAGTATGTATATATCATCATCAACCATTACCACTCCACTGCTGGATGAAGCTTTCCCCAAGTTTCTACCACAATTTTCAGTTGTAAGCTAGTCTCCTCCATGTTACTAAGGCAAGTTTTCAAATTTTATCCACCCAACTCTCACGCAGTCTTCTACTTGGTCTTTTTCTGTCCCTTGGTGTCCAGTCTAATATTTCAGCTGTCCAATGGCGGTCAGTTCTATAAATGTGTCCCATCCATTGTCACTTTATAGACTTTACTTTGATCTTCATGTTTTGGATTCATGAGTTCCTGGTTATGCCAAGCATGCTGCTCTCCATGCCTCTTGGAGTTGTTTACATCATCTGTACATCCTTTTTAGTTAAGGTCCATGTCACTGGTCCACAAGTAAGAACTAGAGGCATGAATTTATTAAACATTCTCTTAAGACATAATGGAAAATTGCTGTATACTGTACTTAATCTTTTTTTTTTTTTTAATGAGAAGAATAACTTCAGGGAAAAGTCAGTTTGACAAATTTGGGATTTATTTTTTTTACTAATTATCAGGAGCCTATTCGTGGAATAACATATATAGTACTGGTACATATTGATTCAGTGTATATTGATATGGAACAGATAAATGTAAATTCTGTATTTGAAATATTGTACGGTATGAAAGTGAAAATGTGTAGTAAATTAATACATTCATACTTACCTTCTTTAATAACTGTTATATAGGTTAGTTTTGTATGGAGTGCACATGTGGTTAAAAATCATAGTTTATTATGATTTTCAGGATACATTACCTGTTGTATATTTATATTTAATAGTGTTTCAGTTATAGTTTTAGACAAACTTGAGAAAACAACAATATTTCACCAGATCTTAGGATCAGTTCTTTTTTCCCCTCCCAAGGTTCACCTGCTTTAAATTAATGTGGAACACATTTAAACCGTGTATCGTGTGTATTATTACTATTATTTTTTTGTGTGATAGCATTTTGTTTGTTGGCACTGGTAAATGTAGACGAGGTACACATTGGTATAATATATATATTTTTAATGCAATACTACAATGGGGGAATACACAGAATAAATTACACTCCAAACACATGAGCTGCACCATTATTAATGGTAAAACCAATGTAAAATTATTAAAAAAAAAACTGGTCATTGTTTGAAGGATTATATATTATTTGTCCATTCTGGTATAATTTTGTCCATAATAATGAAAATCATGATAGTAAAAAAAAAATGCTCTTTTTAATTAATGTGTTGTGTGTTTTTTTAGAAACACATAAATCTAGGGACTCTGCATTAATGTGATAAATCGCACCGAAAGCATCGACATATCTTAATACCGTTGATAATTGACTTTCATTTGTGTATATTTAATTTACTTTTATTTCTGCATTCTTTGGGCTTCGCAGCTAGCCTTGAATATACGCCACCCATAGCTAATATATGCCACAGTTATTATTTCCGAGAAATTTGTCAGAATATTTTTAAAAATTCAATTTATCTTACTCGAAAGTATTCCAGTTTGACGCTAGATGGCGCGATAAGTTAGCTTAGCAGTGTTTCTATCTGGAAAAGACGAAATATCTCGTTTCTGTCTGATATTTCTAATTATCTGAGCCAAGTAGAAATCAATAAATAGGGGCAAAGGTGAGATTGGAATCTTTTCTTCTGTACATCATTTTGAATCCTATTGTACGTTCATTTTTTGAAGAGAAAATTTGTACATTAGCAGAGAACCCCTGAATATGAGCTGCAAAAACTCCACCTACTTACTAAGCTCCACCCTAAATAATGTCATTGATTAAAACGCACATCGTGTATTTTGTCTTTTCATTCTCACTGTGTTTCTTGACTTCATTCAGAGCGTTTACTGAAAAGTTCTTATCAGAACTCCCTCCTGATGATTGAATTCGTCTTCGATTAATTCACCTGGAGCCAACGAGAGACCGCTCTCGGGCCGCAGATGGCCTAGAGGTCAACGTTCGCCACTGCCACGGAGGGAGGGTTCTATCCCAGGCAGTTACGAACGATCGAACCACTAAATACCCACCATGCGTCGAATGGACACGTTAAACCTTCGGACCCCGGGTACTGGACCCCGGTAATATATAAGGGCGTCTTCTTCCTTTCTACCTCGCTTCCGTATCACTTTCCTATCGGACATTCGAGCCCAAACCTTCTAGCTTCCTATTTTTAAGGGTTGTTTAAGACCTGGGGTCAGACACTCCCTTCCTAAAATCCTCTATGATCTGATCTGATCTGAGACCACTCCCATTCTGAATATGGTAAGGTCAGCAGTGATTCGCTGTTGCCAACTTCTGGGACAGTCACTCAAGATGTAAAAGCCACGCCCAAGAAGTGATTTTTTGTGCCATCTATAGCACAAGATGAACGTTAACACTCATTCAAAGACAGCCTTAACGGAAAACTCTGAATTTTCAGAACCTTTCCGGAATTTCTTTTGCATATAAACGGAAAAACTCCATTCTGACTTGTTTACGTATCCATATGACAAAAACATTCTGGTAATAGAAGAGCTTCGAGGGAATACTTGAGGTTTGATTAACTGTTAAATTTCAGTCGTCTGTCAAAGGATTTTGAAGTTTTGTAGCGAGATCGGATATTGTGGATAGCATATAGCATGAATTTTGAATATTGTGGCACAGGATATTTCTTCTTCTCCTCCCACATTCTGCGCACCAGCTATTAAGCATATATATTGTGTTACCGTAAGACACCGGGTATTTAAATGATTGTACAACGTCTGTGTCAATCTGTGGAATGATTAAGACAGAAGATATTGTAGCTATCAAAATTAAAATTTATATTTAGAAGTTTTGTGAAATAATACAACAAAACAGTGCATTTCACCATTTCTAAAAGATACACGAAAGCTACTGTCAGTTTAAAATAAAACAAGTTAGTAAAATCATGCAATGCATTGATTATGATACGCTTTCCAACATGCCAGAAATCATTACTCAAGTTATGAGGATAATGGCTGTAGAATAAATCTCGCTCCTATGACCTAACCTTTGACCCCATCTCGATGGTATTCAACAGAACCGGTTAAGTATTTTCCCGGAACAACATGATAAAGTTTTGTCTCAATCGAAGCATTTTTAAAATGCTTCGATTGAGACAAAATGGGGTCAAAGGTCTATGTCCTGACCTTTGACCCCATTTCGCTCGTTTTCAATAGGGTTTGTCCCCAGTTGGTCCCTTACCACATACTAAAATTTCATCGAACTCAAACTATTTTTACGCAAGTTATGACGCATAAGGGTAACGGAATGGATCCCGCTCCTATGTCCTGACCTTTGACCCCATTTCGCCCATTTTCAATAGGGTTTGTACCCAGTTGGTCCCTTACCACATACTAAAATTTCATCGAACTCGAACCATTTTTACTCAGATTATGACGCATAAGGGTAACGGAATGGATCCCGCTCCTATGTCTTGACCTTTGACTCCATTTCACCCATTTTCAATAGGATACGTCCCCAGTTGGTCCTTTACCACATACTAAAATTTCATCGAAATGACACATAAGGGCCATGGAATAGATCCCGCTCTTATGTCCTGACATTTGACCCCATTTCGCCCATTTTCGACAGGGTTTGTTCTCAGTTGGTCCCTTACCACATACTAAAATTTCATAGAAATGGAACCATTTTTACGCAAGTTATGACGCATAAGGGTGGTGGAATGGATCCCGCTCCTATGTCCTGACCTTTGACCCCATTTCGCCCATTTTTCGACAGGGTTTGTTCTCAGTTGGTCCCTTACTACATACTAAAATTTCATAGAAATGGAACCATTTTTACGCAAGTTATGACACATAAGGACAATGGAATGGATCCCGCTCCCATGTCCTGCCTTTTGACCCCATTTCACCCATTTTCAATAGGATACGTCCCCAGGTGGTCCCTTACTACATACTAAAATTTCATCGAACTCGAACCATTTTTACGCAAGTTATGACACATAAGGGCAATGGAATGGATCCCGCTCCTATGTCCTGACTTTTGACCCCATTTCACCCATTTTCAATAGGATACGTCCCCGGGTGGTCTCTTACCACATACTAAAATTTCATCGAAATCGAACCATTTTTACGCAAGTTATGACACATAAGGGCAATGGAATGGATCCCGCTCTTATGTCCTGACCTTTGACCCCATTTCGCCCATTTTCGACAGGGTTTGTTCTCAGTTGGTCCCTTACCACATACTAAAATTTCATAGAAATGGAACCATTTTTACGCAAGTTATGACGCATAAGGGTGGTGGAATGGATCCCGCTCCTATGTCCTGACCTTTGACCCCATTTCACCCATTTTCAATAGGGTTCGTCTTCAGGTGGTTCCCTACCGCATACTAAAATTTCATCGAAATCGAACCATTTTCAGGCGAGTTGTCGTGCGGACAGACGGACAAAGCTGGAGCATATACGCTTCTTCGGTTGGAAAGTGTAAAAAAGATTTCAAGTTCCAAAGCATTTGGTTGTTTCGAAATATCATGTTGAAAAAAAAATACTAAATTTGAGGTAAAGCCTCCTACAGGAAAAAAAAAAAAAATATTATAAACGTATTGAAATACTAATAAGTTTCAGCAGAAAACAAAATGACTAAATCACTCGCATTAATGAAAAAGAAATATATCATCGCGGGAACAGTTTTACCTTAAACGTGAGTGCAATTCCCAAGACTTTATATGGCTCAATGGTTAAGATGCGCGGCTCAACGTTCGTGACTGCCACGGAGAGGACCTATGGTTCGATCCCAGGCAGGTACGAACGCTCGAACCACTAAATATCCGCCGTGTGTCGGATGAACACGTTAAGCCTTGGGGCCCCGGGTACTGGCCCCCCGGTAATAAATGAGGGCTTCTACCTCGCTTCCGTGTCACTTTCCTATCGGGCACTCTAGCCCAAGGCCGCCCCGGTGGCGCAGTGGTCTAAGGCGTTGGCCTCTGATCATTCGTCCGTAATGGGTCCGGGTTCGAATCCCGGTCAGGCATGGATGTTGTGTTTGTCTTACGGCACTGGCTCTCTCCCTTCCCTGGAGCCAGTGACCCTAAATTAGGGACGGGCGACTGCTTATAGCCCATTGAGTTGCTCACGGTGGTCGTTAAACCTCCAATCAAAAGAAAAAAAAAAAAAAAAAAAAACTCTAGCCCAAGTCTCCTAGCTTCCTATTTCTAAGGGTTGTTTAAGACCTGGGGTCAGACACTCCCTTCCTAAAACCTCTACAGATATGGAAGATGCGTGGCTTGTGTAGGCATAACCCAATCGACCTCAGTTCGAGCCTAGCCACCGATGCGAAAGGATTATCTGGTTCAAGGGCTGAAAAACTCAGAGTCTGCAGTTTTGCGAAATTTCTGTATAAATAGAGAAAACCCTTAACCGGACTTTCCTGAAATAAACGGAATTACTAAGTTAAAAAAAACGGGTACTTTTAAGGTGGACGTTAAGTAATTTTGCTTCCTATACTTCCAATGGAAAAACTTTTGTACACATTTCCTTCACAATTAGTGTGTTCCCAAGGATGGAAATTTGAACATCGATTAAAATAGCTTCATATTATAACTTGGAATACTTAATATTTTCTAAAACATAACCATAATTATATTAAAAATCAATAACTTTTCCTTTGGTGGTGTTGAAACCAGAAAAAAAAAAAAAAAGGCCGCCCCGGTGGCGCAGTGGTCTAAGAAAAAATCTGATCATTCGTCCGAAAGGGGTCCGGGTTCGAATCCCGGTGAGGCATGGATGTTGTGTTTGTCTTACGGCACTGGCTCTCTCCCTTCCCTGGAACCAGTGACCCTAAATTAGGGACGGGTGACTGCTTATAGCCCATTGAGTTACTCACGGTGGTCGTTAAACCTCCAATAAAAAAATAAAAAAAAAACAGAAAAAAGATGGCGCGACCTGTACTTTAAATGACGTCAGTAGACAAACAAATGTTGGATTGCATAATTACGGTTATGGTTTAGAAAATATTAAGTATTCCAAGGTATAAAATGAAGCTATTTTAATCGTTGTTCAAATTTTCATCCTCGAGAACGCATTAATTGTGAAGAAAATGTGTTCAGAAGTTTTTCCATTGGAAGTATAGGAAGCAAAATTACTTGACGTCCACCTTAAAAACGGAAATATCGCACTCTTACCGACAAATTTGCTGCACGTTATTTTCAGAAATTTTCCGTGAATTCACACCACTTATTTTTCACAGTGTACGATGAATCGGAAGGAGTATTTTCATGTGAAATAAGCATAAAATAGCAATAAAATACAGAGGGTGAGTCGAAAGTTTTGGAATATCTGCATAAACGCATGTGCTGAGGTGGGTATGTCATGTGTTTAAATTAATTCAAGTCGTGCACTGAAGTCTATCGTTGCCGCCCCGGTGGCGCAGTGGTCTAAGCGGTGGCCTCTGATCATTCGTCCGAACGGGGTCCGGGTTCGAATCCCGTTGAGGCATGGATGTTGTGTTTGTCTTACGGCACTGGCTCTCTCCCTTCCCTGGAACCAGTGACCCTAAATTAGGGACGGGCGACTGCTTATAGCCCATTGAGTTGCTCACGGTGGTCGTTAAACCTTCAATCAAAAAAAAAAAAGTCTGTCGAAGGGTATGTAAAACGGTATTCGTGACTGTGATCAGCATTGCATGTCGTCGTTCTGTCTGTGGTTGGGACGCCTAAAACATGAACAGCCACAACCGGCTAATTAGGGAACTTTTGCTTTACGAGTTTGAACTCGGCCATAACGCTGCTCAAGAAACACGAAACATTTATCACGCGAAAGGAAAAGTTTCCGTGGACCGCAGCACCGCAACGAGATGGTTCAAGAAATTTCGCTCAGGTGACAGAAACCTCGACGATCAGAGAAGGTCAGGTAGGCCGCGAACCGTGGATTAGGAGGCTGTGCGCCAGGCCGTAAAGGCATATCCGAGAACCAGCACTCGGAGATTATCAGGCGAGCTGGGCATGTCACAGACCACAGTGGTTCGTCACTTTCAGTGCCTCGGCAAGGTCTACAGGAGATGCCGTAATTTCCCTCACGAGCTGACGCCAGCTGAAGCAAACCGCCGAGTGGAAGTGCGTACGAAACTCCTAGAAAACGCGCAATGTACGTTTAATCAAGAGAATTGTTACGTGCGATGAAAAGTGGGTCTATTTCCGTAGTCCTAACACACAACGGCAATGGTTGAGCCCGGGACAGCTTCCTGAACCTTTTGTCAAACGTGGGCGCTTCGAGCACAAGGTGATGCTCTGTGTCTGGTGGAATTTCGACGGGATAATCCATTGCGAATTTGTTCCAGACGGTAGGATCATCAACCTCTACTCTAAACAGCTGGAGCGGGTGTACGTTGTTATGGAGAAGTACCTGGCATTGGTGAACAGAAAGCACGCTTTCCTACAGGAGAACAACACTCAGCCTCATACTGCGCGAATGACCCGGTCAAAATTCCAGGAACTTGAGAGCATGTAGTCCGGACCTTGCCTTGTCGGAATACTACTTGTTCCGGTTCATGGCCCACTTCCTTCGCGGGCGGCACTTCAACAACCAGGAGGAGCTGGCAGCTGGAGTGAAAGAGTTCTTCGCCTCGAATGACAAGAACTGGTACCGCCGCGGAATCGTAAAACTGGCAGACAGATGGCTAAAGACGATGCAACATGATGGCCTAGACTTTGAATGCTATAGTCAGCTTTCGCCGTAAGGGTAGGTATGAAGATATAAAGTGATCCAAATATTGCAAAACTTTAGACTTACCTTCTGTAGCATCAAGCGAGATATTACTTCTCATAAATTTTAAATGTTACTGTTAGGGGAGGGGAAGCAGCTCATGCAGACAAAGCTACATTTTGAATTTGTACTGGCCGCCCCGCCCCGGTGGCGCAGTGGTCTAAGCGTTGGCCTCTGATCATTCGTCCGAACGGGGACCGGGTTCGAATCCCGGTGAGGCATGGATGTTGTGTTTGTCTTACGGCACTGACTCTCTCCCTTCCCTGGAACCAGTGACCCTAAATTAGGGACGGGCGACTGCTTATAGCCCATTGAGTTGCTCACGGTGGTCGTTAAACCTCCAATCAAAAAAAAAAAAAAAAAAAATTGTACTGAACTTTCATTGTAGTCCTATACAGGAAAAATATTTGAAGCCAAGAAATTACTATATACTAAGCCGACAGAAATCGTAGAATACTTGTATGTAATCTCTATGAGAAGGAATATTCCAAGTCCAATAACTCCACTTGAAGAATCAGTTTAACAAAAAAAAAAAAAAAAAAACTCCCAATGAAATCTACCAAATTCAACCAAATTTAGCATCAATTAATTAATTGCAAGATAGTAGATGCTGAAAAAGATATAAATCCTACAAATATTTAGTTAAATCCAGTTAAAACCAAGGAGATGAGAATAATACTACTGGAGATGCCCTCAGTCTCTTAACCGTGAAACCGCAAAGTGTGGGAATTTGACGTTGTTTACATAATACCTATGTAATTTCAACTATGTGTATTTTGGAGTTGCGTGGTTTTGGGTTGCAGAAATCGTGTTAATATCGAACCGTAATGAATTATACTTCATACACGAGTGAAGTTTTCGATTTTAACGTTATGTTTTGTTTAGAATTCCCCCTAATGTTTCTGTATTTCACGTTAAAATACAGATGGGAAGGAGCCTCAAAATAATTAAAAATTTCATAAATCCAGCATTTTGTCGCACATCACCAGCAAGTTACGATGCGATATTGAAAACATTTGCGGCAAAAGAAGGCGATTCGGCCAACACAAGATGTATTCCAATAGCCTTGAAAACCATCAGCTTTCCCACTTTTTGACGGCCGTCGCTCGTGGCTATAGGCTTCACGCAAAGTGGTACTGCTCCATTAACAAAGGCATCTCCAAATGTCTTTTTCTAACTTCCTTGGTAAAAAGAGAAACTAAATGACACCACGATTATCGAGATGGCTTTGATCGATGACTTGGCACGTCGCCCATTAATATTGCGTAATTTAAGGGAAAATTCATCCGCTTTAGAAAACAGTTCCATACATTTATGAGTCCATTTTCTTGCAAATAAATAAGTAATTGATCTGGTTGCATTTGGTAGACTCAATTGTATTCTACAATTGTTTTACACATTTTTTATTATTTTAATTTTGGGGGAGAATTTTCAAAAATTGAGAAAATAAAAAATATTGAGGATATTTGACGTTCTCGATCAGTTTTTATGGAATTGAGGACGAAGAATTGAAATTAAGGACCGCCCACATAAATGATTTTTGATGATTTTATGTAGAGGATTTTAGGAAGCGAGTGTCTGACCCCAGGTCAAACAATCCTTAGAAATAGGAAGCTAAGAGATTTGGGCTAGAGCGCCCGATAGGAAAGTGACACGGAAGCGAAGTAGAAAGGGGGAGAAAGACGCCCTTATTCATTACCGGGGAGCCAGTACCCGGGGTCCGACGGCTTAACGTGCCCATCCGACGCATGGCGGATATTTAGTGGATCGAGCGGTCGTACCTGCCTGGGATCGAACCTGAGGTCCTTTCCGTGGCAGTCACGAACGTTGCCCACTAGGTTATTCACGGCCCTGTCCACAGAAAATGAGGACGACTGATCATTTAAGGTTGGGGTGGAAAAAGACACGCAGGATTAGTCCTTTCCCCCTCCTTAACTCCCTTCCTTCAAGCTCATGCCTTAATCTCTCCCAGAGCAATGCTATTCAAGCTCCTCATTCGTCCCTGTCCATGGACGGATTAGGGGCAAGGCCCGATTTATTCAGAATTGGGCCCTAAGCACAGCACAAGATGAGCTCTTCCCGCCCCCACCCGTCCACATTCTTGAAAGAGTAGTAAGCGCATTTGTCGCCAGTAAATGTTATCAATTAATTTAAAAGTTGATGGTACAACTGTGCGGGAAAAAATAGGAAATAACATATACTTTTATTAAATCTTAATACACTATCCAATTACATTATTGTGACCACCAGCTAATATCCAGAGTAACCGCTGTGTGCAGCGCGGGCAGCAGCTAGACAGTCTGGGAGTGACTCAATAAGGTGCTGGAAGGTGTTCACAGGTATGTGGAGCCATGCTGACTGCAGTGCATCTGACAGCTGCTGGAGGGTGCGTGGTGGAGGATCCATAGAACAAACAACACGATCGAGGTGGTCCCACAGAAGCTCAATTGGGTTGAACTCTGGGCAATTAGAGGGCGACAGGGACGTACTTTAAAGTCTTCATCGTGCTCTCACTCTCGGACATTTCTAGCTGTGTGACACGTCGCATTGTCGTGTTTTAAAATCCCATCTGCCCCAGGGAAGACAATCAGCATGTATGGGTGTACGTGGTCTGCAAGGATTGATTCATAACGAATTCGGTCCATAGTGTCTTCCACAGGTATGAGTGGACCTTGGGAATGCCACGAAAACATTCCCCGGACCATAACGCTGCCCCCACCAGCTTGTTTTCTCCCAGCAATGGTTGAAGAGTGTTTGTTCTCTGATGTTTCTCGCCTTATACGCCAATGTCTATCCGTTCGATGAAGCAGAAAACGTGACTCATCGGAGAAGGCAATCCTTTGCTAATCAGCGGAGATCCAATTCTGATACTGCCGAGCAAATGTATGTTTTCTGCCGATGCACCTTCGTTAGCATAGGTGCAGTGACCATCCGTCTGCATCGGAGCCCCATACGCAGCAGGGTTCGCTGAACTGTCGTTTTAGACACACTTCCGGTAGCCCCCTCTTTCATTCGGCTAGTGAGTTGCTCCACTGTAGCGTGTCGATCGGCCCTCACGCATCTTCGCAGCCGACGTTCACCTCTCACATCAGTAACACGTGGTGCTTCGCAGTTTCCATATCACTTATTCGCAGTCGTGCTATTTCTCCAATCACGATACACTTTAACTACAGCAGCACGCGAACACTTCAGAAACTGCGCTCTTTCGCCACCCTTGGCCCGAAAGCCGATAATTATCCCTTTTTTGCAAATCTGATAAATCGTTCCTTTTATCCACGACAGCAACAAGTGATGTGTTTTCAGATTGCCTACGGCACACCTTATATACCCTTACAACCCAGCTGACGACACGTGCCTTCTTTCATTGTCTACGCGCTGTTGATGTCAAAAGTAGGAGGTGATCACAATAATGTGACTCGACAGTGTTAGCAAAGAAATTCACACTTAAAAACATAGAAGGGTAAGTAAAACACTATTTAATAGTTTAGTATTGCTATTTTCGCATTTAATTATGTAATAATTCAAATATCCCCACATGTTAACCGATGAACATTATTTAGACTTGGTACAGAATGATTTTTTGGGGGCAAGGTGAATTCCCATGTAGCTGATTAATCACCTGTGATGTGTTCAACATTATACACTGCTGGACAATTGCTAAGGACGGATCATAAACAGCTATATGGCGCATAAAAAAGTAAGTGTGGTTGGATGCCAAGTGAAATAAAATAATGTCAGAATGCCAGGACATTACAAGAAAGACAATTTATTGTGCTCTGAAATCCAGAAGGCTTTGGAACGTGTTCAAGGGACAAACAGGCCGTTTTGTGCAGAATACGTAAACGTGAAAAAAATGCAATTACCGTCCGAAGGCGTTCCGGCGTAAGATGTCAATACGGGATCTGGCCACCATGGAGGGCGATGCAAGATTCAACACTTCGCGTCATGCTTTGCACAACATTATCAAGCAGCTGTTGAGGTAATTTATCCCATTCCTCTGTCAGTGCACGGATGAGGGTGTCCTTGTTTATTGGAGGGCATTGGCGACCAGCAAGACTCCTCCCCAAAGCATCCCACACATTTTCAATGGGATTCAGATCTGGAGAACGTGCTGGCCATACGAGGCGTTGAATATTCTCGCTCTCAAGACACTCCTGGACAGCGACTGTTCGATGACATGTTGCGTTGTCGTCCATGAAAATGAATCTATCACCGACAGTACCACGGAACATGCAAACATGAGGTAGCAGAACATCATTAATGTATCGTTGGCCAGTCATAGTCCCCGTTGGAAGCACATAGAGGGACGTACGGCCATTGATCATGATGTCAGCCCATACCATGACACTACAAGTCGGATATCGGTCCCTTTCCTGTATGTTTGCTGGACAATATGCAGTACCACTATCACGCCAGATCAGTTGTCGTCGACAATCAGAAGATAGACTGTATCTACTCTCATCTGAGAAGAGAACAGCAGACCAGTCGTTATCAGTCCAATTGCGATGTTGATGGCACCATTGCAAACGGGCGGTACGGTGACGTCTGGACAATGGGATGCACACAACATAACGGCGGGCGTATAGTCCTCCTTCATGCAAACGTCTGGCGACAGTTTTTCGGGAGATCCGCTTGCCAGTAGCAGCCATAAACTGATTTGCTACTTCACTAGCTGTGCTGCGCCGGTGTCTTTTTGTTGATAGCACTATGTACCGATCTTCTGCAGGTGTCGTACTGAGAACACGACCTCCCCCGTGACGTTTGCTACACTCTCCATTTGTTTGAAATGATTTCCAAAGCCTTGAAACAACACTGTGGCTGACGTCGAACTCCCTGGCAACATCTGTTATTTTTCGCCCTTCTTCAATATTGCCAATAATACGGCCACGCGTAAAATCATCTAGGTGATGTCGGGAAGACATACTGAAAATTGCAAGTTCGTCAATTGATTCTTTCCCTTTCAACTTTGCGTTTGAACAACAACGGTCAATACGCGTCAAATCCTTTATATCTCTTATCAGCGCTATGACGTCACGAACAAGTTCGGCAATCCAAAATTTGCATACGCACAACACGTCTTACTGTATCACGCCCTTATGCTAATTTCCACATTTTCCTGCCTTCCATTTTATGGTTGCTATCGTTGCTATTGTCATCCGTCCTTAGCAATTGTCCGGCAGTGTAGTAGAATAATTCCATTAACAGAGGAATGATACTTAGATTTGAGCAAGCGCGCATAACTGGATAATTCTCACACTCATAAAAGCAAAGCTCATTAATTCACTTAATTCAGACCCAAGGAATTTTAAAATCTGATGTGCCGCGGGTGGCCTAGTGGTCAGCGTTCGTGACTGCCATAGGGGTGACCTCAGGTTCGATCCTGAACAGGTACGAACGTTCGAACCATTAAATACCCGCCGTGCGTCGGATGGGCACGTTAAGCCGTCGGACCCCGGGTACTGGTCCCCCGGTAATAAATAAGGACGTCTTCTTTCCCCTTTCTACCTCGCTTCGGTGTCGCTTTCCTATCGGGCACTCTAGCCCATATCTCTTAGCTTCATATTTCTAAGGGTTGTTCAAGACCTGGGGTCAGACACTCCCTTCCTAAAATCCTCTACATATGATCTATGATCTTTAAAATCTGACACTTCACAATGTGAAATACTCAAAGCTTCAACAAAGTGTCTTAGCAGTGTAAAACCTCTCTCAAGAGTTGTATAGTATATATAGGAAATTGGCACATTTATATTTCATTCGCAAGTTTCAGATGAAAGTGACACGACATGACGTCACTGAGCTGCAGTTGAAATGAGGTAGTAGTGAAAGATCCTAGTAAAAACACTAGTATTATTCGTAATTTCAAGAAAAAAATATCTTTTTTCTTCCCAAATGTTTTTTTTTTCATTCATAATAATTAATTAATAAAAAAGCATAAAATTTTTCGTTTTGCATTGCGGTTCTGGGGCTTCTTAAAATGCGGTGCGCCCGGGCCTTGTGGGCCTAGGCATAAATCCCGTCCTGATTATCGGGGGGGGGGGTCTATGGAGTCGTGGGGCTCACCATTACCAAGGGTCCAGGAGGCATGTCTAGGCAAATAATAGAGAAATAGAGAGGTGGGAGGGTATAAAATAGCTTTACTTTTTTTGTCTCGTATGATTTCCACAGTATTACAAACAGAATCTGGAAGATCACAGAGATGAAAAAGGGTCACAATTTCTTGCGGGTCCAACGGGCTGGGTCAAGGTGTTCCTGACCCGATTTTGCCCCGGTTTTGTTCCCGTTTTATTTTTGAAAAGAGAAAAATATATTCCAAAGAAAAATACGCGTTGTGGAATTCTGTAGTCGACACTGGTGCCCACGGAGTGAATAATGATTTGCCATGCAAAAATATTGTCGTCTCTTTCTTAAAGCAACGACGATTTCCACCGACCGACGTCAGACACACCGACACTATATCGTAAAAAGATACTTTCTTTGCGTTCTTTTACAGTGCGATTGTTCAAGGTAAGGTTCGGGCAAACGCCATTCGCCTGCTTCCCAGCTGATTCACTCTCTCCGTGCGAAGTTCACTGTATGACTAAGAGTTACTTTTCGCATCGGATCTTTTACATTGAGCTTTCAGAGGTTTTCGTTTGATGTGCTAACATCCCGTTCCCATGACATGTCATGCCGAAATTAACTCATTATTTGTTAATATGGATTGATTCAATATTAAGGTGGTTGAGAAAGGCGTCGAGGCCAACAAATACGTGCTTGTTGAAAACCACAAGGGTAAGAGCGAATGCTGGAAATTGTTTAGTCTCATTAAGGAAACGGTGAATAATTCTGTGCTGTTTGCTCTTGCTTGTTGTTCAAAATGTGGAAAGTGTATAATTACAAAGAAAGATGTCGACGGTGTAATAAAAGATTATGAAACCAAAAATCTAACGGACCATATGAAAGTATGCGCACCTCCATCAAAGCGTGGAAAGAGTGAACAATCTAAATACATATACAAAAATACATTTGTCTAACCGTAAATAATGATTCCCATTTGCAATATACTCACGGTCATAGCCAGCAATTACTTCTGGATTCCACAAAATAGTGGCACTAAAAATGACACTAAAATTTAGCAAGTAACCAAATTTTAGTATTAAACAAGTTAGTAAAATCACGCAATGCACTGATTATGATACACTTTCCAACATACCAGAAATCATTACTCAAGTTATGAGGATAATGGCTGTAGAATAAATCTCGCTCTTATGACCTGACCTTTGACCCCATTTCGATGATATTCAACAGAACAGGTAAAGTATACTTCCAGAACAACATGATAAAGTTTTGTCTCAATCGAAGCATTTTTACATAAGTTATAACGCATAAGGGCGATGGAATGCATCTCGCTCCTACGTCCTGACCTGTGACCCCATTTCGCCCATTTTCAATAGGGTTCGTCCCCAGGTGGTCCCCTACCATGTACTAAAATTCCATTGAGATCGAACCATATTTACGCAAGTTATGACGCATAAGGGCTAAGTAATGGATCCCGCTCCTATGTCCTGACCTTTTATCCCATTTGTCCCATTTTCAATAAGGTTCGTCCCCAGGTGGTCCCCTACACATACTAAAATTTCATCGAAATCGAACAATTTTTACGCGAGTTATCGTGCGGACAGACGGACAAAGCTGGAGCATATACGCTTCTTCGGTTGGAAAAACTCTGCATTTTCTCACTTCCACAAAGACCTAGTTGGAAATGGGTTTCTGCAAAGCCATAGATGCAAGTAATAAGCCCACCAAAAATTTTTTTTTAAAATATATATATATGTCATGACCTCCGCAGAGTTGTATGACCTAGCTCTAGTTAACAATTTAGCTTGCATCCATAACTTTCCTGGCCCGACCCATGCTCTTCATCTGTTACTATTAAACAGAAAGAAGAAGATTAAAGAAAACTCAAGTTGTGAGAGTGACATAATAATTAGAAATAATGTTCAGCAATAACGAAATGCCAAGTTCGCCTGAGAGAGAATTTAAACCTGAATAGCAATGCAAAAGTTTTCCAAATTCTTACATTGCAATTAAAAAAGGAAATATTAATTATTTAAAACTCAGATTCTTGAAAGAAAACTTGATTCTAAAACCCCCTACTCTACAACTTCTGACAACACAAAAAACGAGAATAAATTAAAGACAATAATTAACTAAAGAAATGCTTTGTGAAGGTTATATGACATAAACAATTAGTTGCAATATGTACAAAGTATTTCAGAAGTGCTTTAAGTGCATAATTAAGTAGTTATTAAGAACTTAACTACTTTGAAAACACAGCGCAAAGTACAAGAACTATGAATGGCCAGCTGCTTGGCCTAAGTTTCCTAAAAAACGCGCAAAGTTACCAAGAAAAGAAAGAGTTAAAATCCGCAAAAAAGTTAACAGACTTGCCAGTGCCTAAATGCTAAAAAGCAAAAATAACAGAGAAAAAAGTACAAGAAGTACAAACATTGAACTTGGAAAACCTAAAACCCAAAGACAATGAAGAGAGCTTACCTCTTATGCAACTGAACTTTCTCCACACAAGAGGAAACATGGCCGACCTTTTCCCCAAACTTTCAAAAACTCCTCTGCCACTCCCTAGTCGCTGGGGGGCAGTGTGGGTGGGGCTGAAGGCCTCCACACACTGAAAGAATCCAACAACTCTGCGGAGGTCATGACATATATATATATTTAAAAAAAAATTTTTTGGTAGGCTTATTACTTGCATCTATGGCTTTGCAGAAACCCATTTCCAACTAGGTCTTTGTGGAAGTGAGAAAATGCAGAGTTTTTGTTGGTCCTTGATAAAGCCAAGGCTCAGTATTCTCGACACTTTCTACATTCAGTTGTTTTATTTTATTTTTTATTTTTTTCTCTTTTTACTCACACCGGTAAATACATAACTTTTTCTATGTTGTACTTGGTATGAGTCAAAAATATTTTTTTGCTTAGGTCTCTTCTTAATAGAATGTGAATTCTAAATTTTGATAACTGCTGCGTTGCGCGTTTTGATCTTCAGGTTATTTTGCAACTTTCGTTTTAAATTCAAAAGTTTATATATATATATAAATTGAGTTTCGATTTATTGTTCATAGCAGATTTCTCTGGGTCAGTTACGGGTCCGGATCGGGTCGAGTTATGGGACATCCGGGTCCGAAATTTTTGACCAGTTTCCAACTCTGGAAGATGAACAGATTTCAAGTCATTGACTCACTACGGGTAAAGGTTTCATGCTGCTGTGTATAGCAGGGTCGGCGAGACAGTTTCAGTTCTTTCACTACCACCTACCTACCTACACCTTCCTGCTTGCACTTGGAACCGTTAATGGGCAAAGTCCCCTAGGACTTCATAGTGCATAACAAAATGATGCACTAAGAAAATCATACAATGCTAAATCATTAGAGAACCCAAGCCAAAACATAGGAACATTCATTTTTTAATTCATATTCTTGTGAGAACAATGGAAAATACAGAGCCCTATCAGAATAATGTGACCACCTACCTAATAATGGGAATAACCACCCTTAGTTCGGATGACAGCGGCGAGACGGCGTAGCATGGACGCAATAAGGCCCTGGAAAGTTGCCCGAAGTACATGTGCCCATTCGGACTGCAGCAGAGCACGGACGTCCCGGAGAACCAAATAATCCCACAAGTACTCTTTGGGATAGAGGTCGGGAAATTTTGCCAGCCAAGGGAGAACAGAGACATTGCTCTCATGTTCCTGGAACCAGTCAAGCACCCCTTAGCGGCATGGCAAGGCGCATTGTCCTTTTGGTAGACACCATCACCACCAGGGTAAACGTCCAACATGAAGGGATGCATGTGGTCAGCGAGGATGGACAGGTAGCCATTGGCTTTCAGAGACTCATCCAGTGGTACCAGCGGTCCCAGGTTATACCAGAAAAACATTCCCCAGACATGCGCCCTGTCACCGCCGGCCTGTACTAGACCGACAAGCGTATCCGGGTGTTGGTTCTCGTGTGCCTGACGTCATATCCGCCAACGCCCGTCACTTCTGTGGAGTAGAAACCTAGATTCGTTGAAGAAGACAACCTTTTCCCACTCTTCCACTGTCCAATGACGGTAGTTCCATGCGAACTGCAGACGTCGTTACCGATGGACCTGGGTTAACATGGGTGCCTTGACGCAGTGTCGAATCCGGAGACCCATGACTAATAGGGTTGGCTCTGCTGTTATCGGGGACACGTACCTGGGTGCCCAAGCGTTCATTTGCATGGGCAATTGCTGCACTGTTGCGCTTCGATTTCCTTTTACCTGTCGACGGAAGCGACGCTCTCCTCTGGGGTCAATGGCCTTTGGGGACCCACAGTTATGACGATAGGAGGTACTGGGTGTACCAGCGGTACATTTTTGGTGCACCCTTACTACAGCACTTGGCGAATAGCCCACGAAGTCTGCTGTTTCTGAGATGCTTCTACCCGTGGCGCGGTAGCCGATGATCATTCCTTTTTGAACGCCCGTCAACTCATCCTTACTACAGCACCTCGCGAACAGCCCACGAAGTCTGCTGTTTCTGAGATGTTTCCACCCTTGGCGCGGTAGCCGATGATAATTCCTTTTTGAACGTCCGTCAAATCACTCTTACTACAGCACCTCACGAACAGCCCACGAAGTCTGCTGTTTCTGAGATGTTTCCACCCTTGGCGCGGTAGCCGATGATCATTCCTTTTAGAACGTCCGTCAAATCACCCTTACTACAGTACCTCACGAACAGCCCACGAAGTCTGCTGTTTCTGAGATGCTTCCACCCTTGGCGCGGTAGCCGATGATCATTCCTTTTTGAACGTCCGTCAAATCACCCTTACTACAGCACCTCACGAACAGCCCACGAAGTCTGCTGTTTCTGAGATGTTTCCACCCTTGGCGCGGTATCCGATGATCATTCCTTTTTGAACGTCCGTCAAATCACCCTTACTAAACAGCACCTCACGAACAGCCCACGAAGTCTGCTGTTTCTCAGATGCTTCCACCCTTGGCGCGGTAGCTGATGATCATTCCTTTTTGAACGTCCGTCAAATCACCCTTACTACAGCACCTCACGAACAGCCCACGAAGTCTGCTGTTTCTGAGATGTTTCCACCCTTGGCGCGGTAGCCGATGATCATTCCTTTTTGAACGCCCGTCAAATCACTACCTCTGCCCATTATGCTCACGTAACGCACTATGGCTCATCTGTCCTGGCTGGTCGCTTATATCTCCGTGTGGTTGACCTTGTCACGTGCACTCTGTGAGGCGCCTGGGCGGGCACGCTGTGATTCAGGGGGTGGTCGTATCATTTTGATACGAGCGTATATAAGCAATGTATTTTGAACTATAAAAATAAAATTAAAAATACAAATTCAGTACTTTACTTTAATTTCTTAATCCAATAGAAAACGTTAAACTTCAATAACAATAAAACAATATCACTTTACACTGAAGAGCAATTGAATTAGAGACAGCTGGCGTTGTGGCGCTGTGGGTGGCCCTGTAAACGGAAACGACATGACGTATGCAGCGATCCGACAATATAATGAGTGATGCGACGGGAATCAGTAAGAGTCGGACGCAGTATGGGTAAGACGAAGGATCTAGGCGCATTTGATCGTGGGCAAATTGTCGGGGCCCGACAAATGGGTCACTCCATCTCGGAAGTCGTGCAGGGACTGGGATTTTCACGAGCCACTGTGTCACGGGTGCACCGTGAGTACATCGAATCCGGTAAAACCATCCCTGCAAGGGCCAACTGCCGTGGACAAAAGCGTGTGGATGAGCGGGGTCATTGTCGGCTAGCTCGCATTGTAACAGCGGATAGACGGGTCAATCGGCAATTAACGCTGGTGCACAAAGAACGTGTAAGCAGCCACACCATCCCGAACCATCTCCTCGCTATGGGTTACAGAAGCCATCGTCCCACGAGGGTACCGCTGCTGACCGCACATCACAGGGTGCAAAGATTAGCATGGGTGCAGTAACATCGCCACTGGACCCTAGACATGTGGGAAAATGTTGCCTGGACTGATGAGTCGAGATTCACGTTGGTACATGCGGATGGCAGGATACGAGTACGGCGCAAACCACATGAAGCGATGGATCCTACTTGCGAGCAGGGTACTCTTCAAGCTGGTGGGGGTGGCATTCTCGCCTGGGGACTGTTTACGTGGACTGAAATGGGATCCCAGGTACGTGTGACATCGTTCCTCACATGTCAACGTTACCGGAATATTCTGGACGACCATTTGCTCCCGTTTGTGCGTCTTCAACATCCCACTGGGGACTTCATCCTACAACAAGAGAATGCACCGTGCCATGGCTCCTGAATTGTATTCGAATGGTTGGATGAACACTCCACCGACGTGACCTCGCTTCCTCGACCAGCTAGGTCACCTGACTTCAATCCCATCGAGCGTATCTGGGATGCCATCGAGAGAGATGTTCGAGGCATCAAATCTTCGTGAACTGTGGGAGCTTGTTCAGGGTCGTGGATCCGTATGGCTTCCCAACGCATCCGGTGTCTTGTCGAGTCCATGCCGAGACGAATCGCCGCCGTCATCAGGGCGAAAGGTAGTGCTACACGTTACTAGACAGGTATCTCTAATTCAATTGCTCTTCAGTGTATATTTAAGACTTAATATTGTGACCCAGTTGCCAATTATTATTAAGGGCCTCTGCATCGTAATCACCGCGGGGCCTTGAAATATTTAATTCGGCCCTGAACTTAACCACCGTCAAATTCCGATAATGCGATTTTTTTTATATTACAAGCGAGTTCAGTTTCCTCCCCCTCCCCTTCCATATTTTGAATCACATTTATTTTATTTGTCTTTTTTTTTTTTTTAACTTTTTGGCATGGATAAATGATTACGTGCGGGAAGCGATTGTGTTCCAAGCGACCCTGTGAAAAATCGTGCGCGAAGCGACACTACTGCTAATTGAATAATTTTACTTATACAATGTGATTCAGCTAAGCGTGTACAAACTTCTGGGAGGGATAGGTTGCACAAAGACAAATAGGAATCACATAGCAACGCAGGGTCGGAAACGCCATTTTCATGTGCTACTGTACAGAGAAAACAAGAAATGAAAGAGCAGCACTTAAGAGAACAAAATATTTTTTACTACTCACAAGACATTTGCGAAATCCAGTGACGTCACAGAAGGTGTTCAAAGTTGCGACCATGAGCTGTAACACACGCTTGACATCGTCGTCGCATGGAATCACGTACATTTTGGAAAATTCCTTGCGTGTCTCGGACTTCCAAAGCAGCTACAGAGATGCGTGCTACAAGGTCCTCATCACTTTCAACGGGGATGTCGTACACCAGTCCTTTGCCGTAAACCCAGAAGAAGTAATCAAGGCATGTTAAGTCCGGCGATCTTGCTGGCCAGTGAACGGGACCACCACGCCCGATCCACTGATGTCCAAATGTCATGTTTAAGTGATGACGAACGTCATTGCTGAAATGGGTGGGGGCCCCATCGTGCTGGAACCACATTGCACGGCGCAGCGACTGAGGAACCTGTTGTTCGTTCAATATAGCTCTGGCAAGACGTCCTCCAGAAATTCCTTCCGTCCGGACGAGGAGGCATGAGGTATGGGCCAATTAAGTGGTCCCCGACAATGCCGGCCCAAACATCAACAGCAAAACGGTTTTGTGCTCCATGTGGTCGTGTACAGCATGGGGGTTCTCCACAGCCCATACATGCGCGTTATGTGCATTGAAGCAACCTAGACGCGTGTAAATGACGGTATCCTGAAAGAAATTATGAGCAGTCTCGTGGCAGAACAACGCCATCTACCGCATGAAGATTGCCTTTCCGACCCTGCACTGCTATGCCATTCCGATTTGTCTTTGTGCAACCACCCCTCCCAGAAGTTTGTACACGCTTAGCTGAATCACCCTGTATATACAGTATATACAAATAGTAGTCAAATTATTTACATCTAGTTAATAAATTACTTACATTAAGTTTTTTATACTAAATATAAGTTTTTAATACCATTATACTGTATATGCAAAACATAGTCAAATTATTTACATCGAATTAATTAAGTACTTACATCTGAATTTTGTAGCTTTTGTCCTTAGTCCAACTTGGTAACATAGCTTAATGCTTTCAGGCATTTTTTAAGGTCTTTAGAATTTCCAAATTCCGCCATGACATTGCGAATGCGTTCGTCTACTTGTATATTATACATTTTCTTACCTTTTGGACCAAGTTCTTCTAATTCTTTTAATTGTTGTTTGTGCATCACACGTCGAATTTGGAAATTCTAAAGACCTTAAAAAATGCCTGAAAGCATTAAGCTGTGTTACCAAGTTGGACTAAGGACAAAAGCTACAAAATTCAGAAGATGTAGGTACTTAATTAATTAGATGTAACTAATTTGACTACGATTTGTATATGTAGTATATAAGTAAAATGTAAAATGATTCAATTAGCAGGGTCGCTTCGTCCACGATAAAATATAACAGGGTCGCTTCGTCCACGATAAAATATAACAGGGTCGCTTCGCGGAAGACACCGGATAAATTGTTCGCTAGTGAGGTAAATTAACAAAAGGAACGAAAATACGAATTAAAACTTGCATTTGTATTCGTGGATGAATACTGAATACAGATTTCCGTTGAAAAAAGAACCCCCCCCCCCCCCCGTGTCTCCCGGCGGCGCAGTGGTCTAAGCGATCGCTTCTAGAAGTCCATTCGTCCGAGATAGGTCCGGGTTCGAATCCCGGTGTGGTATGGATGTTGTGTTTGTCTTACGGCACTAGTTCTCTACCTTCCTTGGATTCAGTGGCCCTAAATTGGGGACGGGCGACTGCTTATAGCCCAGCACTGAGTTGCTAATGGTGGTCTTTAAACACCCAATAAAAAAAAAAAAAGACCCCCTGGCCTCCTAGACGAGTACTAAGCCCTTCCTGGTTCTGAGACCTAAGACACGGTCCTTCTCTGATGCACATAAGCATAGATACCGTCGGGGAAGGCTGCCCTCCCCCAAATTAAAACTGAAAAAAAAAAATTATTCGTTCGTCTTTTAAATGTTAAGAAGTTAGTAAAATCATGCAATGCACTGATTATGACACGCTTTCTAATATACCAGAAATCATTACTCAAGTTAAAAGGATAATGGCTGTGGAATAAATCTCGCTCCTATGCCCTGACCTTTGACACATTTCGATCATATAATTAATTCAGTATACCTCCAGAATAACATACTAAAGTTTTGTCGCAATAGAAGTATTTTTATTCAAGTTATGAGGATAATGACTGTGGAATAAATCTTGCTCCTGTGCCCTAACCTTTGACCCCATTCGATGATATTCAACAGAACCGGTTCAGTATATCTCAGGAACAACACAGTAAAGTTTTGTCGCAATCGAAGCATTTTTACTTAAGTTATGACGCATAAGGGCAATGGAATGGATCCCGCTCCTATGTCCTGATCTTTGACCCCATTTCGCCCATTTTCAATAGGGTTCATCATTAGGTGGTCCCCTACCACATACTAAAATGTCATCGAAATCGAACCATTTTTACGCGAGTTATCGTGAGAACAGACAGACAGACGGACAAAGCTGGAGCATATAAGCTTCTTCAACCTACGGTTGGAAAGCGTAAAAAAGTGTGACATAGAGCCAAGGGAATAACGCTATGCATTAGCGAGCGTTGCTATATGATTGCTTTCCGCAGTCGTTACATATATGTAATAACATGCATTCATCTGATGATGGTTTTCATCATCAGATGACTGCATGTGGTGCTTTGAAAGGCATGTTTTTTTTTTATCCTCATTAGGGTTAATCAACCAAGTCTGGCAGATCTCGTAGTTTAAGATATATTAGGCATGTAAAAAAATTCTGAGTTATGGCACTAACGGCAACCGAACAGGAGCATTTTCGGAGAAACGATTTCCGAGAATGCCCCCCCAAGAAAACATCACTTTATACTTACTAGTGCTCCCCCCTCAAAAATTTTTGGTAACGTTATGCCTATGCTGATGCAATACTGTAAATGACGCATCTGACATATCTTGATTAGCTCGCGTCTCTCTCTCTCTCTCTTTTCAAGATTAAACGCCGCTGGAGGAAAAAAAAGTAAAGAAATTGAAGAACTTCCTTCCTATAAAGCCAACAAGACATCACGTGGCCAGTGAGATTAGCCATTTAGGAGGAAGCGAAGAACACTTTCGTTTTTAACTAATGAATTTCACTTCCGAGTTCGCCGTAGCGAAGTCGCTTGAAAGAGTTCACGAAGTAGTGAAAGAGAGAGAGAGATCATGTCGTATTTTACAGGAATTTTGTAAGTGCTCAAAATGGACAGTCTTTACGAATTCAAGGTGATATTAGTTGGACAGAGCGGTACGTATACTGCATGGTATCATTAATAAATGTTATAATTAAGGACAGTAGCTTAAATAGAACTTTCTCATGAAGAAGAGGGGTCCAACAAGAAACACCCAGGCAGCGGTGAAAGTGGGCGGAAATGAGGGGGGACCGGCGTTCCCTTAAGAAATTGGTAAGGGGAACGGTGTTCCCCTAAATAGTTGTGAATTAAATTACACAATATTGTATTTGGAACAAAAAAAAAAAAAAAAAAAAAAAAAAAAAGAAAATGTGGTGCAGAACTATACCGAGGAAATGTTAGCTCGCAATTTGTTTATATCTGTGAAGTATATTCATGATTTGTGTAAGGTTTTCATGTTTGAAAATTTTGTCTCTGATTTTGCAATTTTCAGAGCTTTTGACACGAGACAATGAATTCTGTTCTTCGGATTCTTAGCTGAAGGCTCCTAGCCAGAGGGAGGGGGATGCTTGCATTCGACTGTCTTACTTTCGTATCATTTAGTACAAGTACTTTATCCCGCAGGGAGGAATGTTTAGCTAGTAACAATGTTGCAGGCTTGATTTAGAACAAGGTCAATAGTCTACTAACCTTGGCTTTAGAATACCAAACTCAAATTTATTCACAGTAACAATTCGGTACATAGCAGCTGACCAAGACCGCACTCGCTTCAGGAAGAGATGGCATCCTGTAATTATTTAAAGTGGTGTCTAACAGCAGTGGTTTCTTTTGATAACTTTATCTTAGAAACAGGGCCGGATGGAACATTTGTGGGGCCCTGGGCTAAATTTCGTAGCGGGGCCCAAGAAAAAAAATCTCATTTTTTAATAAAACCGTTACGCGAAAAATGAAAACTATCATAAAAAGAAAAGAAAATGCCTATCTCAAATTGCTGTGAGCTTAAGAAAGAAACCATAATATGAACTGAAAGTTCAGGGAGGGAGGGAGGGAGGGAGGGGAGGGAGAGGAGACAGACAGACAGAAAGAGAGAGAGAGAGAGAAAGAGACAGACAGAGAGAGAGAGAGAGAGAGAGAGAGAGAGAGAGAGACAGACAGACAGACAGAAAGAGAGAGACAGAAAGAGAGAGAGAGAGAGAGAGTAAGTAAAACGTGTTAAAATCTACTATTTTCTTTCCCGAAAGAAGGGGCATTGGGAGTTTTATAAAAACTTTTGCACAAAATGATGAAAACATCACTTGAACTAATCTGGATATGGAATATTTTTTTACATGGAAAATATTTTGGGGTAGCGAATAATAAATGGATCACTCTTAAATAAATTCTTTTATAGGTAGGTAGATAGATATGATATGATATAATATAATATAATATAATATAATATAATATAATATAATATAATATAATCTTAAAAAGAGCAATAAATATAAAATATGGATAATTCTAGCAAAAATAATTTTATTTTTATTTTCTAAACTGCGGGCCCCCGTGAAAACCCGGGGGCCGGGGCGATCGCCCAGGTTGCCCCTGTGGTCCAGCCGGCCCTGCTTAGAAATGAACACTCTTTGAGGTGTTCCCCTTTAAGTTTAAATTGCCGGGATGTGTAGTGTTTGTCCTTTTCATACTGCATTACGTCGATGAAATCGAATATGCACATTTATTACAATAATTACTATATACAATTAGGTAGAAAAACAATTAGTGAATTCCAAATGTTTTCACTATTTTTGTGTGTGTGTGTGTGTGTGTGTGTGTGTGTGTGTGTGTGTGTGTGTGTGTGAGTGAGAGAGAGAGAGAGATTGGGGGTTTAACGTCCACCGTGAGCAACTCAATGAGCTATAAGCAGTCACCCGTCCCTAATTTAGGGCCACTGCTGCCAGGGAAGGGAGAGAGCCAATGCCGTAAGACAAACACAACATCTATGCCTCACCGGGATTCGAATCCGGACCTATCTCGGACGAATGGTCAGAAGCCATCGCTTAGACCACTGCGCCATCGGGTTCTACACTATTTTCAGCTGCGCATTTAAAAAAACGAAACTCCTTCAGCTGACGCGTAACCTGCTCTTTGTGATATAAGGTTACGAAGGCCGTTCCATAAAAACTGAGAGTAATTTTTTTTGAGTTGGCAACAGTGCGAATGGGAAATATAACCAATCAGAGGACTAACTGAATTAAGGAAGTATCTATGGCAATGTTATTAGTCATGGCAGATGATTCTGGTTTTGTTATTGCGCAGTTGTTTAAAGTACTTTTGCATTTCATCTTACAGTTATGGAGGTGAGTGATTTAGAGTTAAGAAATGAAATGCGTTGTGCGATAAAATTTTGCTATCGTTTGGGTAAAACGGCTCCAGAAACAGTTGATTTAATGAAAAAAAAAATACAAATATAAATGTTTGGGTGAATCAACGATTTTTAGATGGCACCATGCGTCCAAAAAAAAGAGGGGCGTTTGTCGGCAGAACTCACTCCTAGGCCTGGTCGACCTGAAAGTGTTGTCAAGGAGCGTATTGTTAACACTGTTTGGGCAATCCTGCAAGAAGAGTGACGTGTGAAGACATATAGCGACGTCAACTAATATTTCCAAAACGTCGGCATTCCGCATTCTACGCGACAAATTATTGCTGCATCGTGTGTGTTCCAGATGGGTACCTCATCACGGCACCTGACGAGAGAACAATTGTTAGCTAGAGTTTAGATGTGTCATGAGTGGAAACAAATGATGGCAATGGCAAAGGATCCAAACTTTCTGAACACGGTAATAACTTCCAGTGAAACGTGGGTCCACTATTTTGACCTCCTCACGAAGCGCGCAACGAGTGTCTGGAAACACACAGGCTCGCCTCCTCCAAAAAAGTCCGCCAAACCAAATCAGCTGGGAAGGTTATGAAGATAATTTTCTTTGATCATGAAGGTGTAGTCTACTAACATGCCGTTCCTCCACAAATTACTGTCAATGCTGAGTGTTACATTTCAGTCTTGAAGCGTCTGCGACGACACATATCGTTTAAGCCACCGGAATTGGTGGGCAAGCGGACCCTACACCATGATAACGCCCACCCACACGTGGCTGCTTGTGTTCAACAGCTTCTTACGAAATGCAGTATTAAAATCATGCCACAGCCTGCCCACAGTCCTGATCTCGTCCCGTGCGATTTCTGGTTGTTTCCAACAATAAAGGAGAAGTTCCGTCGCGCAACATTCAACAGAGATGCTGACATTATTCAAGCTGTACAGGGGTCGCTAAAGCAGCTTCCACCACATGCTTTGAAAAGTGGACTGAAATATGGGACCGTTGCATATCATCCGAGTGAAGATACTTTGAGAAATAATAACATATATTTTGCTGTACCTATATTTCTTCATTTTGTGTGATTTTACTCTCAGTTTTTATGGAATGGACGTTGAATATACACTGCTGGCCACCCAAAATGCAACACCAAGAAGGATACGAGATATAGCAAAGCCAGATTTACTGGACACATAACAACAGATACAATGATGAAACGATTGAGCTTACAGGCCCGTGCGACTTGCGGAACACGCAAACATCAATAGTTCCTGTGGCCCCCCATGGCTGGAAATAACGGCCGCTACACGCCGCGGCATCGAACGAAAGAGGCTTCGGATGTGGGCTTGGGGTATGTCGGTCCAGGCTGCTTCCACACGTTGCCACAGTTCATCAGGCGTAGCCACGGGTAGTGCTTGCCGGGCCACTCGGCTGCCGATCAGCGACCAGACGTGTTCGATGGGCGACATATCGGGAGAACAGGCGGGCCACGGCAGCAGTGACACCTGGTGGGCCGTGAAGAATTGTTGCACGGCGCGTGCCACGTGCGGGCGCGCATTGTCCTATTGAAACGTGGCCGCTGGCAGGTCCTGCAGGTAAGGGAGGACTACAGGCTCCAAAACGTCGGAGATGGTGCGGTGGCTGTTGAGTGTACCGGCGATGTGTACCAGAGGAGTGCGGGTGTCATATCCAATTGCGCCCCAAATCATAACGCCAGGCGACGAACCTATATGGCGATGCAAATTGCAGGCGTCATACAATCTCTCGCCGCGGTGCCGCCCACACGCGGATCCGACCATCCTGGGGTGGTAGGCAAAAGCGGGATTCATCGGAGAAGACGATGTGCCATTCCGTAATCCAGGTGCGGCGTTCAACGGCCGACTGCCGCCGCACTCGCCAGTGGTGTAACGCCAATGGTAATCGGAGCAATGGGCGCCGTGCGACAAGTCCCCGCTCCTGAAGACGACGTCGAACGGTACGTGCTGATACAGGTTGTTGCGTAACACCCTAATTCCTGCGCTAACGTTCGTGATGTGGCGGTGCGAGCCGTCAATGTCCGCCGCACAACATGCCGGTCCTCTAGTTCGGTGGTGTGCCGCGGCTGCGGCAATCGCTCACGTCGGTCCGTCCGTCCGTCCGTCCCTCCCTCCTGCACCCACCGAATTCATACTCGCCTCACTGTGGCTGGATGTCGTCCCACACAGGCGCCGATGTCTCGGTACGATAAACCGCTGTCGCGATAAGCCACTATTCGTCGTCTGTCGAACTCCGAAACGTACGGGAACGACTGCCGTATTCTACGACGAGGCATCAGGAAGCTTCCCACGTAGAGGTCCAGCAGCACAACACACTTACACTACTTACACCCCGCCTTCTGTGCACCCTTCTTATAGTGCTTCTGGGTGGCGTGCTGGTCGCACAAGATTTGCATATGCCTTGCAATGCTAATCGTTTGCATGTCCTCTCGCGGGCGACACATGCTGCGAATTTCAGGCCAATCGGATGGTTCCTTCTTGGTGTTGAATTTTGGGAAGCCAGCAGTGTAGTTCCGAGGATACAGAGCAGAAATCGCTCAGCAAGTCCGTATTTAGCGAGATCTCGGATTTAACGAGCAAAACAGGAACTTTTGTTTGGTACAGGGTGCCCCACTCGCTACTTTACCCAATTTTTTATTAATAACATCGTGAGTAATTACACTAATTGAATGATATTTTCTTTCATGGAAATAGAACCATATCAAAGATGTTGAAAGTGTCCGCACTGTGCAGCGAGACAGGTTTGAACACGAGACTCCATATTTCCGAAAGTTCGCGCCACTTGCTCCGGCGTAATCGGTGCCACGGCCTCGCAGATTTTATTCTTCAATGCCCGTCGAGAATGAGGCGGGGGCACAAAATCGCAGGTTTCGGGTCCGCCGCAAACCATGCTTTTAATAACTAATTTGTAGAGAAAGGAATTCAGACTAATTTCAGATGATATGTGGAAGAAGCATCATACATTTTTCGAAGCGAAGAAGGAATTCTCATTAATTCCGAACGGTGTGTGGAAGAAGCATCACACGTTTTCGAAGTGAAGAAGGAATTCTCATTAATTCAGAGGATGTGTGGAAGAAGCATCAGACATTTTTCTAAGCGTAGAAGGAATTCTCATTAATTCCCGATGATGTGTGGAAGAAGCATCACACGTTTTCGAAGCGAAGTAGGAATTCTATAATTCCAGACGATGTGTGGAAGAAAAGCATCACATATTTTTCGAAGCGAAGAAGGAATTCTCATTAATTCCAGACGATGTGTGGAAGATGCTTACAATTTTTCGAACCGAAGAAGGAATTCTCATTAATTCCGAACGATGTGGGGAAGAAGCATCACACATTGTTTGAAACGAAGAAGGAATTATCAGTAATTCCAGATGATGCGTTGAAGAAACATCACACATTTTTTTTTTTTTTTTTTTTTGAAGGACCTAACGGCTAATAGATCAATTTTTGCGTTCGGTCGCCAACGCGAAAATACAAATTTGTCGGTGGCGAAGCTCGAACTCACATCCCTCTGCTCCGGAGCCGAATGCTTTTCTAACTAAGCTATGCCGGCAAGGGTTTATCACTGCTACTTGCCATCTTGACATGTGCCTCACCTCTGTAGTAAGTCACATATATCCCGGTGGCGGTTCTCGAGCCTACATCCTTTTGCTTCGGAGCCGAATGCTTTACCAATTAAGCTATGCTGGCAAGGGCTTATCACTGCTACTTGCCGTCGTAACTTGTGCGTCACCCCTGTAGAATGGCACAGGGATTTTTTTTCTGGTGGTTTAATGACCACGTGAGCAACTCAATGGGCTATAAGCAGTCGCCTGTCCCTAATTTAGGGTTACTGGTTCCAGGGAAGAGAGACAGCCAGTGCCATAAGACAAACACAACATCCATGCCTCACCGGGATTTGAACCCGGACCCCTTTCGGACGAATGATCAGAGGCCATCGCTTAGACCACTGCGCCACCGGGGCGGCAAATCTTCTTATGGGAGTAAATAACCAGATTACTCCAAGTTATATACGTCTTTTAATTCATAGCCAAATATGAAAATAAATTAGGGATATAGCCCATTGAGTTGCTCATGGTGGTCGTTAAACCTCCAACAAAAAAAAAAAAAAAAAAAAGGAAAATCTTGGAACAGAACCTCTATTGTATTTACAAGTGTTGTCTTGTCCCAAAACAACTCAAAATATTTTAATAAAAAAATATGTGCGTACCTTAATTATCAAGTTGGTCATCTTTTTCGCAATACTGTCCAGTGCATCGAATACAGGTGTCCCATCATTCCTCCCACTTTTTTAATATCTTCTGGAATTCTGAAATGCTGTTAAAGCACTCCTGCGCAGCTTCAAAAGGTTGTTGATCAGTCTCAAATTGTCGTCTCCGTAATGTCTTTTATGAAAATGGAGAACAATTGGGGCATCAAATTAATATTCATTTTCTCCAAATAAGAAACGATAGAGCTGGGCATTGTGCAGTCTTGCATTGTGCCGCATATAAAAATGAATGAGGGACCCAGGTTGAACAAATTCGTTTCATTCCCAGCCCATAACGCTGCCCCCCCACACACACCAGCTTGTATTTTTACAGCAATGGTTGAAGAGTGTTTGTTCTCCGATGTTTCTCGCCTTATACGCCAATGTCTATTGGTTCGATGAAGCAGAAAACGTGACTCATCGGAGAAGGCAATCCTTTGCTAATCAGCGGAGATCCAATTCTGATACTGCCGAGCAAATGTATGTTTTCTGCCGATGCACCTTCGTTAGCATAGGTGCAGTGACCATCCGTCTGCATCGGAGCCCCATACACAGCAGGGTTCGCTGAACTGACGGTTTAGACACACTTCCGGTAACCCCCTGGTTCATTTGGCCAGTGAGTTGCGCCATTGTAGCGTGTCGATCGGCCCTCACGCACCTTCGAAGCCGACGTTCACCTCTCACATCAATGTTGATGCCCCGCAGTTTCCACATCGCTTATTCGCAATGGTGCCATTTCTCCAATCACGATACACTTAAACCACAGCATCCCGCGAACAGTTCACAAACTGCGCTGTTTGTGAACTGTTCGCGGGACCGAAAGCCGATAATCATACCTTTTTGCAAAGATCATAAATCGCTCCTTTCATCCATGACTGAAATCAGTGATATGTTTTCAGATGATCACGATCAATAATCATATGTAGAGGATTTTAGGAAGGGAGTGTCTGACCCCAGGTCTTAAACAACCCTTGGAAATAGGAAGCCAGGAGATTTGGGCTAGAGTGCCCGATAGGAAAGTGACACGGAAGCGAAGTAGAAAGAGGGAGGAAGACGCCCTTATTTATTACCGGGGCCAGTACCGGGGGTCCGACGGCTTAATGTGCCCATGTTTTCAGAATGCCTACAGCACATTTTATATACCCTCCAAGCCAGCTCACAATATGTGCCTTCTTTCATTGGCTACGCGGTATTGACGTCGAAAGTAGGAGGTGGTCACAATAATGTGACTAGACTGTGTATGCCATCATCATCAACCATTATCCATCCACTGGTTTGCCTACAAAACGGTGCAACGTGAATATCGTCTTAAATAGTTTTGGTTTTATAAAAGGTTGAAACTGTCTGCTTTGTAATAACCGTGTATTATTATTATTACTTATTTGCATGGTGAGCAAACATGACTTTTACCTTAATATTACTGTTATCTTAATTTTTTGTTTTTCAGGTGTTGGAAAGACCTCCTTAATTCAACGCTTTGCTAAGAATAAATTCCCCGGTCAGTATGCATATTCTTTCAATTTTGCAATATGTGTTTTCTTAATAGTACACTGGCGTACAAAAATTAAGGACGAGACAGTTTTTCGAATGTGACGTCCTGCAGAAGTGCTCCACATTGACTCAAATCATACCATAAGATCCCCAAGATGTAAGAATATGAGACAAGTGAGCAAAACCGTCCAAACAAGGAATCCAAAGGATACAAAGGCACTTTATTGAAAAGGTAGCTTCAAGCACAACTAAACAGAAGACAGTCCATGTGACAGGCGGCTGCCAAGAGAAATCCAGTCTTTAGTAGGAGATATGATCACCCCTGACTGCGTTGCAGGATTTACAACGTCTGTCCATGCTGAGGACGAGGTTGTCAAGGAGCTGTTGAGGCATCGCTGCCCATTCCTCTTGTACCGCCAATCGCAGCTGCGGAATGGTTGCTGGCGGCTGGTGACGTGCTGCCAAGCGTCACCCGAAAAGGTCCCACACGTGTTCGATTGTATTTAGGTCCGGGGACCTTGCAGGCCAATCCATGCGTTGAATATCTTCACTCTCCAACAGCTCTACGACAGACACTGTACGATGAGGTGTAGCGTTGTCATCCATGAAGAGGAAATCAGGAACCACAGCACCTCTAAACAGATGCACTTAAGGCAGGAGAACCTCGGTACAATACCGGACACCAGTGACTAAACCTCCTTGGAAGATGTGGAGGTCAGTACGGCTACCAAGCATGATACCGCCCCAAACGAGAACTCCGCCACCTCCAAACTGGCCCTTTCGATGATGTTGGAGGTGTGATTGCATGTTCCCTGCTCTCTCCAGATGTCTATATGTCCAGAATCGATCGTCAGACTAAATCGGTTCTCATCCGTAAACAGAACTCGACCCCATTACTGATGTGTCCAGTTCTTGTGTTCCTGGCACCACAGAAACCACCGTCTCCGATGAGCAGGCATTAATGGCACACACCATGCTGGTCGTCGTGCAAATAGACTACCTTTGTGCAGCCTCCTGGCCACGGTAAAACGCGATAACTGAGGTCCAGTTGTCTGTTGCATTTGCCTTGCGATTTCTCCCGCTGTCTGCCATCTGTCTCTTCTGGCCTGTAGGACAGACAATATACCGGTCGTCCGCCGCCATGGTTGCTTGTGGACGACTACTGCTAAACTCTCGGACAACTGTTCCTGTCGTTTGAAATGCTCTCCAAGCTCGTGAAACGATGCTGTGAGCGATCCCGAACTCCTCGGCCACACTAGTCACACTTCGACCTTCTTCCAACTTCCCAATAATGCGACCTAGGGTAAAGTCATCCAGATGTCATCTACTGGATTGCCTGTTGGCCATATCACACAGTGGCAGCAACTCGACGTTGTTCAAAGCGATGTACACCGTGCAATAGCTTTCACCGAATTGCTGAGCGTACACTGCCCGTGTGCTTTATACCCTTCCGACACTGCCCCCATCCCCTCCCTACGTCATGCTGCATATATGCGCATGCCCCACCCTAGTCTATCTCCTGAATGGTCTTTTGGTCCGTTCTGCTTGCTCGTATCACTGTTATGCTAATTTCTCCTCTTCGTCCTTAATTTTTTTGCACACCAGTGTAATTTACAGTGAAGTGCAAAAAGTCATGGGACAACAGTATGCAAATGTTTAACTGGCGCTGCCGTCGTATAAAAGCTCCAATGCACGCCACGATTTTTATCAAATGCGATGTGTAATCTCGTGAGTCAGGTTGAAAAACAGTCAGTAGGATTATGGCAAGCCGACGTGAATTATCGGAGTTTGAACATGAGGCATGGTAGTGGGAGCCAGACGGATGGGGCATTCAGTTTCCAAAGTTATGCCAACATTCAACATTCCTCGATCCATGGTGTCACGTGTGTACCAAGAATACCTCGTGGAAGGCATTACCACCCACCGTGGACAGAGCAGTGGCCGACCACAGGTGCTGAATGACCGTGACCAACGGCGTCTGACCAGGATTGAAAATGCTAACAGACAAGCGACACTGGCTCAAATAGCATCCACATTCAATGCAGGAGGTACCAGAGACATATCAATCACGTCAGTGCAGCGTAATTTAGCATCCATGGGGTATGGGAGCAGAAGACCCACCAGAGTGCCTTTGTTAACACCACGACATCGGACACAGCGCCTCACCTGGGCTCATGGACTCGGTAATTGGAGCCTGGAAGATTGGCAACATGTGGTCCGGTCTGCTGAGTCATGCTACCAGTTGTTACGATCTGATGGTAGGGTTTGGGTATGCGTAGACCCCATGAGGCCTTGTACCCAAGCTGACAAAAAGGAACTGTGCAAGTGGGTGGTTGTTCTATACATGTGTGGGGTGTTTTTACGTGACACAGTTTCGTTCCTGTGGTCCTCATAAACACGTCATTAACTGGTAATCGGATTTTTTCTCTGCTGGGTGACCATTTGCAGCCTTTCCTGGACTTCGTGCTCCAACAACGATGGGATTTTCCAGGCGGACAATGCACCATGCCATCGGGCCCAAGTTGTCCAAAATTGGTTCGAGGAGCATTCTGGACAGTTCCGACGGAGGGTGTGGCCACCACGTTCGCCCGACATGAACCCAATAGAGCTCTTATGGGACGTGGTGGGAAGGTCCATTTGCATCCAAAATCCTGTACCTACAAAGACCAAGGAACTGTAGCTGGCTGTTCAGACGGCATTGTTCAACATCTCTCCAGAAGTCTTCGGGCCACTTGTGGAATCGATACCACGTCGAGTTGCTGCACTTTCCCGGGCAAGAGGAGGTCCTGCTCCACACTAGGTGCGCATCCCTTGACTTTTGGCCCTTCAGTGTGTCATGCGCATATCGTGGTTGAATTTTGATTTACGTGAGACACAAAGATAAGAAAGACTCCAGAATTAATGTAAGAGCGCTTTCAAAGAAGTGAAACGGTAAAAACATGGCTATACCGCACACTACGATGGGAGGGAGGGGGGGGATATACAGAAGAGCTTTTTGAAACAGTGTACACAAAAAAATTGCTTATTTGTCACTGAATCAGCGTAGATATGGCTAAAAATGGAGTTCGTTCCAAGATGCCTCAATTCTGATACAACTGTACACTGTAAAAAATTTCCCGAAATTCACGAGTCATTTTCCGTGATTCATTTTGTGAATTAAGGCGATTCCACCTAAAATCTCTGCCATGTGTTTCCAATGGTAAAACTTCTTTACATATTTTCTTCGTAATTAATGTATTCCCAAGGATGAAAATTTGCACATCCATAAAACTAACTTTATGTTATAGCATGGGATACTTAATACTTGTTAAAGCATAATCATAATTATATTAAAAATCAATCATTTTTCTTTCAGTAATGTTCAGACCTATATATTAAGATAATGCAACGTAGTATGTCACAAATATTTATTTTTTCAAGTCGCCCATGGTTTCGCTGGTTATTGACCTAGCTTCATCAGGACGAATGGCACGTAAATATTCAAATTGTATATGATATCATAAATGGTGTTTACAGTCACATGTTTCAGTTAGATGCTTTCACGCGCTTGATAGAAATGGCGTGGATGCCATGTCATTTACAAGTTGCGAAGAATTCTGATATACATATATGGAAAGCTTCCAAAATATCAAGTTTGGTGGTTGAATCTGGCGTGTCAATTAGTTTTGCTTCTTCAAAGAGAAATTTATAGTCCTTTTCATAACAGTGAGTTCTTCATAATAAGAACTCAATGGTAACCCTATAGATCAAACTGTCAAAAATCTTAAGAAATTAATCAGCTCTTTAAGAAATAAAAAACAGCTTAATGAGCTCTTCAAAAACTTCTCCAAAATCCAGTAAAGAATTCCACAGATCTATGGTACGATAAAAGTTCACAAAGAAGGCCATCCAGTAAGACCTATAATAGACACTAGAAATTCGCCACTCTCCAACATTAATTATTATTTACTTGGTCACCTCAGAGATATTTTCCCTTCTCCTCCCTACCTACTAAAAAATTCCATGCAGCTAAAAGGAAAACTGGACAACTTGGCAGAATTAATTCATCCAGTAATGGCAAGCCTGGATATAGTCTCTATGTATACCAACATTAACCTGGACCTCCTACTGGAATTCATTGCAGATGACCTTGCGGAAAAATAGTATTCCATAATCACAATAGAGAATTACTACTTGGCATATATGAACTGCTCCTATTTTCCTTCAAGAATAATTTCTTCCAGTTTGGAAAGAAATATTACAGGCAAACTTCAGGACTTGCAATGGGTTCTCCACTAGCACCTCTGCTAGCAAATTATTATATAAGTAAACTAGAGGCAAAAATCCTTATACAACCCTCCTTGTTTGCTCTCTATGTAAGGTACATGGATGATGTCCTAATTATAGTAGATACTGTGGACCAATCTCTACCCTCTCAGATTCTGGAAGAATTTAACTTACTAGAGAATACCTTGCAGTACACCCTGGAACAGGAAAAAGACCATAGCATCAATTACCTAGATTTAACCTTGACCTCAAGAGAGGGGAAAATATTCACTCAGCTTTTTAGAAAACCCACCAACACAGGGAAGATGTTAGACTTCTGCTCATTCCACCCTGATTATATTAAATCGAATACGGCGAGACAATTTTTGGAAAAAATTGAAATCCTGGTCTCTTCAGCTACTCAAAAAGATCTTCACAAAGAAGAATTAAAGGAAATATTAGCAGAAAACAATTACCCCTCCCCATATGTTGAGAAAATATTTAAACAAGTGCCAAAAAAGAAGCAGGAAAACCAACTTCAAATTCACCAGCAAAATTACGTACCACAAGGGACTTTTCGAGAAACTGAAAAGGATCGGAGCAAAATATAATATCAGGCTAGCTCCAGATCTTAATAACAAAATAAAGAAATTCCTGCCAGCTTTAAAGCAGAAAGAATTGGACATCCAATTGCAGGAAGGAGTAATTTACTGCATCGACTGTAACTGCAGACTGAGCTATATAGGAGAAACAGGGAGAAGTATTAAGGTCCGAATGAAAGAACACCAAGCAGCTATTAGGAACATTGGGAACAAAACAGGGCTAGACTGACATATACAAGCAAGTGGACACTCCATAAATTGGGACTCAGTGAAAATAATCGCCCACCAGTCAAACTTAGTAAAGAGGAAACTAGAAGAAGGGATCGAAATAGCAAGAAGAAGAAGTACCACAATTAACGATAATTGCGGATGGACTCTTCCAATTGAGTGGCAGCAACTACTCCAGTGACATAGTCCTGATGACAAACTAGGCTTTAGTTCGAAAATTTGACAACCAACTTTCATGAAAAATAACCTCTATAAGACCCGTAAAAAAGTTATTCCACAATCACTATGAATAGAGGTGCCATAAATGCATTTACAACTTGAAAAAAATGTCAAAAAATTAAAATTTGCGCTTAGAAACTTTTTAAAGTAAAAACTAAAATCGCAGTAAAATTAATTATCTAAGTAGCTAGTACTTTAAAAAGAAATACTGCCGTTCACTATAAACCATACAAATACCTTTGCCATTTTTTTAAACTAAAGATTAAGAGCTATCAAAGTTGATAAATTTTGTGTTTGATTTTCAGGTGTGTACGTGGAATTTATAGTTATTTTCAAACTTTCAGCTGGGCGCTGGGTGTTGAGTATTAAAAAAATTAATTCATTCCGTGAACGCGTTATTCTAGTTACAATAAATAAAAGATAAAATGTGGTGTGTTATCACACAGATAGCTGCAAAGAGCGAGAAACAAGATCTCTTCATTCTGGATAAAAAAGAAATTTGGATGTTTATGTTAAGATGCTGTATGATATGATTTGTAACACTTAACAACTGTGCGTATATTTCTTCATTTTTAGAAAAAAATTCCTACATTTTAGGTAACAGAAATACAAAGAATATACCTTTTTGAGTTTGTAGTACCTCTCATGACGAGTTTGTTTTACTTTTGAGAACTTTTTGCCCGCTGTTTATTTTTTATTTTCATGTTAATACTGAAGTTTCGATTGTAACTGAGCCATACAATTATTAAGGAATTTAATCCTAATAAAAAATGCTCAATTTTGGGTGAAGATGTACGATTGTTTTATCCACCTCTGGAAACACCTTTTTGAGTTCCAAAGATAAATGCTTAACTATATGATTTTCGCAAGTTGTTCTCCGTGGACTTTCAGGAAAGCACTTTCAAATTTTCGAAGAATTTCCATACAAGAACTTGCAAGATGCATATGACCACCTCTGCTGATATGATTTTAAAAAAATTCTGCTCAAAGTTTCTTTTGCTTTTTTTGCCGTTTTCCTCAGCAATAACAGAAAATCTTTTTTTTTTTTTTTTTTTTTTTCAGCAATGCATTTTCAGATTGTACATTTCTAACTTTCAAATAATTAATTTTAGCTTTGGTTTTCCAATACTGAAGTTTCGATCGTAACTCAGAATTTATTTTATTGAGCTTTTCTACATATTTTTAATGGTGCAATTTTCTTTCCTTGTTCTTCTATTTCGACTTTCAAGCTAAATGAAAAGACTTTACTGGGACCCCTGGTACGTCTACAAACGTCTGTGACCGGCCAACGTTATGTGCGCATCATTTCTGAAGAGGTACACCCGTTCATATCCTGCATTCATGCTGATGGGTTGGTCCTGTTCCAACAAGACAATGCACCTCCATACAAGTGTCGGGACGCCACATTATGGTTAGAGGAGCATTCATCTGAGTTTGGGGTGTTGCCATTCCCACCCAAGTCCCCAGATCTGAACGCGATAGAACACATTTGGGATGACATGCAACGCGCTATCGAACACAGGAATCCGAGACCTTGGAATACACCCGAATTGTGGAACGCTCTGCAGGAAGTATGGTGTGTATTGCCTACAGCATATTTCCAGAAGCTAGTGGAGTCCATGCCCCATTGTATTTCTGCAGTCCTGCGCTCCCGTGGGGGACCTACCAAGTATTAGACTGGTCAGCGCCGGCTCGACCATAGGGGCAAACGGGACGGCCGCCCCGGGCCCTGCGTATTCACGGGGCCCCGCACTTTACAAAACAAAAACAAAATTGTTTTTGCTTGAATTATCTATATTTATTGTTATTTTTTTTAAAGTTTTAGGGTGCAAGGCCCTCAAAAATATATTTTTACGTTTTCCAACCGTAGGTTGAAGAAGCGTATATGCTCCAGCTTTGTTCGTCTGTCTGTCCACCCGATAACTCACGTAAAAATTATTCAATTTCAATTAAATTGTAGTATGCGGTAGAGGACAACCTGGGGACGAACCCTATTGAAAATAAGCGAAATGAAGTCAAAGGTCAGGACATAGGAGTGGGATCCATTCCATCGCCCTTATGCATCATAACTTACGTAAAAATGCTTCGATTGCGACAAAACTTTATCATGTTGTTCCGGAAGTAAACTGAACAGGTTATGCCGAATGTCATCGAAATGGGATCAAAGGTCAGGGCACAGGAGAGAGATTTATTCCACAGTCATTATCCTCATAACTTGAGTAAAAATGCTTCAATTGCGACAAAACTTTAGTTTGTTGTTCTGGAGGTATACTGAACGAATCAGTCAGGGTTGGGAGGAGAGTTTGTCTGCGTCCGATTTCTGGCATGTTGGAAAGCGTATCATAGTCAATGCATTGCATGATTTTACTAATTTGTTATAATGTTTTTCTTTTCAGTTTATAACCCCTTCCCCCCAACTTATTTAAACCTTAAACTTTTCCATATTCATGAAATAAGAAATTAAATTTCATCACATTTTGTGACTTCCTATTATATACTCAGCAATTTGTGTGTAAATGATATTTAAAAAAATAAAAAGAACAATATCAAAGTTGTATCTGGGCTATATATGGAGGCCAATCGTTCTGTGACTTAAAAAACAGTGTTGGAAATAAATAAATAAGGCAATTTTTATACATGAGCACGTATAAGAGGTGAATAAAGTCATTAATTTACCAGTTATTCCACTTTCCATCAAAAATCAATCACTAAAACATGTACGAAGAAAAAAAATATATATATACGAAAATATTTAAGAGGGATCGTTATTATTCAATACGCAAAAATGTTTGCTATGGAAAAATATTCGCTACGCAGATTAGTTAAAGCTATCTTTTTTATCATTTCGTAGGAAAGTTTTTATTAAGATAATAAAGCAACCTAAACTTCCTCCTCTCCAGAAAGAAAGTCGTAGATTTCAGCACTTTTTATTCTCTTCCTCTCTCTCTTTGTCTGTCTGCCTGCCTGTCTATCTGCCTGTCTCTCTCTCTCTCATCCAATGTCTGTCTGTTTGTCTACCTCTCTCTCACTCTGTCTGTCCCTCTCTCTCTCTCTCTCACTCTACCTGTCTGTCTGTCTCTGAAAAATGAAAATACATGGAAATTATCATAAAGAAACTGTTTACTCTCTCTCTCTCTCTCTCTCTCTCTCTCTATGAATTTTCAATCCACATGATGGTGTTTTTCTTAAGCTCACAATAATTTGAGATAATCATTTTCCTTTATGATAATTTTTGTCTATTTTCATTTTTCATACAATGATTTCATTAAACTATGAGATTCATTTCCTAGGGCCCTCTATATATGAAATTCCGCCCGGAGACTGGTGTACTAGTTTTTCTGGCACTTCAGTGTATATCTGGCATTTCAAATATATGTACTCAAAAAATCCATATATTTCAAATGTATGTGCTCTAACTTCATTCAGTTTCAGTGCCATTTTTGGCAGGGCACAGAAACAAGTTAGAGCGAACCTAGCGATTCTGACAGGATAATTTGTAAATGAGAGAGAGCACACTAGATGGAGCCACCACACAAACGTACGATTTTGCACATAAAAGGCAGAGAGATATTAGGGGGGCTTAGGAAACTTCAACTGGGGGATTCCTACCCGGGGGCCGTCACTTAACGTCCTCGTCCGATGCACGGTGGATATTCAGTGATTGGTAGAAATTCACACCACCATGGTGAAAAGCCTATCAGGCTAGGTTTGAACCTGGGGTCCCTCCATCAGTAGTCTTAATCTCTAACCACTAAGCTATCCGCGGCTCGATTTCGAATTTATGATCATATGTAGAGGATTTTAGGAAGGGAGTGTCTGACCCCAGGTTTTAAACAACCCTTAGAAATGGGAAGCTAGGAGATTTGGGCTAGAGTGACTGATAGGAAAATGACAAGGAAGCGAAGTATAAAGGGGGAGGAATACGCCCTTATTTATTACCGGGGGCCAGTACCCGGGATCCGACGGCTTAACGTGCTCATCTGACGCACGGCGGGTAATTAGTGGTTCGAACGTTCGTACCTGCCAGGATCGAACCTGAGGTTATCTCCATGGCAGTAACGAACACTGACCACTATGCCACCCGCGGCCCGATTTCGAATATGTGTACTCCATACATACTCATTTATTCATAGAATCAACTGGAAATATATTATTCGATGGCGCATCTGGAATAACAGATATACTCGTCATATGCTGGGCAAATGGACCACACAATTTTATCACAAATATAGTGATGAAGCAACAATATATTCTTATATTTATGAGATTGACACAAATATTGTTAATGTAAAAACGTACACAAAGATACTTTATGCATAATTAAATTACTTGTGATCAATGACTTTGTTGTACTAATTATTTGTGTGTCACTTTACACATTTATTAAACAATTTCTCTTGAAATCTATAATATCTAAAATGAAGTAATACAAGATTATATTTATATTTATTGACGCGGTTATTTGTAAGTACGTATGGTTACTTATATTTGACCATATCATGTACTCGTTTATGATACGATTGTACTTAAAAAAAAAAAACAAAAAAAACGTGTAGGTTCAGGTTCTAATTTTTAAGTAGATTTTTTTCAACAGCGCGGGCAATTCTTCAACTTGCAGGGGCGTAATTTCAAATCTCGCCCTCCCAGATGAGTAGAACTTGTCCCCGCACTGCAGAGATGACCTTTCACCTTCAACATCAAAACTGTGATTAACTAATAATAATATGTTCCACCATGTGCTCATTGATCACAGTGTTTTTTTATCACGTCTTTTGTAAAAAAAGATCGTGCTTATGTTATCGGTTTGTCCGTCTGTCTGTAAACACTATCTTTGCAACTATTAGTCCGATTTCAAAAATTCTTTTTGCGTTGGAGAGCTTGAAATGTGCGAATGATGATCCTTTATTTCGTTGCCTTTTTTTATACGATGCACAATTTCGCCACTAGAGGGCATAAATGTAGAAGATGTCGAATTCAAAACGCATTTTATTCCATATATTTGCTTCTAAACACCCAATTGAAAAAATTATTTTACCTTTCAATTCCATTTGTGTCAAAGACTATTTTAGGTATAGTCACTTTTTCAAGTTACACAAAGATTGTCCGCTACGGGGCGTTGGCGTAAAAGTAAATTGCGTTTGAAAAACTCCAATTTGAAAAACAAATTTCTTCAGCGGATACAGCTCCTTATGGGAAATCTTTTGCATATAATTTCCAATTTTTGGTAAAAAACGGTCTGGCCACCAGAGGATGTTAAGTGTTAATTTCTGCTTCTGATGTATTTGCCACATCTGAGCTTCTAAAATCTCAGTTGGAAACATTCGTTTGTAGACCGATGCCACTCATGTCGATAAACCTTTTCGAAAGATTTTTTTTAATGTTGCATGGTTCTTCCGCCAGGGGGAGTAGATGTATATCTTATTTTTGTCAATATCTCTACTTCTAATGGCCCGATTTGAAAAAAATTCCCTCTTTATTGGATAGAGTTCCCTGTGCGACCTGTTTTTTCATATAATCTCAAAATTTTCAAGTATTACATCTGCTACGGGACGTTTACTTTCCGCTAGGGGCGTTAAGATGAATTGAGTCTTCCCCGATATTTCTGCTTCTAAAACTCCGCTTTAAAAATTTTTCAATTAATACACACAATTGACGTGGATTAGGAACATCAAACAGAAATCATAGCTCTTTCCACGTTTATAAGTGAGTCACGGAAAAAATCTCATTGGCCGCCACCGGGAATCGAAACCAATGTCTTCCAGTTTCCGGAGCGCAACTGGAAGACCCTGGGTTCTATTTCCGGTGGTGGCCGATGAGAATTTTTCTGTGACTCACTTATAAATGTGGAAAGATCGATGATTTCTGTTTGATGAAAAATTCTCTCTGTATCGCATACAGCTCCCGATGGAAATTGTTTTTCATATATCTAATAATTTCTAATATTTGGTAAAGAATGGTTTGGCCACCACAGGGGGAAAATGGTAATTTCTGCTTCTGATCTATTTGCAGCGAAATCCGAGCTCTTGAAAACTCGACTGAAAAAATTATTTCCTGTACCGATACCACTCACATCGAAAAACCTATTGAGAATATTCTCTTCTTAAAATAATGCGTGTTTCCCGCCAGGAAACGTAGATGCATATCTTGTATCTGTCGATATCTCTGCTTCTAAGAGTCCGATTTGAAAAGTTCTTTCTTTGTTGGAGAGCATTTCCGCTGTGAAATGTTTCTCATATAATTTCAAATTTTTCTTAACGCACAAATCTGCAACCAGAGGGCGTAAATTCACGATTCTGTTCACAGCAATATCTGCGGAATTAAAAACCCGATTGAAAAATTTCTTTCTTCGGTCAGATACTACTGTTTTCCATACCGGTTCCATCGACTTTGAATAGCTTTGATAAATTTAATTCGCGTCAGAATGGATTCAAAAGATGTGCTCATTACACGCGAAAATTCGGTGTCAACTTCCTGTTGTTTCCTTTTTTTTTTAATGGCCCATAATAACTGTTTGGTTTTGTTTCTTTCAGCAGAAGACACCAAGGCAACTATCGGCTTCGATATGGAAACTCTGGCTCTCGAAATTAACGGAAAGGAATGTTTAATACATATTCATGATACAGCAGGGCAAGAAACCTACTGGTCTTTAGGAGCAAGGTAAGAACTAATTTTGATTTAAAAAGAACATTTTTTAAAAATAATTTTCTGTCCTCCTGTGAAGTGTAAATACACTGGCGAAAAGTGAAATAAGAACACCAAGAAGGAGACTTCTGATACCAACGAAATTTATACAGCATAATAACGGAATACAGAGGATAACGTGATCAAAACATTATGGCAAACTACAGCTGTATTTGCTGGTAAACTGAAAAATAACATTTCCATGTAACATGGTTAGTACGAGGTTGAACCGCCATGAACTGCGTCACACTGTGCAATTCTGGCATGGAGTCTGTCGTACAGATGTTGGATGTAAGTTTGGGGTATTGAGTTCCAAGCATCCTCAACCTGGACGTGTAAATCGGGGATGGCCGTGGAGACCGGATAAGTCGTCCCATAAAATCCCACACATGCTCAATGGGGGACAAATCCGGTGAACGTGCAGGCCATGGAAGTTGTCTCACACCCTGAAGTGCATGTTGCGTTGCACGTGCCGTGTGTGGGCATGCGTTATCTTGCTGGAAAACACCACGATGAACCGACCTTACAAATGGCACAACAACAGGCTGAATGATGTTGATGTAGAAGGTGCTGTTTAACATACCCAGTACAAACACTAGTTGTGTACGGGAGTGATAGCTGATCGCTCCCCACACCAGGAGACCAGGTGTAGGCCCCGTGTGTCGCTGGCAGATGCAAGAAGGGTGGAGATGCTCCCCTGTGCGTCTGCGAACATGCATACAGCCATCGGAGGCTCCCAAGCAGAATCTGCTTTCATTGCTGAACACGACAGATTGCCATTGCGTTCTCCAGTGCAGACATTGGCGACACCACTGCGGCTGTTCGTGATGGTGGGCTGGAGTCAGAGGTACACATGCCAGAGGCACACGTGCACGTAGTCCTGCATCCAGTAGACGGTTGCGGATTGTTCGCACAGTCACCTCAGGTGCAACGGCAGCTCGGACAACGCTGCTCTTCTTATGCGTTGATCGGTCCGCTCATCAGTCCGTCTGTGACTCCCGGTTCCACGTCTTCTCGTGTGGGAATGTTCCTCGGACCATCTCCGCCACCATCGTACCACCACCGACCACCCGGCCTCGCGAAGTCCGACTAGACGACCTTGCTCAAAGTCCGATAACTGCTGAAATCGTACACATCTTCCATGTCCAGGCCATTGCAGCTTCTTCAGGGTCTTCGCACATGTCCGTACGCCGACGACTGATTACATTCACTTTGCCGTACTCCTTAAATACCACCGACGATAATTTGCATATTATGCCGTGCTGTGGCGTAAGCGCTCACTGGTTGGTCCCGAAATTAACATCACACCTACATAAACTCGACCCCATTAACATATGTAAATTTCATGATCGTCCGCCAATTCCTTCTTGGTGTTCTTTTTTCACTTTTCGCCACTGTATTAAGAATGCTACGCCGAAATTCTTCGTATTTCGACTAACATTGGGAATTCATATTAAGGCAATTAAATTAGGCAGTATTCATATTTAGGCTTTAATTAAAAACTCCATATTAATTCCTTTCCTATTACAGGGAGTTTGTGGATAGGCAAGTGTCCGGATACTTTTGATTAGAAAGTGTATATCTTAAGTCTTCCCAAAAGAGTGGAGGCTGTGATATCAGCAAAGTGTGGACCAACTACATATGAATTCCTTTCCTATTACAGCGAGTTTGTGGATGGGCAAGTATCCGGATACTTTTCTCGCCACGGAAAGATTAAGTCAGGTGACTCAACCGAACCAATAGATAATTTTTCAGTAACCCCAAGATAAATTTAGCATTTTGCATGAGGTTTTGTTAAACCTTTTTCTACAACTAGTTCGAATTAGTGTGATTTTATTGCACATATTTCATTTTTGTTTTTCAGTATTTTCATATTCTTTTATTTTTTCCCCCATGCAGCTTTTTTCGTGATGCAGCTGGGGTTATCCTTGTGTATTCAGAGACAAGCACAGACTCATTCAGCAAACTCTCCGCTTGGTTGGAAAACATTGAGAAATACTGTGGAATGGAAATTGTAAAAATAATAGGTAAACTTTTTTTTTATTTATTTTTTTTTTCTCATGTAATTTAACAGGTTTTATCAACCATATCATTGTGACCACACTCCTATCTCATGAGAGCGTATCAGTTCACCAGTACGCAGGGCCTGATTTACTGGAGGGCATTCGGGGCAAGAGCCCAGGGCCCGAATTTTGAGGGGCCCCCAAAATATAGTTATACAGTATACCCCAAAGTATAGTTATACAGTATATTACTTGCTTTCTTTGAATCAAGTAATCATCATTTACACCACTGCATCAAGTAATGAGCATTTACACCTCAGCATCACAAGCAACACTACGAGTGAGAAATAACTAATCATGAAATAATTGACTCCGATCGTGATTGGTTAATCATCTAATCATCTCTTTACTTTGCGGCACGTCACTTGACACTGAGGTGTAAGTTGATGAGACTTCCACCTGCTCCGTTCACATGGAAACTCTGCAGGGATAGATAGAACTCTCTTGGCGCACTCATCGACAGTAAATGCTACGATACTAATCCCGATCCAGGGGCCACAGATTCGGACACACCGACAGGTGGTATGAACTGGGAGGTCACAATAATGGGTACACGATGGACTGTGTACCCATTGAGACTTTCCTGGGAGATCTGTTCACCAAGTGAACCATTTTTTTCAACACAATACACAGACAAGCACAGTAACCATACACTTTAGAACAATGACTCATTAAAGAACAGCACAGCCACAGAAGAACGCACATTCCGCGTTAAAATAATTCAATGGGGAGAGCAGTTCCACCGTCGTCCATCCGCTGTTGGTTTCAATTAACCGTACTCAATCCGGTTTCTCTGCAGCTCAAGCTCACGTCTAAGATTCGGGCAAGGCGAGTCTAGACTGGAGTGACAAGTGTGGAGTTTAAGGCGGAACCTCTCGTTGGCACTGTGCATCATTGGGACACCCCCAGTGCTACTGCCCAGCTTGCCCACACCGGGCACAAGTCTCAAACACTGTGGGACACCGAGCTTCACGGTGCCCAAACCTGTTGCACTTAAAGCAACGGGTTTCTTCCAAGAATTCTCTGCAAGGCAGAACTCACCAAGTAAGGTTAACCTTGACCGTTTCATTTCTTTTTACGATGTACAAGTTTGCCGCTAGAGGGTGTAAATGCAGATGATATGGAATTCAAAATACATTTCATTAAATATATTTGCTTCTAAGCATCCGATTGAAAAAATTATTTCGCCTTTTGATTCCATTTATGTCAAAGAGTATTTTAGGTACAGTCACTTTTTCAAGTTACGCATAAATTTTCCGCTAGGTGGCGTTAAGTATATTGCGCTTTCCCCGATATCTGTACTTCTAAAACTCCAATTTGAAAAATGTTTTCAGTGGACACATCTCCTGATGGGAAATCTTTTGCATATACTTTCTAATTTTTGGTAAATAATGGTTTGGCCACCAGGGAGCGTAAATGTTAATTCCTGCTTCTGATGTATTTGCCACAATACCTGAGCTTTCGAAATCTCGACTGAAAAAATTCGTTTCTGAACCGATACTACTCACATCGATAAACGTTTTCGGAATATTTTCTTCTTAAAGTAATGCATGGTTTATCCGCCAGGGGACGTAGATATATATCTTATTTTTGTAAATATCTTTACTTCTAGAAGTCAGATTTGAAAATTTCCTAATTTGTTGCATAGTGTTTCAGGTGTGAAATGTTTTTCATATAATTTCAAAAAATTCATAGTCTTTCCGTTAGGGGGCATTAAGGTAAATTGCGTTTCCCATGATATTTTTGCTTCGAAAACTTCGATTTTATTTATTGGGGGTTTAACAATCACCGTGAGCAACTCAATGGGCTATAAGCAGTCGCCCGTCCCTAATTTAGGGTCACTGGCGCCAGGAAAGGGAGAGAGCCAGTGCCGTAAGAAAAACACAACATCCATGCCTCACTGGGATTCGAACCCAGACCCATCTCGGACGAATGATCAGAAGCCATCGTTTAGACCACTGCGCCACCAGGCCAGCGAAAACTTCTATTTGAAAAATCTACCTGTATGGCATACAGCTCCTGATGAGAAATGTTTTTCATATAATTTCTTGGTTAAGATTAGTTGCCGCCCCGGTGGCGCAATGGTCTAAGCGCTGGCTTAGACCACTGAGATGGGTCCGGGTTTGAATCCCGGTGAGGCATGGATGGATGTGTTTGTCTTACGGCACTGGCTCTCTCCCTTCTTTGGAGCCAGTGGCCCTAAATTAGGGACGGGCAACTGCTTATAGCCCATTGAGTTGCTCACGGTGGTCGTTAAACCTCCAATCAAAAAAAAAGAAAGAAAAAGAAGGGTAATATGGACAACTTAATATTTACTGAGCGTTGCCAGATCGAAAACAATAGATTGCTCGCGGAGCTGTTCTATCGTTCCGCTGTAAACAACAAGTGCCATTTCAGTGCGGTCGCCAATTGGTGGGTGCCGGTTTTATTGCTGCCAATGAGATGTGTAGATATCGCTGTCGCCAGATGCTAGTGGTGTCCCTCAACATCATTACACTCTCCTGACTAGAGGGCATTTTTTGGCATAGGCGTTCGAATAAATATTCACGTTTCGGAGGACACATTGAACTGAAAATGATGACCCGCCTGGAAACATGATTTTACTAGCATGTACATGCGGTGATTTAGTTGAACGATGTGGCACTCGGGAGAAACATTCACATTTGTAGTAGCGAACTGACACAAAGTCACACGTCTTGACTCTTCCAGCAGAGCCTTCACACACACACACACACCACACACACACACACGCGCGCCAATGCTGTTTGATGATGAAGGCATGCCACTGCGTTTCTTGTCCATCTATGCTCTGCAGCCGTGTGCGAATTTTGAGCATAATTTTGACATGCTCCGTACTTGAAGATTATACTCACTTCGCAGTTAGTAATGGATTTACAGTGACGACATTTACCATGCCCAGAGAAACATAATCACTGTGCATAACTCCGACTGAGCTCTTTCTAGACAGGTGAACATTTTACCTTTCGATCTGCTGTCCAGCACGCTGCCTTTTTGTTCAAACTCCTGTGCTAAACAATGCCCTTTAGTCAGGAGAGTGCAAAAACAATTTTGTTGGGATATATCGATTTATATATCTCTAATCTGCAGCCAAAGGAAGTTACTTTTATTGACTAGCAATGCACTCTGTTCTCAAATACATTGCATTTTTGTTCAAACTCCTGTGCCAAACAAGGCCCTTTAGTCGGGAGAGTGCAATAACAATTATGTTGGGTTACATCGATTTATATATCCCTAGTCTGCAGCCAAAATACAAAGGAAGTTACTTATTGACTAGCACTATGCTCTGTTCTCCACATGTTGCCTTTTTATTCAAACTCCTGTGCCAAACAATGCCCTCTAGTCGGGTGAGTGCAATGACAATTATGTTCGGGTACACCAATATACATATCCCTAATCCGCAGCCAAAAGAAGTTACTTATTGACTAGCATTGTATTCTGTTATCCAGCACGTTGCCTTTTTATTCAAACTGCTGCGTCAAACAACACCGTCTAGTCAGGAGAATGCAATTACGATTATGTTCGGATACACCGATTTACGTATCCCTAATCAGCAGCGACCAAGGAAATTACTTATTGACTAGCATTGTACTCTGTTTTCTAGCACATTGGCTTTTTATTAAAACTTCTGTTCCAAATAACACCCTCTAGTCAGGAGACTGTAATGACGTTGGGAGACCTCAATTTATGTGTCTCTAATCCACGGCCAAAGACCAACAGAAGTTAATTATTAATCAGCATAGATAGGTATGATTAATAGGTTTTCCTGTATTTAGTTGTTTTTTTTTTTCTCCATCTTGACAGTGTTTTTGTTTATGATATTTTCCTTGTTTTGCAGCTGGAAACAAGGCTGATGATAAAGACAAAAAAAGTGTCATCGAGTCCAGGATACGAGACTTCGAACAGAGAGAAAATCTGGAAGTTATTAAAACAAGTGCCAAAACAGACAGGAATGTAGAAGAGGTAAGTTGTTATGCCGCGCAAATACTTACCTCGGTTTTGACCTGGAATAAAAGTTTCAAACGCATTTCACTCACTGATAATCATTTGAAATCCTTTCAAATACACCGAAAAGCCAAAACATTACGACCAGTGCGTCTTTATGCAAATCAAAACAACTGCAGCTAAACGACGAATTGAGTGAAGGTAATGAAATGGTATAAATAACACCTGATACTGAGTTCTAGTAATCAGTGTTATTCTTGTTCTTCAGATGGGAAAAGCAGCGGACTTAAGAGAGTTTTACAAAGGCCAGAGAATTTCAGAAACAGCAAAGCTTTGTGGAATGCTCACAAAGGTCAGCCATGATTAGTATTGTTTATTTTTTTATTGGAGGTTTAACGACCACCATAGGCAACTCAATGGGCTATAAGCAGTCGCCCGTCCCTAATTTAAGGCCACTGGTTCCAGAGAAAAGAGAGAGCCAGTGCAGTAAGACGAACAGAAATCCATGTCTCACCGGGATTCGAACCCGGACCCCTTTCAGATGAAAGATCAGAAGCCATCGATTAGACCACTGCGCTACCGGGGTAGCACACCCAATTTGAATGGACACTGATTGTACACAGACCATCTGCTCTCCCCTCTGTCACGGTTGATCTCATTCAAGACTTCATCCTATGCGGTGTACTGAGAGATTTTTCAACGGTACATGTTGTTGCGGGGAGTGTGGCTGTGATTTGTAGTGCCTTTGAAATTACCTGGTAAAAATTTTCTGCTTCTTGCATACTTTCTGAAAGGGAAATCTTTTATGTTTCAGCTACAAACTTGTCTTTCTAAACATGGTGCCACAACCTTGATTCCACTACCAACTTATCTTTCCAAAAGTGGTGCCACGACCTTGATTCCACTACCAACTTATTTTTCCAAAACTGGTACCACGACCTTGATTCTGCTAGCAACCTGTCTTTCCAAAAGTGATGTCATGACCTTGATTCTGCTACCAACCTGTCTTTCCAAAAGTGGTGCCATGACCTTAATTCAACTACCAACCAGTCTTTCCAAAAGTGGTGCCACAATCTTGATTCTGCATCTAAATAATCAACATATGTGCCATATTTTATTGAAATGTCTTTGACTGACAAAATTATATTTCACCTCATCAAGTTTACTAATGCATTGAGGAAGTCAATTAAAAAGAGAAAATGAGGGTTCCTCTCTCTTTCGTGACTCAACTTTCGACAGAAGTTATCAAAAAATCAAAATACAGAATGTAGATAGACAAATGGTAAAATTCTTCTCTGGAATTTGATGTTATATTAAATCTGTGCACCTGTTTGGCCACATTGAGGGTAGGCAGGTGGAGGAACGGGTTCCAACAGTTAAGAGATCCACTGGGAAGACAGTGGGCAACACTATAGCAAGCAAGGTTTGCTGTATTGAGAGTCATGAGCAAGTCTAGAGGTGCAGCCTCTAGTCTTTAAAAAATGGAAATTCATCCTTCCTCTATTCTGCCTTTATTTTTTTTTAATTTCATTTCCGAGGGCGGATTCCAATTTCCAGCGACAAATCTGGAGATTTTGTGATTAAATTAGCTTTGAATTAAAACTATACCAAATAAAAGTGCTTGTTTTACTCATTGAATCTGGGATCTCACTAAATACAGGCTGATTATATGTAGACGTCACTAGTTTTTCCATTATTTTGTTTACCACCTGTAGGTATTTTTGCTAAATGCACTGAAGTGCCAGAAAAGCTGGTACAGACGAGCTTATGCAAAATGCATAGCAACGTTACTTATGCGCGTACTCGGTTGCGTCCACCAGTGCGTATATAAAGCAATAGACATCCTTGCCAGCCGTCAGAGCTGTTTTCGGCACGAGAATGACAAGTAAGAACGATTTAAGCGATTTCCAACGTGATGTCATAGTTGGCGCTCGTGAGATGGGCCATAGTATTTCGGAGGTGGAAACAAAGTTAAGATTTTCACGGACAACCATTGCAAGGTTGTACCATGACTGCAGGAATTCCTGCTAATACTCCAAACTACGATACCAGTGTGGCCGTAAAAAGACATTGGGTGAACGTGACCATCGTCGGCTGTCAAGAATCGTTTCACACGATAGGCATGCAACACTCTTGCAGGTATAATCGGAATTCAATGCTGGAGCCTCAACAAGCATCAGCGTCCCGACTGTGCAACGTACCCTGCACGATATGAGCTTTGGGAGCCGACGCCCAACTCAAGTTCCCTTGATGGGTGTACGACACAGAGCAATGCGCCTCGCTTGGGCACGTCAACACCGCCACTGGGACGACTGGAAACAAGTAGCCTGGTCTGACGAGTCACGTTTCCAACTGTATCGGGCAGATGGAAGAATTCGTGTGTGGCGCAAACCCCATGAAGCCATGGATTCCGCCTGTCAACAGGGAACTGTACCGGCTGGGGGGTGGGGGGCAGTAATGGTATGGGGTATGTTTAGCTGGACTTCACTGGGGCCCCTGGTACATCTACAGATGTCTGTGACCGGCCAACGCTATGTACGCGTCCTTTCTGACAGGTACACCCGTTTATGTCCTGCATTCATGCTGATGGGTTGGGCCTGTTCCAACAGGACAATGCACCTCCACACAAGTGTCGGGATCACTGGCGCCAACTATGGGGGTGCTCAGGGGCTTGAGCACCCCTTGAAATTATCTGGGGTGGGGGCTCCACACCCCTCAGAATTTTTGTTATATGTACTGGATTCATACTTAAATATTTAGTTCCACTTCACATAAAATTAAATAAGATAATCGGAATATTGCACAAATATCTGGTTTCTATGAAAAAAAAACAATATCTTAAAAAAAAATCGTATTCTACCGATACCAAATAAACACTTAAGAAATAAGACAGCCAAGCAAGCGAGAAATCGGGGGGTGGGGGGGGGGTATGGTTTGTACCCTACCTTCCTAATTGCTTAAAGCTACAGATTTTATTTTTCTATTTTTTTCTCAGTCACGTTCCTTGCACATCGGTAAGTTGTCAGCAGCTCACAATGCACGAAATGAGCTTCGGTAGGGTCATAAAGCCATTAATGTCAGAGCGGGAGTAATGATTGACTGTCCGAGGGCAGAAGACACACAGCAAGACTCTCCGAGAGCAGAAGACATGATCTTTTCTCGCTCAAAGGATAATTTTAGAAGTTTATTTTATTTTTTTTTTTTTTTTGCTGTTGTTGCAGTTATTGTTTGTTTGACATAATTCTGTTGAGGCTTTTTTTTTCTCCCCAGCTTTATAAAACATATAAGCAGTCACCAATAGCAACACCAATCAATCGACGCAAGTGTGATGTGCCAAATCGATAACAACCGGTTCACATGGGGGTGGAGATTTCCAAGTTACACTTGTTGATCAAAGCAAAAAATTCACTGTGGTATATGATGCGTTATACCCTAAATGCTAACAATAAACAAATAAGGAAAATAATACAGTGCAACTATTATGAAGCGCGTTCCATTCCAACACTGAACACGTCAGTTTGTTTGTTACTACTAGAGCAAGCTCCTACTGTCTGTTTTGACAAATGATATATACTACCAAACTCAGCCTTTTTCAACAGGTTTGGTTTTCTAGTAGTAGTCCCAAACAAAATGCTCAAATTTTGTCCAAAAGAAAAAAATTATAGGAGCTCTTGTGCGCACATTACAGAAAATTAAATTGGAAGAATTAAAACGGGGTTCGAGAATTTGGTTGCTATAAAAAAATGTAATACCTTTATCATGAAATCATGTACTGGTTTGTTTGCATTTACACTGAAGACAAGGTCCACTTAAACATCTAAAATTTCAACACTGGAAATGGTACCTGCCTTTTGAATTTCAGCACTCCTCGCATTTTTCAGAAGTTGGCGCCTATGGTCGGGACACCACATTATGGTTAGAGGAGCATTCATCTGAGTTTGGGGTGTTGCCATTCCCACCCAAGTCCCCAGATCTGAACTTGATAGAACACATTTGGGATGCCATGTAATGCGCTATCGAACACAGGAACCCGAGACCTCGGAATACGCCCAAATTGTGGAACGCTCTGCAAGAAGTATGATGTGCATTGCCTACAACATATTTCCAGAAGCTAGTAGAGTCCATGTTCCATTGTATTCCTGCAGTCCTGCACTCCCGTGGGGGACTTACCAAGTATTAGACTGGTGTACCGGTTTTTCTGGCACTTCAGTGTATTTTATTAAGAAGTATAATTTTAAGCTCCTTAGTTCTTGTTCCATACGTAAACAAACATTATAAACAACAAGTTCAGATATTTTTAGCGAATTCAAAAAGTTTTTATCATTTAATTAAATTTTAAATTAAAATAAATGTAACTGCACATTGATGAACATGTGGTTCCTCTCAAAACAGTATAACAATACGAATAATCCAAATTATCTTATGAGGGATGAGGCATTACTTTCAGGATGCCCTTTGTACTTATACTATTTTAAGTATAATTTGTGTACAGTTCCTTGTTATTAATATGTCGTTCCTCTGCTGATTTGATTTCTTTCATTGTTTTAAAGAGCTCAAAGATTATTTTGTGTGTGGACTTTTCCAGATTTTTTTACGTCTGTTCCAAAAGATTGCCATATCAAAGGGAATTGCTCAAGAAGGCACAGATCCCATCATTGAAATACTCGCAAGACCAGATGACTTGCTAACAGCAATGGAAAACAGCAAAGTAGACTTTGTCAAGGAGCGACGTTCCAGGTTTGTCGCTAAAAGTTTGGAAGGACTGGTAGGAGGGAGATTTCTTAAAGTACATAATGCACCTGCAGACGTCCAGAATGCACCCACAGAACAAAACAAAGGTGGATGTTCCTGTTAGGACACAGAAGCACACAAAAATACTGAATTTGCGTAAATAAATTTTAAATAAACAATAAAGGTAAAACCAGCATATTTATTTTATACTTGTGTGTTAGTTATTAGTAATCATAAAAATAAATTGTGCACATGTTAATTGAAAAAAAAAAAATGTGTTTGTTTCATGAAATACAAGTACAGTTGAAACTTGTTATAATAAAATTCAAGGAGAACAGAAAAAAAATCGTAACAACACATTTTCATTAAAATATTATAACAATTTTCGTTAAAAAGTTAGTATGTACTATAAAGATTTTCATTACGCATAAGATTGCAACACTGTAATTGCAAAATAATACCCACAGAAACAAGCAAAGGTAACTTATTTGTAATGGGAAGTTTTTGCTAAAGTAGTAATGAAATATACAAGCTTCAATTAATTTATATGCATGAAATTATGTACGGTATAAATTTTTACATACTCGTATATGTATGTACGTACATACTGCATTTATTTTTTATACCCTGCACCCCCATATTAAGGATTTATCTCTTTTATACATCTTAACAAAATACTGTCATATGCTTCAAGAAATAATGTACGTACATAATGGCATTACATATCTTTGATTTTAAAGTAGTGTAATTAAAGCAATTTATTTAGTTCCATTTTGATGCAAAGCATGTTTACATATGGCAAACTGTAAAACAGTTCAAACATACCTATTCGATTTTAAAGTGTGATGTTAAGTACAGTCAATTTTCGTTTTTCCATGGTGTCTTTAGTTATAACTGTATTCATAACATTTAGATAGCTGCAAATTTATTCAGTGGGAAGTCCTCGGTTCTGTAAATAGTATCCAACTTTCTCTAAACATTCAATTGCATTTACAGGAGAAACATCAGAAAAACAGTTCAGATTTTGCACCTCATCTTCATAGGCTGAATCCTCATTTTCTTCAAAGTTTTTGCAAAACGTGTAGTCTATAGAATAAAAGTTTATATCGTCTAGTCACGTTAAAATATTTAAATTTTCGCTAAAATACACTAGCGCTTTCGAAACCTTTACACGGTTTCATCATCAGCTGTAATATAAGACACAAATAATACAAGAAAAGTAATATAAGGCAAATGAGACATTTTTGTTCATTTGCTGGCAGTCCATGGCAGTTAAATGTTTAGAATTTTAAAGAGAGAAATTTGCTTTGTATAAAGTTTAGCTTGAGCCTTTTCCCCAAGAATTTTCCTGTGTAATAAGGTGTTTTATGTTGTAAAGTATTTCGTTATAATGTATTATATTTCTTTTATAAATACATACAATAAAACAAACATGTTCACGTTTTGTTGTTGTAACATGCTTTTTGTTACATCATATTTAGTTGTAACTTTTTATATTTCTTATTATAAATACAATAAACCAAACAAGTTCAGGATTTTGTTGTTGTTGTAACATGCTTTTTGTTATATCGTATTTTGTTAAAACATTATACTGTATCATACAGGTTACAATGTGCTGGGAAAGGACTGTACACAGCTGAGAAAATTATAAACAATATTCCTTTTGTGTCTTTCAAGAATAGGCCAGTTACAGTCATGCGCAATGATAGGCTTAGACCTTACAAGGCCAGAAATACCAAATCTTAAATGGCTGAAAATTAATATCAGGAGAAAATAGAAAAGGAAATGCTCAACAAATTTTTTTCTTCTGGGTATGTTCAGGTCATAAATTTTGGGAACACAGGGATAATGTAAAGAACTCTTTAGTAAATTAAAATGAAAAATTGGCAATTGTGATTTTTAAATGTTTAGAATCCACCTGGGGAAATTCTGTTGTAGTGGTATTGCATCTGGATGGGTTCTGAAATAAAGAACTCGTGAACATTTGGGCCACACTGTCATAGGAAGTAGAAAGCTTTCCCCCATTAGTCGGTAACCACTGTGGAATGCACAAAGTCTTCCAATGTAATGCCAAACCCCTTGAGTAAAGGAAATCCTATTACATGCCAGCAACAGGGCAAAGCATAAATAAACTGCAAATTTTGCTGAAAGCTTTTAGCCATAATGACATCCATTTTCAAGAGCTTAAGACTTTTGTCTCACAAACTCACACTGTTTGAGACAAAGAAACAGTTTGACCATTTGAGGCTAGATTCACAGGAGAGATGTTGCAGAACACATTGACTTGCAACAGTGGCAGTCCTCTACTGCCAATGGACGAAAAATACCTACAAATTCCTGGCTCGTAACTAGAGACCAGATTCTATATGCGAAAAACAGCAGAATATGCATTTATAATTTTTTATTACGAGGGTTGTACCAAAAGTAATGCAAAAGTGGGCATAAATTTTTTATTAATTGACAGAGGTCGTTCCAATTGCACATGTTGGTAGAGTAACTCTTTCTCTATACAAAGGTACTACTCAACATAGTCTCCATCACAAGCAATGCATTTGCGCCATCGTTGAACCCAACTCTCGAATCCTCTTTGAAGAACTTCAGGTGTGGACTGTTGTACCCACTTCTTCACAGCCACTTTCACCTCGTCAGTGTCATCAAATCGTTGTCCCCGGAGACTGTCCTTCATTGGACCAAACAGGTGGAAGTCTGAGGGCACCAGATCTTGGCTATACGGTGGACGGGGAGCCAATGACCAGCATAATTTTCTGATCGCCTGATTTGTTGCCAAAGATGTGTGTGTGGTCTCGCATTGTCATGGTGAATGTGGATCCTTTTCATATTCTTTTTCGGTCTCTTCCTCCTTATGGCTTCTCTAAGTTTTTTGAGTGTTCCAATGTACCCTCGCTGGTCACGGTATGGCCACGTTCCAGAAAATCGAGGAGAATGACACCTCTGTCATCCACAAAAACAGTCGCCATGACTTTCTGTGCTGATCGCTCACTCTTGAACTTCTTAGGCCTTGGTGAAAAGGTGTGATGCCATTCCATGGATTGATTCTTTGTTTCCAGATTGTAAAGATACGCCCAGGTTTCATCCCCTGTCACCAGATCAGGAAAAAAAAAATGTTTCTGCATTGGCTTCAAATGCTTCCAGCAGATCAGAGCAGATTTCCACTCTTCTCTTCTTCAAATCAGGTGTCAACTGCTGAGGTACTCACTTTGCACACACTTGCCGATATCCTAAGCCTACCATCATCTTCTGTATGTCATTGTAACCACAGTCCAGTTGTGCAACAAGCTCAAGGATTGTGACTCGTCTCTCCGTGTGAATCAATTCATCCACTTGCTGACGATTCATGTCAGTGGTCACAGATGGTCTCCCACTGCATGGTTTGTCTTCAATGCTGGCTTCCTCTTTTTTTTAAACTTCTTCATCCATCTGTGAACATCGCTCTTGCCAATGGTGTCATCTCCGTAAACAGTCTGTAGCCTTCTCTGGATATCAGACAGTCTGCACCCTTCCTTCGTCAAGAACTCAATGATGGCACGTTGCTTCTGCTCGGAATCCATTATTTATATGCAATGAAGAAGAAGGGTTACTATAGAGGAAGAGTTACTCTACCAACATGTGCAATTTGAATGACCTCTGTCAGTTAATAAAAAAGTTATGCCCACTTATGCATTACTTTCGGTACAACCTATGTATTATGTTTGTATGGTTCTTTATTTTCTGTTTTTTTTTAATCCCCGACAGTGTAAAAGGAGTTTTTTACTTGCTGATCGATTTGATACTTTTTCTCGTAAGCAATATTTTTTCACAAATCACAAAATACGCAATTTCTGCAACAGTAGTTGGAGATCCATGCTTTGATTAAAAACGTTTTTACTTGGTTTAATTTTAGGTATTTTGGCAGCTAACTCATCTATCAAAACTATATTTTCCAAACACTTGTAATGTACGTACCCAGAGATCTACTACATAGATCTGACATAGCTCTAACATTTGGTATGATGAGTCATCAGATTTGAAAATTAATTCACAAAGCTAAATATCACATGCGGTGTTTGTGCGTAGCTCCATTTGAATTTTGTCTCAGCTTTTGGGGGAACCAGAAGGAAATCTGTCATGCGGGTTAAACATCGAAGCAAATTTCCAATGCCCGTTTCTTGGTGCCACGTGTGAAGAAATGAAGTTTATTATTTTTTCTTATTCACTTGGTTTTCAGCGGATTGTTGATACTTAGACTGATCACAAAGTTTAGAAGTTCTTTGAATTTGGAGCACTGGTTTTTTTTTTTTTTTTTTCAGGACTCGGGAGATTTATGGGTGATTGCGCAAGGCCAAATAAAAAAATCCTGAAAAACGTGTATGCTGAGTTCACTTAAGGTACAAACTGATTATTTTGGACTACACACATTACTTATAAAACAGTTTTCCATAAATATTCTAACTTACATATTCTGTGGAGAAATAAATTGCTCTGACATAAGTAAAGCAATCATGAATTTAAAATCAAATGGCTTAAAAACCATTTTTGTTTACATTTTCCTTTTACACAAAATAAAATCTAAAAATAACTAACATGTTTTATAAAAGTATAGGTTAATGAATTCTAAAAGTTAATATTTTTTTTAGAAAACACATAAATTTTGTCTGGATATCAGGTTCTCGTGCAGAATGAGTCAATCACAAAAACTTAAGGTAGCAATCTTAAAAGCACAATAATTAAAACAGTACGCAGGCTTCCGATGAAGTGAAGAATTTATTTAATGTATAAGTTAAAAGATTAAAAATAAAGCCATAAGAACTTTTGGTCTTCCTAAAGACCATCATCTGATGGAAGTACTTATTTTGTCTGTTTTTTCCCTCCTACATTAGCACAATCAGACTTTCTTTTACACCTTTCATTTTCACTCTCTACACATTTTTTAATGCTACAATGTTCTTTGTAGACACACAGTTTTCAACAGTGCTACTAGATTTTTCACTACTATGCATATCCTTGTAATTGTCCCAACTATTTACCATATTTTGGACCATTTATTATATTTGCACTTTTAAGGTATTAACCTCTTGCAAAGTGCGCATAGTTTACGTGCAATTCATAAATGAAAAAACCATGAGGAATAATCACTCACCATAAATATCATGGTAACCTCCAATGGACCAAACACTTATTCCTCATGGTTTTTTCATTTATGAATTGATTATTCCTCATGGTTTTTTCATTTATGAATTGCACGTAAACTATGCGCACTTTGCAAGAGGTTAATACCTTAAAAGTGCAAATATAATAATTGAGAATTACACGCAAAATTCTGAGCTGGGATAGTTGAGGTGAGGGGTTTGCAGTCGCTATCATACTCTGGTATTATGCGCTATAGGAATCAATTTCACAACTTCGAGATGAGAGATATTAAGGCGTTTAAGAAGGCTAAAATTAAATTAGTAAAGTCAGAAAATCAAGAAGAATTTTTGGTGACGTGCCGTGACCTAGAAATAACACCAAAGTATTTAAAAATACGGAATTGCCCAGTCACTGCTAAGGATAATAGAATAATTCAGGAATGCCAAAAAAGAGATTAAGAGCTGAAATTGTCAATAAAAGGAAAATGATTTTTAACTTGAATATGAAATGTTTACATTTAATCGATTTGATATGTTATAAAAAGTATAGAAAGTTCGACGGTAATTGGAGAGATGAGATTTTGGATGTAACCTTCAGAGAAATTTTTGACATCGTGGAATACGAAAAAAATGCTCAAGAGCAGTCATGGAAAAAAGTTGCACGTGATGATTGACAGACAACGTGTACAAGAACAACGGGAGAATATGTATGAGGTATATCAGAATAACTCCAACTTGACCTTGAGCTTCACGCAAAGAGCTATTTTGCAGAGAGGTAAAAAATTTGCGTTTCCACGGAGCCTACCGAGGACGGAGGAATTAATACCCAACTTAGAAGAAATGGCACGCAGTGTACCAGCAGAAGAACGTGAAAATTTTCGAAGTAAACTGTATAGAATTGTTTTGAAAGAATTTAATGAAAAAAGTAAGAAAAAGAAATATCATATAGATAAAATTCAGTATGAGAAAGAACAACTGATTAAATTAAGAGATGACCCAACAATTAAATTCTGTGAAGCTGATAAAACAGGGCAAATTGTAATATTAAACACAACTGAATATGATCTAAAGATGAATAGAGCTATAGAAGAACTAAATTGCAGCATTCTGACAAAAGACCCAACAGAATCTCAAGTAAGGTACTTAGCTAGAATAAGAAATCACAGCACCTTGCCTGAAGAAATAAAGAAAGCATACCCACCAATGGGTACTGGAATACCAAAAATGATTGCAAAAATAAAAACTCATAAGCCTGATACACCTATGAGAGTGATTGTATCAAAAAGGAATTCCCCACTAATAAAACTAGAAAAGAATATCTACAAATTTTTGGCACCTGTGTTCATGAAGACAAGGTTCACTGTGAAGAATACATACGAATTTATTGAGAAAATTAAAGTAATTAAACAAGATTTAAGTGAATATCATATGGCTAGTATGGATGTGAGAGCTCTTTTCCTAGCACACCAGTACCTCAGGCAATAGAAATAATTATTGAAAAATTGTATGTGCTACAGACAATGAATGCAATACAAATAGAGGAGTTAAGAGAAATTTTATTGTACATATATGAAAATAACATTTTTAAGTTTAACAACAAGATGTACAAACAAAATCATGGTGGACCTATGGGGTCACCACTGTCAACTTTATTTGCTGAAATTATAATGAGTGACATTGAGGAAAAAATAATAAGTAAACTCGAGGATCCACCACTGATATACTGCAGATATGTTGATGACATTTTTCTGTTATCCAGGCTAAAAAATGATGAACTTGAGGACTTGACAAAAAAGTATAGTGAAATTTATCCATCTATAGAACTGACAGTAGAACAAGAACATGACAATACTTTGGCATTTTTGGACGTTTTGATTATTAAAACAGAGGAGAGTTTACAATTCAGAGTGCATAGAAAATCTTCATATATCCCAGTACTTATACCATTTCAGTCATCACATCCATTAACACATAAAAGAAATAGTATTAAAACACTAATTAAAAGAAGTTTAACACATTCATCAATTGAACAGTATAGAAAAGAAGAAATTGAATATATTGAAAAAATTGCATATGCTTTTGGATACCCTAAACAGGTATTAAAAAAATGGATTTATGAAGTAACTCAAGGTTACAATAAGGTCAAGAGTGATAAAAAACTTGTAAAATATGTGGGAGGAATACCATATATAGAAAATGTTTCAGCAGAAATTAATAAAGTTTGTGGCAAGTATGGCATACAGGTAGGAAATCAGGTACTTACTGTAAAAAATTTAGTGATTAAAAATGAAAAAATTAGCCAATTAGATAGAGCAGGAATTTATGAAATCCCAATAAACCAGCAACCACCTGTGTCATATATAGGCAGCACCAAGAACAAATTAAAATATAGATTGAATCAGCATATTAATAATTGGAACAAAAAAGAGGCTAAGACAGCATTGACCCAATACTGTATGGAAAATCAAAAATGTCCAAGGTTTGAAGATATTAAAATTATTAAGAGCTGTAAAAACGAAAAGCAGTTAAGAATTGCAGAATCAGTGTTAATTGAAAAAAAACAGATCAAGATTATGCAACATTAATGAGCCAAATAACTTAAACGAACAATGGAAAGCCATAATAAAAATTGAACAGCAGCGTAAAAGAAAGAGAGAAAAAAGAGCAGCAGGGACAATAGATGGCGCCAGAGACACAACGATTTAGAGATAGCGACTGGAGCCCAGGCCTCGATGGCTCTGCTCACTTGAGCTGCGGTGGGCGGATGAGACACACCTGCCTCCTGAAGATGACAGGGATCTGTCGAAAGTACTAGAGGATTGGATGTGCGGGGCTGAATGGGTGTGACAATTGCAGTGGGAGTAGCAGAGGTTGTGACACAGAAGGAGGAGTTCCATAATTAGAATTGACTAAGGTTTAATCACCTGTGAATGTAAGGTTTATGTACATAGTTTTTACTTGAATTGTATGAATGAGTTGTATGTATGATTTTTATCGAATTGACAAGCATTATAGTTACATACTATAAGGCAAAGGAAAAAAAAAAAACGATGTTTCACACCCGAAAATAAGAAGCGTAAGCAAGAGGTCTGTAAACCTGTGGAAGCCCAGTTACATCACGATAAATTGACGTGTTGGAAGTGTTTGGTCCATTGGAGGTTACCATGATATTTATGGTGAGTGATTATTCCTCATGGTTTTTTCATATTTTGGACCAGTTGTACTTGCTCTGTATCATCGTCCCTCATGAGCGTGATCAACAAATATTTGTCGATAAGCGCATTATTTCTAGATTACGGGATTATAATTTTGTTTTTACTTTTACAAACTAGTTTATACTGTAAAAACTATAAATTCCTTTACTTTAAATTAAAAGTCCAAGAATATTTTTTACGGAGATTAAAGCCTGTTTTCGTTTCCTTTTTTAAATAGGCTTCTTACGCAAGTGTATATTAAAAGATCAAACTATAAATTTGTTTTGCTCGAAATATGCATTTTTACTGGTAATTTGTGAATTTTATTCATTTCATATGTACTACTCGTAATGCAAAAAATGGCTAGAATACATTGTTGCATATAACCTGGACTCGACTAATGACAGCCAGAGAGAAAGCTGAGACACAAGATCAACCACAGATTCAAAGCTAAACAACTGAAAAGGAATGTGCCAGAAAGATTATCAGCAATTGATTCACTTAAAACCACAGAATATGCCTATCAAGGAAGGCTTCAGCAATCTACATCACTAAAGCAGAAACATGTCAGACAAGCAAAAAGCGCTCTTTAATCCTGTGAAATCGGTAGGTCAGCCCTGCATCTTTCAAAGTGCATAAAACAATAGCATCTCCAAAAGAGGGGAGTGACCCCACATCTGGGTCTGTCTTTCATCCCTCTTGCAGACCTGCCAGGTTTTTATGATTTATTTGTAAAATTTATGGAAATGCAACTTGTTTTATAGGCAAAATGGCAATTTTATGGATTTAGCATTTCTTCCAGAATTGTTTCCCTGGATGATTTTGCACCCATCATTAGAACTTTTTGTTTTAACTTAATCCATTTAAAATAAAGCCTGGATGCAAGTTGTGAATAAACTTCTTTTCAGCTACACGTGTTTATGTAGGAAAAATTTGTCTGTAGTTTTTCCGTATGTTTTAGGTTATTGTTTTGTGTTATTTTAAACACTAAAGCTTGTGCCACATGTAAACTGAACTGCTCCAGCTTTGGGCTTGTCTAAGTCTAATGTTCATTCAACACAGTTCTTCTCCAGCAGTGATTTATTTTGCTAGTTCGTTAGTAAGTTTTCTATGCTTTCCAACCATAGGTTGAGGAAGTGTACATGCTCCAACTTTGACTGTTCGCACGATAACTTGCATAAAAATGGCTTCGCTTGATTCAACAAAATTAATATGATGGATATAGCCTGTGGGGACGAACCCTATTGAAAATGGTCAAAGGCCAGCACATAGGAGAAAGATTAATTCTTCCGTTCTTTTGCATGATGACTTGCATAAAAATCCAAGCATGATTGCAATGAAATTTCTGTACACTCCAATACTATTAAAAATGGTTATAATCAGCATTTGTGGGGATAGTGTGCACATACACTATCCCCACAAATGCTGAGCGAGATTTGTTCGTTAGAATTTTCCAGCAATAACTTCCGTGGGAATTGCCAGATTTGGATGGAATTCTTAATTATAAAATGACACGTGTAGTAGCTTTTTAGTTTAGAAGACAACAGGTGCAAAAATAATAATGTTCTAAAGTAAAGCGACGATTAAAAGTTGATACTTAATTTGTGTAGCATATCAACTTTTCATCGATATGTTTGATACATTTAATCAATATGCTAGATAAGTAATTTAATCGAAATTATTGATTAAATTTTTCATTGAATATATTGATTTTTTTTTACGGATTTCAGTTCTTGAAATTTGGCAGGTATGCTCTTGCCTTACCTGGCTTTGCTGTCTGACATGGAGGAGCAAGTTTCCACATGTGATCAGTACGTGCCTAGGTTTTCATTTGCTAAATTATTTTGACTGCCATCTGCATAAATAGCATGTGATTTCCATTCTGTTTCTAATGATTAAGAGCACCTGCCTTTCGATGCTCTAATAGAGCTGGCATGTTGTTGCAATAATTAAAGAGTTATCCACATGTGTAAATAGCAAAATAAATACAAGTTAAGATTTATCCACATGTGTAAATATCCATTAAATACACAGTATGGCAATTAAGTAACGAGACTGAATTTAAAAAATAAATAAATGAAAAAGCAGGAAAACTTATCTGAATATATTTTATTTGAAGCACCCCTTCCTGTGTTACTACAAGAAGTGGCACAATCAGTCAACGAAAGGAAAAACTTACAGAGGTTATCTTTTGGTATGGAGTGAAGAGCTGATGTCACAGTTCTTTGTATGTCTTCATATTTATTCGAAGTACATTCCTCCTGTGTTAATACAAGAAGTGGCACGATCAGCCAACGAAAGGAAGGACTTGCAGAGGTCATCTTTTGGTACGGAGTGAAGAGCTGATGTCACAGTTCTTTGTGTGTCTTCATATTTATCTGAAGTACATTCCTCCTGTGTTAATACAAGAAGTGGCACGATCAGCCAAAGAAAGGAAGGACTTGCAGAGGTCATCTTTTGGTGAAGAGCTGATGTCACAGTTCTTTGTATGTCTTCATATTTATTCGAAGTACATCCCTCCTGTGTTAATACAAGAAGTGGCACGATCAGCAAACGAAAAGAAGGACTTGCTGAGGTCATCTTTTGGTATAGAGTGAAGAGCTGATGTCACAGTTCTTTGTATGTCTTCATATTTATTCGAAGTACATTCCTCCTGTGTTAATACAAGAAGTGGCACGATCAGCAAACGAAAAGAAGGACTTGCAGAGGTCATCTTTTGGTATAGAGTGAAGAGCTGATGTCACAGTTCTTTGTATGTCTTCAATGTCCTGAAAAACTTTTCATTTTTAGTGGCAGCTTTAATTTAAGAAATAGAAAGTAGTCACAAGGTGACAAATCTGGAGAAGAGGGGGGGGATGATCGAATACAGACACTTGTTTTTGTGCCAGGAATTGTTGTGCATGGACTGCTCTACGTGTGGGTGCATTATTGTAAAGGAACTACACTCTATTTTTGTACTCAGGGCTGACACAAACTACCCTCTTCCAGAATTGTTCCAAAATGGATGTGTACACATGGTATAGAGTGAACTTGTGAGATGCACAATTTCTTTGCTGTCGTAAAACCACACAAGCATTGTCTTGATTTTGGACTTTTGTTACCAGATCTTTCCTTTGGGTGACTGTGACGACTTCCATGGAGCACTGTGATGCTCTGTTTCAGGATCATAACAAAGACACCAAGTCTCGATGCCCGTCACAATGCTTTGGAGAAAAGTTTGCATTGTTTTGACAGTCTTCAGGATGTCTTTTGTGTACTCCACTTGTGCATGTTTTTGGTTGTCTGACAGAGCATGCAAAACAAATTAAGCACAACCTCCCATCATGCACTAAAATTTGATGAATTGCCTCCTCATTAACACCAAAATCACATTTCAGCATCCTCAAGATTACACACCAATCACTTTTTATCTTTTTGTGAACTTTCTCAATGAGTTCAGATGTCCACACTGAAATGGGGAGTCCAGGCCATTCGTCATTTTCCAAATCTTCCTGCCCATCCTTGAAACGTGCATATCATCAGAATATTTGTGCACGAGATAGTCAATTAGCCCCATACACATCATGCAACAATTCAATTGTCTCAAATGCAGTTTTACCAATTTTCAAACAGAACCTAATATTTGCTCTCGCTCCATGACTGAGCTGTGACAATGCCCCCCCCCAAGACGATTTTCAAACAGAACCAGATATTTGCTTTCTGCTCCATGACAGGACAGTGCCCCCCCCCGAATGACGCTTTTTAAACAGAACCTGATATTTGCTCTCTGCTCCATGACAGGACAGTGACAATGTTCTTCCACCCACCAAATGACGATTTTCAAACAGAATCGGATATTTGCTCTCTGCTCCATGACAGAGCTGTGACAATGTTCTTCCACTGAATGACGATTTTCAAACAGAATCGGATATTTGCTCTTTGCTCCATGACAGAGCCCTGACATTGTTCTTCCCCCGAATGACGATTTTCAAACAGAACCTGATATTTGCTCTCTGCTTTATGACAGAGCTATGACAATTTTCAAATAGAACCGGATATTTGCTCTGCTCCATGACAGAGTGTGACAATGTTCTCTCCACCCCCAATGACTATTTTCAAACAGAACCAGATATTTGCTTTCTTGTCCATGGCAGGACAGTGACAATGTTCTTCCACCGAATGACTATTTTCAAACAGAACCAGACATTTGTTCTCTGCCCCATGACAGGACAATGTTGTTCCCCCGAATGACGATTTTCAAACAGAACCTGATATTTGCTCTCTGCTCCATGACAGGGCTGTGACAATGTTCTTCCACCAAATGAAGATTTTCAAACAGAACCGGAATTTGCTCTCTGCTCCATGAGAGCTGTGACAATGTTCTTTCGCCGAATGACTATTTTCAAACAGAATCGGATATTTGCTCCATGACAGAGCTGTGACAATGTTCTTCCACCTAATGATGATTTTAAAACAGAACCGGATATTTGCTCTGCTCCATGACAGAACGTTACAATGTTCTTCCACCGAATGACTATTTTCAAACAGAATAGGATATTTGCTCTTTGCTCCATGACAGAGCAGTGACAATGTTCTTCCACCGAATGATGATTTTCAAACAGAACCGGATATTTGCTCTCTGCTCCACGACAGAGCTGTGACAATGTTCTTCCACCGAATGACGATTTTCAAACAGAACCAGATATTTCCTCTCTGCTCCATGACAAAGTGTGACAATGTTCTTCCACTGAATGACGATTTTCAAACAGAACCTGATATTTGCTCTCTGCTCCATGACAATGTTCTTCCACTGAATGACTATTTTCAAACAGAATATGATATTTGCTCTGCTCCATGACAGAGCTGTGAGAATGTTCTTGCACCGAATGACGATTTTCAAACAGAATAGGATATTTGCTCTGTGCTCCATGACAGAGCTGTGACAATGTTCTTCCACCGAATGACGATTTTCAAACAGAATAGGATATTTGCTCTGTGCTCCATGACAGAGCGGTGACAATGTTCTTCCACCGAATGACGATTTTCAAACAGAACCAGATATTTGCTCTCTGCTCCATGACAGAGTGTGACAATGTTCTTCCCCGAATGAAGTCATGCACAACATAAACAATCATCTGCACAATTTTCACTTAAATGCTGTTTCCACCACATAGCTGATAAATGACTGACATGCCTTCCTAACCTGTGTGCCTTACGGGATTTTTTTTTTTTTAAATCAGTCTCATTACTTAATTACTGCATTGTGTGTTCTGACGGCCTTTCAGGTATTTGTGAGTTCAATGATTGAATTCGCGCCACAGAAACTCTAGTCTTCAGAGTAAACACATTTTCTCACACGTCCCGCACCACAGAGCAAGGAAAGGGTGAAGCAAAATGTTGAGATGATGATGTTTTACTTTATTATAGTGAACGTGTGATTTGAGAGAATGTAATATGATGAGTTGTGTGACTTCGGTTTCTTTAATCCTATTTTCCTCTTAAGATTTTAAGTTGACCTACAACCCAGTTTTTCAGGAATGAAAATGTTGCAGTTGGTAGGGTGTCTATTGTACATTAAAAAGAAATGCAATGATGAAAAGAATTTCCTTAATAAAAAATCAAGACAAAAATGCAAGGCTTTATTAAATACATCATCTTTTCCTTCTTGTACTCTTGGTCCTAGTTTTTAACTTAGAACTCAAAACTTTTGATGACATTTTCTTTTTCATCTGCTTTTTTTCTTTGTTTCCTTCCTCTTCTTGCGTTTCCTTATCAGATCCTGAAATCTCTTTGTGGGGTTGAGTTCATTTGATTTGCCCTCAGTTTTATCTCCAGCAGAAGGCTTCTTTCTTTTGGCAGGAATGGTATCTGAGAAACTAACAGATTTTCGCTTCTGTTGGGACTTTTTGGCATGTGGGAGAACATCTAAAAAAAATGCATTTTGAAGAATAAATAATTCCTTTATTTAATTTTACATCTTAACAACTGTATACATACCACATAGAACTTATATAAAACAATAATGGAACAAAACAAAAGAACAATGCCCCCCCCCTTCTAATTCACTGGTTGCACCAACAGGAAATTAAGTAAAAAGTGCTCCGTAATTTTTGTATAATCCACAGACTATGACGTTCAGAAAAAAAAAAAATTGCTGTATGATCTGCACATCAGAGATGACCAGAAGTGAAATTTCCAACAGGAAAGTAGGTTGCATAATGACCCAGGAGTCCGCAGAAGTGAGAAAAAAATATCACCCATCACTAAATTGTTCTCTGAGATTCAGAGGTTAGCTCCACAAAGTTATACAAACTACCAGATAATTTTTACTTACTGTTTCCATATCAAACTTCTCCATTTACAGAGATCTTGACATACAACTCGGGCTTCACTGACATCCATCGAACAACATACACAAGACCTTCTATACTTCATACTCAATCTTTTTCTCATGCAGACACTCCTGAATATGATCCTCTCATGACTTCCTTGGCCTTCCTGCAACTTGGGCTAAAAAGATTTTCTTAGTAAGCATCTCATCACTCATTCTTTCAACACGGCCAAACCATCGACGCATGTTAGTCTCCACCTTGCTAACAACATTTTGCTTCACATTACACAACTGCAACACATCTTCATTCCTCACACAATCAGAACATGTCGTGCCACAAGCCCCCCTCCCCCCGTAAGTAGTGCATTCCTCTAGCACACAAACAACTTCTATGTTCCTTCTGTAGTACCCAGGTTTCACTGCCATACATCACAGTAGGAACAATTACATTTTCATAAACAGCCATGAGGGGACTCTCTTGAGAACCCATCATTCCTATGAAAACCTCCCAAAGTAGCCATGACTTTCAATGAAGAATTCACTTGCCTACTAATTTCACCATCCGATTTGTTCTCTCTGGCAAACGTGCTTCCTAAATACACAAACGCATTCACCTGGTCAATCACTATGCCATTTAGACTTATATTATATTCAGCAGTATTACCAGCTACTCTCTCAAAAACCATAACTTTGGTTTTTCCCTTATTAATACTAAATTTAAATTTCATGCAAACTTCGTACATCAGGGACAACATAATCTGCAACACACTTTTGCTCTCTGTCAACAGGAGAGTATCATCAGCATACAGCAATCTGCACACACAGATATCACCAAGACATAAACCACTATTGTCTAGTTTGACACACGCATGCACACATCCATAAATATATGAAACAGCCAGGGTGACATTACACAACCTTGTCCAACTCCTGCACCAATTGAAAAACATTTTGATAAAACACCATTCACTCATACACAAGCTTTATTGCCAGCATACATGGCAAAAAGTGAGAAAAAAAAAAAGACTTTTTTTAAATGAAGAAATTCATTTTTAAAGGTTACTTTTTCATATTTTTATCTCCGGGCAGATAAAGGGTGTGGCATCCTTAGATCACGCCGATGCAGCTCCAGAGTATTGCATTGCACCTTGCCAATGACGAAAGGCTGATACAGAACAAGTCATAGAATTACCGTATGTACTCATGTATAAGTTGAAAGTTTTTAGACGAAATACTGCTTTCAGAGTTGGAAAATGGGGTTTATATATGTGGGCCAATAAAAAATAGGGCTAGACTTTTGTGAATTCTCCCACACAGAATTTACCGACGGATTTGTTTAAATTTTAGATCGCGACACAACGGCTTTCCACGTGTTACTGCGCGATTGCTTTTTGCCCTTCTTAAAACTAATGTGCAGTGACACAATCATATCCTCAACTGTGCCCATCAATTTAAGTTTAAATTCAGCAGTGTAACTGAAATGTTTCTCTTTCTAAAATATCCCGAACAGCAATGAAGGAAAATATCAGCAGCAAAAACGGTGAAGGACAAACTAAACACAAGGCACAGTGCATGTGAGATCCGAAAGGAGGAACACATAGGTTCACGCAGCAAGTGCTGTGCATATGTTTTCAATGACTGGTTGACAAAAATAGAGATGGCACAACAGTCAGAGTTGTCCTCAACAATACAAAATGACCCCACCGTCCCTCCCCACAACTTTCCCAATCTTTCATTACAACACCCCCTCCCCTCTGCTCTCCATACAAACTCCTGACCTGAAGAAAAATTTTCCGAGGGAGTTCCTTTTCCAATTATACCCCCGCTCTTGCACAATTACCCTGCAGATTTTTTTAAAATGAAATGGCCGCAAAAACTTTTTTTCTTTTTAAATCGGCGTATATTCCGCAGAGCCTATATTTTAAACTTTTTTAGCAGTAATCAACAGATTATACGATGGAAATTATGATACTTATTATCTTAACATGTTTTTTTTTTTTCGTTAGGGGTTTAACAAATACCATGAGCAACTCATTGGGCAGTTAGTTACCCATCCCTAATTTAGAAAAACTGGTTCCAGGGAAGGGAGGGAGCCACTGCCACCAGACAAACACAACATCTATGCCTCACTGGGATTTGAGCACAGACCCATCTCCGACGAATGATCAGAAGCCATTGCTTAGGCCACTGTGCCACCAGGGCAGCTCTTAACATGTACGTAGCGAGATCAAAAAGTTCCGAGACTAAATATGTAGCGCGCCAACAGATGGCAGCAGACAAGGGCAATGATCTTCACGAGTCATTGTGCTGAATGCTGTCGTTCTGTGAACATCATGAGCTGTGCTACACTATATTTGGTGACCATTTGCAGAACACAGCTGAGATTTCGCTATGAACTGCAAACAGAAGGAGCTCCATGTCCAACTCTGTCAAGATCTTTGTCTGCAGATGGTGAATGAACCAACGTTCCTGTCGCGGGTCATCACTGGGGATGAGACTTGGGTCTATGGTTACGACCCGGAGACCAAACAACAATCGTCACAGTGGAAGAGACCGGCATCTCCACGACCGAAGAAGGACCAACAGGTCCGTAGCGCAACCAAAAGCATGCTCATCATATTCTTCGACCTTCGTGGGGTTGTGCACCGTGAATTCTTCCCCAAGGCCCGTCGCCGCCCTTTTTCCTGCGGCGTCTTAGAGAGGACATTCGCCGCAAATGACCTGAAATGTGCCGCAGGGGTGATTTCCTGCACCATCATGACAATGCAACAGCTCACAGAGCATTAGCAACACGCCAGTTTTGCAGCCACGACAGCATGACTACCCTTCCTCACCCGCCAGATTTGGCTCCCTGCGACTCATTTCTGTTCCAGAAGCTGAAGCTGAAGCTCAAGGGTCACCGTTTTGGAACTGTGGATGAGATCCATCACAAATCGCAGAGGGGTGCTTGACACGATTCGCGAACAGGACTTCCAGGGAGTGTTCCAAGAGTGGCAAAAACACTGGCAGCGGTGTATTGCTGCTCAAGGAGACTACTTTGAGGGAGATCATAGCCAGACTTAAGTAACATAAGTACTTTGTTGTATATTGGCCTAGTCTTGGAACTTTTTTATCCGACCTCGTATCATATCATAATTAAATGGGTTTGCTATTTGTTATAGTGTGAAGCCTGGGAAACCATTTACGGCCATGGACAAGTCTAAATGTTGCATGAGATAAAAATATAGGGGAAGTTGGATAAAAGAACTACTTCATGATAATTAACACAGCTAATCAGACATCACTGAATTGACTGTAATTACTGTTCCATATGTAATTATCAGTCACATCAGAAAACTTGAAGATTTCATTGCCCTGGAGCAGAAAAAATTAAATTTTCAAGTTTTCTGATGTGATGCATGGAATAGTAATTACAGTCAATTCAGCGATGTCTGATTGCTGTGTTAACATTATTATGTATTGGCCACATATTATGAGAAAAAAATTTCTTCCACACTATATGTATACAACCAATTGTTTAATGCTGTACAGTGTAAGGAAGAAAAACAGGAGTCTGAACCATGGAAAAGCACTACCAATGAATAACTATGCAATTGCTTCAAAACGTCAATGGAAATTGTTCAGTTCAAGCAACTGTTTCCATTGTCTGACTTCATTAATTAATGTAACACAATGTTTTCTGCCTTTGATAGCTCACACAAAGAATGAAAGAGACCTTAAGCGAAAGTAACAGTTTACGTGGCAAACTAAATCAAGTTGCTTCAACATATGCACTGATGTAGCAAATTATTAAGACCTGCGGAAAACAATCAGACCCATGCCATCCTCATTTACACACAAAACTATGATATTGAGCTGATTTTATAAACAGCTCACTGCAAAGAATTCAGGCGCATATGAAAAAGACTCATGATTTAAGTGACTTTCGAGGAGGCATGATAGTTAGTCCTAGATGGGCTCATGCAAGCATCTCAAAAATAGCAAACCTTCTCTGCTCTATGCAAGAACAATTGTGCTGACATTATACAATGCGTGGTGCACATACAACAAAATGAGCAGTTAGCAGTCTTTGTGTGGGCAGAAGTGACTAGCCGATGTTCGAGAGCAACAGCGGGTGGAGAGGATTGTGCAAGGTAATAGATCTGCTTCATTATGTCAAGCAACCATGCAGTATCGAGAGAAGAATTTCAGCATACACAGTAACCTACACATTGGTGTGAACGGGACGTACCATTAGTCTCTGCTAAAAGCTAACAAATTTGTCTGCAGTAGGCATGAGAGCCCTAAACTTGACCCTTGACGGCTGGGAAAAGGTCGCTTGGTCCAATGAATCATTTTTTTAAGTTCATATATGCCAATGGAGGGGCCAGAATATGGCATCGACAGCATGAATCGAAAGATCCCAGCCACCTAGAGTTAACGTACAAGCTGGTGGAGGCGGTGCAATGGTCTGGAGTCTATTTTCATGATGGACATTGGGTTCCATAACACAGTGGATTCCACTTAAGAAGTTCGTGCTTCAGAAATTTTCTCGTTTAAGAAGTTTTATTTTTAGTGTCCCAATTTTTTTTCCATAGTGCTAATGTTAATTTTTCCCACTTAAGAAGTAGCGATGTTTCAAGTTTTCCCGCTTAAGAAGTTGTAAGTGTCACAAGTTTCTAAGTAAAATCATAACGATTTTGGAACTCGCCCAGCAGATAAGTGCATGTCAAAGAAGTTGGGAGGAAACGTTTCTTTGTTCTTCCCGTGTATGTAGCCAGCAAAGCCCCTGCCCGCTTCCCACGGTCAATGCAGGGGGTCATGTTTACTCCCCCCACTTCTTTTGCGTCTGCCTTTTGTGTATCACAATCGCCTTATCTTTGGGGCTGGGGAAAGGCTAGGAAAGGAAACATCTGCTGAAAGTTAGTCATTCTGTCAGAGTTAGGCTCAGATGTTGCACCTCGCATCATCATCATCATCATCATCATTGTCAACCATTATCAATCCACTGCTGGACGAAGGTCTCCCCAAGTTTCCTCCACAACGGTCTGTCTTGTGCCAGTCTCCTCCATGTCACTCCCGCATACTTTCGAATTTCATCCACCCATCTTCCATGTGGTCTTCTTCTGGGTCTTTTCCTGTCCCTTGGAATCCAATCCAAAATTTCGGCTGTCCATCGATGGTCTGTTCTTCTGGCAGTATGTCCAGCCCATTGCCATTTCAGGGATTTAACTCTGATCATGATGTCTTCCACTCTTGTCATTTTTCGGATCCACGTGTTCCTCTTCTTATCTCTCCTGGTTACACCAAGTATGCACCTCTCCATGCTTCTTTGAGTTGTCTGCAGCTTTTGTATGTCTCTTTTAGCTAAGGTCCACGTCTCTGCACCATACGTAAGCACTGGAAGGATGCATTGATCAAACACTTTTCTTTTAAGACATAATGGCATATTGCTCTTGAAAATTATACTGTTTCTTCCAAAAGCTCTCCAGGCAAGTTTTGTACGCCGATTAATTTCTTCACCAATGTGACCCTCACTTGATATCTGCTGTCCAAGATAAACGTACGTGTCTGTTATCTCCAGCTTTTCTCCAGCAATCGATAAATCTTCATTTCTTGTAAAAGCATTGTACATCACGTTTGTCTTCTGAAAGTTCATTTTTAATCCCACTTCTTTACTCTTGTCAGCAAGTTCCTGGATCATACTCTGCAGCTCTGATGGGGTAGTTGCAAAAATGACTATGTCATCAGCAAAACGAAGGTGGGTTAGATAATCTCCATTAATCTTTATCCATTTGTTTTCCCAGTTCAGTGATTGAAAGACATTTTCCAATGTGGCATTAAAGAGCTTCGGAGATATGGTGTCACCTTGTCTCACTCCTTTTCCAATTTTTATGTGTGTTGTATTTTCAAACAGCCGAATCTTTGCACTTGCATTTTCATAGATGTTATTAATAATATTAATGTATGCATCTTCAATACCACAGGATTTCAGAGCCATTGCAACTGCTGATGGTTTCACCGAATCAAAGGCTTTTTCATAGTCGATAAAAGCCATGCACAATGGAAGCTCATATTCCCTCGCTCTTTCAATTAGTTCTCTCAGTACGTGGATATGATCTATTGTGCTGTAGCCACTCCTGAATCCAGCTTGTTCTCTCGGTTGAGCCATGTCCAGTGTCACCTTCAAGCGGTGTGAAAGAACTTTAGTGAAGATTTTATAAACTACTGATAGGAGGCTGATAGGTCTGTAGTTCCTGAGATCCTCAATGTCACCTTTTTTATGTAGCAAGATCATTGTAGCGTTGTTCCAATCCTCAGGAATTTACCCTTCATTAAGGCATCGAGTGAAAATTTGGGCGAGTACTGTTTCGATTTCTCCACTTGCTTCTTGTATGATGTCTACAGTAATTCCATCTTCTCCTGGAGCTTTTCCCCGCTTCATGTTCTTGATTGCATGTGCAACTTCTGCTGGAAAGACTGGAAGAACTCTGGTACTGGTACCTTTCATGATGTCTGGAGTACATGTATCATCCCTTTCATATAATTTGGAGTAGAAATCTTTCACTCTTGTCAAAATTTCGCCTCTATTTCTTGTTACAGAACCATCTTCTTTTCTCAGTGCCATAATCTGTTTTTTCCCCTTACTGAGATGTCCCTTTGCTATCTTTAGGCTTTGGTTGTTTTCAATTGCTTTCCTTACTAGTTCACAGTTGAATTTCCTTACGTCTTCAGTGATACTTTTTCGTACTGTCTTGCATAGCTCTATATATTCCACTTTGCACCTCGCATACGTGGAGTTAAACGTTTAGTTTTATTGTTGAAATGCGTAGCTAGAAATATGGCGTCTTAAAGGCATCAAAAGAAAAGCTTTATCTGTGGTTGAGAAACGAAACATTATTACTAAAGTTAATGAAAATCCACGTTTAACTAGGGTGCAGATAGCAAAAGAACTAAATTTACCTGTTACAACCCTCAATGGTATAATGGCAAAATGGGACACTGTGCTAGCAAATGCTTCCCATTTATTAAAAATCAAAAAGATTAAGAAGGGTAAATACAAGAATGTTGAAGAAAAACTTCTTGTGTGGTTTAAACAAGCAAGAAACGCTAACATTCTGAATCAACCAAACAATTCTTCGTGAGAAAGCAGAAGAGATTTCCAAGAAATTAAATGTTGAATTTAATCCTTCCAACGGATGGATCGACCATTTTAGGAAAAGAGCAGGACTGACTTATAAAACTGTTTGTGGAGAATCAAAAAGTGTAAACGTCAAAGAAGTAGATGATTGGAAAGCTAATGTTTTACCAGAACTGTTATCAGCATACGAAGCAAAAGATGTTTTCAACACTGATGAATGTGCTTTGTTTTACAACCTTATTCCTGACAAGGCCTACTCTTTCACAGGAGGTAGCAGCCACAGAGTCAAAGTAAATAAAAAAAGATTGACAGTTCTGGTAGGAGCTAATATGGATGGAACAGAAAAGTTGCCTTTATTGGTCATTGGAAAATCGAAGAATCCGATCAAAAATGTGAAAACTTTTCCATGCAATTACAGAAATAGCAAAAATGCATGGATGATTTTTGAAGACTTTTTAATGGAGTTTCAGAAGAAAATGGCCAAAGAAAATAGAAAAGTTGTGTTATTTTTATGGATCATCTGGAAAATGTAAAAGTAGTTTTCCTGCCACCTAACTCTACTTCAATGTTACAAACCAATGGACCAAGTAATAATTAAAACCATGAAACAATTATACAGGAAACATTTAGTTTATTGGCTACTGCAGAAGCTTGAATCAGACTCAATGTACACTGAAATTGAATTTATTAGATGCTATGCATTTTATTGTTTCTTCATTGGAAAAGGTATCATCTTCAACGATCACAAATTGCTTCAGGAAAGCTGGTTTCAACGCTGATGAGCTCAATTTTTCTGATGAAGAAAATAGTCATGACAACAATGAAGCTTGGGAAAGTTTGCAAAAAAAAAAAACCAACTAAACTTCAAATCTTCCTTTTAAGAGTTTGTAAATGTTGACAAAGATGTTCCCACTTTTGAAATGCAAAATATCGACGATATTTGCGACATCGAAATGCAAGAGAACGATGAACTAGAAATGCAAGAAGATGAGTGCAGGCCAATTCCAACTTCAGCTGAAGCTGGTAAAGCATTAGAAACTTTTCGCCATATTATAGAAAGCCACGAACGTGGACATAATGAGAAATTTGAGGGAAATGGACACGTACTTTGTGAATCTAGTGGGAAAAAGGAAGAAACAAATGCTTTTAGATCAGTATTTTTGTAATTCTGTAGCATAATAAATGTGGCAAGTTATGAAATTTTTTATGTTACTTTAAAATTAAATAAAATGTAATTTCTGGATTTAATCTATGCAACATTTTTAATCGCTAAAGTCTTACAAAACCCAATCAGACACTTCCTGTTTAAGAAGTTTTCCCCGCTTAAGAAATTTTCATCGCTTCATCCCAACAAAAACTTTTTAAGCAGGATCCACTGTACCTTAGAATATGGCATAAACAGCATGAATAGACGGATCCCAGCCACCTAGCATTAATGTACAAGTTGGTGGAGGCAGTGTCATAGTCTGGGGTCTGTTCATGGTGTGCACTGGGTTCCCGAGGTTCAGGTTGCTCGCAGTTGGTGTCTGAGCAATGCAGTTCTTATTAAAGAAATAACATGCTATATGGAGCAAGAGTAAAATGAAAAAACGTCCACTTTTTTTCGCATGCAGATTTCCCAATCTTTTTTTTTTTGCATGCAGTTTTCCCAATCTTTTTCCACCAAAAAAATCAAGGACTTTTCAAGGACTTGTAAACATTTTCAAGACAATATTCATGCCCAATAAGAACTCTCATAAAACACTAAAATAAGTTGTAACAAGCAGTCAAAAAGTTCAATTAAAATTATAGTTATATTTAAATACTTTGGTGAGGTATTATTGTTCCACAAGATCTCTTGCACAGAGCTACAGATGTATATAATGTATCTCTCTTCATATATATATATATATATATAGAAATGGAAACAGTACTCGCCCAAATTTTCACTCGATGCCTTAATGAAGGAAAGATTCCTGAGGATTGGAACACCGCTACAATGATCCTGCTACATAAGAAAGGTGACATTGAGGATCTCGGAAACTACAGACCTATCAGCCTCCTATCAGTAGTTTATAAAATCTTCACTAAAGTTCTTTCACACCGCTTGAAGGTAACACTGGACATGGCTCAACCGAGAGAACAAGCTGGATTCAGGAGTGGCTACAGCACAATAGATCATATCCACGTGCTGAGAGAACTAATTGAAAGAGCGAGGGAATATGAACTTCCATTGTGCATGGCTTTTATCGATTATGAAAAAGCCTTTGATTCGGTGAAACCATCAGCAGTTACAATGGCTCTGAAAACCTGCGGTATTGAAGATGCATACATTAATATTATTAATAACATCTATGAAAATGCAAGTGCAAAGATTAGGCTGTTTGAAAATACAACACACGTAAAAATTGGAAAGGGAGTGAGACAAGGTGACACCATATCTCCGAAGCTCTTTAATGCCACATTGGAGGGTGTTTTTCAGTCGCTGAGCTGGGAAAACAAGGGGATAAAGATTAATGGAGATTATCTAACCCACCTTCGTTTTGCTGATGACGTAGTCATTTTTGCAACTACCCCATCAGAGCTGCAGAGTATGATCCAGGAACTTGCGGACAAGAGTAAAGAAGTGGGATTAAAAATGAACTTTCAGAAGACAAAAGTGATGTTCAATGCTTTTACAAGAAATGAAGATTTATCGATTGATGGAAAAAAGCTGGAGATAACAGACACGTTCGTTTATCTTGGACAGCAGATATCAAGTGAGGGTCACATTGATGAAGAAATTAATCGGCGTACAAAACTTGCCTGGAGAGCTTTTGGAAGAAACAGCATAATTTTCAAGAGCAATATGCCATTATGTCTTAAAAGAAAAGTGTTTGATCAATGCATCCTTCCAGTGCTTACGTATGGTGCAGAGACGTGGACCTTAACTAAAAGAGACATACAAAGGCTCCAGACAACTCAAAGAAGCATGGAGAGGTGCATGCTTGGGGTAACCAGGAGAGATAAGAAGAGGAACTCGTGGATCCGAAAAATGACAAGAGTGGAAGACATCATGATCAGAGTTAAATCCCTGAAATGGCAATGGGCTGGACATACTGCCAGAAGGACAGATCATCGATGGACAGCCGAAATTTTAGATTGGATTCCAAGGGACAAGAAAAGACCCAGAAGAAGACCACATGGGAGATGGGTGGATGAAATTCGAAAGTATGCAGGGGTGACATGGAGGAGACTGGCACAAGACAGACCGTTGTGGAGGAAACTTGGGGAGACCTTCGTCCAGCAGTGGATTGATAATGGTTGACAATGATGATATATATATATATATGGAAGATATATGGAAGAGGGATGTAAGGTCAGGTGATGCGTAACATCACAGCCTCTCCTTGACAAATGTCAACCCCGCCTTCTCGTGGTGCATCCTGTTCCCACTAAAGGGGCTCTGACGACCGCCAATAGCGGTATAACTATACCATCGGGATTAGAGGAAATTCTATCCCACACTCACCAACCCGCTTGGCCAGCGTGGTGAGTTATGGCCAAACCCCTCCAAAATGATTCCACAACTTAAATCTTGGCCCTCAGTCTCCGGCAGCTGGAATGTACCTGGCCAAGGCAGCGGCCAGTGCGACATGAAGGCAGAGGGTGCTAAGAATCCCCGGAGGACAGGACTAGGCTGCCATCTGATGCTGACCTTGGCTACGTACAATGGACGCTCCCTATCTTCTGATTCAAGGCTTTTTGAATTGGAAGAGGAACTACAAAGGATCAAGTGGGACATCGTGGGGCTAAGTGAGGTAAGGAGAAAAGGAGAAGATCTCATCGAACTGAAAAGTGGACATCTCTTCTACTATCGTGGGACAGATACTGGCAGAACTAGTGGTGTTGGATTTATAATAAACAAGAAACTGAAGGATAAAGTTGTAGAAGTTGAAAGTTCCTCTGACAGAGCTGCACGACTTGTTATCCAACTCTCGAAAAGATACCAGGCTCAGATTATTCAAACTTATGCACCCACCACAAGTCATCCTGAAGAAGAAATTGAAGAATTTTATGAGGAAATTTGTCATCTAAATAATAAAGGTAAGCAGCACTTGAAAATAATTATGGGAGATTTCAATGCAAAAATAGGGCAACGGCAACAGAATGAAACTTCAGTAGGTAAATTCGGTCACGGCAACAGAAACCAGCGTGGAAATACTCTCGTTGAGTTTGCAGAGGCAGAAGGGTTTTTCATCTTGAACTCCTTCTTCAAGAAAAAGCCACACAGGAAATGGACATGGAGACATCCAAATGGGACGACAAGTGAAATTGATTTTATTATGTGTAACAAAAAATTCGTCATAGAAGACTGCAGTGTGCTGAACAAGTTCAACACAGGTAGTGACCATAGATTGGTGAGATGTAAGATGCACCTCAACACTAAACTTGAACGTGGCAAGCTCATAAGACAAACAAAATCTATTGACATAACCAACCTTAAAAAACACCATAATACCTTCAAGTTGGAACTGAAGAACAGGTTCTCTGCTTTAGAAGGCCTAACATCGGAAGAAGTGGACATCTCTGAAGTTAACAGAAAAGTAACCAAAGCTCTTATGGAAACAGCAACAAAATTAGCTGGGTCTAAGAACAAGTTGCATGTGAACAAATTATCAGGAAAAACCAAAATGTTGATGCAAAAAAGAAGAGAGATGAGGACAACTAAAGAAGATGTGACTTCCAAAGTGGAATATATAGAGCTATGCAAGACAGTAAGAAAAAGTATCACTGAAGACATAAGAAAATTCAACTGTGAACTAGTGAGGAAAGCAATTGAAAACAACCAAAGCCTAAAGATAGCAAAGGGACATCTCAGTAAGGGAAGAAAACAGATTATGGCACTGAGAAAAGAAGATGGTTCTGTAACAAGAAATAGAGGTGAAATTTTGACAAGAGTGAAAGATTTCTACTCCAAATTATATGAAAGGGATGATATATGCACTCCAGACATCATGAAAGATACCAGTACCAGAGTTCCTCCAGTCCTTCCAGCAGAAGTTGCACATGCAATCAAGAACATGAAGCGAGGAAAAGCTCCAGGAGAAGATGGAATTACTGTAGACATCATACAAGAAGCAAGTGGAGAAATCGAAACAGTACTCGCCCAAATTTTCACTCGATGCCTTAATGAAGGAAAGATTCCTGAGGATTGGAACACCGCTACAATGATCCTGCTACATAAGAAAGGTGACATTGAGGATCTCGGAAACTACAGACCTATCAGCCTCCTATCAGTAGTTTATAAAATCTTCACTAAAGTTCTTTCACACCGCTTGAAGGTAACACTGGACATGGCTCAACCGAGAGAACAAGCTGGATTCAGGAGTGGCTACAGCACAATAGATCATATCCACGTGCTGAGAGAACTAATTGAAAGAGCGAGGGAATATGAACTTCCATTGTGCATGGCTTTTATCGATTATGAAAAAGCCTTTGATTCGGTGAAACCATCAGCAGTTACAATGGCTCTGAAAACCTGCGGTATTGAAGATGCATACATTAATATTATTAATAACATCTATGAAAATGCAAGTGCAAAGATTAGGCTGTTTGAAAATACAACACACGTAAAAATTGGAAAGGGAGTGAGACAAGGTGACACCATATCTCCGAAGCTCTTTAATGCCACATTGGAGGGTGTTTTTCAGTCGCTGAGCTGGGAAAACAAGGGGATAAAGATTAATGGAGATTATCTAACCCACCTTCGTTTTGCTGATGACGTAGTCATTTTTGCAACTACCCCATCAGAGCTGCAGAGTATGATCCAGGAACTTGCTGACAAGAGTAAAGAAGTGGGATTAAAAATGAACTTTCAGAAGACAAAAGTGATGTTCAATGCTTTTACAAGAAATGAAGATTTATCGATTGATGGAGAAAAGCTGGAGATAACAGACACGTACGTTTATCTTGGACAGCAGATATCAAGTGAGGGTCACATTGATGAAGAAATTAATCGGCGTACAAAACTTGCCTGGAGAGCTTTTGGAAGAAACAGCATAATTTTCAAGAGCAATATGCCATTATGTCTTAAAAGAAAAGTGTTTGATCAATGCATCCTTCCAGTGCTTACGTATGGTGCAGAGACGTGGACCTTAACTAAAAGAGACATACAAAGGCTGCAGACAACTCAAAGAAGCATGGAGAGGTGCATACTTGGTGTAACCAGGAGAGATAAGAAGAGGAACTCGTGGATCCGAAAAATGACAAGAGTGGAAGACATCATGATCAGAGTTAAATCCCTGAAATGGCAATGGGCTGGACATACTGCCAGAAGGACAGATCATCGATGGACAGCCGAAATTTTAGATTGGATTCCAAGGGACAGGAAAAGACCCAGAAGAAGACCACATGGGAGATGGGTGGATGAAATTCGAAAGTATGCAGGGGTGACATGGAGGAGACTGGCACAAGACAGACCGTTGTGGAGGAAACTTGGGGAGACCTTCGTCCAGCAGTGGATTGATAATGGTTGACAATGATGATGATGATGATATATGGAAGATATGATCAGAGTGAAATCCTTAAAATGGCAATAAGCTGGACATATTGCTAGAAGAACAGATCACCAATGGACAACCGAAATTTTAGACTGCATTCCTGGGCTACAAGCATTTAGCAGATCGCAAACCCGGTTTGAGATGCTAATACTTTACACTTACACCCCCTTGCATTTGCCTATTGTAGTTCAGAATTCCCCTTGCATTCCCTTATCGTAGTTCAGAATCGCAACCGTGTGAAAACCGGAAATGTGACAGCTATGTGCTTCTGATTCCAAGAGAACGTTCCACAATACAGCACGGCCACCTGTGACATTTTAGCAATAGTTTCTTTTCAATGAAGTGCAGCTATTCTGAAATTTGGTGAACAGGGAAAGAAGAACTTTTCAAAAGCCCTTGAAAAGGAAACTTAAATTCAAGGAGTTTTCAAGGACAGTGGGAACCCTGGTATGTTATAGACTCTCTCTAGACTAGGTCCATGCAAGAAACTCCACAGATCTCAACTTTGCTGTGATCTCCCAAACTCCAGTGGAACCTCGGCAGTGTAGCACATGGAAGGAACTTTGGAAGCTTAGGGTTCCACTGGGCTTCTAAAGCTCCTTCCACAAGATCCTCACAACTTGCTGATCCTTGGTCAATAGCTTGGCAGCTCTTTTTGACCACTTATAAACATGTGTCTGATGTACCATATTCTTTACTGACATGATATCAGTTTCTCAGAAGACTGTGTGCTCCCACATCAAAAATCAACTGACCTGAAATGCACAAACCAAAACAAAATACACTGGCACTCCTTATTTCTTCCTTATCACATACACTGCCGTTAATGCCTACATACAGGATGGTTGCTCTTGAAAGAGCTAATGTGTGACATGTGATACACTAGTTAAAAAAGGTGTTGGCATACATAAAGTATATACAGCTCAGAGTCGCTTCATAGTGGGAGAGGTGCATCCCTCAGCTTAGGATCAAGTGCCAAGTCAGACAATATTTTTGGCTTGATGTACGTAGAAGCCCTTGGTCACCAACATTGTAATGTACACCATAAACAATTGCAAGAACATATCAGCCCTTCCTTGTTGGTAATGTGTCTCTCACTAATGTTCCAAGAAGATTATCTCTGCGGAAAAAGAGTTTCCTTCCATGGGCACGACACAAAAGAAACTACAATACAGTAATAAAATTTCATCTTAAAATCATTTTGTGAATATCAATATCCAAATGGGAAGTGAATTTGCAGTTTCCTACAATAAGCAAAGCAAGTTTAGGTCATTACTGGCAAAGTTAGTCTTGGTAGTTTCTTACATCCTTGAAAAAATTCAGCTGTGATGCTAAGAAAAACAGCTCAGAGTAGCTTCATAGTGGGAGAAGTGCATCCCTCAGAGCTCAGGATCAAATGCCAGTTTAAACTCAGCTTGTTTGTGAGCATATCAGTGTTCAACTTCCAACTGAGGAGCTTGAGAGAGAGAGAGCTTTATACCCCCTTTCTTTCTACAGAAACAATGGCAACAGACTTACCAATGAATGCTAGGCTAGAAGAGATGTGTAGCATACAAATTTTTACTTTTAAACATATGTAATTATACATGCCATTGCTTTTCACTTTCCATATACAGTAGAACCTGCGTATAACGAGCCTGTATTTAACTAAATCGCAGATTTAACGAGCAAAACAGGAACTTTTGTCGGGTGTGATGTCGATTCAAAGCTAATTTGATTGTTTTTAACAAACAAAATTTAATGGAATTCCAACAAAGCAGAGGAAATCTTGCTGTCCTATATGGTAGAATTAAAAATGGTATTATACAGAATGAAATTGCAACAGTGCAGGGAGTACATCAAATGCTCAACAAGTGAGTTGTCCTGGAATGGAGTAGAAAGGGGGCATGCAGGACGAAATTGCAACAGCGTAGGGGAATCCTGGTGCGCTAGTGGGAGAATGTTGATAGAAAAGCAATGGGGAGGGAGTACATCAAATGCTCAACGAGTTGTCCTGAAATGGAAGAATAGAAAGGGTAGCATACAGGATGAAATTGCAAAAGTGCAGGGGAATCCTGGTGTGGTAGTGGAAGAATGTTGATAGAAATGCAATAGGGAGTGAATACATGAAATGCTAAATAAGCAAGTTGTCCTGGAATGGAGGAATGGGAGTGGTGGTATACAGAATGAAATTGCAACAGTGCAGGGGAATCCTGGTGTGCTAGTGGAAGAATGTTGATAGAAAAGAAATGGGGAGGGAGTACATCAAATGCTCAACGAGTTGTCCTGAAATGGAAGAATAGAAAGGGTGGCATACAGGACGAAATTGCAGCAGCACAGGGGAGTCCTGGTGTGGTAGTGGAAGAATTTTGATATAAAAGCAATAGGGAGGGAATACATGAAATGCTAAACAAACGAATTGTCCTGGAATGGAGGAATGGGGGTGGTGGTATGCAGAATGAAATTGCAACAGTGCAGAAGGATCCTGGTGTGCTAGTGGAAGAATGTTGACAGAAAAGAAATGGGGAGGGAGTACATCAAATGCTCAACAAGTGAGTAATCCTGGAATAGAAGTGGTGGCATACGGGATGAAATTGCAACAGTGCAGGGGAATCCTGGTGTGCTAGCGGAAGAATGCTGATAGGAAAACAATGGGGTGGGAATACACTAAATGCTCAACCCATGCAATTTGTGCAAGACACTCTACTCCACGCACTCCAAGGGGCTCTGCTTTGGGTGTATCACATCAGCAAAGTTGAAGACAGGCCTCCTCCTCCTACTAGACAAAAAAGAGGATGGGTGGGCTGACACACAATAAAGTGGATTTCTAGGTGACAATAGCAGAGAGGGATAGGGCAGTAATGGAATGGCGATGCTGCCAGAGGAGAAACACGAGGTAACTCCTGGAATTGTGTCCATTGGCCCTTTCCCCCTCTAAGTGAGCATTGCATTGGGAGGATAAGTGCTGCTTTTGTTGCATGGGTGTTGTGTAGTTAAAAAGCAGTCAGTCTAACATGGCCACCAAGTTGAATATACTAGAAAGGTTTAATTAATTAACTATAGTACTGATATATTTAATTAATTACATTTTTTGAATATATCCAATTGTTATGGATATATAATATAAACTTACATGCTTATTATCACATAAGTACATTTTTACCATTGTTGGAAATTTTCACTCCAAAACAAATTTAGTGAGCATTTGGATTTAACAAGGGTTCCCTTTGGTCCCAAGCTCTTCGTTACAGTTTCCACAGTATTCATAACTCAACAGTTTAATTAATGATATCTTGCACACGCACACACACACACACACACACACACACACACACACACACACAAAACTAATCAGTTACTAGGATGTACCTTCATCTGGATCTTCACCAATTTCTTTCTTATACCATTCATAATCATCATCTCCACTATTTTCAGCAGCATCTTTATCATCCTTTTTCTTGCCCATCTGCCGTTGCTCTTTTCTCATTTGTTTCTTTTTACGAATATTTTCTTCTTGAATGGCTTTTCTTTTTTCCTTGAGTTTTCTGTTGAAAAAAAAAATCACTGTTACAATATAATCATATTAACACACAAGCCTTTGCAATGCACTACAGCAGAAGATATGAATATACACTGAGTGGCCACTTTATTATGACCACCTGACAGTTTTAAGCAAATGAGCTATGGCTGCACGCTGTTGCTGCCAGAGGGCGAGGCTAGTATAAAAAGGGAAAGCTTAGTGCTTGCGACAGTAGTGGAAGTGATTTTTGGGTCACGAGATGGGTAAAGAATGTGATTTGACAGACTTTCAACGTGGGATGATTGTAGGAGCTCGGAGCCATGAAGCGAGTATCACCGAAACCTCCGCATTTGTGAAATGTTCCAGAGCAGCTTTTGTTAAAGTGTTTAAAGACTGGACTGTCAGCCAAAAACTGGGTCTCTACGTGCAACGTGTGGTCGTCATCGACTAGTGACTGCTCGGGCAGAACGGAGAGTGTCCAGACTGGTAACAGACAACAGAAGGGCAACAGTGCAGCAAATTACAGACCATCGTAATCAAGGATCCCCTCAAATGATCTCTGCACGCACTGTTCGCCGTACACTGCATCGGATGGGATATGGCAGTCGAAGGCCTGTTCTAACACCTTTGCTGTCTGCAGTTAACAAGAGAAAACGTCTCCAGTTCGCACAAGGATTGGACAGTCAATAATTGGAAACAAATTATGTGGTCCGATGAATCACGTTTTCAGTTGCACCATGCTGATGGCCGAGTGAGAATTTGGCGGAACAGCACGAAAGCATGGACCCCAAATGCATTGCTACAACCCTTCAAGCTGGTGGAGGCAACGTTATGGTTTGGGGAATGTTTTCCTGGCATGCTTTGGGCCCTTTAATTCGTGAAGTTATGAGTTGGAAGTTTCCTTGCTTTGAATTTTTTTATGCAACTTAAATGCGTTTTGACGGTTTTAATTCGTGTTGATCAACGTCTGACTGGCACATCATATCTAAACATCGTTGCGGACCAAGTGCATCCTGTCATGTGGATGGTTTATCCCAATGGCGATGGCTACTTTTAACAAGATAATGCGTCCTGCCATAGTGCTCGTATTGTACAGGATTGGTTTCAGGAACATGCCGGTGAGTTTAATTTGCTTACGTGGCCCCGACAATCTCCAGATCTCAACCCCATTGAGAATTTGTGGGATGAAGTTGAACGAGCCATCAGACAGCTGGATCCACAACCCTGCAATCTCACACTCCTGGAAAGTACTATTCATCAAGCATGGTCTCAGATTCCACAAACCACCTATCAACATCTCGTGGAGTCCATGCCACGAAGAATCGACGCAGTATTAAAAGGCAAAAGGTGGCCCAACGAAGTACTGAGGGGGTGGTCATAATAAAGTGGCCACTCAGTGTATATTGCTCAACACAAACGTAGCAACATTGTGAAGGAGTTCATGAATGGACATGCAACTCGTACAAGCTATGGGTTGCCTGACACATGTGGATAATCAAGGTTTCACACTGATCAGACACATGTTTGGTAAATGAGCAACGTACACAGTGCACGTATGGTTTGCCTAACAGTAAGACAGATGTGACACTAATGTTCAAATTTGTTCAGAAAACCTTTGTATCAAAAATATGCTATGTAATGATTTTTAGCACAGCAACTTTCTGCTTTTGTGTAATGTGTCTAGTTTTTTTTTTTTTTTCACTTTTGTCACACTTCATTTTTACAATATTTCAGGTCTTAATCAAAAATTAGTTAGAAAATCTAACACTAAGATGTGATAAATTTTCACAAAAGCATGTAACATTAAATAAAAAGTATTAAAACTTTAAAAACTCACTTAAAAAAAAAAATTAAAGAAGCTTTCAACTGTATTCCAGGTTGAAATCAACTGAAGTTATGAGTTGGAAGTTTCCTTGCTTTGAATTTTTTTATGCAACTTAAATGCGTTTTGACGGTTTTAATACTAAGATATCATTAGCCCTGGAGATGGGAAAATATTAGAAACAGTAACAACAGATATTAGTCATTGAGCATATTTATTGCCATTATAATCAAAACAAAGGAGTAAAGCAAGGTTGATACACATTTACCAACTGCCCATCTTTTATTAATTAGCTATCATGGAGAAAACAGAACACAAGTCAACATGACTGTAAGCACTGGAAAAGCCTAAAGAAATCTGACGTGCATCTACCATGAATTACCGTAATTTTGGGTAGATAAGCCGCAGCGTATATGAGTTCAACCCACGCATCTTGTACAGCATAGTGGCATACACGTTTTTTGTTTTTTTGGCGGATCGAAATTATGTAAAAAAACAAAACGTATGGTCTTCCAGTTACGTGCCGGACATGCTACCACTGCACCACAGCGGCCTCGAATTCTCCAGACTCGCATACGACTAACTGCCAGAAGGAACCTGCCAAGTTGTTTGGCAGTTAGTTGTATGTGAGCCTGGAGAATTCGAGGCCACTGTGGTGCAGTGGTAGCATGTCCGGCGTTACTGGAAGACCCGGGTTCGATTCCCAGTGGCAGCCAATGAGAATTTTTCCGTGACTCACTTATAAACGTGGAAAGAGCGATGACTTCTGTTTAGGGTATGGAAACTTTTTTTACTTCTACTCCATTCTCAAAGTTGTGCTCCCTTTCCTATTGATCATCATATGCAAATTTTGCCAACATATGGTTTTTATTAATGTTTTTGCCACATACATCGGAGCCTAATTGCATAGATTAAAATCAAATTTAAAATCAGCAGGAGGAGGTAAGTAAACAGCAGTATCACATATAAAAAAGTTTCACAAGGATAACAACTACATATATATGAAGCATTTATAAAGAAGAAAGCATTTTTTTACTTCTTTTGCTCTCGCTGAGCTTTCAATGCCTTGATTTCTTCAGGTGTTTTCTTGAAAAATTTGTGGAAGAGGACTTCCCCAGACATAATTCCTCCCTCAATTTTCACCAGCTGCAGTTTCAATCTGGGCCCCAATTCATACATTCTGAAAATTAGAGAACATTAAAGCTACAAAACACTGGATTATGTAAGTAATGAAAAATATGGACATACAATTGTTCAAATGCAAATAACATGATCATGTTTTGAACTCTTGTCAGTACGATCCAATAAGTATTATCACATTAAGAAAATAAATACAACTGTTTTTTCTGTTTTGTGGTACATTATAAAACAAGTCTCCATGATGGTAATACAAAAAATAGCTGCTCTTTTCCTTCAAAATTTTCCAGTACTATCACATGGCATTTTTTAATTGCACAGTTGGCCTTGCTTTAAACATTATGTATACAGGGGTTGGACAGAACAATGTGAACATCTCAGAAAAGAAGGTTTTACGTACCTAATACATACCTGCCAACTTGAGAAAATTCAAATGTGTAAAACTGTGCAAGAACATTTCTAATGATTTTTTAAACTATGCGCAAACATTTTTAATGATTTTTTAACTATGCGCAAACAACATTCATAATAAATTTAACTATGTACAAGTAAAAATAAATGCAAATATTTATGCATTTGATAATTTTTAAATGTTTATAATACAAACAAATTATATCACATTTTGATACCATACTCAACGATTTCCGCCGCCCGTAGCGGACCGACGATTATCATAGCATACTCGACGTTTTCCGTCGTCTGCAGTGGACTGACAATTTCCATAGCATACTTGATGTTTTCCGTTGTCTGTAGAGGACCGACGATTTCCACAAACTTCGTAAAATCTGCAGTAGTTGGAATCTCTGAATCTTTCTTCCCACCACATGATCTTATTCAGCATCAAGCCTAACGGTGTGCCCTGAGAATTTACGGTGCCAAAGACCCGACGATGACGATGGGGCACGGGTGTTTTGGCGCACAATGGCACAAAATCTGACTTTTTGTAGCAAGATAGCGCAAGGTTTTTTGTTTTGGTGCACATTGGCGCAAAATTCCCCATCTTTGTTATATATTTTATTTATAGGGATATTTTTAGCAAAAAATACAGAACATTTTAAAAACCCGGAAGAAAGGTCCTTCCGGCCAGAAAATCAGAAGACTGTATGAAAAAACGGAAAACTTCCACAAAATCCGGAAGAGTTGGCAGGTACAATTTAATTGAAACATTAACAAATATTTCTCAAGGAAGATTTTTTTTTTTTAATATACGGAAATGCGTAAAAAATAGTGATCTATGCGTAAAATCGTAAAGAACAATTAAAATGCGTAAAAGCTGGCAGGTATGCTAGTAGGATGTGGGACCATCTTTGGCATTCAAAACTGCCTGAATCCTCCTTGGAATGGATGTATACAAATTCTGGATGGTGGTTAGTAGGGCGTTACACCATTCTTTATACAGAAACTGCTCCAAGTCCTTGAGAGATGCAGGAGGAGGATAACAAGATCTTACTTTGCTTGCCAACACAGACTACAGTGGCTCGATGACGTTTTAAGTCTGGTGATTAGGGAGGCCAAGGAAAGTGTGAAACTTCGTCCTCATGCTCCTGAAACCATTATTAGACATTCCAAGCTCTGTGAACTGGGGTGTTATCATCTTGATAGATGGCAACCTCCTTCAGGAAACAATGTCTGAGCCATTGGATGGACGTGGTTGGACAAAATGGTTTCATATGCCCTACCAGTCATCCGTCCTTTCAAGGTGATCAGGGAACCTGCTGAAAACCACGATATGACCGCCCAGAGCATGACAGAACCACCACCATGTTGCACTGTTGGGAGCAGCAGTCTGGGTTGTATGCTTCTGAGTGTTTTCTACACATAAACATGTCCTGCGGTGGGGAATAGTATGAATGTGGATTCATCCAACCACATTACACACTTCCATGCATTGGCAGTCCATGCTGCGTGCTCCTGGCACCACTGCCGTCCCCGTTGGGCATTCACCTGGGTCACCAGAGGTTTTGCAATAGCAGCTCTGTCATGAAGATCTTGTTTATGCATTTTTCCCCCAAAATGTCATTCTGTTACTACTTATTCCGTGAGTAACAGAATTATATTTTGATGAATATTACAACATATTATTTATTATATGGTCTCATTAGCTCACATTTTTTATTTACCACAATTAGTAAAATTGCAATTTACATCATGGTAACGGAAAGACATTTTTTAAACATGTATGTCTTTAACCTTTTACCTGTCAATGTTCCCATTTGGCAACATGAACTTCCCGATCAATAAGAAAAAAAAATCGGAAGAAAGAATTCAATAATGAAATTTTTCTTTAAATCACTGAATCTCCTTTATATTTTTTGGCTATTTTTATTCTGGCCTCCACTCAAAAAATAAAAACCTGAAAATTCTCAAAACTCCTGTTTTTCATAATTTTATGCATGTTCTGAACATCTTTGTATTTTAATCTGTAAAAACATCGATTTTTAAAAAATATGCACTGGAGAGGTGCAGAAAGGTTGAGTTTATCATGTGATAGCATAATTTTTTATATATTTTTATTCATTAGCAAGAGTGTCCTTTTTTTTCAATGTTCCCAAATGGGAACATTGGCGGTTCATGTGAAACATTTTTTGCTGAATGTCATCAGATTGTATTCAACGGCCACACAATGACATGTTTATGTTTCAGAGTTTGATTGATGCACAATTCTTTTTAGTTTTTCCCCAAAGTCTTTGAAACTGAACTTTGACACTCGGTAGTGGGTAATGCCATAAAATCTAGAATGGTTGACAGGATGTTTACGTAAGAACTAATACAATAGGCAGCAAAGCAAATAGCAGGGGACACAGGAGTTGGGACTTCTGTTCAGTTAGGCATCTTTGTGTGAAAGGCAAGGTTCCAAAAAATCTGCTATGGCAAAGCGTTTCCTTACTGTGGAACAAAAGCAGTTGAATATTTACAAAATATTTCAGATGCAGATTTATGTCAGTTACCACCTGATGAGACAGGAAATATAACCGAAGAAGAGGACATAAATGAAAATAATTTAGAACCTGTTACCCCAGCTGATGTTTGTGGAAGCATTGACATTATTGTTGGAAAAAAATCATTCAGAGGTAGTAGAAATTGAAGATCCTGAAGCCCCTTCAACACCTGTGGATTTCAGTAAAAAATGTGAGGCTCCTACTCTGGTGATGTAAGGTTCAAGTGGAAAAAAATGAAAACACAAAGCTTGACTCGATGATGGAAAAAAAGTGTGCAATTTGATAAGCCTCTCCCTTGTGAGAAGCCTGAAAAATTACTCGAAAAGTTTCCGGAACTAGCAGCTTTATCGCCCATTTAGCTGTTTTGGAAAATAGTGCCGAAGGAGTACCTTATACATTTGGCAAAGATGACAAAGCTTTATGCTCTACAAAAAGGAGATACAATTGAAGTAGAAATTGAAGACATCACTCAGTTCTTTGGTTTGTTACTTCTCAGTGGCTATCACTCTGTACCTGCTGATGATTTGTACTGGAGTACATCAGAAGACACATCTGTACCAATTGACCCTACCGTTATAGCTCGGAAACATTTTAGGAAGTTAAAAAAATATTTCCATATAAATGACAACAGCCAACTGGAACCAGATGATAAGCTAGGCAAAATTTCCCCACTTTATGCAGAACTATCAAAAAACTTTTCCCAGTTCGGTGTATTTCACGAAAAGTTAAGCATTGATGAATCTATGGTTCCATATTATGGTCATCACTCAAGTAAGATGTTCATTCGAGGTAAGCCAATTAGATTCGGCTTCAAGGTTTGGATGTTGTGTTCATCAAATGGATACCCATATGCGGAAATATACAGTGGGAAAAAAGAAGGATCTCCAGCTTTGCCTTTAGGAACAAGAGTAGTCACTGAGTTGCTATCAGTAGTTGGCCAACCTTCAAAACACAAAGTCTTTTTTGATAATTTTTTTAGTTCTCATGATGTGTTGATGAATTTATCTGACAAAGGGATCAAGGCAACTGGAACTGTCTGTAAATTCCGTACAGGAAAGTGCCCATTGAAATGAAAAAAAAAGAAATATCAAAATGTGAGAGAGGATATTTTGATTACTGATGCAATGGCAGCATATACATATGTAGCTGGAATGACAATGCTGTTGTTACAGTTGCATCATACGTAGCTGGAATGACAATGCTGTTGTTACAGTTGCATCATGTAGCTGGAGTGACAATGCTGTTGTTACAGTTGCATCATACATAGCTGGAATGACAATGCTGTTGTTACAGTTGCATCATACGTAGCTGGAATGACAATGCTGTTGTTACGGTTGCATCATACGTAGCTGGAATGACAATGCTGTTGTTGCAGTTGCATCATACGTAGCTGGAATGACAATGCTGTTGTTACAGTTGCATCATACGTAGCTGGAATGACAATGCTGTTGTTGCAGTTGCATCATACATAGCTGGAATGACAATGCTGTTGTTACCGTTGCATCATACGTAGCTGGAATGACAATGCTGTTGTTACAGTTGCATCATACCTAGCTGGAATGACAATGCTGTAGTTACAGTTGCATCATACGTAACTGGAATGACAATGCTGTTGTTACAGTTGCATCAAACTACTGTTCACATGAACCCATCGGAGTGGCAAAACGATTTTCAAGGGCCAAGAAAAATAAAATTGATATCCCACAACCCTACCTTATTCAGAAATATAATGAAGGTATGGGGGGTGTTGATCTCCTTCATAGACTTCTCAGTAACTATCATCCTAAACTCTGCAGCAAAAAGTGGCCGTGGAACTTGTTCAGTAATGCACTGAGCATGTCCGTAGTGGCAAGCTGGATTTTGTATTGTGAACTCCATGAAAATGCTCTTCCACATTTGGACTTCAGAAGAGAAGTCACTATGAATCTTCTTCGCCAAAAAGAGCGACTGTCAACTCATCCTGGACCCAGAAGCCACAAACCACATTCTTCTCGAACATCTGGCAGCCACTATCTAGTTTCAGAAGAGAAGTCACTATGAATCTTCTTCGCCAAAAAGAGCGACTGTCAACTCATCCTGGACCCAGAAGCCACAAACCACATTCTTCTCGAACATCTGGCAGCCACTATCTAGTGCCCTCGTCATAAGGACGTTGTGTAATTTGCCAGAAAAATACCGGAAACAAGAGTTTTGAGCGTGAAAAAAGATTACATCAGCATTGTTTCCCAACTTACCATGGGCACTAAACCATGATAAAGTAAGGAACAAAGTAAATGAAATTTATTATTTCAAAGGTATTATGGATAATCAATAATTAGTATTTTAAGGTAAAAGTGCAAATAACTAATAACTGAAATTAAATTTATAATTTTTAATCCCTCATACATAGCAGCAGTCCTTGGTTGTACTGAATAACCAAAAATCCAGTTTCTATAAAATTGTAGCAAAATTGTTAACACAAAACACCAATGTTCCCAAACGGGAACATCGAAAAAAAATAATTTTTTTTAGAAACTTATCAAAATATATGTGTTATATTATAAGTATAATAAGCTTCTTTAACTGCATAATAAGTGTGAAACTTCTGGAGAACATAGTGCGGCGTTTATAAGGTTAAAGTCAGCTAAAAGTAAAAATTCAGCCAAATGGTTCATTAAAAAAATACGAAACTTATATCAATATCAAACTTAGATACCTTACTACAGTTTTCCACTACATTTCAAATAAAAATATTACTTTATAAAGCAAACTTCAGTATTTTTCATTGCATTAACTCAGTAATGGAATGACAAAAAGTTCATCAAAACATATCTTTAAGCAAGTAATGTCATTTTGATGTAATTAACAATGTTAATTTTTACACAAATTGAAATTACTCAGCAAATAAGCAATTTCCAAATTGCAGCTTGCTACGAATTAGAGTATAAGACCCATCAGTTAGTGTTACAATTGATGGTTCTTTAAGCTTTTGTTTTATTTGATTTTTGGTGACCCAACATTTGTGTTCTTTATAAGAGAGTGCATAAATTTGCCTTGAAGAGTCTTGTTTGCACATACACAAAACTCCAATATCATCATGTTAACACTTTCCCAAAATAATGTCAACCAGACTGTTTTCCTTTCCATTCTATGAGAACATAGTTTCCAACATTCAAAGTTCCCACTTGTTCAAACAACAGAGAATTGTAACTCATTTTATTTGATAAAGGATCAGTGTGAATTCCTTTTCCCAACTTGAAACTGAAGATATTCTTTTTATCTGAAAAAGAGAATTTTCTGTATTCATTTTTTTGTGTGTATCAGGAAGAGGAAAAATGCTTTGTCATTTTTCGGTTAGTTCATGGGTATATTCTTTAATCAGTTCCACAGAAACAAATTTTGTCTGCAAATACTATTTACACAGCTCTGCAAATTTTACAGCAGAATTTATTAGCTTCCCTCCCGGCATTTGTTGGCACCAAGCCAAGTGCTTCACAGTTTTACCTATTCCATCCACTACACCTTTTCCATGGCTTGTTGTGAATAAACTCTTAGTTATTTGCAGTTCATGGTGTTCGAACATGAAGGTTAAATTTGTGAATAAACAACACTGCTTAAATTGACTGGCTGCACCACCACTAAAAAATGCTATGTCATCAATATCTGGACATTTGTCTTTAAATACTAAAATCAAAGTCTTTGGGAAAGCATGCACAGAAATTTTGCCATGGCTTGCTTCATCACTTATTGAAACAATGTTGTCCATAATATTTGAGCCACACATATGATGTAAATATTGTTACTTGTTAATTACACCAATGTACACTCTATTTCATTCAGCATTTTAATGCTAATATTCTCTACCTGCATCACTTCTTTGGTTTTTGAAATGTTTATTTTCTCCTCTTAAAAGATTTCTGTGGCTATCATTTGATATAGGTGTGCTTCCAGAAGTATGGCATTTGGCTCTGCAGAACTTTAAGGCAGTTATTTTTACTGTGCCAGTATGTGAGTTTAACTGGTTTTTGATTAACTTTCTCCCACCATTCCCATTAAAGTGTTTTCTCATGTGCTTTATCTTATCTATTGAACTGACACTTTTGAAAGTTATTTTCACACTGTGAAAACATACATGTTTCCACATCTTCATTACATACCAGTGTGGGTATAAAGTCACTGAATGTTTTAGGAAAATCACTCAAAACAGAACTCAAACTTTCTAATTTCAATCTAAGATTCTCCTGATGCATGCACACACACACACACACACACATTGTGGGAAATGTCTTTCTCTGTAATAGCATAAATGGTGGACAAAGTTCAGCAGAACTTTTTTTTTTTTTGGTTGGAGGTTTAACGACCACCGTTAGCAACTCAGTGGGCTATAAGCAGTCGCCTGTTCCTAATTTAGGGTCACTGGTTCCAGGGAAGGGAGAGAGCAAATGCCGCAAGACAAACACAACATCCATGCCTCACCCGGACCCCTCATACAAATGATCAGAGGCCATCGCTTAGACCACTGCACCACCGGGGCGGCCAGCAGAACTTTGAAAAGGACACTTGCATTGTTAATTCTTTCTGGAAAAGAGCATATACTTCTTTTGATGTCAACACTAAATAACACTTTTGAATTTTTTTTTTTTGTACAATTTTCATACACAGTAACATCTTTTTTCCTCAGGTGCTTGCCAAGAAACATTGTTTTTTTTTTTTTTTTTTGTAAGATTGTACAACATTAGCCTTCACTTCCTCACGAAGCATATTTTTGCCAACTAATTTATATGGTTCTGGACAGATGGAATATCTACTCACTACTTCTTGAACAACTTTGGTACGTTTTCGTGGACTTGAAGACAATGCTCATCATATTCCACAGATAGATTTTGATAAGGCTTGAGGTGACAACATATGGATTCTCAGAATTTTAAATGTTGATAGCTTCAAAATATTCTTTTTAGACAACCTGAATCTTTGTTGGAGGATTTCCTGGCTTAGCCTCAGTGATTTATGCTTTTATTCTTCCTATTTCTGTCCTTTTTTTTTCATTTTGTCAGCCAAACCTTTTGCTTTTAAACGTTCTCTACTCACTCTTTGTTTCTCTGCAGCAGTCAGAGCCATTTTTTCTTTAGCTATATAATTTAAAAACAATAACTCTCCAAACGAATTTTATACTCCATAAGAATAGGTAACTCGTGCTAAAATGTCATGAGAAGCACCGACTGGAAAATAACCATCTAAGCATGATACACTAGTAAAAGTCACAATGAGATAAAAACTTTAATTACTGATAAAATACATTAAAAATCGTTAGACCTTTCAGGTCCTGTCAGCAGGTACCCATCCTCAGACACAATGAGATAACAAATTTCATACTAATGTCTAAATATTTGGTGAAGACTTTAAGGTCTTAAAATATCAGTAGAGGTGCAACCTATGAAGATTTCAGTATCAGTTTATAAAAAATTAACATACCATGCATGCTTCTGAAAGTAACTCCAAGGAAAGAACTCCAAATCACCATGTTCTTTAGAAAACCAATTACTATATGGTTACACAGTTATCACATCAAGCAACAAATGACTTTATGGTTACATAAGGTCGTGAAGTTTTCGTGCTAAGTAAGTGAAGTCACAGAATAAGCTGTTTGATGCAGGATTTTTCAAATAAAACCACTCTTTAATATTTAAAAATGATGTTAAAAACATTAAAAACGAATGAGATCTTTCGGTGACCGTGTCAGTCCCTTCATCAAGTCATACACATGCTCAGTGTGTATGACCTGATAAAGGGACCGGCGCGGTCACTGAAAGATCTCGTCCCTTTTAATGTGTTTTAATATCATTTTAAAATATTAAAGAGTGGATTTATCTGAAAAATCGTGCATTCAGCTTATTCTGTGACTTCATTTATGGTTACGGTTAGAAACAAAGTTTTAGAACTCAAAACAGTAAATAATGATTGGTTAAGGGAGAAAAAAAAAAAAAAGACTTTGTGCTGCTACTATTTACTCACATTATTCAAACCACAAGAATGTGTTCTGTGATGCTAACTAATAATGTATATTTGCATTGTCATTTCGTTACCACACATCTGTTATATCGTTACCATGCATCAGAGTCATTCCATTACAATGCATCTGTGCCAATCCATTACATATATAAAATTTCATACTTTATTGCACATTAAAGCCATAAAAATATATTTTACACTTAACACTGGCTTTGAAACTGAAAAATTAAGTTTGTATAATCAAAAGACAATTAGTAGGAATAATTATTTCTTCTTTTTGGTAACAGAAAGGCATTTACACCTTCACTAAAATAAATCATAAGAATCAAAATTAATTTCTTTAAACAATGATTTTTTTGTTTTATTTAAAAAAAATAACACTTGACAGATCATAGGTAAATTGTGAACTTTTATTATGTAAAATATATCATGGTGAATTTGTCAAAACACTGCTTTTTAAGGTCTGATGTTAATAGCCTACTTTTCAATCAATTTTTACTATATTTCTTAAATATTCACAATACCCATATCTCAAAAGTTCAGTTATTTCTGAAGACAATGATGTGCAACACTTTAGAAAAAACAAAAAAAAACAAAAAACGGGTTAGTTTAAATGTTTTGATCTCATATCCACTTATTCCCAGGATGGCCCAATAGCTAAGATCACTGGCAAAATTGCATTAATAATTTAAGTTGGCACATACACACAGACAGATATTTTACACAGGATGTTTACTACACAGATATTTACACAGATTACCTGATAGCACTCTTCTGGGCCACTATATTTCCTCTGCTTGATATTGGTTGTGGGAGAACAACTTGATTTGTTGGGCCATCCATTTCAGCCTCACTCTCAGAAAGATTACCTGCTTTGTCCATAAATTCTTCAAAGTCTTGAAACTGTCCAAGATCGGGCACTTTATTCTGAATGAGCTTCTTAACAGCCTTACTCATACCACATGGTGCAACCTTGATGGCACTACATGAAACAAAATATTTTTATGCTGTTACGAACAGCAGTATCAACATTTATTGTAGACATTCCACTTAATAATAAACCAAAACTACAGTTTTAAATACACTGACGGAAAAAAAATCCCAACACCAAGAAGGGGTTGTGTCAGATAAATGACAGTTGGTAGGCGGTGAGAGTACATCTGTAAGATGACGTCTATGCAAATTTCGCGCTCGGCGCTTACGTGTGGCGCTAGTAGTGCCCCTCGGAACATGCAGAGCAGGTTTGCTGTAAATACGCGCTGTAACGTTCGTGAGCGTTAGTTATCGTTGAGATTTGACGTGCTAGAGCTCATTGGAGGACGGAGTGGAGATCTGTTGTGTTTTCTGATGAAAGCCGGTTCTGCCTGGGTGCCAGTGATGGCCGTGTGTTGGTTAGAAGGAGGCAAGGTGAGCGCCTGCAACCAACCGGTCTGCGGCCGAGACACACTGGACCTACACCTGGAGTTATGGTCTGAGGAGCAATTTCCTATGACAGCAGGAGCACTCTCGTGGTTATCCCACGCACCCTGACAGCACAGTTGCACGTCGGTCTGGTGATTCAACCTGTTGTGCTGCCATTCATGAACAGCATTCCAGGGGGTGTTTTCCAACAGGATAACGCTCGCTCGCATACCGCTGTTGTAACCCAACATGCTCTACAAAGTGTCGACATGTTGCCGTGGCCTGCTAGATCACCAGATCTTTCACCAATCGAGCATGTATGGGACATCTTTGGACGACAACTCCAGCGTCACCCCCAACCAGCATTAACCGTCCCTGTATTTACCGACCAAGTGCAATAGGCATGGAACTCCATCCCACAAACTGACATCCAGCACCTGTATGACACAATGCATGAACGTTTGCGTGCTTGCATTCAACATTCTGGCGGTTACACCGGTTATTAATGTACCAGCATTTCACATTTAAAATGGCTCTTCTCGCGCTTACAATAAGCTGTGATCTTGAAACCTTAATCGATTAAATGTTACCTATACAAATGTATTGCCGCCATTTCATTCCTCTACAACTATTTTTTCATGGTGTTGGGATTTTTTTCCCCCGTCAGTGTATAACAGCCTATCATATTGTCAAAAATCATTCTAGCATTACAGAAAATTTAAAAAAAGTGGAGGAGGTTTCTTGTCTTAAAAAGGCATCAGCAGTGATAGACTTGGGGGAGGGGAGAAAGAAATAAAAAGATACTTAAAGGGGTATTAGTTCAATATGATAGATTTCAACATAAGTATGCAGCTGTAGATCAGCAAATTTGAACACAAATATGCAACTGTAAATCAGCAGATTTGGACATAAGTATGTAACAGTAGTCAGAACTTGAAAAAAATGCAAGATATGCCAAAAACAATGGAATGTGGAAGCTTTCAACTGATAGCTTCTGTCTTTTCTAACTTAGAAACGGTGGATGATGATAAGAGGTTCTTAGATACACAATGTCAAATTGATTACTTTTCTTTAAAAATTGATTTCCACATTAATACTGTAGATCATATGAACTGTGTGTCCTGTTTGTCAATTGTTCTTCGTACGGTTATCACAAAAGTTTAGAAATGTTCTTTCCCGCAAAAAAACTAATTCTGATTTTACATTTTGTGTTCTATTAATATAGAAATAAATTTTGAAAGAAACAAAATGAACATAACATTAAAGATATGGCAACCACTTATCAAATGTTCATCCTCTGTAAGGCTGAAAATGATGGAAATTATCAGCACAAAGCTTCCATATTTAAATGGTTTTTCACATAACTTAAGCTCAAACCTGCCAACTTTCAAAAACTGAAATCTGTAAAAAAAAAAAAAAAAAAGGACAGTGAATATTTAATTAATATTTTAAATTGACTAATGTATCGAGCATATCATTTAAAAACTGATTCACATATGCAAAAGATATATCAATAGAGATGTATGGCAGCATTTCATGCTTCTAATGATTAAAATGCAATGCAATCTAAACTATGCATAATTAAGTCATTAGTATACAATCATCAGGCTACACATACAGAAAAAAGTTTCATTTGTAAGTGTAAAATTATTGCTATAAGCGTTTAAGTTACCAGTGGTTTCGAACTTTAATTTTTGTGTCAGCATGCTTAAGTACCTTAAAAAAAGCAATTTCCTTTTTTTTTCAGTTATCGCCAATAGTTTTCCTACAAAGTTTATTTCCAAGTCTTTCCGGATTGGCTGAGAACAAAGAAGGTTGAAGAAGCAGAAATTAATTAAATTGTTATAAGAGGAATAAAAACATTCAGCTGTCATAGTTCTTTGGCCTAATTATTCTCTCTTAAAAAAAAATTTCAGGTAATATACAGGGTAATTCAAAATGATTGCCCCAATTACAAATGACAATACCTGGTTTATGAACATAGATACAGAGATCACATTGTTGCACAATAAAGAAGGAAGTTTAGAATTTTGTTTCCATGCCTTACAAATGTTCTATGTGACTACCCTGGGTCACGTACACAACATCTAAACGGTAATCCATTTCACCCCACACATTATGAAGCATGTCCGTTGTCACCTATGCCAGTGCAAGCTGAATGTGCATCTTTAGTTCTTGCAGTGTTCTCCGCAAAGGTGGCACATACACATGGTCTTTGGCATACCCCCACAAAAAGAAGTTACAAGGAGTAAGGTCTGGTAACCTGGAGTGCCACTTGCAGAAAACCCTGTCATCCTGTCCACAGCAACCAATCGAACGGTTCGGAAGAATTTCTTTCAAAAATTGGAGAACGTGCATATTCCAATGTGGGGGTGCTCCATCTAGCTGTAGGATGTAGTCCCCAGAATCGTTCTCCAGTTGTGGAAGTAGCCATTGCCGAATCATATCTATCTAGATGAACGTTACCTGTTACTGTATCTTCAATGAAGAAAAAGGTCCATAGACCTTCACACTGGAAATTGCGCACAAAACATTGATATTCAGTGAATCACGCTCATGTTCAATCAAGCAACAGGGTTTTCTGTGCTTCATACGCAAGTGTTGTAGCGGTTTACCTTGCCACTGATATGAAAGGTAGCTTCATCACTGAAAATTAGGAGTGAAGCAAATGTGTCATCCTCCATGGCTTCCTGCATGGTTTCAGCGAAGGTAACATGCTGCACTTTGTCGTCGGTCTTCAGTGCGTGCAAAATTTGAACTCTGTAGGGTTTCATTTGCAGCTTCCGTTTAAGAACACTCCAAACAGCTGTTTATGACATTTGCAGCTCCTGGATGGCGCAGTAAGTTGACTTACGTAGACTGCGTTCAAAACTCTGATGAATTCTGTCAATGTTTTCCTGTGAAACATGTGGTCGGACAGTACCCTTCCCGTTACAAAGACATACTGTTTCTGCAAACTGCCTATGACACCTCCTCATGCTCTTAGCATCTGGAGGAGCACGTTTGTAGCGATTACACAACATTCTCTCCACTGCAACAACAGAATGACCCTTTTCAAACTCTAGCACGTAAAACGCCTTTTCTGCTGTGGTTGCCATTTCTTCCCACTGGCTTTGGCACACGAGCAGCTCACTTTCCTGCGTCACCATAGCAACACAGCAGTAAGTTCCAATAAAATTCTAAATTTCCTTCTTTCTTGTGTAGGGATGTCAGCTGTCTATTTATCTTCATAAACACATTATCGTCAATTGTAATCGGGGCAATCATTTTGAATTACCCTGTATATACACTGGTGCCAGAAAAACTGATACAGATGAGCTTACGCAAAATACATAGCAATGTCACCTATGCACATGCTCGGTTGCGTCCGCCAGTGCGTATATAAAGTGATAGACATCCTGCCAGCTGTCAGAGCTGTTTTCGGCATGAGAATGACAAGTAATAACGATTTAAGCGATTTTCAACGCGGTGTCATAGTTGGCGCTCGTGAGATGGGCCATAGTATTTCGGAGGTAGAAATGAAGTTCTGATTTTCACGGACGACCATTGCAAGGGTGTGAAGTTCTGATTTTCACGGACAACCATTGCAAGGGTGTGCCGTGACTACAAGAATTCCGGCAAAACCTCCAACCTACGATACCAGTGTGGCCATAAAAAGAAATTGGGTGAACGTGACCATCGTCGGCTGTCAAGAATCGTTTCACGCGACACTCTCGCAGGTATCATCGGAATTCAATGCTGGAGCTTCAACAAGCATCAGCGTCCAGACTGACGAGCACTGCACGATATGGTCTTTGGGAGCCGACGCCCAACTGGAGTCCCCTTGATGGGTGCACGACATAGAGCTGAGCGCCTCGCTTGGGCATGGCAACACCGCCATCGGACACTTGATGACTGGAAACAAGTAGTCTGGTCTGACATTTCCAACTGTATCGGGCAGATGGAAGGATTTGTGTGTGGTGCAAACCCCATGAAGCCATGGATCCCGCCTGTCAACAGGGAACTGTACCGGCTGGTGGGAGGTCTGTAATGGTATGGGGTGTGTTTTGCTGGACTTCACTGGGACCCCTGGTACATCTACAAACGTCTGTGACCGGCCAACGCTATGTGCTCATTCTTTCTAACGAGGTACACCCGTTCATGTCCTGCATTCATGCTGAAGGGTTGGGCCTGTTCCTACAGGACAATGCACCTCCACACAAATATCAGGATGCCACACTATGGTTAGAGAAGCATTCATCTGAGTTTGGGGTGTTGTCATTCCTTCCCAAGTCCCCAGATCTGAACGTGATAGAACACATTTGGGATGCCATGCAGCGCGCTATCGAACACGGGAATTCGAGACCTCGGAATACACCCGAATTGTGGAACAGAAAGACCCTGGGTCCGATTCCCAGTGGCGGCCAAATGAGAATTTTTCTGTGACTCACTTATAAACGTGGAAAGAGCAATGACCTTTGTTTGATGTTCCTGGTCCACATCAAATGTCTGTATTAATTATTCATTTGCCTTCTAATTATTTGTTCAGTTGCTGCTTACCAACAACTTTGGTGAATCCCTAGCATTGTGTGGGGCTCCAAGAAGCAACCTGCCAATTTGCTTGGCAGTTAGTGTATGTGAGTCTGGAGGAATTCAAGGCCCCTGTGGTGCAGTGGAAGCATGTCCAGCGCATAACTGGAAGACCCTGGGTTTGATTCCCAGTGGCAGCCAATGAGAATTTTTCTGTGACTCACTTATAAACGTGGAAAGAGTGATGACCTCTGTTTGATATCTAAGATGTTCTCTGAAGCACTGGAACTTGTGACCTATATCCATACCTGGATGAGAAATGGTCATTGACACTACAAGGAAACGTCTTCCATAATGACATTTGTATATGCCTTCCATGTATTTGTGAAGAATTATTTCTTCAGGGGAATTCGTTTCCCATTGATATCTAAGATGTTCTCTAAAGCACTGGAACTTGTGACCTATATCCATACTTGGATGAGAAATGGTCATTTACACTATGAAGAAGCATCGGCCATAATGACATCTGTATATGCCTTTCATGTATTTGTGAAGAATTATTTCTTCAGAGGGATTCGTTCCCCATTGATATCTAAGAAGTTCTCTGAAGCACTGGAACTTGTGGCCTATATCCATAACTGGATGAGAAATGGTCATTGACACTATGAAGAAGCATCAGCCATAATGACATCTGTATATGCATTCCATATATTTGTGAAGAATTAATTCTTCAGGGGGATTTGTTCTCCACTGATATCTAAGTTTAACTTAGAATCATGTTTTAACGAAAGGACATATGATGTAGAGAAATATTATCAGACAGATACAGAAGTTACACAGTACACAAACTAACAGCATGAAAGTTATGATATAAAATAAATTAAGACTTATTTTATGAAAATATAAATGTTTCATTCAGAATTTCTAAATGTTTTAAACAAATAACAAAAACTATAAAAAAAAACATGACTTGTAAGGCAACATATTTAACTCACTAATGCCTAAGGTAAATACATTGCTCTTCAGCACTGTAATCCAGGAGCAGACATCTTCTAATGACATTTAAATTAACCTAAGAATGAAAATAATAAGAAAAATAAAAAATAGAAATACAAAATTTTCTGATTTATGAAATTTACTTACATTTTTACTTAGCAACCATCATATAGGTGATAAATTGTTATAAAAATAAACATATAAAAGCACTTTCTTACTCCTCTCCACCAAACTGCACAGTTTCCTGATGTGAATTAGCAAACATGACACGTCTAGTCTGTACAGAAGATTAATTTGAATCTACAACACAGAGAGCATCTTTTCCAAGTTCTTTACTTTTATTTTGTGTTTTTATTTCTCTTTAAGGGTGCCTACACAGGTGTAAGCATAGTCACTCTAAAAAACTGGTTTACAGAAAATGTGTGTTTCCCATATTCGCACAGTGATTGACTGCATTGCTGTGAATGCCCTTGAGCCATATCCACATCATCAATCACACTCAATCACTGTTGGATCAAGGTCTCTGTCTTGAGCCACCCTCTCCCATATCAATTGCTTAAGCTGGATTATTTTTTTTACTTGTAGCAATTTGGCTATTTTGTCAGCAAAAGCTATGCAGATTAGCCAAATTCATGGTTTTATTTATTTATTTTTTATTTATTTATTTATTTGCTGTATTTATGTATGAAAATACAAACCCAATGCATTGGAAAAATAAAATTTTGTACTTTAAATAGAATTCAAGAAAAAAAAAAGGCTTTTATGCTTGTAATTTTAATAGAAATACTTACATTTGCTGATGCATGCAGTTTGTGAAAATACACTGATGTTCAAAATTAAGAGAATTTGCACATTTTGTCGAATTTCTGAAAAACTAATGGACACATTTTAATGAAATTTGGTATGGATACACAGTTATATAAGAGAAAAATAGATACCATACAACAGTCATGGTACACACTTATGATCGTTAGTAAGGCTCATCAGCGCAGGAATGTCCAAAATCCACATTGCAAGATCGAACATAAAATGACTCTAATATGAGGTATGGTCCCCTCTCACAGTCATACAGCTCTCACAGCATGACGTCATGCTGGAAACGAGGCAGCTGATGAGTCCCTGTGGCAGCCGGTCCCACTCCTGCAGCAGCACAGTTTTCAGCTCCTGGACGGTTCTCGGAGGGGGATGACGAGCTGCAATTGCCCTCCCAAGAGTGTCCCAGACATGTTCAATAGGGTTTAGGTCTGGCGATCTGACTGGCCAATCCATCCGGCGAATATCCTAACTTTCAAGATAATCGTCGACCAGGTGAGCCCTATGTGGATGAGCGTTGTCGTCCATAAAAAGGAACTGAGGGCCAACTGCTCCCCTGAAAAATCAAACATAGGGCTGTAAGATCTCATCCCCATACCTTTCATCAGTCAGGGAGCCTCTGTCAAACACATGGAGAGGTGCGAGGCCGTCCAACATGATGCCTGCCCAGACCATGACGCTGCCATAGTGGTCCCTTTCTCAGATGTTGGAGGAAAGGTATCGGGTCCCAGGTTCTCTCCAGTTGAAGGTACGTTGAGAATCACTGTCCAGGCTGAATCGCAACTTCAGCCTGGACACTGATTCTCAACCTGATTCTCCATGTGTGAAGAGAACGTTACCCCACTGAAGTCTGGTCCAAGGCTGATGTTGTCTGCACCATGCTAAACACGCTCTCTTGTGTGCTGAAGTGAGCGGGTCTTCTGGCAAAAAACCCTCTCTCATGAAGTCTTCGGGAAACAGTAACCCTTGAAACTCAGGTTCCAGTGGCGGCATGCAGCTCACGAGATAACTGTGCAGCTGTAGCAGTCCTGTGGCGCCTCGCTGAAAGTGCCAAATAACGATCTTCATTGGCTGCCGTGGCTCTTGGACGACCTTGCCTAAATTTATACCTAATTTTATTAATTTATTATGTTTTCAAACATAAAATTTCATGCTAAAAATATCAATAAGAATAAAAAAAAGCAGCTGTCTAAGCATGTAGAAAACCAACCCAAAATGTACAATTAGAATTTTACTATTAAAAAGACATATTAGGTAAAAACAAGATCTTTCTCAACAGGCGCCCTGTGCGTCATCAGGTTAAAAGAACTGGCACTAGGAGAACACGCACACTTAATATATAGGTAGTCCCGAAGACAACAGTGATCCTGGTGAGTGACATGATATCTGCGTCACAACTCTGTTACGGCGAGATACAAAGCTGCGAAAAAATAACACTCACCGAAGTGATAAGTAAGCACAAGGTCCGTTATCAACCCCTGCAATAGGGTACTTTGCACGACACAAGAAGTTAAATAAGCGAATCCATGGTGCATGTACATGTGCAGGAAGTCATCATTACAGCATAGTCTTTAAAATTGTCAATGCACAAACTTTCGGCGAAGAGAGTCATATACCTACCTCTGGCCCCATTCAAGAACAGTGTTATATACCTACCTCTGGTCCCATTCAAAAACAGTACTCCCAAACCCATTCAAGAACAGTGGGGCGTGTACTGTGTGCCCTTTAAGACTGACATCGCTGCCACTCCTAGTTCATGGTACATAGGCTCCACTCTTCGTAGTTTAGGAGTTAGAGTGACTGAACATCAGTACACTGCAGATCTACTGCTTAAGTCTGGAACTCAAATGGCCTCTTGGTCTGAGACTTATTTGTTACTTATGACCAAAGGTAGGTATATGACTCTCTTCGCCGAAAGTCTGTACATTAATGTTTTCAGGACATATGCTGTAATGATGACTTACCTGCACATGTGCATGCACCATGGATTCACTTATTTAACTTCTTGTGTTGTGCGAAGTACCCTATTGCAGGGGTTGATAACAGACCTTGTGCTTACTTATCACTTCGGTAAGTATGTATTGGTCACCTATTAAGTGTTATTTTCTTTCTCAGCTGTGTTTCTCGCTGTAACCGAGTTGTTACGCGGATATCATGTCACTCACCAGGATCGCTGTTGTCTTCGGCACTACCTATTGAGCTGTCGGAAAAGTCCTGACGTATTTTAGCCATGTTTTGCAAAGGTCATTTATTGATAGAAAGAACAAGGATCAATCAATGATATAATGCATGTTTTGTTCGATGACCTTTTGCCATCTGTCAGTGAGCGGCAGAATGCCTTGTTCATAGAAGGACCTGTCTTTCGTGGTGAAAAACTGTACAAGGTGCTGATTTATAGCCTCATCTGAATTGAACGTTATACCACGCAAGGACTATTGAAGAGAGCAAAACAAGTGGAAGTTTGATGGCGCAAGGTCAGGCGAGTATGCTGGGTGTGGCAACACATCCCACCCAAGCTCCAATAATTTTTGGCAGGTGATCAAACTTGTGTGTGGTCTCACGTTGTCATGATGGAACACAACACCTTTACGATGAACGAGCTCTGGACGTTTCTGGATGACAGATTTGTTCAAGCTGTCCAATTGCCGACAGTACACATTTGAATTGATTGTTTGGTTCCGTGGTAGGAGCTCGAAAAACATGACACCTTTAAAATCCCACCACACTGAGACCAGAACCTTCCACTGATGAATGTCTGCTTTGGATGTTGTTTGAGGCAAAGCAGCATGTCAGGACCAAGACCGTTTGTGCAGCACATTGTACACAATCCACTTTTCGTCACCGGTTATCAGTCGCTTCAAAAAAGGATCGTTTTCCTCACGTTTAATGAGCATATCACAGGTGTTTATACGCTGCGTCAATTCAGCTTTGAGTTCATGAGGAACCCACACATAGAGCTTGCTTACGTATCCCAGGTTCTTCAGGTGGTCGCGAACGCTTGAATGATGGATGTGCAGTCTGCAATCTCTCGTGCCGTGTAACGTGGGTTTGACTTGATTAATGCCTTGATTTGGTGGTCGTTAACCTCGGTTGGCCTCTCGGACCGAGGAGCATCGTGGAGGTCAAAATCACCAGCACAGAATTTTGTGAAACACCGCTGGCACTGACGTTCTTGTTCAGCATTATCACCGTACACTTTACACAATTTTTCACAAGCTTGATGCGCGTTTTTCCCTTTACGGAAGTAAAACAGTAAAATATGGCAAAAATGCACAGTTTGTCTTCCATCTTCAACTTGATGTCAAATCTCCACAAAGCAACCCAATCGCTCACTATTCCTTTTAGACTGCAGCTAGAACTGGCACCTGTCGAATGCCATAGCGATAACAGAGCTGCGCATGCCTCTAGTACTTCCAAAACTGCCCAACCGCCATCAAGTGCCAAAATACGTCATGACTTTTACGACAACCCAATATATATTAAGTATGTGTGTTCTCCTAGTGCCATCTTTTAACCTGATGACGCACAGGGCACCTGTTGAGAAAGACCTTGTTTTTACCTAATATATCTTTTTAGTAGTAAAATTCTAATTGTACATTTTGGGTTGGTTTTCTACATGCTTAAACAGCTGCCTTTTTATTCTTATTAATTATGTTTTTCTTGACTGTCTTGTTATCTGGTACATCATGTGATACTAACATTACCTTTCCCATGATGCACCTGTTTCATGCATATAAGATCAGCATGTAACCACATGAGAGCAATCACATCTGATGAAGGCGTCAATGACTCCGAAAGTACTCATGTTTTAAACCTGTATATAGCTTTCGTTTTTTAACTGAATAAATATCATCGTGCAATACGACGGATTAATCCTTATTACTAGTATTTATGCATGACTTAATAGTGTTTCTCAGAGCCTCAAACTTTTTCAAGTACTTTCAAGGACTTGACAATTAACTTTTTTTATTCAAGGACTTTTCAAGGTTTTCAAGGAGTGTACGAACCATGTCACCAGTGCTTTTCTACAATAGGAGAAAAGACAATGGGGATAGTACAATGACATCAGGGCAGAGTGCGACAGTGATGACAAAAAGAAAAAGTCACGGGGACAAAAAAACAACAACATAAAGATGAAGCAGGAGTGGGTGCGATGACGGAAAAAGGTATGACAGAGTTGAAAAACACAACACAAGGATGAAGCAGGAATGAGTGGGATGACTTATAAAAAAAAAAATGACGGTGAAGGAAACCAGGTTCACTGGGTGAAGCAGAGGTGGACGGGATGAAGAAAGAAAAAATGATGGGGAACATTCGCTGTTTGGCAATTCAGTGGAGTCTTTTTGTTGCAAAATTACTGTCTTTATCATGATTTGGCAAAAATGGGAGCAACAATTTTAACACTACCCATTTCACTCCAGCATTCTTTCATAATCCATCCACCCATCTTCCACGTGGTCTTCTTCTGAGTCTTTCCTTGTACCTTGATATCGAAGTCTATACTTATGGCAAAGCTAACCTGACTATGGGGTTAAAGGTATGGAGTATGTACTTTCACTGCATAACACAGGGTGATTCATAAAGAAGTATACAGTTTCGACGCACTATAAAACAAGAACAATGTAAGATATTTTATGTTATCTGTAACAGAATTGTAGGGGAATGTTTCAAGTTTTTTTAGAGACAGTCACAGATGTTCTATGTGTGCACCCTTAATCACATCACACACATTGAGCCAGTAATCCATTTCCGCCCAATCGCGAGGTAAGATATCTGAATCAAGTGCAGTAATAGTGGCTGTGATACGCTGTTTGTATGGAATCATTTTCAGCTTCTTTCTCAAAATTCTCCAGACAGTGGGCTGTGGAATCTGCACTTCATGACTCATCCTCCGCGTTGATTTTCCCGGGCTTCGTTGAATGGCGGTGCAAACACTATTGACGACTTCTTCCGATAGACACGGTTGTCCAGGACTTTTAAGTTTGCACAAACAGCCCGTAGTTTCAAATTTTTTATGCCAATCGTAGATAGATTTTCTCGTTGGAGGTTCATTTCCCAATCGTGATAGAAAATTCTGTTGCACAACAGTTACAGATTCCGTTTAGCTTAATTCAAGAACACAAAATGCCTTCTGCACTGCAGACCCTGCTATTTTGACTGACTAGTCACATGAAACGCGCGCTATCGCCTACGTCACTTCCCTCAGTAGCGGAGACAAACTTTATGAGTATATCTACCTAACGGTTCGCAGTTGTGGTCCGTGTCTTCAACTGTCACTGTTTTACAGCATCTGGAAACTGTATACTTCTTTATGAATCAGGGTGTATAGTTTCCAGTCTAAAAGCTTAAATTCCAGATTGATCTGTGACTAAACAGTATATAGCTGCTCTAAACATTGTGCATATGTACATTAAATAAAATCAAGATCTAGTTTCAGTCGCATTTCTAAAAACTACAGCTATTTGCATTTTGGCAACATCATTGTCACTTGTGTCTGTTAGCCACATGTGTTGGAGAGGCTATATCTGGAGGATAGTTACTGCTGTGAGAGGTAAGCAGGGGTAGGAGCAACAACAACAACAACAACAAAAAAATCAGGACACAATTTTTCTTAAATTTCAGGACAGATTTTGGTGGACCTGGCAGGTAAATTAAATCAAATTTTGGTACAAATGCAAAAATGTTATTCTTTTACTAAAAAGCTATCTAAATTATCACCCAGTTTTTGTTTTGTTTTTCACTTTTAAGGCTAACAACGCCACTAAAGTTTCGGTGGCTAGGTTTGGCCTAAATTCTGTTTGACTCTTACGGACAATGCTAAAAAAATTTCCACCGTTGCGTTACTGTGTGGCACAACAAGACTAGCATGTATCAGGTGTGATAAAACTTCATACTTTTTTAGCACCAATTGCACCAGTCATTTTCAAAATGTTTGACCATGCGGTATCAATTGTAGGACTATTCGAAACACCTTTTTCCAATTCATCAATTTGATAAGGCAAACTCCAATTCCAACTTGTTCGGATCATTGTCACTAACAACAACAGCAGCTGGGAAAATTTTTGCCAAGTACATTACTGAAGAAGAGGAAGCTTCTTCCATCCTAATTCCTATATCAGCAACTTCTGCATGTAGCAGAAATTCACTTTTCAGTCAGAATTTCTTCAAAATACAGAAACATGTAACACCTAACAGCAACACAGGATAGTCAGAACATCGCAGGAAGAAAAAAAATATGATTACAGGAGAAGTCTTTGCTTCAACCATCTTTTGTTTTGGGAAACTCTTTCCTCCATTTTTAAACTGAAATGTAAGTATTTATGGATTTCTGCTCAGTTTATGCATCGATCACGAGAAAGCCCCAAATGACAACCGCTGACGTAATCCCGGGGCCTGGTGCCGTGCATTATTTCCACTTAGCTTTCAAACAAGCAAAACAAATTCCTGCTTCTCAGAAAGAAAAAAATAAATAAGAAAGAAACAGAAAGCTGCATCACAAACTTTGTTCAGAGGCTTCAGGCCGACGTAATACTGGCCCGAAGCCGTGCTTTCTTTCCACTTAGTTTTCAAACGAGCAAAACACACATTCCTCCTCCTCCGAACAAAAAAAAGAAAAGAAACAAAGAGGTGCATCACGAACTTGGTTTAGAGGCATTGAGCCGACGCAATCCCGGGCCACAGCGAAAGAAGCACGTCTGGGCCAACGTAATCCCAGGCCACAGCGCAAGAAGCATGCTGGGCATACGTAATCCCGGCACGGCGCCGGGATTACGTATGCCCAGCATGCTTCAAACAAGCAAAACAAATTCTTCTCTGAAAAAAAAAAAAAAATAAGAAAAGAAACAAGGAGCTACATCATGAACTTTATTTATAGGCTTCAGGCTGACGTAATCCCAAGCCACGACGAAAGAAGCACGCCGGCACCGTGCTTTTTTTTTTGCACTCTTTCAAACAAGCAAAACGAATTCCTCCTCCTCAGAAAAAAAGAAACAAAGAGCTGTGTTACGAACTTTGTTTAGAAGCTTTTACATTGATTAATTACAAAACCAGTCAAACTTTCTTAATAACAGCAAAAATCTGAACATCTGTAATTTTTTGTTAGTCATCCGTAACTCCGTAATAATTATGGAGATTTCGTAATGGTTGGCATCTCTGTGTGTCCTCCATAGGAAGTGGCTTCACAGCAACTACGATTCTTGAACGATTTCACAAAAGCGGGAAGGCATTCGCGTACATCGTAAATTACGAGAGTGAGAGTTCTTGGCGATGATGTCACAATGATAGAGTACTCCCTCTCTCTTCCTCTCGTTCCCTTTTTTTTTTTATTTACGCGGTACTTGTAAAACGCTAGATGATGAATCACTATACATAGTTTACCATTTATTCTAAAAATTTCAGGATTACACTAAAATTTCCAGAATTTAGAACAAAAATAAGGGCATTTCAGGACAGGAACTTCAGGACAACTTTGACTCCTGGCGTAAGTGAACAGAGAAGTTTCTCGGGGCTAAGCATTACCTTCCTGGGGGTGGGGGGGGGTGGGGGGGGTGGAAATCACTGATAGTACACAATGAGTGCAAAGTTTTCTTCTGTTCTGCCTCCCAGCATGGTGACACCTTGACCCTCATTAGTGCAGAGAAATGCTGAAAAACCATGAGATCTTTTCGGTGAGACGTTTTTTTTTTCAGCTTCCAGCTCATAGTCAGATTAAGTTTACCCTGAGTATAGTGTTTCAGTTGTCCATTGGTGGCCAGTTATTCTAGCAATATATCCAGCCTATTGCCATTTCAGGGTCTTCACTTTGATCATGATGTCATCAACACTTTTCATTATCCGTGAGTTCCTCTTCCTACCTTGCCTGGTTACATGAAGCATGCATCTTTGCATGCTTCTTTGAGTTGCCCACAGCCTTAACATTGTCTTAATGACTTAGTATTTCGAGGAAACAGGTTAATAATTCCTTTGATAAAAAGGAAGGAGGTATTGTCAAGATTGCACTTGGCACATCAAGGGGTGACCTCTTGTCAAAGAAAAGCTAAACATACTGTGTATTGGCCGAATTTGACGGATATCCAGCTTTTTGTAAACAATTGTGAAATATACCAAAAATACCAAAGGGCACATTCAAAACAAATAATGATATCGTATGAGATACCGAAATTGCCTTGGGAAGATGTTGGACTGGACTTCGTGTATTTACAGGGCGAGAACTCCCTGGTGATCACTGATTATCATTAAAAATTTGTTGAGGTCAAAAAGCTAACGCAAAAAACAGCAGATGCTGTGATAAGTGTTCTCAAACAAGTTTTTCATACACACGGCATCCTGAGAACACTTCATTCACACAGTGGACCACCATTCGATAGCAGAACTTTTCAGATCTTTGTGAACCAATATGACATGAAACGTGGCGTCATCACCAAGGTATCCAAAATCCAACGGAATGGTGGAAAGGGCCATAAGAACCAGGAAGTCAATATTGACCAAGGTTAAAGAAGCTCAGGGCAATCCAAACTTGGCATTAATGGAGTATAACAACACGCCAAAATTTAATTTTCTATCACCCGCACAAATGTTAATGGGTAGATCTTTGAGATCTTTAATTCCGACTAGATCAATTTCTTTGAAACAAAGATTCTCCATCACCAAAACTTATCAGAAGTTAAAAGATAATAAAAGAAATCAGCAAAAGTATTACAATAAATCAGCGGTTCACTTACAACCTCTAAAACCTAAACAACTTGTGTACATTCAAACGGAACACCGAAAGTGGATCCCAGGCAATATCATTAAAAAACATGAAACTCCACGTTCTTACATTGTGAAAACTACGCCAGGAACTGAATTGCGAAAAAACAGAATTCACTTGAGACTGGATAAAAGTGAGGCAAAGACTTCCGAGAAGGTAGGATATGACATGGGAACAAGTTCTGAAACGGTGAATGCTAAAGGCCAAGTGTCTCCTCCAAATGAACCTTTTCCATTGCCGAAAGATCCATTTAAAGGTGAGTTGAATATTATCCCTAATGAAAGAAACTGTCTGAAGGTGAGATGGAAACCATTCCCAATCCAGGATGAAACGAAGTGTCACTCCAAAACAGGAGCGACCTAAGAGACTAATTAGACGACCATTACGTTTACAGGACTAATATTTCATAGACTTTAAAAAAAAAAAAAAAAAAAAAAGGGGGACAGTAGTTCAATAACCTCAGTGTGATAACAACCGTTACCGACAGTTGTTGATCTTTGTTTAGGAGCTCGGTCTAGCGGAGCGCGTTCACAGTTCAGTTCAGTTCAGTTCAGTTCAGTTGTAGTTGTGTTGTGGAACCATATAAAACAAGGTGTTTACGATCCTGTATATACGATGCTATATTAATATAATAAATATATAAAATCCTTATCTAAGGTGTCTTATCACTTGACGACTGGTGCTGATAAACAGTGGACCATAAAGTGTGACACTTATAACCTCTGTCTTCACTATATATTCTGAATAAGCAAACGTTACTATGCTTAGGCCATTTTGCCATTGGGGTCTCATAAAAATATCAAATAATGATCACCAAGTAACCATAATTTTCACTTTGTTACCATAAGGCTATTTCACTTTTGTGCAAATTCAAATTTCTGCATTATTATTCATGATGACAAAAGACAGATAGTTATTTAATAAATGACAAATATTCACTAAATTCAGAAAAAAAACAAAAAACAATGAACAACTTAAAGACCTACCTTGTTTACATTAATTGTTGGAAACATGCTCTGAAACATGGTCGTCATTAATTTGAAATGCAGACCCTCACCAGTAAAATTATTTAGCACAAGCAAAGGATGGTGCTGAAAAAGCTTATCATACATCAGAGCCTTCTTCAGTGAGGAAATGACATCTCGTGCCAGCACGTAGTCTTCGATCTTGAAGGTAAGGGTCGGACCTCTGGGTAATCGAATAAACCTGAGATAAAAGGCTATTTCACTTTTTGTGAAAACCACCATGTGGGAAACATTAAAAGGCCCAGCAATGTGAATGAAATCCTTCAGAACATTATTTTTTTGCACCTGAAAATACACGACACAAAATTTAATGTCATGATATTAAAAGCATGTCTGAAACTTATATAAAAAAATAAAATAAATAAAGCCAAATATACAGTAACACACGCGCGACACTGAACAACAATATGGTCTGACTGAAAAGAATAAGTCTTTGTCCCACCTCATGAGCCGACAAACTGTTGCAGAAGTGCACTATTTTGATGTGTGTTACCAAGTAGTGCTCGTTTGTTATTATGAGCTATTGTATATAACTCAAATACTCAATATTACGGGGGTCGGTTCATAACTATGAGTTGTATGTAAGCGAGATGTTCGTAACCCAGGGACTGTCCGTGTACACAGTGTTTCTCTCTTATGGAATAAGTAAATACATACAGGGTGTCTGATAATTATTGGACACATTACAAAATCATATAAAACAAAACATTAAACAGATAGAAAGAAACTGACTGTACTAACTTACAATGTAACTACACAAGTTAATTAATTTTGATGTGAGATCCCTTGGTTGCTCGTAGTACGTCCAAGCGATACTTGATTCCATGCCATGTATTGGCAAGCATCTGAGAAGTTATGGAATTAATAGCAGCTGTGATACGCTGCTTCAGTTCCTGCAAATCAGTACAAGGCGTCTGATAGGCACGATCCTTCACATAATCCCACATGAAATAATCCAATGGAGTTAGATCTGGAGAGCGAGGAGGCCACGGAATGGGACCACCACGCCCAATCCATCTGTTGTGGAAATGCTCATTTAGGCACTTATGTACACACATTGACCAATGCGGAGGTGCATCATCTGTTGGAAAACGACGTTGTCATATCTTTTGATCTGGGGTATAGCGAAATTTTCTAGCATATCCAAGTAAATTACACTATTTATGGTTTTTTCACAGAAGAAAGGGCCAATCACTTCGCTTTTTGATAGGGCGCACCACACATTAACTTTTGGAGAATCACGTTCCAGTTCAATAGCAGCATGAGGCGATTCACTACCCCATATCCTACAGCTGTGACAATTCACAATACCTGATACATGAAATGTGGATTCATCACTAAAAATTACAGTACTGAGAAAGTTTTCACCATCTTCCACTTGATTCGGCATATACACAGTGAAATCGTATCGCAGAGTGTGATCATTTACATGCAACTTTTGCACTATTTGAATTTTATAAGAATGAAACTTTAATTTGTTGTGCAAAATATCATGAACTGTCGATTTCGGAATGAACAGTTCTCTGCTTACTTTTCGAACGGATTCGTCGGAAACTTTCATTAACTTGGTCAACCGTCTCACCGGTGACACCTACCGGCTCTTCCACGATGTTCCACATTGCCAATTTCTTTAAACTGTTTCACCCACAGTTTAATTGAATTAAGCTGTGGATGAAACAGTTTAATTGAATTAAGCTGTGAATGAAACAGTTTGATGGAGGATTAAAACCATACTCTAAACCGGTGGTTCCCAAAGTGCGCGCCGCGAAATACTACAAAATTTTCATAATTTTATTTACATTTTCAATTCAACGTGATATTCGCACCAGCCTTCATGCTTCTGATAAACATTTCTCCCTCGTTCTCTGAGAGTCTAGAAATGAGACTCTCAGTCCAGATTTTTCAAAGTCACCAGATCCTTTAAATATGCTCATCCGTTGTCATTTGTGACTCGTCTGGTGGTTAACAGTCTGTTATGTTGATGCTCTGTCGCTGAGTTTCGGCGATTGTAAGCTTTCGGCGTATCAACTGAATATTGCTGGGATTAAGTGAAGTTTTCTTCTCGTATGTATTTTTTAAATAGATCGGTTTTACTAAACAGTAATAAGTGTTGTGAAAGTGAAAATAAAAGAGGGCACACTTTCAAATAGTGATAAGAGTGCAAAGAAGCATAAATATAAAAAATATGATGACAGTTATTTGAACTTTGGTTTTACGTCAACAGAAGTCAATGGTGAAGAGAGGCCACAGTGTGTATGAAAGTTTTGGCGCCAGAGTGTATACTACCAAGTAAGTTGAAACGCCATTTAGAAACCAATCATCCCAGCATGCTTAGTAAATCTCGTGATTGCTTTACAAGAAAGTTACAAGGATTAAATCAACAAAAGGTACTTTTTATAAGCAGGCATCAAGCTTTGCTAGCATCTTACAAGGTGGCACATACAATCGCAAAATGTAAGAAGCCTCATACCATCGCAGAAGAACTTATTTTACCGGCTGCTGTAGATATGGTGAACATTATGATCGGTGAGTCTGCTGGGAAGCTGCTTTCAAATGTGCCTTTGTCCAATAACACCATCAGTCGCAGAATATAGCACATAGCGGAGGACATCAATGATCAATTAATTGAAAAAATGAAAGGTAAGGAATTTCGGTTGCAGATGGATGAGGCCACAGATAATAATAATGATGTTCACTTGATTTGTTGTGTACGGTTTATAGATGGTAAAAACATTGTAGAAGGACTTTCTCTTTTGTAAAAAAGTATCACTGGTAGTGCTAAGGCTCAAGACTTGTTTGAGATTCTTGATACTTTTATATCCAAAATTAATTTGGAGTGGACTAAGTGCGTTGGTGTCTTTACTGATGGTGCTCGTTCTATGTCCGGCTGTTACGGAGGATTGCAGGCACTTATTCGAAGCAAAGCCCCTGGTGCCTGTGGACCCATTCTGTTATTCACAGGGAAGCACTCGCATTAAAATATCTGAGTCTTACATTGAACCACGTATTAGAATATGTAGTGAATGTAGTAAACTTTATAAAAACTCAGCTGTTGCAGGCAAGGTTTTTAAAAAACTATGTGATGATATGGGATCCGAGCACACATTTTTGTTGTATTACAGCACTTCACGATGGCTCTCTCATGGTAATGTTTTGTCTTGTGAGTTTGTACTGCGACAGGAAATGTATATTTTTCTTAAAGAGGAAAACTACAAGTTTACCGAAAATTTTGTAAATGAAGATTTTTTGGTAAAACTAGCACACTTATGGGATATTTTTTAAAAGATGAATGCTCTGAATCTCTCCCTGCAGGAAAGCAGCATGCACCTTTTAAAGTCGATTTAAAAATTTCAGCTTTTATAAAAAAACTAAAACTATGGGAAAGAAAAATGAATTAAGACAGAGGTAAAGAATGTTTCCCCTTGTCGCAACAGTTTTTGACCTCCAATGGAGTTGATTTCTCGCGAGGTATGAAATCCATTTTTGAAGAACACTTATCGCAGCTTATCACCTGGTTTGAGAAATATTTTTCAAAATGATAATATCAATAAATCTGTATGGATTCAAGATCCATTTCCTGCCACTGCTCCATCTGAATTTACTGCTGCAGAAGAAAATAATCTTATTGAGTTGTTTTGCGACAATACGTTGAAAACAAAATTTAGCACCACGGAGTTGGAAAAAAAACCTGAATTTTGGATATCAGTAAAAGATGAATATCCGCTTCCGAGTGGTAAAGCTCAGTGAATTTTAATTCCATTTGCGACTTCTTATTTGTCCGAAGCTGGGTTTTTGGCGGTCGCTGTGATAAAAACTAAATATCGCACGAAAATCAATGTGGAGAAGAAAATTACGGTGGCTGTGTCCAGTTTGATTCCAAGATTTGAGAAAATGTGCAGTGATCAACAGGCTCATCCATCCCACTAATTATAAATAGTTGAATTTTTTCAATTACATTTTTTGTGATATTCAATGCATGTTTTATTTATTTTTACCTAAGTATACTTGTTAGAATTTGACATGGGGCGCCTTGGAAAAACCTGGATTCACCAAGGGCGCCGAGATCCGAAAAAGTTTGGGAACCAATGGTACCGTCTTTTAACTTTAATGACAGACTTTAATTCTACGGCGAAAAAGAAATTCCTCGTGAGCGCCGGCGTCCGACATGCAAGCTCACGGCATGGTGGGTGACACCTGACATTAGCGCCATCGGCATATTACGTGACACCTGACATTTCTTTTTATCTGTTTGGTCAAAAAGAAATGTCTCGTGAGCCACGACAAACGAGCTATAGAGGCATCACAGGAGTGGGGGATGACACCCGACCTATACGGTGAAAAAGAAATTCCTCGCGAGCGCCGATGTGCAAGCTATACAGGCGTGATAAGTGTGGTGGATTAAACCCGAGACGCAAGCTATTCGCCGAAAAAAATCCTCGCGAGCCCTGACATACGAGCTAAAGAGGCGTCAACAGCATGGTGGATGGCACCCAACAAGCGAGCTATACGGCGAAAAAGAAATTTCTCGCAAGCACCGACGTACGAGTTATAGAAGAGTCATAGGCGTGGCGGATGACATCGGATGGTTCGGATGACAGCCGACACGCGAGCTATTCGGTGAAAAAATTCCTCGCAAGCTACAGAGGCATCATCACCATGGTTTCAAGAAGCATATATAAAATTGAGTCTCCGACGAATGGCAACATCGGAGTATTACACTCCATTAGTGATAAAAAAACAACGAACATCGGTGGCGACATAACCACGCTCCTAAAGATGCCCAAAGGCTGGGCGAAAAATTTAGAGCATCAATAACGGTTATTAGTTGGCATTTTTGAAATCCAAAGGTTAAGATCTACAGTTTCTACCCAACTGGAAGAGTGTGTAATGAGTGTGTGTTGCGTTATATACACTGGTGTGCAAAAAAGTTAAGGACGAAAAGGAGAAATTAGCATAACAGCGGAACGAGCACGCAGAACGGACCAAAAGACTACCCGGGAGATAGTCTACCGTCCGGTACAGTAGGAGTAGGGCATGCGCATATATGCAGCATGACGTGGGGAGGGGGAGAGAGTGTCGGAAGAGTATAAAGCACACGGACGGTGTATGCTTAGCAATTCAGTGAAAGCTATCGCATGGTGTACATCGGTTTGAACGATGTCGAGTTGCTGCCACCATGTGATATGGCCAACAGGCAATCCAGTAGACAACATCTGGATGACTTTACCCGAGGTGGCGTCATTGGGAAGTTGGAAGAAGGTCAAAGTGTGACTAGTGTGGCCGAGGAGTTCGGGATCGCTCACAGCATTGTTTCACGAGCTTGGAGAGCATTTCAAACGACAGAAACAGCTGTCCGAGAGTTTAGCAGTGGTCGTCCACGAGCAACCATGACAGCGGACGACCGGTATATTGTCCTACAGGCAAGAAGAGACAGACGGAAGACAGTGCGAGACATCGCAAGGCACATGCAACAGACAACTGGATGTCCGTTATCACGTTTTACTGTGGCCAGGAGGCTACACAAAGGTGGTCTATTTGCACGACGACCAGTACGGTGTGTGCCATTAATGCCTGCTCATCGGAGACGGCGGTTTCTGTGGTGCCAGGAACACAAGAACTGGACACATCAGCAATGGGGTCAAGTTCTCTTTACGGATGAGAGCCGATTTAGTCTGATGAGTGATTCTGGACGTATACACATCTGGAGAGAGCAGAGAACACGCAATCACACCTCCAACATCATCGAAAGGGACCGGTTTGGAGGTGGCGGAGTTCTCATTTGGGGTGGTATCATGCTTGGTAGCCGTACTGACCTCCACATCTTCCAAGGAGGTTCAGGCACTGGTGTCCTCTATTGTACTGATGTTCTCCTGCCTCACGTGCATCTGTTTAGAGGTGATGTGGGTCATGAGTTCCTCTTCATGGACGACAATGCTACAACTCATCGTACAGTGGCTGTTGCAGAGCTGTTGGAGAGTGAAGATATTCAACGCATGGATTGGCCCGCAAGGTCCCCGGACCTACATCCAATTGAACACATGTGGGACCTTCTCGAGAGACGCTTGGCAGCACATCACCAGCCGCCAGCAACGATTGGCGCTACAAGAGGAATCGGCCGCGATGCCTCAACAGCTCCTTGACAACCTCGTCCTCAGCATGGACAGACATTGTAAATCCTGCTATGCAGTCAGGGGTGATCATATCCCCTAGTAAAGACTGGATTTTCTTGGCAGCCGCCTGTCACATGGATGTTTCTGTCTTCTGTCCAGTTGTGCTCGAAGCTACCTTTTCAATAAAGTGCCTTTGTATCCTTTGGATTCCTTGTTTGGACGGTTTTGCTCACTTGTCCCATATTCTTACATCTTGGGGATCTTATGGTATGATTTGAGTCGACGTGGAGCACTTCTGCATGACGTTACATTCGAAAAACCGTCTCGTCCTTAATTTTTGCACTCCAGTGTACTACGGACTACAGGACAAAGACATCAACGAGGACCTAACAACGTGTATGAAATGTAAATCATCTCTAGAAGAGGAATGCTAGATAAGCAATAAGTTTCTAGAATATTCCTAGAATTTTGAATAATTAACATTTCCAAGAACTCATGTCAGTTCTGAGCAGAAGAAAGAATTGGAAGATATTTCCAATTTCATTGAATTTGTAAAGGTTTTTCTATGTGTTCCACATTATGAAGAAAAAAAAAAAAAAAAAGATTTATTCTTTGAGTACACTGTTTTTGTCACTTGGATCTATAGAAATATAGAAGAAGGTAGGACAGGTGGAACATTTGTTCCAGATTAAAGCTCTCTTGAAACAAGTTCTAAATGAAATGAAAGCAAAGATTCCAAAATTTATTAAGTAACCTGCTTTTATTCTTTCTCTGCCTGCCTCAGAGACAATTTGTGAATCCTGGATTTCAGCAATTGACATATTGTATAAGTAAAAGACCCAATACTAATGATGGAGATGATGTTATAGTTGGAACAAATGATAAATGACTGTTTATAATGTCAAACAGAGCACAGTTTGGACATAAGTCAGTCAGAAAAATACTGAAAGCTGCCCTAGTTTCAATGTATGGACCAAATTGCCACAAACACTTTGCAGATAATTCATGTGCAACAATGGCACACTATTTAACTTCAAAAGTTATTAACAGAATATCAAATTCTAAATACATACCCTGGTTCTAAATAAATTTGTTTGATTTAAGTAACAGGTTTATGTATTGTTATATTTAACAAGAGGTTTCAACTGATGGTAATTTTTTAATGTTTGTTTTACTGTGATTTATTCATTAATTTTTTTTTAAATGAAATTTGGTCAAAGTGTTTCGCGCTGTGCACGCAGAACATTTACAATCTTTGGAAGTCTTGTTGCAGAACACTGAACATAATTCTGCTCCTGGGCTTCTGTATATACATCGTTTGTGGATGATACCGTTTACCGCATGGGTGTGGTGGCACATAATGGAAATGGTAGTGCCCTTCCCAGTTTTTGGGCATCTCAGTGTAGGTGAATTCAAATTTTATTTCTGGAGGGTAATTTATGAAATGTAATAAACGTACCTTGTTTCTTATATTATTTCTGAAATGTTTAGAAAAAATAGTACATATGTCTGAGTGTATCCGGGCTTGTAAAATTTTGGTTTGGCCATGGCTTCATTATTTTTTTTGACCATAATCCCAATTTAAAAAAGAAATACACACACATATATATACATACACCGCTACAATGATCCTGCTACATAAGAAAGGTGACATTGAGGATCTCGGAAACTACAGACCTATCAGCCTCCTATCAGTAGTTTATAAAATCTTCACTAAAGTTCTTTCACACCGCTTGAAGGTAACACTGGACATGGCTCAACCGAGAGAACAAGCTGGATTCAGGAGTGGCTACAGCACAATAGATCATATCCACGTGCTGAGAGAACTAATTGAAAGAGCGAGGGAACATGAACTTCCATTGTGCATGGCTTTTATCGATTATGAAAAAGCCTTTGATTCGGTGAAACCATCAGCAGTTACAATGGCTCTGAAAACCTGCGGTATTGAAGATGCATACATTAATATTATTAATAACATCTGTGAAAATGCAAGTGCAAAGATTAGGCTGTTTGAAAATACAACACACATAAAAATTGGAAAGGGAGTGAGACAAGGTGACACCATATCACCGAAGCTCTTTAATGCCACATTGGAGGGTGTTTTTCAGTCGCTGAGCTGGGAAAACAAGGGGATAAAGATTAATGGAGATTATCTAACCCACCTTCGTTTTGCTGATGACGTAGTCATTTTTGCAACTACCCCATCAGAGCTGCAGAGTATGATCCAGGAACTTGCTGACAAGAGTAAAGAAGTGGGATTAAAAATGAACTTTCAGAAGACAAAAGTGATGTTCAATGCTTTTACAAGAAATGAAGATTTATCGATTGATGGAGAAAAGCTGGAGATAATAGACACGTACGTTTATCTTGGACAGCAGATATCAAGTGAGGGTCACATTGATGAAGAAATTAATCGGCGTACAAAACTTGCCTGGAGAGCTTTTGGAAGAAACAGCATAATTTTCAAGAGCAATATGCCATTATGTCTTAAAAGAAAAGTGTTTGATCAATGCATCCTTCCAGTGCTTACGTATGGTGCAGAGACGTGGACCTTAACTAAAAGAGACATACAAAGGCTGCAGACAACTCAAAGCAGCATGGAGAGGTGCATACTTGGTGTAACCAGGAGAGATAAGAAGAGGAACTCGTGGATCCGAAAAATGACAAGAGTGGAAGACATCATGATCAGAGTTAAATCCCTGAAATGGCAATGGGCTGGACATACTGCCAGAAGGACAGATCATCGATGGACAGCCGAAATTTTAGATTGGATTCCAAGGGACAGGAAAAGACCCAGAAGAAGACCACATGGGAGATGGGTGGATGAAATTCGAAAGTATGCAGGGGTGACATGGAGGAGACTGGCACAAGACAGACCGTTGTGGAGGAAACTTGGGGAGACCTTCGTCCAGCAGTGGATTGATAATGGTTGACAATGATGATGATGATGATGATGATGATATATATACAATGGCATGCAAAAATTAAGGACGAGACAATTTTTTGAATGTAACGTCGTGCAGAAGTGCTCCACATCGACTCAAATCATACTATAAGATCCCCAAGATGTAAGAATATGGGACAAGTGAGCAAAACCGTCCAAACAAGGAATCCAAAGGATACAAAGGCACTTTATTGAAAAGGTAGCTTCGAGCACAACTGGACAGAAGACAGAAGCGTCCAGGATGTGACAGACGGCTGCCAAAAAAAAAAATGCAATCTTTAGTACGGGATATGATCACCCCTGACTGCGTTGCAAGATTTACAATGTCTGTCCATGCTGAGGATGAGGTTGTCAAGGAGCTGTTGAGGCATTGCGGCCCATTCCTCTTGTAGCGCCAATCGAAGCTGCGGAATCGTTGCTAACGGCTGGTGACGTGCTGCCAAGCGTCTCCCGAGAAGGTCCCACACGTGTTCCATTAGATTTAGGTCCGGGGACCTTGCGGGCCAATCCATGCGTTGAATATCTTCACTCTCCAACAACCACTATACAATGAGGTGTAGCGTTGTCATCCATGAAGAGGAACTCAGGACCCCCAGCACCTTTAAACAGACACATGGGAGGCAGGAGAACCTCGGTACAATAGCGGACACCAGTGACTGAACCTCCTTTGAAGATGTGGAGGTCAGTACGGATACCAAGCATGATACATTCCCAAAAGAGAACTCCGCTACCTCCAAATCAGTCCCTTTCGATGATGTTGGAGGTGTGATTGCGTGTTCCCTGCTCTATCCAGATGTGTACGTCCAGAATGACTCATCAGACTAAATCGGCTCTCATCCGTAAAGAGAACTCAACCCCATTGCTGATGTGTTCAGTTCTTGTGTTCCTGGCACCACAGAAACCGCCGTCTCCGATGAGCAGGCGTTAATGGCACACCCAATACTGGTTGTCGTGTAAATAGACCACCTTTGTACAGCCTCCTGGCCACGGTAAAACGCGATAATGGATGTCCAGTTGTCTGTTGCATGTGCCTTGCGATTTCTCCCGCTGTCTGCCGTCTGTCTCTTCTCCCCTGTAGGACAATATACCGATTGTCCACTGCCGTGGTTGCTCGTGGGCGACCACTGCTAACCTTTCGGACAGCTGTTCCTGAAGTTTGAAATGCTCTCCAAGCTCCTGAAACGACGCTGTGAGCAATCCCAAACTCCTCGGCCACAGTAGTCACACTTCGACCTTCTTCCAACTTCCCAATGATGCCACCTCGGGTAAAGTCATCCAGATGTTATCTACTGGATTGCCTGTTGGCCATATCACATGGTGGCAGCAACTCAACGTCATTCAAACTGTTGTACACAGTGCAATAGCTTTCACCGAATTGCTGAGCGTACACCGCATGTGTGCTTTATACCCTTCTGACACCCCCTTACGTCATGCTGCATATATGTGCATGCCCTACCGTACCGGACCCTAGCCTATCTCCCGAGTGGTCTTTCGGTCCGTTCTGCCTGCTCGTTCCGGTAATTTCTCCTCTTAGCCCTTAATTTTTGCACACCAGTGTATATCTGACATATTAATCAATAGCAAAGCTAGGGCACTGAAATGAAGTGTTAAATGCTAAGCATGCAAACTATTATAAAATTTCACAAAAGTATCGAAGTTTATACAAACCCTTAACTGAGATGCCGTATATGGCTCCATCAATCTACGAAAATTCATTAGTAGCTCATTTCCATACTTTCCCAGCTGCCCTCGATTTATCACAAATGAATGAGGTGCTTCAATCAGTTCCTCTGGTTCTTGCTTGGTTGCAGCTCTTCGAGCATTTCTCGCTGTTCGTCCTTTCTAAAAATAATAATTATTACAGAAAGAGAATGATCAGCACACACAAAAACTTGGATCTAACTTGATAACGACATTTCTAATTACAATACACAAGCAGCAGGGTAATTATGCAGGAGAGGGGTTATAATTGAAAAAGAAACTCCCTCAGAAAAAAAAAACTCAGTTCAGGAGTTTGTATGGAGTGGCGAGGAGGGGTGTTGTAATGAAAGATCAGGGAAAGATGCGGGGAGGGACGGCAGGGGTCATTTTGTATTGTTGAAGGACAACTCTGACTGTTGTGCCATCCCTGCTTTTGTCAACCAGCCATTGAAAATACACATACAGCTCTTGCTGCATGAACCTATACGTCCCTTCTTTCGGATCTCATATGTACTGTGCCTTGTGTTCAGTTTGTCCTTCACCATTTTGACCAACATCTTTGCTGCTGATATTTTCCTTCATTGCTAAATTCATGATATCTTTGAAAAGGAAACATTTCAGTAACACTGCCGAATTTAAATGTAAAGTGGTGGGGCAGTTGAGGATACGATCGTCCACTGCCTGATAGTTTTCTGGTCAGAAAACAATCACGCAGTGACATGCGCAAAGCCGCTGTCTAAATCGTAAACATGTCCATTGGTAAATTCCACTGGAGAATTCACAGAAGTCTAGTCCTATTTTTTATTGGCCAATGTAGAAGCCGATCCCCCAACTCTGAAAGCAGAATTTCCTCCAAAAACTTTTGACTTACACGCAAGTACCTACGGTATTTCTTTTTTTTTTTTTTTTTTTTTTTTTTTTGATTGGAGTTTTAACGACCACCGTGAGCAACTCAATGGGCTATAAGCAGTCGCCCGTCCCTAATTTAGGGTCACTGGTTCCAGGGAAGGGAGAGAGCCAGTGCCGTAAGACAAACACAACATCCATGCCTGACCGGGATTCGAACCCGGACCCCTTACGGACTAATGATCAGAGGCCAGCGCCTTAGACCACTGAGCCACCGGGGCGGCCTACGGTATTTCTACGACTTGTTCTTACGGTATTTCTACGACTTGTTCTTACGGTATTTCTACGACTTGTTCTTACGGTATTTCTACGACTTGTTCTCTATCAGCATTGCGTCATTGGCAAGGTGTAATGTAATACTCTGAAGCTACATCTGCATGATCTATGGATGCCACACCACTGAGCTTTATCTGTCCAGAGATAAAAATATGAAAAAGTAACCTTCAAAAATGAATTTCTTCATTTAATAAAATTGTTTTTTTCTTACTTCTTCGGACTCCTGGGTCATTATGTGACCAATTTTTCTTTCGGAAATTCATGTGGATATACAAAAGGAAAAAAAAAAATGTATGCAAATTTCGTGGTCGGCGATTGTATGCAGGTGCAGATAATACAATGAAAATTATGATGCATTTCAAACATGCTTCGCAATGAAATTAAGAAAATTAGAATACAGTTTTCACGATAAAAAAAAAAAGCAACTTAAAAAGCTTATTTCATTTTAGCCTCAGAAAGAATGGCTACATTTAAAAATGTTTCATAAGGATATAAAACACAATGCAAAATGCAAACAGGGTTTGCACAATATAAATAGTTCACAATATCAGAACAGATATATGGTGAATATTGCTACGTGGAATAATAGATATCTGATACGTCTAAATTACATCTGTTTCACACGTTAAAATTCCATCAGAAAACAACCAGTTTCAACTATCGTCGACCGACCCATAAGAAACATCAAAGAGAATACAAGTAAAAAGTCTTACCTTTTAGGCTTGCTTAATAGATGTAGTTGCTATTATGTCCTGTAGAAAATAGTCAGGTTTATATCACAGTAATGATCAAACTCATGTGAGAGCTGTTATTGAAGGGTGTACTGTATTCTGTTATTGAAGGGTGTACTTATATTGCATCATGAATCAGTACACCCTTCAATAACAGCTCTCACATGAATTTGATCATTACTATGATATAAGTCCAACTGTTTCCTACAGGACATAATAGCAACTACATTACAGCAAGTCTAAAGGTAAGATTTTTTTTTTTTATTGGAGGTTTAACGACCACCATGAGCATCTCAATGGGCTATAAGCAGTCACCCATCCCTAATTTTAGGGCCACTGGTTCCAGGGAAGGGAGAGAGCCAGCAAGACAAACACAGCATCCATGCCTCCCCAGAATTCGAACCCAGACCCATCTCGGACGAATGATCAGAAGTTAGATGACTGAGCCACCAGGTCGGCAAATTTTGTGATCAATTTAGCATTTTAAATTATGCTGCTGCTCAAGTCAGGACATTTTTCAGGCATGAATGTTAAATAAAGTGTGTGATGAAATCCTGTCACACAATGGCGTGCATTTAATTTTATTTGGGGCACTAAGTATGACGGTTTTTTTTTTTTTGTTACTAGCAGATCAGGGGGCACTTTTTCTGTAGAAAACAAGTGGGGTGGCAGATTACCCCTCTCTTTAATATGAGTACTTGCCCACCCTGATTTTGAAGTTTAGCAACTACCCTGTTTATTACAACTACGGTTTCAACTTTTCTTTTTCAATCCGACAGCTTCATCAAGATGCAAAGAAACCGTCGAAACAGTCGTCACTTTCCAAAGGGAACTGAAATAATTGAAGAAATTAAAGAATGCGAAAATCAATAATAGCGACTACATTTGGCAAAGATCGTGTCATTTCTCGTTTGCCTGTAACTTAATTTGCATGGTGATAGGAATTATTGTATTATGAGATGGATAAAAACGAAAACAACTCTCAGGTTCTGACGACGTGGATGCTGGATTACCTTAGAGAGCTTTCCGAAACCATTTGAAACTCAAAGAACTTCGCAAAGTGTAAACATTACAAAGGCAACAGCTATGTGTTTCATTTATTTACTACTGACAGATGTTCAAATATACTTTGTTGCCCAAAATTTCAGGAGACGCGAATATTCCCTCTTGGTAATATTCGAACTTGTTAAATCTCGCGTGTGCAAGACACAAATAACATCGGGAGTGTTAAACTTTAGGAAAATACTTACTTTGCTTTTTCTGTTCACCATCTCACCGATCTAAAGAAACGACGAGACACTATAAACAGATGACCTAACAATATTTAACAAATAGGTTTACGTTTTACTCGGGACACATGCCATAACACACCACATGTTACGCCTTGTTTACAAGAATTTAACAAGTTGCCATACTCTCAACGTAAATCTAGTTCAAATATCACAAGCAGCCAAACTGCTAAAGACCGGTATGGGTAGGTTCAGAATGACAGTGATACTCCGGCACGTTGTGCAATAGAAAGTACCACCAGCTGCGATGTTCTGTTTTCTTCGGGTTTACGACAAGCATGAATAACTGAAAGGGCTATAGCAGCAAGGAGGTTAGAAGAAGAGGAGGTGAAGGGACTCGTTTTGAATGAAGCCAAAACAGATCAGCTTTTTCTGTCCTCTCTCTGAGGTGGTGGGAGTCTGCGCTGTGGGAGTTCGGGACGTGACGTCACTTCCTGTGGCTTAAGCAGTTTGCTTAGCGCATGCAAACCAAGGATGGAAAGAAGGAATATTTCGGACTTCTTATTTCTTAATATTAGGCTTTTGGTTATATTTTAAACATGGTTACTTACACATGGGCAGTATGCATGGTTAGTTGCACATGGACAGTAAGTAACCATGCACACTATGCACTTCCGCTCAAAAAATCATTATTTTGTTCAATTTTTTAAAGAAATACCAACGCATATTTTCCTGCATTTTCTGGAAAATTTTTTATTATGGGAATGAATATTTCAGCCTCAATTTTTTTCATGCCTGTATGGGTAGAGTAAGGGTCCGAAAAAACCCTTTCAAAATATGATTTCTAAACATTAGCATGCACGGGCGACTGCTATACAGGAGATTCTTAGGTTGGGCGCGTTGGCGTAGTCAGCTGATAAAAAGTGGCGTAAAGCCAGAAGTACAGGGAGTGGGGCTGTTGCTAGCTCCTCTTACTTCTAACCTCCTTGTATAGCAGTCGCCCGTTCTTAATATGGGGCCACTGGCTCTAGGGAGCCGAAAGATCAAGGAGGGAGATTCACTTCCGTTATACAAAACACCATCCATGCCCAAGGAAGATACAATAATCATGGCTTTCTAGTCCCGAAATAATACTTCTGGTCGAGGAGGTAATATTATTGGAGACACCACTGGCTCTGCCGCCATAGGTCACAGCTAATCTGTGGTGTAACTTCACAAGCAGGCAAAAACGAACTAAAATATACCGTTGATGAAACAGTAAGCTTGTGTATCATTGATAAAGATTATTGAATTACTAATTTTATCTGTTTATACGCTTAGAAGCTTTTGTTCCATTGGTTTCAAAGCAGCTTCCTTTCTGTGGTTGCGTCGTGCCTGCTCATGACGTCATTTGCAGCACGGATGGTGACGTATGGCGGCCAATGCCGAGTGGATAGGAGTGGTGTCTCCAGTAATATAACCTCCTTGCTTCTGGTATAGTGGCTAGAAAAGATAGTGTGCCATGAGTTAATACTTCCCTGTTTAAATTTTAGTTTCTTCTTTTCATGAAACCGCGAGATGGTGCTGCTATGATTTCTAAACATTAGCATGCTCTTCTATGGCATGTTAGGTGGATGACGCAAGGAGGTTATATTACTGGAGACACCACTCCTATCCACGCAGCATTGGCCGCCATAAGTCACCGTCCGTGCCGCAAATGATGTCATGAGCAGGCACGACGCAGCCGCATTAAAAAAGCTGATTTGAAACCAATGGAACAAAAGCTTCTAAGCGTATAAACAGATGAAACGAGTAATTCAATAATCTTTATCAATGACACACAAGCTTACTGTTTCATCAACGGTATAATTTAGTTCGTTTTTGCCTGCTTGTGACGTCAAACCACAGATTAGCTGTGACATATGGCGGCAGAGCCAGTGGTGTGTCCAGTAATATAACCTCCTTGTGATGACGATTGAAAAGGCGATTAATTTGTTAGATCCTTCGACCATATATACTGATAGGCTGCGCATGGCCTCAAAATTTCTGGCTCCAACATCGAAAGCCACAAAATCACGTGACATGTGTCAAAAAGATGAGTCACACGCACACATGTTATGTTTACGGCTGCTCTGAGCGATTTAGTAAAGGAAATTCTATAACTTTTCACGGGTAAGAAACGAATTAAATACCTAAATAGATTCCTTGAATGCTTTATAATAATCTCACTATAGCACTTCGGTGTCGTCAACTTAAAATTTAAAGCTACATGCCTTATTTTTTAAGGTGACCAACAGATGTGAGACACCGGTTAGTTTTAGTTTTAGATGTATTTATAGCATGAATTTTGTGTTTTAGTTTATGATTTCTGCTTTTACAAGACGAAGAACGAAGAAAATTGTAGCCGCCCTGGTGGCGCAGTGGTCTAAGGCGTTGGACTCTGATCATTCGTCCGTAAGGGGTCCGGGTTCGAATCCCGGTCAGGCATGGATGTTGTGTTTGTCTTACGGCACTGGCTCTCTCCCTTCCCTGGAACCAGTGACCCTAAATTAGGGACGGGCGACTGCTTATAGCCCATTGAGTTGCTCACGGTGGTCGTTAAACCTCCAATCAAAAAAAAAAAATTGTGGAAATTTTAAATTTCAGCTAAATATTTTTTTCTTATTGGAGGTTTAACGACCACCATGAGCAACTCAGCGGGCTATAAGCAGTCGTCTGTCCCTAATTTAGGGCCACTGGTTCCAGGAAAGGGTGACAGCCAGCGCTGTAAGGCAAACACAATATTCATGCCTCACTGGAATTCAAACCCTAACCCATCTCGGACTTAAACAGGAAGCTTGTCCATAAAAACATGATAGTACTTATGACATGACGTGCTAGTCCGAGCTCTTGTTGCCTTGCAGAACTTTACTGTTCTGCTAGGCATCATCTACATTTGATTCCGAAATATGAAAATTATGGAATGGTGTTTACTTAACAAATATAGTATTTGGCACAATACGGTTTCAGTAAGTATAATGTTTTTAGCTCATCAGAAAACTTGTCGTTTTGGTATATAACGATTCAAAGTTTGCATAAATTATCATTAGAGTAGCAAATGCAGCCATTACACTTTTTGGGCCAGTTCTTCGTATTTCCAATAATTATTGCGGTGTGGCAGAAATATTCAATAAGGTTCAATTACTTAACCAGATTGACATAAAAATATAGTAACTTAAGGAAAAAAACAAAAAAAGAAACGGAATGTATGTTCCAAATTCTTCGCAAATGTTCATCACATTATAAATAACGAAATGTAAACAACCCGATCTGTGCATGTATGTATCTCATAAGTAAACTTGAAGAGTTTTCACTATATATGAAGAGTTTTCACATAATTCACTGAAAATACTGAAGTTCTGCAGCGTAAATTAGAAACATAACGCCATTTTTACACGAAATTTCGAGTAAAAACAAACGAATTCGCGTTAGAACACATACAGAACTTACGACCATTTTTCGATTTAATCACTTCTGAGCGATTGCAATAAAATTTTGATCGAGGTAGTTTTCTCAACGAGTATATCCCTATATACAATATTCCTAAAATCCACAGTTCAGATGTACACAATTTATTGATTCCCAATCCTTTAAAATGGCTTATTAGCCCATAGGAAAACGTTGGGATTAAAAGGCATGCGACCATTTCTGATTCATGTCACGTGATCTGATGCCTTCTCATGTTGGGACCACGGCCCCACGGCGGCTCTGATGCTGCTATTGCCAGCGCGCAGTCCATTAGTATATATGGTCGAAGGCTAGACCAGTCATGAAAAGTATAGTAATAAGTGTAACGTTTAGAACATGTTTCTTACCTGGATGCAACAGTGGTTACAGGTCATGTAAACAAAAGGTAATTATTTTCCATGGCAAAGGATGAAGCAAGGCGGATCGAATTATTTTTTACTTGTCCTAAATCAAGTTGGCAGCCATTCACTAATTATTTAGTTAAGTACGCCACTTTTTTTTTAAGTCTATTATATATCATCGCATTTTGCCTAAAATGATTGAAATTGGGTGTTGGTTTTTTTTCCAAAATTCTGAAAATATTATCATGTAAAGATAAGGCCTAAGTGCAGTATCGTGTGACACCTAATTAAACATTTTGTGTCCTAGAAATAGAGAAAAGAGTTGCAACAGGATCACAACAGAATTCAATACGATGATTGGGCAAAAATCCCAATAATTACGGAGAAAATTTGCGTCCAGTAATGACGTATTCAGCCTTGTGACACGTAGACTCAATGAGAGATAATGCATTTCCCGAATGAAGTTGACGAAGCTTCCCCGAAACACACCATTTGAAATAATATTAACTTATATCTATCCATATATGACATTAACCATGCTTAGTGTAACTGTAGGATAAAAAAAGAGATTCTTTGGTAAAATTTTAGTGAAATTACTATACTACACGGAACGAGAAGCACGTATACCTGTGAGCATAGTCTACAACAATAGCATCGAAGCTGTCTTTTTGCCGCACCGGTGGCGCAGTGGTCTAAGCGATGGCCTCTGATCACCCAAATCAAATTTAACGCCGTGACACACCTTACCCGCTAACTCCTTTCCTTCAAGCCAGTGACCTTGCTTTTCCCTCCTCACCTCCAAAGCAGACTTCAGCCACGACCCACTCCCTTACTGCCCCGTTACATGCTGGTTTAGCTTTAGATTCCCCTAATCTCCTACTTAGCAAAACAGAAACAGCAGAGCAATTAGTAATGACCACCTTTCAGGAATTCCTATCCACCCTCCTCATTCGCCCCTGGCCATACAAACAGGGCCAGTTTGAATATTTGCGGGGCCCAGGTCAAAATTTCATATACTAAAGTTTTGTCGCAATAGAAGCATTTTTACTCAAGTTATTACTCAAGTTATGAGGATAATGGCTGTGAAATAAATCTCGCTCATGTGCCATGACCTTTGATCCCATTTTGATGATACTAAAAATAATTGGTTCAGTATACCTCTGGACCAACATACTGAAGTTTTGTCGCGATAGAAGCATTTTTACTCAAGTTATGAGGATAATGGCTGTGGAATAAATCTCGCTCCTGTGCCCTGATCTTTGATCCCATTTCGATGACATTCAGCATAACCTGTTCAGTTTATTTCCGGAAGAACATGATAAAGTTTTGTCGTAATCGAAGGATTTTTACGTAAGTTATGACGCATAAGGGCGATGGAATAGATCCCGCTCCTATATCCTGACCTTTGACCCAATTTCGCTTATTTTCAATAGAGTTCGTCCCCAGGTTGTCCCCTACCACTACTAAAGTTTAATTGAAATGGAATAATTTTTACGCGAGTTATCGGGTGGATACACAGACGGACAAAGCTCGAGCATATATTCTTCTTCAACCTACGGTTGGAAAACGTAAAAATATATTTTTGAGGGCCTTGCGTTCCAAAACTTAAAAAAAAAAACCCAATAAATATAGAGAATTGTAGCAAAAACAATTTTGTTTCCGTTTTGTAAAGTGCAGGGCTCCGTGAAGACGCGGGACCCGGGGCGACAGCCCAGGTTGCCCCTATGGTCCAGCCGGCCCTGCATACAAACATGAAAAAACGACTTAAACAAAGGATTTCGGAGAGTGGAGAACAATGACATTTTTCTGGCCCTGAAGAGGCTATTTTGATAACCTTCCTACGAAGAAGTAAACAACGCACTTCCTAAGGGAAAATACGTAGAGTTTCCCGACGAAAACTACGAGACTCATTATTACTTGGCAAAGTCCAGATTATATTTTAAAGTCAAATTAAATAAAGAATGTCACATCTTAAACTGGGTGGACGATAGGGTGGGCTCCCGACTAACCTCGCGCCTCCTTGGCGACATCATTGCATAAGAATACTTTACTATTTAATTAATGACCTACCCTTTCTGGACCCCTGTTGGACCCTTTTTCTCTATTTCTTGTTTTCGTTTCGGGGTTAAGCGACCACTGTGAACAAATCCAAGACATATAAAGAGTAACCTGCATTGTGGAGTAACCCATCCATAATTCAGGACCATTGGTACCAGAGAAAGGGAAGAGCCAGAGCCGAAAGATAATCACAGCATCCATGCTTTATCTGGGACTCGAACCCCCAGGACAATTTTGGATCACTGGTCATAAGCCTAAGGCTCTGACCATTGGCCACAGGGACAACCTGTGGGACTCCACCAGTCAGCTGTTTTGAATATCCCACGGACGAGTTCGGTTTCCATTACAGTTTTTACACTAAACTGCGCATGCATCTCCCAACCTCTTACTTTCGGTATGAAATGGGTGCCAGACAAAACACCGACACCAAAAACATCAACAACCAAAACACCTACAGAACAGAACACAGAGAGGACAAAATACGGACAGAACAAAGCACCGACAAGCCATAATACCGATAGGACAAAACACTGTTTCTATTTTGTTCTTGCATCAGCAGTCTGTAAGTCAAGAACCAAGTAACATCGAAAAGTTTGTGCCACAGCCACGTAACTAAGCTGACCAAAAGTCCCGAATTCTTGAGGACAGTCCTCGAATTTAGTTTACTGTTTCCAAAAACGTCTGATACCTTTGGGGACGCAAATTGTCCAAAGACTTTGATGTTTCTCCTCAAGTGTCGTTAAATTTATACTTCCTCATTAGCTCGATAGATTACTAATAAAAAATGTTCTTCAAAATAGTTTTCGTTGTACTAGTTTTCTAACATGCTTCTTGCGAAAACAAATTTTGACTATTTTTTTTTATTTTTCCGAGTTTAACGACCACCGTCTGCAACTGTAAAGAATATAAGCAGTTACCTGTCCCTAATTTGGGGACATTCGTTCTATGGAAAGGAAGTGTTGAAAGACAAACACACCACCCATGACTCATTCGAAACTCGAACCCGTACCAACTTGTGAGAATGGTCAGTGGCCAGCATTAAGAGCACTGCACCACTGGTGCGGCCAAATTTCGACTGTACTTGCTCTGAGGTCCTCCAAATAAACTTTGGCAAAATGAAAAATTCGCCATGCAATTACTTCATTAGTGTGCAGCTTAATTTTAAATCAGCATAGGTACCTAAGGTAAAGCATTTCACTTTTGATTATATGTTCTCGCCATCATAGCTCTGCTTTGGCAGCCGAAATTACCAACATTCTACAAGATATATCCTTTTAAGACAAATTTTCATATGTAATATCAAACCAATAGAAACAATACAGTTTTGTGACAAAAAGATTTCTATATTTATTTTGAGTATGTATGTGTCCCTAAATGATCTTCTGATTTGAAGACACTACGCCACTTTGTTCTCAAATTAGTGTTCAAACATCTGGTCAACTTACACGTAACTGATAGCGGCATTGTGCGAATTAGCTACAATTGCTATTTCCTAATCATGTGCCAGCATAATCAACCGTCTGAATGCTTCTTTGTAAAGATCAGCTTATTGATATACTGTATTTTGTACGTAATATTTATGTTTTTGTCAAGGATTTTACAATAAGACTTCTGGAGATGCCTTGGGCCTCCCAACCGTGAAGCCTCAAAATGTGGGAATTTTTATGTTTACATGAGATCTACAGAGTTTCATGGGTTTCAGATGTACAATATTTTTGAATTGCGTGGTTTTGTGTTGCAGAAACCATGTTTAATACTAAACCGGAGAGCGTTACGCTGCACAGAGAGGGACATTTTAAAATTTTAACGTTTTCTTTTGAACTTTCACTAACGTTTCATGTATTTCAATTAAAAAAAATGGGAAGGTGTCTCAAAATAATGAAAGATTTTATAAATCCATAATTTTTTCACACAACGACAACAAAATTAAAAATATTTATGACGAACCAGTGCCATTCAGTCAACACAAAATGAATTGCAATGGCCTTGAGAGCCACCAGCTTTCCCACGCTTTAATGACCGCCGCTCGCGGTTATAGGCTTCAACCAAAGTGATACTGCTCCATTGAAGAGGGCATCGCCGCCCCGGTGGCGCAGTGGTCTAAGGCGCAGGCCTCTGATCATTCGTCCTTAAGGGGTCCGGGTTCGAATCCCGGTCAGGCATGGATGTTGTGTTTGTCTTACGGCACTGGCTCTCTCCCTTCCCTGGAACCAGTGACCCTAAATTAGGGACGGGCGACTGCTTATAGCCCATTGAGTTGCTCACGGTGGTCGTTAAACCTCCAATCAAAAAAAAAAAAAAAAAAAGAGGGCATCTCCAGATATCTTATTCTAACCTCCTTGGTTTTTGCATGCTGGATCAGAGTCCTATGATGCAAATAATTTCTTGTTTTTTATTGTATCAATGAAGTCACGTTCTGTTCATTAACCCTTTAACCGGCTGTAACGAGTTAACTCGTGGTGATCAAAATAGGCTGAAATAGGTTCGAATGAATATATTCGCCGTCGAAGAAGTGGGCAGAAGGCGGCTGGAATGACTGAGCCTGCGCATCAAACAGCTTTGATTCCCCCTTACCTATGTTATTCTTTCTTTCTTTCTTTCTTTGATTGGAGTTTTAACGACCACCGTGAGCAACTCAATGGGCTATAAGCAGTCGCCCGTCCCTAATTTAGGGTCACTGGTTCCAGGGAAGGGAGAGAGCCAGTGCCGTAAGACAAACACAACATCCATGCCCAACCGGGATTCGAACCCGGACCCCTTACGGACGAGTGATCAGAGGCCATCGCTTAGACCACAGCGCCACCGGGGCGGCCCTATGTTATTCAAAGTGATCATTGGGGAGGAAGGATTGACACCAATACTTTCGGACTGATTATCTGCTGTAAGGGCTATAACAATCGCGACGAACCTAAGAAACGAGAGAGAAAATGTTTGAGACTTTTCCTTTGCCCGTCATTACTTGGTTTAGGGAGCAAAGAATAAAGGACAATATCGAAGAGCTTACCAGCATCGACAGGTTCATAGTCGGTACTGCTGAGATGAGAGGTGGGAAGAAATTATTCTGTAGTTTTCGTAAAACCCAGCCGCTATATTAACATTTCTGCTTAGGGAGCACAAAAATTTTGGAGCACCATTTAATTCAGGTGCAACGGCCACTTAAAGGTTGTTTTTTTTATTGGAGGTTTAACGACCACCGTGAGCAACTCAATGGGCTATAAGCAGTCGCCCGTCCCTAATTTAGGGTCACTGGTTCCAGGGAAGAGAGAGAGAGCCAGTGCCGTAAGACAAACACAACATCCGTGCCTCACCGGGATTCGAACCCGGATTCCTTTTGGACGAATGATCAGAGGCCACTTGCCCTCTCTACCAGCAAGAGTCTCACGGCAGCTAGGGATAGGAACTGTAATCTAAAAGCTGTTATATAAATGCGAAGACAATAAATCATGAAGTCGCTGCAGTGCCTGAGTGGTCCGAGGCGCTGATTTCTAACCATTCGTTCGAAATAGGCCTGGGTTCGAGTCCCTTTTAAGACATGGGCGTCGTGATTATCCTATGTTGCTGGCTCTGTCCTCTGGAGTCGGAGACTCTAAATTAGGACAAGCGCAGTCCTCAGTGTTGCTCACAGTGGTCTTTAAACCCCGAAACAAACAAACAAAAATAAATCAGTAAAAGTATTTTATGTTGAATCTAGAGATAATCGACATCACATAGCCAATGTACCTGAACAAAGTAGTGCTCAAAATATTTTGCGCTCCCAATCACAAATGCTCACGTAAACAACTCATTTGCCGCCCCAGTGGCGCAATGGTCTAAGCGATGCGATGGCTTCTAAACATTCGTCCGAGATGGGTGAGGGTTCGAATCCCGATCAGGCATGGATGTTGTGTTTGTGTTACGGCACTGGCTCTTTCCCTTTCCTGGAACCAGTGGTCCTACATTAGAGACGGGCGACTGCTTGTAGCCCACTGAGTTACTCACGGCGGTCGTTAAACCTCCTATCAAAAAATCAATACCTACTGTAAGGGCGAAAACTAATGATGCTACGAATGTAAATTACTGTATGAATTCATGTTAATTTATGAGTGTGAAAAAAAAACTATGCCACGTGTTTCGATGGACGATGAAGTGTCACCTAGAGAAGGACTTTTCTCTCCCTGAGGGGATAACTTTCTTTCGTTCACAGTGTGGTTGTACAATGCAGATGTCTGGCGAGCGAGTAACGGGCACCAAAAGGAATGCAAGGAGAGCCTCGACAACGGAAACACAGTGTTCCGAGGGACAATACCTTACACAGGAAATCTTGCTTTTAGAGAGTATCAAAACAGACTCAGACAATACTCGATGTCCAAAAGGCGCCAGCCGCCCCGGTGACGCAGTGGTCTAAGCGATGGCCTCTGATCATTCGTCCGAACGGGGTACGGGTTCGAATCCCGTGAGGCACGGATGTTGTGTTTACCAGTGACCCTAAATTAGGGACGGGCGACTGCTTATAGCCCATTGAGTTGCTCACGGTGGTCGTGTAACGTACCAGGAGATGTGACGTACCTGCCAGAAGGGCGCACACGACATAAAGGCCGATAGGAATCAGAATAAAACGTCCGCGTAGCTCTACTGGTAGAGTGACTTATTCCGGAGTGAGGGGATCCGGGTTCGAATGCTGGCGTGGACAGAAATGACGGAGAAATTCACTTCGTTATAATGGCGCCCGAACTATCCGGATGACCCGACCGTTCAAAATCTCGCATTGGTGTGATGTTCTTTCCACACCGCGAGATAGGAAAAATAAGAGAATCCCTTCTCCAGCACTTCGAAAACAAAAAAATAAGGAGGAGATGATGTAACGTACCAGGAGATGTGACATACCTGCCAGAAGGACGCACACGACATAAAGGCAGATAGGAATCAGAATAAAACGTCTGCGTAGCTCAACTGGTAGAGTGACTTATTCCGGAGTGAGGGGATCCGGGTTCGAATCCTGGGTGGACAGAAATGACGGAGAAATTCACTTCGTTATAGTCGTTAAACCTCCAATCAAAAAAAAAAAAAAGGGGGCGGCAGTAGGTCGGGTGGTCTGTAAACTTCCTTTATGTAGAAAGCATGCTGCTATTGTTGAATGCATTCATGTATCTGTAGAGAGTCTGGTTTTCAAACGGAAGGGCAGATAGAGCAATGCCACGAGTTGATCCCGGAACATGATAAGGATAGCCAGGGGGCAGGTTAGGAGGGTCAGCGAGAGTCACGTTTTCTAGGGAGAAGCCTGATAGCCTGAGGGCTGGAGTCAGGTGCTATCCGGTACCTCAGAGGGCAGAGGTCGATGCCTCGGGGCAACGGAGCAAGTGGAATGATGGGATTCTCGGAAGAAGGGCGAGAAGGTCACGCGGAGGAAAAGCGTGAGGAGAAGAGTTCGAAGTACTTTTTGGAAGTGTCCAGACGTGGGGAGCAGGAGCTCCCGGGAAAATAGATTGCGCGTTGAAGAGAAGTCGAGTGCTTCCGTTGGAGAGCGTAGAGTCAGGATGACTCGAGTGTGGGAGGTGTAAGAAGGCACCTAATTATTCAATAAGAGCAGGGTTGGAGTAAAAAATTACTCAACCGGAGACTAATAGTTGTTATTGTTTCGTGACGGACCCGAAATACGGCTCTCTCTCTCTCTCTTCCCTGGAACCAGTGGCCATGAATTAGGGACGGGCTACTACTTATAGCCCACTGACTTGCTCACGGTGGTCATTTAACCTCCAATCAAAAGAGAGAAAAAGAGACAGATATGTTACTTACGGTAGGTTTGTGGCAAGGCACGTTTTGATAGTGTGAGAAATGAAGATGTGTTGCAGAAGTGGAATGTGAAACAAAATGTTGTTAGTAAGGTGGAGACTAACACTATTAGGTGGTTCGGCCATGTTGAAAGAATTAGTCAGGAGATGCTTACTATTTTCAGCCCAAGTGGCAAGAAAGAAAGGTAGAGGAAGGGCAAGGAAATCATGGGAGGACCCGATTCAGGAATGTCTGCATGCAGTGGCGCACCCAGGAATTCCTGTTGGATAGGGCTATATATGTATAGTATACGTACACAATTTGTGACGTACATTGCTGTTAATCTCTTTGGGGCTTTGGGAAGAAGACCCCATGTAATAGAAGACACTATATAATTTTTTGAATATGTAAAATAATATTTTTGAATGTTAAATTTGTGACGTACGTCGCTCTTAATCTCTGTGGGGTTTTGGGAAAAAGACACCACGTAATAGAAGACACCATGTCAGACCCTATATAATTTTTTGAATATGTAAAATAATATTTTTGAATGTTTAATTTGTGACGTACGTCGTTCTTAATCTCTTCAGGGTTTTGGGATGAAGACACTATGTCAGGCACTGTGTAATTTTTTGAACATGTAAAATAATATTTTTGAGTAAATAAATCCATCGCTCTTTCCACGTTAAGCAACGCACAGCAACCGAAAAATTGTTAATCTCCTTGAGGGCTTTGGCGCCACGTATTAAAGGATCTCCATATTTTTGAGTGTTTAATTTGTGACGTACGTCGCTCTTAATCACCTTGGAGGGGGCTGAAACCCCGAAAGCCCCCTCCGTGGGTGCGCCAATGTCTGCATGAGAAAAAGATAAAGAGTATGAAGTACAAAAAGTGCGTGAGAAAAAGATAATGATTATGAAGTACCAAAGGTCTTGTGTGAGTCGTGTGTTGGACATGAGGGAAGCTCCAGTTGTGTACCAAGATCGCTGTAAATGAAGACGTTCGATATGGTGAATAAGTTTGCAAGACGTGGAGATTATGTAAACAGACAATGACATCGCTCTGTCCACGTTATTATATAAACAACGCATAGCAACTGAAACATTGTTCATCCGACACCTCTGGGATCGAAACCCAGAGCTTTCGATAACTAGCCGAGTGCATTCACTGTACGCCACGGTGCCAACAATCGTCATCGTCCATTTACATTATCTCCACGTCTTTCAAATTTATTCACCATTTCTATCGCCTTTTGGATTTATCAGCTGTAATTTAGTAGCTTGTACAGTCAACTGCCACCAGATGGCGACACATCAGTTGCTGAGCCCATCAATACGGATTTGCGTAGTCAGATGCTGACTGATAAAACACGCATAGCGCTGTGAATTGTTGGCACTGTTGCGTGAAGCGAACACACTCTGCTAGTTATCGAGAGTTCTGGGGTTCGATCCCAGCGGTGTGGGATGAACAATTTTTCAGTTACTATGCGTTGTTTATATACTGTAATAACGGGGACAGAGCGATGTCATCGTCTATTTCTACTGACGTTCGATACATCAAAAATAGGTAAATTCTAATACCATCAGTAACTTTTATTTCGGCAGCTGATCTTTCTTTGAGGAGCTAACCTCTGAATCTCTTAGAACAGCTTTGTTTTATCTAAGTTTGCATGTGAGTAGCCTTTCGTCAAGATGGTCGTTTATGAACACTATTAAATTCTTTTCTCAAAATGGCCATTTTCAGGGTGGTCGTTTGCGAAAGCATTGGCAATTCCCTAACCACTTAAACTGTTTCTTGTTAGATGCGTCAGCTGCTGTTCTTGAACTCTGTAAAATTCTTTTCTCAAAATGATCAACTGTAAGCAGCACATTTCCCGAAAACGGTCAACAGTTTTTACTCAAGAGGTCGTATTTAAATATTTCAAATATTTTTCCATACGTTGTCCATTTTCTATTTCTGATTATCTGTAACTACGAAAAGAAATGGGTCATACTCCTATACCAGCTCCCATGACAATACGGTGTTTTGCATGAATATTTCTTTATCTTATTTGTATCAAGTAATATTTCAGACGTACAAATTGATGATTAAGTAAACTGCAAACTTTAAAATCAGTTTTTATTTTTATTTTATTTCATCATACAAGATTACATACAGTTATTACAACTTCCGTTTCACTTTCCGGAAATACATATTTTACATTATAATACATCACACAAAAAATCCATAAATAACCGTTGTCAAAGTCAGGAATAATTCTTTGTCGGAAAGGATATGAGGGAAAGGAGGGAAAAAAAGCCAATAGGCAGCTTTTTTTTTATCCGGAAGGAATTCGACAAATATAGTAATACGTCAGCTCGTCCACGAAAGCATATTTTTCACCTTCCACCAATCCGTAGCACATCTAACGCACTTCTAGAAGACGTGCTGTTGTTCGATTACTGTCATGCAGAATACGATATTATGCAATTCATATTTAGTCTTAGCGTGAAGTGCAAGACATATCCAGTAATTAACACATTAAACCACTTGTTCTTTTTGTTCGGTGTTTAACGACGATTATGAGCAGCTCATAAAGCTACAAGGGAATCGCTCGTCTCTAAGTTAGGGCCACTGGTTAAAGAAAGAGCGCATGCGCCATTGAAAAAATACACCATCTGGCCTCATCAGGACTCGAACCTAAGACCAGTTTGCACAAATGGACAGACGCAAACGCCTCAGACAACTCGGGCATCGATACGGATTAAATCATTTTCAAACTAAAAATAGATGTTTCTCTTACAAAGGCAAGTAACAAGTACAAGGGTGGCCCAAATGAAACTGAGATTGTCGGTTTTTGCCGTAAGGGTTTATAGGTTGGAATATGTGAACATACATGAAGTAAGAGTGATACATGGGTTACATACCCGCTACAGATAGTCGCATTGTCGGTTCAGGTAAGTGTCCCAGCGCGACACGAGATTGTGGATACCCGGAGCGAAGAACGTCCGTGGTTGGCTGTGGAACCAATCTTCAACGGCGTTCCGGACCTCAGCCTCGTTAGGATAGCAAACCGGCGGCCCTTGAAAGGTTTTTTCAGCGGCCCGAAGGTAGATTCGCAGAGCAACCGATCGGGACTATAAGGGGGGGATTGGTCAAGAACCTCCCAGCGGAAGCTCTGCAGCAAATTTTGGCGCACTGTCGCTACATGCGGGCGGGCGTGATTGTGCAGCAGAATAACCCCATTTGACAACATACCGGGTTACTTACGCTTGATGGCCGTTTTGAGGTTGCGTAACGTATCTCAGTATGTGGTTGCATTGGCCGCACTGCGTGCGTCCAGCCAATCCAACAGCAATGGGCCATTCTCATCGAAGAAGACCGTAAGCATCACTTTTCCAGCTATTAAGGAGGCCTGAGTTTTTTGAGGGCCTGTACAGTTGGGATGCCACCATTCCATACTCTTCCGTTTTGTGGGCAGGTCGAAGTAGTGGCACCAAGTTTCATCTGCGGCCACAATCTTGGAAAGAAACTGTCCCCCCTCTGCGTGGTAACGATGCAGATGCTCCAGGCAAGCACTCATTCGCCGAGTCTTCTGATCCTCCTGTAGATTCTTGGGGACCCATTGTGCGCAAACCTTGCTGTATCCCAAGTGGCGATGGAGAATGGTGTTAACAGTTCCCTTACTCCCGGACAATGTTGCCGCAAGCTCGCGGGTGGTGATTCGGCGATTCTCCTTCACAAGGTTGCCCACAGCAGCAATCGATTCCATGATGGTGGCCACGTGTGCTTGTCCAGGTCTCGATATGTCCTTTATAAAGTTCACTATACCAGCAGAACACTGTACATTATGACTGACGCTCATCCCCATACAAATCCTTCATACGACGATACATTTCGGCTCTGCTAACACCTTCTGCCGTCAAAAATTACATAACTGCCGGCTGGGCCTAGTTTGGACGAATCTATGTCACAATCCTACGTAGTCAACTTGCCTCCGCACGTGCAAACAGCACACTGACACGCGCCGCCGATAACAGGGTGCTTCCTGACATGACACGCCATCTACCTGCGGAAATGCGCGGCTCTGTGTAGTTATACAACGACGTTATTACACGAGTCTCACTTTCATTTTGGCGACCCTTATAGAATTGCAAGATCACTTTTAGTTAGAATTCACATGCATGTGACTGATCATTATAACTTATGTAAATTATCTAGTGATTTGGATGTGCTGTGCTTGTATTGCGCCAGTTACAATCAATAAGTAACTTCCGATGAACTTTGGCGTCCCATTAGGAATATACTATAGTAGCAGTCATGCCCATTCTCCGAACGGTGAATCTATACAATTATTTTTTGAACATAAAATTAAAAAAAAGGAAAATTAATTTAGGGAAGGAAAAGTAATTTAACCGTTCTACGATTTAGTACAGGGTTAATGCAAACGGTTTGATGTAAAACGGAGCAGTCTTTGGCGACCCTTGAATTTAAATAAAAATTTCATGGAATTTTTACAGTTTTTTAACATTTCTCGTATAATTATCTTTAAACCTATCAGCATTCTGAACAGTAAGCCACCCTTTTGAATATTTTCGTTTTCAGAGTTCAGAAGAAATCAAGCAGACAATATTCCAAAGCCGCCATTTTGATTTTGTTTAGTTTTCGGACTTTTCTAGGTATGCGGAATACCTACGGCGCTATCATTTCCTTATATGCCACCACACCCATGCGGTACATGGTATCGTCCGCAAACGGCGTGTGCATAGAGGCAGATATCTCCGCAAGCTCAAGAAGTAGCATTCGCAGTTCAGATGGCAGCTTAACAGGATTTAATCGATTTCGGACGTGGTATGATTGTCGGCGCCCGGGAGATGGGTCACTCCATCTCGATAATTGCCACGAAATTTGGATTTACAAGGTCAAAAATTTCAAGGGTGTACCTGGACTACACAAACTCAAAGAAAAAAATGCACAGTGCGAGACGCGTGTGGCCGTAGAAAAGCCTTCGACGATTGTGGACAGCGGTGTCTGGCACGCATCATGACCAGAGTTGGAAACGGGTCAAAAAATTTCGAATCCGACGTTCCATAACTGGACCCGACCCGACCCGGAACTGTAACTGACCCAGACAAATCTGCTTTGAACTATAAATTCGAAACTCAATTTATATATATATATATATATATATATATAGGGATGTAAGGTCAGGTGATGCGTAACATCACAGCCTCTCCTTGACAAATGTCAACCCCGCCTTCTCGTGGTGCATCCTGTTCCCACTAAAGGGGCTCTGACGACCGCCCATAGCGGTATAACTATACCATCGGGATCAGAGGAAATGCTATCCCACACTCACCAACCCGCTTGGCCAGCGTGGTGAGTTATGGCCAAACCCCTCCAAAATGATTCCACAACTTAAATCTTGGCCCTCAGTCTCCGGCAGCTGGAATGTACCTGGCCAAGGCAGCGGCCAGTGCGACATGAAGGCAGAGGGTGCTAAGAATCCCCGGAGGACCGGACTAGGCTGCCATCTGATGCTGACCTTGGCAACGTACAATGGACGCTCCCTATCTTCTGATTCAAGGCTTCTTGAATTGGAAGAGGAACTACAAAGGATCAAGTGGGACATCGTGGGGCTAAGTGAGGTAAGGAGAAAAGGAGAAGATCTCATCGAACTGAAAAGTGGACATCTCTTCTACTATCGTGGGACAGATACTGGCAGAACTAGTGGTGTTGGATTTATAATAAACAAGAAACTGAAGGATAAAGTTGTAGAAGTTGAAAGTTCCTCTGACAGAGCTGCACGACTTGTTATCCAACTCTCGAAAAGATACCAGGCTCAGATTATTCAAACTTATGCACCCACCACAAGTCATCCTGAAGAAGAAATTGAAGAATTTTATGAGGAAATTTGTCATCTAAATAATAAAGGTAAGCAGCACTTGAAAATAATTATGGGAGATTTCAATGCAAAAATAGGGCAACGGCAACAGAATGAAACTTCGGTAGGTAAATTCGGTCATGGCAACAGAAACCAGCGTGGAAATACTCTTGTTGAGTTTGCAGAGGCAGAAGGGTTTTTCATCTTGAACTCCTTCTTCAAGAAAAAGCCACACAGGAAATGGACATGGAGACATCCAAATGGGACGACAAGTGAAATTGATTTTATTATGTGTAACAAAAAATTCGTCATAGAAGACTGCAGTGTGCTAAACAAGTTCAACACAGGTAGTGACCATAGATTGGTGAGATGTAAGATGCACCTCAACACTAAACTTGAACGTGGCAAGCTCATAAGACAAACAAAATCTATTGACATAACCAACCTTAAAAAACACCATAATACCTTCAAGTTAGAACTGAAGAACAGGTTCTCTGCTTTAGAAGGCCTAACATCGGAAGAAGTGGACATCTCTGAAGTTAACAGAAAAGTAACCAAAGCTCTTATGGAAACAGCAACAAAATTAGCTGGGTCTAAGAACAAGTTGCATGTGAACAAATTATCAGGAAAAACCAAAATGTTGATGCAAAAAAGAAGAGAGATGAGGACAACTAAAGAAGATGTGACTTCCAAAGTGGAATATATAGAGCTATGCAAGACAACACGAAAAAGTATCACTGAAGACGTAAGAAAATTCAACTGTGAACTAGTGAGGAAAGCAATTGAAAACAACCAAAGCCTAAAGATAGCAAAGGGACATCTCAGTAAGGGAAGAAAACAGATTATGGCACTGAGAAAAGAAGATGGTTCTGTAACAAGAAATAGAGGCAGAAATTTTGACAAGAGTGAAAGATTTCTACTCCAAATTATATGAAAGGGATGATACATGCACTCCAGACATCATGAAAGATACCAGTACCAGAGTTCCTCCAGTCCTTCCAGCAGAAGTTGCACATGCAATCAAGAACATGAAGCGAGGAAAAGCTCCAGGAGAAGATGGAATTACTGTAGACATCATACAAGAAGCAAGTGGAGAAATCGAAACAGTACTCGCCCAAATTTTCACTCGATGCCTTAATGAAGGAAAGATTCCTGAGGATTGGAACACCGCTACAATGATCCTGCTACATAAGAAAGGTGACATTGAGGATCTCGGAAACTACAGACCTATCAGCCTCCTATCAGTAGTTTATAAAATCTTCACTAAAGTTCTTTCACACCGCTTGAAGGTAACACTGGACATGGCTCAACCGAGAGAACAAGCTGGATTCAGGAGTGGCTACAGCACAATAGATCATATCCACGTGCTGAGAGAACTAATTGAAAGAGCGAGGGAATATGAACTTCCATTGTGCATGGCTTTTATCGATTATGAAAAAGCCTTTGATTCGGTGAAACCATCAGCAGTTACAATGGCTCTGAAAACCTGCGGTATTGAAGATGCATACATTAATATTATTAATAACATCTATGAAAATGCAAGTGCAAAGATTAGGCTGTTTGAAAATACAACATACGTAAAAATTGGAAAGGGAGTGAGACAAGGTGACACCATATCTCCGAAGCTCTTTAATGCCACATTGGAGGGTGTTTTTCAGTCACTGAGCTGGGAAAACAAGGGGATAAAGATTAATGGAGATTATCTAACCCACCTTCGTTTTGCTGATGACGTAGTCATTTTTGCAACTACCCCATCAGAGCTTCAGAGTATGATCCAGGAACTTGCTGGCAAGAGTAAAGAAGTGGGATTAAAAATGAACTTTCAGAAGACAAAAGTGATGTTCAATGCTTTTACAAGAAATGAAGATTTATCGATTGATGGAGAAAAGCTGGAGATAACAGACACGTACGTTTATCTTGGACAGCAGATATCAAGTGAGGGTCACATTGATGAAGAAATTAATCGGCGTACAAAACTTGCCTGGAGAGCTTTTGGAAGAAACAGCATAATTTTCAAGAGCAATATGCCATTATGTCTTAAAAGAAAAGTGTTTGATCAATGCATCCTTCCAGTGCTTACGTATGGTGCGGAGACGTGGACCTTAACTAAAAGAGACATACAAAGGCCGCAGACAACTCAAAGCAGCATGGAGAGGTGCATGCTTGGTGTAACCAGGAGAGATAAGAAGAGGAACTCGTGGATCCGAAAAATGACAAGAGTGGAAGACATCATGATCAGAGGTAAATCCTAGAAATGGCAATGGGCTGGACATACTGCCAGAAGGACAGATCATCGATGGACAGCTGAAATTTTAGATTGGATTCCAAGGGACAGGAAAAGACCCAGAAGAAGACCACATGGGAGATGGGTGGATGAAATTCGAAAGTATGCAGGGGTGACATGGAGGAGACTGGCACAAGACAGACCGTTGTGGAGGAAACTTGGGGAGACCTTCGTCCAGCAGTGGATTGATAATGGTTGACAATGATGATGATGATGATATATATATATATATAAATGGACATGGAGACATCCAAATGGGACGACAAATGAAATTGATTTTATTATGTGTAACAAAAAATTTGTCATAGAAGACTGCAGTGTGCTAAACAAGTTCAACACAGGTAGTGACCATAGATTGGTGAGATGTAAGATGCACCTCAACGCTAAACTTGAACGTGGCAAGCTCATAAGACAAACAAAGTCTATTGACATAACCAACCTAAAAAAACACCATAATACCTTCAAGTTAGAACTGAAGAACAGGTTCTCTGCTTTAGAAGGCCTAACATCGGAAGAAGTGGACATCTCTGAAGTTAACAGAAAAGTAACCAAAGCTCTTATGGAAACAGCAACAAAATTAGCTGGGTCTAAGAACAAGTTGCATGTGAACAAATTATCAGGAAAAACCAAAATGTTGATGCAAAAAAGAAGAGAGATGAGGACAACTAAAGAAGATGTGACTTCCAAAGTGGAATATATAGAGCTATGCAAGACAGTAAGAAAAAGTATCACTGAAGACGTAAGGAAATTCAACTGTGAACTAGTGAGGAAAGCAATTGAAAACAACCAAAGCCTAAAGATAGCAAAGGGACATCTCAGTAAGGGAAGAAAACAGATTATGGCACTGAGAAAAGAAGATGGTTCTGTAACAAGAAATAGAGGCGAAATTTTGACAAGAGTGAAAGATTTCTACTCCAAATTATATGAAAGGGATGATATATGCACTCCAGACATCATGAAAGATACCAGTACCAGAGTTCCTCCAGTCCTTCCAGCAGAAGTTGCACATGCAATCAAGAACATGAAGCGAGGAAAAGCTCCAGGAGAAGATGGAATTACTGTAGACATCATACAAGAAGCAAGTGGAGAAATCGAAACAGTACTCGCCCAAATTTTCACTCGATGCCTTAATGAAGGAAAGATTCCTGAGGATTGGAACACCGCTACAATGATCCTGCTACATAAGAAAGGTGACATTGAGGATCTCGGAAACTACAGACCTATCAGCCTCCTATCAGTAGTTTATAAAATCTTCACTAAAGTTCTTTCACACCGCTTGAAGGTAACACTGGACACGGCTCAACCGAGAGAACAAGCTGGATTCAGGAGTGGCTACAGCACAATAGATCATATCCACGTGCTGAGAGAACTAATTGAAAGAGCGAGGGAATATGAACTTCCATTGTGCATGGCTTTTATCGATTATGAAAAAGCCTTTGATTCGGTGAAACCATCAGCAGTTACAATGGCTCTGAAAACCTGCGGTATTGAAGATGCATACATTAATATTATTAATAACATCTATGAAAATGCAAGTGCAAAGATTAGGCTGTTTGAAAATACAACACACGTAAAAATTGGAAAGGGAGTGAGACAAGGTGACAACATATCTCCGAAGCTCTTTAATGCCACATTGGAGGGTGTTTTTCAGTCGCTGAGCTGGGAAAACAAGGGGATAAAGATTAATGGAGATTATCTAACCCACCTTCGTTTTGCTGATGACGTAGTCATTTTTGCAACTACCCCATCAGAGCTGCAGAGTATGATCCAGGAACTTGCTGACAAGAGTAAAGAAGTGGGATTAAAAATGAACTTTCAGAAGACAAAAGTGATGTTCAATGCTTTTACAAGAAATGAAGATTTATCGATTGATGGAGAAAAGCTGGAGATAACAGACACGTACGTTTATCTTGGACAGCAGATATCAAGTGAGGGTCACATTGATGAAGAAATTAATCGGCGTACAAAACTTGCCTGGAGAGCTTTTGGAAGAAACAGCATAATTTTCAAGAGCAATATGCCATTATGTCTTAAAAGAAAAGTGTTTGATCAATGCATCCTTCCAGTGCTTACGTATGGTGCAGAGACGTGGACCTTAACTAAAAGAGACATACAAAGGCTGCAGACAACTCAAAGCAGCATGGAGAGGTGCATACTTGGTGTAACCAGGAGAGATAAGAAGAGGAACTCGTGGATCCGAAAAATGACTAGAGTGGAAGACATCATGATCAGAGTTAAATCCCTGAAATGGCAATGGGCTGGACATACTGCCAGAAGGACAGATCATCGATGGACAGCCGAAATTTTAGATTGGATTCCAAGGGACAGGAAAAGACCCAGAAGAAGACCACATGGGAGATGGGTGGATGAAATTCGAAAGTATGCAGGGGTGACATGGAGGAGACTGGCACAAGACAGACCGTTGTGGAGGAAACTTGGGGAGACCTTCGTCCAGCAGTGGATTGATAATGGTTGACAATGATGATGATGATGATGATATATATATATATATATACATACACTATCTACCAACAAGTAATTGAACACCCCTGCAATCGACAATATCTGCGGTCCTGATACACGTCACGGCCGCCGCCGTTAAATATCGTGTGGGAAACAACAACGCAGCCAGTCTCATGCAAGATGCCACAAAGTTCGGAGCTCTCTGATTTCGAGAAAGGTGTAATCGTCGGGTATCACAGAAATGGCCGATCCATACGTGACATATCCAGCGAGTTGAAGTACCCAAAATCGACAGTGGCCTACGGGATTGGCAAGTGGAAGATCAGAGGTGACTGTAGGAATGTGCCCTGACCCGGCAGACACACAAAACTGGGAGTTAGAGACCGAACAGTGCTGGCCAGGGAAATTCTGAAGAACCGCACCAAATCGATGGGCCACATCCGCGAGGAGTTTCAACAAGCATCCGGGAGTGTTCTTTCGATGAATACCATCCGTAAGGAAGCCATCTGGTCGGTTATCATGGACGTGCTGTCGCCCACAAGCCTTTGATCACCAACTCCAATAGAGCTGCTCGACTAACGTGGTGCAAAGAACGTCGACAGTGGACCGTTGAACAGTGGAAACAGGTTCTCCGAAGCGACGAATCAAGGTTCACCCTCTACCGTTCGGATGGCAGGGTCAGGGTTTGGCGTCTGCCTGGAGAATGCCTCCTGCCGGAATGTATTGTGCCAACTGTGAAGTTCGGCGGCGGTGGAATTATGCTATGGGAGTGTTTCTCTTGGTACGGCACGGGACCCTTGGTCGCAATTCCCGGTAGACTCAACGCCGAGACCTACTGCACCATTTAGGATGACCATGCGCTTCCTACGTTGTGGCAGTTTTACGGCTTGGACCCATGTTACTTTCAGCATGACAATTCCACCTTTCATGTTGCGAGGTCCACCATGGCTTGGTATGGTGACAATGGGGTTAATCGAATGGACTGACCTGCGCACAGCCCGGACCTTAACCCTATCGAGCACCTCTGGGACGAGTTGGAGCGTCGACTTAAGGGGTGCCCCACCGTCCGAAATCGGTGAAGGAACTGACCTGTCTTCTCCAAGCCGAGTGGAAGAAAATACCGCTAGCCTTCGTACAACGCCTGGTTGAGAGTATGCCCCGGAGGATCGCAGCTGTAATCGGCCCTCGTGGAGGCTCCACCAACTATTGAAGGTGGATAAACTTCGTTTTCCTTTGCTATCACAGGTGTCCAATTACTTGTTGGCAGATAGTGTATAAACGCAACACATATATTCATCCAAATAACTGCTTGCCTCCCCGGTGGCGCAGTGGTCTAAGCGATGGCTTTTGATCATTCGTCCGAAAGGGGTCCGGGTTCGAATCCCTGTGAGGCATGGATGTTGTGTTTGTCTTACGGCACTGGCTCTCTCCCTTCTCTAGAACCAGTGGCCCTAAATTAGGGACAAGCGACTGCTTATAGCCCATTGAGTCGCTCACGGTGGTCGTAAAACCTCCAATCCAAAAAATCCAATAACTGCTTGATATTTAATAACTGAAATCCTTTTTTAATAATAAAATTTGGTTACTTGCTAAATTTTAGTTCCACTTTTAGTTCCACTATTTTGCGTAATCCAGAAGTAGTGGCTGGATATGATCGTGACCGTGGAGTATATTATGTAACGTACCAGGAGATGTGACGTACCTGCCAGAAGGACGCAAAAGGCAGATAGGAATCAGAATAAAACGTCCGCGTAGCTCAATTGGTAGAGCAACTTATTCCGGAATGAGGGGACCCGGGTTCAAATCCTGGCGCGGATAAAAATGACGGAGAAATTCACTTCGTTATAATGGCGCCCGAACTATACGGATGACCCGACCGTTCAAAATCTCGCAGTGAGATTTTGAACGGTCGGGTCATCCGGATAGTTCGGGCGCCATTATAACGAAGTGAATTTCTCCGTCATTTCTGTCCACGCCAGGAGGATTCGAACCCGGATCCCCTCATTCCGGAACAAGTTGTTCTACCAATTGAGCTACGCGGACGTTTTATTCTGATTCCTATCTGCCTTTATGCGTCCTTCTGGCAGGTACGTCACATCTCCTGGTACGTTACAATTACAAATGGGAATAATTATTTACGATTACATAAATGTATTTTTTAATGTATTTAGATTGTTCGCTCCTTCCACGCTTTGATGGAGGTGCGCATACTTTCATATGGTCCGTTAGATTTTGGGTTCCATAATCTTTTATCAAACCGTCGAGATCTTTCTTTGTAATTATGCACTTTCCACATTTTGAACAACAAGCCAGACCAAACAACACAGAATTATTTACAGGTTCCTCCCACCTAAAATCTCTGCCTTATGTATATCCAATTGTAAAATTTCTTTACATATTTTCTTTGCAATTAATGTATGCCGAGGATGAAAATTTACAAATCGATAAAACTAACCTAAAGTTATAGCATGGGATACTTAATACTTGCTAAAACGTGACCATAATTAAGCAATCCGACATTTGTTTGCATACTGACGTCATCAATGTACAGGTCGCGACATCTATTAACAGGTCTCAACTTTACTCAAACAAAAATGATTGATTTTTTAATGTAATTATGGTTATGTTTTAGCAAGTATTAAGTATCCCATGCTATATCGTAAAGTCAGTTTTATCGATGTGATAATTTTCATCCTTGGGAATACATTAATTGCGAAGAAAATATGTAAAGAAGTGTTACCATTAGAAACATAAGGCAGAGATTTAGGTGTAACCACCTTAATGAGACGAAACAATTTCCAGCATTCACTCTTCCCCTTGTGGTTTTCAACAAGCACGTATTTGTTAGCCTCGACCTCCTTAATATTAAATCCATCCATATTAACAAATAAGGAGTTAATTTCGACATGATATTTCATAGGAACGGGATGTTAACACATCAATCGAAAACCTCTGAATGCTCAATGTAAAAGATGCGATGTGAAAAGTAACTCTTAGTCACACAGTGAACTTCGCACGGAGAGAGTGAATCAGTTGAGAAGCAGGCGAATGGCGTTTGCCTGTACCTTGCCGTGGACAATCGCACTGTAAAAGAACGCAAAGGAAGTATCTTTTTACGATATAGTGTCGGTGTGTTTGACGTCGGTCGGTGGAAATCCTCGTTGCTTTAAGAAAGAGACGACAATATTTTTGCATGGGAAATCATTATTCCCTCCGTGAGCACCAGTATCGACTACAGAATTCCACAACACATATTTTTCTTTGGAATATATTTTTTCTCTTTTCAAAAATAAAAAGGGTAATGAAACTGGGTCAGGAACACCTTGACCCGACCCACTGGACCCGCAAAAAATTGTCGACCCGTTTCCATCTCTGATCGTAACATTCGCCCGACATACAACATTGCCGCAAATCACAGCGCAGTTCAATGCTAGGGCCAGTAGTAGTATCAGCGTTCGGACAGTGCAACGTTCCCTGTGTTCTATGGGGTGGCGTAGAACCCAGCAATGGCACTCGGGTGAGCCGATGGCCCACCCGGGGTGCTGCTGCTGGTCTGACGACACAAGTCTGTGCGCCTCGCCTGGGCTCTGCAACATCGCCATTGGACGCATGATGACTGGAAACGCGTAGCCTGTTCCGACCAATAGCGATACCAACTGTTTCGGGCAGATGACCGACTCCCGATATGGCGACAACTCCACGTGGCAACGGTTCTCGCATACTTGCAAGAGACAATGCAAGCCGGCAGTGTCTGTGTTATGATGTGGGGTGTTTTCATCTGGCACGCTAATAGTAGGACCCCTCATACGTCTGCAAACCGCTCTAACCGGTGGAGGCTACGCAACCATCCTTGGGGATCATTTTTACTCGTTCATGTCGTGCAACCACTCCGACAGGTACCACCCCTTTGAACACGACAATGCTCCATCATACACGTCCACAGTCGCCCGATTATGATTGGAGTAACATTCCACGAAGTTTCGTATCCTGACTTGGCCCCCATGTTTGCCGGATTTAAACGCTATCGAACACATTTAGGATGTTGTTCAACGTGCCATCAATGCCAGGGATCTTCCACCGGTGAATATCACGGAATTGTGGGACGCTCTTCAGAAAGCGTGGTGTGCACTGTCTCCACGGTACTGCACAGAGCTCGTGGAGTCCGTACCCCGACGTGTAGCTGCCGTTATCCGATCGCGAGGACAACCAACGCAGTATTAAAGAGGTATCTCAATTTGTTCGCTTTTTTGTACTTTAGTAAATGTTTTTACGAGTTAAAATAGATGTACTTTTATTTTCTTTGTTAGTTTTGCAAGCAGAGCAGCTATTGGGGGGGGGCACTTTTTATACAGGGTGGTTGAAAAGTCCTGTAGGGGTTTCGATTGACAATTGTACAAACAGATGTACAGCATTGAAGTTTGAGGCATTTGAAAGAGTAAATACCCGAGATTTTAACTCCATCTCTTTCCAACAGATGGCGTTACGTGTTCGCAAATGCCGACTGCAAAGCAACTGAAAATGTCGTCGCCACAGGTGATGCGTGCGTTGGTTTTTTCAGACGAAGTCTGTAATTACGGTACAAAAAAATTGCCGTCGGACATATGGGAAAGATCCACGGAGTTATTTCAGTATCAGAGCGTGGCAGAAGAAATTCTTGGATACTGGTAACGTCCTGGACCGACAAAGAAGTGGCATACCACCTGTCAGTGAAGAAACTGTGAAGAGCATACAGGTTTTCGCTCGCAATCCTAGCAAGTCCAAGAGAAGGGCTTATTTACAACTGAATGTTCCACGATCCACATTGATGGGAGTGCTTCACAAACGCTTGAAACTAACAGCATACAAAGTGCAACTCCTACACCAGATTATATCAAACTATGGACCTCAGTGCTTAGCATTCGCTCAGGATATGTTGGAGCTGCTGGAAGTTGATGAAAGTTTCCTACGCCGTATAATGTTCTCGGATGAGGCAACCTTTTACGTGCACAGAAAAGCCAACACTCAGAACGTTCATGTATGGGGTAGTGAAAACCCACATTCAATCAGAGAGTACGTCGCGCACAGTCCAAAGGTGAATGTTTGGTGCGGGCTCATGCATAATCGTGTAATTGGGTCATTCTTCTTCACCGAGCATACAGTACAAATGAATAATTACCTGGACATGCTTCAGAATTTTGCGGTTCCTGAACTGCAGGATTCGCAACCAAACGTCATGCTGCAACAAGATAGCGCTTCTCTACATTGGGGACTTTACGTTCGTGAATACCTGAACCGTGAGTTTCCTGACATATGGATTGGCAGAGATGGTCCCATTCCTTGGCCACCCACCCCGGTCCCCGGATATCACTCCTTTAGACTGCTTCCTCTGGGGGTCAAGGACATGGTTTACTGGGAAAGATTAAGCAGTTTTCAGGAGCTCAAACAACTCATTACAGCAGTGTTTGATAGAATCGTTCCTGACATGTTGAAGCGCACGCGTGCCGCCCCGGTGGCGCAGTGGTCTAAGGCGTTGGCCTCTGATCATTCGTCCGTAAGGGGTCCGGGTTCGAATCCCGGTGAGGCATGGATGTTGTGTTTGTCTTACGGCACTGGCTCTCTCCCTTCCCTGGAACCAGTGACCCTAAATTAGGGACGGGCGACTGCTTATAGCCCATTGAGTTGCTCACGGTGGTCGTTAAACCTCCAATCAAAAAAAAAAAAAAAAAAAAAAAAAAAGAAGCGCACGTGGCAAGAAATTGAATACCGACTGGATGTGTTACGTGCCATCAAAGGCGCACATGTAGAGGTGTATTAAGATAAGATTATTAAACTCCAATATTTACTTTTTCAAATGCGGCAAACCGTATTGCTGCAGATGTGCTCGTTTTTGTACAGTTGTCAATCGAATCCTCTAAGGGATTTTTCGACCATCCTGTAATTTTGCTTAAGGTGGATCCACCTAAAATCTTTGCCTTGTATTTCAAATGGACAAATTTCTGTAGCCATTTTCTTCACAAGTAATGCTTTTCCAAAAAATGAAAATTTTAAAATCGATAAAAATAACTTCATTTTATAGCCTAGTACACTTAATATTTTCTAAAATTTAACCATAACTAAGCAATCCAACATTGGTTTGTAGCAATGTACAGGTCACGCCATCAATTTTCTGATCTCAACACCAACAAAATAAAAGTTGTTAATTTTCAATATAATTATGGTTAGGTTTTAGAAAATATTAAGTATACTAGGCTATAATATTAAGACATGTTTATCGATGTGCAAATTGTTATTTTGGGGAACGTAGTAATTGTGAAGAAAATAGCTACAGAAGTTTGCCCAACGGAAATACAAGGCAAAGATTTTATGTGGATCCACCTAAAAGACCAAAAATTGGTTTTTACGCCACTAGCTTTCCTTTTTAGTCGTTACGCCACTATAGCTTTCCTTCTTCCCTTTCCTTTGTTTTCAGAAAAATAAAATACTGTTAATCCAGCTCTGCTGAAGGCATCAGTGTTAATTAATACACACATGCAAGATGATAGAAATACAGTTGGTCGAGTTCTTTTGCATCACTTTGTATGAACTATCTTCTCTTGAGTGATTGAAGACCGTTACTTTTTGAGATGGATATGAGCAATAAATCTATCATTTTCGTATCGTGCACTCTTTTCTGGCTGAGTACGCTGCTGGGTAGAGACCAGATGACGTCACATGAGGCAGAGTAGCTGAGGAGAAGTATGGACAAGGAAAAGTCACCACGCCAGGTACAAATCTCGGGAAAGAAAAGGAGGAAAGTCCGGCTGTTGGAGTAGAAGATGTCCAACAGTGCACAGGAGGACCACTCGCCGTCAGAAGATAAGGTTGTGGCAGGAGAGGCGAACTTATATCTGTGCTAATGACTTCTTGGTGATCCAGACGGATGGCCTTTGCAGTCATTATGGAACCTGAAAAACATGAAAGAAACGAAAATGTAGCTTCGCCGCATCTCCCCCACTAAATAAATGGACACGAGGAATCATCAAAATAAAATATTAGAAGTTCGATCAATCCAAGAGCGCTTCTTTAATATCAGGTAGTTCGGAAAATAATGGTTGAATAATAGTTAAATAATGGTTGAATAATACAATACTTGGTTGAATAATAGTTGAATAATGGTTGATTTTCTGAGGTGCCACCTTCAACTAGCCCGCGATACTTGCCGATCAACCCGATCGCAGCATCATTCGTACGAATTGATGGGCGAATCAAACGCCACACACACTCCATAATCGGTTGAGCTGTAGTCGCTGCTACTCGTGTGAGAGTGGTGTGCACAACATGTGAGGAATGAGTGAGTTATGGATGAATCTGCTTCATTAGTTCAAATTGGGCCGTAATGCGGGACAAACCTATTATAATGTGGTCTAGGCATGGAGCAAAGAAGCAACACCTGAACGTACTGTTCGTCGGTGGTTTGAAAAGTTTCGTTCCGGTGACCCGAATTTACAAGATGAAGAGGGAGGAGGACGACATTCGGTCATTGATAACGGGCGCTCTGATGGCAAATGTTGAGGCAGATCCTCGCGTCACAGTCAGAGAACTCGCCAAACTGTACATTGTGTCGGTGTCAAGCATTTCCGAACATCAGATTAGTAAGATCAAGAAGCGCGCCCCACCCCACACGAACTGACGGTGCATCAGAAACAACAACGGTTTGAGGTGTGCAGTAACCTTCTGCTTCGCAACGAAAATCCTTTTCCTGCATTGATCGCGTTGTAACCTGTGATGAAAAGTGGGTGCTGTACGACAACCGTAAGCTATCTAGACAGTGGCTGAGGGACGTGGGTGGCCTAGTGGTCAACGTTCTAGACTGCCACGAAGAAGACTTCAGATTCAATCCCAGGCAGGCACGAACGCTCGAACCACTAAATATCCGCCGTGCGTCAGATGGGCACGTTAAGCCATCGGGCCCTGACACCGGTAATAAATAAGAGTGCCTTCTCGCTTTCTACCTCGCTTCCGTGTCACTTTCCTATCGGGCACACTATCCCAAATCTCCTAGCTTCCTATTTTTAAGGGTTGTTTAAGACCTGGGGTCAGACACTCCCTTCCTAAAATCCTCTATTGTCGCCCCTATGGTGCAGTGGTCTAAGCGATGGCCTCTGATCATTTGTCCGAAAGGGGTCCGGGTTCGAATCCCGGTGAGGCATGGATGTTGTGTTTGTCTTACGGCACTGGCTCGCTCCCTTTCCAGGAACCAGTGGCCCTAACTTTGGGGCGGGCGACTGCTTATAGCCCAATGAGTTGCTCACGGTGGTCGTTAAACCTCATGGATGTTGTGTTTGTCTTACGGCCCTGGCTCTCTCCCTTCCCTGGAACCAGTGACCCTAAATTAGGGATGGGCGATTGCTTATAGCCCATTGAGTTGCTCACGGTGGTCGTTAAAGCTCCAATGCCGCCCCAGTGGTCTAAGCGATGGCCTCTGATCATTCGTCCGAGATGGGTCCGGGTTCGAATTCCGGTGAGGCATGGATGTTGTGTCTGTCTTACGGCACTGGCTCTCTCCCTTCCCAGGAACCAGTGGCCCTAAATTAGTGACGGGCGACTGCTTATAGCCCATTGAGTTGCTCACGGTAGTCGTTAAACAACCAATAAAAAAATCCTGTACATATGATCTGATCTGATCTGATAGTGGCTGAACCATGATGAACCACCGAAACAACATCCTAAACCAAAGTTAACGCCAAAGGTTTTGTTGAGATTGTGGTGGACTGTCCACTGTGTCATACACATTTTCTTGAATGCTGGTGAAAGCATTACCTCAGTCACATACTGTGAAGAAATCGGCCGAATGCACCGGAAGTTGTGACAGCCATGTTTGAACAGGAAGGGTCCTATTCTCCTCCATGGTAACGCGAGGCCACGCGTGTCACAAATGACGAAACAGAAACCTCACGAACTTTGGTTCGAACCCCTCCCACATCCAGCCTACTCGCCTGACTTGGCACCCACCGATTTCCACCTGTCCATGCATTTTAACAGTTACCTCAAGGACAGGACCTTCAGAAACCCAGAGGAGGTCGAAATTGCAGTCCGGGACTTTCTTGTTTCCTGGGAGCCAGATTTCTTCCTGACTGGCATTGAAGCACTTGCCACTCGTAGTAGGAGGTGTGTAGCTCCTGAAGGCGCCAATTTAGAATAAAATAAGTCTCTGTGACAAGATCTATGTCTCTTTCACTTTTATCCCCAAAATCGGCCATTATTTCCCGAACAACCTGGTAATTTTAACAACTATGAGTGTACATAGTAATATACCCGAATGCAGCAACCTGTAAACGCATGTGCAGCATTGCAGTTGTGTTGTGGTCGTTCAAATAGCTATTAAGCTCGCGCGGATTTCTGAAGTGTCATTCGATTTTGTTGGATAAAGGAAGTGATATCCATCGACAGTTTACGGAATTGCGTCAAAATGTTGCTGAATGGTGTGGATGATGAGAATCTCAGTTGGATTGTTGAAAGTTTAGGCTGTCGCAAATGAGATATCGTATTTCGCAGACTCGTGTACCCGGTTGGTTGGTAACTTAGGAATTAACCAGTGGTATAGCTTCCATCAAGGAGGTTATATTACTGGAGACACCACTCCTATCCACGCAGCATTGGCCGCCATAAGTCACCGTCTGTGCTGTAAATCACGTCATGAGCAGGCACGACGCAGCCGCAGAAGAGAAGCTGCTTGGAAACCAATGGAACAAAAGCTTCTAAGCGTATAAACAGATAAAACGAGTAATTCAATAATCTTTATCAATGATACACAAGCTTACTGTTTCATCAACGGTATAATTTAGTTCATTTTTGCCTGCTTGTGACGTCACACCACAGATTAGCTGTGCCCTATGGCGGCAGAGCCAGTGGTGTCTCCAGTAATATAACCTCCTTGGCTTCCATGGGACGAGGTGCTGCAGTTGCACTGGGGCTCAGCCACTTGAGGGGCTATGACGAAGTAAATTTCTCCATCATTTTTATGCCAGGGGTGACATTCGAACCCACAACTCTCAGCTCCGGAGCTGCGAGTGCTATCTACTACACTACACTGGCAAGCTCCTCACCGCTATCTGCCTTTATCTCGTGTGCGTCCTACGAGGCAGGCACGTCACAGGGCACATTACCGGCTAAAGATAATCTACAGAAAGGATGAAAGTATCAATGAAAAACTGATTGTAATACGAGATGATAACGTAACTCAGTAGTGTTCACCACAAAGGGAAAAACAAGGGATCTTTTAGAGCTTGATAAAGGGCGTCTTGCAGGTGGCCGTCTGGCTGAAGCGACAATTTTGAAAACAGACTTGTTTCTCAAAAGGTGAGATATCCCGGGTTCTTAATCAGCGGAAAAGTAACCCACATTATTGTCTAAGAGGCGTAATTGTGGCGCGACTACAATCTGTCAGGAACGAGATCACCGTCGTCTGAGAAGGTTTGTACGGAGAAGCAGGACTTCCAGTGTGCACATTTTTTATCCACAATATCTGATCACGCTACAGAATTTCAAAATCAGTTCCTTTGACAGACCATTGAAATTTAACAATTAATCAAACGTCAAGTATTCCCGCGAATTTCTCCTATTACTAGAATGTTTCCGCCACATGGATATGGAAAAAGTGAGAACGGAGTTTTTCCGTTCATACACGCAAAGAACTGCGGAAAGGTTTGTGAAAATTCAGAATTTTCCGTTAAAGCATCTAAAAAAAAAACAAAACAGAAATTCACCTGCAATGCAAGAAAGGAATTCAGGGGAAATTTCTGAAAATTCAGAATTTCCCGTTAACGTATCTTAAAACCAGAAATTTACCGGCAATGCAAGAAAGGAATTGAGGAACGGTTTCTGAAAAGTCAGAATTTTCCGTTAACACATCTTAAAAACAGAAATTTACCGGCAATGCAAAATAGGAATTGAAGAAAAGAATTTTCGGTAACACATCTTAAAAACAGAAATTCACCGGCAATGCAAGAAAGGAGTTGAGGGAAAATTTCTGAAAATTCAGAATTTCCCGTAAACGCACCTTAAAAGCAGAACTTTACCGGTAATGCAAGAAAGGAATTGAGGAAAGGTTTCTGAAAATTCTGAATTTTCCGTTAACGCATCTTAAAAACAGAAATTTAGCGGCAATACAAAAAAGGGATTGAGGAAAGGTTTCTGAAAATTTAGAATTTTCCGTTAACGCATCTTACAAACAGAAATTTACTGGCAATCCAAGAAAAGAATTGAGGGAAGGTTTCTGAAAATTCAGAATTTTCCCTTAACGCGTCTTAAAAACAGAAATTTACCGGCAATGCAAGAAAGGAATTGAGGAAAGGTTTCTGAAAATTCTGAATTTTGCTGTCGTACGCAAAATCTGTGAAACTGGGGTTTCCTTCCGTCATTTCACGGAAAAGGTTGTATCAGAAATGTGCTTCGTTAATGCACAAACGGAATCACGGAAAGTGGCGTGAATTTCAGAATTTTTTTAACAGTGTGCTTCGCATTGTTTTCCACCATTGATAGAGTGAAAATCTGGAGAAAACCTGTAGAAGCGCACCAGCCCGACTGTGAAGAATGTAGGTGGATCCCTGATGCTGTGGGGTGCCATATCATGGCATTCCTTAGGACCATCAATTATTCTTCAGGGTCGTGTTACATCTGCAATATACGAATCCATTCCTGGGGACCATCTGCACTCAGTGTTACAGGTATTTGTTTCCTAATGACTGTCCCTGCTTCCAAGCAGCTAATAGACCAGTGCATTGTGCGAAACGTGTCAAGTTGTGGTTTGCAGATTATGAGGTTGAGGTACAGCAGCTACACCTCAATCTCCAGATCTCAATATTATTGAACATTTGTGGGAATAACTGGAGCGAAAGGTCAGATCATACTTTTCACCTGTAAAATCACTAGCACAGTTGGGAACATATGTTACGAAGAATGGTCCCAAATTCCGTTATCGTATGCACACGACTTGTACAGAGTGTCCCACTCGCTACCGAACCCGGCATTTCTTTAATAATATTAACACCAAAGTAAGATATTGCAACGAAATTTGAAGTGGACTTACCTCATTTCGTGCAAAATGTGATGACATCACAACATGTGCTGGAAGTGCCCACCATTTGCGTCCAGACAGCATTGAATCTGGCGCACCATGTTGTGGAAAACCCTTGCCAGTACGTCCGCCGTCACTGCCTGAATTTTTTCGATAATGTTTGCTTTCAAGGCATCTATGATTCGCGGTTTCTTCTGGTAAAATCTCCCTTTTAGATATCCCGTATAAAGTAATCAGGAGGCGTCAGATCGGGCGAGTGCGGTGGCCATAGGCGCTTCAAAATCACGCGGTCGGCGAAAAAGGACTGAATTTCGGCCATACTGGTGTATATTGTGTGTGATGTCGCTCCGTCATGCTGGTAATATCCAATGGAGAGTTCTTCGTCGTCCAATTGATTTACAAAGGGGTTGAGGATGTCCATATATGCAGCTGTTGTGATGGTTGTATCGAAGAAGATGGGGCAGCGTGTCATCCCATACCAAACACCAATTTTCTGTGAATGAAGGGGTTCTTCATGTATAACGTTGGGATTTTCACTGGCCCAAATACGGGAATTTTGAGAATCGACGTATCAAGACAGGTAAAACCATTCCTCGTCCGAGAACCAGGTGTAGTTCAGAATGCCCCGGATTTTCCTGAAATGTCTGAAACCATCTACAGTATGTCACTCGTTTCACGAGGTCAGGCTCTTTCAGTTCGTGGACTACGGAGACACGGTACGCAAGAAGCTTCGCTTTTTTAACAGCACGTTGAGAAGTGCTTTTGGGCAACCCTGTTTCCTGTGACAGTCGCCGAAGTGATTTCCTTGGAGACGCAAGTTGTTGGCTCTTTACATTCTGAATCGTTTCCTCGGACATTTGCGGGCGACCTCCTGCATGGTCGTCTAATAAAGTCCCCTTGGTTTCCAATTTCTTCGACAATGCCCAAACGGTGGACTTGCTCGGCGGATGTCTGCCTGCAAACCTCTCCAGGAATTGCTGCTTGACAAGACTTTATCGATTCTGTTTTCCAATAAGTACGAACAACAAACACTCGCTTCTCCAGAGTATACCGATTCATTTTCACACGTACGTGATCAGCCACGAGCACGAGCACTCACTATCAACAACCGTATTGTGTAGACACGCTCAGCGAAATTGCATAACAAAGCAGCAGAGAGACGCGTCCGGCTAAGTGGCGGACTGCTCCTCAGTGGCGCCACACTTGGGAATGTGTCTGCCACAAAGGAGCACTCCGGCTGGCTGGCGGATAACGCCGGGTTCAATGCTGTCTGGACGCAAATGGTGGCCACTTCCAGCACATGTTGTGATGTCATCACATTTCGCACGAAATGAGGTAAGTCCACTTCAAATTTCGTTGCGATATCTTCATTGGTGTTAATATTATTAAAGAAATGCCGAGTTGGGTAGCGAGTGGGTCACCCTGTATAAGTCTATTCCACGTCGACTTGCTTCTGTTCTGAACGCCAGAAGAGACAACTTATTAATAAAAAGTTCTCTCTCTTATTATAAAAGTTCCCTACAGCTTATTAATAAAAAGTTCTGTACAAAAAGGCCATTATTTTGATAAACCCCTGTATGCAAGAATGCCCTCGTTCACTTAACTCCAAAACAAAAAACTGAGCTGACTTACCATTTGAGCTTAACCTGTTGAGGGATTCGTCATCTTCTGTGTGTGGCCTTTTAAGTTTCCTCCCATCTGAGGAAGTACACGTACTGCTTGGCTTGAGGAGTTCCTCGATGGAGTAGGAGGCTCTTGGTCGATGGCGGCCAGTGCTGTCATTCTTTGTCTTGGACTCTGCGCTTGTGTGGGACGTCTCTACTTTTGGAGAAGACTCACTTCTCTGTCTCGTTGTCATTCCGCTGTACTCTGAAGTCACGCTTTCAGCTGCACCAGATGATGAGGAACTTGGAAGCAAATAAGGTGACGTCGGGAAGCACGACAAGGGAGTCAGGCTGCTCTGATGACCTTTCAAATAGAGACGAACCAGTTACGCGAAGCATACTTAACACTTAAGTAACACATTAAATGCAAACAATTACACACAATAAAATGTGTTGTTTAATATAGGTTGCGAAAATAAGCACATTTGCCTGTGGTGAGATTCGAATCCACGTATCCTCGCTCCAGGGCCAGTTGTTCTCCCGACTGAACTGTACCGAACTTGGTTTGTCGCTGCAACTTGCCGTTTTATATTTCGTCCCCTTAGTAGGACGTCACGTATAACCTTCCTATTCCCTTGAAAACGAGCTGGGCGGAATCGTAGGTTTCCGTGTCAGCTGGCAAACCATGATTGAAAGAGCTCACTGTAGAAAAAGGAATTCTGGTTATTTCCAAACGATGTGTGGAAGAATTATCACACTATTTTCGAAGCGCAGAAGAAGAATTCTCATTACTTCCACATGGTGCGTGGAAGAAGCATCACACATTTTTCCAAGTGTAGAAGAAGGAATTCTCATTAATTCACGATGATGTGTGGAATAAGCATCACACATTTTTCGAAGCGAAGAAGGAATTTTCATTAATTCCTCATGATGTGTAGAAGAAGCATCACATATTTTTCGAAGCGTAGAAGAAGGAATTTTCATTCATTCTTCATGATGTGTAGAAGAAGCATCACACATTTTTCGAAACGTAGAAGAAGGAATTTTCATTCATTCATGATGATGTGTGGAAGAAGCATCACACATTTTTCGAAGAGTAGAAGAAGGAATTCTCATTAATTCCACATGATGTGTGGGAGAAGCATCACACATTTTCGAAGCGTAGAAGGAGGAATTCTCATTAACTGATGATGATGATGATGTGTGGAAGAAGCATCACACATTTTCGAAGCGTAGAAGGAGGAATTCTCATTAACTGATGATGATGATGATATGTGGAAGAAGCATCACAGTTTTCGAAGCGTTGAAGGATTTCTCATTAACTGATGATGATGATGATGATGATGATGTGTGGAAGAAGCATCACACATTTTTCGAAGCGTAGAAGAAGGAATTCGCATTGACTGATGATGATGATGATGTATGGAAGAAGCACCACACATTTTTCGAAGCGTAGAAGAAGGAATTCTCATTAATTCCACATGATGCGTGGGAGAAGCATCACACATTTTTCGAAGCGAAGAAGGAATTTTCATTAATTCATGATGTTGGGAAGAGGCATCGCACATTTTCGAAGCGTAGAAGGAGGAATTCTCATTAACTGATGATGATGATGATGTGTGGAAGACGCATCACGCATTTTTCGAAGCGTTGAAGAAGGATTTCTCATTAACTGATGATGATGATGATGATGTGTGGAAGAAGCATCACACATTTTTCGAGGCGTAGAAGAAGGAATTCGCATTGACTGATGATGATGATGATGTGTGGAAGACGCATCACGCATTTTTCGAAGCGTTGAAGAAGGATTTCTCATTAACTGATGATGATGATGATGATGTGTGGAAGAAGCATCACACATTTTTCGAAGCGTAGAAGGAATTCTACTTAACTGATGATGACGTGTGAAAAAAACATCACACATTTTTCGAAGGTTAGAAGAAGGAATTTTCATTAATTCATGATGATGTGTGGAAGAAGTATCATACATTATTCTAGAACCTCTAAGCCAGCAGATTCATTTTTACATTCAGGCGCCAATGCGAAAATAAACAAATTTGCCAGTGGTGGAACTCTAACCCCCCCCCCCCTCGGTCCGGAGCTAGTTGTGCTTCCGAATAAACTACACCGACTTTGGCTTATCGCTGCTTCTAGCCGTTTTGACTCTTGCATCACTTCAGTGGTATGTTACATTTTGTGTGTGTGTGTGTGTGTGTGTGTGTTTGCACAATAAGCAAGTTTCAATGATGGGAAGATTCCTGATGATTGGAGCAATGTTTCAATGATGGGAAGATTCCTGATGATTGGAGCAATGTTTCAATGATGGGAAGATTCCTGATGATTGGAGCAATGTTTCAATGATGGGAAGATTCCTGATGATTGGAGCAATGTTTCAATGATGGGAAGATTCCTGATGATTGGAGCAATGTTTCAATGATGGGAAGATTCCTGATGATTGGAGCAATGTTTCAATGATGGGAAGATTCCTGATGATTGGAGCAATGTTTCAATGATGGGAAGATTCCTGATGATTGGAGCAATGTTTCAATGATGGGAAGATTCCTGATGATTGGAGCAATGTTTCAATGATGGGAAGATTCCTGATGATTGGAGCAATGTTTCAATGATGGGAAGATTCCTGATGATTGGAGCAATGTTTCAATGATGGGAAGATTCCTGATGATTGGAGCAATGTTTCAATGATCTCGCTACATTAAAAACGGGATTCTGAGGATCTCAGGAACCACAGACCCACCAGCCTCGTATCAGTGGTTTATAAAATTTTCGCTAAGGTTCTTTCACATCACTTGAAAGTAACATTGGACATGGCTCACCCGAGAGAACAAGTTGGATTCAGGAGTGGCTACAGCACTATAGAAATCCGTGTACTGAGATAACTAATTGAAAGAACGAAGGAATATGAATTCCCAGGCCTCTTCATAATCAATAAAAGTCATTATGTATGACTTTTATTGATTATGAAGAGGCCTTTGTTTCCGTGTAACCATCAGCGGTTACAATAGCTCTGAAATCTTGTAGCATACATTATTCTAGAACCTCAAATTAGCATTATTAATAACATCTGCGAAAATGCAATGGTAAAGGTTCGCCTCTTCGACCATACAGCACCACTGAATATTGGAAAGGAGTGAGACAAGGTGACATCATATCTCAAAAACTCTTCAATGCCACATTGCACAATGTCTTTCAATCATTGAACTCGGAAAACAAAAGGGATAAAGATTAAAGGAGATTTTTAACACACCCTCGTGTTGCTGATAACATAGTCACTTCTGCAACTACCCCTTTTGAGCTGCAGATTATTATCCAGGAAATTGCTGACAAGAGTAAAGAAGTGGGATTAAAATGAACTTTCGGAAGACAAAAGTGATGTACAAGAAATGAAGATTTATCGATAACAACAATCCTACATTTACCTTGGGCAGCAGATATCAAGTGAAGGTCACATTGATGAAGAAATTAATCGGCGTATAAAACTTGGTTAGAAAGTACCTGGAAGAAACAGTACGATTTTCAAGAGCAATAAGAAGAGTGTTTAATCAATGCATCCTTCCAGTTCTTACGTGCGAAGCAGAGACTTCGACTTTAACTAAAAAAGACATACAAAGGCAGCAGAAAACTGTAAGAAACATGCAGAGATGCATGCTTAATGCAACAAGGAAAGATAAGAAGAGGAACTCGTGGATCAGGAAAATGACGAGAGTGGAAGACATCACGATCAAAGTAAAATTCCTGAAATCGCAATGGGCTGGACATCTTGCCAAAAAGACGGACCACCGATGGGCAACCGAAATTTTAGACTGAATTCCAAGGGGCAGGAAAAGACACAGTAGAAGACTACATGGGATATGAGTGGTTATATTCGAAACCATGCAGAAGTGATATGGAGGAGACTGTCTTAAGACAGACAATTGTGGAAGAAACTTGGGGAGATCTTCATCCAGCAGTGGACTGTAATGATCGATGATGATGATGATAATGTGTTTGTGGTACAATAATCACGCGACAAGTTTGATGATACCGAAGGGTGGTGGGACCCGTCTTGAATGTTATAGAACACAAAGTACGGTTACAAGAAATACCTATGTAATTGACACTTGGAAAAAGAAAAGAAGAAAAGTTTCTTTCTGATCTCAGTTCGATTTGATAAAAAGTGAGAGACAAAACGTACCTGAAAAATAAAAAAATCCTGTGTGACATTTAAGTGAAATTATGAATCACAACATACAGGGGTTGGACAGAATAATGTGAACACCACGCTCAGAGACGTGACTTCTAGTGTAGCTGAGTACGTCCCAGTACGCAAAGGTATTCACCACTTTTTGGTTATAATAGTTATCCACCACTTTTTGGTTATAATAGCTATCCACCACTTTTGTTTGTCTCAAGGCCCTGTTTAAGTGTATTTAAAGTGTCTTGTTGCAAACTTTCTTTCAGGGTGATGTCCAAATGAGCGACCTAACATACTTCGAAAGAGGGCTAAATGTTGGTGGCCGGCTTGTTGGTGCCTCAGTGACAACAGTCACCAGGGTATTGCAGCTATTGTGTCTAGCGTCATGACAGCATGCCGTGTTAGTCGCAAAACCTCGTCTACGAAACACAAGAGCGGCCTGAAAACGACCGTGACTGACAGAGACAGGAGAACATTAAGAAGGATTGTTACCCGTAAGAAAAAGACCACGGCGCCGAAACTAGTGTGGAGCTCTATCTGCATCTCCATACCCCCGTATCAACGAAAACAGTGCGCAGGGAACTGCATAAACAAGATACTCATGGCAGAGCTGCTGTTGCTGAACCTCTGGTGACCCGGGTGATTGCACAACGGCGACGGCAGTCATGCCAGGAGCATACAACGTGCACTTCCGATGCATGGAAGCATGTAATGTGGTTGAATAAATCCATATTCACACTATTCTCCACCGCAGGACGTGTTTACGTGTGGCGAACACCGTCAGAAGCGTACAACCTTGACTGTCTGCTCCCAACAGTGCAGCATGGTGGTGGTTCTGTCACGCTCTGGGTAGTCATTTCGTGGTTTTCGCCAGGTCCCCTGATCACCTTGAAAGGACGGATGACAGCCAGGGCATACGAAACCATTTTGGCCGACCAAGTCCATCCAATAGCTCAGGCAATGTTTTCTGCAGGGGATGCCATCTATCAAGATAACAACGCCTCAATTCACAGAACTCGGAATGTCCAATCATGGTTTGAGGAATATGAGGATGAACTTTCACACCTTCCTTGGCCTCCCCAATCACCAGACTTAAAACTCATCGAGCCACTGTGATCTGTGTTGGAAAACAGAGTAAGATCCCGTTATCCTCCTCCTGCATCTCTCAAGGACCTCGAGCAGTTTCTGCATGAAAAATGGTGTAACATCCCACTAACCACCATCCAGGATTTGTATGCATCCATTCCAAGGAGGGTTCAGGCGTTTTTGAATGCCAAAGTTTGTCCCACACCCTATTAGGTACGTAAAACCTTCTTTTCCTAGATGTTCACATTATTCTGTCCAACCTGTGTATAATAAACACTTTATTCTCTTTGACCACTGACTTAATTGCACCTTGAGATCAACATTCAGTAGCGGAAGCACAACTTCTGTCCTTTGCGGGGTCACTATCACACAGCAAATATGAATAAATAAAGCAGCTTTGCGTGCATGACACGATACACCATCTCAGTCGGTTGGTGTTTGCAATATCGTTTCCAAAAGTACTCACCTGCTAACTTAATAAACGATTCCACAAAAAAAAAAAAAAAAACCACCAGGAAGCGACTATTGGAGCCTTTGGCCAAGAGCTATACATCAGTCACGTGGACAGTGACAAGAGCAGTGAACCTATGACATGTGAGCGCTGAATGTATTCTCCATGGGTTCAGCTCTCCAGGCACATAAGAAACATCGTCCTCGAAACTGGCAGCTAGTGAAAGTAAAACACACACACATACACTAGGCTAATTTCACTATTGAGTCATAGCTATTAAAGACGGAAGCCCATATACACTCAAAGGACAAAACATTAGACCTAATAGATTGTTGGTTCTGCACACAGAGGCATTGACTCCGCCAGATGCCGAAGGGTTTCTGGAGGTAACGCCAGCCAAGACGTTGCTCCGGGATCCATGAACACGAGAGCTTCCACGTGGTTTAAATCCGGGAACCTGGGGTGCTACTTGATGGTTCCAAACACAGTTGAGTGTTCCTCGAGCCATGCCTGGGTGGTTGCAATCCGAGGACCTTGAGGGCCACTGGATGGTTGCAAACTCAGATGAGTGTTCCTCGAGCCATGCATGGGTGGTTGCAATCCGAGGACCTTGAGGGCCACTGGATGGTTGCAAACTCAGATGAGTGTTCCTCGAGCCATGCCTGGGTGGTTGCGGCTCGGTGGGGTGGCGCGTTGTATTGCTGAAACACCATCGGCCGCAGGATGCGCGAAATACATGAAAGCTAATTTGTAATCAGCCAGCACGTGCTCACCGATTAAGGATCTCTCCAGACAAACTAAGGGACCTAATTTGTCCCATGAGAAAGCTCTCCAAACCATCACAGAGCCACCACCGCCTTGAACGGAGCCGACCTGTCATGACGGGCTCATGGCTTCATGCTGTAGACGCCACACCCCCACCCTCTCGTCAACTGGGTGCAGCTGAAAATGGGATTAGAGCCCTCTGAATTGCTCACAGTGGTTGTGAAACCCCAAAACAAACAAAAAAATTACGTCTGGAAGCAATATAAAAAAGACACTAACTCAATTTATTCCCTTCTTAAAAATAGAGAAAGCCCGTTGGTCGGATGATACCACTGAGCGAATCGGCACGTTACCAGTAGTACCACTGGACGAAACGGTACTATACCAGTCGTACCACTGGACGAAACGGTACTATAACAGTCGTACCACTGGACGAATCAACATTGCACGAGTCGTAGTACTGGACGATTCAGCATGTTACAAGTAGTGCCACTGGACGAAACGGCATTATACCAGTCGTACCACTGGACGAAACGGCATTATATCAGTCGTACCACTAGACGAATCAGCATTGCATGAGTCGTACCACTGGACGAAAGGGCACTGGACTAATAGCAGTATTAGATGAATCGGCATGTTACCAGCAGTGCCACTTGATAAAACGGCATTATACGTCATACCACTGGACGAATCAGCATTGCACGAGTCGTACAACTGGACGAAATGGTACTTGACCAGTTGTACCATTGTAGGAATTAAAACTGTACCAGTCCTACCACTAGACGAAACGGTATTGGACCAGCAGTACCATTGGACGAATCTGCATTGGACCAGTCGTACCACTAGACGAAACGGCATTGGACCAGTCGTACCATTGGACGAATCGGCATGTTTCCAGAAGTACCACTGGACGAATCAGCATTACACCAGTAGTACCATTGGACGAGTCGTACCACTAGACGAAACGGCACTGGACCAATCGTACCACTGGACGAAACAGTATTGGACCAATCAATCGTACCTTTTGGACGAACTGGCATTGGACCTGTAGTCTTTGAAGTTTCGACGTATATGTGTTCCGTTTATTTCGCCGGAAAAAAGAAAAAGAGGGTGGGGGAGGGGCGAAAGGAAACTATGAACGTCCGTTTTCTGAAGAAAGTTAATATTTCTTACCCGAGGTTGCTTGTGGTGGTGGCGGTTCTTCGAGCACAGCGTGCCCACTATTCCTGAGGATCCTATTAATGGAAGAAACACTGGGAATGGATTGTTCGTCGCATATTCTTTGGCTTCTTAGGAGATCGCGGATCTCCCAAGCAAATATGGAAGGATTCTCTTGCTTGTACCGAAGGATCTTTCGAACAACGTGCGGCGTTGCAACTTGCTGTAAATAAAAAAATGAAAACAAATTAGTGTACAGGAAAAGCAAATGAATTTAAAGCGAAAGAACGCTTTCAAAAATTTGCCATCAAGAAGAAACTTATACAAATTGGTTAAACTAATTTCAAACAAAACATCAGACTCGTAGGTAATTTAAAGCGTAGTTAATCTGCAGAGTCAGTGATCATTTTGTGAGGAACTATGACGCAACGACAAAAATAATAAAATGGAAATAATAAAGATTCAGTGCCTCCCCGGTGACCGAGTGGTCTGAGGCGTCGTCTTCTGGCCACAGTCCCGGATGAGGCATAAGTGCTATGTTTGTCTGGTTGCTTGGTTCTGTCCTTTTCCTGGAAGAAGCAACCCCAAATTAGGGACGGAAGGAGACAAAGTGCTATGTTTGTCTCATTCTGTCCCTTTCCTGGAGCTAGCAACCCTAAATTAGAGACAGGCGTGGCATAAGTGCTGTTTGTCTCATTGCCTGGTTCTGTCCCTTTCTTGAAACAAGCAAACCCGAATTAGGGACGGGAGTGACATAAGTGCTATGTTTGATTGCTTTGTTTGTCCCTTTCCTGGGACAAGCAATTCCAAATTAGAGACGGGTGAGGCATAGCATAAGTGCTATGCTATTATTGGCATATTTTCACTGTATCCCATTTAACCACATCCTTCAGAAAACTTGAATTTTTTTTTCATTGTCCTGCAGCAGAAATCGAATCCGCACCTCTCGATTTCCGGTCGAGTATGCTAGTCATTACACTTCCCAGAACAAGTTAATTCCAAGTAACTGAACGTAGATATCTGAGAACCTTTAGATTTGCGCTAGTCGAAGCTATTCCTGCCCCATTGTATTTGAATTTCCTTGTCGTAAAACCTTTTTCAGATATCTACGTTCAGTTTCTTGGAATTTCCTTATCGTAAAACCTTTCTCAGACATCTACGTTCAGTTTGTTGGAATTTCCTTATCGTAAAACCTTTCTCAGATATCTACGTTCAGTTTGTTGGAATTTCCTTATCGTAAAACCTTTCTCAGATATCTACGTTCAGTTTGTTGGAATTTCCTTATCGTAAAACCTTTCTCAGATATCTACGTTCAGTTTGTTGGAATTTCCTTATCGTAAAACCTTTCTCAGATATCTACGTTCAGTTTCTTGGAATTTCCTTATCGTAAAACCTTTCTCAGATATCTACGTTCAGTTTCTTGGAATTTCCTTATCGTAAAACCTTTCTCAGATATCAACGTTCAGTTTCTTGGAATTTCCTTATCGTAAAACCTTTTTCAGATATCTACGTTCAGTTTCTTGGAATTTCCTTATCGTAAAACCTTTTTCAGATATCTACGTTCAGTTTCTCGGAATTTCCTTATCGTAAAACCTTTTTCAGATATCTACGTTCAGTTTCTTGGAATTTCCTTATCGTAAAACCTTTTTCAGATATCTACGTTCAGTTTCTTGGAATTTCCTTATCGTAAAACCTTTCTCAGACATCTGCGTTCAGTTTCTTGGAATTTCCTTATCGTAAAACCTTTCTCAGACATCTACGTTCAGTTTGTTGGAATTTCCTTATCGCAAAACCTTTCTCAGACATCTACGTTCAGTTTCTTGGAATTTCCTTATCGTAAAACCTTTCTCAGATATCTACGTTCAGTTTCTTGGAATTTCCTTATCGTAAAACCTTTTTCAGTTATCTACGTTCAGTTTCTTGGAATTTCCTTATCGTAAAACCTTTTTCAGATATCTACGTTCAGTTTCTTGGAATTTCCTTATCGTAAAACCTTTTTCAGATATCAACGTTCAGTTTCTTGGAATTTCCTTATCGTAAAACCTTTTTCAGATATCTAAGTTCAGTTTCTTGGAATTTCCTTATCGTAAAACCTTTCTCAGATATCTACGTTCAGTTTCTTGGAATTTCCTTATCGTAAAACCTTTCTCAAATACCTACGTTCAGTTTCTTGGAATTTCGTTATCGTAAAACCTTTTTCAGTTATCTACGTTCAGTTTCTTGGAATTTCCTTATCGTAAAACCTTTTTCAGATATCTACGTTCAGTTTCTTGGAATTTCCTTATCGTAAAACCTTTTTCAGATATCAACGTTCAGTTTCTTGGAATTTCCTTATCGTAAAACCTTTCTCAGATATCTACGTCCAGTTTCTTGGAATTTCCTTATCGTAAAACCTTTCTCAGATATCTGCGTTCAGTTTCTTAGAATTTCCTTATCGTAAAACCTTTTTCAGATATCTACGTTCAGTTTCTTGGAATTTCCTTATCGTAAAACCTTTCTCAGATATCTACGTTCAGTTTCTTGGGATTTACTTATCGTAAAACCTTTTTCAGATATTTACGTTCAGTTTCTTGGAATTTTCTTATTGTAAAAGCTTTTTCAGATATCTACGTTCAGTTTCTTGGAATTTCCTTATCGTAAAACCTTTTTCAGATATCTACGTTCAGTTTGTTGGAATTTCCTTATCGTAAAACCTTTCTCAGATATCTACGTTCAGTTTGTTGGAATTTCCTTATCGTAAAACCTTTTTCAGATATCTACGTTCAGTTTCTTGGAATTTCCTTATCGTAAAACCTTTCTCAGATATCTACGTTCAGTTTCTTGGAATTTCCTTATCGTAAAACCTTTTTCAGATATCTACGTTCAGTTTCTTGGAATTTCCTTACCGTATAAAACCTTTCTCAGATATCTACGTTCAGTTTCTTGGAATTTCCTTATCGTAAAACCTCGACAGGAAATCGAGAGGTGCAGGTTCAAATCCCGCTCTAGGACGATGAAAATTTTCAAGTTTTTTGAAGGAAGTGGTTACATGGACATACAGTGAAAATTTGCGAATAATAGCATTACAATGCCTACTATGTATTTATGAAGAATTATTTCTTCGGGGAAATTACTTTACCAATTGTATATAAATGCTATGTTTGTCTGATTGCCTGGTTCTGTCCCTTTTCTGGAACGAGCAATCCCAAATTAGGGACGGGTGACTAATTATACACTGTAAAAAATAGCAAGTCTGAATTCACGGAAAATTCTTGAAAATAACGTGCAGCAAAGTGTTGCCGGTATAGCTGTAGGTCTTTTAACGAATTTTCCGTACAATGACCTTCAGTTCTGTTTAAGAAAAGGTGAAATGTATTGCGAAAGGATAAATATGATCGTTGTGTGACCTTGATGATGCTGGAATGTGAGCTCAGTGTTAATAAGAAGGATGACAAATATATCGTTGTGTGACCTTGAGGATGCTGGAATGTGAGATCGGTATTAATAAGGAGAAAGGATAAAAAGTGATCGTTGTGTGACCTAGAGAATGCTGGAAGGTGAGCTCGGTGTTAATAAGGAGAAAGGATAAAACACTGATCGTTGTGTGACCTTGAGGATGCTGGAATGTGAGCTCTGTGTTAATAAGGAGAAAGGATAAAAACTGATCGTTGTGTGACCTAGAGGATGCTGGAAGGTGAGCTCGGTGTTAATAAGGAGAAAGGATAAAAACTGATCGTTGTGTGACCTTGAGGATGCTGGAAGGTGAGCTCGGTGTTAATAAGAAGGATAAAAAATATATCGTTGTGTGACCTTGAGGATGCTGGAATGTGAGCTCGGTATCAATAAGGAGAAAGGATAAAAAGTGATCGTTGTGTGACCTTGAGGATGTTGGAAGGTGAGCTCGGTGTTAATAAGGAGAAAGGATAAAAAGTGATCGTTGTGTGACCTTGAGGATGCTGGAATGTGAGCTCGGTATTAATAAGGAGAAAGGATAAAAAGTGATCGTTGTGTGACCTTGAGGATGCTGGAAGGTGAGCTCGGTGTTAATAAGGAGAAAGGATAAAAAACTGATCGTTGTGTGACCTTGAGGATGCTGGAAGGTGAGCTCGGTGTTAATAAGGAGAAAGTATAAAAAGTGATCGTTGTGTGACCTTGAATATGCTGGAATGTGAGCTCGGTGTTAATAAGGGGACGAATCGTCAAGTTTAAGTGCAACATTTGGAGGAGAAACAAGTTAGTAAACTCATGCAATGCATTGATTATGATACGCTTTCCAACATACCAGAAATCATTACTCAAGTTGTTACTCAAGTTATGAGGATAATGGGATAATGGCTGTGCAATAAATCTCGCTCCTGTGCCCTGACCTTTGACCCCATTTCGATGATATTCAACAAAATTGGTTCAGTATTCCTCCGGAACGACATACTAAAGTTTTGTTGCAATGGAAGCATTTTCAGTCAAGTTATGAGGATAATGGCTGTGGAATAAATCTCACTCATGTGCCCTGACCTTTGAACCCATTTCGATGATATTCAACTGAACCAGTTCAGTACATCCCCAGAATAACATTATAAAGTTTTATCGCAATCGAAGCTTTTTTACGCAAGTTATGACGCATAAGAGCGATGGAATGGATCCCACTCCTATGTCCTGTCCTTTGACCCCATTTAGCCTTCTTTCAATTGGGTTTGTTCCCAGGTTGTGCCCTACCACATACTAAAATTTCATCGAAATCGAACCATTTTTACGCGAGTTAATGTGCGGACAGACGGACAAAGCTGGAGCATATACGCTTCTTCAACCTACGGTTGGAAAGCGTAAAAGAAAGGGTTTGTCCTCGTTTTGTTCCGCATGCTTTGTCCGACGATCAGAAACATGCACGAGTGGAGTACGCAAAAGACATGCTGGAGATTGCAGAAATGGTGCAATATTTCCTCCAAAGCACTGTGACAGGTGATGAGACATGGACTTTTTTCGCTATGTTTCTGAAACAAAGGGTCAGAGTGCTCAGTGAAAGTCGCCACAGTCCCCCAAAGAAAAGAAGATCACGTTACAGAAGTCTAAATTCAAGACAATGCTTGTGTGCTTTTACAACAGCGGGGGAATTTTGCACCAGGAGTTCGTTCCTGAAGGTACAATTGCCACTTGCAATGCTTACACATCCGTTTTGGAATGATTGTGGGACAGGACTGTTCGTGTCAGGCCTGCCTACAAAAACGGGAAACGGTTCCTTCTTCACGATAACGCACCCGTACACAGAGCAGTCGGTGTACAGCAATTTCTGGCATGAAAACAAGTGTTGAACATAACCATACTCCCTATTCTCCAGATTTGTCACCGTGTGACTACTTTCTATTCCCTAAATCAGAGATTCCTTTAAAAGGAAAAGTTTTTCAAGATTTTAAAGATATACAAAAAACGGTGGCATCATCTTTTCACTCTATGCCAAAAGATGACCTCTGCACGCCCTTCCTTTCGTTGGCTGATCGGATGACCTCTGCAAGTCCTTCCTTTCGCTGGCTGATCGTGCCATTTCTTGTATTAACTCAGGAGGAATGTACTTCGAATAAATATGAAGACATACAAAGAACTGTGACATCAGCTCTTCACTCCATACCAAAAGATGACCTCTGCAAGTCCTCCCTTTCGCTGGCTGATCGTGCCACTTCTTGTATTAACACAGGAGGAATGTACTTCGAATAAATATGAAGACATACAAAGAACTGTAACACCAGCTCTTCACTCCATACCAAAAGATGACCTCTGCAAATCTTTCCTTTCGTCGGCTGATCGTGCCACTTCTTGTATTAACACAGGAGGAATGTACTTCGAATAAATATGAAGACATACAAAGAACTGTGACATCAGCTCTTCACTCCATACCAAAAGATGACCTCTGCAAGTCCTTCCTTTCGCTGGCTGGTCGTGCCACTTCTTGTATTAACACAGGAGGAATGCACTTCGAATAAATATGAAGACATACAAAGAACTGGGCCATCAGCTCTTCACTCCATACCAAAAGATGACATCTGCAAGTCCTTCCTTTCATTGGCAGAGTGTGCCATTTCTTGTACACTGCCGGACAATTGCTAAGGACGGATGACATTAGCAACGATAGCAACCATAAAATGGAAGGCAGGAAAATGTGGAAATTAGCGTAAGTGCGGGATACAGTAAGACGTGTTGTGCGTATGCAAATTTTGGATTGCCGAACTTGTTCGTGACGTCATAGCGCTGATAAGAGATATAAAGGATTTGACGCGTATTGACCGTTGTTGTTCAAACGCAAAGTTGGATGGCAAAGAATCAATTGACGAACTTGCAATTTTCAGTATGTCTTCCCGACATCACCTAGATGATTTTACGCGTGGCCGTATTATTGGCAAGATTGAAGAAGGGCGAAAAATAACAGATGTTGTCAGGGAGTTCGACGTCAGCCACAGTGTTATTTCAAGGCTTTGGAAATCATTTCAAACAAATGGAGAGTGTAGCAAACGTCACGGGGGAGGTCGTGTTCGCAGTACGACACCTGCAGAAGATCGGTACATAGCGCTATCAACAAAAGGACACCGGCGCAGCACAGCTAGTGAGGTAGCAAATCAGTTTATGGCTGCTACTGGCAAGCGGATCTCCCGAAAAACTGTCGCCAGACGTTTGCATGAAGGAGGACTATACGCCCGCCGTCCTGTTGTGTGCAACCCATTGTCCAGACGTCACTGTACCGCCCGTTTGAAATGGTGCCATCCACATCGCAATTGGACTGATAACGACTGGTCTGCTGTCCTCTTCTCAGATGAGAGTAGATACAGTCTATCGTCTGATTGTCGACGACAATTGATCTGGCGTGATAGTGGTACTGCATATTGTCCAGCAAACATAGAGGAAAGGGACCGATATCCGACATGTAGTGTCATGGTATGGGCTGGCATCATGATCAATGGCCGTACGTCCCTCTATGTGCTTCCAACTGGGACTATGACTGGCCAACGATGCATTAATTATGTTCTGCTACCTCAAGTTCGCATGTTCCGTGGTGCTGTCGATGATAGATTCATTTTCATGGACGACAACGCAACATGTCATCAAACAGTCGCTGTCCAGGAGTGTCTTGAGAGCGAGGATATTCAACGCCTCGTATGGCCAGCACGTTCCCCAGATCTGAATCCCATTGAAAATGTGTGGGATGCTTTGGGGTGGAGTCTTGCTGGTCGCCAATGCCCTTCCAATAAACATGAACACCCTCATCCGTGCACTGACAGAGGAATGGGATAAATTTCCCTAACAGCTGCTTGATAATGTTGTGCAAAGCATGACACGACGTGTGGAATCTTGCATCGCCCTCCATGGTGGCCATATTCCGTATTGACATCTTACGCCGGAACGCCTGCGGACGGTAATAGCATTTTTTTCACGTTTACGTATTCTGCACAAAATGGCCTGTTTGTCCCTTGAGCACGTTCCAAAGCCTTCTGGATTTCAGAGCACAATAAATTGTCTTTCTTGTAATATCCTGGCATTCTGACATTATTTTATTTCACTTGGCATCCAACCACACTTACTTTTTTATGCGCTATATAGCCGTTTATGATCCGTCCTTAGCAATTGTCCAGCAGTATATTAATGCAGGAGGTATGTATTTCGAATAAATATGAAGACATACAAAAAGCTGTGACATCAGCTCTTCACTCCATAGCAAAAGATGACCTGTGAAAGTCCTTCCTTTCGTTAGCTGATCGTGCCACTTCTTGTATTAACACAGGAGGAATGTACTTCGAATAAATATGAAGACATACAAAGAACTGTAACACCAGCTCTTCACACCATACCAAAAGATGACCTCTGCAAGTCCTCCTTTCGCTGGCTGATCGTGCCACTTCTTGTATTAACACAGGAGGAATGTACTTCGAATAAATATGAAGACATACAAAGAACTGGGCCATCAGCACTTCACTCCATACCCAAAGATGACCTCCGCAAGTCCATCCTTCGATTTGTTGATCGTGCCACTTCTTGTATTAACATAGGAGGAATGTACTTCGAATAAATATGAAGACATACAAAGAACTGGGAGATCAGCACTTCACTCCATACCCAAAGATGACCTCTGCAAGTCCTTCCTTTCGTTGGCTGATCGTGCCACTTCTTGTATTAACACAGGAGGAATGTACTTCGAATAAATATGAAGACATACAAAGAACTGTAACATCAGCTCTTCACACCATACCAAAAGATGACCTCTGCAAGTCCTTCCTTTCGTTGGCTGATCGTGCCATTTCTTGTATTAACACAGGAGGAATGTACTTCGAATAAATATGAAGACATACAAAGAACTGTGGCATCAGCTCTTCACTCCATACCAAAAGATGACCTCTGCAAATCTTTCCTTTCGTTCGGCTGATCGTGCCACTTCTTGTATTAACACAGGAGGAATGTACTTCGAATAAATATGAAGACATACAAAGAACTGTAACACCAGCTCTTCACACCATACCAAAAGATGACCTCTGCAAGTCCTTCCTTTCGTTGGCTGATCGTGCCACTTCTTGTATTAACACAGGAGGAATGTACTTCGAATAAATATGAAGACATACAAAGAACTGTAACATCAGCTCTTCACACCATACCAAAAGATGACCTCTGCAAGTCCTTCCTTTCGTTGGCTGATCGTGCCACTTCTTGTATTAACACAGGAGGAATGTACTTCGAATAAATATGAAGACATACAAAGAACTGTAACACCAGCTCTTCACACCATACCAAAAGATGACCTCTGCAAGTCCTTCCTTTCGTTGGCTGATCGTGCCACTTCTTGTATTAACACAGGAGGAATGTACTTTGAATAAATATGAAGACCTACAAAAAACTGTGACATCAGCTCTTCACTCCATACCAAAAGATGACCTCTGCAAATCTTTCCTTTCGTCGGCTGATCGTGCCACTTCTTGTATTAACGCAGGAGGAATGTACTTCGAATAAATATGAAGACATACAAAGAACTGGGACATCAGCTCTTCACTCCATACCAAAAGATGACCTCTGCAAGTCCTTCCTTTCGTTGGTTGTTTGTGCCACTTCTTGCGGTAATGCAGGAGGAATGTACTTCGAATAAAATATATTCACCTAAGTTTTCCTGTTTTTTCATTTTCTTTTAATTCAGTCGCGTTACTTAATTGTTGTAGTGTGTAGATTCTCAACCGAATCTAATGCGGCTATTCTCTTGTTGCACGTCATCAAGCTCAAAACACACTTATCTTAACGATTATACCAAAATGGCGTAAACAAATGAATTCTAATTGGGAACAAGCATATTAATCCTTACAGATTTTGAAGATGACAATCCGATTTTTGATGTAAATGTAACAAGGATAGAAAGTTAGATAAAATCCGAAAACTTGAAAATTTCATCATCCTTGAGGGGGACTTGAACCCGCGTCTCCCAGACAGCGCCCGGGTATGCTAACCACCACACCACCCAGAATGACCAAGTCTCAACATCAAACAGAAGTCATCGCTCTTTCAACGTTTGTAAGTGAGTGACGGAAAAATTATCATTGGCCGCCACCGGAATCGAACCCGGGGTCTTCCAGTTGCGCGTCAGACATGCTACCACTGCACCACTGCGGCCTCGAATTCTCCAGACTCACATACGACTTACTGCCAAACTAGTAAGTCGTATGTGAGTCTGGTGAATTCGTATTTGGTTTGGCAGTAAGTCGTATGTGAGTCTGGTGAATTCGAGGCCGCAGTGGTGAAGTGGTAGCATGTCCAGCGTAACTGGAAGACCCTGGGTTCGATTCCCGGTGGCGGCCGATGATAATTTTGCCGTGACTCACTTATAAACGTGGAAAGAGCGATGACTTCTGTTTGATGTTCCTAATCCACATCAATTGTTTGTATTAATAACCAAGTCTCAAGTTTCCGATTAATTTGAATATTAAATTAATCCAAAACTTGAGATTTTATTGTTCTGAGTGGTGCAGTGGATAGCATACCCGGGCGCTATCTGGGAGACGCGGATTCGAGTCCCGCTCCAGGATGATGAAATTTTCAAGTTTTTGGATATTATCTGACTTACCATCCTTGTCACATTTACACCAAAAATCGGATGTCATCTTAGGAATTTGTATTATATGGTGTAATCCCTTATTTCTTTCATGATATTAATCCTTATTTACAAAGAATATATTTGAGCCGGGGTTGAAGAATCTTACAGTGGTGATCGCAGTTCTGGTGTTAAAAATACGTAGTTGTAAAAATTTTGAAGATGACAATCCGTTTTTTGGTGTAAATGTAGCAAGGATGGAAAGTCAGATAAAATCCGAAAACTTGAAAAATTTCATCGTCCTGGAGTGGGACTCGAAACCGCGTCTCCCAGAAAGCGCCCGGGTATGCTAACCACTACACCCCCAGAACGATCAAGTCTCAAGTTTCTGATGAATTTGAATAAAGTCATCACAGGATTCGCTAATCGAAGCAACCGGCATTTATGTTTAGCGAATCTGGAATTTAAGAATCCCATCCCGTGATTGCCCGGAGAAGCAGATAAATCATGAAAGAAATACGGGATTACACCATATAATACAAATTTTGAAGATGACAATCCGTTTTTTGGTGTAAATGGAAAAAGGATGGAAAGTCAGATAAAATCCAAAAACTTGAAAATTTCATCGTCCTGGAGCGGGACTCGAAACCATGTCTCCCAGATAGGGCTATGATTGTTATGTTCAAAATTTGTATTATATGGTGTAATCCCGTATTTCTTTCATGATACGTAGTTCTATTCAGTAATGTTCTAGAGACAAAGTTTTTGAAAATTAAAAATGGAGAATTATGCGTTTGTTACGAATTACGGCATTCACAGTGTCCCATTTTGCACAAAAAATCAGAACCGGATTTACCGGGTAGAGGGCTGATCCAGGTTCCCAACTGAACCAGAGGATAAATAGGGACAAGGCCGGCTCTTTCCTAGGCGATAGAGGGGTTCATCCCCATCTGAAATTTAAAAGCCAAAACACATTTTTTTTTTTTCCCTTTTGAATAGTGGTGTACAGAAAAATATCATGCGCATCATGCGTTGATGCCTGCACGGGCCTATTCTTCCGAAAACGGAAGCCATAATGCAAAGTTTAAACTACATTGGCCCACATTATTGGAACTTATTACCCATGGAGCTGACTTCCTTAAATAACTTTAACCTTTTTTTTAAAAAATTTAAAAACTTTATAATGAATTGCAGCACCTCTACTTGGTGATCACAGTGAATGGGAACTGTGTTTCATATGATGACTTTTGTATCGAGATATGATCTACTTTTTTTTTTTTTCTTTGTTGTTTGATTCTCCTAATGATACCTTTATTGTTTGTAATTTAAAACTACGGCCGTCATTGTAAAACTGATCTAGGGAAGCATGGGACCTTATCAGGCCTGGCCTTTCCCCCTGCTTCCTGGCTGGGCATCGTTTCAACTGCTTTATCTGTAGTACTGTTCTTTTGTTTTTCGCTCAGCAAAATAAAATGAATTGAAAAAAATTGAATTGAAATTGAATCACATCTATCTCTTCGCACTCAACACAAGAGGCCGAAGTGCGATTTATTTCTCCATGTGACAACTTTAGCGTTTAAAAGGGATGCGGCGTCTACCAGTGATTTTAAAGCAGCTGGGTGCATTTGTGAAGCATGAACACAATCCTGATTTTAAACCTTAATTTTTGCAATGGGCGAATTTGATTTTTAACTAGAAAACAGGTTTAGTGCAAGGAATTTTTGAACAAAAATTGGAAATAAAACATTTAGAACCACACTGATCTCAGGATTTTGTTCTTGCCAAGAATAAAGGCTCATTGGACAAACCTAAAGGCAACTTCGCGTTATTACTATTATTAAAAACAACTTAAAGGACCCGTAATTATTATTAAATCAATTTATACGACATTTAATTATTATTATTATTATTTTATTTTATTTTCTTATCTACAGCAATGGTCCACTTGTAAGTAAGGACATAAAATCAAGTAAAGACACTCACTCATAATTTAAAAATCGAGCCTTAGATGTTGCAGACCTAAATAAAATAAATCGAATTTTCTGCGTGTAGGCTATATAAACGCATGCACGTGTAGATGGGCTTACAATAAAAAATAGAGATAAGGGAGAGAAATGCAAGCGTAGTGCTTAAGTTGCTGTTGTTTAAAGTGGAGGGGACGATGGGTTCGGCGAGGCCGTCTAGAAAGTACAACGCCATGACAATAGAGAGATGAGTTCTCTCTTTTAGTGATGTCATGTCACTCTCATGTTACACTGCCTGATATGCAGGTGTCATGTTTGACGTCATACACGACAGCGTTAGAAACCAATCGGAAGCCTTGGTTACTGCGTGACGTCACTAAAAGAGGAAACTCATCTCTCTAATGTCATGTGTGACATACTTAAGAGGTGACATACGTGTCAAAATGGCAAGTAGCGGTGATAAGTCTTTGTCGGTGTAGGTTAATTGGGAAAACATTCGACTCCGGAGCAGAAGGATGTGGATTTCGAGTACCGCTACCGGGATTTATGCGACGTACTAGAGAGGTGACGCACATGTCGAGAGGGCAAGTTGCAGTGATAAGCCCTTGTCGATGTGGCTTAATTGGGAAAGCATTCTGCTGCTGAGCAGAAGGATGCGGTTTCGAGCACCGCCACAGGCAAATTTCGGTTTTCACACACGGCCTTGTATTTTTTTAGGCGGCCTGTGTTCTACAATGAAAAAATATTCAGTCTTAGCAATGCGTCTTAGTTTTCACCCATGCCTGCTTGGACATTTAGCCAAGGGCCCACGCCTCTGACTACTTGGCACCTAGGAGACAGGCCACAAGCGAGTTCAGTAAAATGAATAAGTGAACGACTCAATAATATTTATTCGTACTTTTGGCTTGCTTCCTCCGATTGATCCAGGCTTGATTGATCCCGTTTCGTAGAACCGTGTCAGAATCTTCGAGACACATCCGTGAGAGACGAGAAGCTGACGAGATATATCGCAGGGCCGGACTCCCATGAGGGCGAGTTCCACTATGCGGCGACGGACGTAGTCCGGCAGAGGGCGGCCATTTACAAACACTCCTCCTAGCTGGTTTACTCCAGCTTGTCCTGAAAAACGAAATGGCATTAAAAAAACAAAAAACATTTAATAACATAAAAACAAGTAAACTTTTCAAAATCATTAGCACTGCACTGCTCCAGGGGTATTTGTACAACCATTAGTTTCATGAGAAACCAAACATTTCTTCTTCTTTTTTACGATGTGTGATCAAAAACTCGTTCCATAAGTTCAGAATCGTGCGACACAGCAGAAGCGGTTTGGCGCAGGTTTTTTTTTTTTTTTTTATTATTATTATTATTATTATTGGAAGTTTAACGACTACCGTGAGCAACTCAATGAGCTATAAGCAGTCGCCCGTCCCTAATTTAGGGTCACTGGTTCCAGGGAAGGGAGAGAGCCATTGCCGTAAGACAAACACGACATCCATGACTCACCGGAATTCGAACCCGGACCCCTTTCGGACAAATGATCAGAGGCCATCGCTTAGACCCACTGCGCCACCGGGGCGGGCGGCTTGCGTAAGTTGACCTTTGAACGTACTACGCATATACATGTATACAGATTTAACTAAATTCCTAAATACAAAATTTACTCTTGGTAGCTATAATAACTTTTCTCTTAAGGGGTCCAAAGTAGAGGTCTGCATGGGCCTTATTTAGTGAGCCCGGCCCGACTCGAGCCCGTGCGTTTAAGGCCCGGCCCGTTTCAAATATTGGACACTCGGCCACAGGCTCGGCACGTGATGTACCAATTTTGTGCTGCGTTGTGTTTCTATTGAATTTTATTAAATTGTTAAAATTAAATAATGAAATGAGGTATTATTGAAAATATTTAGTTGAATGCAAGGCTAAAAATATTAACTAAACTTTGGCAATTATCGAAGAATGTAACCTTTAAAGGGAGAGAAAAAATAGACTATGCGCGTTCAAAATGTCCCTCTCTCTGAACTAGGAAGTAGTAACACTACAAAAGTCAATCCCTATACTGATTGGGAATAGAAGAAGCAATCGATGTCGTCCCACTCTCTCATACAAACACACACACACCACTGCACACGCTCTCCCCCTCCCCCGTTCCTCGCTCCACGAAACTCAAACACTCGCTCGGGGTCCAATGTTTTTGTTGTCAACAAGCCCTAAAGTAGATTTTACCATCTTAATACCTACAGATGGTAAAAACACTTTCAGTGCCTCTCCTCGCCTCTGTGATCACGCCCTGGGCTATGTCATGGAAGTAAGTACAGCCAGCAAAGCAGTTAAACAACCGAGGAAATCGGGAAACACGACTTTTTTCTTTCTTTACCTACAGATGGTAAAAATATTATGAGTACCTCTCCTCGCCTCTGATTACGCCATGGGTTATGTCATGGAAGTAAGAAAAGCCAGCAAAACGGTTAAACAGACCAGGAAATCGGGAAACACGACTTCATTTTCTTTCTTTTCCTACAGATGGTAAAAACACTATGAGTGCCTCTCCTCGCCTCTGTGATTACGTCATGGGCTATGTCATGGAAGTAAGTAAAGCCAGCTAAACAGTTAAACATACCAGGAAATCGGGAAACACGACTTTTTTTTTTCTTTCTTTACCATGGCCATAAAAACAATGGATCGACTTAGCCCAGCTGTAAGTGTGTGGGAAAAAAGAAAAAAAAACCCGTCCCGTTGCTTTGTTCTCTAAATTAAAAAAAAAAAAAAAAATACCAGACCAGGCCCCGTGCAGACCTCTAGTACACAGACTAACACATCGACATCGTACAGTCACCTGTGCAATAATTTAAGTACCCGATTTCTACGAGAAAACTATGCGACAGCAGCTGTACAAAATGGGGGAGAGAAGAAGACATGTGGCACAACAACCAAAATTCATGCGATTTTTTTTTTTTTTTTATTGGAGGTTTAACGACCACCGTGAGCAACTCAATGGGCTATAAGCAGTCGCCCGTCCCTAATTTAGGGTCACTGGTTCCAGGGAAGGGAGAGAGCCAGTGCCGTAAGACAAACACAACACCCATGCCTCACCGGGGTTCGAACCCGGACCCCTTACGGACGAATGATCAGAGGCCAGCGCCTTAGACCACTGCACCACCGGGGCGGCAGATATGCGATTCACAATATACAGAACTTCAAAATCAGATTCTTTGACAGACTATGGAAATTTAACAATTAATCAAACTTCCAAGTATTTTCACGAATCTCTCCTGTCAACGGAAATTTACCGTCATATGGATACGGGAAATGTGAGAACGGAATTTTCCCGTTAATCTGCAAAAGGAACTGCGGAGATGAATCTGAAAATTCAGAATTTTCCGTTAGCACACGTTAACAAGAAAGATGACACCGAATTTTCGGGTGTAACGAACACGTCTTTTGAATCCGTTCTGACGCAAATTAAATTTATCAAAGCTATTCAAAGTCAATGGAACCGGTCTGGAAAACAATAGTATCTGACAGAAGAAAGTTTTTCAATCGGGTTTTTAATCCCACAGATATTGCTGTAAACGGAATCGTGAACATACGCCCTCTGGTGGCAGACTTGTGCGTTAAGAAAATTTTTAATTTTTGTGAGAAACAGTTCGCAGCGGAAACTCTCTTGAACAAGGAAAGCATTTCCCAAATAGTACTCTTCGAAGCTGAGATATGGACAAATATAAGATGTGCATCTACGCCTCCTGTCGGGAAAACCATGCATTATTTTAGGAAGAAAGTATTCTCAAAAGGTCTTTCAATGTGACTGGTATCGGTGCAAGAAAAAAAACATTTTACTCGAGTTTTCAGGAGCTCAGATTTTAATGCTCAGATATAGAGCAGAAATTAACACTTATGCGCCCTGGTGGCCAAACCATTCTTTACAAAATATTAGAAATTATATGAAAAACATTTTCCAGCAGGAGCTGCGTGCGATACAGAAAGTTTTTTTTCAAATCGGAGTTTTAGAAGTAGAAATAATGCAGAAAACGCAATTTACCTTTGCGCCCCCTAGCGGAGTCTTTGAATTACTTGAAAATTTTCAAATTATATGAAAAATATTTTGCATCGGAAACACTATCCAACAAAGAAGGAATTTTTCAAACCGGGCTCCTAGAAGTACAGATATCTACAAAAATAAGATATGCATCTACGCCCCTTGGCGTAGAAAACATGCATTATCCTAAGAAGAAAATATCCCGAAAAGGTTTATTAACCTGAGTGGCATCGGTCCCCAAAAGAATTTTTTCAATAGATATTTTAAAAGTTCGGATTTTATGGCAAATACATAAGAAGCAAAAATTAACACTTACGCCCCCTGGTGGCAAAAGTATTCTTTACCAAAAATTGGAAATTATAGGCAACAGATTTTCCATCAGGATGTGTATCCGCTGAAGAAAAAAAAAAAAAAAAATTCAAATCGTACCTTTAGAAGAAGAGATATCGGGGAAAACGTAATTTACTTTTACGCCCCCTAGCGGAAAATCTATGCGTATCTTGAAAAAGTAACTATACCTAAAATACTCTTCAACATAAATGGAATTGAAGGATAAAATATTTTTTTCAATCGGATGTTTAGAAGCAAATGTATGGAATAAAAAGCATTTTGAATTCGACATCATCTGCATTTACGCCCTCTAGTGGTGAAATTGTACATTGAAAAAAAAACGAAATAAAGGAGCATCATTTGCATATTTCAAGCTTCCCAATGCAAAAAGAATTTTTCAAATCGGATTAATAGTTGCAGAGATATAGTGTGTACAGACGGACGGACAAACCTATTACATAAGCACGATCTTTTTTTACAAAAGACGTGCTAAAAACGTCAATCTACCGTTGATATCAGGAAACGAATTGCGGAAAGGTTTCTGAAAATTCAGAATTTTCCTGGTGTACGAAAAATCTTTGAAATTCAGGGGATTTTCCGTCATTTCATGGAAACGGTTGCATCAGGGAAATGCTTCGTTAATTCACGGAAGTAATCACGGGAAACGGCTCGTGAGTTTTTTGGGTTTTTTTCGCATTTTCCATCCAAGGTGGAACATAGGAAATTTACATTCACCGAGGTGCCTTGAAACTTTTCCACTTTTCATGGACGTGGAGTTTGCACGTCTGCTCAGCAACGACAATTGTTACTCATGAGGAAACATTTTCCAGCTCAACGAGTAACTTTTCCTACTTTTTGCCCGGCAGCTACAATTACTCAAGAACAGAATTGAGGAAGAGACTTGAGGAGTCTTTCATCCAGCAGTGGATTCAGAATGGTTGATGATGATGATGATCGACCGGGTAACGCTAAGTTGGAATCGTCTTTTGTTTATGACACACTCCAGCCGCTTCTCATGGTATATACACTATCCAGTCACATTATTGTGACCACCTCCTACCGTTGACGTCAACAGCGCGTAGCCAATGAAAGAAAACACGAGTCGTGAGCTGGCTGTGAGGGTATATAAGGTGTGTTGCAGGCAATCTGAAAACATGGGCCGCGCGTGGCCGAGTGGGCAACGTTCGTGACTGCCACGGGAAGGGCCTCAGGTTCGATCCCAGGCAGGTACGAACGCTCGATCCACTAAATACCCGCCGTGCGTCGGATGGGCACGTTAAGCCGTCGGACCCCGGGTAATGGCCCCCGGTAATAAAAAAGGGCGTCTTCCTCCCCCTTTCTACTTCGCTTCCATGTCACTTTCCTATCTGGTGCTCTAGCCCAAATCTCCTAGTTTCCTATTTCTAAGGGTTGTTTAAGACCTGGGGTCAGACACTCCCTTCCTAAAATCCTCTACATATGATCATGATCATGATTTGAAAACATATCCCTTGTTGCTGTCATGGATAAAAGAAGCTATTTATCAGATAGGCAAAAAGGGATGATTATCGGCTTTCGGGCCAAGGGTGGCAGTATTTCTGAAACAGCGCAGTTTGTGAACTGTCCGCGTGCTTCTGTGGTTAAAGTGCATCGTGATTGGAGAAGTGGCACCATTGCGAATAAGCGACGTGGAAACTGCGGTGCACCACGTGCGTGCCATTGATGTGAGAGGTGAACGTTGGTTTCCAAGGTGCACGAGGGCCGATCGACACGCTAGAGTGGAGCAACTCTCTGGCCGAATGAACCAGGGGGCCACCGGAAGTGTGTCTAAAACGACAGTTCAGCGAATCCTGCCGTGCATGGGGCTCCGATGCAGATGGGTGGTCACTTCACCTATTCTAACGAAGGTGCATCGGTAGGAAAGGCTTACGTTTGCTTGGCAGTATCGGAATTGAACCTCCGCTGATTGGCAAAGGATTGCCTTCTCCGATGAGTCACGTTTTCTGCTTCATCGAACGGATGAACGTTGGCGTGTAAGGCGAGAAACATCGGAGAACAAACACTCTTCAACCATTGCTGACAGAACGCAAACTGGTAGGGGTCTGCGTGATGGTCTGGGGAATGTTTTCGTGGCATTCCCTGGGTCCACTCATACCTGTGGAAGGCACTCTAGACCGAATTCGTTATGAATCCATCCTTGCAGACCACCCACGTAGACCCACACATGCTGATTGTCTTCCCTGGGGCTAATGGGATCTTCCAACACGATATTTCATTTGCGGATGATGCCACGGTTCTGATTACGGCCACCATCTATTTGTGTGGAGAAGTGTACCCTTGAAATAGTAAATAATATTAAATATTTGGGAATAATAATCGAGGATAATCTAAAATGGAATATAATATTCAAAATATCGTGAACAAAATTTCTGGGGTATTGGGTTTAATTACGAGAATTTCAAATAATTTAGCAATTAAAACATTGAAAATGTTGTACTACAGTCTGATTTATCCATGTTTGACTTATTGTTTATTAGTATGGGGGCAAACTACTAAGACTAATTTATATAAATTACAATCATTACAAAATAGGATGGTCAGAATTTTAAATAACTTTAGGGGAATTAACTTGAATATGGGGATACGGATAAATTCTTATGGATTTTTATATATTGAGAAATTATGGCAATTTAGATTATTAGGATTCATGTCATCATCATCATCATTGTCAACCATTATCAATCCACTGCTGGACGAAGGTCTCCCCAAGTTTCCTCCACAACGGTCTGTCTTGTGCCAGTCTCCTCCATGTCACCCCTGCATACTTTCGAATTTCATCCACCCATCTCCTATGTGGTCTTCTTCTGGGTCTTTTCCTGTCCCTTGGAATCCAGTCTAAAATTTCGGCTGTCCATCGATGATCTGTCCTTCTGGCAGTATGTCCAGCCCATTGCCATTTCAGGGATTTAACTCTGATCATGATGTCTTCCACTCTTGTCATTTTTCGGATCCACGAGTTCCTCTTCTTATCTCTCCTGGTTACACCAAGCATGCACCTCTCCATGCTGCTTTGAGTTGTCTGCAGCCTTTGTATGTCTCTTTTAGTTAAGGTCCACGTCTCTGCACCATACGTAAGCACTGGAAGGATGCATTGATCAAACACTTTTCTTTTAAGACATAATGGCATATTGCTCTTGAAAATTATGCTGTTTCTTCCAAAAGCTCTCCAGGCAAGTTTTGTACGCCGATTAATTTCTTCATCAATGTGACCCTCACTTGATATCTGCTGTCCAAGATAAACGTACGTGTCTGTTATCTCCAGCTTTTCTCCATCAATCGATAAATCTTCATTTCTTGTAAAAGCATTGAACATCACTTTTGTCTTCTGAAAGTTCATTTTTAATCCCACTTCTTTACATGTATAAAAGGATAAAAGAGAATAGGCATCAACATTTAATTCAACTGAACACTGTAGGTCACAACTATCAAACAAAAGATAGAAATGCTTTTTTGTTACCAATGCCTAACACTTTAACCCAAAAAAGATTTATTGATTACCAGGGATTGATGTTATGGAATAACCTACCTTGTCAATTAACACATATTAATAATTATAATTATTTTCGAAAGCAACTAGAAAAATATTTGCTAACAAATTAAAATATAAAATTCTATCAAACAGAGGTCATCGCTCTTTCCACGTTTATAAGTGAGTCACGGAAAAATTCTCATTGGCCGCCACCGGGAATCGAACCCAGGGTCTTCCAGTTACGCGCCGGATATGCTTCCACAGGAAGCACCTCCAGTTACGCGTAACCGGATATGCTTCCACTGCACAGTGGAAGTATATCCGGCGCATAACTGGAAGACCCTGGGTTTGATTCCCGGTGGTGGCCAATGAGAATTTTTCCGTGGCTCACTTATAAACGTGGAAAGAGCGATGACCTCTGTTTGATGTTCCTGGTCCACGTCAAATGTCTCTATTAATAAAATTCTATGTTAAAATTTATTAATCAGACCACATATGATTAAATTTTATATGTGCAGGACGTTTGACTTGACTACGTACTTTAAGGGAATTGGGTTTCACTCAGGCTATACATATATAGCCTGTAACTCAATTTCCTGTTCTGTGGTTACCCTGTACATAAGCATTCACATTATATATGTTGTTTTTCTTAATACTACATGTTATAAAATTAATTTTGAAATGTAATATAGTAAAATGTAACCCTATAACGAAATAAATGAAATGAAATGCGACCTGTCACACAGCTAGAAATGTGCAAGAGTGGTTGGAAAAGCACGATGAAGACTTCAAAGTAGTTCCTTGGCCCTCTAATTCCCCAAACTTAAACCCAATTGAGCATCTGTGGGACCACCTCGATCGTGTTGCTCGCTCTATGGATCCTCCACCACGCACCCTCCAGCAGCTGTCAGATGCACTGCAGTCAGCAACACCTTCGAGCGCTTTATTGTGTCACTCCCAGCCCGTTTAGCTGCTGTCTGCGCTACACACGTCGGTAACTCTGGATATTAGCTGGTGCTCACAATAATGTGACTCGATCGTGTATAATCACCGCAAGAACCTTTTCCTAGTGACCTCTGAAGCTTTACAAAAAGCATGGAAAAAAAAAAAAAAAACAGAAACGGAATGGATATTAAATGAAAAAATAAAGAAGCCCCAGTGATTACAGTGTTTGCACAGTCCCCTAATTGCACCAAAATAAAAAATAAATATCGCTTTGCTTTTCGAAGGAATGGAATATCACCTGGAGTAAAATCGTAATTCCAGATCCTCACCTGGCCGTGACACGAAGTTAAAAAATAAACAAAAAAGGTGATGTTCTCAACCCCTTCTTACTTCCTTGCAATGAATTAGGACAAATGTTATCTTTCAACCGGCGACGGAAGAAGTTTACTTGATTAACGAGAAGATTTTCCGAAAGCATCGTAGCGTCTGCCGATCGTGTGACGCCGAAGTTAAAGCCGAAACCTCTAATCATAGAGGACGCTGTGCTGTGGTCGCCCTTAAAAAAATGACTGACTAGTTATCAACGCATCTGCAATTACGGTCTCTGCTAAAAAAAAAGAAGAAACTAATGACATCAAATGTGCAAAAGTAGAAAATGCGTGGCTCTTTTTTGCAAGAAGAAATGCGAAAACAGATGACACGAACGAACGGCAGATGCGACATTGACTTCATGAGTTAATGTCAACAAATTACTTTTCCTTTATTAGAACAAAATGGCTAAGCCAGTGACATAACTACAACCCTTCAGCAAAATTATAACCCTCCTTTTCCTTCTTCTTTGACCCTACTCTTTTGTAAAGTTAACATAATTAAAATAAATATATTTTAACTTGCAAACACATTTATTTCATTAAAAGAAATTGTTACATTTTTATACATTCAATGGACAAAACATCAGAGATGCCTAATAGCGTGTTGGTCTAGCGTGAATAACAGCCTGTAAACGCAGAAGCATCGACTCCATCAGATGGCGGAGGGTTTTAGAAAGGAACGCCAGCCAAGCCTGTTGCAGTATTGTTCACAATACAGTCGGAGACGTCGGCCCAGGATCCACGGATTTTATATTCCAATCCACGGCACACCAGAGAGCTTCGACAGGGTTTTAATCTGGGGACTTTGGGAGACGTTGGAAGGTTCCAAACTCAGATTCTTTGGTATCTTTGTTCTTGTTGTTAACTTGTAATTGCTAATAAGTCCGTAGTGGTTGATGATGATAGTAATTAACACGCAATAAGCAAATGATAATAATTGTATGCAAATAATTCCTGCGATCCGTAAATATGTCTAAGAAACTTTTATTTTTATCTTCACTTAATCCCACTGAAAAGGTTGTCCTTTAGCTGTGCTATCGTTTCGTAACTGTCCCGCTTTCGATCATCTCTCGCGCTGTCGTCAAATCCCCTATCCTGACGGTCCGCCTAAACTTCCCAGCCTTGCCTGGGGCAATCACCTCGTCGTACCTTTCGTGACCGCTCGCTCTCCAAGACCAGAGACAACTGTCTTCTCGCCTCCTCCTCCTCCCCTGTCTCCAAAAATGCCCTTAAGCATATCCGAAAGTTCCCCGTGAGAAACAAACACGCCGTCCTCGGTAAATCTCAAGCCTGAAAGTAAAATGTGAGGGGCTATTCCATTTGTCGGCAGCATTGAAATTGAAATCTGTAAAGCATCAAAAGAGGCGCGATGTAGTTGATTTCCATTCAACATACAACGTGCAAATGCTAAGCTCAGACAACTTTTCGTCTTAAATGAATAACCGTGCGTCCGGTGTCTAATGGGGAGCTGACACTGCGAAATTTCTCTCACGCTTTGTGGAAGCAAAGGAAGGGGAGCACGATATGGAAAAAGGTTGCAATATTGAGATTTTATATGAAATCCTAAAACCTAGTATAAAATCTCTGTAACATGAGTGTTCCTCGAGGCATGCCTGGGTGGTTGTGGCCCGGTGGGGCGGGGCATTGTCCTTCTGGGCCGCACGATGCCCATGGAAACATGTAGGTGATCAGCTAGCACACACTTGTAGCGCGCAGCGGTTAAGGACCTCTTAACACACACACACACACACACACTAAGGGACCTAATGTGTCCAATGAGGAGGCTCCCCATACCACCGCAGAGCCACCACCGCCATGCTCAGAGCGGACCTGGAACTACGGTGCCATGGCCTCATGCTGTCGACGCCACACCCACACCCTTCCATCAGCTCTGCACAGCTGAAACAGGATTCATCTGACCACACGACGCGGCGCCACTCAGCACGGGTCCAGTTCTGGTGTTTCCGGGTCCAGGCGAGGAGTAATGTTCGATGACGAGCAGTCAACAATGGCACACGAGTAGGGCGTCGGCTTCCGTAGTCCAGGGTACACTGAGAAAAACGTTTTGTTAATTCAACAAAAAATTTGTTGAACCAACAAAAAAGTTTGTTAAATTAAAAAAAAAAAATTTGATGAAAATTATTGTTCATTCTACAAAATTTATTGTTATCATGACAGAACGTTTTGTTCATTTAACAAAATAATTTTGCCGATTTTGGAGAATTTCTTTGATCCAGCAATATGTATTGTTATCGTGATAAAACGTTTTGTTGCTGCAACCAAACATATTGTTATCGTGAAACAGTAACTTCTTGCTCCAACAAAATTTAGAATTATGTAGCTGGGCCACTTCGTCCCTAAACTTTTTCCCGATGGCAACACTTTGCCGATGCAATAATTTTAGGAGGTGCCCTTCGACCATGGCTGGCCGCCATTTTTTATTTCGGGGGTATGCCACATTTTTTCCCCGCCTTCTTTTTTACGCTTTCCAACCGTAGGTTGAAGAAGCGTATATGCTCCAGCTTTGTCCGTCCTTCCGCACAATAACTCACGTGGTACGGGACCACCTGGGGACGAACCCTATTGAAAATGGGCGAAACAGGGTCAAAGGTCAGGACATAGTTGCGGGATCCATTCCATTGCTCTTATGCGTCATAACTTGCGTAAAAATGGTTCGATTTCGATGGAATTTTAGTATGTGGTAGGGAACCACCTGGGGACGATCCCTATTGAAAATAAATGAAATGTGGTCAAAGGTCAGGACATAGGAGCGAGATCCATTCCATTGCCTTTATGCATCATAACTTGTGTAAAAATGGTTCGATCTCAATGAAATTTTAGTATGTGGTAAGGAACCACCTGGGGACGAACCCTATTGAAAATGGGCGAAATGGGATCAAAGGTCAGGACATAAAAGCGGGATCCATTTCATTGCCTTTATGCGTCATAACATGCGTAAATATGGTTCGATTTTGATGAAATTTTAGTATGTGGTAGGGGACCACTGGGCACGAACCCTATTGAAAATCGGCGAAATGGGGTCAAAGGTCAGGCACGGCATAAGAGCGGGATTTATTCCATTGCCCTTAAGCGTCATAACTTGCGTAAAAATGGTTCGATTTCGATGAAATTTTGGCATGTGGTAGGGAACCACCTGGGCATGAACCCAATTGGAAATGGGGTTAAAGGTCAGGCAGGACATAAGAGCGGGATTTGTTCCGTTGCCCTTATGCGTCATAACTTGCGTAAAAATTGTTCGATTTCGATGAAATTTCAGTATTTGGTAAGGAACCACCTGGGGACGAACCCTATTGAAAATGGGCGAAATAGGGTCAAAGGTCAGGGCATAAAAGTGGAATCCATTCCATTGCCTTTATGCGTCATAACATGCGTAAATATGGTTCGATTTCGATGAAATTTTAGTATGTGGTAGGGAGCCACTGGGGACGAACCCTATTTAAAATGGGCGAAATGGAGTCAAAGGTCAAGGCATAAAAGCAGGATCCATTCCATTCTCTTTATGCGTCATAACATGCGTAAATATGGTTGGATTTCGATGAAATTTTAGTATGTGGTAGGGGCACGACCACTATTGAAAATGGGCGAAATGGGGTCAAAGGTCAGGCAGGACATAAGAGCGGGATTTGGTCCATTGCCCTTATGCGTCATAACTTGGGTAAAAATGGTTCGATTTCGATGAAATTTTAGTATGTGGTAGGGAGCCACTGGGCACGAACCCTATTGATAATGGGCGAAATGGGGTCAAAGGTCAGGCAGGACATAAGAGCAGGATTTGGTCCATTGCCCTTATGCGTCACAACTTGGGTAAAAATAGTTCGATTTCAATGAAATTTTAGTATGTGGTAGGGAGCCACTGGGGACGAACCCTATTCAAAATGGGAGAAATGGGATTAAAGGTCAGGACACTGGAGTGGGATCCATTCCATTGCCCTTGTGCATCATAACTTACCTAAAAATGTTTCGATTGCGACAAAACGTTATCATGTTGTTCCGGAGGTATAGCGAACCGATTCTGTTGAATATCAACGAAATGGGGTCAAAGGTCATTGCACAAAAGCAAGATTTATTCCACAGCCATTATTCTCATAACTTGCGTACAACTGCTTCTATTGCGACAAAACTTTAGTATGTTATTCTTGAGGTGTACTGAACCGGTTCTGTTGAATATCATCGAAATATGGTCAAAGGTCAGGACACAGGAGCGAGATTTATTCCACAGCCATTATCCTCATAACTTGAGTAATAATTTCTGGTATGTTAGAAAGCGTATCATAATCAATGCATTGCATGATTTTACTAACTTGTTTTACTTCCTAGTGCTGTTTAAACGAATCTGGACGTTGTTACGTCACAAGAAATTTTTTTCAGAGCCAGCGAAAATTCACTCACTGAGTGGATTCGAACCTCAGACCTTTCGCATAGGAATTAGGCGTGCTACTCACTCGGCTACACCGCCTGAAGTCTTCTTATCTGCGAATTTAGCATTTGAAGGTTCGTTTATTACTTTCTGGAATGTTCACGGACGATTTGTACTTGACATAACGATGTATTGATACTACATATTTTGGTGCGTGTGTAACATGTTTCTAAATCCGATTTCTTTTTAAATGTTTTCCTTGTTTTTTTTTGACGAAACAAATTATTGACATTTTTGGTTAGACAAAAAAGAATCGTAATATTTTTTTTTTACGTTCTGTAATATATTCCAGGGTACTATCACCATGCAATCTTTGGTTGCCGCACGAATTTTGAAACATACTGTATATGTAACTTATACATGAAATCAAGCTCTATACATAAATTACAACTCTGATCATTACCCCATGGGCAATCTTTTAAATCTGGGTTTAAATTTAATACGTGCCCCTGTGCATCTAATAAGATGCAGATTCTGTCGTATTCATTGTAATTATATGAGACTACAATGTGAGGCCAAATTATCACTAAAATTCTCTGAATCCCACCAATATAACACACAATAAATAAACACTAGCATAAAAATAGATCAGAATTATTAAGATATATATAACGAAGTAAATTTCTCCGTCATTTTTATCCGGAATGAGGGGATCCGGGCTCGAACCCGGATCCCCTCATTCCGGAATAAGTCACTCTACCAATTGAGCTACGCGGACGTTTTATTCTGATTCCCATCTGCCTTTATGTCGAGTGCGTCCTTCTGGCAGGTACGTCACATCTCCTGGTACGTTACATATACAGGGCGTCCGAGAATTATTTGACACATTACAAAATTAAATAAAACAAAACATTAAACAGATAGAAAGAAACTGACTGTACTAACTTACAATGAAACTACACAAGTTAATAAATTTCGATGAGATCCCTTGGTTGCTCGTAGTACGTCCAAGAGATACTTGATTTCATGCCATGTATTGGCAATCATCTGAGGAGTTATGGAATTAATTGCAGCTGTGATACGCTGCTTCAGTTCCTGCAAATTAGTACAAGGCGTCTGATAGACATAATCTTTCACATAACCCCACATGAAATAATCCAATGGAGTTAGGTCTAGAGAGCGAGGTGGCCACGGAATGGGACTACCACGCCCAATCCATTTGTTGGGGAAATGCTCATTTAGGCACTTACGTACACACATTGACCAATGCGGAGGCGCGCCGTCTTGTTTGAAAACGACGTTGTCATATCTTTTGATCTGGGGTATAGCGAAATTTTCTAGCATATCCAAGTAAATGTCACCACTTATGGTTTTTTCGCAGAAGAAGAAAGGGCCAATCACTTCTTTTTTTTTTATAGGGCGCACCACACATTAACTTTTGGGGAATCACGTTCCAGTTCAATAGCAGTATGAGGCGGTTCACTGCCCCATATCCTACAGTTGTGACGATTCACAATACCGATACATGAAATGTGGATTCATCACTGAAAATTACAGTACTGAGAAAGTTTTCGTCGTTTTCCACTCGATTCAGCGTATCCACAGCGAAATCGTATCGCAGAGTGTGATCATTTACATGCATCTTTTGCACTATTTGAATTTTATAAGCATGAAACTTTAATTTCTTGTGCAAGATATCGTGAACTGTCGATTTCGGAATGCACAGTTCTCTGCTTGCTTTACGAACGGATTTCCTGGGGCTTCGTCGGAAACTTTCATAAACTTGGTCAACCTCCACGATGGCTCTTCCACGATGTTCCACATTGCCAGTTTCTTTAAACTGTTTCATCCACCGCTTAATTGAATTCGTTGACGGAGGATTACCACCATACTCTAAACGGTACCGTCTTTTAACTTCAATGACAGACTTTCATTCCGCAAGCCGAAACACACACATCGCCTTCTGCTGTACGGATGACATGAGTACTGATTGCGCATTTCTCATGCATTCCTCGTCAGGCCACACCTAGAGCCATCTATCGGATTTTGGGAATAACAATTCTGCAAAACAAAAATTTAAAAACCGTGTTAGTAATACGTGACATAGAAAAACAGAAAATGCTCAAAGTTTTTTTTTTTTACATAATTTTGTAATGTGTCCAATAATTCTCGGACACCCTGTATTACGAATTCTTACCTCTGAATGCCTCTATTAGAGTTGATAGCTCCCGGTCTTCTAACAATGCACTCACTTCGCAGTCAGCCATATTTCAAAACGAAATCTTAAGCTCAAAACGAGATTCTTCTGTTGCTGTCTGGTAGTGCCCGTATGGAATAGCTTGTAATCACGTGCGCTTTGTCGTAAGGTCGATGCCACCTCCATATAGTTGAATTGACAAAATATAGCCAATGAAAGGATTTTGTGTTGCCAACAAAACAATTCTGATGGAGTTTTGCTAAAGCAACAAAATAAATCGACAAAACAGCTCGACCAAATTATTTTGTTGTTTCAAACAAACTTTTTTTCTCAGTCTATGCAGCGTGAGCCTCGCTCGCTTATGCTGTTTGGGCCTCCGATATTTAACCTGGATGTGATTTGCGCCGGCGTTGTCAAGCGGTTGGTTTGTACGAGCCTGGATAGTCTACGTCCATCACCGGTTATCAACGGAGTGTAGTCGGCCACCGTTTGTTCTGTGGTCGCTGGTACGTCCGTCGACGGTATACCCTTAATACGGGAACCCTAGGGTGCTTACCACTTGGGCGACAGAATGACCCATCTGTATTGCGCCGACAATGCGTCCACGATCAAAATCCCTCAGATCACCACGTTTACCCATGTTCGTCGATTGCGACACAGTGTGGAGTAAATCAGATCAGATCATATGTAGAGGATTTTAGGAAGGGAGTGTCTGACCCCAGGTCTTAAACAACCTTTAGAAATAGGAAGATAGGATATTTGGGCTAGTGTGCAGGATAGGAAAGTGACACGGAAGCGAGGTAGAAAGGGGGAGGAAGACGCCCTTATTTATTACCGGGGGGGCAGTACCCGGGGTCCGACGGCTTAACGTGCCTATTCGACGCACGGCGGATATTTAGTGGTTCGAGCGTTCGTACCTTCCCGGGATTGAACCAGAGGTTTCTCCGTGGCAGTCACGAACGTTGACCACTAGGCCGTCCGCGGCCCTCAAGTGTTGGAAAGATCAGATCAGATCATATCATATGTAGAGGATTTTAGGAAGGGAGTGTCTGACCCCAGGTCTTAAACAACTCTTAGAAATAGGAAGCTAGGAGATTTGGGCTAGAGTGCCCGATGGGAAAGTCACACGGAAGCGAGGTAGAAGACGCCCTTATTTACAACCGAGGGGCCAGTACCAGGGGTCCGACGGCTTAACGTGCCCATCCGACGCACGGCGAGTATTTAGTGGTTCGAATGTTCGTACCTTCCCCGGGATCAAACCTGGGGTTTCTCCGTGGCGGTCACGAGCGTTGACCACTAGGCCACCCGCGGCCCTAATTGTTGGGAAGCCCTGCTCTCCGCCTATTTATCGCCTGCGTTCGGTTTGGGTGTGTTCCACTCTGCGCAAGGGGAGGGGCGGGTGCCCATGTCAGCTGCCCATTACCCCTATTTCTAATGTTCTTTCTATTGAGTATAGACAGAAAGGTCATAGGTATTCAAATAAAAATTCTTTTTTCCCATTTTTTTCATTGGTAACGTTTCTAATTAAATCTTTGGTATTTAACTTATCTGCTTTAGTTACAGTTAGTGGAAGATATTTCCTGAGAGATAGCATTCCGCAAATGTTGTTTGACTATTTTCATCTTGCTGAATGATCTTTAAACCAGCAGTTCCTATAGATCTACAGAAAATTACAGGGGCTTATAAAAATAATGGAAACACTTAGTCTCTGCGGATAACTTTTTATTAACAACCCATAGGCCAAACTCGGGCTCTCAGAATAGAAGCAATTAGAATTTTGAATGCTCTATTGGATGATCTGGTCCTGTAGCGAGATGCGGTATTACAAATAACACATCGCATGAAATTTTGATATTCCTTTCCCTCTCCTCCATTTTGTGCGCCAGCAAGTGAATATTGTGTTACTGCAAGAAACTGCGCTTGAATTGTTGTAGAAGTGATTGTATGGTGTTTATGTATTAGTGTGGGGACCCCTAATGCAGTTGTGTATAGTGCTAAGTGAAAAAGTGACAGGATTTAAACATAAATGGAAGGTACCTAGATCACTTAAGATTTGCTGATGACATAATCATCATTACAACTAGCATTAGTGAAATGCAAAATATGATAAGGAAGTATGGATGGGCAGTCTTAAAAAAGGTCAGACAATAAACACAGCAAAAACTAAATATATGAACAATACAGAAAATATTTTGATAGAAGGAAAAAAATTAAAAGTAGATGGATACTTTTATTTACACTGAGAAAAACGTTTTGTTAATTCAACAAAAATGTTATTGAATTAACAAAAAATTTTGTCGATATACAGTCAACAATTATTTTTTTAATTTGCAAAATTATTGTTGATTTAACAAAATTTATTGTCATCACGACAAAATGTTTTGTTCATTTAACAAAATGATTAGGTCGATTTTGGGGAATTTCTTTGATCCAAAAAACATATTGTTATCGTGACACAATAAGTTTTGTTGCTATAACAATATGTTTTGTTGGATCAAACAAATGCCCCAAAATCGACCTGATCATTTTGTTAAATGAACAAAACATTTTGTCGTGATAACAATAAATTTTGTTAAATCAACAATAATTTTCAACAAAATATTTTTGTAAATTCAACAAAACATTGTGTTGACTGAATATCGACAAAAAATTTTGTTGAATTAACAAAACGTTTTTTTCAGTGTAGGTCAAGTAATCAGTTTTAAAGAAACACAAGAAAGAGAAATCGATAGAAGAATTATCCAAGGTGATAGAGCCTTTTGGATACTTAAAGACTATTTAACCGGCGATCTTCCTTTGTGCTTAAAAAGAAAAATCTTCAGTGCATGTATTAACCCTGTATTTACTTACGGAAGTGAAACATAGAGTATATCAGAGCGACAGTGCAAAAAAAAAAAAAAAAAAAAAAGTGTATCGGTAAGAAAGTTAAAGAGAAGAATGTTGGAAATAACAAGAAGAGACAGCGTTAGAAATGAACTTATAAGAGAAAGAACAGGAATAATGGATATCATAAAAATAATAAAAGAATCAAAGTGGAGATGGGATGGTCATGTTGGAAGACTGAAAGATGAAAGATGGACACGATTAATACTAACAGAATGGCAACTGAGAGATGGAAAAAGACGAAGGGGACGCCAGAGAACAAGATGGAGAGATGACCTTCAGAAATTTAAAGGTGCTAAATGGTGGACTGAGGCTAAGGATTAAGGAAATTGGAAAAGACTGGGATAACCTACAGTGGGTGCCAACAGGCTTAGAAGAAGTGAAAAAGTATAAGAACGCGTGGTGCCGTTACGTCTTCAATACCTTTCCCTTCTTACCTATCTCTCCCATTCTGCCTCTCCCCTTTTTACTTTCAGAGATCGGTCGAAATCAGACTTCCGAATTTGCGCATTTTGGCATTTAAGGAACAAGATTTCACCATTTGGGACTGCCAAGTGAAAATGGATTTAGAGACTAATTCTATCTTCAAAAAACATAGGACGTTAAATCCACTAACTGTGCAGTTTTTCTGTTGCATTTTTTTATTGGAAAAGAATTGTAGGACATTCGGATTTTAAAAAGAAAACAAATTATGATGTATAGGCTATACCGGAACGCGTGACAGCTAGAAAAAAATTTACTGAAACGCCTTTTGGAGGCGTTCCAGCCACACTATACCACTGCCCTTAAGACCAAAGCTGTGAAGAGTGAATTTAGACAAAAGGGAAAAATTATGAAGGGTAATTATAGCCATCAAGAGTAAATTTATACAGAGGGAAAAGCTATGAAGATTAATTATAGCTATCAAGAGTAATTTAGACAAAGGGAAAAGCTATGAATAATTACAGCTATCAAAAGTAAATTTAAACAAAGGGAAAAGCTCTGAAAGGTTAATTACAGCTATCAAGAGTAAATTTAGACAAAGGGAAAAACTATGAAGATTAAGTACAGCTATCAAGAGTAAATTTATGCAGAGGAAAAAATTATGAAGATTAATTATAGTTATCAAGAGTAAATTTAGACAAAGGGAAAAGCTATGAAGATTAATTATAGTTATCGAGAGTAATTTAGACAAAGGGAAAAGCTATGAAGATTAATTATAGTTATCAAGAGTAATTTAGACAAAGGGAAAAGCTATGAATAATTACAGCTATCAAGAGTAAATTTAGACATAGGGAAAAGCTATGAAGATTAATTATAGATATCAAAAGTAAATTTAGACAAAGGGAAAAGCTGTGAAGATGTTATAGCTATTAAGAGTAAATTTAGACAGGGAGAAGCTATGAAGATTAATTATAACTAACAAGAGTAAATTTAGACAAAGGGAAAAGCTATGAAGATTAGTTATAGATATCAAGAGTAAATTTAGACAAAGGGAAAAGCTATGAAAATTAATTATAGCTATCAAGAACAAATTTTATATTTAGGGGTTTTATGAAATAATAATGGTACTATAAAGCAGTATATTTCCCCTTTTCTTAAAGATAATTGAAAGTCATTATCAGTTTAAAAAATCTGGAGTTCCAAAGCCTTTTTTTTGCTTCTAAAAGTCACGATGAAAAACATCCTAATTTGTGATAAGTCCTCCTACAGAAAATATAAAATTATTACAAACTTGTTCAGAAAAATAATAAGCTCCTATAGGAAATAAAATGACTTAATTCACTGGCATTAATAGCGAAAAATATTTCATCAACGCGCGATTTGAGTCACTCTTCATTTCTACTTGACAGTTGTACCTTTATTCCTAAAGGTGCAACTGTCACTGGCAATGATCACATATCCATTTCCAAACGATTGTGCTCGTGTCAGGCCAGAGTACAAAAACGGGCAATGGTTTCTCCTTCACGGTAACGTACCCGCAAACAGGGCAATCAGTGTACAGCAATTTCTGGCACGAAAACAAGCGTGTGTACTCAACCATCTCACCTATTCTCCAGATTTGTTACCGTGTGACTATTTTCTATTCCTTAAAGTAAAGCTGCCTTTGAAAGGAAAAGTTTTTTAAGACATTGAAGACTGACAAAGAACTGTGATATCAGCTCTTCACTCCATACCAAAAGATGACCTGTGAAAATCCTTCCTTTCGTTGGCTGATCGTGCCACTTCTTGTATTAACACAGGAGGAATGTAGTTCGAATAAATATGAAGACACACAAAGAACTGTGGCATCAGCTCTTCACTCTATACCAAAAGATAACTTCTGTAAGTCCTTCCTTTTGTTGGCTGAGTGTGCCACTTTTTGTATTAACGCAGGAGGAATGTACTTGAAGTAAAACATATTCGCGTAAGTTTTTCCGCTTTTCCATTAAGGTATCTGTACACCTTTAAAATGAGATTTTCAATCAAAATATTGATTTCCTAATTTCGTTCTAATATTAAAGCATGTTTTTTCTTTATCTCTCCAAATCCGGTTAAAATTTGTTTCCAGCTTTTTTAGAACATGGGTTACAATTACTTTACTATTACTTGTCAGCAACTTTTTAGAACCGGAAGTACTCTTAAGTTAACCGGAAGTGAGTTTTAATGTTTATTTACATTGCAATTTTATTAAATGTGAATGCTTAAATTTGGTCGTGTATATAAATCAAAAGAGAAAGTAAAATTTCAATTATTTAAAATACTTAAAAAGGATATGGCAACACATGTTTTGTTCAAGCATCTTTGAACAAGGTTGTGATATAGCTGAAAATACCGAAGGAGGTTTTCGTCGCTTTGGTTTTCGTTTGCCTCAAAAATACGAAGTTAGGCATATATGATGCTGTCATGCAATTTGACGATTGCTTTTAAGGTTGTTTAAAAGTACTAGCCAAGTTGAACATTGAAAATCCAATATTTTTCATATTGCAGGGTTATAGACATTTAGATAACATTCGAATCCATGATTGGAAACGGCATGCAACCCCTGTTGCAAACAAACATAGAGAATTTTTGTGAGCCCTCAGGATGAAAAAATTAACTGTTTTGCATAGTGAAAATGGTGAAATTTATAAATCAGGGGCACTTTAACATTTAATTTAGATTTTAAAAGTAAAATTTGTGTTTAAAAGTTATTTTTAGCTTTCTCTCGAAATACTTTTTTTTTTATATTTTGCCTTCATGCAAAACATAATAACCCAAAAAATTATGCTTGAAATGACTTGAAACTTTACAGGAATATATTGCAACAGAATATAAAGGGAATAGACTATTCCCATGATTGTGCATCGATTAGTTTTTTTTATTAATTTTTATGGTATAAATTATGAATTGCTATAAATTTTGAATAATTTTCTTTTCGATTGTACTTTAACTTTTACAGCTTTTTAAATAACTGCGCCATGATAATGGGAGTAGTCTATTCCCTAAAGGATGTCATTATCATCTTAATAAAATTTACAAAATGAAAATATATTTATTTGATTTTGAGTTATCATGTTTTGCGGAAGGGTTAATTTTTTGCTGTTTTTACCTATTTTTCGAGCTAAAAGTGAAGAAACCTTTTTCTTATGTTATTCCATATTTTTAGCCGTTTCATTATAAAATGCTGGAAAAAAAAATTCATTTAATTTGAAAAAATCCTCTTGGAAGGTGTACGAATACCTTAAAAAAAAAAAAAAAAAAAAAATAGTCTCATTACGGAATTGCTTCACTGTGAAAATAAAAATCTTTCGAGTTTCCTTTACTTTACAATAAAGACAATTTCGTTTCTTTCATTTTAAAAGAAACAAATGAAAATCATCCCCGTTTACTTTTTATGATTTTCAGCGAGAGAGAAATTATTTTCTAAAATAGCGTGCAAGCGCGTTATGAACGACATAAAGCCGAGTATGTTCTGTTGGCTGAATTTCCTTTTCGTGTTCCACGAATCCCGAGATAACTAAAATGCTGGAACGTCTTTCTCGCAAGCCAATATACGAACGGCACAGTTTTGCATTTCCGAAGGCTATAATTGTTGGGGGAAACGTCATCCATGTCCAACTACCGAAGATTGAAGGCCATTTTGGCAAGAGCTTTTATTGATTTCCGTTCTTCGCTTTGTGCTTTGACAGATATTCTCGTAATTAAATCTGTTCTAGCGATATTGCTCCACCTTCATTTCTCCACCCCTGTTCCGTGAGATTCTGAAACTCGCAGAAGAAAGCAAAAAGCCCCCGAAACGCCAGCTGCAGGGAAGGAACGCTGTCCAGCCGGACCTGCCGACTTGCGTGCCGGGAGATTTGGCATCTCTCACGAAGTCATAAAACTGACGAAGTCACTTAATAACCAGAGGGCAGGTGTTAAGAAACGCCACGGTTTCTTCCTCTTTTTTATTATTATTATTTTTTTTATTTGGGCAGGCGAGCACTTCGTTCTCGAACTACTACGATATGTCCGGCTGCAGTTATAATAATGCGATCTCAACTGCAAGATGGAATCCTGTTGGTGCTTCCTTATCAAAAGGTTCGTCAATCTTTTCTCCTTTTTAAATATAATTCAATTGCTTGCAATGAGATAACAAACAAGTTGTAGGTATCTATTCTACTGTAAAAAGTAAGTTATGTGAATACATGGAAAATTCCTAACTTGCTTCAAACTTGTAATAGTGTTAATGATGTTAACTTTTAATGTAGTAAGCTAATGGATAATGATATTGATACGATCTCGTGGGTCATTATCCCACCGTTGACCACCAATTGTTACCGCCGCTGGCACCAAAATGTTACAACAGTGGGTCATTATTCCCACCGCTGTCAATCAATTTAACAACCGTACCCGAGCAATTAGTATATTTATTCACTGATCTCCTTCGACGTAGTTCTTGGCGCGAAAACTGTATTATATGGGCATACACTTAAACAATTTGAACCAATCACATGCATACACATAAATAATGTGTTCTATGACTGAGCTGACTGCCTAAACAAATATTTAATTAGCTATAAAAACATAACAATGGCACACCTATGAATAAAATTTAGCTGTCTTCTGAACATAAGTATTGGGTCAACTTGCACCTAAATCAGTTCCCGCGAGATAGTTTTAATGAACTTAAATTCCACAGTTCAGTCTTACTATTTCTCAGTTCAGTTCTTGCAATATATTAGTTCAGTTCCTCAACTAATTGCGTAGCAGATGTAACAATAAAAACAAAATGTTTCTACTTACATGGATGCTGTCAAGAATAAATCCAAATTGTGATTCCGCCAGTAAAGCGATACACACTTCCCTTTTTACATGGAAGATTTCATTGCAGGAGATGTGTCCCCTGGCGCTACCGTACTCATACACACACACACACACACACACACACACACACACACATCCAGGCGTTTGTTGAGGGAGCCTGGCTTCGCCTCGTAACATAAGCACGACTCTTCACTTCCTCCACAGTAGGGGATGAATGGGGATGACGATTCCACGCTGCAGTGGTTGGCATTCGAACCCGACTTCGCTTATCATTGGAATGACCACTGTCCACTCGCAGACTTCTTAATTCCTCTGTAACTTTGTTTTCATTGGGCCAGCCAGTCGTTAATTTCCATTAGGCTCCCAGCCTAGAAATTGCTGCTTTATCACGCGGATTTAGGCATTCCGCTGTCTTTATGGCAAAACTGGCATCTCCAGCTGCCCCGAGTTGCTGTATCTCCGTTTCTTACCAAATGCAGGGAGTTTCGCTGCTTCATTTCCCAATTCATATAGCAGATCCAAGGCTTCCAGCCTTTCATCGGAGAGCGTTCGAACAACTGAACTTTCTTCCTTATTTTCACGCTAAGTGCGAAATCTTATTTTTCTGCACGGACCACACGGAGAGCAATTGTTCTCGAAAATGCCCCAAACAATCGACGAATTTATGATTATTCGCTAAACCTTTTGTCCCCCATCTTCATTCATTTCTACTCGAGTGTCCCTCTTCAAAATGTAACTCCTTCCCGGTTTAGACTGGCCGTCAGCTTCAACCTTCGATTTATGACCTAACAGAGCTATTCTGAGACCACCCAGCCAGAGGGAGAATTCTTCGTCTCTTTTCTTTCCAAACCCCCAGATAAAACTTTCTTTGCTGTTTACATTTTTAAACTCCAATCAAGCCTCGAACATAATTAATACTTAATTAATTTCATACATCCACCACGCCCATTAATTACTAAATGAATGGCGGGGGGGGGTCGTAACACTGTTTTGGAGAGTGTTAGATATTCATGTAGAGGATTTTAGGAAGGGAGTGTCTGACCCCAGGTCTTAAACAACCCTTAGAAGTAGGAAGCTAGGAGATTTGGGCTACAGTGCCTTACAGGAAACTCACACGTAAGCGAGGTAGAGATTTATGTAGAGGATTTTAGGAAAGTTGTGTCTGACTCCAGGTCTTAAACAATCCTTAAACATAGGAAGCTATAAGATTTTGGTTAGAGTGTCCGACAAGACCCAGAAGAAAACCTCATAGGATGGGTGGATGAAATTCGAAAGCATGACACGGAAGAGAATTGTTCAATACAGTGTCAGCGAGTTTTTTACCATAGAGGGTTGTGGAAGAGATTTACGGAGACCTTCATCCAGAGGTGGATTGATATTGTTTATTGATGACAATGATATATGATCAAAGCAAAGATTCTTGTACGGCAATGGAATGGACATGTTGGTAGAAGAACTGACCGCTGTCGGACAGGTGATATATTAGGCTGAATACCGAAGGCCAGGAAAAGAACCAGAAGTAGACAACATTAGTGATGGGAGGATGAAATTTGAAAGCATGCCGGAGTGACACTAAAGAAAATGGTTCAAAACTTGGAGTTTTGGAAAAGATTTGTGGAGACCTTCATCCAGCGGTGGATGTAAAATGGTTGATAATAACAATTAAGATGAAATTTCAAAAACAAGTGATGACAAATTTGAGAGGGAGTTTCTCAATTTCCCCACCCTCCTAGTCTGATTCAATGTCCTTTAAGAACGTTTTTTTTTTATGTGTGTGTGTATGTGTGTGTTTGTGGGATGTAGGTAAAAACACCCCCAGGAAAAAATACCCCCGGAGAAAATACCCCCAAAAATTGAAAAGCGGAAAAAATGCCCCCGGAAAAAATACCCCCGGGAAAAAAATACCCCCAGAACAAATGCCTCACTGTAAACTGCCACACAGGAACACTGATGTGCGGCAGTGTTCCGGTGTGGCAATTTACCAGCAACCCTGCCACACACCTTTCAGCAACTTGGCTACAAAAGTTCAAAAGGGGGGGGGGGCTATAAAGATTGCCGTTTCTGGGCCTACATTGAGAACTGAATTGGGAAACGAATTTCGCGAAAACGTTCCATGTAAGCCAAGCGAGAATTATACTTTAATTTGAAGAAATAAATTCCCGAGGATCCGAGGTACACGGGGGGGGGGCTCTACCCCGAACTTCCGTAATATTATTTTCTGGGCCGTTGGAGTCTGTCAGTGTATCCAGGAAGTTCCCCTTGAAGTGTCCGCGAGGTCCATGAGCTTGGGGGGGGGGTTCCCCCAAAATGTTAAAATACACGCAGAGCTGTAAACATTAGTACCGTGTTTTATATAATGATTCTGTACACGACCACGAATTTTCAAGAGGGTGGGGTACCCCTCCCCCCGTTTCTAAGAGCTATTCAGGGGTAACATCGAGGATACACGGACCGACTCTAGAGGTCCAGAATATAAAATTACGGAAGTTGGGGGTAGAGCCCTCCAAACCAAGCATCTCGTATCCCTCTCACAGGCTTCACCAAATTTCTGGGGGAGGGGGAAGGGCATACATAATTTACCATTAAACACAACATGAAGCATAGAAATTGCTAACAAATCCCTTACCATGAACTTGTCTGCGCTCCTAGAAACTTGCACCCCACCCTCCTGAAAATTCGTGGGCGTGTAGAGAATCATTATGTAAAGCATGCTTCTAATGTTTACAGCTCTACGGCCATTTCAACATTTTGGGGACCCCCCCCCAAGCTCACGGACCTCGCGGGCGCTTCAAGGGGTATGCACTGACAGACTCCAGCGGCCCAGAATATAATATTACGGAAGTTGGGGTTGAGCCTCCCCCCCCCCCAATGCACCTCGTATCCTCGGCAATTTATTTCTTCAAATTAAAGTACAATTCTCGCTTGGCTTACATGGAAAGTTTTCGCGAAATTCGTTTCCCAATTCAGTTATCAATGTAGGCCCAAAAACGGCAATCTTTATAGCCTCCCCCCACCCCCCACCCCTTTTAAGTTTTGTAGCCAAGTTGCTGAAAGATGTGTGGCAGGGATACCGGTAAATTGCCACACACCAGTGTTCCTGTGTGGCAGTTTACAGTGAACCGTTTGTTCTGGGGGTATTTCTTCCGGGGATATTTTTTCCGGGGGCATTTTTTCCGCTTTTCAGTTTTCGGGGGTATTTTCTCCGGGGGTATTTTTACCGTTTACCGTGTTTGTGAGTGTGTAACTATTACTTCAGGAATGACGTCATCTGTGGTTACTGATTTTCAGACTTAGTGGAAGCGTGTGCCCAATAAAATTGCCACGCAGTGAAAATAAGAATATTCTCAACATCTTTTTTTCCTTCACAAGTTTCTTCCACAACTCTCTCTCTCTCTCTCTCTCTCTCTCTCTCTCTCTCTCTCTTCCATGTCACTTCTAATGCTTTCGAATTTCACTCACCCATCTATCTCTCACGTGGTCTTCTCTTGTCCCTTGGAATCCAATCTAGTATTTCAATTCTCCAACGGTAGTCAATTCTTCTAGTAATATGTCCAGCTAATTGCCACTTGATGGTTTTTTTTTAATTATAGAGCTTTGCACCGACGTCATTTTTGACGTCACGGTTACTTCCGGGTGGTTAAGAGAAAGTTCAGCTGCTGAGGTTCCCATAGGATTAACATGGGGAAGCGTAACCCTTTTTCCGTTATGTAAGATTTCCGGCTGAATCGATGTTAAACGAAGGGTAAATGCGATGCAACTAATTGTACCGGATAACTCAAATTAAGGTTTTGCTGCCAGACGAAAAATATACAGAAGTCCAACTTACGTCAACTTTTTATCGGTCCAGCAACATTACACGAAAGCCAAAACACCTCACGGCGACGTACACACAATTTCACATATCTTAGTCAAGAGGTTTAGAAGCAAAACTCAGTAACGATCTAACATTTCCACACACAAAGCAACCTCTGCATCGTATTTTTATCTAACGTTCTTATCACATGCATACGTCACTCTTGTTCCGACCTCAGTGTATTGCCAACATCATTCTCGTTTGAGGGAAAAGACATGACGTTAAGGCTTCAAAATCTGTAAGAGAACGAACTCAAATTTACATAGAACAAGTTAGTAAAATCATACAATGCATTGATTATGATACGCTTTCCAACATACCAGAAATCATTACTCAAGTTATGAAGATAACGGCTGTGGAATAAATCTCGTTCCTGTCCCCTGACCTTTGACACCATTTCGATGATATTCAAAAGAACCGGTTCAGTGTATCTCCGGAACAACATGATAAAATTTTGTCGCAATCGAAGCATTTTTAATCAAGTTATGAGGATAATGGCTGTGGAATATATATCACTCCTGTGCCCTGACCTTTGACCCCATTTCGATGATATTCAACAGAACCGGTTAAGTATACCTCCAAAACAACATACTGAAGTTTTGTCGCAATAGAAGCATTTTTAGTCAAGTTATGAAGATAATGGCAGTGTAATATATGTCGCTCCTGTGCCCTGACCTTTAACCCCATTTCGATGATATTCAACAAAACCGGTTCAGTATACCTCCGGAAAAACATACTAAAGTTTTGTCGCAATCGAAGCATATTTACGTAAGTTATGACGCATGAGGGCAATGGAATGGATCGCGCTCCTATGTCCTGACCTTTAACCCCATTTCACCCATTTTCAATAGGGTTTGTTCCCAGGAGGTCCCCTACCACATACTAAAATTTCATTGAAATCGAACCATTTTTACGCGAGTTATCCTGCGGACAGACAGACGGACGGACGGACAAAGCTGGAGCATGTTCGCTTCTTCAACATACGGTTGGAAAGCGTAAAAAAGAAACTCAAAAGGAAAGTTAAAATAGAATATACGTTACACCAGCCCATTGCCATTTCAGAGATTTTACCTGATCATGATGTCATAATTCTTGTCATTTTCCTGATCCATGAATTCCTCTTACTATCTTTCCTGGCGATACAAAGCATATTATGTAGTGCTGATTTTGTATATACACTATATTGATAAAAGTCACCGGACACCTAGAAGAGAAACACAACATAGCATTTATTGACATACATTAGTACGGTGTCCGTCCACCTTAGACCTTAATGCATGCACTGACCCTTCGAGACATGCTTTCGACAAGGTTTTGGAACACAGCGATAGGTATGCGCTTCCATTCAGTACATAATGATGCCGCTAACTGTCACTTAGTAGTAGGCCTTAGTTCCAAACTTCTTATGCGGCGTTCTGATTCATCCCATAGGTTCTCTATGGGATTAAGATCAGGGCTCTGTGCTGGCCATTCCACACACGATATACGAAATTATCGTCAAACCACGCCGTAACAGTCCTTATACTTTATGGCTCAGTGTATTATCATCCTGGTACCAACAAGGCTCGGTTCCATAGTATTGCCACAGAGTTGGTAGAGCAAAATTGTCCAGAATATCGAGGTAGACGTGCTGGTTAACAGGTTTGTCCACGATAACCAATGGGCAGGGACCATACCACGAAAAGCACCCCCACACGAGTACACTGCCAGCTCCAAACTTGACCGTAGGAACAGTACACTGTGGTAAATAGCATTTCCCCGGCTGCCACCATACCCACACACGGCCATCAGACTGATGGATCGTGTATCTGGATTCATCAGTCCATAGGACCCGTTTCCATTGATCTACGGTCCACGATAAATGTTCTTTACACCATGTTAAACGACGAGTAGCATTCCGAGTGGAGATGAAAGACTTATGAGCAGCCGCACGACCACGGTAACCCATGGAATGAAATTTTGTGCGAATGGTACGTGTACATGCCGAGGTTCCAGCATTTTTACTCACCTGCACACTGAGGTCTTGTGCAGTACTTCGTCGATTAGCGGTAACGACTCTCCTGAGGATTCGACGTCCTCTATCACTGATTTTCTTTGGTCTGTTGGTACGTTTTGCTGCTTCAGGCACGCCATGTGTCTTCCACTTATTCAGTACATCCAAAACAGTTGACTTGGGTATGTTTAAACGCCTCTCGGTTTCTCTTACGGACAACCCACAAATATAACACCCAACAATATTTCCTTTCTCAAAGTCAGTTCTGCGACATTTTACTCAACCTTACAGTGCGATATGATCGCGGTCAGCTTCAAGTTTGTTTTTATACCATTTTCAGCTGCACCGCGCATCTTAACAACGCAGCGGATCCGTTTTTTTGTTTTTGAAGGGGTGTCACGTGACTTTTGTCAGTATAATGTATGTACGTTGTGCACCAACATTCAATGAAAAAATTCAGTTACTCTTTTTACTATGAATTCCGAAAATTTATTGCAATTTTTACTGCCTATACACGAATTACATTTAACAGAAAAACTAGCAATCAGAATTAGTGATATCTTGAAAATCATTGCAGTACCTCTTAGAAAAAAAATGCCGTAGTCAGATTTCCAGCGGAGGTCAAATTCCACCTCTTATCACCCCCTCCCCCTCATATGCCTATGCATAGGGTTCTAAATGATAAAGCGTGTGTGGTCGTTTCATTGAAAACTTTTTGCTCAAGATATTAAAAAAAAATGAAAATTTCTCAATTTGGATTGAAATTTTTTATTAATCTGTAATATTGATGCACGGAGAGAGGAAGTTGGACCGGGATTGTGACTTCGAGTCTCGCCTCGGCAATGTTCGTTTTAATTTTTTATTTTTCTACCTTAATTTTTAGCGCATTTTTTATAGCAGCATCTGCGGGACTAAAAATTCGATTGAAAAACTTCTTTCTTCGGTGAGATACTACTAACTATATGCAAACTCTGTGTGTGTAATTTTTTTCCAAAATAGTGCACAATTTCGCCGCTAGGAGCGCAAATGCTTATTCTGTTTTTCTCAATATCACTGCTTTTTACATGTGCGATTTAAAAAGTTCTTTTAACACCGGATGCCATTTACCTTGTAGAACACTTTAGGTTAGTATATGAGGAATTTTGTTCACAGTTCTGTCAGTAGGTGGTGTTTTTGTACTTCAGTTTTCAGCTGTATCGCCGCTTCTAGAAACGCTATTGAGAATTTCTTCTTTACTGTATATCTTTCGCTACAACAGAGATGTGGAACATTAAATAACGCAAAGCTCCCCTTTAAGTAACGCAAAGATTTCCCGGTAGCTGCGTAAATCGAAACCTTTTTTTTTTTTTTTTTTTTTATCGCTATCTCTGCTTCCGGGAGACGTCTTTAAAAAGGTTTTTTCCCCTTAGCACAGAAAATTTTTCGCCTATTTTCAACTTTTCCGTAATGCAAAATTTTTCCGCTAGAAGACGTAGACTTATATCATGTTTCCTCCTATATTTCTCCTTTTAACTGTTCGACTTGAAAATCTCTTTTTCCCTGATACCTTCCTTGTAGTATGAGAAACTTCTTGTTCGCTATTTGTTAACCTTTGTAACATGCTTTTTAGCCGCTGGCGGAACTAAGTAGATGTTTCTATTCCTGGATGTTTTGTCCATGGGCGGCGGAAGGTAGGGAACGCGGGGGTCAGGACCCCCTCTGGAATCTTATGGTCCCCCTCACTGAAGGGGTCCACACAGGAAACATCTTAAAAATATGTGGTTCACATATAATTTACAGTTTTTTTTTTTAACGATTTCCCGGATACCGTCACCACGCTTCGCAGTTTTTTCTGGAAAACTCTTTATGTACACTTTTGAAAATTGATTTCGCATAAATAATACTGAAAAGTTAATTCAATGCTCTGTTTTTCTCCTTAAAAAGATCGTTAATGAATTCTTTAAATCTCTTTAAAACAATAACCAGGGCGGAGAAGGGGCTCTCTCCTTCTCTCTGTGAGTTCTTTCTCCCCCCCCCCCCCCGAGTCCGAATGCGTCTTACTCGAGATCAGAAAACCCATTAAATACTTACATCTGAAAAATAAATAACTGAACAAATGAACTCGAACTCGAATTAAGCAGTATACTACTTGTTGTGCACAGAGCACACATCTTTCTTGGTGTTTGACATATAGGAGATAAACGATTCTGGATGAATGTGCGTGCGTTTTCGGCCTGTCATACTGCTAGGAAAACTGGCCGTGTTTGAGCAACTGTAATATTAGATATAATATCAAGGGTCAGGAAAAGACCCAGAACAATACCACGCGAAATTTGGAGCAGAGACATTAATGTCTTTGCACCATATGTGGATGAAATACGAAAGACTGCTGGAGTGACATGGAAGAGACAGGTTCAAGACAGAAAGTTGTAGAAGGTACTTGGGGAGACCTTCATCCAGCAGTGGATTGAAAATGGTTGTTGATGATGATGATGATATGTACGAATGTAAACTCATCTACCGACGTTGTTTTATTTCTCTTTTTTTCTCTCTCTCTCTCTCCTTACTTTTTTAAAATTGTTTTCGCTCTGGGCGAAGTTGAACCCCCTGAAAATATTAGGTTCCGCCGCCCATGGTTTTATCGATTGTTGGAACCAGTTGATTGTTTTCCAAACCGGTTCCATTGACTTTGAATAGCTTTCATAAATTTAATTCGTGTCAGAACGGATTCAAAAGACGTGCTTATTACATCCGAAAATTCGGTGCAATCTTTCTTGATTTTTAATCACTACACTTTATAAAATCGCCTCCGCAGCCAGACAAAGGAAACTTACTAAGTTTCCGTACAAGAAATTACTCTTTATAAAATCACCTCCGCAGCCAGACAAAGGAAACTTACTAGTTTCCGTACAAGAAATTACTCTTTATAAAATCACCTCCGCAGCCAGACAAAGGAAACTTACTAAGTTTCCGTACAAGAAATTACTCTTTATAAAATCACCTCCGCAGCCAGACAAAGGAAACTTACTAAGTTTCCGTACAAGAAATTACTCTTTATAAAATCACCTCCGCAGCCAGACAAAGGAAACTTACTAGTTTCCGTACAAGAAATTACTCTTTATAAAATCACCTCCGCAGCCAGACAAAGGAAACTTACTAAGTTTCCGTACAAGAAATTACTCTTTATAAAATCACCTCCGCAGCCAGACAAAGGAAACTTACTAGTTTCCGTACAAGAAATTACTCTTTATAAAATCACCTCCGCAGCCAGACAAAGGAAACTTACTAAGTTTCCGTACAAGAAATTACTCTTTATAAAATCATCTCCGCAGCCAGACAAAGGAAACTTACTAGTTTCCGTACAAGAAATTACTCTCATCGGAGTCTTGCTATAATTATAATGACACTTTTCGTCTATTATTCTCATCAGGTTCATACTATTAGTACATCCAGTGCGCGAACCTGGGCAGCTTCCCCAGTGGCGCAATTGGTTAGCGCACGGTACTTATAAGACAGTATTGTGAGACATGCCGGGGTTGTGAGTTCAAGCCTCACCTGGGGAACGTGCTTTTTATTTATTTAATGTTCTTCATGAAAATCCCCTCCAGCCTAGCAGAATTAACTTCGTACAGTTTTTTTCAGAAGTTACTGTCAATCAGAATCTCGATGTAATGAAAATTAAGGTAGTCAAACCCCAGATAATTAAAATTATTTTTAGATAATTAAGATTGTTAAGAATTTTTATAATTAAGATTATTTTTTTTTATAATTAAGGTAACGTTCCTCAGTGGCGCAGTTGGTTAGCGCACGGTGCTTATAAGACATTACTTGTGAGACATGCTGGGGAACGTGCATTTTATTTATTTAATGTTCTTCATGAAAATCCCCTCCAGCCTAGCAGAATTAACTTCGTACAGTTTTTTTCAGAAGTTACTGTCAATCAGAATCTCGATGTAATGAAAATTAAGGTAGTCAAACCCCAGATAATTAAAATTATTTTTAGATAATTAAGATTGTTAAGAATTTTTATAATTAAGATTATTTTTTTTTTATAATTAAGGTAACGTTCCTCAGTGGCGCAGTTGGTTAGCGCACGGTGCTTATAAGACATTACTTGTGAGACATGCTGGGGAACGTGCATTTTATTTATTTAATGTTCTTCATGAAAATCCCCTCCAGCCTAGCAGAATTAACTTCGTACAGTTTTTTTCAGAAGTTACTGTCAATCAGAATCTCGATGTAATGAAAATTAAGGTAGTCAAACCCCAGATAATTAAAATTATTTTTAGATAATTAAGATTGTTTAAGAATTGTTATAATTAAGATTATTTTTTTTTTTTTTATAATTAAGGTAACGTTCGTCAGTGGCGCAGTTGGTTAGCGCACGGTGCTTATAAGACATTACTTGTGAGACATGCTGGGGAACGTGCATTTTATTTATTTAATGTTCTTCATGAAAATCCCCTCCAGCCTAGCAGAATTAACTTCGTACAGTTTTTTTCAGAAGTTACTGTCAATCAGAATCTCGATGTAATGAAAATTAAGGTAGTCAAACCCCAGATAATTAAAATTATTTTTAGATAATTAAGATTGTTAAGAATTGTTATAATTAAGATTATTTTTTTTTTTTTATAATTAAGGTAACGTTCCTCAGTGGCGCAATTGGTTAGCGCACGGTGCTTATAAGACATTACTTGTGAGACATGCTGGGGAACGTGCATTTTATTTATTTAATGTTCTTCATGAAAATTCCCTCCAGCCTAGCAGAATTAACTTCGTACAGTTTTTTTCAGAAGTTACTGTCAATCAGAATCTCGATGTAATGAGAATTAAGGTAGTCAAACCCCAGATAATTAAAATTATTTTTAGATAATTAAGATTGTTAAGAATTGTTATAATTAAGAATTTTTATAATTAAGATTATTTTTTTTTTTATAATTAAGGTAACGTTCCTCAGTGGCGCAATTGGTTAGCGCACGGTGCTTATAAGACATTACTTGTGAGACATGCTGGGGAACGTGCATTTTATTTATTTAATGTTCTTCATGAAAATCCCCTCCAGCCTAGCAGAATTAACTTCGTACAGTTTTTTTCAGAAGTTACTGTCAATCAAAATCTCGATGTAATGATAATTAAGGTAGTCAAACTCCAGATAATTGAAATTATTTTTAGATAATTAAGAATTGTTATAATTAAGAATTTTTATAATTAAGATTATGTTTTTGAGAGGTAGGGTAACATTCCCCCGTGGCGAATTTATTTAGCGCACGGGGCCAGGTTGTGAGTTCGAGCCTCACCTGTGGAACGTATCTTTTATTTTATTTTTTTCTCCTTATTTACTGAATATTCTTTTTGAAAATCACCCTTTGCCTGCAAAGCTGAACTTATATACTAATCTTCTGAATAAGAAATTACTCTCATCTGAAAATCACTGCAATTATAATGAAGATAACAATTCATTGCGGGTTCGCGCTGTATAGTCACCTACATGTCAGTACTTGCATTGTAAGACATTCCGATGTTTCGAACTTCCACTGCGAGGTTTGCGTTTGATTCGTTTTATTTCCTTAACAACCTTTATGACAATCTTCTCCAGTCTGGCAAAGGAAACTTACATACTAAGTTTCTGAATAAGAAATTACTCTCATCAGAACCTGCATGGATGTAATTAAAATGAAGACAGTCATCTAGTGGCGCAGCCAGAAATTCCTAAAGGGGGGGGGGGGTCATGGGCTTGGTTCATTGGTGAAAGCCCCATATATACATATATATCGTTTTAATTTCATACTAAATCACCCCTCAATAGGGGGGGGTGGGTAGGGACCCCAGGGACCACCCCCTTGGCTACGCCTATGCAGTCATCTAACTGCGCTGAATCTGCTGTCTTTTCCTGTGGCACAATCTTCATGAGAGTGGCCCAAAATATTGAAAATGCAGCTAAAAATATCCCAGAGAAAACATCTCTTAAAATATTGGGAAGCTATAAAAATATCTCCGCTATATTTAAATGCGTTTCCAATTATTCGAAAGATATATGTTTAAAACATACACAAATATATTTAAGAATAAACAGCCAATAACAAAATCCCAAGGGATTCAATCATAGGGAAGGGGCACAGGTCCCTGCCCCACCCACACTAAGTGCGCCACAGCTCAGCGCACAGTACTTGTAAGACAGTATTTGAGCGACATTCCGGGGTTGTGAATTCGAGGCTTACTTCGAGATTTTGGTATTTTGTCCTTTTATTTAAACGTCGTAGGCCTACTTTATGAAAGATGTCTGCTCATGCGAAAGAAGTTTACGTTCTAAGTTTCTGCATAAAGAAGTACCCTTATCAGCATCCATGAGATAGCAATGCAGGCAAACATCCAGTCAGCGAACGAGGGCATCTTCCCCAGTGGCGCAATTGGTTAGCGCACGGTACTTATAAGACAGTACTTGTGAGACATGCCGGGGTTGTGAGTTCGAGCCTCACCTGGGGAACGTTTTTTTTTTTTTTTTTTATATCTCCTTATTTATTATACTTAATACTTTTTTTGAAAATCACCTTTTTCCTGCAAAGGTGAACTTATATGATGAGAAATTACTCTCATCAGAAACTTAACGCAATTATAATGAAGGTAGCTATCCGTTGCGGAGCCGTTGGTGTGTTCACGAGTGGCGCAGTTGGGTAGAGCACGAAATTCGCATTTTAAGATATTCTGGGCTTTTGAGTTCAAGCCTCGCCTGCGGGTATATCACTCTTTTATATGCTTTCCGACCGTAAGTTGAAGAAGCGTATGTGCTCCAGCTTTGTCCGTCCGTCTGTCAGCACGATAACTCGCGTTAAAATGGTTCGATTTCGATGAAATTTTAGTATGTGGTAGGGGACCACCTGGGGACGAACCCTATTGAAAATGGACGAAATGGGATCAAAGGTCACGGCATAGAAGCGGGATCCATTCCATTGTCCTTTTGCGTCATACCTTACGTAAATATGGTTCGATGTCGATGAAATTTTAGTATATTGTAGGGAACCACCTGGGAATAAACCCTATTGAAAATGGGTGAAGCGGGGTCAAAGGGCAGGACATAGGAGCGGGATGCATTCCATTACCCTTATGCGTCATAACGTGCGTACAAATGGTTTGATTTCGATGAAATTTTAGTATGTGATGGAGAACCACCTGGGGACGAACCCTATTGAAAATGAAGGAAATAAGGTCAAAGGTCAGGACATAGGATCGGGATCCATTCCATCGCCCTTATCCCGTACTACTGTATTAAAAAAACAATTCTTGTATGTATATAAATTTTATTTTGAAAACGGCTCTAACGATTTTGATGAAAGTCGTCATCCTATCATTTTCTGGAACTAGAAATCGATTTAGCTTGATCTCGACTTTAGGAAAATTCGTTTAGTGCGTTATATAACCACCCCGAATTACCACGTTTTAGTGTCATGGCGTCGTCCCATTAATGTTGCCCATGCTTAGAAATCTTATGACGTCACAATCTCGCGATTGAGATGCTGGCGCGCGGTCACGCGATCTGTTTCATTACGTCACACGTTGTGTGTGGATCCTATTAAAGTTTTATGACGTCACACTCTTTCGAGCAGATGGTCGCGATTCCCATCTGCTGCATTACGTCACGAGACAGAAATGATCCTGTAGACCCCATCAGTGCTATTTATCTCCCAACAAGGCTATCAGGGCGCCCTCTGCGCAACCGGTAACTTCCTACTGTTGTTTCTGTTAGGGGTGACTAATTTTTTGTCCGGCGTGCTTATTTGGAAGTTTTGTGAAATAATATAAACTGGTACATAGCCCCTTCTCTTAAACATAATTGAAAGTCATGAATGGAATACGGGATTACACCATACAATACAAATTTTGAAGATGACAATCCGTTTTTTGGTGTAAATATGACAAGGACGGTAAGTCAGATTATATTCAAAAACTTGAAAATTTCGTCATCCTGGAGCGGGAATCGAACCCGCGTCTTCCAGATAACGCCCGGGTATGCTAACCACTACACCACGCAGAATGACCAAGTCTCAAGTTTCCGATTAATTTGAATATAACCATCTCAGAATTCGCTAGTCGAAACAACCGGCATTCATGTTTAGCGAATCTGGAGGTTAAGAATCCTATCCCATGATTGCCCGAAGGAGCAGATAAATCATAAATGGAATACGGGATTACACCATATTATACAAATTTCGAAGATGACAATCCATTTTTGGTGTAAATATGACAAGGATGGCTAGTAAACCTGGGCGCTATCTGGGAGACGCGGGTTCCGATTCTCGCTCCAGGACGACGAAATTTTCAAGTTTTCGGATATTATCTGACTTACCATCCTTGTGATATTTACACCAAAAAACGGATTCTCATCTTCAAAATTTGTATAATTGAAAGTTATTGTCAGTTGAAAGAAGATCTCAAGCTCCAAATCAATAACAATGAAAAAAGACTTAATTTGTAATAGACTTCCTACAGAGAAAATAAAATTATTCCAAATATATTCCAAAAAATAATAAGCTCAAATCGAAAATAAAATGACCACATAAGTCGCAGTATTGAAAAAAAAAACAAAAAAACATCGCCCAATTAGTTTTACTTTGAAGTGAGTCTGATTCCGGCGACTTTCTGGCTCAGTGGTTAAGACGTGCGGCTTCACCCCAAATGACCTGCGCTCGATCCTCACCACCGGCGAATTCTCCCCGCAAGGACTGAAATATTCAGCGTGTTGAATTTTGCGAAATTTCTGTCTAAATACGGAAAAACTTGAAACCCACTTTTCCGAAATAAACGGAATTACTGACTACGGAAAATCTGCGAAAATACGGAAAATAAAAAAAAATAAAAAAAGTGGGCACTTTTAAACACGGACACTTACCGGCAACTTTGCTGCAGAGATAGAAACGGGTCAAGGGGCAGAGGGTCAACGGGTCGACAATTTCTAGCGGGTCAAACGGGTCTGGTGAAGGTGTTCCTGACGCGATTTTGACAAGGATTTATTTCTGTTTTATTTTTGAAAAGAAACAAAATATTTCAAAGAACCGTTCAGAGGTATTTTAAATAATACTTCAGAGCTGCAGAGTATGATCCAGGAACTTGCTGAGAAGGGTAAATAAATGGGATTAAAAATGAACTTAAAAAGAAGATAAGATAAAACTGAAGCACAATGCTTTTACAAGAAATGAAGATTTATCGATTGATGGGGAAAAGGTGGAGATAACCGATACCTACATTTACCTTGGACAGGAGATATCAAGCGAGGGTCACACTGATGAAGAAATTAATCGACGTATAAAACTTGGTTGGAGAGCTTTTGGAAGAAACAGTACAAATTTTAAAAGCAATATGCCATTATGCCTTAAAAGAAAAGTGTTTAATCAATGCATCCTTCTAGTGCTTACGTACGGAGCAAAGACGTGGACCTTAACTAAAAAAGACACGCAAAGACTGCAGACAACTGAAAACAACATAAAGAGATGCATGCTTGGTGTAACCATAAAAGATAAAAAGTAGGAACTCGTGGGTAAGGAGAATAAAAAGAGTAGAAGACATAACGGTCAGAATAAAATCCCTGAAATGGCAATGGGTTGGACATACTGCCAGGAGAAGAGACAACCGATGAACATTTTATACTGGATTCCAAGGAACAAGAAAAGACCCAGAAGACCACGTGAGAGATGGGTGGAAGGAGGACTCTGGCCAAAGACAGTCCGTTGTTGAAGAAACTTGGGGAGACCTTCATCCAGCAGTGGATTGATAATGATTGACAATGACGACGATGTGTGACGTACCTGCCCCGCAGGACGCACACGACATAAAGGCAGATAGCAGCGAGAACGAACGTCTGCGTAGCTCAGTTGGTAGAGCGACTTGTTCCGGGATATGAGAACTCGGGTTCGATCCCCGGCGTGGACCAAAAATGACGGAGAAATTTACTTCGTTATAATGGCGCCCGAACTTCCCGGACGACTCGGCCGTTCAAGATCTCGCAATGGTGTGATGTTCTTTCACACCGCGAGATAGGAAAAATAAGAGAGTCCCTTCTTCAGCGCTTCGAAAAATATATGTGTGTGCCGTTGCATTCCACACACCAGATTGACTGGGAGGTCTCAAGTGCATGTACTACAGCGGATGACTGCCTACGACGATTCATGATCACTGCTGACCCGTGGGCCATGCCCCCGGCCCTCTTTCGGGGCGGGGGAAATGTGACGTACCTGCCAGCGGGACGCACATGACATAAAGGCAGATAGCAGTCAGAACGAACGTCCGCGTAGCTCAATTGGGGATTTATTCCGGAATGAGGGGATCCGGGTTCGAGCACCGGCGTGGGTAAAAAGGACGGAGAAATTTACTTCGTTATAACCTAGAATAAACCAGTCCTGAATAATGTAAGTTACCGTAAACACCTGCAAATGCAAAAAACAGTGCGCGCCATGAAACAAAAATGGCCGCCATTGGAGTTACGAAAAAAATAAAAAATATTCTTTTTGAACTCTACATTCATATAGGTAACCACAAACAAAAAGTTATTTTTTTCTAAAATGGTCAAGCAACCTCTGTTGGATCACTTGACATGGACCATGTGATTTTACTACCATATGATTTCGAACTAACGTTCGCCTACGTACCAACAAGTGGTTGCATCGACATACGTCGGTATGTTTATGAAGGGGTTGGGGTAAAACGCTTGGGAAAACCACAAGCGGGACGGAAAAATTTCTCTGCCGGTGTCCATAATCCCCGTTTGAAAACAAAATAGGAATAGCGGGGGTATTGCTAAACACAACGGTAGTCCATGTGAAATGCATATACGTAGGTTCAGCAGAGAGAAAACTGAAAAGAGTAAACAAAAAAGACATCAGAAAGTGTCGTACCAAGCCGTCATCCATTCGTAGAAGTATAGGATCGGAAGAGGATGAAGTTCCAACTTCAAAAATTCTTTAAAAAAAACAACAAGAACTGGCCCAACATAAGACCAACAGATATATTCATGGATGAAGTAGATAGTAATTGTGGACCAAAAAAAAAAAAAAAAAAAAAAAAAACAGGTAAGCGTGTGAAGTCGTCGTATAGCGGAACCTCAGGTAGAAGTATAGGGTAATTAAATTTTCAGTAAATAAGACAACAGCATACAGAACATTATATAATAACAAAAGTGTAGGCAGAAAACTGTCCTGAAAAAATATAGAGAGGTACTATTGAGAATGGGATTATCATTTTGCTGTAGGGGCCCTGCAACGCTTGCTGTGTCTAGGGCCCCATAAAACCGGAAGCTGCCTCAAGCGGGACCTGCTGATACGTACGTTGTTGGAAATGAAATTATTTAAAATAAATTTAGTCCAACATGCACGTGCATAGATAGCCCCAGGGGATAGCGAGAGGCAATCTCAAGCCTTGAGACGATACTTAGGCCCCAGGGGATATAGGGGTCGGAAAAGTTGAAGGGTCAGTTCCCAAGAAGGGAGCGAAGTAACGTTCACCTGACGGAATAGATGAACCCCTCAGAAGGTCAAGTGACCTTGGCATCAGCGGACAAGGTGAAGCTCAGAAGGTCAGGGGTTTTTCACTGGTCAAGAGTAGTGGAGTGCGTGTAGCGACAAGCATCCATGAGATAGCAATGCAGGCAAACATCCAGTCAGCGGGCGAGGGCATCTTCCCCAGTGGCGCAATTGGTTAGCGCACGGTACTTATAAGACAGTACTTGTGAGACATGCCGGGGTTGTGAGTTCGAGCCTCACCTGGGGAACGTTTTTTTTTTTTTTTTTTTTTTTTATATCTCCTTATTTATTATACTTAATACTTTTTTTGAAAATCACCTTTTTCCTGCAAAGGTGAACTTATATGATGAGAAATTACTCTCATCAGAAACTTAACGCAATTATAATGAAGGTAGCTATCCGTTGCGGAGCCGTTGGTGTGTTCACGAGTGGCGCAGTTGGGTAGAGCACGAAATTCGCATTTTAAGATATTCTGGGCTTGTGAGTTCAAGCCTCGCCTGCGGGTATATCACTCTTTTATACGCTTTCCGACCGTAAGTTGAAGAAGCGTATGTGCTCCAGCTTTGTCCGTCCGTGTGTCGGCACGATAACTCGCGTTAAAATGGTTCGATTTCGATGAAATTTTAGTATGTGGTAGGGGACCACCTGGGGACGAACCCTATTGAAAATGGACGAAATGGGATCAAAGGTCACGGCATAGAAGCGGGATCCATTCCATTGTCCTTTTGCGTCATACCTTACGTAAATATGGTTCGATGTCGATGAAATTTTAGTATATTGTAGGGAACCAGCTGGGAATAAACCCTATTGAAAATGGGTGAAGCGGGGTCAAAGGGCAGGACATAGGAGCGGGATGCATTCCATTACCCTTATGCGTCATAACGTGCGTACAAATGGTTTGATTTCGATGAAATTTTAGTATGTGATGGAGAACCACCTGGGGACGAACCCTATTGAAAATGAAGGAAATAGGGTCAAAGGTCAGGACATAGGATCGGGATCCATTCCATCGCCCTTATCCCGTACTACTGTATTAAAAAAACAATTCTTGTATGTATATAAATTTTATTTTGAAAACGGCTCTAACGATTTTGATGAAAGTCGTTATCCTATCATTTTCTGGAACTAGAAATCGATTTAGCTTGATCTCGACTTTAGGAAAATTCGTTTAGTGCGTTATATAACCACCTCGAATTACCACGTTTTAGTGTCATGGCGTCGTCCCATTAATGTTGCCCATGCTTAGAAATCTTATGACGTCACAATCTCGCGATTGAGATGCTGGCGCGCGGTCACGCGATCTGTTTCATTACGTCACACGTTGTGTGTGGATCCTATTAAAGTTTTATGACGTCACACTCTTTCGAGCAGATGGTCGCGATTCCCATCTGCTTCATTACGTCACGAGACAGAAATGATCCTGTAGACCCCATCAGTGCTATTTATCTCCCAACAAGGCTATCAGGGCGCCCTCTGCGCAACCGGTAACTTCCTACTGTTGTTTCTGTTAGGGGTGACTAATTTTTTGTCCGGCGTGCTTATTTGGAAGTTTTGTGAAATAATATAAACTGGTACATAGCCCCTTCTCTTAAACATAATTGAAAGTCATGAATGGAATACGGGATTACACCATACAATACAAATTTTGAAGATGACAATCCGTTTTTTGGTGTAAATATGACAAGGACGGTAAGTCAGATTATATTCAAAAACTTGAAAATTTCGTCATCCTGGAGCGGGTAATCGAACCCGCGTCTTCCAGATAACGCCCGGGTATGCTAACCACTACACCACGCAGAATGACCAAGTCTCAAGTTTCCGATTAATTTGAATATAACCATCTCAGAATTCGCTAGTCGAAACAACCGGCATTCATGTTTAGCGAATCTGGAGGTTAAGAATCCTATCCCATGATTGCCTGAAGGAGCAGATAAATCATAAATGGAATACGGGATTACACCATATTATACAAATTTCGAAGATGACAATCCATTTTTGGTGTAAATATGACAAGGATGGCTAGTAAACCTGGGCGCTATCTGGGAGACGCGGGTTCGATTCTCGCTCCAGGACGACGAAATTTTCAAGTTTTCGGATATTATCTGACTTACCATCCTTGTGATATTTACACCAAAAAACGGATTCTCATCTTCAAAATTTGTATAATTGAAAGTTATTGTCAGTTGAAAGAAGATCTCAAGCTCCAAATCAATAACAATGAAAAAAGACTTAATTTGTAATAGACTTCCTACAGAGAAAATAAAATTATTCCAAATATATTCCAAAAAATAATAAGCTCAAATCGAAAATAAAATGACCACATCAGTCGCAGTATTGAAAAAAAAAACAAAAAAACATCGCCCAATTAGTTTTACTTTGAAGTGAGTCTGATTCCGGCGACTTTCTGGCTCAGTGGTTAAGACGTGCGGCTTCACCCCAAATGACCTGCGCTCGATCCTCACCACCGGCGAATTCTCCCCCGCAAGGACTGAAATATTCAGCGTGTTGAATTTTGCGAAATTTCTGTCTAAATACGGAAAAACTTGAAACCCACTTTTCCGAAATAAACGGAATTACTGACTACGGAAAAATCTGCGAAAATACGGAAAATAAAAAAAAATAAAAAAAGTGGGCACTTTTAAACACGGACACTTACCGGCAACTTTGCTGCAGAGATAGAAACGGGTCAAGGGGCAGAGGGTCAACGGGTCGACAATTTCTAGCGGGTCAAACGGGTCTGGTGAAGGTGTTCCTGACGCGATGTTGACAAGGATTTATTTCTGTTTTATTTTTGAAAAGAAACAAAATATTTCAAAGAACCGTTCAGAGGTATTTCAAATAATACTTCAGAGCTGCAGAGTATGATCCAGGAACTTGCTGAGAAGGGTAAATAAATGGAATTAAAAATGAACTTAAAAAGAAGATAAGATAAAACTGAAGCACAATGCTTTTACAAGAAATGAAGATTTATCGATTGATGGGGAAAAGGTGGAGATAACCGATACCTACATTTACCTTGGACAGGAGATATCAAGCGAGGGTCACACTGATGAAGAAATTAATCGACGTATAAAACTTGGTTGGAGAGCTTTTGGAAGAAACAGTACAAATTTTAAAAGCAATATGCCATTATGCCTTAAAAGAAAAGTGTTTAATCAATGCATCCTTCTAGTGCTTACGTACGGAGCAAAGACGTGGACCTTAACTAAAAAAGACACGCAAAGACTGCAGACAACTGAAAGCAACATAAAGAGATGCATGCTTGGTGTAACCATAAAAGATAAAAAGTAGGAACTCGTGGGTAAGGAGAATAACAAGAGTAGAAGACATAACGGTCAGAATAAAATCCCTGAAATGGCAATGGGTTGGACATACTGCCAGGAGAAGAGACAACCGATGAACATTTTATACTGGATTCCAAGGAACAAGAAAAGACCCAGAAGACCACGTGAGAGATGGGTGGAAGGAGGACTCTGGCCAAAGACAGTCCGTTGTTGAAGAAACTTGGGGAGACCTTCATCCAGCAGTGGATTGATAATGATTGACAATGACGACGATGTGTGACGTACCTGCCCCGCAGGACGCACACGACATAAAGGCAGATAGCAGCGAGAACGAACGTCTGAGTAGCTCAGTTGGTAGAGCGACTTGTTCCGGGATATGAGAACTCGGGTTCGATCCCCGGCGTGGACCAAAAATGACGGAGAAATTTACTTCGTTATAATGGCGCCCGAACTTCCCGGACGACTCGGCCGTTCAAGATCTCGCAATGGTGTGATGTTCTTTCACACCGCGAGATAGGAAAAATAAGAGAGTCCCTTCTTCAGCGCTTCGAAAAATATATGTGTGTGCCGTTGCATTCCACACACCAGATTGACTGGGAGGTCTCAAGTGCATGTACTACAGCGGATGACTGCCTACGACGATTCATGATCACTGCTGACCCGTGGGCCATGCCCCCGGCCCTCTTTCGGGGCGGGGGAAATGTGACGTACCTGCCAGCGGGACGCACATGACATAAAGGCAGATAGCAGTCAGAACGAACGTCCGCGTAGCTCAATTGGGGATTTATTCCGGAATGAGGGGATCCGGGTTCGAGCACCGGCGTGGGTAAAAAGGACGGAGAAATTTACTTCGTTATAACCTAGAATAAACCAGTCCTGAATAATGTAAGTTACCGTAAACACCTGCAAATGCAAAAAACAGTGCGCGCCATGAAACAAAAATGGCCGCCATTGGAGTTACGAAAAAAATAAAAAATATTCTTTTTGAACTCTACATTCATATAGGTAACCACAAACAAAAAGTTATTTTTTTCTAAAATGGTCAAGCAACCTCTGTTGGATCACTTGACATGGACCATGTGATTTTACTACCATATGATTTCGAACTAACGTTCGCCTACGTACCAACAAGTGGTTGCATCGACATACGTCGGTATGTTTATGAAGGGGGTTGGGGTAAAACGCTTGGGAAAACCACAAGCGGGACGGAAAAATTTCTCTGCCGGTGTCCATAATCCCCGTTTGAAAACAAAATAGGAATAGCGGGGGTATTGCTAAACACAACGGTAGTCCATGTGAAATGCATATACGTAGGTTCAGCAGAGAGAAAACTGAAAAGAGTAAACAAAAAAGACATCAGAAAGTGTCGTACCAAGCCGTCATCCATTCGTAGAAGTATAGGATCGGAAGAGGATGAAGTTCCAACTTCAAAAATTCTTTAAAAAAAACAACAAGAACTGGCCCAACATAAGACCAACAGATATATTCATGGATGAAGTAGATAGTAATTGTGGACCAAAAAAAAAAAAAAAAAAACCAGGTAAGCGTGTGAAGTCGTCGTATAGCGGAACCTCAGGTAGAAGTATAGGGTAATTAAATTTTCAGTAAATAAGACAACAGCATACAGAACATTATATAATAACAAAAGTGTAGGCAGAAAACTGTCCTGAAAAAATATAGAGAGGTACTATTGAGAATGGGATTATCATTTTGCTGTAGGGGCCCCGCAACGCTTGCTGTGTCTAGGGCCCCATAAAACTGTAAGCTGCCTCAAGCGGGACCTGCTGATACGTACGTTGTTGGAAATAAAATTATTTAAAATAAATTTAGTCCAACATGCACGTGCATAGATAGCCCCAGGGGATAGCGAGAGGCAATCTCAAGCCTTGAGACGATACTTAGGCCCCAGGGGATATAGGGGGTCGGAAAAGTTGAAGGGTCAGTTCCCAAGAAGGGAGCGAAGTAACGTTCACCTGACGGAATAGATGAACCCCTCAGAAGGTCAAGTGACCTTGGCATCAGCGGACAAGGTGAAGCTCAGAAGGTCAGGGGTTTTTCACTGGTCAAGAGTAGTGGAATGCGCGTAGCGACAAGGAACAGACGTGGGTATTGAGTGCCGAGTATGACGAGAGAGAAATGAAATATGCCCAACGTTGACAAACGGAGAGCCGAGTTCGGATAGCGCCAGTCAGCTCAATTAGGTGTATATGCCCAGTGTTGAAAACCTGAAAGACATTGGAGATACGAGATAAGTTATTTTCCTTTTCCCTTTTATTGCATGTACTTGCTTAAATTAATTCATAACCCTATTTAGAGCACGTGGCGTGTGTATTGGTCATGATAAAACAATGAAAACCCAGTTAGCTAGGTAAAACATTTAGGTAAAGCATAGGAGAAAAGGAACTGGAAGAAAAATGAATCACTAAGCTTTGCACTTATATATATAGATAGATGTATGCAGAAATGATCGGAGACGTTATAGAGAAAAATCGTAATAAGAGTAAATTTTATGTGTAAGGTATTGTTAACGGCTGCACCCACGCACGTGGTACCTTAGTGTTCCTAATTCTCTCGTATTAAACTATTTTGATTACTTCCACATAAGATTCCTGTTTGTTTTCCTTATAACCACACAAGACATAAGTTAAGGTATGTGTAAACTAAGATATGTGTTTATGTTTCTGATTTCTTTCACGAGCGGCACCTTTACTCCCCCACCATTCCAGTGACGGGATAAAGGTGAATCACAACGCCGTGCTTTATTATATGCCAGTACATATAAGGAGCACGTTTTTGTCCATATACGATCACTGTAGAACAAAAGTCCCATAGTTATAAAAAGGCACAATAAAGTAAATTTAATCGGTAAATGATCTGTAATTGATGCACCTATAATTTGTTCATAATAACAAATATAACAATAAAATTAACACCTTGTATTTAACATTGATGACAGTAACACGTGTCCCAGTGAATAGCATTAACACGTGTGCCATTGTTCGTAACTTTAACACGTGTTCCGTATTAGAATGTAACGTTGGTACCGATTAACGTTTGAAGATAACTATGGTGAATTGGTTAAATATTTGTTTATAACATATGATTATTCTTATAATAAATTTGTTCAAAATAAAAGATATAACATTGGTGCCGTGACCAGGATCCATTCGTGCTGTCACGTATTTTCCCCCGTCGCAGTACGGATTGAATGGGTTTTCTTTTCTTCATGTGTAGCAGTTCATTATTTTCTTTTGTTGTATGCATCATGCAATAGTTTTCTTAAGGTGTTATTTTGACAACTTCATTACTAAGAGTTAGGTAAAAGCGCAATTGCATGTTGTAAGGAAAGGTATTATTTTAATTGGTATTAGTGTATAACTTAGGTATTAAATATGTCAGACGACGAGAGGGCAGAGCCAGGTTCCCCACCACAAAATTTTGTGTCAGATTCTTCCTCACACGGCGCTTCGGCCCCGTCCACAATTCCCACAATTGCAGATTCCCCCATATAGTACAATCCATGGCATCAATGCTGCCACTCATTTACCAATTTTCAGGGAATGATAAACTTGTTTCGGCCACGCAGTTTTTCGAGTCGATTGAATCTCTGGCCGCCATTAATAACTGGTCAGATAGCATAAAACTGTTGGCAGCAAAAGCCCGCTTGAAACACGCGGCGTTAGAATTTTTAAATGAAGCACCGCATATAAGGAATACTGCCAGTTATGAAAATTTTAAAAAAGCAGTAATTCGAAGGTTCGACGCTAGTCAACCCATTACATTACAAATGCAGAAATTTAATTCATGCCAACAAAGGCCAAATGAGTCGGTCGCACAATACGAATCGCGGCTAAGAGGATTAGCGCATTCATATTTAGGCATTGGCGACACAGATAATCAGCAAGTTAATGCTCTTGCTGACAAAGCAAAATTATCGCAATTTTTGACAGGGTTTGAGAGAAATCTTCAAAAAGAAGTGCTGTCGAAAGGGCCGAGTAATTTTGAACAAGCAGTGGAATTTGCAATACTGGCTGAGGCGAACAGACACATTATGTCCAAAAGTGTCAATTTCGCCGATTATGGAGATCCGGTCCCGCAAGAAAGCGGATCTGCCGATGCAATGGCAGAAATTTGCGCCATGTTTAAGCAGCACATGGTACAACAAGAAGCAGTAGTAAATACGCTGCAGAAGGAATCCAAACAATTGCGCGAGCGACTGCAGCAAGCAGAAGATCGTTTTTTAACATTTCAAGGCAGGAACGTCGATAACCAATACTATGGAAATTCCGTTCAAAGTACCCCACGGAATTTTGAGAATATGCGATGTTTCGGATGTGGTACATTTGGACACCCAGTCAAGCGATGTCCCCAGCGAACAGATAATTTCAGAAAGCAAAGACAGGCAGGCAGAGCTCCGTTCCGTTCGGCGCCTCAATATTCGAATTATAGACAGCGAGATACAAATGGCGCGGGGTATTCTAACTCTCAGGGAAATCCAGACCAACGAGCGGAAGCTCCATCGCATTCACAAGCTTCCGGGCAGGCAAGAGGTGCATATCAAGGAAGGACAAATAATGGGAATTTAAACTTCAGAGGGTCCAGGTAGATTCCGGGGCGCACCCAGACCCCCAAGTATCAGTCCCAGTAGTTATTAATAATTGTCAGATAATAGAGGATGCATCTTTGCCGCTGACAGAGGTAAAAATTGGAAACGCAGTATTTTTGGGTCTACTCGATTCAGGAGCAAGTATAAGCATTATTACGCAGGACGCAATCCAAGAGATTAAGCGTAAAGTAAAAATCCATCCCATAGCTGACAGCATAAGTGTTACCGGAATTACGGGTAATAGATTAGAAATCATTGGAGCGTTTGCCATCCCCATTATGATGGGCGACAGAAGAGTCACTCACAAATTTTACGTATCTAAGGCCCCTCTGCATTTTGCTTACCAAATTATTTTGGGATACGATATTTTAACCCAAAATGGAATTATTTTTGATGCCCAGGGCGGAAAAATAAGTTTTAAGGATCAACATATTGATCGAGAAGAACAGCCACAAACTCAGAAAAGTAGAACGAAATTAGGCAGAGCATTGCGAAAAGAGATTATTCCCCCTAGAACCGAAAGAGTTATTTTAGCACGATGTGACCCCGAGAGAAACCATATTGACATGCCAATACTTGTTCAACCCATAAATGCATTTGCCCAGGGTCGTTTAAGAATAGGCAGAAGTGTTGATACGCTTAGTTCAAAAGGTATTATTTCTGTATTAGTAGCAAATGTTACAGAAGAGCCGCAGCACATTAATAAAAATACAAAATTAGTAACGGTGGAGCCCGCGATTCAATTCAAAGCACAACACCACGTGGGAGTTGTGACTCCGGCCAAAATGTCTCCTCCTCCGCTTTCCGAACAGGATTTCGATTTGGCCGACGTTGATCCAGCTTACCGGAGGATTTTAGTTAAACTTTTATTAAACTACAGCGACGTTTTTGCTCGAACCACAAAAGAAATGGGGCATACAAATTTAATTTATCATGAAATACACCTCACGTCGGATGTTCCCATAAGATCTCGTCCGTACCGCGTGCCCGAGAAATTAAAAGCGGAATTGGATCAACAGCTGGATGAATTATTAGAGGCTGGCATTATCGAAGAAAGTTCATCGCCATACGCTAGCCCCCTTATCCTCGTGAAAAAGAAAGACAATAGTTATAGGATGTGTATTGACATGAGAGGTATTAATAAAGTTACCATTCCATGTTCTTATCCTCTGCCCAGAATCGACGAAGTAATAGATCAATTAAGGGGAAATAACATATTTTCTACTTTGGATTTAACCAAGGGATTTCATCAACAGGAGATTGCCCCGCAAGATTGCCATAAGACAGCATTTATTACGTCACATCGTGGACTATTTCAATATAAAAGGTCGCCAATGGGATTGAAAAATTCGGCAGCGTCGTTTCAAAGGTTAATGGATGCCTTATTAATTGGATTAAATCAGTTTTCAATCCTATGTTATGTTGACGACATCGTAGTGGCATCGAAGGATCCCGAGTCCCATTTACAAAAATTAGAAGCAGTATTTAAGAGATTCAGAGATCATAACGTCAAATTTTCCCCCAAGAAATGTAAGTTTATGCGACAGAGTTTAACATATTTGGGATATGTGATTGATAAAAACGGCATTCAGCCGGACGAGAATAATGTTAATAAAGTTAAAGATTTTCCCAAACCCAGGTCTGTGAAAAATGTACGCCAGTTCTTAGGCATGGCAGGTTATTACAGGAAATTCTTGGAAAATTATTCGGATTTGGCAAAGCCATTAACAGATCTTCTGAAGAAGACAAATACGAGGTTTAAGTGGACTCCGGACGCGGAGAAATCATTCCACGAAATTAAAGAAAAACTTCTGAAGCTTCCTACTTTATTTTATCCGTCATTCGACAAGCCATTTATGATTCATTCCGATGCAAGTCAACATGGGTTAGGAGCGGTTCTTAGCCAGGAGGATGACAAAGGCGATTTAGTGCCAATATCATTCATGTCGAGGAAATTAAACCCGGCAGAACAGAATTATCCTACAATAGAGCGAGAGTTATTGGCTATAGTAAATGCCGTCCGACATTGGAGGCATTATTTGTTAGGCAATAAGATATTCATCAAAAGTGACCATAAACCTCTGCTATATTTACACAAATTTAGTGATAAGAATGCCAGGTTAGCAAAATGGGCCATGGCTTTATTAGAATATGACATCGACATAAAATATGAAGCTGGCAAGACCAACTACGTAGCCGATTATCTGAGCAGAATTCCAGAAAACTTTTCATCGAGAGAACAAAATCATATTGATAATGAGATAGGTATTAACGCATTAGCCTTTACCCCGGATGCATCTCAAGTGCAGCGTATAAAGGAATTACAGTGGGCAGATCCAAATTTACGAACCGGCATAGAAGATTTACGGAAGAAACAGTATACTGTTGGCAACGCTAAGATAAAGGATAATTTTTTCTTATCCGAAGAAGGTCTGTTATACCATTTTCAGGCACCAGATAGAAATTCCTCACAAGAGCAATATTTTGAACAACTGGTAGTTCCTGAAGCATTAAAAGGAGAAGTTTTATTTCTTTGCCATGACGCTCCTTTCTCAGGTCATTTTGGATTTACTAAAACATTTGCACGAGTGCGAGAAAAATATTTTTGGAAAAATATGTTTAGCGAAGTACGTAACTACGTTGATTCTTGCAAGTCATGCATAGAAAGGCGCGGTTACAAGCCAAAACATAAAGCACCGTTAATGCGGCCGGAGTTGCCAAAACACCCTTACGACAAAGTCAGTGTGGATCTTATCGGTCCTTTGCCAATTACAGAGAATGGATTCCAGTACTTGATGGTAGCTGTAGATCATTATACCCGCTATGCGGAGATAGCTCCGTTAAAAGACGCTAAGAGTACTACAGTGGCCGATGCAATATTCGAGCACGTGTTTGCGCGTCATGGAATTTGTAACATCCTTCTTCACGATAGAGCGCAAAATTTTGAATCAAAGATATTTAAATCATTAATGAAGAAATTGGGAGTGAAGTCTGTTTCGGTAACGCCATATTGCGCGCATGCCAACGGAATCAACGAGAAATTAAATTTCAGCATTGAGAATTATTTATCACATTTCGTTGCCCAGAATCAACGTGATTGGGATGTCCATATCCCGGCATTTTTGCTTGCATACAGGACATCCATTCATAGCGCGACGAAATTTGCTCCTTCATATCTGCTATATGGCAGGGATATCTCTATCCCAATCGATTTAGTCAACCAACCCCCAAGACAACAGTATTTCGCCTATGACGACTATTCTGAAAACCTAGTAGCCAGGTTAAGACAAGCATATAACTTATTAGAACAGAATTTGTATACGGCAGCAGAAAAGCAAGAAGCATATAGATTAAAGCATTGCAAGCATAAGAATCTGCAACAAGGACAACTAGTATATCTGTATACGCCCAAAACCCGAATCGGAAGATCCAGAAAATTGACTAAATTCAATTCAGGGCCGTGGGAAATATTATCATTCCCCACCCCAGTTAATGTAAAAATTCGGTCAACTACGGGGAGAACCGTGGAGCAAACGGTACACATAGACCGAATTACGACCTTCCCGCCAAGGAAACCATCGTTAGAATTCCACAAGGAAACCGAAGAGAATCTAAGTTCGGACGAAGAATTCCCTACTCAATCATTCAGCGACAGCACGGACGATTCGGACAACGAATTTAATCCGGTTAATTTTTGGGCCTCGCAAAATATTGATGTGCATAGGGAGGAACACCGAAACAACAGCACCCCACTCACAAGTACTCCAGGAGTGCACACCAGCCCTAAGCGGATTAGAGAACACCAGTCCGCCGGTGAAGAAAGTGACGAAACCATAGTGTACGACTGGGAGCAGTTGTGGGTTGAGCCAGGAATCAACGAAGAACTCCCCAACATGTACAATAAGGAAACTGATGACAGGCACCAGGAAAACCCCACGCATAGGTATGAATTACGCCCAAGAGAAAAAATTCCAAATCCTAGGCATCAGATCAATAATATGAACTGATACTAAAAAAAAAAAAAAAAAAGATCCGAACCACAAATCCATTTATCCAAGTGAATAACCCAGCATTTTAAACGGAAGTTATTAGATGAGGAAGAATTTTTTTACATTTGATTAGCATATCTCTTAATATTAAAGCAGAAGGTGGAAAAATTCACTAGTATTTTGTGTAATATATATGTATAAAATTTTCTCGAGTTCGGATATTATTTTCAGTCCGTATTTCAAGTATGTTTCAAGTCTGTGTGTGGTTAGTTCATAAAAAAAAAAAAAAAAAAAAAAAAAAAAAATTCTTAACTGGTTAACTAACGTTATGTTATTTATATCTGAATATTCCCCCAGGAACACTTGGTTATCTCTTGTGGAGGTGTATGCACGAAAAATTCGTCAAATAAAAATTTAATAGTGATATTGGCAAGTGTAATTTTAAATATTAATGTTAATAATGTTTAGGTGCAGCGTGAAGGTAATGATTGATTGGGTTGAGCGGATCTATCTTTGCTTGGGAAGGAAAGAATAGTGTAAATCTAAGATATTAGATATACAGCTATTCTGAAAAAAATAATAATGATAATGAATGTAGATAAGGGTAAATGAAAATTAAACCACTGGGTAGTTGACTTTGTTTGGATTGACGGATCACACTGCCGCGTCTAGTCTGGGTAATGACAGAGCGGTACAGTGCGTAATCAGGGGAAGAGAGAAGGTTATAGAAGAAAAGAAAAATAAATCAAAGTGTGAGTAAAGTCAGTGTGTTCCATGTGGTGGTGAACAAAGAGAATCACGTGTTGGTGAACAAAAAGAATCACGTGTTGGTGAACGAAAAGAACCACGTGTTGGTGAACGAAAAGAACCACGTGTTGGTGAACGGAATAACTATGCTTCCTACGGGAACTAGAGTGCAGCAGTGATTGAAACACCGTTTTCTTTTCCCAAACTCAAACAACAGGAGGATATTCAAGTAATGATGCAAGCTTTTGAAAATAATGAACGGATCGCACGTGGCATACGTAATGGAAGCGTGCTGGTGTATCCAAGGACGGTCGTAATTACTGTGAATGCAACGCATGTTTTTCATGTGGATGACCTACAGACTAAATAAAGTGCTACATTGACACCGAAGACTTTGTTGTGCTGTGTGGTCAACAGGTAGTGAAAACGGTATGGTCGATGAACGGTGTGGTGAAAACGGTATGGCCGATGAACGGTGTGGTGAAAACGGTATGGCCGATGAGCGGTGTGGTGTTTAAAAGCACAAAGGACATTGTCCATGAGGGCGCATGCAGAGATGAATAAAACACAGGTGAAATGATTTTGCTGTTATTGTGTTCCAGGGTCAAAGAGACCTTGGTGAATAACCCATGCTATAGGTGACTGTAAACGAATAATACCTAGATAAACATATACGTACAGAGCTAAGTGTTCTACAGCTAATTTTATTATCAGCATATAAAAAGCACAAATCAGGTGACAATGTTCTCCAAATATTGCGAACTGCCAGTGATATTGGTTTGATGTCTGATAACTTTTTGTGTGAATTGTGTGTGAATCGCAGAACTGAACGTAAATCGAACAATTTCACCTTGTCTTACTTTCCACCAGAAAAAAAATTAAGTCAAACAATAAAACTCAAGAATCGGTGGACGTGGACAATGACAATAAAAAAAAAAAAAAAAAAAATTAATATAAAAGCAAACAAACAAACGGAAAAGCGTTTGGCAGTTAAATGTGTTACTGATACTTGGTCAGCAACAGCTCAAAGTGTACTAAACGACACGTGCATGTAAGCTTCAGATGCCAGCAGTATAACTGAATTGATAATTTTTAGATATGTATTGTGGGTGCAGGACCGTAACAGTTAATTTATTTTTGTGTTTGAAAAGTGTATTGTGTATATGTGTGATTATGAATATTTTATATAATTTCATTGCTATATGTATATATAAGTGCACATGAGGAAAAAGATAGAGGATTACTAGGTAAGGATGGAGTAGTCTATCCGTGCGTGTAGTTTTTCCCACCAGCATTCCTTTTGCCCCCCCCATAAAGATTACATCTGGTAAGGGAGGAATGTTGGAAATAAAATTATTTAAAATAAATTTAGTCCAACATGCACGTGCATAGATAGCCCCAGGGGATAGCGAGAGGCAATCTCAAGCCTTGAGACGATACTTAGGCCCCAGGGGATATAGGGGGTCGGAAAAGTTGAAGGGTCAGTTCCCAAGAAGGGAGCGAAGTAACGTTCACCTGACGGAATAGATGAACCCCTCAGAAGGTCAAGTGACCTTGGCATCAGCGGACAAGGTGAAGCTCAGAAGGTCAGGGGTTTTTCACTGGTCAAGAGTAGTGGAGTGCGTGTAGCGACAAGGAACAGACGTGGGTATTGAGTGCCGAGTATGACGAGAGAGAAATGAAATATGCCCAACGTTGACAAACGGAGAGCCGAGTTCGGATAGCGCCAGTCAGCTCAATTAGGTGTATATGCCCAGTGTTGAAAACCTGAAAGACATTGGAGATACGAGATAAGTTATTTTCCTTTTCCCTTTTATTGCATGTACTTGCTTAAATTAATTCATAACCCTATTTAGAGCACGTGGCGTGTGTATTGGTCATGATAAAACAATGAAAACCCAGTTAGCTAGGTAAAACATTTAGGTAAAGCATAGGAGAAAAGGAACTGGAAGAAAAATGAATCACTAAGCTTTGCACTTATATATATAGATAGATGTATGCAGAAATGATCGGAGACGTTATAGAGAAAAATCGTAATAAGAGTAAATTTTATGTGTAAGGTATTGTTAACGGCTGCACCCACGCACGTGGTACCTTAGTGTTCCTAATTCTCTCGTATTAAACTATTTTGATTACTTCCACATAAGATTCCTGTTTGTTTTCCTTATAACCACACAAGACATAAGTTAAGGTATGTGTAAACTAAGATATGTGTTTATGTTTCTGATTTCTTTCACGAGCGGCACCTTTACTCCCCCACCATTCCAGTGACGGGATAAAGGTGAATCACAACGCCGTGCTTTATTATATGCCAGTACATATAAGGAGCACGTTTTTTTCCATATACGATCACTGTAGAACAAAAGTTCCATAGTTATAAAAAGGCACAATAAAGTAAATTTAATCGGTAAATGATCTGTAATTGATGCACCTATAATTTGTTCATAATAACAAATATAACAATAAAATTAACACCTTGTATTTAACATTGATGACAGTAACACGTGTCCCAGTGAATAGCATTAACACGTGTGCCATTGTTCGTAACTTTAACACGTGTTCCGTATTAGAATGTAACGTTGGTACCGATTAACGTTTGAAGATAACTATGGTGAATTGGTTAAATATTTGTTTATAACATATGATTATTCTTATAATAAATTTGTTCAAAATAAAAGATACAACAACGTTCCCAAAATTCTCTATTGGAATTCGCGAACGCCGCTTGATGAAAATTCCAGAGCCGGCGCTAAAATATGGGAATTTATCTTGTCAACCCCTCCGCTTGAGCCAGAGGCGTAGCCTGGGGGGGGGTCATCGGATGCGGACACTCCTTGAGGTGGATTGAGTACGAATATTAAAAGTTTTATTTCAGTAATGTTTTTTTTTTTTTTTTTTTTTTTTGTTTTGTTTCATTTTGCGATTTTTTAAAAGATTTTGGGCTTATTCTTTCTTGGAGTACTTTTTTTTTCCTGGAGGTTTTCACCCATGAACCTGATCCATGGAACCTCCCCTAAGGAATTTTTGGCTACGACACAGGCTCGAGCCCTATGAACGTTACGGCAACTTCCCGGTTGCCATGTTTGGGCTGCGGATGGCCTCGTGCTGAAGGTTCGTGACTGCCATGGAGGAACCCAAGGTTCGATTCCGGCTAGGTGCGAACGCTCGAACCATTAAATACCCGCCGTGCGTCGGATGGGCACGTTAGACCCCGGATACTGGCCCCCTGGTAATAAATAAGGGCGTCTTCGTCCCCCTTTCTACCTCGCATCCGTGTCACTCTCCTATCGGGCACTCTAGCCCAAATCTCCTAGCTTCCTATTTCTAAGGGTTGTTTAAGACCTGGGGTCTGACACTCCCTTCCTAAAATCTTTTACATCTGATCTGCGGTTGTCACATTTGAATCCTTTTGCATGTTCATCGCCGGGTAATGAGATGAGTTCCAGACGCGCGCATTGTTGAAGGGAATGCCTAGAAGAAGTTTTATGATTTTCCGTGCCTTTGAAAATACCGAGGAGCCAAGTGAAATAATTGCATCCTACGACTTGTTGCTGCGCCGTTCCTGGCTTTATATCCAGGCTTTGAGTTTGGGAATTTCGAAAACGAAAGGTTTTTTTTTCGGAAGTTGTGTATGTGTGTGGAGGGGGGGGGGCACCTGTATATTTACTCGGCACGCTCGCTCTCGGTGGATTTTGCGCTTGAAGGTCTGGAGGGTAAGAGAAAGAAATAATTTATAGCCCGATTTTTCTTTAGCCCTGTTCTAAATATTTGTTGAAGGTCTAGTGGGGAATTTTCCTCGGCACGCTTGCTCTCGGTGGATTTGCGGTTGAAGGTCTTGGGGGAAAAAGAAAGAAATAATTTATAGCCCCGATTTTCTTTAGCCCTGTTCTAAATTGTGTTTTAACCCTGTTCTAAATATTTGTTGAAGGTCTAGGGGCGGGGGATTTTCCTTGGCACGCTCGCTCTCGGTAGATTTGCGGTTGAAGGTCTCGGGGGGGGGGGGGTGGAAGAAAGAAATAATTTATAGCCCCGATTTTCTTTAGCCCTGTTCTAAATGGTGTTTTAACCGTGTTCTAAATATTTGTTGAAGGTCTAGGGGGGGGGGATTTTCCTTGGCACGCTCGCTCTTGGTAGATTTGCGGTTGAAGGTCTCGGGGGAAAAAAAGAAAGAAATAATTTATAGCCTCGATTTTTCTTTAGCCCTGTCCTAAATGGTGTTTTAACCCTGTTCTAAATGTTTGTTGAAGGTCTGGGGGGGGGGGGGATTTTCCTTGGCACGCTCGCTCTCGGTAGATTTGCGGTTGAAGGTCTCGGGGGAACCCGATTTTTCTTTAGCCCTGTTCTAAATTGTGTTTTAGCCCTGTTCTAAATATTTGTTGAAGGTCTAGGGGAGAATTTTCCTCGGTACCCTCGCTCTCGGTGGATTTGCGCTTGAAGGTCTTGAGAGAAAAAGAAAGAATTTATAGCCCCGATTTTTCTTTAGCCTTGTTCTAAATATTTCCTCGGCACGCTCGCTCTCTGTGGATTTGCGGTTGTAGGTCTTGGGGGAAAAAGAAAGAAATAATTTATAGCCCCGATTTTCTTTTAGCCCTGTTCTAAATTGTGTTTTAGCCCTGTTCTAAATTGTGTTTTAGCCCTGTTCTAAATATTTGTTGAAAGTCTAGGGCGGATAGGGCGGAATTGTCCTTGGCACGCTCGCTCTCGGTAGATTTGCGGTTGAAGGTCTCGGGGTGGAAAAAAAGAAAGAAAGAATTTATAGCCCCGATCTTCTTTTAGCCCTGTTCTAAATTGTGGGGCGAAGGAAAAATCCCTGCACAACTGTAAATTATAGATTTCAATTAAGGAGAATTAATTATGGCCGAAATTTTCACATTGCCTGATATAATCCTCCTAATTTAGTTGAATTCCTAATGATAATCGAAATATAATACCAAACGAAGAATTTGGGGGTGACAGCATAATACCAAACAAAAATTTCTGCTTTTTTTTTCTTTTTTTGCTCGTTAAATTTGAGATCTAGCTAAATACGGCCTCGTTATAAGCTGGTTCTATTGTATTTTACAATTTAAAATATATCTATTGTAATTTTCTTTGTAAATTTTGCAGAAGCGATAGGGGTCTTTTTTTTTTTTTTTTTTTCGCCATCGCCTAAATTAAGTCTTCCACTAATTGAATTCAGTTTCCGTGATTTATTGTTTTTTCCGGAGCGGAAACATACTAAGAAAAACAACAGAAGAATTTCGATATATTTCTATGTATCAATACTGATGATTTAGAGTTAATGTGGGAGGTGGTAGCGCACAGCTATTAAAATCTAAAGGTGTGGCCACGTGTCTAACCACCGGAGCAAATCGTTACGAATGAGCAGTCATTTGATTAAATGCCATCTAATCACGGAGAGGGAAAACGCCTTCCGCGTTTTGATTGGAAGCTAAGCCACCGCACTCTTCTTCTCTAAAGAAGATAGGCTAGGGGAAGGGAGCTCACCCCCGTATAGTCGGGTTTGCCCCCAACAGGTGAAACTACCTGGAGGGTCAATAATAAGCGCGGTTATATGCACGGCAGCTGCTTCCTGTCTGCTCGCATGAGGCCTTGCTGATTACGTCGTGGACAGGGGTCACTCTCTGACAACTGATTTCTTTGTTACCGATAGCGTGTTCATTGTCGACATTTTAACGCCCATCGGTTCTGAGGGCACCGGAAAATTGGTTGCGTTGCAACCGCCATTAAGTCATTCGAAAGATAGATTACATGAGAGGAATTGCGTCCCTTTAATTTTTGTGCGTAACGTCATTTTAACGTCTTATTTAGCAGCTGAGCGGCCACCGTAAGCCTTTTTTTTTTTTTTTTTTTGATTGGGGGTTTAACGACCACCGTGAACAACTCAATGGGATATAAGAATACCTGCCAACATTGGCAAGCACCTTGTCAGTAGTAACTAGTATTATTGCCCGGCACACATAGACGCTTTTTTGCGAAATCCATCTCTTTGTGAAAAAGAAATACGCGCTACAACAAAACGTTACAACAAACAAGGACACTAATAAACAAACCTAACACGTACGAAACAGTTAATTTCCCTGGCAAGGACATGATAAGTAACATTGCGAGATTTAAGTTCGAAACTTCCACCTGTAAAAATCTGTCAGATGCATTCAGACTTCCACGAAGCTTGACAGACAGGAAATCCAAAATTTGTAAAAAATGCATCAATTTGTACAAAATTTCCAACTTTGTTACTCCCGTTTTTCGCCGCCCCGGTGGCGCAGTGGTCTAAGGCGTTGGCCTCTGATCATTCGTCCGTAAAGGGTCCGGGTTCGAATCCCGGTCAGGCATGGATGTTGTGTTTGTCTTACGGCACTGGCTCTCTCCCTTCCCTGGAACCAGTGACCCTAAATTAGGGACGGGCGACTGCTTATAGCCCATTGAGTTGCTCACGGTGGTCGTTAAACCTCCACTCAAAAAAAAAAAAAAAAAAAAAACTCCCGTTTTCCGGAATTTCTTCATCCCTTATCAGGCTTAAATTCAAAAACTTATGGGTGGGACGGGGGATATTTAACAACCAACGAAGGAGCAATGGCGGTTTTACGGGAGGTAATAGGGATAATCCCCCCCCACCCCGACTTCAAGTGAAAGGAGTTTTTCAACATTAAAAAGGTTGAAACGTGGCTAAGAACAACAATGACGGAAGAGAGATTGGTGGGCCTTGCCCTTCTTCATGTTCATCGAGATATCTTCATATCAGTGGACAATGTTATTCACAGATTTGCAAATATGAAGAACCGAAGACTGGAGTTCGTCATTTGATTTTATTTGTGTGAAAAAACAGTAATGTTTTTAATAATTAATTGAATTAATGAATATTAATTCAATTAATATAATTCAATTAGAATATATATTAAACAATTTTAATTTAAATAGCTAAATTTCATGAAATATTAGTTATTATTACATGCTATAGTTCATAGTTTACATAAGCTTATCAAATATTATTACCCCTTCCCCCTAGAATGCAACTTAGAACCGCTCTTGCGAAGGAGAGTTGATACATCGGAGGCGAGGGTGAGGGGATATTACGGGAGAAATTTTTGGTCCATTCGACTTCCGATTTTGGAAATTGTACCCCTATTTTCAAGATGAAATAAAATTGTTTATGCAGCAATATGTTATTTAACAATAATATTGGACAGAGGTAAGTAAGATCGCGAGAAAAAGAAATTACGACTACGGAAAAAATCTGAACTCCGTCAACCTTCCGTTTTAGAAAGTTTCGTAAAGATGGAATTCCATCTTCCAACGAACCCCCCCCCTCCTCCTCCAATTAATGTTCAACTGTACATCGATCTCGTAAATGACCACAATAATAACGAAAGTGGCGGAATTCCTGGAAGTCGCGGCAGAATTTTATGTTTTATGCCTGAAGATTACGGGACGTCTAACTTCCGTTTTCGCAAATTGTTGGCAACAGTTTCAAGCTGAAGTACACATATTTATGCAGTAAAATGATAGTTACAACAATACTGTACACAAAGGAAACATCGGGCGAGAAAAATTACGATTAGCGAAATTTTTTTTACTCCGTTTACCAACCGTTTTCGAAAGTTTTAAAACACGTAAAATCGCCCCGCCCCCCGACGGAAAATAACACCCACCCCAGAAATTCTCTTCAGTTTTGCATTGATCTTGAGAATGATCCAAATGATGACCAAAAAAAAAAAAAAAAAAAGTGGAATCCGCTTAAGAATCTTATGTATATGATAAAATAATAGCAAAATATGAACAATTTAAACAAAATAAAAATTAATGAATCCGTAGTTTCACAACAGTGAGTTCCGTAGTCAGAAAACAAAAATCCGTAGATACTACGGACATTCCGTAGTAGTTGGCAGGTCTGTCCCTAATTTAGGGTCACTTGTTCCAGGGAAGGGAGAAAGGCAGTGCCATAAGACAAACACAACATCCATGCCTCACCGGGATTTGAAATCAGACCCATCTCGGACGAATGGTCGGAAGCTAGTGCTTAAACCACTGCGCCCCCCCCCCTGGGGGCGGCGAGGAATCTGAGAAAAAGGCAAAGCTCATTAAAGAGGGGAGCTAAGGGGCTGCAGCCCCCAGAATCATGTAGGATGCTCGAGGAATTGACAGAATTCTAGTTCTTTTTTTTTTTATACACTGTTAAAATTTTTGTAGTAAGTTGCACCAAAAAGTGGTGCTGCACCACTTTCTGAGAAAAGATGCACCATTCTGTGGTGCAAACAAAACCCAGCAACATGGTTCAACTTTGCACCACGTTATGGTACTGTTATGGAGATTTAATACTAGATTTTTTAGGCAAAGATATTAAATCTGATTTCGCAACTTTTATTTCGTTTTCGTGCTCCATTTTCTTTGTTTCCATGATGCGTGAGAAAATTTTGCTTCGTCAACCAAGTATAGAAACATCGGAAACACGGTTTATTTAGAGATGCCAAGCTGTCGCATCTTAAGGGTTTGGGGCCTTTGGTATTTCGTAGACATATTGGTATTGTCGAGCTCATTTGGCGCTTTTACCTCCTTTATTTCAAAGCAGCCGACTGAAGGCGTAAGCCCTTTTAATTTCAATCTTGAATTTTTGTGAAACCGACGCCGGCGATACCATGATTTAGAAAGAAAGGGGTGAGTTTGCGTGGGAACAGCTAGGACAGTCTACTCGAGGAATTCGAAGCGACAGGTCGCAGGAAGAGGCGAGGTGTTGGCAAGCACGTCTGAAGCTAGCGCAGGGAATAGGGTTCCCTGTCCACGTGCGCGGGAGATAGACGAGATAATAACTGAAAAGTGAGAAGGCAACAAAAAGAGATTTAATGAAGGAAATATTTTGCTTCAGAGCAACAGAGAGAAAGAATTGCAAAGCTGAGGACAAACTTATGCACTTAAGTAAAGAAAATAATAAAGTGCTTTAAGAGATCCAAAAGGATTGCATAAAAATTATTGCTCATAGTTATTAATATCTTTGTTGGATGTTGGCGTCCTTTGATTGTTTCTTTTATTTTCGTCGAACAATTGCTGCAACTTTACATTTGTGAGTTTCAGTTCGTGGATGCCGAACAGCCAACAGCTCGTTGCAGAAAATTATGGGATCACGATCCTGGATTAGTTGTAATGGCGTCGCTTTGATGTGCGGGGACTCGCTGTTTTTGTTGTTGTTACAAAAAGTGGTCTAAAAGAGTACTATGGTCACCTAAAAGGATTCTCGAGGGAATATTAACTGTTTTTTTTGTTAAGTACCAAATGGGTAACTATTCACGGTAAGACTATTTAAAACTGACTAAATAGAAAGCGAAATACGAAATAAGTTAAAGTGCGGTGTCGTTGTTGATTAATAACTCATTCATTCTATGTTTAGTATTAACAGTGAACTTACACTAGCGTTTTAGTTGTGTGTTTATTCAAGAAAAAATTACGGTAAATTATTTCACGAGTCTGATTATGAACATAGTTACCGTTGCAAATCATTTCTTAGTTTTAACTTACACCATCAATCTTCAACCACGTAGGACTGTGCTCGCCATTAACAAAGAGTATGCTAAGATTATGCATCAACAAGTTAATTAGCCTCCTATTATTATTTTTATTTTTACTACGTTTAGCTGGAAGAACAACCAAATTAACAGTACAAGGTTACATCACATTATGGTGCAAGGTTGCACCATGTTATTGGGTTTAGTTTGCATAATAGAATGGTGTATATTTTCTCAGAAAGTGGTGTAGCACCACTTTTTGGTGCAACATATCATAAAAATTTTAACAGTGCAGCACAGCAAACACTATAAGAAACTGCCTTGTGAAAAAAAAAATTATATTTCTTTCCGGTTTTTTTAGGAGTCCGCAAAAAGTATAGAAGCCCCCAGTCCACTCTCAAACCTTTCAAAAGCATTACAGATGTTTATTTTTTTATTTTTTTATTTTTTTTGCACACATCTGCAATTGGGGGAAATTTTCATACATTAAGAATTCGTTTGAATCGTGATATTTGGATCATATTATTTTGCCCACTACTTCGATATAATTTCAACAAGCTAAACCCTGGGAGAGATTAAAGCAGAACTGAACTGGTATCTATTTTTCAACCATGCATTTTTATATTCTCTTCGTACCACTCATTCGTCCATGAATTATGGGATACACACTTCAATACGGCAGGATATTTTTATGGCTTCCTCGTCACATTTTGGGAATGTTTTCTTCTGGGTATTTTTATTCATTTTTACATTTTCTTGCTATCACTGATTCGTTGATGAATAATGGGATACACACTTCAATACGGCAGGATATTTTTATGGCTTCCTCGTCACATTTTGGGAATGTTTTCTTCTGGGTATTTTTATTCATTTTTACATTTTCTTGCTATCACTGATTCGTCCATGAATAATGGGATACACACTTCAATACGGCAGGATATTTTTATGGCTTCCTCGTCACATTTTGGGAATGTTTTCTTCTGGGTATTTTTATTCATTTTTACATTTTCTTGCTATCACTGATTCGTTCATGAATAATGGGATACACACTTCAATACGGCAGGATATTTTTATGGCTTCCTCGTCACATTTTGGGAATGTTTTCTTCTGGGTATTTTTATTCATTATTACATTTTCTTGCTATCACTGATTCGTCCATGAATAATGGGATACACACTTCAATACGGCAGGATATTTTTATGGCTTCCTCGTCACATTTTGGGAATGTTTTCTTCTGGGTATTTTTATTCATTTTTACATTTTCTTGCTATCACTGATTCGTTCATGAATAATGGGATACACACTTCAATACGGCAGGATATTTTTATGGCTTCCTCGTCACATTTTGGGAATGTTTTCTTCTGGGTATTTTTATTTATTTTTACATTTTCTTGCTATCACTGATTCGTCCATGAATAATGGGATACACACTTCAATACGGCAGGATATTTTTATGGCTTCCTCGTCACATTTTGGGAATGTTTTCTTCTGGGTATTTTTATTCATTTTTACATTTTCTTGCTATCACTGATTCGTTCATGAATAATGGGATACACACTTCAATACGGCAGGATATTTTTATGGCTTCCTCGTCACATTTTGGGAATGTTTTCTTCTGGGTATTTTTATTCATTTTTACATTTTCTTGCTATCACTGATTCGTTCATGAATAATGGGATACACACTTCAATACGGCAGGATATTTTTATGGCTTCCTCGTCACATTTTGGGAATGTTTTCTTCTGGGTATTTTTATTCATTTTTACATTTTCTTGCTATCACTGATTCGTTGATGAATAATGGGATACACACTTCAATACGGCAGGATATTTTTATGGCTTCCTCGTCACATTTTGGGAATGTTTTCTTCTGGGTATTTTTATTCATTTTTACATTTTCTTGCTATCACTGATTCGTCCATGAATAATGGGATAGACACTTCAATACGGCAGGATATTTTTATGGCTTCCTCGTCACGTTTTGGGAATGTTTTCTTCTGGGTATTTTTATTCATTTTTACATTTTCTTGCTATCACTGATTCGTTCATGAATAATGGGATACACACTTCAATACGGCAGGATATTTTTATGGCTTCCTCGTCACATTTTGGGAATGTTTTCTTCTGGGTATTTTTATTCATTATTACATTTTCTTGCTATCACTGATTCGTCCATGAATAATGGGATACACACTTCAATACGGCAGGATATTTTTATGGCTTCCTCGTCACATTTTGGGAATGTTTTCTTCTGGGTATTTTTATTCATTTTTACATTTTCTTGCTATCACTGATTCGTTCATGAATAATGGGATACACACTTCAATACGGCAGGATATTTTTATGGCTTCCTCGTCACATTTTGGGAATGTTTTCTTCTGGGTATTTTTATTCATTTTTACATTTTCTTGCTATCACTGATTCGTCCATGAATAATGGGATACACACTTCAATACGGCAGGATATTTTTATGGCTTCCTCGTCACATTTTGGGAATGTTTTCTTCTGGGTATTTTTATTCATTTTTACATTTTCTTGCTATCACTGATTCGTTCATGAATAATGGGATACACACTTCAATACGGCAGGATATTTTTATGGCTTCCTCGTCACGTTTTGGGAATGTTTTCTTCTGGATATTTTTATTCATTTTTACATTTTCTTGCTATCACTGATTCGTCCATGAATAATGGGATACACACTTCAATACGGCAGGATATTTTTATGGCTTCCTCGTCACATTTTGGGAATGTTTTCTTCTGGGTATTTTTATTCATTTTTACATTTTCTTGCTATCACTGATTCGTCCATGAATAATGGGATACACACTTCAATACGGCAGGATATTTTTATGGCTTCCTCGTCACGTTTTGGGAATGTTTTCATCTGGGTATTTTTATTGATTTTTACATTTTCTTGCTATCACTGATTAGTCCATGAATAATGGGATACACACTTCAATACGGCAGGATATTTTTATGGCTTCCTCGTCACATTTTGGGAATGTTTTCTTCTGGGTATTTTTATTCATTTTTACATTTTCTTGCTATCACTGATTCGTTCATGAATAATGGGATACACACTTCAATACGGCAGGATATTTTTATGGCTTCCTCGTCACATTTTGGGAATGTTTTCTTCTGGGTATTTTTATTCATCCACCCATAGCGAAATTCTAGATGTGCCAGTACTACTGAGGTTCCCAAACAGAGCCGCCCTTCGCAGCCGCGGGGCCGGGTGCGAACCTAGCCGCAAGGCCCTTGCTTTAACCCTCCCCTACACATAGACTTACAACGTAGTTTATTACAGTTATCTTTACAGTTTAGTGAAGCGTTAAGACGTTTGAAAATTAACCAACGACGAAAGACAGCATTTTAAATTTTTTGAACACTACTGATACAGGGTAATTCAAAATGATTGCCCCGATTACAAATAACAATAACGTGTTTATGAAGATAAATAGACAGCTGATATCCCTACACAAGAAAGAAGGAAGTTTAGAATTTTATTGGAACCTACTTCTGTGTTGCTATGGTGAAGTAGGAAAGTGCGCCAAAGCCACTGGGAAGAAATGGCGACCGCAGCAGAAAAGACATTTTCGAAGGTCTTTTTCAAGGAGTAAGGTCCCCCAGGTCTACCGACCTTACTCAAGGAGTAAGGTACAGTATGTAAAAGGCCATGTGTATGTGCCACCTTTGCAGAGAACACTGCAAGAACTAAAGATGCACATTCAGCTTGCACTGGCATAGGTGACAACGGACATGCTTCATAATGTGTGGGGTGAAATGGATTACCGTTTAGATGTTGTGCACGTGACCCAGGGGAGTCACGTAGAACATTTGTAAGGTATGGAAACAAAATTCTAAACTTCCTTCTTTATTGTGCAAAAATGTGATCTCTGTATCTATGTTCATAAACCAGGTAATGTCATTTGTAATCGGGGCAATCATTTTAAATTACCCTGTATTTTGTAAATGTCTTAAATGATGTATAATAGATAAAACAAGCACACCAGCATACGTCCTTCAATCACAATGACTCAGTCTCTACGTATCATGGGACAGTACTTACATTACTGAACTCACCTTGTAAGAACTGGACTTTTCGCGCTTTTATCCCAGCGAAGTCAGCTATTAAATCATCAAAATTTATTTTGCTTGGTTTATCCTGTCCAATTGGCAAAGTTGTCAAAAACATCAATCTTTCTTGAGACATGACTGATCTTAAATAAGATTTAATCAGCTTCAAGTGTATAACGAAATAAATTTCTCCGTCATTTTTGTCCACGCCGGGGATCGAACCCGAGTCCATTTATTCCGGAACAAGTCGCTCTACCAACTGAGCTACGCAGACGTTCGTTCTCGCTGCTATCTGCCTTTATGTCGTGTGCGTCCTGCGGGGCAGGCACGTCACAAGTGTGAAAAGCTTCTTTCTGCCCTTGCCACCGTTACTGGGACAGTAATATCCTGAAGGCGATGAAGGAATTAGGGAAAGGATTCTGAATGTTATTAATGTATCTTTAAAGCACCGGCTGCAGTTTTGGCATCAGATGGAAGTAACTTACGTAGCACAACTTTTTCGATAACTATCTTTCAACGGCGCACGCTGAAAGATATGACTTCAATACTAATGTTTCACTAGACATAATATTGTAGTTTGCTGCCGATATTTGGATAAGTATAAATTCATCAACCGATATTAAAAAAATGAATAGTTAAACGAGACGGAGTTTAAAAAATAAAATTAGAATAATTGAAAATAAGAAATTCGCTCCCTCGCTCTCATTTTCTTTCTTAGGGTGTGAACGCGGGGCCTTGTGCGACCAGACCTTTAGCCCTCCCCTAAGGGTGGCTCGGTTGCCAAATACTGCCCAGCCCTCGGGCCCCCGGTCTCTTTAAATGTGCTCTGGAAAGAGGGGTTTCAAAACAATTCTGAAAAATACTTTTTTTTCTTGCTTTTTTTTTTTCTTTCACGGTTTAAGGAACCCGGTTCCGTGAACCGAGAGGACGTGGACTGGGCGGTCAATGAGAAGCAAACGGTGGAATGAGCAGAGAAAAAGAATTGAAGTATTACAGAATTGACGGGGTTATATGAGCCGTCTTATTTGGCTTCATCATTTCAAGCCTCCTGAACGGTGGGGGAGCAGATGTTAATAAAGAAACAAAATGATGTACCTATAATCAGTAGCTGCTGGTGACTACGTCTTAACGTGCTGTAGCACCTTAAAAAATCTTGAATTGTGATTCGTATTGTTTACTCTAGCGGAGAGTACATGCATTTGCTGCCAGCACAAAATCTGATTTTGAGCCAAGACTTAAATCAAAGAAAGCTCTGGATCGCCGATCGGCCTTTCCTGCTGTGTGTCCGTTAGCACGGCCACAACAGTGTGCCTCTTCTGCCGGCTACGCCACAACTCCTCGGGGCTTCTCAAGTAGGCCACAAGAAACTTGCAGCATGCTGAACTTCCCTGAGCACGATAGCCAGCTGTAAACTATATACGTTCAGATCCTCGTCCTTCTTTCTCCTATCGGAACTGGAGGCAGTGCAAAGGATAACTATTTTACCCAAGCGGTATAGTTCACCAAAACAGAAGGAAAGCTTATCTGATTGCCACAGTGCTCTCAAGAAATTTGAGCAATCATTCAGTTACTATTATTATTATTTTTTTTTTGAACTACCATTTTTTGTTCTTGGTAGTGAAATTTTCGTAATTTTTTAATTTCTTGAACGGTCACTGCAAACTATAGTTTAGTAGATTCTTTGACGAAGTAACCATTTTCTTCACGAACTTAAGTGAGAAATTGAATTAAAATCCTTAGAATCCTAAGTAAAAGTAAAAATAAATCCTAAGTAAAATCCTTAGGATTCACAATTTTTGGGGAGGGCCTAAAAATCCATGTGCAATTATGTATGCTTTTTTTCATTTCATAAACGCTTTATAGTATATAATACGTAGAATAATTTATTCAATTCATATCTAATTAATTAATATTTAAGCACTTCAAAATGCATTAAAATTACAAATAATAAGTTTAAAATTAAAAATAATAAGTACATTGAAAAAAGACACAGCAAAAATATTTCCCATTAAAAATAAAGATACAAGTAAAGCCTTTTTTTTAAAGAACTCGATTTTTTTTTTAGATGATTCACAATTGAATTTTTTGTCAGCAACTGAAGTCTTTGCAGATTAATAAATTCGTGTGTTCTGCAAAATATTGAGCTTAATATTTTGCCGAATATAAGGCCATAAATTTAATCACTAACACTAAAAAAGGCGATAAATGTAATTACTAACGCTAAAAAAGGTGAAGAAAATTATTAATAATTCGTATTAATTTTTATACAATTGCGTAAAACATCTGGAATTGCCTTTATTTCTCCTTTATTATTACTTTTGTTTTTCGAGTTATTAAGTTTTACTAAATTACTATAGGTAGGAAAAATAATTGTAAAAGGAAGGTACAATGTAAAAAAAAAAAAAAAAAAAAAAAAAAAAAAAACTGAAATTCACGAACTACTTTCCGTGGTTTCTTTCGTGAATTAACGGAGCATATTTCTGATACAATCTTTTCACTGAAAGGACGAAAAAAACCTCTGGATTTCCAGATTTTTCGTACGCGAGAAAATTGAGTTTTCAGAAACCTTTCCGCAATTCCTTTCTTATATTAAAGGAACATTTCCGTTTTCCCCTTTTCCTTATCCCTATGACGAAAAATTTGCGGTGATAGGAGAGATTCACGGGAATACTTGCAGATTTGATTAACTGTTAAATTTCAAGTCTCTCGAAATATTTGATTTTGAAGTTCTGTAGTGAGATCGGATATTGTGGATAACCGCATGAAGTTTGGTTACTGTGGCACAGGATATTTCTTCTCCTCTTCAGCACCAGCTATTATAGTATATTTTGTTACTGTAAGAAACAGGGTGCTTAATTTACTGTACAGGTGGTTGTACGATTTCTATGTATGAGTCTATGGAGTTCTTAAGACAAAAGCTATGAAGAGTAAATTTTATATTTAGAAGCTTTGTGAAATAAATTATAAAACAGTACATTACACCTTCTCTTAATTGAACGTTATTGTCAGTTGAAAAAAGATCTCAAACTCCAAATCGTTGTGCTGCTTCGAAATATCACGCTGAAAAAAATAAGTAATTTGTAATAAGCCCTTCTACAGAAAAAATAAAATTATTATAAACGCATTCAAAAATATAAAGTTCCAATTGAAAATAAAATGACTAAATCGCTCGCATTAATCAAAAAATTAATAATCGCTCAATCAATTTTTTCTTGAACGTGAGTCTGGTTCCTGTGACTTTTTGGCTCAATGTTTAAGACGCCCGGCTCCAATCCAGTGCCACATACACTCAACTGTCGAAAAAATAAAATGATTATAAACGCATTCAAAAGAATACTAAGTTCCAATTGAAAAGAAAATGACTAAATCACTCTCATTAAGAAAAAAAAAAATCATCGCTGAATTAGTTTTTTCTTGAACGTGAGTCTGGTTCCTGTGATTATTTGGCTCAATGTTTATGACGCCCGGCTTCAATCCTCTGCAGCCATGCTTTCGACAAGGTTTTGGATGTAAATTGGATTGACGCTCGGCTTCAATCCACTGCCACACACACTCAACTGTCGAAAAAATTGTAAAATTATTAGAAACGCATTAAAAAAAATATTAAGTTCCAATTGAAAATAAAATGACTAAATCACTCTGATTAAGAAAAAAAAAAATCATCGCTCAATTAGTTTTTTCTTGAACATGAGTCTGGTTCCTGTGACTTTTTGGCTCAAAGTTTAAGACGCCCGGCTTCAATCCACTGCAGCCATGCTTTCGACAAGGTTTTGGGTGTAAATTGGATTGACGCCCGGCTTCAATCCACTGCCACACACACTCAACTGTCGAAAAAATTGTAAAATTATTATAAACGCATTCAAAAAAATATTAAGTTCCAATTGAAAATAAAATGACTAAATCACTCGCATTAATAAAAAAAAAAAAATCATCACTCAATTAGTTTTTTCTTGAACATGAGCCTGGTTCCTGTGACTTTCTGGCTCAATGGTTAAGACGCGCGGCTTCAACCCAAACGGACCGGGTTCGATCCTAACTATCCTGCGCAAAAGGATTCTCTCACGTAAGGTCTAAGATATTCAGCATGTTGGATTTTGCGAAATTTCTGTCTAAATACGGAAAAACTTAAAATGGACTTTTCTGAAATAAACGGAATTCCTGACTACGGATAATCTGTGACAATACGGAAGGTAAAATAAAAGGGCAGTTTTAAAAACGGAAATTTCTGAAAAAGACGGACACCTTTCCTGCACGTCATTTTCAGAAATTTTTCGTGACTTCACGCCACTTATTTTTTACAGGGTAAAAAAATATTTGCTTCAACACAGAAAGGAAAGGTTATAACTATTACAAAGCACGTGGAAGAAATAAGTGGAGCTTCCATGTGATTAACCAACAAATACTCAGTTACGTTATTTCTGATCAAAATGTAGGAAAATAAGGAAGTTGGGAAGCAATGCTGCTACAACAATATGTTTTTGCTTTATCATCATCATCATGATTGTCAACCATTATCAATCCACTGATGGACGAAGGTCTCCCCAAGTTTCTTCCACAACGATCTGTCTTGTGCCAGTCTCCTCCATGTTACCCCCGCATACTTTCTAATTTCATCCACCCATCTCACATGTGGTCTTCTTCTGGGTCTTTTCCTGTCCCTTGGAATCCAATCTAAAATTTCGGCTGTCCATCGATGGTCTGTCCTTCGGGCAGTATGTCCAGCCCATTGCCATTTCAGGGATTTAACTCTGATCATGATGTCTTCCACTCTTATCAATTTTCTGATCCACGAGTTCCTCTTCTTATCTCTCCTGGATACACCAAGCATGCACCTCTCCATGCTGCTTTGAGTTGTCTGCAGCCTTTGTATGTCTCTTTTATTTAAGGTCCACGTCTCTGCACCATATGTAAGCACTGGAAGGATGCATTGTTCAAACACTTTTCTTTTAAGACATAATGGCATATTGCTCTTGAAAATTATGCTGTTTCTTCCAAAAGCTCTCCAGGTAAGTTTTATACGCCGATTAATTTCTTCATCAATGTGACCCTCACTTGATATCTGCTGCCCAAGATAAACGTACGTATCTGTTATCTCCAGCTTTTCTCCATCAACTTACCAATTCATAAGTAGTTTGAAATGTCATATAGTAGTCCGACGTTTCAGAATGCACACACTTCGAAACGTAATGGGGTGACTGGAAGTGAACATCCCAAGGGAAACTGTCATTTGTTACAGGGCTTGGAGCTGCGCCCTATGTGGAGGGTTCGTTTGATGCTTCCTTTGCAGTAAGTTCGGCATCGGTGGTATAATACTTAATTCTCCCAACTGGAGCAGATAAATACAATACAAAGCATAGAAGAGTGAATCGACTGAGGCTAAATTTTGCAGTGAGGAAAACTTTTATTCAGATGTTACGGGAAATGCCTTTAAACCTTGTCCTGATCTCCGTTCTTTCTATATATTCTTCCGCTCATGATCTCTTTCCCGCCATTCAAACCTCTCCCTTCATCCGTTCAGACCAACCCCCGAGGTTTTCAGAGCTTCGTAAAAATATTCTGCTCCTCTCTCGACTTATAGCCACAGAGTCTCCCCTCTCTTGCCCGGAGAGAGAAACCCCTCAAAAAACTGTCCCCTCGTCCGATTTATTCCAAGAAAGCGCGGCCACGCCTTCACTATATTCTTAATTGCTTAGCGGCTGCCTCTGCTGCGACGCGTGGGAAAGGAAATACTTTCTTTGCCTTTCGTCCAAATGGCGGGAATTGAAAGAAAGTGATTCCAATTATTTATCCCGCAAAACGGCTGCTGAAATTCACTTCCGATAAATATGGAAGCCCCGGTTACTCATTTCTCCTAACACTCGTGATACCCAACCCTTTGGATGGGCATCCCTTTCCGGTTCTTACCCTATTTCGCTGCAATTGTCACAACTGAGCATTAAATCAGTGGCGTAACTATAGTACAACATGCCCCCCTCCCTCCGCAAGATTTATTTCAGTGCCCTAAGCATTGTAATCCCCCCCTCAGCATTCCGAACACAAGGGGGGTGGGTTTTACGCGGGGGGGGGCGTGTAGTGGGTGGGGGTCAGGAAGACAGGGAAAGTGTCTGGAAAAGTAAGGGTGATATCTAGAGCCCTGTAGTTTTAACTTTTTAGGTAATTTTTGGAACAGAAGTAGTACATGATGCAATGTTATCAATCAGCCAATTAGGATTAACCCCGTGCGTGGACCGTGTTAATATACATTTTCTGCAAAAACATGAGAATCCCTCTTAATGAAATAAATGTTCTTACAAATTAAAACGTACGTATTTTTATTTTCCTTTTTAATTTTGCAAATAGGGCAACAGCCGTCGGGATCTTTTTTACAATTTCATTTTAGGACCGAAAACTTGTATTAATATTATAGTTACGCTATTGTTCGTTATAAGCGATACATTTCTTTTGTTGTTCCTGTTCAGAAATTATGAAATATCATAGTAAAGGTGTGCAGCGAACAGGGACTTTGAAACAGCTCCGTTTTTTTTTTTTTTTTTTTTTTTTTTTTTTTTTTGTCGTTTCGTTTTTGCCCCAGCATCCAGTGTAGGACTAAGAACGTATCACCCGGCTGAAACGGTAGCTTTAGCAGTCTCTCTCTCCCTCTCTCTCTCTCTCTCTTCAGCTGTAGTTCTGGTGAAATTGATTTTCAATACATGCCTCTTTTCACTAAACATATACTTTAAACTCATCCCCTCAACTTCTGACTCTTGAACGTCAATTACCTTGGCGTTAAATTAGTACTTTCGAAGCTGTTTCGGGGTTTGTGAAAAGCACATGCGAGCGCAGTATGCAGGACATCCTTCACTTTAGTTGTTTTCTAATTGTCCGACGGAAATTCAGGATTGCAGGGGTTTTTCTTTTTTTTTTTCGTTTTTTTTTTTTTTTTTTTTGGTTTTTATTTTTCGTCCAATGCACATTCAATTATTATTTCCAATGCGAAATTATGTTTTCCGTATTTTAGTAAAAAAAAAACAAACTATAACGCATGTCAGTAGCAGGGACGTCGCTTTAGACTTCGAAATCAGGATGGGCGACGGGTGGGCGAGCACTATTGGGGGGGGGGGGGGGGGGGGGGGCAAGCTTGAGAGAAACTTTTTTTTTTACAAAACACTGAAAGAACAAATTTTGAATGCTTTTTTTTTCTTTTAATTGAAGGTTAAACGACCACTGTGAACAACTCAACGGGCTATAAGCAGTCGCCCGTTCCTAATTTAGGGACACTGATTCCAGGGAAGGGAGAGAAGCCGTGCCGTAAAACAAACACAGCATCCATGCCTCGCCGGGATTCGAATCCAGACTCTTCTCTGACGAATGGTCATAAGCCAGCAACTAGAGCACTGCGCCACAGGGGAAGTTTCAACCTATAAGGAAGTAAATTTCTCCGTCATTTTTATCCGCGCCGGGGCTCGAACCCGGATCCCCTCATTCCGGAATAAGTCACTACCAATTGAGCTACGCGGACGTTTTATTCTGATTCCTATCTGCCTCTATGTCGTGTGCGTCCTTCTGGCAGGTACGTCACATCTCCTGGTACGTTACAAACCCTTTTCACTGTGCAGGCTACAAAAGAATTCGTGCAATACCGATCACCTTCACCTGGACACACATACATACAGTAACCTGACTACGGGTGTAAGACACAAGTGTTGGTGGAATGTCGCCTTCAACTTTTTGCTTGTTCTGTGTGCATTGCCTTAAATTTATTTTCAAAATTCTCCATTTTTGATTACGAAAATGGTACTGTACTTGAACAATTTACTTAAAAGAAAATGTCTTTTTTTTTTTTATCTAAATCAAATTTTCAAATTTTGACATTGTGCCCCTCAGACACAATACCTCTCCCCTCTTTAACTTCCTTCCTTCCAGCCAGCCACTTGGCCTTGCACTCCTCTCCTACACAGCAGTCGTCAGTCACTTTCTGCACTTTCACTGGCAGTCTTAAGGGCGCTAGTGTAGCTTTAGACTCCACTTTTCGTGTTGGAATCCCCTATTTTGTGAAGAAAAATCAACAACAGAACAATTAGTGAAAAGAGCGTGTGGAATAAACGTGGAAAGAGCGAAAGAGATTAGTGGAATAAACGTGGAAAGAGCGAAAAACTTTGTTTGATGTTCCTGGTCCACGTTAAATGTCTGTATTAATTATTAAGAACAATTAGTAGTGATCCCCTCAGTGAATTCCTTTCCACCCTCCTCATTCATCCCTTGGCCATACAAACATGAAAGTGGGGCTTAAACTAAGGAATTGGAAGAGTGGAGAATAATTGAATTTTCATGGCCCTGCGGATGCTATTTTGATAACCTTTTTTTGGAGACGTTAACAACGCACTTCCTGGGGGAAACTGCGTAGATGAAATAAAACACAAGACTTATTACTTGGCAAAGTGCAGATTATATTTTAAAGTTAAGTGTAGGGGCGAGCGTACTCATCTAATTATGTGGACACGCCCAAACCTATGTTCCGTGGCTGTCCACGTTATAGACCCCCTCACAGCCAATAAATATACAAGGTTCGTTCCTAAGAACTTCCCCAAAACCAAGATTGGGTGAATGGACAAAATCCTCCCCGCTTTTCTATACTTAATCTGCGAATCAGGAGGATGGATTGAGACCGCTTAAACTCAAATAAGAATTCCACATCTGGGATAATATATATACACTGAGTGGCCACTTTATTATGATCACCTGACAGTTTTAAGCAAATGAGCAATGGCTGCACGCTGTTGATGCCAGAGGGCGAGGCTAGTATAAAAAGGGAAAGCTTAGTGCTTGTTACAGTAGTAAAGTGATTTTTGAGTGACGAGATGGGTAAAAAATGCGATTTGATGGACTTTCAACGTGGGTTGATTGTAAGAGCTCCGAGCCATGGGGGAGAGAGAGAGTATCACCGAAACCGCCGCATTCGTGAAATGCTCCAGAGCAGCTGTTGTTAAAGTGTTTAAAAACTTGACTGTTAGCCCAAAAAATGGGCCTCTACGTGCAAAATGTGGTTGTCATCGACTAGTGACTGCTCGGGTGGAACGGTTAGTGTCGAGACTAGTAACAGACAACAGAAAGGGCAACACTGCAGCAAATTACAGACCATCTTAATCAAGGATCCCTTCAAAGGATCTCTGCACGCACTATTTGCCTTACACTACATCGAATGGGATATGGCAGCCGAAGGCCTGTTCGAACACCTTTGCTGTCTGCAGTTAACAAGAAAAAACGTCTCCAGTTCACACAGGAGCACAAGGATAGGACAGCCGATAATTGGAAACAAATTATGTGGTCCGATGAATCACGTTTTCAGTTGCACCATGCCGATGGCCGAATGAGAATTTGGCGGAAACAGCACCAAAGTATGGACCCCAGATGCATTGCTACAACTTTTCAAGCTGGTGGAGGCAACGTTATGGTTTGGGGAATGTTTTCCTGGCATGCTTTGAGCCCTTTAATTCGTGTTGATCAACGTCTGACTGGCACATCATACCTAAACATCGTTGCGGACCAAGTGCATCCTGTCATGTGGATGGTTTATCCCAATGGCGATGTCTACTTTCAACAAGATAATGCGTCCTGCTATAGTGCTCGTATTGTATAGGATTGGTTTCAGGAACATGCCTGTGAGTTTACTTTGCTTAGGTGGCCCCCACAATCTCCAGATCTCAACCCCATTGAGAATTTGTGGGATGAAGTTAAACGAGCCATCAGACAGCTGGATCCACAACACTGCAATCTCACACTCCTGGAAAGTGCTATTCATCAAGCATGGTCCCAGATTCCACAAACCACCTATAAAGATCTCGTGGAGTCCATGCCACGAAGAATCGACGCAGTATTAAAGGCAAAAGGTGGCCCAACGAAATACTGAGGGGGTGGTCATAATAAAGTGGCCACTCAGTGTATATACTCGTTGTCACATGCTGGGCAAATGGACAGCACAGTTTTATGACAAATATAGTGATGAAGGGACAATATGTATTATTTATGAGACTGACACAAATATAGTTAATGTAAAAATGTACACAAAGATACTTTATGCATAATTAAATTACTTGTGATCAGTGAATTTGTTGAACTAATTATTTGTGTGTCACTTTACACATTTATTAAACAATATCTCTTGAAATCTGTAACATCTAAAATGAAGTAATACGATATTATATTTATTTATTGACGCAGTTATTTGTAAGTACGTATGGTTACTTATATTTGAGAATGCCACGTATACTCGTTTACGATACGATTGTACTTAAAAAAAACCAACCGAGTAGGTTCAGGTTCTCATTTTTAAGTAGATTCTTTTTAACAGTGTAACGAGATCAGATCAGATCATATGTAGAGGATTTTAGGAAGGGAGTGTCTGACCCCAGGTCTTAAACAACCCTTAGAAATAGGAAGCTAGGAGATTTGGGATACAGTGCCCGATAGGAAAGTGACACGGAAGCGAAGGAGAAAGGGGGAGGAAGACGCCCATATTTATTACCGGGGGCCCTGGGTCCGACGGCTTAACGTGCCCATCCGACGCACGGCGGAGATTTAGTGGATCGAGCGTTCGTACCTGGCTGCGATCGAACCTGAGGTCTTCTCCATGGCAGTCACGAACGTTGCCCACTAGGGCATCCGCGGCCCTTAACAGTGTAACGTTGAATGTGAGCGCTATTTATGAGTCTTTCTGGCTCAGTGGTTAAGACGTGCGATTTATGTTGGGCCAACCCGAACGATGTCAGTTTGAGTCGCACTAGTGGCAAAAGGATCCTTAGCCGTAAAAGTTAATTCAGGATCTTCGATTTTGTGAAATTTCTTTCTAAATATATAAATATATAAGAACTTGAAACGAACTTTTCTGAAATAAAAAGAATTTCTGACCGGAAAATTAGTGAAAACACGACGAATGCTAAAAAAAAAAAAAAAAAAAAGAAAAAAAGGGCACTTTTAAAAACGGAAATTTCGTTAAAAGACGAACACTCACTTACCGGCAACTTTGCTGAACGTTTTGTTTTCAGAAATTTTCCGTAAATTTACACCACTTATGTGACGTGTGTTCTATTTTAACTTTCATTTTTAGTTCCTTTTAGATTTAGTTTCATTTTTTTCCTATGTAAATTTGAGTTTGTTCTCTTTTGCACTTTTCAAACTTAACGGGATATCTTCTCTCTCACATAAATGGAGGTTTGGCAACACCCCTGGGGTCACTATTTAACTGAAAAAAAAAAAAAAAATTAAGAAGGAGATGATGTGACGTATATTCTATTTTAACTTTCATTTGTAGTTCCTTTTCCTATGAAAATTTGAGTTTGTTCTCTTTTGCAATTTACAAACTTAACGTGATATCTTCTCTCTCACATGAATGCAGGTTTGGCAACACCCCTGAGGTAAATGCGTAAGTGAAAAAAAATTAAGAGTGAGATGATGATGATGATGATATTCTATTTTAACTTTCATTTTTAGTTTTAGTTCCCTTTCCTATGTAAATTTGGTTTGTTCTCTTTTGCAGTTTCCAAACTTAAGGTGATATCTTCTCTCTCACATGAATGGAGGTTTGGCAACACCCCTGAGGTCAATACGTAAGTGAAAAAAAAATTAAGAAGGAGATGATGTGACGTATGTTCTATTTTAACTTTCATTTTTAGTTACTTTTCCTATGCAAATTTGAATTTGTACTCTTGCACTTTCCAAACATAACGTGATATCTTCTCTCTCACATGAATGGAGGTTTGGCAACACCCCCGAGGTTAGTATTTAAGTGAAAAAAAAATTAAGAGGAAGATGATGCGACGTATATTCTATTTTAACTTTCATTTTAATTCCTTTTAGGTTTAGTTTCAATATTTTCCTATGTAAATTTGAGTTTGTTCTTTTTGGCACTTTCCAAACTTCACGTGATATCTTCTCTCTCACATGAATGAAGGTTTGGCAACACCCATGAGGTCAGTATTTAAGTGAAAAAAAAAAGAATTTAAGAGGAAGATGGGGCCGCGGGTGGCCTAGTGGGCAAAGTTCGTGACTGCTGCGGAAAGGACCTCAGGTTCGATCCCAGCAGGTACGAAAGCTATAGATCCACTAAATACCTGCCGTGCGTCGGATGGCCACGTTAAGCCGTCGGACCTCGGGTACTGGCCCCCGGTAATAAATATGGGCGTCTTCCTCCCCCTTTCTCCTTCGCTTCCGTGTCACTTTCCTATCGGGCACTGTATCCCAAATCTCCTAGCTTCCTATTTCTAAGGGTTGTTTAAGACTTGGGGTCAGACACTCTCTTCCTAAAATCTTCTATATTTGATCATTTAAGAGGGAGATGATGTGACGTATATTCTATTTTAACTTTCATTTCTAGTTCCTTTTCCTATGTAAATTTGAGTTTGTTCTCTTTTGCACTTTCTAAACTTAAAGTGATATCTTCTCTCTCACATGAATGGAGGTTTGGCAACGCCCCTGAGGTCAATACGTAAGAGAAAAAAAAATTAAGAGGGAGATGATGTGATGTATGTTCTATTTTAACTTTTATTTTCAGTTCCTTTTCCTATGTAAATTTGAGTTTGTTCTCTTTTGCACTTTCCGAACTTCATGTGATATCTTCTTTCTCACATGAATGGAGGTTCGGCAACAGAGCTGAGTTCGGGCTCAATTTTAAGAACCCAAGCCCGTCCGAGCCAGAGCCCGAATTTTATATTGCAAGAGAGAGCCCGGGCCCGAACGAGCCCGAAAACTATGATTAACCTGTTTAAACATTAAAAAAGTTCTCCTCTCCCAGACTTCCACTGTTTTCACCCTGTGCAATTAACTGATGTCTTTGTCAACTGCGGAGTGGAGAAGGGATGTCTATCTGTTTCTATAGTTTATTTGACCATTCATTTCTTCCTGAAATGTTTCGGGGGCCAGGTATCAAGAAAAATAAAGAGGCACAATCTAGGCCGTACGTTGCTCAATAAAATTAGGAGGCAGCTGCCCCGTTGAGGTAGGGAACAAAATTTCATCAGCTTGCTATTTACTATCTATAGTTCTTAGAGAAACTTTTCCTTCGCAGAAATCCAGTAATTTATGGCCTATGGTATTTGTTATCCAAGCCCGGAATGAATTGCTCTGCTGAGTTCCCAGTCCCCATCCAGACCCAGTTGCCGAAGAATTCTATTTAACAACTAGAAGGTGTAAAAAAGTCTCGTATATTAAATCATACAAAATCACTTTTAGAAAAAAATATATAAAATTATCTCCCTCCCTGAGCTCTTTGCAGCCCGAGCCAGGGCTCGACTTCGGGCTTTCGGGCTCGGCCCATCTCAGCACTGTTCGGCAACACCCTTAAGGTCAGTACGTAAGTGACGTATGCTTCTTCACAAGAACAGGAAAAGATATATATATATATATATATATACATATACATATACTTAAGAGCAGAGCCGAAAACATCAGAAAAACATTCAAGAATTTAAAACGAAAGTTGCAAAAAAACCCGAAGATCAAAACGCGCAACGCAGCAGTTATGAAAATTCAGAATTCACATTCTATTAAGAAGAGACTGAAGCAAAAAAAATTTTTTGACTCACATCTAGTACAACATAGAAAAGGTTATATATTGACCGGTGTGAGTAGAAAGAGAAAAAAAAATAATAATAGAAAAACAGAATGTAGAAAGTGTCGAGAATACCGAGCCTTGGCTTTATCAAGGACCAGAAAAACTCTGCATTTAATCACTTCCACAAAGACCTATTTGGAAATGGGTTTCTGCAAAGCCAACATAGATGCAAGTAATAAGCCCACCAAAATATTAATATATATATATATATATATATAAGACATCATGATCAGAGTTAAATCCCTGAAATGGCAATGGGCTGGACATACTGCCAGAAGGACAGATCATCGATGGACAGCCGAAATTTTAGATTGGATTCCAAGGGACAGGAAAAGACCCAGAAGAAGACCACATGGGAGATGGGTGGATGAAATTCGAAAGTATGCAGGGGTGACATGGAGGAGACTGGCACAAGACAGACCGTTGTGGAGGAAACTTGGGGAGACCTTCGTCCAGCAGTGGATTGATAATGGTTGACAATGATGATGATGATGATGATATGGGATGTAAGGTCAGGTGATCCGTAACATCACAGCCTCTCCTTGACAAATGTCAACCCCGCCTTCTCGTGGTGCATCCTGTTCCTACTAAAGGGGCTCTGACAACCGCCAATAGCGGTATAACTATACCATCGGGATTAGAGGAAATTCTATCCCACACTCACCAACCCGCTTGGCCAGCGTGGTGAGTTATGGCCAAACCCCTCCAAAATGACTCCACAACTTAAATCTTGGCCCTCAGTCTCCGGCAGCTGGAATGTACCTGGCCAAGGCAGCGGCCAGTGCGACATGAAGGCAGAGGGTGCTAAGAATCCCCGGAGGACCGGACTAGGCTGCCATCTGATGCTGACCTTGGCAACGTACAATGGACGCTCCCTATCTTCTGATTCAAGGCTTCTTGAATTGGAAGAGGAACTACAAAGGATCAAGTGGAAAATCGTCGGGCTAAGTGAGGTAAGGAGAAAAGGAGATCTCATCGAACTGAAAAGTGGACATCTCTTCTACTATCGTGGGACAGATACTGGCAGAACTAGTGGTGTTGGATTTATAACAAACAAGAAACTGAAGGATAAAGTTGTAGAAGTTGAAAGTTCCTCTGACAGAGCAGCACGGCTTGTTATCCAACTCTCGAAAAGATACCAGGCTCAGATTATTCAAACTTATGCACCCACCACAAGTCATCCTGAAGAAGAAATTGAAGAATTTTATGAGGAAATTTGTCATCTAAATAATAAAGGTAAGCAGCACTTGAAAATAATTATGGGAGATTTCAATGCAAAAAAAGGGCAACGACAACAGAATGAAACTTCAGTAGGTAAATTCGGTCACGGCAACAGAAACCAGCGTGGAAATACTCTCGTAGAGTTTGCAGAGGCAGAAGGGTTTTTCATCTTGAACTCTTTTTTCAAGAAAAAGCCACACAGGAAATGGACATGGAGACATCCAAATGGGACGACAAGTGAAATTGATTTTATTATGTGTAACAAAAAATTTGTCATAGAAGACTGCAGTGTGCTAAACAAGTTCAACACAGGTAGTGACCATAGATTGGTGAGATGTAAGATGCACCTCAACACTAAACTTGAACGTGGCAAGCTCATAAGACAAACAAAATCTATTGACATAACCAACCTTAAAAAACACCATAATACCTTCAAGTTGGAACTGAAGAACAGGTTCTCTGCTTTAGAAGGCCTAACATCGGAAGAAGTGGACATCTCTGAAGTTAACAGAAAAGTAACCAAAGCTCTTATGGAAACAGCAACAAAATTAGCTGGGTCTAAGAACAAGTTGCATGTAAATAAATTATCCGGAAAAACGAAAATGTTGATGCAAAAAAGAAGAGAGATGAGGACAACTAAAGAAGATGTGACTTCCAAAGTGGAATATATAGAGCTATGCAAGACAGTACGAAAAAGTATCACTGAAGACGTAAGAAAATTCAACTGTGAACTAGTGAGGAAAGCAATTGAAAACAACCAAAGCCTAAAGATAGCAAAGGGACATCTCAATAAGGGAAGAAAACAGATTATGGCACTGAGAAAAGAAGATGGTTCTGTAACAAGAAATAGAGGAGACATTTTGACAAGAGTGAAAGATTTCTACTCCAAATTATATGAAAGGGATGATACATGCACTCCAGACATCATGAAAGATACCAGTACCAGAGTTCCTCCAGTCCTTCCAGCAGAAGTTGCACATGCAATCAAGAACATGAAGCGGGGGAAAGCTCCAGGAGAAGATGGAATTACTGTAGATATCATACAAGAAGCAAGTGGAGAAATCGAAACAGTACTCGCCCAAATTTTCACTCGATGCCTTAATGAAGGAAAGATTCCTGAGGATTGGAACACCGCTACAATGATCCTGCTACATAAGAAAGGTGACATTGAGGATCTCGGAAACTACAGACCTATCAGCCTCCTATCAGTAGTTTATAAAATCTTCACTAAAGTTCTTTCACACCGCTTGAAGGTAACACTGGACATGGCTCAACCGAGAGAACAAGCTGGATTCAGGAGTGGCTACAGCACAATAGATCATATCCACGTGCTGAGAGAACTAATTGAAAGAGCGAGGGAATATGAACTTCCATTGTGCATGGCTTTTATCGATTATGAAAAAGCCTTTGATTCGGTGAAACCATCAGCAGTTACAATGGCTCTGAAAACCTGCGGTATTGAAGATGCATACATTAATATTATTAATAACATCTATGAAAATGCAAGTGCAAAGATTAGGCTATTTGAAAATACAACACACATAAAAATTGGAAAGGGAGTGAGACAAGGTGACACCATATCTCCGAAGCTCTTTAATGCCACATTGGAGGGTGTTTTTCAGTCACTGAGCTGGGAAAACAATGGGATAAAGATCAATGGAGATTATCTAACCCACCTTCGTTTTGCTGAGGACATAGTCATTTTTGCAACTACCCCATCAGAGCTGCAGAGTATGATCCAGGAACTTGCTGACAAGAGTAAAGAAGTGGGATTAAAAATGAACTTTCAGAAGACAAAAGTGATGTTCAATGCTTTTACAAGAAATGAAGATTTATCGATTGATGGAGAAAAGCTGGAGATAACAGACACGTACGTTTATCTTGGACAGCAGATATCAAGTGAGGGTCACATTGATGAAGAAATTAATCGGCGTACAAAACTTGCCTGGAGAGCTTTTGGAAGAAACAGCATAATTTTCAAGAGCAATATGCCATTATGTCTTAAAAGAAAAGTGTTTGATCAATGCATCCTTCCAGTGCTTACGTATGGTGCAGAGACGTGGACCTTAACTAAAAGAGACATACAAAGGCTGCAGACAACTCAAAGCAGCATGGAGAGGTGCATACTTGGTGTAACCAGGAGAGATAAGAAGAGGAACTCGTGGATCCGAAAAATGACAAGAGTGGAAGACATCATGATCAGAGTTAAATCCCTGAAATGGCAATGGGCTGGACATACTGCCAGAAGGACAGATCATCGATGGACAGCCGAAATTTTAGATTGGATTCCAAGGGACAGGGAAAGACCCAGAAGAAGACCACATGGGAGATGGGTGGATGAAATTCGAAAGTATGCAGGGGTGACATGGAGGAGATTGGCACAAGACAGACCGTTGTGGAGGAAACTTGGGGAGACCTTCGTCCAGTAGTGGATTGATAATGGTTGACAATGATGATGATGATGATATATATATATGTCATAACCACCACAGAGTTGTATGACGAAGCTTTAGTTAACATTTTAGCATGCATCTATAACTTTCCTGGCCCAACCCATGCTCTTCATCTGTTACTAATAAACAGGAAGAAGATAATTATAGAAAACTCAAGTTGTAAGAGTGACTTAATGAATCAAAATTAATGTTCAGAAATAACACATTGCCAAGTTACCTAGTCGCCTAAGAGAGAATATAAACCTGAATAGCAATACTAAAGTACTACAAATTCTTAAACTTTGCAATTAAAAAAAGGAAATATTAATTTTTTTCTAAAGCACAGATTCCTGAAAGAAAACTGGATTACAAAACCCCGTACTCCACAACTTCTGACAACTCAAAAACGAGAATAAAATAAAGACAATAATAAACTAAAGAAATGCTTTGTGTAGGTTATATGACATAAACAGTTAGTTGCAATATGTACAAAGTATTTCAGAAGTGCTTTACGTGCATAATTAAGTAGTTATTAGGATCTTAACGACATTGAAAACACATCGTTGACTACAAGAACAAAAAAACGGTCAGCTGCTTAGCCTAAGAGCCCTAAAAAACGCGCAAAGTTACCAAGAAAAGAGAGAGTTAAAATCCGCAAAACAGTTAATATACTTGCTAGTGCCTAAATGCTTAAAGCAAAAAGTAGAAAAAATGTTTAAAAAGTTCAAACATTAAACTTGGAAAACCCAAAACCTGAAGACAAAGAAGAGAGCTTACCTCTTATGCAACTTTACTTCTTCCACTCTTGAAGAAACATGGCCGACCTTTTACCCCAAACTTTCATTCGCTGGGGAGCAGTGAATGAAAGTGAATGAAAGTAATGAAACATGGCCGACCTTTTACCCCGCCACTTCCCTAGTCGCTGGGGAGCAGTGTGGGTAGGGCTGAAGGCCTCCACACACTGAAAAAAATCCTACTCGCGGAGATTTTAACTAGAGAAAAATATAATTAAGAATGTGGACCTGTTTGATCAGAAAGAGCACAATTAACTCTCCAGAATACATGAGAAATATTATGAAATACACAAGTCGTGTATTTAATAACCTTTGCATGTATTTAATCACTTTGGTGAGCTTCTATAGACTATTCAGAATCCTATTAATTTTAATGTTAGTTTTACTATTTTTAGTATAGCTATTCTAGTGAGTGAATAACTAGTTTTCTTTTATATTTATTTTTATTTTCTTTTATAAACAGATTTTTAAGTTTTTTTGTGATTTTGTCTATATTATTTAATTTTTTATTTTTAATAGGACCTTCTTATCCATAGCACTAAGGTTCCTTTTTGTAGTTAATATGCATCCTCTAGACCAACTTCCAAAAAAGGCTTTCATTGGTCAGAATCATATTATTAACTGTGTAGAAAATTAAAGCAGATCTGCCAACCTTACTCTATTATTCAGAATAATTTTTCTTAAAGTTATTTTGATGAAAGAAGTAGGAATTTTGTTTTCTAGAAAACTGTCTAATAGTATATTAATGTGATAATTGAAGTCCAAATTGTTGCTGCAAATTCTTGAAATTCCAAGCACCTGAGAAATTAGTACATTCTCAATTACTTTGGTTAAGATGTTATTATTCCAGTGTAGATATTTAATTACTTTGAAAGGAAAATTAACTCTTTTATCAAAGAGGCTAATGGATGGGTTATCTCTGTTAAGTTTAACGCTTAAGTCTAGTTCCTGATTACTGTGGTTGGTTTTACATAAGTTAAGAGAGCTAGGATAGATATTATCAAAATCACTTTCTATAACTTCTGAATTATTTATACACAGCAGATCGTCAATATATCTAAAGGTGTAAAGGTAGTTATCGGAGCAAGTGGAGTGATTTTTAATGAATTTATATTCCTTAAAGAACAGGAATAGATTTGCAATACTTGTGGATGTTGATGTTTCCATAGGGATACCGTTTACTTGCTTATAGAGAGTATTATTATATAAGATATGGTTATTTTTTATGCAGCAATTGAGATAAGAGTTCCAGGCTCCTACATTAACAAATTGGTTAAGTTTAAATTCTGCATGCAGCTCTTTAAAGGTATAGTGATTATATCTGATAGAGGCAGATTAGTATATAGGTTCTAAAAATCATAACTATTAATATCTAAGGGATTTACTTGGAGTATAGTGGAAATTACTTCTGCATTATTATTAATTATCCAAAAATCTCTGTACTTCAATTTAGTACAGTTACTAATGTGTTTCAAGACCTTCTTCAAAAGCAAGATCAATTTTCTTTTATGACTCCTAACTCCACTATCTATGAATCTGAACTTCACTGAATCTTTATGAAACTTAACAGTTGCAAAAAGAAAGGAAAATTCAGGCTCATGTCTTCTCATTTGTGGAATTTTAAGTTTCTTGAAGAATGCCTTAAAACGATTTTCTAACTGCTTGGTAGAATAACTTACGGGCTCGTAGGTTACTCTATTATTGAGTTCCAAGGTTAACAATTCAAAATAGAATTACTAATGTGTTTCAAGACCTTCTTCAAAAGCAAGATCAATTTTCTTTTTATGACTCCTAACTCCACTATCTATGAATCTGAACTTCACAGAATCTTTATGAAACTTAACAGTTGCAAAAAGAAAGGAAAATTCAGGCTCATGTCTTCTCATTTGTGGAATTTTAAGTTTCTTGAAGAATGCCTTAAAACGATTTTCTTACTGCTTAGTAGAATAACTTACGGGCTCGTAGGTTACTCTATTATTGAGTTCCAAGGTTAACAATTCAAAATAGAATTTCTTACAGATAATTGCAAAATTATTGCTAGCTTTATCCGTAGTGGTAAAAATAAATAGGTCTTGTAGTTTGGAGAGTTACCTTTTAGCATCTCCAGAGAAAAATAGATTGCTATCAAAACAAAAATCAAGACCTGCCAACTCATTAGTGAAGCTATTCATTACATTATATTTCCATTCTGCGAAAGCCTCAATAGGCTGATTGTATGTTAAACTGGTTTTTTATAAAGTACCAATTAACATCTTGAGTGAAGCTCTCAAGAATCCTCTCTTTGGAGATTTGGAAGGAAGGTCTAAATTTAGAACCATACTCTAATAAATTCCTAAGCTTGTCATTTTCAACAAAACTCAAGTTACCAGTGATAATATGCTTGTAATTCTTATCATAGTGAACTGTGTCTTTATGTTCATCACAAGAACATGCAGTAACTACAGGTATGGAACTCGAATAATTAAGTTTGTAGTTTTTAACTATTGATCCTAAGGTCTTAACATATTTAAAACTTACAATAGACTGGTGCCTGTGGATGGGGAAAAAATTGCATTATTGTAGAACAGCTTCCTAACATTGAGATGATCATAGGTTTTATTTAGAAACCTGATGGTCACAAAATTACTGGAAATTTCTTTAAGAGAAATTTTATCTTTAAGAATATGCTTAAGAATGTCTAGAACCAAAGCAAAAACATGCTTATCAACATGGTTAGCTGTTTCTTTCCACAATTTGAAAAAACTTTTAAGGACAGAGTGCTTGAAGGACTTGAGAATTTTGTAAGTATTTTTAACAAAACTAGTATCATTTTTAAAACTTTCCCGAGTTATTTGCAAGTTAGCAAAATCAACCTTGCTGGAAGTGCGAAATAACCTCTGTCCTCCATTACCTCTAGTGCAGTTCTTGTTGGTAACAAGAAAGAAGAGTTCACGTATAGAAAATTTATGCGGATTATGCTTATTGTCAGAAAGAGTGGAATTAAGACCATAGGGATAAAGAGACTGATGCTGCAAAATTTCAAGGGATTCAGTTTCAAGTCGAGCATAAAGGTCAGGGATGATATGCAGTACCTCTATTTTCACTTTGTCAAAACCATGATTATGGAAATGCTCTAATTCAAAGGTAGAGTACTGGCTAGCATTAGTGGAGGGGTTCACACCAGAAGTAGAGAACTTGTTAACTAGAGACCTGTGACCATTTATTCTAAGATGAAGTGGAATTTTGCTTTGGCCAATATAGCTAAGGCTGCAGATAGTACAGGTGAGCTTATAAATTCATAACTATGAAATGAAATGACAAACGTTGTTTGACATGTAAATCTGCGGATCCTAACCTGTGTTCTTCTATTACGGATAATTGCTCCAACAAGTTTTGCAAAGCCTACAATACCATTTATAAGCTCACCTGTACTATCTGCAGCCTTAGCTATATTGGCCAAAGCAAAAATTCACTTCATCTTAGAATAAATGGTCACAGGTCTCTAGTTAAAAGTTCTTTTCAAATTCTGGAAAGAAACAGCTAACCATGTTGATAAGCATGTTTTTTGCTTTGGTTCTATAGACATTCTTAAGCATATTCTTAAAGATAAAATTTCTCTTAAAGAAATTTCCAGTAATTTTGTGACCATCAGGTTTCTAAATAACACCTACATCTAAATGTTAGGAAGCTGTTCTACAATAATGTCATTTTTTTCCCTTCCACAGGCACCAGTCTATTGTAAGTTTTAAATATGTTAAGACCTTAGGGTCAATAGTTAAAAACTACAAACTTAATTATTCGAGTTCCATACCTGTAGTTACTGCATGTTCTTGTGATGAACATAAAGACACAGTTCACTATGATAAGAATTACAAGCATATTATCACTAGTAACTTGAGTTTTGTCGAAAATGACAAGCTTAGGTATTTATTAGAGTATGGTTCTAAATTTAGAATTTCCTTCCAAATCTCCAAAGAGAGGATTCTTGAGAGCTTCACTCAAGATGGTAATAGGTACATTATAAAAACCAGTTTAACATACAATCAGCCTATTGAGGCTTTCGCAGAATGGAAATATAATGTAATGAATAGCTTCACTAATGAGTTGGCAGGTCTTGATTTTTGTTTTGATAGCAATCTATTTTTCTCTGGAGATGCTAAAAGGTAACTCTCCAAACTACAAGACCTATTTATTTTTACCACTACGGATAAAGCTAGCAATAATTTTGCAATTATCTGTAAGAAATTCTATTTTGAATGGTTAACCTTGGAACTCAATAATAGAGTAACCTACGAGCCCGTAAGTTATTCTACCAAGCAGTTAGAAAATCGTTTTAAGGCATTCTTCAAGAAACTTAAAATTCCACAAATGAGAAGACATGAGCCTGAATTTTCCTTTCTTTTTGCAACTGTTAAGTTTCATAAAGATTCAGTGAAGTTCAGATTCATAGATAGTGGAGTTAGGAGTCATAAAAGAAAATTGATCTTGCTTTTGAAGAAGGTCTTGAAACACATTAGTAACTGTACTAAATTGAAGTACAGAGATTTTTGGATAATTAATAATAATGCAGAAGTAATTTCCACTATACTCCAAGTAAATCCCTTAGATATTAATAGTTATGATTTTGAGAACCTATATACTAATCTGCCTCTATCAGATATAATCACTACCTTTAAAGAGCTGCATGCAGAATTTAAACTTAACCAATTTGTTAATGTAGGAGCCTGGAACTCTTATCTCAATTGCTGCATAAAAAATAACCATATCTTATATAATAATACTCTCTATAAGCAAGTAAACGGTATCCTTATGGGAACGTCAACATCCACAAATATTGCAAATCTATTCCTGTTCTTTAAGGAATATAAATTCATTAAAAATCACTCCACTTGCTCCGATAACTACCTTTACACCTTTAGATATATTGACGATCTGCTGTGTATAAATAATTCAGAAGTTATAGAAAGTGATTTTGATAATATCTATCCTAGCTCTCTTAACTTATGTAAAACCAACCACAGTAATCAGGAACTAGACTTAAGCATTAAACTTAACAGAGGTAACCCATCCATTAGCCTCTTTGATAAAAGAGTTAATTTTCCTTTCAAAGTAATTAAATATCTGCACTGGAATAATAACATCTTAACCAAAGTAATTGAGAATGTACTAATTTCTCAGGTGCTTGGAATTTCAAGAATTTGCAGCAACAATTTGGACTTCAATTATCACATTAATATACTATTAGACAGTTTTCTAGAAAACAAAATTCTACTTCTTTCATCAAAATAACTTTAAGAAAAATTATTCTGAATAATAGAGTAAGGTTGGCAGATCTGCTTTAATTTTCTACACAGTTAATAATATGATTCTGACCAATGAAAGCCTTTTTTGGAAGTTGGTCTAGAGGATGCATATTAACTACAAAAAGGAACCTTAGTGCTATGGATAAGAAGGTCCTATTAAAAATAAAAAATTAAATAATATAGACAAAATCACAAAAAAACTTAAAAATCTGTTTATAAAAGAAAATAAAAATAAATATAAAAGAAAACTAGTTATTCACTCACTAGAATAGCTATACTAAAAATAGTAAAACTAACATTAAAATTAATAGGATTCTGAATAGTCTATAGAAGCTCACCAAAGTGATTAAATACATGCAAAGGTTATTAAATACACTACTTGTGTATTTCATAATATTTCTCATGTATTCCGGAGAGTTAATTGTGCTCTTTCTGATCAAACAGGTCCACATTCTTAATTATATTTTTCTCTAGTTAAAATCTCCGCGAGTAGGATTCTTCAACCCTACCCACACTGCCCCCCTCCCCTCTCCAGCGACTAGGGAGTGGCAGGGGTGAATGAAAGTTTGGGGTAAAAGGTCGGCCATGTTTCTTCAAGAGTGGAAGAAGTAAAGTTGCATAAGAGGTAAGGTCTCTTCTTTGTCTTCAGGTTTTGGGTTTTCCAAGTTTAATGTTTGAACTTTTTAAACATTTTTTCTACTTTTTGCTTTAAGCATTTAGGCACTAGCAAGTATATTAACTGTTTTGCGGATTTTAACTCTCTCTTTTCTTGGTAACTTTGCGCGTTTTTTAGGGCTCTTAGGCTAAGCAGCTGACCGTTTTTTTGTTCTTGTAGTCAACGATGTGTTTTCAATGTCGTTAAGATCCTAATAACTACTTAATTATGCACTTAAAGCACTTCTGAAATACTTTGTACATATTGCAACTAACTGTTTATGTCATATAACCTACACAAAACATTTCTTTAGTTTATTATTGTCTTTATTTTATTCTCGTTTTTGAGTTGTCAGAAGTTGTGGAGTACGGGGTTTTGTAATCCAGTTTTCTTTCAGGAATCTGTGCTTTAGAAAAAAATTAATATTTCCTTTTTTTAATTGCAAAGTTTAAGAATTTGTAGCACTTTAGTATTGCTATTCAGGTTTATATTCTCTCTTAGGCGACTAGGTAACTTGGCAATGTGTTATTGCTGAACATTAATTCTGATTCATTAAGTCACTCTTACAACTTGAGTTTTCTATAATTATCTTCTTTCTGTTTATTAGTAACAGATGAAGAGCATGGGTTGGACCAGGAAAGTTATAGATGCATGCTAAAATGTTAACTAAAGCTTCGTCATACAACTCTGTGGTGGTTATGACATATATATATATATATATATATATATATATATATTTTAATATTTTGGTGGGCTTATTACTTGCATCTATGGCGGCTTTGCAGAAACCCATTTCCAAATAGGTCTTTGTGGAAGTGAGAAAATGCAGAGTTTTTCTGGTCCTTGATAAAGCCAAGGCTCGGTATTCTCGACACTTTCTACATTATGTATTTCTATTATTCTCTTTTTACTCACACTTGCCAATATATAACCTTTTCTATGTTCTACTAGGTGTGAGTCAAAAATTTTTTTTGCTTCAGTCTCTTCTTAATAGAATATATATATATATATATATATATAATCTTGCGGGATTGAAGATGCATACATTAATATTATTAATAACATCTATGAAAATGCAAGTGCAAAGATTCGGCTGTTTGAAAATACAACACACATAAAAATTGGAAAGGGAGTGAGACAAGGTGACACCATATCTCCGAAGCTCTTTAATGCCACATTGGATGGTGTCTTTCAGTCGCTGAGCTGGGAAAACAAGGGGATAAAGATTAATGGAGATTATCTAACCCACCTTCGTTTTGCTGGTGACGTAGTCATTTTTGCAACTACCCCATCAGAGCTGCAGAGTATGATCCAGGAACTTGCTGACAAGAGTAAAGAAGTGGGATTAAAAATGAACTTTCAGAAGACAAAAGTGATGTTCAATGCTTTTACAAGAAATGAAGACTGATCGATTGATGGAGAAAAGCTGGAGATAACAGGCACGTACGTTTATCTTGGACAGCAGATATTAAGTGAGGGTCACATTGATGAAGAAATTAATCGGCGTACAAAACTTGCCTGGAGAGCTTTTGTAAGAAACAGCATCATTTTCAAGAGCAATATGCCATTATGTCTTAAAAGAAAAGTGTTTGATCAATGCATCCTTCCAGTGCTTACGTATGGTGCAGAGACGTGGACCTTAACTAAAAGAGACATACAAAGGCTGCAGACAACTCAAAGCAGCATGGAGAGGTACATGCTTGGTGTAACCAGGAGAGATAAGAAGAGGAACTCGTGGATCCGAAAAATGACAAGAGTGGAAGACATCATGATCAGAGTTAAATCCCTGAAATGGCAATGGGCTGGTCATACTGCCAGAAGGACAGACCATCGATGGACAGCCGAAATTTTAGATTGGATTCCAAGGGACAGGAAAAGACCCAGAAGAAGACCACATGGGAGATGGGTGGATGAAATTAGAAAGTATGCAGGGGTGACATGGAGGAGACTGGCACAAGACAGACCGTTGTGGAGGAAACTTGGGGAGACCTTCGTCCAGCAGTGGATTGATAATGGTTGACAATGATGATGATGATGATGATGATATATATGTGTTACCCGTAAAGCTCGAAAGCCGTTAATGTGCTCATTACCTTGATAATCTGCAGATTAACTGATTTACTCCGTTAACGTGCGGAATAAAGAGTTTTCCGCATTTTACCTATAGGTAATGTGCACATTAACGGGTTCCGTATCGTTGAAGTTCCAAAGTTTGTTTCTCTCATTTCCTTTCCCTACACCTTTCCCCTCTCCCTCCACTTTTAGTTTGGTTTCGTGTGATATGTTTGTTCACGTAATTTGTGGTGAAATAAATCCTAAAGAGAAAGGGTATGGTAAGAATGTATTGTGCAACATCTGTAAAAAGAATATGGATCAGAAAATACAGCGTGATGAAGCCAAGAAAGGTTTAGAAAAGCAAGCAAAGAAAATGTTAGCAGTTTCTAATGCAAAGCACCCAAATGTTGATGAAGGTGTCACTGTGAGAATTAAAGTACCCGAAGTAGACAGAGCAAAAACTGATGCCCGCTCGATTTTAGCTGTGGTTCTTAGTAAAACAGAGGATGGCTTTTATAAACTTGGTACTAAAACGGGTATTTTAAAACAATTGTATGCAAAATCTGAATTCAGTGTTTGCAAAGAGAGATTTTTAACGAAAGAAGATATCCCTGCTGTAGAAATATCTTTACGTCAAACAGCAATAAAACAATCCCTTGGTACTGGGCAGGGTTTCAGAAAATGTGACTGCAAATCTAAATGCACCACAAATAGGTGTGCTTGTTGCAAAAACCAATTGCTATGTAATTCAGAGTGTCACCAATCTTTAGATTGCACTAATAAGTAAGCATAATTTTATCATATGTTTTGCAAATTCATTTCCTTAATTATAATAATATTTTAAACCGTTTGATTCTTTCTATTATAGTTTTTTAATTGATTGATGATTGATTCTATCAACTAATTTGTTGATTGTTTGATTGTATTAACTTGATTCTTTATATATCGAAAAATAAATAAATAACATTATGTTAATTTAAGCGTACAGAAACGTTGCTGTTGTTCCAGCAAAGATCTTATTTTCACGTTAACGAGTGCCTAGTAGGTAATGTGCAGATTCTCTAGGTAATTTGCAGATTACCTAGGTAATTTGAGCAATGAAACAATTTTCGGCACTTTAACGGATCACCCTAGTTAATCTGCACATTACCTAGATAATCTGTAGAATAACTGATTTCTGCACTTTAGCGGTAACATATATATTGCGACGCAGTTATTTGTGTGTGAAGATCTTTGCTGAGCTTATTGATTGTACGAAAGCTAATAACGTATGTGAAGTTATATTTTTATTACCGTCTGCATAACTACATTGTTAAGTTCTGTGTGTGTGTGTGTGTGTGTGTGTGTGTGTGTGCAACTCGCCGTAATATGTTTGTGATTTCGTAAATAGACAACATTATGTGATTTCGTTTAAAGTTGCCTGAAGTCTAAAGTGTCTGGACCAATAAAAGAGTTTACGTAAGTGGTTTTGCTTTCTGCATATGTTTCGTCTGGCCCTATAAGCCCTAACTTAAAGTGAGCTATTCGATGCAACTAGTGCATCGTATTTACATTTAATTTAACATTTCCTCAGCATGACATTTGGAACTTAGCAAAACAACAAATCTCGCATAACGTAAGTGTTACGTTATACTTATTTTTAGCACGTCTTTTGTAAAAAAAGATCGTGCTTATGTTATCGGTTTGTCCGTCCGTAGACATCATATCTCTGCAACTATTAGTCCGATTTGAAAAATTCTTTCTGCATTGGGAAGCTTGAAATGTGCGAATGATCTTTTTTTTTTTTTTTTTTTTTTTTTTACGATGTACAATTTTGCCGCTAGAGGGCGTAAATGCAGATGATGTCGGATTCAAAATAAATTTTATTACATATATTTGTTGCTAAGCATCCTACTGAAAAATCTCTTATCTTTCGATTGCATTTATGTCGAAGAGTATTTTACGTATAGTTACTTTCTCAAGTTACGCATAGATTTTTCGCTAAGGGGCGTAAAAGTACATTACGTTTTCTCCGCTATCTCTTTTCCTAAAACTCCGATTTGAATTTTTTTTTTCTTCATAGGATACAGCTCCTGGTGGAAATTCTTTTGCATATAATTTTTAATTTTTGGCCAAGAATACTTTGGACACCAGGGGGCGTAAGTGTTAATTTTTGCTTCTGATGTATTTGCCATAAAATCTGAGCTTCTAAAGTCTCGATTGAAAAAATTCTTTCGTGGATCGATGCCGCTCACGTAGGTAATCCTTTTCGGAATAGATATTTATTCTATACCTTATTTTTTGTCAATATCTCTAATTCTAATGCCGATGGTCTGATTTGAAAAATTCTTTCTTTATTGGATAGAGTTTCGGATGTAACATGTTTTCCATATAATTTCAAAATTTTGAAGTAATTTATAGACTTTCCGCTAGGGGGCGTAAAGGTAAATTGCCTTTCCTCCGATATCTCTGCTTCTAAAACTCTGATTTGAAAAACTCTTTCTGCACCGAATACAGCCCCTGATGGGAAATCCATTGCATATAATTTCTAATTTTTGGTAAAAACTGGTTTGGCCACCAGGGGGCGTAAGCCTTAATTTCCACTTCTGATGTATTTGCAGCAAAATCTGAGTTTCTAAAATCTCAAGTGAAAAAATTCGTTTGTGGACCGATACTATTCACGTGGACAGACCTTTTAGGAATATTTTCTTTTGATAAGAAATTTTCTTTTAGAATATTTTCTTATCAAAAGAACGTGCTCATTTCACCCGAGAATTCTGTGTCATCTTTCTTGTTTACACTGTGAGCACTCTCCGTGGCTGCACCCCTAAACTAACCTGATTACTCTTACAAACTTCAGAAGAAAATTAAAATAATGCATGGTTTCTACGCCAGGGGCATAGATGTATATCGTATTTTTTTGTCAATATCTCTACTTCTAAGAGTCCGATTTGAAAAATTCCTTCTTTGTTGGATAGTGTTTCTGATGCGAAATGTTTTTCATATAAATTTAAAATTTTCAAGTAAATCATAGACTTTCCGCTAGGGGGCGCAAACGTATATTGTGTTTTCCCCGATATTTCGGATTCTAAAACTCCGATTTGAAAAAATCTTTCTGTATAGTATATAGCTCCTGATGGAAAATGTTAATCATGTAGTTTCTAACATTTGGTAAAGAATGGTTTGGCCACCAGGGAGCATAAGTGTTAATTTCTGCTTCTGGTGTGTTTGCAATAAAATCTGAGCTCCTGAAAACTAGATTAATTTTTTTTTCTTGGACCTATAGCGCTCACATGAAAAATCTTTTGAGAATGCTTTCTTGCTAAAATAATGCTTGGTTTTTCCGCTAGGGGCGTAAATGCGTATCTTATATTTGTCCATATCTCTGCTTCGAAGAGTCCGATTTGAGAAATTCTTTCTTTGTTGGAGAGCGTTTCGTCTGCCAAATGTTTCTCATATTAATTCAAATTTTTCTTAACTCATAAGTCTGCAACCAGAGGACGTAAGTTTACGATTCCGTTTACAGCAGTATCTGCGGGATTGAAAACCCAATTGAAAAACTCTTTTCTTCGGTCAGATACTACTTTTTTCCAGACTGGTTCCATTGACTTTGTATAGCTCTGACAAATTTAATTTGCGTCAGAACGGATTCAAAAGAACGTGCTCATTACACCTGAGAATTCGGTGCCATCTTTCTTGTTTACACTGTGAGCACTCTCCGTGTCTGCGCCCCTAAACTAACCTGATTACTCTTACAAACTTCAGAAAAAAATTAACGCCCAAACTGTACACAATTATGACGTAAAAAGTACTATTTAGAAATGACTGTATCAACACAACAGAAGTAAAAATAATGCAGCTGAAAATTTTCGGAAGGGTTCGGACACAGGAACCTCCTCTTGTCTAAGTCCACGCTCAGGAGTGTATTGATACCATAAAATTCCATCGTTATCGATAACATTTCATTAGTTAAACAAAATCAGACTGCATTAATTTTCAATTCAAATGAATTACAGCTCGCAGGAGTGAATATTTAATTTTTTATTACAAACAGTTTTCGTTTTTAACAGATTTTATCGAACACAATATTATTTTAAGGCACATGTATTGGATAAGAACTGTATACATAGAAAAATATTTCCCTTTTGTACATTTATTTTGGGCAAAACAAAACAAAACTGGTTTCCAGAAAAAAGAAATCCTACAAATAATGTTCTCTGAAAGATAATAATTGACTAGATGCAAATTTTTAAATAATCTGCTTTTCAATCTTCCAGGTCGTCGTCATCTATATCACCAAGGTAGTCTTCAAAAAGGCTTTCATCGATGGGAACATCATCATCATCGTCATCTGTTTCTTCTCCAGGATCACCCGGGGGAGAATCCCGAGATGCCAAAGCGCCCCCTTTCTGCCAGTGACGCACAGACGCAACGGTTCCGGAATCCCCGATATTTTCCAACGCCGTGGCCAACTCGGCAACAGATATTTCCTTGCATTGATGGGAGGTGTCCGTTTCTCCTGCAATCATGCTCCGTGCATCGAAAGCCACTTCGCCTTCTTCCATCGCATCCTCCTTCGCGAGTTCAGGTTGAAACGTGAACATGTCGCGACCGCTGAGTCCGGTTGACTTCCCTGCCTTCAATTCTTCTCTCTTACGGGTTTCTTCCCTCCTCTCCCTTTCCATTTTCTCAATAAGCTTCTCTTTCTTCCACTGTTGGAATATCTCAAAGGTTATGCGAGTCAAGTCATGACCAAGATGAGCTCTCTGCTTTTCCACCACATCTTCAATTGTCATCTTCTCTTGCATCTCTTCCTTCATTGCACGTTTTTTAAGAACGAAACCTTGAGGGAGAGCGTGTCGGTAATGACACTTACTAGCGCCAGCTGGACATTCCCAGAAATATCCGTATTTGTTGTTTTCTAAAGCGTCGAGGAAGTGCTTGCATATAATATCGGTTTGGGGCATCCTTCTATCGGATTCTCCGTGCTTTTTCTCCACAACATCTTTCAACTTCTCCTCATTCCAATTCTCCATCCCATCTCCTTCAAGGTCTCGAACATCCACATAAATGCTACGTTTAGCGCTTTTCCTTTCTACGCTTAAATCGTGAGAGAATTTGCATTTGTCGCCTTTGCCGCACTGTCCCTGCTTGTAGAAAGCGCAAAGAACAGACTTCGGGTCGGCATCTCTATCAATCTTCTGAGAAGCAACAGGTTTAAAGAGAGCGTTGATCTCCTCGACCTCTTTCTTTTTTTCGTCCTTTTTTTTATCACCAGCTTTCTGCGTATCAGTCCTTTTAGCTCCTTGATTCACACGCTGTTGCACTTGTTGGATGATTTTTTGGGATTTCGCGCCTTTTTTGTTCTTCAAACCGAAGGTCTTGTCCTCAACTAGTTTCTCCTTTTTCTTCTGATCAGCTTTCTTGCTCGGTTCCACAAGTTTCTTTTTCGGCGGCATTCTATCCTGCGAAACAAATGTCAAAATTTCTTTCAGAAAATAAAAAAGAAAAGAAAAGAAAAGAAAAAGCGCTTTCTTTTTTAACTAATACAAAAACAAAAGAACAAAAGGTTAACTACAAGCTCTTAAAAACACTTGTTCATGATCCCAACCTCAACAACGGAAAATGAGTGCCTATACATGGTAGCCGGTAAATCCCCCACGGAAATCTCCCCCACCTTTTTCAGTCACGGACCGCGTACAAATTGAGTTTTTCACAAAATATCGAATGTGGGGGAGATTTTCGGAATATATTAACTTGGTTTGTTCTTCCAGGTTAACGTAGTAAATTAAGAATAATAAATAGGAGGTTTATTATTTTGTTCGTGAATAACGATGATCGGTGCTACGTAACTGATGATAAAGATGATAGAATCTCTCACCTCGGAGTTCGTAGTTAAAGTTCTACACGCAAACACCAATGTGGCGGTAACAACAGAAAAGCTAAATATTGCAAGGACGGCCCCACACTATTTCATGAAATAATTATGCATCTTATAAAACCGATTTATTCTTTTTATTTACTTCTGCGAAGGTTGTCCTAATGATTCCGCTTTCCTGCTTGTTGCGAGCACTATAAAATATTTTGAATCCGTATGGATACTCGTTACCGATAACTTTTTACGCCTTTTCTTTCCGCCATCGGAAAAAAACCTCTTTTCCCCGCTGGTACGACACTTCTGTCCGAGAACAAAGCCCTCCGGCTTCTTACCCGACTCACCCCTTCTATCTCTCCCCGTTGACTGCCTTTCCCTTTTGCCACCTTGCTTTCAAGCGAAAGATGACCAACCACTTCTAACACACGCAGCGATATTTCTTCTCCCACGGATTAAAAGGGCCGCGTTTCAAGACAAAAGCCTCAAAGCCACCATCACAGGATTCGACTAGCGAATCCTGTGATGGTTATATTCAAATTGATCGGAAACTTGAAACTTGGTCGTTCTGGGTGGTGTAGTGGTTAGCATGCCCGGGCGCTATCTGCGAGACGCGGGTTCAAGTCCCACTACAGGACGATGAAAATTTTCAAGTTTTCGGATATTATATGACTTACCATCCTTGTCACATTTACGCCAAAAATCGGATTGTTATCTTCAAAATTTGTATTATATGGCGTAATTCCGTATTTCTTTAATGATTTATCTGCTTCTCCGGGCAATCACGGGATATGATTCTTAACCTCCAGATTAGCTAAACATGAATGCCGGTTGCTTCGACTAGCGAATCCCGTGGTTATATTCAAATTGATCGGAAACTTGAAACCTGGTCGTTCTGGGTGGTGTAGTGGTTAGCATACCCGTGCGCTATCTGGGAGACGCGGATTCGAGTCCCGCTTTAGGAAGATGAAAATTTTCAAGTTTTGGGATATTATCTGACTCACCATCCTTGTCACGTTTACGCCAAAAATCGGATTGTTATCTTCGAAATTTGCCTCAAAGCTCAGGATTGTCACTCCCGCATACCCTTCGGTACCTTTGAGCCTAGAGCCGAAAGGTACGAATTGCATTTGACAACACCAAATACCGCTACGACTGGGATGACGAAGCTTAAAGTTGCCCACGCATCGTGGAAACAAAGGAAATGGAATACGAAAGCGAAATAAAAGTTGCTAATGAGATTTAATATTTTTGCCTAAAAATACTTGTATTAAATCTCCGTAACAAATAACTATTTCCATTATCGAGTAGCTTAAAACAAACTGCAGCCTTACAAGTAGCACAATGGTCGGCATTTCGATTTTTACCGCAATTTACAGATGTTTTATATACATACATATCACTAAGCTGTTCTCTGAGATTCAGAGGTTAGCTCCACAAGGAAATACAAACCACCAGATAAAGGTTTAACTGATTATTTACTTACTGTTACCGTATCAAACTTCTCCATTTACAGCGATCTTGACACACAACACGGGCTTCAGTGACATCCATCACACGACGTACGCACAAGACCTTCTATACTTCATGCTCACAGTCTTTTTCTCATGCAGACACTCTTGAATCTGATATTCCTATGACTTCTTTGACCTTCCTCTGCCTTTCTTACCTGCCACTTCGGCTGAAATTTTTTTCTCTGTAAGCATCTCATCACTCATTCTTTCAACATGGCCAAACCACTTAAGAATATTAGTCTCCACCTTGCCAACAACAGTTTGCTTCACATTACATAACTGCAGCACATCTTCATTCCTCACATGATCAGAAAGTGTCTTCCATCAAAACCCCGTAAGTAACGCATCTCTCCAGCACACAAACGACTCCTATGTTTCTTCTGTAATACCCAGATTTCACTGCCCTATACATCAGAGTAGGAACAATTACACTTCCACATACAGCCATTCGGGACTCTTTTTGAGAATCCATCACTCCTGTGTAAACCTCCAAAAGCAGCTATGACTTTCAATGAAGAATTCACTCGCCATACTAATTTCGCCATCTAATCTGTTCTCTCTCTCAAACATGCTTCCTAAATACACAAACTCATTCACCTGGTTAATCACTGTGCCATTTAGACTTATATTGCACTCAGTGCTAACAGTTCCTCACTCAAAAACCATAACAGATCAGATCAAATGTAGAGGATTTTAGAAAGGGAGTGTATGACCCCAAACAACCTTTAGAAATAGGAAGCTAGGAGATTTGGAATAGAGTGTCCGATAGGAAAGTGACACGGAAACGAGGTAGAAAGCGGGAGGAAGACGCTCTTATTTATTACCGGGGGAACCCGGGGTCCGACGGCTTAACGTGCCCATCCGACACACGGTGGATATTTAGTGGTTCGAGCGTTCGTACCTGCCTGGGATCGAAGCCGAGATATTCTCCGTGGCAGTCACGAACGTTGCCCACTAGGCCACCCGCTGCCCATCAAAAACCATAACTTTGGTTTTTCCCTTATTTATACTCAGTTTGAATTTCATACAAACTTCGTACATCCGGGACAACATACTCTGCAACTCACTTTTGCTCTCTGCCAACAGGACTGTGACCTCAGCATACAGCAATCTGCACACACAGATATTAACCAAGACATAAACCAGGTGTTTTATAAGTGCAGGTAAAATGTGGGGGAAATTTCCGGGGTCGGCATTTCGACTTTTACCGTAGTTTATAGTAACAGACGGTCTTTGAAGGAGCAGGCTGCGATACTCCTAAGACCGCCTGCCTATTACTACAGGTGGAAGTCGGAATGCCGACCCCGGAAATCCCCCCCCACACACACACACACAGTTTACTGGTTCTTGTGGAGCATCGGTAACTTGCGGTAAAAATGGAAATGCCGACCCTGGAAATTTCGTGCATATTTTACTTGTACTTACAGAAACATCTGTAAATTGTCGTAAAATTGGAAATGACAACCCCGGTAAATTTCCCCGCAAATTTGTGCTATACTTGTAAGGCTGCAGTTTGTTTTAAACTGCTTGCATATGGAAATGGTGATCCTAGAAATCTCCCACACATTCGATATTTTGTGTAAAATTGAATTTGTGCACGGCCCTGGACTGAAAAAGGTGGGGGAGAATTTTCCTATGGGGGAATTTTCCAATTGGGGGGGGGGGGTTTACCTGTGAGGGACTTTACCGTGATTCCCTATACGTAGATAACTAGAATGTGATTTGTGTTATGGTAATTTGTATATTATGATAATCTTCTATAGCAAATAACACTGCAGTGTCTGTCTGTAAGTCGACTACAGAAGTATAAGGGTTGTTTGACAAATAAGTGGACTGGGCCTGTTATTTCGGTATATTTAGAACTCAGGAAAACCCGATTGTGTTTACTGATACACTTGTCTATTGCGCATGTGACACGCTCATGGTTTGTCTTCTGTTTTGTTCGCAGGTAGACGTTCGACGCTCAATCGTGAATTAGTGCAGCGATGGGTTCCTCCCGATATGCGCAACGGTGTGTGATCCAGTTTCTGTGTGCTGAAGGTGTGCAGCCAGCAGAGATCGTTCGTCGGTTAAATGCGATGTACGGCGATGAAGCTTCGCAGCGTACGGCGGTGTTTAATTGGTGCAAGGAATTCCGAGAAGGGAGACGAAGTATTTCAGCGGACCTTCCACGTCCAGTCCGTTCGATCCAGGTGACGGATGACGAAACATGTGCAAAAGTGAATGACATTGTGTTACGACATCGTCGAGCAACTGCGCGGTTCATTAGTGAGGCGACGGGCATAAGTGCGGAACGTGTTCATCACATTATCACAGAGAAACTGGGATATCGGAAGGTTGTTGCCGCATGGGTTCCGAAGTGTTTATCGGTGGTGCAAAAGAACACACGCAGCTGACACCTTTTCCTGGACAATGCCAGGCCACATACCTCAGATGACACTTTGACAACAACCCTACAGTCCCGATTTATCGCCCTGTGATTTTCCTGTGTTCGGCTCAATGAAGAGGGCTCACAAGAGGAAGCGCTTTACGTCGGATATTGAAGTGCAAAATGCATTTTCTTCATGGCTGCACAGCCACTCCGTAGAGTTCTACAGAAATGGCATTGACAAACTACTGTATCTGTGGGATCGTTGTCTCAACAACCATGGAGAATATGTCAAATAAAAACCACTTATGGAATCCTAATGACTAAAATCCACTTACTTCTCAAACGACCCTTATACTATTGAACGTAAAGGTTTAAAATTTGGTAGCAACCTCCAAAGGCTCACGGTGTGTGCACCTCGGAGCTCCCCCTCCCTTCCCCTTTCTGAAATTCAAATTCGCATAATTTTAATCAATTTTAAAAGCTTAGAACCGTTGTTGAAACTTGATCTCGCCGTCTGCTGTGCCATAAAAGCTCACACAATCATGTTTCACATCACTTTTGCCTAAAATTAATTATTTAATTACACTCTTGCGCAACAATATTTCATTACACTTTGCATAACCACAACAACACTTCATTGCACTGTTGCGTAAACTGCGAGAACCTCACGCAAAGACGTAGCTTCTGGGGAGGCAAAGGAGGGACATGTGCCCCCAAACTATGGAAAATTTAAATGCGCGCGCGGTTCTACGATGTGGCAGCAAATATGAATGAGAATTTTAATGAAGTCGCTACGAAGTTCAAGGAAAAAGAGCCAATAACTTTCTGCGCACACATTGTTATGCTCACTTTTTAGATTTGGCTGTGATTCGTTTCGCGAAGAAGCAAAACCACAGCAAAATGCTATCAATGCAGAGAACTGATTATACAGGGTAATTCAAAATGATTGCCCCGATTACAAATGACAATACCTGGTTTATGAACATAGATACAGAGATCACATTTTTGCACAATAAAGAAGGAAGTTTAGAATTTTGTTTCCATACCTTACAAATGTTCTAAGTGACTCCCCTGGGTCACGTGGACAACATCTAAACGGTAATCCATTTCACGCCATACATTATGTAGCATGTCCATAGTCACTGATGTCAGTGCAAGCTGAATGCACATTTTTAGTTCTTGCATCTTTAGTTCTTACTCCCTGTTCTCGGCAAAGGTGGCACATATACATGGTCTTTGACGTACCCCCACAAAGAGAAGTCGCAAGGAGTAAGATCGGGAGACCTGGGGGGACATTACTCCTTGAAAAAGACCTTAGAAAACGCCTTTTCTGCTGTGGTCAACATTTCTTCCCACTGGCTTTGGCGCACGGCAGCTCACTTTCCTACGTCACCATAGCAAAACAGCAGTAGGTTCCAATAAAATTCTAAACTTCCTATTTTCTTGTGTAGGGATATCAGCTGTCTATTTATCTTCAAAAACGCGATATTGTCATTTGTAATCGGGGAAATAATTTAGAATTACCCTGTATAATGTGCTTTATGTATCAGCAAAAAGACGTGATATTAAAAAGAATGGGTATAAAAAAGAGGACTTTATTTTCATAAAACTTAGCATCATGATGAAAATACGCTGGATTGTTCATCATCGTTCATTATTGGCAGTAATTGAAGAGAAATGCATAACAAAATTTTTTGTTATACGCTTAAAACACCCAAATTTTGTGACACTTACGGAGCAATTGTTTCCAAGAATGGCTTCAAAAAGAAAACATCAGTTCACAATTTTTTGTGCCCTCCATCAAAGGAAAATAAACCGCCCCGGTGGCGCAGTGGTCTAAGTGATGGCTTCTGACCATTCGTTCGAGATGGGTCTGGGTTCGAATCACGGTGAGGTATGGATGTTGTGTTTGTCTTATGCACTAGCGCTCCCCCTTTCCTGGAACCAGTGGCCCTAACTTAGGGACAGGAAAATGCTTATAGTCCATTGAGTTGCTCACGGTAGGCGTTAAACTCTAAACTCTGAATAATAAAAACAAAAGTAACAGTGCACTTATTCGTGCCCCTCCTCCTCACACGCACACACACACACACAAAGTATTTGATCCGCTACGCTCATGACTTCACTCTAAACGTGACAAAAGCCACAATATCAAAGGTCCTGCTAAAATATTTGCACTGCGCTTACGGGGTGTTGCGTACATCCTTTGCAGTCGCAAGCGGGTTTCCTTTCGTTTAACACCGTGGCTTGTGTTACTGTGCACTATAAATAGTTGTAACTAACCTACACTATATTGAAAAAAGTCACTGGACACCCCTTCAAAAGCAAATGAATGGACCCTCTGCTTGAGATGCGCGGTACAGCTGCAAACGGTATAAAAACAAGTTTGCAGCTGACCGCGATCATATCGGAGCCGCGGATGGCTGAGCGGTTAGCGAGTCAGACTATCATTGCAAGGTCCTCAGGTTCGAGCCTGGGCTGATCTTTCGGAGATGGTGTGATTTACTGAATATCCGCCGTGCATCGTACCAGCACGTTAAGTGACGGCCCCAGGCTGGACAAACTGGTTAAATGGGTGTCCTTTCCCATGCCCCCCCTGAAATTCTCTCACCCCTCTATGTGCAACATCGTACTTGTACAGTGGCGCCATCTACTGTACTCTAATCTCACTACAAACTGTTCTGTCAAAGTCGCTAGACTTGCTCTCATTTCTTCCGTTTCTGTGTCCTACCCAAAAGGCGATCTCGCTGTAGGTGGCTGGGACTAAACTCTACTCACTGTGGACGGAAGTCCTACAAGAAAATGACAAATACTGTGAACCGCGATCACATCGCACTGTGAGGTTGAATGAAAATGTAGCGGCGGGAGAAAACTGACTTTGAGAAGAGAAAGATTGTTGGGTGTTATAGTAGTGGGTTGTCTATAAGAGAAACCGAGGGGCATTTAAACATACCCAAGTCAACTGTTTTGGATGTACTGAATAAGTGGAAGACGCATGGCCTGAAGCAGCAAAAGGTATCGGCAGACCAAAGAAAATCAGTGACAGAGGACGTCGAAGCCTCAGGAGGGTCGTTACAGCTAATCGACGGAGTTCTGCACAAGACCTCAGTGTACAGTTAAGTAAACATGCTGGAACCTCAGTATGTACACTTACCATTCGCAGAGAACTTCATTCCATGGGTTACCGTGGTCGTACGGCTGCTCATAAGCCTTTTATCTCCACTCGGAATGTTACTCGTCGTTTAGCATGGTGTAAAGAACATTTATCGTGGACCGTAGATTAATGTAAATGGGTCCTATGGACTGATGAATCCAGATACACGATCCATCAGTCTGATGGCCGTGTGTGGGTATGGCGGCTGCCGGGGGAGCGCTATTTATCACAGTGTACTTTTCCTACGGTCAAGCTTGGAGCTGGCAGTGCACTCGTGTAGGGATGTTTTTCGTGGTATGGTCCCGACCCAATGGTTATCGTGGACAAACCTGTTAACCAGCACGTCTACCTCGATATTCTGGACAATTATGCCCTACCAACTATGTGGCAATACTATGAAACCGAGCCTTGTTGGTACCAGCAGGATAATGCACCGAGCCTTGTTGTTACCAGAAGGATAATGCACCGAGCCATAAGGCAATGACTGTTATGGCGTGGTTTGACGATAATTCCGTATCGTGTGTGGACTGGCCAGCACAGAGCCCCGATTTTAATCCCATAGAGCACCTATGGGATAAATGGGTTTGGAACCAAGACCTACTACTAAGCAACAGTTAGCGGCAGCATTATGTACTGAATGGAAACGCATACCTATTGCTATGTTCCAAAACCTTGTCGAAAACATGTCTGGAAGGCTCAGTGCATGCATTAAGGCCAAAGGTGTATAATGAATAAACTTCTCCGCCTGGACGTGCAGTGCAGGAAAGCTTACGTTAAGTCACGTTAGGGTTATTGAAAGGTTACTTGACGTAGCTAAAGTGTGCTTAATCGTCAAAGTGCTAGAGTTTGTTTAGGTAAGACACTCACGTGCAATAAATTCCAAGAATATGGAATTATTTTTACTCAGCGTTCCTCATTATCTTGAATATCAGTAAGCTCCTTATTAGAGCGGTAAACACAATATCCCCTGAACTTAATGCAAACACTCAATGAAATAGACTTAACGGCCAGACAGAGGTCTGACAATAAAATGAACTAAGAAAACGTACTCACTTTTAACCTTTTATTGGGGAGCTCCTGGTATTACTTAAATACACACTCCAAAATAACACAACTACTGTTAGACCGAACTTTCGTACTATCGCATAACAATAATTAGGAAGAACCTATCACATATAAAACGAAGCTCCTTGGTATAGTTGAGCGCGCCTATATATACTGCATACCACCACGTCATGACTTACACTCGTTGCCACATATCATTCAGCGGGAGAAACAACATCTCGTTAAGTGAGAAGATAATTTGCATAGGAAAATAAAATAACAAAGAGATAGTAAAATCAAAAAGAAACTGAATCTAGAGTATACGTTACAGGTGGACTGACACCGTACCAATGTATGTCAATAAATGCTATATTGTGTTTTTCTTCTAGGTGTCCGGTGACTTTTGTCAATACAGTGTGTTTCTAAGCCTAGATTTTGACTAAGTTTCTTCAGCCATTATTTTAAATTTAATCTACCGCGCGCGGTTTATGTATGTACGACGTATTTAGGATAAAGAAACGTCTTTACAAGATTTCAGTAACGTAGCGGTATACAGGATTTTCGTTAAAGAGATGACAGTCATACAAACCCGCGAAACGGTGTATAGCGAAAAAATACTTTATTGTGCCAAGCTTTCGCCTTTCAACGGGAGGCTTTATCAAGGCGAACTTGCAGTAGAATAGCGATCCGTTTGGAGTTTAAATATCAAATAATAGCACGAGTTAGAATAAATTATCATTGTTTATTCACAGTTAAAATGCTTATCTAACATTGGCTTTAGTTTCGCAGGGCTTTTGGCTCGACATTATCAGAACAAATTTTTCGCGCATCCCATCAAAGGAAAATATCAGTTTGCACCTATCGCATCCCCCCTTCATCCCCACCAAAAAAAAAAAAAAAAAAAAAAAAAAACTATTTGGTCACGCTACGTCTCTTACTTCACGAAAATTTGTCCGATGATGCCGAACCTAACGATCCGCGAAACTATATTTCGATTTTAAATAAGCATTAAATTGTGAATAAATGTTGATAATTTATTATAACTCGTGCTATTATTTGATATTTAAACTCCAAAAGGATCGCTATTTGTCCTGATGATGCCGAGCCAAACGCTTTGCGAAACTATAGTCGATGTTGAATAAGCATTTAATTGTGAATAAACGTTGATAATTTATTCTATTTCAACATCACAAGTGTGTATATAGTCTTATATATATATATATTCGATATTCGAGTTACGCAAAAGTTTCCACCGTTTTAAGGAGAAAGGAGATAAGAACAATCAGGAAACCAGTGCACATGTATTCAACGAAATACTGGCCATTAGCATCAGTGACCTTTTGCCATTTTTCAGGCAACAAACGAATGCCCCTGTGATAGGACTCGGGTTTTGAGCTGAAGAACGCAGTGACGAAATTTTCCACCTCTGGAATTGTGGTGAACCGCTGTTGGGCTAGGGCTTGTTGCATAGAGCGAAACAGATGAAAGTCTGAGGGTGCAATGTCAGAAAGGTGAACCAACGCGTTATTAGATAGGTATTCCAAAAGCAAAGCTAACTCAGTGCACGAATGGAGGATGTTCGACACCTTGTAGAATCTCGTTCTCGGATGGGAACGAAGCAACTGCAGAATGCGTGAAACTATCGCAGAACGCTTCTGTTCCAAGCAGAACTTATGGCGATAGAAAAGGCTCTCACCTGGGCACTCTCCAGGCGTAGCGACGAAAGGATTAAACTCTACTCTGAGAGTGAGGCAGCACTGCAGGCTCTGAGTAGATTCAGGGGAAGAAATCCCATCGTCCAGAGGATTAAAACCCTCCTGAGGGCAGAAGGAGATGGGGCAGTTAGTTTCCATTGGGTACGAAGCCATGTCGGGACCGAGGGAAACGAAAGGGCGGGCCAGCTGGCGAAGGCAGCCACGCTGAAAGAGACGGTTGACGTGCAATGCAGAACTCCGCGAAGGAGCATCCGCGCAGCATTGGCACGACAAACCATGACCGAATGGCAGGTCAGATGGGACGCGGGAGAGACAGGGCGGAAGACACACAGAGTGTTTCCGAAGGTCTCGACCAAACGTGCACAGACAAACAAGTTCCTGAATCAAGTACTCAGTGGCCATGGCATCTGCCCTGAATACCTGTGCAGATTTGCCATCAGGAACTGCACTTGCCCCTGTGGAAATAAGTCGGCAAGCATAGAACACTGCGTGCTTGAATGCAGCGGCTTCGCCGAATGGAGAAAGACACTGATCCCAGGTGTGCAAAGAACGCGAAGATTGGAGCTGCTCATCCAATCCTCCGTTAACAGGAGGAGGATAATAGCCCTAGTTGAGAGGCTAACCCTCCAGCAACACATGATTTTCCCCAGTCAAACGGGGACCGAAACGCAAGAGGTGCACGTGCACACCGAAAACGATTCGGAATAGGAATGAGGGCAAAAGTCTGTGGGCAAGCAGACAAAATAACCTCCAGTGTACATACCATGTAAATACTCTTTTGAATCTCTCAATGTTGTGAGTCCTAAGCATGAGGACAGTGTATAGATGTGTGTAAGTTTTTGTTTAAGAAAATAAAGGGAAATTATTCCCCCAAAAAAGTTCGAGGGCAAGACAATCTCCCAGTCAACCCTAAATTAATGAACGACCTATCCCGCCAGACAGAGCGGGAACCCAGATAAGGTACGCTAGGTCGTCTGTGCAGCACGTCATCGCGGGCTGATCTCTGGGCCACGGGGGTGGCCAGGGTCCGAACCAGCATCTCAAGGCAGGTTAATTGTCGCAACATTTCAAAATAAAATCCAAGGTGTTCAATTAGTCCCCGTGGAGCCAAGAAACATTGGCGGAACGGGACAAAGAAATCAGTATTTTTTTTTTTTACCTTGTAGAATCTGTTCCTCGGCGTGTGCGAGCCGTGACTGCGGAGAAAGGTGGATCAACGCGTTATTAGATCGGTGTTCCACATACAAAGCTAACTCAATGTACGCATGGAGGATGTTCGACAGATTGTAAAATATGTTCTTAGGCGTTTGCGAGCCGCAATTGCACAGAAGGTGGATCAACGCGTTATTAGGTAGGTGCGCCTGATGCAAAGGTAACTTGGTATATGTATTTTTTATAATAATCATGTAGCGGGAAACCTTTTTTGGGATTCGAACCTATGTCTCTCCTCACCGGAGCCGGTTATTCTCTCCACCGAGCCACACCGACCTTGGCTTATCGCTGTAACTTGCCGTTTTGACCCTTGCGCCATCTCAATGGTACGTCACAATCAATCTTAGAATTAATATATGATTTGTATATGGCACTTCAGATGAGCACAGATGGAGAGCTTAGTGTTTTGTGCCGAAATTAAGGACCTATCAAGCCGAAATTTGAAATTTTTTGGCGTGGCCAGAAAATAAGGAAAGGTTGCCAGCGCGTCTGCTTTAAATTAACGATAAGGGACTCGTTAACATATACACTGCTGGCCACCCAAAATGCAACACCAAGAAGGAAGCATCCGATTGGCCTGAAATTCGCAGCATGCGTCGCCCGCGAGAGGACATGCAAACGATTAGCATTGCAGGGCATATGCAAATCATGTGCGCCCGGCACGCCACCGGGAAGCACTATAAGAAGGGTGCACAGAAGGCGGGGTGTAAGTAGTGAAAGTGTGTTGTGCTGCCACCCCTGTGTGTGGGAAGCTTCCTGATGCCTCGTCGCAGAATACGGCATTCATTCCAGCACATTTCGGAGTTCGACAGAGGACGAATAGTGGCTTATCGCAACAGCGGTTTATCGTACCGAGACATCGGCGCCCGTGTGGGACGACATCTAGCCACAGTGAGGCGAGTATGGATTCGGTGGGTGCATGAGGGACGGACGGACCGACGTGAGCGACTGCCGAAGCCGCGGCATATCACCGAACGAGAGGACCGGCATGTTGTGCGGCGGGCATTGACGCCTCACACCGCCACATCACGAACGTTAGCGCATGAATTAGGGTGTGTTGCGCAACAACCTGTGTCAGCACGTACCGTTCGACGTCGTCTGCAGGAGCGGGGACTTGTCGCACGGCGCCCATTGCTCCGATTACCATTGACGTTACACCACCGGCGAGTGCGGCGGCAGTGGGCCGTTGAACGCCGCACCTGGACTACGGAATGGCCCGACTTTGTTTTCTCCGACGAATCCCGCTTCTGCCTGCAACACCACGATGGTCGAATCCGCGTGTGACGGCACCGCTGCGAGAGACTGTATGACGCCTGCATTATGCATCGCCATACCGGTCCGTCGCCTGGCGTTATGGTTTGAGGCGCAATTGGATATGACACCCGCAGCCCTCTGGTACGCATCGCCGGTACACTCAACAGCCACCGCTACATCTCCGACGTTTTGGAGCATGTAGTCCTCCCTTACCTGCAGAACCTGCCAGCTGCCACGTTTCAACAGGACAATGCGCGCCCGCACATGGCACGCATCGTACAACGATTCTTCACGGCCCACCAGGTGTCACTGCTGCCGTGGATCGCTTGTTCTCCCGATATGTCGCCCATCGAACATGTCTGGTTGCTGATCGGCAACCGAGTGGCCCGGCAAGCACTACCCGCGGCTACACCTGATGAACTGTGGCAACGTGATGGAAGCAGCCTGGACCGACATACCCCAAGCCTACATCCAAAGCCTCTTTCGTTCGATACCGCGGCGTGTAGCGGCCGTTATTGCCAGCCATGGGGGCCACACGAACTATTGTTGTCTGCGTGTTCCGCAAGTCGCACGGACCTGTAAGATCAATCGTTTCATCTTTGTATCTGTTGTTATGTGTCCAGTAAATCTGGCTTTGCTATCTCGTGTCCTTCTTGGTGTTGCATTTGGGGAGCAGTGTAGATAACATAGGATGTAGATAACATAGGAGTCGTTAAACTAAAAAAATAATAATGCCTAATTATAAACAATACATATACTGTAAAGCAAAGTGGGAAAATGGGAAAATGCGAGTATTTCCGTCCGCGATAGTTCGACCACTTCTAAACGACCAAGAGGTCTGAAAAGCGATATGCTGATAGGTCTTAACGTCCATCCTAGAAAAGTCCGAAAACCAAAAAATCAAAATGGTGGCTTTGCAACACTGCCTGCCAGAATCTTTTTTGTGAATTGTTCGACCACTTCAAAATGACCTAGAGATCTGAAAATTGGTATGCTAATAGGCCTTAACATCCGTATACCTAGTAAAGTCCGAAAACCAAAGAAATAAAAATGGCGGCTTTGGAGCATTGTCTGCTTGAATTTTTCTACCCCTTTTACAACTAGAAAACTCTGAAAAAACAAAAAATTCAAAGGGGTGGTTTAGCTTTACTGTTCAAAATGTTGATAGGTTTAAAGCTAATTATGCCAGAAACGTTGAAATGCTGCAAACATTCCATGAAATTTTGGATTTAAAATTAATGGGCGTCAAAGCCTGCTACCGTTTTACGTCAAACCGTATGCTTTGTCAGTGCTGAGACGAACTGAACCCGACTCAATATTTACTGCAGCTCGGGCTCGGGCTCTAAGGGAGAGATAATTTTATTCTTTTCTTTTTAAATGCGATTTCGAATGATTTAGCATATTGTTACCCTTTCAAGTTAGTAATGCGTATTCCTTGGCCACTGGGTCTATTCATTCTGGGTTTGGATATTTATTCTGGGTTCGGATTGGATAGCAAATGCCATAGGACACGCATTAGTGGATTTCCGCGACGTCGGAAAATGTTCTTCAAAAATTATAGATACTATACATAGCAGATAACACCCCGACGAAATTTTTCCCTCTGCCTCCACGCGGCAGGTTCCTGCTAATTCTCTCAAGCAATATGCGCAGATTGCAGAGCCACCTGATCTTTCTGTAAGTCCGGCAGCACGAAGCATTTCAGGAAGAAAAACAATGTACGACTATACTACAGAAACAAATAGATATCCTTTGCCAATTCCCTAGTTGAGAAAAAACATCGATTAATTCCAGTGGGAAGATGAGGGAGAGTACGGAAGAGGATACTTAATTACGCTTTCCAACCGTAGGTTGAAGAAGCGTATATGCTCCAGCTTTGTCCGTCTGTCAGCACGATAACTCACGTAAAAATGGTTCGATTTCGATGAAATTTTAGTATGTGGTAGGGGACCACCTCGGGACGAATCCTGTTGAAAATGGACGAAATGGGGTCAAAGGTCAGGACATAGGATCGGGATCCATTCCATCGCTTTATGCGTCATAACTTACGTAAAAATGCTTCGATTGAAACAAAACTTCATCATGTTATTCCGGAAGTATACTGAACTGGTTCTGTTTAATATCATCGACACCGGGTCAAAAGTCAGGGCACAGGAGCGAGATTTATTCCACAGCCATTATCCTCATAACTTGACTAAAAATGCTTCTATTGCAACAAAACTTTAGTATGTTGTTCCGGAGATATACTGAACCAATTCTGTATAATATCATTGAAATGGGGTTAAAGGTCAGGGCACAGGAGCTAGATTTATTCCACAGCCATTATCCTCATAACTTGAGTAATACACTGTAACTTGAGCAATGATTTCTGGTACGTTGGAAAGCGTATCATAATCAATGCATTGCATGATTACTAACTTGTTAATTAATGCCTAAATGGATTAGTCATATTTTAAGGGCTCGTTTGGGCCTGAGCTCTGTCTCGCAATATAAAATTCTAGCTCGGGCTGATATACTTCGGGCTCGGACGGGCTCTTGAAATTGAGCCCGAACTCAACACGATTGACGACACGACCCTGTTCTAAATCGTAAAACAGTTACGGATCTTAAATTACTTGTCCCTTTCTTTAATTTAATGTTCAAAAAATGATTTTATGAATTCACCGTCCGGAGAAGGGCTATATAACTGCTAGTTATCTTATAATTCTCTACTCCCTTCCGATCAATTTTATACGATTTTCCTGGAAACGTAAATAATTATGCCTAGTTAAACTCATTTTACTGTGCTTGCCGCATCGTAAAGACAAGGTTGAAGCTTTCTCCCCTTTTTCATTCTCAAGTAGTAGCATTGCGTCGGGGATTAGCATTGCATTCAAACAGAAAGAGTGTTTCCTCGCATCAGTTTGAAGTGTCGACAGACACGCTCCGTTGTGGATCCTCTGAATAAATCTTCGTCTTGGAAAAGCTTTGTATTTCTCCGGCGGCAATTTCGAGTGAAATAGCTCCCGAGAAATTAGGGAACAATGACGAGTTCATTAGCGGGCGGCACGCAGGTGATGTTGCGTGCCATAATCAATACCTATTATATTTGATCCCTGGCCGACCACTAACCACCGAACAGGCAGTTCTCTCCCTCAGCCCCGCGTCCCTTCTCTCAATTCTCCACTCCCTTCCGATCACGACTCTGCACATTCTCTCTCTCTCTCTCTTCACTTACAGCTCCAATCACTGTCGATTATTCTTACCAAGCAGAATAAATCATTCATCACATTGTTACCAAAGACATCTGGCTGCGCTCTGGTTTGCCATATGCACAAACACGGCACGCTGAAAAGATAATACCTTACTATGGATGTTATTAAGTTTTAAAATCCAAAGCTCTATTACTATCACGCATGTCATGTAGCGGATTTAATCGAAATTCTAAAGACCAAGTTTTATACGTCATTAATATCTTCCTCCATGTGGCCTTTGTTTGATATATAGGGTGTTTATAAATGTTGGGAACACTTTCAGCATTTTTTTGTCTGTTTGTTTGATTGGAGGTTTAACGAACACCGTGAGCAACTCAATGGGCTATAAGCAGTCGCCCGTCCCTAATTTAGGATCACTGGTTCCAGGGAAGGGAGAGAGCCAGTGCCGTAAGACAAACACAACATCCATGCCGCACAGGGATTCGAACCCGAACCCCTTTCGGACGAATGATCAGAAGCTATCGCTTAGACCACTGCGCCACCGGGGGCGGCTTCAGCATATTTATTGCACAAAGATACCAGTGCCATACACGTATAGATACCTCGTGAAAGAGAAAATGTCCAAGTTTGTTTGCACACCACATCACTTCATAACGATTCAATGTGGATATAACGTGTGTCGCGGTGTAATGTTCTTTACCATTTGAAACGTGAATATGTAGCTTTAGAGAACACTACGTAACCTTTATTTTCCTTATTCACTCATACGAAGTGAAACAAAATCATTCAAATGTCACTCGAGTTCTAGAAAGACTTACTTACTGTACATATAGTGTGGAAGAAATATTCTTTTCATAATACGTGGAAAATACGTCATGATACTCAACACAGCAATCAGACATCTTTGAATTGACAGTATTTACTGTTCTTTTTGTAATATCAATTACATCAGAATATATCATTAGAACATTTCTTCCACATCACATGGGCCGCGGGTGGCCTAGTGGTCAGCGTTCGTGACTGCCATGGAGATAACCTCAGGTTCGATCCTGAGCAGGTGCGAACGCTCGAACCACTAAATACCTGCAGCGCGTCGGGTGGGCACGTTAAGCCGTCGGACCCCGGGTACTGACCCCCCCCCCCCAGGTAATAAATAAGGACGTCTTCCTCCCCCTTTCTACCTCGTTTCCGTGTGACTTCCCTATCGGGCACTCTAGCCCAAATCTCCTATGCTTTCTATTTCTAAGGGTTGTTTAAGACCTGGGGTCAGACACTCTCTTCCTAAAATCCTCTACATCTGATCTGATCTTCCACATTATATACCTGAATGACTGGTGATATGCTTAGCAACGGTAGATGGCAGCACAGTTTGCTTTGATTAAGAATACGGTTGGAGAATATTCCGATGCTCTTAACATTCAGATACTTGGGAATTTGTCGTTCTGGGTGGTGTAACGGTTAGCATGTTTGAACAGTAATTGGGAGATGCGTGTTCAATTCCCACTCCAGGGCGATGAAATTTTCAAGTTTTCTGATGTGATTGATAATACCTGAGAACAATAAATACAGTTAATTCAGATATGTCTGATTGCTATGTTAATTATCAAGACTTACAGTCCGCTTTTTATTTCTTCAATATTGCATGAGCACTTCACTCGGATATCCCAACACCCGTGAAGAACTAATTCGCAACAGTACTATAATACTTGTGGCGTATATTCAAATTTAACTTTCAGTTTTAGTTCCTTTTCCTATATAAATTTGAGTTTGTTCTCTTTTGCGCTTTCCAAACTTAACGTGATATCTTCTTTGTCACATGAATGAAGTTGGCAACACTTTTGAGGTCAGAGAGAGTGACGTATGAATGTGATGAGAACGGTAAATTAAAAGGACGATACAGCAGTTGCTTAGTGTGTGTGTGTGTGTGTGTGTGTGGCGATGTTCGAACGTTGTTAAGATAAATTATACGACAGATAATTAGGGCATTATATGTGAAGTGTAAAACTCGCAGTGCTATATTTTGGATTTCATCAAATATTGTTGGACCAATAAAAGGTTATCGTAAGTTTGGTTTCTGTATATGTTTCGTCTGGCCGTAAAACCTTAATCTGATCTATTCTGTGCAACTATTGCATCGTATTCTCATTTAGTTCAACATTTCTTTAGTCATGGTTTTAGACATAGCGTAACACCAATCTCGCATACGAAAAAGGGTTACGTTATACACTGAGTTGCCACTTTATTATGACCACTCCTTCAGTTCTTCGTTCGGCAACCTTTTGCTTTTAATACTGCGTCGATTTTTCGTGGCATGGACTCCACGAAATGTTGATAGGTGGTTTGTGGAATCTGACACCATGCTTGATGAATAGCACTTTCCAGGAGTGTGAGATTGCAGGGTTGTGGATCCAGGTGTCTGATGGCTTGTTCAACTTCATCCCACAAATTCTCAATGGGGTTGAGATCTGGAGATTGTGGGGGCCATCTAAGCAAAGTAAACTCACCGGCATGTTCCTGAAACCAATCCTGTACAATACGAGCACTATGGCAGGACGCATTATCTTGTTGAAAGTACCCATCGCCATTGGGATAAACTATCCACATGACAGGATGCACTTGGTCCGCAACGATGTTTAGATACGATGTACCAGTCAGACGTTGATCAACACGAATTAAAGAGCCCAAAACATGCCAGGAAAACATTCCCCAAACCATAACGTTGCCTCCACCAGCTTGAAGGGTTGTAGCAATGCATTTGGGGTCCATGCTTTCGTGCTGTTTCCGCCAAATTCTCACTCGGCCATCGGCATGGTGCAACTGAAAACGTGATTCATCGGACCACATAATTTGTTTCCAATTATCGACGGTCCAATCCTTGTGCTCCTGTGCGAACTGGAGACGTTTTCTCTTGTTAACTGCAGACAGCAAAGGTGTTCGAACAGGCCTTCGGTTGCCATATCGCATCCGATGCAGTGTACGGCAAACAATGCGTGCAGAGATCATTTGAGGGGATCCTTGATTAAGATGGTCTGTAATTTGCTGCACTGTTGCCCTTCTGTTGTCTGTTACCAGTCTGGACACTCTCTGTTCCGCCAGAGCAGTCACTAGTCGATGTCTACCACACGTTGCACGTAGAGACCCAGTTTTTTGGATGACAGTCCAGTCTTTAAACACTTTAACAACAGCTGCTCTGGAACATTTCACGAATGCGGCGGTTTCGGTGATACTCGCTCCATGGCTCCGAGCTTCTACAATCATCCCACGCTGAAAGTCCGTCAAATCGCATTTTTTACCCATCTCGTCACCCAAAAATCACTTCTACTACTGTCGCAAGCACTAAGCTTTCCCTTTTTATACTAGCCTCGCCCTCTGGCAGCAACAGCATGCAGTCATAGCTCATTTGCTTAAAACTGTCAGGTGGTCACAATAAAGTGGCCACTCAGTGTATACTTTAAAGCTGATTAACGTAAGTGAGCAAGCAGAAAACTTGATTAACAAACTCCAACACTAAATATATAGCAACACAACTCGAACACGCAGACTTCAAGTAAACACAACTTTGGCCTAATACAGCCTCCACTTTTATAACATCACACCACTACCACACTTCTTCGCTGCTTGCTTCAACATTATATATCTCTCGTTCTCATATGTCAACATGCACACGTCACGCACTCTGACATCAAGTCTGTTGCCAACACCATTCAGTGAGTGAGAAAATCGAAGGTAGAAAACGCTCCAAGAGAATGAACTCAAATTTACATAGAGAAAGAAACTAAAAAAGAAGGTTAAATTTGAATATACAACAAATGTCCACACGGCAATCGAACTCTTGCCATACCCTGTCCAGCATATCCTGTGTGACCGGGGTGGTAGCTTCTTCAATTCTCTGTTTTAGTTCCTGTGTTAACAGAACTTTTCCTTCCAGTTAGGATTCGGGATGTATGCTTAGTTGCAACTCATTGCGGATGCTACGAAATAATTGTTCTTCACGAAAAGTATGCAGATCATTTGCGATATTAAATCAGTTCTTTATTACTATCTGATTTCGATATATTCCGATTGTCCTGTGGAATTATCTTACATATTACTACTTGAATCTCTTAGCTCGATACTTATTCTTGTATCCTACACGCTTATTCTTAACGACTAGAGATTCTGCTTAATTTCTCTTCTATTTTGTTTACTTATCTTTCTCACTTCCTAGTTCCGAAGTCATCTTTTGCTCGACCTCCTTACTGGCTCCCTATCCGAAAAATTATCCCTTCTCAAAGCATCTTATAACGAAGTAAATTTCTCTGCCATTTTTGTTCCACGCCGGGGATCCAACCCGAGTCCGCTTATTCCGGAACAAGTCGCTCTACCAACTGAACTACGCAGACGTTCGTTCTCGCTGCTATCTGCCTTTAAGTCGTGTGCGTCCTGAAGGGCAGGTACGTCACCCCCACGAAAGAGGGCCGGGGCATTGCCCACGGGTCAGCCGTGACCATGAATCGTCGTAGGCAGCCATCCGCTAAAGAACGTGTACTTGAGAACTCCCAGTCAATCTAGTGTATGTGGAATGTAACATCACACACATTTTTATTTTTCGAAGCGCTGAAGAAGAGATTCTCTTATTTTTCCTATCTCGCGGTGTGGAAAGAACAGCACACCATTGCGAGATCTTGAAAAGCCGGGTCATCCGGTAAGTTCGGGCGCCAGTAAATTTCTCTGCCATTTTTGGTTTACGCCGAGGATCGAACCCGAGTCCTCTTATTCCAGAACAAGTCGCTCTACCAACTGAGCTACGCAGACGTTCGTTCTCGCTGCTATCTGCCTTTATGTCGTGTGTGTCCTGCGGGGCAGGCACGTCACAATCTTCCAGTAACCTCTCTCGCCTCTAGATTTCTCTTTCTCCCTGACCCGTGTCCCTGAGTCTCTTATCCCCCCTCCCCTAAAAGGAGAGTGTTTCTATCCTTGATGACGCAATAAATTAATTAAGCATGCAGTCTATCATCGCTTGCTGATGACAGTTCCCATGTTTACAGCGCAGGCCAGTAAAACGATTTAAGCACTTAGAAAAGCTGCACGTCTAATTATAGTTGCCGCCATGAAAGTCAGTCCGAACACTCTCTTGATAGCTGACCTTACATGAAAAAGAATTAATACTGAAATCCTTTAAAATCTCCAAAACCCCGAAACACCTGGAGGTCACGTAGCAAAGGATGTACATAAACACGATCCTTTATGTAGTCTCACAAGAAGAAATCACACGGAGTCAAGTCCGGTGATCTCGGCGGTCATTTCAAGAAACATTCGTCCCTTTCTCCAGCACGTTCGATACAGTAGCTCGGTGGTAAGTAGGCCGGAACGTCAGTATAAAAGTGGGGAGGGGCCCCGTCTTGCAGGAACAGGCTCTCATCTTGCCTGAACTTGAGGCATCAACCATTGCTGCGATATATCGAGGTAGGAATGCACAGTTACAGTGTCATCGGCAAAGAAGAAAGGTCCGTACAATTTTCGGCGTGACAGGGCACAGAAAACATTCACCTTCGGCAAATCACGCTCATGTTTGATTATCTCTTCAGATTCGTGGCTGCCCCAGATTCGACAATTGTGTCGATTGACCTTCCCATTGGTGTGAAATGTGGCCTCGTGGCTAATCACTACGCAATTAAAGAAGTCGTTATGATCTTCTGTCAGTTTTTGCAGTTCCCAACGAAATCGGAAACGCTTCTTTTTGTCGTCTTGCTTTACCACATGCACGAACTGCAATTCGTACTGCTTCTCTGAAAGTTTTTTTTACGAAGAACCTCCTATACGCTGTCGTCATTGGCATCTGAAGCTCACGTGATACACGCCGCACTGATTCATTGGGGCTCCTTGTGAATGTCTCTCTCACTCGCTTCACATTATAAATAGTAACACTAGTCCTGCCAGTGCTCTTTCGCGATCATAAGCAACCTGTGTTTACAAATTGATGATGCCACTTGAAAACAGCCTTTCTGATTCGTAGTTCTTTACCGTACGCCCTTCGAAAATTCCTGTGAGCATCTGTTGTACACCTGTTTCTATCAAACAGTAGCTCACACAATACCTTCTCGGGAACGGAAGTTGCCATAGTTCGGTATGGAACGACAGGTAACGCCAACTAGCGACGAATGATGGAAATACACGTCCCAGCAGCAACAATGGGGGAACATTCATGTTTTCTCTTTCACATGATATAGATAAGTGAATGGTATCTCTCTTATTCATGTGCAATAAATTATTGAAAGTGTTCTCACCGTTGATAAACACACAATGCACGTTCGTATCAGAATAACATGACCACCCCGCAATCACATTGTACCCGACGAAGCGCGTAGCAGAGTGCAGATGACAAGGTCGACCACACGGAGATATATGCGGCCGGGCAGGACAGATGAGCCATAGTGCGTTACGTAAGTACAATGGGCAGAGGGAATGATTTGATGGACATTCAAAAAGGAATGATCATCGGCCACCGTGCCAAGGGCGGCAGCATCTCAAAAACAGCAGACTTCGTGGGCTGTTCGCGAGGCGCTGTACTAAAGGGGTACCATGAATGAACCTCTGGCACACCGAGTACCTCTCAACGTCATAAATGTGGAGACCCTAAGGCCATCGACCCCAGAGGAGAGCGTTGCCTCCGTCGACTGGTAAAGGGCAATCGACGCCTAACAGTGCAGCAATTGACAACGCAAATGAACACTGGGGCACCCCAGTTACGTGTCCCCGATAACAGTAGAGCGAGCCCTGTTACGCATGGGTCTCCGGAGTCGACGCTGCTTCAAGGCGCCCATGGTAATCCAGGTCCATCAGCAACGACGCCTGAAGTTCACATGGGACTACCGTCATTGGACAGTGGAAGAGATGGGAAAGGGTTGCCTTCTCCGACGAATAGAGGTTTCTACTCCGCAGAAGTGACGCGCGGTGGCAGATATGACGTCATACACACGAGAACCAACACGCGGACACGCTTGATGGTTAAGTGCAGGCCTGCGGTGGCACTGCGCATGTCTGGGGAATGTTTTCCTGGTACGACCTCAGACCGCTGGTACCACTAGATGGATCCCTGAACGCCAATGGCTACTTGTCCATCCTCGCTGACCACATGCATCCCTTCATATTGGACGTTTACCCTGGTGGTGATGGTGTCTACCAACAGGACAATGCGCACTGCCTTGTCGCTATTACAGGTCCCAGAAACAAGACAGCGATTTCTCCGTTCTCCCTTGGCTGGCGAAATCGCCCGACCTCAATCCCATAGAGCACTTGTGGGACTATTTGGATTGACAGGCTCAACGTGCCGCCCACAACCACGTCCTCTCCGGGACTTCCGTGCTCTGCTGCAGTCCGAATGGTCACGTGTACCTCGAGAAACCTTCCAAGGTCTCATTGCGTCCATGCACGCCGTCTCGTAGCTGTCATCCGGGCCAAGGGTGGTTATTCCCATTATTAGGTAGGTGGTCATTTTATTCTGATACGACTCTGTATATTGTCCAAGTTAAAAGTAGGTATCAGTTACTTCTGAACTTGTTCCATCCACCTTTGATTTTTCAGTTTCTGTAAAAACATTTTACATCAGTTTTTGTTTTCTGTTAACTTCATCCTTAACCCCACTACTTTACTCTTGTCAGCAAGTTCCTGAATCATAATTCATACATACACTCTGTATGTGTTTTTTATTTTTTCCTTTTTTGCTTACACACATTCAATTTAGAGCTCCAAACTATCAAACATACACAGCTCTGAATTTCTTATACCTAACCTGCAACATGACAACTTGAGAACAATCGAGCGCTGATTTGGATTCTACTTAATACTGTCTGTTTCTTGCAAGATATGCAAATTTCTTGTGTTCCTTCACTGAGTATATGATGGAAAGTTTTAATGGGGGCATCAATAACCTTTTTCGGCTCCGTGTTTATCTCTACGAGCTTACTTCTACATAGTTTTTTTTTTTTTTTCGTTTGAGAAAAATGTTTGTGAAGGGCGAAATAGCTTTCTCCCCTCTCCGAGACAGCTCATTTCCACAGGAGGTCGAAGGTCAAGACAAATAAAAACTTGAGTTTCAGAAAGAACTCGATGCTTTCTCCCTACCACCTGGACATAAAACCAGCGTGCGCTGAGCATGTGATCATACAGCAGCGCTTCAGCAATTATCTCCCCCCCTAATGTGTCTTTTGCTACAGGATTTTCTTGTGTGTCGCTAAGGTGTGATTCCCGTGCAGTCATCTCCGGGCCTTTGGGAAGCAAACTGCTCTTTTTTTTACTCTAAAGTGGCGGTTGAGTAGGATATAATTTTGTATCATTTTTTATGAGAGTCGTACTGGTATTTTATTATTTATTGTTTTTTTGGGGTTTTTTTTTTTTTTTTGGTTTTTTACGTGGAATAAATTAGATATAGTAGTCACTCCTACTAAGCTTCGACTACTAAAATTTTTTTCATTCTAACCGGAGGCTGGGGTTCCGTTCTTTAACCCTGCAAACTACTACTCCCCCCCCCTCCCCAAGTATAGAACAACAAGTCCTTCCCAGCAACAAACATTCGACTCGCCTTCTCCATTCCCTGTTTCTTCCTCTTCTCCTATATCACCCCGTTTCCTTATTATAGCTGCCAACCTTAAAGAGTTAAAAAAAGGAGAGATTTTTGAGTATCTCCTTAATGAAAACAGTTATTGAGATGCTTTATGCGTAGTAAAAGAAAACTGTACAAGTGTTAAACACTGTCATATAATTTATATAAAAGAGTCACAAAAATAAATTCTGCCATTCATCAAGAAACTCCCTATTGTTTCAGCGAGAGTTATGAGTACACAGGAACTCTCAAACTGCGTGATTTGCTGTATAAACGACGGAGTTAGAACCGGCCAATAAGAAATGAGGAAGAAACTGCGCAGTTGGTGTCTGAAGAAGACTCAGGACAAGATGGGTTGTGTAGTGCAGACGACACAGTAATCGAGTATGTGTGTTAAAATGTAAATGCTTTTTCACTTTATGTGTTACAATAAACGTTATTTGCATATCACGGAGGCTGTGGTTAATTATTCTGAAACGTCACGTGACTATACGTTTTATATACCGAACGTCATCCTATTTTTGCATAGTAGCTTTAAGGTATGACTTTGTCTTTTCATCAGTGACTGTGCTACCTCATACTTATACTCTATCAGCATTATCCATTTCTTGTATCGTGCTTAGGTTTTATTTCCCCTATCCACCAGCCCGGTGATCAAGATGCCAGAAGCGCGGTCATCTGGTTAATCACCCGAGTCTCCGATGAGAAACTGGCTGTGAGCTTCTCTCACCGCTTTGGTCCTCTACCTTTCCTGAACCACTGGACCCATATTACGATTTTTTTTTTTATTTTTTTTTATTGGAGGTTTAACGACCACCGTGAGCAACTCAATAGGCTATAAGCAGTCGCCCGTCCCTAATTTAGGGTCACTGGTCCCCGGGAAGGGAGAGAGCCAGCGCCGTAAGACAAACACAATATCCATGCCTGACCGGGATTCGAACCCGGACCCCATACGGACGAATGATCAGAGGCCAGCGCCTTAGACCACTGCGCCACCGGGGCGACATTACGGATTTGCAACTGCTTATATGTAGTTCAAAATACTCAAGGGTAATATGTAAAACACGAAAAAGAGAAACAAACTTATAAAAAAAAGACTGCTCAATTAATTTAAATATTTGATCAGTCCAGATGTACACTGAAGAGCAATTGAATTAGAGACGGCTGGCGTTATGCAAATGTCGCGCTGTGGGCGGCCCTGTAAACGGTTGGTTGGTTGATTTTTATGGCGCAAGGGCCATGGTTGGCCAAAGAGCGCCCCCTGTAAACGGAAACGACATGACGTATGCAGCGATCCGACAATATAAGGAGTGATGCGACGAATATCAGTAAGAGTCGGACGCAGTATGGGTAAGACGAAGCATCTAAGCGCATTTGATCGTGGGCAAATTGTCGGGGCCCGACGAATGGGTCACTCCATCTCGGAAGTCGTGCAGGCACTGGGATTTTCACGAGCCACTGTGTCACGGGTGCACCGTTAGTACATCGAATCCGGTAAAACCATCCCTGCAAGGGCCAACTGCCGTGGACAACAGCGTGTGGATGAGCGGGGTAATAGTCGGCTAGCTCGCATTGTAACAGCGGATAGACGGGCCACAGTGCAAGAAATCACTCGGCAATTTAACACTGGTTCACAAAAACGTGTAAGCAGCCACACCATCCAGAACCATCTCCTCGCTATGGGGTACAGAAGCCATCGTCCCACGAGGGTACCGCTGCTGACCGCACATCACAGAGTGCAAAGATTAGCATGGGCGCGGGAACATCGCCACTGGACCCTAGACATGTGGAAAAATGTTGCCTGGACTGATGAGTCGAGATTCACGTTGGTACATGCGGATGGCAGGATACGAGCACGGCGCAAACCACATGAAGCGATGGATCCTTCTTGCCAGCAGGGTACTCTTCAAGCTGGTGGGGGAGGCATTCTCGCCTCGGGACTGTTCACGTGGACTGAAATGGGACCCCTGGTACGTGTGACATCGTCCTTCACAGGTCAACGTTACCGGGATATCCTGAACGACCATTTGCTCCCGTTTGTGCGTCTTCAACATCCCACTGCGGTCCTCATCTTGCAACAAGACAATGCAGCTCCCGAATTGTATCTGAATGGTTGGATGAACGCTCCACCGACGTGACCTAGCTTCCTTGGCCAGTACCTGACCTCAGTCCCATCGAGCACATCTGGGATCCCATCGAGAGAGATGTTCGAGGCTCTGCCCCCCCCCCTCCATCAAATCTTCGTGAACTGTGGGAGCTTGTTCAGGGGTCGTGGATCCGTATGGCTTCCCAACGCTTCCGGTGTCTTGTCGAGTCCATGCCGAGACGTATCGCCGCCGTCATCAGGCCGAAAGGTGGTGCAACACGTTACTAGACAAGTATCTCTAATTCAATTGCTCTTCAGTGTATATCGTGCTAAACTTGGACTCGGGATGTAAAATAAGAAAAATGGGTTTTTGAAATACACTATATTATCAAAAGTATTCGGACACCACAATGTTTTGGGACAAATGGCTTTATTATTGCAATTAGTAGTTAGTCGGTCCACATTTTGCTTGTATGACTGCGGCAACACATCGAGGCATACTATCAACCAATTTCCGGTAGTTCTTGATAGGAATAGCTCACCATTCGTGTTTTTACATACTATCGACCAATTTCCGGTAGGTCCTGACAGGAATGGGTCACCATTCGTCTTTTTACATACTGTCAACCAATTTCCGGTAGGCCTTGACAGGAATGGCTCACCATTCGTCTTTTTACATACTATCAAGCAATTTCCGGTAGGTCTTGTCAGGAATGGCTCACCATTCGTCTTTTTACATACTATCAACTAATTTCCGGTAGGCCTTGACAGGAATGGCTAACCATTCGTCTTTTTACATACTATCAAGCAATTTCCGGTAGGTTTTGACAGAAATGGCTCACCATTCGTCTTTTTACATACTATCAACTAATTTCCGGTAGGCCTTGACAGGAATGGCCCACCATTCGTCTTTTTACATACTATCAAGCAATTTCCGGTAGGCCTTGACAGGAATGGCTCATCATTCGTCTTGCAATGCCGCTTCCAGAGTGAAGAGCGAGGGCATTCGTTGTGGTCGATTTCGTATTCGTCGAAGCATTGATTCATCCCAGAGGTGTCTTATGGAATTAAGTCCAGGACTCTGAGCAGGCCAGTCGAACAATTCCATCTCATTATCAAGAAACTAGTCCTGCACACGCCATGCAGTGTGGCAGGGATCTCGATATTGTTGGAAGAGACAAAGTTCATTTCCGTTATACTGCGCCATATTGTTGGTAGGGCGGAATTACCCAGAACGTCGAGGTACACTTCACAGTTCATGCTTCATGATAAAATAACCAACGGGCCGAGTACCATCCACGAAAAACAACTCCATACCACGATGGAGCTTCCGCCGAACTCGACAGTTGGAAGAACACAGTCCGTCGAAAATCGTTCGGCGAGCTGTCACCAAATCCAAACAAGCCAATCAAACTTGAAGAGTGAAAGCGTGATTCATCACTCCAAAGAACAGCTTTCCAGTCGCACACAGTCCAGGAGTGACGGGAGATATCACTCTAAACGGCGTTTCGAATTCTCGGTATATAGATGTGTGGCTTGTGTGCCGCTGCTCTACCATAATAATTCCCACTGTGCAACTCTCTGCGGATGGTTTTTGGTACTAACCGAGCTATTGCACTGGTGTGCAAAAATTACGGACTAGGAGGAGAAATTGGCATAACAGCGGAACGAGCAGGCAGAAGGGACCAAAACACCACTCAGGAGATAGACTAGGGTCCGGTACGGTGGGGCATGTGCATATATGCAGCATAACGTAGGGGGAGGAGTGTCGGAAGGGTATAAAGCACTGTAGGTTTAACGACCATCATGAGTAACTCGATGGGCTATAAGCAGTCCCCCATCCCTAATTTAGGGCAACTGGTTCCGGGGAAGGAAAAGAGCCAGTGCAGTAAGACAAACACAGCATCCATGGCCCCACCGGGATTCGAACACGGTCTCTTCACGGACGAATGGTCATAAGTGAACGCTTAGACCACTGCGCCATCGGAGAGGCTGAACGTATTTCAGCGTGCTCATATTTAGCTTCAACGCAAATTTATTTTACATTGATGCTTCCATTTTATACATTCGGTTTAAATTCCTTTTACATTCCCAGGTTGTTGTTTTTTTTTTTTTTTTTTTTTTTTTTGAAGATTTAACGACCACCGTGAGCAACTCAGTTGGTTGTAAGCAGTCGCCCGTCCCTAATTTAAAGTCACTGGTTCCAGGAAAAGGAGAGAGACAGTGCCGTAAGACAACCACACATCCAAACGTCACCGGGATTCGAACCCGGATCTCTTTCGGATGAATGATAATAAGCCATCGCTTAGACCACTGCGTCACCGGGGCAGCCATTCCCAGGTTAAACTTCATAGGATGTTGGGGAATTCCTAACCACTGTCTTTCATTTCTAACATTTTCTCTTTACAAAGAGTCCTTTGAGAAGCACTATTATCTTTTAGAGATGGATAACGACCTCTGTCAGCAATTCAGTAGGCTATAAGCAGTACCGAGGTCCCTACCTTAAGGCAACTGGTTCCAAGGACGTAAGAGAGCCAGCCAGCGTCGTGGGACAAACACACAATCCATATTTCATATGGGATTCGATCCCAGACCCATCCCTGATGAATGACTAAGAACCAAAGCTTCACACCACCTCGGCAAACTGGGTTGGGCTCAGTTACAACTACTTTTGGGGGTGGGGGTATTAGCTACCACCGTAAGCAACTCGATGGGTTATAAGCAGATATAGTCACGGGTCACCAAGTTGATAATTTCTTGCTCTTCAAACTGGTCGGGTCAAGGTGTTCCTGACCCAATTTCGACCAAGATTTATTTTTGAAAAGAAAAAAAATATTTCAAAGAACCCTTCACAGGTCCTTGAAATAATACTTCACAGCTGCAGAGTATGATCCAGGAACTTGCTGAGAAGGGTAAAGAAATTGGATTAAAAATGAACTTTCAGAAGACAAAACTGAAGTACAATGCGTTTACAAAGAATGAAGATTTATCAATTGATGGGAGAAAGCAGGAGATAACCAATTCCTACATTTACCTGGGGCAGCAGATATCAAGCAAAAGTCGCATTGATAAAGAAATCAATTGGCGTAAAAAACTTGGTTGGAGAACTTTTGAGAAAGTACAATTTTTAAGATCAATGTGCCATTATACCTTAAAAGTGTTTAATCAATGCATCCTTCCAGTGCTTACGTACGCAGAGAGACATGGACCTTAACTAAAAAAGAAATACAAAGACTACGGTCAACTGAACGAGGCATGGAGGGATGCATACTTAGTGTAGCCAAAAATGATAAAAAGTAGCAACTCGTGGATAAGGAAAATGACAAGAGTGGAAGACATCATAATCAGAGAAGAATCCCTGAAATGGTAATGGGCTGGGCATATTTCCAGGAGAACGGATCAGCGATGAACAACCAAAATTTTAGACAGGATTCCAAGAGAAAGGAAATGACCCGCAAAAAAGACCACGTTGGAGATTGGTGGATGGAAAAGACTGGCCAATGTCTTGGCCTTCAGTTGTTGAAGAAACTTGGGGAGACCTTCATCCAGCGGTGGACTGATAATAATGATTGACAATGATGATGATGATGATGATGATGATATTCGAATTTATAGTTCAAGGCAGATTTGCTTGGGTCCGGGTACAAAATTTTTACCCGTTTCCAAATCTGGTTATAAGCAGTTGCGCGTCCCTAATTCAGGGCCTACCACCCCGGAGTGGTCTAAGCGCTTGCTTCCGAAGTTTTTTTTCTTTTTTTTATTGAAGGTTTAACGACCACCGTGAGCAACTCAGTAGGCTATAAGCAGTCGCCCGTCCCTAATTTAGGGTCACTGGTTGCAGAGAAGGGAGAGAGCCAGTGCCGTAATGAAACACAACATTCATGCCTCACCGGGATTCGAACCCGGGCCCTTCACGGACGAATGAGTATAAGCCAGCGCTTAGACCACTGCGCCACCGGGACGACCTGAAGATTCTTCCTAGATGGTTCCGAGTTCGAATCCTGTTGAGGCATGAATGTTATTTTTGTCTTACGGCCCTAGCTCTCTCCCTTCCCTGGAACCAGTGACCCTAAATTAGGGATGGGCGACTGCTTATGACCATCGAGTTACTCACTTTGTGGTTTAACAACAAAACCAGTGGCCCTATTTTTTTGTTAAACCCCCCAAAATTTAGTGTCACTGGTTCCAGTCAAGTGAAAGAGCCAGCGTCATAAGAGAAACACAACATCCATGTCTCACCGAGATTCGAACCCGGAGCCATCTCGGACGAATGGTCAGAATCCAGCGCTTACGCCACTGCACGTCCGAGGCGGTGTTACTACGAGGGTTGTACCGAAAGTAATTCAAAATTGGGTACAACTTTTTTATTAACTGACAGAGGTCGTTCAAATTGCACATGTTGGAAGAGTAACTCTTCCTCAAGGTACTACTCAACATAGTCTCCATCACAAGCGATGCATTTTGCCCCATCGTCGAACCCAATTCTCGAATCATCTTTGAAAAAATTCAGGCGTGGACTGTTGCACCGACTTCTTCAGAGCCACTTTCACCTCGTCTGCGTTATCGAATCGTTGTCCCGGAGATTGTCCTTCATTGGATGGAACAGGTGGAAGACGAAGGGAGCCAGATCTGGGCTGTACGGTGGATGGGGGACCACCGACCAGCCTAATTTGCTGATCACCTGATTTGTTGCCAAAGATGTGTGTGGTCTCGCATTGTCATGGTGAATCTGGATCCTTTTCAGATTCTTGCTTAGTATTTTCCTCCTTATGGCTTCTCTAAGCTTCTTGAGTGTCTCAATGTACCACTCGCTGGTCACGGTATGGCTACGTTCCAGAAAATCAAGGAGAATGACACCCCTGTCATCCCAAAGAGTAGTCATCATGACTTTCTGTGCTGATCGCTGGCTCTTGAACTTCTTAGGCCTTGGTGAATAGGTGTAACGTCATTCCATGGATTGATTCTTCGTTTCGGGATCGCAAAGATACGCCCACATTTCATCCCCTGTTACCAGATGAAAAAAAAACAAAAACGTGTCTTCGTTGGCTTGAAACGCTTCAGGCAGATCAAAGCAGACTTCTGTCCTTTAAATCGGGTGTCAGCTGCCGAGGTACCCACTTTACACACACTTCCCGATACCCTAAGTCTTCCATCTTCTGTATGGCACTGTGACCACAGTCCAGTTGTGCAACAAACCCACGGATTGTGACTCGCCTCTCAGCACGAATCAATCCATCCACTCGCTGGCGATTCGTGTCAGTGGTCGCAGATGATGGGCTCCCACTGCGTGGTTTGTCTTCAATGCTGGTTTCCCTTTCTTTAAACTTCTTCATCAGTCTGTGCACATTGCCCTTGTTCAATGATGCCATCTCTGTAAACATTCTGTAGCCCTATGTGGATGTCGGACAGACTACACCCTTCCTTCTTTTTTTTTTTTTTTTGATTGGAGGTTTAACGACCACCGTGAGCAACTCAATGGGCTATAAGCAGTCGCCCGTCCCTAATTTAGGGTCACTGGTTCCAGGGAAGGGAGAGAGCCAGTGCCGTAAGACAAACACAACATCCATGCCTGACCGGGATTCGAACCCGGACCCCTCTCGGACGAATGCTCAGAGGCCAGCGCCTTAGACCACTGTGCCACCGGGGCGGCACACCCTTCCTACGTCAAGACTTTAATGACGGCACGTTGCTTCTGTTTGGAATCCATTATTTACCTGCAATGAAGACGACGGGTTACTATAGAGGAAGAATTACTTTACCAACATGTGCAGTTTTAACGACCGATGTCAGTTGATAAAAAAAGATATGCCCACTTTTGCATTACTTTCGGTACTTTCACAAAGAAAGAGTAAAAACGAAAGAGTAAAAACGTGACATATCCATGGTGCCAGTTAATAAAAAAGTTATGCCCATTTTTGCATTACTTTCGGTACTTTCACAAAGAAAGAGTTAATGTGACAAGAAAGAGTAAAAACGTGACAAATCCGGCTTGATGTCGTTAGCATGAGAGAAATAGTGGACAGTGTCTCCTCTAAATTCCCAGCTTTTCCGCGGGAATTTAGAGGATGACGGAAACATACGATATCATGTACTGATTAGAATGCGGTTTTTTGTACACCAGTAGGATATACACTAAGATATGATATGCATTGACAGATAGTATATCGTATCGCATCGTCTACTTATAGCCTGAAAATTTCGAAATTCAAGCTCTGATTTTGCTGCGGATTTTCATTTTTTACGATTCACTAGGCAGAGTATAAAATGCAAGGGGGGTATGTCTATTCTGCCCCCTTCCCCATGTAATGACGACTATATACATTTCCAGAAACAATAGACCGGAGAAAGAAAGGGAAAAGCGAGAAAAACAAAAGTGAAAGAAACATGTCAGCTTCTGAGAGCAAACCTAATTCAATGTATAAAGACTGTGGGCGTTCGTAGGGGTGGGGGGAGGAGTAACAGGGATATACACGGGATAACCACAAACTAGAAAGTATAGAACCACTTTGTCGATTGATGGTGCGTGATATCGGCTGCGGCAATAAAGTTTTAGAGAAAGCAGAAAATGCCTTTTGTCACCGACATGGCGGACGCTTCGACCGCACCTAATCAAGCGGAAGTTACGTCCGGCCGACGTTCGCCCAGATATTGGATGGACGAGATATGAGAGTGGAACAGCAGCAACTGGCTTCCGTCCACAGAACTCGACTACGGCTCGATGGAGACACACGATCCAGCCAATCAACCCTCCTGCCTCTCCCTCACAGCACGCGCCCCCTCTTGTAATCCCCCCCATTTCAGCCATGGGATATTCAGGCACCTAACCTGTTAGCGCTCGTTCAAAGTGGGTGATAAAGTTTTAGCTGGCTGCCCCCTCCCAACAGCCTTCTTCCATAACCCTAAAACACAGTCGTCGCAGTTTCCCCTTCGATGTTCAGCACTTGCCGAATATGAGGTGTATAATGTTGTCCAAAAGGGACTGTGATTTGTGGCCTCCGAAACCCAAACTCTAAGAATTTTTACCGTTGAAGGCGCCGACGAACGTAATCGTATAGTTATGCTTCGGAGGTAAAACAGAATCAATTGGAAAGACACTGCTGTATCCGATTTCTACGTCGTTTCTTATATTCGCGAGCAAGACTCAAACGAGTGCAATACATTACTATTTTTCTTATTATCTTCCGAAAACTTTAAAAGTCACCACATGAGATTTTATTTTCAGACAGATGAGATCGCATTTAAGTTATTGAGTTCTAAAATGTCACCTCAAGGCACGCGCGCCTGTTTATTATTTATTATATCATCATCATCATTGTCAACCATTATCAATCCATTGCTGGACGAAGGTCTCCCCAAGTTTCCTCCACAACGGTCTGTCTTGTGCCAGTCTCCTCCATGTCACTCCCGCATATTTTCGAATTTCATCCACCCATCTTCCATGTGGTCTTCTTCTGGGTCTTTTCCTGTCCCTTGGAATCCAATCTAAAATTTCGGCTGTCCATCGATGGTCTGTCCTTCTGGCAGTATGTCCAGCCCATTGCCATTTCAGGGATTTAACTCTGATCATGATGTCTTCCACTCTTGTCATTTTTCGGATCCACAAGTTCCTCTTCTTATCTCTCCTGGTTACACCAAGCATGTACCTCTCCATGCTACTTTGAGTTGTCTGCAGCCTTTGTATGTCTCTTTTAGTTAAGGTCCACGTCTCTGAACCATACGTAAGCACTGGAAGGATGCATTGATCAAACACTTTTCTTTTAAGACATAATGGCATATTGCTCTTGAAAATTATGCTGTTTCTTCCAAAAGCTCTCCAGGCAAGTTTTGTACGCCGATTAATTTCTTCATCAATGTGACCCTCACTTGATATCTGCTGTCCAAGATAAACGTACGTGTCTGTTATCTCCAGCTTCTCTCCATCAATCGATAAATCTTCATTTCTTGAAAAAGCATTGAACCTCACTTTTGTCTTCTAAAAGTTAATCCCACTTCTTTACTCTTGTCAGCAAGTTCCTGGATCATACTCTGCAGCTCTGATGGGGTAGTTGCAAAAATTACTACGTCATCAGCAAAACGAAGGTGAGTTAGATAATCTCCATTAATCTTTATCCCCTTGTTTTTCCCAGCTCAGCGACTGAAAGACACCCTCCAATGCAGCATTAAAGAGCTTCGGAGATATGGTGTCACCTTGTCTCACTCCCTTTCCTACGTTTATGTGTGCTGTATTCTCAAACAGCCGAATCTTTGCACTTGCATTTTCACTATATATATATATTTTTTTTTTTAAAATTGGAAGTTTAACGACCACCGTGAGCAACTCAGTGGCCTATAAGCAGTCGCTCGTCCCTAATTTAGGGCCACTGGTTCCAGGGAAGGGAGAGTGCCGTAAGACAAACACAACATCCATGCCTCACCGGGATTCTAATCCGGACCACTTTCGGACGAATGATCAGAACCCATCACTTAGACCACTGCGCCATATTTTATTTAATTTTCTCATCTACAGCATCTGTAGCATGGTCCACTTGTCAGTACGGACATAATCAGGTAAAGACATAGCCACTCATGGTTTAAAAATCGTCGTACGATGTGGCACGTATATCGAGAATCACTTCTTGGATTCTGGGCCTTAGGTGTTGTATGCCTATAGCAAGAAGCTGAGTTATAAGAGTCTGAGAAATCATACCAGTTGCAGAGATAATGAGTGGACGTATGTGAACTGTTTTCAGCTTCCACATTTGTTTAATCTCCGCAGCCAGTTCCAGATACTTGTTGATTTTTGTTGTATAGGGATTCTGAATATTACGGTCCAACGGTACCGACATGTCGATAATGATTGCTTCCATGCCTTTTGTCATATAACACTATGTCTGGACGATTTGCAGAGATGGTTACGTCTGTTTTAATCTCACGGTCCCAATATAATTTGTATTGTTTATTATCTAGTACATCAGTGGGTTGATATTTATAGTATGGTACTTCTGACACTGATAGTTCTGTATCGTGCGCTAATTGTTGATGTATCATCTTATTAATATTATTATCATCATCATTATCATAATCAGGAGCGCCTCTATATACCATTTTAAAGTGCTGAAGTCCCCAAATCGTATCTGTCCCCCCCCCCCAGTGATTTTACAGTAATATCGAAATAAGTTTTTCGTTTAGGTTAAAAAATTAAATTTCTGAACCTTTGCTAAAAATAATAGTAATAATATTTTTAATAAATAATAGTAGTAATATTCCGAACCCAGTTCGGAATATTATTACTATTATTTATTTTAAAACAGTGGTCAATCATAAAAAAATAAAGAATGAAAACTAAATAATCAACGGCCTTAACTTAGGATGCTGTGTCGCAACAGAAGCCTGGCACCTCGTGGTGTTGCCACCCCAATAAACCACACTAGACCACTCAGCCAACCAGCGCTCCCTGCAGGAACGTCGCTAGACTTCGAAATCCAGGTGGCCGATGGGTGAGGGAGTGTTTCTTTTGGATGTAGGTAAAAATACCCCCGGAGAAAATACCCCCGAAAACTGAAAAGTGGAAAAAATGCCCCCGGAAAAAGTACCCCCGGAAGAAATACCCCCAGAACAAACGGTTCACTGTAAACTGCCACACAGGAACACAGATGTGTGGCAGTGTTCCGATGTGGGAATTTACCGGCAACCTTGCCCCACATCTTCAGCAACTTGGCTGCAAAAGTTCAAGGGGGGAGGGTATAAAGATAGCCGTTTCTGGGCCTATATTGAGAACTGAATTGGGAACTCCAAACGAATTTCGGGAAAACGTCCCATGTAAGCCAAGCGAGAATTGTACTTTAATTTGAAGAAATAAATTGCCGAGGATCCGAGATACACTGGTGGGGGAGGGCTCGACCCCCAACTTCCGTAATATTATATTCTGGGCCGCTGGAGTCTGCCAGTGTATCCAGGAAGTTCCCCTAGAAGTCTCCGCGAGGTCCATGAGCTTGGCGGGGGGGGGGTTCCCCCAAAATGTTAAAATGGACGTAGAGCTGTAAATATTAGTATCATGCTTTATAAAATGATTCTGTACACGACCACGAATTTTCAGGAGGGTGGGGTAACCCTCTCCTAGTTTCTAAGAGCTATTCAGGGGTTACATCGAGGATACACTGACCGACTCTAGAGGTCCAGAATATAAAATTACGGAAGTTGGGGGTAGAGACCTCCAAACCAAGCACCTCGTATCCCTTTCACAGGCTTCACGAAATTTCTGGGGGAGGGGGAAGGGCATACATAGTTTGCCATTAAACACAACATGAAGCATAGAAATTGCGAGCAAATCCTTTACCTTGAACACTTGTCTGCGCTCTTAGAAACTTGGGGGAGGGTGAATTCACCCCACCCTCCTGAAAATTCGTGGTCGTGTAGAGAATCATTATGTAAAGCATGGTTCTAATGTTTACAGCTCTACGTCCATTTTAACATTTTGGGGGAATCCCCCCCCCAGGCTCACGGACCTCGCGGGCGCTTCAAGGGGAACAGCCTGGATACACTGACAGGCTTCAGCGGTCCAGAATCTAATATTACGGAAGTTGGGGGTTGCCCCCCCCCCAGTGTATCTCGGATCCACGACAATTTATTTCTTCAAATTAAAGTACAATTCTCGCTTGGCTTACACGGAACGTATTCGTGAAATTCGTTTGGAATTCCCAATTCAGTTCTCAATATAGGCCCAGAAACGGCAATCTTTATACACCCCCTCCCCCTCTTTGAACCTTTGTGGCCAAGTTGCTGAAAGATATGTGGCAGGGTTGCCGGTAAATTGCCACACCGGAACATTGCTATACATCAGTGTTCCTGTTACAGTGAACCGCTTGTTCTGGGGGTATTTTTTCCGGGGGCATTTTTTCAGTTTTCGGGGGTATTTTTGCCGTTTCTTTTGATGGGGCAAGAAAATGCGTAGTGGGTAAGATACAAGCAGTGATGTATTCAGACATCTTTTTTCGGGGGTGCTTAGCCCCTCCCCCCGAAAATCTATGAATGTCCCCTGTAGGTTTTGAGGCGATTTCCCCTTATATTTAGTCTAATTGTGTTCGTTTATAACTGAATATTTAGAGAAATTAATTTTAAAAAATAAGAATTTTTTTTGGAGGTTTAACGACCACCGTGAGCTATGGACTGTCCCCAATTTAGGGTCACTGGTTCCAGGGAAGGGAGAGAGCCAGTACCGTTAGACAAACACAGCATCCATGCCTCACCGGGATTCAAACCCGGATCCCGTTTGGACGAATGATCAGAGGCGCATCCCGTTTGGACGAATGATCAGAGGCGCATTTCTTGGAATCTGCGCTTAGATCACTGCGCCACCGGGCTAAGTAAATATTATAATAATAAAAAAAATCCACATGGACTTCAATCTGAAATTTCTATCATACTTCTGCAAAACATTAAACAATCCTTGCTGAATGAAGGGGCAATTTTTCAAGCACTGACAACTCGGACTACCGCAATAAAAACCTAAATCCATACAGCAGACATGTTTGCAATGCAATACGTCATCATATTTTGGAAGTTGGTATTCAGTTTTATTTCTGTTCTCTGGATGCTGACTTCCCATGCACACGGTTAAGCCTCAGTGTAGCTAACATGACGTTAGTGTTTCCAATACAAAATATTTGCTACCTAATTTTTTACAATAGCAAATTATTAGAAATTGTTCCTGTAATAAGGTCACTTTTTTCCGGGCGGTGGTGGTTTACACTCTGCGATAATAAAAAACAAGGCACCTCAAGCTGCCATCGAAACGGTTAGTTAGTTTTTACTACTATTTGCTAATCTAAAGGGTCTGAAACCAAATGGCAGGGGAATGGCTTACACCATACGTTTTCAGGTAACACTGTAAATGTTTCCTTAATAATCAGAAACACTCTTGTATAGTAAGGCAAGCACATTTTTACCACTCCTGTCTTGGAGGGGGGGGATTTTCTCCAGCATAGCCTTACCTTTACTAGAGTTCTCAATATTTTACACCACCCCATGGTGAAATCTGTAGCCCATTACTGAATTAAAGGTATAACATTTTTAATCACTTGTATGTGTAAATTTCTTGGAATCTGCATTTGTGATATAAGAGCATAAGAAAATTTTTGTACTCTATTCAAAATTGTTTATATATATTAATATATATATAAATAGCCTTTGATTCGGTGAAACCATCAGCAGTTGCAATGGCTCTGAAATCCTGCGGTATTGAAGATGCATACATTAATATTATTAATAACATCTATGAAAATGCAAGTGCAAAGATTCGGCTGTTTGAAAATACAACACACATAAAAATTGGAAAAGGAGTGAGACAAGGTGACACCATATCTCCGAAGCTCTTTAATGCCACATTGGAAAATGTCCTTCAATCACTGAACTGGGAAAACAAAGGGATAAAGATTAATGGAGATTATCTAACCCACCTTCGTTTTGCTGATGACATAGTCATTTTTGCAACTACCCCATCAGAGCTACAGAGTATGATCCAGGAACTTGCTGACAAGAGTAAAGAAGTGGGATTAAAAATGAACTTTCAGAAGACAAAAGTGATGTACAATGCTTTTACAAGAAATGAAGATTTATCGATTGATGGAGAAAAGCTGGAGATAACAGAAACGTACGTTTATCTTGGACAGCAGATATCAAGTGAGGGTCACATTGGTGAAGAAATTAATCGGCGTATAAAACTTGCCTGGAGAGCTTTTGGAAGAAGCAGCATAATTTTCAAGAGCAATATGCCATTATGTCTTAAAAGAAAAGTGTTTGATCAATGCATCCTTCCAGTGCTTACGTGTGGTGCAGAGACGTGGACCTTAGCTAAAAGAGACATACAAAGGCTGCAGACAACTCAAAGCAGCATGGAGAGGTGCATACTTGGTGTAACCAGGAGAGATAAGAAGAGGAACTCGTGGATCTGAAAAATGACAAGAGTGGAAGACATCATGATCAGAGTTAAATCCCTGAAATGGCAACGGGCTGGACATACTGCCAGAAGGACAGATCATCGATGGACAGCCGAAATTTTAGATTGGATTCCAAGGGACAGGAAAAGACCCAGAAGAAGACCACATGGAAGATGGGTAAATGAAATTCGAAAGTATGCGGGAGTGACATGGAGGAGACTGGCACAAGACAGACAGTTGTGGAGGAAACTTGGGGAGACCTTCGTCCAGCAGTGGATTGATAATGGTTGACAATGATGATGATGATATATAAATACCAAAATTGTGATTATATGTATAAAATCAGTCAAGTTTTAGCCCCCTCGAAATTTGTAATTGCCCCCCCCCCCCGAAAAACTTTCTGAATGCAACACTGGATACAAGCAGGGGTGCAGACTTCTCCAAATTATTGAGGGGGAGGGGAAGGCGTGAATAGATCAGACGTGGGAGGGGCATGTTGTTTCCATTGTTAGGAGGAAAATGAGGGGGGGCAAAAAGATAAACTACGAGATTCGATGTATATTTTAAAACGCAATTGTAACTGCTCCTCAGCAAATGAACAAGAAAACAGAAGAAATATTCTTTCGCTATACATTAATATTTTAAAAAATGAATTAGCAATAGCATGTACCTAAAATTTAAAAAAAATGGGGGGGGGGGGGGGGGGCAGGTAAGAGATAGCCTAGATCTGGGACCCAAGATTCGTCATTGCCACTGACAGTTGATGCCAAATGCCAGTCTTCCACAAATCGAGTCTTTCCTGGTGAAAAAATACACTTATACATCGAAAGCACCCGGAAACGCAAATTTATGGAGTTTCACTTAAAATACGACACATGCGGAAGAACACCTTACAGGGTCATTGAAATGCTGAGCAGGTAAGCTTTGCGTCTTGTGGTACTCCGCTCCCTAAAAGATTTCTTTATTTATCGCTTATTTTATGACTACAGCATAGGCATGGTTCCTTCGAATGTTATTGTTCTACACGTAAACAAACGTGAACTTTTCCTGTCTCCAGAACACCGTGAAAATAAGATCATAAAAAAACAACTGCTATAAAATATAAAAAACACTCTAATAACAAAATGAAGCAAACGAAATGCCTACAGAATTCAAGAAAAGCTAAGCTGCAGAATCCCTTTCTACGTCGTTAAGCCTAATTGCGGCTCAGTTGCAAACACACCTGTAATTTGAAAAGCAAATTGAAGGTGAACCAGAAAAAACATAAAGCATTAATATAAACTCACTTTTATTACCACTGACGATCTTGAACTATTAATAAAAGTAGTATTCAATAAAGAATAAAGATGATCTAACAACTCGACAACAAAGAAACCTCGCCACGTTTCTTAAACGATGACAGACTGCTAAGCGAAGGCAGCTCCCTCACGCGGCTGCCTGAGAGAAAAAATGCGCTACATCATATCCCATAATTCCACTGTGTACGTCAGTCCAAGGCTGTCAATGCTGCCCCGTTTAACTGTCTGCGTGAAACAGTTACGATTCGCGCATGTGGTCTGCTGGGCAGATGGGCGATTCCTCGAAGTTCAAACTTGCTGAAAGCCTTGCTTCTGAAACGAAATGCTTCTCGTGCAGGATGCTGTATGGAAAGGTCGTACGTACCATCATCTGGAAAATGTGCCATGTAATAAATTTACCTATTAACTTGCTTTTTATTAAAATGCGTTAAATAACGAAGGCACTCTTTTTTTAACTCTTGTTCGTCACATTCATAATACAGTGAAACCTCGACAATACGTTTTTCTAGGAAATGACCTTCAAATACGTATAAAAGAAAGGCTGTACTACCGAATCAGAACGCTTTCAAGTAGTTTCCGATTTCCCGTGTATCGTTCCACTTTGTTTGCATACAACCTGATCACATACAACGTGAAAGAAAGTAGTTCCCGATAATATACGGAATTTTTCTTTACTATTTTCGTCGAAATAAATCTTATTGTAATGTAAATTATCATAGGCGTTTATTTTACTATGGAAAATAATAATACATGTATTTTCATACCACAAATTTATGCATCATAATTCCGATAAAGTAACTGTAATGCTCTTTTCACGAAAGTAATGCGTCTAATATTCATTTTTTTCCATTCAATAGAACGAAGTACTTCAATGAAATGGAACCTTTCCTGTTATATGCCCGCCACTGTTTGCTTTTGTTCATTGTTATGTAAAATGACACTATTTTACTTTCGAATAAGAACCATTTCAAGACGTTCGCGATTTTGAGTGTATCGTTCCGCTTTGTTTACATGAAACCTGATCACACCAGACATGAGAGAAAGTAGTTCACGATAAATGTTATGGGAATTTTTTTATTGGTATATAAAATGACACTATAAATAGCAAAAACCTACTTATTCACTTTTTAATGAAATTTTAACTGTTTAAGAAATATATGAAAGAAAAAATTATACAGTATAAGAAAACAAATGAAAACCAGTAGGTACAAATTAGGTACCAATATCACTCCGGGCGGAGGGGGGGGATACGCTACGATATATTTCATGATTTCCAAAAATGAATCGTCATTAGTTTTCAATCTTTTTCGTCACATAATTCCAGAGCGCAGACAAACGGTCCATAATTCCAAAGCGCAGACAAACGGTCAAAAGAATATGATCACTGCGCATCTGCTGCCAAAGGCTCTGTGTTCTACTTTCGAAATCGGGAACTACTTGAATGTGTTCTTCTTCGGAAGTCAAATAGTAGCGGGCAGATAACAGAAAAGGTCCATGAAATGTTCAAATGGATCTAAATTTTGTTTTTTACAAAATTGCTAGAACAAGCATTTTATTAGGCTATCGGCCAATAGTTCTTCCAATTTGTTAGTATGGCTTCTGAGATTTTGCCTGAAAGCTCGCCAATTGCATTCGAATACTCTGGCTCCCGATAAAAAAAACAAAAAAAAAAAAAACGTAGTACTGTTATTCGATATATTTCCTTCATAAAATGTATTTACAAATTAAAATAGTCATTAAGGCGTTTATTATAACGAAATTCTAAAAAAAGATACGCGTAAAATTTATCGTGAACTACTTTCTTTCGCACTGGGTTTGATCAGATTGTATGTAAGCAAAGCGGAACGATACACAGGAAATCGGGAACTCATTGAAAGCGTTCTGATTCGGTAGTACAGTCAAAAGAAATTTCAAAATGTTAAATGCTTTTATAAAATTTATAGTGTAAAGTAGTATTAGATGTTCCTTAATAACGATTTACGAGTATTTAAAGTCGAACTGATGGCGAAAGAAACAAAAAAAAAGCCTTACAAATTATTTTATTGCATTTCAAAAATCATAAAGCCTGTGGAAATCAAACGTCTCTTTTGACGACTCTTTCTGTCTATGAAAATATTGATTCTAGATTAAAATCTTCATAACTGAAAATCTCAGACCAGTGCTTCAGTATGGAACTCGTGAATCAACAGGTATTTATTTATTTTTGACGTGGGACTACGTCTAACTCCGCGGAAGGTATGGGGCGACCTATACGGCCGGCCGCCTGTGACAAAAATAGGTCTCAATTGAAATTCTTATAGCGTTAAAAATACGTGCCTCACACTAATCATGTTAGCATATTTCTGAACAGCATGGAGTCTAATTCGCGTACTGCGCAATACGTCGTGTGAAGCGCTCCATGAGCGCGCGGGAGATGATGTAATATTTCTGTGTGCGCAGCCGCATTTGACTCAGTCTATCTCGGCAACTGTGAGTGCAATACGACTGTGCATGATATCGTTTTCAAGTTCTCGACGAGATTTATTCAAATATACGAAGAACATTTCGCAGTGGTTTGAACTGGACATTTTAAAAATTGTTTTCTTGTGAACCGGTAAACACTTGAAAATATCGCGGTTTATCTGGACAACCGTGAGTGCGAAACGACTGTGCGTTGTACCGTTTTAAAGCTCTCGACGAGATCTATTCAAATATCTGAAGAACATATCACAGTGGTTTAAACTAAAATAAAAAAAAAATGTTTTCGTGTGAACAAGTGAATATTTTCGACAATGCGGGGGAATTCGCAGAATGAACGCAAGCAAAAGTGGAGAAAATCAAACCGAGAGGCAAGAGGAAGCAATGAGGAATGTAAGAAGCCCAAGAAGACAAAACACCACGTTGCGCCCAAAAAGACAAAGGTGAATCTAGGAAGCAATGAGGAATGTTAGAAGCCCAAGAAGACAAAGCACCACGTTTATCGATCTGCTTTGTGTTCGCAATGTATCCAGCATTATTTGCAAAAATTATGTAAGCTACTTTGCTCAAAACGAGAGGCAAAAATTATGTAAGGTACTTTGCTCAAAACGAGAGGCAAAAATTATGTAAGGTACTTTGCTCAAAACGAGAGTCAATAGGAAGTACTGAGGAATGTTAGAAGCCCAAGAAGACAAAGCACCACGTTTATCGATCTGCTTTGTGTTCGCAATGTATCCAGCATTATTTGCAAAAATTACGTAAGCTACTTTTCATATCACAGATCTGCATTGGCTCTAACAAATTAAATAAACGCTTTGAAACTGTACTCGACTAGCTCATTTCAACTCTCCGATCTGCAAGTCGTAGTCCTACGTTCCAAACTGACGGCGCAATCAGAACTGAGCATACCTGTATGTTTTTTATTTTTTTATTTGGAGGTTTAACGACTCTTTTATGTCACTATGAAAACTCTTACATTTCGTTTTACACTTTGACAAAATCTTAGTACGAAATACAGTTTCTGCATATTCCCTTACATACGAAGATGTAGGAGTTTTCTGCGGTGTGTCTTTCTATCGGTAGAAGAAAGTGTAGGAGTTTTATTTTTAAGTTGGCACTGTTGCCAACTTAAAAATAAATTACTCTCAGTTTTTATGGAACTGCTTTTGTATGTATGTATGAAATAATTTACGAATTTGAAGGAGGGGAAATGTATCGAAATATTTGGAACTGGTGAAGATGATGATAAAGTCCGAAATTCAGACATTAAAACTGAATAGATGGGGATGAAACTGCGCGGGTACTAGCAGCGGCGTCGGAACCGCGGGGGCAGAGGGGGTAGTTGCCCCCGCACGCAGATGAGTGTGGTGGCAAAACATCATATTTGCCCCCTCCTCCCTGAGTTTTCTTCCTTTTCAAATTACATATGTTCGTGATTGGAAATCTCAAACATTTGTGTTTTTTTCTTGAAGTTCATGTTGAAAAAAATAAGTATTGCTCTTCATTTTTTTCATGAACCATCTAGATATCTGAATTTTTTTTTAAAGCCCCCATTAAACAGTCCAGAGTCCAGAGGGCTGGTTCCTGTTTGAAGACCAGCAACGTTTTGTGTCTTACTAAGTGTAAAAAAATAGTCTTCCTCTAAAAAATAAGCACAAATAAATGGGGAAGTAGGGTGAGGAATGAGATATAAGTTACTTCAATATTTAATAATAGGTTCTACGGCTACAATTTCTGTGGAATTCGTACCAATCGGGAAGTATCAAAATCTATAGTGTAATGCAGTTTGTACGTACAGTTAGTTTACACTGAGAAACTACATACAGTATACACAGTACGTCAAAGAATTTTTAAGACTGGGTCTATAAAATGAAATAGAAACAAGAAATTATAATTTGTTTTGGTTTGTTATTCAAAATAAGTCCCTCCGGCTTCAATACACCTGTTACAGCGATTTGATAATGATTCGAATGCCTGTTCCAGTTCACTTTGCGGAATTGCCTCCAAGGCACGCGTCGAAGCTGTTTGTATGGTCGAAATATCATCAAAATAACACCCTTTGAACGTCATTTTAAGTTTTGGGAACAAGGAAAAATCGCAGGGTGCTAAATTAGGCGAATACGGTGCATGATTCAACACACACAGATGTTATTTTTCACCAACAATCTACGAATAAGAAGTGAGGTGTGACTGTGTGCATTATCGTGCAACAAACACCAACTGTTTTCATCTCGATATTCTGGACGAATGCGACGAATTCTGCCCATCAAACGCCTCAAAACATTTAAATAAAACTCACCAGTAATTGTTTGTACAATTGGAACAAATTCTTTGTGGATAATTCCATCACTATCGAAGAATGTAATAGCATTGTGTTGATTTTCGATGGAATTTTTCTTGTTTTTTTGGCTTGTGGCGAGTTTATTGACTTCCATTCCGCACTTTGTCGCTTTGTTTTAGGATCATATTGAAAACACCATGTTTCATCACCTGTAACAATCGATTTTAAGAAGTTTGGATCATTTTCAGCGGCTGAAATGATGTCTCTGCAATGTGCCCTTCTCCTTGATTTTTGTTCATTGGTTCAGGTGTGTGGAAGAAATTTAGCAGACTTTTGTTTTGCCCAAATCTTCATGCAGGATGGTTCGAATCGTCTCTTTGTTGATGTTTAAAGACTCTTCCATCATTCTTAGTGACGCACATCGATTGTTTGCCACGAAATCATGCACTTTTTCAATAATCTCAGGTGTCCTAGATGAACTTGGTCTTCCAGTATGCTTATCATGTTCTAGCGTCTCTCTTCCGTCCAAAAACGTTTGTGCCACAGGAAAACACTTGATCTACTTAAACAAAACTCACCGTAAACTTGTTTCATCATTTGGTACGTTTCTGAGGCATTTTTACCAAGTTTTGCGTTAAATTTAATAACAGCCCTTTGTTCCATCTTAATAATTCAACATGAAAAAAATTTTACTTCTCTAATGAACGGCCGTTTCGTTTGAGTTACTTTAACAACAGAGCAGTACTTTTGACAGAAAGCAAGCAGATGGTCACGGTTTATAACGCATTCGCAATCACACTGGTGGCGCCACCGTAGGCTGAAATCTAGCACCAGTCTTAAAAATTCTTTGACGCGCTGTGTATATGGATACGAAAATGGTTTTTCTTTTTTTTTTTTTTTTTGTAGATGAATCTTAAATGAAAAAAAAAAATTCAGCAAATTTTCCTAATGAAGTCAGCACGTCTTCTTTTACAGTAGTAGGATAAATTTTATGCCATGATAAAATATTTTGTTCTGCGACATCTTGCACCCGCTGTCAAAAAAAAAAAAAACAGTTCCGATGCCACTGGGTACTAGTTTGCTAGGTATCAATATCCTTGGATCCCAATCAAAGAAACACGTCAACAATGCCATCGAACTCAGGTCCACGTGAGATGAATGGTCAGAAGTTAACATTTCAGACTAAGCGACCCGGACGCCAAAGGCAGATTTATATGAGAATGAAGAAGAAGAAACAGCATTTTTAACATTAACCTTCTCAGCCCAGTGGGCACGAAATGTCATAAGATTAATTACACTCACCGTATTAATTTATGACTTTGTATTTTCATATAATTTCGTGTGTGAAACAAAACAGACGCTCAGACGAGACGAACACGAAAAAGAGGGTTGTTTGCGACACGATAAAAACCAAATATATCATTTTATTACAAGCGAAAACTAAGACGGTTGATCGTTTCGATGATAAATGCTCGACGTATAATAATTCCTGACCACACAAAACACATTAATTTGAGCGCTTTGCACCTCCTCCTTACTAAAACCTATCAGGAAGAAGGGAAACTCGTGAATGTTACAAAGGGGGAAAAAAAAGTAGTTATTTGACTTCGCAGGTGTTTCGTTTAGTTGAATAAAATAAATATATTTACCGTTTGTGTGCTTTTCTGAGAAAACAAATTGCTTTTCGAAATGAGGGACCTCCCATTTTGACCAATCAAGTGCGTTCCCAGCACGCCACGCTTCCCACAATTCAACGCTAATTCGATGAACAAGATTTTCACATCTGTTCTTAATCGCCAAGCGGCTCGCTACAACCGTATCGATGCTTCTGGTGAGCAGATGCAGCAGATGAAGCGATTTCTCACTTACCGGGAGCTTGTATTTGCATTGACAAAAGAAAAGAAAAAATCGCCCCCTGTTCCGTGTCGGTCACCTGTAAAACGACGGACCATGACAGCATAAGCAGTCCGATGATCGATTTGTTTCTAATTACAAGCCCACTGCCTTTAAAATCTGATATCATCTAACACAGGAAGGCACACAAACACATGTGATTCTTTGCCCAGAAGGCAAGTGTCGTACGATACGATTAAAACCACTTAACTTATTGATGGTTTTCTTCGATGATTTATGTGTTTTTGTCGTAAATTGGCATCGGCTCACGGAAGAAGGGCGGGCAAAGGGCTGGCGACCCTCAGCGAAGAAAACGCTTGCCTCAAGTTAAATTTCTTACCGGAAACAATTACGCAGTTCGCTAAGCCGTGGGCAGAGACTATCGATAATATAAATAATGCATGCGATCGATGGAGACTTCCCCAATTTTGTTCTGCTTTCGTTCACGGTTTATGTTTGCGTGTTCAAATATTTGACCAAATTCGCAAAACTCACTATTCGGTACGAACACTAATACAGTTAGGTAAGTTAACAAGAAAGTGAACACGTCTTTTGAATCCATTCCAACGCGAATGAAATTTATCAAAGTTACTCAAAGTCAATTGAACCGGTTAGAAGAAAAAACAAGAAAGATGACACCGAATTTTCGGGTGTAATAAGCACTTCTTTTGAATCCGTTCTGACGCAAATTAAATTTATCAAAGCTATTCAAAGTCAATGGAACCGGAATGGAAAACAATAGTATCTCACGGAAGAAAGAAGTTTTTCAATAGGGTTTTTAATCCCTCAGGTATTGCTGTAAACGGAATCGTGAGCTTACGCCCTCTGGTTGCAGACTTGTACGTTAAGAAAAACATGAATTTATATGAGAAATATTTCTCACCGGAAAGGCTCTCCAACACAGAAAGAATTTTTCAAATCGGACTCTTAGAAACAGAGATATCGACAAAAATAAGTTGTGATTTTACGTCCCCTGGTGGGAAACCATGCATTATTTTAGGAAGAAAGTATTCTCAAAAGGTTTTTCCATATGAGAGGTATCGGTCCAAGAAAAAAAAAAAATTAGTCGAGTTTTCAGGCCCAGATTTTGGTACAAATACACAGAAGCAGAAATTAACACTTATGCTCCTTGGTGGCCAACCATTCTGTACCAAACATTAGAAATTATGTGAAAAATATTTTCCACCAGGTCTTGTATGTGATACAGAAAGAATTTTTCAAATCCGAGTTTCAGAAGCAGAAAAAATGCAGAAAACGCAATTTACCTTTGTGCCCCCTAGCACAAAGTCTATGATTCACTTGAAAATTTTGAATTTATAGGTAAAACATTTTGCATCGGAAACATTATCCAACAAAGAAGGAATTTTTAAAATCGGACTCCTTGAAGTAGAGATATTGACAAAAATAAGATATACATCTACGCCCCCTGGCGTAGAAACCATGCATTATTTTAAGAAGAAAATGTTCCTAAAAGGTTTGTCGACATGAGTAGTATCGGTCAACAAACGACTTTTTTTTCAATCGGGAATTTAGAAGCTCATATTTTGCTGCAAATACATCAGAAGCGGAAATTAAGATTTACACCCCCTGGTGGCCAAACAATTTTTTTACAAAAATTTGAAATTATATGCAAAGGATTTCCCATCAGGAGATGTATCCGGTGCAGAAAGAAATTTTTAAATCGGAGATTTAGAACCAGAGATATAAGAGGAAACGCCATTTACCTCTACGCCCCCTAGCGGAAAGTCTATGAATTACTTGAAAATTTTGAAATTATATGAAAAACATGTTACACTGGAGACACTATCCAGCAAAGAAGGAATTTTTGGAATCGGGCTCCTAGAAGTAGAGATATTGACAAAAATAAGATATACACCTACGCCCCTGGCGCAGATGTATATATTATTTTCATTATTTAAGAAGAAAACGCATTATTTTAAGAAGAAAATGTTTCTAAAAGGTTTGTCGACATGAGTAGTATCGGTCTACAAACGACGTTTTTTTTTTCAATCGAGAATTTAGAAGCTCATATTTTGCTGCAAATACATCAAAAGCGGAAATTAAGATTTACGCCCCCTGGTGGCGAAACCACTTTTTTTTTTTACAAAAATTAGAAATTATGTGCAAGCGATTTTCCATCAGGAGCTGTATCTGGGGCAGGAAGAATTTTTCAAATCGGAGATTTAGAAGCAGTGATATAGGGGGAAACGCAATTTACCTCTACGCCCCCTAGCGGAAAGTCTATCAATTACTTGAAAATTTTGAAATTATATGAAAAACATGTCTCACTGAAAACGCTATCGAACAAAGAAGAAATTTTTCAAATCGGTCTCCTAGAAGTAGAGATATTGACGAAAATATGATATACATCTACGTCCCCTGGCGGAGAAACTGTGGAATATTTTAAGAAGAAAATATTCCAGAACGGTTTATATATGTTATTGGCATCAGTCCATGAAATAAATTTTTCAATCGATATTTTAGAAGCTCAGATTTTATGGCAAATACATCAGAAGCAAAAATTAGCATTTACGCCCTCTGGTGGCCAAAGTGTTCTCTACCAAAAATTTGGAATTATATGCAAAAGATTTTCCATCAGAAGGTGTATCCGCTGAAGAAACAATTTTTCAAATCGGAGTTTTAGAAGAAGAATTATCGGGAAACGTGTAATTTACTTTTACATCCCCTAGCGGAAAATCTACGCGTAATTTGAAAAAGAAACTATATCTAAAATACTCTTCGACATAAATGGAATCGAAAGATAAAAGGATTTTTTCAATCGGATGTTTAGAAGCAAATATGTGGAATCAAACGTATTTTTGAATTCGACATCATCTGCATTTACGCCCCCTAGCGGCAAAATTGTACATCGTAAAAAAAACCAAATGAAGGATCATCATTCTCATATTTCAAGCTTCCCAATGCAAAAAGAATTTTTCAAATCGGACTAATAGTTGCTGAGATATCGTGGGTACAGGCGGACCAACGGACGGACAAACCGGTAACATAAGCATGATCTTTTTTTACAAAAGACGTGCTGAAAATAGAAAGAGCTCTGCTCACTTCCACCAGCGGCTGAAAAGTATGCTACCAAAATTAACAAATGCTGCACAAAATGTTTCTCATATCATATCAGAGCAAAGAGATCTACAAATCGAACAGTTAAAAGAAGGATAGAAGAAAACATGATTTAACTCTACGCCTTCACTGTTAAAAAAATCTACTTAAAAATCAGAACCTGAACCTACTCGGGTTTTTTTAAGTACAATCGTATCGTAAACGAGTACATGACATGCTCAAATATAAGTAACCATTTGTACTTACAAATAACTGCGTCAATAAATATAAAAATAATCTCGTATTACTTCATTTTAGATATTATAGGTTTCAAGGGAAATTGTTTAATAAATATGTAAAGTGACACACATAAGTAATTAGTACAACAAAGTCACTGATCACAAGTAGTTTAATTATGCATAAAGTATCTTTGTGTACGTTTTTACATTAACAATATTTGTGTCAATCTCATAAATAATATACTGTCGCTTCATCACTATATTTGTCATAAAATTGTGCGGTCCATTTGCTCTGCGTGTGACAACGAGTATATCTATTATCCCAGATGTGCCATCGAATAATATACTTCCAAGTTAATTCCATGAATAAATGAGTATGTATGGAGTACACGTATTACAAATTTGAAACAAGGGCCGCGGGTGGCCTAGTGGTCAGCGTTCGTGACTGCCATGGAGATAACCTCAGGTTCGATCCTGGGCAGGTACGAACGCTCGAACCATTAAATACCCGCCGTGCGTCGGATGGACAAGTTAAGCCGTCGGACCCAGGGCACTGCCCCCCCACCGGTAATAAATAAGGGCGTTTTCCTTCCCCTTTCTACCTCGCTTCCGTGTCACTTTCCTATCTGGCACTCTAGCCCAAATCTCCTAGCTTCCTATTTCTAAGGGTTGTTTAAGACCTGGGGTCAGACACTCCCTCCCTAAAATCCTCTACATATGACCTGATCTGATCTGAAATTTGAAACTCAACGTTCGTGACTGCCACGGAGCAGACCTCGGGTTCGATCCCAGCAGGTACTAACGCTCGAACCACTAAATACCCGCCGTGGGTCGGATGGGCACGTTAAGCCGTCGGGTCCCGGGTACTGGCCCCGGTAATAAATAAGGACGTCTTCCTTCCCCCTTTCTACCTCGCTTCCGTGTCACTTTCCTATCGGGTACTCTATAATTCAAATCTCCTAACTTGCTACTTCTAAGGGTTGTTTAACACCTGGGGTCAGACACTCCCTTCTTAAAATCCTCTACATATGATCTGATCTAATCTGAAATGTAAAACTCAGCCGCAGATGGCTTACTGGTTAGAAATTCAGCCTGCTGATAATTCTTCTGATAAGTTGGCGTCTACTACAATATTTGAAATAAATCAAGCCAACAAAGGGACCCCAGGTTCAAACCTAGCCTGGTAGTGTGAATTTCTAACAATCGCTGAATATGCGTCGGGGACGAGCACGTGTGATCAGGATCATATGTAGAGGATTTTAGGAAGGGAGTGACTGACCCCAGGTCTTAAACACAACCCTTAGAAATAGGAAGCTAGGAGATTTGGGCTACAGTGCCCGATAGGAAAGTCACACGGAAGCGAGGTAGAAAGAAGGAGGAAGACGCTTTTATTTATTACCGGGGGACCAGTACCCGTGGTCCGACGGCTTAACGTGCCCATCCGACGCACGGCGGAGATTTAGTGGATCGAGCGTTCGTACCTGCTTGGGATCGAACCTGAGGTTCCTACCGTGGCAGTCACGAACGTTGCCCACTGGGACACCCGCGCGTGACGGCCACGGGTAGGAATCCCCCGGTTAAGGTTCCTAAGCCCCCCCCTCCCTAATTTCTCTCAGCCTTCTATGTGCAAAGTCGTACGGTGGCGCCATCTCGTGCACTCTATCTCACTTACAAACTATCCTGTCAGAAACGCTAGATTTTTTTACAAAAGGCGTGCTAAAAATGGCATCAATCTCTTCATTCGTTACGAGACTTGCAATAAGGTTTAAACAAGGTCGGAGTAAGCCTTTCCTATTTGGAAGGGCGAAGCTTGAAATCACGCCCTTTCGAGTTCAAAAGTTCCCGCTTCCACTCAAAAGAGTAAGCAGCTTTTACTTTCTCCTACTTTCTCTGTACTTTCTCAAGTACCCTGCTGTTAATAGAAATTACAACACCAAAAAAGAAACAAACAATCACAATGAAATTTATGGGAGTGATTAGTTATGGTACGAGCTGCAAACGTTCACAATTACATACCGGTTTGTCATGAGGAAGGCCAAAAAATTAGTAATAAGTAAATCCACCATGCGCGGTGATAACCGACCCCGCACGTTGTGGGATCGAATGAAACAGAGTTTGGATGGTCGTCTGCGGTACTGAATTCCATTTTGCTTCTATACGCGCATCCACAATTCGTTGGTTGTGACAGGCGGCGAGGCCATGCGAGCAAGTCGTTAAGCGATAACACCCCAGACGTTCTCTATAGGCAACAAATCTGGCGAGCGAGTAGGCCAGGAAAGCAAGCGACTTAATGCCAGAGTACGTCTTGGACAGTACGAGCAACATGGAGCCGGGCATTGCTTTTTGTTGGAAGACGGCTCCCGGGATCGGAAGGGTTATAGAAGTTCAGCTTCCAACACTTCCGCGATGTAGCGTTGGCTGTTCAATGTGCCTATGATGCGTAGTAGGCGAGTGCGTGAGTGAAACGCAATATCGCCCCAGACCACCACGCTCGGCGTGGGTCCAGTCTGGCGCTGCACAATGCAGCCTTCCGGATGCTGTTCACCACGGTATCTGCGAACAAGGATTCGCCCGTCGTGATGCATTAGATTGAATCTGAACTCGTCCGAAAACACAATATCCTCCCATCCAGTTTCTACGTTTGCGCCACCACTACAATCAGGGCCAGCTGGACCATAGGGGCAACCGGGGCGGTCGTCCCGGGCCCCATGTCTTCACGGGGCCCAGCACTTTACAAAACAAAAACGAAATTGTTTGTGCTACAATTCTCTATATTTATTGTGATTTTTTTTTTTTTAAGTTTTGGGGGCGCAAGGCCCTCAAAAATATATTTTTACGTTTTCCAACCGTAGGTTGAAGAAGCGTATATGCTCCAGCTTTGTCCGTCTGTCTGTCCACCCGATAACTCGCGTAAAAATTATTCAATTTCAAGTAAATTTTAGTATGCGGTAGGGGACAACCTGGGGACAAACCCTATTGAAAATAAGCGAAATGGGGTCAAAGGTCAGGACATAGGAGCAGGACCCATTCCATCGCCCTTATGCGTCATGACTTACGTAAAAATGCTTCGATTGCGACAAAACTTTATCATGTTGTTCCGGAAGTAAACTGAACAGGTTATGCTGAATGTCGTCGAAATGGGGTCAAAGGTCAGGGCACATGAGCTAGATTTATTACACAGCCATTATGCTCGTAACTTGAGTAATAACTTGAGTAAAAATGCTTCTATCACGACAAAACTTTAGTATGTTGGTCCAGAGGTATACTGAACCAATTATGTTTAATATCATCGAAATGGGATCAAAGGTCAGGGCACAGGAGCGAGATTTATTCTACAGCCATTATCCTCATAACTTAAGTAATAACTTGAGTAAAAATGCTTCTATTGCGACAAAACTTTAGTATATGAAATTTCGCCCTGGGCCCCGCAAAAGTTCAAACCGGCCCTGACTACAATCGCTGGCGCCTGTGGTTCAGAGTAAAGGGAAGTCGCAGCAATGGACGGCGAGCAACGAGTCTTCTCTACAGCAATTGGTGACGAACAGCTCTTGCAGACATCTGATGATGTGTGACCATCCTCCACTGCGACGCAAGTGTCGTGGATGGTGTTTTGCGTGACGTCACTGCCATGCGCCCGTCTTCCTGCTCGGTAGTGCGATTCCGAGCTTCAGACCTTGCACGATGATGCGTAGAACCTTCTGCTCTCCATTGGCGCCACGCACGCATAACAGTATAGTTGCGTTAGGCCTAACGCGTGCAGTAATATCACGGTATGATAAACCACATTCTCTGAGTCCAACGATTCAACCTCTTTCAAACCCCGTATGATTGTCTCGTTCTTCTCCGCGGCACGTTTACATGTTAATAACTGTATACGGTCGAGTTTAGCGATATAAAGTTTAAAAGCCTGCTCTCTGTACGCCTTCTTTTACAGTATATCACCTGGTGTGGCGTTTCCGATAGCGTTGCGCGCGCCTCACATTTTGCATGAGCGCTGCAATCGCAATCATTGGCATCTTCCATGGTGCCCCATCCAGAATATAAATATATACACTGAAGCAAAAAAATCCCAACACCACGAAAAAATAGTTGTAGAAAAATGAAATGGCGGCAATACATTTGTATAGGTAACATATTTAATCGATTAAGGTTTCAAGATCACAGCTTAATGTAAGCGCGAGAAGAGCCATTTTAAATGTGAAATGCTGGTACATTAATAACCGGTGTAACCGCCAGAATGTTGAATGCAAGCACGGAAACGTTCATGCATTGTGTCGTACAGGTGCTGGATGTCAGTTTGTGGGATGGAGTTCCATGCCTGTTGCACTTGGTCGGTAAATACAGGGACGGTTAATGCTGGTTGGGGGTGGCGCTGGATTTGTCGTCCAATGATGTCCCATACGTGCTCGATTGGTGAAAGATCTGGTGATCTAGCAGGCCACGGCAACATGTCGACACTCTGTAGAGCATGTTGGGTTACAACAGCGGTAATGCGGGCGAGCGTTATCCTGTTGGAAAACACCCCCTGGAATGCTGTTCATGAATGGCAGCACAACAGGTTGAATCACCAGACCGACGTACAACTGTGCCGTCAGGGTGCGTGGGATAACCACGAGAGTGCTCCTGCTGTCATAAGAAATTGCTCCCCAGACCATAACTCCAGGTGTAGGTCCAGTGTGTCTCGGTCGCAGACAGGTTGGTTGCAGGCGCTCACCTGGCCTCCTTCTAACTACCACACGGCCATTACTGGCACCCAGGCAGAACCGGCATTCATCAGAAAACACAACAGATCTCCACTCCGTCCTCCAATGAGCTCTAGCTTGACACCACTGACGTCGCAAACGGCAGTGGTTTGGAGTAAGTGGAATGCACGCTACAAGGCGTCTGGCTCGGAGCTGTCCTTCAAGTAACCGATTTGTAACAGTTCGTTGTGTCACTGTGGTGGCAACTGCAGCTCGAATTGCTGCCGCAGCCGCGGTACGATGCGCCACGGCCATACGCCGTACACGGCGGTCTTCCCTCTCAGTAGTGCCACGTGGACGGCCGGAACCCGGTCTTCCCTCTCAGTAGTGCCACGTGGCCGGCCGGAACCCGGTCTTCTTGAGGCAGTACTTTCCCTTGATCACCGCTACCAGCAATCATGCACAGTGGCTACATTCCTGTCAAGTCGTTCTGCAATATTGCAGAAAGAAAATCCACCTTCTCGTAGCCCTATTACACGACCTCGTTCAAACTCCGTGAGCTGTTGATAATGGCTTCTTCGTCTTCTTAAAGGCATTCTTGACTAACATCAACACACTACGTCGAATCTCAACGATAACTAACGCTCACGAACGTTACAGCGCGTATTTACAGCAAACCTGCTTTGCGTGTTCCGAGGGGCACTACTACCGCCACACGTATGCGCCGAGCGCGAAATTTGCATAGACGTCATCTTACAGATGTACTCTCACCGCCTACCAACTGTCGTTTATCTAACACAACCCCTTCTTGGTGCTGGGATTTTTTTTCCGTCAGTGTATGTACATATATAAAATATATTTACATATATATATATATACACTGAAGTGCCAGAAAAACTGGTACAGACGAGTTTATGCAAAATACATAGCAACGTCCCATATGCGCGTACTCGGTTGCGTCCGCCAGTGCGTATATAAAGCGATAGACATCCTTGCCAGCTGTCAGAGCTGTTTTCGGCATGAGAATGACAAGTAATAACGATTTAAGCGATTTTCAACGCAGTTTCATAGTTGGCGCTCGTGCGATGTGCCATAGTATTTCGGAGGTAGAAACGAAGTTCGGATTTTCACGGACAACCATTGCAAGGGTGTACCGTGACTACAAGAATTCCGGCAAAACCTCCAACCTACGATACCAGTGTGGCCGTAAAAAGACATTGGGTGACCGCGACCATCGTCGGCTATCAAGAATCGTTTCACGCGATAGGTGTGCAACACTCTCGCAGGTATCATCGGAATTCAATGCTGGAGCCTCAACAAGCATCAGCGTCCGGACTGTGCAACGTAACCTGCACGATATGGGCTTTGGGAGACGCCGCCTAACTCGAGTCTCCTTGATGGGTGCACGACACAGAGCTATGCGCCTCGCTTGGGCACGGCAAAACCGCCACTGGACACTTGATGACTGGAAACAAGTAACCTGGTCTGACGAGTCGCGTTTCCAACTGTATCGGGCAGATGGAAAGAGTCGTGTGTGGCGCAAACCCCATGAAGCCATGGATCCCGCCTGTCAACAGGGAACTTTACCGCCTGGTGGTGGGGAGGGGGGTCCGTAATGGCATGGGGTGTGTTTAGCTGGACTTCACTGGGACCCCTGGTACATCTACAAACTTCTGTGACCGACCAACGCTATGTGCGCATTTTTTCTGACGAGGTACACCCGTTCATGTCCTGCATTCATGCTGATGGGTTGGGCTTGTTCCAACAGGACAATGCACCTCCACACAAGTGTCGGGACGCTACATTATGGTTAAAGGAGCATTCATCTGAGTTTTGGGGTGTTGCCATTCCCACCCAAATCTCAAGATCTGAACGTGATAGAACACATTTGGGATGCCATGCAACGCGCTATCAAACACAGGAATCCGAGACTTCGGAATACACCCGAATTGTGGAATGCTCTGCAACAAGTATGGTGTGCATTGCCTACAACATATTTCCAGAAGCTAGTGGAGTCCATGTCCTATCGTATTTTTGCAGTCCTGGGCTCCCGTGGGGGACCTACCAAGTATTGGACTAGTGTACCATTTTCCCTTGCACTTCAGTGTATTGTTACAGAGATTTTATACGGGGTTTTAGGATTTCATATAAAATCTCAAAACGCAACTTTTATTCCATCTCGTGCTCCCAGTCCTTTGTTTGCCCAAAGCGTGAGAGAAATTTCTCAGAGAATGTTCCCGATTAGACACCGGATGCACGGTTATTTACTAAGACGACATTCTGTCTAAGATTAGTATATGCACATTGTTTGTTGAATGGAGATTAACTCTATCGCGCCTCTTTTGATGCTTTTCAGGTTTCAATTTCAATGAGGCCGACGAATGACTAGCCCCTCACATTTTACTTTGAGGCTTAAGATTTACCGAAAGCGGTGTGGGTCTTTCTCTCGGCGAACATTAGGATATGCCTAAGGGCATTTCTTGGAGACAAGAGAGGGAGGCGAGAGGACAGTTGTCTCTAGGTTTAGGAAGCGAGCGGTCAAGACGAGGTGATTGTCCCAGGGTAGGTCTTAGGTGGACCGCCAGGTAGAGGGGATTTCACGACAGGGCGAGGAAAGTTGATCGAAAGCGGCAGAGTTAGAAAGTAAAGCACAGCTAAACAGGCAACTTTTGCAGGAAATTAAATGAAAAAAAGAATAAAAGCTTTTTAGACATATTTACGAATCGCAAGAATTATTTGCATACAATTCTACTATCATCTTCAACTATATAAGACTTACCAACTCAACCACGCAATGCTTATGAAGTTAACAAGAACAAAGCTAAGAAAGAACTTGTTAACAGTATACTGTATATGTATATATTGAATATGTGTATTTAAACAGAATATAAATTCTGAATTTGCTTGTAACACTTATACTGGTCATCCATGTAACGGTTAGCATACTCGAACGGAAATCGGGAGATGCGGGTTCGATTCCCGCTCCTGGGCGATGAAATTTTCAAGATTTCTGAGAGATGTTACATGGATGGCCAGCAGTGGCGTATATTCGAGACTAGATATAGGCTAGCTGCGAAACCCAGAGAACGCGCAAATAAAAGTCAGTTTAATATACACAAATAGAAGTCAATTATCAACGGTACTAAGATATGTCGATGCTTTCGCTGCAAAAAACAAAAACGAAAAAAACAACACGTGCGGATTCGCTTCTTTGACAGAGCCGGGCGAGCGAAGACCAACAGCGTAACGCAACCTGCTCTCTCAGAGTCTTCGCTGTTCTGATTTGGAGACCTTCCATATGATCGCCTGCTAGCGTTTCCATGACAACATGAATGAGCGGGTAAAGGGGAACGTTTTGGCTACGGTTCGCTCAGAAAAGAGAAGACTTGGACTACATTAGTCACTCGCATGTTCTCGCCCGTAACAGCAGGTGTTTCGCGTGAGTTGTTTCAGTTTGTATGAAGTGTCAATGAATTAAAGTCAGTGATATTATATCTTAAATTCGGGGCTTTGTTGGATTCGAACTGTTTTGATAAATTTTGTGAAAGCTTCCCTGAACATCTAGTATCAGAGCTTAAAGAACTCTATGCTTCAAATTTTGATAGAGCTCGATTAAAAAATGAACTCAAAGGCGTTTTATTCCCTTGATGAATACAAAAAGAAATGAATAAGACACATTACTTGTTACATAAAGTTCAATAAATTGGACATGGTGTTTAGTGAGGTGTACAAATTAGCAGACCTCATATTGAACTTTCCATCAACAACTGCAACTGCCGAAAGAAGTTTTTCTGCATTAAAAAGAATCAAGATGCATCTAGCACCACACAAGGACATATGCATTTGAGAAATTTGGCTGTTTTGTCAATAGAGGAAACCTTTCTTTTTAAATATGGAAAAGTACTCGGAAGAAACTTTTTATGAAAACGTAACACTCAAATTCACAGAAAGGGAAAGAAGAACGGAGTTCATGTACAAATAAAGTATTCAGAAGAAGAATGGAGTTCATGTACAAATTAAGTATTCAGGAGAAGAAAGGAGTTCATGTATAAATGAAGTATTTAGAAGAAGAATGGAGTTCATGTAAAAATAAAGTATTCAGAAGAAGAATGGAGTTCATTTACAAATAAAGTATGTGACGTGTCTGCCCCGCAGGACGCACACGACATAAAGGCAGATAGCAGCGAGAACGAACGTCTGCGTAGCTCAGTTGGTAGAGCGACTTGTTCCGGAATAAGTGGACTTGGGTTCGATCCCCGACGTGGACCAAAAATGACGGAGGAATTTACTTCGTTATAATGGCGCCCGAACTTCCCGGATGACCCGACCGTTAAAGATCTCGCAATGGTGTGCTGTTCTTTCCTCACCGCGAGAGAGGAAATATAAGAGAATCCCTTCTTCAGCGCTTCGAAAAGTAAATGTGTGTGACGTTGCATTCCACACACCAGATTGACTGGGAGTTCTCAAGTGCACGTTCTACAGCGGATGGCTGCCTGCAACGATTCATGGTCACGACTGACCCGTGGGCCGTGCCCCCGGTTCTCGAGCGTTCGTACCTGCCTGGGATCGATCCTGAGGTCCTTTCCGTAGCAGTCACGAACGCCACCCGCGACCTAATGTGTACAGAGAACCCCTGAATTTGAGCAATAGAAACTCCTCCTACCTACTAAGCTCCACCCCAATTACGTCATTGGTTAAAACGTAACATGGCGTTTTTTATCTTTTCATTGGGCAGCCAATGAGATACCGCTTCCATTCTGAATATGGTGAGGTCTGCAGTGATTCGCTGGCGCCAACTTCTGGGAGAGTCCCTCAAGAAGTGAAAGTCATGCCCAAGGAGTGATTTTTTGCGCCATCTATCGCAGAAGATGAACCCTAACACTAATTCAAAGACAGCCTTAAATAAAGTTGGCACACCACTAAAAATAAGGAGCTAACTATTGTAAACTATCTTTTAGCCCGTCGCTTTGCTGATGCTGTTTGTTGGTGTAGGCTTTGTTTAGCTAGAGAACGGAACTTAAGGTTAAGCTTCGTCGGCGACTCATCATGGTTTTCGAGCAGATAAATCCGAACAAAAAATCAACTTGTGTTGAAACATATTTCATTTTGTGTTTACTAACTACAAATAGTTTTCTCTTGGATGGGTGAAATATCTGACTGTGATTCGTAAGGATACGTTAATTAATTAAATAAATTTTATTTCGTATTATTTGAAATGGACAACTACACGTCAACTGTAATTTGATGAAATGCAGTGAAAAGAGCTTGTCCACTCCATCTTGTGAGAACATGTTGAATATCATATGTTAAGCATTTCATCACCATAGCTAGACGGTTTTTTTTTTTTTTATTGAAGGTTTAAATTAAATTATTTATTGGACTTGGTTTGACAGATACATTGATATATACACTATCTACCAACAAGTAATTGGACACCCCTGCAATCGACGATATCTGCGGTCCTGATACACGACACGGCCGCCGCCTTTAAATATCGTGTGGGAAACAACAACGCAACCAGTCGCATGCAAGATGCCACGCAGTTCGGAGCTCTCTGATTTCGAGAAAGGTGTAATCGTCGGGTATCACAGAAGTGGCCGATCCATACGTGACATATCCAGCGAGTTGAAGTACCCAAAATCGACAGTGGCCTACGTGATTGGCAAGTGGAAGATGAGAGGGGACTGTCGGAATGTGCCCCGACCCGGCAGACCCACAAAACTGGGAGTTAGAGACCGACGGGTGCTGGTCAGAGAAATTCGGAAAAACCGCACCAAATCGATGGGCCACATCCGCGAGGAGTTTCAACAGGCATCCGGGAGTGTTCTTTCGATGAATACCATCCGTAAGGAAGCCCATCTGCTCGGTTATCATGGACGTGCTGCCGCCCACAAGCCTTTGATCACCAAGTCCAATAGCGCTGCTTGGCTAACGTGGTGCAAAGAACGTGGACAGTGGACCTTCGAACAGTGGAAACAGGTTCCCTGGAGCGACGAATCAAGGTTCACCCTCTACCGTTCGGATGGCAGGGTCTGAGTTTGGCGTCTGCCTGGAGAACGCCTCCTGCCGGAATGTATTGTGCCAACTGTGAAGTTCGGCGGCGGTGTAATTACTATGGGGGTGTTTCTCCTGGTATGGCACGGGACCCTTGGTCGCAATTCCTAGTAGACTCAACGCCGAGAACTACTGCACCATTTTGGATGACCATGCGCTTCCTACGTTGCGGCAGTTTTACGGGGTGGATCCATGTTACTTTCGGGATGACAATGCCACCTGTCATGTTGCGAGGTCCACCATGGCTTGGTATGGTGACAATGGGGTTAATCGAATGGACTGGCCTGCGCAGAGCCCGGACCTTAACATTTTCGAGCACCTCTGGGACGAGTTGGAGAGTGGACTTAAGGTGTGCCTCCACCGTCCGAAATCGGTGAAGAAACTGACATGTCTTCTCCAAGCCGAGTGGAAGAAAATACCGCTAGCCGTCGGACAACGCCTGGTTGAGAGTATGCTCCGGAGAGTCGCAGCTGTAATCGCTGCTCGTGGAGGCTCCACCAACTATTGAAGGTGAATAAACTTTGTTTTTCTTTGCTATCACAGGTGTCCAATTACTTGTTGGTAGATAGTGTATATTGAACATATTGGACTTGGTTGACAGGTTCATATATACAGCACAGACATTTTGTTTCAACGTCAGCAGTGTACATAAGAGAACAAGAAACCCAGCGAATAAACTCCCGAAAGACAAACACAAACAACCATGCCTTATCGGGATTCGAACCCAGACCCTCCGTTGGGCGAATTATCAGAAGCCATCGCTTTAGATCACTGAGCCACCGGGCGGATTTAAGACAAACACAACATCCATGCCTTACTCGGGATTCGAACCCAGACCCCTCCGTTGGGCGAATGATCAGAAGCCATCGTTAGACCACTGGGGCGGCTAGCTAGACGTCAGTATCAATGTAATCCAAAACTGTAACTTCAGAAGTGAATGAGTTAACGTTATTTGTAGCTCACTTTCCTTTTGACGAAAATGCTAATTACATTATAAAAATACGGCTGTACTGCCAAAGCAGAATGCTTTCAAGTATAGTTCCCGATTTCCCGTGCATTGTTCGGCTTTGTTTACATACAACGAGATAACACCCCACATGAAAGAAAGTAATTCACGATAATATACGAATTATTTTTATTGTTATCATTGAAATAAATCTTATTGTAATGGAAATAATCATACGCATTTGCTTTATTATGGAAAATAATACATTTATTTTCATTTCACCAATTTATGCGTCATAATTCCATCTCGTGCCAGCAAAAGTTCGAAATAGCTTAGCTTAAAGAATACGCTAGCTCCGTATAAAAACTAAAAAAACAACAACAAAAAAACGTAGTACTGTTATTCGATATATTTCCTTCATAAAAGGTATTTACAAATAAAAATAGTCATTAAAGAGCCTATTGTAACGAATTTCCGAAAAAGAAACGGGTACAATTTATCGTGAACTACTTTCCTTCACGTTGGGTGTGATCAGGTTGTTTGTAAACAAAGCGGAATGATACACGAAAAATCGGGAACCACGTTCTTCTCAAAAATTCGAAAATCTAAAAGCTCGGGGCGCACATCCGCGGTATGTAAGCTACCTTCGTGCAAAATTTCAGGTTTCTAGGTTGGGTAGCTTTTTTTGGACCACGAAGGGCACACAGACACACTTTGCTTTATTAATATAGATATCAAGTAAACCATAAAAGTTATGTGAACGGTGACATTACAACAAACGGAAATGTAGAATGGAAAATGAATGTAAATGCTGACAGTACAATAAACACTCCACAGAAATGTAGAATGGAAAATAAACCATCACAGAATGTATCCGATAGTGAATGCAATAATATGATGCTCTCTGGGTAGGCTTTGGAAAAATTCAGTTCAAGGTTAGATATTCAGAGGGACTTTCTGCGACACAGCACAGACGACAATTTAACCCTTCATCCCTACGTCGTATTAGGAAAGGTCACGGATGTTAGGCATAACCGCATATTGTTTATATGCTTCTCCGCAGTTTCGGGCAGTTCCTTTCATGCATGTCCGGGGTCCACACCTTACGTAGTACGTTACTCTCTATCATACAGAAGTTGAGTTGAAAGTTTTGCAATATTTGCATAAGCGCATGTGCTGCGGCGAGTATGTCACGTGTTTAAGCTAGTTCAAGTCAAAGAATATAAACGCTTCGCGTGAAGAAGCTCAACTCTCGTAGAGATAATGTAAAACAGGCGACAGCAGCGCCACCATGTAATGCGGCCGCAGATGCTCTGCGGGAAAGTTAACATTCAGGCGCAAAAAGCGTAGGGGACACGGGACGGGAAGCCTATTTCACGGAAAGGAAGCTAAGCTTTGATCTGCGACTGTTTCCTTCGGTCTCATTGGGTCTACTAAAGCATTTTTTTTTTTGTTGTTCTTTTCTGAGTATCCCTCCTGTCCCTTCTTTTGGTGAAACAAATATATACATTAGCAATTAATATTATTTTAAGGAAATTTTAGCAGTTTTATTCTCACTTTAAGCACCGTAGTAATACCAGGTTGCTTGGCATGAATTTCATATTTACAATATAATATACCTTAAATGTCAAAAATGCTGAGGCTGGTTTCCCAGTAGCAGCCATAATAATAATAAAAAAAAAAGCAAAGACAACCGCAGTTTCCCAAAGCTACAATTTTTTTTTCAACCCTTCCGAAGTTTGTAAATTAAACGCACTGCGCTGGAGAAATTTTCTCAACAGATCGGAAAAACATCCGCTCGTATCTGAGTAGGTTCGAACCTGGGCCGCTGGCGTGATAGCTGAGCTCTCTACCGACCGGACTAACTCGCCACGATTGAGTGTATGCTTAAAGCTGTCTGTTTGGTATGCATTGTGTAATCGAATGCTTCCCTCTTTCATTTTACAATATTACGAGTTATTTTTCATAAAAGTCAGTTTCATATAATTGATAAATTAATTTTTTCAACGTAACGATAGCTTTTTTTTTCAGCAAACGTTGTTTTAATGGTTTTCCAGGATATTTGTTTCAAACGGTTTCAAATTTGTTCTTGTTATTCATCCACTCCATTCCATGAATTGTTATTCATCGGAATGGAGTGGGTGTATTTCATGGCTGTAATATAAACGCAGATCTAGATGAGAACAACAAAACCTTTGAACAAAACGCCAACACAAACAAGCGTTTATATTCTTTGAACACAAACACGCATGCTCAGTCTAACTCAGTCTGCTCGGCATCCTGCGGCATCAGCCTGTAATGTTGGCTTCTGTGTAGTAATTCTTTGCCGCATAATATAGTGGCGCTAGTTACGTCTCGCTGAGCCTTACCTTCTTATCAGTTAGATATTCTTTGTTCAAGTCACGCACTGCAGTCTGCCGAAAGGGATATAAAGTGGTAGTCATTGCTGTGAACAGCATTGCATGTCGTCGTCTTGTCTGCGGTTGGGACGCCTAAAAGATGAACAGCTACAACAGGCTAATTAGAAAACTTTTGCTTAATGAGTTTGAACTCGGCCATAATGCTGCTCAAGCAACACGAAACACTTGTCATGCGAAAGGGGAAGGCTCCGTGCACCACAGTTCCGCAACCACATGGTTCAAGAAATTTTGCTCACGTGACAGAAACCTCGACGATCAGCCAAGGTCAGGTAGACCGCGAACCGTGGATTCGGAGGCCGTGCGCCAGGACGTAGAGGAAAATCCGACAACCAGCACTCGGAGATTATCAGACGAGCTGAGCATATCACAGACCACCGTGGTTCGACACCTTCAGGACCTCAGCAAGGTCTATACAGGAGCTGCCGCAATTTCCTTTACGAACTGACGCCAGCTGAAGCAAACCGCCCAGTGGAAATGTGCACGAAACTCCTAGAAAACCCACGCGATGTACGTTTCATCAAGAGAACTGTTACGTGCGATGAAAAGTGGGCCTATTTCCGTAATCCTAACACGCAATAGCAGTGGTTGAGCCCGGTTTTTTAGCCTGTTGCCAAACGTAGGCGTTTCGATCACAATGTGATGATCTGCGTCAGGAAGAATTTCGAGGGGATAATCCATTACGAATTTGTTCCAGACGGTCGGACCATCAACGCCAACCTCTTCTTTGAACAGTTGTATGCCGTTCTAGAGGAGAAGTACCCGGCACTAATGAACAGTAAGCGCGTTCTCCTACAGCAGGGAACGACCTGGGCAAAACTCTAGAAACTTGAGAACATCGAAATGATGCCACACCCAGCATATAGTCCGGATCTTGCCCCGTCGGATTATTACTTGTTCCGGTCCATGGCCCCACTTCCTTCGCGGACGGCACTTCAACAACCAGGAGGAGGTGGCAGCTGGGATGAATGAGTTCTTCGCCTCGAAGGAAAAGAACTGGTACCGCAGCAAAATCGAAGAACTGGCAGACAGATGGCTAAAGAAGGTGCAACACGATGGCCTATACTTCAAATGCTAGTCAGCTTTCATTGTAAAGGTTCGTGTAAAGACATAAAGTGATCCAAATAGTGCAAAACTTTCGACTCACCCTAATAGTTAGCTGTATGCTGCTAACTAAAGTCTATAAAAATTACTGAAGTGCTTAAGTTTCCTTTTTGAATCAGAGTTTTCAGTATATCTATATGTATATGTTGTGCATTTCGATTATTTACGTCCTTCAGAGCATAAATTTACGCCCGCTGCAGTATGACCATTCTGGGAGAACAACCGCCCTCCCTGCGCCTCCGGTATAGCTACGGCCCAAGTTTAAGACGTGTAAGTGGCGACACTGTAAAAAATATTTGATGTGAACTCACGGAAAATTTCTGAAAATAACGTGCAGCAAAGTTGCCGATCAGTGCCCATCTTTTAACGAAATTTCCATTTTTTAAAAGTTTCCTCAGTATTTTCACAGATTTTCTACAGTATAGTCAGACATTCTGTTCATTTCAGGAATGACCGTTTCAAGTTTTTCCATATTTATGCAGTAAGTTACCAAACTCAAAGATGCTGAATTTTTCAGCCCTTTCGCCAGTCGTTTCGTGCCGGTATGGTGGGATCAGACTGAAAACGTTGGGTTTATATCCATGCGTCCTAACTATTTTTTTGATTGGAGGTTTAACGACCACCGTGAGCAACTCAATGGGCTATAAGCAGTCGCCCGTCCCTAACTTAGGGTCACTGGTTCCAGGGAAGGGAGAGAGCCAGTGCCGTAAGACAGACACAACATCCATGCCTCACCGGGATTCGAACCCGGACCCCTTCGGACGAATGATCAGGGGCCAACGCCTTAGACCACTGCGCCACCGGGGCGGCACCCGCGTCCTAACTATGTACTGTTGTATAATACAGGGTGTCCCACTCGCTACCGAACCCGGCATTTCTTGAATAATATTAACACCAATGAAGATATTGCAACGAAATTTGAAGTGGACTTACCTCAATTCGTGCGAAATGTGATGACATCAAAACATGTGCTGGAAGTGGCCACCGTTTGCGTCCAGACAGCATTGAACCCGGCGCACCATATTGTGGAAAAATCCTTGCCAGTACGTCCGCCGTCACTGCCTGAATTTCTTCGATAATGTTTGCTTTCAAGGCATCTATGATTTTCGGTTTCTTCTGGTAAACTCTCCCTTTTAGACATCCCCGTGTAAAGTAATCAGGAGGCGTCAGATCGGGCGAGTGCGGTGGCCATAGGCGCTTCAAAATCACGCGGTCGGCGAAAAAGGACGGAATTTCGGCCATACTGGTGTATATTGTGTGTGATGTCGCTCCATCTTGCTGGTAATATCCAGTGGAGAGTTCTTCGTCGTCCAACTGATTTACAAAAGTGTTGAAGATTTCCATATATGCAGCTGTTGTGACGGTTGTATCGAAGAAGATGGGACCAATATGCGGCGCCGGGTCATCCCACACTAAAACCCCAATTTTCTGCGTGAATGAATGGGTTCTTCATGTATCGCGTTGGAATTTTCATTGGCCCAAATACGGGAGTTTTGAGAATTGACGTATCCGGACAGGTGAAACCACGCCTCGTCCGAGAACCACGTGTAGTCCAGAATGCCCCGGATTTTCCTGAAGAAATGTCTGAAACTATCGACAGTACGTCACTCGTGTCACGTGGCCAGGCTCTTTCAGTTGGTGGACCACGGAGATACGGTACGCATGAAGCTTCGTTTTTTCACAGCACGTTGACAAGTGTTTACAACCCTGTTTCCTGTGACAGACGGTGAAGTGACTTCCTGGGAGACGCAAGTAGTCGGCCCTTTACATCCTGCATCGTTTCCTCAGACATTTGTGGACGGCCTCCTGCATCGTCATCTAATAAAGTCCCCATGGTTTCAAATTTCGTCGACGATGCCCAAATGGTGGACTTGCTCGGCGGATGTCTGCCTGCAAACCTCTCCAGGAATTGCTGTTGACAAGACTTTATCGATTCTGTTTTCCAATAAGTGCGAACAACAAACACTCGCTCCTCCAGAGTATACCGATTCATTTTCACACGTACGCGAACAGCCACGAGCACGAGCACTCACTATCAACAACCGTATAGTGTAGACACTCTAAGCGAAATGGCATAACAAAGCAGCAGAGAGGCAGGTCTGGCTGGCTGGTGGACTGCTCCTCAGTGGCGCCACACTTAGGAATGTGTCTGCCAGTAAGGAGCAATCCGGCTGGCTGGCGGACAGCGCCGAGTTCCATGCTGTGTGAACGCAAATGGTGGCCATTTCCAGCACATGTTGGGGTGTCATCACATTTCGCAGGAAATGAGGTTAGTCCACTTCAAATTTCGTTGCAATATCTTCATTGGTGTTAATATTATTAAAGAAATGCCGGGTTTAGTAGCGAGTTGGACACCCTGTATTATTTCACAAAACTTCTAAATATAAAATTTACTCTTGATAGCTATATAGCTTTTGTCTTAAGGACTCCATAGACTGATACATAGACATCATACAATCAACTGTACAATAATTTAAGCACTTGATTTCTTAGGAGACCTAGTGCACAACGTGGGAGAAAGGAGAAGAAATATCTGGTACCATAAAAACCAAATTTCATGCGATACTGTCAACAATATCCGATTTCGCTACAGAACTTCAAAATGAAATCCTTCGACAGACAATTGAAATTTATCATTTTATCAAACTTGGAAAAAGTTTCTAAAAATTCATAATTTTCCTTTAACGCTTCTTAAAAACGCCAATTTACCGTTCACATAGAAAAGGAACTGCGGAAAAGTTTTTGAAAATTCAGAATTTTCCCTTAACACTTCTTTAAAATGCCAATTTACTGTGAACATAGGAAAGGAACTGAGGAAAGGTTTCTAAAAATTCAGAATTTTCCTCTTATCACTTCTTAAAAACGCCAATTTACCGTTAACATAGGAAAGGAACTGAGGAACGGTTTTTGAAAATTCAGAATTTTCCTTTAACACTTCTTAAAAATGCCAATTTACCGTTAACATTGGAAAGGAACAGCGGAAAGGTTTCTAAAAATTCAGAATTTTCCCTTATCACTTCTTAAAACGCCAATTTACTGTTAACATAGGAAAGGAACTGAGGAACGGTTTCTGAAAATTCAGAATTTTCCTTTAACGCTTCTTAAAAACGCAAATTTACCGTTAACATAGGAAAGGACTGCGGAAAGGTTTCTGAACATTCAGAATTTTCCCTTATCGCTTCTTAAAAACGCCAAGGAACTGTGGAAAGGTTTCTGAAAATTCAGAATTTTCCATTAACACTTATTAAAAACGCCAATTTGCCGTAGAAATTTAAAAGGAACTGCGAAAAGGTTTCTGAAAATTCAAAATTTTCCCTTAACACTTCTTTAAAATGCCAATTTGCCGTCAACATAGGAAAGGAACTGCGGAACGGTTTCTGGAAATTCAGAATTTTCCCTTATCACTTCTTAAAAACGCCAATTTACCGTTAACATAGGAAAGGATCCGAGGAATGGTTTCTGAAAATTCAGAATTTTCCCTCAACAGTTCTTAAAAACGCCAATTTACTATTAACATAGAAAAAGAGCTGCACAAAGGTTTCTGAAAATACAGAATTTTCCCTTATCACTTCTTAAAAACGCCAATTCACCGTTAACATAGGAAAGGAACTGAGGAAAGGTTTCGAAAAATCAGGATCTGCCGTACGAAAAATCCGTGAAACTCGGGTTTTTTTCCCGTCATTTCACGAAAAGGTTGTATCAAAAATAGGCTTCATTAATTCACAAAAAGAATCACGGAAAATGGCTCGTGAATTTCAGGACGTGTTTTACAGTGTATACTCATTTACAGAGCATAAACATCGAGACCGCACGTCTTATCGTTAACAATCAAGCTCCAATTCTCACACCTTCTGTTAACAAGAATCTACCCACTCTGCACATAAATCAGCGCTTACGCATCGTTATACTGATCTTTACTCACTGCTAATGCTGCCAACTTTTAAAACTCGTCGGAGAAAATAAAGTTTCATTAAGTTAGAAAATGTTTAACGAGAAGAAACCAAATTTACGTAAGAATACAAAAACTCAAAAGGTAGGTTAAATTTGAGTCTACGTCACATGCTTCATATGCAACTAAAACGTCGAGCGATATAACGTGTCGTTAAGGCAGAAAATATTTAAGGAGAAGAAATTAAGAACACAAGAACTCAAAAGGAAGGTTAAATTAGAAGTATACGTCACACATACTGCTACTTTATGTAACTTACCTCAATTGACACGTATACACATTTCAACACTTCTAGTACTACAGTGCTGCATAATGCATCAGAGTTTTGCTAATATTTCTGTGTTGCACAGCACATTAAATTGGGCCGCTATGTATAATAGTTCTTCAACATTTGTTACTACGTTCTTCAGTATTGTACTTCTATTAGCTTCTGCTACTATTTTAGTGCGCTACTATTTTAGTATTTTAGTGCTGCACAGTGCACCGACCTTTTGCTACTATTTTAGTGTTACACGATGGATCAACTTTTGCTACCGTTTTAGTGTTGCACAGTGTATCAACATCAGCTACCAGTTTAGTGTTGCATAGTAATATTTTGATGTTTTCTACTGTTTAGCGTTGCACAGTGCGTTAACCTTTTGCTAATATTTTAGGGTTGCACAAAGCATTCACTTTTTCTGAAAATTAATGTTGAACAGTGAACTGACATTTTCTAGGTATTTTGGTGCTGCGTAGTGCATTGATTTTAGCTACTGTTTTAGCTTGCACAGTGCATTGACTTTTTTCTATAAATTAATGTTTAACAGTGAACCAGCATTATCTACTATTTCAGTGCTGCACAGTGCATTGATTTTTGCTATTTTAGGATCGTACAGTGCATTAACTTTTTCTACAAATTAATGTTGAACAGTGAACCACATTTTCTACTATTTCAGTGGTGCACAGGGCGTTTACTTTTGCCACTATTTTAGGGTTGCACAGTGCACCGACCTTTTGTTACTATTTTAGTGTTACATGATGAATCAACTTTTGCTACCGTTTTAGTGTTGCACAGTGTATCAACATCCGCTACCAGTTTAGTATTGCACAATACGTTGACGTTTTCTACTTTTTAGTGATGCACAGTACATAAACCTTTTGCTACTAATTTCGGTTTGCACAATGCTTTTGCTACTATTTTAGCGTTGCACAGTGTATCAAATTTTGTTGCTGTTTTAGTATTAAACAGTGTAAAAACTTTTACTACTATGTTATTGTTGCACGGTGCATCAATTTTTGGTGCTATTTTAGTGTTGCACGTAAGAATATTTATTCATGACCAGTGCCATTTTACGTAATCTTTGGTTAGGTCCTACAAGAAATGTTTAAAAAACTTTTTCCTATTTTCTTTTCCTCCCTCCCCACTCCTATTTGTGTGTATCCCTGTGCGTAGCAGAAACTCAGCAGCGTTTGAGAAAAAATAAATATATTTAACAACGCAGGCGCGGTGTATGCAAAATGTCCCATCAGTATCACTCTTTTTTTTTTTTTTTTTTTTTTTTTTGTTATTTCATTTACATCTCTCATCGAATTTCATTTGAAGATAAAGAAATTGATACAACAAAATAAATAAATAAAAAAACCGAAGAGAGATTAAGGCACATGCGGACAATAATTATGCTTTGTAAAAACGTTTCACCTCAGCCAGGTTTCGATAACGCTGCAATGGAAGCGTTCACTGAATCCAAAAGACTTGAAAAGAACGCACATAAAATTTTGAAATATGTTATTTCAACCATAAGCTTCTTTTTGCTGAAGACCAAGCAACAGTAGTAAAATGTTTTTTTGAATTAAAGTTGTTTTTATTTAATTTTAATGATTTTTGAATGCTTTTAGAATACCAAAATTTACATATTTTCTCTTTCTAGTTTCGAAAGGTTGAAGTCAAGATAAAATTAAAAAAGAAGAAAAGTAACGCAGGCATTAATAAGAAAACGTTTACTTACCCGTGTGTGGCATTAGCAAGAAATATACCTCAAGCTCAAGTCTTCTGTTCCTTTGAAACACCTAGGAAAGAAGAACAATTGTTCATGAACTACAAAGAAGTAACACTAAGCAAAATGCAAATCACGTATTCATATTTTGAAACGCTTCCCAGCATTTCAACACGATTAAATATTTCACAGGTTTCTGAATTTACAGTTAGCTATTGTTATCAGCTGAACGTTAGAAATAACCAGTAATGGACTAAACCCATAAACGGCCCAGGAAGTTGAGTCGATCAACTTCCTGATCGACTCAACTTCGACCCATAAACGGCCCAGGAAGTTGAGTCGATCTTGAGTGCCCCACTTTTAGACAAAATTATCAAGGTACCTCAACAAAAAAAAGAAAAAAAAAAGGAAAAGCGTTATGTTAGCATCCCTATTTAAACATCTTTTCAACACAAGTCTTCGAATCACTGAGTTTTTTTGGGGTTTTTTTTATTGAGGCAATAACACTTAACAGTATCGGCTACTTTATTTTAAATACACCAGACATGAATAATAATGAAACGCATATAGCGTATTAAATGCGTTTATTTTTGTGGTGTAGTCAGCACAATGATTCGCCAAGCTTTCGCACTCCACTGGGAGGCTTTTTCAAGGCAATGGTAGACATAAAAAAGCTTGGCGAATTTTTGTGATGACAACACCACAAAAATAAACGGATTTAATACGATATATACGTTTTATTATTATTTAACAACATTTTACCCATTTTTCTTGGACAGCTCTCTAATAAAATTTGATGTAAGAAAAAAATGACTTCCGTTGGTGAGAAGCAACAGACGTTCTCTGAGAGAGACTGTAAAAGACCTTTTTCCATTCTTATGAATTTTATTGCGAGAACTGAATTCTGTCTCTCTCTCAGAACTTGTAACACTTAGGTTTTAGCAAGAACGAAAATCCAAATGTGCCAGGAATTAATTTATTTTTCAGGATTTACCTGTAATTAAACTAATTACAAAAAAATCTCCTGAGAAAATTGGAAGTACCTAGAATTTCAGTGCAAATTTATAAAGTGTAAAGAATGCGAAATTTATTTTTTGTTTAATTACTTTCAACTGGAAAGAGGCCGCATTGGTCAAAGTGCTGGTTTCTGACCATTCGATCGCGATGAGTCCGGGCTCAAATCCCGGTGAGGCATGGATGGCACTGGTTCTCTCCCTTACGGCACTGGTTCTCTCACTTCCCTGGAGCCAGTGGCCCTAAATTATTGACTTCGACTACTTATGGCCCACTGAGTTGCTCACAGTGGTCGTTAAACCTTTAAAAAAAAAAAAAAAAGAAAAAAGAACTGGAAAAAGTATTTTTGCTGTAGCTGAAACAGTCTTCTCAGAACTGCAATTCAAGAATTTGTGTAACTGGAAGGCCCAGAAGAAAGTAGTAAATCAGATGCAGATCTCGTACAAGAAAGGAAAAGCATGTGCATGTACAACTGATACAAAAGGAAAAGCCTGTGCATGTACAAATAATACAAAAGAAAAAGCATGTGCATGTACAAATAAAAAGCAGCAATTCCAAAATATTACCGTACTTGAATCTCAATGCATTAACGTATACAATGATTTTCGAGTTTCTATTCCAGACTATATTATCCAAAAATGATTGTCAAAAGCGGATTGACGTAGAGGATATCAGGCTAAAGGGACCGAGCTTAAATTAGAAATTCTAGTACAGGGGAGGGGGGGTGTACCAAAGCAAAGCAGGGTTTGGTTCATCAGGACATTTGTTACGCAAATTTCTTGCTTTTCGAAGTCCTCTAAGTGGTAGACAAACTTTGTTGTTTTGATATTACTTGCTTTTCTTCTTAGAGTACAAGTATATATTTACTTCTTTTTATTTTTTTCAGTATATGGGCGTCTCAAAAGAAAATCACACAGACTGTTAAAACAAAATGATATTGTAAGGTGACGGAGTCGGTCCCCCACTAATTTATTTTCATGTAGTAATGTTTTCTGTAATTATTTCTCATTTCGAAGGCAATGTAATGTAAATTCAAACGCACGTGTTGGCACGTGGCACCATTTCCTTTGTAAGTTGGATTATGTAACCGAACGAAGCATGTGACTAGCGGTATCCGTTGAATTCGACCTGGTCGACGGGGTCTGATGTATAGGTCAAAGGTCATCATTTCTCGTGAACGGCTAACTCCACACCAATAGAATTTCCTGAGGCGGAAAGGAGGGTAAAGAAGATTAAGGATATAAGAGGAAGCGACACGTTCGCTAGAGATTATGGCCGCGGGTGGCCGATTATGGCCACCCGCGTCCATAATCTCTAGCGAACGTGTGAGATTATGGCCGCGGGTGGCCGATTGGGCAACGTTCGTGACTACCACGGAAAGGACCTCAGGTTCGATCACCAGGCAGGTACGAATGCTCGATCCACTAAACATCCGCCGTGCGTCGGATGGGCACGTTAAGCTGTCGGACCCCGGGTACTGGCTCCCCGGTAATAAATAAGGGCGTCTTCCTCCCCCTTTCTACTTCGCTTCCGTGTCACTTTCCTATCGGGCACTGTAGCCCAAATCTCCTAGCTTCCTATTTCTAAGGGTTGTTTAAGACCTGGGGTCAGACACTCCCTTCCTAAAATCCTCTACATATGATCATGATCGCTAAAGATGCTTTTCGCGTTTCACCTTCCACGGAGTAAGAAGTGTTTTACAGAGAGAGTGTCGGTTAGACCTCTCGGGGTTTTTCGTTTTTCACTGACGGAGGAGTCAGGGTTTTTTCGGCGATAAGAGATCGGCCGAGGTTTTTGACGGAACGACTCAAGTCCATGTGGCGAAGGGTCTTCCGGGATATCGTGAGATAGTGAAGTGTTCGCTATCTGGGAACCTGTTGGCACTTGGAGACAGCTAATCGAACGGAACTTATTCTTTCATCTATCAAATTTTTCTTATTGGAGTTATTCATTTTCGTGAACTGAAGTGATTACTGACTACACGTTCCAATATTTCAACGATCGAGTTTAACTCGACGGCTCTCAAAAGAACCTACGTCAGGCCCGTTTGAGAAATTCGGGTTCAGTAAGGACTAGGGGCAGATTGAACTCAGCGGGACCTGACAGATATGATATATACACTGAGGTGAATAATGTTTATACACAACAGTGCTGCAGACAGAGCAAAGATCATGTGATTACATGATAGTCTCGGGAGGGCACTGAAATGCCACATAATACAGGGGTAATAAGAGAGCAAAGTTCATGGAAACATGAGAATCACAGGAAGGCAAACTGCAAAAACACAATGAAATTTATACTGAGGTGAATGATGTTTATATACAACATATGCTGTAGATAGAGCAAAGTCCACGTGATTGCATGAAAGTCACAAGAAGGCATCGTAGTGCCACATTCAACAGGAACGAGAAAACAGTCTTAACTAACCGTATAAGATAGAGCGGTCGTGGTGTTACAGCAAAACACGGGGCGGAGGGTGCCCACGTGGCGAAAAAGGCAGTTTCTCGGTGGTTAGAGAGCACTGTCTGGAACTCCAGCCGAAGGCAAAAGAGTAATCTATCACGGAAGTGACAGACAACGGTAGCACTGGCTTGTTGAGATGACACTGGAGTGGATACATCGCGAAGCTGCTGGTAGAACACATAGATTACGTGTTTCACCAACACGAAGAGGTAAGAGCACACAGCTGGAAGAGATGTAGGAGGGTGGACGCGGAGAAGAAGATGCTTGTAGGCTAAGCTGACAAGACGTCCCCAATTCTTGAGGACAGTCCTCGAATTTCGTTTACTGTCCCCAAAAACGTCTGAAGCATTCGGGGACGCAAATTGTCCTCAGATTTTGATGTTTGTCCCCAATTGTCCTCGAATTTACACTTCCTCATTAACCCTTTAGATTTTCAATGAAAAATTTTCTTAAAGGTAGTTTCCATTGTTCTAATTTTCCAACATGCTTCTTGTGAAAACAAATTTTGACTTTTTTTCTTTCTTCTTTCTGGGTTTAACGACCACTACGAGCAACTCTAAGGACTATAAGCAGTCACCTGTCTCTAATTTGGAGACATTCGTTCTAGGAAAGGGAGATACCAAGTGCTGCAAGACAAACACACCACCCGTGCCTCATTCGGGACTCGAATCCGTACCAACTTGTGGGAATGGTCAGTAGCAATACACCACTGGCGCTGTCAAATTTCGACTGTACTTGTTCTGAGTTTCTCCAAAAACTTTGGCAAAACGAAAATTTCGCCATGCAATTACTATGGTGTGCAGCCTAATTTTAATTCAGCGCATGTACCTAAGGTAAAGCATTTCACTTTTACTAATATGTTCTCGCCATCATAGTTCTGCTTTGTCAATACAAATTACCAACATTCTACAAGATATATCCTTTTAAGACATAGATTTTAAATGTGTAATATCACACTTATTGAAGCAATGCAGTTTTGTGACAAAAACATTTGCATATTTATTTTGAGTACGTATCTGTCCCCAAATGAACTACCGATTTGGGTACGCGACGCCCTTTTATCCTCAAATCGGTGTCCCGATATCTGGTCACCTTATTGTAGGCAGTAAACGTGAGCTCGGTGGAACAGGAACAGCGTACGATGGAGAATGCCAGGTGAAGCAGAGGCAGCAGAACAGGGCAGTAGAGGTAGACTTAGGCAACGTCCGCCTCCTGTGCATGAAGGAGCAGAGAGAAGAGAGAAGAGACATGCGAAAAAGAAGGTAAGGAACAGGGAGCCTGTTGTGAATGGAAGGCTACCTTCATTATAATCGCATTGAGTTTCTGATGAAGATAATTTCTTATTCGGAAGATTAAAATATAAGTTTACTTTTGCAAGTAAAAGGCGATTTTCAAAAATAATATTAAGTAAAATGAAAAGCTCCGTTCCCCAGGTGAGGCTCGAACTCACAACCCCGGCATGTCTCACAAATACTGACGTATAAGCACCGTGCGCTAACCAATTGCGCCACTGGGGAAGCTATTGCTATGTGCTGACTGCATGCCTGCTTGCATAACAATCTCATTGATACTGATAAGGGTACTTCCTTATGTAGAAACTTAGAATCGTAACCGCCTTCTGCAAGAGCGGAGGTCTTTCATTTAAAAGGGAAAAAAATGTTATATTTTAAAAAGAAGACAAATTCCCCAGGTGAGGCTCGAACTCACAACCCCGGCATGTCTCACAAGTACTGTCTTATAAGTACCGTGCGCTAACCAATTGCGCCACTGGGGAAGCTAGCACTATGTGCTGACTGCATGTCTGCTTGCATAACAATCTCATTGATACACAACAATCTCACTTCCTTATGCAGAAACTTAGAATTGTAACCGCCTTCTGCAAGAGCGGAGGTCTTTCATTTAAAAAAAAAAAGATGTTATGTTTCAAAAAGAAGACAAAATATCAAATTCCCCAGGTGAGGCTCGAACTCATAACCCCGGCATGTCTCACAAATACTGTCTTATAATTACCGTGCGCTAACCAATTGCGCCACTGGGGAAGCTACTGCATTATGTGCTGACTGCATGTCTGCTTGCATAACAATCTCATTGATACTGATAAGGCCGCCCCGGTGGCGCAGTGGTCTAAGGCGTTGGCCTCTGATCATTCGGCCGAAGGGGTCCGGGTTCGAATCCCGGTGAGGCATGGATGTTGTGTTTGTCTTACGGCACTGGCTCTCTCCCTTCCCTGGAACCAGTGACCCTAAATTAGGGACGGGCGACTGCTTATAGCCCATTGAGTTGCTCACGGTGGTCGTTAAACCTCTAATCAAAAAAAAAAAAAAAAAAAAAAAAAAAAAAAGATACTGATAAGGATTCTTCCTTATGTAGAAACTTTGAATCGTAACCGCCTTCTGCAAGAGCGGAAGGTCTTTCATTTAAAAGAAAAAAAATGTTATGTTTTAAAAAGAAGATAGATTCCCCAGGTGAGGCTCGAACTCACAACCATGGCATGTCTCACAAGTACTGTCTTATAAGTACCGTGCGCTAACCAATTGCGCCACTGGGGAAGCTACCGTGGTGGGCTGACTGGATGTCTGCTTGCAGTGCAATGTCATTGACACTATTAAGGGTATTTCCTTATGCAGAAACAGTGCTCCAAATGAAAAGTTTGAAATGCCGGTATGTTCATATTTAACTAAAAATCATCCAGACAAAATAATTTTGCCAGAAAATCTCCAAAACAGAAAAATTAGAAAGAAAAAAACCCCCTCAAAATGTAAAATAAAACTTCTTTGTTTGAAAATGTAATTGATAATTCTGTGGAAAACTATTGCACCATAAGTCAGAAACGATGGTTGTCGATTTCAGTTGGTTGGTTTGTGAATCCAGTGGGCACTACTTATATGCTGCACCGAGGACTGGGGTTAGACTTGCTTATAACGAGGAGTCTCTACCCCGGGACCAACGAATTAACGAGACTTCCAAACATCGGCCAATCATTAGTGATACAACTGGACTTTATACCCAGAACTTAAGGACCCAAGCCGAGAAGGCAGTAAGGACTTTCATGCAGTAAAAAGTTGGACAAGAAAAATCTCCGCAATCAGAATTGAATTAATTAATTCTTAAATTAATAGCAATCTCACCACCCTTAAAAAAAAAAAAAAAAAAAAAGAAAAAAAAAAAGTCAATTAATACAGACATTTGACGTGGACCAGGAACATCGAACAGAGGTCATCGCTCTTTCCACGTTCATAAATGAGTCACGGAAAAATTCTCATAGGCCGCTAACAGGAATCGAATCCAGGGTCTTCTAGTTACGCGCTGGACATGCTACCACTCCACCACAGCGGCCTCGAGTGCATTCACACTCACTAACTGCCAAGCCAATTTGGCAGGTTGCTTTTGGAGCCCCGCACAATGCTGGGGATTCACCACAGATGGTAAGCAGCAACTGAAAAAATAATTAGAATGTGAATGAACAATTAATACAGACATTTGACGAAAAAAAGTCAGAAGTGGCAAAAGCATATACTGATTGCTGCAAAACTAAAATTAGGGTTTAATCTATTGCTCCCAATTCTTCACTCTATGAAGAAGCTCTTCAGATTGAATATATTAAATTAATGATATAATAAAAGTTACAGACGATTACGTGCGGAAAGCGACCGTGCGCCAAGCGACCCTGTGCATGGGAAATCGTGCGAGAAGCGCCCCTGTTATATTCGTTCGTGGACGAAGCGACCCTGCTAATCGAATCATTTTACTTATATATCATCATCATCATCATCATTGTCAACCATTATCAATCCACTGCTGGACGAAGGTGTTCCAAAGTTTCTTCCACAACGGTCTGTCTTGTGCCAGTCTCCTCCATGTCACTCCCACATACTTGATTCTTAGCACCCTCTGCCTTCATGTCGCACTGGCCGCTGCCTTGGCCAGGTACATTCCAGCTGCCGAAGACTAAGGGCCAAGATTTAAGTTGTGGAGTCATTTTGGAGGGGTTTTGCCATAACTCACCACGCTGGCCAAGCGGGTTGGTGAGTGTGGGATAGCATTTCCTCTAATCCCGATGGTATAGTTATACCGCTATTGGCGGTCGTCAGAGCCCCTTTAGTGGGAACAGGATGTACCACGAGAAGGCGGGGTTGACATTTGTCAAGGAGAGGCTGTGATGTTATGCATCACCTGACCTTACATCCCACTTATATATATATATATATCGAAGAAAACAGATTATGGCACTGAGAAAAGAAGATGGTTCTGTAACAAGAAATAGAGGCGAAATTTTGACAAGAGTGAAAGATTTCTACTCCAAATTATATGAAAGGGATGATACATGCACTCCAGACATCATGAAAGATACCAGTACCAGAGTTCCTCCAGTCCTTCCAGCAGAAGTTGCACATGCAATCAAGAACATGAAGCGGGGAAAAGCTCCAGGAGAAGATGGAATTACTGTAGACATCATACAAGAAGCAAGTGGAGAAATCGAAACAGTACTCGCCCAAATTTTCACTCGATGCCTTAATGAAGGAAAGATTCCTGAGGATTGGAACACCGCTACAATGATCCTGCTACATAAGAAAGGTGACATTGAGGATCTCGGAAACTACAGACCTATCAGCCTCCTATCAGTAGTTTATAAAATCTTCACTAAAGTTCTTTCACACCGCTTGAAGGTAACACTGGACATGGCTCAACCGAGAGAACAAGCTGGATTCAGGAGTGGCTACAGCACAATAGATCATATCCATGTGCTGAGAGAACTAATTGAAAGAGCGAGGGAATATGAACTTCCATTGTGCATGGCTTTTATCGATTATGAAAAAGCCTTTGATTCGGTGAAACCATCAGCAGTTACAATGGCTCTGAAAACCTGCGGTATTGAAGATGCATACATTAATATTATTAATAACATCTATGAAAATGCAAGTGCAAAGATTAGGCTGTTTGAAAATACAACACACATAAAAATTGGAAAGGGAGTGAGACAAGGTGACACCATATCTCCGAAGCTCTTTAATGCCACATTGGAGGGTGTTTTTCAGTCACTGAGCTGGGAAAACAAGGGGATAAAGATTAATGGAGATTATCTAACCCACCTTCGTTTTGCTGATGACGTAGTCATTTTTGCAACTAGCCCATCAGAGCTGCAGAGTATGATCCAGGAACTTGCTGACAAGAGTAAAGAAGTGGGATTAAAAATGAACTTTCAGAAGACAAAAGTGATGTTCAATGCTTTTACAAGAAATTAAGATTTATCGATTGATGGAGAAAAGCTGGAGATAACAGACACGTACGTTTATCTTGGACAGCAGATATCAAGTGAGGGTCACATTGATGAAGAAATCAATCGGCGTACAAAACTTGCCTGGAGAGCTTTTGGAAGAAACAGCATAATTTTCAAGAGCAATATGCCATTATGTCTTAAAAGAAAAGTGTTTGATCAATGCATCCTTCCAGTGCTTACGTATGGTGCAGAGACGTGGACCTTAACTAAAAGAGACATACAAAGGCTGCAGACAACTCAAAGCAGCATGGAGAGGTGCATACTTGGTGTAACCAGGAGAGATAAGAAGAGGAACTCGTGGATCCGAAAAATGACAAGAGTGGAAGACATCATGATCAGAGTTAAATCCCTGAAATGGCAATGGGCTGGACATACTGCCAGAAGGACAGATCATCGATGGACAGCCGAAATTTTAGATTGGATTCCAAGGGACAGGAAAAGACCCAGAAGAAGACCACATGGGAGATGGGTGGATGAAATTCGAAAGTATGCAGGGGTGACATGGAGGAGACTGGCACAAGACAGACCGTTGTGGAGGAAACTTGGGGAGACCATCGTCCAGCAGTGGATTGATAATGGTTGACAATGATGATGATGATGATGATATAGAAATCGTAGTCAAATTATTTATTTACATCTAATTAATCAATTACTTACATCAAGTTTTTTATACTAAATACAAGTCTTTTAATATCATTTTAACCTGTTTAATCATTAAAAAAAACATTTCCTTTCCCACACTTCTACTGTCTCCTCCTCCTGCAATTAGCCAATGTATTTCTCAAATGGGGAGTAGGGAAAGAACCTCTGTCTATTTTTACAGTGCAATTGTACGATTTTCTTTAACCGTTAGTTTTTTATTTTTTTTTTTGATTGGAGGTTTAACGACCACCGTGAGCAACTCAATGGGCTATAAGCAGTCGCCCGTCCCTAATTTAGGGTCACTGGTTCCAGGGAAGGGAGAGAGCCAGTGCCGTAAGACAAACACAACATCCATGCCTCACCGGGATTCGAACCCGGACCCCTTTCGGACGAATGATCAGAAGCCATCGCTTAGACCACTGCGCCACCGGGGCGGCCCGTTAGTTTCAACCTGAAGTGCTTCGATCGAACAGGCATTCAAAATGATCGGGCGGTACTGCAATTGTATTTTGCTCAAATAATGCTGGCCGCCCCGGTGGCGCAGTGGTCTAAGGCGCTGGCCTCTGATCATTCGTCCGTAAGGGGTCTGGGTTCGAATCCCGGTCAGGCATGGATGTTGTGTTTGTCTTACGGCACTGGCTCTCTCCCTTCCCTGGAACCAGTGACCCTAAATTAGGGGCGGGCGACTGCTTATAGCCCATTGAGTTGCTCACGGTGGTCGTTAAACCTCCAATCAAAAAAAAAAAAAAAAAAAAAAATAATGCTGATATTATCGCGACATAATGCTTTGCAATATGTACGTTGCTAAACAGAATTCGCAGGCAGCTACTGCGTGGAGATAAGGCCTACATTATTGTCGGCATGCTATCCAACTATCCAACATCTATAGTTGTTGAAAAAGCTTTTTCTTCTGTGCAGAAACACACTAATGCGCGGCTTAAGGCATTTTCCACACAAGCCCGGAATAAATAGCCATCTCGAATGCCCGCTCCCCAACCAGAACAAGTTGCCGAAGAATTCCCTTTACCAACTATAAGGTGTCTCATTTGCAAATCATACAAGATCACATTTATATTTATTAAAAAGAGTCTATCGCTCTCCCTCTTTCTAAGAGCCCGAGCCCGCCCGAACTCGAACCGCAGTAAATATTCTACAGCCCGAGCCCGAACCGCAGTAAATATTCTACAGCCCGAACCCGATTCGGGCCCGGGGTCTGCTTCGGATTTTCGGGCCTAGCCCGTCTCAGCTCTGACGTACATGCAATATTCTTAATAGAGAAAGTTCGTGTGTTTGAGGTGGGGTTACGCGCATCCTGCCGTCTGACCTTGAACGACGCAGCCGGTATTTCTGGCGTCTGGCCGTGATCCAATAAGTCAGTAGTTAGAGGCTAGGAGGTTATATTACTAGAGACACCACTCCTATCCACGCAGCATTGGCAGCCATAAGTCACCGCTGTGCTGCAAATGACGTCATGAGCAGGCCCGGCGCAGCCGCAGAAGAGAAGCTGCTTGGAAACCAATGGAACAAAAGCTTCTAAGCGTATAAACAGATAAAATGAGTAATTCAATAATCTTTATCAATGATACACAAGCTTACTGTTTCATCAACGGTATAATTTAGTTCATTTTTTGCCTGCTTGTGACGTCACACCACAGATTAGCTGTGACCTATGGCGGCAGAACCAGTGGTTTCTCCAGTAATATAACCTCCTTGGTTAGACGTCACAGTGGCCGGTTGAACACGGTGTTGTCGCTTGAGTGTCAAGTGTTTCTGATTAAGCATGTGTTCCGTAGCGGAGGTGGATATACGGACGAAGAGAAATGTAACTACAGAGAACAATTTGCCGATATTGAAGCACCCCGTCGCAATGCAGTGAGGTTGATAATTGAAAAGTTTCGTAAAACCGGATCAGTGAGAGATGCTCCGAGAAGCGGTTGGCCGCGGGTGTTAACAGAGGAAAAGGTGGATGATATTTCCGTTCGCATCACTAAAAGTCCTAAGAAATCGGTTCGAAAATTGGCACAACAAGCAGGTGTGTCATACAGCAGCACCCGTAGGGCACTGAAGACGCGACTGCAGCTCTACCCATACAAAATCAGAACAGTGCACGAACTGAAACACACGGACTACGATAAGCGTGGCGGCATATGGCTGCCACGTTTGCCCGATCTCACGCCTCCAGATTATTATATGTGTGATTTACTGCGGAACTTTGTTTACAAGAACAATCCCCGTTCTCTGCCGGAACTACAGGAAGCCATCACCACAGCAATTAGCAACATTTCTTAGTTGCACCTGTCACGTGTCTTTGAGAACATGTTCAGACTTGTGGATGCATGTCTGTACACAGGAGGGGCCCATTTCCAGCATTTATTGAAGCAGGTGTGCTTGCAGTTGTACGTGTATTGTCTTGCCATGTGCACAATGACGTGTGGCTCACCCTGTAGAAATCCTAAACGTGCCGCTGGAAAAGACAGCAGATTCAGCGCGCTGGATGACTACCTTAAACATTATACCGAGTAAAATGGAAGTAACTTATGAAGAAACCCAGTACGTAAGTTAATCTTGCTAGGCTAGAGGGGATTTTCGTGAAGAAAATTAAATAAATGGAGATACAAAAAGTCACTTTCCCCAGGTGAGGCTCGAACTCACAACACCGGCATGTCTCACAAGTACTGTCTTATAAGTACCGTGCGCTAACCAATTGCGCCACAGGGGAAGACGACATCTACCGCATACTGGATGACTACCTTATTTATTACGAGCCTGTTGTACCCGTCTTTGACGGGCTAGTGTTAGTATAAAGTAAAAGCTATATGGGCAATTAAATTAAGACTGGTAAATCAAGGTTTATACAACTTTGTAGTGCAACTTCACCGAATAGAATACTGTATTAGGATTTAAAAAAATGTATTTGAATTATTTAGTAATTGTCACGTCCAATGTTAATAATTCAAAATTTTTGAAAGCAGAAGGCTTATGCAATGAAATTGATTGAGATGAAAAGTACCTTATTCTTGTATAGCCTCGGGATAAACAATATTAACAGTCCTTCCATTCGGAGCAAAGATGTAAAGATTTTCTCCATTTCCGACTCTGGAACAACCAACATACAGTTGACCATGGGAAAACATGGACTTTTGTAGATCCAGTACAACAACTTTTAAAGACTGCTCTTTGTCTTATTGATGCTCATGGCGAAACTCAAACGAATCGGGAATTGAAGATGTTTAAATTGAAACAGGACATCAGATGGGATGATCGGGATGCTTGGAATAAAAAAAATTTTGCCTGCTGCATGTCCAGTCATTTTAGTAGCTTCAATAACATTCTTCATTAGTTTCTTGACAGATAATCTCGTGCCGTTGCTTAATAACGGAGATTGAAAAACAACGTTATATTTTCTTTTTCCTCCGCCCTCAAGGTAATAATACAATTGGCAAACAACGCTTAACAAAAAACATGTGCCTTTCCGCTTTTTTTACATGCAACCTGATCACACCCAACGCGAAGGCGCGAAGATAAGTAGTTCACGATAAATTTGAGCCATTTCCTTTTTAGAATTACGTTAAAACAACTTTCTGTTTTCTAGCTCACAACGTCGTCACAGTATGATGACCTTCTGACGTATGAGACTTTTGAATTAATAACGCAGATTGGAAAACTACGTTCTATTTTCTTTTTTCTTCTCCGCCCTCAAGGTCATAATACAATCGGCAAACAACGCTTACAAAAAAGGGCGTAATAAATGCGTTTACGAATGAAAATAGTCGTAACGGAATGCTAAAAAAGAAACACCTAAAATTTATGGTGAACTACTTTTCCGCATGCCTTAACATTCGGCGTGATCAGGTTGATATCAACAAAGCGGAAAAACACACTCAGATTGGGTGGAAACGCGTAACATTAAATAACTAAAAATCAAATTCAAACTTTAAAAAAATCGCTTCGAGGTGCACCAGAAGATGTCTACAGGTACCTTCATAACAAATTTCGTCGCTCTAGGTAGCCTAATTCTATGTGAAATACGACCGACAGACACACACACAGTCTGTTTTATATATAGAGAGAGATTATTACATCGAGATTCTGATTGACAGTAGCTTCTGAAGAAACTCAGTACGTAAGTTAATTTTGCTAATTATCAATAGGCGCAGTGGTCTAAGCCAGTGTTCCGCAATCATTTTCTACTCGCGGCCCACCATAAATTATCAATAGACGCAGTGGTCTAAGCCAGTGTTCCGCAATCTTTTTCTACTCGTGGCACACCATAAATTATCAATAGACGCAGTGGTCTAAGCCAGTGTTCCGCAAACTTTTTCTACTCGTGGCACACCATAAATTATCAATAGGCGCAGTGGTCTAAGCCAGTGTTCCGCAATCATTTTCTACTCGCGGCCCACCATAAATTATCAATAGACGCAGTGGTCTAAGCCAGTGTTCCGCAACCTTTTTCTACTCGCGGCACACCATAAATTATCAATAGGCGTAGTGGTCTAAGCCAGTGTTCCGCAACCTTTTTCTACTCGCGGCACACCATAAATTATCAATAGGCGCAGTGGTCTAAGCCAGTGTTCCGCAACCTTTTTCTACTCGTGGCACACCGTAAATTATCAATAGGCGCAGTGGTCTAAACCAGTGTTCCGCAACCTTTTTCTACTCGCGGCACACCATAAATTATCAATAGGCGTAGTGGTCTAAGCCAGTGTTCCGCAACCTTTTTCTACTCGCGGCACACCATAAATTATCAGTAGGCGCAGTGGTCTAAGCCAGTGTTCCGCAACCTGTTTCTACTCGGGGCACACCATAAATTATCAATAGGCGCAGTGGTCTAAACCAGTGTTCCGCAACCTTTTTCTACTCGCGGCACACCATAAATTATCAATAGGCGTAGTGGTCTAAGCCAGTGTTCCGCAACCTTTTTCTACTCGCGGCACACCATAAATTATCAGTAGGCGCAGTGGTCTAAGCCAGTGTTCCGCAACCTTTTTCTACTCGCGGCACACCATAAATTATCAACAGGCGCAGTGGTCTAAGCCAGTGTTCCGCAACCTTTTTCTACTGCGGCACACCATAATTTATCAATAGGCGTAGTGGTCTAAGCCAGTGTTCCGCAACCTTTTTCTACTCGCGGCACACCATAAATTATCAATAGGCGCAGTGGTCTAAGCCAGTGTTCCGCAACCTTTTTCTACTCGCGGCACACCATAATTTATCAATAGGCGTAGTGGTCTAAGCCAGTGTTCCGCAACCTTTTTCTACTCGCGGCACACCATAATTTATCAATAGGCGTAGTGTTCTAAGCCAGTGTTCCGCAACCTTTTTCTACTCGCGGCACACCATAATTTATCAATAGGCGTAGTGGTCTAAGCCAGTGTTCCGCAACCTTTTTCTACTCGCGGCACACCATAAATTATCAATAGGCGCAGTGGTCTAAGCCAGTGTTCCGCAACCTTTTTCTACCCGCGGCACACCATAATTTATCAATAGGCGTAGTGGTCTAAGCCAGTGTTCCGCAACCTTTTTCTACTCGCGGCACACCATAAATTATCAATAGGCGCAGTGGTCTAAGCCAGTGTTCCGCAACCTTTTTCTACTCGTGGCACACCATAAATTATCCATGACTCAGCACGGCACACCAAAATGTTAATCCCCTCAAAAACGTATGATATGACACTATTAATATAAATACGTAATGTAATCAACCTATTAATATCAGGACGGGACACTGCGTACAAGGAACTTGTCCATCTTGAAAAAATAAAATAGTTTAATAGTAATAGACAATAGCAAGACTGACTAGCAATCACAATTTTCGGACTACTTCAGAGCACAGCTGTGATAGAAGTGAAATAATTGTAAGACGCGGGACCTATACTCTTTAAAGGGAAGAAGGGACACATATACAGACTCATTTAAAATAAAGTCTAACAATGGTTGGGTGCATCGGTGCAGGAAAAAAGTAATAAAGTTGAAGAAGCAGTAACAAACAGGGATAAATACCAAAGCAACATAATAAAATAATAAAAGACAGGAAAAATTTTGCTAATCCCAGCACTTTTAGGGAAAAGCGTACATAAAACATGTGGTAAGTGTAACGATGAAGCCGAATAGCGCACGGTAGAGGTGAGAAACACATGCACATCAATAAGCAAAACTACGATATAACAACTGTGAGTAAATAATTTACATTTAATTTCTTAGAATAAATAAAAATTCGCGGCATGTAATAAAGAATAAACAAGCATCATCTTATTTAATCAGTGTAGCGGCAGAGAATGCAATACAAGCATATGGAACACAATAACTGGGATGAAATTAAAAAATAAAACTCGAAAATTAATTTTTTACAATAGGATAATAGGTAAAAGTTCGCGTCATACTTTTCGGGGGAAACACTGCTCTAGCCAACTGCGCCATGGGGGACAATTGCAGGGAACCCTCAATGAATGATTACCTTTATTATAATTGCAGTGAGTTTCTGATGAGAGTAATTTCTTATTCAGAAGATTAGTATATAAGTTCACCTTTGCAAGCAAAAGGTGATTTTCAAAAAGAATGTTAAGTAAATAAGGAGAAAAAAACATACGTTCCCCAGGTGAGGCTCGAACTCACAACCCCGGCATGTCTCACAAGTACTGTCTTATAAGTACCGTGCGCTAACCAATTGCGCCACTGGGGAAGCTGCTAATGATAGCATACTAGATGTACTAATAGTGTGATATTAATGCAACAAAGATTCTTATGAGAGTAACATAAAAAAAGTGGCATTATAATTACAGCAAGATTCTGATGAGAGTAATTTCTTATTCAGAAACTTAGCGTGCAAGTTTCCTTTACGAGACTGGAGAAGGTTGTTAAGGAAATAAACGGAATCAAACGCATACCTCGAAGTGGAGGCTCGAACTCGCAAACGTGGAACGTCTTATAATACAAATAGCAACCGACTGCGCCATGGGGGACAACTGCGACGAACCCGCAATGAATGGTTACCTTCATTATAATTGCAGTGAGTTTCTGATTAGAGTAATTTCTTATTCAGGAGTTAGTATACAAGTTCACCTTTGCAAGCGAAAGGTGGCCGCCCCGGTAGCGCAGTGGTCTAAGCGATGGCCTCTGATCATTCGTCCGAACGGGGTCCGGGTTCGAATCCCGGTGAGGCATGGATGTTGCGTTTGTCTTACGGCACTGGCTCTCTCCCTTCCCTGGAACCAGTGACCCTAAATTAGGGACGGGCGACTGCTTATAGCCCATTTGAGTTGCTCACGGTGGTCGTTAAACCTCCAATCAAAAAAAAAGCGAAAGGTGATTTTCAAAAAGAATATTAAGTAATAAATAAGGAGAAAAAAAATAAAATAAAAGATACGTTCCCCAGGTGAGGCTCGAACTCACAACCCCGGCATGTCTCACAAGTACTGTCTTATAATCAAAATAGACTTTATTTACTGAGATATGATACAGTGAAGTTTTACAGGGCGACGGCGCATGGCTCGTCAGAGGAGATGAGACAGAAGATGAGTAGGTGAGTATTTACAAATGGTGATGCATATGTACAAAAGTTTTGCCCTTTCGAGCTGCTAGAGTCTTTTGCGTGAGAGCAGGGAGTTCTTTTTTTTTTTTTTTTTTTTTTTTTGGATTGGAGGTTTAACGACCACCGTGAGCAACTCAATGGGCTATAAGCAGTCGCCCGTCCCTAATTTAGGGTCACTGGTTCCAGGGAAGGGAGAGAGCCAGTGCCGTAAGACAAACACAACATCCATGCCTGACCGGGATTCGAACCCGGACCCCTTACGGACGAATGATCATAGGCCAGCGCCTTAGACCACTGCGCCACCGGGGCGGCAGCAGGGAGTTCAGGAGAAGTTTCTTTATAACATGAAATGGTGATGCATGTGTACAAAAGTTTTGCTCTTTCGAGCTGCTAGAGTCTTTTGCGTGAGAGTAGAGTTCAGAAGTTTTTTTTTTTTTTTTTTTTTTTATTACAGATTAAAATGGTGATCCATTTGCACTTTCTCTCGTTCCGAGCCGTGGTAGTTGTAGTACAGTTCATTTGAGCACTTGAGGTTGTAGGTTGCAGGGGGAGGGGGCAGCAGTATGGAAAAGTTTTCACCTGTGTTCTTTGCTGCGGTGGCACCAGGTGGGTGCTACCAAGAGTGGCTGTTGGTGGTTCTTTCCAGTGGTAAGGGTGCTTCAGTCGAGGCAGATCTTAGTAGTAGGGGGGTTTCCGGCGCATGCTTAGTTTTTAGGCGGTGGCAACACTTTGGATCACGTGGTAAGAAGAAACCGTCATGATCTGGAAGGGACGTCACAGGTGGGCGTGGTCCTTTCTGCATGACGTCACATACCACGTTGTTCTCGTCAAATCAACTTTTAATTCTGAGATTATCTTTTTTTGTCCGCCATTTTTTATTTTGAAAAAATCGAATGCATTTATTTTCGAAAAAGCAATGAATACCTGTGAAACTGGGTAGATACGAACCCGGGCCGTTCATGTGGTAGTGAAATGCTCTACCGATTCTGCTACCGAGACATTGGTTGGGGTAGTCAAGGGGATTAAGACACGTAGTTCGCGTATTGGGGGAAGACTGCCTCAGGGACTTGCTGTAGGACGTCTTCAGATTGAATACAGGAAGGAGGGTGTTTGACTCACTCAAACAAGTACTGACATGATTTTCACAACCACGCAGATATAGTGGCTATAACGCAGGCGTGTTCCCACATCCATGGAGAAATACTGCAGTGCCATGCTATTGCTACTGGCCAGTCTCGCGTTCGGAAACAGTTACAGGGAAGTTTGTTTTCTCTGTGAACAGGAGCTCATTTTTTCATGACGTATTATTCTTAATAATCCTAAACATACTTCTTTCTTCACGAATTTTCAAATGTAAGGTGTGGTGCAAACGTTTCCCCCGGCGTGATTCATACGCGTTTAATCTGGATCATGTATTTTCTTTCGAAATGAAGGACTTTTGTTTTCATGTTTAGAATTATTTTTTTGTGTAGGGGTTTTGTATAATTAATTTTTTTCAATTGGAGGACCTATGATTTTTTTTCATAACTTTTTTCTATGCAACATGTTATTTTCAGGAATTTGAGATCTGCTTTCGATCATGTACATGCTCGTTCATATTTTTTCTTGTAAACTGAAAAACTTTATTTTCTTCACGTCTTTAACATTACTTTTTTTGTGTGGAAGTTTATTATAATTCATTTTTCTATTGGAAAAATTAGTACTTTCTTCTTCATGAATATTCTATGTAACATGTTGTTTTCAGTAATTGAGATTTTTCTACCATATATTTTGTTCATGTTCTTATCTTGCAAAATGAAGAACTTGGTTTATTTTCTTCATGTCTTCAAAGCTATTTTTTTCTCTTTATTTTTTAAAGGAAGTCTTAATAATTTTTTATTCGTTATTTATTCTGCGCAACGTGTTGTTTTTAAGAATCCATATTTTTTGTGTCACATTTATGTTCGTTCATGTTTTTTTCTCCTACGAAAATTTGGGGGAATTATTTTTTTTAGTCACGTTGAAACAATTTTTCCTAGAGTTTATTATATTTCACTTTTTCTATAGAGGGACAAAATTAATTTTTTCGTTCGTTTACTTCCAAGTTTGCACGATTTTAATTTTCTTAGAAACAACACAGACATTTACAGTTCACAATAAATTTCATTCGCACAAATTACATTTCTTTTGAATAAGTTCGGGGTTTTTTTTAATCAAAAACGGGTGCGAAAAAATTTTAAGCTGAAAACATTATTGATTGTTAAGATTCAATGGATTTTCTAAGCGAGGATTTGCTGTGTGTGAATGAGAAAGATTTCGAGTTCCTGGAGAAAGTGATTTTCCTGAAGACGGTTGAAACCACAGTCTTTATTTACCTTATGAGATTGAAGATGAACTTGTCTCCACTGAAAATTCTTGGTCAGTCAAGGAAGGATTCGGTGACAATAAATTGATTCAATCACGGCCAAGAAGAGTTCAACACAATAACAGAGTATATCTCAAACGCTTTAAAAGTTTTATCCTTAGTAAAACTACCTGTAGTTTTCGTGAAACTTAGGTTTTCTAACATTCGTGCTTGACATTTGTGAAGCCTTTTTTACTTTTTTCTGAAGTTTATCTGTTGAAAATTCCCTTTGTTCTTTTTCTTTTTAGTAAACGTTTTTCCTTTGAAAGCTTTCATTTTTGTAAATTTTACTGTTTAAAACCTTTTTCCGAAACGTTTTCTCTTTAACTTTTAATGGCTATTTTACTGGGTTTTTAAATCATTTTTTCCGCAATGTCCTTCCTAAAACATCATTGTAAATCTTTTTTTACATTTTCTCTTTGAGACTTATTTTTCGTAATGTTTTTCTTAAAACTTTTGGTAAACATGTTTTTTTAATTTTCTTTATAAACGTTACTCTTTGTAAATTATTCTTTCGTACTGCTTTCCTAAATCTTAAGTTTACCCTTTGAACTCTCCGTACGAACGTTTTTATTTTTATTTTTAAACATTACTGTTTGTAAATTATTCTTTCGTATTGCTTTTCTAAATTTTCTGTTTTTTGCTAAAACTTTTTTTCGAAATCTCTTACTTTTTGAGGAAAGCTTATTTCACAAAATTTTTTCACTTAAGTTTTGGTAAACACATTTTTGTTTTTAATGGCAAACCTTACTATTTTGTAAATATTTTTCTGTAATACGTTTTTACCGAATATTCGTGCTTAAAACATTTTGGAAATACCTTTTTGCTTTTTTATAACGTTTATTTGTCGTAATATTTTCTTCCAAAGCTATTTTTGTTTCTTCTTCTTGGTAAACATTTTTCCTTTGCCAGTTTTCGTTTCATATACTTTACTGTTTTAAAACATTTTTCCGAAAAAACTTTTCTAAACCTTTAAATGATAATATTACTGTTTTTGTAAATCATTTTTTTTCGCAAAGTCCTTCCTAAAACGATTTTTTTTACCATTTCTGTTTGTGACTTATTTTTTGTTTTTCCTTAAAACTTTTGGTAAGCACGTATTTTATTTTTCTCTGTAAACGTTACAATTTGTGAATTATTCTTTCGTACTGCTTTTCTAAACCTTACGGTTTTCCCTTAAAACTTTCGGTAAGAACGTCTTTATTTTTTTTTAAACATTACACTTTTTACATTATTCTTTCGTACTCCTTTTTCTAAATCTTCTGTTTTTCTTAAAACTTTTTTGAAATCTCTTACTTTTTCAGTAAAACTTATTGCATAAAATTTTTTCACTTAAGTTTTGGTGAACACATTTTTGTTTTTAAATGCAAGCACTACTGTTTTGAAGATATTTTTCCTGTAATAAGTTTTCACAATTTTTGTAAAAACTTTTTCCATTTTTTATCACAAAATATTTTCACAAAAATTTAAAATTTTTGGCAAACCATTTTATTTTATTTTTAAACTTTACTGTTTTGTAAATAATTTCCCTGCAATGTGTTCACATTAACTTTTGTAAAAACTTTTTTCGACAAAATTTATTTTCGTAAAGTTTTTTGTTTTACTAAAGTTTGTAGGAAACGAATTTTATTTTTGCTTTTAAACTTTACTGTTTTGCATATTTAATTTTTGTAAAAACCTTTTTTTTCCGATAAAATTTAATTTCGTAAAATTCTGTATTACTAAAAACTGTAGGAATCCTACTTTTATTTTTTGTTTTAAACTTTACTGTTTCGCACATAATTTTTTGTAATGGGTTTTCGTAAAAACTTTTTTCAGTTAAACTTATTTTCCCTAAAAATTTCGGTAAACACCTTTTTACTTTTATTTGCAAATTAAATAATTTCAGTAAAATGTTTTTTAGTAAAACTCATTTTTCTTAGCCTTTCCACTAAACCCTCAGTTAGCCACTTTATTTTAAGTAAGCTTTTTTACTGTTTTTTATTTTTCTGTATTGTGTTTTCATAATTTTTATACAAAATTTTTCAGTAAAACGTTTAGTGAAATACCCCGTAGCCATTCAACTTAAAAGTTTCAATGATATGCATGCAGTCTGAATTAGATCGCATGGCTGGTGTTTTAAAGAAAACTGTTGACGGAAAGAGATCTTAGTTTTAATCAAATAGTTTCCTTTATTTTTTAACAAAGGAAATTAATTGGAAAGTCAACACACTCGCGGGAAATGTTTTGTTCCATGATATCAGCCCATCTCCAGAATGATGTGCTAACAACAACAGCAAAAAAAAAAAAAAAAAAAAAAAAAAACACACACACACACAAAAATTACATACCCACAGATTCACAATTTATCGATGTACCCCTGCACGACATAAGATTCCGGATCTTGGTAAAACAATGCAGCACAGCAACGTTGTTTCCGTTGTCACCCTCACATTCTTATTCTTCGATGACGAGTGAACTTGGCTGACTTTCAATGAAATTCAGTATCCGCGTTTCTTTTACTTCTTCTAAGAAAATCTCAATTCCCTTTCCCTTGGCAACAGTTCTTCGCTTTTATGAAGTCAGCTTTCGAATAAAGAACAGGCAAGGGAAAAGGAATTGGGATTTTCTTAGAGGAAGTAAAAAGAAACGCGGATACTGTATTTCATTAAAAGCCAGCCAAGTTTACTCGTCATCGAAGAATAAGAATGTGAGGGTGACAACGGAAACAACGTTGCTGTGCTGCATTGTTTTACCAAGATCCGGAATCTTATGTCGTGCAGGGGTACATCGATAAATTGTGAATCTGTGGGTATGTAATTTTTGTGTGTGTGTTTTTTTTTTTTTTTTTTTTTTTTTGCTGTTGTTGTTAGCACATCATTCTGGAGATGGGCTGATATCATGGAACAAAACATTTCCCGCGAGTGTGTTGACTTTCCAATTAATTTCCTTTGTTAAAAAATAAAGGAAACTATTTGATTAAAACTAAGATCTCTTTCCGTCAACAGTTTTCTTTAAAACACCAGCCATGCGATCTAATTCAGACTGCATGCATATCATTGAAACTTTTAAGTTGAATGGCTACGGGTATTTCACTAAACGTTTTACTGAAAAATTTTGTATAAAAATTATGAAAACACAATACAGAAAAATAAAAAAAACAGTAAAAAGCTTACTTAAAATAAAGTGGCTAACTGAGGGTTTAGTGGAAAGGCTAAGAAAAATGAGTTTTACTAAAAAACATTTTACTGAAATTATTTAATTTGCAAATAAAAGTAAAAAAGGTGTTTACCGAAATTTTTAGGGAAAATAAGTTTAACTGAAAAAAGTTTTTACGAAAACCCATTACAAAAAAATTATGTGCGAAACAGTAAAGTTTAAAACAAAAAATAAAAGTAGGATTCCTACAGTTTTTAGTAATACAGAATTTTACGAAATTAAATTTTATCGGAAAAAAAGGTTTTTACAAAAATTAAATATGCAAAACAGTAAAGTTTAAAAGCAAAAATAAAATTCGTTTCCTACAAACTTTAGTAAAACAAAAAACTTTACGAAAATAAATTTTGTCGAAAAAAGTTTTTACAAAAGTTAATGTGAACACATTGCAGGGAAATTATTTACAAAACAGTAAAGTTTAAAAATAAAATAAAATGGTTTGCCAAAAATTTTAAATTTTTGTGAAAATATTTTGTGATAAAAAATGGAAAAAGTTTTTACAAAAATTGTGAAAACTTATTACAGGAAAAATATCTTCAAAACAGTAGTGCTTGCATTTAAAAACAAAAATGTGTTCACCAAAACTTAAGTGAAAAAATTTTATGCAATAAGTTTTACTGAAAAAGTAAGAGATTTCAAAAAAGTTTTAAGAAAAACAGAAGATTTAGAAAAAGGAGTACGAAAGAATAATGTAAAAAGTGTAATGTTTAAAAAAAAATAAAGACGTTCTTACCGAAAGTTTTAAGGGAAAACCGTAAGGTTTAGAAAAGCAGTACGAAAGAATAATTCACAAATTGTAACGTTTACAGAGAAAAATAAAATACGTGCTTACCAAAAGTTTTAAGGAAAAACAAAAAAAATAAGTCACAAACAGAAATGGTAAAAAAAATCGTTTTAGGAAGGACTTTGCGAAAAAAATGATTTACAAAAACAGTAATATTATCATTTAAAGGTTTAGAAAAGTTTTTTCGGAAAAATGTTTTAAAACAGTAAAGTATATGAAACGAAAACTGGCAAAGGAAAAATGTTTACCAAGAAGAAGAAACAAAAATAGCTTTGGAAGAAAATATTACGACAAATAAACGTTATAAAAAAGCAAAAAGGTATTTCCAAAATGTTTTAAGCACGAATATTCGGTAAAAACGTATTACAGAAAAAATATTTACAAAATAGTAAGGTTTGCCATTAAAAACAAAAATGTGTTTACCAAAACTTAAGTGAAAAAATTTTGTGAAATAAGCTTTCCTCAAAAAGTAAGAGATTTCGAAAAAAAGTTTTAGCAAAAAACAGAAAATTTAGAAAAGCAATACGAAAGAATAATTTACAAACAGTAATGTTTAAAAATAAAAATAAAAACGTTCGTACGGAGAGTTCAAAGGGTAAACTTAAGATTTAGGAAAGCAGTACGAAAGAATAATTTACAAAGAGTAACGTTTATAAAGAAAATTAAAAAAACATGTTTACCAAAAGTTTTAAGAAAAAACATTACGAAAAATAAGTCTCAAAGAGAAAATGTAAAAAAAGATTTACAATGATGTTTTAGGAAGGACATTGCGGAAAAAATGATTTAAAAACCCAGTAAAATAGCCATTAAAAGTTAAAGAGAAAACGTTTCGGAAAAAGGTTTTAAACAGTAAAATTTACAAAAATGAAAGCTTTCAAAGGAAAAACGTTTACTAAAAAGAAAAAGAACAAAGGGAATTTTCAACAGATAAACTTCAGAAAAAGTAAAAAGGCTTCACAAATGTCAAGCACGAATGTTAGAAAACCTAAGTTTCACGAAAACTACAGGTAGTTTTACTAAGGATAAAACTTTTAAAGCGTTTGAGATATACTCTGTTATTGTGTTGAACTCTTCTTGGCCGTGATTGAATCAATTTATTGTCACCGAATCCTTCCTTGACTGACCAAGAATTTTCAGTGGAGACAAGTTCATCTTCAATCTCATAAGGTAAATAAAGACTGTGGTTTCAACCGTCTTCAGGAAAATCACTTTCTCCAGGAACTCGAAATCTTTCTCATTCACACACAGCAAATCCTCGCTTAGAAAATCCATTGAATCTTAACAATCAATAATGTTTTCAGCTTAAAATTTTTTCGCACCCGTTTTTGATTAAAAAAAACCCCGAACTTATTCAAAAGAAATGTAATTTGTGCGAATGAAATTTATTGTGAACTGTAAATGTCTGTGTTGTTTCTAAGAAAATTAAAATCGTGCAAACTTGGAAGTAAACGAACGAAAAAATTAATTTTGTCCCTCTATAGAAAAAGTGAAATATAATAAACTCTAGGAAAAATTGTTTCAACGTGACTAAAAAAAATAATTCCCCCAAATTTTCGTAGGAGAAAAAAACATGAACGAACATAAATGTGACACAAAAAATATGGATTCTTAAAAACAACACGTTGCGCAGAATAAATAACGAATAAAAAATTATTAAGACTTCCTTTAAAAAATAAAGAGAAAAAAATAGCTTTGAAGACATGAAGAAAATAAACCAAGTTCTTCATTTTGCAAGATAAGAACATGAACAAAATATATGGTAGAAAAATCTCAATTACTGAAAACAACATGTTACATAGAATATTCATGAAGAAGAAAGTACTAATTTTTCCAATAGAAAAATGAATTATAATAAACTTCCACACAAAAAAAGTAATGTTAAAGACGTGAAGAAAATAAAGTTTTTCAGTTTACAAGAAAAAATATGAACGAGCATGTACATGATCGAAAGCAGATCTCAAATTCCTGAAAATAACATGTTGCATAGAAAAAAGTTATGAAAAAAAAAATCATAGGTCCTCCAATTGAAAAAAAAATAATTATACAAAACCCCTACACAAAAAAATAATTCTAAACATGAAAACAAAAGTCCTTCATTTCGAAAGAAAATACATGATCCAGATTAAACGCGTATGAATCACGCCGGGGGAAACGTTTGCACCACACCTTACATTTGAAAATTCGTGAAGAAAGAAGTATGTTTAGGATTATTAAGAATAATACGTCATGAAAAAATGAGCTCCTGTTCACAGAGAAAACAAACTTCCCTGTAACTGTTTCCGAACGCGAGACTGGCCAGTAGCAATAGCATGGCACTGCAGTATTTCTCCATGGATGTGGGAACACGCCTGCGTTATAGCCACTATATCTGCGTGGTTGTGAAAATCATGTCAGTACTTGTTTGAGTGAGTCAAACACCCTCCTTCCTGTATTCAATCTGAAGACGTCCTACAGCAAGTCCCTGAGGCAGTCTTCCCCCAATACGCGAACTACGTGTCTTAATCCCCTTGACTACCCCAACCAATGTCTCGGTAGCAGAATCGGTAGAGCATTTCACTACCACATGAACGGCCCGGGTTCGTATCTACCCAGTTTCACAGGTATTCATTGCTTTTTCGAAAATAAATGCATTCGATTTTTTCAAAATAAAAAATGGCGGACAAAAAAAGATAATCTCAGAATTAAAAGTTGATTTGACGAGAACAACGTGGTATGTGACGTCATGCAGAAAGGACCACGCCCACCTGTGACGTCCCTTCCAGATCATGACGGTTTCTTCTTACCACGTGATCCAAAGTGTTGCCACCGCCTAAAAACTAAGCATGCGCCGGAAACCCCCTACTACTGATCTTGTTGTTGCTGGTGACAGTAAACCAGCTTCTGTGGGGTTCCATCGCTTCCAGAACTCGCTGAGGGTCGCCGTCCTGTGAGCTTCTGTGTAGTCTGCTTGCAGTCGGGCGGTGACTCTTTCTTGAAGTGATGGACCAGTTGGGTGCTTGCTGGGGGTTCGGTGAGTGGGGTGTTGTTAGTGTGTTGGAGGTAAAGTTGGTAGATGATGTATTTGCCGAGGACGAAGAAGTAGGTGCAAGTTGTGGAGGCGTGAGGTGCGGTGGGTGCAGCGTTGAGGTATTGATAGTGTTCTATCTTGTGTGTGATAGGGCAGACTTTGGAGGCAAGGGAGAACATCAGATGGAACATCGGGAGAAGGGCTGGGCAGTGGATGTATGTGTGTTGTATGGAGCCAGGCTCTGCGCAGAGGGGGCAGAGGGGGAAGATAGAATCTTCATCTGGTGTAGAGTGTTTGGAACTGGCAGACGCGAGTGGAGGAATTGCCACTGAATGTTGATTTCGTGTGGGTGGTTGGTGAGTGTGGTGAGTGTGGACCAGACTGGGGTGGATTGGGAGGGAGTGAGTGAATGAGTAGGGTGAGGTGTGAGGGTAGAGTTCCTGAGGAAGTGGTAGAGTTGTTTTACACTGATAGAGTGTATGTGAAGAGCAGCAGAGGGAGTATTGAGAGTGAAGGGCAGGGGGATTGGCGCTGCCTGGACAGTGCGGATCCCATTGGGGGAGGTGAGGGAGGGGAAGAGGAGGCGAAGAGCTTCTTTAATGAGGGTGAACTTATGATTGTTCGAGGTGGATCCAGGGAGGGTGGGAGAGAGCTCGGAAACATGTTTCCAGGCGAGGTTGGTGTGTACGACCTGGCGTACAGTGACCACCCCCGCTCGGAGCCATGTGGGAAAGTGAAAGAAAGGAAGGTGAGGGGGGTGAAGGGTAGAGGAGAAGAAAAGAGGTTCAGAGAGAAGTTCGAGGGTAGAGGTTGGAGAGATCTGGGTGGTGGGAAGAGAGCGAAAAAGGGTGATAGTCTCATGGTAGGTGGGAGAGAGGCGAGAAGGAACTCGGGGGTATTGGTCCATGAGGAGGAAAGTGTGGAGAGTGAGAGAGGGGTTCCGCGGAGAAGAGATTACGTTTAGAAGGGTGGAGGTGGCAGGGTTGGAAGAGGTCAGGGCAGAGAAGAAAGAGACGAGTCTAAATGCCTTGTATCTAATGGGGACGTCGAAGAGAGCGAGTCCTCCATGGGAGATGGGCCTAGTGAGTGTTTCAGCAGTGGTCCAATGGTGCTTGGACCAAATGAAGTTGGTGAGGACTCTGGAGACGTCGAGATGGATGTGGGAGGGGACGGGAGTGTTTGTCCAGGAGTAGCACCTGAGACATGAACAGGCTGTTAGCGATGGCAGCGCGACTGTGGAAGGAGGTGCAGAATTTGGCTTGAGCCCACCAGCCTGCCGTCTGCTTGAGTTTTCGAATAAGAGGGAGCCAGGTGGCAGCATCAGTGACGAGTCGCTTTCCGATGTGGACACCAAGGAGGTGCTGACTGTGCGCTAACCAATTGCGCCACTGGGGAAGCTGCTAATGTTAGCAAACTAGATGTACTAATAGTGTGATATTAATGCAACAAAGATTCTTATGAGAGTAACATAAAAAAATGGCATTATAATTACAGCAAGATTCTGATGAGAGTAATTTCTTATTCAGAAACTTAGCGTGCAAGTTTCCTTTACGAGACTGGAGAAGGTTGTTAAGGAAATAAACGGAACCAAACGCATACCTCGAAGTGGTGGCTCGAACTCGCAAACGTGGAACGTCTTATAATACAAATAGCAACCGACTGCGCCATGGGGGACAACTGCGACGAACCCGCAATGAATGGTTACCTTCATTATAATTGCAGTGAGTTTCTGATTAGAGTAATTTCTTATTCAAGAGTTAGTATACAAGTTCACCTTTGCAAGCGAAAGGTGATTTTCAAAAAGAATATTAAGTAATAAATAAGGAGAAAAAAATAAAATAAAAGATACGTTCCCCAGGTGAAGCTCGAACTCACAACCCCGGCATGTCTCACAAGTACTGTCTTATAAGTACCGTGCGCTAACCAATTGCGCCACTGGGGAAGCTGCTAATGATAGCATACTAGATGTACTAATAGTGTGATATTAATGCAACAAAGATTCTTATGAGAGTAACATAAAAAAAGTGGCATTATAATTACAGCAAGATTCTGATGAGAGTAATTTCTTATTCAGAAACTTAGCGTGCAAGTTTCCTTTACGAGACTGGAGAAGGTTGTTAAGGAAATAAACGGAATCAAACGCATACCTCGAAGTGGAGGCTCGAACTCGCAAACGTGGAACGTCTTATAATACAAATAGCAACCGACTGCGCCATGGGGGACAACTGCGACGAACCCGCAATGAATGGTTACCTTCATTATAATTGCAGTGAGTTTCTGATTAGAGTAATTTCTTATTCAAGAGTTAGTATACAAGTTCACCTTTGCAAGCGAAAGGTGATTTTTAAAAAGAATATTAAGTAATAAATAAGGAGAAAATAAAAGATACGTTCCCCAGGTGAGGCTCGAACTCACAACCCCGGCATGTCTCACAAGTACTGTCTTATAAGTACCGTGCGCTAACCAATTGCGCCACTGGGGAAGCTGCGGATGTTAGCAAACTAGATGTACTAATAGTGTGATATTAATGCAACAAAGATTCTTATGTTTTTTTTGTTTTTTGATTGAAGGTTTAACGACCACCGTGAGCAACTCAATGGGCTATAAGCAGTCGCCCGTCCCTAATTTAGGGTCACTGGTTCCAGGGAAGGGAGAGAGCCAGTGCCGTAAGACAAACACAACATCCATGCCTCACCGGGATTCGAACCCGGACCCCGTTCGGACGAATGATCAGAGGCCATCGCTTAGACCACTGCGCCACCGGGGCGGCAAAGATTCTTATGAGAGTAACATAAAAAAAGTGGCATTATAATTACAGCAAGATTCTGATGAGAGTAATTTCTTATTCAGAAACTTAGCGTGCAAGTTTCCTTTACGAGACTGGAGAAGGTTGTTAAGGAAATAAACGGAATCAAACGCATACCTCGAAGTGGAGGCTCGAACTCGCAAACGTGGAACGTCTTATAATACAAATAGCAACCGACTGCGCCATGGGGGACAACTGCGACGAACCCGCAATGAATGGTTACCTTCATTATAATTGCAGTGAGTTTCTGATTAGAGTAATTTCTTATTCAAGAGTTAGTATACAAGTTCACCTTTGCAAGCGAAAGGTGATTTTTAAAAAGAATATTAAGTAATAAATAAGGAGAAAATAAAAGATACGTTCCCCAGGTGAGGCTCGAACTCACAACCCCGGCATGTCTCACAAGTACTGTCTTATAAGTACCGTGCGCTAACCAATTGCGCCACTGGGGAAGCTGCTAATGCTAGCATACTAGATGTACTAATAGTGTGATATTAATGCAACAAAGATTCTTATGAGAGTAACATAAAAAAAGTGGCATTATAATTACAGCAAGATTCTGATGAGAGTAATTTCTTATTCAGAAACTTAGCGTGCAAGTTTCCTTTACGAGACTGGAGAAGGTTGTTAAGGAAATAAACGGAATCAAACGCATACCTCGAAGTGGAGGCTCGAACTCGCAAACGTGGAACGTCTTATAATACAAATAGCAACCGACTGCGCCATGGGGGACAACTGCGACGAACCCGCAATGAATGGTTACCTTCATTATAATTGCAGTGAGTTTCTGATTAGAGTAATTTCTTATTCAAGAGTTAGTATACAAGTTCACCTTTGCAAGCGAAAGGTGATTTTTAAAAAGAATATTAAGTAATAAATAAGGAGAAAATAAAAGATACGTTCCCCAGGTGAGGCTCGAACTCACAACCCCGGCATGTCTCACAAGTACTGTCTTATAAGTACCGTGCGCTAACCAATTGCGCCACTGGGGAAGCTGCTAATGATAGCATACTAGATGTACTAATAGTGTGATATTAATGCAACAAAGATTCTTATGAGAGTAACATAAAAAAAGTGGCATTATAATTACAGCAAGATTCTGATGAGAGTAATTTCTTATTCAGAAACTTAGCGTGCAAGTTTCCTTTACGAGACTGGAGAAGGTTGTTAAGGAAATAAACGGAATCAAACGCATACCTCGAAGTGGAGGCTCGAACTCGCAAACGTGGAACGTCTTATAATACAAATAGCAACCGACTGCGCCATGGGGGACAACTGCGACGAACCCGCAATGAATGGTTACCTTCATTATAATTGCAGTGAGTTTCTGATTAGAGTAATTTCTTATTCAAGAGTTAGTATACAAGTTCACCTTTGCAAGCGAAAGGTGATTTTTAAAAAGAATATTAAGTAATAAATAAGGAGAAAATAAAAGATACGTTCCCCAGGTGAGGCTCGAACTCACAACCCCGGCATGTCTCACAAGTACTGTCTTATAAGTACCGTGCGCTAACCAATTGCGCCACTGGGGAAGCTGCTGATGTTAGCAAACTAGATGTACTAATAGTGTGATATTAATGCAACAAAGATTCTTATGTTTTTTTGTTTTTTGATTGAAGGTTTAACGACCACCGTGAGCAACTCAATGGGCTATAAGCAGTCGCCCGTCCCTAATTTAGGGTCACTGGTTCCAGGGAAGGGAGAGAGCCAGTGCCGTAAGACAAACACAACATCCATGCCTCACCGGGATTCGAACCCGGACCCCGTTCGGACGAATGATCAGAGGCCATCGCTTAGACCACTGCGCCACCGGGGCGGCAAAGATTCTTATGAGAGTAACATAAAAAAAGTGGCATTATAATTACAGCAAGATTCTGATGAGAGTAATTTCTTATTCAGAAACTTAGCGTGCAAGTTTCCTTTACGAGACTGGAGAAGGTTGTTAAGGAAATAAACGGAATCAAACGCATACCTCGAAGTGGTGGCTCGCCGCCCCGGTGGCGTAGTGGTCTAAGGCGTTGGCCTCTGATCATTCGTCCGTAAGGGGTCCGGGTTCGAATCCCGGTCAGGCATGGATGTTGTGTTTGTCTTACGGCACTGGCTCTCTCCCTTCCCTGGAACCAGTGACCCTAAATTAGGGACGGGCGACTGCTTATAGCCCATTGAGTTGCTCACGGCGGTCGTTAAACCTCCAATCAAAAAAAAAAAAAAAAGTGGTGGCTCGAACTCGCAAAACTGGAATGTCTTATAATACAAATAGCGTGCTCTACCCGACTGCGCTATGGGGGACAACTGCGACGAACCCGCAAAGAATGGTTACCTTCATTATAATTGCAGTGAGTTTCTGATTAGAGTAATTTCTTATTCAGAAGATTAGTATATAAGTTCACCTTTGCAGGCAAAAGTTGATTTTCAAAAAGAATATTAAGTAAATAAGGAAAAATAAAAGATACGTTCCCCAGGTGAGGCTGGAACTCACAAGCCCGGCACGTCTCACAAGTACTGTCTTATAAGTGCGCTAACCGATTGCGCCACTGGGAAACACCCCGGAGCCAAGGCACGGGAAAAAACGTATTTTTCCTTTTCGAAAAGCCACCCCGGTGGCGCAGTGGTCTAAGGCGCTGGTCTCTGATCATTCGTCCGTAAGGGGTCCGGGTTCGAATCCCGGTGAGGCATGGATGTTGTGTTTGTCTTAAGGCACTGGCTCTCTCCCTTCCCTGGAGCCAGTGACCCTAAATTAGGGACGGGCGACTGCTTATAGCCCATTGAGTTGCTCACGGTGGTCGTTAAACCTCCAAACAACCAACCAACCAACCTTTTCGAAAAAGGGAAAATTCTGTGGCAAGGTACGCTATGTGGAACATGTGATCCAACCTTGCCAAGAGATGTGAAAACGTGATTCGGGATTGTCCAGGGCCAAACTAGATTCTGACGGGCCAGAGCATTGGAGTAATGTTTGCGTTATGACGTCAGCAGAGGAGTCCGTACGAGAGAGCCCCAACGCCTGCCTGACGAGAGTAGAGCGGTCGCTTTGATTGCACATTTGAGTAGTGATTGTGACTGTGTTTTGCGATTTCTCACAGTAGTTTTAATTGGTTGGATACACAAAAACTTCGACATTAAAGGTAAGTTAATTGAGGTTAATCGAGTCGTATTATTGTATTGCTAACGATAAACAGACGAATCTGATTGCTTATCGTTTATTTATGTTGAAGCACATGGTTAGGCTTACCGTGGGGCAAAGCGTGTACTCGCTTTGACCGTGGGGGAACGCTACTCACTAGTGAATGTCTCTGTTGTAATAGAAAATAAGGAATGAATATTTCTTTCTCTTGGCTCAAAGCTCTCGAACCTTTTTATAACACTATTATGAATAACCTGAAATTGGATTATCGTGAGACTAACATACGAATGACCATTGTAAAATAGCTTTCTTAGCAACATGAAACAGCAAAATGTTTCATCAAAACCCAATCGATTTTAAAGTAACGCCTTGATAAACTGCTGTCTTAAAATGGTTTTGCATGTCTGTTTTTATGAGCATTAATAGGGTTTTCTTCCCCAAAATAGCACACAAGAATGGGAATTTTGCTAGGAAGCTATGGTATTACTCTTCTCTAAATATGCTTAGTAATATTAACGACAAAATTGAATGTAACTGTTTACTAAATGAATTTTCTAATACAAAGGGAAGACTTCGAGTTAATTTATATGAAATACATTCTGTAGCTGCCCCAGTGATGCAGTGGTCTAAGCACTGCTTTCTGATCCATTCATCCAAGATGGGTTTGGGATATTTCAATATGTTATGATGCACGCATTAATTCATGCATCATAAACATATTGTGCTCAAATCCTGATGAAGCAGTTGATGTGTTATGGGCCGCCCCGGTGGCGCAGTGGTCTAAGCGATGACCTCTGATCATTCGTCCGAACGGGGTCCGGGTTCGAATCCCGGTGAGGCATGGTTGTTGTGTTTGTCTTACGGCACTGGCTCTCTCCCTTCCCTGTAACCAGCGACCCTAAATTAGGGACGGGCGACTGCTTATAGCCCATTGAGTTGCTCACGGCGGTCGTTAAACCTTCAATCAAAAAAAAAAAAAAAATGTGTTATGGCATTGGCCTGTCCCCTTCCCTGGAACCAGTGCCCCTAAATTTGAGATGAGTGACTGCTTATTTATTGCCCATCAAGTTGCTCATGGTGGTTGTTAAGGCCTCAAACAAACAGGATAGAGCCGCCCCGGTGGCGCAGTTGTCTAAGGCGCTGGCCTCTGATCATTCGTCCGTAAGGGGTCCGGGTTCGAATCCCGGTCAGGCATGGATGTTGTGTTCGTCTTACGGCACTGGCTCTCTCCCTTCTCTGGAACCAGTGACCCTAAATTAGGGACGGGCGACTGCTTATAGCCCATTGAGTTGCTCACGGTGGTCGTTAAACCTCCAACCAAAAAAAAAAAACAAAAAAAAAAAAAACAGGATAGAACAGAGACGTAACTTGATATCGTATGATAGACTTGATATCATATAATTTAAAATGAAACCCCATGCAATTGCAATAATTTTATGTTTAGTGTTCTCCCTAGAGCCTTTTTACTGGCCGGCCCTGTCACTTAATTTTGTCTGCCGCCCAGCTATATTTCCTTTAACGAATGTTTTCACATAGAACATAATAGTAAGAATGAAAAATTTATTTCCACATACACCATCAGTGTTGATGAAAACTGGCTAAAATCTGTGTTACCGCTCTAGTGGCACAGTGGTCTAAGCGCTGGCTTATGACAATTCTTCAGAGAAGGGTCCAAGTTCGAATCCCGGTGACGCATGGATGTTGTGTTTGTCGTACGGCACTTGTTCTCTCCCTTCCCTGGAACCAGTGGCCCTAAATTAGGGACAAGTGGCTGCTTATAGCCTATCGAGTTGCTTACTGTGGTAATTAAACCTTTAATATATATATAAAGCCGCCCCGGTGATGCAGTGGTCTATGATGTCCTCTGATCATTCGTCCGAAATGGGTCCGGGTTCGAATCCTGGTGCGGCATGGATGTTGTGTTTGTCTTGTGGCACTGGCTCTCTCCCTTCCCTGGAACCAGTGTCCTAAATTAGGGACGGGTGACTGCTTATAGCCCATTGAGTTGCTCATGGTGGTCGTTAAACCTCCAATCAAAAAACAAAAAAAACAAAAAGAAATCTGTGTCAAATGTTATTTGTTAGTAAATACTCATTTTTTAAACCATTTTTGCACAATTTTTTAACTGTTTATCAAGTTATGTTGCATTAATGCCTACCACACCACTTAAGATGTTTAATAAGTATAATAATGTTAAGGAAAACTTTTTTTTTATTGGAGAAGGGGTCGTTAAAAGTACCACCCAGCTAAAATTACTTGCCACCTAGCTGTAAAAAAAATCTAGGGAGAACACTAATGTTCATCAGTTTTATGCATTAATAAATTTATTTCTTGATATTTGTTTATTTAATGTGTAGATGCCTAGGAGATGTTGTGTTCCTGGATGCAAATCCAACTACACCTACCCGGGGAAAGCAAGCGCTTATGTTTCATCTTTCCGTTTTCCAAAAGACCCAGAACTTCGAGCTCAGTGGATCCGCCTAATCAACCGGAAGGATTTTCAACCCAATGACAATTCTTTTGTGTGCGTTGAGCACTTTAGTGAGAAGTTTGTGATTAGGGAAGATCGTATTATCAGGGTGATGGGAGTTTATTGGTTGTGCCGCGTACACACCTGGCATTAGCCAAAGATGCTCATCCAACAATCTTCCCTAACCAGCCCTCATATTTATCATATGAGCCACCCCCCAAAAGAAAAACACCAGAAACACGCATGCTTCAAATGCAACAACGTGATGAACACAATTTTAAAAACCGGAATGAAAATTACGTAATAAATTCATTTAATGATTTTGTTACTCATTATGGAAATAAAAATTTAAATAGTTTCTTCAGTTTGAAAAATGATGATTTCATTCTTTTTTATAAGATTGATTCTTCTGACTGCCCTAAGATGCCCATTTGTTTTAAAATATTTTCTGATTTGCAATTAGATGTTTGGTATGATGGCATACCATATAATGTTAAAAATTTGGTATGGGTTTTGGGTCATGAAAAAAAGTGTGATCGATGGACAAAATTTGAATGTCTGTTATGGCACCTCAGTTCCTTTTCTTCACAGGCAGTTACACCTGTGGCTAAACTGAATACTGTACTTTCATTGTTAAAAGCATATGCAGATGACATACAACAAAATGAAGAATCTTCTAATTCAATTATTTCGAAAATACTGTTTATCATAGAGCAATTAAAACTTTTAACTGCTAAACAGTACCGCTATAGCCCTCAGTTGTTACTGTTTGCTGCAAAAATTCATTTTTGTCATCCATCTGCATATGTTATGTTACGAAACAGCGAGTCTCTAAGCTTGCCCCATCCAGTCTATTTGAAAAAAATTGCTTCCACGTTAGATACTTGTGGCAGTGGTATTATTAATAGGCATGTGCTTTATCTGCAAGAGAAATCAAAACTTCTTGAGGAAAGAGAACTGGTACTAAATGTTCTACTGGATGAAATTTATGTTTCCCCTGGTGTGGGTTTTAAAGGAGGGAAAATAGAAGGCATTTCTCAAAACATCTCTTCTTAAGCCACAACAATACAAGCATTCATGATAGCATCTGTGTTTTCCAAAAATAAAGACATTGTTGCACTTATTCCTGTAAAAAATTTAACTGCTGAACAATTACAGACATTCACACTTAAGGTTTTAAAAATTCTTAATGATTCTGGATACCAGGTACTTGCATTAATATCTGATAACAATAGGATTAATCGCAATATGTTCACACTTCTATGTCTGGTAACCTTGTATCCAGTATCATTAATCCCATTAATGAGAATTTGCGCTTGTTTTTTTTGTTCGACACTGTTCATTTGTTGAAAGCAGTTCGTAATAATTGGCTCAGTCAGTCAAATACAAATCAGACTTTCTTTTATCCATCTATGAATGACTTTAAGAAAGTTTGTGTTGCTAGTCTCACACATCTTCAAAAAATATACAATAAAGAACAAAATCTTAACATTAAACAAGCACCAAAACTCTCCCGGAAAGTTTTGTACCCAACATCTGTTGAACGGCAAAATGTTAAACATGCTGTTGACATTTTTCATGAAACAAATATAGCTGCTTTAGAATGTACTGCAAAAGAGTTTGGTAGTGATTTATTACAGACCAAAGAATTTATTACAATAATGAGCACATGGTGGAAAATTGTAAATGTAAAATATCCAACTAAGGGAAAACATCTACGTGACAGTAGCTGTGATACAGTACACGACAAACTTGACAACAATATTACATTTCTAAAGAAGTTCAGTTCATGTCTACAAGCTTGGATCAATATATATAGATGTAAAGATACATCCACTTTATCAGGTTTTGCTGTGCCTGAAAAAGGTGGTTGTTTATCCAAAGAAACACAGTTTGCACTTCAACATACTACAGATTGTCTTGTTCATTTAACAAATTATATGTTCGAAACTTTAAAACCATCATACATTTGGTTTGGGAAATTTCAAACAGATTGCTTAGAAGCTCGTTTTGGACAGTACAGGCAGTTGAGTGGGGGGAATTATAATATATCTGTGATACAAGTTCTTGAGTCAGAAAAGAAAATTAAAAGTCATGAGTTTGGTTCAAATGCAATCATACAAATGTGGTGAAATTAAACTGAAACAGTTCTCTTTTTGTAACGTACCAGGAGATGTGACGTACCTGCCCGAAGGACGCACACGACATAAAGGCAGATAGGAATCAGAATAAAACGTCCGCGTAGCTCAATTGGTAGAGTGACTTATTCCGGAATGAGGGGATCCGGGTTCCAATCCTGGCGTGGACAGAAATGACGGAGAAATTCACTTCGTTATATTTTCCCCAAGAAGAAGTAAATGATGAGCAGCATTGTTTCTCTCACACATTTGACAATATTTTGCACTTGTGTGATAGTGTAGATATATCTGAATCAGTTATGTCTGTTTTAGTATACATAGCTGGTTACATAGCAAATAAAGTTAAAAAAAAAAAAAATACAGTGCCCAGATTGTAAAAAAACTTTGGCCTGTGATAGGAAATTGGATTACGAATGCTCTGATGAAGAAGTTGCCAAATATTTACAGCTTATAGATAGGGGGGGGGGGTCTCACATGGCCAGAGGAGTTCACAGTGAAGGTTGTATTAAAAACGTTTCAGGTGTTTCAAGCTATTCTTCAGGAAGAGCACGAGCAGGCCTTCATTGAATGTGGTAAGCAGAAACAACTTGTTTGTCAACTTACTGTAGAAAAGCTTGAAACTTCTGATACCATATCAAAATTTCACTGCAGTTGTAGCAATAGTTCACTAAAGTTGGCCAAAATAAGCATAAACCATATGGTCAATATTTTGCTAAATAATTATTGTAAAGCACGAAACGATCAACTGAACAAATCAAAATCGAAGAGAAAATTGTCTACTCTTAAACCTGCCACTGCACATAACACAAGTGGTCAAGTGCAAGAGAAAGTCCCTAAGAGGATGAATATAACTGCAAACAAAGAGCAAAAAAACAAGTAACACGTAAAGCAGCCTATGATAAGAATGTGGCTAATCACAGAAAATAACAAACGAAATTCAAAAAAGAGAAATAAAACAACAGATTAAGAATGCAAGTATAGATATGCCTCCAAAAACTTGAAAATTATGTTTTCCTGGATTAGGAAGTTCACCCGCATCTCCAGATTTATGTATGAGTATATGTTACTATTACCCACCCTGAACAAGGAGCTCCCAAGCTACTGTGGATGTGTTTTGATTAAATTGGCACCCATCTTCCTGTAACATCTTATTTAACAAATTAAAAATTCAAATGGCTGCTCTTACAGTTTGCTTGTGTAGCTGAATACTACATAATTCACTGCACTTTACTACTTGATACTGTTGCAAATAATTTTTTAGAGAGTGATCATGGTAAAGCGTGCATGGTGAGCTTTCCGAAATATCCTAACAAAGCAACCCGCCCCCCACCATCACCACAAAAACGGTCCCACTAAAACATTTGAATAATTGTAATAAGTGGCTTTCAAAAAGCCAAATGGAACACAGCTTTTTTTTTCTTTAATGTTTTACATAAAGTGCTGGCAAAATTTTACAACCATGATATCTAGTTACTAACTTAATTCCATCTGTTTTTTCATATCCATGTGACAGACTTTTATATGGATGTGTGTGTATGTACTGTAGCCGCTTAACAGACCTTCATATGGACATGTGTATGTTTTATGTATCAGTGATGCTCCACATGATTTTTGTTAAGTGGGGGATCATAAGAATGAAATAATTTTTGACTGAAAACCCAAATCTTGTGTGAAGGCTGTGAAGTTGTACTTAAAGGGATATGTATACATATAACATAACACCCAGTTACAAACTTAATTCTATATGTATTTGTCATATCCCTGTGACAGACTTATATGGATGTGTGTGTATGTATTGTTGTATCCGCTTAACAGACCTTCATATGGACGTGTGTATGTTTTATGTATCAGTGGCACTCCACATGGGTTTTGTTAAGTGGGGGATCATAAGAATAAAATAATTTTCCCAGATGTCATCTGAAAAGGTGGCGGGAAACCCAAATCTTGTGTGAAGCCTGTGAAGTTGTGCTTAAAGGAATATGTATACATATAACATAACACCCAGTTTCAAACTTAATTCCATATATATATATATTTGTCGTATCCACTGCACATGAATTTTATTAAGTGGGTGAATATAAGAATGGTGCAGTTTTCCCCACATGCCCTGTTGTAACGTACTAGAAGATGTGACGTACCTGCCAGAAGGACGTACACGACATAAAGGCAGATAGTAGTCAGAACAAACGTCCGCGTAGCTCAATTGGTAGAGCAACTTATTCCGGAATGAGGGGATCCGGGTTCGAATCCTGGCGCGGATAAAAATGACGGAGAAATTTACTTCGTTATAATGGCGCCCGAACTATCCGGATGACCCGACCGTTCAAAATCTCGCAATGGTGTGATGTTATTTCCACACCGCGAGATAGGAAAAATAAGAGAATCCTTTCTCCAGCACTTCGAAAAAAAAAAAAAAAAAAATAATAAGGGGGAGATGATGTAACGTACTAGAAGATGTGACGTACCTGCCAGAAGGACGCACACGACATAAAGGCAGATAGTAGTCAGAACAAACGGTAGCTCAATTGGTAGACCCACATATTCCGGAATGAGGGGACCCGGGTTCGAATCCTGGCGCGGACAGAAATGACGGAGAAATTCACTTCGTTATACTGTGTAAAGGTGATGAGGAAAATCCAAGTGATTTTCCTCATCAATAATACACAGTCATACCTGAATTTTTATACACAGTATCACCTGGATTTTCCTCGTCAAAAACAGTCATTCAAATATCTTTTGTGTGGCTTTGTTTTGAGACTACTAGAAAGAAACTCTGAAGTCCAAACATTTAGTAAGTGCTTCAAAATATATAGACCTTTGCAGGTAAAGTAAAATAGTAAATCAGTTTGTGTCATGGCAAGGAATTGTGTGTGTGGTAACAAAGTTATATTGAAAATTTCCCTGCATTCTTATTGTCCTGGTATGCTAAATGAAGTATTCCTAACTATCAGTGTAATAGTGTAATAATGATTTTTTTTTTTTTTCCTGTTTCTGAAATTTGTGTTCATTACCCCATCTTTTATTTCAGAACTGAAATAGTCGGAAATAACGGAATGAAAAGTCGAGTGCGATAACTTTGTTATCTTCATTCCTGCTATTAAAATTGCGTACTGAAAATCAATTGCTCAGGCAGCTGTTATATTTGTGATTAAAAAAGAGTAAATCAATGCATGATTATGTACATCATTTCATCTGTTTAGTCATATTTTCCAGATTTGCTTTCTTGGTGTGTGGGTACACAAATTAGGTTAACATTCATACCTATATAAACGATGTAAAAATTACTCCCGTTGTTTATGCTGACATATTCAAATTGTAATAGGTAAAGAAATAAGTCGACTGTATCCCGTTATTTTGAAAATAAATCGTAAGAATCGGAGAAAATTTTAACTAAGCGACGACACAAAACAAGCTTATAGCGGCGAAAATACCGCTGTGATCTTTGGCGATCGGACTCCTTTCGGCAGTGGGGGCGTGGCAGGCTCAGGCCCGTAGACTCTAGCCGGCCCTGGATTGTCCCGCCGGGACATTTCTCGGTTGACCACTCGAGAAATGGCTCCCTTTCTCGTATTCTTTTGTCGGGATTTTTTTGAGCAAAAGAATAATTATCTTGGGACTTTGAATAATATAAACGTTAACTTCATTTAAGCTTTGTTTCCGCACGAAGCGTTATTTCCTTTAAAAGAAAAAATAAATCAAGTGCTTCTTTGTATCTATATATTAGGCGTTTGCTCTGAAATGGCATAGCAAAATTCTCTGTGCTTATGTGGGGAAAATGACGCCAGGCTAAGCTCGCTGTTATATATATATAAAAAAAGAAACCTATATAATAGGCTACGTCTGTCCCTAAAGCTTTGACGTCATTCAGTAATTGCAGCGCCATCTGCTTTTATCCGGTGGCAGAAATTGGAACTAAGCTTACTGCTATCCCGCGATACGTAAAATCAATGAAAAATACCGGAAAATAAAATAAAGTTAGTAAGACAAACGACTTCATCTGTGACAACACGCACATGCTCGAACAACTGTCTGCAACGTTTGTTCTGTTACGAAGGTGTTATGTCGTGTTTAATTTCAATTCCTTCGCACTGCGGAGTATTATTGAATGGGAATATTATGAAAATTTTGTTGTTGGTGACCTATCTTATAGACTGCCCATTAATAATTCAACCGTTTATTATAGTTATGTATATGAATTTTACGATTCGTATTATAAAAAATTCAGTCACAGTTTTTTCACTCATGCATGGCGCGGACTACGAGTTAGTAAATTAAATAAACTAAAGCTAAGGTAACGGTTATTGAGCAGGGGAAATGTTTTGATCAGTTTTGCCGCTTGCTGCTCAGTTAAAATTAAGATTTTTCCTTACGAAATTAAAAAGACCTCATGTTTCTAACATGACATAAGAAAACATCAGTCAAACAAATTTTCAAGATCACAATCCGTTTTTTGATGTAAATATGACAAGTATGCTAAGTCAGATAACATCCAAAAACTTGAAAATTTCGGAGCGAGAATCGAATCCGCGTCTCCCTGATAGCGCCCGGGTGTGCTAACCACTGCTACACCCAGAATGACCAAGTCTCAAGTTTCCGATTAATTTGAATATAACCATCACAGAATTCGCTAGTCGAAGCAACCGGCATTCATGTTTAGCGAATCTGGAGGTTAAGAATCCTATCCCGCATGATTGCCCGGAGGAGCAGATAAATCATGAATGAAATACGGGATAACACCACATCGTACACATTTTGAAGATCACAATCCGTTTGTTTGGTGTAAATATGAAAAAGATGGTAAGTCAGAAAATATACGAAAACTTCGTCGTCCTGGAGCGAGAATCGAACCGGCGTCTCCCAGATTGCGCCCGGGTATGATAACCACTACACCATCCCGAGCGACCAAGTCTCAAGTTTCCGATTAATTTGAATATTACCATCACAGGATTCGCTAGTCGAAGCAACCGGCATAAATGTGATCTTCAAAATTAAAACGGATTGTGATCTTCAAAATTTGTATGATGTGGTGTAATCCCGTACTGCGCCGCCCCGGTGGCGCAGTGGTCTAAGGCGTTGGCCTATGATCATTCGTCGGAAGGGGGCCGGGTTCGAATCCCGGTGAGGCATGGATGTTGTGTTTGTCTTACGGCACTGGCTCTCTCCCTTCCCTGGAACCAGTGAATCTAAATTAGGGACGGGCGACTGCTTATAGCCCATTGAGTTGCTCACGGTGGTCGTTAAACCTCAAAAAAAAAAAAAAAAAAAATCCCGTATTGCATTCATGAAAACATCAGTCGTTGGCGCATTTTTCTATTCTCAAGATGTAGGCATTTTTTCGAGGTGTTTTTTTTTTTTTTTGTGGTTATTTCCCCCTCGTTCCGGTTTCCAAAGACATGGTAACTGCTGATAGTTTTACCGAATCTCAAAACTCTTTTCACAATCAATGTCTTCTAAAAAAACAATGAGGAGTTTCATCAGTTTTTTAGATTTGTATACAACATTCCTAATTAATTTTTGCCTCTGTATAGGAAAAGCAGATAGAAAAATAAAACACCTGCTCCTAAAGAATTAAAGACAAAATAACCAGAATTAATGCAGTTCATTTGGTTTCGCCAAAACTTGTCGGCAAACTCAGGTTTTACGCAGTGTAAGCGGAAACACGAAAAATAGACTTACGAGCAGGCAGGAATAGCTACAGTGTTCTAGAACGGAGTGCGTGACAAATAAATCTAAAATGTGTTTTCTGATAATAAAAATAAAAGATTCGTTCGGTTTAAAAGAAAAAAAAATCCATTAAGGATCTGGCGAGGTACTAACGAGCAGGTGTTTGGAAACAAAGAATGACGTACGTTGATGGATGAATGCTTTTCAATCAAAATTACAATTCTCTCCATTCAGAAGCAAGGCACTCGATTTTAAGCACACAAAATCGTTGCAGATGAATTGTGATTTCATTGCATTCTCTTTTATGCACTGAGTGGCCTCTTTATTATGACCACCCCCTCAGTACCTCGTTGGGCCACCTTTTGCCTTTAATACTGCGTCGATTCTTCGTGGCATGGACTCCACGAGATGTTGATAGGTGCTTTCTGGGATCTGAGACCATGCTTGATAAATAGCACTTTCCAGGAGTGTGAGATTGCAGGGTTGTGGATCCAGCTGTCTGATGGCTCGTTCCATTTCATCCCACAAATTCTCAATGGGGTTGAGCTCTGGAGATTGTGGGGGCCACCTAAGCAAAGTAAACTCACCGGCATGTTCCTGAAACCAATCCTGTACAATACGAGCACTATGGCTGGACGCATTATCTTGTTGAAAGTAGCCATCGCCATTGGGATAAACCACCCACATGACATGATGCACTTGGTCCGCAACGATATTTAGATACGATGTGCACACGAATTAAAGTGCCCAAAGCAGGCCAGGAAAACATTCCCCAAACCATAACGACGCCTCCACCAGTTTGAAGGGTTGTAGCAATGCATCTCGGGTCCATGCTTTTGTGCTGTTTCCGGCAAATTCTCACTCGCCCATCGACATGGTGCAACTGAAAACGTGATTCATCGGACCACATAATTTGTTTTCTATTATCGAGCCTTTGTATGTTTTTTGTAGCTTAAGGTCCAAGTCTCTGCTGCGTACGTAAGCACTGGAAGGATGCATTGATTAAACACTTTTTTTAAGACATAATGGCATATTGCTCTTGAAAATTATACTGTTTCTTCCAAAAGTTCTCCAACCAAGTTCTATACGTCGATTAATTTCTTCATCAATGTGATCCTCACTTGATATCTGCTGTCCAAGATAAACATACGTGTCTGTTATCTCCAACTTTTCTCCATCAATCGATAAATCTTTATTCCTTGTAAAAGCATTGCAGATCAGTTTTGTCTTCTAAAAGTTCATTTTTAATCCATTTCTTTACTCTTGTCAGCAAGTTCCTGTATCATACTCTGCAGTTCTAAATGGGTAGTTGCAAAAATGACCACGTCATCAACAAAACAAAGGCGAGTTAAATAATCTCCACTAATCTTTATCCCTTTGTTTTCTCAATTCAATGATTGAAAGACAGTTTGCTATGTGGCATTGAAGAGTTTGGGAGATGGGGTGTCAACTTGTTCCACTTCCTTTCCAATTTTTATTTGTGCTGTATTCTCAAATATCAGAACCTTTGCACTCGCATTTTCATAGATGTTATTAATATTAATGTATGCATCTGCAATACCGCAGGATTTCAAAGCCATTGTAACTGGTGATGGTTTTACGGAATCAAAGGCCTTCTCATATCAATAAAAGCCATACATAATGGGAGATCATGTTCCCTCGTTCATTCAGTTGGTTCTCTCAATACATGGATCTGATATATTGATCTATAGTGCTGTAGCCACTCCTTAATCCAGTTTGTTCTCTCGGCTGAACCATGTCCAGTGTTAGACCCCCCCTAAGAAGAAATATATCATCATCATCATCATAGTCAACCATTATCAATCCACTGCTGGACGAAGGTCTCCCCAAGTTTCTTCCACAACGGTCTGTCTTGTGCCTGTCTGCTCCATGTTACTCCCGCATACTTTCTAATTTCATCCACCCATCTCACATGTGGTCTTCTCGCTCTTTTCCTGTCAATTCGAATCCAGTCTAAAATTTCTGCTGTCCATCGATGGTCTGTCCTTCTGGCAATATGTCCAGCCCATTGCTATTTCAGTGATTTTACTCTGATCATGATGTCTTCCACTCTTGTTATTTTTCTGATCCACGAGTTCCTCTTCTTATCTCTCCTGGTTACACCAAGGATGCATCTCTCCATGCTGCGTTGAGTTGTCTGCAGCCTTTGTATGTCTCTTTTAGTTAAGGTCCACATCTCTGCACCATACGTAAGCACTGGAAGGATGCATTGATCAAACACTTTTCTTTTAAGACATAACGGCATATTGCTCTTGAAAATTATACTGTTTCTTCCAAAAGCTCTCCAGGCAAGTTTTATACGCCGATTAATTTCTTCATCAATGTGACCCTCACTTGATATCTGCTCTCCAAGATAAACGTAAGTATCGGTTATCTCCAGCTTTTCTCCATTAATCGATAAATCTTCATTTATGTAAAAGTATTGTGCATCACTTTTGTCTTCTGAAAGTTCATTTTTAATCCCACTTCTTTACTCTTGTCAGCAAGTTCCTGGATCATACTCTGCAGCTCTGATGGGGTAGTTGCAAAAATGACTACGTCATCAAGAAAACGAAGGCGAATTAGATAATCTCCATTTATCTTTATCCCTTTGTTTTCCAAGTTCAGTCATTGAAAGACATTTTCCAATATAGCATTAAAGAGTTTGGGAGATATGGTGTCACCTTGTCTCACTCCGTTTCCAATTTTTATGCGTGCTGTATTCTCAAATAGCCGAATCTTTGCACTTGCATTCTCATAGATGTTATTAATAATATTAAGGTATGCATCTTCAATACTGCAGTATTAAACTGCTTATGGTTTCACCGAATCATTGTAACTGCTTATGGTTTCACCGAATCAAAGGCCTTTTCCTAATCGATAAAAGCCATGCATAATGGAAGTTCATATTCCCTCGCTCTTTCAATTAGTTCTCTCAGTACGTGGATATGATCTATAGTGCTGTAGCCATTCCTGAATCCTGCTTGTTCTCTCGGTTGAGCCATGCCCAGTGTTACCTTTAAGCGGTGTGAAAGAACTTTAGTGAAGATTTTATAAACTACTGATAGGAGGCTGATAGGTCTGTAGTTCTTGAGATCCTCAATGTCACCCTTTTCATGTAGCAGGATCATTGTAGCACTGTTCCAATCCTCAGGAATCTTTCCTTCATTAAGGCATCTAGTGAAAACTTGAGCGAGTGCTGTTTCAGTTTCTCCACTTGCTTTTTGTATGATGTCTACTGCAATTCCATCTTTTCCTGGAGCTGTTCCGCGTTGTATGTTCTTGATTGCATGTGCAACTTCTGCTGGAAGGTCTGGAAGATATCTGGTACTTTTCTTAATGTCTGTAGTACATGCATCATCCCTTTCATATAGTTTTGAGAAGAAATCTTTCACTCTTGTCACAATTCCACCTCTATTTCTTGTTACAGAACCATCTTCTTTTCTCAGAGCCATAATATGTTTTCTTCAATTACTCAGATGCCATTTGGTCTCTTCAGACTTTGGTTATTTTCAATTTCTTTCCTCACCAGTTCACAGTTGATTTTACGTACGTCTTCAGTGATACTTTTTCGTACTGTCTTGCATAGCTCTATATATTCCACTTTGCAAGTCACATCTCCTTTCAGTTGTCCTCATCTCTCTTCTTTTTTGCATCAGAATTTTGGTTTTTCCTGATAATTTGTATATACTGGGTGATTCCTAAAGTCCTAAGTCACCTCAATAACTTGGGAACAAAGACAGCTAGAGCTATGAAAGTAAGGTATGATGTAGTAAAACAACCATGCGGTATCGGATGAGAGTGACTGCAGCGCCCCTAGTGGCAAAATGTGGAAGTTAGCACTCCTATCTCGGAAACTATGAGAGTTATGGGAAAGAAATTAATTAGAAACTTGTAGAGCATCATTGAATTAGTAGGAAATGACATATAGTAGAAACGGCTGGGCTACGTAGAAGGCTAGAAACGCGAACTTGTGCGAAGCAGGTTCGTGTCGTTGTCGCGGTAACAGTCTAGCAGAGAGAAATGTATGACGTATGCGACCGCACGCCTGTGAGTGTCGTATGCAAATTCTGGTGTGACATAACGCCTAGCCTGTCGTATCAGACGCGGCGTGGCAATGTATAAAGGATCATCGGTTAGGAGCAATGTCATTCGCAACGTGAGTATCGGGTAAAAAACGAGAATGGCAGGCTATTCGAATGAACAGTATTGCGAGATGGTACTGCTATATGGAGAATTCGGACACAACGCGAGGGAAGCGTCACGCCAGTATGGCTTACGATTTCCGACTCATCCATCGCCGACAGCGTGGACCATCAGTCGCGCGGTTCGACCGCTACGAGAGACAGCCAGTATTGCAGCACGTCCCCGTTCGGGCCGACCCACCGGAATGGGTAGGGATGTGCAACCAGTCGATGTTCTGGCATAAGTTTTGGCTAACCCACATACCAGTACGAGGGAAGTCAGTATGGCATGTGGCTTATCACAATCCCGTGTGTGGAACATTTTGCATTAGCGTGGTGCCCACCCGTAGCGTACAGTACCACTGCACGTACTGATGCCAGGGGATGACCAACGACGTCTAGATTAGTGCAATTTTGTAATTAACACCGTAGAAGAAAATGCGGCCTTTCTACCAAACATCCTTTGGACTGACGAGGCGCAGTTCACACGCGCCGGGGTGCTGAACAAACAAAACACTCATTACTGGGCAGTTCAGAATCCATTTTTTACACGGGAAATGAGGCATCAGGTGTGCTGGTCGATCAATGTCTGTCGTGGCATCTGGAAGGACCGAATTGTTGGGCCTGTGTTCTATGAGGGCGCATTAAATGGACGAAGTTACCTGCAGCTGTTACAAAGCATATTACCTGAGTGGTTAGATGATCTGTCTCTGCAAGATGTACGCTCATTATGGATTCAGCATGACGGCGCTTCAGCACATCAACCAACAGCAGTACAGCACTTCCTGTCCGACACTTTCGGGCAACAGATCATCGGTTATGGTGGTCCCGTAGCGTGGCCTCCACGATCCCCGGATTTAACTCCCATGGATTTCTTCCTCAGGGATCACCTAAAGAATCACGTGTACAGGGTCGAACCGACGAGTCTCCACGGTTTTCGACTGCGTATCGTCGCTGCGTGTGAGAGAGTGACACCTGTTATGCTGGCGAACGTACAGCATTCAAATGTGTATTGTGGCAGATGGTGGCCATATTGAACTATATTTACGTTAAACGCAACGTTATGTAAGTACCGCTGTTGAATTAAATGCGACCAATGTACTTCATTTGTATTCAAGCCTGAGTATAATAAACCATGTGTTTCCCTCACGTTTTCAGCCTTCTACTTACCCCAACCGTTTCTACCATATGTCATTTCCTACTAATTCGTTGATGCTCTACAAGTTCCTAATTGATTTCTTTCCCATAACTCTCATAGTTTCCGACATAGGAGTGCTAACTTCCACATTTTGCCACTAAGGGCGCTGCAGTTACTCTCATCCGATAGCGCATGGTTGTTTTACTATACCATACCTTACTTCCATAGCTCTAGCTGTCTTTGTTCCCAAGTTATTGAGATGACTTAGAACTTTGGGAATCACCCTGTATATTGTAACGACCTCGGCCGCTGCCACCAATGTAACGGTCGCGGACGCTATCTCACCGCAGACAGCCAATGTAACGGCCGTGGCCGAGCATATATTAAATTTCTTCTCCACGGTCATTCGACGTTGTCTTTGGCGCGAAGACTGTTTTCTATGGGCATACACTTAAACAATTCAAACCAATCACATTCGTACACATAAATAATGTGTTCTATGAATGCGCTGACTGCACTAAACAAACATTTAATTTGGCGATAAAAATTACAATGGCACAAATACGTATCAAAATTAGTTATCTTCTGATCATAAGTGTTGGGTCAACTTTGACCTAAATTTCTTCCCGTGAGAAAGTTTTAATGAACTTAATCCACAGTTCAGTTCTTACAATTTACCAGTTCAGTTCTTCTACCAATAGCGTAGCAGATGCAATAATAATAACAAAATATTTCTACTTACATGGGTGGGGCTGTCATCCGCAAATCTTATAGTTATTAATATTTCACCTGATGATTTCTAGGTATCCAAGCCACTGCTCTTACGCTGCCGATATCTTTTGCACGGGCTTCGTCCCGTTGCTGTAACTCGAGGGGGTCGCACTTCCACCGTCGCGTATCGCACACACACATGTTGTTGTTGATGGAGCTTCGCCTCACCTCCTTTTGCGGCATCTGTTACGAAATGACCGTGATGACGATTCCACAACGCTATCCTTATCGTTTCCAGCCCGAGTCCCGTTGCTTGGCGTCGCTTCTCCTTGGAGCAACCAACGTCCATTCGCCGACTTCTTAATTACTCCGTAACTTCGCTTTTTACTGGGCCAACCAGTCGCAATTACTGTATGGTTTAGCAGCACAGGCTTTGCTGCCTTATCACGCGGATATAAGCATTCCGCCGCTTTAATGGCAATCTGGCCTATCCAGATAACCCCTAGTTGCTGTTCCCTTTTTTCTTAAAAATGCGGGAGGTTTGCTGCTTCATTTTTCCCAAATCACCTAGCAGCCCAAAGACATCTCGTCTTTTACATCGGAGAGCGTGCAGACAACTGAAATTTCTTCCTTATTTTCCACACCAAGTGCGCATACTTGTTGTCCGATCGGACCACACAAAAAGAGAGCAACTGTTCTCGAAAATGCTCCAAACAATCGATGAATTTACGATTATTCGCTCACCCTCTTGTCCTCCATTTTCATTTATTTCTACAAGTGGCTCCCAATGTCTTGCCTTGCAACGTTCCTGCTTCCTGTGGTTGTTTAGACTGGACGTCAGCTGCGACCTACGATTTACGACGTCAAAGCGCTCGAAAACTCCAACCACCCAGCCAAAGTGAGAATTCTTCGTATCTTTTTCTTTTCTAACCCCCAGATAAAACTCTCTCTCCTGTTTGCACTTTATAACTCCAATAAAGCCTCGAACTTAATAATTTCATACATCTACCACGCCCATTAATTCCATAATTAATGGCGGGGGGTGGGTCGCAACAATATGCTTTTTTTTATTTTCTGGAAAGCTTTTATTCTAGCCGTTTATCTAAGTTTTAACAGCATTTTTTACAATTTGCTGGCTTCTCACGGATTAGCCATTAGTATTAATTTGTTTGTTTATTACAAATGTAATAGGACTTTACAAATTCGACATAGCAGAAGCCCACGTACTTGCATGGTCTGTGTAGAAATGAGGGAGCTGTGACTTGTGTCCGTCCTCGATGAAGCCACAAATGAAATCTCCCAATGTTTTCCGCAATCCTTACGTCTCTCATTTAGCATTTTGCTTCGATCTTGGATTTCTTTTAAATTTCAAATTGTTTTATGTTAATTAATAATTACTGTAAACATTAAATGCTTCTCACTTGTTCATTTTGAAAATTCTTTTCTGCAGTTTCATGCGCATTTTGATTTTCAAAATTTCTGGTTTTTGTTGGGGTTAATTTTAAATTTTTTACTTTGCAGTTTATGTGTATGCTGTATTGAAGAGAGAGTTCTGCATTAGTAAAGCGCCAACAGAGTGTTGGCTGAATAAAGACGAAATGTAAGTAACTTTTTCTTGAAATTTACTTGAGTGACTCCTGTTTCACTTAAAGTGAAGTTGAAGATCTCAAGAAAAGTTGAAAGATCCCTGGTCTTAAAAAAAAACATTCCGCAGATCCAAACAGCAATCTCTAAGTCGTTAAAAACCTCTGTATCAACTTCAAACAAGTTAATAAACAAAGATTTTAATCTGTACACTCACAAAAAAAAAAAAATCATAATGTTTACCTCCTTTTGCCTAGGCACATTCATAAGCGCAGAACACAGTGCAAACTTCTTTGTGGAAATCACTTAGCTACACCTGGAAGTTTATTATGGCTTATGATGAAGCATGGATCTACCTAAAGGACTAACAAAAAAAGGGTCGATTTACTCTCGCAAAAGAGCAGAAAAAGACTTTGTTCAAAGAATCCAAAGAAAGTTTCAGTAAAGGATTCATGATTACTGCTGGTTTCTCGTACAATGGAAAATTAAAGTCAAGAAAAGTTGAAAAGAATGTTAAAGTCAATTCTTCATATTACCAAAATAATGTTTTAACTCCTATATTTAAAGAGGAAATACCATTCTTTTATGCACAGTCTTCAAAGAGTAGAACTTCATCAAGGCTACCAATCATACATCCAAATATACCACTCTATTTCCTGAAAAAAATTAAAAAGGAGACTGGGTATCAAATCTATACCTTTTGCACTTGGGCCGCGGATGGCTTAGTGGTCAACGTTCGTGACTACCACGGAAAAACCTAAGGATCGATCCCAGGCAAGTACGAACGCTCGAACCACTAAATATCCGCCGTGAATCGTATGGGCACGTTAAGCCATCGGACCCTGGGTACTGGCCCCCGGTAATAAATAAGAGCGTCTTCCTCCCCCTTTCTACCTCGCTTCCGTGTCACTTTCCTATCGGGCACTCTAGCCCAAATCTCCTAGCTTCCTATTCCTGAGGGTAGTTTAAGACACTCCCTTCCTAAAATCTTCTACATATGATCTGATCTGATCTATACCTTTTGCTGATATTCCTTCAAAGTCCTTTGATGCGTCACCAATGGACTATTCTTCCTTCGAACTGCTACAAAGAGCGTTTTTAAACGCAGATCTAAAACAATGATTGGACTATGGAAAGCAGTGGAAGAGGATGGAATGAAATAGCACTGTACCAATTTTAAGAAATACCATGTTATCTTGGAGATGTAGATGCAGTTTTATAATCCAGAGAAAGGGCTATCAGGTGGATCATTTGAGAAAAAATCATTTTATTTTAAGCATGAATTAAACTGCTGGAAAGTCATTCTAAAATGCGCTAACATTCTTTGTAGAATCAGAAATATATTACTCAAAAGGTTCCCACGATTTTAACTTTTAAAACATTCTTAAAATGCAAGGTTCTTAATTATTTAAATGTTAAACATTAATAACTAAAAGTTTCTGAGTATTTACAAGATATTGAAATTCATAAAATTAACATTATTGTCCACTAACCTATTCCATTAAAAGTTTTTATAAACATTGTTAGCAATTACCATTATTACATAATAAATTAGCGCACCCAGACTGCATACACTGTTTGGTACTTCAAATATATGTACTAAAAAAAAATCCGTACATTTTAACTACATTCAGTTTCTGTGCCCTTTCGGGCAGGGCACAGAAACTGTAGGGAGTTACAGCGAATCTAGCGATTCTGACAGGGTAGTTTGTAAGTGAGAGAGAGCACACTAGATAACGCCACCGTACAAGCGTACGATTTTGCATATAGAAGGCAGAGAGAAATTAGAGGGAGCTTAGGAATGAACATCTTTATGTGACCTGAGGATTCCTACCTGGGGCAGTCACTTAACGTGCTCGTCCGATACACGGCAGATATTCAGCGATTGTTAGAAATCCACACCACCTATCAGGCTAGGTTTTAACCTGGGGTCCCTCCATCAGTAGTCTGAATCTCTAACCACTACGCCACCCGCAGCTCGATTTCAAATTTGGAATACGTGTACTCCATACATACTCATTTATTCATAGAATCAAATGGAAGTATATTATTCGATGGCACATCTGGGGTAACAGATATACCCGTTGTCACATGCTGGGCAAATGGACCGCACAATTTTATGACAAATATAGTGATGAGGCGACAATATATTATTTATGAGATTGACACAAATATGGTTAATGTAAAAATGTACACAAACATACTTTATGCATAATTAAATTACTTGTGATCAATGACTTTGTTGTACTAATTATTTGTGTGTCACTTTACACATTTATTAAACAATTTCTCTTGAAATCTATAATATCAAAAATGAAGAAATACGAGATTATATTTATATTTATGACGCAGTTATTTGCAAGTACGTATGGTTACTTATATTTGACCATGTCATGTACGCGTTTACGATACGATTGTACTTAAAAAAAAACCCGAGTAGGTTCAGGTTCTCATTTTTAAGTAGATTTTTTAACAGCGTAATGACTTTATTGCTCTTGCAGGAGACAGAGGAATTTACTCGGAATCAACGGAGAACGAGGGTTACGCAGAGAAAGGAGTGCGACACAGAAGTTTGGGGAAGCAGACAAGGAACATGGAAGTTTTTGAGAGAGAGAGAGAGAGAGAGAGAGACAGGCAGACAGAGAGACAGACAGACAGACAGAGACAGAGAGAGAGAGACAGGCAGACAGAGAGACAGACAGACAGACAGAGACAGAGAGAGAGAGAGACAGGCAGACAGAGAGACAGACAGACAGACAGAGTCAGAGAGAGAGAGACAGACAGACAGACAGAGACAGAGAGACAGGCAGACAGAGAGACAGACAGACAGACAGAGACAGAGAGAGAGACAGGCAGACAGAGAGACAGACAGACAGACAGACAGAGACAGAGAGAGACAGGCAGACAGAGAGACAGACAGACAGACAGACAGAGACAGACAGACAGACAGACAGACAGAGACAGAGAGACAGGCAGACAGAGAGACAGACAGACAAAGAGAGAGAGAGAGAGAGAGAAAGGGCATGAGCAGAACCGTCTCTAATAGAAAGTAGAAAGCCGCAGAATTTCTTGAAAGAATATTTGTGACGTCATGCGCAGGAGTCCATCTCCTCGCTCGCCTGTTTATTAAGTGCGGACATTTTGAGTGTCACTGCTAAATATACTTTTCGCGTCGTCTACAGTGTTTCATTTATTATTTATTGCTCGTGCACAATTTTATTGGGTAGATAAAAGAAAAAGTGCCGTGGAAATGTTGTGTTCTCATGTGCAAACCAAATTATGGAAAAATCTTAAAGCTTCAGCTTTCCGGAAGAGGAGAACCTCAAGCTTAAATGGAATAACTCCACTGCGCGGAAAGAGTTCAAGCCAGCGGCAGCGTAGCTGCAAATAGATTTTATTGGGGGTATTTCAAAAGATAGGGGAGTTTTCTTTAGAAACATACGTTTCACTTTGCAACATGTGTCACGTTCGTCCTGATCCTTACCAACCGGATCAAACATAAGCAAATTAAGTACTATAACGAAGTAAATTTCTCCGTCATTTTTGGTCAACGCCGGGGATCGAACCCGAGTCCTCTTATTCCTGAACAAGTCGCTCTACCAATTGAGCTACGCAGACGTTCGTTCTCGCTGCTATCTGCCTTTATGTCGTGTGTGTCCTGCGGCATTCAGCTTTATTTCAGTCTTTTGGATGCCGACTTTCCATGTATATACGGTTAAGCCTCAGTGTAGCTAACGTGACGTTAGTGCCGCCAATACAAGAAAATATTTGCTACCTAATTTTCAATAATAGCAAATTATTAGAAATTGTTTCAATAATAAGGGGTTTTTTTTATTTATTTATTTATTTCCTGGCGGAGGTGGTTTACACTCTGTGACAAAAAAAAAAAAAAAATAAAATAAATCGAAAAATCGAGGCACCTCAAACTGGCATCCAATTAACAGTTAATTAGTTGTTGGTTTTTTTTTTTTTTTTTTTGGTTTTTTTTCACTACTGTGTGGTAATATCTAAAGGGGCTGAAACCAAATGGCAGGGGAATGGTTTACATTATACGTTTTCAGGTAACACTGTAATCATTCCTTAATAATCAGAAATAACCTTGTATTTACAGCGTTATCTTCCTAGCATCCTCAATATTTTATACCACCACATGGTGAAACCCGTGGTGGTTACTGAATTAAAGCAAAGGTTTGGAATTTACATTTGCGATATACGAGCATAAGAGAAATTTGTATACTCTTTTTAAAATATAAATGTAATCAGTCAACAAGTTTCAGTCCCCTCAAAATTTGTAATTGCCCCCCCCCCCCCCCCCCGAAAAACTCTCTGAATGCAACGTTGCTCTTAATAGCGGTCAACCGACACCACAGTCTGCCCTGAACTAGATCTAACGGACACATTATCCATTGGATTTTACGTAGTTCCTTCGGTACTTCATCAAGAGGATAAGCTAATGACAAAGATGGTTCATTGCTAAAGGCATAATTATTTGGATTACGGATGGTACAGTGAAAAGAGAGAGCCAGTACTGTAAGATAAACAAATATCCATGCCTCACCGGTTGTTCGAACAAGGACACATCTCGAACGAATAGTCAGAAACCATCGCACTGAACACTGCAGGGTCGGGGCGGAAGCTGTTAAATGAGAAGCGAAATAAATAAAATAGAGAGTTCATTTTTAGTCTAAATGTTCTTGTCTGTAACATCCTTTTTATTTCTAAGCGCTTCATGAATGAACTATCACGTCAGTCTAAACTTCAACGTAAATCACTGCTCTCGATTTTAAAATTTTAGACATGATATGATGCATACAAAAAAATTAAGTGATATACATATTCGGCACAAAATTAATATTTTTGACGTATTTTTATACTTTTTAGGAAACTGCCACAAAATTTTGACATCTGAACATCTAGCTTCTCTGTTTATAAATGAACACCTTATCCACCCACAAATAAGAACTCAAAGCTATTTCGCGTTGTATTAGCATTTTTACACATTACTCAAATAAATAACTAAATTTTAATTTATACCATTTTATTTATTTATTTACTTATTTATTTATTTTATATTGAAAAGGGAACTGTCATCGAAGTTATTGTAGTGAGGACTACTTAAAAAAGCAAAATTTTTGTCGCTCTTAAATTTAATTTGAAATTAATTAAAAAGCAGATAGTTCATTACTTCAAATGTATTTACGGCAAAAAAATGTTTGTCCCGTAATTCATGCATATCTGAATTCTCTTTTAAGAACTTTGTTAACCCACTTTAAAATAATTATTCGTACAGTCTACCTTCTGTTATTTTCAGCTTGGTTGTAGGCGGAGTCACAAGTTTTAAACAAAACTGAAATGACAAAATAAATAAAATGATTTACACATTTGGTCACAAAATTAAAATGTTTGACGTACTTTTACGCATTTCTGTACTCTCTCTCTGAAACTGCCAAAAAATTTTGAAATCTGCATATCTAGTTTCTCTGTACATAAATGAACATCTTATTCCACCCACAAACGAGAAATGTAACGTAGTACAGAGGTGGCGTACATGTCAAGATGGCAATAACAGTGACGAGCCCTTGCCGGTGTAGCTTAATTGGGAAAGCATTCGGCTCCGGAGCAGAAGAATATGAATCCGATCTCCTCCATTAGCACAAATGTGTTTTCACAGAAGTCAAAGCAATTTCGTGTTGTAGTAATATATAATACATTATTCAAATAAATAATTAAATTTGAATTCATACAATTTATTTATTTATTTATTACGTGAAAAAGGGTACTTTCGTCGAAGCTCTTAGCGATGACTACTTAAAAAGCAAATTTCTGTCGCGTGTTACATGGATTTTGGAGATTTTAAAGAATTTTAAAATTAATTCTTTTCCAAGCAGAGAAATATTCTAGCGGTAAACTCAAAAGGAGCTATCAACGGCAGTAAACGGTAATTAGAGGTTATAAAAATGTGTTTCCCAGGGAATCGTTCTTTGTATGAAAGAGCCTTTTAAGAAAACATTAAGCTGTTAAATAATTGGTTCCGACTTAATGTCATAAGTAGCGATTATTATTATAGAACAGACCAACACCATAAATGTTATCACCATCTTTCGTGTCTATTGCAGTACCGAACTACGTAGTACTTTGTATTATGCGGGATCAAATTCGCTGTGAAATATAAGAGACTCTTTGTAATAATAAAAGACTCTTTCGTCTATGAGTCAGTAGTTCAAGTTCGGCACGCAGCCACCAACGTGAAAAAACAATAGAAAAACTGATAATAATAAGCAGCACACTGAATATTTCAGGAAATGGCTTTATCGCTTAAAAACAATTTATTTCGCTCATCTATATACTGAAGAATGATTGTCCACAGGCTACACGCTAAACCTTTTGGTTATAGTGACGAATTCATCTCCTATTCACGTTATGACTTTCGGTTGCTCCCGAAAAATCTATCCCTCGGCCAGCTGAAACGCCGTTCCCGAAAAACAAGGCACCCTTGGTCCTATCAGAGACCTTTTCGCTCCTCTCTCCTCACACTGACTGTCCCTTGCTCATGCCCCCCCCCCCGGAAGTGACCCCACACCTACAACACTTCACGACAGAATCACCTCACTCAGATTAAAAAGCCGACATCGCCTTCACAAAGCCTCAAAGTTGATGTAAACTCGCCGCCCAAGTGTCTTTTGGAGACTATTGATCAAAGACAGCGAAAGGGTGCTAATTGCACTAGATAACCAAAGGTGAGGCTACCAAATGAACAAAAGTGATGTCTACAAATGGCTGTCTCTAGTGTGGTATCTTTGGAGACGAAACCCAAAAATGCGACTGTAAGGCGCCGTCTGTAAAATCCGATACTTCCTGACTAGGAGAAATGAAAACTTTCTCAGGTTCGAAGACAAAGAAAAAGGAACACGAGGCAAAAGAAATGTTGCGAATGAGATTTAATATTTTTGCCAGAAACTCCTGCATTAAATCTCAGTGACAAAGTGCTTAAATCGTTTTATTGGCCTACGCTGCGATCACGTACATTATCATCAGCAAAGCGCATTCGGGATGGTTCAATTGTTTTACTGCGGAGGAGACGTCAGACGCCGTCTCTTTCTAGCGAGAGGAGAGAGAGAAAGACCCATAGGGTTCAGAGAGAAAGAGAGAGAGGTCAAAGAAGAGAGACGATTTTCGGAGAGCGAGCTGGAAAGAGATTAAGGATAATGGCTTTCAAACTGAAGGAGCGTAAATAATAAGAAAATGAAATAGAAGAGAAATTAGATAGAACGTGCGGGTGAGAAATGGAAAATTAAGTAATCATAATTAATTCAGTAATCAATATAATTCCAGGACCTACCCAATAGGGAAATGAAATAGTAATAAAGAACTTATTTATTACCGCAACCGATCTTAGTACTTTTGTGGAACTATAATTCTTTCAGCCATTCATTTGCTACATATTTTCCACAATGAGTTGTAGCTGCGCATAAACATCGAACCCGAAAGTTTAATAGACAATCCAACACCAAAGCGACCTCATAACACGCGGTTAAATTTAATTTGAAATGAATTAAAAAGCTAAGAGTTCATTACTTTAAACGCACTTACAACGAGAGAATGTTTGTCCCGTAATAATGTATATCCGAATTTTTCTAAGGAGTTTGCTAATCCACTTTAAAATAATATTATCGTACTTTGTGTTGCTTCCGGCTTGGTTTTAGGCACAATCACAGCCTCTAAAGAAATTAAAATGGCAAAATTATTTAAATGTTACACACTTTAAATTTTCTTAAATTTCTGCACTCTTTATGAAACTGCCAAAAATTTCTGAAATCTGGATATCTAGTTTCGCTGTACATAAATTAACACGTTATCCCACCCACAAACAAGAATTCAAAGCTATTTTTTACTGTGCCAATATTATTGTGAATTATTTAAATAAATTTAAATATGCATGATTTTTGTTCTTGTGAAAAGGTTCTTATCGATGACTACTTAAAAAGAAAAATTTTGGCGAGCAATTAAATTTAATTTGAAGGGAATTAAAAATATAAAAAATTAGAGTTTATTATACTTTAAGTGTATTCGAAACAACAGAATGTTTGTCCTGTAATTAACGCATATCCGAATTTCTGTATAAAGTTTGCTGACTTTATTTAAGGTCCAAATTTCTTTAAAATTTTGCTAAATTTTAAAATAATATTTCGTAGATTGTGCTGCTTCCGGCTTGGTCGTAGGCACAATCACAGGCTCTAAAAAATCAAAATGGCAAAAAAATTAACACTTTTGGCGTATTTTAAAGCATATCTGCGCTCTTCATGAAACTGCTAAATATTTCTTAAATCTGAATATCTAGTTTCTCTGTACATAAATGAACACCTTATAAACTAAAGCTATTTTGCACTATGCAAATATTAGTTACTTAAATAAATTAAAAATATATATGATCTTTTTTCTTGTGGAAAAGGAAACTCATCGAACTACTTAAAGAGAAAAATTTGGGAGTGATTAAATTTAATTAGAAATGAATTAAAATTGAGAGTTCATTAAGTGTATTTACAATAAAAAATATTCTTTCCTTAAATGCATATCGGAATTCTTTTTTTTTCTTTTTTTTAAAGTTTGCTGACCTATTTAAAAATAATTATTCATATCGCCTACCTTGTGTTGCTTCCGGCTTCCTTGCAGGCCGAGTCACAGGCTTTCCCAGCCTCGAGCGATATTTGGGGATATTCTGCTATTTGGATCTCACCAGCAAACTATTTTAATCAACGTCAGCATCGCCCCTCCCCACTCATTGGTCCATAACTCACGGCGCAACCAATGGGCGGCTCGTACAGCGTCGTTCCGGAATGTGCCACTTGTCTCCTACCACGCCTCATCAATTGTTCCCCCTTCGGGCGACCATTGATTCGGTAAACCGCGTCGCTCGTGAGCGGGGGAGCAACTCCGGTATCGCGGCGGCGGCGGCCGCGGGGGTGGGCTATGGCGCAGTTGGGGAAAACACCTGCCTGTTCCGACCGTAAAGACCAAGTGTGGGCTGGGGAAGAAGAAGAGCGCAGCCATCAATCAAGAAGCCGTCGTTGAAGTATGGAGGAGGACCTTTAAATTCCGTGCAAATTTTCTGTGTGACGGGTATGCTACGCCGCCGTCGCCACCGCCCAGCCGACGTGCCGGGTTTGCGTCCTGCTGGAAGATTAAGTTGTCATTATTGCTGGCAAGTCGCAGGTGGTTTTCTCCGGAGTTGCTGTCTTGTTGGTCACGCAGGAGGATTACCATCAGAGCTCTGCTTGGCACGAAAATATTCTGCATCTAGAACAAAAGCGCCTTTTGCGTCACGCGGCGTAAAATAAAAAGCGTTCGACCCTATTTCTCTCTTCGAGTCCGAAAGCAAAATACTTCTTCACAAAAGCGTTTTCTTCTTCTTCTTTTTTTCAAATCGGTATTTAGTCAGGAAGAGAGAGGGACTCTACAAAGTTTACTAATCAGGCAGTAATATACCAGGAAAATTGGAAAAGGGTCAACGTTTTTGGATCCACACTCGACCCAGACGTCACATAATGGGACCCAACCCTGGCAAAACTGCTTTGAATTGTAAAATATAATATGTATAGTTAATAAAGTCCCCTAATATACAGGGTGTCCATGAAGTCTTTCCCACATTACAAAAATTAAAGACGGTTGTGACGTGCCTGCACCGCAGGACGCACATGAAATAAAGGCAGATAGCAGCGATAACACATGTCCGCATAACTCAGTTGGGAGAGCGACTTACTCCGGAATGAGGGGACCCGAATTCGAAGCCCGGCGTGGACAAAAATGACGGAGAAATTTACTGCGTTATATTGGCGCCCGGATGACCCGGCTGTTAGATTTCTCGCAATGGTGTGATGTTCTTTCCACACCGCGAGATAGGAAAAATAAGAGAATCCCTTCTTCAGCGCTTCGAAAAATAATAATGTGTGTGGTGTTACGTTCCACACACCAAATTGACTGGGAGTTCTCAAATGTACGTTCTTCAGCGGATGACTGCCTACAGCGACACTGGGTTACCGGGGAAAAAAATCCAACGGAAAAATAATCCAGGGAAAGAAAAGCCAAGGAAAACAAATCCATGGAAATAAAATCCAACGGCTACTTTCATGTTAGCTAACCAGTACGAAACTTAGGGGTCATATAAAAAATTTCCTGGCTTTTTTTGTGGATCTTAGTTCATATTAATTCACATATCCAAATCCATTTTTATAGTACAACTTTATATATGAAGTTCATAATTTTTTTTATAACCATACTTTGCCTACCCTTATATTACAAATAACGAGACTGGGAAAGTTACATGACCTACAACAAAAAAAAAAAAAAAAAAGGCTCGCTTCTCAAAGATTATGAGGACACCATAATTTAATTCCATGGAAGTTCGAGCAACTAGGGGGCCGTATGAAAATTGCATGCATTTTTTATTTTCTTGAGTCCACTTCCACGTTGGTTGACCTTGTAGGAAATTTAGGGGGCAGTACAAAAATTGCCTTTTTGATTATCTTGTGTCCACTTCCACGTTGGTTGACCTTGTAGGAAATTTAGGGGGCCATATAAAAATTGCATTTCTGATTTCTTTGTGTCACTTCCATGTAGGAAGCTCAAGGGGTCATATAAAAATCAATTTTCTGATTTCGTTGCGTCACTACCATGTGAAAGCTTAAAGGGTCGTATAAAAATTTTCATTTGATTTTTTTCCCTGGCTCTCTTGTTTTTTTTTCCTGGATTTCTTTTAGCTTTTCTTTGGCACTAAAAATTACGTAAGCCTTGCAAATTATGAATTCTCAGATGTAAGCATAGGCTCTTGGAAGTAGGTACCGATAAAACTACATTGAAGTGTACCTTAATAATGGAAAAAAAAAATTAAATAAACGCGATGTGCACGAGGAAATGCAGCAAAGAATGTTCTAGTAAATAATATTCTAAGAACAGGAATGAAATATGTCAATCCAGGGCCAGATTAAAGCCTTAGTGGGCCCCTAGGCTAAGACATTTTGGGTGGGCTCACACAGAACTTATCACGGGGAATCTTTATGAAGTTCGTTAAAACCCGAATCTGTAGCAATATGCTGTGATAATTAATACGTAGTTTATTCTTCAAACTAATAATTATTTTGATTCGTAAAGGTATTATTGTTTTCTCTCAAATTACATATTGCGTTGTCTTAAAACGCTTTAAAACTTATTTGTACACCTAATATTAAAAAGAAAGGTGATTAAAATAATGGAAACAATAACTACTTCCAGTTCCTAGGAACACACTACGAGCAGACAAAAGGTGCCCCCATGGGGTCTCGAATATCAGGAGTGCTCGCGGAAGCTGTCCTACGCCCGCTAGAGGAAAATATCTTCTCAAGCAGTTGCAAGAAACCGAAATTATAGCTTAGATATGTGGAAGATGTGTTCTTAATTTGGCAACATAACGACAGAGACCTCGAGGAATTCCGACAGCGAATCAAAACCATCCATCCCCTCCATTAAATTCACTTATGAAAAGGAAAAAGACGGGAAGCTTCCGTTTCTGGACGCTGAGTTAAGCAGATCCCAAGATGGCCGCTTATGCTCCACCGTCTATTACAAACCAACAACATTGACGAATTTCATCCCTCCTAAGTCCGTATCACCTAGCTCATATAAAATAGCGGCATTCCGTACCCACTTCAATAGAGCAATCACAATTTGCTCCTCCAAAGAAACGAGGGACAGAGAAATAACAAATATCATCAACAAAGGGGCCACTGCTGGATTCTCGGAACGAACTCTGCGATCCATATCACACAAGATGATAACCAGGAACCACAAGACACCACACCCAGGAGTCGACAACTTGCAGTTTGCTGGATCCATTTCATACATCCCGAAATTCTCGTTTGTGTTTAAAAACCTTATGAAGCGCCATGAAATACGCATTGGAATTAAATCACCAATGTCCATCGCTACAGCAACAACAAATACGCATAAGAACCCCGACGTGAATTCTGGAGCTGGGGTGTAAGAGATACCATTAGAATATCCAGATGGCTAGAAGGTTTCAAAATCGCTTTATTCTAATTTATCATAAGAAAACATAAGAGGGAGACGTACAGTATAAGGATCGCTCCGTACACTGACTAGTGAAAGCATCGAAATACCCTGAAGGAAAAAAAAATCCCAACACCAAGAAGGGGTTGTGTTAGATAAACGACAGTTGGTAGGCGGTGAGAGTACATCCGTAAGATGACGTCTATGCAAATTTCGCGCTCGGCGCATACGTGTGGCGCTAGTAGCGCCCCTCGGAACATGCAAAGCAGGTTTGCTGTAAATACGCGCTGTAACGCTCGTGAGCGTTAGTTATCGTTGAGATTCGACGTAGTGTGTTGATGTTAGTCAAGAATGCCTTTAAGAAGACGAAGAAGCAATTATCAACAGCTCACGGAGTTTGAACGAGGTCGTGTAACAGGGCTACGAGAAGGTGGATTTTCTTTCCGCAATATTGCAGAACGACTTGGCAGGAATGTAGCCACTGTGCATGATTGTTGGCAGCGGTGGTCAAGGGAAGGTACTGCCTCAAGAAGACCGGGTTCCGGCCGGCCACGTGGCACTACTGAGAGGGAAGACCGCCGTGTACGGCGTATGGCCGTGGCGCATCGTACCGCGTCTGCGGCAGCAATTCGAGCTGCAGTTGCCACCACAGTGACACAACGAACTGTTACAAATAGGTTACTTGAAGGACAGCTCCGAGCCAGACGCCCTGTAGCGTGCATTCCACTTACTCCAAACCACTGCCGTTTGCGACGTCAGTGGTGTCAAGCTAGAGCTCATTGGAGGACGGAGTGGAGATCCGTTGTGTTTTCTGATGAAAGCCGGTACTGTCTGGGTGCCAGTGATGGCCGTGTGTTGGTTAGAAAGAGGCCAGGTGAGCGTCTGCAACCAACCTGTCTGCGGCCGAGACACACTGGACCTACACCTGGAGTTATGGTCTGGGGAGCAATTTCCTATGACAGCAGGAGCACTCTCGTGGTTATCCCACGCACCCTGACGGCACAGTTGTACGTCGGTCTGGTGATTCAACCTGTTGTGCTGCCATTCATGATCAGCATTCCAGGGGTGTTTTTCAACAGGATAACGCTCGCCCGCATACCGCTGTTGTAACCCAACATGCTCTACAGAGTGTCGACATGTTGCCGTGGCCTGCTAGATCACCAGATCTTTCACCAATCGAGCACGTATGGGACATCATTGGACGACAACTCCAGCGCCACCCCCAACCAGCATTAACCGTCCCTGTATTTACCGACCAAGTGCAACAGGCATGGAACTCCATCCCGCAAACTGACATCCAGCACCTGTACGACACAATGCATGAACGTTTGCGTGCTTGCACTTAACATTCTGGCGGTTACACCGGTTATTAATGTACCAGCATTTCACATTTAAAATGGCTCTTCTCGCGCTTACAATAAGCTGTGATCTTGAAACTTTAATCGATTAAATATGTTACCTATACAAATGTATTGCCGCCATTTCATTCCTCTACAACTATTTTTTCGTGGTGTTGGGATTTTTTTCCCTCAGTGTATTCATGCACCCCAACCCTTGCAGCGAGAGCCCTTCTCTCGAACTCTCGGCTGCGTGGAAGATCCTACTGACATAGGATATTAAGGGGGGAAATGAGACAGAATGTTTGAAAGATAGGTCACGAGACACCACCTCCCGCGAGACGCAATATCACCTAGACACGTAAAAGATACGCGCTCCAAGATTTCAAATTATCGTCGTTCCCGAAATAATTCTTGTGTTCACTGGCCTTGAAAAAGCCTCCCTTTCGGAGTGTGAAAGCTCGGCACTTAGTCGTTGTATGTTTTATAAATTGATACACCATTCAATACGGAATAAATATTTCAAGTTGTATAAGAAAAGTGATTTTCGGTATTTTCTCCGGCACTGGGTGTAATTTCACGGAATTAATATCACAGAAACTCGTAAATTTCAGAAAATGTTTTACAGAATAGGTCTTACAGAGAAATGTTTCCGATGTTTCGGTACCTTATTTTGGAAGTCATCATTCGACCTCCCGGGTGGCGCAGTGATCTAAGTGATGTCTTCTGACCATTCGCCAGAGATGGGTCCGGGTTGGAATCTCGGTGAGGCATGGATATTGTGTTTGTTTTACGGCACCGGCTCACTCCCTTCCCTGGAACCAGTGGTCCTAAATCGGGGACGGGTGACTGCGTATACCCCAATGAGTTGCTCACTGGGCTCGTTAAACCCCCAATCAAAAAAACAAGAAGGAAGTCTGTGACGTGCCTGCCCAGCAGGACGCACACGACATTAAGGCAGATAGCAGCGATAACGAACGTCCGCGTTGCTCAATTGGTAGAACGATTTATTCCGGAATGAGATGACCCGGGTTCGAGCCCCGGCGTGGACAAAAATGACGGAGAAATTTACTTCGTTATAATGGCGCCCGAACTTCCCGGATGACCCGGCCGTTCAGTGTGATGTTCTATCCACACCGCGAGATAGGAAAAATAAGAGAATCCCTTCTCCAGCGCTTCGAAAAATAAATGTGTGTGACGTTGCATTCCACACACCAGATTGACTGGGAGTTCTCAAGTGCACGTTCTACAGCGGAGGGATGCCTGCGACGATTCATGGTCACGGCTGATCCGTGGGCCATGCCCCCGGCCCTGTTTCAGGGGAGGGGGAAGAGATGTGAATTGCCTGCCCAGCAGGACTCACACGACATAAAGGCAGATAGCAGCGATAACGAACGTCCGCGTAGCTCAGTTGGTAGAGCGACTTATTCCGGAATGAGGGGACCCGGGTTCGAGCCCCGGCGTGGACAAAAATAGGAGAAATTTACTTCGTTTTAAGTCATAACTCTAACTACTAAACTTTCAAAGGTTTTTACAGAAAAAAATTTCTTTGCTAGACAAATGCTTTTACTTTTCATATTTCGTCAAAACATCAGATTTTAATTTCAAGGGGCTTAGAGCGGAATATATTATTAGTAATTCTTAAATGAGCTGGAATGTTGCCGATTTTAAGTCGTACAGGCATGTCTTCTAAGCTCATGTTAGCCGTTGCTTTCGTTAGAACGTCTTCCAGAAACCGATATCCTTGTCCAAGGACATCTTCGCTGCGATGATGGGTACCTGCAATCGGGAAATGGGGCGTCTGACTTGCGTCGTCCGATGGGGAGATCATCACATCAGGTGAAATGGCGTTTAATTCTTTCAGTCTTTCAATCTCGTCTGTGCTTCTAAAAGACTCGGCTGACACGTGGGAGACTAAATAATGTACACCACTTTCAGAAATGTTCGTAACCTTTGCTACAGGTTGACGAAAGCATTGCTTTCGCATCTGAGAGTTCTCTACCGGATTGTTCTTCATGATATCCTTCCCAGGATTAGAGAACTTAGTAACGTGCTCAGTAGTTCGCAAGTCAGTATTTTGGGCGAAAGGAGGTACGTTGGGTAAAACAAATTTCTTCTCATACTTCGCATTCAATATGCCAGCAACTTCGGAATTTACCGCTCTCTGGTCAAATTGCTCAACACATCCCTCCAAATTCCTGATCACAAATTCTTGTACTTCGGTTTTCAAATTTTTGTGATCATCACTCCTAGACTGTGTAGCGATATCTTCTCTCCCTTCGGGAAGAGACTCAACCAGGAGGTCATTTTCAGGGATGATGTCTGATTCACTGCTGGATTTATAGGACGCATCTTCCAGATACAAAGTTACGGAACTAACGTCTGATGCGGTTTCTGAAGAACAGAAATATCCAGGTTCATCAATGTCTTGTGAGTTCATATTTGAATTGTTTGGTAACCCTATCTGCTCTTCCCAACGCTTTGATATTTCATCGTCAGTAAAAGATCCAACGGTAAGAACGGAGTCACCTTGATGCGACTTAAGACTCGAAGAAACTGTTTCGTTTGATAGGGGTGCAGCTATATGTTGTTTTTCGGTGTTACACTTCCGAATGATGTCATTCACGAGGACATTATTATGGCTTAAAGTTTTATCATTCACATCAGCAATATTCCCTGCTATAGAATTATCGCCTTTAGCTGAACATTTGTTCGGTTCTTTCACATCAGAAGCAACATGTTGTTCAATTTGTTGTTCGGTTTCCTCTAAAGAGTGCAAGCGAATCTGCGATTCGTTTAAAATATCTCCTGAGCAAATACAATCAATCTTCAGTTCGTTTTCTAGATAAGTGCTGTGCTCAAAACTGTCTATTTGACATGAAACTTTGCGCTGGTAATTTGTTTCTCCCGAATTATAACACGAATCGTTGGTAAACAGTTCGTCTTTCTTAAATTCAGATGATAGATTTCTTCTTCGGTTATGTATTACTGTGCAGTATTCATCAGTGGACTTCCCTGTTGTGGGTTCCATAATCAAGTAAGAATGCAAATTTTTTGTTGGCGCATTTTCGCATTCTAGGGATGTTCTACTTAATTTGCCATCGTGTTTTGTAGAGGAAGAAACTACATCCGTTGTTACACCAAGCACAGCATCACGATAAAAACTGAACGAACATTTTGGGTCGGCGTTGATACCATGTGTTGATTTAAATTTCTCAACAGAAGGTTCCTCCATGCTTGTTCGCAAATGTAGTTCGTTGACAGAATGATTTGAAATATTCTTCTCTCTAGATACAAGTGAAGGCTTCTTCTCTCCCAAATGCCTTTCGCATTTGTCATTTGCTGATGAATTTAAGTGCTTTTGAATGAAGCTTGATGAAAAACTCCCATGTAGATTGTCTAGAATTTCATTGTCTACTGGAACTATATTATTTTCAGACTCGGGATCAGCGACCTGGTCAAGAAACTTCTTGTGAAGGCAGTTTTCTGACGAATGACAAAAGTGAACAATAGGAGAATGCTGAACTGCGTTTGACGCGTTTTTGGAATACTCCTCAACGCTACCCTGCAAGCACGATGTGGATGAGTTCATTTGAGCGTCAAATACTCTTTCACTTATTTCTCGCAAAGCTAAGTCCGTGCTAGATAAAACGGACGTTTCTTCAATATTTTGCTTCCTGTTTTTTGATTGGAACAAAACATCAGGCTGTGATTTTGACATATGCCCAGTCTTCTTAGTTGGTTGGTTGTAGAACTCACAGTCTGCAGCAGTTTGAGAAAATTTCTGGTGGCATACAAAACAACCACGTTTTTCAATTTGAATAGACTTCTCACAATGTAGTACAGAGGAATTTGAAATATCTGTGCCAATGCTGGATGAATGTTGGTAATCGATATTTTCTGATGATATTCGTTTCTCATTTTCTTCGTAGCTCTTGCTCTGGAATGGAGAGTAGTTACTTCTTGAGTCTAGTGAGGTGGTTACTTTCATCATTAAGATACTTTCAAGCATAGCGGGATCAATGCGAACCATATCAACATTGCTTTCCAGGGTAAATTCGGAATGGTCGTTATGTTTGCACTCCATTTTTGTAGGTGAGCGTTTCGACGCTGAAAAAGTATTGTTGTATTCCTCTCTTCCTTTTGTACTTGTAGTTTTTAATTCTGTGCTTTGTGTTTGAGTATATCTAAGACAATTTAATGAATCCGATTTAGTAGCGTTTGAGTGCGACTTTATTTCCTGATTGAGATACTTTGAAATTTTGCAAGGATGTGAATGATTTAAATTATTAGATGCTGCATAAGTTTTAGGTACTTCAGATGTGACTTGGGCGTTCGAGTCGTTGTTTCTGTCTTCCTCATCAAAGAATCTTTCAGTCCTTCTCTTTGCGTTAAACCCAAGAATGTTTTTACTTATATTACTGAAACTCCTCAATAAATTTGGATAAATGCTTGCCTTTAATAAAGATTTTGCGTTACTTTTAATCCCATGTGGTATCAACAACTCTCCACAACCCCCATTTGCGTAAGTAATGCTTTGGTTAGTTCTGGGTTCACGGCAATTTCCATAAACCATCTGCTTTGTTAGACTTTGTAAGAATTTCTTACAGTCACCTTGCTCAGTAGTTTTGCTGTTCAGAAACGACTGCTTTTCCTCCAAAGCAAGAGACCAAAAGTCAATTGAAGTGGTGGAGGAGTTCTGTTTTCGGCGGTTATTGATGGCATGATCTATTTTTGAAGCCAAATGGTTAGAATAATGTGGCACCAGACCAAAACTATTCAAATTATCAGAAAGAAAAGCGTTATCAGGTGCCGAAAAGCATCTAAAAATTAAAGCCTGAGGTAACTGGACAGAACTGCAGCATATAATGTGAGGACAGGATCTTGATTTTCTTAAACTATGGTGCGAGAAAACAGGAAGTTTGCCGTCCGTCATGGGTTTATTTTTCCGCTCACATTCCGTCTGACACCTGCTAACATCAAACATTTCATCTCCGTCTCTCAAACTATTGTTGAATTGAAAAGCAAATACTTGGCGAAAAGGACGGTCTCCCATTGTTTTTAAGGTTTCATAAGGACTTGCCGTTTCTAAGTCAAAACGTCCTCTCGACGAAGAACATAAATTTAGCTCCCCTTTTCTGTGAGCCTTTGCATTTTCGGGCAGTAAATCAGGGTGTGCCGGTGGGTTGTCTGAGAGATTTTGTTTCTTTGGGGTGCGTGCCTTTTCCCCTGACTTTTTCGAACGTTTCTTGGAAATGCCGATAATTCTAAACAATCTTTCTCTCGCAGATTTGAAATTTCTACCTTTACCGCATTTTGTGTTCATAAAAGGATCTTTAGTGATGGTTAAAGGACGGATAATATGTCCTGTAGAAGAGGCGCAATCGCGTGATTCTTTTGGGGACTGCAGCTCGACATCGTGCTGACCATGTGCAACAAAGTTCGGTTCATCAAGGTCCTTATGTTCCTGCAGTTCTGTGACTCTTGTTTTAAGACTTTTACCACGAGATTTTTCCTCGACCGTCTTCGAGCGTGATTCCATGACAGATCTACGCAAAGCTGTTTTACATGATGACGTACCGTCATCGTGGGTACATTTACGTCTCTTAAAAGGATATTTGAAGACTCGATAAGATATCTTTGCCGACTTGTTTTCACCATTCCGAACTATAGAATCGCCATTATTAGGAATAGCGAATTCATGATGTCTGTTTGTCATTCCATAGGAAGCAAAAGGTTCTTTTAATTGCTGTTGTTCCAACGCACAGTATTTTGTATTCGGTACTATGGAGTCTTGCGGAGAACATGATTCATCGTCGCTGAACTCAGTTTCTTTAAGCTTTACTGCTCTCTTAGGCACTTCCTTGGCTAAAGTTATACAGTCATCGGAGGAATTTTCTTTCGCAGAAACTGATGTGGTGTACGCGCTTTTAGAGGTTGGTGACTCGCGAATCGAAGCAATCCTTTGGAATCTTCTCATGTGATCCTCAATAACAGAGATTAAAGAACCGCTTGCCGAGCAAAGGAATTCGTGGTTATCTCTGCTATTGGTCTGAATCCTCTCTCTAGGCAAAAAGTCTTCGACGTATTGTGATTTGGCATTAGCCGAATTGTCCTGTACCAAAACGGAATCCCCATTTCCGCATTTTTGATTAGTGTTAGATTCCTGAAGTGAAGTTAACGACGGTGCTACGTCGCACTGCATTGCCGATCTTACTTTCGTTGACTTATCTGATGCACACCTGTGTGTTTTCAATGGGGTTTTGAGAATTTTCCCAAATATATTCCCCGATAATTTTTTATTCTGGTTCGTGAAAATGGCGAAACGTGCTTTGCTAGGCTGATGAAACGTAACGTTATTGAAGACAGGAGTATTTGACCTCTCCTTGGACTCTTTGATGTTAGAATAAGACATATCAGTTTCTCAAACACTTTCTGCTCACCTCAAAAAAGCTAAACAGAGGTGTGACAAAGAAGTTGCAGTAAAAATATAATTAAAATACATTAAACCTTACCTGCTAGTATCAGTTTCTTTCTTTTCTATTTTTTTGATCCCTTGTTCTCTCATCCTCAAGCTACTGTGTTAAGTGGCATTATTCCTCTTACATTATCAGACACAGCTTTAGTATTGTTGCATCGGCACAAAATACTAACATTGATTCCGCTTATACATCAGAGAGCGTTCAGAAAGTAATGCCTCAGTATTTACATACAAGCCGAGTCGCAAGGTATCGAATTGAAACAAAACGAAAACAAATCTCAGAATTTCTACACTGTAAAAAAAATTTCTGAAATTCGCTGGCAAGTTTCCGTCGTTTCTTTCGTGAATTAACGAAGCATGTTTCTGATGCAACCTTTTCCGTGAAAAGACGGGAAAAAAACCTGAATTTAACGGACTTTTTGTGCCACGGGAAAATTCTGAATTTTCAGAAACCTTTCCGCAGTTTCTTTCTTATATTGGCGGTAAATTACCGTTTTAGAGATGTGTTAACGGAAAATACTGAATTTTCAGAAACCTTTCCGCAGTTTCTTTCTTATATTGACGGTAAATTACCGTTTTAGAGATGTGTTAACGGAAAATAACCTATCTGCAGTTTCTTTCTTATATTGACGGTAAATTACCGTTTTAGAGATATGTTAACGGAAAATACTGAATTTTCAGAAACCTTTCCGCAGTTTCTTTCTTATATTGACGATAAATTACCGTTTTAGAGATGTGTTAACGGAAAATACTGAATTTTCAGAAACCTTTCCGTAGTTTCTTTCTTATATTGAAGGTAAATTACCGTTTTAGAGATGTGTTAACGGAAAATACTGGAATTTTCAGAAACCTTTCCGTAGTTTCTTTCTTATATTGAAGGTAAATTACCGTTTTAGAGATGTGTTAACGGAAAATACTGAAGTTTCAGAAACCTTTCCGCAGTTTCATTCTTATCATCATCATCATTGTCAACCATTATCAATCCACTGCTGGACGAAGGTCTCCCCAAGTTTCCTCCACAACGGTCTGTCTTGTGCCAGTCTCCTCCATGTCACCCCTGCATACTTTCGAATTTCATCCACCCATCTCCCATGTGGTCTTCTTCTGGGTCTTTTCCTGTCCCTTGGAATCCAATCTAAAATTTCGGCTGTCCATCGATGATCTGTCCTTCTGGCAGTATGTCCAGCCCATTGCCATTTCAGGGATTTAACTCTGATCATGATGTCTTCCACTCTTGTCATTTTTCGGATCCACGAGTTCCTCTTCTTATCTCTCCTGGTTACACGAAGCATGCACCTCTCCATGCTTCTTTGAGTTGTCTGCAGTCTTTGTATATCTCTTTTAGTTAAGGTCCACGTTTCTGCACCATACGTAAGCACTGGAAGGATGCATTGATCAAACACTTTTTTAAGACATAATGGCATATTGCTCTTGAAAATTATGCTGTTTCTTCCAAAAGCTCTCCAGGCAAGTTTTGTACGCCGATTAATTTCTTCATCAATGTGACCCTCACTTGATATCTGCTGTCCAAGATAAACGTACGTGTCTGTTATCTCCAGCTTTTCTCCATCAATCCATAAATCTTCATTTCTTGTAAAAGCATTGAACATCACTTTTGTCTTCTGAAAGTTCATTTTTAATCCCACTTCTTTACTCTTGTCAGCAAGTTCCTGGATCATACTCTGCAGCTCTGATGGGGTAGTTGCAAAAATGACTACGTCATCAGCAAAACGAAGGTGGGTTAGATAATCTCCATTAATCTTTATACCTTTGTTTTCCCAGCTCAGCGACTGAAAAACACCCTCCAATGTGGCATTAAAGAGCTTCGGAGATATGGTGTCACCTTGTCTCACTCCCTTTCCAATTTTTATGTGTGTTGTATTTTCAAACAGCCGAATCTTTGCACTTGCATTTTCATAGATGTTATTAATAATATTAATGTATGCATCTTCAATACCGCAGGTTTTCAGAGCCATTGTAACTGCTGATGGTTTCACCGAATCAAAGGCTTTTTCATAATCGATAAAAGCCATGCACAATGGAAGTTCATATTCCCTCGCTCTTTCAATTAGTTCTCTCAGTACGTGGATATGATCTATTGTGCTGTAGCCACTCCTGAATCCAGCTTGTTCTCTCGGTTGAGCCATGTCCAGTGTTACCTTCAAGCGGTGTGAAAGAACTTTAGTGAAGATTTTATAAACTACTGATAGGAGGCTGATAGGTCTGTAGTTTCCGAGATCCTCAATGTCACCTTTCTTATGTAGCAGGATCATTGTAGCGGTGTTCCAATCTTCAGGAATCTTCCCTTCATTAAGGCATCGAGTGAAAATTTGGGCGAGTACTGTTTCAATTTCTCCACTTGCTTCTTGTATGATGTCTACAGTAATTCCATCTTCTCCTGGAGCTTTTCCCCGCTTCATGTTCTTGATTGCATGTGCAACTTCTGCTGGAAGGACTGGAGGAACTCTGGTACTGGTATCTTTCATGATGTCTGGAGTGCATGTATCATCCCTTTCATATAATTTGGAGTAGAAATCTTTCACTCTTGTCAAAATTTCGCCTCTATTTCTTGTTACAGAACCATCTTCTTTTCTCAGTGCCATAATCTGTTTTCTTCCCTTACTGAGATGTCCCTTTGCTATCTTTAGGCTTTGGTTGTTTTCAATTGCTTTCCTCACTAGTTCACAGTTGAATTTTCTTACGTCTTCAGTGATACTTTTTCTTACTGTCTTGCATAGCTCTATATATTCCACTTTGGAAGTCACATCTTCTTTAGTTGTCCTCATCTCTCTTCTTTTTTGCATCAACATTCTTATATTGACGGTTAATTAACGTTTTAGAGATGTGTTAACGGAAAATACTGAATTTTCAGAAACCTTTCCGCAGTTTCTTTCTTATATTGACGGTAAATTACCGTTTTAGAGATGTGTTAACGGAAAATACTGAATTTTCAGAAACCTTTCCGCAGTTTCTTTCTTGTATTGACGGTAAATTAACGTTTTAGAGATGTGTTAATGGAAAATACTGAATTTTCAGAAACCTTTCCGCAGTTTCTTTCTTATATTGACGGTAAATTACCGTTTTAGAGATGTGTTAACGGAAAATACTGAATTTTCAGAAACCTTTCCGCAGTTTCTTTGTTATATTGACGGTAAATTACCGTTTTAGAGATGTGTTAATGGAAAATACTGAATTTTCAGAAACCTTTCCGCAGTTTATTTCTTATATTGACGGTAAATTAACGTTTTAGAGATGTGTTAATGGAAAATACTGAATTTTCAGAAACCTTTCCGCAGTTTCTTTCTTATAATGACGGTAAATTAACGTTTTAGAAATGTGTTAATGGAAAATACTGAATTTTCAGAAACCTTTCCGCAGTTTCTTTCTTATATTGACGGTAAATTACCGTTTTAGAGATGTGTTAACGGAAAATACTGAATTTTCAGAAACCTTTCCGCAGTTTCTTTCTTATATTGACGGTAAATTAACGTTTTAGAGATGTGTTAACGGAAAATAACCTTTCCGTAGTTTCTTTCTTATATTGACGGTAAATTACTGTTTTAGAGATGTGTTAACGGAAAATACTGAATTTTCAGAAACCTTTCCGCAGTTTCTTTCTTATATTGACGGTAAATTAACGTTTTAAAGATGTGTTAACGGAAAATACTGAATTTTCAGAAACCTTTCCGCAGTTTCTTTCTTATATTGACGGTAAATTACCGTTTTAGAGATGTGTTAATGGAAAAAACTGAATTTTCAAAAACCTTTCCGCAGTTTCTTTCTCATATTGACGGTAAATTACCGTTCTAGAGATGTGTTAACGGAAAATACTGAATTTTCAGAAACCTTTCCCCAGTTTCTTTCTTATATTGACGGTAAATTACCGTTTTAGAGATGTGTTAGCGGAAAATTCTGAATTTCCAGAAACCTTTCAGCAATTCCTTTCGTATATTAACGGAAAATCTCCGTTCTCACTTTTTCCATATCCGTATGACGAGAAATTTCCGCAAATAGTAGCGATTTATGGTAATACTTGAGGTTTGATTAACTTTCAAATTTAAATCGTCTGTCGAATTTTGAAGTTCCGTAGCGAGATCCGATATTGTGGATAACACATCTCACAGATTTTGTCTGCTTTTGTGGCACAGGAAATTCCTTCTCCTTTCCCCTGTTTGGTGCACCAGCTATTTATTATATAATGTGTTACTGCAAGAAACCGGGTACTTATCGTACTTGTGATTATACGATGTCTGTGTATCAATCTTTGGACAACTTAAGACAAAAGCTATTATAGCTATCAAGAGTAAATTCTATATTTAGTTTGTGTGTGTGCGCGCGAGTGTGTGTGTGTGTGTGTGTGTGTGAGTGTGAAATAATACTATAAAAAGTACATTTCACCTTTTTTAAAGAAAAATGAAAGTAATTGACAGTTAAAAAAATAATGTTGCAAAGCATTTTGTTGCTTCGAAAAACCACGATGAAAAATGCTTGATTTTTGAAAACTCCTCTTATAGTAAAAAAAAAAATTAGAAACCTATTCAGAAACAGAAAATAAAATGACTAAACACTCACATTAATGACAAAAAACAAAATTTCTTTGTCGCGAAATTTGTTTTACGATGTACGTGAGTCAGATTGCCGAGCGTTTGTGGCTCAGTTGGTAAAGGCGCAAGTTGCCTGTTTGGCGATAACGTTGGATGTTCGATCCTGACCTCACCGGCAGAATTATCTGGAGGTGAGTGCTGTACATGGGTTGCGGATTTTCAGTTTAAATACGGGAAAACCAGAAATGGACTTTTCTGAAATAAACGGAATTTCTGTCTACGGAAATATCTGTGAAACTACGGAAGTTAAAATAAACGGGCATTTTTAAAAACGGAAATTTCTGAAAAAGGCGGACACTTACCGGCAACTTTGTTGCACGTTATTTTCAGAAATTTTCCGTGAATTCACGCCACTTACTTTTTTCAGTGTACTTTCACATATTTTATTTTTCTGCATAGTCTCCCTCACGCTCAATACATATACTCCCACTTTTAGCAAGATTTTTTAAACCCGTCTCTGTAAAAACCTTCAGCTTGTTCTCTGAACCACTTCCTACTATGGCGACTTGAACATCTTTGTCACAGGCGAACTGAATTCCCTTCAGAGATCTCTTGAGAGCGGAAAACAACGAGAAGTCAGTCGCGCCAAATCTGGGCAGTAAGTAAACTCTTAAAAATTTGGGGGTAGGCTGCCCCAAAAAGTGCTGCTACACCAGCTGCACCACTTTCTGAGAAATGATACACCACTGCATAGTGCGAACAAAACCCAACAACATGGTGTAACCTTGTGCCATAACGTGGTGCGAAGTTTCACCATGCTGTAGGCTTTTGTTTGCACCAAACAATGGTGTATCTTTTCTCAGAAAGTGGTGTAGCACTTCTATGACGAAGTAAATTTCTCCATCATCTTTATGCCAGGGACGGCATTCGAACCCACAACCTCGGCTCTGGAGCTTCGAGTGTTATCTTACTGCTTTTGTGCACGTGCAAGGTTGTAATCGCCTGCGGGTATCCGACGGCATTCCTGGGCTCAGGTATTTCACGTGACGGCCGGGGTAACTAGTTTCTCTCTTGCGCATGCGTACTAGGGTACTGGAAAGGCCAAGGCAGTCGAGCTTCAATCGTCAAGGAGAGAGGGTCCAAGCACGGACACCGGTTTAGCGGAAGGGTTGCGGGTACCGCAGAGGTACAGCGTGCTGGACGGGTTCCTTTGTCCATCGGGTATCGCGGAATGCATTATGGAAACGCAGCACGTGATCAGCACGAAGTCTCTGGAAGGTTTCAAAATCACTTTATTATTATTTATCATAAGAAAACATAAGAGGGAGACGTACAGTATTGGGCGTCTCACTGGGAAATAATACAAAACTGTTAAAACATGATGGTATATACACTGCAATGACAATGGGGATGAATAACAAATGCTGCAAGCAAAGCTTATTGAATAAAAATTGCAGAAGTGACAGAAAGAAACACATCGTATCACATGGCATTGGCTGGGCATGATTTACAAGATAACACAGGCGAAACAATAGTACACAGTTAGAAAAAGAACAGCACAAACACCGCCGTGAAGGTAAAACATTACATACATGAGATAAAAACACAGCGTGCACAATTGTGCAAGTTATTTAACGAGGGCACCAAAGCAACATAATACAGGCGGGGTGGATTGCACGAGTCGTAGAGTGGAGGAGGGCACCAGGGTGCCACGGAACTCAGCAAAGGAGGTGTAGAATGTCTTAGGGTACTGATAGGTGTAGCAGTCCAGAATCAACCGCAAACCATGGAGCGGCCGGCGCCCAGGTAGCATAGAAGGTGGCTTCTCGACGACTGGAAGAAGCCGACAGGTTTCAAAATCGCTTTATTCTAATTTATAGGTACTCCAGGCGGAGTCAAGAAAGCAATCGATCTTGAAAATGGCACAATAGTGCTGCGCTGGCCTGGTGTAAAGAGACCGGCGAGGAAACGCTGCGGAGTTGTTGAAGGTATACGTAAATAACGTGTTTAACCAGCACGAAAAGATAGGCACATACTGACGGAAGAGTCGTAGGTGGATGAGCCCGCAGAAGAAGATGTCTGTAGGCAGTGAACGGAAGATCTTGAGAACAAGAGCGACTGGCAATCCGGAAAGCCTGGTGGAGGAGAGGCATCAGGATGGGACAGTAAAGGTAGACGTGAGAAACGTCTGCCTCCTGTGCGCAGAAGGAGCAGAGAGGGGAGGAGAGAAGAGACATGCGAAAGAGAAAATACGGAACAGGGAGGCGATTATGCAAAAAGAGCCAGTGGGTATTAATTTCAAGAGGGGCAGATAAGGGTGAGCGGGCAGCTGCCCAGACAAGAGGAAGAGAAGCAGGGGAACCTCCAGAATAGAAAGCGGTGAAGGGGTGGCAAGGTGCACTAGAAAACGATAAAGAGATTTAGAGGAGAGAGAGGAGAGAGGAAGAACCGAGTTTGTGAGTCGGAGGAAAAACGGCAGCGGAAGAGGGGCAGAAAAGACAGAGACGAGACCGGAGGGAGAGACAAGATCAGGGAAAAGCAGAAAGAAGTGCAGTTAGCAGAGAGTCATAGACCAAATGGGCGGATGGGGACGAGAGAATAGCAGGGGGGAGGCCAGAGAAAGGGCGCCAGGAGAGATCCGAGTTAGTGAGGTCTTGTACAGTTACTACACCTGCTCGGAGCCCAGAGGGGAATGAAAAACAGGGGAGATGGGGGATGAACAAGGGAGTTGAAGAAGAGGGGTTCAGAAAGAAGCTCTAGAGTTGAAGAGGGAGGGGAGCGAATGAGGGGGAGAGAACGAAGGTGAGTGAGGGCTTCAGAATATGCAGGTGGGAGTTTGGAGGGGGGAAGAACAGCAATCCATGAGAACTAAAGAAAGAAAGGAAAAATGTGGGTTACGCAAGGAGGCAAGAACGTCACGTACCTGAACTCCGGAAGCCACTGGAGCCGTGAAAAGGTGAATGAAGTTGATCACTCGGCTTGCTTTGTAGCACAGCGGGACATCAGGTAGGCCAGCACCACCATAGCTTGTGGACGTTAATCCAGTGATGACCCACCCACATTACTCGAGTGAGGCAGCGTGTAACCTCCTGGAGACAGAAAAGCGGGGTCGTAGATGCAATCCAAGAGTGCTTGCAGATGGACAGAAGGTATGTCCTGGTGAGATTTGCACGCTGGTAGTAGGACGTACAGAACTGCGCACGACACCAGAATGCAGCTGTGCGGAGGAGGCGAGGATGGAGTTCCGAGCGAGTTGGGGAAGCTATCGGAAATCCGCGAAACAAATAGTTAACGGAATAATAAAGTTTTGCTGTTTCAATTTTTATTTCCGTGCACTGAACTGAGTTTGGGCGATGTAATAATTCTTCTAAGCAAGGACACCTTCAGCCGCCTTGATAGTCAGATCTCATAATAAAGGCGAGGCGGTAGCTTGCTATACGGCGGGAATCGATCAAAAGGTATAATCCAAGGTATTGTCTAAGATATAATCAAAGATTTCAGAACAGATAATATGTCTGGCCCTACATCGTGCGTGTTCCTTAATCGCGTTATACGCGTACCGTATGGTGAGTTCACACAATGAGATACGCCATCACGTTTCGGCAGTGTTCAAGACACCATTGCCCGCCGACCCGGTGGCGCAGTGGTCTAAGGCGTTGGCCTCTGATCATTCGTCCGAAAGGGGTTCGGGTTCGAATCCCGGTGAGGCATGGATGTTGTGTTTGTCTTACGGCACTGGCTCTCTCCCTTCCCTGGAACCAGTGACCCTAAATTAGGGACGGGCGACTGCTTATAGCCCATTGAGTTGCTCACGGTGGTCGTTAAACCTCCAATCCAAAAAAAACCAAAAAAGAAAGAACACCATTGCCCCCCTTTTTTTTCTTTTTTTTTTTATTGGAGGTTTAACGACCACCACCGTGAGCGATTCAGTGGACTATAAGCAGTCGCCCGTCCCTATTTTAGGGTCACTGGTTTCAGGGAAGGGAGAGATCCAGCGTCGTAAGACAAACACAACATCCATGCCCCACCGGGATTCGAACCCGGACCCTTTCGGACGAATGATCAGAAGCCATTGTGTAGCCCAGCTAGCCCAATTTTGGCTGCGTAGTTTTCTGAGTTGCGTGTTATAAAGATGCACAAAGTCAGATAGATTGGGGGTTTAACGACCACCGTGAGCAACTCAATGGGCTGTAAGCAGTCGCCCATCCCTAATTTAGGGTCACTGGTTCCGGGGAAGGGAGAAAGCCAGCGTCGTAAGACAAACACAACATCCATGCCTCGCCGGGATTCGATCCCGAATCCCTTTCGGACGAATGATCAGAAGCCATCGCGTAGACCACTGCGCCACCGGGGCTTGCCCTTTTTTGCTGCGTAATATTCTGAGTTGCGTGTTATAAAGATGCACAAAGTCAGATAGATTGGGGGTTTAACGACCACCGTGAGCAACTCAATGGACTATAAGCAGTCGCCCATCTCTAATTTAGGGTCACTGGTTCCAGGGAAGGGAGAGAGCCAGCGTCGTAAGACAAACACAACATCCATGCCTGAACGGGATTCGAACCCGGACCCCTTACGGACCAACTCAATGGACTATAAGCAGTCGCCCATCTCTAATTTAGGGTCACTGGTTCCAGGGAAGGGAGAGAGCCAGCGTCGTAAGACAAACACAACATCCATGCCTCACCGGGATTCGAACCCGGACCCCTTTCGGACGAATGATCAGAAGCCATCGCGTAGACCACTGCGCCACCGGGGCTTGCCCTTTTTTGCTGCGTAATATTCTGAGTTGCGTGTTATAAAGATGCACAAAGTCAGATAGATTGGGGGTTTAACGACCACCGTGAGCAACTCAATGGACTATAAGCAGTCGCCCATCTCTAATTTAGGGTCACTGGTTCCAGGGAAGGGAGAGAGCCAGTGCCGTAAGACAAACACAACATCCATGCCTGAACGGGATTCGAACCCGAACCCCTTACGGACCAACTCAATGGACTATAAGCAGTCGCCCATCTCTAATTTAGGGTCACTGGTTCCAGGGAAGGGAGAGAGCCAGCGTCGTAAGACAAACACAACATCCATGCCTCACCGGGATTCGAACCCGGACCCCTTTCGGACGAATGATCAGAAGCCATCGTGTAGATCGGCTTGCCCTTTTTTGCTGCGTAATATTCTGAGTTGCGTGTTATAAAGATGCACAAAGTCAGATAGATTGGGGGTTTAACGACCACCGTGAGCAACTCAATGGACTATAAGCAGTCGCCCATCTCTAATTTAGGGTCACTGGTTCCAGGGAAGGGAGAGCCAGCGTCGTAAGACAAACACAACATCCATGCCTCACCGGGATTCGAACCCGGACCCCTTTCGGACGAATGATCAGAAGCCATCGCGTAGACCACTGCGCCACCGGGGCTTGCCCTTTTTGCTGCGTAATATTCTGAGTTGCGTGTTATAAAGATGCACAAAGTCAGATAGATTGGGGGTTTAACGACCACCGTGAGCAACTCAATGGACTATAAGCAGTCGCCCATCTCTAATTTAGGGTCACTGGTTCCAGGGAAGGGAGAGCCAGCGTCGTAAGACAAACACAACATCCATGCCTCACCGGGATTCGAACCCGGACCCCTTTCGGACGAATGATCAGAAGCCATCGCGTAGACCACTGCGCCACCGGGGCTTGCCCTTTTTTGCTGCGTAATATTCTGAGTTGCGTGTTATAAAGATGCACAAAGTCAGATAGATTGGGGGTTTAACGACCACCGTGAGCAACTCAATGGACTATAAGCAGTCGCCCATCTCTAATTTAGGGTCACTGGTTCCAGGGAAGGGAGAGAGCCAGCGTCGTAAGACAAACACAACATCCATGCCTCACCGGGATTCGAACCCGGACCCCTTTCGGACGAATGATCAGAAGCCATCGCGTAGACCACTGCGCCACCGGGGCTTGCCCTTTTTGCTGCGTAATATTCTGAGTTGCGTGTTGTAAAGATGCACAAAGTCAGATAGATTGGGGGTTTAACGACCACCGTGAGCAACTCAATGGACTATAAGCAGTCGCCCATCTCTAATTTAGGGTCACTGGTTCCAGGGAAGGGAGAGAGCCAGCGTCGTAAGACAAACACAACATCCATGCCTCACCGGGATTCGAACCCGGACCCCTTTCGGAGGAATGATCAGAAGCCATCGCGTAGACCACTGCGAAACCGGGGCTTGCCCTTTTTTGCTGCGTAATATTCTGAGTTGCGTGTTATAAAGATGCACAAAGTCAGATAGATTGGGGGTTTAACGACCACCGTGAGCAACTCAATGGACTATAAGCAGTCGCCCATCTCTAATTTAGGGTCACTGGTTCCAGGGAAGGGAGAGCCAGCGTCGTAAGACAAACACAACATCCATGCCTCACCGGGATTCGAACCCGGACCCCTTTCGGACGAATGATCAGAAGCCATCGTGTAGATCGGCTTGCCCTTTTTTGCTGCGTAATATTCTGAGTTGCGTGTTATAAAGATGCACAAAGTCAGATAGATTGGGGGTTTAACGACCACCGTGAGCAACTCAATGGACTATAAGCAGTCGCCCATCTCTAATTTAGGGTCACTGGTTCCAGGGAAGGGAGAGAGCCAGTGCCTTAAGATAAACACAACATCCATGCCTCACGGGATTCGAACCTGGACCCAACTTGAACGAATGATCAGAAGCCAGCGTTTAGACCACTTCGCCACCGGGGCGGCATGTGTAAAGTCAGACTAGCACTTTTCGAAAGGGAATTAGGCGCTAAGTCCCGATGGTGTTTGCAGATAGGCGACTAAAGCGTAGAACACTCGGCCACACAGCTGACGCTATTAAAACTGTCAGTGTTGCCCGAATGTCTGAGTGATCAGTCGCGAAGATTTCTGGCTAACCGTCTGAGCTCAGTAAGGGCTGGATCCTCGGGCGAAGCATGGGCGCTGTTCCTTTTCTGAAATGTATATCTCTTTTCTCAATAAACAAATCTATATAAAACTCCGTTTATTGGCGTGAAAGTATATTTAAAGATGAAATACAAGGGGATCATTGTATCTCCTGAGCTTTCGCTCTCCGACCGGAGGCTTTCTCAAGGGTTACAAACGTTACTCACCAGACTTGTTACTAACGTTCGTAACCCTTGAGAAAGCCTCCCGGTCGGAGAGGGAAAGCTCAGGAGATACAATGATCCCCTTGTATTTCATCTTTAAATATACTTTCACACCAATAAACGGAGTTTTATATAGATTTGCTTATTGTAATTAGGTGTTAATCCCGTTCAATAAGTGTATCTCTTTTCTCGTTTGCGTAACTGCCATTGTATCGCACAGGAGACTGAGTGTATGATGTCTATGTATCAATCTGTCGGTATTTTAACTCAAAAGCTATTATACAGTCGTTGAACCAAAATATTATCACCACCGACCTAATCGATGAGGCATTGACGCTACAAGATTTCTAAATATCTCTTGCGCTATCTGGTACAAACACCTAACCAGCAGATTATTCAACACTTGTAAGTTACGTTGATGAGCCGTCGCAGATCTAACACAAACTACAGATGCTCGATTGGATTGATGTCTGGGGAATTTAGAGGCCAGGGCAAAGTCTGGAAGTCTTCCTCATGTTCCGCGAACCATTCTTCTGCTGAAAGAAGGAACTACTTCAGAGGCACTATTGGCGCATTATCCAGCTGAAAGAAGGCACTACTAGACGGGTATATCGTTGCCATGAAAGAATGTACCTGGTCTGCAGTGATGTTTAGTTAGATGGTAGACCCCGCGCATGAATGACTAGACCCAGGGTTTCCCAGAGGCACTACTAGTGACAAATACCGTTGCCATGAAAGGATGTACCTGGTCTGCAATGATATTTAGGTAGGTGGCAGACTTCATAGTTTCCTGCACATGAATGTCTGGACCCAGGGTTTCCCTGAGGCGCTACTAGTGGGGAATACCGTTGTCACGAAAGGATGTACCTGGCCAGCAATAATGTTTAGGTAGGTGGTATACGTCATAGTTTCCTGCACATGAATGACTGGACGCAGGGTTTCCCAGAGGCACTACTAGTGGGGAATACTGTCGCCATGAAAAGATATACCTGGTCTGTAATGGCATTTAGGTAGGTGGCAGACTTCATAGTTTCCTGCACATGAATGGCTGGACCCAGGGTTTCCCTGAGGCATTACTACTGGGGAATACCGCTGCCACGAAAGGATGTACCTGGCCTGCAATGATGTTTAGGCAGATGATAGACTTCATAGTTTCCTGCACATGAATGGGTGGACCCAGGGTTTCCCTGAGGCCCTACTAGTGGGGAATACTGTTGCCATGACAAGATGTACCTGGTCTGCAATGATGTTTAGGTAGGTGGTATACGTCATAGTTTCCTGCACATGAATGACTGGACCCAGGGTTTCTCAAAGGCACTACTAGTGGGGAATACTGTTGCCATGACAGGATGTACCTGGTCAGCAATGATGTTTACGCAGATGATAGACTTCATAGTTTCCTGCACACGAATGACTGGACGCAGGGTTTTCCAGAGGCACTACTAGTGGGGAATGCCGTTGCCATGAAAGGATATACTTGGTCTGTAATGACATTTAGGTAGGTGGCAGACTTCATAGTTTCCTGCACATGAATGGCTGGACCCAGGGTTTCCCTGAGGCACTACTACTTGGGGAATACCGTTGCCACGGAAGGATGTACCTGGTCTGCAATGATGTTTAGGTAGATGATAGACTTCATAGTTTCCTGCACATGAATGACTGGACCCAGGGTTTCCCAGAGGTACTACTAGTGACGAATACCGTCGCCCTGAAAGCATGTACCTTGTCTGCGGTGATGTTTAGGTAGATGGTTGACGTCATAGTTTCCTGTACATGAATCACTGGACTCAGGGTTTCCCAGAGGCAATACTAGTGGGGAATACAGTTGCCATGAAAGGATGTATTTGGTATGCAATAACGTTTAGGTAGATGGTAGACTTCATAGTTTCCTGCACATGAATGACTGGACGCAGCGTTTCTCAGAGGTACTACTAGTGGGGAATACCGTTGCCATGAAAGGATGTACCTGGTCTGCAATGATGTTTAGGTAGGTGGTAGACGTCATAGTTAACTGCACATGAATGACTAGACCCAGGGTTTCCCAGAGGCAATACTAGTGGGGAATACCGTTGCCTTGAAAGGATGTACCTGGTCTGCAATGATGTTTAGGTAGGTGGTAGACGTCATAGTTTCCTGCACATGAATGACTAGACCGAGGGTTTCCCAGAGGCAATACTAGTGGGAAATACCGTTGTTATGAAACGATTTACCTGGTCTGGAATGATGTTTAGTAGGTGGTAGACTTCATAGTTTCCTGCACATGAATGAATGAGTGGACCCAGGGTTCCCAGCAGAACGTTGCCCAAAGCAGTACACTTCCTCCGCCGGCTTGTTTGGTGCAAACGCTTCCTCAGGTAAACGACGCAGTCGTTTTGTAATCATCCAACTTTGATGATCGCGTTACCATTGTAGGCACTTTCGACGGAGAACCGATGTTAACATGGGCACGCGGGGCGACCTGTGGGTATGCAACCCCATTTTTAGCAAGGTACGATGTGCAGTGTATTGTGACACATAACTCTAGTCGCCAATATCCAAATTACCGACGAGTTCCCTCCCTCCCCCTTCTGTTGGCTCGTACCGTACAGGATAGCTTTCGCTCACCTCCATCACCGATGAGCAGTCGTCGGCTCCACTCCACCGTCCACTTTTGAAGCCACTAACCATGGCTAACCGCGCAGCACCTCACATGCCTTGCTGTCTCTGAAATGCTTTGACCAGTGTGACGAGGACGGATTGTATATTGCACTTTCGGGTTCGATGCTTATGCCTGGATGCAACTCGTTGCGGATGATGCGAAAGAATTGTATCTCACGAAAAGTTTCAAAATAAGTTGCCGGATTAAATCTGGCAAGGTCAGGTGATGCGCAACATATACCCTCTCCGATAGGCGGATCGGAAGCATCCCCGGGGAGCGAGCAGGCGAAAATTTCTGAAGTGTCTCAAACGAAAAGCGCAGGTGGCACGATAGGTTCACGTACGTAGCGCGCCTGCGATACCAGTTCAAAAATTTTGAACGAAACAAGCTCTTCTAGAGCTTCTGCTCCCGCCGATCCAAGACCCCACCCAGTCGTCGTCAAGCCGGTCCCTCCACTCATAATGTCGAGTGGGCCAAGTGTGGGGGCCAGACGAGCAGACACCATCGTGCTCGAGTTACCAGAACTCAGCAATGTGGGACGGTGGCACAGAGATGAAAGTGAGCATGGACGAGGACGTTTACCTCGATTTTTTCCATTAGTTGAACAGCATCTTGGACGCACCAAACCCCAGAGTGTCAAGAGATAAAAGTGAGCATAGACGAGGACGTTGACCTTGATCTTTTCCATGAGTTGAACAGCCTCCTGGACGCACCAAATCCCAGAGTGTCAAGAGATGAAAGTGAGCCTGGACGAGGGCGTTTACCTCGATCTTTTCTATGAGTTGAACAGCCTCCTGGACGCACCAAACCCCAAAGTGTCAAGAGATGAAAGTGAGCATGGACGAGGACGTTTACCTCGTTCTTTTCCATGAGTTGAACAGCCTCCTGGACGCACTAAACCCCAGAGTGTCAAGAGGTGAAAGTGAGCATGGACGAGGACGTTTACCTCGATCTTTTCCATGAGTTGAACAGCCTCCTGGACGCACCAAATCCCCAGAGTGTCAAGAGATGAAAGTGAGCATGGACGAGGGCGTTTACCTCGATCTTTTCCATGAGTTGAACAGCCTCCTAGACGCACCAAACCCCAAAGTGTCAAGAGATGAAAGTGAGCATGGACGAGGACGTTTACTTCGATCTTTTCCATGAGTTGAACAGCCTCCTGGACGCACCAAACCCCAGAAGTGTCAAGAGATGAAAGTGAGCATGGACGAGGACGTTTACCTCGATCTTGTCCATGAGTTGAACAGCCTCCTGGACGCACTAAACCCCAGAGTGTCAAAAGATGAAAGTGAGCATGGACGAGAACGTTTGCCTTGATCTTTTCCATGAGTTGAACAGCCTCCTGGACGCACCAAACCCCACAGTGTCAAGAGATGAAAGTGAGCATGGACGAGGACGTTTACCTCGATCTTCTCCATGAGTTGAACAGCCTCCTGGACGCACCAAACCCCAGAGTGTCATGAGATGAAAGTGAGCATGGACGAGGACGTTTACCTCGATCTTTTCCATGAGTTGAACAGCCTCCTAGACGCACCAAACACCAGAGTGTCAAATCAGGAGCAAGGATCGAATGTTGGCAGCCCACGCTAAACAGCTGATGACTATCCAGTACCTAAAAGGCTAGTTGGAAGAAAAGGGAAGAGTGAGTAAGGCAAGGGGAAGGGTGAGGAGGGCAAGCCTCCTCTAAGCAAGAGAACCTTCGCTCAAGTTGCTAAGGAGTCGCTGAAACAAAGCAGTCCAGTTCCCAGTCCAGCTACAGCGTTCTGATCTACCCAAAGGATGAAAAGATGACTGCGGACTAAGTGAAGAGGGAAATACTAGGAAGTTTCAACCCAGGTTTGATTGGGATTGGTGTCAAAAATGTGAAAAAGGTAAGGAACCGAGGTATTCTCGTGGAGTGCACTAAGGCCAAAGGTGTGGAATTGTTCAGTGAAGCTTTCCACGAGTTCAAACAAGTCACAAATTTGTTCGAAATGAAAGAACCTAAACGAAAACTACCTCAGCTGATCGTTTACGGTACGCACGAGGGCGACCCTGACATCGTGCAGGAGTCCTTCCCTCAGCAGAACGGGATGAAGGATGTTGAGAGTTGCAAGGTACTCTTCCCCATCAGGGTGAAAGGGTAAAAGACCCACTGGGTGATTGAAATGGCCCCAGAGGACTTTAACGCCTTGCTTGAAAAACGCCGAGTGAACCTCCAATGAACAGTTCACTCGTGCCAGGAATTCATAAGAGAAACCCGTTGCTTCAAATGCAACGGGTATGGGCACCACAAAACAAAGTGCCCAGCAGACTCCCAAATTTGTGTCCGTTGCGGCCAGGCGGGTCACGCGGTTCCACCTGAGTCTTACAACCACCCATTCGAGCCTGGACGCCGAGTGACATAGCCTCCGGCGTGAAATTCAAAGAATAAAAGAACGCATTGACTATGGTAAATAGCTCATCAGCTGCCGCTTCAGGGACTGCGTTCTCAAACCGAAAAGGAATTGTGAGACGCTAAATGTGCGTCCTCGCCCATGATTTGTTGAAAAATGTGTCCGTGTTTTTAATGTGATTCTTGTCTGTGTTTGTCTAACTGTTTTTTTTTTAATGAATTAAAGGCTCCGGCTCAATAAAAGAAATGAGTCGCGTGGCGAACCAGTTTCCCATAGGTCTCTCAATAGATACACGGTCCATCGTGTACGACCTCCCCTGATTCGCGCCACCTGTCTAAGTATCCGAGCCTGTGGTCCTGAGATTGGGAATATTACCGCAGTGTTTACCGCTGGGAAACGCGTCTAGTGAGTTCCACCTATCCCTGAAAAGTCCGCATATGTAGACGGGGCATGCCCAAGACTCATCAACCTATACCCCCTCCTTGGCAAATGTCAGCCCCGCCTTCTCCCGTTGCATCCTGTTTCCCACTAAAGCGGCTCTGACCTCCCTTAACATTTCTCTCTAACCTAGTTACGATGATTTCACAATCTAGCCGACTTTTAATGAGAGCTCTGATACATTCGTAAACATCGCTCTGATCAAGCACGTTACATTCGTTATTCAACTTTTGACCTTAATTCAGGTTGCCACAAAAACATTCAAAGAGAGAGAAAATGTAGCATTAAGTTCAGAAAACGCTTAAAGAGAATGAACCAAAATTTACATAAGCTAATAGGAATATAATTATCTAGTATTTCGACAGTGAAATCTCAATATACAGAGTACTACTCAAGTTTTTGTAAACTCAGTAACAATTTAATTTTTCAACATCAACGAAGCGCAGTATTCAACGTGAAAGAATTAATCATTTACAGGTAGGCTAAGCTCACTTAACATCTCTCTCCAGCCCAATTACAATGATCTCACAATCTAGCGACTTTTAAAGAAATACTGTGATACATTCGTAAACATCACTCTTATCTGTCTCGTTAAGATACGTCATTCAACTTTTTGACTTCTTTCAGGTTGCCACAAAAAACATTCAGCGAGAGAGAATGTAGCGTTAAGTTCAGAAAACGCTTAAGAAGAATGAACCAAAATTCACATAAGATAACAGGAACGTAATTATCTAGTACTTCGACAGCGAAATCTCAACATACAGAGTACTACTCAAGTTATTTATAAACTTAACAACAATTTAAGGCTTCAGCATCAACGAAGCGCAATGTTCAACGTGAACGCGTTAGGCTAAGCTCAATTAACATCTCTCTCCGCAATTACAATGATCTCACAACGCCGACTTCTAACTAGAGCTCTGATACTTAGTAAACATCACTCACAGTCTTGCCGAACTCTAACGAGAGGTCTGATACATAGTAAACATTACTCACAATCTTACCGACTTCTAACGGGAGCTCTGAAACATAGTAAACATCACTCACAATCTCGCCGACTTCTAAAGAGAGCTCTGATACGTAGTAAACATCACTCACAATCTTGCCGACTGCTAGCGATAGCTCTGATACATAGTAAACATCATTCACAATCTTGACGACTTCTAACGATGGCTCCGATACATAGTAAACATCATTCACAATCTTGACGACTTCTAACGATGGCTCTGATACATAGTAAACATCACTCACAATCTTGACGATTTATAACGATGGCTCTGATACATAGTAAACATCACTCACAATCTTGCCGACTTCTGACGAGAGCTCTGATACATGGTAAACATCACTCATATCTGTCTCGTTAACATACGTTTTTCAACTTTTGACCTCAAGTCAGGTTGCCTCAAAAACATTCAGCGATAGAGAAAATGTAGCGTTAAGTTCAGAAAACGCTTAAGGAGAATGAACAAAAACTTACATACGATAACAGGAACGTAATTATCTAATATTTCGACAGCAAAATTTCAATACACAGAGTACTACTCAAGTTGTTCATAAACTCAACAACAATTTAAGGTTTCAAAATCAACGAAGCGCAATATTCAACGTGAGGAAATTAGGCTAAGCTCTCTTAACAGATCTCACATCAATTACAATGATCTCGTAACAGATTACGTAATCAGGAACTTATTGAGATTGTTGAAATTGCTGTGAATCGTGGGTATCCAAGAGATATTGTAGTTAAAATCATTAAGAACTCACAGCAATCAACCTTTGCAACTTTACAAAGGGATTTGGTTGCCACCCGTTTTGTTGGTTCAATGGATTATAATCCTCTTCTGACCGACCCCAATTTTGAAAAAAAGGGATGCTGAAGATTTCACCTAGATTTCGGTGTAAAGACATAATATTTTTGCTATGGTGCGAAAGGACAGCGACCTGGTTGATATATGGAAGAAGCATGGAGTCTATATTGTATCCCAATCCTCACACAAACGATATGTAAACTGAATCCTTACACAAACGATATGTGTGAGGATTCTGCGTACATATATAGGCTCTACACTCCGTACTATACGAACTAGAATATCTGAACACAGATATTACGTTAAAATTCTAGCAGTCTGCTTCATTATCAAGACTCACGAAGAATGGATCACATGTACCTTTATGGAATGAAGCCTGCATATTCGCAACTTCAAACACTCGGAGCTCTTTGTTAATTACTGAGAGTGTTTTTATATATAGTTACTAGTAGTGGTACTCGGTATTTCCCGGGTAAATATTCGTGGAATCACCAAGTTCAGCGGGTGAAATTTTATGAATGAAAAATATATTCCTGTAATTTTCCCGTTAATACCAAATTTGGTGATTCTAAATTGAAAACTGTAGACATCAAACAAAGAGCGAAGAATTTTTCCGTGACTCACGTATAAACGTGGAAAGAGCGAAGATCTTTGTTTGATGTTCCTTGTCCACGTTAAACGTCTGTATTAAAACTGTAGAACTTTTTTCATACCAAATTTGGTGGTTCTAAATTGAAAACTGTGAACTTTTTTCGAAAATTTTGTTGGGGGGGGGGGGGGGGGGGGCTGGACCCACCGGCTCCGACCCCTTCCCAAAACTGCCTACGGTCTAAGTCAGAGTATTATGAGATACTATGCCAAATTTTGTTTTTTCTAAATTGAAAACTGTAAAACTTTTTACGGAAATTTTGTATGAGCGCCCTTTGACACCTTCCAAAAACCGTGTACGGTCTAAGTTAGAGTACCATGAGATAAAAACCAAATTTGTTTGCTCTAAATTGAAAACTGTAGAACTTTTTACGAAAATTTTGTATGGGGGTCCCTTGACCCCCCCCCGGCTCCGATCCCTTCCAAAAACAGTCTATGGTCTAAGTTAGAGTACCATGAAACAGTATACCAAATTTGGTGGTTCTATAAGTTGAAAACTGTAGATTTGTATAGCGGACAAACATACAAACAAACAAATATACAAACTTTTACTTTTATATATATAGATTACCAGATTTTTCTCTCAATTTTTCTAAGTCTGGAAAATCGCCTCCCAGAGCATAGAAAAACACTTTTTATTGAAGAGTTACTAATTGCTCACTAATTAGTGATCTCACTAAATTGCCATGTAAAAGAATATCCCCGATGAGAAATTATTATATGCTTCGGGAATTTTATATGATTCTAATGCCTCTAACTGTTGTATGGTAATGGCGCTTCGACCAAAGATGAAGTAATAGAAAATATTTACTATTTGCACTTCTGGAAAACTTTTCGCGTCACCTTCGAAGATACATTCAGCACATACTATAGGGATCTTTTCCTTCAATCTCATTATTTTTTCCCAAATACCGCATTTTGTACTTGAAAGTTAAACTTTCAATGTAAGACACCATTTCAACGGGGACTGGTTGTCCTTCACTTACGTTACTAAGGCTTGTTGTCATGATGAAAGTCACGTGTCTGCTACAACCTCATAGGCAGTGAAAGCCACGAAAGAATGCAAAAGGCGGTTTTTTCTTTGACTTGTCACTAAAATCGTTACTGCTCGGCTCCCTTTTGTCGTAGATTAATGTTTCATACACCTAAACCTTCCTCGACAAATGCTCTATGGAATGGTGAAAACCGCATCAAAATCTGTCCAGCAATTCTCGAGATTAGCCCAAACAAACAGACAGGAGACTTATTTTAAAAATAAGATAATCCCCCTGTTTATTTATTTTATACTATGTATAGATGGTAAGAACTGCTGTAATGAAGACTCTCCTTATGCGATTCCGTCACCATGGATAACTTTGTTCACAGCGGGAAGAATTGTATCTAATACTCATGCATACAATTGAACTATTGGCTTCTAAATTCACGTTATACATATGTACGACTGCGCTGTACCTTACCACGTGAGTCATGAATGTTCTGTACGCTTTCAGATGAAACCTACTTCTGTAAAGTTTCTTTGCCACTAAATCTGAGGATGAACCGAGTGTCGGTTCGAAAGATCTCGTTTTATATCTTACCTGAATTTGATTGTTTTCATTTTTGGTTTTAATTGTGTAATGACGGCAATTTTAACTTTATTCAGTACAATGATCTCACAATCTTGCCGACTTCTAACGAGAGCTCTGATACATGGTAATCATCACTCTTATTTGTCTCGTTAACATACGTCATTCAACTTTTGACCTCAAGTCAGGTTGCTACAAAAAACACTCAGCGTGAGAGAAAATGTAGCGTTAAGTTCCGAAAACGGGGAATGAACCAACATTTACATAAGAAAAGAAGATCCAAAAGAGGAGAATTAAATTAGAGTGTACGTTAAGTAGCGAAAACAGAAAGGGAACTTTTTGAAACGAAAATTTCGTTAAAAATCTGAGAACTTTGCTGCTTGTCATTTTCAGCAGATCAGATCAGATCATATGTAGAGGATTTTAGGAAGGGAGTGTCTGACCCCAAGTCTTAAACAACCCTTAAAAATAAGAAGCTAGCAGATTTGGGCTAGAGTGCCTGATAGGAAAGTGACACCGAAGCGAAGTAGAAAGGGGTTAGGAAGACGCCCTTATTTATTACCGGGGTCCAGTACCCGGGGTCCGACGGCTTAACGTGCCCATCCGACGCACGGCGGATATTTAGTGGATCGAGCGTTCGTATCTGCCTGGGATCGAACCAGAGGTCTTCTCCATGGCAGTCACGAACGTTGCCCACTAGGCCACCCGCGGCCCAATCATTTTCAGCAACTTTTCCATTACTTATTTATAACATAGCACTATGCACATATTTCTCGACATCCATTTTAAAAATCACGGCGCATGTTTTATCAAATTAACTTCTTTTTATTGAGATTCTTTATCCATTTTACAATTGAAAATGTATAAATGAAATAAGACCGAATTCTATAGATTAAATAGGAATTCAAGTCCGGTAGTTAAAGTTCAGCCTCATGAGAGAGAAAGAAGAACAACGGCGAGAGAAATGTTTTGCTCAGCAGAGGTGTGGAAAGCCAACTAATTTATCTGGAAATGTGATTGATTGATAGGAACTTGAACCTCGTGAAGAGTGGGGCGACGTCATCGAGAAATCCCGTGGAGCCATTTGATGGGCGAGGCCTTTTTCTCCGGCAAAGCGCGCGCAATCCGTGACTCATACAGAATTCAATACGTGACATTAGAAGATTTCAAAATCGCATAATCGACCTGAAACTTTTTAGGTCAGCGCTTTGGATTTATGCGTGTGTGTGTGTGCTGAAAGGGAGGAACGCATTGGAAGAGCTGCGTGTATGAATGTGTGTGTGTGTGTGGCAGACCTAACATTGTTCAGCATAAATCCCCCTTACGTGATCAATCGGCAAGTCTTTCTGGAGAACATCACCTGCGAAATCGTTAGATGCCCTCCATAATGATGACACCTTAATCCCTGCACCCTATCCTAGGATGACGCTTTCCTAAAGTTGCAATCGACAACGTTTAGCGAAAAGGAGGAGGAGAAGTGGAGGGTGGGGATACTTAGGACGTAGTATCGCAATATGGGCTAGAATACTCTATGACACTTCCCAAGGCCTCCGCCCCCAACAGAAAACAGAGGACGACACCGAATTCTAGGGTGTAATGATCACGTCTTTTGACATTTCTCGAACTTAGGGCCAAATATACACTCAAGCAGTAAATTATTAGGAACACCCAGCTCTCGAAATGGAAATTCTGAAGTACCGGTACACTGTTAAAAAAATCTCCTTAAAAATGACAGCCTGAACCTACTCGTTTTTTTTTTTTTTTAAGTACAATCGTTTCGTAAACGTGTACATGATATGCTCAAATATAAGAAACCATACGTACTTACAAATAACTGCGTCAATAAATATAAATATAATCTCGTATTACTTCATTTTAGATATTATAGATTTCAAGAGAAATTGTTTAATAAATGTATAAAGTGGCACACATAAATGATTAGTACAGCAAAGTCACTGATCACAAGTAATTTAATTATGCATAAAGTATCTTTGTGTACGTTTTTACATTAGCTATATATCTCATAAATAATATATTGTCGCTTCATCACTATATTTGTCATAAAATTGTGCGGTTCATTTACCCATCATGTGACAACGAGTATATCTATTATCCCAGATGTTCCATCGAATAATATACTTCCAGTTGATTCTATGAATAAATGAGTATGTATGGAGTACACATAATCTAAATTTGCAATCGAGCCGCGGATGACTTAGTGGTTAGCAAGTCAGACTATCGATGCAAGGTCCTCAGGTTCGAACCTGGGCTGATCTTTCAGAGATGGTGTGATTTGCTAACAATCGCGGAATATCCGCCGTGCATCGGACGAGCACGTTAAGTGACAGCGCCCAGGCTGGACCCACTTAGTTAAATGGGTATCCTTTCCTATGCCCCCCCCCTGAAATTCTCTCACACTTCTGTGTGCAACATCGTACTTGTACGGTGGCGCCATCTACTGTACTCTAATATCACTACAAACTGTTCTGTCAAAGTCGCTAGACTTGCTCTCATTCCTTCCGTTTCTGTGTCCTGCCCAAAAGGCGATCTCGCTGTAGGTGGCTGGGACCTAAACTCTACTCACTGTGGACGGAAGTCCTACAAGAAAATTCCGCAGCTAAATTTGCAATCGAGCAGCGGAATGGCTTAGTGGTTAGAAATCCCGACTACTAATGGAGAGACCCCAGGATGAAACCAAGCCTGATAGGCTTGAACCTGGGGAGCTCTCCGTGGTGGTGAAAATTTCCAACAATCGCTGAAAATTGGACTATCACGTTAAGTGACGACACCCGGGTAGGAATCCCTGGTTACATATAAAGGTGTTCATTCCAAAGCCCCCTGATTTCTCTCTGCCTTCTATGTGCAAAATCGTACGCTTGTACGGAGGCGTCACCTATTGTGCTCTCTCTCTCTCTCTTACAAATTATCCTGGCAGAATCTCTAACTTCCTTCAATTTCTGGGCCCTGCCCGAAAATGTACAGAAACTGAATGAAGTTAGAGCACGTGTATTTGAGTATTTGAAATATATGGATTTTTTGAGTACATATATTTGAAATACCAGATATACTCACAATTGATTCCCTGTATGTACTCAAAAATGAGTACGTGTCTTTTCCAAAAATGAGACACAAGTACTCGGAGCTACACTGCTGGCCACCCAAATTGCAAGACCAAGAAGGACACGAGATAGCAAAGCCAGATTTACTGGACACGTAACAACAGATACAAAGATGAAACGATTGAGCTTACAGGCCCGTGCGACGTGCGAAACACGCAAACATCAATAGTTCGTGTAGCGCCCATGGCTGACAATAACGGACGCTATACGCCGCGGCATCGAACGAAAGAGGCTTTGGGATGTGAGCTTGGGGTATGTCGGTCCAGGCTGCTTCCACACGTTGTCACAGTTCATCAGGCATAGTCGTGGGTTGTGCTTGCCGGGCCACTCGGTTGCCGATCAGCAACCAGACGTGTTCGATGAGCGACATATCGGGAGAACGGGCGGGTGCCGGCAGCAGTGACACCTGCCGCGAAGAATTGTTGCACGATGCGTGCCACGTGCGGGCGCGCATTGTCCTGTTGAAACGTGGCCGCTGGCAGGTCCTGCGGGTAAGGGAGGACTACAGGCTCCAAAACGTCGGAGATGGTGCAGTGGCTGTTGAGTGTACCGGCGATGCGTACCACAGAGGTGCGGATGTCATATCCAATTGCGCTGCAAACCATAACGCAAGGCGACGGACCGGTATGGCGATGCATAATGCTGGCGTCATACAGTCTCTCGCCGCGGTGCCGCCACACGCGGATCCGACCATCGTGCTGTTGCAGGCAGAAGCGGGATTCGTCGGAGAAGACAATGTCGTGCCATTCCGTAGTCCAGGTGCGTCGTTCAACGGCCCACTGCCGCCGCACTCGCTGGTGCTGTAACGTCAATGGTAATCGGAGCAATGGGCGCCGTGCGAAAACTCCCCGCTCCTGCTGACGACGTCGAACGGTACGTGCTGACACAGGTTGTTGCGCAACACACCCTAATTCCTGCGCGGACGTTCGTGATGTGGCGGTGCGAGCCGTCAATGCCCACCGCACTACATGCCGGTTCTCTCGTTCGGCGGTGTGCTGCGGCGGCGGCAATCGCTCACGTCGGTCCGTTCGTCCCTTCTGCACCCACCGAATCCATGCTCGCCTCACTGTGGCTAGGGGTCGTCCCACACGGGCGCCGATGGCTGGGTACGATAAACCGCTGTCGCGATAAGTCACTATTCGACCTTTGTCGAACTCCGAAACGTGCTGCAATGACTGCCGTATTCTGCGGCGAGGCATCAGGAAGCTTCCCACGCACAGGTCCGGCAGCACAACACACTTCTACTACTTACACCCCGCCTTCTGTGCACCCATCGTATAGTGCTTCTTAGTGGCGTGCCGGGCGCACATGATTTGCATATGCCCTGCAATGCTAATCGTTTGCATGTCCTCTCACCTGACGCATGCTGCGGATTTCAGGTCAATCGGATGCTTCCTTCTTGGTGTTGCATTTTGGGTGGCCAGCAGTGTATATACACCTGCTGGACAATTGCTAAGGACGGATCATAAACGGCTATATAGCGAATAAAAAAGTAAGTGTGGTTGGATGCCAACTGAAATAAAATAATGTCAAAATGCCAGGACATTACAAGAAAGACAATTTATTGTGCTCTGAAATCCAGAAGGCTTTGGAACGTGTTCAAGGGACAAACAGGCCATTTTGTGCAGAATGCGTAAACGTGAAAAAAATGCAATTACCGTCAGCAGGCGTTCCGGCGTAAGATGTCAATACGGGATATGGCGGCCATGGAGGGCGGTGCAAGATTCCACACGTCGTGTCATGCTTTGCACAACATTATCAAGCAGCTGTTGGGGTAATTTATCCCATTCCTCTGTCAGTGCACGGATGAGGGTGTCCTTGTTTATTGGAGGGCATTGGCGACCAGCAAGACTCCTCCCCAAAGCATCCCACACATTTTCAATGGGATTCAGATCTGGAGAACGTGCTGGCCATACGAGGCGTTGAATATCCTCGCTCTCAAGACACTCCTGGACAGCGACTGTTCGATGACATGTTGCGTTGTCGTCCATGAAAATGAATCTATCACCGACAGCACCACGGAACATGCGAACATGAGGTAGCAGAACATAATTAATGCACCGTTGGCTAGTCATAGTCCCAGTTGGAAGCACATAGAGGGACGTACGGCCATTGATCAAGATGCCAGCCCATAACATGACACTACATGTCGGATATCGGTCCCTTTCCTGTATGTTTGCTGGACAATATTGTCGTCGACAATCAGACAATTGACTGTATCTACTCTCATCTGAGAAGAGGACAGCAGACCAGTCGTCATCAGTCCAATTGCGATGTTGATGGCACCAGTGCAAACGGGCGGTACGGTGACGTCTGGACAATGGGATGCACACAACAGAATGGCGGGCATATAGTCCTCCTTCATGCAAACGTCTGGCGACAGTTTTTCGGGAGATCCTCTTGCCAGTAGCAGCCATAAACTGATTTGTTACCTCACTAGCTGTGCTGAGCCGGTGTCTTTTTGTTGATAGCACTATGTACCGATCTTCTGCAGGTGTCGTACTGAGAACATGACCTCCCCCGTGACGTTTGCTACACTCTCCATTTGTTTGAAATGATTTCCAAAGCCTTGAAACAACACTGTGGCTGACGTCGAACTCCCTGGCAACATCTGTTATTTTTTGCCCTTCTTCAATCTTGCAAATAATACGGCCACGCGTAAAATCATCTAGGTGATGTCGGGAAGACATACTGAAAATTGCAAGTTCGTCAATTGATTCTTTCCCTTTCAACTTTGCATTTGAACAACAACGGTCAATACGCGTCAAATCCTTTATATCTCTTATCAGCGCTATGACGTCACGAACAAGTTCGGCAATCCAAAATTTGCATACGCACAACACGTCTTACTGTATCCCGCACTTATGCTAATTTCCACATTTTCCTGCCTTCCATTTTATGGTTGCTATCGTTGCTATTGTCATCCGTCATTAGCAATTGTCCGGCAGTGTAATAAACGCAACACACTGCACCAGTAGCACATGCGAGAGATGGAAACGGGTCACAGGTCAGCGGTCAACGGCACGACAACTTCCTGAGGGTCAAATGGGTCGGGTCAAGGTGTTCCTGACCCGATTTCAACACGGTTTTATTTCCGTTTTATTTTTGAAAAGACAAACGCGTAGTGTATATTTTTGTACTGGATGCTGGAACCCCCGGAGTGGAAAATAATTTATCATACAAAAATATTGCCGTGTCTTTCTTAAACTGAAAAAGATTTCCACCGACCTACGATACCATATCGTAAATCGATATTTTCTTCGCGTTTGTTTTCAAATCGATTGTCCCGAGCAAGGTACAGGCAAACGCCTGTCGCCTGCTTCTCTGGTGATTCACTCTCTCACACCCCGCGTGTCACATTGTAAGACTGAGAGTTACTTTTCACATCGCATCTTCTGCATTCAGTATTCAGAGATTTTCGTCTGATGTGCTAACATCCCGTTCCATTGCATGTCGTGTCGGAATTAATGCCTTATTTGTTAATATGGATGAATTCAATATTAAGGTGATTGAAAATGGCGTCGAGGCCAAACAAATACGTTCTTATAGAAAACAAAAAGTGGAAGACTAAATGCTAGAAGTTGTTTCGTCTCATTAAGAAACCAGAATGTGTTTCACAGCAACACCAATCCCCACCAGCTTGTAATGAGTTGAAAGCTTCCAAAATGTGAATGTTGATTTCATGAGTGTTCTTTTCTTCTGAAGGGCAATAGTGAAATCAACATCCACATTTTGGAAACTTTCAACTTATCACAAGCTGGTAAAAATTGGTGTTGCTGTGAAACATGTTCTGAAGCTTGATATGTTATTAAGAAAACAGCAAAAACTGAAATTAAACATACAACAAGTTACTTAATCCAAACATTTTGACTGTAGCACCATCAAAATTAAGTGGAACAGCCTTAGCATTAATACGGAGGGACTTTTTGACTTTCACACACGTGTCTGAACACATCTGTAAAACAGTTACATAGGTTAGGTTATAACGAAGTAAATTTCTCCGTCATTTTTGGTCTACGTCGGGATTCGAACCCGGGTCCCCTCATTCCGGAATAAATTGCTCTACCAATTAAGCTACGCGGACTTTTATTCTGATTCCTATCTGCCTTTACGTCGTGTGCGTCCTTCTGGCAGGTACGTCACATCTCCTGGTACGTTACAAGGTGAAGAACGACAGTTGTGACGTATACTTTAATTTAACTTCCCCTTTTCGTTTCTTTTTCTATGTAAATTTGTGTTCGTTCTCCTTAGTATTTCTCAAACTTACCGTGATTTATTCTCTCTCGCAAGAGTACGTTTGGCAACACTCTTGCGTATGGTTGGGACCGGCTTTCGATTAGTATAGTATTTGGAGTCAGAGATGAAAACTGATGTCTGAGATGAGAACTGATACACTGATGAGACATTCCATTATATCCACCCGAGGACCGGCTTTCGGTAAGTAGAGTATTTGGAGTCAGAGATGAGAACTGATGTCTGAGATGAGAACTGATACACTGATGAGACATTCCATTATATCCACCCGATGACCGGCTTTCGGTTAGTAGAGTATTTGGAGTCAGAGATGAGAACTGATGTCTGAGATGAGAACTGATACACTGATGAGACATTACATTATATCCACCCGAGGACCGGCTTTCGGTTAGTAGAGTATTTGGAGTCAGAGATGAGAACTGATGTCTGAGATGAGAACTGATACACTGATGAGACATTCCATTATATCCACCCGAGGACCGGCTTTCGGTTAGTAGAGTATTTGGAGTCAGAGATGAGAACTGATGTCTGAGACGAGAACTGATACACCGATGAGCCATTCCATTATATCCACCCGAGGACCAGCTTTCGGTTAGTAGAGTATTTGGAGTCAGAGATGAGAACTGATGTCTGAGACGAGAACTGATACACCGATGAGCCATTCCATTATATCCACCCAAGGACCGGCTTTCGGTTAGTAGAGTATTTGGAGGCAGAGATGAGAACTGATGTCTGAGATGAGAACTGATACACTGATGAGACATTCCATTATATCCACCCGAGGACCGGCTTTCGGTTAGTAGAGTATTTGGAGTCAGAGATGAGAACTGATGTCTGAGATGAGAATTGATACACTGATGAGACATTCCATTATATCCACCCGAGGACCGGCTTTCGGTTAGTAGAGTATTTGGAGTCAGAGATGAGAACTGATGTCTGATATGAGAACTAATACACCGATGAGCCATTCCATTATATCCAGCCGAAGACCGGCTTTCGGTTAATAGAATGTTTGGAGTCAGAGATGAGAACTGATGTCTGATATGAGAACTGATACACCGATGAGCCATTCCATTATATCCACCCGAGGACCGGCTTTCGGTTAGTAGAATATTTGGAGTCAGAGATGAGAACTGATGTCTGAGACGAGAACTGATATACCGATGAGCCATTCCATTATATCCACCCGAGGACCGGCTTTCGGTTAGTAGAATATTTGGAATCAGAGATAAGAGCTGATGTCTGAGACGAGAACTGATACACCGATGAGACATTCCATTATATCCACCCCAGGACCGACTTTCGGTTAGTAGAGTATTTGGAGTCAGAGATGAGAACTGATGTCTGATATGAGAACTGATACACCGATGAGCCATTCCATTATATCCACCCAAGGACCGGCTTTCGGTTAGTAGAGTGTTTGGAGGCAGAGATGAGAACTGATGTCTGAGATGAGAACTGATACACTGATGAGACATTCCATTATATCCACCCCAGGACCGGCTTTCGGTTAGTAGAGTATTTGGAGTCAGAGATGAGAACTGATGTCTGAGATGAGAATTGATACACTGATGAGACATTCCATTATATCCACCCGAGGACCGGCTTTCGGTTAGTAGAGTATTTGGAGTCAGAGATGAGAACTGATGTCTGATATGAGAACTAATACACCGATGAGCCATTCCATTATATCCAGCCGAAGACCGGCTTTCGGTTAATAGAATGTTTGGAGTCAGAGATGAGAACTGATGTCTGATATGAGAACTGATACACCGATGAGCCATTCCATTATATCCACCCCAGGACCGGCTTTCGGTTAGTAGAATATTTGGAGTCAGAGATGAGAACTGATGTCTGAGACGAGAACTGATACACCGGTGAGCCATTCCATTATATCCACCCCAGGACCGACTTTCGGTTAGTAGAGTATTTGGAGTCAGAGATGAGAACTGATGTCTGATATGAGAACTGATACACCGATGAGCCATTCCATTATATCCACCCCAGGACCAGCTTTCGGTTAGTTGAGTATTTGGAATCAGAGATAAGAGCTGATGTCTGAGACGAGAACTGATACACCGATGAGCCATTCCATTATATCCACCCCGAGGAAAAGCTTTCCGTTAGTTGAGTATTTGGAATCAGAGATAAGAGCTGATGTCTGAGACGAGAACTGATACACCGATGAGCCATTCCATTATATCCACCACAGGACCAGCTTTCGGTTAGTTGAGTATTTGGAGTCAGAGATGAGAACTGATGTCTGATATGAGAAATGATACACCGATGCGCCATTCCATTATATCCACCCGAGGACCGGCTTTCGGTTAATAGAATGTTTGGAGTCAGAGATGAGAACTGATGTCTCATATGAGAACTGATACACCGATGAGCCATTCCATTATATCCACCCGAGGATCGGCTTTCGATTAGTAGAGTATTTGGAATCAGAGATAAGAGCTGATGTCTGAGACGAGAACTGATACACCGATGAGCCATTCCATTATATCCACCCGAGGACCGGCTTTCGGTTAATAGAATGTTTGGAGTCAGAGATGAGAACTGATGTCTGATATGAGAAATGATACACCGATGCGCCATTCCATTATATCCACCCGAGGACCGGCTTTCGGTTAATAGAATGTTTGGAGTCAGAGATGAGAACTGATGTCTCATATGAGAACTGATACACCGATGAGCCATTCCATTATATCCACCCGAGGATCGGCTTTCGATTAGTAGAGTATTTGGAATCAGAGATAAGAGCTGATGTCTGAGACGAGAACTGATACACCGATGAGCCATTCCATTATATCCACCCGAGGACCGGCTTTCGGTTAATAGAATGTTTGGAGTCAGAGATGAGAACTGATGTCTGATATGAGAAATGATACACCGATGCGCCATTCCATTATATCCACCCGAGGACCGGCTTTCGGTTAGTAGAGTATTTGGAATCAGAGATAAGAGCTGATGTCTGAGACGACAACTGATACACCTATGAACCATTCCATTATATCCTCCCCAGGACCGGCTTTCGGTTAGTAGAGTATTTGGAGTCATAGATGAGAACTGATGTCTGATATGAGAACTAATACACCGATGAGCCATTCCATTATATCCACCTGAGGACCGGCTTTCGGTTAATAGAATGTATGGAGTCAGAGATGAGAACTGATGTCTGATATGAGAACTGATACACCGATGAGCCATTCCATTATATCCACCCCAGGACCGGCTTTCGGTTAGTAGAGTATTTGGAGTCAGAGATGAGAACTGATGTCTGATATTAGAACTAATACACCGATGAGCCATTCCATTATATCCACCTGAGGACCGGCTTTCGGTTAATAGAATGTTTGGAGTCAGAGATGAGAACTGATGTCTGATATGAGAACTGATACACCGATGAGCCATTCCATTATATCCACCCGAGGACCGGCTTTCGGTTAGTAGAGTATTTAGAATCAGAGATAAGAGCTGATGTCTGAGACGAGAACTGATACACCGATGAGCCATTCCATTATATCCACCCCAGGACCGGCTTTCGGTTAGTAGAGTATTTGGAGTCAGAGATGAGAACTGATGTCTGATATGAGAACTAATACACCGATGAGCCATTCCATTATATCCACCCGAGGACCGGCTTTCGGTTAATAGAATGTTTGGAATCAGAGATGAGAACTGATGTCTGAGACGAGAACTGATACACCGATGAGCCATTCCATTATATCCACCCAAGGACCGGCTTTCAGTTAGTAGAGTATTTGGAGTCAGAGATGAGAACTGATGTCTGAGACGAGAACTGATGTCTGAGACGAGAACTGATACACCGATGAGCCATTCCATTATATCCACCCGAGGACCGGCTTTCGGTTAGCAGAGTATTTGGAATCAGAGATAAGAGCTGATGTCTGAGACGAGAACTGATACACCGATGAGCCATTCCATTATATCCACCCCAGGACCGGCTTTCGGTTAATAGTATGTTTGGAGTCAGAGATGAGAACTGATGTCTGATATGAGAACTGATACACCGACGAGCCATTCCATTATATCCACCCGAGGACCGGCTTTCGGTTAATAGTATGTTTGGAGTCAGAGATGAGAACTGATGTCTGATATGAGAACTGATACACCGATGAGCCATTCCATTATATCCACCGGAGAACCGGCTTTCGGTTAGTAGAGTATTTAGGGTCAGAGATGAGAACTGATGTCTGATATGAGAACTAATACACCGATGAGCCATTCCATTATATCCACCTGAGGACCGGCTTTCGGTTAATAGAATGTTTGGAGTCAGAGATGAGAACTGATGTCTGATATGAGAACTGATACACCGACGAGCCATTCCATTATATCCACCCGAGGACCGGCTTTCGGTTAATAGTATGTTTGGAGTCAGAGATGAGAACTGATGTCTGATATGAGAACTGATACACCGACGAGCCATTCCATTATATCCACCGGAGAACCGGCTTTCGGTTAGTAGAGTATTTGGGGTCAGAGATGAGAACTGATGTCTGATATGAGAACTAATACACCGATGAGCCATTCCATTATATCCACCCTAAGGACCGGCTTTCGGTTAATAGAATGTTTGGAGTCAGAGATGAGAACTGATGTCTGATATGAGAACTGATACACCGATGAGCCATTCCATTATATCCACCCCAGGACCGGCTTTCGGTTAGTAGAGTATTTAGAATCAGAGATAAGAGCTGATGTCTGAGACGAGAACTGATACACCGATGAGCCATTCCATTATATCCACCCGAGGACCGGCTTTCGGTTAGTAGAGTATTTGGAATCAGAGATAAGAGCTGATGTCTGAGACGAGAACTGATGCACCGATGAGCCATTCCATTATATCCACCCCAGGACCGGCTTTCGGTTAGTAGAGTATTTGGAGTCATAGATGAGAACTGATGTCTGATATGAGAACTAATACACCGATGAGCCATTCCATTATATCCACCTGAGGACCGGCTTTCGGTTAATAGAATGTTTGGAGTCAGAGATGAGAACTGATGTCTGAGACGAGAACTGATACACCGATGAGCCATTCCATTATATCCACCCGAGGACCGGCTTTCGGTTAGTAGAGTATTTAGAATCAGAGATAAGAGCTGATGTCTGAGACGAGAACTGATACACCGATGAGCCATTCCATTATATCCACCCGAGGACCGGCTTTCGGTTAGTAGAGTATTTGGAATCAGAGATAAGAGCTGATGTCTGAGACGAGAACTGATGCACCGATGAGCCATTCCATTATATCCACCCCAGGACCGGCTTTCGGTTAGTAGAGTATTTGGAGTCATAGATGAGAACTGATGTCTGATATGAGAACTAATACACCGATGAGCCATTCCATTATATCCACCTGAGGACCGGCTTTCGGTTAATAGAATGTTTGGAGTCAGAGATGAGAACTGATGTCTGAGACGAGAACTGATACACCGATGAGCCATTCCATTATATCCACCCAGGACCGGCTGTCGGTTAGTAGAGTATTTGGAGTCAGAGATGAGAACTGATGTCTCATATGAGAACTGATACACCGATGAGCCATTCCATTATATCCACCCGAGGACCGGCTTTCGGTTAGTAGAGTATTTGGAATCAGAGATGAGAACTGATGTCTGATATGAGAACTGATACACCGATGAGCCATTCCATTATATCCACCCCAGGACCGGCTTTCGGTTAGTAGAGTTTTTGGAGTCAGAGATGAGAACTGATGTCTGATATGAGAACTAATACACCGATGAGCCATTCCATTATATCCACCTGAGGACCGGCTTTCGGTTAATAGAATGTTTGGAGTCAGAGATGAGAACTGATGTCTGATATGAGAACTAATACACCGATGAGCCATTCCATTATATCCACCCGAGGACCGGCTTTCGGTTAGTAGAGTATTTGGAATCAGAGATAAGAGCTGATGTCTGAAACGAGAACTGATACACCGATGAGCCATTCCATTATATCCACCTGAGGACCGACTTTCGGTTAATAGAATGTTTGGAGTCAGAGATAAGAGCTGATGTCTGAGACGAGAACTGATACACCGATGAGCCATTCCATTATATCCACCTGAGGACCGGATTTCGGTTAATAGAATGTTTCTAGTCAGAGATGAGAACTGATGTCTGATATGAGAACTAATACACCGATGAGCCATTCCATTATATCCACCTGAGGACCGGCTTTCGGTTAATAGAATGTTTCTAGTCAGAGATGAGAACTGATGTCTGAGATGAGAACTGATACACCGATGAGCCATTCCATTATATCCACCCAGGACCGGCTGTCGGTTAGTAGAGTATTTGGAGTCAGAGATGAGAACTGATGTCTCATATGAGAACTGATACACCGATGAGCCATTCCATTATATCCACCCGAGGACCGGCTTTCGGTTAGTAGAGTATTTGGAATCAGAGATGAGAACTGATGTCTGATATGAGAACTGATACACCGATGAGCCATTCCATTATATCCACCCCAGGACCGGCTTTCGGTTAGTAGAGTTTTTGGAGTCAGAGATGAGAACTGATGTCTGATATGAGAACTAATACACCGATGAGCCATTCCATTATATCCACCTGAGGACCGGCTTTCGGTTAATAGAATGTTTGGAGTCAGAGATGAGAACTGATGTCTGATATGAGAACTAATACACCGATGAGCCATTCCATTATATCCACCCGAGGACCGGCTTTCGGTTAGTAGAGTATTTGGAATCAGAGATAAGAGCTGATGTCTGAAACGAGAACTGATACACCGATGAGCCATTCCATTATATCCACCTGAGGACCGACTTTCGGTTAATAGAATGTTTGGAGTCAGAGATAAGAGCTGATGTCTGAGACGAGAACTGATACACCGATGAGCCATTCCATTATATCCACCTGAGGACCGGATTTCGGTTAATAGAATGTTTCTAGTCAGAGATGAGAACTGATGTCTGATATGAGAACTAATACACCGATGAGCCATTCCATTATATCCACCCGAGGACCGGCTTTCGGTTAGTAGAGTATTTGGAATCAGAGATAAGAGCTGATGTCTGAGACGAGAACTGATACACCGATGAGCCATTCCATTATATCCACCTGAGGACCGGCTTTCGGTAAATAGAATGTTTGGAGTGAGAGATGAGAACTGATGTCTGATTTGAGAACTAATACACCGATGAGCCATTCCATTATATCCACCTGAGGACCGGCTTTCGGTTAATAGAATGTTTGGAGTCAGAGATGAGAACTGATGTCTGATATGAGAACTGATATACCGATGAGCCATTCCATTATACCCACCCGAGGACCGGCTTTCGGTTAGTAGAGTATTTGGAATCAGAGATAAGAACTGATGTCTGAGACTAGAACTGATACACCGATGAACCATTCCATTATATCCACCCCAGGACCGACATTCGGTTAGTGGAGTGTTTGGAGTCAAAATGGGAAAAGCTGCCGATTTATCGGAGTTTGATAAAGGACAAATTCTGATTGGACAGCTGCTCGAAACTACGATATCGGAAATGGCGCGGCTTGTGGGTTGTTCACGTACCGCTGTAGCGAGTACGTGTCAAAAATGGTGCACAGATGGACAAACGACGAACCGTTGTCCAGCCGTGTGCCGTCTGCTGCACATTGATGCCAGAGGGGAGCGGATACTGTCACGCATTGTTCACAGTGACCGCAATGCCACATTGCGTCAAATCACCTGGTACTACAACAATGGTGAACAGAGCAATGTGTCACAGCACACAGTTCATCACAGCCTTCTGCGCATAGGCCTGCGTAGCCGAAGAGTCAACCTGGTGCCCATGCTCAATACACGTTATTCCCAAAACGCATGAAATGGAAACAAGATCATCGCGATTGGACCGTGGATGATTCGAAGAAAGTGGTCTGGTCTGACGAATTTAGATTCCCTGTGCATCACGTAGACGGCCGAGCGCTGATACGCCGATTAACAACGAAGGCTATGGCACCTGGATGCACTGTTGGGCGTAAACAGGCCGGCGGCGGCGGTGTTATGCTGTGGGTGATGTTTTCTTGGGACACTTTAGGCCCCATTATCCTAATAGCACAGTCCCCAGGTATCTGAACATCTTTGCGGACCAAGTTCCCCCATTCATGGCAATTGTGTTCCCTGCTGGTGATGGCCATTACCAACAAGATAAGGTGCTATGTCGCACTGCCAGAATCGTAATGCAATTCATTATCTAATAGTAATTACAAAATATAATCTGTGGAAGAATAGAAATTTAATGTCATTTAATCAGAAATACCGGAATTCGAAGCAGATAAAATTAGCAATGAAATGCGATTTTCGAAGTTCTAAAATTTGAAAACAGGATGGTGTAAATAAAACTTTTGAAAAGTAGACACCATTAAAAGCAATAATTTATACATAGAAAAGTAATGATATTCTTTATAAAATATTGGAATAAAATAATATTTAATAAGTCATAAATTCATACACAGGCGTGCAAAAATTAGAGACGAGACGGTTTTTCGAATGTTACGTCGTGCAGAAGTACTCAACATCGACTCAAATCATTCCATATGATCCCCAAGATGTAAGAATATGGGACAAGTGAGCAAAACCGTCCAAACAAGGAATCCAAAGGATACAAATTCACTTTATTGAAAAGGTAGCTTCGAGCACAACTGGACAGAAGACAGAAACGTCCATGTGACAGGCGGCTGCCAAGAAAAATCTTGCCTTTAGTAGGGGATATGATCACCCCTGACTGCGTTGCAGGATTTACAACGTCTGTCCATACTGAGGACGAGGTTGTCAAGGAGCTGTTGAGGCATCGCGGCACATTCCTCTTGTAGCGCCAATCGCAGCCTGCGGAATCGTTGCTGGTGGCTGGTGACGTGCTGCCAAGCGTCTCCCGAGAAGGTCCCACATGTGTTCGATTGGATTTAGGCCCGGGGACCTGGCGTGCCAATCCATGCATTGAATAGCTTCACTGTCCAACAGCTCTGCGACAGCCACTGTACGATGAGGTGTAGCGTTGTCGTCTATGAAGAGGAACTCAGGACCCACATTACCTCTAAACAGACGCACGTGAGGCAGGAGAACCTCGGTACAATAGCGGACACCAATGACTGAACCTCCTTGGAAGATGTGGAGGTCAGTACTGCTACCAAGCATGATACCGCCCCGAACGAGAACTCCGCCACCTCCAAACAAGTCCCTTTCGATGATGCTGGAGGTGTGATTGCGTGTTCCCTGCTCTCTCCAGATGTGTATACGCCCAAAATCGCTCGTCAGACTCAATCGGCTCTCATCCGTAAAGAGAACTCGACCCAATTACTGATGTGTCCAATTCTTATGCTCCTGGCACCACTGAAACCGCCGTCTCCGATGAGCAGGCGTTAATGGCACATACCGTACTGGTCGTCGTGCAAATAGCCCACTTTCGTGCAACCTCCTGGCCACGGTAAAACGCGATAACGGACGTCCAGTTGTCTGTTGCATGTGCCTTGCGATTTCTTCTGCTGTCTGTCTCTTCTCGCCTGTAGGACAATATACCGGTCGTCCGCCGCCGCGGTTGCTCGTGGACGACCACTGCTAAACTCTCGGACAGCTGTTCCTGTCGTTTGAAATGCTCTCCAAGCTCGTGAAACGATGCTGTGAGTCATCCCAAACTCCTCGGCCACACTAGTCTCACATCGACCTTCTTCCAACTTCCCAATGTCGCGAACTCGGGTAAAGTCATCCAGATGTCGTCTACTGGATTGCCTGTTGATCATATCACACGGCGGCAGCAACTCGACGTCGTTCAAACCGATGTACACCGTGCAATAGCTTTCACCGAATTGCTGAGCGTACACCGCCCGTGGGATTTATACCCTTCCGACACCCCCTTCCCTAAGTTATTCACCAACCAGTGCCGTCTTAACACTTCTGGAGGCCCTGGGCCGTCACATTTTTCTGGGCCCCTGATCTTATTTATATACTGTATATGCATATATACAACATATGGTATTATTACACTGTGTGGTTATTTTCTTTACTCGCTCATGGTATTATTACAATATGGTACTATGTATATACCACATACTACAGACCTATCTGCCTCCTATCAGTGGTTTATAAATTATACAGGAACTACAAACCTATCAGCCTCCTATCAGTGGTTTATAAAATCTTCACTAAAGTTCTTTCACACTATAACGAAGTCAATTTCTCCGTCATTTTTATCCGCGCCGGGGTCCGAACCCGGGTCCACTCATTCCGGAGTAAGTTGCTCTACCAATTAAGCTACGCGGACATTTGTTCTGATTCCTATCTGCCTTTATGTCGTGTGCGTCCTGCTGGCAGGTACGTCACATCTCCTCTCCTGGTACGTTACATCATCTCCCCCTTATTTATTTATTTATTTTTTTTTTTTTCGAAGTGCTGGAGAAAGGATTCTCTTATTTTTCCTATCTCGCGGTGTGGAAATGACATCACACCAATGCGAGATTTTGAACGGTCGGGTCATCCGGATAGTTCGGGCGCCATTATAACGAAGTAAATTTCTCCGTCATTTTGGTCTACGCCGGGATTCGAACCCGAGGCCGCTTATTCCGGAACAAGTCGCTCTACCAACTGAGCTACGCAGACATTATATTCTGATTCCTATCTGCCTTTATGTCGTGTGCGTCCTGCTGGCAGGTACGTCACATCTCCTCTCCTGGTACGTTACAACACCGCTTGAAGGTAACACTGGACATGGCTCAACCGAGAGAACAAGCTGGATTCAGGAGTGGCTACAGCACAATAGATCATATCCACGTACTGAGAGAACTAATTGAAAGAGCGAGGGAATATGAACTTCCATTGTGCATGGCTTTTATCGATTATGAAAAAGCCTTTGATTCGGTGAAACCATCAGCAGTTACAATGGCTCTGAAATCCTGCGGTATTGAAGATGCATACATTAATATTATTAATGACATCTATGAAAATGTAATTGCAAAGATTCGGCTGTTTGAAAATACAACACACATAAAAATTGGAAAGGGAGTGAGACAAGGTGACACCATATCTCCTAAGCTGTTTAAGGCCACATTGGAAAATGTCTTTCAATCACTGAACTGGGAAAACAAAGGGATAAAGATTAATTGAGATTATCTAACCCACCTTCGTTTTGCTGATGACGTAGTCATTTTTGCAACTACCCCATCAGAACTGCAGAGTATGATCCAGGAACTTGCTGACAAGAGTAAAGAAGTGGGATTAAAAATGAACTTTCAGAAGACAAAAGTGATGTACAATGCTTTTACAAGAAATGAAGATTTATCGATTGATGGAGAAAAGCTGGAGATAACAGATACGTACGTTTATCTTGGACAGCAGATATCAAGTGAGGGTCACATTGATGAAGAAATTAATCGGCGTATAAAACTTGCCTGGAGAGCTTTTGGAAGAAACAGCATAATTTTTAAGAGTAATATGCCATTATGTCTTAAAAGAAAAGTATTTGATCAATGCATCCTTCCATTGCTTACGTATGGTGCAGAGACGTGGACCTTAACTAAAAGAGACATACAAAGGCTGCAAACAACTCAAAGCAGCATGGAGAGGTGCATGCTGGGTTTAACCAGGAGAGATAAGAAGCGGAACTCGTGGATCCGAAAAATGACAAGAGCGGAAGACATCATGATCAGAGTTAAATCCCTGAAATGGCAATGGGCTGGACATACTGCCAGAAGGACAGACCATCCATGGACAGCAGAAATTTTAGATTGGATTCCAAGGGACAGGAAAAGACTCAGAAGAAGACCACATGGGAGATCGGTGGATGAAATTCGACAGTATGCGGGAGTGACATGGAGGAGACTGGCACAAGACCGACCGTTGTGGAAGAAACTTGGGGAGACCTTCGTCCAGCAGTGGATTGATAATGGTTTACAATGATGATATACCACATATGAGAATTCTTACGTATATTAACCGCCATCACCATGTTATCTCAAAATGGTGCATGACAAAATTGTAGAACTCCATTAAGTGTACCAAATGCACTCTCATTTAATTACTTAGTAAATTACAAGAAAATTGGTGCTGAAAGATATAACGTTTTTGTCCCATTCTGCAAATTATTCAACCAAAATTAAATTAAAAAAGCAGAAGAAATAAACCAACCAGCGCCGTTTCCGGACAATATGATGCACCGGAGAAAAATGCCGATGCGCTGCCTCCGTCATTCTTATTTATTTAAACAGCGAAGATTGAATATATATGCACTGAAGAGCAATTGAATTAGAGACAGCTGGCATTATGCAAATGTGGCGCTATGGGCGGTCCTCTAAACGGAAATGACATGAAGTATGCAGCGATCCGACAATATAAGGAGTAATGCGACGGGAATCAGTAAGCGTCGGACGCAGCATGGGTAAGACAAAGGATCTAAGCGCATTTGATCGTGGGCAAATTGTCGGGGCTCGACGAATGGGTCACTCTATCTCGGAAGTCATACAGGCACTGGGATTTTCACGAGCCACTGTGTCACGGGTGCACCGTGAGTACATCGAATCCGGTAAAACCATCCCTGCAAGGGCCAACTGCGCAGTGGACAACAGCGTGTGGATGAGCGGGGTCATCGTCGGCTAGCTCGCATTGTAACAGCAGATAGACGGGCCACAGTGCAAGAAATCACTCGGAAATTTAACGCTGGTGCAAAAATACGAGTAAGCAGCCACACCATCCAGAACCATCTCCTCGCTATGGGGTACAGAAGCCATCGTCCCACGAGAGTACCACTGCTGACCAAACATCACAGGGTGCAAAGATTAGCATGGGCGCGGGAACATCGCCACTAGACCCTAGCTAGACATGTGGGAAAATGTTGTCTGGACTGATGAGTCGAGATTCACGTTGGTACATGCGGATGGCAGATACGAGTACGGCGCAAACCGTATGAAGCGATGGATCCTTCTTGCCAGCAGTGTACTCTTAAAGCGGGTGGGGGTGGCATTCTCGTCTGGGGACTGTTTACGTGGACTGAAATGGGAACCCCTGGTACGCGTGACATCGTCCCTCACAGGTCAACGTTACCGGGATATCCTGGTCGACCATTTGCTCCCGTTTGTGCGTCTTTAACATCCCAGTGGGGACCTCACCCTGCAACAAGACAATGCACCGTGCCATCGCTCCCGAATTGTATCCGAATGGCTGGATGAACACTCCACCGAAGTGACCTCGCTTCATTGGCCAGCTAGGTCACCTGACCTCAATCCCATAGAGCACATTTGGGATGCCATCGAGAGAGATGTTCGAGGCTCTAACCCCTTCCTCCATCAAATCTTCGTGAACTGTGGGAGCTTGTTCAAGAGTAGTGGATCCGTATGGCTTCCCAACGCTTCCGGTGTCTTGTCGAGTCCATGCCAAGACGAATCGCCGCCGTCATCAGGGCGAAAGGTGGTGCTACACTTTACTAGACAGGTATCTCTAATTCAATTGCTCTTCAGTGTAAGTAGACCAGATCGGCACATCTCAGTGATGTACATACGGGTACTTCTTCGTATAAATAGACGAAACAAGTGAAGAAATTGCGATTTGTGGATGGCCTTCATGACCCTCAATCCTCACCCAGAGAGGGTCCATTTCGATGCGCAGTAGTGAATATTACTAATAATGACGCGGGGCAATCCAAAAGCCCCCACAGCACTTTCACCACTCACCAGAAAGTTATTATTTTTTATTTAAAGAAAAAAAGAAACACTATTGCGGAAAATTGGAAGTCCTTCCGCCTTTTTTTTTTTTCAAACCTTGCTCGTATCTTCAATTTCGCGAGGACGCGGGAGGGTACTTAGGTGTTAAGGTGGATCTTTTGTGACAAAATAAGAAACAAAGAAAACCCGACCTCTCTTCCGATCCCGAGTGTATGTGAGGCCAAGGTTCTTAGATATCTCTAAGGTTGGGGCCATTAGCGATCTTCGCTCTCAATGGCTCTTTCATTTGACGTCATTGTGGAGGCACGGAGCGGAGATAAAAAACAACGCTCATACGTAACTCAAGGCAGAGAGAAGGACTTAAAGTTTATATGAGCAAAGGCTTTATATAAGCAAGGGGAAGAAAAAAACAGCGCTCATACGTAACTCAAGGCAGAGAGAACTTAAAGTTTATATGAGCAAAGGCTTTATATAAGCAAGGGGAAGAAAAAAACAGCGCTCATACGTAACTCAATGCAGAGAGAAGAACTTAAAGTTTATATGAGCAAAGGCTTTATATAAGCAAGGGGAAGAAAAAAACAGCGCTCATACGTAATTCAAGGCAGAGAGAAGAACTTAAAGTTTATATGAGCAAAGGCTTTATATAAGCAAGGGGAAGAAAAAAAACAGCTCTCATACGTAACTCAATGCAGAGAGAAGAACTTAAAGTTTATATGAGCAAAGGCTTTGTATAAGCAAGGGGAAGAAAAAAACAGCGCTCATACGTAACTCAAGGCAGAGAGAAGAACTTAAAGTTTATATGAGCAAAGGCTTTATATAAGCAAGGGGAAGAAAAAAACAGCGCTCATACGTAACTCAATGCAGAGAGAAGAACTTAAAGTTTATATGAGCAAAGGCTTTGTATAAGCAAGGGGAAGAAAAAAACAGCGCTCATACGTAACTCAAGGCAGAGAGAAGAACTTAAAGTTTATATGAGCAAAGGCTTTATATAAGCAAGGGGAAGAAAAAAACAGCGCTCATACGTAACTCAAGGCAGAGAGAAGAACTTAAAGTTTATATGAGCAAAGGCTTTGTATAAGCAAGGGGAAGAAAAAAAACAGCGCTCATACGTAACTCAAGGCAGAGAGAAGAACTCAACGTTTATATCAGCAAAGGCTAAATTTTTTTCCCATTTAGAATCTTTCACTTCGTCACGGTATTACCGAAGAAAAGAAAAATGTCCAGTTCAGAGTGAATTCTTAACTAATATAATAGAGTTACGTTCACCGTTTGCCATATGCGTTTGTAAAACAAAAGGTGGGGACCTGAGATATTTACCAAAACAAATAAGGAATTTACATCAACAAAAAATATTCCTCAATCTTTTTTTAAATTATGTAGTTTTAATAACTAGTGTCAGAACTATGCTCGTAGATAGCTCATGGGACATAAAATTTAAATACAAAATGAAGGACTGTATTGAATTATACCAAAAATTAATCTCTTTCTTTTCGCTATCGAAATGTAGTCGACTTTTATTTACACACGGCATTCTTACTTTATTTTTATCTCCATTTTATATGTCAACCTCGAAATGACGAGCATTTTTTTTAATTCGGATAGAAATTATGCCTAAAATTTATTTAGAAAGTCACTAAAATTTCAGTTGTTCAATCTGTATATTTGAACTTTTACTGCAGTGAATGAAGGAACGTTTTTGAAAATCACGTTCATAATCATCTTCAGTAAAATGTTTAGAACAAATTCAAGTGTGTTTCACATGGACAATATCTTTTGGTTTACATCTGAGTAGCCCCGTTGTTTTCAACATCTGATCTTTTGGGAATGTGTGAAAAATAATTCCAATTCCTTTTGCTTTCTTATTCTGCGTTGGGCACAGAGTAACGGCTCAATTAGGCATCGTTCTTACGATGCCGCTCATATAAACTTTAAGTTCTTCTCTCTGCATTGAGTTACGTATGAGAGCTGTTTTTTTCTTCCCCTTGCTTATATAAAGCCTTTGCTCATATAAACTTTAAGTTCTTCTCTCTGCCTTGAATTACGTATGAGCGCTGTTTTTTTCTTCCCCTTGCTTATATAAAGCCTTTGCTCATATAAACTTTAAGTTCTTCTCTCTGCATTGAGTTACGTATGAGCGCTGTTTTTTTCTTCCCCTTGCTTATATAAAGCCTTTGCTCATATAAACTTTAAGTTCTCTCTGCCTTGAGTTACGTATGAGCGCTGTTTTTTTCTTCCCCTTGCTTATATAAAGCCTTTGCTCATATAAACTTTAAGTCCTTCTCTCTGCCTTGAGTTACGTATGAGCGTTGTTTTTTATCTCCGCTCCGTGCCTCCACAATGACGTCAAATGAAAGAGCCATTGAGAGCGAAGATCGCTAATGGCCCCAGCCTTAGAGATATCTAAGAACCTTGGCCTCACATACACTCGGGATCGGAAGAGAGGTCGGGTTTTCTTTGTTTCTTATTTTGTCACAAAAGATCCACCTTAACACCTAAGTACCCTCCCGCGTCCTCGCGAAATTGAAGATACGAGCAAGGTTTGAAAAAAAAAAAAAAAAAAAAAAGGCGGAAGGACTTCCAATTTTCCGCAATAGTGTTTCTTTTTTCTTTAAATAAAAAATAATAACTTTCTGGTGAGTGGTGAAAGTGCTGTGGGAGGGCTTTTGGATTGCCCCGCGTCATTATTAGTAATATTCACTACTGCGCATCGAAATGGACCCTCTCTGGGTGAGGATTGAGGGTCATGAAGGCCATCCACAAATCGCAATTTCTTCACTTGTTTCGTCTATTTATACGAAGAAGTACCCGTATGTACATCATCGTAAGAACAGCGCTCATACGTAATTCAAGGCAGAGAGAAGAACTTAAAGTTTATATGAGCAAAGGCTTTATATAAGCAAGGGGAAGAAAAAAACAGCTCTCATACGTAAGAGAGCTCGAATCTCAAAAAACTATGTTTTCCCAGTATTAGAGAAAACACAGGCTCGCTATTCGAGGATGGGCGTTGTGTTTCACCCAGCCGACGTTCCGTGTATCGGGGTCCGCTGAGTGCCGCAATGTTTTAAAGTAATCGTCTAGCTTTTCATTTCTTTTTGAATAATTCGTTAACTTACAAATTTTGATTTGTTTACTAGCACTGATGCGTAAGTTACTCAGTATTGCACTGGAGGATTTTTCTGAACATTCATCCCAAATCATTTATTCACACATCCAACACTCAATCGTTATTAACCCCTTTTTTTTTTTTCTTTACAAAATTGTACACTCAAATGAAATGTAGCCGACTCATAATAACGGGAAAATAAAATATGTTTATTTTGCCTGATGAAGGCTTGAAATCTAGTAAAATATACACTCATTCATATGAAAATGTTTGAAGACCCTTTTAGCAAAATTATTTATTTAAAGGTTAACTTTAATTTCTTATTTTCATTTAATATAATTCTGAAATATTTCGAAACATAATTTACTAAAATTGATTCCCTATACTACACAATTTCCTGCTCTGATCAATGGTATTTACTTTACTCAACCATTTCATTATTCTTCTATTTCTGCCCTACTTTTCTCAGCATTAGTTTAGAGCTGGTTTTACTTTCAACCTTAACTTAGTCTACTATGCTCTTCTTAAATTTTCGGTTCAACATACTAATTATGTAAACAAGAGGAAACTTTAATGTCGGATTATCCTACCTTCTATCCCACGATGAGGGCTGGAATATCATTCTAGCGAAGTTTTTATGCTATCTCCTCTCTTCCTGAAGTATTCATGCCGACTCTGACTTCTGTCATCCTTCTTTCGAAGTATTCATGCCGACTGACTTCTGTCATCCTTCTTTCGCAGTATTCATGCCGACTGATATATTTCTGTCATCCTTCTTTCGCAGTATTCATGCCGACTCTGACTTCTGTCATCCTTCTTTTGAAGTATTCATGCCGACTGATATATTTCTCTCATCCTTCTTTCGCAGTATTCATGCCGACTGATATAATTCTCTCGCTCCTCTTCCTGTCCTACCAAAAATTTGTTCTTCCCGGATCCTCCTACCAATTTACAGATTGGTCAAACAATTATCATTTCCCGATCTGATTTGCTCTGGGTTTCCCGCCATTTCTCTGACTTGCCATCCTTCGCCCCGTCCAAAATCTGTGTCCGCCCTCAAATTCTAGGAACTTCGTTGCCTACGGATCTCTGAGGTCGTAAATCTTACTATCATAAAACTGCTATAGTATTCCTTGGCCTGGCGTCAAGCTATTCTTTTCTTCCAGACCTGGTGCATCAAATCTCAAGACGACTGGCGCCGAGCTCCAATAAAATGTCTACCCGCTATTTCTCTGATTTGAATTACTATGTCTTACCCAATATTGCTGGCTCGTAGCAGTTAGGGAAAGGCTGCCCCGCGGTCCCATGCCACAGCAAGCGGACTGCTGGAAACCCTTCGACTCTGAGAGAAAGAGAGAGAGGGTGGGGTGGGGGTGAAGGGGAAGAGCGGTACTTTCCTGACCTTCCTAGGCGCGAACCCACGGAAGAAAATCTAAGGGGAAAATTAAATTGTGAAATGCAGAGCGTCTGAAGAGCGTGAAGTTTATAAAATCCTTATTTTAATAATTCTTACACCAGCTCCCCAAAATCTCTCCCATTCATTTGATTAATTTTTTTTTCCATTTCTTTTCCGCTTTTCCGATTACTTCTCAATTTCCAATACAGTGAAAAGGTGCGCACTCGCTCCCGAGTGATGCAACATTATCTCCCTTCGCAGAATTGAAAGACTGAAATCAGGGCAAGAAGACCCTGAGTTAGAATATCCCGTCTTCATTATTTCTGCCGATGCCCTACGTTGATCAGAGCAAGTAAATAACATAATCACATACATCACACTGCAATACATAAATGCACAATTTTTAGAGTTAAATGACTATAAAGAATGGTTATTAGGGTCTTGCATAAATAATTGAAATATATGTACAGGTAGTCACTTTTTTTTTTTCATTAGTAATTGACGATGACAAGTAACACACTGCTTAGGTATGAATCATCTAAAAAGTGTTTTTTTTTCTTCGTGAACGCACCATGCGCTTATCAGCATCGCACAACAATTAGAGTAGTGTTTTTTTTTTTTTTTTTTCTTTCACTTTATCTGGTGCTCAGATTCAGCACAGAATTCGAAATCAGTGGACACTACGGTCACACTTGGAATGTCACACCACCTATTCCATAAATTCCAGGATAAGTGTACTTCACAGTTTTATAATACAATGTCCAAGACCACCACATTGAGTGGTCCGAGGTAACGTCATCTCCGTTGCTCAGTTCCACACAGGATACACGAAATTGTCCGTTCCAGTCACTCTGAGTAACATTTGCCGTATTCCGTCCGTACCTTCCCGCAGTTCGTTGATCAGTTTGAATGCAGCGACGGTTGTTCAGTTCGAATGAAGCGTCGGTAACTTCAAGTGCCGCTGAAGTTCCTGGTTAATGTTATTTGCACAAATTTATAGCACTCGCTCCTTCAGGCGAAGCCTTTTTTTTACGAAAACCGCAGACAGTATATCGTCTACACCAATGACAGTAGAGGTCCTTTATACCTCCACAAATAGCAGTAACAACGCGAACTGATGCTGCCAACACTACATAGCTCATGCACTGTTGATTCCGAACGGCTTGCACAACACTATTATCGTAATATTTCTACTGGAAGCTCCTTCTTTCGACGCTTTTCCGTCCTCGGATATTGACTGTCAGAGGAAAGAAAATTTTCCTCTTTTCTTTTCGCTGCGTCCAGAGTCCTGGCAGACTCACTGCGCTTTGTACGCAAATTCCACTGAGAGGATGAGATCACTCACTTTCACAAGTCCCTTTGTCATCTCTCTGTGGCGCTTCCACTGTCCCCACAATAGTGGTAGGAACGCTCACACTCTGGAGAATTGATTCTTTCATTCATAAGCAATGTCTGTCAAAGGGCATTGTCCCACAGGAATGTATATTTAGTGTTCTTTTCTCTTTTTTTTTTCTTTCAAAGCAGCGGTCCGAATACCTCGACACGGACAGCTATTGGGATGAAGCTGCTATATGTGTCTGCACATAGTCTCTGCTTTGCATGTAGCCACTATTCTGGTTATTGCTGACCTAGCCCTGTAAAAAAAAACTTCAGCATAGAAATAGGACACTCCGCCATACGGTTCCTCTTTTTTTTTTCGATTATTGTTAGAATTATGCCTAATCTGTTTAACCTTTCCTTCTGGAAATCAATATGAGCATAGTAGAACAAGCTTATATCAAACTAATACATATCTCTTTTTTTTTCGTGAATCCGTGGATTCTTAACATTACCTTGGCGCACGGCCACTAATCTCCTCGTTTTGACTCGGCTCTCCTTTTCTCTTTGCTTCTATTTTATTTTATTCACTTATTTCTTTTTATTATTATTATTATTATTATATTGTATTTTATTTTTCTTTTATCCTTTCATGTAAGTGTGCATTTTTGCGATTACGATTACAAGGAAATGACAAGAAATTTCGATGCTCTATAATTAAGCCAAAATCACTCAATCATTCACACACACACATCCATTTCACACATCACCTTCACCTAAACAAAAATTTATTCCTGAAACTCCCATCGTCGGCGCGCAGAATGTACACGACCATGCTTCCGAATCAACACTGAATTTTCGCATAAGACACTATTTCTTCCATTTAACTACTTTCCCCTTTTGTGATTTATACTTTTACTTTAAAATATTCTCCTTTATTTGTTTTACTAACTGCTTAAGTGTTTAGCCCTCTACATCGATTTCGCTCTAAACACCCTTTTCTTTAGCTGGGTCTGAGAGAAACCCCTTGCTTGCGTTCGGGGGGTCATATGAAGTCACCCCTTTCGCTCAGGTACTCACGCCAAAAGCTGGGAGTCAATCTTGACCTTTCCACCCAAGGTTATTACAACCCGTTTCCTGCTTGCCTTTTCTGGTCCATTGGGGCTTGGGGGTGTAGGAACGATAGGAATTACTTCCTGTCGCCGTTTCCTGTTTTACTCCTTCTTCCAGAAAGGAAGCCCCGTTGACTCTGCCACGCTTTTTTTTCTTCATTCTTCTAAAAGACACGCCGCATGGTCTTACGCTCTTGTACGTTATGGTCAGATACCCTTTGCCAAAGTGCCTTGACCATAATGTCACCCAATATATATATTTTTTTCTTTCTACCTTATTTCCCTTACACATGTTTTTTTTTGTTTTTTTTTTCTTTTTTTTTTTTTTTTCAGCTACATTATTTGGATTACACTGGATACACACAAGGTAAGTGAACCTTTATTTTTCGTAGGGTATCCCAGGCGTGCTCCGAATTATTATCTCTCCCATTCATTATTCTTAGCCTAGTGAAACCGCTATTTTCTGCTTAACTGCCCTAAGCAAATCTCCCAAAAGGTAATACTCTCCTGATATCCTCTACTCACGTGCTTGTCAAGAAAATTACTAATTTGCTTTACAATACCGAGAATATATATCATTACTGAACTGATCGAAGAATTAGCGATGAATTATTCATTCGCTACTGTAAACTGCGAAATGCTGTCGAGAGTTGACATCGCTAACTATTCTTACTATCTTTACTACTCAAAATTGATATGCAACTGAATGTGCTAACTTTTAATAAGTATTGGTGACAATTATTATTCTATTATATAAGTGCCTCCCACAGCACAATGTCCATCTAATAAAATTCCGAACACTACGGATACTACTCTGATGCGAATTACTGTTATTACCTTTATTCTTATCTAGGTAACTGAAATTTACGCATAAATAAGTTGATACTACTTAACCTATTTGGACAATTATGTTAATCAATAATGAACGTAGCGAACATAATTTTAACCTGAAAGCACTGAACTCAATCATTTTTCTCCTGCAACTAAAGTACCTAAACTATTCCTGGCTGATGAGTACTTGCCTTTCACGCAATCAATATATGCACTGATAGAACTGTTGGCTATTCAAAGTTACACCTTCCCAATTTATCGCATGAGAATTAACAATTACAAGTGATATACGCAGTGAATTAGAAGAAATATACCTGAAGTAAAGTGACAATTATCATAAAGTGTGAACAAATCATTAACATTATTTGCAAAAATGTTTTCAGAGGAAAAAAAAAATATTTTCTCTAAATTTTATCCCACAAGTTACCCAACCTTTACGAATGCGTCCGTGAAGACAAAATAACTCTGACACACAGGTTTTTTTTTTTTTTTTTACAATGAAATTTGATACCATACTCTGGTTATCAATAATACCCTGCTGTGCTAAACCTGCTGAATTGCCAATACTGAGTGCGATTAAAATGTAGGCTTCTACTGATTTTGATTTTCAGCGTTCACAACCAAAATTTAGCACTCAAGTTTTTTTTTTTTTGTTTTTTTTTTCGGCTCTCCGCTTCTGCCTAGCTCTCCATGCTATACCCAAGATTCCTGGGATGTTCGTCGTACCTCAGCATACTTCGGATACACATACCGTACAGTATCATCATTCGAATTTTCTGCTGTCGAGTTCTCGCTTACGTTCTGAATATCCTGTAAGCAATTTTCCGCCTGCTCGATCCACGATTCTCCCGATGATTTAGGTGCTAGCTTCAGTTGAGCAATAAATTTCCCTATTAACTCAGCCTTGTCCGTGGCTCCAAACTTTTGATTCCTTTTAGCCATCTCCTGCTGCTCTGGTTTTGTGACACTCACACCTTCCGGTATATTGCTATATACTGGAGTATACACCGTTTTAGGCTTCGTAACATGATTCACGGTCGGCTCTGGTTGCGAGTTACGGTTTCTCAGCATGTACGGTTCTCTAAGGAACGGCGTCCTTCTCACCTTTTCGGCGATCGGATTGCTAGCTTGCTGAGGCGTGCTCTGCACTGCCACCGCTGTCGGTGTAACCTCCAAATCAAATTGAGGAATAAATTCGTACTCTTCTGTCGAATCCGAATGAGCTGTTAAATCTTCTAACTCCTCATTATCGTTTTCTGCTTCTTCGACGTGCTCTCGCTCCGGTGAGTTATTCTCTAGGTGATGTCTCCGTAGAGGTGCTTTGAATACGCGGTTCTTATGCACTACCTGTTGTTTCCTCTCGTCCTTCAAAGATACTAGTCGCACATTGACGGCTGATGGAAAAGACACAATTTTCCACTCACCGCTGTTTTTTCTGGCAATTTTATCAGAAAGACCACGGTCGATATAAGGCGTATGCAAAAATACTCTGTCACCAATTCTCAGGTCCTTTTCTCTGGCAAACCTGTCTGCATACTTTTCCTGCTTAGCTGCAGATTTCCATGAACCAACTCGTAGGCTTTTCTCATCTTATTGTTGAATGCCTCTACATAATCCTCTTCACTATAATATGTTTGTCGGCGAGGCGGAAGTAAAATGTCGGATGGAACCGTTAAATCTCTCCCAAACACCAAATAGCTTGGAGCATATTTGGTTGCTGAATGGTTTGTAGTATTATATGCTAGTCTTATCATAGGAATGTAGGTGTCCCAGTCGTCTTGTCTCTCATTAACTAGACAACTTAATGATTTGTTAAGAAACCTGTGGCTAGCTTCGTTTTGGCCATTACTCCAGGGTGCAAAGGATGTCGTATTCAATCTTCTTATGCCCAATCTTGCCAATAAATTGGTGAATACCTCAGAGATGAAGCATCCACCGTTATCTGACAAATTAGTTTCCGACGTACCATAAATACTTATGACATGGTCGAAATATGCCCTTGCGACTGTAGTTGCTTTTTGGTCTGGCATAGGCACTAAAACAGCATACCTGGTGAACGAATCAATCATGACAAGTAGGTATTTATTTCCGTCAGCAGTTGTAGGATACGGGCCACAAATGTCTAAAGAAATTTTTTGAAAGGGGTAAGAACCCGTTTCCACTCGCTGCAGTTTCTCTACTCCTTTTAGTTTGTGGTTTGTCCTTTCATTACATTTTTCGCAAGAAGCTACATAATTTTTAACATCCGCATACAAGTTTATCCAAAAATAACGTTTTCTAACATAGGAGACAGTTTTGTCTCCGCCGAAGTGTCCTACCGAGGGAATATCATGACAACGTTTTAAAACTTCATGTATCATAGCGTGAGGAACTACAAGCTGCTCCCAAAATTCATCTCCAGATGCGCTCCTGTCAGGATATTGGAAATGATATAACAATCCTTCAGAGTTTAGGAAAAAACTATCCTTAACCCTATGTTTGCCTACTGGGATGCGTTGTTTTTCCAGCATGTCAATGATCGGAGCGAGATCGGCGTCTGCTCTTTGCAGTGCTTTAACACGAGCTGTTTCTGATTGGTCCTCTTCAGCGGTCAGAAGAGACACGCCCCTGATTTCTCCTTCAGCGCTCTCCGGTGACTCAACTCCGTGCTGCCTGCTCAAATAATCAGCCACGACATTTTGCTTCCCTTGTTGATACAAAATTTTGTAAGAAAATTCACTAAGAGCCATTCTCCACCGATTCAATCTGCTATTTGCGTCTTTGATATTTTGAAGATACGTAAGAGGACGATGGTCGCTAATCACATAGAACTCTTTTCCTAGTAAATAATGTCTCCAATGCTTTAGGGCACAAACTACGGCCAACATCTCCTTTTCGATAACTGGGTAGTTCATTTCGGCTGGATTTAATTTCCGTGACATAAATGCGATTGGCTGCAATATGCCATCAGATGAGTATTGTTCCAAGACCGAGCCCACTCCTGTATGACTTGCGTCACAGTGAAGGTAAAAAGGTTTGCTGTAATCAGGATGAATTAATACCGTGTCACTTAATAGACAATTCTTGATTTGAAGAAATGCTCGGTTGGCTTCTGGTGTCCAATTAAATTTCCCTTGTTTTGTCAAGTCGGTCATGGGTGCTACAATGTCAGAATAGGATGGTATAAATTTCCGGTAGTAATTGCATAAACCCAAAAATCCCCGTAAGCTCCTGAGAGTCTTAGGAGTTCCAAAAATATTGACCTTATGCAGATTACTGGGATCTGGACGAATTCCTTCTCCACTAACCACATGACCCAAAAATTTTACTTCCGTTTTCATAAATGAGCACTTGTCCGGCGTTAACTTCAAATGGTGTTCTCTGAGACGTTTAAAAACAGCTTCCAATTTGATAAGGTGTGTCTCTTCATCTTTTGACGCGATAAATATATCATCTATGAAACACATTATGTTAAAATCTGCCAATCCGTACAGAAGAGCATCACTCAATCTCTGAAAGCTATTCGGAGAAGTTTTGTAGCCAAAACACAACCTCTCGAATTGAAACAAGCCCCATGGGGTAGTGAATGCTGTTTTGTGCTTGTCGCGCTCCGCTATCTCCATCTGATTAAAGCCTGCTTTCATATCTAACGTGGTGAAGAATTTGTTGCCCTGAGCCTGCTCTAATAAGTCTTCTATTCTAGGCAAGGGATAGCTATCGGGTATAGCTGCTTCATTTAAAGCCCTGAAGTCTATACATAAACGAAATTGATGGGATGCTTTTTTAGCAACGAGCAACATTGGTGCTCTGTAGGGTGAAGCGCTCTCCGTAATAATGCCGGCATCCAACAATTCCTTGATTTGCTGTTGAGCTTCCTGCCTGAGGTGATGTGGAACTCTATACATTTTTCCTACGATTGGCACGTCCGTGTTCAGATTGATCTCATGGTAGAGTAAATTGCATTTACCCAACTCGCTCATAGAACGGGCAAAAACGTCTCTATAATTCATTATAAGAGAAGCGAGTGGTCGCCTCCACTTTGGATCCACTTCTTCAAGATTAAAATCCTTAGGAGTAAGCGGAGGTAATTTTTCTCTTTTACCCTCCTGGAGCGTCCCCGCATCAACGATAGGCTGAATGTACACTAACTTCGTGCTTTTGTTAAGGTGGAAGGGTTGCTCTGTTAAATTAGCCATTAAAACTGGAATTTTACCCGAGGTTCCTAGAGTATTCACTGAACGCCCTACCCTAACACATCCTTGACTAAATTTTTCCACTGGCTGCACTAACACTTGCCCTAAATAATTCCTCGAAAAAGGTGGGCAATTGACCCAAACGATTTTCTCTGCGCTCGGAGGAATTATTTCCTTCCTAATTAGCTTTCCTGCTTTGGTTTCATCCGGAGGATAAGTAATCTCTTTCCTCTTTATCTGCTCTTCTCTTCTCACCACTGGTGCAATCTTATTCACACGAGCTGCCCTACGTTTCTCTTCTCTACGCTGCTTACGGGCCCTCGTCTTCGATACCGGCGTTCTTCTCTCTAAAATCCCTGACCCTGCATCAAATGCAAAACCGTGGGCCTTTAGAAAATCCCACCCCAAGATAAGCGAATAATCTGGGTGCAACTTCTTCCGAGTAACGTGATAGGTATGTTTAATAACATCCTTCCCTATCTGTATTGGTAACTCATAACAGGCTGCTATTTCTAAAGGGGTTCCAGTTATTCCTGAGATTTTCATTAATGATTCCTGAGGCCTGCACTGCATTCTCTTACAAATCTCCTGCAACGCTGTAGGACACAAAATTGACACCCCTGCCCCAGAATCCAGTAAACTGCGATATCGATGTCCTGCAATTTTTACTTCAATCAGTGGCAAAGCTTCGTGCTCCTGGATTGAACAAGTGGTTAACACTACAGAGACCTTTTTCTTTCTATTTCTCCGGCCGAGAACGGTCCCGTTATCACGACCTCCACCTAGTTTAAATTCCTCTGTCCTTGCCTCCTATCATTTGCTCTGCCAGAATAATTATCCTGGAAGTGCACCTGCTGATTCTGCCTACTATATCTTTCCACATCATTTCTCCTTGAATCGTATCCTCTATCCCGGAAATTTTCGTGTTCTGCTCCTCTATCGTAATTCGCCCTGCGCCCGCTAGGATAGCTGCTGCGTCCTCGAGTTCCTCTTACATCTGGCGGAGGAGGCGAATGCACCGAGCGCCCCCGTAGGGAAATCCTGCTCCCGATGGCTGCCTTGGCTTAATGGGTTAGCCGTTCGCCTTTCCCCGGAAAAACCTTGCTCCCTAAAATTATTGTCTCCGGCATATCCATATCTCCTTGAATTATTTCCTACGTATCTATTACCAAAAGATGTTGGATTGCTAAGAGAACATTCCTTTAAAAAGTGGTTTGGGCTTCCACACCTAAAACAAATTTGGTTCGGATCCCTTCTATCTACTCTTTGCTGATTATTGTTTTCCTCTAGCCTTCTAATTCTTTGCACATGCTCCCGGTGTGTCCTCTCCGCTTGTTCTAACCTCCTGTTTAACTCCGTTGCTTCATTTCTCAACGTATTGACCTGTGATTCGTGGTCGGCCATCTGACGGGCAAGCAAGTTGCATAATTCAGATACCGCACTATCTGTGTTATCTTTCGGTACTCCTCTCCGAACTCTATCTTGGTTCCACTCTTCGGTGTCTGTTACGTTTACACTAGAGGCAATAAGTTCATTATTCTGCTCCTCTAAGGTCGCCCGCTTGACTGCTTCAGCGAAAGTGTTCGGTGCAAATGATAATACCGATCTTTTTAACTTCGGGTCTAGCCCGTTAAGGAATTGGGACATTTTTGCCTGGTCTGCCATTTCCCTTACCTCACGGTTCGACTGATCTACCTGCCCTAGGTATTGGTGAGCTAGCCCCCTCAATCTGGTCACGTATTCGGAAACTTTTTCTCCTGCTCTTTGACGGCACGTTGTAAACTTATGCATACGGACCATCACCGGTTGCTGGGATTCGAATCTTTCAATAATGGCTTCTTTGAACTTCTTATAACTGGTCTCCCTCCTGATATCAGCTACGTCTGTCAGAAATTGGCTCGCCGCTGCCCTGCATTTTGCTTTCGCCGCCAGAATTTTAACGGCGTCCGTCCATCCTGCTACCTCAGCCACACTATCAATCATCTCGAAAAATTGTTTTGCATTGATTCCCTCATCGGTATTTCCTGAAAAATTTGGCAAATAAGATAGCATTCCCGCCATTGATTGGATGGTTCTTTGAGTATTTCTAGTTGCGTCTACTTGTCTATTGCTGTCTTCTTGAATCTCGTTACTTTCTGCTCCCCTAGCTTCGTTTGAATTTTCCTCACCATCACTATCCCCCATCTTGATACAATTAGAATTCTTACTGTTCCACCGACACTTTATTCAATAACAAAATTCCTTGCTACTCACTACCACATTTGCTACGCATATAAATACTCTGCAGTTACTACCCAACTAACTTCCTGCCTTGCTTACTAGTACCCAATTATTTTTCTCAATACTTACCTGAGGATCAAAACATAACTCTTAGGTCACCCCTAACCCAATTCGACATCTGGGAAAAATTCCCTATACTTATCATGAAGTACTGCACTTTACACACTATACAGAAATACAAATTATATACATACACTTATCAACTGAATGAAAAATTGAATTTTTCTCTTCTCGTTAACTCGTCGCCTATATATTTCCATTTAATCTTCATTTATTATTCCTATGTTGATTATTCCGAACTATTATCGTGAACTGTATTCTCATCACTAATATCAACCAACAAACAAATTTTTATTTTTTACTTTTAACTTCTAATATTTCCTTTCCAGTCCGCTATAAGTCATGGTTCGAAAAATCCTGGTGACACGGCACCATTTAATGCTGAGGGGGGCTTTTGGATTGCCCCGCGTCATTATTAGTAATAAGGGTAATCACTCGAATCTCAAAAAACTATGTTTTCCCAGTATTAGAGAAAACACAGGCTCGCTATTCGAGGATGGGCGTTGTGTTTCACCCAGCCGACGTTCCGTGTATCGGGGTCCGCTGAGTGCCGCAATGTTTTAAAGTAATCGTCTAGCTTTTCATTTCTTTTTGAATAATTCGTTAACTTACAAATTTTGATTTGTTTACTAGCACTGATGCGTAAGTTACTCAGTATTGCACTGGAGGATTTTTCTGAACATTCATCCCAAATCATTTATTCACACATCCAACACTCAATCGTTATTAACCCCCTTTTTTTTTTTCTTTACAAAATTGTACACTCAAATGAAATGTAGCCGACTCATAATAACGGGAAAATAAAATATGTTTATTTTGCCTGATGAAGGCTTGAAATCTAGTAAAATATACACTCATTCATATGAAAATGTTTGAAGACCCTTTTAGCAAAATTATTTATTTAAAGGTTAACTTTAATTTCTTATTTTCATTTAATATAATTCTGAAATATTTCGAAACATAATTTACTAAAATTGATTCCCTATACTACACAATTTCCTGCTCTGATCAATGGTATTTACTTTACTCAACCATTTCATTATTCTTCTATTTCTGCCCTACTTTTCTCAGCATTAGTTTAGAGCTGGTTTTACTTTCAACCTTAACTTAGTCTACTATGCTCTTCTTAAATTTTCGGTTCAACATACTAATTATGTAAACAAGAGGAAACTTTAATGTCGGATTATCCTACCTTCTATCCCACGATGAGGGCTGGAATATCATTCTAGCGAAGTTTTTATGCTATCTCCTCTCTTCCTGAAGTATTCATGCCGACTCTGACTTCTGTCATCCTTCTTTCGAAGTATTCATGCCGACTGACTTCTGTCATCCTTCTTTCGCAGTATTCATGCCGACTGATATATTTCTGTCATCCTTCTTTCGCAGTATTCATGCCGACTCTGACTTCTGTCATCCTTCTTTTGAAGTATTCATGCCGACTGATATATTTCTCTCATCCTTCTTTCGCAGTATTCATGCCGACTGATATAATTCTCTCGCTCCTCTTCCTGTCCTACCAAAAATTTGTTCTTCCCGGATCCTCCTACCAATTTACAGATTGGTCAAACAATTATCATTTCCCGATCTGATTTGCTCTGGGTTTCCCGCCATTTCTCTGACTTGCCATCCTTCGCCCCGTCCAAAATCTGTGTCCGCCCTCAAATTCTAGGAACTTCGTTGCCTACGGATCTCTGAGGTCGTAAATCTTACTATCATAAAACTGCTATAGTATTCCTTGGCCTGGCGTCAAGCTATTCTTTTCTTCCAGACCTGGTGCATCAAATCTCAAGACGACTGGCGCCGAGCTCCAATAAAATGTCTACCCGCTATTTCTCTGATTTGAATTACTATGTCTTACCCAATATTGCTGGCTCGTAGCAGTTAGGGAAAGGCTGCCCCGCGGTCCCATGCCACAGCAAGCGGACTGCTGGAAACCCTTCGACTCTGAGAGAAAGAGAGAGGGTGGGGTGGGGGTGAAGGGGAAGAGCGGTACTTTCCTGACCTTCCTAGGCGCGAACCCACGGAAGAAAAGCTAAGGGGAAAATTAAATTGTGAAATGCAGAGCGTCTGAAGAGCGTGAAGTTTATAAAATCCTTATTTTAATAATTCTTACACCAGCTCCCCAAAATCTCTCCCATTCATTTGATTAATTTTTTTCCATTTCTTTTCCGCTTTTCCGATTACTTCTCAATTTCCAATACAGTGAAAAGGTGCGCACTCGCTCCCGAGTGATGCAACAAAAGTGCTTGATTTTTTGTAAACCCATAGGTCTTTTGGGGCGTTGGGGACCCTGGGCACCGGCCCCGTTGGCCCACTCCTTAAGACGGCCATGTCACCAACAGGATAATAAACCCATTTATTATTCTTATTTTACTACGTTAACCTGGAAGAATAAACCAATTTGACACATTATAGCACCAAACAGAAATCATCGCTCTTTCCACGTTAATAAGTGAGTCTTAGAAAAATGTTAATCGGCCGCCACCGGGAATCGAACCCAGGATCTTCCAGTTACGCGCCGGACATGCTACCAGTGCACCATAGAGACCTCGAATTTCCCAGACTCACATGTAATTGACTGCCAAACTACATGGCAGTTGTTTCATGGAGCCCCAGGGATTTACCAAAGATGGAAAGCAGCAACTGAACAAATAACTAGGAGGCGAACGGATGTAACCCTGGGTTCGATTCCCGGTGGCGGCCGATGATAATTTTTCTAAGACTCACTTATTAACATGGAAAGAGCGATTATTTCTGTTTGGTGTTCCTGATCCACGACGAGTGTTTAATTAATTATCCATTTGGTTTCAGTTTGGTGTTCCTGATCCACGTCGTGTGTTTGAATTAACATATTATAGCATTTGCATCATTCCCGTCTCGATCTTCCTTCCTATTATAACACTTTTCTTATTCGATTTTTCGTGGTTGAGTGGCATAACATTTGATCGCTGTTATTGGCAGCTATAAAAGGCGCATTAATCGCACTCTCGAGTTCTCGCTGTCATCTCCGCCTCGCCCCCCCCCTTTCCCCCCTTTCCCCCTTTCCTAGTCGACTGTATGCGCCTATTTCGCATCGTAATCTGCTCTTAGCAGCAATCGGGTCCTGTTGCAACCCAGATAGCAAAAGTCAGTGCGTTGTTTTCTTACGTCAGTTTCTGCCTTCTCCTAGTCACAAGGGACACCAGAAACGCCGTGACTCTGAAAACGACAGGCTTAAGCGCTCATCGGGAGTGGCTGGGTGGGTGTCAGGGTGGGAGTTACACAAGGTTGTAGTAAACCGTGTCGCCTTCTGGTGCGGCTCTTCATGGAGCCGTTTCGCACGTGGCTATGAGTTGGGAGGGTTGTGGAAGGGAGGGGGGGGAGAGACAACGAAGTTGACAGGTCCACCGAGCCGCAAAAACGACTTAACGCCGACCAAAAGGTACACCCGTTCACATCTCATTAATCGGTCCCTGTGCTGCGCGTGCACAGCTAATTAAATCGGAAAGCCATTCGTCAGGTCCGCTCCCCCTGGAGACCTATAGGATCCAGTGGTGTCGCAGAGCGAAACGGTCACGATTCAGTGCCTAACGGGATCATCCATCCGTAGCCGAGAAACGTGAAAATACGACGGACACTTCAACCTACTCAACTAGAAAGCGGGATATCGGGGAGGGGTTGGGAGCGTGGGGGTCACTCCGATCGGCACAAAAGCGGAGATATTTTTTGGATGTATTTATTTTACTTCGATGCACTGGCAGAAACCATCTCGCTTGATTTTTATTATCTCGCTTTTGCACCATAGTAGACCAAACTGAGCTTTCGTGGTAACGATTACAGAGACTTGACATTACGTTGTTAGGTCTAGAATCATCACACCATTTGTTCCATTGCATTCTTTGTTTTCTGGCTGTTTTCCAAACACACATTAATGCGTTTCCGCAAATAAACAATGACACTAAACCAGAGGCGTAATTAGATATTTCTGCGCCCGGGGCAAACCATAAACAATTAAGCCCCATCTGTCTGTTTATATATATACACTATATTGACAAAATTCACCGGACACCAAGAAAAGGAACACAAAATAGCATTTATTGACAAGGTTTCGGAACACGGCGATAGGTATGCGCTTCCATTCAGTACATAATGCAGCCGCTAACTGTTGCTTAGTAGTAGGCCTTGGTTCCAAACTTCTTATGCGGCGCTTTAATTCATCCCATGGGTGCTCTATGGGATTAAGATCGGGGCTCTGTGCTGGCCAGTTGACACACGATACGTAATTATCGTCAAACCACGCTGTAACAGTCCTTGCTTTATGGCTCGGTGCATTATCCTGCTGGTACCAACAAGGCTCGGTTCCATAGTATTGCCACAGAGTTGGTAGGGCATAATTGTCCAGAATATCGAGGTAGACGTGCTGGTTAACAGGTTTGTCCACGATAACCAATGGGACGGGACCATACCACGAGAAACACCCCCACACGAGTACACTGCCAGCTCCAAATTTGACCGTAGAGAGAGTACACTGTCAGCTCCAAACTTGACCGTAGGGAGAGTACACTGTCAGCTCCAAACTTGACCGTAGGGAGAGTACACTGTAGTAAGTAGCATTCCCCCGGCTGCCGCCATACCCACACACGGCCATCAGACTGATGGATCGTGTATCTGGATTCATCAGTCCATATAGGATCCGTTTCCATTGATCTACGGTCCACGATAAATGACGACGAGTATAGCATTCGAGTGAAGATGAAAGGCTCATGAGCAGCCGCACGACCACGGTAACCCATGGAATGAAGTTCTCTGCGAATGGTACGTGTACATATCGAGGTTCCAGCATTTTGACTCACATGTACACTGAGGTCTTGTGCAGTACTTCGTCGATTAGCGGTAACGACTCTCCTGAGGATTCGACGTCCTCTATCACTGATTTTCTTTGGTCTGTTGGTACGTTTTGCTGCTTCAGGCACGCCACGTGTCTTCCATTTATTCAGTACATCCAAAACAGTTGACTTGGGTATGTTTAAACGCCTATCAGTTTCTCTTATGGACAACTCACTAATGTAACATCCAACAATCTTTCCTTTCTCAAAGTCAGTTCTCTCCCGCAGCGACATTTTCACTCAACCTCACAGTGCGATATGATCGCGATCAGCTGCAGATTTGCTTTTATACCGTTTGCAGCTGTACCGCGCGTTTTAACAACGCAGCGGTGTAACCGGAGCTTCCATATTTATCAGAAGCGAGATTCTGTAGCCATTTTTGTGATACTGAATTGGAATCATTTCCTTTCAATTCCCGCCATTTGGACGAAAGGCAAATAGAGCATTTCCCACGCGACGCAGCAGATGGCAATTAGGGAATCTTGCGTTTTTCGGAGAAGAGACATTTGGGTGTAGCCGGAGGGAACGCGGTGGCAGGGGTCGACGAAGTAAGATAGTTTTCGCAGGAGGGGAGTATGCTTCGGGTCGAAAGGGACGGAGGAAGGAATAGTTTTTGAGTGGCCGGAAAGAGAGAGAAGGATTTTCGGCGGTGTAGAATACTGAGGGAGAACGGAAAGAATGAAAGCACGAAAAGGACAGAAGCTTGGTGACATTCCCCGTATGATCTGAATAAACGTTTTCCTCACAGCAAAATTTAGCCACAGTCGATTCACTTCTCTATGCTTTGTATTGCTTTTATCTGCTCCAGTTGAGAGAATTACGGAATAAACCACCGATACCGAACTTACGGCAAAGGAAGCATCAAACGAATAATCCACACAGGGTGCTGTTATAGAATTCAGCTCCAAGCCCTGTAACAGCGGATCCGTGCATTTGCTTTTGAAGGGGTGTCCGGTGACTTTTGTCAATATAGTGTATGTACTTCTCTCTCTCTCTGTGTATATATACGAGTGCACACACACACACACACACACACACACACACACACACACACACACACACACACACACACACAAACACAAGTATATACACTGCTCCACAAAACAAAATTAACATCATATCAAGCTGTGACTATTTGTGCAACTTTATTACCAACCGCTTCGGAGTTCAGACCTTCGTTAACATATCAAATGTACCGAATGCCGAATGCAGCTTCTAATAGCGTCTAGCAACCCTGTAAAGGTCGAATAGCCCTTGGAGAATCTTCAAAAAGGTGAACGATATCCTTATATTCGGAACGTACGACCGTCTCTATGGTTCAGTGGTCTAAGCACTGCCCTCTGACCATTCGCAAGAGAAAGTTACCGGTGAGGCATAGATGCTGTATTTGTCTTACAGCACTGGCTCTGTCCCTTCCCTGGAGCCAGTGACCCTAAATTAGGGATGGGAGACTGCTTATATCCCATCGAGTTACTCAACGTGGTCGTTAAATCCCCAAACAAGCAAGCAGCCTACGTATAATCCATCAGACTGAAGAAAAACCGCAGGCACCATTGTTTTTTTGGAAGTCGTGGTTCTTCTTTAGTTGGACAGACTATACAACCGCTCCTTCATTTCTGAATGTAACCAGCCAACATAGTCAGAACATTTTGAGGAAGAAACGCGAATTTTAAGCTGCCATAGCTACTCAAACTGGTGAAACAGATTATACAGAATTTGCTAATAATATTAGCAAATTCTGTAACTGGAAAAGCAAACTGTACCAGGTACAAGAGATTCGGTTCCAGTTTTGTTGACATTGCAAGCAGTGATTTTGCGCCCAGTCTTGAGAGCATCCAGGGCAGCCGCCTCTCCTGCCTCACCCTAGTGCAGCAGCTGTAATAAACCGGTCGAAAGAGCGACTTCACGTTTCTTAATGAATGTTCTTAAGGAAATACTCGTTGTGTTACAGATCTCTAAAATTTTTCTGATATTAACGAAGCCATTTCTGTGCTTCCTTCAGCGTGAATTAACGAAGCATATTCATGATACAACCAGGACCGGATTAAGAGGGGCTCTACAGGTGTTATAGCCTTGGGGCCCACCATGACCATGGGCCCAGGAGGCATGCCTGAGCAAGTAATAGATAGACAGGTATACACTGTAAAAAATAAGTGATGTGAATTTACGGAAAATGTCTGAAAATAACGTGCAGCAAAAGTTGCCGGTAGGTATCCGTGTTTTTCAGAAATTTCCGTTTTGAAAAGTACCCGTTTATTGTTACTTCCGTTTTTCCACAGATTTTACGTACACAGAAATTCCGTTTATTTCAGGAAAAAGTTAATAAAATCATGCAATGCATTGATTATGATAAGCTTTCCAACATACCAGAAATCCTTACTCAAGTTATGAGGATAATGGCTGTGGAATAAATCTCGATCCTGTGCCCTGACCTTTAATCGCATTTCGATGATATTCAACAGAACCGGTTCAGTACATCTCCGAAATAACATGATAAAGTTTTGTCGCAATCGAATCATTTTTACGTAAGCTATGACTCATAAGGGCAATATGGAATAGATCCCGCTTCTGCGTGCTAACCTTTGACCCCATTTCGCCCATTTTCAACAGGATTTATCCCCAGGCAGGCCCCTACAACATACTAACATTTCATCCAAATCGACGCAATTTTACGTAAGTTATGACGTGACCTTTGACCTCATTTCGCCTATTTTCAATAGGGTTTGTCCCCAGGTGGTCCCCTACCACATACTAAAATTTCATCGAAATCGAACCTTCTTTACGTTAGTTATGGCGCATAAGAGCAGTGGAATGGATCCCGCTCCTCCACTGCCGGCCACCCAATATGCAACACCAAGAAGGAAACGAGATATCAAAGCCAGATTTACTGGACGCATAACAACTGATACAAAGATGAAACGATTGAGCTTACAGGCCCGTGCGACTTGCGGAACACGCAGACACCACCAATAGTTCGTGTGCCCCCCCCCCCCATAGCTGGCAATAACAGCCGCTACACGCTGCTGCATCGAACGAAATAGGCTTTGGATGTGGGCTTGGGGTATGTCGGTCCAGGCTGCTTCCACACGTTGATACAGTTCATCAGGCGTAGCCGCGGGTGGTACTTGCCGGGCCACTCGGTTGCCGATCAGCGACCAGACGTGTTCGATGGGCGACATATCGGGAGAACATGCAGGCCACGGCAGCAGTGACACCTGGTGAGCCGTGAAGAATTGTTGCACGATGCGTGCCTCGTTCGGGCGCGTATTGTCCTGTTGAAACGTGGCCGCTGTAAGCTCCTGCAGGTACGAGATAACCACAGGCTCCAAAACGTCGGAGATGGTGTAGTGGCTGTTGAGTGTACCGGCGATGCGTACCAGAGGGATGCGGGCGTCATATCCAATTGCGCTCCAAACTATAACGCCAGGCGACGGATCAGTATGGCGATGCATAATGCAGGCGTCATACAGTCTCTCGCCGCGGTGCCACCACACGCGGATCCGACCATCATGGTGTTGCAGGCAGAAGCAGGATTCGTCGGAGAAGACAATATCGTGCCATTCCGTAGTCCAGGTGCGGCTTTCAACAGCCCACTGCCGCCGCACTCGCCGGTGGTGTAACGCCAATGGTAATCGGAGCAATGGGCGCCGTGCGACAAGTCCCCGCTCCTGTAGACGACGTCGAACGGTACGTGTTGACACAGAGTGTTGCACAACACACCCTAATTCCTGCGCTAACGTTCGTGATGTGGCGGTGCGAGCCGTCAATTTCCGCCGCACTACATGCCGGTCCTCTCGTTCGGTGGTGTAACGCGGATGCGGCAATCGTTCACGTCTATCCGTCCGTCCCTCCTGCACCCACCGAATCCATACTAGCCTCACTGTGGCTGGATATCGTCCCACACGGGCGCCGATGTCTCGGTACGATAAACCGCTGTCGCGATAAGTCACTGTTCGTCCTCTGTCGAACTCCGAAACGTGCTGGAATGACTGCCGTATTCTGCAACGAGGCATTAGAAAGCTTCCCACGCACAGGTCCGGCAGCACAACACACTTCCACTACTTACACCCCGACTTCTGTGCACCCTTCGTATAGTGCTTCTCGGTGGCGTGCCGGGCGCACATGATTTGCAAATGCCCTGCAATGCTAATCGTTTGCATGTCCTCTCGCGAGCGACGCATGCTGCAAATTTCAGGCCAATCGGATGCTTCCTTCTTGGAGTTTGCATTTTGGGTGGCCAGCAGTGTATGTCCTGACCTTTGACCCCATTTCGTTCACTTTTAATAGGGTTCCTTCCCAGGTGTTCCCCTACCACATACTAAAAATTCATCGAAATCGAACGATTTTTACGCGAGTTATCGTGCGGACGGACATACTCACACAACGCGTGACGTTATGAGGCAGATGGGAGTCGCGACCATCTGCTCGAAAGAGTGTGACATCATAAAACTTTAATAGGATCCACATACAACGCGTGAAGTAATGAGACAGTTGGCGTGACCACGAGCCAACATCTCAATCGCGAAAGTGTGACGTCATAAGATTTCTGAGCATGGGTAACATTGATGGGACGACGTAATGACACTAAAAACGTGGCAATTCGGGGTGGTTATTTAACCCACTAAACGAATTTTCCTAAATTCGAGATCAAGCTAAATCGATTTCTAGTACCTGAAAACGGTAGGTTACAGCCGTTTTCAAAATAAAATTTACGTACATACAAGAATTGCTCCTTTATCATAGCCCACTGGAAAGAAGAGGCCCTGAAACGATTTAGTCATGTGACCAAGACTTCCATGCTCTGAACTGCAGGTGAAGTCCATTAGTCCGTTAGTATGTTGCTGTGAAGTTGTTTATATTTTATTATTTTGATTTATTATTGTGATTTTATCTCCAAAGAAAAACAAATTAACACTCGTAATAACATATAACGTTCTTTTACCACTACAACAGAAGAAAATGTTAGAGCGTATTTATTTTTAAAGGATTATTTACTTCTACCTGCTGGTTCCTTCTGTTACTGATATACAAGATTCCTTTTCTGTCTTAATATACACTGGTGTGCAAAAATTAAGGACAAAGAGGATAAATTAGCATAACAGCGGAACGAGCAGGCAGAACGGATCGAAAGACCTCTCAGGAGATAGAGTCCGGTACGGTAGGGCATGAGCATATATACAGCATGACGTAGGTTGGGGGGTCGGAAAGGTATAAAGCGCACGGGCGGAGTGCGCTCAGCAATTCGGTGGAAGCTATTGCACGGTGTACATCGGTTTGAACGACGTCGAGTTGCTGCCGCCGTGTGATATGATCAACAGGCAATCCAGTAGACGACATCTGGATGACTTTACCCGAGGTCACGTCATTGGGAAGTTGGAAGAAGGTCGAAGTGTGACTAGTGTGGCCGAAGAGTTCGGGATCGCTCACAGCATCGTTTCACGAGCTTGGAGAGCATTTCAAACGACAGGAACAGCTGTCCGAGAGTTTAGCAGTGGTCGTCCACGAGCAACCACGGCGGCGGACGATCGGTATATTGTCCTACAGGCGAGAAGAGACAGACGGCAGACAGCGGGAGAATACGCAAGGCACATGCAACAGACAACTTGACGTCCGTTATCGCGTTTTACCGTGGCCAGGAGGCTGCACAAAGGTGGTCTATTTGCACGACGACCAGTACGGTGTATGCCATTAACGCCTGCTCATCGGAGACGGCGGTTTCTGTGGTTCCAGCAACACAAGAACTGGACACATCACCAATGGGGTCGAGTTCTCTTTACGGATGAGAGCCGATTTAGTCTGACGAGCGATTCTGGACGTATACACATCTGGAAAGAGCAGGAAACACGCAACCACACCTCCAACATCATCGAAAGGGACCGGTTTGGAGCTGGCGGAGTTCTCGTTTGGGGCGGTATCATGCTTGGTAGCCGTACTAACCTCCACATCTTCAAAGGAGGTTCAGTCACTCGTGTTCGCTATTGTACCGATGTTCTCCTGCCTCACATGCGCGTCTGATGTTTAGAGGTGATGTGGGTCCTGAGTTCCTCTTCATGGACGACAACGCTACACCTCATCGTACAGCGGCTGTCGCAGAGCTGTTGGAGAGTGAAGATATTCAACGCATGGATTGACCCGCAAGGTCCCCGGACCTAAATCCAATCGAACACGAGTGGGATCTTCTCGGGAGACGCTTGACGGCACGTCACCAGCTGCCAGCAACGATTCCGCAGCTGCGATTGGCGCTACAAGAGGAATGGGCCGCGATGCCTCAACAGCTCTTTGATAACCCCGTCCTCAGCATGGACAGACGTTGTAAATCCTACAACGCAGTCAGGGGTGATCATATCCCCTACTAAAGACTGGATTTTTCTTGGCAGCTGCCTGTCACATGGACGTTTCTGTCTTCTGTCCAGCTGTGCTCGAAGCTACCTTTTCAATAAAGTGCCCTTGTATCCTTTGGATTCCTTGTTTGGACGGTGTTGCTCACTTATCCCATATTCTTACATCTTGGGGATCTTATGGTATGATTTGAGTTGATGTGGAGCACTTCTGCACGACGTTACATTCGAAAAACCGCCTCGTCCTTAATTTTTGCACGCCAGTGTATAACGCGCAAAGTTTAGTTATTTATATATACATTGAAAAAGCTATCTCATTTGTTGAACGGTTTAGCATTTCTGTAAGATGTATACAACTTACGGAAACGTTTTTTGCACTGCTTTTGTTTTCCTTCGTGATAGATTTATTATGTGCTATAAGTTCAAACGACAAAAGTCCGCCTTTCCAAAAAATAACGACAGTAAAAAAAACCTCTGAAAATATGTTTACGTCAAGCAAAAGAAATACAAAAAGTACTTAAGCTTTCTTCCTTGAGTAATCCATGAATAAGGAACACATTGACACCGCACACCGGTAATGTTAACATTACAGGTATAGACCGAAACTAAAAATACTGACGCAGAAACTTCGGCAATGGTGGCGGAGCAAAGTCCTTTAATGAAAATAGAAGGAAATTGAAAAAAGTTCAGCAAAAATCTAACAGGGAGTTCACCAGGAGGGAAACAAAAATTGTAAACAAGCTGCCATTTTAGAATTGATGCAGACATATGCCATCAAAAATATTAAAATATTCGCATTTCGTGCCACAACTTTTAAAGTAATTTATCAACAAAACAACCGCAGATTTCATTTATTTTGTGCGGAAAATTTCAAAGTTCCCATCAGCGGGAATTCTGAGCGAAAACTTTGCAACTACTTTGTCAGTTTCGTTAAAACATTAGCATTTCTTTCATTTTTTGTAAAACTTTCAAAGTAATTTGTGAACTAAATTTTAGTACATTTTATACATATTGCAACAAAATCTTCGAAGTTTCCGTCAGCTCATGTTTTCAGAAATTCTCCCGCTATTCTGTCAGCCCATCAGCACATTACTGGTAGCTGTGACGACGCACACACGGTAATGAGACTAAGAGCTGGGAATAAGTTGGTCACATGACCTCAGTGGCAGCCGTTCGTTTCATGGCCTGTTGTTTCCAGTGGGCTATGCCAAATTCCCTAATCATCGTGCTCGACCCGGGCCAGTTCCACTGCATTTCCATCGTTTTGGGTGAACATATCTTAGGATATATAAACTTTCCGTTAACAGTAGAGAAGAACATGTCCTTGGGGTGGTCAAAAGTGATGCCTCGTTCCAAGCAGGATAATATAAACCTCTTTTCACTAAACGTGTTAGAGAGGGTTGCATCCGAGCCTGTACGCACATTATATCTATGTTCTTTAATCCTACTTTGTAATGTGTGGGAAGTTGATATGATGTACACTTTATCGGGTTCCGTAGGTTCCTCAGCTTTCATAGGGATTTCATAAATTCCATATTTATTAGGTGCTTGAATTAATTCCCGCTGTTGCCCAATAGAGCGCAGCAGTGGTGCGCTGTGACCCGAGTCACACGTGACCTCCCTTGCGCACGCACGTACCGTCCGTAGTCTCGGCGAGGCAGTGTGTGACACGCGATCGGAGGGCACAGAACACGAGTTTGTATCGCATTCACGATGTCCAGTTTCGTACCAAAAAAAGGAGTATTTGCAGGAAGCATTACTCTTCTGCTTTCATCTAAAGAAATCTGCAGCGGAAAGTCATCGTCTGCTAGTGCAGGCATATGGGGAATATGCCCTATCGGAAACAAGATGCAGAGAGTGGTTCCGACGCTTCAAAGCCAACGGATATGACGTGAAGGACAATGAGCGCCCTTGGCAGCCGAAAAAGTTCGAAGATGGCACATTGGCGGCCTTATTGGACGAGGATTCATGTCAGACGCTCCACGAGTTGTCTGAAACACTACGGATCGATGAGTCAGCGGTTAGCAAACGTTTAAAGGCAATGGGAACGATCCAGAAGCTCGGAAACTGGATCCCACATGACAAGGTTATTCTTCTCCACGACTACGCTAGAATTCATGTCGCCAAATCCGTGAAGGAACTCTTGGAGGCACTTGGCTGGGACTTCTTACCCCATCCACTTTATTCCCCGGACATTGGGGGCCGCGGGTGGGCTAGTGGGCAACGTTCGTGACTGCCACGGAAAGGGCCTCAGGTTCGATCCCAGGCAGATACGAACGCTCGATCCACTAAATATCCGCCGTGCGTCGGATGGGCACGTTAAGCCGTCGGACCCCGGGTACTGGACCCCCGGTAATAAATAAGGGCGTCTTCCTCCCCCTTTCTACTTCGCTTCCGTGTCACTTTCCTATCGGGCACTCCAGCCCAAATCTCCTAGCTTCCTATTTCTAAGAGTTGTTTAAGACGTGGGGTCAGACACTCCCTTCCTAAAATCCTCTACATATGATCATTTAATCATCCCCGGACATTGCTCCCTCGGACTTCCATTTGTTCCGGTCGCTATAACATGGCCTGTCAGAGCAGCACTTCCTTTCTGTCGCGGATATCCAAAAATGGCTCGATGAATAGTTCTCCTCGAAAGAACCTGCATTTTTATACAGCGGAATCCATCCCAAAGGTGGGAAAGGGTCGTAGCTGCCAACGGACACTACAAGGAAAGGATATTCATTGTCTTTACACCAAAACCGATGTCATTTTTCCTACAGATGTTTTTAATGACCGGTGTTATCCAAGGATCGTAATTCATCGAACCTACACATTTTCGTTGAGCAACATCCCGTTACATGCAAGGTAACATGCTGGGCTACATTTATTTTATTAAGAAGTCCATTTACTATATATACTCACTGTAGCCATGTCTCTTAGTTATAGCCTTAATTATTTTAATTTCCCATTGTCACTACACATAGGTTGCTGAGTGTGTGTCTGTCTGTCGCAGCATGAATTGGATTATAAATACACAGTTGACGTGGATTAGGAATATATCCACGTTTATAAGTGAGTCACGGAAAAATTCTCATCGGCCGCCAGCCGGTCGAGAATTATTATAAATAATTCGTGACTCAATTATAAACGTGGAAAGAGCAATGACTTCTATTTGATATGAATTTGATTGTAGAGAACTTGTATCTCGTACGAAGACGGCGAATGTGAGTTTATTACCACTACTATTATTTCACACTTTTAGTAAAATTATTCCAAAAACTGGAAGTTTGATTTTTCACAGATCATAATATTTTTTTATAATGGAGGTATAAGAAGGTAAAAACAGCGTACTTTTTGAATGGAAGTGGGGAACCTTTAAACTCGAGGGGCGTAATTTTTCTCTTAGCAACACCTTCATCTCCTGAAAAAATTGAGTTTGTCTTCGATCCATGTGTGCTTACTTACAACTCACTCTAGAGGAGTCAGCTATCTCGCCGACTCTTCAGCTAATGATAATTTCTCTTTCTAAAAGATCATTAACCAACTGAATAAATAAAGACATCGCTCTTTCCACGTTGTAACCACATATAGCAACCGAAAAATTTTTATTCGGCAGCCGCCGGGGAATTGAAACCGCGGATCTCTCGATATCTAGCCGAGCGCGTTAGCTTTACACCACGGTGGCCAGCAATCCACGGCGCTATGTGTGTATTTCAGCCAGCTTCTGACATCATAAATCCGTAAGATGGGCTCAGCTACTGAGACGTCTCCATCTGGTGGGCATTAACGGCACTGGCTATATATTAATTATAGCAATTAAATCCAAAGGGCGAGATCCAAAGTGAAAATCCTCTAAATACGTGTCGTTTTTAGAGGATTTCCGCCACGTATTTAGAGGATTTTTTCTCGTCAACCAATGATAATTTTTTTTGCGCCACGTATTTAGAGGATTTTCTGCATGTCATCAACCAATGATAATTCTCCATTTCCACAACGCGAAATCTCATAATTTCCGGTACAAATGTCTGTTTTATCACATACATTTCCACTAGAATTTCGAAGATTTCATGGTAAAACAAATTAATAGCCCCTGTGTGGCCCTTAAAAGAAAATTTCCGAAGAATCAATTCGATCTCAAAAACCATGACTATATCTTAATACGACAAACATGATTCCTCACACAAAATAAGCCATCTTTGTTTTTTCTCTTGCTCAATTTCCGAAATCTAGTTTTCAAGCTAAATCTTCCGCTTACGTGAGATTCACAGTTTTTCTTATATCTCCAAAATTCCCACATCACCTGCGCAGCTCCCCACGAATTACCACGGAATGAATCGCACTCGTAGTACTAGGTTTCAAGTCACCAAGAAGTACCAGCACACCTCTCCCCTCCCATTTAACATTATCTCTACTTCTTCTTAGCCTGTTGGCACCCACTGCAGGGTATAAGCCTCCCCAGTCTTTTCCAACTTCCTCGATCCTTAGCTTCGGGCATTTAGCACCTCTAGATTTCTGAAGGTCATCTCTCCATCTTGTCCTCTGACGCCCCCTTCGTCCCTTTCCATCTCTAGGTTGCCATTCTGTTATTAATCGTGCGCATCTTTCACCTTTCAGTCTTCCAACATGTACTGTCCATCTCCACTTTGATTCTTTTATTATTTTAATAATATCTGTTATTCCTGTTCTTTCTCTTATAATTTCATTTCTAATTCTGTCTCTTCTTCCACTGCAGGGTATAAGCCTCGCCCAGTCTTTTCCAACTTCCTCGATCCTTAGCTTTGGGCATTTAGCACCGCTAAATTTCTGAAGGTCATCTTTCCATCTTGTTCTCTGGTGCCCCCTTCGACTCTTTCCATCTTTCGGTTGCCATTCTGTTATTAATCGTGTTTATCTTTTATCTTTCAGTCTTCCAACATGTCTTGCACATCTCAACTTTGATTATTTTATTATTTTTATAATATATGTTATTCCTGTTCTTTCTCTTATAATTTCACTTCTAATTCTACTTCTTCTTGTTATTCCTAACATTCTTTTCTCTAGCTTTCTTACCGATATTCTTATTTTTCCACATTGTCTCTCTGTGATATTCCATGTGATACTCCATAAGTAAATACGGGGTTAATACATGCATTGAAGATTGTTCTACTAACTTTGAAGTTCTCTACTAACTTTGAAGTTTTCTACTAACAGTTCCAAACTTTTAATAACACTTGAAAAACAATTTTTTTCTTCCTTTAAACTCTTCCCTCCCTATAGAACTTTGCCTTGCCATCTGTTTCAGCTGAATATGGTGTAATTTTATTTCTGGCAGGTCAAAATTGTTAGGAAATTTTAGATGTGGCTAATTTTTTTACCTCATAAGGGCGCAGATACAGTGAATTTTTCAGCATCCTTATCCGCATACTCCTTCAACTCTAAAATTTTCATTCCTCTTCTTTAAAACACTTTCCAATCAGGAAACCCTACTCCAACCCTAATTTTAGTCCTTCAACTTGCACAACCAGAACCCATTTAAGAGGGGGCGGGAGTAAGGGGGATGAAGCCCCGAGCCCGGCATTTTCAAGGGGCCTCAGAATTATGCACAGGAGCGGATTTTCAACTAGGAGTACTAGGCGGGCGCCTACGGGCCCTGAAAGCGTATAATTGGATTGCCACTCTTGTTTTGGTTTTCACGGACCGAAACAAATCAATCCTTAAAGCGATTACTTTATTTGTATTATCAATTGATATTTTGTTTCCTCATATTAGTAACATATTCTGTATTTTTTTTTTTTGTTTTTTTTTTCTGGCTGTTGTTGATACTCCAAATTTTCGAGTTTTTACGATGTACTTGTTTTGAAAGGAACAGTTATAATCATTTAGCCTTCTCTTTAGATGAATAGTTTCTTCACAACAGAACTCTAATTTTCTGAATTTTCGACTTTGACAGCTCTTAGGGGTAAATTCATGAAATATATGGGATATTTAAAGTTCCAAACTTAACATCTTTTGATTTCCTACTAGCCGCAATTTTTTTTTTTTTTTTTTTTTTTTTTGGAATATCTCTAAAAACAAAAAGTTCGATTTGCACGGACAGAAAAAGCGATTACATTAGCACTCTTTCTTACAAAATGTTCTAAAAACAGAAAGATAGAATGACATTTTAAAAAAAGTATAAACTTTTTTCTTGACTTTGTTATTATTCTTTAATCTGACCGATGAAAATTTCTGAGGCAATAAGAACGGGTGAGGAGGAACTGAATCCTTTAGCTCCTAGGGCTCCAAAAGTTCTGAAGAACTGAATCCTTTAGCTCCTAGGGCTTCAAAAGTTCTGAAGAACTGAATCCTTTTGCTCCTAGGGCTCCAAAAGTTCTGAAGAACTGAATCCTTTAGCTCCTAGGGCTCCAAAAGTTCTGAAGAACTGACAGAGTTCTACAGTTGTTGTTCTTTTCAGATAGTACAGCAAACACTATAAAAAACTGCCTTGTGAAAAAGATTCTATCTCTTTCTGTTTTTTTTCAGGAGTCCACAAAACCTATAGTCTCAACCAGTTCATTCTCAAATCTTTCGAAAACATCATAGATATTTGTGTACACAGTGCGTCAAAGAATTTTTAAGACTGACGCTAGATTTCAGCCTACGGTGGCGCCACCAGTGTAATCGCGAATGAGTTATAAACCGTGACCATCTGCTTGCTTTCTGCCAAAAGTACTGCGCAGTTCTTAAAATAACTAAAATGAAACGGCTGTTCATTAGGGAAGTAAATTTTTTTCATGTTGAATTATTAAGATGGAACAAAGGGCTGTTATTAAATTTAACGCAAAACTTGGTAAAAGTGCCTCTGAAACGTACCAAATGATGAAACAAGTTTACGGTGAGCTTTATTTGAGTAGATCAAATGTTTTCATGTGGCACAAACATTTTTTAGACGGAAGAGATATTCTAGAAGATAAGCATACCGGAAGACCAAGTTCATCTAGGACACCTGAGATTATTGAAAAAGTGCGTGATTTCGTGGTAAACAATCGATGTGCGTCACTAAGAATGATGGAAGAGTCTTTAAACATCAACAACAAAACGATTCGAACCATCCTGCAGAAGATTTGGCAAAACAAAAGTCTGTGCTAAATTTGTTCCACACGTTAACCAATGAACAAAAATCAAGGAGATGTGCACATTGCAGAGACATCATTTCAGCCGCTGAAAATGATCCAAACTTCTTAAAATCGATTTTTACAGGTGATGAAACATGGTGTTTTCAATATGATCCTAAAACAAAGCGACAAAGTGCGGAATGGAAGTCAAAAAACTTACCACAAGCCACAAAAACCAGAAAAGTTCCATCGAAAATCAAAGCAATGCTCATTACATTCTTCGATAGTAAGGGTATTATCCACAAAGAATTTGTTCCAAGTGGACAAACAATTACTGGTGAGTTTATTTAAATGTTTTGACGCGTTTAATGAGCAGAATTCGGCGCATTCGTCCAGAATATCGGGATGAAAACAGTTGGTGTTTGTTGCACGATAACGCACCCAGTCACACCTCACTTCTTGTTCGCAGATTTTTGGCGAAAAATAACGTCTGTGTGTGTTGAATCATCCAACGTATTCGCCTGATTTAGCACTCTGCGACTTTTCTTTATTCCCAAAACTTAAAATGACGTTAAAAGGGTGTTATTTTGATGATATTTTGACCGCACAAACAGCTTCGACGCGTGCTTTGATGGAGGCAATTCCGCAAAGTGAACTGGAACAGGCATTCGAATCATTATTAAATCGCTGTAACAAGTGTATTGAAGCCGGAGGGACTTATTTTGAATAACAAACCAAAACAAATTATAATTTCTTGTTTCTATTTCATTTTACAGACCCAGTCTTAAAAATTCTTTGACGCACTGTGTCATCATCATCATCATCATTGTCAACCATTATCAATCCACTGCTGGACGAAGGTCTCCCCAAGTTTCCTCCACAACGGTCTGTCTTGTGCCAGTCTCCTCCATGTCACCCCTGCATACTTTCGAATTTCATCCACCCATCTCCCATGTGGTCTTCTTCTGGGTCTTTTCCTGTCCCTTGGAATCCAATCTAAAATTTCGGCTGTCCATCGATGATCTGTCCTTCTGGCAGTATGTCCAGCCCATTGCCATTTCAGGGATTTAACTCTGATCATGATGTCTTCCACTCTTGTCATTTTTCAGATCCACGAGTTCCTCTTCTTATCTCTCCTGGTTACACCAAGTATGCACCTCTCCATGCTGCTTTGAGTTGTCTGCAGCCTTTGTATGTCTCTTTTAGTTAAGGTCCACGTCTCTGCACCATACGTAAGCACTGGAAGGATGCATTGATCAAACACTTTTCTTTTAAGACATAATGGCATATTGCTCTTGAAAATTATGCTGTTTCTTCCAAAAGCTCTCCATCCAAGTTTTGTACGCCGATTAATTTCTTCATCAATGTGACCCTCACTTGATATCTGCTGTCCAAGATAAACGTACGTGTCTGTTATCTCCAGCTTTTCTCCATCAATCGATAAATCTTCATATATCTGTAATTGGGGAAAATGTTCATACAATAAGAATTTGTTGGAATCATGATATTTGGATTATATTATTTTGCCAACTACTTCGATATAATTTCAACAAGCTGAAGCCTGGGGGGAGGGGGTGATTAAAGCAGAACTGAACTGGTATTCATTTTTCAACCATACATTTTTTATTTTCTTCCTAACACTGATTCGTCCATGAATCATGGTATGCAAACTTCAATATCACGGGGATATTTTTATTTATGACTTCATCATATTTTGAGAATATTTTCTCCTAGGTATTTTAATTCATCCACCCATAATAAAATCCTAGGTGTACCGCTGATACTGGTGCTCCAAAATACTGTCCAGCTCCCGATACCCCTGTCTCCAGATGTGCAGGGGTCACTTTTTCGGGGCCTAGTTCCCCAGGCTTCTTTTTTACCTAACTGAATCGGTCTTTTTTAAATTTACGTATTTATTTAATCATCGCCCATCGAAATCGACATTTTTTTTAACATAAATAATCTTAACCGAGTTTTTTCTTTCTTCTTCTTCTCTCTCCCTCTCTTTATGTTTTTCATGGAGGTTATGCACAAATCCATAGATATTTTGTTTACCGAAACCACCTCAGACAGTGTGTGTGTGTGTGTGTGTGTGTGTGTGATTCTTCGGCAGAAGAATCCGTGGGAAGTGATCCTGAGATGGATGTTACCGCAACACTTCAAAAACGCTCCGGAGTAGTTGGAGGCTCAAATACATATTAACCGCATTAAGGTGACGGAAACTGGTAAGAACAGTTTAAAAGATCAGCACCAGCGGGAGGAAACTTCAGACTGTCAGTTTAAAGCACCAGCCCCTCCTCGGCGGTGTTTGGCTGTAGTGAGGAGCGAACATCTGAATGATCTGTTAGATTCTGTGACGTGCCTGCCCCGCAGGACGCACACGACATAAAGGCAGATAGCAGCAAGGATGAACGTCTGCGTATAGCTCAGTAGGTAGAGCGACTTGATCCGGAATTAATGGACTCGGGTTTGATCCCCGGTGTGGACCACAAATGACGGAGAAATTTATTTCGTTATAACGGCGCTCGAACTTCCCGGATGACCCGGCCGTTAAAGTTCTCGCAATGGTGTGATGTTCTTTCCACACCGCGAGATAGGAAAAATAAGAGAATCCCTTCTTCAGCGCTTCGAAAAATAAATGTGCGTGACGTTGCATTCCACACACCAGATTGACTGGGAGTTCTCAAGTGCACGTTCTTCAGCGGATGACTGCCTACGACAATTCATGGTCACGGCGGATCCGTGGGCCATGCCCCCGGCCCTCTTTCGGGGGGAGGAGATGTGACGTGATTGCCCTGCAGGACGCACACGACATAAAGGCAGATAGCAGCAAAAAACGAACGTCTGCGTAGCTCAGTTGGACGTGCCTGCCCCGCAGGACGCACACGATATAAAGGCAGATAGCAGCAAGGACGAACGTCTGCGTAGCTCAGTTGGTAGAGCGACTTGTTCCGGAATAAGTGGACTCGGGTTCGATCCCCGCCGCAGACCAAAAATGACGGAGAAATTTACTTCGTTAGAATTCTTATCCTGAGACGTACAGTATATAGCATTGTATAAGACAACTGTTAGCAGGGTTTTCACGCCGGCCAAGACTGTCGTACCTGTAACGTCTGCTTTTCATAGAGATCACCGTAACATTTTGAATGCGAGAGTGTTTCAGTTAAATAAACTTTTGAGTTGGATTATAGAAACAGACTCACAGTCAGACTTACTGCAAGCATGTTATGGTCTTTTTCAGGAAGGATAAAAGTGATACAACTCCATGTTAAAGAACAGGGCTTACATAAGACTTGATCAGGAGGTAAATTCCAAATTTTGATTATATGCTTAACTGTTCTACAGTGTATTTTGAACTGTAATGGTAACTTACATGTGTGTTTATGCAGGGCGTTGTTAACCAGAAGCTAATTGTTCCAGAATGTTTTAATTCATTTCACCCTTTAATCTTATCAATGTTCTTATAGTTTTAGTCAGTGTCGGCGGAACCGCCCGGGCCCAGTCAATAATTTTAGCTAAGATTTTTATTTGGCATATGTGCGATTTTTTTGTTGTGTTGTGCCTTAGAAAGTTGCTCTAGGTAAGTGGTCAGGTGGTCCTAATCCTTAACAAATCTCCTTAGGTATTGTTTTTCTTTTGTTTGTTCCGGAAAGCGGGAAAAGAGGGGGTACACCACGATTCGAAATTTCGGGCTCGGTCAACGAACTTCCCTTTCCGCCGCCTCTGGTTTTACTATATATAAAATTCAATAATCCAGGTGCGCGCGTAACGCCTGTAGGTTTCTACAGTGTGTGTGTGTGTGTGTCTGTGAGTGTATTCGTTGGCACCCCTTTCCCATACCTGCTGGAGTCGATAACGCTTGGGACGGTCTTTGGAGTGCCAGGCCACCTTTCTTTTTCAGAACTGCGTCACTGCCTGTCTCCTTAAATGTGCTCTGGGCATAACTGAATGTGAGATAAGTTCTAAACCTAAAGAAATTGTCGTATCGAATATTTAGGTAATTATCGTATCGTACATTTTAAAAAATTATCGTATCATATATTTGAGTAAATATCGTATCGTATATTTGAAGAAATTATCGTATCGTATATTTGAAGAAATTATCATATCGTATATTTGAAGAAATTATCGTATCGTATATTTAAGTAATTATCGGATCGTCCATTTTAAAAAAATTATCGTATCGTATATTTGAGTATTTATCGTATCGTATATTTGAAGAAATTACCGTATCGTATATTTAAGTATTTATCGTATCGTAGATTCCGTGAAACCATCAGCAGTTACAATGGCTTTGAAATCCTGCGGTATTGAAGATGCATACATTAACGTTATTAATAACATCTATGAAAATGCAGGTGCAAAGGTTCGGATATTTTAGGATACAGCACAAATAAGAATTGGAAAGGGAGTGAGACAAGGTTACACCATATCCCCCAAACTCTTTAACGCCACATTGAAAAATGTCTTTCAATCACTGAACCGGGAAAACAAAGGGATAAAGATTAATGGACATTACTTAACTCACCTTCGTTTTGCTGATGACGTAGTCATCTTTGCAACTACCCCTTCAGAGCTGCAGAGCATGATCCAAGAACTTGCTGACAAGAATAAAGAAATGAGATTAAAAATGAACTTTCAGAAGACAAAAGTGATGTTCAATGCTTTTACAAAAATGAAGATTTATCGATTGATGGGGAAAAGCTGGAGATAACTGATACCTACATTTATCTTGGGCAGCAGATATCAAGTGAGGGTCACATTGATGAAGAAATTAATCGGCGTATAAAACTTGGATGGAGAGCTTTTGGAAGAAGCAGTAGAATTTTTAAGAGCAGTATGCCATTATGTCTTAAAAGAAAAGTTTTTAATCAATGCATCCTGCCAGTGCTTACGTATGGAGCAGAGACATGGACCTTAACTAAAAAAGACGTACAAAGACTGCAGACAACTCAAAGCAGCATGGAGAGGTGCATGCTTGGTGTAACCAGGAAAGATACGAAGAGGAACTTGTGGATAAGGAAAATGGCAAGCGTTTTTTTTTTTTTTTTTTATTGAAGGTTTAACGACCGCCGTGAGCAACTCAATGGGCTATAAGCAGTCGCCCGTCCCTAATTTAGGGTCACTGGTTCCAGGGAAGGGAAAGAGCCAGTGCCGTAAGACAAACACAACATCCATGCCTCACCGGGATTCGAACCCGGACCCCGTTCGGACGAATGATCAGAGGCCATCGCTTAGACCACTGCGCCATTATGACCAGAGTGAAATCACTGAAATGCCAATGGGCTGGACATGTTGCCAGAAGAACGGACCACCGATGGACAACAGAAATTTTAGACTAGATTCCTAGGGACAGGAAAAAACTCGGAAGAAGACCCCATGGGAGATGGATGGATGAAATTGGAAAGTATGCTGGAGTGACATGGAAGAGACAGGCTAAATTGTGGAAGAAACTTGTGGAGACCTTCATCCAGCAGTGGATTGATAATGGTTGATGGTGCTAATGATTATAATACTTAAATATATTGCTTTATTTCACCAATTGCTTTTTTTATTTTAATACGATTGCTTTTATTTCACCTTTTGAATTTAATCTTCACACCTTATTTTTTCCCAAAAAATCTGCTGAGATTATACGAGAAATTACGGTATGCCTGCTTCTTGGACGGTCAGACCCCGATTTTGCGCCACCCCGGCTGTAACCGCATTCTCACAATAGCCCTTGTCATCTCTCTTTACATGCAATTGAGAACATAGCTCATGCTAGAAAATGGGGGGGGGGGGCCGAGAAGGGGTGTCAAACAGCCTTCCGAAATCCCAACTCAGGAACACCCAGTTGCGACCTCCGACCGATGCGATGAGTGGAACGCAGCAGGGGTTCATGAAGTCGTCATGCTTCGAGGGTGACGGACGACGCTACCGACATTTGCGGTCGGAAGAACCGCAGTGGTTTTTAGATGACCCCCGCGGACCCCCCGGCTCCCCACAACAAGCAGGCCATCATAATTCACACTCCTTCTGCACCTCTCCCGGAAAAATGACCTCTGATCCGCCTGCTGGGAGGAATAATAATAATAATAAAAAAAAAAAGCAAAAAATACGCAACGAAAAGGTGGCGTTATAATAACTGGAAATCCATCCATAGAATGATTCAATGCCGGCTTGTGAGGCAGAATAATGGGCAGATGATACCATTTAATATACTGCGAAACATTTTTCTTAAGTTCCTTTTTCACTAGCAGCGTTTATGCCTCAGTTTAATACCCACATTTCCTTTTTATATTTTTAGTTGGCTATTATAGCTAGCCACGCTATAAAACTTACCGAGCTGTTAAAGAACCCAAGCATTATAAATCTTTGAAAAAGCTTAGAGCCATCAAGAGCGTGCAAAATACACACACACACTTTCAGTCAGTCCTGTACGAGAATATTATGGGCGAATCAGAACGTTAAACCTGTTTCACGTAACACAATGTCTGGAAGTCTGAACCCTCCCCCCCCCCCCCCCTTTTTTCCCAGTAAACAACTTGTTTGGTTTAGGATCTAAGAAATTATTTTCTTTTTATCATGACCACATTTTCGGCATATTTTCTCTCTTTCATAAAGCTTCAAATATATCTTAAGACATCTGTTTGGTTTCATATTGTTATTTCACTTCCTGTAATGGCTACAATATACATTTAACAGAAACTGTTTTATGTTACCGTCTGTAAAGTTCTAAATGCATTAGGGCTTTATAAGCTATAGATACTAATAAACATGAAAGAAAAAGCGACTTACCAGAAAAGTCCAACGTAATAGCATCCAGATCAAGGATTTATACACACCACCAACATTCCTTTGACCCCCTCCCTGATTTCCTCATACAGCACTTATAAAAAAATCTTGTTATATCGAAAAACTTGTTAAATTTTTTAATAACACGATCTCAACACACGTAGATGTATTGTGTTAGGTGTACAAATAAGTTTTAAAGCGTTTTTTGTGTGACGTATACTGTTAATTTACATATCCGATATTCCCTCGCATCGTTGTCATGTGACCGTAACTGGTCCAGGGTATAAAATGTGACACAGCAGTTTGCCCAACAGTCAAACGCACTTGCACATCGGTAGGTGAAAGACGGCAAGCGATACTGCATTTATTCGACACTGCATTCGTTACGAATTGTATCAAGGAAAAGGTGCTGCAAAAGCATGTGCACCGATCTGTTCTGTTCTGGGGATGAATATTGTATTGAAAAGCACGTGTGAGTTTTGGTTTTAGACGGTTTAAAGCAGGTGATTTTGATGTTAGCTATCGAGAACGCAACGGTACACCGCAGAAGGTTGCGCATGAGTAACTGCAAGCATTGCTCCATGAAGATTCGTCTCAAACGCAAAAAGAACTAGCTGAACAACTGGGGGTAACTCAATAAACCATTTCCAATCGGTTTCGCGCAATAGGAAAGATTCAGATGGAAGGAAAATGGGTGCCACATGACCCGAGCCAGAGGAACAAGGATGAGCGTGCCATGAAGTGTTTAAATCTGTTGAATAAGCAACACAGAAAGTCTTTCCTGTGAAAAATCGTTACGGGTGATGAAAAGTGGAAATGGTACGGCAATCCCAAACGCAGAAAACTCCGGTGAAGCAACGACCTCGACACAGAAACGCAATATTCACTCCAACAAAGTTCTGCTGTGCATCTAGTTGGATATGAACGGTGTGCTCTATTATGAACTATTGGAACAGGGTCAAACTGTTACGGCTGATCGCTACAAGCAACAATTGCTATGATTAAACCAGGAAATCTATCGGAAACTTCCAGTCACAGGCAAAGGATTGGGTCCTGTGAAATTATTGCATGACAACGCTAGGCCTCATGTCGCGAAATAGGTCAAGGAAACGTTATTGTCGCTTGGCTGGGAACCCCGCGTGTAGTCCCGACATAGCCTATACAGACTTTCATTTGTTCCGATCGATGCAACATGGTTTGTCTGCTGTACGGTTCCGGACATCTGACGAAGTGCAAAAATGGGTTGACGAGTTCATCGCGTCATACGACGAAGTATTCTTCATGGCTGGAATCCGTCAGCTGTCGGAGATGACAGAAAGTGATAGATAATGACGGCGCATATTTTGATTCGTAAAGGTATAGTTGTTTTCTCTTTATTACATTTTGCGTTGTATAACGAAGTAAATTTCTCCGTCATTTTTGTCCATGCCGGGGCTCGAACCCGGGTCCCCTCATTCCGGAATAAGTCACTCTACCAATTGAGCTACGCGGACGTTCGTTCTGACTGCTATCTGCCTTTATGTCGTGTGCGTCCTGCTGGCAGGTACGTCACATCTCCCCCCAACGAAAGAGAGCCGGGGACATTCATGGCCCACGGGTCAGCCGTGACCATGAATCGTTGCAGGCAGCCATCCGCTGTAGAACGTGAAGTTGAGAACTCTCAGTCAATCTGGTGTGTGGAATGCAACATCACACATTTTTATTTTTCGAATCGCTGGAGAAGGGATTCTCTTATTTTTCCTATCTCGTGGTGTGGAAAGAACATCACACCAATGCGAGATTTTGAACGGTCGGGTCATCCGGAAAGTTCGGGCACCATTATAACAAAGTAAATTTCTCCGTCGTTTTTGGTCCACACCGGGAATCGAACTCGAGTCCACTTATTCCGGAACAAGTCGCTCTACCAACTGAGCTACGCAGACGTTCGTTCTGACTGCTATCTGTCTTTATGTCGTGTGCGTCCTGCTGGCAGGTACGTCACAGTTGCCTTAAAACGCTTTAAAACTTTTTTGTACACCTAACATATACCGTATTTTTCAGTGTATGCATCTACACATGATATATTCATATCATCATCATTGTCAACCATTATCAATTCACTGCTGTATGAAGGTCTCCCCAAGTTTCTTTCACAATGGTCTATCTTGCGCCAGTCTCCTCCATGTCACTCCCTCATGCTTTCGAATTGCATCCACCCATCTCCCATGTCGTCGACTTCTGGGTCTTTTTTCTATCCCTTGGAATCCAGTCTAGAATTTCGGTTATCTATCGCTGGTTCGTTCTTCTGGCAACATATGCAGCCCATTGCCATTTCAGGGATTTTTCTGATCATGATGTCTTCCACTCTCATGTCACCATCATCATCAACAACAACAACCATTATCAATCCACTGCCTGGATGAAGGTCTCCTCAAGTTTCTTCCACAACTGTCTGTCTTGAGCCTGTCTCCTCCAAGTTACTCCGGCATGCTTTCAAATTTCATCCACCCATCTCCCATGCGGTCTTCTTCCGGGTCTTTTTCTGTTCCTTGGAATCCAGTCTAAAATTTCGGTTGTCAATCGGTGGTCCGTATTTCTGGCAACATGTCCAGCCCATTACCATTTCAGGAATTTAACTCTGATCATGATGTCTTCCACTCTTGTCATTTTCCTTATCCACCAGTTCCTCATCTTAAACTTTCATGGTTACACCAAGTATGCATTTCTCCATGCTTCTTTCAGTTGTCTGCAGACTTTGTATGTCTTTTTTAGTTAAGGTCCATGTCCTTGCTTCATATGCAAGAACTGGAAGGATGTATTGGTAAATACTTTTCTGTTAAGACATAATGGCACATTGCTGTTGAAAATTGTACTGTTTCTTCCAAAAACTGTTAAGACATAATGGCACATTGCTGTTGAAAATTGTACTGTTTCTTCCAAAATCTGTTAAGACATAATGGCACATTGCTGTTGAAAACTGTACTGTTTCTTCCAAAAGCTGTTAAGACATAATGGCACATTGCTGTTGAAAATTGTTCTGTTTCTTCCAAAAGCTGTTAAGACATAATGGCACATTGCTGTTGAAAACTGTACTGTTTCTTCCAAAAGCTGTTAAGACATAATGGCACATTGCTGTTGAAAATTGTACTGTTTCTTCCAAAAGCTGTTAAGACATAATGGCACATTGCTGTTGAAAATTGTACTGTTTCTTCCAAAAGCTTTCCATCCAAGTTTTATGCGACGATTAATTTCCTCATCAATCTACCCTTACTTGGTATCGGCTGTTCAAGGTAAATGTACTGTTATCGATTGCCTCAAGCCCCCCCCATCAATCGTAAAATAGTCATTTTTTGAAAAAAGCATTGGACATCAGTTTTGTCTTCTGAAAGTTCATTTTAAATCCCACATCTTTACTCTTGTCAACAAGTTCCTGGATTGTACTCTGTAGTTCTGAAGGAGTAGTTGCAAAAATGATTACGTCTTCAGCAAAACGAAGGTGAGTTAAATGATCTCCATAAATCTTTATTCCTTTGTTTTTCCAGTTCATTGACGGAAAGACACTTTGCAATGTGGCATTTAAGAGTTTGGGAGATATGGTGTCACCTTGTTTCACTCCCTTTCCAATTTTTGTTGGTGCATATCCTCAAATATCCGAACCTATTCACCTGCATTTTCATAGATGTTATTATAATGCTAATGTAAGCACCTTCAATACCGCAGGATTTCGAAGCCGTTGTAACTGCTGATGGTTTCGCCGAATTAAAGGCGTTTTCATAATCAATAAAAGCCAGGCAGCATAATGGGAGTTCGTATTTCCTCGTTCTTTGAATTAGTTCTCTTAGTACATAATTATACATACACGGTCGATTCACATTATTGTGACCACCAACTAATATCCAGAGTAACCGCCGTGTGCAGCGCGGACAGCAGCTAGACGGGCTGGGAGTGACTCAATAAGGTGCTGGAAGGTGTTCACAGGTATGTGGAGCCATGCTGACTGCAGTGCATCTGACAGCTGCTGCAGGGTGCGTGGTGGAGGATCCATAGAGCGAACAACACGACTGAGGTGGTCCCACAGATGCTCAATTGGGTTTAAGTCTGTGGAATAAGGGGACCAGGAAAGTACTTTGAAGTCTTCATCGTGCTCTTCCAACCACTCTCGGACATTTCTAGCTGTCTGACACGTTGCAATGTCGTTCTGGAAGATCCCATCCGCTTCAGGGAAGACAAACAGCATGTATGGATGTCCGTGGTCTGCAAAGATGGATTCGTAACGAATTCGGTCCGTAGTGCCTTCCACAGATATGAGTGGACCCAGGGAATACCACGAATTGCCATTTCAATCATTTCAGTTAATGCGAGCGATATTATTACGTATTATTTTCTGTTGGAGCTTATTACTGTTTTGAATACGTTTGTAATTTATGAATGAAATCAGTGAATGAAATTTCCGGGAGACGCGGATTAGATATCCGCTCCAGGGCGACAAAATTTTCAAGTTTTCGGATGTTTTCTGACTTGACATCCATTTCATATTTACATCAATAAACGGATTCACATCTTCCAAATTTGTTTTATACGTTTGTAATTATTTTATTTTTCCTGTGGAAGGACTTATCACAAAATCATTATTTCTTTTTATCGTGATTTTTCGGAGCAACAGAAGGCTTTGGAACTTTAGATATTTTTAAACCGACAATGACTTTCAATTATCTTTAATGAAAGGTGACAGGTACTGTTTTGGTATTACTTCACAAATCTTCCAAATGTAAAATTTACTCTTGATAGCTATAATAGCTTTTTTCTTAAGAACTCCACAGACTGATACATAACATCACACAATTGCCTGTACAGTAATTTAAGTACCCAGTTTCTTATGGCAACACAGTATGTAATAGCTGGTGCACAAAATGGGAGGGAGAAGAAGAAATATCCTGTCCCACAATAACCAAAATTCATGCGATACGTTATCTACGATATCTGATCTCGCTACAGAATTTCAAAATCAGATCCTTTGACAGGCGATTGAAATTTTAATCAAACCTCAAATATTCTCGCGAATCGCTCCTGTTACCGGAAATTTTTCGTCATGTGGATACGCAAAAAGTGAGAACGGAGTTTTTCCGTTAAGGGCCCTCCATATCTCGTGAAAAATAGCTCAAAACACGCATTTGCAGAACGAAATTACATATATAAAAAAACAATTTAGAAATCCGGTTGTTTTTTTCACATGTAGAATAAACACTGACCCATAATCCTATTGGGTTGTCGGAAAAGTCATGACGTATTTTAACCATGTTTTGCAAAGGTCATTTATTGATAGAAAGAAGAAAGATCAACCAATGATATAATGCCCATTTTGTTCGATAACTTTTTGCCATCTTTCAGTGAGCTGCAGAATTCCTCCTTCATAGAAGGACCGGTCTTTTTGTGGCGAAAAACTGTACAAGGTGCTAATTTACAGCCGCATCTGAATTGAACGTTATACCACGCAAGGACTGTTGAAGAGAGTAAAACAAGTGGAAGTCTGTCGGCGCAAGGTCAGGCGAGTGTGCTGGGTGTGGCAACACATCCCACCCAAGCTCCAATAATTTTTGGCGGGTGATCAAACTTGTGTGTGGTCTCGCGTTGTCGTGATGGAACACACCTTTCGTTAAACGAGCTCTGGACGTTTAAGGATGATGGATTCGTTCCAACTGTCCAATTGCCGACAGTACACATTCGAATTGATTGTTTGGTTCCGTCGTATAGGAGCTCGAAAAACACGACACCTTTCAAATCCCACCACACTGAGACCCGAACCTTCCGCTGATTAATGTCTGCTTTGGATGTCGTTTGAGGCGAAGCAGCACGTCGGGAACAAGACCGTTTGCGCAGCACATTGTTGTACACAATCCACTTTTCGTCACCAGTTATCAGTCGCTTCAAAAAAGGATCGTTTTCCTCACGTTTAATGAGCATGTCGCAGATGTTTATACGCGCTGTCAATTGAGCTTCTTTGAGTTCATGAGGAACCCCCACATCGAGCTTGCTTACGTATCCCAGCTTCTTCAGGTGGTCGTGAACGCTTGAATGATGGATGTGCAATGTGTCTGCAATCTCTCGTGTCGTGTAACGTGGGTTTAACTTGATCAATGCCTTGATTTGGTCGTCATCAACCTCGGTGGGCCTCCCCGACCGAAAAGCATCGTTGAGGTCAAAATCACCAGCACAAAATTTTGCGAACCACCGCTGGCACTGACGTTCTTGTAGAGCATTATCACCGTACACTTTCCGCAACTTTTCATAAGCTTGACGCGCGTTCTTCTTTTACGGAGGTAAAACGAGTAAAATATGACGAAAATGCACAGTTTGGTCTTCCATCTTCAACTTGATGTCAAAACTGCGCAAATCAACCAAATCGCTCACTATTCCGTTTAGACTGCAGCTAGAACTGGCACCTGTGGAATGCCATAGCGATAACAGAACTGCGCATGCCTCTAGTACTTCCAAAACCGCCCAACCGCCATCGGGTGCCAAAATAAGTCATGACTTTTCCGACAACCCAATACGTTTCTATATTAGCGTCACTTTGCGGAGTAATATTTTAATTATTATCCCAAAAGTGTGAAATAATGGGCAGATTGACAATTATGTTTTTAAAGTTCTAATTTTGATATCTGCTAGGTTAAAAATCAGAAAAATAGTTTGATATTTTCTCTCGAAATATAAAAATTTGGGAACACATACTATTGATATGATATATTGACTTGAGTATATATTGCATGATGCTATATTTATTTCAATTTCGCATTCGGCGGAACTCAAACAATACGGGGTATTGAAGACTCTTAATATACAGTCGAGTCCCGTTATTGTGACCACCTCCTACTTTTGACGTCAACAGAGCGTAGCCAATGAAAGAAGGCACGTGTCGTGAACTGGTTTGGAGGGTATATAGGGTGTGCTGTAAGCATTCTGAAAACATATCACTCGTTGCTGTTATGGATAAAAGGAGCGATTTATCAGATTTGAAAAAAAGGAATGATTATCGTAAATTGAAAACAAAAATGTACAAATCGCAAAAGGAATGATTATCGTAAATTGAATATGTATATATATATATATATATATGCACCCTTCGTTCTAAATTCTAAAATTTTTTCCTTAGTCTTCAGTTTTGCTCTTAAGTATATATATATGTATATATATATATATATATATATATATATATATATTCTATAAAGAAGATACCTAAGCAAAAAAATACATATATAATTTTGACTCACACCTAGTACAACATAGAAAAGGTTATGTATCTACCTGTGTGAGTAAAAGGAGAAAAGATAAAAAAATAAAATAAAACAACTGAATGTAGAAGGTGTCGAGAATACTGAGCCTTGGCTTTATCAAGGACCAGCAAAAACTCTGCATTTTCTCACTTCTACAAAGACCTAGTTGGAAATGGGTTTCTGCAAGGCCATAGATGCAAGTAACATTCCCACCTAAAATAGTTTAAAAAATATATATATAAGTCATGTCCTCCGTAGAGTAGCATGACCTAGCACTAGTTAACAATTTCGCTTGCATCCATTCACCTTCATGGCCCGACCCATGCTCTTCATCTGTTACTATTAAACAGAGAGAAGAAGATTAAAGAGAACTCAAGCTATGAGAGTGACATAATAAATAGAAATGATTTTCAGCTATAACGAAATTCCAAGTTCGTTTGAGAGAGAATTTAAACCTGAAAAACAATGCAAAAGAAATCCAAATTTTACATTGCAATTAAAAAGGAAATGTTAATTTATAACGAACAGATTTTTGAAAGAAAACTTGAGTCTAAAACCCCCTACTCTACAACTTATGACAGCACGAAAACGAGAATAAGTTAAAGATAATAATTAACTAAAGAAAACTTTGTGAAAGTTATATACCTTAAACAGTTAGTTGCAATATGTACAAAGTATTTCAGCAGTGCTTTAAGTGCATAATTAATTAGTTATTAAGAACTTTACTACTTTGAAAAAACAGCGCATAGACAGCGCATAGAAAAGGAACAAGCTTAGCCATCTTCTGTTCCTAGGTACCCCAAAAGACGCTCAAAGTTACAAAGAAAAGTAAGAGTTAAAACCCGCATAAATGTTAACAGACAAACCAATGCTTAAAAGCTGAAAAGCTAAAAAACGACAGAGAAAAGGTACATAAAGTACAAACATTGAACTTATAAAACCTAGAACCCAAAAACAAGGAAGAGAGGTAAGCTCTCTTCCTTGTTTTTGGGTTCTAGGTTTTATAAGTTCAATGTTTGTACTTTATGTACCTTTTCTCTGTCGTTTTTTAGCTTTTCAGCTTTTAAGCATTGGTTTGTCTGTTAACATTTATGCGGGTTTTAACTCTTACTTTTCTTTGTAACTTTGAGCGTCTTTTGGGGTACCTAGGAACAGAAGATGGCTAAGCTTGTTCCTTTTCTATGCGCTGTCTATGCGCTGTCTATGCGCTGTTTTTTCAAAGTAGTAAAGTTCTTAATAACTAATTAATTATGCACTTAAAGCACTGCTGAAATACTTTGTACATATTGCAACTAACTGTTTAAGGTATATAACTTTCACAAAGTTTTCTTTAGTTAATTATTATCTTTAACTTATTCTCGTTTTCGTGCTGTCATAAGTTGTAGAGTAGGGGGTTTTAGACTCAAGTTTTCTTTCAAAAATCTGTTCGTTATAAATTAACATTTCCTTTTTTAATTGCAATGTAAAATTTGGATTTCTTTTGCATTGTTTTTCAGGTTTAAATTCTCTCTCAAACGAACTTGGAATTTCGTTATAGCTGAAAATCATTTCTATTTATTATGTCACTCTCATAGCTTGAGTTCTCTTTAATCTTCTTCTCTCTGTTTAATAGTAACAGATGAAGAGCATGGGTCGGGCCATGAAGGTGAATGGATGCAAGCGAAATTGTTAACTAGTGCTAGGTCATGCTACTCTACGGAGGACATGACTTATATATATATTTTTTAAACTATTTTAGGTGGGAATGTTACTTGCATCTATGGCCTTGCAGAAACCCATTTCCAACTAGGTCTTTGTAGAAGTGAGAAAATGCAGAGTTTTTGCTGGTCCTTGATAAAGCCAAGGCTCAGTATTCTCGACACCTTCTACATTCAGTTGTTTTATTTTATTTTTTTATCTTTTCTCCTTTTACTCACACAGGTAGATACATAACCTTTTCTATGTTGTACTAGGTGTGAGTCAAAATTATATATGTATTTTTTTGCTTAGGTATCTTCTTTATAGAATGTGAATTCTGAATTTTCAAAACTGCTGCGTTGCGCGTTTTGATTTTCAGGTTATTTTGCACCCTTCGTGTTAAATTCTAAAATTTTTTCATTAGTCTTCAGTTTTGCTCTTAAGTATATATATATATATATATATATGAGCTGCGGGTGGCCTAGTGGGCAACGTTCGTGACTGCCACGGAAAGGACCTAGGGTTCGATTCCAGGCAGGTACGAACGCTCGATCCACTAAACTTTCGCCGTGCATTGGATGGTCACGTTAAGCCGTCGGACACCGGGTACTGGCCCCCCGGTAATAAATAAGGGCGTCTTCCTCCCCCTTTCTACTTCGCTTCCGTGTTACTTTCCTATCGGGCACTCTAACCCCAAAATCTCCTAGCTTCCTATTTCTAAGAGTTGTTTAAGACCTGGGGTAAGACCTGGAGCGATTTATTGGATTTGCAAAATGGGATGATTTTCGGCTTCCGGGCCAAGGGTGGCAGTATTTCTGAAACAGTGCAGTCTGTGAACTGTTCGCGTGCTGCTGTTGTTATAAAGTGTATCGTGATTGGAGAAATGGCACCATTGCGAATAAGCGACTTGGAAACTGCGGAGCAACACGTGCCATTGATGTAAGAGGTGAACGTCGGCTTCGAAGGTGCGTGAGGGCCGATCGACACGCTACAATGGAGCAACTCACTGTCCGAATGAACCCGGGGGCTACCGGAAGTGTGTCTGAAACAACAGTTCAGAGAACCCTGCTGCGTATGGGGCTCCGATGCAAAAGGATGGTCACTGCACCTATGCTAACGAAGGTGCATCAACAGAAAAGGCTTACATTTGCACGGCAGTATCGGAATTGGATTTCCGCTGATTGGCAAAGGATTGCCTTCTCCGATGAGTCACGTTTTCTGCTTCATCGAACGGATGGACGTCGGCGTATAAGGCGAGAAACATCGGAGAACAAACACTGATGGAAGAACACAAGCTCGTGGGGGCAGCGTTATGATCTGAGGAATGTTTTCGTGGCATTCTCTGGGTCCACTCATGCCTGTGGAAGGCACTATGGACTTAATTCGTTATGAATCCATCCTTGCAGACCACGCACACCCATACATGCTGATTGTCTTCCCTAGGGCGGATGGGATCTTCCAGCACGACAATGCGACGTGTCACACAGCTAGAATTGCCCGAGAGTGGTTGCAAGAGCACGATGAAAACTTGCTTTCCTGGTCCCCTAATTCCCCAGACTTAAACCCAATTGAGCATCTGTGGAACCACCTCGATCGTGTTGTTCGCTCTATGGATCCTCCACCACGCACCCTCCATCAGCTGTCAAATGCACTGCAGTCAACATGGCTCCACATACCTGTGAACACCTTCCAGCATCTTATTGAGTCCCTCCCAGCCCATGTAGCTGCTGTCCGCGCTGCACACGGCGATTACTCTGGATATTAGCTGGTGGTCACAATAATGTGACTGGACCGTGTATATGAATTGCGGAAAGATTTCTGAAAATCCAGAATTTTCAGTTAAGACATCTTAAAAGCAACAATTTACCGTCAATATAAGAAAGATATTGCGGAAAGGTTTCTGAAAATTCAGAATTTTCCTGGCGTACGCAAAAATCCGTGAAATTGAGGTTTCTGCATTAGAAACCTCAATTTCACGGATAAGAAGCATATTTCAGAAATATGCTTGTTAATTGACGAAAGGAATCACGAAAAGTTGCTCGTGAATATCAATTTTTTTTATTTTTTTTTTTTACGGTGTAACCACACAAACCCATTCACCCGGTGTAAATCTTTTCCATTTATTCTGATCTTGTATTCCATACTAACAATCTGTCGCTTAAAAACCACTTCCTCACATGCCGACGTGTTTATTTTTTTAATTTTTTTATTATTTTTGCAAACCGCATTTTTATCCTCTTCTCACATAAAATAATTCTCCACTGTACGAATTTTGACGCGAATAGTAACACTCGAACTGATCCTAAACTTATTTCGCAGCGAAAATTACTTTATGCTCCACGCAATCAATCTGGCAATGAGCTTGTTTGAACAGCCACTTATCTTTCATTTTCCTGTTTCTTCGACACAATTCTTACACTGATATTTTATTAGTTTTATTCCAAGAGCAGTGCCTTTGTCCAAAAAAGCTCTCCCACAGAACACTTAATCAAACTATTTATTGAGCTTTTTTTCTTTTTATTTTTCTCCCACCAGGTCCTAAAAGAATTGTGAAAATGTTGCTCTTTATTATCTAACTCTCACAACGTAAGTCGGAAACTTCTCGGTTTCGCAAGCTGCGTTTTCCTCTTCGTCTGTTACCCAACCCTCCCCCCATTTACCGCCTCCCTCTCTCTCATGCGCTCGGAAGAAGAGAAATCAATTCGAACTCCTCTTTATTAGCGAGAACCTTCATATCTCGAGGGAAAATTTCCAGCTATTTTCTTGCTTTTCATTCGCGATATAAGGAAGGGAGGGAGATGAAGGAGGGGGAGGATGCCTGAAGAGACGGTTTTGGCGATGAAGACGGCAAAGAAAGTTTTTATCGCCTGACCGCAGGAACCCCGAAGGATCACGGCTCGCAATTGGATTGAAACTGCACCCAGAAACAGCCAACGAGAGCGTCAGTGGTGCCGCCTCTCCGAAGTCCGCAATCTTCTGTCTCACACCCCCTTAGCATCCTGCGGCACGACGGCCTTCAACTGTGACTATCTGCCTACGCCAGCATTCCGCTCTTAATCCACGGGGCCGCCGCTTTTCCGTAACGACTCCACTTTCTCCCCATCCTCTCCTCTCCGCGTCCTTCTCTATCTATCCCCTCCTCCTCTTCCTCCGCATCCTCTTCGCATATGCATGCGTCCGATTTTCTTCCCGTCACAAAAGCACAGTCGCATCACGAGACACCCTTTCATATGCCAGCTGTGCGGCGAAGTTAATGACTGCCTTTGACTCGACACAAGCAGGGCGGTAACCTTATCTGCCTCCAACTGGCAGGCAAAGATCTGACCTTAATTTCACATCGTTCTGAGCACCTAAAGCTCTTCCCTTCTACAATAGCTTTCTCGCCATCTTCAGCTCAACGTGTCAAAATGTGTCGACCCCTTCAAACCATTACGCCCCCCTCCCCGACAATCTCCCTTACTCTCAATTGAAACCTCATTTAATTTTCCTTTTCATTGCGGAAAGGATTTCATTTGAGATTCCTTATATGGATTAAGAGATGATGCATGGGAGAGAATTAATGGCGTAGTTTTGTTATCCATTGGCCTACTCGGCAATGAGTGGGATTACACTTTAAATGAGGATCGACGACTAGATATGGATTAGAAGAGAGAGGTGGTAACAGAATGGTGTGAAAGAAATTTCGTCTCAGTTAAAAGGAAACCTGCCAGTATTACATAGACTTTACTTCATCTGGAATCGAATGCTATGACATTCTAGTTCGAGTCTCACAATGCTGTTCTAGGGAAAATAACTACCCGTTATGAAATGAAAACAAAAGAAACCGAGGAGTTTTTGTATTTTCACTAATACTACATGTAATCACCCATTTTTCCACATGATCACCGCCGATGTTTAGGCACTTGTCACATCTTGTTACCAGTATACAACTTGAAAGACTTCGTGCAACAGAATTAAATAGGCTGCAATGAAATACCGTCTTAGCACGTTTTGTTTTAAAAGGTGAAAACTATGTACAGGTTAAAACATACATTAGCATTTTCGAAGTGACACTCACTTCATCTGTACTGATATAAACGCCAACTCGATATCATATACACTGAAGTGCCAGAAAAATTGGTACACCAGTCTAATACTTGGTAGGTCCCCCACGGGAGCGCAGGGCTGCAGAAATACAATGGGGCATAGACTCCACTAGCTTTTGGAAATATGCTGCAGGCAATGCACACTATACTTCCTGCAGAGCGTTCCACAATTCGGGTGTATTCCGAGGTCTCGGATTCGTGTGTTCGACAGCGCGTTGCATGGCATCTCAAATGTGTTCTATCACGTTCAGATCTGGGGAACTTGGGTGGGAATGGCAACACCTCAAACTCAGGTGAATGTTCCTCTAACCATAATGTGGCGTCCCGACACTTGTGTGGAAGTGCATTGTCCTGTTGGAACAGGCCCAACCCATCAGTATGAATGCAGGACATGAACGGGTGTACCTTTTCAGAAAGGATGCGCACATAGCGTTGACCGGTCACAGACGTTTTTAACCATTACGGACCCCCTCCCCCAACCACCACCACCACCAGCCGGTACAGCTCCCTGTCGACAGGCGGGATCCATGGCGTCATGGGGTTTGTGCCACACACGAATCCTTCCATCGGCCCAATACAGTTGGAAACGCGAATACAGTTGGAAACGCGACTCGTCAGACCAGGCTATTTGTTTCCAGTCATCAAGTGTCCAGTGGCGGTGTTGCCGTGCCCAAGCGAGGCGCATAGCTCTGTGTCGTGCACCCATCAAGGGGACTCGAGTAGGGCGTCGGTTCCCAAAGCCCATATCGTGCAGGGTACGTTGCACAGTCCGGACGCTGATGCTTGTTGAGGCTCTATAGCATTGAATTCCTATGATACCTGCGAGAGTGTTGCACGCCTATCGCGTTAAACAATTCTTGACAGCCGACGATGGTCACGTTCATCCAATGCCTTTTTACGGCCACACTGGTATCGTAGGTTGGAGGTTTTGCCGGAATTCTTGTAGTCACGGTACACCCTTGCAATGGTCGTCCGTGAAAATCTGAACTTCGTTTCTACCTCCGAAATACTATGGCCCATCTCACGAACGCCAACTATCACACCGCGTTGAAAATTGCTTTAATCGTTATTACTTGTCATTCTCATGCCAAAAACAGCTCTGACAGCTGGCAAGGATGTCTATTGCTTTATATACGCACTGGCGGACGCAACCGAGTACGCGCATAGGTGATGTTGCTATGTATTTTGCATAAGCTCGTCTGTACCAGTTTTTATGGCACTTCAGTGTATATACACTTGTGCACCATGGGTACCGTACTACCTGGTCACGTGACATGACGTGGCTGTTGTGAACTTCGTATGCAAATCATGATGAAGATGATTTATCAGTACGAGATTATGTCAGAATTAAAACATATCATTCTACTTGATACAATAGTTTGTCACGTAATACATGAATAAGTTGTTCCCAATCTCCAAATAACTCAGTAGGGGTGTAATCATTGCAGCATTGGTCTCCAAAGGCTGTGATGTATACGCTCTCCAAGCATAGTAGTGAGTGGGTAGAGGTGGGGATTGCCAGTAGCTAGGTATTTTCCCTGTCTGGGTAACATATTACCAGAATTAACATTCCTAGCCAGGGCTGTGCTGTGTAGGTTTGTTTTTAAACTGTATTTATGCTCCTGCTATTTATGTTCCTGTATTATGCTCCTGCTGTATTATGCTCCTGCTGCATTATGCTCCTGCTATTTACGTATTTATGCCAGGGCTGTGCTGTGTAGGTTTGTTTTTAAACTGTATTTATGCTCCTGCTATTTATGCTCCTGCTATTTATGTTCCTGTATAATGCCCCTGCTATTTATGCTCCTGCTGTATTATACTCCTGCTATTTATGCTCCTGTATTTATGCTCCTGTATTTATGCTCCTGCTATTTATGTATTTATGTCAGGGCTGTGCTGTGTAGGTTTGTTTTTAAACTGTATTTATGCTCCTGCTATTTATGCTCCTGCTGTATTATGCTCCTGCTATTTATGCTCCTGCTGTATTATGCTCCTGCTATTTATGCTTCTGCTGTATTATGCTCCTGCTATTTATGTATTTATGCCAGGGTTGTGCTGTTTAGGTTTGTTTTTAAACTGTATTTATGCTCCTGCTATTTGTGCTCCTGCTATTTATGCTCCTGCTGCATTATGCTCCTGCTATTTATGCTCCTGCTATTTATGCTTCTGCTGTATTTATGCTCCTGCTATTTATGTATTTATGCCAGAGCTGTGCTGTGTAGGTTTGTTTTTAAACTATATTTATGCTCCCGCTATTTATGCTCCTGCTATTTATGCTCCTGCTGCATTATGCTCCTGCTATTTATGCTCCTGCTATTTATGCTCCTGTATTTATGCTCCTGCTATTTATGTATTTATGCCAGAGCTGTGCTGTGTAGGTTTGTTTTTAAACTATATTTATGCTCCCGCTATTTATGCTCCTGCTATTTATGCTCCTGCTGATTATGCTCCTGCTATTTATGCTCCTGCTATTTATGCTGCTGTATTTATGCTCCTGCTATTTATGTATTTATGCCAGAGCTGTGCTGTGTAGGTTTGTTTTTAAACTATATTTATGCTCCTGTAAGCGCAAGCCCACTTGTCTTTTTGTAGATCCTGAGTAGTTACTGATGGCGTCTCCTGATCGTGGATCTAGCATAGGAATATTGTACACTCCCCATTTTCGCAGCATGTCGGTTTTGCATCGGTCTTTTCTAACGTACGTTGACATACATTTAGTACTAACACCAATTCTTACGTTATGTTAAAAACACAAGCGAGATAGTACGTTACAGATGTACGGTATGTATTCAGTTGAGCCTACAAATTTCCAGTTGTCCCTTGTGTCATGTCTTGTAAGGATGGTGGTACGGCTCGCCCTGACCCATGCAAAAATACGTTTGACTAAATGGGTGGGATAACCAAAACAACTGGCCAAATTGAAGATATATCTGATCTCCTGGTCGAAGAAGGACTTTGTGGTGGTATGTGTAAATGCACAGAGTAGAGCGTCGAAAATCCGAACTAGCTGGGACCACTATGGCAGTTCGGATTATCCAACATGTAAAAAAATACAAATACGCTAACATTTCTACATTATATTATCCAAATACATGTACCAAAAATAAGCAACTGTATACAAAAACAAAATACATAAGACAAATATTTTTTTGTTATTATGCAGTATGAAACAAGTTCGCCATTTTAACTACTGCTGTGAAATTTTTAAACATAAAGTACAAATTCCAATACTTATCAATCATTACAAGCTCGTTCGGATTGCCAAGGGGTATACTTTATTCTGAGTGCGGCGGGGGGGATAGTTTTCCTCCCGGCTCACAGTTAACAATGGGTCTCAGGGATGAAACAAGGGGTGATATTGCCGTGGTAATGGGTCGTAGAATCTTAGCCCAGCAGGGAACAAGTTACTGGGGAAGTTTTCGCCTTTTGTTTCTGAGTATCAGAAGTCACCTCCACCTTCCACACGTCTCCTACAAAATGCTTGCACCCCCAAAATTAGGCGATTTCATTATTACCAAGGGCCAAGTTAAAATGAACGGATTATACTTAAACTTTTCGCCACCGCAAAAGGAAAAAAAGAAAAAAAAGGAAGCGGAAGGGAGCTTGTTCGGACTTTTGACGTTTCGGAATTTTTACGTTCGGATTTTTGACGCTGTACTGTACCTTCATCATATACCTCTACCTCCAGTCCCAGCAACCACTGTTGCACTCCGTCTTTCAAATCATCGTCACGAAAAAAAAGTCCCCAAAAGTCCTTCAATTTGGGGAACAAATGGTAATCAGTGGGAGCCAAGTCCGGACTTTATAGCAGATGATCGAGAACATCCCATTTGAAACTCAGAAGCAGGTGTTGGGTCTGACGTGCCACGTGGGGTCTTGCATTGTCGTGAATAAACACCACACCCTTAGACAGCACGCCGCGCCGCTTGTTTTCGATGGCCACCAGCGGCAGAAATGCCCTCATAAACGAGAGAGTTCAACACTGGTGTCGCGAACCCGCGACAACTCAAGGAAGTCACAATGAAAGTGCGAAGTCTCTATTGGCAGCGACAATCTTTTCCAAATGGCAACGGAAGTTGTTATAGCGCCGTTGGATGCACTTCTGAGTGGCAGCATCCTCGGCAGATGGACTCTTGTAATTATTGTAAAGAGTTAACAGTTTTGCCAGTTGATTCTCAACTGCTGGGTAGCGACCTTCAAATCGGCTGACATAGGTGGGTAAATTAGGAAGAAGAGCCTTGGCACAAGCAAAGTCGTGCAATTCGTCATATGGGAGAGGAGTGTCCGGAAACGTGTAGGCATGCGGAAAAATCTTCACGAGGCAGGAGGTAGATGACTGATTTGGAAGACTTGACAGGGCGACCCAAAGCAGGTGATCCAGCAGGCTTAGTCGGAGAGGTTGGAGTAGAGTGGCCAGGTGTTCGTCGTCGTTTCGAAGAGCCGCGAGGAGGTTTGGCTTCCCTTTTGTCAGGATTGGTCCGGAGGTAGCCCTCAGTCCCATCACTCATCGCTTGGTCGCTGACGATTTGATAGGCTGTGTAATCAGCGGTCGAGGACTCGGTATCAGACTGGTCAGTCGCAACGGACTCAGCAACTGCTGTAGGGTCCGCAGGAACACAAAAAGACGGTGAAGATTGTGAAACTGGGTAGTGTTCTTCGGAAAGAAAAGGTGGAACAACAATTGGCGCAGATGTTGCCACTGAAGGTAGGTTGTTCGCAGGAACCACCGTCGGTGACGGAGCGCTACTAGGATCTTGATAAGAAGGCGTCGGTGAGACGGGCGAAACAGACTTTGGTGGAGCAACTGGACACTGCTTATAGTAGTGACCAACCTAGTGACATTGACTACAATGGAATTCCATCAGGAAGTTTATTTGCCTGACCTGATCCTCGCACCGAACAGTGAAGTGTGTTGGAAGCCGTTCGATTGCTTCTTGTGATGGAAATATGACCCTCGCAACACGGTGAGCACCTTGGATCGACGCATGTCGTGGATCACGTAATGGGTCGTTTCGGGCAGCAAGATGCGTTTGTATGCCTCCAACTACCCGACCAACCGAAGATAAGACAGCATACAGCATGAGATCTGTCACTTCCAACGGGACCGCTTAAAAAGAAACGTTAATGGGTCTTTGGCCCACCGGTTCGGCAGAAAGATATCTATCACCAATTGTGAGGCTAGATGTTAGGAGAGATTTCGCCATTTCAGCCGTGGCCAGATAAACGACCACAAGTCGTCCTCTTTGATACATTTGCGGAATAGATTCAGATGAGAACCGCTGTGCAATGGCATCTGCATATGCTCGCAAAGGAGTGTCCGGAAGGGCTTCAAAATGGACGCCTTTTGCAAGATTCTCAGTAAAAGCTGTGCCAGCTGGACAGCTGGCTGGGATATTAAGCACGATATTATTGCCAGCTTGGGAAATGAAATATTTCAACTTTTCAGCGCCAACATAATTATTCTTGGGTGCTGGACGAGAGACTTTGGAGGCTGCAACAGAAGAAAACGAAGGTAATGACACGTTGGGCTCGGCAGTGCTAGAAGAGGCTGCATTTCCAGTGATGTACATTGCGTCATCATCGATAGCGGAAGCCGGGAGATGTGACGTAGCTGGAGAAGGCAAATTGGCAACGCCACGAGCGGACGCTTGCGTGGCAACACCCCCATCTTGGGCATCATAAAAAGGAAAAGAGATCAGGACTATCACTATCCCTACCGAAAGTCGCCATCTTTAATGGCGGCGCCCAGTAGCGAGCTAGGCCAGCTCTGCCAAACGCAAATAAGATGAAATACAACAAAATAGGCACTCACCGCGCTCGGAACGAAGCAAAATGAAAGACGATACCTATATATTTAAGGTGAACGTGAAATTAAGGAGCGAAGAGTCCAGTAACACACCCAAATCACAAGAAAATCGCGGAGCAACAACACGCTGCTCAGTTAAATCCAAAGGGCGAGATCCAAGGTGAAAATGCTCTTCAGTGTAGTTCATATTTCGAAATCATCAATTCACGGTATTTTAACCTAGCATTTGGGCATGAAACGGGTTTTTTCAAGTTGGGGCTCTTCATTTCTTTTACAGTCATTTGCAAAAGCTTAAGGCTACCTGTCAATTTATTGAAAATTAAGATGTTCAAGGAAACAACTAATTATAAATAGTCAGAGATATTTGAAAAACTGACACCACAGATGAATACTTACATTCTTTAGAACACAAAAAGACCGAAATCAGTACCTTGTGGGGCCATCTTTGTTTTTTACAACGGACAGAATACAATGTAGCATAATCTCAATCAGAGATTTGCAGTGGTCACTTGAAATGTCTTTGCACCACACGCACTTCATCGCGTCAATGAAAGCTTGGGGGTTTGATTGCTGTTTTTCTGCTACCTTGCTTTTTGACCCTTTAACGACCATAACGCCCAAAACGCCCGTACCTACAAACAGCCATAGCCTCCCGAAACGCCTGTCTAGAGTGAGTCAGATTTCCTACGCTCGCTTGTTTTTCAAATTTTTGACCTATGAGGCACCAGTAGGAGCCACCCTCAGTTAATATTGATGTTATTAAACAAACAAGTTAACCAACAGACAGTTTCGGGCGAACAAATTATCAGGAAAAACCAAAATGTTGATGCAAAAAAGAAGAGTGATGAGGACAACTAAAGAAGATGTGACTTCCAAAGTGGAATATATAGAGCTATGCAAGACAGTACGAAAAAGTATCACTGAAGACGTAAGGAAATTCAACTGTGAACTAGTAAGGAAAGCAATTCAAAACAACCAAAGCCTAAAGATAGCAAAGGAACATCTCAGTAAGGGGAAAAAACAGATTATGGCACTGAGAAAAGAAGATGGTTCTGTAACAAGAAATAGAGGCGAAATTTTGACAAGAGTGAAAGATTTCTACTCCAAATTATATGAAAGGGATGATACATGTACTCCAGACATCATGAAAGATACCAGTACCAGAGTTCTTCCAGTCCGTCCAGCAGAAGTTGCACATGCAATCAAGAACATGAAGCTGGGAAAAGCTCCAGGAGAAGATGGAATTACTATAGACATCATACAAGAAGCAAGTGGAGAAATCGAAACAGTACTCGCCCAAATTTTCACTCGATGCCTTAATGAAGGGAAAATTCCTGAGGATTGGAACAACGCTACAATGATCTTGCTACATAAAAAAGGTGACATTGAGGATCTCAGGAACTACAGACCTATCAGCCTCCTATCAGTGGTTTATAAAATCTTCACTAAAGTTCTTTCACACCGCTTGAAGGTGACACTGGACATGGCTCAACCGAGAGAACAAGCTGGATTCAGGAGTGGCTACAGCACAATAGATCATATCCACGTACTGAGAGAACTAATTGAAAGAGCGAGGGAATATGAGCTTCCATTGTGCATGGCTTTTATCGATTATGAAAAAGCCTTTGATTCGGTGAAACCATCAGCAGTTGCAATGGCTCTGAAATCCTGCGGTATTGAAGATGCATACATTAATATTATTAATAACATCTATAAAAATGCAAGTGCAAAGATTCGGCTGTTTGAAAATACAACACACATAAAAATTGGAAAAGGAGTGAGACAAGGTGACACCATATCTCCGAAGCTCTTTAATGCGACATTGGAAAATGTCTTTCAATCACTGAACTGGGAAAACAAAGGGATAAAGATTAATGGAGATTATCTAACCCACCTTCGTTTTGCTGATGACATAGTCATTTTTGCAACTACCCCATCAGAGCTACAGAGTATGATCCAGGAACTTGCTGACAAGAGTAAAAAAGTGGGATTAAAAATGAACTTTCGGAAGACAAAAGTGATGTTCAATGCTTTTACAAGAAATAAAGATTTATTGATTGATGGAGAAAAGCTGGAGATAACAGACACGTACGTTTATCTTGGACAGCAGATATCAAGTGAGGGTCACATTGATGAAGAAATTAATCGGCGTACAAAACTTACCTGGAGAGCTTTTGGAAGAAACAGCATAATTTTCAAGAGCAATATGCCATTATGTCTTAAAAGAAAAGTGTTTGATCAATGCATCCTTCCAGTGCTTACGTATGGTGCAGAGACGTGGACCTTAACTAAAAGAGACATACAAAGGCTGCAGACAACTCAAAGCAGCATGGAGAGATGCATGCTTGGTGTAACTAGGAGAGATAAGAAGAGGAACTCGTGGATCCGAAAAATGACAAGAGTGGAAGACATCATGATCAGAGTTAAATTCCTGAAATGGCAATGGGCTGGACATACTGCCAGAAGGACAGACCATCAATGGACAGCCGACATTTTAGATTGGATTCCAAGGGACAGGAAAAGACCCAGAAGAAGACCACATGGGAGATGGGTGGATGAAATTCGAAAGTATGCAGGGGTGACATGGAGGAGACTGGCACAAGACAGACCGTTGTGGAGGAAACTTGGGGAGACCTTCGTCCAGCAGTGGATTGATAATGGTTGACAATGATGATGATGATGATATACAACATATGAGAATTCTTACGTATAGTCACCACCATCACCATGTTAGCTCAGAGAACAAACATTCAATGTCCAGGAACTTCTAAATACCACTTGACTGAAAAGTGGTGCATGACAAAATTGTAGAACTCCGTTAAGTGTACCAAATGCACTGACATTTAGTTGCTTAGTAAATTACAAGAAAATTGGTGCTGAAAGATATAATGTTTTTTCCCCATTCTGCAAATTATTCAACCAAAATTAAATTAAAAAAGCAGAAGAAATAAACCAACCGGCGCCGTTTCGGGACAACATGACGCACTGGACAAAAATGCCGATGCGCGGCCTCCGTCATTGCTGTTTATTTAAACAGCGAAGATGGAATATATATATAAGTAGACCAGATCGGCAAATCTCAGTGATATACACGTGCACTTCTTCGTATAGATAGACAACACAAGTGACTGTTTAAAAGGAAAAAGTGATTCGGAAGAAACTGCGATTTGTGCGTGGCCTTCATGACCCTCAAGCCTCACCCACACTCGGGATCGCGAGAGAGGTCGGCTTTTTTAGTTTCTTATTTTTCGAAGCTACGAGCAAGGTTTGAAAAAAAAAAAAGGCGGAAGGACTTCTAACTTTCTGCACTGGTGTTTCATCTTCTCTTTAAATAAAAAAAATACCCTTCTGGTGAGTGGTGAAAGAGTTTGATTTTTTTAAAACCCATAGGACTCTTGGGGCGTTGGGGGCCTCAGTTCAGGTGAGGGCCCTGGCCACAGGCCCCGTTGGCCCACCCCTTAAGACGGACATGGTCATGGTAGTGCCTGTCGACAAAAAGAATAATGAAGCAGTACCGGATGCTCACATAGCACCCCATATCATCTGACTAGGCGGATGTCTCACGGTGCTTATCAAACCTTTTGCCTTTTGGCGATCGAACATGTGCTTCACGTGATTCAAATTGGCGCAGGGTTGATTCATGAGGCAAAAGAACTTGGCTCCCATTTTCAGCAGTCCAAGATTGATGTCGCTTCGCAAAGTGGAGTCTCTTCTTTTTCATGACAAAGGTTAGTCTAGATTTGTGTGCAGGTTTATGAGACTTTAATCCAAAATCTTTGCTAAGACGTCGGGAAACAGTGTTGATACTAATATGAGACCCTTTTGAATGTAGAAAGGCCTTGGTTTTCTTGAACGAATTCCTCGGAGAACGCACAACTATTCGCCCTTATGGTATTGACATCCCGTGGGGTTGTTTTCCTTGGACATCCACTTCTCTTTCGGTCGCTAAATTCACCTGTATCTGGATATTTCATGGTCGTATTATGAATAGCAGTCTTGCTCACATTCACCTTTCTGCTTATGTCACATTCGGAGTATCCTTCATAATATAAAGTCACTATTTGTGCCCTCTGAGTAACACTTAATGACGTTTTTTTGCCCAATTGTTCACTTTATATTGTGAGTGCCTGCACCGCAGGACGCACGTAAGATAAAGGCAGATAACAGCGAGAGCATACGTCCGCGTAGCTCAGTTGGGAGAGTTACTTATTCCTGAATGAAAGGACCCGGGTTCGATTCACGGCGTAGACAAAGATGACGGAGAAATTTACTTCGTTATATTGGCGCCCGAACTTCAAGAATGATCTAGCCGTTAAAGTTCTCGTAATGGTGTGATGTTCTTTCCACACTGCGAGTGGTGATTACAGCTGCGACCCTCCGGGGCATACTCTCAACCAGGCGTTGTACGACGGCTAGCGGTATTTTCTTCCACTCGGCTTGGAAAAGACAGGTCAGTTCCTTCACCGATTTCAGACGGAGGGGGCACCCCTTACGTCGACGTTCCAACTCGTCCCAGAGGTGCTCGATAGGGTTAAGGTCCGGGCTCTGCGCAGGCCAGTCCATTTGATTAACCCCATTTTCACCATACCAAGCCATGGTGGACCTCGCAACATGACAGGTGGCATTGTCATCCTGAAAGTAACATGAGTCCATCCCGTAAAACTGCCACAACGTAGGAAGCGGATGGTCATCCAAAATGGTGCAGTAGGTCTCGGCGTTGAGTCTTCCAGGAATTGCGACCAAGGGTCCCGTGCCATACCAGGAGAAACACCCCCAATGCATAATTCCACCGCCGCCGAACTTCACAGTTGGTATAATACATTCCGACAGGAGGCGTTCTCCATGCAGACGACAAGCCCAGACCCTGCCATCCGAACGGTAGAGGGTGAAACTTGATTCGTCGCTCCAGAGAACCTGTTTCCACTGTTCAACGGTCCACTGTCGACGTTCTTTGCACCACGTTAGCCGAGCAGTGCTATTGAACTTGGTGATCAAAGGCTTTCGGGCGGCAGCACGTCCATGATAACCAAGCAGATGAGCTTCCTTACGGATGGTATTCATCGAAAGAACACTCCCGGATGCCTGTTGAAACTCCTAGCGAATGTGGCCCATCGATTTGGTGCGGTTCGTCCGAATTTCTCTGGCCAGCACCCGTCGGTCTCTAACTCCCAGTTTTGTGGGTCTGCCGGGTTGGGGCACATTCCGACAATCACCTCTCATCTTCCACTTGCCAATCACGTAGGCCACTGTCGATTTTGGGTACTTCAACTCGCTGGATATGTCACGTATGGATCGGCCATTTCTGTGATACCCGACGATTACACCTTTCTCGAAATTAGAGAGCTCCGAACTGCGTGGCATCTTGCATGCGACTGGTTGTGTTGTTGTTTACCACACGAAATTCAACGGCGGCGGCCGTGGCGTGTATCAGGACCGCAGATATCGTCGATTGCAGGGGTGTCCAGTTGCTTGTTGGTAGATAGTGTATATCTTAAAGCAAAATATGAATCTGCGCGTGTTCGAATTTTTTCATAAAACTATAACTGGCAGCTGCAATTCGCCCCGTTACTTGCGCCCCCTAACCACGCAGCTGCGGTAGTGGTAGTTACGCCACTGTTTACAACCGTACTACCCTAGTTTTCACATTTTCAATAAAAGTATGTCAAAAACCAGAAGTACGATTTTTGAACAGTCGCAATACTTTTCTATAACGGAAGTATGAGAAGGTAAATATTGTGTACTATCTGAGCGGAAGTGGGGACCTTTTGAACTCGAAGGGTCGTAATTTTGAGTCTCACTCTCCCGGATAATAATAATAAAAAAAAAGTTTGCTCCGGCACTGCTTAAAGTTCACATTTTCTAATTGTTTCAAGAGTTGCCTCAAATTTTGAAAGAATTTCATAAGTGATATTCAATTAAGACAGGGAAATAAAACGAGTGGATTTTCAAACAAAATTGCAAATCACCTTTATAAAAATGTGAAAAGCGCGGGCTTTCCAAAATGTCAGTGATACGCCAAATTATTTACACGTATTTATTCGGTGTCGAAATCTGGGCAGAGGGAAGATGCCAAATGAACATCGGTTAGTTCTCGCTTTGGTGTCGCAGTCCACGTAAACTGGATACACACTTAGTTGTCCCTGCGGTGATTAAATTGCACCATTACAAGAAAACAAAGTGATACCTCGCAAAGTTATATCGGCTCGTAGGGATGCTACTCCTCAAAGCTCGAATAACTGGGAAACCCATAATCTCCGTGCTGGGAAGAATTTATATGAATTTGTTCTCATCTATCAATATTTGCGTAGATTAAATATCAGCTCTCCACATGTCGTGAATATCCAAAGTGCTTATTGTTTTCCTTAAACGAGACTTCACACTCTGGCGTAGTTCATTAAAGATTGATTGTTATTCCAGTACATCTTCCCAACATACTGAGAGCTTTGGACTCTCACTGTTATACATAGTCGAGTCACATTCTGTGACCATCCTCCTACTTTTGACGTCAACAGCGGGTAGCTGATGAAAGAAGGCACGTGTCGTGAGCTGGCTTGGAGGGTGCTGTAGGCATTCTGAAAACATTCCCTCGTTGCTGTCATAGATAAAAGTAGCGACTTATCAGATTTGAAAAAAGGGATGATTATCGGTTTTCGGGCCAAGGGTAGCAATATTTCTGAAACAGCGCAGTTTGTGAACTGTTCGTGTGCTGCTGTGGTTAAAGTGTATCGTGATTGGAGAAATGGCATCATTGCGAATAAGCGACGTGGAAGCTGCTGAGCATCACGTGCCATTGATACGAGAGGTGAACGTTGGTTTCGAAGGTGTGTGAGGGCCGATCGACAGCCACAGTGGAGCAACTCACTGGCCGAATGAACCAGGAGGCTACCGGAAGTGTGTCTAAAACGACCGTTCAGCGAACCCTGCTGCGTATGGGGCTCCGATGAAGTCGGATGGTCAATGCACCTATGCTAACGAAGGTGCATTGACAGAAAAGGCTTACACTTGCCCGGCAGTATCGGAATTGGACCTCCGTTGATTGGCAAAAGATTGCCTTCTCCGATGAGTCACGTTTTCTGCTTCATCGAACGGATGGACGTAGGCGTATAAGGTGAGAAACGTCGGAGAACAAACACTCTTCACCCATTGCTGGAAGAACACAGGCTGGTGGGGGCAGCGTTATGGTCTGGGGAATGCTTTCGTGGCATTCTCTGGGTCCACTCATACCTGTGAAAGGCACTGTGGACCGAATTCGTTTCGAATCCATCCTTGCAGACTACGTACACCCATACATGCTGATTGTCTTCCCTATGACTTATGGGATCTTCCAGCATGACAATGCGACGTGCCACGTAGCTAGAAATGTCCGAGAATGGTTGGAAGATCACGATGAAGACTTCAAAGTACTTCCCTGTCCCCCTAATTCCCCAGACTTAAACCCAATTCAGCATCTGTGGGACCACTTCGATCGTGTCGTTCGCTCTATGGGTCCTCCACCACCTGTTAGATGCACTGCAGTCAGCATGGCTCCACATACCTGTGAACACCTTCTAGCACTTTATTTAGTCACTTGCAGCCCGTTTAGCTGGTGTCCACGCTGCACACGGCGGTTACTCTAGATATTAGCTGGTGGTCACAATAATGTGACATGACCGTGTATATCACCTCGATGAGGTGAAAGTGTTTCATTTCGAATGAACCTCAAACTGAGAGAGAAGATAAAAAGAGGGCATGGGGGAAATTATCCATATGTGTTATAACAAAACTACGTAAAAACGGGTTTCCATGGGAGGTTCAGGTATTTTTTTTTTTTTTTTTTTTGCAAAAGTATCTTGTGTCAGAGGTACAGGACACTTCTAGAGTATCTTACATACCATTTTTCAAAGTATGTAGCATCTTTTACCTAGATACTGTTTTTAAAGGTATCTTTCATCTGGATACTGTTTTTAAAAGGTTTGGTTCATTGGTGGAAGCCCCATATACAATGGCGCCCATATGAGTACTCGGGGGGGGGGGGCTAAGAAAATTCCTTACCTCCTTCAAGGCTGTCAAACATTTTAGTAAATGACGCAATCAATCATTAAAATCTTATTATTTTTGAAAATGCTTTAAAAAAGGTTTCGTCTATTTTAGTGATTTAAATTTATAAAAAAAATGGCTATACCAACGGCGGAGGGAGCCTCCCTATGGGCGCCCTTGCCCATATACATCGCTTTAAATTCATACTAAAACTCCCCTCAAGGCTGGGTCCGGACCCGAGGATCACTTTCTTGGCTACGCCTATGGTCATAGTCATTGCTTTTCTACGAAAGAACAGCTTGATGCTACGTTAAAGAACGTGGTCAGACCGTTGTTCTTTTAGGAAAGTTCTAAATTCTCTGCTACGCAAAGGGGTAGAGATTACGTGGTTCTTTTTTTTTTTTTTTTTTTTTTCATTACAGCTTTAACGACCACCGTGAGCAATTCATTGGGCTATAAGCAGTCGTCCGTCCCTAATTTAGAGCCACTGACTCCAGGGAAGGGACAGAGCCAGTGCCGTAAGACAAACACAACATCCGTGCCCCACCGGGATTCGAATCTGGACCCTTCTCGGACGAATGGTCATAAGCTGGCGCTTAGACCACTGCGCCCCCGGAGCGCTATTTTATAAGTGTATATACGGAATTGCGATTAAGGACACTTCGGACGCGCGATTGGTTCAGAACTGTCTTGGAGGTTTCTAGTAGGCGTTAACTAGGAGAAGATCGCGTAACGGTGACGTACTTTCTTTGATGCACTTGCCATAAGCCATGTTAATGTTCGGGTGTTTGATTTTTTCTTCTTTTTTTACTAGCTAGATCTCTTCACATTCGTGAGGAAAAAAACTTGATCGTCAGAATAAATATTTCTGTGTGGAGACATACTTTTCATTGTTAAAGGTCCTTTTAAGGGTAATATAAAGGGCCTTTTACAAACACATTTACTTTTACAACAGCACTGAACCAATGGGTACTCGGTTGACGTGCTGCCATCTATTGGCCGTGAAGTCGTCTTTAGTTTTAATATTAAGATAGATTTTGACTCGTATTCGTATTCCTCTGCGAAATTGCAAATATTCCTTATGATATCGTACACAAACTTACTTTATAGTAATAATATGATCATTTGTCACTTATGTTAAGTAACCTCACAGTGAATTTCTTAACAAGCAGAACTTCGCACGATAAAAAGCTGTTCCTGTTACGTGACTCTCCTCATAGCTCCGCCTACTCGCAATTTCCAAAGCAGCTCTGAACCAATCGCGTGGCGGAACTTTTTTATTAATCGCAATTCCGTATATATACTTGATATACGCCCCCTATGTGGTTCTTGGTTTTTCTTAAAGAACCAAGTTCTTTAAGTAGCAGAGAAAATTAAAACAGAAGAATGCTGCAGTTACCGTAAACTAAATATTTACATTCACAAGTTTCATGAATTTTTTTTTTGAAAAAAAAATGGAGCAAAAAAAGATTGTTGAAAATATTTCTGTTTGGATTTTTCATTAACGTAGTTAGTTTTTCTTTATGGTTGTGGCATTGGTAACTCTGCTGATAACCGTAACCAGTGCCGTGAATGTTTGTATTTACATGATTAGCGAAAATTTGGGTGTGAATATATGTTGTGATTATGAGTTTCAATTTATTAAGAAATGCATTTACGTTTTTAATGAAATTTGTAGCTGTTAGTCTATTAAATTTTTACTGAGCTGTTACGCCTTGAAAAGTTATACTCGTTCTAATCGAACGCAATGGCATTAGCTAAAGTCGGTTACTAACTGTGGAAACTAATTTAATGTCAGACAGCTGTTATTAATTATTCATAGGTAACAGTTGCCTTTGGGTATTTTGGTGCATTGTGCTGATGCTATTTTTTCCTTACTGAATGACAAGGTTTTTAATGATTTTTTTGTTTCAGTATGTACAAGAGCCTTTATCAAAAAGCTCCGGTACCCGAGTGGTCAAAAGCACGGGTTTCTGACCAGTCGACCGAGATGTGCTCGTACTGTAGTCTCGAATGAGGCGTAAATGGCGTGTTTTTCGTTAGGGTCTGGCTCTTTCCCTCCTCTGGAAGCATTAGGAACGAGCTACTGTTTATTTTCCGTAGAGTTCGTAGTCATTAAACCTCGTAATAAGAATTCATAAAACCTATTAGTATTAACGATTTCTTGTCATCTGTAATGCATGTTTTCTTCAGGAACTCACCAACCGGTTTCTTGCAGTTTTATTGTGACAGTAGCATGCATTCATATAAGTGATGTGTACATGTGATATAAGTTGACAATAATTATTCACCATTTTCAAGGTATAAAATGAGCATTCTATTGAAGTTATGTTGAAAAAAATTATCATGGTTTGTAGCAGTGAATATTTTTTATGAATTTTTGTGGTACAGTTGTGCCCATTTGTAGCAAAGTCTGAGGGACCTAATGGAAACTTCATTATAAAAAAATATTGATTGAATGTAATAGCAGTATGTACATAATGCATGTAGATAGGAAAGCTCACTTTAAATTTTTGCTATTTTAATATCCAAGAGTCTAAAGATAACTTTAAGCTCTTACTGTTTTAATATCCAAGAGTCTAAAGAACTTTGCCACCCCAGGGGTACAGTGGTCTAAGCGCTGGCTTATAACCATTTGCCCGTGAAGTGTTCGGATTTGAATCCCAGTGAGGCATGGATGTGTGTTTGTCTTGCAGCTTTTGTTCTCTTCCTTCCCTGGAACCAGTGGCCCTAAATTAGGGACAGGCGACCGCATATAGCCCATTGAGCTGCTCACGGGGGTCTTTAAACCCCCAATCAATCAATGTAAAGAACTTTTCTCAGAGGTGATTTTAGATCTTTTGGAGCCCTAGGTGCTAAAAGATTCAGGGGCCCCCTCCAGCTTCTTATCACCTCAAAAAATTTCATAAAATTGGAATGCGTTTCAATTTCAAAATGTGCTCGTTCCATTGCTTCAGCTTTGGAAAATCATCGTTTTTACATTATGAGCAAATTAGTAGGAAACGAGCATGGTATCAAGCAAAAATAAAATACTTGAAAACACTGGTAACCAACCGGAAACATCCTACACATTAGAAAATTCGAGTAAAAGGCAATTTGTGCGCAGTACTTCATTTGAAAAGGGTGGATGACTTTTTCCGTGGCGAACAATTCCTTAAATCGAAGAGATTCAGCCGTCCATGGCATAGATGAATGCCATGGACCAAGGAAGTTGGACAGTAAGAATTTAATCAGTCAGTTCAAGAAAGCGAGAATGTGTTTCTTGAATGCATTTTTCCAATAATTTTCATTGAAAAATTGAGGTCTGCATTTTTTTTATTCTGCCAAAAAAGATGTGCGAGGTTTTTTTTATATCTGCACTACAGTTATCAGAAACAGGAACATAAGAATTAAATGCAGAAGATCCAGTTTGAAAAAGGAAAAGTAGGAACCACAGCTTTTCGAGTAAGAGTGTCATTGAAAATTTTGTATTGCTTTTTCGAACGTTAGTTTTATGTTGATTTACGGAATAGAAAAGATGAGAATACTTGATATAATTATCAGTATTAAAACAGGGGAAGGAGAAAGTCATAATAAGAAAATGTTGTTGCACAGCAATAGAAATGTTTTCTAACACTATTAAATAAGGAAAAGATAAGTAGTATGATATTCTTGAATTTCTTTACTGTTTCAGCCTAAATATTAACTCTTTAGGTTTAGGCTGGTTTAAGGGGGATTAGGGCTGAGAAAAAACAAACAAACTTTAATACTCTACCCCAAAAGGAAAAAGACAATTAAACAAACACCCTCGATCATCAGGACAGTATCTGCAAGCACTTCTCATCTGAACTCAGGGAGTGAAAGAGGAATGGTTCCACCACAGAAGTTTTCCTCTGGTTGGAAGTAGCATGAAAGTAATTTATATACTTGTGACAGCAGGCCAGTTAAGTATTTGCCTTAAACAATGAAAAATGTGGGAAGTATGAATCCTTCCTTCACCTACCACTAAAAGGAAGGCTAAATTAACTGTTCCTTTCAAAATAAGTAATCGATAAGAACTCGAAAATTTGGAGTATCAACAAAGCAGGAAAAAATAAATGTTACTAATTTCAGAAAGTGAAATATCAATTGACAATACAAACAAAGTGGTCGCTTTAAGGATTGATTTGTTTCCGTCCGTGAAAGCCAAAACAAAACTGGCAATCCATTTACACATTTTTGGGGCAGGGACTTCGCCAAGGAGGTGCGAGGGTAGGCTTGAGCCCACCCTGAAATTTGTCCTGCCTACCCTGCCGCCCACCCAGTTCAAAATATGCCAATTTCAGTATATTTAACTTTAAAAAATAATGTACTTTGTCAAGAAATAAGTCTTGTGTTTTATTTTATGCAGCCCTACGTATTTTTCCCTAGGAAGTGAGTCGTTTACTTCTCCGTAGAAAGGTTATTGAAATATCATCCGCAGGGCTATGAAAATTCAATTGTTCTCCACTCTTCTAAATCCTTAGTTTGAGCCTCTTTTTCATATTAATATGGCTAGGGGGTGAATGAGGAGGGTGGATAGGAATTCACTGAGGGAAGACATAACTAATTGCTCTGTATTTTGTTTTAGTTACTGAATATGAGATTCCAAGACAAAAAGTGGAGTCTAATGCTACACCAGTGCTCTTAAGACTGCCCCGAGACAGGGAAAGTGGCTGACTGAAGACTGCTCTGTAGGAGAGGAGTGCAAAGCAAAGTCGCTGGCTGGAACAAGGAAGTTGGAGGGGGGGGGGGGGGTTGGGAGAAGAGAGAGGTATTATGTCCGCATGGCACGGCATTAAAATTTGATTTAAATAAACAAAAACAACATTTTCTTTTAAATATATTGTTTAAGTACAGGACTATTTTCATAAGCAAAAATGCAAAATTTAGAAAAGCAGTTTAAGACAATGCATTCAGAGCAAGCAAAAAGTTGAAGGCGACATTCTACCAACATTTTTATTTACTCGTTTATTTTTTCTTACATCAGTGGCGTAACTAGTCAGATCCGTGTATATACAGTTTGTGTATTTAGGTCGAAGGAGTGGGAATTGCACAAATTCCTTTGTAGCCGGTAGTGAAAAGCATTAAAGCCACCCCGGCCGGGTTGGGATCACAGTGAGGAATGAATGTCCTGTTTGTCTTTTGGCACGGGCTCTTTCCCTTCTCTGGAACCAGTGACCTTAAATTAGGGACAGGCGACTGCTTATAGCCCATTGAGTTGCTCAAGGTGGTCATTAAAATTTCAATAAAAAAAAAAACGGAAAAAATTCGTTCTTTCAATGTCTCGTAAAAAAAAAAAAAAAAATGCTATCAAACTTGCCCCATCAAAAATAATGCTTGCCCATCCTGATTTTGAAGTCCAGCAAGTCCCTGTTTTTTTTTTTTTGCCCCTTAAATTTTGGGGCCCTAGGCGCGCGCCTAGTCGGAAATCCACCCCTGACTTTGCTTCTTCTTAGCAACACAGGACATCTATACATAGTATAAAATAAAGACTCCGGTAGGCGTCTGTCTGTTTGTTTGGGCTAATCTCGAGAATCGCCGGATGAATTCTGATGCGGTTTTCACTATTCCATAGAGCATTTGTCGAGCAAGGTTTAGGTGTATGAAACATTAATCTATGACAAAAGGGAGCCAAATAGTAACGATTTTAGTGACAAGTCAAACAAAAAAAACTGCCTGGTATTATGCACATTGGGATACAATTTTACTTATTACTGTTTCCCACGTATTTTTTCATTAACTAAACTAGTTTCAACTCTTCATTTTGCGAGTCATCCTCAGTAGCGCACGATGTTTTCGTTTCCAAAGAGGTCGTTGTATCACTGGGTCACTGATCGTTCTTATTATCTGCCATGTCATTGTTGTGCATGCGTATTATGGTCGTGCTTTATTTTGTTTTATGGGCTGGACATATTGCCAGAAGGACAGACCATCCATGGACAGCTGAAAATTTAGGCTGGATTCCAAGGGACAAGAAAAGACCCAAAAGCAGACCACATGGGAGATGGGTGGATGAAATTCGAAAGTATGCGGGAGTAACATGGAAGAGACTGGCACAAGACAGACCGTTGTGGAAGAAACTTAGGGGTCTTTCCATGTGAAATCAGCAAGGGTGGGTTGCTTGACCAATTTATATTTTTTTTTATATTCCCATCGTAGTTAGTACCATTAGTGAGTAGACCAGAACAATTTTTAGTTTTTTTTTTATCTGCCGCCATTTTGGATCTACACCTATTTTTACCTGCCGAGAAGGGCAAAAATTAGGGTTTTCAAGGGTTCTCGGAAATGGCTGTTACTCGATAACTACTTGATATAACTAAATAAACCTTTTACCCCCTGAAAGTAGACATTTTGAGGCTTTCATAAAAGGTACTTCTAATGTAGCTTTTAATCTAACCAGATGAAAATGGACTGATATTCAGCACACATGCGATTCGCAAAATCACCATTTTTAGGAAGCTGTAACTCAGGTAGGGCTTAAAATCACAAACTAAAACTTTTTCCTTACCAACTATGGATAGATAGGTTTTAGCTTATTAAGAAAAAAATTCATGTTTTAAACTCCTTGCTAAATTTTTTAACCCTAAAGGTGCCAAATTTGCAAAAAATGCAGATTTCAAGGTCAAATATCTTAAAAGGGCAATCTGCAAAAAATCTGAAATTTTTTGTGTTAACTCACCTATTGGTTGGTACCCTATCAATGATATGAATTTCATTTTGTGGTTCAGCTGGGTTTCTGAATTATAAGGACTCAAAATGTTGTAAAAAAAACCCCTCTCTCACGAGAGCAATAACATACATTTTGATACTTATTCTGAGCAAATATTATATACATATAGATTTATTATACTTTAAAATATGATATTTTGCGCTGAAACTAGTGGTCAGTCAGGCTGCACCAAGAAGATTTTGAACTGCAAAAAAGGAGGGGGGAGAGATTTATGTAAAAATATTTTTTTCTGCTGCCTTCCTGTGTGATGATTCCCAGGACACGATCGAATTGCATCAGTATATCAGTATGACATTTGAATATGTTGTACATCCTCCCCCCCCCAAATTTATTTACCTTAAAATGTATGTTTTTTAATTTTATAATTTAACCTTACATTACTAGTCAATAAGTCTAATGTATGTCAGTCTCTAAGCACCTAAATGAAGCAAAACTAAAATGAAAATGAAGCATAAACCTAAACTAAAACAAAGCAGACCAAAACTAAAACTAAGCAGATCTGAAAACGAAGCAAACTTAAACTGAAACCACACGTGGGAATCCTTATCATAAATGTGTATCTATTCATTTAGCCAGTAAGTGCTCTTTTGTCAGTGACTTAAAATTAGTTATGCATGGTGATTCTGGATATTAGTGTTTTAGTGAGTTATATTAATGTGCCACTTTCTTAGGATTGCATATGTAGGTAAACTTTTAATACTGCAAAAATGCAGTGTTCTCTGGGTATATTTTTGGATGAAAATTGTGAAAATCAATGTTATGGAATTTCAAAAAATCAACCAATTAATGAATTCCAAGACTGTGATGTCAATCTTTTAAAAATAAGGGTTCATTGTGATGACATTTCCACTCTTTGTACATATCACTTCCAAAAGTATGTTTGCAGGTACAGACACTTATTTGGGAGAGTATGCTGTGATCCTTTGTCATATCACAAGAAAATTGTCAAGAAGCAATTGAGAGAAATAACTGTGGAACTTAGTGAAAAAATGGTCTTCATTGTCTCTTATTCCAGGGAAATCTGTATGCTGTACTTGCTATAAAAAACTTTCAAGTGAAACAATTGAAGATGAAATTCACATTGAACATGCAGTGCCTTTCACTACACCAGAAGTTGTTTTAGAAGAAATTAATGAAGCTGGAACTGCTCTGGGTTTATCACCAGTTAAAATTCGGAAATTGAGTGACAAAAGGAAACATTTAGAGGTTAAAAGAACATTGAAAAATTTTTCAACAGCTGTCCAGAAAAAACTGTCAATCCATTTTTCAACAGCTGTCCAGAAAAAACGGTCAATCCATTGATGAAGTGGAAAAAGTCAGTAAAGATAATGAAACTCCACTCGCAGACATTGAGTATTTAGTCCAAAGCATTAAACACAGGCTTAAAAGTTGTAACAGAAATTCTGAAAAAATTAAAGTTATCAGTGTTGTTCCTCATAGCTGGTCCATAAAGAAAACTATATAAGTGTTAGGTGCAAGTACGTATTTAGTAAGAAAAGCATGAGGCCTAATTGAAACACATGGTATCATTCCAGAGGTAAATATTCACAAGCGTTGTAAACAACTATTGAAAGAAACTGTGGACTTAGTTGTAAATTTTTATCAAAGTGATGAAATCAGCAGGATGTGCCCTGGAATGAAAGACACTAAATCAGTTTGTTTAGAAGATGGAACCAAGCAGGTAAAACAGAAACGGCTGATACTGTGTAATTTAAAAAAAGCATATGAGAAATTCAAATTTGAACATCCAACCGTTACGATAGGATTTTCTAAATTCTGTATGCTACGCCCAAAATGATGTGTTCTTGCTGGACCTAATGGCACACATTCAGTTTGCATCTGCTCCACTCACCAAAATGTCAAGTTGATGGCGAGTGCTATACAGTTACGTGATTTTAGAGATCTTATTTCTAAAGCAGTTTGTGATATTGCAAATGAAGACTGCATGTTTGGATTATGCACAAAGTGTCCAGGAGTTGTTCTCAGTGAAGAGTTCAACCCTGAGTATGAAGATGAGCTGATAACATACAAGCAATGGGTCACAACTGACCATTGCAAACTTGTAACACTTGTTGAACCGTATGATGATTTTATAGAAAATTTCCTTACCAAACTTCAAGATTTGAAAAGCCACCATTTTATTGCAAAAAGCCAGTAGAATTTTTTTAAATGGAAAAGGAAAACTTGAAAAGGGATGAATGCATAGTCATTGGGGAATTTTTCTGAAAATTACACTTTCATTGTACAGGATGAAATTCAGAGTTTCCACTGGCTTAATTCCTGAGCAACAGTTCATCCTTTTTGCATCTACTACAGAGCTGAAAATGGGGAACTGTTTTGTAGAAGTGTGTGCTTCTTAAGTGACTGTCTAATTCACAATATGGCTGCTGTTTATACTTTTCAAAAGAAGCTGATACCTCTTGTACAATCTCTAAATGGAAGCATGAAAAAAGTTCTTTATTTTTCAGATGGGTCCGCAGCCCAATACAAAAACAGGAAAAATTTGCTAACTTGTGCAAACACAAGGGAGACTTTGATTTAGTTGCAGAGTGGCGCTTCTTTGCCACAAGTCATGGTAAAGGCCCCTGTGATGGTATCGGTGGGACTGTAAAAAGACTTGTAGCAAAAGCGAGCCTTCAAAGAACAACAAAAGATCACATTTTAACAGTTAAAGACATGTATGACTTGTGAAAATAAAATAACTGGAATTAATTTTTTTTAATTCACCAAAAAGTGATTAGAAAAGAAGATGGAAAGCTCACAAAGCGGTTTTCTGAAGCTCGACCAGTGCCTAATACACGAGGAAACCATAGTTTTGTTCCAAAGGATGGCACTGCTTTGGTTATCAGCAGAACGTCATCTTTCCCAGACAAGCATAACTTCATGTTCAAGATACTTAATGAAGATGAAGTTGATATAACAAACAAGAAGAAGAGAGATAACATTGTATGTGCTTACAGGGGAAAATGGTTTGTAGTTCGGGTTGAAGAACTGTCGAAAAAAAATTATAACATCAGGGCTAAATTTTACAATCCGAGTAGACCTTCTACAACTTTCAGTATGAAAGAAAATGCGGAAAAGGTTTGGATTCCGATGCAAAATGTACTGGCCAAGTTATCACCTGTAGAATTTACAACATCAACTGGCTGGACGCACAACATTACCCAAGAAAAGAACACTGAACTCTCTTTTAAGTTAATGTCTTACACAAAAAAGTCATGTTGAAAAAAAAAACCCACTAAAAATCAAAATTGCAAAACTTTACCCTTTTGATGTGTCATGTGGTAGCCAGTAACTTGGAGGGGAAACAAACTTCTATCCCCCCAAAAAAGGACTTGTAAATGTTTTTATACAAGCATACCGAAGATTTTTGTAAATACAATTACATATATCTTAAGTAATTACATTTACTTTGTGCTTTTGATCGTAACACAAAATTTTAAAACTTGCTGGGTGCACCAGACTGCTCAAGGTAAGCATAAAATTTTAGCAAAAATTTTAAAATAATAAATCTAATTGTGCTTAGTTGTATTTTTAATGATATAACATAAGCTCACAATTTTAGCAAAACTTTTAAAATAATAAATCTAATAATTGTGTTTAAGTGTATTTTTAATGATATGTATATAATATTTGCTCAGAAACACGACATAAATGTATGTTATTGTTTTTGTGAGAGAGGTTTGTTTTACGACATTTTGAGTCCTCATAATTCAGAAACCCAGCTGAACCACAAAATGATATTCCTATCATTGATAGGGTACCTATAGGTGAGTTCACACAAAAAATTTCAGATTTTTTGCAGATTGCCCTTTTAAGATATTTGACCTTGAAATCTGCATTTTTTGCAAATTTGGCAACTTTAGGGTTAAAAAAATTAGCAAGGGGTTTAAAACATGCATTTTTTTCTTAATAAACTAAAACCTAGCTATCCAGGGTAGGTAAGGGAAAAGTTTTAGTTTGTGGCTTTAAGCCCTTCCTGAGTTACAGCTTCCTAAAAATGGCGATTTTGTGAATCGTATATGCTGAATATAAGTCCATTTTCATCTGGTTAGATTAAAAGCTACATTTGAAGTAAGTACCTTTTATGAAACCTCAAAATGTCTACTTTCAGGGGGTAAAAGGTTTATTTAGTTATCTCAAGTAGTTATCGAGTAACAGCCATTTCCGAGAACCCTTGAAAACCCTGATTTTTGCCCTTCTCAGCAGGTAAAAATAGATGTAGATCCAAAATGGCGGCAGATAAAAAAAAAACTGAAAATTGTTTTGGTCTACTCACTAATGGTACTAACTACGATGGGAATATAAAAAAAAATATAAATTGGTCAAGCAACCATTTATTCTGAAATTTGCTGATTTCACGTGGAATGACCCTTAGGGAGACCTTCATCCAGCAGTGGATTGATAATGGTTGACATTGATGATGATGATATATATATATATATATGTACATTATATTATCAAATGTATTTGGACACTACCAAATATTTGTATAGGCGCAAAGAACGTTTGCTCAGGAAGGTGCTGTGTGATTGCGGAGGTACGTATGTAAAGCTGAGATCCTTTATCGTGTCATCAGTAACTTTGAAGCAGATATGCCACATGGGCATGAACTTTCCAAGTTCCAGCTTGGGTGAGTCATAAGATGTCATTTGAGTAACATTTCCATATGGAGTATTGTAGCTTAACTAAACGTACCAATATCAACTCTAAGTGATGTCGTGGAGAGATGGAAGCAGCATGGTGCAACTACAACTAAAGTACAGTAGGATCAGTTCTGATTAAGCAGTCAGTTTGGAACATAGGACTATGACTTGCAGATCGGAGAGTTGAAATCAGCCAGCTAAGTATGGTTTCAAAGCGTTTATTTAATTTGTTATAGCCAACACAGGTCTATGATATAAAAAATAGCTTACATAATTTTAACAAATAATGCTGGATGCATTCCAAACACAAAGCAGATCGATACACGAATTACCCAAAGTGGTGCTCTGTCCTCTTGGGCTTCTTACATTCCTAATCACTTGCCCTTGCCTCTTGTTTTGATTTTCTCCACTTTTGCTTGCGTTCATTCTGCAGCATTGTCAAAAATGTTAACCCGTTCACATGAAAACAATTTTTTGTTTAAACCACTGCGATATATTCTTTATATATTTGAATAGATTTTGTCGAGTGCTTTAAAATGATACCACACAGTCGTTTTGCACTCACGGTTGTCCAAATAAACCACAATATTGTCAAAAGTGTTCACCAGTTCACAAGAAAACTATTTAAAAAATATTCAGTTCAAACCACTGCAAAATGTTCGTATATTTGAATAGATCTTGTCGAGAGCTTTAAAAGTGTGTAGCACACACATGCAGATGTATTGTATACTGTATTTTTTGGTGTATGCAACTACACATCATATATTCATATCATCATCATTGTCAACCATTATCAATTCACTGCTGTATGAAAGTCTCCCCAAGTTTCTTCCACAATGGTCTGTCTTGTGCCAGTCTCCTCCATGTTACTCCCGCATACTTTCGAATTTCATCCACCCATCTTCCATGTGGTCTTCTTCTGGGTCTTTTCCTGTCCCTTGGAATCCAATCTAAAATTCCGGCTGTCCATCGATGGTCTGTTCTTCTGGCAGTATGTCCAGCCGATTGCCATTTCAGGGATTTAACTCTGATCATGATGTCTTTCAATCTTGTCATTTTTCTTATCCACTGGTTCCTCATTTTATGTTTCTTGGTAACACCAAGCATGCATCTTTCCATTCTTGTTTCAGTTGTCTGCAGTCTTTGTATGTCTTTTTTAGTTAAAGTCCACATCTTTGCTGCATACGTAAGCCCTGGAAGGATGCACTGATTAAATGCTTCTCTTTTAAGACATAATGGCATATTGCTCTTAAAATTGTGCTGTTTCTTCCAAAAACTTTCCAATTGAGTTTTATACACCAATTAATTTCTTCAATGTGACCTTTGCTTGATATCTGCTGTCCAAGGTAAATGTAGGTATCAGTTATCTCCTGCTTTTTCCCCATCAATCAATAAATCTTCATTTTTTGTAAAAGCATCACCCATCACTTTTGTCTTCTGAAAGTTCATTTTTAATCCCACTTCTTTATTCTTGTCAGCAAATTCCTGGATCATACTCTACAGCTCTGAAGGGGCAGTTGCAAAAATTACTATATCATCGGCAAAACAAAGGCGAATTAAATAATTTCCATTAATTTTTATCCCTTTGTTTTCCCAGTTTTATATATCTGTATGTATTTAAATATATCTTTTGAAAACATGTATTTGTGTGTTTTTAAATGTTTTTTAAATATATAATTAAAAATTAGAAATTCTCTTTCATATGCTTCCCGATAATTTGAGAGATGTTTTCATTGGGGTATTTAATTTGAATCTTCAATATTTTGGGCCAACCCCATAGAAGAAATCCAGGGTGTGGCATTGAGTCATAAGAATTTGAGCACATTAATAATAAAGGTTTGAGAAGGTGAATTTCCATTATCCTTAACATAGAAAAATACTATTTAATTAAAATTTGTAAATATCCCAAGTACATGTGTGGAGATGTGTTTACAATACAATTCATTTGTATGTTAAATTTAATTCTTGTATAAAACTTCTCAAAAAAAAAAAAAAAAAAAAAAAAAAAAAAACTTAAAAAAAAAAGCTTCCACGAAAAACCTTTTTTTTTTTTTCATGTAGTTCTAGCTTAAAACCTGTGGTTTAACAAATATAAAAATAATTAATTGCTCCATGTTAATTTCAATCGATTTGTAAATGAATTAAGGAAGCCTACCTTATTGACAAAAACGTTCAGCTTTAACAAGCTGCTGAAAACCAAAGATTATGTAAGCCGCCCCGGTGGCGTAGTGGTCTAAGCGATGGCCTCTGATCATTCGTCCGTAAGGGGTCCGGGTTCGAATCCCGGTGAGGCATGGATGTTGTGTTTGTCTTACGGCACTGGCTCTCTCCCTTCCCTGGAACCAGTGACCCAAAATTAGGGACGGTCGACTGCTTATAGCCCATTGAGTTGCTCACGGTGGTCGTTAAACCTACAATAAAAAAAAAACAAGTTAGTAAAATCATGCAATGCATTGATTATGATACGCTTTCCAACATACTAGAAGTCATTACTCAAGTTATGAGGAAAATGGCTGGAATATATCTCACTCCTGTGCCCTGACCTTTGATCCCATTTTGATGATATTCAACAGAACTGGTTCAGTATACCTCCGAAATAACATGATAAAGTTTTGTCGCAATCGAAGCAATTTTGCGTAAGTTATGATGCATAAGGGCTATGGAATAGATCCCGCTCCTGTGTCCTAACCTTTGACCCCATTTCGCCCATTTTCAATGGGATTCGTCCCCAGGCAGGTCCCTACAACATACTAACATTTCATCCAAATCGAAACATTTTTACGTAAGTTATGATGCATAATGGCAGTGGAAGTGATTCCGCTCCTACGTCCTGACCTTTGACCCCCATTTCGCCAATTTTCAATAGGGTTCCTTCCCAGGTGTTCCCCTACCAAATACTAAATTTTCATCGCAATCGAACGATTTTTACGCGAGTTATCATGCAGACGAACATATGCACACAACGCGTGACGTAATGAGGCAGATGGGAATTGCGACCGCCAGCAAGAGTATGACGTCATAAAACTTTAATAGGATCCGCACATTTGTTTGTCTACTGACGTCATGAAAATACAGGTCGCGCCATCTTTTTTCTGGATAATCAATGCGTTCCCAAGGATTAAAGTAGCTTCATTTCATAAATTGGAATACTTAATATTTTCTAAACCATAACCGTAATTATTCAATCCAACTTTTATTTGTCCACTGACGTCATCAAAGTACAGGTCGCGCCATCTTTTTCCTGGTTTCAACACCACCAAAGGAAAAGTTATTGATTTTTAATATAATTATGGTTATGTTTTAGAAAATAAGTTTTCCAAGTTATAATATGAAGTTATTTTAATCGATGTTCAAATTTCCATCCTTGGGAGCACATTAATGGTGAAGGAAATGTGTACAAAAGTTTTTCCATTGGAAGTATAGGAAGCAAAATTACTTGACATCCACCTTAATAATATGGGATAAGGGCGATGGAATGGATCGCAATCCTATGTCCTGACCTTTGACCACATTTCATCCATTTTTAATTGGGTTCGTCCCCAGGCCGTCTCCTACCACATAGTAAAATTTCATTGAAATCGAACCATATTTATGCAAGTTATGACGCATAAGGCCAATGGAATGATCCCGCTCCTACGTCGTGACCTTTGACCCCATTTGTCCCATTTTCAATAGGGTTCATCCCCAAGTGGTCCCCTACCACATACTAAAATTTAATCGAAATCAAACCATTTTTACGCCAGTTATCGTGCGGACCGACGGACAAGGCTGGAGCATATACGCTTCTTCAACCTACAGTTGGAAAGCATAAAAAAAGGTTATGTAAAGGATATTTAAATGTATTTTTGTTTTGCTTTAATATAACTAAAAATAGTGTAAAAACCTGGTACCCCAGTTTAGAATAATCTATAAATTATATGCACTATATACAGGGTTACAAGGAAAGTCCTTGATCAGGCCAATATCTCACGAACTATGGCAGTTAGTGATTTACTTCTTGTGCAGTTGTATAGGAAACCCCCTATGGCGCACACAATAATATCACGAGGGATCCCCTCGCCCCGTTAGGGGGTTGAGAGGGCTATCGCACCCCCTTTGCAGATAGGGCAAAAAAGTCAAGTACAAACTTGTTCAGTGAGGCAAAAATAGTACATAAATGTTTTTGTCTCATAACAAAAGATGGAAGGGGATCTGGAATGTGGCTCCAAGAAAATCACAACATCCAGAAGCAACAACAAAGTATTTAGACAAGAACTTATTACTTAGAACTTATCTGAACTGGTAAGTTCTTAGTAAATGAAAGCACAAAGGAAAATTTTTCCTACAAACTTTATCAGCAGTTCTTGTTCTGAAATAAAGTGCAGTTCCTTGACATATTCAGTATCAGACTTTGATGTCCAATACAGTAAAAAACACCCTGAGACAAGGAGAAATAGCATAAAGTGGCAAAACACTCGTCCAATAGGAAAACTGTATGTACATCTGACTTGCGTACGTGGCAAAGCTTTCGACTTCCCATCACAGTTTCACGAAGTGTTGACATACTGACCACGCATATCATTTTTGTATTCTGACGACAGAGCAGAAAGCACATTTGAAATCCATGCAGATATGCTTCGGACACAGAGACTCAGGTATATAGGTTTCAGTTTTTTTCTCATTTGGAGAGTCCCCTTCCATCTTTTGTTATGGGACAAAAGCATTCATGTACTATTTTTGCCTCACTGAACAAGTTTGTAATTTACTTTTTTGCCCTATCTGCAAAGGGGGCACGTAACCCTCTCAACCCCGCCCCCAAAGGGAGCGAGAGGATCCTTCGTGGTGTTATTGTGGGCACCATAGGGGTTTCCTATACAACTGCACAAGAAGTAAATTGCTAACTGCCATAGTTCGTGAGATATTGGCCTGATCAAGGACTTTCCTTGTAGCCTTGTATACGGAGGACATTCACACATTTTTAGAACAATTTTCCAGGATTATAATTAATGAATAAAATAAAATTGTTTCTTTCTTAAATGTTCTGTCTGATATCCCTTTCTCTGGATTATTAAACTACATCTAGATTTCCAAGATAACACGGAATTTCTTAAAATTGGTAGTGGTATTTTATTCCACTCCTCTTGTAGTCCAGTCATTTTTTTAGGTCTGCATTTAAAAAGTGCTCATTTTAGCAGTCCTGAAGGTACAATAATCCATTGGTGACACGTCGGGAATTTGAGGAATATGAGCAGAAGGTATATACTTGATTTGATACCTGTCTCTTTTTTCCATTTTTTGAAAATATAGTGTGGTAGATTTGGATGTATGACTGGTAACCTTATCCTGATGGAGTTCTACTCTTTGAAGGCTCTGTGGATAAAGGAATAGTATTTCTTCTTCAAATATAGGAGTTAAAACATTATTTTGGTAATATGTAGAATTGGTTTTAACATTCTTTTCAGCTTTTCTTAGATTTCGCATTACTTCCGAGAAACCAGCTATAATCCTGAATCCTTTACTGAAGCCTTCTTTGGATTCTTGGAACCAAGTTTGTAGGTCTTTTTCTGCTCTTTTGCGCAAGTAGTTGTTTAGGTAGATCCATGCTTCATCAATAGTCACAATAAATTTCCATCTGTCTTTGGCTAAGTGATTTTCATGAAGTCTGCACCTTGTTCTGCCCTGAGCCACGTGTCTATACTCTGAGTCAACCTAAGAGTGAACCACTATGAAGGGTACAAAATAGCTACCTCCACTATGAAAAAAAATCCCTAGCATTTAGAGCGAAAAGCATCAGAATTATTGCGTAGAATCCATTTTTGTTTGCTCAACAGTTGTTTATCAGACAAAATTGCTATCTAAAAAAATTTTTCAGAAGTTTAGAGCGCTTTAAGAAATAAATTTGTTGTGAGAAGTTGCTGACTCAAAAGCTTCACACTTTCGGCTATTTCTGCCCACTTGGGATACAACTCGGACAGGGGTAAGGGGTGGAAGACCTCTCCCAACATCAACAACACAGAGACAATAAATTGACAATCGAGTAAACTCAATCGGTGCATTACTTAAACAGGCAGTAGAGTAAACAGTTCAGCCTCCACCAGGCTCCCACTGCTTGTGAGATGTGTGGGTGGGGGTGGGGGATCAGAAAGGAAACAGTAGAAGAGCACATTAACGCAGATGGATACCGTTCTTGCATTCCACGACGAGATGTGAAAAGGTTCTCCTGCCTTTACCAGTAGTACATTTTTAGGGTGAAATGCAGTATAGGCAAAAAGCGGTGAACATTATGTTTTTTGTTTTGTTTTTCAAATTCAAATCTTTGTTTATAATTGATACAGAGATTTTTAACAACTTAGCGATTGCTCTTTCAATCAGTGGATTTTCTTTTAAGACCAGGGACATTACTTTTGAAATAGTTGTAAAAGTACATACCTTCTTTGGATACTTGTTTGGTGTTGTTTTAAAAGCAATGCCTGATGATTTTTCTCTCTATTAATAATATTGCTTATTTTACATTTAGAAATGCTGATTCCATGATTTTCACAACATTTTTTAAATTACAGAATACAAATATTTCTCTTTGTAAAGAGCAAAAGGTTAGAAAAATCCTTACCTCCTGCAAGGACGTCAAACATTTTAGTAAATGTACAAGATACTAAAATACAGCAAAAATAATTGATACAATCGATTATTATTAATATGGTATTATTTTAAAAAATGCTTTAAAAAAAGGTGTCTATTTTAGTGCTTTAAATTTATCAAAAATTTGGCTATACCAACGGCTAGGGGAGGGCTCGAGCACACACACACCCCAACCCCCTTATGGGTGCCCTTGACTTCTTAGGATCTGTCTTTCTGGAAGCAAAAGTTGCTTGCATAAATTTGCTACTTCAATCTCACCGAAAATGACATTTTCCTCAATGTTATGTGGCCAACATTTAAGATCTAACACTTTCGTCCATTCGATTTAAGTATTGGCAGAGCCGTACAATGCAGTGATTGGCTCAACTGGTGTGGGCTTGCATGCCGTGCTAACTTTCTGCTGCTTAGAGCTAGACTTGCTAAATTTTCAGAATTTTTGTGTGTCTTCCTTGAAAAAGTTTACCGGTATGCGTACCAGGGCATGCCGGTTGAAAAAAGGCCCAGATTATACTTATTAAACCTCTTTAGCAGTGTGGTAGGCATCAGTGTAACATAACATGATAAACAGCATTAGAAAATTATACACAAATGATAAAAAAAATGCGTATTTAACTAATAAATCCTATTTGACATAGATTTCAGCCAGCTTTCATCAATATTGATAGTGTATATGGGAATAAGTTTTCCACTCTTACTATTATATGTATTGTGAAAACATTCATTAAAGGAAATTTAGCTGGGCGTGCCATCCAGTAAAAAGCCTCTAGCGAGAGCTCTAGTATTCAAAAGATATAACGTGACTATGAGCAAATTAAGGGGAAAAATGAATTTGCAGTTTAAGATGAAATTGTTGCTGAAGTTGTTTTTAATGATTTGTTATTCTGAATGAAGTTGAATTGTCATGTACTTTGTAATGTTCTTGAATTATTCTAAAATAATCTGTTTATGCAAATGAAATGTCATTTTTAATTTTCTTTCACTTTTGATACTACACTAGGGTGGAAAATATCAGAGTAATGCAAAATGCATACACAGTCTGAAACAGGTTTTATCCATCTGTGTAGGGATGACTTCATTTGGATGGAAAAGGAAACTTGGGGCTAACGTCTCCAAAGAGGCTGCCGAGAAATTTTCAGCTGACGAGTTAAGTGCCGCAAATAACAAAGTGACATCCGAAGCTGCTGATTGGCTGAATAAGTTCAAGAAACGCAAGGCGTCACTGCAGAGTAGCTGTGAGCTTAAAAGCAAACAGCTGAAAGATGAAGGTGTGGCATTAGCGGAAAATGGAAGGTATGCAAAACCTACACGCATTTTGCATGTAAATGATTGCACAACGCATATGCTTGTACATAACTTCTCATGTATGATTAATAAGTGTAGTTAATATTCAATCTAATTTGTGGGAAATAGTCTTGTTTTCTGATCTTTTTTTAGCACTTCTTTTGTAAAGAAAAGTATGCTTATACACTGACATTATGACCACCTACCTAATAAGCTGTAGGACTCCCTTTCTCCCACGAAACAACGGCCACTTGACAAGACATTGATTCAGTGAGGTGGCGATAGGTATCCTGGGGTATCTGGTACCATAATGTCAACAGCAGGTCCTCCAGTTCCCGTACATTTCGGTGTAACGGTGATTTAGTTCGAACCTGCTTTTCCAAGTTGAACCACAAATGTTCAATTGGGTTCATGGCTGGTGAATTTGGAGGCCAGGGCATTAACAGAAAGTCACCAGCATGTTCCTCGAACCACTCCTTGACAGTTCTGGCAGTGTGGCATGGCGCATTATCCTGTTGGTAATGATCATTACCAGCAGTGAACACAGTTGCCATGAATGGGCGAACTTGGTCCACAACGCAACTACTGTATTATTTTCATAAATTCTGTTTGCATTGGAAAGCTTGAACTGTTCCTTGGTTTCCATTTTTTTTTTCTGATGCATAACATCACCACTAAGGGGCATAAATGCTAAATGCCATCAAATTCAAAATGCATTTCCTTTCCTATATTTGCTTCTAAATATCCGAATAAAAAATTGTTTCTTCCTTTCAATGTGATTTTTAATGAAGACTGATTTGGGTAAAGTTTCTTTTTCAAGTAATGCATAGATTTTCCACTAAAGAGCATAAAGTTGAATTGCTATTTCCTCAATGTCTCTGTTTCTAAAAGTCCGATTTTAAAAACCTGCTTACCAACAGACAGGTACTTTTCAATCATCATAATGCAAAAATTTGTTCAGTGCAACCCTTTCCAGGCATAAAACAGCTTGAAAAATACCATGTCAGAGATGCCCAGGGCATGTCAGTTATTGGTCTGGGCAGGTGTAAAAGCAATCTAGTTGCCTGGACAGGGCAACTGAATTTAAAACTGAGAAAGTTTGGAATAGAATTTCATACTACAAGAAAAAGAGAGTCGTTGCATGCCATGTTTCACTTCACTGGTAATCACCGAGAGTTGTATTATTGTTATGGAGTGCCAAAGACAGAAGAATATCACTTCTTTAATTATATTATGCTCTAGGTCCAGATATTGGAACTGTATGTAATTTTCATACATGAGATTCTTCCACGGATTCGCAGAATTCCACTTTTTTTTTTTTTTGTCATCATTTGGGTTATTCTTGAGATTGATGCAAAACTGAAGGGAAATTTTGGAGGATTAGTTGGGGGTGGGGGTGGGGGTGGGGGGTCGTTTTTTGATCTAGGGATGGTATTTCATTTTTCGAAAATTGAAGTTAAACGTAGTGAACATTTTCCCCGTAATCATGATTACTTTTTCTCGCGAGGTTTCTTCTACACAGTATTATTGTTAAATATAACTTTATTCCATAAATATTTGCGTTTCAGCTTGAAAATGGAAGAAAAATTCCGAAAACGGAAGTTTCTGCGAAAATTTCCATGTAATCTTCAGGCATGAGATTCTTCAGTGAATTCGAAGAATTGCGCCACATCCATCGTCATTTGGATGGTTCTCGAGATCGATGCAGAACTGAGCAGAAATTTTGGGGGGATTGATGGTGGAGTCATTTTCCGTCGATGCGCAGAATTCCGACTTTCAGAAACGGAAGTTAGACAGAGTGTGAAGGTTGCTCCTGTAATCGTAAATCATTTTTTCTCGCAATGTTTCTTCTACCAAGTAGTGTTGTTAAATATAATTTAATTCCATAAATATTTGTTTTGCAGCTTCAAAATGGAGAAAAACTTTCCTAAAATGGAAGTCGGACAGAGCATAGATTTCACCAGTAGTCGTAAATTTTTTTCTCTGTGGTGTTACATTTATCCTGTGTTGCAGTTAAATGTAAATAAATATATATATATTTTGAAAACAGGGATGTGCTCCAGCTTAATATTTACATAATAAATTTCAGTGAACAGTTTTGTCTTGCTCACTGCACGTTATATTCACGCTGTTTCGCAGCATGTTCTTATTTTTCACCTGTGCGGTTTAAAAGTTCAGCTTTTTTCTTTTCCTTCGTCAGTCTCGTATGAATTTTGCTCAAAATGTTGTTTATAGTCAGCGACAGAATGCGTGCCTCTGAAAGAACTAGCCTCCTGTGTTTAGTGAAAAAGGGCAAAAATTTCACCGAAAAGAACATGGAAGAAACACTAAATTTCTCAAATACCAATTTTGTCATCATACTCTTTCATACCAATTTCAGCATCACCTTAAAACTTGAGATACATGCTTTTGTGCATTGAACATTTTGAATGTAAACCCTTAAAATGGAAATGCAAAACATATAAAAAAGTTGGTCATCATAGTGAGAAGAATTGGCAAGAATACACGTAACACACAAAACATTAAAAGAATTCTTGAAATCGTCATCACACACGTAAGTTACGTTGAAAATTATAAGAGGGACGTTTCGGTAGCGACTTCTACCTTCATCAGCCATGGAATGAGACACTTGGTAGAAGCGTCAGTTGTTGCCAGATTTCAATATCGTTTTCCAAATAATAGGAATGTTGAAAGGTGCGTCAGTATTGCAGGTGTTAGGGGTAAGGTAGATTTCAATGCTTTCGCGGTACCTTAGGGCATGCCGATTGCTCAACGGGGCGATCCGCTTAACATTGCGCCAATCGGGAACCGCGGACGTATCGCTGATGGTTAAAATTGAAAAGGAGGTGGATGGGCTGCCTTTCTTAACTGCATCAGCGATATGCTCCATCAATCACCGGTTTATGCGGCGCTAAGTACTACCAATGCCGCCCCGGTGGCGCAGTGGTCTAAGGCGTTGGCCTCTGATCATTCGTCCGAAGGGGTCCGGGTTCGAATCCCGGTGAGGCATGGATGTTGTGTTTGTCTTACGGCACTGGCTCTCTCCCTTCCCTGGAACCAGTGCCCCTAAATTAGGGACGGGCGACTGCTTATAGCCCATTGAGTTGCTCACGGTGGTCGTTAAACCTCCAATCAAAAAAAAAAAAAAAAATAAGTACTACCAATATAGTGGGTAATGCCTGTGGAAGTGTTGATAGGGATAGAGTAGACACCTTGTAACTCTAAGGGTTTATTGAGATCTCTGTCAATAAGGATGAGGTTGAGAAGATGTGGAGGTGGTTTGACTGCAATCCTGTAGCTAAAAGACTTGAAAATTAAGCAAACTTTATGAATGAAGGACAAGGTAAAGGGCAAACCACAGAATATATCTAGTTTACTGCCTGAACCTTCCACCACCCATCAGTTTGTTGGCACTTTGCCCTTTAGCCAGACCTTCACTCATAAAGTTTGCTCTATTTTCAAGTCTTTTGGCTACAGGTTGCAGTCAAATCACCTCCACATCTTCTCAACCTCATCCTTAATGACAAAGATCTCAATAAACCCCTAGAGTTACAAGGTGTCTACTCTATCCCTATCAACACTTCCACAGGCATTACCCACTATATTGGTAGTACTTAGCAGAGCATAAACCGGCGATTGATGGAGCATATCACTGATGTTAAGAAAGGCAGCCCTTCCGCCTCCCTTTTAATTTTAACCATCAGCGATACGTCCGCGGGTCCCCATTGGCGCAACATTAAGCGGATCGCCCCATTCAGCAATCGACATGCCCTCAGGTACTGCGAAAGCATTGAAATCTACCTTACCCCTAACACCTGCAATACTGACTCATCTTTTAACATCCCTATTATTTGGAAATCGATTTTGAAATCTGGCAACAGCTGACGCTTTTACCACGTGTCTCATTGCATGGCTGATGAAGGTAGAAGTCGCTACCGAAACGTCCCGCTTATAATTTTCAACGTAACTTACGCGTGTGATGACGATTTCAAGAATTCTTTTAAAGTTGGTCATATTTTTTAACTTAAAAAAATAAAGTTTCTGATTTGTTATCTTAAAAGATAAATTTTCGTGGGCATCTAGCTTTTACTACCTGGACAGGTAAATAATTTTTGCACATGCCCAGCTGGGCATTTAACTTTTCAGATATATTTCAAGTTCTACATTAAACCATTCTGTACACCCCACACCCTCTCTGATGTAAGACCTAGTGCCTCATTAATAATGACCTTTTGAAACACTTTCCCTTGCACTCCCAGCTGGTTGATGCCATGATAGCTCTCGCATTCAGTCTATTCACCCTTTCTCTTACACAAAAGAACAATGATAGCCTCCCTCCAATCCTGAAAGACCATTCCCAAGTTCCAGCACAACTGGCAATTTTCAATCGATGAAGGAAGAAATATTCCTCATAATACATGGAAAATCGATATAATATTAAAAGCAAACAATATAAATTCTGAATATGCTTATAACTCTCTCAGAAAACTTGAAAATTTCATGAATGACCAGTAATGTGGTACAAGCATATTCAGAATTTATATTCTGTTTGTTTTGAATATTCTATTGATTTCCCATGTATTATGAGGAATATTTCTTCCTTCATTGATTTATCTGTAGATGACCAGTAAGTGTTACAAGCAAATTCAGAATTTATATTCTGTTTGTTTTGAATATTCTATCGATTTTCCATGTATTATGAGGAATATTTCTTCCTTCATTGATTTATCTGTGGATGACCAGTAAGTGTTACAAGCAAATTCAGAATTTATATTCTGTTTGTTTTGAATATTCTATCGATTTCCCATGTATTATGAGGAATATTTCTTCCTTCATTGATTTATCTGTGGATGACCAGTAAGTGTTACAAGCAAATTCAGAATTTATATTCTGTTTGTTTTAAATATTCTATTGATTTCCCATGTATTATGAGGAATATTTCTTCCTTCATTGATTTATTTGTGGATGACCAGTAAGTGTTACAAGCAAATTCAGAATTTATATTCCATTTGTTTTAAATATTCTATTGATTTCCCATGTATTATAAGGAATATTTCTTCCTTCATTGATTTATTTGTGGATGACCAGTAGTAAGTGTTACAAGCAAATTCAGAATTTATATTCTGTTTGTTTTTAATATTCTATTGATTTCCCATGTACTATGAGGAATATTTCTTCCTTCATTGATTTATCTGTGGATGACCAGTAAGTGTTACAAGCAAATTCAGAATTTATATTGTTTGTTTTTGAATATTCTATCAATTTCCCATGTATTATGAGGAATATTTCTTCCTTCATTGATTTATCTGTGGATGATCAGTAAGTGGTACAAGCAAATTCAGAATTTATATTCTGTTTGCTTTAAATATTCTATCGATTTCCCATGTATTATGAGGAATATTTCTTCCTTCATTGATTTATCTGTGGATGATCAGTAAGTGGTACAAGCATATTCAGAATTTATATTGTTTGTTTTGAATATTCTATTGATTTCCCATGTATTATGAGGAATATTTCTTCCTTCATTGATTTATCTGTGCTACTGGTGAATTCCGACCTACATTCGTCTCTGGATGGGAGATGGGTCAAAATGTTATGAGGAAGCAGATTTGCTTCGAATAGCAAAAATCTGAGGATGTTCAGATTCCTAAGCTATGTTTGCTTAGTCTCAGTTGCTTGGAACTCCACTGTCCTGGGTGGTGTAACGGTTAGCATTCTCGAACAGAAATCGGGAGATGCAGGTTCGATTCTTGCTCCACAGAGATGAAATTTTCAAGTTTTCTAAGGGAGTTGCATGGATGGCCAGTGTTGTGGTACAAGCATATTTAGAATTAATGTTCTGTTTGCTTTGAATATTCTGGCAATTTTCTGTTAACCAGTTAATTACAGTGTCACCACCATGTTTTAGCATTTCAGCATCATCTACTCCCTGAAGGCCTACAATTCTGAAAAGATTTTATGGTTTTACAAATCTCTGCATTTGTGTATAACAGTTGTTAATGGAAAACTAAAGATAAAATATTAAACTTTTTTGGTACATTAAATATTTTTGGATAGCTTCAGTATTCATGTTTTATGTGGTATTAGGTGGGTCACCTTTGTTCCAAATGACAGCCTGGCATAGTCTTCTCCTCCCTACGATATGCTTTGCCCATCAACATAGATAAAAAAAAAAAAGGATGAGAAAAGTGGATGTAATAATTAACCACGTTTTCCTTAATTTTTGTTGTTTGTTTTATTTTTCAGTGTGTTTGCATGTGCATGTTTTACAATATAATCATTTCATTTTCACGGATATGTTTTAGGAGTTTCAAGTACAGTAGAGCTCACTTATAACGAGGAACTCAGAATAGGTGGAAACCCTCATTAAATATGGGCGCTCACTCAATCTGTTTTGGATTAAAATTCCCACCATGTTAAAATATACATATACGTTTATATTATGCAGTATATCATATAACAACTGGATATACTTGAAAGATTTAATTTATTAACTACATCAGTACTATAGTTAATTAATGAAACCTTTACTTGATGGTCAACTTCACAGCCACGTGAGACTGTTAACTGAAATTTGTTAACTACACACCCAGGGTTCCCACGCTACCTCGAAGACAGGTAGAACCTGGAATTCTGAGGGAATTTTAAAATGTTTCCAAAATCAGGGAAAACTCAGGAAAATTGGCCTTTTTTTCTAATCAAGGGATACTTTATTTGCCCCAAAAAAAACTTTTGTTTCTTTCAGATTTCAAACTTTTGTTTGCTATTACTGCCTGCCTAGAATTTGGCAGATCTTTCAGTTACATTATATCTTTCCTTTATTCTCTAAAAGAGATGCAAAATTTAATTTAAAAAATTGCCTGTTATTAAATTTTTGTTCCATTTCTGCAGACAGTTGTTGTAACATGGAACAATTAGGTGCAATATGGCTTGACACACTCCTGCTTGGCGACACGCTTCACAAGAGAACCAAAACAATGGATTAGTCTTTGGTCTGTTGGTTCTTTTGCAACATGTTTCTCCGAACAGGAGCCATTCCATCATTGAGCTTAGTTACATTGTTATAGAAAACCTGAAACTAATCAACTGACAGATATTTTCTTACATATGGCCCATTTCTATGGGAATGTATTCCATTTGAGTAGTATTAACAAAAGTTCATGGAATTATGGTGCGAAAAATAATGCGCACATTTAGTTGTTATTAATGAAAAGCGGGTAATTTTATAAAGACAAATTACTTTTAAAGAATTTACAAATATATGCTTTATTGAGAAAATGCATGAATGGAATGAAATGTAACAATTCATCACAACATCATAGGGGTTGTCACTCTGGGGAAACTTTAAAAACCACCTGGAGAATCTGGAAAAGTCAAGAAAGTTTTTTATTACTTTTTGAGTTGGAACCCTGACAACACATGAAGCAAGAGCAGCACCAATCCTCCCAATGCAACACTCACTTGGAGGGTGAAAGGAGAAATTGACACATTAAGAAGAAGGTAGTGTAGAACACGCTAAGTTACGTATAAAATTTTAATGCAAATATATTTCAGCCATAGTAATGGCTGAAATATATTTGCATTAAACTTTTATACGTAACTTTGCGTGTTCTACACTACCTTCTTCTTAATTTGTTTGTTAGTTACGTGCATTGCCTACCACTCATTTATAGAAATTGACACAGTTCCAGGATTGTTATCTCCTGTTTCCCCTCTGGCAATTTCTTCATTCCATTTCTCTCCTATCCCTCTCTGCAATTGTCCCCCAGAAATCTGCTTTAATGTGTGTTAGCCCCACCCATTCTCTTTTTGCCCAGGAATAAGAGGCTTGTTTTCAATTTAGGTGGCTTGTTTTAAATTCTGATGCAATACCCTCTTCGAGTGGGTGGTGAAGAGAGTCTCTTTCACGACTTGCTTGTTAAATGTTTGCTTTTCTCCTTCCTATTTGCTTTTCTATCAACATTCTTCCACTAGCATGCTGAAATCACTCTGCGCTGTTGCAAATTCGTCCTATATGCCACCATTTCTATTCCTCCATTCCAGGGCATATTTTCTCTGCCTTGTTGAATAAGGAAGTTTGCTAAATTTTATTACTTTGCTTATTTTTTAAAAGTGATCATCTTAAATACTGTGGAAGAAATATTCTTCTCACAATATGTGGAGCTATGTCAGAATCTTTAATATAGCAATCAGACATCTCTGAATTGTCCATATTTACTGTTCTTCATGTAACATTAATCACATCAGAAAACTTGAAAATTACATCATCGTGGAGCGGGAATTGAACTCGCATCTGCCGATTTCCGTTCGAGCATGCTATCTGTCACACCACCTAGGATGACCAAGTCTCAGGTATCTGAGTGTTAAGTATCAGAACATTCTCTGAGTTTTACTTAATGCTACGAGGAAGCAGAATTTGCTTCGACTGGAGAAAATCTGAGAATGAGAAATACACTACAAAGGACGATCAAGTCTCAAGTATCCAAGTGTTAATTATCAGAACATTTTCTGAGTTTTACTTAAAGCTATGAGGAAGCAGAATTTGCTTCAACTAGAGGAACTCAGAGAATGAAAAATACACTACCCAGGATGGTCAAGTTCCAAGTATCTGAGTGGTTAAGTATCCAAACATTCTCTGAGTTTAACTTAACTCTACGAGGAAGCAGAACTTGCTTTGACTGGTGAAAGTCGGAGAATGAAAAATACAATACAAAGAATGATCAAGTCCCAAGCATCTGAGTGTTAAGAATCTGAACATTCTCTTAGTTTCACCAGTCAACGCAAATCCTGCTTCCTCATAGCGATAAGTAAATCACCGTTCTGTCAGGTAAATTCTGGAAGAAGCAGAATTTGCTTTGACTGGCGAAACTCGGGGAGAATGTTCTGATACTAACACTCAGGTACTTGGGACTTGGTTGCTCTGGGTGGTGTAATGGATAACATGTTCGAACGGAATTCGGGAGATGCAGTTTCGATTCCCGCTCCACGATGATGTAATTTTCAAGTTTTCTGATGTGATTAATGTTACATGAACAATAGATACAGGTAATTCAAAGATGTGTGATTGCTGTATTAACGATTCTGTGATAATCTTAGCTTTTAGTCTCTCGTTAATTCCGGGTACTTCATTAATTTTTTTCATTAAAAATGATCAAATTAGCCTTTATTAGCATTATACCAAACAGAAGTTCCTGTTTTGCTCATTGAATCCTAAATCTCTCTAATTATTGGTTCATTATATGAATGTTCTACTGTATTTTGGCTTTACGATATTACCACGACATGAGAAGAATGAAGATAATTCAAAACCAAAAGTTCATAATTGATCTTATCTTAGAATGTGATCTGTTTTTGTTTTTTCACTCTTACAATGCCATGTAATAATATCTGCAGATCATTATCAATATGCACTGCTGGCCACCCAAAATGCAACACCAAGAAGAAAGTATCAGATTGGCCTGAAATTCGCAGCATGCTTCGCCCGCGAGAGGACATACAAACGATTAGCATTGCAGAGCATATGCAAATCATGTGCGCCCGGCACGCCACCGAGAAGCACTATAAGAAGAATGCACAGAAGGCGGGGTGTAAGTAGTGGAAGTGTGTTGTGCTGCCGGACCTGTGTATGGGAAGCTTCCTGATGCCTCGTCGCAGAATATGGCAGTCATTCCAGCACGTTTCGGAGTTCTACAGAGGATGAATAGTGGCTTATTGCAACAGCGGTTTATTGTGCTGAGACATCAGCGTCCATGTGGGACAACATCCAGCCACAGTGATGTGAGTATGGATTCGGTAGGTGCAGGACGGACGGACGGACGGACGGACGGACGGACGGACCGGCCGACGTGAGCGATTGCTGCAGCTGCGGCACACCACCGAACGAGAGGACCGGCATGTTGTGCGGCGGGCATTGACGGCTCGCACCGCCACATCACGAACGTTAGTGCAGGAATTAGGGTGTGTTGCGCAGCAACCTGTGTCAACACGTACTGTTTGACGTCGTCTGCAGGAGCGGGGACTTGTCGCACGGCGCCCATTGCTCCGATTACCATTGACGTTATACCACAGGCGAGTGCGGCGGCAGTGGGTCGCTGAACGCCGCAACTGGACTACGGAATGGCAAGACTTTGTCTTCTCCGACGAATCCCGCTTCTGTCTGCAACACCACGACGATCGGATCTGCGTGTGGCGACACCGCAGCGAGAGACTGTATGACGCCAGCATTATGCATCGTCATACCGGTCCGTCGCCTGGCGTTATGGATTGGGGCACACTTGGATATGACACCCGCACCCCTCTGGTACGCATCACCAGTAAACTCAACAACCACCGCTACATCTCCGACGTTTTGGAGCCTGTAGTCCTCCCTTATCTGCAGGACCTGCCAGCGGCCACATTTCAACAGGACAATGCACACCTGCACGTGGCACGCATCATGCAACAATTCTTCACGACCCACCAGGTGTCACTGCTGCCGTGGCCCACCTGTTCTCCCGATATGTCGCCCATCGAACACGTCTGGTCGCTGATCGGCAACCGAGTGGCCCGGCAAGCACCAACCGCGGCTACGCCTGATGAACTGTGGCAACGTGTGGAAGCAGCCTGGACCGACATATCTCAAGCCCACATTCAAAGCCTCTTTCGTTTGACGCCGTAGCATGTAGCGGCCATTATTGCCAGACATGGGGGCTACACGAACTATCGATGGCTGCGTGTTCCGCAAGTCGCACGGGCCTGTAAGCTCAATTGTTTCATCTTTTTATCTGTTGTTATGTGTCCAGTAAATCTGGCTTTGCTATCTCTTGTCCTTCTTGGTGTTGCATTTTGGGTGGCCAGCAGTGTAGCTAAGTACTTCTTGGATTTTTATTAAGTAACAGTTTTGGAATTTAAGTGCTGATTTTTGTTGTTGTTTTCCTGCAGTAATAAGTTACCACAGTATTGGCCCATTTTTGCTTAAATAGTTTTCAGGAAAAGTTTATGTTTGTTGTTTTGTAACTTCAGAGGGAAAATCTGGTTTCCATAGAATTTTTATTTTGTTTCCTAAGGTATCGTGAAGCTGTTGAAAAGTGGGAAAAGGCAATAAATTTGACTCCATCTGATGCCAAACTTCATGAAATGAAGTCTCAGGTTAGGCAGTTTTTTGCCTTGATTGTGCTTTGTTTGTTGTGTTGATATGTGTATTTCATTTTTTTACCTGAGGTTTACTCTTCTTTCCATTTGTAAATAAGTACATGTAAAAGCTAAGATATGTACATACATAGGTTTATGAAAATCATGAAAACCGAGAGTGCAACTAGAGTAGGCAATGCTTCATATGCAAATCACAGGGAGGACGTGACCAGCAGTGTGAGGTATATTTTTCATGATGCAAATTCCAAATAAAAAATGTAAGTAATATTTGCAATAACAGATGGTGCATGTGAGGGCCAAAATGCTTCGAGGAGTAGGTTATAAAATGGTACCAAGTGTACAGATGCATCTCGTTTGTAAACAAGTTGCGCAAGGGTTAGCATGTCAAACAATAAGGATCACATTATGCATTGCTTGCTTTTTTATGAGTTTGACAAAGGCAACAAAGCAGCTGAAGCTTGCTGCAACATTTGTGATGTGTATGAGGAGGATGCTGCAGACGAAAGCATGTGCTGCCTTTGGTTCAGGAAATTCCATGAAGTAGACAGAAGCTGCAGGGATAAACCACATTCTGGTCATCCATCAGAGGTAGATGACGCAGATCAGCTGTTGCCACAGAACAAGATGTAACGACGAGCAGCCCATTGCTCTACCTCACCCTTGGGGGTTTCTTATCAAGACAGAAACTAACTTTCATCGGCCACTTTCGGCATTTCCCTCGAAGTCACCTACCAGCGCATCTTTAACTTATTTGTAACTGCATTCAGTTATTTACTCTTTGTAACTTGTTCTGTGGCAACAGCTGATCTGTGCCATCTACGACGTAGCATATCTGACCTCAAGACCTCATTTAGTATCTACGTCAAGTGTGTGTCTCGCTGGTTACCCAGCCACCACGGAGTTATGTGAAGTGAAGTGAAGTGCCTTTTTACCTTTTTAAGTATTACACCTGATGAAGAAATCTCTTGATGATTTCAAAAGCACTTGTGTATTTATATGAATAAATTTTTAATGTGCCCAGACGGTATTTTAATCCCATTATTTGGGACTGCCATAGTTTTAAGGCATCTTCACCATACACATCACATAACTTTTTATGAAGCTTGCACAGCATTTTTTTCTTTTTTTTTCAGAAGTAATACAGCAAAACATGACGAAAATGTTCCTCTTGATTGTTCATTTTGAAATCAACGCAAAACAAACACTTGTTCGCAGTTGTATAAAAATAAAATGTATCTGCGTACACAAAACTTGAAGCAGAAAACTTGTTGCAAACCCGCGAATCATGATAACAATACAATAAGATAGTTTAAAGAAATATTTATAAAACAATAAATAATTATTGGAACATTACAGATTACAATTAGGACAAAATAAATACTATACAATTGAATGTGCCGCAATGTGTGTGAAATGGAACTTTATGGTAAAATATTAAAATATTGGACCATGAACCTCATAAAAACAAGAGACGAAAGAAAAAAAATTATATCCAGAAAAACAGTTCCATAATGAACTTCAAAAATTATAAATTGCATTTTCAATTATTTAATTAAAAATAATAAACTTACAAAATACATAAGGGATAGACTTTAATTTAATAACTGGCAACTGCAAGAAGAACCTGGCAATAAAATAAAATTATTTTTGTGTAAATGAAACTTTTGATGGAGTTCTCCTATACATTGAGAACAGGCCTTTATAAAATCTAAAGCCCAGAAATGTCTGTAAAAACAAAAGAACTAAGAACATGTGAAAAAAAAAAAAAGAAAGTTCAAGTTAAAATAGAATTAAGTATATCAATCTGAGTAAGTGTTTTAATTGCTGTAAACAACAGTTTATTTATTTTTTAATCTACAAGCAAAAACTATCTGCAAAATTTGCTAATAATTTGGAAAATATCAGCGTATGGCGTACACGTGTACATCTACATTCTGCTACTCTGCACTTGTTAACGAAATCATACACTTTTTGTTCCTAAAACAAGCTTGAACTGTCAGCTGTCACGTTACATAATGAACTTGTGGTTTCAAATTATGTTAGTTACATTTCAAGACATGTTCTGCCATCTATGTGTAAAAAAACACAATGACATTTTGGCCAACCCAAAATAGTAGGGGTGTATCATGAGGAACTGTATAGATTATATAAGCACCTATCAAAATGGACACGACATTGCCTCTAAATGTGCAAATTGTGGATGCCATATGAAGGTGTCAGGTAAAGGTAGGCAAATGTTGGCAAGGATTGTACAATGGAAACGCAAGACCCCAACTCCACAAATAGTAGCAGACATGAACACCAGTTGGAATGATCCCATTTCTGTCATAACAGTTCATCGGGAACTTCATCATGCCAGTATTTATGGCCATACTGCAATCCACAAACTTCTGCTTACCAACATCAATGCAACAGAATGTGTAAAGTGCATAAAAGCTGGGATACTTAAGACTCGCAATGTATCATCTCGTCTGATGAATCAAGGTTTGTGCAGTCCTTAAAAGTCCTTAAGAACTCCTTATTTTTGATTTCTATTTCTAAGGCCCTTAAAAAGTCCTTATTTTTTAAAACAAGCACTTCCTCCTCCCCTCGTCTTGTTTTTGTGCTGCAGTAATGGGCATCGCAACCTCCCTGTTTTTGTTTGTGTGTCTGTAAATATGCTAACCCGTTCTCCAGGGGAGCTTTCTTCTAGCTCATTGATGGAAGATAATCCCCTGGAATGTTCTTAGAAATGATATCCCTTAGCCCCCCCCCCCACTTTTTCCATTGTAACCTGCATGACTTACCTTCCGTGACCTTACCAGTGGGATCAACATCTGTGTTGTGTGTGTCTTTTCAGGGGTCAGAGGGTCAAAGCAAAGGTGTGTGTGTGAGGGGGGGTCTGTTTGACTTCTTCACAATTTATGGTGTGAGTTGTCTCATGTGGTCTGACCTATCTAGTGTCTACTGCTCTACTCAACTCACTTTGCTTCATTGTCACCGTGTCTCCTGCTTGACCTTTTTTTTTTTTTTGGTGTGTATTTAATTTTGTTCTTTGCAGGCAAAGTAGTTTATATTTAAGGCAAAATGCCTGGTAATTGGCCACTAGCACTGTTTAATCCCCTACATATGTATATATACATGCATACATATACACCTGGTGATATTCCAATAATGCAAAATATCAATTGGAATGTAGGTCCTTAGAAAGCCCTTATTTTTTTTTTTTTTTTCCACAGAAAAGGGTATTAACCCTGACACGTTGTTTCCCACCATGTAAGACAGTGTCTATTAAGCAACACACACACACACACACAAACAAATTGCCCTTTTTTTTTTTATGTTACAGGTAAGTTTTATTCTAGGGTATGAAGGCTGTTCAATGAGTAACTTCCAATGACTTTTGGTGTTGAATTAGGAAATGTGAGTGGGTATCTCCCAACTTCAGTACACTCTCTTGACTAGAGGGTGTTGTTCGGTACAGGAGTTTAAATAAAAAGGCAGTATGTTGTAAACCAGCCTGGATGAAACAGATTCAAGTGAAAATGACAACCAGCCTGAATGTATGGTCTCACTCAAAGGTTACACGCTGTCAGAGGTGGATTAGTCCACTAGGACATCACGAGATTTCCCAGTGGACCACTTGAGAGAAATAGCCCAATTTCTTGCATTCTTTTTGTATGAATTTTTTGGAACAAAGGAATAATTGTTTTGGTACTTATGAATAATAATCATTGACTTCATTTGAGCTTTATACAGCATCTTCCTGAAAAACTACTTAAAAAAAAAAAAGTGGAGGTTCCTTCTATTTGTGTGGTGGGCATTTGCTGCGAAATGCCAAAGCAAAATTAAAATTCTCTGTGATAAAAGTGTCCCGGGATCAAGCATGCTGTTATAAATCATTTAAACTAAAGCTCACTACAGTTAGACTCAAGTCATTGGTAGGTCCTATCAACAGCCCTTGCCCATCATCCCCACCCCTTATCCATAGACTAACTCAGAGCACAAAGCAATTTTCCCGCCTTTCTGAAATCTGTACTCTACCCACATTTGTTTTATGCCTGTCTTTGAATGAGTGTTAGGGTTCCTCTTCTGCAATAGATGGCACAAAAAATCATTCCTTGGGCGTGGCTTTTGCGTCTTGAGGGACTGTCCCAGAAGTTCTTGTCACCGAATCACTGCAGACCTCACCATATTCAGAATGGAAGCGGTCTCTCGTTGGCTCCACAATAAAAAAACAAAATACATGCTGTTATGTTTTAACCAATAACGTCGTTTGGGGTAGAGCTTAGTAGGTAGGTGGAGTTTCTATAGCTCAAATTCAGGAGTTCTCTGCTAATGTACACATTTTCTCTTCAAAAAATGAATGTATAGTAGGATTAAGATGACTTATGGGAGACAATATTCCAGTCTCACTTTTGGCCCCATTCAATTATTTCTATTTGACCTAGATAATTAAAAAAAATCAGACAGAAATGAGGAATTTCATTTCTTCCAGACAGAAATACTGCTAAGCTAACTTATCGCACCATCTAGCGCCCAAATTAGAATACTTTCGAGTCAGATAAATTTAATTAAAAAAAAAATTCTAACATTTTTTGGAATAATAACTGTCACATATTAGCTGTAGGTCATTTTTATTTGTGCTCAAAATTTCAAACACTACAAAGTAAGTCTTCAAGAAAATGTGTACAAAAAATTTACATTGCAGATATAGGATATAATTTTTCTTACACTCTCATTCAAAGACAGCCTTAAGAGAAACGGCGATTTAGCAACACTGGTTCATGGGTCAAAATAATTGGTACGTTTAAAAAAAGTGTCTGCTCAAGAAGATACCAATACCATTGTGCAGTAGGAGATCAGGGAGCAAATAAACACAAAAATAAATTGCGTAGGAAAATTTTTGTGTGACGTGTGCCCATTTCAACTTCCAGAATGTCCTTCATGGGGATTTAGTTGGAAACAAGGGTATTCAAGAGATCCACCTTTTTTTTTTTTTTCTTCTTTCTTTTTGTCAAAATAAAATTTTCAGAGGAAAATAATTATTTAGTACAACAATCCTTTACAGTTTTCAAAAGCAACTTACTGTTATGTCTTCAAAGAAAAGTGTTTAACCATTGTGTCCTAGTTCTTACTTATGGATCAGAGACATGGACCTTAACTAAAATAAAGACAGAGGCTGCAAACAACAGAAAGAATCATGGAGAGATGCATGCTTGGTGTAACCAAGAAAGATAGAAAAGGAACTTATGGTTCAGGAAAATGACAAGAGTGGATGTTAGGAGGGAGAATCAAAAAGTAACACACAGCAATTTTTTTCTCTTTGCAGGTTGCAGTCTGGTAGACTACGAATTTGAAGATCATGCTACATACTGGTTGGGCTGGATCAAGTGTCGCCGTAGTGGAAGACAGTGTGAACAACGGCACAAAAATGTTGCGTTTGTTAGCGTTGTCTATGAATGAAGAGCAACGCTGTGTAGTCCGATTTTTTGGGGCTAAACGGAAAACTCCGACGGAAATTCACCGAAAAATCATTGAAGTGTATGGTGGTGATAGCCTGAACTGCAGCAACATCTGCAGATGGTGCACTTTCTTTGCAGAGGGCCGTGGCAACCATACCGACTCGCCACGTTCCGGTCGACCTGTAACCGCGTCATCACCTGCCATTGTGGGAGGCAATTCTTAGTGACCAGTGGATCCATCTGAGCACATTGGTGCAGAATTCAACATTTTGTACGGTACAGTGTACGATATTGTGCATGACAAATTGCAATTTTGCAAGGTCAGTGTGCGATGGGTGCACAAGAACTTGACAGACTACCAGAAGGAGCAGAGAATGATGTCATCCTTGGACCACTTGATGCGTTATGCAGAAGAAGGACATGAATTTCTTGCAGGTGTAGTGATGGGCAATGAGTCCTGGACATAACACTACACTCCCGAAACAAAGAAGGCTAGTATGCTGTGGAAACATTCTGACTCCCCACCACCAAAAAATTCAGAGTAACCTAATCTGCACGAAAATCCTCATGACAATGCTCTGGGACATGCATGGCATTCTCCAGGTGGAGTTTCGTCCAACGGAGGACCACTGTGAATGCCAAAACATACGCTAACACGCTGACAAAGTTGGTTCATGACAAAAGATCCAACAGAAATGGGGCAAATGTCAGACTGCTCCATGACAATGCTTGTCCACATGAATGGCCATCTTAAGGGGTAGGCCAATGGGGCCAGTGCCCCAACACTCCAACAGTCCTATGGGTTTACAAAAAATCAAAATCTCTCACCACTCACCAGAAGGTTATTTTTTTTTTATTTAAAGAAAAGAAGAAACACCAGTGTAGAAAGTTGAAAGTCCTTCCGCCTTTTTTTTTTTTTTTTTTCAAACCTTGCTCATAGCTTTGATTTCCTGAGGCGGCAGGAGGGATGTTAGGTGTTAAGGCAGATCTTCTGCGACAATAAGAAACAAAAAATGCCGACCTCTCTCCCGATCCTGAATATGAGTGAAGTTTGAGGGCCATGAGGACCAAGCACAAATTGCAATTTTTTTCCAAATAACTTTTTCTTTTTAAACAGTTACTTGTGTAGTCTATCTATTCGAAGAAGTGCACGTATGTACATCGCCGAGGTTTGCCCACATGGGCTACTTATACTGTATATATTCAATCTTCGCTGTTTTAATAAATAACAATGACGGGGGACGCATATCAGCGTTTTTGTCCGGTGAGTCATATTGTCCGGAAAGGGCGCTGGTTCATTTATTTCTTCTGCTTTTTTTATTTAATTTTCATCGAATAATTTGTAGAGTGGGGAAGAAACATTATATCTTTCAGCACCAATTTTTTAGTAATTTACTAAGCAACTAAATGTTAGTGCATTTGGTACACTTAATGGAGTTCTACAATTTTGTCATGCACCATTTTTCATTCAATCAGTATTTAAAAAGTTACTAGACATTGAATGTTTCTTCTCTGGGATAACATGGTGATAGTGGTAAATATAATAATTCTCATATGTTGTATATACATAATACCATGTGTGAATAAAGAAAATAACCACATATTGTAAGAATACCATATGTTGTATACAGTATATGTATATATATATATATATATATATATATCATCATCATTGTCAACCATTATCAATCCACTGCTGGACGAAGGTCTCCCCAAGTTTCCTCCAAAACGGTCTGTCTTGTGCCAGTCTCCTCCATGTTACTCCCATATACTTTCAAATTTCATCCACCCATCTCCCATGTGGTCTTCTTCTGGGTCTTTTCCTGTCCCTTGGAATCCAATCTAAAATTTTGGCTGTCCATTGATGGTCTGTCCTTCTGGCAGTATGTCCAGCCCATTGCCATTTCAGGAATTTAACTCTGATCATGATGTCTTCCACTCTTGTCATTTTTCGGATCCACGAGTTCCTCTTCTTATCTCTCCTGGTTACACGAAGCATGCATCTCTCCATGCTGCTTTGAGTTGTCTGCAGCCTTTGTATGTCTCTTTTAGTTAAGGTCCACGTCTCTGCACCATACGTAAGCACTGGAAGGATGCATTGATCAAACACTTCTTTTAAAACATAATGGCATATTGCTCTTGAAAATTATGCCGTTTCTTCCAAAAGCTCTCCAGGCAAGTTTTGTATGCAGATTAATTTCTTCATCAATGTGACCCTCACTTGATATCTGCTGTCCAAGATAAACGTACGTGTCTGTTATCTCCAGCTTTTCTCCATCAATCGATAAATCTTCATTTCTTGTAAAAGCATTGAACATCACTTTTGTCTTCTGAAAGTTCATTTTTAATCCCACTTCTTTACTCTTCTCAGCAAGTTCCTGGATCATACTCTGTAGCTCTGATGGGGTAGTTGCAAAAATGACTACGTCATCAGCAAAACGAAGGTGGGTTAGATAATCTCCATTTATCTTTATCCCTTTGTTTTCCCAGTTCAGTGATTGAAAGACATTTTCCAATGTGGCATTAAAGAGCTTGGGAGATATGGTGTCACCTTGTCTCACTCCCTTTCCAATTTTTATGTGTGTTGTATTTTCAAACAGCCAAATCTATGCACTTGCATTTTTATAGATGTTATTAATAATATTAATGTATGCATCTTCAATACCGCAGGATTTCAGAGCCATTGTAACTGCTGATGGTTTCATCGAATCAAAGGCTTTTTCATAATCGATCAAAGCCATGTACAGTGGAAGTTCATATTCCCACGCTCTTTCAATTAGTTCCCTCAGTACGTGAAAATGATCTATTGTGCTGTAGCCACTCCTGAATCCAGCTTGTTCTCTCGGTTGAGCCATGTCCAGTGTTACCTTCAAACGGTGTGAAAGAACTTTAGTGAAGATTTTATAAACCACTGATAGGAAGCTGATAGGTCTGTAGTTCCTGAGATCCTCAATGTCACCTTTTTTATGTAGCGGGATCATTGTAGCGTTGTTCCAATCCTCAGGAATCTTCCCTTCATTAAGGCATAGAGTGAAAATTTGGGCAAGTACTGTTTCGATTTCTCCACTTGCTTCTTGTATGATGTCTAGAGTAATTCCATCTTCTTCTGGAGCTTTTCCTCACTTCATGTTTTTGATTGCATGTGCAACTTCTGCTGGGAGGACTGGAAGAACTCTGGTACTGGTACCTATCATGATGTCTGGAGTACGTGTATCATCCCTTTCATGTAATTTGGAATAGAAATCTTTCACTCTTGTCAAAATTTCGCCTCTATTTCTTGTTACAGAACCATCTTCTTTTCTCAGTGCCATAATCTGTTTTCTTCCCTTACTGAGATGTCCCTTTGCTATCTTTAGGCTTTGGTTGTTTTCAATTGCTTTCCACACTAGTTCACAGTTTAATTTCCTCGCGTCTTCAGTGATACTTTTTCGTACTGTCTTGCATAGCTCTATATATTCCACTTTGGAAGTCACATCTTCTTTAGTTGTCCTTATCACTCTTCTTTTTTGCATCAACATTTTGGTTTTTCCTGATAATTTGTTCACACGCAACTTGTTCTTAGACCCAGCTAATTTTGTTGCTGTTTCCATAAAAGCTTTGGTTACTTTTCTGTTAACTTCAGAATATTCCACTTCTTCCGATGTTAGACCTTCTAAAGCAGAGAATCTGTTCTTCAGTTCCAACTTGAAGGTATTCCCTCGCTCAGCATGTGGGCAGGGTTTTTTAAGGTTGGTTATATATATAAATAAATAAATAAATAAGATCAGGGCCCCCGAAAAATGTGATGGCCCAGGGACTCCAGAAGTGTAAAGACGGCACTGCCCTGCCCACATGTTGCACAACACGTTTGTGACAAAATTGCGCAATTTTACTGGGAGGTGCTTCAGCACCCACTGTACAGTACGGACCTGGCCCCTTTGGACTTTCATCTGTTTGGTTCCTTGAAAAGATTGCTGGGCAGCCAATGCTTTGATTCGACTGACAAAAATCAAATCGGTTGTCTGCAGGTGGCTATACGCCCAAAAATCGGACTTCTATGAACAAGGTAAATTAAAACTGGTTGGACCACGCTGGGATAAATGTCTTGAGCGTCACGATTCGTATGTTGAAAAATAGCTAAGAAATGTACAGGGTTTGTCCAAAATAATAGAAACACCTTGAAATAATAGGTGTTGCACACCTAATATGGTGTGGGAGCACCCTTGACACTTAAAACTGCTTGAATCCTCCTTGGAATGGACACATACAAGTCCTGGATGGTAGTAAGTGGTATGTTGTACCATTCTTCCTGCAGAAACTGCTCCGATTCCTTGAGAGACTCTGGAGGAGGATAACGGGATTGCATTCTGTTTTCCAACACAGACCACAGGGGCTCAATGATGTTTAAGTCTGGTGATTGTGCAGGCCAGGGAAGGTGTGCAACTTCATCCTCGTGTTCCTCAAACCATGATATTGAGCAGTTCGACTTCTGTGAATCGGGGCATTATCATCTTCAAAGGTGCAATCTCCTGACGGAAGCAATGTCTGCACCATTGAATACACATGGTCGGCCAAAAGTGTGACATAGTCACCGCTAGTGATCTGTCTGTGTAAGGTGATAATAGGACCTGCTGCAAACCACGGGATCATGGCCCAAACCATTATGGAACCACCCCCATGCTTCACTGTAGGAAGGAGACAGTCTGGGCTGTAGGCTTCTGTTGGGGGTTCTACACATGTAAACCCGTCCTGTGGTGGGGAATAGTGAGAAACTTTTCGTCGGAAAACAAGACATGTTTGCATTGATCCGCAGTCCACGTTTTATGTTCGTGGCACCACTGTAGTCTCCATTTCATATTCACCTGTGACACCAGGGGTTTTGCAATCCCAGCTCTGCCGTAAATATTGTGCTTATGCAATTTCCTTCGCACGGTATGGGTCCACACTGGGTTTTGGAGATGTGCATTAAGCTCAGCAGTCACTTTTGTCGCCGTGATGGTCTTCCTCCTTGCAGTCACAATACTCTCTAATGTCCTCCTGTCTCTCGCAGTGAGTTTGGTTTTCCTTCCACAGTTGTATCTCACAGATGATGTTGTGCCGTGAACATTGTATGCTGTCATGACCTTCGACATGGTACCTCTCGATACCGCCAATACCTGTGCCACTGTGGTGTTACCGACGCACCAATCAGATGGGCCCCTACAATTTGCCCTCTTTGGAACTCCGACAGGCCACTCATTGTGCCTTCACCTGGAACAAAATTATGCAAACACTGATTTACAATGCAATCACACAGACCCTTGAGACTATAAGCAACACTACATGTTTGTTTTACTCAAAAGGCAGCACATAACAAAGTCACTGTTTTTAGCGAGGTGTTTCCATTATTTTGGACAACCCCTGTAGTTTCACTGTGTATATACTTTGTTTTGTCTATTTATTAAACTGTTGCCAAAAAATGGTGTATGTTACTTGGTGAGCCACCCTCATATCAGGATCAAAGTAACGACCCTCCAATGGTAATGGGTTGGACATATTGCTTGAAGAACTGACTACAGATGAGCATGGGCTTCTTTTTTATGGCCCAGGGCTGTTATATCATTATTTATGACTGGCCCGGCTTGGGTTTGAACGTTTGTGCAATTTTTTTCTATGTGAATAAGGGAAAAAAATATAAGGCATATTGTTTTACTCATATTTATATTTTCATTATCAGATAAGAATGTTAGGGCTTTCCCTTAATGTCAACCCCCTCCCTCCCCCAAAGTGAGAGAGAGACTTATGTGTATCATATTCAGGTAACAAAATGTCCTTCATTTTGTTTCCCAAGTGTATCAAATTAATTCATTTACTTCAGCTTACCTTCATGCAGGTCTGGGTTTTAGTCCAAGATTTGATATATGATGAGCCTGCCCTGGCTAAGGGTGGTCCAGGATCCATTTCCAGGCTTTTTGTCACAGCCTGGGAATGTGCTGATCTCCAGAACTGACCACCGTATGACAACTGAGATGGTTGGATGAAATTCGAAAGCATGCTGAAGTGTCTTTCATCCAGCAATGGATTGATTATTGTTGATAAAGATCACGATATGTATGCATTGTGTGTATGTGAAAAATTATAAGTTGATAATATTAAGTGCTGGAGAGTCATTTTATATATAATATATGTATTCCTGCTTTAGGCTCTGATGCAACTAAACGAATCCTTTCTTGCTGTACGAGCTGCAGAAATGTCAGTCCAAGTTGATCCTAAGTGGTGGATTGCTTATCAGACATTAGGACGTGCACAGCTGGGTATGGGAGAAATAAAATTGGTATGATAATTTTTTCGTACTAGAAGTGATATGAAAGTGGTATATATGAGTAAAATACAGGAAATTTCATAGTGTTCAAGTTAAGAAATACAAGTATCCACTTCCCAATCATATGAGACACATTTCTAAAAAATTTATGGTTGCTAAACTTCGGATCTTACAGGAAAAATAGTAGATTTGATTTGCTCAAAAATTTGATCTGATAACACATGAACGTAAAGATTAAGGAGGGCCGCCCCAGTGGCGCAGTGGTCTAAGCGCTGGCTTTATGACCATTCGTCCAAGAAGGGTCCGGGTTTGCATCCTGGTCGGGCATAGATGCTGTTTGTTTTACGACACTGGCTCTCTCCCTTCCCTGGAACCAGTAACCCTAAATTAGGGACGGGCGACTGCTTATAACCCATTGAGTTGCTCACAATAGTCGTTAAATCTTCAATAAAAAAAAAAAAAAAAAAAAAAAAGAGATTAAGGTTGTTCCCCCTAAAAACTCTGCCCTGTTTCCAATGGTAAAAACTTCTTTAGATGTTTTCTTTGCAGTTATTGTATTCCCACGGATGAAAAGATTAAGGTGGACCCACCTAAAAGCTCTGCCCTATGTTTCCAATGGTAAAAATTTCTATAGACATTTTCCTCTCAATTAATGCATTCCCAAGAATGAAAATTTGCTCATCAATAAAAGTATATTATACCCTAGTATACCTAATATTTTCTAAAACTTAACCATAATTATATTGAAAATCAATAACTTTTCCCTTGGTGGTGTTGAGACCTGCAAATAATTGGTGCCACATGTACATGTGACTTGCTAAATGCAATCACATCAACAAAAAAAATTTCTTAATGATTTTGTTTATTTTAGGAATGGAATCATCACTTGAGTCTATCCATGCAATAGTCTGTAATGTTTAGAATGATTTGAGCTACTTAGATTAAATGTTCTGACAATAATTTAGTTGAAAATGTTTACAGAACTTTAGGTACTGCTAATTTTTAATTCCAAAATAAACCAGCAAACTCCCTCTGTGGCATTTTCAGCTAAATTATTGTCAGAAAATTTAATCTAAGTAGCTCAAATCATTCTAAACATTCCAGCCTATCACATGAATATACTCAAGTGTTGATTCCTTTCTGAAAATTAATAAAATTATTGAAAAAAAAAATTATACATGATTGTACAGGGTGCCCGGTAATTATTGGACACATTACAAAATTATATAAAACAAAACATTAAACAGATAGAAAGAAACTGACTGTACTAGCTTACAATGTAACTACTCAAGTTAATAAATTTCAATGTGAGATCCCTTGGTTGCTTGTAGTACGTCCAAGCGATACTCTATTTCATGCCATGTATTGGCAAACATCTGAGGAGTTATGGAATTAAGAGCAGCTGTGATACGCTGCTTCAGTTCCTGCAAATCAGTACAAGGCGTCTGATAGACACGTTCCTTCACATAACCCCACATGAAATAATCCGATGGAGTTAGATGTGCAGAGCGAGGAGGCCACGGAATGGGACCACCACGCCCAATCCATCTGTTGGGGAAATGCTCATTTAGGCACTTACGTACACACGTTGACCAATGCAGAGGCACGCCGTCTTGTTGGAAAACGACGTCATATCTTTTGACCTAGGGTATATCGAAATTTTCTAACATATCCAAGTAAATGTCACCATTTACGGTTTTTTCGCAGAAGAAGAAAGGGCCAATCACTTCTCTTTTTGATAGCACGCACCACACATTAACTTTTGGAGAATCACATTCCAGTTCAATAGCAGCATGAGACGATTCACTGACCCATATCCTACAGTTGTGACGATTCACAATACCTGATACATAAAATGTGGATTCATCACTAAAAATTACAGTACTGGGAAAGTTTTCATCTTTTCCCACTCGATTCAGCATATCCACAGCGAAATCGTATCGCAGAGTGTGATCATTTACATGCATCTTTTGCACTATTTGAATTTTATAAGCATGAAACTTTAATTTTTTGTGCAAGATATCGTGAACTGTCGATTTTGGAATGCACAGCTCTCTGCTTGCTTTATGAACGGATTTCCTGGGGCTTCGTCGGAAACTTTCATTAACTTGGTCAACAGTCTCACCGCTGATGCTAGGCCTACTGGCTCCTCCACGATGTTCCACATTGTCAGTTTCTTTAAACTGTTTCATCCACCGCTTAATTGAATTCGTTGACGGAGGATTACAACCATACTTTAAACAGTACCGTCTTTTAACTTTAATGACAGACTTTAATTCCGCAAGCTGTAATACACACATCGCCTTCTGCTGTACGGATTACATGACTACTGATTGCGCATTTCTCATACATTCCTTGTTAGCCATGTCAACAATTATTACCTAGATTTTACTTGTTATATAAATTCACCCTAGTTCTGTGTATTAATTATTTTGTCTTGTTAAATACTTTGTAGCTATTATTGTCCTTTCATTGACTATAAAGCACTTTCATTTGGGTGTTTTATCATGATTAGTTCAGGAAATTTAAGGTCCAAGCCTCAGACCATTTGTCTAAACTGGGTACAGGTTTAAGTACCAGACAGTGGTACACCCTTCCCCTTTCAATACTGTTACCAAAATCATGCAGTGGGAAGTTTACCGGTATGTGGTAATGCATAATAATAAAATGACATTCTGTTATCATACTACGTTTTTATTTATTTTAAATGAAGTCACTAAAGCTGAGGAACGCATCTTTAGGGATATTTTCTATGTGGTTTCTCTTGCATGCTTTTTTTTAATTTGTTTTAAAACACAAAACTCCACATTTTTATTGCCAAAAACTGTCTCTAGAATGTTGTAAAACACAGCTACGTAATTTTAACACCAAAGCTGCAATGATCATTCTCCACTAAAGGAATCTATAAATGGGTAAAGAAATTTCAAGAGAGAGAGAGAGAGAGAGAGAGAGAGAGAGACAGACAGACAGACAGACAGACAGACAGATAGATAGATGGACGGACCGACATGGACGGACAGATATTACTTTATTCTTATATTTCACATTGCTGTGGCAGTGGTGCACCTTTGCAGTAAAATTCTCTGTACCAGAATCATAGAAAGAAGGATTTTCAAACTGTTTTGTGTTAGACAGCAAGCAAATTCCTGTCTACCTTTCTTGAAAAACCCATCTGGTTGTTGTGCAAAAGCTTGGAAACTTTGATTTCTGTTTTACGCCAATAAATTCGGATTACTAGTAGTCTTACTATTTTACTAGTAGTCTTACTATTTTAAGAAAGCTAGTGACTTTTATTTTCAAAATCTTCAGCTACACTATGGTCTTTGAATAGTAAATCCTGCTGTCCTAGATGAAAGGCGGCTGCGTTGGTTTAAGTACTGACAAAATGCTGGTTATTTTTTTATAGCTTTGTTGTGTTCTCAGGTTTATCTGAAACACTGAGCTCAAAAAATTCTATCCGTAATTCTTTTCTACTTCTTCCTATCTATGTATGTACGTATATCATCATCATCATCCATTATCAATCCACTGCTGGATGAAAGTCTCCCCAAATTTCTTCCGCAATTGTTTGTCTTGGGCCTGTCTCCTCCACGTCACTCCAGCATACTTTCGAATTTCATCCTCCCCCTCCCATGAGGTCTTCTTCTGGGTCTTTTTCTGACCCTCGGAATCCAGTCTAAAATTTCGGTTGTCCATTGGTGGTCTGTTCTTCTGGCAACATGTCCAGCCCATTGCCATTTCAGTGATTTCACTCTGGTCATGATGTCGTCCACTCATGTCATTTTCCTTATCCAAAAAGTTCCTCTTATCTTTCCTGGTTACACCAAGCATGCTTCTGAGTTGTCTGCAGTCTTTGTATGTCTTTTTTAGTTAAGGTCAATGTCTCAGCTCCATACGTAAGCACTGGCAGGATGCATTGATTAAACACTTTTCTTTTGAGGCATATTGCTCTTAAAAATTGTACTGTTTCTTCTAAACGCTCTCCAGGCAAGTTTTATACACCGATTAATTTCTTCATCAGCGTGACCCTCACTTGATATCTGCTGTCCAAGATAAATGTAGATATTGGTTATCTCCAGCTTTTCCTCATCAATCGATAAATCTTCGTTTCTTGTAAAAGCATTGTACATCACTTTTGTCTTCTGAAAGCTCATTTTTAATCCCACTTCTTTACTTTTATCAGCAAGTTCTTGGATCATACTCTGCAGCACTGAAGGGGTAGTTGCAAAGATGACTGTCATCAGCAAAACGAAGGTGAGTTAAGTAATCTCCATTAATCTTTATCCCTTTGTTTTCCCAGTTCAATGATTGAAAGACATTTTGCAATATGGCATTAAAGAGCTTGGGAGATATGTGTCACCTTATCTCACCCCCTTTCCAATTCTTATTTGTGCTGTATCCTCAAATATCCGAACCTTTGCACTTGCATTTTCATAGATGTTATTAATAATGCTAATGTATGCATCTTCAATACTGCAGGATTTCAAGGCCATTCATTGTTACTGCTACATATGTGATTTGTTTGGTACTTTAAGCCTATGTCTATTTTGATTTTTATGTTAATTTTTTTCTTCTAATTTAATTATAAAAACTAGTTTAAGAAATTCTGTACAATTTCATATTTTCAATATAGAAAAAAACAATTTTACATTTGGATTACTATTGGGTTGTCGGAAAAGTCATGACATATTTTAGCCATGTTTTGCAAAGGTCATTTACTGATAGAAAGAACAAAGATCAATCAATGATGTAATGCCAGTTTTGTTCGATAACCTTTTGCCATCTTTCAGTGAGCTGCAGAATGCCTTGTTCATAGAAGGACTTGTCTTTCGTGGCGAAAAACTGTACAAAGTGCTGATTTACAGCCTCATCTGAATTGAACATTATACCACGCAAGGACTGTTGAAGGGGGCAAAACAAGTGGAAGTCTGACGGCGCAAGGTCAGGCGAGTGTGCTGGGTGTGGCAACACATCCCACCCAAGCTCCAATAGTTTTTGGCGGGTGATCAAACTTGTGTGTGGTCTTGCGTTGTCGTGATGGAACACACCTTTATGATGAACGAGCTCTGGACATTTCTGGATGATGGATTCGTTCAAACTGTCTAATTGCCGACAGTACACATTCGAATCGATTGTTTGGTTTAGTGGTAGGAGCTCGAAAAACAGGACACCTTTAAAATCCCTCCACACCAAGACCAGAACCTTCCACTGATGAATGTCTGCTTTGGATGTCATTTGAGGCGAAGCAGCACGTTGGGACCAAGACTGTTTGAGCAGCACATTGTTGTACACAATCCAGTTTTCGTCACCAGGTATCAGTCGCTTCAAAAAGGATCGTTTGCCTCACGTTTAATGAGCATATCGCAGATGTTTATACGTGCCACCAATTGAGCTTCTTTGAGTTCATGAGGAACCCACACATCAAGCTTGCTTACGTATCCCAGCTTCTTCAGGTGGTCATGAACGCTTGAATGATGGATGTGCAATGTGTCTGCAACCTCTCGTGTCGTGTAGCGTGGGTTTGACTCAATCAATGCCTTGATTTGGTAATCATCAACCTCGGTTGACATCCCGGACCGAGGAGCATCATTCAGGTCAAAATCACCAGCAAGGAATTTTGCGAACCACCGCCGGCACTGACGTTCTTGTAGAGCATTATCACTGTACACTTTATGCAACTTTTCACAAGCTTGACGCACGTTTTTCCCTTTAAGGAAGTAAAATATGGCGAAAATGCACAGTTTGGTCTTCCATCTTCAACTTGATTTCAAATCTCTGCAAATCAACAAAATCGCTCACTATTCTTTTTAGACTGCAGCGAAAACTGGCACCTGTCAAATGCCATAGCGATAACAGACATGCCTCTAGTACTTCTAAAACTGCCCAACCGCCATTGGGTGCCAAAATACGTCAAGACTTTTCTGACAACCCAATAGGTAGTAAATCTAAATATGGTTTTGTTTTATATTCAATAACCCCATTTATACATTCTTTACTTATAATTATCTCTCTGTTCAAAGCAGTGTGCCCACTGATTGATTTAGCATTAGGGCAGAGTAAAATGCTCACTAACCTTTTCTTGTTTCAAACTTCTTGAATTCAGAGACAGAAAAAAATAAAAAATGTGCACTTTTTTTAGTAAGTATTTAGTTGCATCATGTATTTCAAGGTGGGGGGATGAAAAAAACCCCACTGTCTTCATTCTCTCTAAGTTGTAACATACATACATGTGTAAAAGAATCAAAGAACAGTGTATTTTTAATTATTTGAAATTCAGAATTGAACATAACCGCAAAAAGCATGTGTACCTGTAATTTCGGGCAAATAAGCCGCGGCTTATACAGCACGGCGGCATATACGGCTTTTTTTTTTTTTTGCTAGAGCAAAATTATGTAACAAAAAATGTGTTGGCTTATTCTATTCTTTTTCCCCGCGGGAATATAATCTCACTAGAGAGAGAATAGAATAACAATGTTACAGCCACATGCAATAAATTCCACCCACCCCCTGTTAAAACAAGACATGACAATAATAGGTTATAGGATTGAGTTCGGACAGGTAAGAAAGAGGTGACTCCTTTGAAAAAATCTGTGGCCGGGGGGGGGGAACTTCGCAGGGAATCGCCCAAATTGTTTCATGCTCTGAGCAACTAACTCTCTTTGAACTCATGACGTCATCAGCTTTGCTCCGAGGCTAACGCAAGGACAGCACGTGCAAAATTTGTGAGTGACGTGTGCGTTCGTTGCATTCAGTTTGCCAAATAGCCTTTTCTCGAGTTCGCGTAGTTCTGTGTTATCACGGAAAGTAAAATGACGCAACGCAGGAGTTACACTTCTAGATTTAAGCTAATGGTAAATAAATATGCTTTTCCGAATCCTGGGAAAACATCATAACTTCGACGATTATTTTGGGCTTCACTGAAGCAAACATTATTTCAAAAAACTGTGGTGAAACGCCAGAAGACAGCGAAAGTGATGCGGACGACTCCGAAGTTTTTTTAGATGGTGAACTTTTAAAACTTCTTAATTCGGACAATGAAGTTTCCAATTTTGATGGATTTGATCGAAAAAATGTGTACCATTTATTTTCAGAATGTTGTGCGTGTGTTTTTTAAATTCTTGAGGTATAAATGTTTTATAATTGGTTTAAGTGCCTTATGAATTCTTCGAGTAAATTTTTGTAAAATAGGTAGTACGGTGAGTGTTCTACTTCAGATTGAATCTTGTTTAACTGATATTTTTATTTATTATTTGAAAGATCGGGTACTATATTTTTATCTACGTAATGTTTTCAAAATTCTGCGGTGGTACTCCGCACCTTACTGCGAAGGTGCGGCATTTCTGGTGATGTTTTTTTTTTCATCCGCCCCTTTTCTTATTGCTGCGGCCTATACGCCAGTGCAACTTATTTAGCCGAAATTACGGTAAATGAATTGTGTATAATCAAATTTAAAAAGCAATAGAAACTACAGTAAAGTATCAGGACTAGCGTGGAATTTCATATGAAAGTGGTAAACGTGCAACTGAAAAATGTACAACCGAGGTTCTGTTGTATTTTGTGCAGTTATCACGTAATAATTTGGTGTTTTTCCTTCAAGATTTGTGTACGTAGTGCGATCAAAAAGTTCCGAGACTAGCTATGTAGCGCGCCAACAGTTGGCAGTTCGCGGATGCGCTAGCAGTGGTCGAGGGCAGTGACCTTCATGAGTCATTATGTCAAGTGGCGTCGTCCTGTGAACATCGGGAGCTGTGCTACACGATATTTGGTGACCACGTGCAGAACACAGCTGCAATTTCGGTATGGACTGCAAACTAGAGCAGCGAGCGAACATCAAATTCTGCGTCAAACTCGGCAAATCGCGAACGGAGACGAGTGAAATGTTACGGCAGGCTTATGGCAATGAGTTGTGCAAGGTGTTTTAAGTGGCACCATGGTTCGTACGCTCCTTGAAAAATAAAATTTCATTTTCAAGTGCTTGAAAGTACTTGAAAAAGTTTGACTCCATAAATAGTACTTGAAAAAACAAAATTTTGTTTTTAAGTATTGGTATGAAAGAGTATATGTAAAATAAGTATCTGTGCTAAAAAGTTCTATAGGATATTTCTGTGTAGTTCTAAGAAAAACACCAAGCTGGTCAAATAATGTTGAACTTGTGTTCAACCCAGGAGAGTGCGTTGAACGCAAGTGCCTTGGCTATGACATCACTACAGAGTAAAGCAGCCTGGGAGTAAATTAAGTGGAAGGATGTTCTGTATTTATGAATGGTGATGGGCTTCTGTTGGCTGGGGTTAATGTGTGTTCTTGCGGGAGGGTAGAACTTCTAGGAATTGCTTGTGCTTCATGTGTGGACCCTTTGTCTCCCGTCTGCATCAAAAAATCAAGTCGTGCATCGAAAGTAAAAAGTTAAGCAAACAATAAATATTATACTGGCAGTTGAATATGAAAATAATGTACCCCTTCAAAATATTCCACGAAATAAAATGATTTTGAAAAACACCAAAACAGAGGGGTAGTTCAAGGTTAATAATATAAACCAACAGGGGGGGTCAAGGAGTAGGGGCTGGTCGTGCCCATTCCAGCTAAGTTCAACGGTCTGAACTAACCACTCGCTTTGTATAAAATACCTACCTGCTGACCGACCGAGAGCACACACGTGTGATAATTTGGTTTTAAAAAGTCCTTGAAAAGTGCTTGAATTTATCTTGCTTGGAACAGTACGAACCTTGGACACTCATGCTTGAAGAGTGGCAGAACGGCACTGGAAGACAAGAGGTCAGGGTGAGCGTCCACAAGCAAAACCCCGAAAATGTGGACAAAATGAGTTAACTGGTGCCTGAGGATCGTTGGAGAACCATTCAAGACATTACTACCATTGTCAATGTGTCAGACGGAACAGTGCAAGAAATTCTGACATCGGTTTTGAGCATGCACCTCATTGCTGCAAAGATTGTGCCAACGATTCTGAACCCCGAACAGTAGGCGCTCCGTGTCGAACTCTGTCAAGATCTTTGTCAGCAGGTGGTGAATGAACCAACGTTCCTGTTGCGGGTCATCACTGGGGACGAGACTCGGGTCTACAGTTACGACCCGGAGACCAGACAACAGTCATTGCAGTGGAGAAGCCCGGCATCTCCACGACCGAAGAAGGCCCGACAGGTCCGGAGCGCAACCAAAAGCGTGCTCCACGTGTTCTAAGACATTCGTGGGGTTGTGCACCGTGAATTCGTCCCCCAGGGCCAGACCGTCGCCGCCCTTTTTTACTGCGATGTTCTGCAGCATCTCAGGGGAGGACATTCGCCGCAAACGACCTGAAATGTGGAGCAGGGGCGATTTCCTGCTCCATCACGACAATGCAGCAGCTCACAGAGCGTTAGCAACACGCCAGTTTTGCAGCCGCAACAGCACGACTACCCTTCCTCACCCGCTTTACTCGCCGGATTTAGCCTTTTGCGAATTCTTTCTGTTCTCAAAGATGAAGCTCAAGGGTCGCAGTTTTGAAACCGTGGACGAGATCCGGCGCGAATCGCAGATGGTGCTTGACACGATTCGCGAACAGGACTTCCAGGGAGGGTTCCAACAGTGGCAGAAATGCTGGCAGCAGTGTATTGCTGCCCAAGGAGACTACTTTAGGGGATATCATAGCCAGACTTAAGTAACGTAAGTACTTTGTTGTATATCGGCCTAGTCTCGGAACTTTTTGATCGGACCTCGTATATTCCCTTAAAATCTTGAGTATGGCAAGAACCCCTTGCTTATTAATAAGTGTATGCATGCATATTAATTATTTTTATTTGTTTTAATGCTTTTTATGTAGGCAATTGTAAGCTTTTCTAAAGCACTCCATGTTAATCCTGCTGCTGAGGAACTGTGGGAGAAGGACTTGAAATGGTCATTAAGTATTTTAGAGGAGAAGGGAAAGTTGAATGAGGTTCCCAAAACACCACAAGAAAAGGCAGAAGAGGAAGCTTCAAAAATGGTTTTTGATGAGGATGGTTTCATCAAAGAACTTGCAGGTAGTGATAGTGACTTAAAGAATAATCTTGTACAGTGCAGGTTTTGAAATTTCTTATGTGACCGCCGAAACTGGAATTTGTAAGCAGAAATGAATAAAATTTTATCATTAGTTCTTGTACAGTTGTCATCTTTCTGCTTTATTATTGTTTTTGATATATTTTCATTATAGTTCAGTAAGTTTAAGCTGTCTTTTCCCTTTGGAAAATACAGGAAAGCCACGAATGACTATAGGTTTTTTTTGAGGGATGGCCTTAAAAAATGTACAGTCGAATCTGCCTTAAACAGAATCTGTCCAAAGTGGAAATCTGCTTAAAATGGAAAAGTTTTCAGGACCACTGAAATGTCTATGGCATGAATACATTACTAAAGCGGAATCTGTCTGACGTGGAAACAGAAGCCATATTTTAGGATGCAGGAAAAGAAAAACCTGCCTAATGCAGAATCGCTACTAAATACAGTAGGTAAACCAACAGGACCCAACTCCCAGGAAACCAGTTTTCTCGCCCTGCCGTCGGGGATGCTGACACTAGGAGGGAGGGGAGGGGGTAACAAAGAGGTGAACGGAATTTCTAACAAGAAATGAGCGGTGGAGTTCAAGAAGCTGATAAGCGGAACCTGTTGGAGGGGGAGGCGCCTCCTGGCCTGGTGGACAGACTCCAAAGCCCAACTCGGACAGTGACGTTTGCACTGAAGCAGGCATTCAGAATATTGATGACTTAATAGATGAGAAAAACGAAGTTGAGGATGATGTGAACATAGAAAATGACATAAAAACTTATAATGATGCTTTACAAACTATTCATAAGTTGCAAGACTTCAGTCTTTGTGCTAATAATACTAAACTGTTAAACATGATTAGTGGTATTCAAACAAAGCAAACAGAATTTGCTTGTACCACTTACTGGTCATCCATGTAACACTTCTCAGAAAACTTGAAAATTTCAATCGTCCTGGAGTGGGAATTGAATCCCACATCTCCCGACTACCGGTCGAGTATGCTGACCATTACACCACCCAGGTAATTGGGAGATGCAAGGATTTGATTCCCACTCCAGAACGATTGAAAATTTCAAGTTTTCTGAGAAGTGTTACATGGATGACCAGTAAATGGTACAAGCAAATTCAGTTTGCTTTGTTTGAATATTCTGTGAAATTTCCATGTATTATGAAGAATACATCTTCCTTCATTGATTTATGATTAGTGGTGGTCAATATGAAGTTGAAAAATGTATTTGCGAAAAAAATCGGAAGCAAACAACTATTAAAGATTATTTTAAATAATGAACCATGGATGTACTTAGTATGTATGTACTATATAAATGGGTAAGTTCTATTTTCAATTTCTTAATTATGGCATGAGTGACGATAATATGCGTGAATTATCACCATTGCCAAGTGGGTGTTGCAAATTAAGTATTATCGATCGCTGATTTTTCAAAATCTTTGTAAAGAGGAAATCTGTCTACAACGAAAAATTAAAATTTCTTGGCCCCACCAATTTCAGTTTTAGGCAGATTCGACTGTATAAAACAAAATTTCAAAATGTTAAATACTATTGCAAAATTTGATTTAAATGAGTATAACATTTCCCAAAGTTTGACTTCACTAATGTACAAAATTTGGCCTAATTTCTTGACTTGGCACTTTTGTCTTTTATTTAAGCTTTAAAACCGTATTAAAGAAGCGTATATGGTCCAGCTTTGTCCGTCTGTCTGTCTGTGTCCGCACGATAACTCGCGTAAAAATGGTTCGATTTCGATGAAATTTTAGTATGTGGTATGGGACCACCTGGGGACGAACCCTATTGAAAATGGGCAAAATGAGGTAAAAGGTCAGGACATAGGAGCAGGATCAATTCCATTGCCCTTATGTCATAACTTAGGTAAATGCAGCCAAAAGAGTTTACAGTAGGTCAACCTCAATGGTCGCCTTGGTGGCAAAGTGGTCTAACTATGGCTTCGGACCATTCGTCCGAGATGGGTCCGGGTTCGAATCCCGGTGAGGCATGTTGTGTATGTCTTACGGCGCTGGCTCTCTCCCTTCCCTGGAACCAGTGGCCCTAAATTGGGGATGGGCGACTGCTTATAGCCCATTGAGTTGCTCACGGTGGTTGTTACGATTACAACCAAAAAAACCTCAGTACCTTAATGTTTCAACAAATTTCTACTTTTTCTCCTAGATTTAAAATAATGCATTCGTGAATTACAAAAGGGATTTTTTTTTTTTTTTTTTTTTGAGGTTTGACGACCGCCATGAGTAACTTAGTGGGCTATAAGCAGTCACCCGTCCCCAATTTAGGGTCACTGGTTCGAGGGAAGGGAGAGATCCAGCGCCGTAAGACAATCGCAACATCCATGGCCCACCGGGATTCGAACCCGGACCCATCATGGACAAATGATCAGAAGCCATCGCTTAGACCACTGCGCCACCCGGGCTTCCCGAAGGTACAGCGAAGGTAGGCCAAGCGGGACGACCTCCGTGGATGACTGGTATTTGCGGCTTTCGGCACGACAGAACAGAACAGGACAGGTACTCCGACTCATCTCAGATCTGGGTAGGGAAATTTAGGACGTTTAATAATTCCGTTGTGTTATATTCATATTCTGATGGTATGCACATTTCAAGGATGGACGGGAAGATTTGGAAAATGACTAAAGGCCCGAACGCCCGATTTCAGTGCGCACATCTGAACTCATTGAGAAAGTTTGCGAGAGGTTAAAAAGTGATCGTTGTGTGACCTAGAGGATGCTGGAATGTGACCTCAGTATTAAAAAGGAGACGATTCGTCAAATTTTAGTGCAAGATTTGGAGAAAAAAGTATGTGCTCACTTTGTACCGCATGCTTGGACGACCAGAAACATGCTCGAGTGGAGTACGCAGGAGGCAGACTGTGCAAAATTTCCTGCAAAGCATTGTGGCTGTTGACGAGACAGGATGTTTTCGTTATGTCCCAGAAACGAAGCTTCAGACTGACCCAAGTGGAAGTCGCCACAGTCACCTAATATAAATAAGATCAGGTTCCTGAAGTCCAAAATCAAGACAATGCCTGTGTGTTTTTACATCAAGGGAATTCTGCATCACGAGCTCATTCCTGAAGGTACAACTGTCACTTGCAATGCTTGCACATCCATTTTGGAACGATTGTGAAAGAGGATTGTTCGTGTCAGGCTTCTGTTCAAAAACAGGTAATGGTTCCTTCTTCATGATAATGTACCTGCTCACAGAGCAGTTATTTTGCAGCTATTCTGGCACGAAAACAAGTGTGTATGCTCAACCATCCACCCTATTCTCCAGATTTGTCACTGTGTGGCTACTTTCTATTCCCTAAATTAAAGCCATTTTTTTAAGGTTGTCTTTGAATGAGTGCTAGGGTTCATCTTCTGCGATAGATGGCGCAAAAATCACTCCTTGGGCGTGGCTTTTACGTCTTGAGTGACTGTCCCAGAAGTTGGCGACAGTAAATTACTGCTGACCTCATCATATTCAGAATGAGAGGGGTCTCTCGTTAGCTCCAGGTGGATTAAGCAAAGACGAATGCATTCATCAGGAGAGAGTTCTGAAAAAAACTTTTCCGTTAACACACTGAATGAAGTCAGGAAACACAGTGAGAATGAAAAAACAAAATATGTGCTGTTACGATTTAATCAATGACGTTATTTAGGGTGGAGCTCATTAGGTAGGTGAGCTCTGTAAGTAGGTGGGCTTTCTCTAGCTCAAATTCAGGGATTCTCTGCTAACGTACACACTTTCTCTTCAAAAATTGAACGTACAATATGATTTAAGATGATTTATGAAAGAAAAGATTCCAATCTCACTTTTTCGCTAATCATTGATTTCTATTTGGCTCAAATAATTAGAAAAATCAGACAAACTAGAGATTTCGTCTCTTCCAGACAGAAACGCAGCTAAGCTAACTTATCGCACCAAATTGGAATACTTTCGAGTCAGATAAATAGAATTTAAGAAAAGTTGTAACTCTTTTTTCAGAATAATAACTGTGGCACATGTTAGCTATAGATCGTTTTTCTTTGTACTCGAAAATTCGAACACTACAAAATAATAGCCTTCGAGAAAATGTGTACAAAAGAATTTACATTGCAAATATAGGATAGAATTCATTTGAGACTCGTTCAAAGACAGCCTTAAAAGAAAAGGTTTTCAAAGATACTGAAGACAAAACAAAGAACTGTGACTTCAGCTCTTCACTCCATACCAAAAGATGACCTCTGCAAGTCCTTCCTTTCGTTGGCTGATCATGCCACTTCTTGTATTAACACAGGAGGAATGTACTTCGAATAAATATGAAGACACACAAAGAACTGTGACATCAGCTCTTCACTGCATACCAAAAGATGACCTCTGCAAGTCCTTCCTTTCGTTGGCTGATCGTGCCACTTCTTCTATTAACACAGGAGGAATGTACTTCGAATAAATATGAAGACACACAAAGAACTGTGACATCAGCTCTTCACTCCATACCAAAAGATGACCTCTGCAAGTCCTTCCTTTCGTTGGCTGATCGTGCCACTTCTTTTATTAACACAGGAAGAATGAACTTCGAATAAATATGAAGACATACAAAGAACTGGGACATCAGATCTTCACTCCATACCAAAAGATGACCTCTACAAGTCCTTCCTTTCGTTGGCTGATCATGCCACTTTTTGTATCAACACAGAAGGAATGTACTTCGAATAAATAGGAAGACATGCAAAGAACTGTGACATCAGCTCTTCACTCCATACCAAAAGATGACCTCTGCAAGTCCTTCCTTTCGTTGACTGATCTTGCCACTTTTTGTATCAACACAGAAGGAATGTACTTCGAATAAATAGGAAGACAGACAAAGAACTGTGACATCAGCTCTTCACTGCATACCAAAAGATGACCTCTGCAAGTCCTTCCTTTCGTTGGCTGATCATGCCACTTCTTGTATTAACACAGGAGAAATGTACTTCGAATAAATATGAAGACATACAAAGAACTGTGACATCAGCTCTTCACTCCATACCAAGAGATGACCTCTGCACGTCCTTCCTTTCGTTGGCTGATCATGCCACTTTTTGTATCAACACAGAAGGAATGTACTTCGAATAAATAGGAAGACATACAAGGAACTGTGACATCAGCTCTTCACTCCATACCAAAAGATGACCTCTGCAAGTCCTTCCTTTCGTTGGCTGATCATGCCACTTCTTGTATTAACACAGGAGGAATGTACTTCGAATAAATATGAAGACATACAAAGAACTGTGACATCAGCTCTTCACTCCATACCAAAAGATGACCTCTGCAAGTCCTTTCTTTCATTGGCTGATCGTGCCACTTCTATTAACACAGGAGGAATGTACTTCAAATAAATATTAAGACATACAAAGAACTGTGGCATCAGCTCTTCACTCCATACCAAGAGATGACCTCTGCAAGTCCTTCCTTTCGACGGCTGAGTGTGCCATTTCTTATATTAACACAGGAGGAATGTACTTCGGATAAATATGAAGACATACAAAGAACTGTGGCATCAGCTCTTCACTCCATACCAAGAGATGGCCTCTGCAAGTCCTTCCTTTCATTGGCTGAGTGTGCCATTTCTTGTATTAATGCAGGAGGTATGTATTTCGAATAAATATGAAGACATAGAAAGAGCTGTGACATCATCTCTTCACTCCATACCAAAAGATGACCTGTGAAAGTCCTTCCTTTCATTAGCTGATCGTGCTACTTCTTGTATTAACACAGGAGGAATGTACTTCGAATAAATAGGAAGACATACAAAGAACTGTGACATCAGCTCTTCACTCCATACCAAAAGATGACCTCTGCAAGTCCTTCCTTTCGTTGGCTGATCATGCCACTTTTTGTATCAACACAGAAGGAATGTACTTCGAATAAATAGGAAGACATACAAAGAACTGTGACATCAGCTCTTCACTCCATACCAAAAGATGACCTCTACAAGTCCTTCCTTTCGTTGGATGATCATGCCACTTCTTGTATTAACAGAGGAGGAATGTACTTCGAATAAATATGAAGACATACAAGGAACTGTGACATCAGCTCTTCACTCCATACCAAAAGATGACCTCTGCAAGTCCTTCCTTTCGTTGGCTGATCATGCCACTTCTTGTATTAACACAGGAGGAATGTACTTCGAATAAATATGAAGACATACAAAGAACTGTGACATCAGCTCTTCACTCCATACCAAAAGATGACCTCTGCAAGTCCTTCCTTTCATTGGCTGATCGTGCCACTTCTATTAACACAGGAGGAATGTACTTCAAATAAATATTAAGACATACAAAGAACTGTGGCATCAGCTCTTCACTCCATACCAAGAGATGACCTCTGCAAGTCCTTCCTTTCGACGGCTGAGTGTGCCATTTTCTATATTAACACAGGAGGAATGTACTTCGGATAAATATGAAGACATACAAAGAACTGTGGCATCAGCTCTTCACTCCATACCAAGAGATGGCCTCTGCAAGTCCTTCCTTTCATTGGCTGAGTGTGCCATTTCTTGTATTAATGCAGGAGGTATGTATTTCGAATAAATATGAAGACATAGAAAGAGCTGTGACATCATCTCTTCACTCCATACCAAAAGATGACCTGTGAAAGTCCTTCCTTTCATTAGCTGATCGTGCTACTTCTTGTATTAACACAGGAGGAATGTACTTCGAATAAATAGGAAGACATACAAAGAACTGTGACATCAGCTCTTCACTCCATACCAAGAGATGGCCTCTGCAAGTCCTTCCTTTCGTTGGCTGGTCGTGCCACTTCTTGTATTAACACAGGAGGAATGTACTTCGAATAAATATGAAGACATACAAAGAACTGTGACATCAGCTCTTCACTCCATACCAAAAGATGACCTCTGCAAGTCCTTCTTTTCGTTGGCTGATCATGCCACTTGTATTAACACAGGAGGAATGTACTTCGAATAAATATGAAGACATACAAAGAACTGTGGCATCAGCTCTTCACTCCATACCAAGAGATGACCTCTGCACGTCCTTCCTTTCGATGGCTGAGTGTGCCATTTCTTGTATTAACACAGGAGGAATGTACTTCGGATAAATATGAAGACATACAAAGAACTGTGGCATCAGCTCTTCACTCCATACCAAGAGATGACCACTGCAAGTCCTTCCTTTCATTGGCTGAGTGTGCCATTTCTTGTATTAATGCAGGAGGTATGTATTTCGAATAAATATGAAGACATACAAAGAGCTGTGACATCAGCTCTTCACTCCATACCAAAAGATGACCTGTGAAAGTCCTTCCTTTCATTAGCTGATCGTGCTACTTCTTGTATTAAGACAGGAGGAATGTACTTCGGATAAATATGAAGACATACAAAAAACTGTGACATCAGCTCTTCACTCCGTACCAAAAGATGACCTGTGAAAGTCCTTCCTTTCATTAGCTGATCGTGCTACTTCTTGTATTAAGACAGGAGGAATGTACTTCGAATAAATATGAAGACATACAAAGAACTGTGACATCAGCTCTTCACTCCGTACCAAAAGATGACCTGTGAAAGTCCTTCCTTTCATTAGCTGATCGTGCTACTTCTTGTATTAAGACAGGAGGAATGTACTTCGGATAAATATGAAGACATACAAAGAACTGTGACATCAGCTCTTCACTCCGTACCAAAAGATGACCTGTGAAAGTCCTTCCTTTCATTAGCTGATCGTGCTACTTCTTGTATTAACACAGGAGGAATGTACTTCGGATAAATATGAAGACATACAAAGAACTGTGACATCAGCTCTTCACTCCGTACCAAAAGATGACCTGTGAAAGTCCTTCCTTTCATTAGCTGATCGTGCTACTTCTTGTATTAAGACAGGAGGAATGTACTTCGGATAAATATGAAGACATACAAAGAACTGTGACATCAGCTCTTCACTCTGTACCAAAAGATGACCTGTGAAAGTCCTTCCTTTCATTAGCTGATCGTGCTACTTCTTGTATTAAGACAGGAGGAATGTACTTCGGATAAATATGAAGACATACAAAGAACTGTGACATCAGCTCTTCACTCTGTACCAAAAGATGACCTGTGAAAGTCCTTCCTTTCATTAGCTGATCGTGCTACTTCTTGTATTAACACAGGAGGAATGTACTTCGAATAAATAGGAAGACATACAAAGAACTGTGACATCAGCTCTTCACTCCATACCAAAAGATGACCTCTGCAAGTCCTTCCTTTCGTTGGCTGATCATGCCACTTTTTGTATCAACACAGAAGGAATGTACTTCGAATAAATAGGAAGACATACAAAGAACTGTGACATCAGCTCTTCACTCCATACCAAAAGATGACCTCTACAAGTCCTTCCTTTCGTTGGATGATCATGCCACTTCTTGTATTAACAGAGGAGGAATGTACTTCGAATAAATATGAAGACATACAAGGAACTGTGACATCAGCTCTTCACTCCATACCAAAAGATGACCTCTGCAAGTCCTTCCTTTCGTTGGCTGATCATGCCACTTCTTGTATTAACACAGGAGGAATGTACTTCGAATAAATATGAAGACATACAAAGAACTGTGACATCAGCTCTTCACTCCATACCAAAAGATGACCTCTGCAAGTCCTTCCTTTCATTGGCTGATCGTGCCACTTCTATTAACACAGGAGGAATGTACTTCAAATAAATATTAAGACATACAAAGAACTGTGGCATCAGCTCTTCACTCCATACCAAGAGATGACCTCTGCAAGTCCTTCCTTTCGACGGCTGAGTGTGCCATTTTCTATATTAACACAGGAGGAATGTACTTCGGATAAATATGAAGACATACAAAGAACTGTGGCATCAGCTCTTCACTCCATACCAAGAGATGGCCTCTGCAAGTCCTTCCTTTCATTGGCTGAGTGTGCCATTTCTTGTATTAATGCAGGAGGTATGTATTTCGAATAAATATGAAGACATAGAAAGAGCTGTGACATCATCTCTTCACTCCATACCAAAAGATGACCTGTGAAAGTCCTTCCTTTCATTAGCTGATCGTGCTACTTCTTGTATTAACACAGGAGGAATGTACTTCGAATAAATAGGAAGACATACAAAGAACTGTGACATCAGCTCTTCACTCCATACCAAGAGATGGCCTCTGCAAGTCCTTCCTTTCGTTGGCTGGTCGTGCCACTTCTTGTATTAACACAGGAGGAATGTACTTCGAATAAATATGAAGACATACAAAGAACTGTGACATCAGCTCTTCACTCCATACCAAAAGATGACCTCTGCAAGTCCTTCTTTTCGTTGGCTGATCATGCCACTTGTATTAACACAGGAGGAATGTACTTCGAATAAATATGAAGACATACAAAGAACTGTGGCATCAGCTCTTCACTCCATACCAAGAGATGACCTCTGCACGTCCTTCCTTTCGATGGCTGAGTGTGCCATTTCTTGTATTAACACAGGAGGAATGTACTTCGGATAAATATGAAGACATACAAAGAACTGTGGCATCAGCTCTTCACTCCATACCAAGAGATGGCCTCTGCAAGTCCTTCCTTTCATTGGCTGAGTGTGCCATTTCTTGTATTAATGCAGGAGGTATGTATTTCGAATAAATATGAAGACATAGAAAGAGCTGTGACATCATCTCTTCACTCCATACCAAAAGATGACCTGTGAAAGTCCTTCCTTTCATTAGCTGATCGTGCTACTTCTTGTATTAACACAGGAGGAATGTACTTCGAATAAATAGGAAGACATACAAAGAACTGTGACATCAGCTCTTCACTCCATACCAAAAGATGACCTCTGCAAGTCCTTCCTTTCGTTGGCTGATCATGCCACTTTTTGTATCAACACAGAAGGAATGTACTTCGAATAAATAGGAAGACATACAAAGAACTGTGACATCAGCTCTTCACTCCATACCAAAAGATGACCTCTACAAGTCCTTCCTTTCGTTGGATGATCATGCCACTTCTTGTATTAACAGAGGAGGAATGTACTTCGAATAAATATGAAGACATACAAGGAACTGTGACATCAGCTCTTCACTCCATACCAAAAGATGACCTCTGCAAGTCCTTCCTTTCGTTGGCTGATCATGCCACTTCTTGTATTAACACAGGAGGAATGTACTTCGAATAAATATGAAGACATACAAAGAACTGTGACATCAGCTCTTCACTCCATACCAAAAGATGACCTCTGCAAGTCCTTCCTTTCATTGGCTGATCGTGCCACTTCTATTAACACAGGAGGAATGTACTTCAAATAAATATTAAGACATACAAAGAACTGTGGCATCAGCTCTTCACTCCATACCAAGAGATGACCTCTGCAAGTCCTTCCTTTCGACGGCTGAGTGTGCCATTTTCTATATTAACACAGGAGGAATGTACTTCGGATAAATATGAAGACATACAAAGAACTGTGGCATCAGCTCTTCACTCCATACCAAGAGATGGCCTCTGCAAGTCCTTCCTTTCATTGGCTGAGTGTGCCATTTCTTGTATTAATGCAGGAGGTATGTATTTCGAATAAATATGAAGACATAGAAAGAGCTGTGACATCATCTCTTCACTCCATACCAAAAGATGACCTGTGAAAGTCCTTCCTTTCATTAGCTGATCGTGCTACTTCTTGTATTAACACAGGAGGAATGTACTTCGAATAAATAGGAAGACATACAAAGAACTGTGACATCAGCTCTTCACTCCATACCAAGAGATGGCCTCTGCAAGTCCTTCCTTTCGTTGGCTGGTCGTGCCACTTCTTGTATTAACACAGGAGGAATGTACTTCGAATAAATATGAAGACATACAAAGAACTGTGACATCAGCTCTTCACTCCATACCAAAAGATGACCTCTGCAAGTCCTTCTTTTCGTTGGCTGATCATGCCACTTGTATTAACACAGGAGGAATGTACTTCGAATAAATATGAAGACATACAAAGAACTGTGGCATCAGCTCTTCACTCCATACCAAGAGATGACCTCTGCACGTCCTTCCTTTCGATGGCTGAGTGTGCCATTTCTTGTATTAACACAGGAGGAATGTACTTCGGATAAATATGAAGACATACAAAGAACTGTGGCATCAGCTCTTCACTCCATACCAAGAGATGACCACTGCAAGTCCTTCCTTTCATTGGCTGAGTGTGCCATTTCTTGTATTAATGCAGGAGGTATGTATTTCGAATAAATATGAAGACATACAAAGAGCTGTGACATCAGCTCTTCACTCCATACCAAAAGATGACCTGTGAAAGTCCTTCCTTTCATTAGCTGATCGTGCTACTTCTTGTATTAAGACAGGAGGAATGTACTTCGGATAAATATGAAGACATACAAAAAACTGTGACATCAGCTCTTCACTCCGTACCAAAAGATGACCTGTGAAAGTCCTTCCTTTCATTAGCTGATCGTGCTACTTCTTGTATTAAGACAGGAGGAATGTACTTCGAATAAATATGAAGACATACAAAGAACTGTGACATCAGCTCTTCACTCCGTACCAAAAGATGACCTGTGAAAGTCCTTCCTTTCATTAGCTGATCGTGCTACTTCTTGTATTAAGACAGGAGGAATGTACTTCGGATAAATATGAAGACATACAAAGAACTGTGACATCAGCTCTTCACTCCGTACCAAAAGATGACCTGTGAAAGTCCTTCCTTTCATTAGCTGATCGTGCTACTTCTTGTATTAACACAGGAGGAATGTACTTCGGATAAATATGAAGACATACAAAGAACTGTGACATCAGCTCTTCACTCCGTACCAAAAGATGACCTGTGAAAGTCCTTCCTTTCATTAGCTGATCGTGCTACTTCTTGTATTAAGACAGGAGGAATGTACTTCGGATAAATATGAAGACATACAAAGAACTGTGACATCAGCTCTTCACTCTGTACCAAAAGATGACCTGTGAAAGTCCTTCCTTTCATTAGCTGATCGTGCTACTTCTTGTATTAAGACAGGAGGAATGTACTTCGGATAAATATGAAGACATACAAAGAACTGTGACATCAGCTCTTCACTCTGTACCAAAAGATGACCTGTGAAAGTCCTTCCTTTCATTAGCTGATCGTGCTACTTCTTGTATTAACACAGGAGGAATGTACTTCGGATAAATATGAAGACATACAAAGAACTGTGACATCAGCTCTTCACTCCGTACCAAAAGATGACCTGTGAAAGTCCTTCCTTTCATTAGCTGATCGTGCTACTTCTTGTATTAAGACAGGAGGAATGTACTTCGGATAAATATGAAGACATACAAAGAACTGTGACATCAGCTCTTCACTCCTTACCAAAAGATAACCTATGCAAGCAGGGGCGCGCCTATGGCATTTGCCGCCCCCTTGCACGAGAATATTTTTCAATTTTTATTCATTTTTGCAGAAAACAATGTCTTTAGCAACAATATTTTCTATTTCCGGTAAATTAATATTTTTCATAAAACACAAGTGTCTCATATAAAACTGAAGGGAAAAAAAATCTGTAAAACTCTAGTTCAGATGACGATACGAATAATCTAAGAAGTCAGCTTCTCTCTCTCTCTCTCTCTCTCTCTCTCTCTCTGTCTGTCTGTCAATTTACACAAAACAAAAGTCCGCTTTACCGGTGAAAAAAATAGTTTCGTGATGTATGATGATAAACATGTTACAGCTTCCCGATGGTGAGAGGGCACAAACGGGCGCGTGCGCACTCTTACACACACGCACAACCAAGCAAGATAAGAAGAACTCGTGGATAAGGAATGACAAGAGTGGAAGACATCTAAAATCCCTGAAATAGCAATGGGCTGGACATATTGCCAGGATAACCGACCACCGATGGATAACCGATATTTTAGACTGGATTCCAAGGGTCAGGAAAAGATCTAAATGAAGGCTACGTAGGAGATGGGTGGATGAAATTAGAAAGTATGCGGCAGTGACATGAAGGAGACTGGCGCAAGATAAACCGTTGTGGAAGAAACTTGGGGAGATCTTCATCCAGCAGAGAATTGATAAATGGTTGACGACGTCGGCGATGATGATATATACACTGAGTGGCCACTTTATTATGACCACCCCCTCAGTACTTCGTTGGGCCACCTTTTGCCTTTAATACTGCGTTGATTCTTCGTGGCATGGACTCCACGAGATGTTGATAGGTGGTTTGTGGAATCTGAGACCATGCTTGATGAATAGCACTTTCCAGGAGTGTGAGATTGCAGGGTTGTGGATCCAGCTGTCTGATGGATCGTTCAACTTAATCCCACAAATTCTCAATGGGTTTGAGATCTGGAGATTGTGGGGGCCACCTAAGCAAAGTAAACTCACCGGCATAATCCTTAAACCAATCCTGTACAATACGAGCACTATGGCAAGACGCATTATCTTGTTGAAAGTAGGCATCGCCATTGGGATAAACCATTCACATGGCAAGATGCACTTGATCCACAACAATGTTTAGATATGATGTGCCAGTCAGACGTTGATCAACACGAATTAAAGGGCCCAAAGCATGCCAGGAAAACATTCCTCAAACCATAACGTTGCCTCCACCAGCTTGAAGGATTGTAGCAATGCTTTTGGGGTCCATGCTTTCGTGCTGTTTCCGCCAAATTCTCACTCGGCCATCGGCGTGGAGCAACTGAAAACGTGATTCATCGGACCACATAATTTGTTTCCAATTATCGACTGTCCAATCCTTGTGCTCCTCTGCGAACTGGAGACGTTTTCCCTTGTTAACTGTAGACAGCAAAGGTGTTAGAACAGGCCTTCGACTGCCATATCCCATCCGATGCAGTGTACGGCAAGCAGTGCATGCAGAGATCATTTGAAGTGATCCTTGATTAAGATGGTCTGTAATTTGCTGCCCTGTTGCCCTTCTGTTGTCTGTTACCAGTCTGGACACTCTCCGCTCCGCTCGAGCAGTCACTAGTCGATGACGACCACACGTTGCACGTAGAGACCCAGTTTTTTGGCTAACAGTCTAGTCTTTAAACACTTTAACAACAGCTGCTCTGGAACATTTCATGAATGCGGCGGTTTCGGTGATACTCGCTCCATGGCTCCAAGCTCCTATAATCATCCCACGTTGAAAGTCCGTCAAATCGCATTTTTTACCCACCTCGTCCCCCAAAAATCACTTCTACTACTGTCGTGAGCACTAAGCTTTCCCTTTTTATATTAGCCTCGCCCTCTGGCGGCAACAGCGTGCAGCCATAGCTCATTTGCTGAAAACTGTCGGGTAGTCATAATAAAGTGGCCACTCAGTGTATAACATTGAACATGACGGGCGTCTCTAACTATTTTAACAAAAAAATCTATACAATATATCGTGGATTACATCGAAATTGTATCCCAGTCCTCGTTACCCTTATTTCATCGATCCTATTTTCCCACCTTCTTTTAGAGCACGGTTTTGCGGTCAATGCTGGCAGCTCTTTCTTTAAAATTTGCCATCGGTAAGGTAATTCAGAAAAAAAGCATATATTTCTTGAATAATGCTGAAAATGTTCACAATCTGTGGGGAAATTTTTTCGTCGTTATTTACGAACAGATTTAAAGTATGATTCGCTCAAAGTACATAAAATGCATAAGAGTCATAAGTCGAAAAATTATGTTTTTTGAAGTCCATTGTGTTTTTCCTTCATATTGGCTCCATTGTCATAGCGCTGGCCACGCATATCATGAATGCTGAAATCTTCAAGATTAAAAAAAAAAAAATCAGAAAAATAATTTTTTGCCCGCGGTATATGTTACTGAACAAAACAGTAAAAATTATTCTCTGATTTCAAGACGTTTTTTGTTGAATTATAAACGAATTATTTTTTCTAAAAAAAATTACGTTCCGCGTAGCATTACGATTTCTCACAATAAAACGTTCTCTTAACTTCTCCCACTTCACTGATATTTATTTATCAACCTAAAAATTTGATTGGGGTGTCCTGCCGCCCCCGGCAGCTGGCGCCCGGGTGCTTCGCGCACGTTGAACCCCCGCTTGGCGTGTCCCTGCTTTTCAGTAAACTGATTTTTCATGTTATTGGCCTTCTGTCTATGAATACTTAGAATTTAAAGACTGAACAAAACAACACATCGTCCAATAATAAATATATTTAATTAAAATAGAAAATCACAACTTTACAAATTTCTGATACAACCGCCGCTCCCTAGCTTCTCCCGCCAGCCTCGCAAGAGTGTGACAGACTTTACCTTAGTAAACTATTGTATCTCGTCTTCAGCAACCAGAATTTCTTTCAGACAAAGCATAAGGTCCGTCCCGGTGGCGCAGTGGTCAAAGCGCTGGCTTATGACCACTCGTCCGTGAAGGATCCGGGCTCGAATCGGTGAGACATGGATGTTGTGTTTGTCTTACGTCACTGGCTGTCTCCCTTCCCTGGAAACAGTGGCCTTAAATTTGGGACGGGTGACTACTACTAGCCCAGCGAGTTGCTCACGGTGGTCGTTAAACCCAGGGCCGGATGGAACTTTTGTGAGGCCTGGGGCAAAGTTTCATAGCGGGGCCCTGAGCAAAAATTTCATTAAGCGCCCTAGAAAATAAATCTCATAGTTTAATAAAATTGTTACGTGAAAAATGAAAACACACGAAAACTATTATAAAGAAAAAAATAATTATCTCAAACTACCGTGAGCTTAAGAAAAAGACCATAATATGGATTGAAAGTTCAGAAAGAGAGAGAGACAGACAGACAGACAAAGAGAGAGAGAGAGAAAGAAAGACAGACAGACAAAGAGAGAGACAAACAGACTGGCAAAGAGAGATAAAGATAGAGACAAACAAACAGACTGGCAAAGAGAGATAAAGATATAGACAGACAAATATAGTGGCACATGGAGAGACAGCAGAGAGAGATACAGAGAAAGACAGAAACAGACAAACAGACAGAGAGAGAGAGTAAAGAGTGCTAAAATCTATGGTTTTCTTTCCGGGTAGAAGGGGGACTTTTATAAAAACTTCCCCACAAAATGGTAAAACGATAAATTTAATTAATCTGCGTAGCGAATGTTTTTCTATGACAAACATTTTTACGTAGCGAATAATAAGGATCCTTCTTAAATAAATTCGTTTATATACAGTATATATTTCCTGGTACATTTTGTTTAGTGATTGATTTTTGATGCAAGGTGGTATAACTGACAAATTAGTGAGTTACCTTGCATCAAAAATTAATTAGTACTTTTCTTCACCTTTCATACGCGCTCACGTATGAAAATTTCTTTTTTTTTTTTAATTTCTAATACTGTTTTTAAAGTCACTGAACAACTGAAGTCCATATATAGCCCAAATACAACGTCAATATTGTTCTTTTCATTTTTTTTTTAATTTCATGTATCTGGTTTACACACAAATTGTTGAGCATACAAGTAGGAAGTCGTAAAATGTGATGAAATTTTATTTGCTATTTCATGAATGTGGAAAGTTTAAGGTCTAAAACAGTGGAGTGGGAATTGTAAACTGAAAAAAAAAAAACTTGTAAAAGTAAATTTTAAGGGCCTCGCGCCCCAAAACTTTAAAAAAATATCAATAAATGTAGAGAATTCTAGTAAAAATGATATTGTTTTTATTTTCCAAGATCCGAGGCCCCGTGAAAACGCGAGGCCGGGGCGACCGCTCCGGTTGCCCCTATGGTCCAGCCGGCTCTGGTTAAACCTTCAATAAAAAAATCAAAACAATCATGAGGGTTTGTTTTTCCCAGTCGTAAATATCGAAGTCAAGTCAAGTCAAGTTAGCGCGTTTAGTGTTTACGTTTTCTTTAGTTTAAATGCTTCGTTGTATGGTGTAAACAGTGAATATACTAACAGTGAATATGCTATTAGTGCGCGTTTCTTTAGTTGAAGTGTTTTGTTGTATGGTGTAAACAGTGAATATACTAATAGTGCGCGTTTCTTTAGTTGAAGTGCTTCGTTGTATGGCGTAAACAATGAATATACTAATACTTTTGCGCAGTCAGGAAGTCACCTCAAGTAATAAAGAACTGTCTGTATGTGTAATTTCCTATTCAAGTAATATTTTTGAGTAAGAGAAATCAGAGTACAAAGTTGCCATGGCGAAGTGGTGGTGTAATCCTGTTATTTACCAGGTATACATTCCTTCTTTTAAAGATTCAAATAATGATGGAGTGGGTGATATTCCTGGACTTATATCCAAGTTGGATTATTTTACATATCTGAAAGTATATACACTACTTCTTAGCCCATTTCACCCATCCCCCGAAAAGACAATGGCTTTGACATATTGAATTATAAAAAAGTAGATCCTTCTTTAGGAAGTATGGCAGATTTTGAATGCTTGATTCAAAAAGCAAAGAAAAAAGATATACATATCTTGATGAACTTTGTTCCAAATCACACTAGTGATCAACATGAGTGGTTCAAAAAAAGTGTGAAGAGAAAACACCCTTACACGGACTACTATATATGGAGAGATGCAGTTAAAGTGGAAGGCCAAAATGGAGATGAAGATAGACTGCCACCAAATAACTGGCTGAATGTCTTTGGAGGATCGGCTTGGGCATGGAATAAGAAACGCAAACAATATTATCTCCACCAATTCCTTGCAGAGCAGCCAGACTTAAATCTACGAAACGATTTAGTTCGAGAAGAACTTAGGGAAATTTTGGTATTTTGGTTAAATAAAGGTGTGGATGGTTTCCGTGTTGATGCTGCGAGTCATTTGTTTGAAGATGAACGTTTTGAGGATGAACCACCAGCTGAAAATGTTATAGCAGAGCAAGATGAATATGAATACTTAGATCACATCTACACAAAAGGCCAGCCAGAAAATTTGAACATCCTTGCCGAGTGGAGAGCCATTCTCGATGAATATTCTGAGATGACTGAAAACCACAAGTTTTTTATAGCAGAGACCTATGAAAGCTGGGACGATACCATGACATATTATGGAGAAACATACGAGCCACTATGTGATTTTCCTCTCAATCCGACTTTCATTTATACTGGGAAAGATTTAACACCTCACTATGTATTGGCAATAATCCTCGAATGGATGGAAGGCATGCCAGAAGGAAAAACTCCGAACTGGTTGCTTGGTAGCCACGATCATCCAAGGTTACTTGCTCGAGTTGGCCGAAATTTCTTTGATGGCTTTCACATGGTAACTCTGATGCTCAGAGGTATTGCCATTTGTTATTATGGTGATGAACTGGGAATGTATGATGTATCAATGAAAATCGAAGACATGCAGGATCTTTATGCTCATCGTGCTTCCCCCGAGGAGTCCCGTGACCCAGTCCGCACTCCCATGCACTGGAATGGCAAACTCAATGCAGGATTTTCTCATGCTTATCCATGGCTTCCAGTTGGGGATGATTATGACACTGTCAATGTAGAAGCTGAGAAAGATGATCCATTTTCTCACCTTGAGATTTTTCGAAAGCTTGTGGAGCTCAGACGTGAACTAGCAGTTCAGTTTGGCTTCCAAAAGTATCCTCTTGTAAATGATGATATCTTTTCTATGGCTCGAGTAATTCGAGATTGCAAGAGTTATTTGGTCGTATTTAATATGGGTCCCAATGAATGCAATCTGAACTTTGAAGTTATAAATTATCTTCCAAATACTGCTCATGTGGAAGTGTCAAACCTAAGATATTATGGTGAGGTTGGTGGTGAAATAGACTTAAAAAACCTAAACATGCAACCTTTTGAAGCCCTTGTGGCATCCTTTATCCCACCTCGTTCATAGGCTGAAAATATTAAATATTGAAGATAAGAGAGATGAGACTATGCTACAGATAAAATGCGACTCTTAACCAACTGTATACTTGCAAACATCTAAAAGAGTTTGCTCGCATCTTTCTCTTGCAATTAAATCTAAATTTGGTAAACATCTAAAGCGAGAATGTTCTTACTATGTATAATTGCACCGGATTTTTTTCTCTTTATGTCGCTTGTTATATTTTTTTCAGGTAACGTTGTGAAAACGGAAAGTATGATAGAAGACTCCGTCATTCTTAAATCAGTTTGTTTTGCTTCTTCTGAAGAAAACTTTTAAAATGAAATGAGTTCGTTACCAATTTATAGCAAAACTGTACTCACTAGTAAAACTGTTGAAATTTGAGTTCAGTTGTTTGCAAGACTACCAGGCTCTGTACTGTACCTGAATTTAATGTAGAAGTCTTGCTTTCCTTGTAAATATTGGAAGTGAAATATTAATGTTAAAATGTACGCTAAGGTTCCTGTTTTTTGTGCAGCAATTTCCTAACCTTTTCTGCATTGTTCAGTTGTGAGACCATTTCAATTTATTCTATCTGATTTTTGTATTGCTGGTGTTTCTTTTAGCAAAAACTTGCTTTGAAAATATGATTAAGGATTATTTGAAAATTAGTGTACTTTTCATGGATAAAATGGACTACCAGCATATCAAAATGGTCTAACATACCCTTTCAGACTTTTTTAATGCACGATACATAAATTTGACCATGATTGTCGTCTTTGCAATGGCCATCCAAAATGAGAAATTTGTATTAAGGTTAAAACGTAGTAAATATTTAAAAAAATGCATTTTCAGTTGAAACATCATGCAGCATTAAATAATGTGTGTATTTTATGTCTTATTCTTCAACTGGTACATTTGCATTTGTTTTTCTGTATTTTGTTCTCTTGCTTTATAAAGTGTACTTGAAAAAAAGGAATTCATTTTTTGAAAATCATCTAAATACGTGGCGTCAGTTGAGTAAATAAATCCATCGCTCTTTCCACGTTAAGCAACGCACAGCAACCGAAAAATTGTTATTCGGCCGCTGTCGGGGAATCGAATCCCGAATCTCTCGATATCTAGCCGAGCGCGTTAGCCCTACACCACAGCGGCCAACAATTCACGGTGCTATGTGTGTTTTTCTTTTTCAGTCAGCATCTGACATCATAAGTCCGTAAGATGGGCTCAGCTACTGAGACGTCTCCATCTGGTGGGCATTAACGGCACTGGCTATATATATACTATACCGTGCAAATTAATTGGGACAAGCTATTTTATTCTCAGAATTGTAATGTGATCGCCAGTTGATGTCGGAAACCCACGTAAACCGGTTTTATCAGCTGTGAAGTGGTGTGACTGTTAGAACTTGATAGTAAAAATGTGGTTTGACCGGTTTTAAACAGGAAATAGGCACTTCAGCTTCAGTTGTGAGCTTTCGTGTGTGACAGGTGGACGCTAGTTTTTGCTCTCTGTGAGTACGTGCTGCTTTTGTGTATTGAAAAATTGATATTTCTCCAAGGAAGCGTGCAAAAATAATTTCTCTGAAGGATCACACTTCTATGACAGTGAGAGATATCACTTCTGCAGTTGGTGTAGGCAAATCAAGTGTATCAAAACTACTTATGCGATACAATGCCTCTGGATCATCGTCTCCAAAAAGGAGAGGTAAATGTTGAAGAAAACGAAAAACAACTCCACGAACCAATACATATTCAGAAATAGTAAAATGAATCCAAAAAAAAAAAAAAAACAAGCACCGACCTTCAAAGAGATATATTGGCTAGTGGTTGTGATGTTAGTGATTCAACTGTACTCCGTAGGCTTCTGGAAGTTGACCAGAAGGCAAGAAGGCCAACGAAAAAACAATATTTGAATGCGAAAATGAAAATAAAACGTTTAGCATGGGCCAAAAAAAAATCATGGACTGCTGACGACTGGAAAAAGATAATTTTCAGTAATGAAACTCATTTATTGGTGCAGGGTTACCAAGGAAATGTCGTTAGACAAAGCAACTGTGAACCCTTAAGACCTAAGCATGTCAAACAAACTGTAAAACACCCTCTGGAACAGATATTTTGGGGTTTTTTTCACATCAAATGGCTCTAAAAGCTTAGTTCCTGTTCAAGGTATGATGAATTCAGCCAAGTACGTAGAAATATTACAGCGTAGGTGTGACGTACCTGCCAGCAGGACGCACATGACATAAAGGCACATAGCAATCAGAATAAAAGTCCGCGTAGCTCAATTGGTAGAGCAACTTATTCCGGAATGAGGGGACCCGGGTTCGAATCCTGGCGTGGACAGAAATGACGGATAAATTTACTTCGTTATAATGGCGCCCGAACAATCCGGATGACCCGACCGTTCAAAACCTCGCATTGGTGTGATGTTCTTTCCACACCGCGAGATAGGAAAAATCAGAGACTCCCATCTCCAGCGCTTCGAAAAATAAATGTGTGTGACGTTGCATTCCACACACTAGATTGACGGGGAGTTCTCAAGTGCACGTTCTACAGTGGATGGCTGCCTGCAACGATGCATGGTCACGGCTGACCCGTGGGCCATGCCCCCGGCCCTCTTTCGGGGGGGAGATGTGACGTACCTGCCAGCAGGACGCACATAAAGGCACATAGCAATCAGAATAAAAGTCCGCGTAGCTCAATTGGTAGAGCAACTTATTCCGGAATGAGGGGACCCGGGTTCGAATCCTGGCGTGGACAGAAATGACGGAGAAATTTACTTCGTTATATAGGATTGTTCCATTCTTGCAAACTTTTGACGGGACATTTCAACATGACTTGGCCCCATGTCACAATTCGAAATTGGTCAACAATTTCATGGTGGAAAATCAAATTCATTTGCTTGATGGGCCTGGAAATTCACCAGACTTAAATCCCATAGAAAACTTGTGGAATATTTTGAAGAGACATTTAGGTAAAATGGACTGTACAACCAAAGAACGCATGATAACGAATGCTATAAAAGTGTGGTTCCACGATTATGAAGTCAAAAATATGTGCACTCAATTAGTGGAGTCAATGCCAAAACGAATTCAAGAGGTCATTTCTGCTAAGGGAGGACATACTTCATACTAATACAGGTATTTATCAGTGTATATCAAGGCATATAATGATATAAAGGCATAGTTTTGAAAAAAAGAGTGATTTTTTACTTTGTCCCAATTAATTTGCACAGTATAGTAATTATAGCAATAATTCAAAGGGCGAGATCCAAGGTGAAAATCATCTAAATACGTGGCGTCTATTTACTCATTATATATGATTTTCACCTTGGATCTTGTCCCTTTGGATTACTGCTATAATTATATATATAGCCAGTGCCGTTAATGCCCACCAGATGGAGACGTCTCAGTAGCTGAGCCCATCTTACGGACTTATGATGTCAGAAGCTGACTGAAAAAGAAAAACACACATAGCACCGTGAATTGTTGGCCGCTGTGGTGTAAGGCTAACGCGCTAGACTAGATATCGAGAGATTCGGGATTCGATTCCCCGACGGCAGCCGAATAACAATATTTCGGTTCCTGTGCGTTGCTTAACGCGGAAAAAGCGATGGATTTATTTACTCGAATTCATTTTTGTTGTTGGACAAAAGGTACTTTTAACAGCATAAAATGATTTATCTATGTAAAACATGTTGATAACTTTTTTTTTTTTGTATGGTGAATCAACATCCAGTGAAATGAAGACGAGCATTCCAGTTGATGGAAAATAAATGAGCCCATATTGAAGTAGTGAAAGTTATCTGCAAAGTTAGCACACATTAATATCCTTTGTTTAGTGATGTGTTACAGAGAGAGAGAGAAGTATTTTTAACCACGTGCTGCTTGTTAGAACAACACAAGTTTAGGATGTTTTGAATTTCCATATTGAGCTCAAAGTACCAATATAATTCATGATCTTACCAAACTTGCATATTATTGAAAAGTCTTGAAATGCTGTTCTTTGAAAGTTTTTATACTGAAATACTGCACTGTCCGATATCTATTCTTTCTTTTGTGGTACCAAGATTTTTAACTCTTGTATTTTGGACAAGTATGCTAAAATATTGCTCTTTGAATACTTTCATGTTGAGTATTGTACTATCTAATATACAGTGAAGTGCCAGAAAAACTGGTACACCAGTCTAATACTTGGTAGGTCCCCCACGGGAGCGCAGGACTGCAGAAATATGACGGGGAATGGACTCCACTAGCTTCTGGAAAATAGCTGTAGGCAATGCACACCATACTTCCTGCAGAGCGTTCCACAATTCGGGTGTATTCCGAGGTCTCGGATTCCTGTGTTCGATAGCGCGTTGCATGGCATCCCAAATGTGTTCTATCACTTTGAGATCTGGGGACTTGAGTGAGAATGGCAACACCCCAAACTCAGATGAATGCTCCTCTAACCATAATGTGGCGTCCGGACACTTGTGTGGAGGTGCATTATCCTGTTGGAACAGGCCCAACCCATCAGCGTGAATGTAGGACATGAACTGGTGTACCTCGTCAGAAAGGATGCGCACATAGTGTTGGCCGGTCACAGACGTTTGTAGACGTACCAGGGGTCTCAGTGAAGTCCAGCTAAACACACCCCATACCATTACGGACCCCCCCCCCCACCACCACCAGCCGGTACAGTTCCCTGTTGACAGGCGGGATCCATGGCTTCATGGGGTTTGCGCCACACACGAATCCTTCCATCTGCCCGATCAGTTGGAAACGCGACTCGTCAAGCCAGGCTACTTGTTTCCAGTCATCAAGTGCTCAGTGGCGGTGTTGCCGTGTTCAAGCGAGGTGCATAGCTCTGTGTCGTGCACCCATCAAGGGGACACGAGTTGGTCCCAAAGCCCATATCGTGCAGGGTACGTTGCACAGTCCGGACGCTGATGCTTGTTGAGTCTCCAGCATTGAATTCCGATGTTACCTCCGAGAGTGTCGCGTGAAACCTTGACAGCCGGCGATGGTCACGTTCACCCAATGTCTTTTTACGGCCACACTGGTATCGTAGGTTGGAGGTTTTGCCGGAATTCTTGTAGTCACGGTACACCCTCGCAATGGTTGTCCGTGAAAATCCGAACTTCGTTTCTACCTCCGAAATACTATGGCCCATCTCACGAGTGCCATCTATGACACCGCCCCCGCTTGGCGTGTCCCTGTGTGCAAGTCCTTCCTTTCGTTGCCTGATCGTGCCACTTCTTGTATTAACGCAGGAGGAATGTACTTTGAATAAATATGAAGACATACAAAGAACTGTGACATCAGCTCTTCACTCCATACCAAAAGATGACCTGTGCAAGTCCTTCCTTTCGTTGGCTGATCGTGCCACTTCTTGTATTAACGCAGGAGGAATGTACTTCGAATAAATATGAAGACACACAAAGAACTGTGACATCAGCTCTTCACTCCATACCAAAAGATGACCTCTGCAAGTCCTTCCTTTCGTCGCCTGATCGTGCCACTTCTTGTATTAACGCAGGAGGAATGTACTTATAAATATGAAGACATACAAAGAACTGTGTCATCAGCTCTTCACTCCATACCAAAAGATGACCTGTGCAAGTCCTTCCTTTCGTTGGCTGATCGTGCCACTTCTTGTATTAACGCAGGAGGAATGTACTTCGAATAAATATGAAGACATACAAAGAACTGTGACATCAGCTCTTCACTCCATACCAAAAGATGACCTCTGAAAGTCCTTCCTTTCGTTGGCTGATCGTGCCACTTCTTGTATTAACACAGGAGGAATGTACTTCGAATAAATATGAAGACATACAAAGAACTGTGACATCAGCTCTTCACTCCATACCAAAAGATCACCTCTGCAAGTCCTTACTTTCGTTGGCTGATCGTGCCACTTCTTGTATTAACACAGGAGGAATGTACTTCGAATAAATATGAAGACGTACAAAGAACTGTGACATCAGCTTTTCACTCCATACCAAAAGATGACCTCTGCAAGTCTTTCCTTTCGCTGGCTGATCGTGCCACTTCTTCTATTAACTCAGGAGGAATGTACTTCGAATAAAATATATTCACCAAAGTTTTCCTGCTTTTCCATTTTTTTGAAAAATTCAGTCTCATTACTTAACTGCCGCAGTGTGTATATATCCATATTTTTAGTTAGTATAACGCCTATTTGGCCAGAATACGACGGTCCATCGCACTGGAAATTGTCCCGGCTTCCCAGCCCACTTTTGAGCAGTGGAGGGAGGGAAAAGATTAAAGAACATAAAAATGCCATCAGCTTAGTAAGTTTGAGTCTGTCACACGCGTCATTTCGCAAAAGAAATCAGTATCATCTTCCTATTTTTTAATGTTAATGTATTGTTTTCAATCCGACTGATGCTGTAAGAAATGTGTGTTGAACAATAGAAAAAAAAGTGGAATTCGCTGAATTATTCATGTTTTTTCTCTCTTTCGACCTCGTGCAGGCAAAGCTATACCGAACGCTGAGCTTTGAAGCTATTAAAGCACATCATGGTAAACACTCACGAGAAATGCTTCGCGGAAGCTGATTGGATTTCGTCATGCCTGTTGTTCAAGTGGCTCCTGACTTATCCAAGGAATTTCACAATGCAAGGAAAACGTCAGATGGATAAGCCGGCTGCCCTGCCACGATGTATAAAAACTCCTCGTGCTAAGAAAATTGTTTACGACGTCTTGCGCTTTCTATGGGTGATTTTTTGATTTGCAAGTAAACAAGGTAAGTGAAGAAGAATATTTTTAACTACAGTGACTGAACAAAGCTTGTCTGCCCTCTGACTGTAGCGCTATTTATTTCTCATTATTAATATAAACATCTGGAAACAAGATCTTAACATGCACTTCGTAATTTTAATTCGCTAATAGCTTATACGTTTCTTTTGTAAAGTTTTATGTTTCGGAGTAGTAACAACAAAAAGAAGGAACTGTAATGTTTGTGGGGTTAATTTCACTGATTTATTTAGTTTAAGTTCCAGTGTGTGTGTGTGGGGGGGGGGGAGTCAGAGTTAGAAACGGGTCAAAAATTTTGAATCCGGACCTGACCCGGACAAACGTGTGCTTTAAACTGTAATATATTGGATGTGTGCATAAGTTCTACCAGTTTTTGCAGGCTACAAAGAAAGGAGAAGAATACGGGTTCATAAAGAAGTATAAAGTTTCCAGATGCTGTAAAACTAACAGTTGAAGACACGGACCACAACTGCGAACCGTTAGGTAGATGTACTCATAAAATTTGTGTCCCGCTACTGAGGGAAGTGACGTAGGCGATAGCGCACGTGTCACGTGACTAGTCAGTCAAAATGGCAGCGTCTGCAGTGGAGAAGGCATTTTGTGTTCTTGAATTGAGCAACACGGAATCTGTAACTGCTGTGCAACGGCATTTTCGATCACGATTCGGAAAAGAACCTCCAACCAGAAAATCTATCTACGATTGGCATAAAAAATTTGAAACTACGGGCTGTTTGTGCAAACTTAAAAGTCCTGGACGACCGCGTGTATCGGAAGAAGTCGTCGATAGTGTTTGCACCGCCATTCAACGAAGCCCGGGGAAAATCAACGCGGAGGGTGAGTCATGAAGTGCAGATTCCACAGCCCACTGTCTGGAGAATTTTGAGAAAGAAGCTGAAAATGATTCCATACAAATTGCAGATGTTGCAAAATCTCACTGACCTTGGCAAGACAAAGCGCTTTGAATTTTGTGCCGAAATGCAGCACCGTTTTGTAAATGACGATTTTGCCGATCACTTATTTTTTCCTGTGGGAGTACGTAAAGGACGAGGTATTTGCCCCTCCCCTTCCTGTTGATCTATAGCGGAGCTGAAACAGCGCATCACAGCCACTATCACTGCACTTGATTCAGATATCTTACCTCGCGTTTGGGCGGAAATGGATTACCGGCTCGATGTGTGTCGTGTGACTAAGGGTGCACACATAGAACATCTGTGACTGTCTCTAAAAAAACCTGAAACATTTCTCTACAATTTAGTTACAGGTAATATCAAATATCTTACATTGTTCTTGTTTTATAGTGCGCTGAAACTGTATACTTCTTTATGAATCATCCTGTACAATAAATAACTTACCTAGGATTTTACATAATTGCCATCATTCTGTATGACCTCTTGCCGTCTGTCTACGAGTAGGTGAATCCCACGTCGGAAAAACTCCCGTGTTTTGGAGTCAAAAAAGTCATGTAATGCCGTTTTCACATCATCCACATCATCGAAGGTTTGGAGAGCGAAGGCATTCTGTAACGACTGAAAAAGGTGGTAGTCCGTAGGTGCCAGATCAGGGGAATACGCCGGGTGAGGTAACACTTCCCAACCAAAATACAGTAATTTTTGCTGATTAATTAAAGCAGCATGAGGTCTGGCGTTATCATGATGAAGGATCACGCCTTTGCGATTGACGAGTGCTGGCTGCTTCGATGTCAGTTGTTCTCGCAATCTGTCCAACTGTTGGCAGTAGAGGTCAGCATTTATCGTTCAGTTAGGCGCTAACACCTCCGAGTGGATTTTTCCCTGGATATCCCACCAAACACTCAACAAAATCACTTTGGGATGCAGTCCTCCTTTTGAGGTCGATGGGGCAGGCTCCGCACTTTGGCACACAGTCCGTTGACGCTGTACATTACGGTACAGTACCCATTTCTCATCACCCGTTACATTTCGCCCCCAGAACGGTTCATTCCTGTAACGAGAAAGCAAAACAAAAAAACAAAAAACAGGTACGGATTTTCTCTTTTTGTTACTTTGCAGAAAGCTGGTACAGAACCCAGTTATCGAACTTGGGGATGAACCCAAGCGCGTGCATCCGTCTTTCGACTTTTGTTCTGTGTACCGAAAATGTTTCCGCTAATTCCTGAGCGGTTGGATGTGGGTCATTTGTTATGGCTTGGCCCACATCCTCGTCAGAAGCCAAGGATGGACGCCCAGGACGTGGCTGATCTTTACAGCTTGTCTCCGTCCCTGAATTTCCGAAACCGACGGCGACATCCTCCCCATACACTTGACAGATGTTGCGGCAAGCCACGGCTGTAGTACTGCCTTTATCGAACTCGTACAGTAAACAATGTCTAATGTGCTCTGTGACGTACCTGCCAGCAGGACGCACACGACATAAAGGCAGATAGGAGTCAGAATGAACGTCTGCGTAGCTCAGTTGGTAGAGCGACTTGTTCCGGAATAAGCGAACTCGGGTTTGAATCCCGGCGTAGACCAAAAATGACGGAGAAATTTACTTCGTTATAGCTCCTTATCGCATGCCATGTTACACCGTCCGTGATTTTCGTTACGAATGACTTACTCAGACAAACCTTGTGCCTCTACATGCTCTACTGCTCCACGCTTCATTGGCCGAAAATTCGGCATCGCAGCGTCATCTGTGACGTAAGAACTCCGATCGCAATTTGCATCTATTACAACAACGGGTAGAATTTTTGCACACATCCAATATAAAACTATATAGGGCGTTCAAAAACTCTCTCCGCTGTGGGTATCTTACGTTATGTGGAAATCAGCAAATGTAATAGGTGCACAAATAAGTTTTAAAGCGTTTTTTGTGTGACATATAATGCTAATTTACTTATCCGACATTCCCCCGCGTTGTTGTCATGTGACTTTAACTGGTCCAGAGTATAAAATGTGACGCAGAAGTTTTCCCAACAATCAAACGCACTTGCCCATCGGTAAGTGAAAAATAGCAAGCGATACTGCATTTATTTGACACTGCATTCGTTATGAGTTTCATAAAGGAGAAAGTGCTGCAAAAGCATGTGAATCGGTCTGTTCTGTTCTGGGGGGGGGGGGGAGAATATTGTATCGAGAAGCACGTGTGAGGTTTGGTTTAGACGCTTTAAAGCAGGTAATTTTGATGTTAGTGATCGAGAACGTAGCGGCGCCCAGCAGAAGGTTGCACATGCAAGCATTGTTGGATAAAGATTGGTCTCCAACGCAAAAAGAACTAGCTGAACAACTGGGGGTAATTCAATAAACCATTTCTAATCGGTTTCGCGCAATAGGAAAGATTCAGAAGGAAGGAAAATGGGTGCCACATGACCTGAACCAGATGAACAAGGATGAGCGTGTCATGAAGTATTTGAATCTGTTGAATAAACAACATAGAAAGTATTTCCTGTGGAAAATCGTTACAGGTGATGAAAAGTGGATATGGTACTACAATCCCAAATGCAAAAAACACTGGATATACCCCAGCGAAGCAACGACTTCGACATCGAAACGCAATATTCACTCGAAGAAAGTTTTGATGTGCAACTGGTGGGATATGAACGGTGTGCTCTATTATGAACTATTGGTACACGGTCAAACCGTTACTGCTGGTCCCTATAAGTAAGAATTGCTGCGATTGAACCAATGAATCTGTCGGAAATGTCCATTCACAGGCAAAGGATCGCGTTCCGTGAAATTACTGCATGACAACGCTAGGCCGCATGTCACGAAATCGGTCAAGGAAACGTTAATTGATGCTTGGCTGGGAAGTTTTGGAGCACCCGGCGTATAGTCCTGACATAGCCCCTTCAGACTATCATTTGTTCCGGTCGATGCAACATGGTTTGTCTGCTGTACGGTTCCGGACATGTGACAAAGTGCAAAAATGGGTTGACGACTTCATCGCGTCCCACGACGAAGTATTCTTCATGGCTGGAATCCGTCAGCTGCCCGACCGATGGCGGAAGGTGATAGATAATGACGCCGCATATTTTGATTCGTAAAAGTATTGTTGTTTTATCTCAAATTACATGTTACCTTGTCTTAAAACGCTTTAAAACTTATTCGTACTCCTAATATTATGGGAACTTATAATTTACTCACTTTTTTTTTTGATTGGAGGTTTAACGACCACCGTGAGCAACTTAATGGGCTATAAGCAGTCGCCCGTCCCTAATTTAGGGTCACTGGTTACAGGGAAGGGAAAGAGCCAGTGCCGTAAGACAAACACAACATCCATGCCTGACCGGGATTCGAACCCGGATCCCTTACGGACGAATGATCAGAGGCCAGCGCCTTAGACCACTGCGCCACCGGGGCGGCTAATTTACTCACTTATAAGAAGTGTTGAAACTGTCGTTCTTCACATAACCTAACTGTTTTACCAGTGCCGGAACCAGAAATTTTCTTTGGTGGGGCAAAACCTCAGACTGGCGCCCCCCCTCTCCACACGAGGCTTTTTACCAGATTTTCAAAATTAAGGTATTATTTATTTACAGTTATGGTTTGAACAAAAGAAAATATTTAAAAAAGTGTATACAGGAGGCCTTTTACCAGATTATCAAAATGAAGGTATTATTTAATTACACTTATGGTGTGAACACAAAAAATTCTACTAAAAGTGTACAAAAAGGATTGCAAAAAAATTCCTATAACTTTATCTTGCGAGCTTTCTTGGCTGCAAAGGTTTTAATGACTTCATCATATGATATTTGTGATGCCACTTTGTGTTCAATGTTAATTATACTTAGGGTTGAGAAACGTTCCTGTCTCATAGTGTTCCGTACGTACGTTTTAATCAGCTTTAGTTTGCTGAAACTTCGTTCGTTTGATGCCACAGTCACTGGAAGTGTCAACAAAATCTTAAGTGCTGTTGAAATGTTTGGGTACGCATCTTCAAGTGTACATTTGAAAATGAAATTTAGGAGAGCTTTAGGAGATGCAGTTTTCAAATTACTGTCCAGGCTCAGAGCGTGATGCTTAAAGCTCTCTACTTCTAGTTCAAGCTCAGCTTTACAGATATTATCTGAATACGTCTCCCCAAGCTGAGCTGCCTTCGACCTTAGTTCTTCTGCAGAAAGTGACTGGAACTTGGAGCCATGAAGGAAGCTAAATTTTTTGTCTAGTTCCTCGATTGCCTCAAATCTCCTTCTCAGTTCTGAAAGCACCCTGTCCATTACTTCCAAAAGAAGGATTTTGAATTTTTTTCTGTAGGCATTTGAACCTCTTCACCTTCTTCATCCAAAAATGTCTTCCTTTTCCTCATTCGAACTTTACGGAAATTGGGGCTCAACCCATGTTCCTCTGCCTTTTCTCTGGCTTCAGTGATTGCATCATTTGCACAAGTACCTCGAGACGATTCCAGAAGTTTGATGAGTCCACGGATGTGCTTTGCAGACATATCAATTGTTATATCCTCTGTTTGAAGAAGTTTGTTGACCCGATGAATATGACTCAAAACTTTGAACCAGAAACAGGTCATCACAATAAATTCATATGTTGATAGGTCTTTCAAAAGATTTTTTGGCCCCATATTTCGTTTCCAAGTTTGAGTCACTGTAGTTCTTAAGTTCATCTAAGGCCTTCATGACTTTTTCCAGTTGGAAAAAAACAACTCGCACGGCTTCAATTTTGGCTGACCATCTGGTTTGTGTCTGTGATTTCAGTATGGTTATCACATGAGCTTGAAGAACTTCCTACCTTGAAGTTGATGCAGCAAAGAATAAATAGAGGCGGTGAAGTGTACCGAAGTATGTTTCTGCCTCTACCACCACACAAGCAGCGTGAAAATCCACTAAATTGAGTGAATGAGCTGCACATGGTATAAAAAAGGCTAAGGGATTCTTATCCAAGATACGTTTCTGAACACCCTTGTTCTTTCCAGCCATATTAGCACCATTATCATACGACTGGCCCATGCAGTTGCTGATATCCAACCCATCCCTTTTCAGTTTATCTATGATGGCTTCTGACAGGCCTGAACCAGTTTTATCCGTCACAGTGAAGAAATCAATGAAGCTCTTAACAACTTCTGGACCATTCTCATCAGCCCGTATGTACCTTATAATCTGAGACATCTGCTCCTGATGGCTTACGTCGGGAGTGCAGTCAAACATCATGGAAAAATACTTTGCTTCATCAATGTCGTTCAGTATTTTTTCCCTAATTTTTCTTGAAATTATTTTCCAAAATTCATCTTGTATTGCGTGAGAGAAATAAGTAAGCTGACCTTTTTTGTGGCGTTCAATATGTTCTCGTAAAGGGGCATGGTAATGTGAAACGAGCTCTATGGTATTGAGAAACTTTCCACTGCTAGGGTCACCAAAGTCACTGGTTTCTTTTGATCCTCTATACGGGCTACCCTGTTTTGCCAAATGCACAATGACATCAACAATAGATAGCAACACAGCTTTCCAATGGTTTTTCTCTTCTCTGATTTGCTCTTGAAGCTCTTTATCTATGCCTTTTCTTGTTACCAATAATGACTCCAGCGTCTTCCATGAACAAAAACACATTTTGTGATTTAACGAGTTTTCGTGCTCTGGAATTCGATCACTTAATTTCTTCCACTGAATGAACCCATCTTTTTTAGCTAGAGTTGATGACTTTTGATCGGGAGCTGAATCTGAAAATAATCTACAGGGGATACAGAAAAGGGCTTTTTTCGACTTACTGTACGCTAACCATCATCTCCGACCTCTGAAATTGTTTGGAAGCTGTTTGTAAAACCATTCTTCGGTAAGCTTCCTATCATTCCTTAGACTGTTAGCAAGATCATTAGGCTCATGGATATCTCGAATTTCAGCTCTCATCCTGATCAAATAGCATCTTTGGGCATCACAAAACTTTTCAGGACAACTTCCTGGATCATGATAGTCTAAATCCAATTCACCAGAAGTTGACGAAATATTTTTTCATGTGCCACCAATACGTAAATCTACATTTATACCCTCTTCGTCATCTTGCATTTGATCTGAACGCTTCTCGTTTTCCTTCATGTCATTTTCTTGGAGTTGGACCTTGTTCTGATCTTCTTTAACTACAACTATCTGATCTTCCTCGTGGTGCTCACTGTGCCTTCCTTCATTTTCAATTTGCGTCAGCTTTCTGGGAATATCTGTGGGAAGATATTAAATAAAATACCATTATGTAGGACAGTAGGAAGTTTTCCTAGAAATGAAATAAAGTTCTATTGTATAATTCCTACAAATGCAGCATGTAAATCATAACGTTAATTATATGAAGGAAGTATTGTGATAATCGTAAGAAATATGAATTCCATTAAAGTTAAAGTATAAAAATACGCAGAATATATGCAAAATATTATATACCACGCTTACTAGCTCATATTTTTAGATTTCCCCCAAAAAAGAAATACAACAGAAAACATTTCAGTTGTAAATAGCGGGAATCTGCCCCCACACCCAAGCTTTTTTTTTTTTTAATACAAAACAGCTATTTTTTTTCCTTCAGAACTCTCGAAAAAAAAAAAATAAGTTGCCTTCCTCCCTCTATTTACGGCGTTTTTGTAGCTCTTGTTCACCGGGCACGGCAGCAGAGATCAAGGCCACTGGAATTTCTCTTCCCAAGTGGTGACAGAGATAGTTGTTTGTCCACACATGCCTTGGCCTTTCGGGGTCGTGTTTTTCCCGGAGCCCGAGATATTCGAAACCGAGAACAGTGGCAGAGCTTGGGGTGGGGAACGAGGAAGGAATTACATTATCAATGGCGCAACTTCTGTGTTCAACAGTCAACTCAAGGGGTGGGGGGGGGGTATATATAGTCATGACTAATGATGATAATAAAAAGCAACAACCTAGATTCGGTTTTTTTAAATTTTTGGAGAAGTAAAATTTCGTCCCACCTTTTTTTAGGAATTCATTTCCGTTTTTGATGCGTAAAATACGCCTGTCCAGGCGTTAACGCGATCACTGATTACGAGCATTAATAAACATAATTTTAAACACACCGTAATAACTGAACAATTCAAACACGCACATTAATAAAAACACTGAACATTTAAAACACACATCAAGAAATCATCCATAAATTAAACACAAGCACCACATAAAAAAATTTCAGCCTGCAAATACAACCGATTCATACACGCAAGCGGCCATTAAAAAAGCTCGTTCGTAACTTTCAGTTACGCCGTTTAAAACACACACACAAGTATCTAAATAAAAATACCTTGCGAAACACTGTTCGATTTAACGTCTTTTGAAGCCTGCCCCCCCCCCCCCATCACAAACCCGGATTTAATAAATTGTCAGGCTACTTTTGTTTTTACAATATCAACCCAGATTACGCATTGATCACGTCCATAGTTTTCCATTGTCCGTTTCATATGGACACAGTGCAAATAAAGGGTTAAAATCAGCGACAAAGTTACCACACGACAACTCGGCAGTTAGTAAAAATTTCAAAAATTTACACAGTTGAACAAATTTTCCGATCACATTAAACAAAATAAAGGTTATTTCAAAACAAAAAATCAACAGCAAGGCAATTATATTAATAAGGGTTAAAAACCATTACTATGGCCCCGGCAGAGGGTTACACGGGCCTCTATTTAAAATACAATGGGCTATTTTTAACGTTTTCAATATAAGACGATAACAATTTCTCTCCTTACCTTCTTCACTGACCTGGTCAGTACGATCAGACGACTTCATCCACGTTGAAAACATTTCTGCTGATTGTTGAATTTCCATTTTCTTCTTCTGAGCTCTTTTAGCATTTTGACTTCCTGACAACTTTCTTTTCATTGACAGCATCTTACTTCTTCGTTAGGAATTGCGGGGAATAAAAAAATGTTTGTTTAGTTTAGCACTGCACGTGTGGAGAGAGCCCTAGGTTGTTACCTCCTATGTTACCGCGCACGTGCAAAAGAGAAGACGCAAGAAAAAGACCTTGCTTAGCCAGCGCAAGGCTGAACTGGATTGACCAGTGCCAGTGTTGCCAACAGTTCTCACGTAATTTTCCGATAATGCTACTTTTGTTCCCGATTTGACCTGACATCGTTTCTTTTTTTTTTTTTTTTTTTTTTGATTGGAGGTTTAACGACCACCGTGAGCAACTCAATGGGCTATAAGCAGTCGCCCGTCCCTAATTTAGGGTCACTGGTTCCAGGGAAGGGAGAGAGCCAGTGCCATAAGACAAACACAACATCCATGCCTCACCGGGATTCGAACCCGGACCCCTTCGGACGAATGACCAGAGGCCAACGCCTTAGACCACTGCGCCACCGGGGCGGCTGACATCGTTTCACACAAAAGGGACAACGTTTGTTCTCCTTCTCTGAGGTATTTTCTTATCTCAGATTTTTTTCCATTAAGCAAAAAAATCTATCTTTCTTTAAGCAAAAAAATCTAAAAGTCTATTAAGCAAAAAATCTTTCTTTCTTTAATTTTTTATTTTTTTTTTTTTTTTGGAATAATAAAAAAATTCTTTTCCGCTTTTCCTTTCGTTCCTCTCGAAAATTCTTTTCTTTTCGCAGAGCCAATTTGGCGCCCCTCTCAGTGCAGCAGACGGGGGGCTTTCACCCCGGCTGCTCCTCCCTCCCCCTGGATCCGGCGCTGCCGAAAATAATGCAAAAATGGGCATAACTTTTTTATTAACTGACAGAAGTCGTTCAAACTGCACATGTTGGTAGAGTAACTCGTTCTCTATAGTAACCCTTCTTATTCACTGCAAGTACACAATGGATTCCAAGCAGAAGCAACGTGCCGTCATTGAGTTCTTGACGAAGGAAGGTTGCAGGTTGTCCGACATCCACAGAAGGCTACAGAATGTTTACGAAGATGACATCATTGACAAGAGCAATGTGCACAGATGGATTAAGAAGTTTAAAGAAGGGGAAACCAGCATTGAAGACAAACCACGCAGTGGGAGATCATCATCTGCGACCACTGACATGAATTGTCAACGAGTGGATGAACTGATATGCGCGGAGAGAAGAGTCACAATTCGTGAGCATTTTGCACAACTGGACTGTGTTCACAATGCCATACAGAAAATGGTGGAAGACTTAGGGTATCGGAAAGTGTGTGCAAAGTGGATACTTCGGAAGTTGACACCTGATCTGAAGGAGAGAAGGGCGGAAGTCTGCTTTGATCTGTTGGCAGCGTTTGAAGGCAATGAAGACAAGTTTTTCTCGTTCTGGTGACAAGGGATGAAACGTGGGCGTATCTTTACGATCCAGAAACGAATAATCAATTCATGAAATGGCGTACCTGCCCAGGATCAAACCTGAGGACCGTCCGTGGCAGTCACGAAGTTGACCACTAGGCCATCTGCGACCCAAAATGTGAAACAGGAACGACTTTCAGATATAAGTATCGTTAGCAGGGCCGTTGCTACAGGGAGGGCGATTGCCCTCCCAGAATGGTCATTCCAGGAGTGTAGATTCATGCTCTGGGGGATATAAAAAAATAGAAATTGTAACTAAAATAAGGAAGTTACACATTTCACTATTTTCTTTATAATGACTTTTGTTAGTCTCATACAATATTTCATGTAATAACTAGGATACAGAGTAACACACACTATGAGGTGTGAACATCTCATATCCATGAATTGAATTTTCCAAAACAGTGAATGGAGACATAGACAACGATATGCTGATATGTCTATTGCTTGGCACATTATTCTTGCGCATAAGTATTCTACATCTTTCTTTTTTTTTAATTGAAGGTTTAACGACCACCGTGAGCAACTTAATGAGCTATAAGCAGTCGCCCGTCCCTAATTTAGGGTCACTGGTTCCAGGGAAGGGAGAGAGAGAGCCAGTGCCGTAAGACAAACACAACATCCATGCCTCACCAGGTTTCGAACCTGGGCCCTTCACGGACGAATAATAATAAGCCAGCGCTTAGACCACTGGGCCACCGGTGCGGCATTCTACATCTATAAATTATCTCAACTGTTTTTTCAATGCTTTTTCATGAAATTCTGCCTTACGCTGCCATTGATAAAACAAGTTCCTGAGAAAACCCAGCAACACCTACAAAGCTGTGGAAGGCAAAAACAACCTTTGCATTAGAAACTGAACAGGCTTAGACAGCAACAAAACACATATGCCGTTTCCGTCAAGGCACTATAGATCTCTCGAAAGTTTCCGTGAAGCATATAACATCTTGCAATCAAAGATGGCATGGCCGCCCCGGTGGTGCAGTGGCCTAAGCGATGGCCTCTGATCATTCGTCCGAACAGGGTCCGGGTTCGAATCCCGGTGAGGCATGGATGTTGTGTTTGTCTTACGGCACTGGCTCTCTCCCTTCCCTGGAACCAGTGACCCTAAATTAGGGACGGGCGACTGCTTATAGCCCATTGAGTTGCTCACGGTGGTCGTTAAACCTCCAATCAAAAAAAAAAAAAAAGATGGCATGAAATAGCCATGGGATGTTTAACAGCCATTTGATCAATTTTCGTTCATCAGCTGATGGCATTATACTACGGCTTTCAGAATCGTTGATAACGATACAAGAGCCATTACGTGAAGGTACCGAAGTGAAATTAAGTGTAATTATATGAAATATGTGATCAAGAAACTGTTATACGAAGAAGGAAGTCTATAAGGAAAGATTACCGCTGGTAATTGGAAAGAAATTGGAAGTACTTCATGCCTTATTATACTTCAGTGATTAAACACATTTACTTCCTTGTCAATAAACACATTTATTGACAAGGAAGAAGGAATAAAAGTTGGATGGATAATTTGGAAGAAATAATGTAATTTTCTACAGATCATTGATACGTGTTTCAAAGGAAAGTATGTGTTGTTATCAGACAGCAATCACATTTCTGACGCAGTCTAAAGAAAAAGGAAGTTTACTGTTTGCGTAAGAGATCAGATATATGTACACCTGTACCGTAGCATAATCGTAGAAAGGTTTGTCACTGTGCATGGCAACAAGTAGGGACTCAGAATTGGCAACAAAGTCACGTAGAAAGGAAGAAAGGAGACCGGATTTTTAACGACTCAGTTATGAAATTGAAAAAGGAAATGCCGGAAAATATTTGGGTTTTAGGTTGTGGTGGGGCCAGAAGAATGTATTAATAGTTTTGTGTATCTGATCTAGATTACAAGGTGTAATAAAAAATATCTAGACTGGATTTATTAGAAAACAAATATATGCAAGACTTACAGATTTGAAACTTGATTGCCTTTGAAGTAGTCCCCTTCCGAAATCACACAAACTTAACCCAGCGTGTTTCCATTGCTCGAAGAATTTTTTTGAAATCATCTTCCTATTATCGCTCGGGTTCCGGTATGACTTCACCCGGCGTAATATTGGTAACGAAGGGGGATGTCGAGTGGATTATGATTCTGCGATTCTCTGATTTAGGGCAGACGCAGCTTCAGAATCCACTGACGGGGCGTTGTGATTCACACAGAAGACTTTCCTTTGGGAGTCAAAGGGTCTGCAGTGTGCCGCACTGTTTTCGTGAACGTCTATACTTGAAAAAAAAACAAAAAAAACATGTGAAAGAATTGCTGACTCCCTGCCGTAATACAGGGTCTTTATAATTAAAGTTCCACTTTGAAATGTCCATAAAAGGAAAACTACTGGACGAAATGTTACCAAACTTGATAATAGTTAACAGGAGGTCATGGGATTTTATTTTCCGCAAAACAAAAAAATTAGTTCCAAAACTCACCACCAGCGTGGAATGGCGCTGTATGCAATATTGGGAAACGAAAGAAGACATGACGACATCAGTTGCAAATGTGTGTAATCGTGTCGAACACGTGTTACAACTCATGTTCAATGTGGCGGCCACCATTTTCAGAAAGCAAGTGAAATCGCAGTACTGCGTTCTCAACAGTAGCTCGTAGCATATCAGGAGGAATGTTACGGACATGTCGGTGTATGGCAGTTTTTAATTCCGCCAAATTCTGGATGTTATCACCATAAACAGTGGCTTTGAGGTAACCCCATAGCCAGAAGTCACAGGGGTTGAGATCTGGTGACCGGGGTGGCTAAGCCATGGAGAAGTGGCGGCTGATAATCCGGTCATCCGTGAAATGTTGCTGAAGTAACTGTTTAACACATGTACCAATGTGCGGCGGAGCCCTGTCCTGCATAAAAATCGTGATGTCTAAAATGTCACGTTCCTGAAGTTCCGGTATCACGAAACGTCGTAACATCGACTCTAAACGAACAGCAGTCACAGTGGTAGTCACGGGCCCAGCTGGCGATTGCTCTTCAAAGAAGAACGGTCCAATTATGACACGAGGTGTCATACCACACCAAACGGTGACTTTCTTAGAATGCAATGGAACTGGGTGGATAGTATGAGGGATTTGTTTGGCCCAAATCCTGCAATTATGGGTTTTCACAACCCCATTGAGGTAAAAATGGGCCTCATCTGTCCACAAAATGTTCCATGGCCACTGTTCATCCACCGCCATCCGTGCAAGGAATTCCAACGCGAAAGATTCTCTTACTGGAGGATCGTTCTGTACCAGTTGTTGAACACGTTTGATTTTGTATGGGTAGTACAGCAGCACTTTACGAACGATTTTGTACACCGTACTCAATGGTAAGTCCATGCGACGTGCAACAGCACTTACGCTGCAAGTCCCGTGTGTGGTTTCCATAGTTGCTTCCTCTACTGCTAATGCAACAGCCTCCTCGGTTTCCACAGCAACAGTCTTTCGTCCCCATCCAGGCGCAACAGATAACAAACCTGTGGCTTCAAACTTTGCCATCAGTATCCTCAAACCCTGCGGTGTCATTGGGCCTCGACGTAGTCGTCTGACGGTACGATACTTCTGCAAAGCACGCCGCGCATTGCTATCGCATTCATAACAACACTTCACGAGAAAAGCACGATCTTGCATGGTTACCGACATCGTCGACTCGTAACAACGACAGCTCAGACGGGGAGACTCCCTTTTAGGGTGGACAATCCAATGACGTGTACAGCGCATTTGCGTACTTCTAATTTGCATTCCTCCTGCCGTCAGCCGTTGACGAGGCTTTGCGTATTTGTATAACACCGCACTCTGTTTCGTGTTCGACACGATTACACACATTTGCAAATGATGTCGTCATGTCTTCTTTCGATACCCAATATTGCATACAGCGCCTTTCCACGCTGGTGGTGAGTTTTGGAACTAATTTTTTTGTTTTGCGGAAAATAAAATCCCATGACCTACTGTTAACTATTACCAAGTTTGGTAACATTTTGTCCAGTTGTTTTCCTTTTATGGCCATTTCAAAGTGGAACTTTAATTATAAAGACCCTGTATATACATTTCCATAAATCCTGGATTGAGGACCCAAATATTTCTAAGAGAATAGGCATATATACTTAAACACAACAAAAAATTATTCGTCACTTAGTTAGCATGAACACAGCACTTATTATATATTCAGGACTCTATTTTTCAGTTAAAGTGTATGCTTTCTCATAACTCAGATTATCTCGTGAGATAAGTAATTTTCAAATTACAGTTATTGCTCTACATCAATAAGTATCAATCTCAAACAACAAAACAAAAACAACTGCATTTCATCACTGGATTGTAGGATCAAGAATATCACTATATCTGTTACCGCTAAAGCTCGAAAGCAGTTAATGTGCACATTACCTAGCTAATCTGCAGATTAACTGATTTGCTCCGTTAACGTGCGGAATCAAGAGTTTTCAGCATTTTACCTAGGTAATGTGCACATTAACGGCTTCCGTATCGTTAAAGTTCAAAAGTTTGTTTCTCTCATTTCCTTTCCCTACACCTTTCCCTCTCCCTCCACTTTTAGTTTGGTTTCGCCTGTTTCTCTCATTTCCTTTCCCTACACCTTCCCCCTCTCCCTCCACTTTTAGTTTGGTTTCGCCTGTTTCTCTCATTTCCTTTCCCTTCACCTTCCCCCTCTCCCTCCACTTTTAGTTTGGTTTCGCCAGCGTCTAGTCGTCGCCGGTTGTTTTTATTTCTCATAATTGGCGTCGGCTGCCAGTGCGTAGCATAGCTAATTCTGTTTTCAAATTCGTGATGAAGCCAAGAAAGGTTTAGAAAAGCAAGCAAAGAAAATGTTAGCAGTTTCTAATGCAAAGCACCCAAATGTTGATGAAGGTGTCACTGTGAGAATTAAAGTACCCGAAGTAGACAGAGCAAAAACTGATGCCCGCTCGACTTTAGCTGTGGTTCTTAGTAAAACAGAGGATGGCTTGTATAAACTTGGTACTAAAACGGGTATTTTAAAACAATTGTATGCAAAATCTGAATTCAGTGTTTGCAAAGAGAGATTTTTAACGAAAGAAGATGTCCCTGCTGTAGAAATATCTTTACGTCAAACAGCAATAAACAATCTCTTGGTACTGGGCAGGGTTTCAGAAAATGTGACTGCAAATCTAAATGTACCACAAATAGGTGTGCTTGTCGCAAAAACCAATTGCTATGTAATTCAAAGTGTCACCAATCTTTAGATTGCACTAATAAGTAAGCATAATTTTATCATATGTTTTGCAAATTCATTTCCTTACAAATTTTGAAGATGACAATCCGATTTTTGGCGTAAATGTGACAAGGATGGTAAGTCAGATAATATTCGAAAACTTGAAAATTTTCATCGTCCTGGAGCAGGACTCGAAACCGCGGCTCCCAGAAAACGCCCGGGTATGCTAACCACTACACCACCCAGAACGACCAAGTTTCAAGTTTCCGATTAATTTGAATATAACCATCACAGGATTCGCTAGTCGAAGCAACCGGCATTCATGTTTAGCGAATCTGGAGGTTAAGAATCTTATCCCGTGTTTGCCCGGAGAAGCAGATAAATCATGAAAGAAATACGGGATTACGCCATGTAATACAAATTTTGAAGATGACAATCCGATTTTTGGCGTAAATGTGACAAGGATGGTAAATCACATTTACGCCAAAAATCGGATTGTCATCTTCAAAATTTGTATTACATGGCGTAATCCCGTATTTCTTTTCATGATTTCATGATTCATTTCCTTAATTATAATAATATTTTAAACCGTTCGATTCTTTCTATTATAGTTTTTTAATTGATTGATGATTGATTCTATCAACTAATTTGTTGATTGTTTGATTGTATTAACTTGATTCTTTATATATCGAAAAATAAATAAATAACATTATGTTAATTTAAGCGTACAGAAACGTTGCTGTTGTTCCAGCAAAGATCTTATTTTCACTTTAACGAGTGCCTAGTAGGTAACGTGCAGATTCTCTAGGTAATTTGCAGATTACCTAGGTAATTTGCAGATTACCTAGGTAATTTGAGCAATGAAACAATTTTTGGCACTTTAACGGATCACCCTAGTTAATCTGCACATTACGTAGATAATCTGTAGAATAACTGATTTCTGCACTTTAGCGGTAACATATCGACCGACTTTTCTGACAGAAACATGTTGTGCAATATAAACTATCCCTGCTTTCCTCTGCATAAAATAGCTAGTATAAAAATTTAAGCTTATCGCATGTCACATACAACGACTGGTTAAAAAAAACTTGAGGGAATTCCCAAAAACTAACAGGATGGAACTCCTACCTTAAATTCCAAATCTGGCCCTGGAGACCGCGGTACTGCTCTTTTTTTTTTTTTTTTTTTGATTGGAGGTTTAACGACCACCGTGAGCAACTCAATGGGCTATAAGCAGTCGCCCGTCCCTAATTTAGGGTCACTGGTTCCAGGGAAGGGAGAGAGCCAGTGCCGCAAGATAAACACAGCATCCATGCCTCACCGGGATTCGAACCCGGACCCCATACGGACGAATGATCAGAAGCCATCGCTTAGACCACTGCGCCACCGGGGCTGCGTACTGCTCTTTGCACCACACAAGGAAAGTCTATAGTCCGAAATCGAAGAACTCACGAGAGCTCTTAAATACAGTAGCTGGAGGCACACTGGAGTAGGGTAGACACTGCATTTAGTAAAATATCCTCGAATCTCTTCCATCACGATGTTAAGGCTCCTCCATACCTCGTGAAAAAATAGCTCAAAACATGCATTTGCAGAACCAAATTACATATATAAAAAAACAATTTAGAAATCCCGTTTTTTTGTTGTTGTTTTTTTCACATGTAGAATAAACATTGAACCATCTTTCTGTCTTTCTATTTTAGCGTCACTCTGCCGAGTAATATTTTAATTATTATCCCAAAAGTGTGAAATAATGGGCAGACTGACAGTTATTTTTAAAATGTTCTAATCTTGATATCTGCTAGGTTGAAAAGCAGAAAAGAAGTTTGATATTTTCTCTCGAAATATAAAAATTTGGGAATACATACGAGTGATATGACATATTGATTTTTCCATCTGCATGATGCTATATATTTGTTTCAATTTCGCATTCGGCGGAATACACGGGATTGCCTTCCCCCTTGGCAGGCAGGGATCAGATGATACAACCCCAGCTGAAGGGGTAATAATTTACGACTTGGGGGTCGGCTGGCAAGTGGGCAAGGCGAGGGCCGCGGGTGGCCGAGTGTGCAACGTTCGTGACTGCCACGGGAAGAGACTCAGGTTCGATCCCAGGCAGATACGAACGCTCGATCCACTAAGTACCCGCCGTACGTCGGATGGGCACGTTAAGCCGTCGGACCCCGGGTACTGGCTGGACCCACGGTAATAAATAAGGGCGTCTTCCTCCCCCTTTCTACTTCGCTTCCGTGTCACTTTCCTGTCGCGCGCTCTAGCCCAAATCTCCTAGTTTCCTCTTTCTAAGGGTTGTTTAAGATCTGGAGTCAGACACTCCCTTCATAAAATCCTCTAGATCATGGGTAAGGAGAGGGCAATTTAGCCTGGGGCCGTCTTGTGGTTTCTTTCACTCAATCGAAGAAACAGTGCTGTTTCTTGGCAGATTTTAGTTGACACAAAAACATTTCTCTCTGTTTATTCTCTGTCGTGAGCAGGGACGCGCCAAGATGCCTCAGTCAAATCTTATGGTTGATAAATTAATATCACTGACATGGGAGAAGGAGAACGTTTTACTGTGAGAAATCGTAATGCTACGTGGCGCATTTATTTTTTTAGTAAAAATAATTCGTTATGAATAGAAAACGACTTGGAATCAGAGGATAATTTCCAAAATGTTTTTCCAGTAACAGATACCGCGAGCAAAGACCTACATTCTTTTTCTAAATTTTTTTCTAACTTTAGAGATTTCAGCATTCATGATATATGTAGCCAACGCTATGACAATGGGGCCGATATGAAGAAAAAACACAACGGACTTCAAAAAACATCATTTTTGTACTTAAAACCCTTATGCATTTTATGTAATTTGAGCAGCTCATATACTTTAAATCTGGCCGTAAATAACGACGAAAAAATTGCTCTAGAAATTGTGAACATTTTCAGCATTATACTTTCTTTACTGAATTACCTCACCGTTGGCAAATCTAAAGAAGCAGTCCCTAGCGTTGACCGCAAAACCGTGCTGTGAAACAAGGTGAGAAAATAGGATCGATGCAGTAAGGGTAACGAGGACTGGAGTACAGTTTGGATATAACCCACTATACATTATATTAGCACTTTAACCAATCTTTTAGAGACAGTGATACATGAAATTTTACCAATCTTTCTTAGAAGAAAAAATAAACACACACGCACACACACACACACACACACACAAAATATGCAAGTTTATTTCTTTCAGAAAGACACTCTTCTTTTTTTTTTTTTAGAAAAACAGATTAAGCATTTTGGTACACCCTTTCTTCAAAAATTAATGTTTGTAGCAAATTAATGCCAAAATCTTTTGTAGTTATACCAACCATAATAGAAATGTTAAAACAAGTAAATGGCTGTTTAAAAGAATGTAGAACACATGGAGATTTTAATTGCATGTAAGCTGAAGGTAAAACAATTGCCCAGTAAACAGAATTTCCAACTGTTGAACTGGTTTAGACCCATAAGAAAAACAAGAAAGAAGACACCCAATTTTCGGATGTAATAAGCACGTCTTTTGAATCCGTTCTGACGCGAATTAAATTTATCAAAGTTTTTCAAAGTCAACAGAACCAGTTTGGAAAACAATCAACCGGTTCCAACAATCGATAAAACATCCAGAAATAGAAACATCTACTTAGTTCCACCAGCGGCTAAAAAACCTGTAACGAAAATTAACAAATGGCGAACAAGAAAGTTTCTCATAGTACAAGGAAGGTACAAGAGACAAAGCTATTTTCAAATCGAACAGTTAAAAAAAGAAATATAGAAAGAAATTCTCCGATCTGAAAATCTCCCGATCGGACCAGAAATTCTTTATACGAGGGTTATACCGAAAGTAATGCAAAAATGGGCATAACTTTTTTATTACCTGACAGAAGTCGTTCAAACTGCACATGTCGGTAGAGTAACTCTTCCTCTATAGTAACCCTTCTTATTCACTGCAAGTAAACAATGGAATCCAAGCAGAAGCAACATGCCGTCATTGAGTTCTTGACGAAGGAAGGGTGCAGGCTGTCCGAGATCCACAGAAGGCTACAGAATGTTTACAAAGATGACATCATTGACAAGAGCAATGTGCACAGATGGACTAAGAAGTTTAAAGGGGAAACCAGCATTGAAGACAAGTCACGCAGTGCGAGATCATCATCTGCGACCACTGACACGAATCGTTAGCGAGTGGATGAATTGATTCGCGCGGGGAGATGAGTCACAATTCGTGAGCTTGTTGCACAACTGGACTGTGGTCACAATGCCATACAGAAGATGGTGGAAGACTTAGGGTATCGGAAAGTGCGTGCAAAGTGGGTACTTCGGAAGTTGACACCTGATTTGAAGGAGAGAAGGGTGGAAGTCTGCTTTGATCTGTTGGCAGCGTTTGAAGGCAATGAAGACAAGTTTTTTCTCGTTCTGGTGACAAGGGATGAAACGTGGGCGTATCTTTACGATCCGGAAACGAATAATCAATTCATGAAATGGCGTACCTGCCCAGGATCAAACCTGATGTCCTGCCGTGGCAGTCACGAAGTTGACCACTAGGCCATCCGCGACCCAAAATGTGAAACAGGAACGACTTTCAGATATAAGTATCGTTAGCAGGGCCGTTGCTACAGGGAGAGCCCTCTCAGAATAGTCATTCCAAGTGCGTAGATTCATGCTCTGGGGGATGTAAAAAAATAGAAATTGTAACTAAAATAAGGAAGCCTACACCCTTCACTATTTTCTTTATAATGACTTTTGTTAGTCTCATACAATATTTCATGTAATAACTAGGATACAGAGTAACACACACTATGAGGTGTGAACATCTCATATCCATGAATTGAATTTTCCAAAACAGTGAATGAAGACATAGACAACGATATGCTGATATGTCTAATCTCCACGACCTTTCCGAACATGCCGTCGGGATGAAGAACCAATTAATCATCTGTGCTTGTCGCAGAAAGTTCTCTGAGCGTTTAACCTAGAACGGAATTTTTGATTGTATGAAAGAATGCCCACGGAAAAAACGCCCACGGGAAAATCGCCCACGGAAAAAACACCCACTTTTCGAAAATAGGAAAAAATGCCCACGGAAAATATACCCACAGAAAAAATGCTGACGGGAAAAATATGTGGTCTACTGATTGTAACTAAAAAAGTGATTATGTCTGTTATAAACGGTGTTCGGACAACTGGTCACAGACTGCTGGCCCAAAAAGCATTAGGGGTCATATAAAAATTGCGGTTTGTTGGCCACCTCACCTACATAACGAAAATGGGTGTAGGAGAATTGGCCACCGGAGAACTGGCCACAAAAAGTTTAAGCGGCCGTATAAAAAGGGCGTTTTTAACCGCTTCGTGGCCACGTCTCCTGTGGTTGGTTATCTGAGTCACATAAAGTTTCCGTAATTTCGTATTTTCTTAATTGCGATATTTAATGTAATTTTTTATAAAAACTGTTTATTGTCTACAACTCAACAAAAGAAGGATTCTAAGGTGGGATTTTTTAATAACGCTGCACTTTTACTTAGGCACTAAATATTTACATAACATGTCAAGTTTGTAATATTTTTCTTTTACTTAATTAATTCACAGGCCCTACACCTTCGCCTTTTTAACAGCTTTTAATCCGCCGGCTTCATATTCATAATATTTGCGTATCAAATCAAGTCAATAGCATTGCGCTTTTACTTAGGTAGTAAATAATAAGTCATAAGTCCTTGGCCTTGGCCTTTTTAACAGTTTTTATTCTAACGATGTTATATTCATAACGTTTATGCATGAACTGAAGTTAATCATATTGTGCTTTTAATCAGACACTAATTATTAATTCATTGGACCTAGGCCTAAAGTCTAGTAATTAATATTGAATGCCTAAGTAAAAGCGCAAAGCTGTTTACTTGTCTTTTTTGTAAACTTTATACGGTTATCACATAAGTGAAGAAAAAAGTGTTGAAAAGGCTTAGGCCTACGGCCTATTAATTAGAAGCGCAATATTATTGACAATTAATACAGACATTTGACGTGGACTAGGAACAGCTGTGGTGCAGTGGAAGCATATCCGGCGCGTAACTGGAAGACCCGGAGTTCGATTCCTGGTGGCGGCCACTGAGAATTTTTCCGTGACTCACTTATAAACGTGGAAAGAGCGATGACTTCTATTTGATTATTGGCAATACTTGTTATGTAAATTTTACGAATATGGGAATGACGGAATGAAAACTTTTAGAAGGGCCTAAACGTTAGTCCTGATATTATTTTCTGCCTGAGTAATAACGCAATATTAATAATTTGATGTGTTACGTAAACGTTATGAATATGAAGTCGACGGATTAAAAACCGTCGAAAAGGCCTAGGCCTAGGGACTATGAATTATTATTTCGTGCCTAAGTGAAAGCGTAATGCTATTAACTTGAGTTGATAAGTAAACGTTATGAATATGGAGTCGACGGATTAAAAGCTGTTAAAAAAGGCGAAGGTGTAGGGCCTGTGAATTAATTAAGTAAAAGAAAAATATTACAAACATTTATGTAAATATTTAGTGCCTAAGTAAAAGAGCAGTGTTATTATTAGAATACAGCAGCTGGTGAACAAGCGAATCGAACAAGCAGATACTGAGCTAAATACTCTGGAGTGAGGGAAATGTATATTATACCAGTGAGAATGTGTATTAGTGCGTATTTTTCTTTAAATTCTGGGCACAAGAAGTGAGCCCGTAACTTGATACTGCCACAAGTTTCGAAGCAGTTTTCCTCACGGGCAGGAGATGTTCTTTATAGCTAGGACCCACGGTGACCGCTGGCCAACCGATAAATTTAGATGAAATATATGGCTTGTTACTTGGGGTGGGGTCGCTGGCAGCCCGTCCCGTTGATTCCGTTGGATTATCTCCCAGCTGCGAAAGCACAACTTTGACGAAAGGCAGATGTCTCTTCCCTCCCCCGCCCCCGCTGTAGAAAAGAGACAGAGGGAAGGGGACTTTCTGCTTGCTGTCCTCCCAAGGAGGCAGCAAGCAGAGAAATTACACAAAGTTATATCTGTACATTGCTGCTTTTACACATACATATACACACAAGTATCTGTATAGAATGCATATTTTTAAATAGTTGCTACATTTTTAATTTGACTGATAAACAGTCACTCGCGGATACATGCGGCGTTGCGGTTCTGTGCAGTCATAAGACACAATCACAGTATAAACCATGTGTTTGATGTTCGCACATTCAAAATATTTAGCCTTCAAGTGACTCTATTTTCATATCTTAAAATTAAATGCATTATACTTTACAAGTATTTATAAATAAAATAATCTGACTTTTAATGATTTTCCTTTTAATTGTTATAGTTAAATAATAAACATGGATAGTTTTATAAAAATTAAGACCTTACTTTAAAAAATAAAAATAGTCAAAAATTTATTACAGTAAAGCCGAACTGGAATTTTAGGAAAGTAGCTACTCTACAGTAGGAAATTGAAAGTTAACAATCTTATTTGGCTCTTCATTAACATATATATATATATATATATATATATATATATATATATATATATATATATATATATATATACTGAAGAGCAAAACTGAAGACTAAGGAAAAACTATAGAATTTAAAACGAAAGTTGCAAAAAACCTGAAGATCAAAACGCGCAACGCAGCGGTTTTGAAAATTCAGAATTCACATTCTATTAAGAAGATACCTAAGCAAAAAAATACATATATAATTTTGACTCACACCAAGTACAACATAGAAAAGGTTATGTATCTACCTGTGTGAGTAAAAGGAGAAAAGATAAAAAAATAAAATAAAACAACTGAATGTAGAAGGTGTCGAGAATACTGAGCCTTGGCTTTATCAAGGACCAGCAAAAACTCTGCATTTTCTCACTTCCACAAAGACCTAGTTGGAAATGGGTTTCTGCAAGGCCATAGATGCAAGTAACATTCCCACCTAATATTGTTTTAAAATATATATATGTGTCATGTCCTCCGCAGAGTTGTATGACCTAGCACTAGTTAACAATTTCGCTTGCATCCATGAACCTTCCTGGCCCGACCCATGCTCTTCATCTGTTACTATTAAACAGAGAGAAGAAGATTAAAGAGAACTCAAGCTGTGAGTGACATAATTAGAATTAATTTTCAGCTATAACGAAATGCCAAGTTCGTTTGAGAGAGAGAATTTAAACCTGAAAAACAATGCAAAAGAAATCCAAATTTTTTTCATTGCAATTAAAAAAGGAAATATTAATTTTTAAAAACAGATTTTTGAAAGAAAACTTGAGTCTAAAACCCCCTACTCTACAACTTATGACAGCACGAAAACGAGAATAAGTTAAAGACAATAATTAACTAAAGAAAACTTTGTGAAAGTTATATGACTTAAACAGTTAGTTGCAATATGTACAAAGTATTTCAGCAGTGCTTTAAGTGCATAATTAATTAGTTATTAAGTACTTAACTACTTTGAAAATACAGCGCAAAGAAAAGGAACAAGCTTAGCCATCTGCTGTTCCTAGGTTCCCCAAAAGACGCGCAAAGTTACAAAGAAAAGAAAGAGTTAAAACCCGCAAAAATGTTAACAGACAAGCCAGTGCCTAAAAGCTGAAAAGCAAAAAATCAACAGAGAAAAAGTACATGAAGTACAAACATTGAACTTATAAGACCTAAAACCCAAATACAAGGAAGAGAGCTTACCTCTTGTGCGACGAAACTTTCTCCTCACAAGAGTAAAACATGGCTGACCTCTTCCGCCACTCCCTAGTCGCTGGGGGGCAGTGTGGGTGGGGCTGATGGCCTCCTCATACAGAAAGAAACCAACTCGCGGAGATTTTAACCAGAGAAAAAAATATATAAACTTAAGACTGTGGATCTGTATGATCAGAAAGAGCAGAATTAACTCTCCAGAATACATGAGAAATATTATAAAATACACGAGTAGTGTATTTAATAATCTTTGCATGTATTAAATCACCTTAGTGAGCTTCTATAGATTAATCAGAATCTTATTAATTTTAATGTTGGTTTTACTATTTTTAGTATAGCTATCCTAGTGATGAATAACTAGTTTTTCTTTTTTATTTGTTTTTATTTTCTTTTATAAACAGATTTTTAAGCTTTTTTTTGTGATTTTGTTTATATTATTTAATTTTTTGTTTTAATAGGACCTTCATATCCATAGCACTAAGGTTCCTTTAGGTAGTTAATAGGCATCCTCTAGCCAACTTCCTTACGGCTTTGATTGGTCAGAATCATATTATTAACTGTGTAGAAAATTAAAGCAGATCTGCCAACCTTACTCTATTATTCAGAATAATTTTCTTAAAGTTCTTTTGATGAAAGAAGAAGGAATTTCTTTCTCCTAGAAAACTATCTAATAGTATATTAATGTGGTAATTGAAGTCCAAATTGTTGCTGCAAATTCTTGAAATTCTTAGGACCTGAGAAATTAGTACATTCTCAATTACTTTAGTTGATATGTTATTATTCCAGTGAAGATATTTAATTACTTTGAAAGGAAAATTAACTCTTTTATCAAAGAGGCTAATAGATGGGTTACCTCTGTTGAGCCTAATGCTTAAGTCTAGGAACTCAAGTTCCTGATTACTGTGGTTGGTTTTACATAAGTTAAGAGAGCTAGGATAGATATTATCAAAATCACTCTCTATAACTTCTGAATTATTGATACACAAGCAGATCATCAATATATCTAAAAGTGTAAAGGTAGTTATCTGAGCAGGTGGGGTGATTTTTAATGAATTTATATTCCTTAAAGAACAGGAATAGATTAGCGATATTCGTGGACGTTGATGTTCCCATGGGAATACCGTTCACTTGCTTATAGAGAGTATTATTATATAGGATATGGTTATTTTTTATGCAGCAATTGAGATAAGAGTTTCAAGTTCCTACATTAACAAATTGGTTAAGTTTAAATTCTGCATACAGCTCTTTAAAGGTAGTGATTATATCTGATAGAGGCAGATTAGTATATAGGTTTTCAAAATCATAACTATTAATATCTAGGGGACAAACTTTGAGTATAGTAGAAATTACTTCTGCATTATTGTTAATTATCCAAAAAATCTCTGTACATCAAGTTAGTACAGTTTCTAATGTGTTTCAAAACCTTCTTTAAGACATCTTCAAAAGCAAGATCTATTTTCTTTTTATGACTCCTTACTCCACTAGCTATGAACCTGAACTTCACAGGATCCTTATGAAACTTAACCGTTGCAAAAAGAAATGGAAATTCAGGCTCATATCTTCTAGTTTGTGGAATTTTAAGTTTCTTGAAGAATGCCTTAAACCGATTTTCTAACTGCTTGGTAGAATAACTTACGGGCTCGTATGTTACTCTATTATTGAGTTCCATAGTTAACAATTCAAAATAGAACTTCTTACAGATAATTGCAAAATTATTGCTAGCTTTATCCGTAGTGGTAAAAATAAATTGGTCTTGTAGTTTGGAGAGTGACCTTTTAGCTTCTCCAGAGAAAAGAGATTTCTGTCGAAACAAAAGTCCAGACCTGCCAACTCACCGGTGAAGCTATTGATTATATTATATTTCCATTCTGCGAAGGCCTCAATAGGCTGATTGTACGTTAAACTGGTTTTTACGATGTACCTATTAACATCTTGAGTGAAGCTCTCAAGAATCCTTTCTTTGGAAATTGTGAAGGAAGGTCTGAATTTAGAGCCATACTCTAATAAATTCCTAAGCTTTTCATTTTCAACAAAACTCAAGTTTCCGGTGATAATATGGTTGTAATTCTTATCATAGTGAACTGTTTCTCTATGTTCATCACAAGAACATGTAGCAATTACAGGAATGTAGCTCGAAGAGTTAAGTTTGTAGTTTTTAACTATTGACCCTAAGGTCTTAACATATTTAAAACTTACAATAGACTGGTGCCTGTGGATGGGAAAAAAAATTGCATTATTGTAGAACAGCTTCCTTACATTGAGATTATCGTAGGCTTTATTTAGAAACCTGATGGTTACAAAATTACTGGAAAATTCTTTAAGAGAAATTTTATCTTTAAGAATATGTTTAAGAATGTCCAGAACCAAAGCAAAAACATGCTTATCAACATGGTCAGCAGTTTCATTCCAGAATTTGAAAAAACTTTTAAGGACAGAGTGCTTGAAGGACTTGAGAATTTTAGCAGATGGCTAAGCTTGTTCCTTTTCTTTGCGCTGTATTTTCAAAGTAGTTAAGTACTTAATAACTAATTAATTATGCACTTAAAGCACTGCTGAAATACTTTGTACATATTGCAACTAACTGTTTAAGTCATATAACTTTCACAAAGTTTTCTTTAGTTAATTATTGTCTTTAACTTATTCTCGTTTTCGTGCTGTCATAAGTTGTAGAGTAGGGGTTTTAGACTCAAGTTTTCTTTCAAAAATCTGTTTTTTAAAAATTAATATTTCCTTTTTTAATTGCAATGAAAAAATTTGGATTTCTTTTGCATTGTTTTTCAGATTTAAATTCTCTCTCAAACGAACTTGGCATTTCGTTATAGCTGAAAATTATTTCTAATTATGTCACTCTCACAGCTTGAGTTCTCTTTAATCTTCTTCTCTCTGTTTAATAGTAATAGATGAAGAGCATGGGTCGGGCCAGGAAGGTTCATGGATGCAAGCGAAATTGTTAACTAGTGCTAGGTCATACAACTCTGCGGAGGACATGACATATATATATTTTTTAAAACAATATTAGGTGGGAATGTTACTTGCATCTATGGCCTTGCAGAAACCCATTTCCAACTAGGTCTTTGTGGAAGTGAGAAAATGCAGAGTTTTTGCTGGTCCTTGATAAAGCCAAGGCTCAGTATTCTCGACACCTTCTACATTCAGTTGTTTTATTTTATTTTTTTATCTTTTCTCCTTTTACTCACACAGGTAGATACATAACCTTTTCTATGTTGTACTTGGTGTGAGTCAAAATTATATATGTATTTTTTTGCTTAGGTATCTTCTTAATAGAATATATATCATCATCATCATCATTGTCAACCATTATCAATCCACTGCTGGACGAAGGTCTCCCCAAGTTTCCTCCACAACGGTCTGTCTTGTGCCAGTCTCCTCCATGTCACCCCTGCATACTTTCGAATTTCATCCACCCATCTCCCATGTGGTCTTCTTCTGGGTCTTTTCCTGTCCCTTGGAATCCAATCTAAAATTTCGGCTGTCCATCGATGATCTGTCCTTCTGGCAGTATGTCCAGCCCATTGCCATTTCAGGGATTTAACTCTGATCATGATGTCTTCCACTCTTGTCATTTTTCGGATCCACGAGTTCCTCTTCTTATCTCTCCTGGTTACACCAAGTATGCACCTCTCCATGCTTCTTTGAGTTGTCTGCAGCCTTTGTATGTCTCTTTTAGTTAAGGTCCACGTCTCTGCACCATACGTAAGCACTGGAAGGATGCATTGATCAAACACTTTTCTTTTAAGACATAATGGCATATTGCTCTTGAAAATTATGCTGTTTCTTCCAAAAGCTCTCCAGGCAAGTTTTGTACGCCGATTAATTTCTTCATCAATGTGACCCTCACTTGATATCTGCTGTCCAAGATAAACGTACGTATCTGTTATCTCCAGCTTTTCTCCATCAATCGATAAATCTTCATTTCTTGTAAAAGCATTGAACATCACTTTTGTCTTCTGAAAGTTCATTTTTAATCCCACTTCTTTACTCTTGTCAGCAAGTTCCTGGATCATACTCTGCAGCTCTGATGGGCTAGTTGCAAAAATGACTACGTCATCAGCAAAACGAAGGTGGGTTAGATAATCTCCATTAATCTTTATCCCCTTGTTTTCCCAGCTCAGTGACTGAAAAACACCCTCCAATGTGGCATTAAAGAGCTTCGGAGATATGGTGTCACCTTGTCTCACTCCCTTTCAATTTTTATGTGTGTTGTATTTTCAAAGCAGCCTAATCTTTGCACTTGCATTTTCATAGATGTTATTAATAATATTAATGTATGCATCTTCAATACCGCAGGTTTTCAGAGCCATTGTAACTGCTGATGGTTTCACCGAATCAAAGGCTTTTTCATAATCGATAAAAGCCATGCACAATGGAAGTTCATATTCCCTCGCTCTTTCAATTAGTTCTCTCAGCACATGGATATGATCTATTGTGCTGTAGCCACTCCTGAATCCAGCTTGTTCTCTCGGTTGAGCCATGTCCAGTGTTACCTTCAAGCGGTGTGAAAGAACTTTAGTGAAGATTTTATAAACTACTGATAGGAGGCTGATAGGTCTGTAGTTTCCGAGATCCTCAATGTCACCTTTCTTACGTAGCAGGATCATTGTAGCGGTGTTCCAATCCTCAGGAATCTTTCCTTCATTAAGGCATCGAGTGAAAATTTGGGCGAGTACTGTTTCGATTTCTCCACTTGCTTCTTGTATGATGTCTACAGTAATTCCATCTTCTCCTGGAGCTTTTCCCCGCTTCATGTTCTTGATTGCATGTGCAACTTCTGCTGGAAGGACTGGAGGAATTCTGGTACTGGTATCTTTCATGATGTCTGGAGTGCATGTATCATCCCTTTCATATAATTTGGAGTAGAAATCTTTCACTCTTGTCAAAATTTCGCCTCTATTTCTTGTAACAGAACCATCTTCTTTTCTCAGTGCCATAATCTGTTTTCTTCCCTTACTGAGATGTCCCTTTGCTATCTTTAGGCTTTGGTTGTTTTCAATTGCTTTCCTCACTAGTTCACAGTTGAATTTTCTTACGTCTTCAGTGATACTTTTTCGTACTGTCTTGCATAGCTCTATATATTCCACTTTGGAAGTCACATCTTCCTTAGTTGTCCTCATCTCTCTTCTTTTTTGCATCAACATTTTCGTTTTTCCTGATAATTTATTTACATGCAACTTGTTCTTAGACCCAGCTAATTTTGTTGCTGTTTCCATAAGAGCTTTTGTTACTTTTCTATTAACTTCAGAGATGTCCACTTCTTCCGATGTTAGGCCTTCCAAAGCAGAGAACCTGTTCTTCAGTTCCAACTTGAACGTATTATGGTGTTTTTAAGGTTGGTTATGTCAATACATTTTGTTTGTCTTATGAGCTTGCCACGTTCAAGTTTAGTGTTGAGTGCATCTTACATCTCACCAATCTATGGTCACTACCTGTGTTAAACTTGTTTAGCACACTGCAGTCTTCTATGACGAATTTTTTGTTACACATAATAAAATCAATTTCACTTGTCGTCCCATTTGGATGTCTCCATGTCCATTTCCTGTGTGGCTTTTTCTTGAAGAAGGAGTTCAAGATGAAAAACCCTTCTGCCTATATATCTCAATTAAAAGTAAGTTTCTTCACAACAGAACTTTAACTTTTTGAATTTTCGACTGGAAGCCCTTAGCGGTATTTATAGTGCCGAACTTAATATCCTGAATATCTTAGCGGTATTTTAATTTTTCTATTAGCCACAAAAATAATTTTTGAAATATCTCTAAAAAAAGTTGGATGTGCACGGGCAGACAAAGGGATTAGACTAACATTGTTTCTTGCAAAACGTTCTAATACCAGGAAGACAGAATGGAATTTTTAAAAACGTAAAAACTTTCTTCTCGGCCTTTCTTTCTTTCTTTTTTTTTTTTTTTTTTTTGCTAAGCTCACGGATGAAAATTTCTGAGGCGATAAGAAGGGACAGGGGCCCCCTGAATCTTTTAGCACTTAGGGCCCCAAAAGATCTAAAGTCGCCCCTGTTCATGCCACCGTCCATATCCAATAACGATCTGTTAATGCCCTGGTCTCCAAATTCACCTGACTTATATAGGTATTTACCTTAGCTATTTAAATATAGGCCTATTTAACCGAATTCGTTTCTTTCGATAAAATGTATAATCATGTTCATGCATCGGTTCGCGCACAGTGTTAATCCTGATTGGCTGATTGATAACCTTGAATTATATACTTCTGTTCCTAAAATAATTTTAAAAGTTAAAACGACAGGGCTCTAGGTGTTCCCCTTATTTTTCCAGTCACTCTCTCTGATTTCCTGCTCCCAATCCATTCCCCTAACAACAGCACCGCGAAAAACATATCCTTCCTCGAGTTCGAAAACCTGGGAAAATTACTGTGATTAGGGGTGTTGAAGTAAATCTTGCGGGGGGGGGGGGGGCACACGTTGTTCTAGATACGCCACTAGTTCCAAAACGAAATTTTGTCTAGTTACGTTCTCACAGAATCGTGTCGTCAGTTTTAGACTAACATGCTGGGCCGTTCCTTTAGCTGAGGCAATAAATGAGACACTTATGTGTAATTAAGACGGACAGCGAGAATTAAAACCCCTTGCACAAGGCAGCTCGGGAAAGCAAAAGAAAAAATGAAACGTCTTCAATTGGTATGTAATCTTGTTCAATCATGTGTTTAATGCGCATTAGTGAGACGTCTTAGACATCGTCTTTCAACTTAATGCACTGTCTGCGGAGGGCATTCATTTGCCTCCTATTTTTTTTTTTTTTTTTTTTTTTTGCTTCTTATATTATACTACGTTTGTAGAAAATACCACCAAGCTAGTAGATTAAAAGTACGCAGAAAACAAACAAAAAAAAAAGGAAGGAAAGAACAGCGCGAAGATCATAATTCATTCGGAATTACTATGTGATAAAGTCATTCAGAAGTAAGTGAAAAAAAAAAAAAAAAAAAGTCCGAGAAACAGGGTGAGTGAAAGTGAGAATGGGCTATCAAACGGATGTTTTTCTTCGAATTGCGCTTGACCTTGCTATCTCGCGCACGCGTGTATTGCCCTGGTTTTCCGGTACTTCACGATTACTTCCTCTGCAACGAAGTCAAGAAGAAGAAAAAAAAAAAACGCTTTCTGCGTTTCTGTCTCCCACTAAGTTGGAAACAATACTGAATGCGTACCAGAAGAAAATGGAAAGTCGGATTTTTTCCAATAGTCGGAAGTAGTGCTGCTACTGTAGTGTATAGAATGTACAAGTGCTACAAATAGGAAAATGTAATTGCAGCAGTAGAACGCTACAAAATAAAATAGCTTGTAGCAGTGGCGGCGGAAGCTCTCGAAAACTGGTACGGCTATCGGCAGCAATTTATTCCCTACCCCCGTAGATATGAGGGATGAAGCATGTATTCTCCATGATTTGTACATTTGCATCCACGTCACCGTATCTTTCAAATTCAGCTTTCCCAACTTAATTTTTACAAAGTGTATAACTGATTTTAACAAAAGTGTTAACACGTACTTACATTTTAGAAATAAAACGTTAAATAACAGAGGAAGAAAATATAATTTGAAGTAAATGAGAAACGTGTATATAAAACCAATATTGGAATATCGTTTTCAAATATTTTAAACAGGACAACTTTTCAGTCGTTTTCATGTTGCAAAACAGAATTAAAAGCATTGCTACCTAGAATATGTGATTGCGTTTATTTTAGAAAGTAAGAGGTACTGAGTAAATGTATGCACATTGTTATTACTAAAAAAAAATTGTGTGCCTATGTCATTTATGGTAAAATGTTCCCCAATTTTTATTATTATTATTATTATTATTGCTATTTATAGCTCCTAGAAGGAATGGATCGTGTGATCTTTTCTACAAGTAAAAAGCAGATTCCTGCTCTCTTTTAATAGCAGTCATCAAAGATGGCAAATGACATTCCAATCTGCGTTTAATGCCCCCCCCTTCCTCACTTGACCCCTTCTCATATGCATAACCTCTGTTTTGAGTGTTTGTAAGCAAGAACAGTATCGTTACATTGCACCCCTGCTGTTTCCCTTCTGTTAAGCAATTCCTTTCGCACTGACTCCCCACCCATCCTCACATCATACAAGCAGTGGGGACCGTGAATGTGGGTGTGGTGTGGTCCAAACTTCTTTCCCTACTGCCTGTTAAAGCAACCTTCCCCTCGAGTGTCCTGTTTTGTCAATTTACTATCTGTCTATTGTGAATGTTAGGAGAGAGGTCCCCTCCCCCATTCCATTCCTCTCCAAGTTATTCCCAGCTGGCCAGAAGCAGCCGAAAGTTCTAGGCTCTTGATTGAGTAAATTCTCATGTCAAAATGATTTCTAAAAAGGCTCTAACTTTAAAAAAAATTGTTCTAGATAGCAATTTTATACGATGAACTGCTGAGCAAAGAAAAATGGATTCTGAGCAATAATTCTCTTGTTTTCCGCTCTAAATGCAAGGGACTATTTTTTCTAGCGGAAATAGCTGTTCCGTACCTTAAATAGTGGTACACTCTTAGGTTGACTCGGAGAATAGTTCTTCACCCTGCGGGAAAGAGAGAAGACAGCCCACAGCCTCGCAAAACTTACTGACAAGAATTTGCATTAAGGCATTTAGCTATTTATGGGCCCACACATGTTCACTCCTAAATATACGATAAATCGGAAAGATTACCGTCTTCCTTCTCCATCTGACGACGCTGTTATCAACTTTCCTTAAGCAACTGCAGGAAAAGTTATTTGAAAAAAAAAAAAAAAAAAAACTCTGATATTTTCATACTGAAAGAGAAAATGTCTGGTGCAGCTAACCGCACCAGGTCCTATTTCTGGTACGCCTCTAGCCGGACCTGCCGTATAGGCTCCGCCGCCTATGGCTTGTAGCAAAAAATATAAGCCACAAATCACGCTACTTAGAGCAAAAAGTGGAGAATTTAATTTTTCAAATCACCTGACATTTCCAAATTTCCTGAAGCACTATTGGCTGGAACAAGAGTTCAGTGTTCCCTGTCTACAAGGGCGTATGTAGAGGGAAGTTCAAGGGGCCTTGCCCCTCTTCCCACCCGGAAAGTGTTTAATTTTTAGCACGTCTTTTGTAAAAAATGATCGTGCTGATTGTTATCGGTTTGTCAGTCCGTCCGTCTGTAGACACCATATCTCTGCAAATATTAGTCCGATTCAGGGGGCCGACTTCACCAAATTATTCAGGGGGCAGGCGTGAAGAGATCAGACGTGGGAGGGTCATGTCTCTTCCATTGTCAAGAGGCAAATTCAAAAAAGTGGGAGGGTCATGTCTCTTCCATTATCAAGAGGCAAATTCAAAAAAGTGAGAGGGTCATGTCTCTTCCATTGTCAAGAGGCAAATTCAAAAAAGTGGGAGGGTCATGTCTCTTCCATTGTCAAGAGGCAAATTCAAAAAAGTGATGGGAGGGTCATGTCTCTTCCATTGTCAAGAGGCAAATTCAAAAGAGTGGGAGGGTCATGTCTCTTCCATTGTCAAGAGGCAAATTCAGAAAAGTGGGAGGGTCATGTCTCTTCCATTGTCAAGAGGCAAATTCAAAAAAGTGGGAGGGTTATGTCTATTCCATTGTCAAGAGGCAAATTCAAAAAAGCGGGAGGGCCATGTCTTTTCCATTGTCAAGAGGCAAATTCAAAAAAGTGGGAGGGTCATGTCTCTTCCATTGTCAAGAGGCAAATTCAAAAAAGTGGGAGGGTCATGTCTCTTCCATTGTCAAGAGGCAAATTCAAAAAAGTGGGAGGGTCATGTCTCTTCCATTGTCAAGAGGCAAATTCAAAAAAGTGGGAGGGTCATGTCTCTTCCATTGTCAAGAGGCAAATTCAAGAAAGTGGGAGGGGGAGATAGACTACGGAATTCAACGTATATTTTAAAACGCAACTGTAATTGCACATCAGCAAATGAACAAGAAATGGAAATTTTTTTCAGAATATTAGTAATTTTAAAAAACAAATTCAGCCTGCGATTTTATAAAAGACAACCAGAGTTTTTATTTCCAAACGTTTATAAAAAAAAATGAGAAATTAGCTGGGTTGCTTAAACAAAGAGTAAGAAGCGAAAAAAATACATAAAGGAGCTAGAGATTACACATTTCTGTATTTTTATTTATTTTATTTTTGATAATTGCGTTAAACATTTACCACATATCACGAGAACATGCTAAACACAATACGGGGCTTGCAATCCAGTTTCTAATCGAATGAGCAATTATTTTGTTATTCATTAATATTTTGAAATACATCGCTTTGGTCTCTTCAAGATGGAGCTTAGTACACCATATGAGGCCAAAGCGATAATTTAATTAAACAGGACGAAAAATATTGGGTGGGCACTCCCCCCCCAGTAAAATTACTGGAGGGGCAAGGTTCACCTTGCACCCCCCCCCACATACAATCGGCGCCTATGGTCCGATTTAAAAAATTCGTTGTACATTGTGAAGCTTGAAATATGCGCATGATGATCCTTTATTTCGTTTTTCTTTACGCCATACAATTTCGCTGCCAGAGTACGTAAATGCAGGTGATATCGAATTTAAAATACATTTTATTCCATATATTTGCTTCTAAACATTCGATTGAAACAATTCTTTTATCTTTCGATTCCATTTATGTTGAAGAGCATTTTAGGTATAGTCACTTTTTCAGGTTACGCATAGATTTTCCGCTAGGAGGGGTAATAGTCCAACCGCAATAAATTGCGGTTGATTTTAATGTACAGTTGGAAGAGTCCAACCGCAATAAATTGCGGTTGATTTTAATGTACAGTTGGAAGAGTCCAACCGCAATAAATTGCGGTTGGATTCTTCCAACTGAGTGGCAGCACCTACTCCAGTGATGTAGTCCTGATGACGAACTAAGCTTTAGTTCGAAAATTTGACCACCAAATGTTTTTTTTTTGTTTGTTTGTTTGTTTTCTTTTAGAGGATAGAGGTCCTTATGAGAAATCTTTTGCATATAATTTCTCATTTTTGGTAGAGAACAGTTTGGCCACCAGGGGGCGTAAGCCTTAATTTCTGCTTTCGATGTATTTGCCACAAAATCTGAGTTTTTAAATTCTCGTTTGAAAAAATTCGTTCGTGGACCAATGCCACTCACGTCGGTAAACCTTTTCAGAAAATTTTCTTCTTAAAATATTGCATGGTTTCACCGCCAGGAGGCGCAGATGTATATCTTATTTTTGTCAATATCTCTGCTTATAATGGTCCAATTTGAAAAATTCTTCCTTCATTGGATAGAGTTTCCGGTGTGACATGGTTTTCATATAACTTCAAAAATTTTCAAGTAATTCATAGACTTTCCGCTAGGGGGCGTAAAGGTAAATTGCGTATCCCCCGGTACCCTCTGCCTCTAAAACTCCGATGTGAAAAATTCTTGCTGCACCGGATATACAGCTCCTGATGAGAAATCCTTTGCATATAATTTCTAATTTTTGGTAAAAAATGGTTTGGCCACCAGGGGACATAAGTCTTAATTTCCACTTCTGATGTATATGCAGCAAAATCTGAGCTTCTAAAATCTTAATTGAAAAAAATTCATTTGTGGGCCAATACTACTCACGTCGACAAACTTTTTAGGAATATTTTCTTCTTAAAGTAATGCATGGCTTCTACGCCAGCGGGCATATCTTATTTTTGTCAATATCTCTACTTTTAGGAGTCCGATTTGAAAAATTCCTTCTTTGTTGGACAGCGTTTCTGGTGCGAAATGTTTTTCATATAAATTCAAATTTTCAAGTAAATCATAGACTTTCCGCTAGGGGGCGGAAAGGTAAATATGAAATAAAACAGTGGTAACTAACCTAAGAAGCGAGAGCGAATATATTTGAATCATTTGGTTTTACTCAGTGGCATGACGTTCGTGTCAGTGGGAATGGTCCTTCTCCATCATATCTTTTATCGTGGGGAAGAAAGTAAATAAGGAACTATAACAATGGTGACGAACCTAAAGGAAGGAGAAAGAAGATGTTTGAGTCACTTATTTCTACCCAGTGCGTGGCGTGATGTTCGTGTCAACAGGAGTAGCCCTTCTCCATTATGCTTTGAGTCATAGAACAACAACAAAAAAAAAAGGACCAGAAGCAAGCGTTTATTACTAATCACAGGTTTATGGTAAATACCGTTAAGATGAGAGGGGGAAATAATGGTTTTGCCGTAGCTTATCGACTACTTAAATGGGTGATCGCAAAACATCAGTTTTTAATCAGATTTTAGTAATACATTTTTTACTGAATCACAGGAAACTAAAATAAAACACAGTCAACTCTGGATGTAATGAACTCTGTTATAGTGAGCATTCGGTTATAGTGAACCTAAATCATTGGCCCCGACCCGCAACATCGGAAATGTACATTAAATTTTTCGTTTAACGTGAACCCTCAACTTCGGTTATAGTGAACCTAAATCATTGGTACCGACCCGCAACATCGGAAATGTACATTACAATTTTCGTTTATAGTGAGCCCTCAACTTCGGTTATAGTGAACCTAAATCATTGGTCCCCACCCGCAACATCGGAAATGTACATTAAATTTTTCGTTTATAGTGAACCCTCAACTTCGGTTATAGTGAACCTAAATCATTGGTCCCGACCCGCAACATCGGAAATGTACATTAAAATTTTCGTTTATAGTGAACCCTCAGCTTCGGTTATAGTGAACCTAAATCATTGGTCCCGACCCGCAACATCGGAGATGTACATTAAAATGTTCGTTTATGGTGAACCCTCAACTTCGGTTATAGTGAACCTAAATCATTGGTGCCGACCCGCAACATCGAAAATGTACATTAAAATTTTTGGTTATAGTGAACCCTCAGCTTCGGTTATAGTGAACCTAAATCATTGGTCCCGATCCGCAACATCGGATATGTACATTAAAATGTTCGTTTATGGTGAACCCTCAACTTCGGCTATAGTGAACCTAAATAATTGGTCCCGACCCGCAGCATCGAAAATGTACATTAAAATTTTCGTTTACGGTGAACCCTCAACTTCGGTTATAGTGAACCTAAATCATTGGTCCCGACCCGCAACATCGGAAATGTACATTAAAATTTTCGTTTATAGTGTACCCCTCAACTTCGGTTATAGTGAACCTAAATCATTGGTCCCGACGCGCAACATCGGAAATGTACATTAAAATTTTCGTTTATGGTGAACCCTCAACTTCGGTTATAGTGAACCTAAATCATTGGTCCCGACCCGCAACATCGGAAATGTACATTAAAATTTTCGTTTATAGTGAACCCTCAACTTCGGTTACAGTGAACCTAAATAATTGGTCCCGACCCGCAGCATCGAAAATGTACATTAAAATTTTCGTTTACGGTGAACCCTCAACTTCGGTTATAGTGAACCTAAATCATTGGTCCCGACCCGCAACATCGGAAATGTACATTAAAATTTTCGTTTATAGTGAACCCCTCAACTTCGGTTACAGTGAACCTAAATCATTGGTCCCGACCAGCAACATCGGAAATGTACATTAAAATTTTCGTTTATAGTGAACCCTCAACTTCGGTTATAGTGAACCTAAATCATTGGTCCCGACCCGCAACATCGGAAATGTACATTAAAATTTTCGTTTATAGTGAACCCTTCAACTTCGGTTATAGTGAACCTAAATCATTGGTCCCGACCCGCAGCATCGGAAATGTACATTAAAATTTTCGTTTATGGTGAACCCTCAACTTAGGTTATAGTGAACCTAAATAATTGGTCCCGACCAGCAACATCGGAAATGTACATTAAAATGTTCGTTTATAGTGAACCCTCAACTTCGGTTTAGTGAACCTAAATCATTGGTCCCGACCCGCAACATCGGAAATGTACATTAAAATTTTCGTTTATGGTGAACCTTCAACTTCGGTTATAGTGAACCTAAATCATTGGTCCCGACCCGCAACATCGGAAATGTACATTAAAATTTTCGTTTATGGTGAACCCTCAACTTCGGTTATAGTGAACCTAAATCATTGGTCCCGACCCGCAACATCGGAAATGTACATTAAAATTTTCGTTTATGGTGAACCTTCAACTTCGGTTATAATGAACCTAAATCATTGGTCCCGACCCGCAACATCGGAAATGTACATTAAAATTTTCGTTTATAGTGAACCCCTCAACTTCGGTTATAGTGAACCTAAATCATTGGTCCCGACCCGCAACATCGGAAATGTACATTAAAATTTTCGTTTATGGTGAACCCTCAACTTCGGTTATAGTGAACCTAAATCATTAGTCCCGACCCGCAACATCGGAAATGTACATTAAAATTTTCGTTTATGGTGAACCCTCAACTTCGGTTATAATGAACCTAAGTAATTGGTCCCGATCCGCAACATCGGAAATGTACATTAAAATTTTCGGTTATAGTGAACTATCAACTTCGGTTACAGTGAACCTAAATCAATGGTCCCGACCCGCAACATCGGAAATGTACATTAAAATTTTCGTTTATAGCGAATCCTCAACTTCGGTTATAGTGAACCTAAAAAAAAGAAACTGTAAAGAAAAGAATGTACTTGTAACATGAAATTGCAACTTATTTCAAAACAAACCTTCTTGTAAAAACTTGAAAGAATGTGTTGAGAGCAGTATTGTAGGCCTTCTACTCCTTAAGTGCATTGAAGGACAAAGGTAGGATTAAAAACCTCAGGCCGCCCCGGTGGCGCAGTGGTCTAAGCGATGGCCTCTGATCATCCGTCCGAAGGGGGTCCGGGTTCGAATCCCAGTGAGGCATGGATGTTGTGTTTGTCTTACGGCACTGGCTCTTTCCCTTTTCTGGAACCAGTGACCCTAAATTAGGGACGGGCGACTGCTTATAGCCCATTGAGTTGCTCACGGTGGTCGTTAAACCTCCAATAAAAAAAAAAACCTCAGCAACATCAAGCTGGTGTTCCTGCCTGCCAACACCACGCCATCCTCCAACCCATGGATCAAGGTGTGATCCAAGTCTTGGAAACACAGCAGAATGCATCAATAAATGTTCTGAATGCTGTACGTTTTGGAAACAAAGCTTGGAGGAGTGTGTCAACTGTCACTATACAGAACTGTTTTCGGAAGTCTGGTTTGGCCACTGGACGTGTGGCATTCGAAGAGGATGATGTGCCTCTCAAGGACCTGCTTCAGCATGTCGCTGCGAACTCCAGTGAAGCTGAAGATTTTATCGATGCTGACTATGAAGTTATAACGAATGAAATTGCGTGGGATGAAGCTATTATCGAGGCTGTGAAAGGCGATTCCAGCACGGAAGAAAATGAGGCTGAAGATGACGATAATGAAGAACGTGTTCCAACAGTGAAAGAGACGTTGGAATGTGTCAGGACTGTGCTAAATTTCCTAGAATGTATAGAAAATGTAGAATCGAGTGTAGCAAAAGCACAGATTCTAGAAAAGGACATAGAGAAAATATTTATTAAAACTGTTTGCAGCAAGCAGAGGCACATAACAGACTATTCTCTTGTTAATTAAGGTAATGTAAAATTAATTTTGTTTGCTTAATTTAATAAATATATACACTACGTACATAAAAATATTATCTTTAGATACATATGTACATATTTTATTTTCTCGCTCACCGTTTCACTCAATTCAGTTTGAGGGAAGACACTTCAGTTTTAGTGAACTTCGGACATAGTGAACGAAATATGTGAGTCCGCAGAGGTTTACTATAAGCGGAGTTGACTGTACATGCATTTAAGTTATTGCTTCTCCGAATGCTTGTTTATATCTTGTTTGCTTACTTGTAAATGTACATTGCTTTCGTTATTAGAATTGCATGAAGTGCATGCAATCCTCTGATAAGAAACCTTTTTAGGTATAAACTAGTCAAATAATCTCTGTTTCCTGTGGTCAAAAGTGTGGGAGCAGTAATTCTGTTAAGCAGCGAATCTGAGACTTTCTGTTTTGTACTCAAGCCAGGATACTGTTATCTACCGTTTTGTTTAGTCATTACACATTCTTCTTTAGTTATTGCCATTTGATTTGCAAAGACGAATGAAAAGATATCAACCTTCATTGCAAAGCAGGAAGAAGGGAAAAAGCTGTTTTTATATAGCTTCACTTGAGATCATCCAAAATAATAATAATAATAATAATGGGAGCAGGAAAACTGAAATGACGCACTTCGCCTGTTTATCTTTTTAGTGATTTCTTTTTTTCAAAAAAATGACTAAAATTTGTATGAAAATTTAAAAAAATCAACGTATGGTTGAAATAGCGGCGCGTAGAAAATAGACCCTACCAGACATGGAAACGGGTCACGGGTCAGGGGGAACAACGGGTCTGCAATTTCTAGCGGGTCAAAGGGGTCGGATCAAGATGTTCCTGACCCGGTTTTATCTCCGTTTCATTTTTGAAAAGCAAAAAAAAAAAAAAAAAATGTCCGCGGACTTAAAAATGATTAGTCATGCAGTATGACGGAAGAGTGTCCTCAGAAGGCAATGATGGAGACAACATCCACATTTTGGAAACTTTCAACTCATCACCATCATCATCATCATTGTCAACCATTATCAATCCACTGCTGGACGAAGGTCTCCCCAAGTTTCCTCCACAACGGTCTGTCTTGTGCCAGTCTCCTCCATGTCACTCCCGCATACTTTCGAATTTTATCCACCCATCTCCCATGTGGTCTTCTTCTGGGTCTTTTCCTGTCCCTTGGAATCCAATCTAAAATTTCGGCTGTCCATCGATGGTCTGTTCTTCTGGCAGTATGTCCAGCCCATTGCCATTTCAGGGATTTAACTCTGATCATGCTGTCTTCCACTCTTGTCATTTTTCGGATCCACGAGTTCCTCTTCTTATCTCTCCTGGTTACACCAAACATGCACCTCTCCATGCTTGTTTAAGTTGTCTGCAGCCTTTGTATGTCTCTTTTAGTTAAGGTCCACGTCTCTGCACCATACGTAAGCACTGGAAGGACACTTTTATTTTAAGACATAATGGCATATTGCTTTTGAAAATTATGCTGTTTCTTCCAAAAGCTCTCCAGGCAAGTTTTGTACGCCGATTAATTTCTTCATCAATGTGACCCTCACTTGTTATCTGCTGTCCAAGATAAACGTACGTGTCTGCTATCTCCAGCTTTTCTCTATCAATCGATAAATCTTCATTTCTTGTAAAAGCATTGAACATCACTTTTGTCTTCTGAAAGTTCATTTTAATCCCACTTCTTTACTCTTGTCAGCAAAGTTCCTGGATCATACTCTGCAGCTCTGATGGGGTAGTTGCAAAAATGACTGCGTCATCAGCAAAACGAAGGTGGGTTAGATAATCTCCATTAATCTTTATCCCTTTGTTTTCCCAGTTCAGTGATTGAAAGACATTTTCCAATGTAGCATTAAAGAGCTTCGGAGATATGGTGTCACCTTGTCTCACTCCCTTTCCAATTGTTATGTGTGTTGTATTTTCAAACAGCCGAATCTTTGCACTTGCATTTTCATAGATGTTGTTAATAATGTTAATGCATGCATCTTCAATACCGCAGGATTTCAAAGCCATTGTAACTGCTGATGGTTTCACCGAATCAAAGGCTTTTTCATAATCGATAAAAGCCATGCACAATGGAAGTTCATATTCCCTCGTCTTTCAATTAGTTCTCTCAGTACGTGGATATGATCTATTGTGCTGTAGCCACTCCTGAATCCAGCTTGTTCTCTCGGTTGAGCCATGTCGAGTGTTACCTTCAAACGGTGTGAAAGAACTTTAGTGAAGATTTTATAAACCACTGATAGGAGGCTGATAGGTCTGTAGTTCCTGAGATCCTCAATGTCACCTTTTTTATGTAGCAGGATCATTGTAGCGTTGTTCCAATCCTCAGGAATCTTCCCTTCATTAAGGCATCGAGTGAAAATTTGGGCGAGTACTGTTTCGATTTCTCCACTTGCTTCTTGTATGATGTCTACAGTAATTCCATCTTATATATCATCAAATAGAAGTCATCGCTCTTTCCACGTTTATAAGTGAGTCACGGAAAAATTTCTCATCGGCCGCCACCGGGAATCGAACCCAGGTGTTACAGTTACGTGCCGAATATCCTTCCACTGCACCACAGCGGCCTCGAAATTCTCCAGACTCACAAACTACAAACTGCCAAACCACATGGCAGGGTTGCTTCTTTGGAGCTCCGCACAATGCTGGGGATTCACCACAGATGAACAGCAGCAACTGAACAAATAACTAGAAGGTGAATAAATGATAAATACACAGTTGGCTTGGACCAGGAACATCAAATAGAAGTCATCGCTCTTTCCACGTTTTATAAGGGAGTCACGGAGAGTTTCTAGGCCGCTGTGGTGCAGTGGAAGCATATCCGGCGCGCAACTGCGGAAGACCCTGGGTTCGATTCCCGGTGGCAGCCGATGATAATTTTTCCGTGACTCACTTATAAAAACGTGGAAAGAGCGATGACTTCTGTTTGATGTTCCTGGTCCACGTCAACTGTGTATTTATCATCATATATAGTTATGAAAATTGATGTTGACGTGAAACGTATTCTGTGGTTTGATGTTTTAACAAGAAAACAGCAAAAACTGATATTAAACATGCAACAAGTTGCTTAATTCAAAAATTTTGACTGTACCGCCATCAAAATTAAGTGGAACAGCCTTAACAATACTGCGGAGGGACTTTTTAACCCTCGCAGATGTGTTTGAAAACAGGTGTAAAACAGTTAGGTTATGTCTTGCAAATGAAGGACGACAGTTTCAATGAGTAAATTATACGTACATATAATATATTTGCTTGATTTCCATATAACTTAAGACACCCACTGCGGAGAGACTTTTCGAACGCCCTATACATATGATATTATAGTTCAAAGCAGATTTATCCACGTCGGGTCCGGGTCAGTTACAGATCAGGTTCGAGTCCAAAATTTTTTACTCGTTTCCAACTCTGAACCCTACGAAGCCCACGGTTGTACTTGTGGATCTTTAACAAAAACTTGAACGAAAACTTACTGATCTTTAACGAAAACTTGGAATGAAATCTTACTTCTTATGTGAGTGCTTCTCGAGTTGCATTTATTTTTGATAATCCAAACACATTGTCCTTTTTCTTCTTCTTTTTCTTCCACAATTCCCTCAGAAAAATTTGGAATTTTTTCCGACTGCTATCCGCTTTAGTATAACGTTTTAAGGGGTAGATTTTTTACTACAGTAGTTGTAATTCTGTGAGATTGTAGTCTGCTTTTACTCCAAACTGTAAAACTTTTTCTGAAATTGACGATCCACTTTCCGTGATGCCTTTCGTGAATTAACGAAGCATATTTCTGATACAACCTTTCCCGAGAAATGACGGGAAATACAAAAAAGAAAAACTGAATTTCACGGATTTTTTTTTTAATTCCGAATTTTCAGAAGCCTTTCTGCAATTCCTGTCCTATAACAACGGTAAATTACCGTTTTGAAGAGGTGTTAACGCAAAATTCTGAGTTTGTAGAAACCTTTCCTCAGTTCCTTCAGTATATACTGGGTGTGTGCAAAAGTTCTACCCGTTGTTGTAATAGATGCAAATTGTGATCGGAGTTCTTACGTCACAGATGACGCTGCGATGCCGAAATTTCGTCCAATAAAGCGTGGAGCAGTAGAGCATATAGAGGCACTAGGTTTGTCCAAGTAAGTCATTCGTAATGAAAATCACGGACGGTGTAACATGGCATGCGATAAGGAGCACATTAGACATTGTTTACTGTACGAGTTCGATAAAGGCAGTACTGCAGCCGCGGCATGCCGCAACATCTGTCAAGTGTATGGGGAGGATGCAGTTGAGGATAGCACATATCGTCGTTGGTTTCGGAAATTCCGGAACGGAGACAGAAGCTGTAAAGATCAGCCATGTCCTGAACGTCCATCCGTGGTTTCTGACGAGGATGTGGACCGAGCCATAGCAAATGACCCACATCCAACCATTCAGGAATTAGAGGCAACGTTTTCGGTACACAGAACAACAGTCGAAAGACGGATGCATGCGCTTGGGTTCATCCCCAAGTTCGATAACTGGGTTCTGCACCAGCTTTCTGCAAAGCAACGAGAGGAGAGAATCCGTACCTGTGTTTCTTTACTTTCTCGTCACAGAAATGAACCGCTTTTGGGACGAATTGTAACTGGTGATGAGAAATGGGTACTGTACCGTAATGTAAAGCGTCGACGAACTGTGTGCCAAGGTGCGGAGCCTGCTGCCCCATCGAACTCAAAAGGAGGACTGCATTCCAAAAAGGTTTTGTTGAGTGTTTAGTGGGATGTCCAGGGAATAATCCACTGGGAAGTGTTGGCGCCTAACTGAACGATAAATGCTGACCTCTACTGCCAACAGTTGGACAGATTGCGAGAACAACTGACATCGAAGCGGCCAGCACTCGTCAATCGCAAAGGCGTGATCCTTCATCATGATAACGCCAGACCTCATGCTGCTTTAATCACTCATAAAAAATTACTGTATACTTTGGTTGGGAAGTGTTACCTCACCCGGCGTATTCCCCTGATCTGGCATCTACGGACTACCACCTTTTTCGGTCGTTACAGAATGCCTTCGCTCTCCAAACCTTCGATGATGTGGACGATGTGAAAACGGCATTACATGACTTTTTTTGAGTTTTTTTTTTTTTTTTTTTTGGCGGGGGATTCACCTACTCATAGACAAATGACAAGAGATCGTACAGAATGATGACAATTAAATCCTAGGTACGTTATTTGCTGTGTTCTCCTCCCTTTTTGTAGCCTACAAAAACGGGTAGGCCCGAATATTAACGGAAAAATTCTGTTCTCATTTTTTCCATGTCCACATGACGGAAGACCACCGGCATGACGCAGTTGGTTAACGCGCTGTGTGAGTTTGGGAGCCGGACGTTTCTGTCCGGTGTTCTAATACCGGTCCCGCGGGCCATCTAGTCTGCGGTTTTTCCGGAGTTTTCCGTAGACTCCCTGGGCTTGGGGACGCGAATGCGTAGATGGTTCCCTGCCAAGTCGGGCCCGGACGCACTTTGTCCCTGGTCCTCGTACTGTGAAGTGGAAGGCAAGTGGAACCCACCACAAAGTGGCGGTATGTAAATTGTAAACTAAAGCGTGTAAATTGCGAACGAAAAGCAAACCGCCATTAAAACTCAGTATGTAAATTGCGAACCCAGGTCCATGACCGCTATATGTAAATTCCGAACCCACTTCCCTGAACATCTGCGGGAATTCAACATTTGCAGAGAAAATTAACATAGTCCCTGCGCAAGGATGACAAACTAGTTTTGTTGTTTCCGTGAATACATTGCTTTAAATTGTTATGCATTGTTTTAATCATTATTTTTTCATACTGATTTATTTTTTGATATCGTCAGAATGGGCGCAGGAAAACTTAACATGGCCCCTGTGCAAAGATGACAAACTAGTTTTGATGTTTTCGTGAATACATTGTTTTCATCATTGGTTGTTTTCGTGCATACATTGAATTAAGTGCATATACCAAATATGGATAGAACATTACAGAGAAAATTAACATTGACCATGAGCAAGGATAGCAAACTGGTTTCGATGTTTTCGTGAATACCTTGCTTTTAAATTGTTTTACATTGTTTCAATCATTATTTTTTTTATATTGGTTTATTTTTTGATATCGTCAGAATGGGCGCACAAAACAGGATATGTAAAATTTGCATCGCATCATTATAAAACCTGATTGTTTCCGAAAATGGGGGGTAGATTATAGAAGATCTTTATTGCAGGTAAAAAAACATACAACAAGTAAAACCACCGGGAAAAACATACCTCCGGCGTCACAATGAACAATAATATAACAATAAAACATTAAAACCAATACCTGTGGGTACTATTGACATACCAGCACTATGAGGAATTAGCATGGCCGCTGCCCAAGGATGACAAACTGATTTTCCTGTTTTTGTAAATGCAGTGCTGTTTTAATCATTATTTGCTTAGTTTTGTTACTGTTTAAGTACATACATACTTACTTAAAACATTGGTTGTTTTCGTGAATACATTGAATTAAGTACATACACAGTCAGTGGCGTCGGAACTATTTTTTGACAGCGGGGGCAAGATGTCACACAACAAAATACTTTATCATGACATAATTTATTGTACTGCTGTAAAAGAAGACTTCATTACAAAAATTTGCTGAATTTTTTTTTTCGATTAGACATTCATTTATATAAAAAAAAATCATATCCATATAGTTTCTAAATGTAAACTAACTGTACTCATGAACGGCGTTAAACTATAAATTTTGATAATTCCGGATCGATACGAATTCCTCAGGGATTGTAGTCATAGACGCTATAATTAAACATTGAAGGAACTTATATCTCATTTCTCACCCTACTTCCATTTATTTTTACTCATTTTTTTAGAGGAAGACTAATTTTATTGCACCTAATGAGACACAAAACGTTGCTGTTCTTCAAACGAGAATCAGCCCTCTGGACTGTTTAATGGTTCTAGCATTTCTTGGCCTCCCAGGAGTGGCATTAAATAAATTATTCAGATTTCTAGATAATTCATGGTAAGAAAATAAAGAGCAATATTCAATTTTTATCAAAATGAACTTCAAAAGAAAAAAAAAACAACTCCCGAATGTTTGAGAAAAACTTATGTAATTTGAAAAGGAAGAAAACTGAGAGGGCAAATGTGATATTTTGCCCCCCACACTCATCTGCGTGCGGGGGCAAGTGCCCTCTGCCCCCGCGGTTCCGACGCCGCTGTACACAGTGTATACTAAATATGGAACATTGCGGAGAAAATTAACATGGCCCCTGGGCAAGGATCACAAACTGATTTTCTTGTTTCCGTGAATACATTGCTTTAAATTGTTTTACGTTGTTAAATCATTATTTTTTCATACTGGTTTATTTTATGATATCGTCAGAATGGATGCAGAAAAGTTGGTTCGCAATTTGCACATAGGGGTCTTGGGCCTTAGTTTGCAATTTACATATAGGGGTTGAGGGCGGTCCATTTTGGTTCGCAATTTACACGCTCCGCCACAAAGTACATCCCTTCCCCGTGATATTTGTCACCATCTGTGTGCGGTTCATGGCGATGAATTGCCTACGTCCCTGTCTGGGGACATGGCACCTCTAGAAGAAGATATGACGCAAAATTTCCAGTAATAGAAGCGATTCGTGGGAATACTTGAGTTTTGATTAACTAGTAAATTTCAATCGTCTGTAAGAGGACCTGATTTTCAAGTTCTGTATAGCAAGATCGGATACTGTGGATAGTATCCGCATGAAATTTTCGTTATTGTGGCACAGGCAGGGCCACCCTTTGGCATAGGCGAGCAAGGCGGATGCCTAGGGCCGCCAATTTTAGGAGCCGCAGATTTTAGTCATATATCGATTTTCTGTCATCATCCAATTTTTAATCTGTATATCTTTTAAAAAATAAATAAATAAAATCACTAAAAAGATAAACAGTGGCAAACTCTCTTGTCCCAGTAGTTTTTTGGGGGGATGCCGCTAAGTGAATCTACACTGCTGGCCACCCAAAATGCAATACCAAGAAGGAAGCATCCGATTGGCCTGAAATTCGCAGCATGCGTCGCCCGCGAGAGGACATGCAAATGATTAGCTTTGCAAGGCATATGCAAATCATATGCGCCCGGTACGCCACCGAGAAGCACTATAAGAAGGGTGCACAGAAGGCGGGGTGTAAGTAGTGGAAGTTTGTTGTGCTGCTGGACCTGCGCGTGCGAAGCTTCCTGATGTCTCCTCGCAGAATACGGCACTCATTCCAGCACGTTTCGGAGTTCGACAGAGGACGAATAGGGGCTTATCGCGACAGCGGTTTATCGTACCGAGACATCGGCGCCCGTGTGGGACGACATCCAGCCACAGTGAGGCGAGTGTGGATTCGGTGGGTTCAGGAGGGACGGGCGGAACGCCGTGAGCGATTGCCGCAGCCGCGGCACACCACCGAACGAGAGGACCGGCATGTTGTGCGGCGGGCATTGACGGCTCGCACCGCCACATCACGAACGTTAGCGCAGGAATTAGGGTGTGTTGCGCAACAACCTGTGTCAGCACGTACCGTTCTACGTCGTCTTCAGGAGCGGGGTCTTGTCGCACGGCGCCCATTGCTCCGATTACCATTGACGTTACACCACCGGCGAGTGCGGCGGCAGTGGGCCGTTGAACGCCACACCTGGACTACGGAATGGCAAGACATTATCTTCTCCGAAGAATCCCATACAACACCAAGATGGTCGTATCCGCGTGTGGCGGCACCGCGGCGTGAGACTGTATGACGCCTGCATTATGCATCGCTATACTGGTCCGTCGCCTGGCGTTATGGTTTGGGGCGCAATTGGATATGACACCCGCACCCCTGTTGTACGAATCGCAGGTACACTCAACACCCACCGCTACATCTCCGACGTTTTGGAGCCTCTAGTCCTACCTTACCTGCAGGATCTGCCAGCGGCCACGTTTCAACAGGACAATGAGCGCCCGCACGTGGCACGCATCGTGCAACAATTCTTCACGGCCCACCAGGTGACACTGCTGCCGTGATTCGCCTGTTCTCCCGATATGTCGCCCATCGAACACGTCTGGTCACTGATCGGCAACCGAGTGGCCCGGCAAGCACCACCCGTGGCTACGCCTGATGAACTGTGGCAACGTGTGGAAGCACCCTGGACCGACATACCACAAGCCCACATCCAAAGCCTCTTTCGTTCGCTGCCGCGGCGTGTAGCGGCCGTTATTGCCAGCCATGGGGGCCACACGAACTATTGATGTCTGCGTGTTCCGCAAGTCGCACGGGCCTGTAAGCTCAATCGGTTCACCTTTGTATCTGTTGTTATGTGTCCAGTAAATCTGGCTTTGCTATCTCGTGTCCTTCTTGGTGTTGCATTTTGGGTGGCCAGCAGTGTATATAAAAACAGCTGTCTCCCTTCTTTATGCTTTGTAGTGAAGTTTAGTTTCTTTTCCTCCGGCTTTATATACATATAAAACAGAAAATTGAAAATATCTCTAAATTTTATAAACGGAAAATTGAAAATATTTTTCACAGCAAATGACGGTATAGAGAGAGTGATATAGATGATACATGTCTTCTAACAGAACTATTAGGTGTGCAACTTAATTCTCCGCCACAGGCACGACTCGTTGACAGCAAATCAAATATGTACCTAATCAGGGAAATAATCCCCGTCGTGTTGGATACATTTGAGCCATCGGTCAGGGAGCTGCCGAATGCCACTGCGGAAAAAAGAGGTCTGTTTTGAGTTGATAAAGTCATGAATGCTTGTGTGGACCTCCTCGAAAGAAGTGAAGTGCGTATCACTCAGGTGATGTTGCAGGGAGAGAAAGAGGTGATAATCCGACGGGGTGAAGTCTGGAGAATATGCCGGGTGGGACAAAATATCCCATCCCAGGTCGGTGATCGTGTTTAAAGTCGTTTTCGCGGTGTGAGGAAGCGCGTTATCTAGAAGCAACAGGACAGACCTTCTGCCCTTGCCGGTGTATGGCCTTTTCGCCTCCATTGCGTCACTCACACGAATGAGTTGCTGACAATAACGCTCAGCATTAACAGTTTCACCAGGTTTGAGTAGCTCATAGTGTACGACACCGCGCTGATCCCACCATATGCACAGCAACAACTTGCTAGCATGGATATTCGGTTTGGCGGTATTGGTGGTATAGGCTGACCTGGATAAACCCACGATTTGCGCTGCTTTGGATTATCGTAAAGGATCCACTTCTCATCACAGGTCAAAATCTTGTGGAGAAAACCCTTCTTCTTGAATCTGGAGAGCAAGGACACGGCAAAATCGTAGCGCCTAGACTTGTTCGCAGCTGTGAGTTGGTGGGGCACCCAACGGCCCTCCTTGTGAATCCGTCCAAGCTTGTGCAGGCGCTTTGCAATGGCTTGTCGTGTTACTCCGAGTTCCTGGGCGAGCTCTGACTGTGTGCAACAGGGATCCGCGTCCAACAGTTGTTCCAGTTCCTCATCGTAAACTTTCTGGGGCATTCCCGGACGTTCTGCATCACGGAAATCGAATTTTCCCTGCTTAAACCGCTGGAACCACTTCTTACACGTACTGTAGGACACATCAGCCTCACCCAAAGCAGCACAGATCATCTGTTGGGCACTTTTTTTCAGCTGAAACGCGAACAGGAGGCAGTGCCTCAAATGTTGCTTCTCGAACGACATTGCTTTCACCGTCAACTTTCGTCCCTTCTGTCACTACAGCTGTGAGCGGTTACGGTTGCCTGGAAAGTTGTTGGATGGCGCTGCAATCAGCCACTATCGCGCACAGCTATTTGCATTTGCCGACGTTCTATGATCGCTTGCGGTTAGGGGCCGAGAATTAAGTTGCACACCTAATAAAATAATTAATTAGCGTTATACCTGAAGGTTTATCTCCAATACAGTTATTACGTTATCTTTATGACAGCAGGTAAAACAAAGTACTCCCGAACGTTCAATTACCCAGCGGATATTACTAACGATTCCCGTCACCGTTGCATCATGCAGGAGAAAGAAGTTTTTCAAAATTAAAGCTTCTCAAAACTTATTTGAGATCGACAATGACTCAAGATTGGTTGGATTATCTTTAATATCAGTTGAAAATGGCATTGTTTCGTCTTTAAACCTATCTCAAGTATACTTGCAGATTTTGCTTCTGAGGAAAGCAAGTAAAGTAACTTTTAAACCATTAAAATTTCTTTCGCAATATTTGTGTGGCGTTGTACACAAAAATCTACTCTAAAATTCAGATAAGAGTAATTTTTTTAGCAAATTATAAAAGTTATTACACTCTAAGAAAGCGGTTTTTTTTTTTTTTAGTTTTTTTCTCGTTTGAGTTTTCTACAACAGTGTAAACACTGTGATTAACGTTAAACCTTAAGTTATGTGCCCAAAAGTTTATGCAGGAATAATGAGGAAACAGCGAGCTACAGTGACATTTACAAATAAGCATACTGTAGGCAGCATTCGGAGAAGTTCAGAAAATTTCAGTTAAGCCTTATGTTCAAATATTCAATAACAATTTTGGGCATTTTTTTAAAATTCAGTTTCCTGTCATTGAGGGAAAAATACGTTACTCAAATATGACTGAAAACTGATATTTTAACAATAAAGCATCATGTACGTTTTCCAGTTAACTATCAGGAGCCGCGGAAGTAGTAAGGCTGGCCCTGGGCACAGGATATATCCCCCCCCATTTTGGGCGGGGATATATCCTCATTATACTCGGGCCTCTTTTATATGGCATACACGGTATGCCATATAAAAGAGGCCCGAGTATAATGAACGATAACAGTCAGGCAATGTTACTATAAATGGTAAAGAATAGTTGAAATGACAGAAAAGAGCCGCGGATGGCTTAGTGGTTAGCAGTTCAGACTATCGATGCAAGGTCCTCAGGTTCGAACCTGGGCTGATCTTTCGGAGATGGTGTGATTTACTAACAATCGCTGAATATTGTTAGTAAATCACACCATCTCCGAAAGATCAGCCTGTGATTTACTAACAATCGCTGAATGAACCGCCGTGCATCGGATGAGCACGTTAAGTGACGGCCCCCAGGCTGGAACCACTGGCTAAATAGGTATCCTTTCCTATGCCGCTCCCCCTGAAATTCTCTCACCCCTCTATGTGCAATATCGTACTTGTACGGTGGCGCCATCTACTGTACTCTAATCTCACTACAAACTGTTCTGTCAAAGTCGCTAGACTTGCTCTCATTCCTTCCGTTTCTGTGTCCTGCCCAAAAGGCGATCACGCTGTAGGTGGCTCGGACCTAAACTCTACTCACTGTGGACAGAAGTCCTACAAGAAAATGACAAATGCTGTAGTTATAAATGACAGAAAACAGGAGTAACATCATCATCGTGCATACATCCTTGATATTGTCATCCTTTGTAACATGATTGTGCACACATCCTTGATATTGTCATCCTTTGTGACATCACCATGTGGAAATTTTTCTCTTAAGGCTGTCTTTGAACGAGTGTAACAGAAATTCTGTTCTATATCTGTAATGCAAATTTTTTTGTGCACATTTTCTCGAAAACTATTACTTTGTAGATTTTGAAATTTTGAGCTCAAATAAAAACGACCCATTGCTGATACGTGTCGCAGTTATTTTCCCGAAAAATTTGTTAGAATTTTTTTTTAAATTCAATTTATCTGACTCGAAAGTACTCCGATTTGGCGCCAGAAGTTAGCTTGGCAGTGTTCCTGTGTGGAAGAAACGAAATCTCTCATTTCTGTCTGATTTTTTTAATTATCTAGGCCAAATAGAAATCAAAGAATGGGCACTGAAGTCAGATTGGAGCCTTGTCTTCTATAGATCATCTTAAATTCTACTGCACGTTCAATTCTTGAAGAGAAAATGTGTACATTACCAGAAGACACTTGAATTTGAGGCAGAAACTACGCCTACCTACTAAGCTCCTCCCCCGAACATTGGTTAAAACGTAACAGCGCGTATTTTGTCTTTTCATTGTGGAGCCAACGAGAGACCGCTCCCATTCTGAATATGGTAAGGTCTTCAGTCATTCGCTGACGCCAACTTCTGGGGCAATCCCTCAAGACGTAAAAGCCACGCCCAAGGAGTGATATTTTGCGCCATCTATCGCAGAAGATGAAGCCTAACACTCATACAAAGACAGCCTTAAGAACCCATTAAAAACATTGTATGAGTTATTTCTGAAATACTGTTCCACAATAAAAATCCGCTGTTCCGTACTTAAAACCATTTCCGTTGCCTTTGTTCTCTCTTCATTTACACTTATGACCGCGTATCTACACTGCTCTGGCTGTGACTAACCACTCCGGAGAATTCCTTTGAAGCTGTACACGCAGAAACTGGGCACTTACATTGTCGTATAAGTGACTGTATGATGTCTACTGTATGTATCAGTGTGTGGAATTCTTGAAACAGCTATTATAGCTTACAAGAGTAAATTTTATATTTAGAAATTTTTGTTAAATAATACTATATCGAAAAGTAGTACATTACATCTTTTCTTAAAGTTAATTGGAAGTGATTGTCACTTTAAAACGATCCCGAGTTCCAAAACACTCTCTTGATTCGAAAAATCAAGGTTAAAAAAAAGCGTAATATGTAATATGTCTTCCTACAGAAAAAAATTAAATTATTACAAACCTATTCAGAAAAATACACTGTCGTACATCTAATAATAATGAGAATAATCACCTTTGGCCAGGATGACAGCGGCGAGACGGCGTGGCATGGACGCAATGAGGCCCTGGAAGATTGCCCGAGGCACACGTGCCAAATCGGACTGCAAGGAGGTCCCGGAGATGACGTGGTTGTGGGGGTCGACACTTCGAACCTGTCGATCCAAATAGTCCCACAAGTGCTCTATGGGATTGAGATCGGGCGTTTTGCCGGCCGAGAACCAGTCAGTGTTCATGGAACCATTCACGCACCTCCTTAGCGACATGGTTGGGCCCATTGTCGCTTTTCTATACACCATCACCACTAGGGTAAACGTCCAACATGAAGGGATACATGTGGTCAGCGAGGATGGACAGGTAGCCATTGGCGTTCAGGGATCCATCCAGTGGTACCAGCGGTCTCAGGTTATACCAAGAACACATCCCCCAGGACACGCACACTACCACAGCCGGCTTGCACTTGACCGACAAGCTTATCCGGGTGTTGGTTCTCGTGTGTCTGACGTCATATCCGCCACCGCCCGTCACTTCTGTGGACTAGAAACCTCCATTCATCGGAGAAGGCAACCTTTTCCTTCTCTTCCACTGTCCAATGACGGTAGTTCCATGCGAACTGAAGACGTCGTTGCCGATGGACCTGGGTTAACATGGGAGCCTTGAAGCAGCGTCGACTCCGGAGACCCATGCGTAACAGGGTTCACTCTACTGTTACCGGAGACACGTACCTGGGTGCCCCAGCGTTCATTTGTGTGGTCAATTGCTGCACTGTTGCGCGTCGATTGCCCTTTACCAGTCGACGTTCTTCTTCGGGGTTGATGGCCTGTGGGGCTCCACGGTTATGACGTCGGGAGGTACTTGGTGTGCCAGCGGTCTATTCTTGGTACACCCTTACTACAGCACCTCGCGAACAGCCCACGAAGTCTGCTGTTTCTGAGATGCTTCCACCCTTGGCGCGATAGCCGATGATGATTCCTTTTAAAATGTCCGTCAAATTACTTCTTCTGCCCATTGAGCTCACGTCACGCACTGTGGCTCATCTGTCCTGGCCGGTCGCTTATATCTCCGTGTGGTCGACCTTGGCACGTGCACTCGCCACTCTGTGACGTCTCTGGGTGGGTACATTGTGATTCCGGGGGTGGTCATGTTATTCGAATACGACTGTGTATTAGGCTCCAACAGAAAATAAAATGACTAATTTCAGAGGACCCTCCGTGTGTGGAGACGCGAATGCGTGGGTGGGTTCCCTATGAAGTCGGTCCGGACGCACTTTGTCTTTGGGCCCCCTTAGATGATTGGTATCTGATGCTCTGTGATGGCAACAGACACGTACAAGAATCTTTCCCGTTGTTGTTGATGATGAATATACTGAATATAATTTACTGATAATTACTGAATATACTGATATGAATATACTGATACTGAATATACTGATACTGAATATACTGATGATAATTTACTGAATATACTGTATACATTACCACTTTACCAGTCGACGTATATATACAGTATATATCGCCCAAGGTTTCACCAGATGTCTGAATGAAGGGAAGATTCCCGAGGATTGAAACAATGCTACAATGATCCTGCTACATAAAAAATGTGACGTTCAGGATCTCAGGAACTACAGGCCCAGCAGCCTCCTATCAGTGGTTTATAAAATCTTAACTAAGGTTATTTCACATCGCTTGAAGGTAACACTAAACATGGCTCAACCAAGAGAACAAGCTGGATTCAGGAATGGCTACAGCACTGTGGATCGTATCCATGTCCTGAGAGAACTAATTGAAAGAACAAGAGAATATGAAATCCCATTATGCATGGCTTTTATTGATTATGAAAAGGCCTTCGATTCCGTGAAACCATCAGCAGTTAATATGGCTTTGAAATTCTGCGGTATTGAGGATACATGCATTAGCATTATTAATGACATCTATGAAAATGCAAGTGCAAAGGTTCGGATATTTGAGGATACAGCACCAATAAAAATTGGAAAGGTATTGAGACAAGGTGACACCATATCTCCCAAGCTCTTTAATGCGACATTGCAAAATGTCTTTCAACCAGTGAACTGAGAAGACAAAGGGATAAAGATTAATGGAGATTACTTAACTCACCTTCGTTTTGCTGATGATGTAGGCATCTTTGCAATTACACCTTCAGAGCTGCAGAGTATGATCCAAGAACTTGTTGAAAAGAGTAAAGATGTGGGATTAAAAATGAACTCTCAGAAGACAAAAATGATGTACAATGCTTTTACAAGAAATGAAGATTTATCGATTGATGGAGAAAAGCTTGAGACAACAGATACCTACATTTATCTTGGGCAGCAGATAACAAGTGAGGGTCACATTGATGAAGAAATTAATCGGCGTACAAAACTTGCCTGGAGAGCTTTTGGAAGAAACAGTACAATTTTTAAGAGCAGTATGCCATTATGTCTTAAAAGAAAAGTGTTTAATCAATGCATCCTGCCAGTGCTTACGTATGAAGCAGAGACATGGACCTTAACTAAAAAAGACATACAAAGACTGCAGACAACTCAGAGAAGCATGCTTGGTGTAACCAGGAAAGATAAGAAGAGGAACTTTTCGGATAAGGAAAATGACAGGAGTGGACGACATCATGACCAGAGTGAAATCACTGAAATGGCAATGGGCTGGACATGTTGCCGAAAGAACGGACCACCGATGGACAATCGAAATTTTAAACTGAATTCCGAGGGCCAGGAAAAGACCCAGAAGAAGACTCCATGGGAGATGGATGGGTGAAATTAGAAAGTATGCTGGAGTGGCATGGAGGAAACGGGCTCAAGACATACAAATGTGGAAGAAACTTGGAGAGACCTTCATCCAACAGTAGATTGATAATGGTTGATGATTATATATATATATATATATAGAGAGAGAGAGAGAGAGAGAGAAAGAGACAGCATTTTTGGACAATAAGGAAAATTCTTCGTCGTTCGTTTGATCTTTTTGATCACTTTGGTAGCTTTCACCAGAAAACCCCTACGAGAGATGTGAATAGCTGCTGCAGATGATGATATATTTTTCATTTCTTCGTTTTTCATACTTTTTCATACTGTATGTTTGCACACTGTTCTCGAACATGCAATGGGAAATTTCATCATTATTTTCTACTGTAAAAATTCGCTTTTTCTACTGGAAATTCCCAACGCTTTTCCTATTTTTACCGCATACACATGTATCCAAAAAGTCTACAGAAAAATAAGCAATCAGAATTAGTGTTATCGCAAAAATCTCTGTATTTCATTCCAAGAAAAGAAAGGGTATGGTCCGATTTCTAGGGAGGGCAAATGCCCCCTGTTGTCCCCTCCATGGGCGCCGATGTTCTCATACAACAATGATTGAATAACTCACTTGAAAACTTTTTTTGTACTAGAGATGACATTATCAGCGTCAGGTAAAATGCCCATGAAAGGACTTTTTTCAAAAATTTCTGCGAAGCACTTCACAGCTGATGTTCCACCCGTCATGCTTAGCCCCCCCCCCCATAGCGCGCCCAGTTATGAGCGTCTGGCATTGTCACTGTATCCCATCCCACTTCGAACACTGGGAACATGTGTAATTTCATTTCGAAAAGCATGCGTGCAAAAAAAAAAAAGAACCCGTGTGATTTTGAAAAGTATGTAGGTAGAAAAAAGGGGTTCTGTTAAAAAAAAAAAAAGCAGCCGTCTGTGTGCATTAAACACATATATATATTTTTTTCACCGTCAGTGAACATATCGTGATGTCACCCGTGAGATTTATAAGCTAGGTGAAGAGCGGAAGTAACTTTTTTTTCACTTTCTTGAATGACATAAGTAGGCTATCCCTTTCACTCTCCGCGTGGTTTGGATGCATGCGCAGATGTGAGCTCTGTCAAGGCAGTGAATTGACACTTGTTCGCCGAGCGCCTTAACTCTCTCTGTGTCAAGTACTAGCCAATGGAAACCAGCATTTTCCGATTCTTCTGGCGGTGTGTGTTGTGTGAGGAAGGAGGGGGGGGGGGAAGGGGAGGATGGAGCCGTTGCGTCTTTGAATGGTTGAAAGCGCAGCGCAACGCCCTTTCTACCTCGTCTGGTGGCACATGGCCGGCTTGTGTACAGGAATGGGGTATTAAGTGTATCAACAAAATCGCATTTTCCGTTTTGTGGTTAATTATTTGAGATTTTCTAACGTGCATGAAGTAGTTGTGAAAGTGTTCACTGTTAGTTGCCATTGTTTCCGTCGCCGTGGGTCGTAAGTATGCTGTTATTTAATCCATAAACCCTCAAAAATACATGGATGACTGAGCCGTCTTTGCCATGGTGTCTGTCAGATCTTTGCCTGTGGTGTTTGAAGTCAATGATTATCTCGGTCGTGCCGAACCTCAGTTGTCTTTTAAATGTTTGCGGCTGCACGGAACACCTAACACTAAATTTAAAACGTTTCGTTGCCGTGTATTTGGCGTAAAATAATTACGGTAAAATAAAAAAATAAGAATTTAACAATTTGTGGAGAAGTTTATGATTAAGCATCAACACTACTGCATTTTGTTTTCAACCGGCAAAATTGTTACTTAACTACTGGAAAGTTCAGCATCATCAGTGGCAGTCTAATCAGTTAAATTTTAACATACCTTTGTGCAGTCCATACGTAATTTATATTTGTTGCAGCCAATGAAGAGACTTCATAAGTAAAATGCCGCCCCGGTTGGCAGAGTGGTCTAAGCGCTGGCTTATGACCATTCGTCCGGGTTCGAATCCCTGTGAGGCACGGATGTTTTGTTTTTCTTGCGGCACTGGTTCTTTCCCTTCGCTGGAACAAGTGATCCTAAATTAGGGATGGGCGACTGCTTTATAGCCCATTCAGTTGTTCAAGGTGGTCATTAAACCCCCAACAAAACAAAAAAAAGTGTAAAATTTAATTTTATTTAAACGTTGAACAAATGTTATTTCCCTACGTTATTATTTAATTTCTTTAAGTTTCATTTTTATGACCCCCCCCCCCACCACCACCACACACAATGTAAGTTGTCTGGATCTGCCTTTGAGCATTGCTGTATGCTTTCTGCTGTACTTTTTGTTTAATTTCCTGTTCTGCATTTGTTTTACTTTATTCTTGTTACCATATGTTTAGTGTTCATTTGCTAAAAGAAGGTATTTTTATCATTAAATATTCTTTTTAAATTGGAATAAATTGACACTCCCAGTACTGTAAAAGCAGTGTAAGTATATACTTTTAAGCCGAACTTTTCAGTTTTAAGGAACTTTAATTTTGTAGCTGTTAGGTTCTTGAATTACTGAATAGTATTTAGCAGTAACTGTTTTGGAAGCTATATTTTATTTAGGAATTAGCATTTGATAATTTAAATTTTAAGAGATGAAGGGTAAAAGCTTATAGGGTCATTCCATACAGAATAACCCAATTTTGGAAAAGTGTAGCTGCATAGTTCTGAAAAAATTTGAAACTTTGCTCATTTATTTGTGTGGTTGAATAATGCCCCCCCCCCCACCCAAATTTGAGAAAAAACACACTTTCCAATTTTTGAGGTCATATCTTTGGTGGGGTGTGAAACAAAAATCTGAATTTTTGTGTACATAGCCACCTATATGATGGCTATTAACTCACAAAAATTGGTTGTGTTCAGCCTAGTTTTTGATATACAGGGCTTGCTATATCAGGGCAGTAACAATTAAGGAGGAGCAACGTTATTTTTAATACACCACAATATGAATATTCAAGAAACTCACACAGCATATTAAATCCGTTTATTTCCTATGGTGTAGTAATCGTAGAGATTCGCCAAGCTCTCACACTCCACTGGGAGGCTTTTTCAAGGCAACGGTGGACATAAAAATGTAGGGAATTGCAGTAGATAAGGAACAAAGATGATTTTTGAAAGTAATGTGAGTGATATCACCAGCGTATTTCGTGAAATGTTTTTAGCACGTAATTACACGGTGCGCGGCGACGTCTTCCAGTCTTTTAATAATGCATGCCAAACCATTGGTAGTTCAGTAGAGATCACGTCGCAGCGCATCATGTAATTACATGCTAAAAACATTTCATGAAATACGCTGGCGATATCACTCACATTACTTTCAAAAATCATCTTTGTTCCTTATCTATTGCAATTCCCTACATTTTTATGTCCACCATTGCCTTGAAAAAGCCTCCCAGTGGAGAGTAAAAGCTTGGCGAATCTCTGTGATTACTACACCATAGGAAATAAACGGATTTAATACACTGTATGCGTTTCTTGAATATTAAGGAGGAGGTTGACTTTGTACATTTATTCTCATCTAGTTACTAGTAATGTTACAGTACAAGAAAGCTAAATGATTAGATGAAGCAGTAGATGAAATTCCTTTTCTGGTTAGATTTTTTAAATTTATTTAATAGAACTGCTCTCTTATAATTGTAGCATTCTGAGTGGAGATAAAAGGCTTATGAGCAGCCGCACGACCACGGTAACCCATGGAATGAAGTTCTCTGCAAATGGTATGTGTACATACCGAAGTTCCAGCATTTTTACTCACTTGTACACTGAGGTCTTGTGCAGTCCTCTGTCGATTAGCTATAATGACTCCTGAGGCTTCGACGTCCTCTATCACTGATTTTCTTTGGTCTGCCGGTACGTTTTGCTGCTTCAGGCAAGCTATGTTTCTTCCACTTATTCAGTACATCCAAAACAGTTTGACTTCAGTATGTTTAAATGCCTCTTGGTTTCTCTTATGGACAACCCACTAATATAACACCCAACGATCTTTCCTTTCTCAAAGTCAGTTCTCTCCTGCCGTGGCATTATCACTCAACCTCACAGTGTGATATGATCGCGGTCAGCTGCAGGCTTGTTTTTATACCGTTTGCAGCTGTACCCCGCATCTTAACACCGCAGTGGCTCCGTTCATTTGCTTTTGAAGGGGTGTCCAGTGACTTTTGTCAATAGAGTCATTCCATGTTCAAGTCAACACAGTGATTTCACCCCACCATCTCAGATTTTGATGAAACTTGGCACAGAGGTAGTCTACATATAGATGAAGAAAAATACACGATTTTATTAAAATACGTTTACTCATTTTGAAAATATGGTGATGTGAAGTTGTCAAAAATCGCTAAAAAACACCCCACTGCCATAATTTCAAATTGCTGTAGCAACTCTCCTAATTAAGCTAAAATGATAGGAGAGGTGTCATTTGGCATGATATAGGACACAATATGGGTTTGAGATGAAAATTGTATTTCAAATTAAAATTAAAATTTTTAATTTATCAAAAAGTGCATCTTCAAAAATTTTCAAAAAATTATATACGACGCTTCATTCACATTATTGTTAACTAATTCCCTAAGTATGAAAGTAGGACTGTCATGGGTTCACACCTTTATAAAATTTCAAAAATACATATTTCACTAAAAAAATTACATTTTTGTAAAATTTATAAATTTAAGCAGAAATATACATAACTTACCTGTAAATAAATCTTCCACTCTTTATTCTTAATATATCTATGTGCACATTCAAATTTACTGTTAACACATACATTTGAAATGTCACTTGCAAAACCTGATACAAATAAGTATGTGTTTTAAGATTTCATTTCTTTTTAAACACTTTATTTGTTCTTACAGTATCATCCCCAGGAGTTGGATATATTCTTCCTGTTGGTGTTGCTGGGTTTACTTTACAAAGAACATCATTTACAGATACCCATAGAATATCAGGTTTTGTAGGATATGTATAAGATAGTGATGGGCCAGCTGGGTGAAGGAAAGTAACTTTAACTTCATCAAGACCTTCGTCTTTTGTTAAAACATAAGCTAGCCACCATTTCTTGTCGTAGATGGCAGTAATGCATCCATGAATATCTCTTAAAGCCAGTTTTTCCAGAGATTTTGTGACTGTTTAGATTCTGTTGTATGTGAAAATTTTTTACCAATATTTTTGATGTACTTGATGCTATCGGTATCAAGGCATGTAACCTCTGTGTCCCTTCGATGGTAAGAGATTGACTAAGACACTCTTCTAGAAATGTTTCAGTTTCAATGTACTCTTCTTGTGTTGAAAATTCAAAGTGTACGTATGTATTGTTTTTAACTGCCCAATCAAAAAGTTGTTGTGGAGTAAGAATTTGGTTATCATATATATGGCCTCTGCAGACTTGCTTTTGTTGCTAATCTCTTAACAGTGCCACCGACACCATCGCAGGGTCCTTTTCCATGAGCAGAGGCAAAAAAATGCCATTCTGTTTCGATGCCAAAATCTTCTTTGTGGAAACATTAGTTTACAAAATTCTTTTTATTTTTGTATTGGGCTGCACTGCCATCCGAAAAGTAGTATATCTTTTGTATATGTTTGAAATTTGGTTTTTAAAAATTGAATTAGCTTTTTTTGAAGACAGTAGACTGCTATGGTGTTTTGCTCTAGACAGTTAGAAATTATGACATAGCTCATATACTCTATTTTCTTCTCTCCTTTGTAATACACTACAAAGGGGTGCACTGTTGCATGACCACTTGACCAATGATAACTCTGGGCCGCATCTTGGATCACGAAAGTGTAACTCTCAGAGAAGTCACATGTAACAACATATTCACCCTCATTCAAGTTTTCCTTGACTTCATTTATAAAAGAGCTTTGCTGCTTAGCTAGAAAATCATGGAGTATCAATGTAGTCAATTTTTCAGAAAATAATTCAATAAACTCCGATGAGGTCTTTTGCATTGTTTCTAAGTTACATCTGTCTACTGAAACCCACTGTCGAAAAGTGATATATTCAACCATATTATTATCAAATGCATTTTGTAGTTTACTTTTTATTGGGTTGCTTCCTGGGCAAGAACTACAGTTTCCCATAATGCAGTGAATTGATGCTGGGTTGCACAGCACTTTTAGCAAACAATGTTTATAAGAGGCCAATTCTCCACTGGTCAACGCACCGAGCGTAGCATTTTCTATTGTAAGTTTGACATTTTGATGTGTAGTGCAAACACATACTGAGTGTGTTCCACTATGTCCTGCTAAAATGCAGTGTTTTGGGCACAGCTCTGCAAATTTAGAAAACCCAATCTACATTTCTTGAAATTTATCTTTGAAAATTTTATATGCTTCTTTTAAATTGCACAAAATAAGTCGTTTAGATATTACTGTTATATCTCCATTCTCCCCCTTCACAGTTACACAGTCGAGTATCTTCCCTGGCATCACTCTACTTATGAAAGAAATCATAAGTAGAGTTTTCTGGGAGATGCGGGTTCTAGTCCCACTCCAGGACGATGAAAATTTTCAAGTTTTCGGATTTTATCTGACTTACCATCCTTGTCACATTTACGCCAAAATCAGATTGTCATCTTCAAAATTTGTATCACTCTACTTATTTCATCATTTTCATAAAAAGAACGTACTGTTTGCACAACTTCTTGTGACAGATTCTTTCCCGGTTTTTGGTCAGGACTTTCTAATATACCTCTTTCCTTCAAAAGCCATTTTGCCTTGCGTACCATGTAGTTAGAAGCATTGAATTCGCGCATTATCTTTCTTATACTCCCAAGATTCAGGCAAACAAGTTAGTAGCATTACTTTCTTTTTCCTACTACTTGAAGAAATGCTAGTTTTCAGATTACCTATGACAGATTGTTCCAGTGACTCACATTCATTTTCTGAGGAATCCTCTGCATTAGCAAATAGTTGTTTTTTAAGTGCTAACTCAATGTTTTTAAATTTTTTGGTTGAATACTGCTTCATCTGAAGATTTTGTACTACATACAGGGGACTCTCCTAATTCCTGAAGAGATGTAGTTAGTGTATCCAGAACAGCTGAAGGTGGAGGATCATAGCTTGTTTCATCATCATCATCATCCGAACTGCAATCATTATTTTCTTGCATATTTTTCAATGAACCAATCTGCTTCCTACAAGTATCACAAATTTTTGATATCTGTAGCATCATATCGGGAAACATATCACACATCCATTCAGGCACATTTCTTAGTCTCTTTATGTTTTTCACAGAATGATTGTTTTTTTAAAGGATTGCAACATTGTAGTGTCAGATATCTTTCTTTCTCCATTGTATAATCAGATCTCAGTTAAAATTTAGAAATGTTTCTGAAGAGAACACTAAGAAAATATACTGAAATAATGAGTAACAACTTTGAAAATATTTTTTTCACTAATACCAACACCTCACAAAATATTAACATTTAAAACAGAAACTTATACCACCACATTAATCACCAACAACATACACATCCAACGGCCACTAAATCAGTATGAAGACTGATCAGTCTGCCTGTGGTTTAAACCAGTTTTAAACCAGTTGAGTCATAAAAGCTCCAGACGACAGTTCCAGACATGTGGATTGACCCTGAACTGGCATAGCTGGGTCTGAGCAGATCCAATAAAATTGCAATTTGCTATTTATGATAGTTGGAATAAACAATTAGATTTTTTTATCCCATTTGCATTTTTTATATATACTCAAAACTTTTAATAATTATGGCTATCAGATTACAATTGTATTCGTAAAAAAATTATATTTTTAGTAGTTCTAATAGAATAATCACCCTGTCATAGTCACTAGTTACATTTTAAATATATTACAAATAAATTTATGAAAAAGTGAAGATTTATTTACTGGTAAGTTATGTATATTTCCACTTAAATCTATAAATTTTACAAAAATGTCATTTTTTTAGTGAAATGTATTTTTGAAATTTTATAAAGGTGTGAACCCATGACAGTCCCACTTTCATACTTAGGGAATTGGTTAACAATAATGTGAAGTGTTGTATATAATTTTTTGAAATTGTGCTTTTTGATAAATTAAAAATTAAAATTTAAATTTGAAAAACAATTTTCATCTCAAACCCATATTGTGTTGTATATCATAGGAAAGCTCTTGGAAAATGCTGTAAAATGACACCTCTCCCATCATTTTAGCTTAATTAGGAGAGTTGCTACAGCGATTTAAAATTATGGCAGTGGGATGTTTTTTGGCGATTTTTGACAACTTCACAACGCCATATTTTCAAAATGGGTCAACATATTTTAATAAAATTGGGTATTTTTCTTCATCTATATGTAGGCTACCTCTGTGCCAAGTTTCATCAAAATCTGAGATGGCGAGTTAAAATTCATATTAAAATTGTGTTGATTTGACATGGAATGAACCAATATAGTATGTTTCAGTCGCAGCATAGAGGTGAGGCGAGAGCTGCAGGTGCGTGAAATGATTTCTGTTGGCGACGGTATATCTTTGATTGGTCCCTGTGGGTTGTGTTCCTATTTATCGGCGCACGGCTAGCAAACTGTGCAGTTCCACTTCACTGGCTATCATTTTCCTTTCTTTTTTGCCCCCTTTTCCGTGTAGCATACCCTAAACTTAACCTCATAGCTAGATGTTCCTAAAGGAAAGTTTGAGACAATGGGTCAGACCTCACTTTAATAAAATCCTCTACACCGTGATTTCATTTTAAATTGTTATATTGAGTATCAGCATTCTACCTTTGTAGAAAGCTCTGAAACTGATTTATTTGTGCATAAGCTTTGTAGAATTATTCTCCTTTTGTACTAAAGCAACAAACTAGCAATCTTAATCTAGGCCTAACCTCCTAACAATGATCACTTTTTCCGGCCCGAGCAACAACCGTTATTTGGAGATTTCACTGTATTATACAGTGCATACGTATTTCATCTTGTACCATATAACAGTTTTGTTAGTGAATTATTTTTGAATTTGCATATGTTTTTTAACAAAATTGTAGCTTAGCATGAAAAAAGTTACTCTTGTGCTTTGTAACTAACTGTTCAATTTGTTTAAAAAGTTTTTTTTTTTTTTTTAGCTTTACAAGATGAATTCTGAGCTGGAAATAGAGAATGGACTCTTTGTTAATTTCCCACCTGGTCCTTTGGATTCCTACAGAAACAAGGCCTCATTTTGTTGGAAGAAAATGAGTTTATTATTGATTGGGAAGGATATGTTACAATTTCAGGTACATATTTGTATTAATTTTATTTGCATTTCTCATGGTTAATAGAAGTGTTGTTATTTCTGGTCATTCTGCAATGCACTTGGACAGAAGGAATGAAATCAGCTGTGACAAACACCCACTAATTCTTTCTATTGCCCATATGTGGGCAAATTCTTCTATGTACATTGGTTAACACTTTGCACATATGTTTAGGGTGCAAAGTGTAAGCCAAATAACGGAATGGCTTAAGGATTTACTCCATTCCTTTTATCACTTTTTCAATATGTGGTCTAAGGGAACTTTTTCTTTCAAGAGATTAAGCCAAACATAACATGCATCAGCAATTATGGCTGCATCTTGATAGAATATTTAGTATTACATAACAATAATTAATAGGAAGTTACATGCTGTTTAAAACCTTACTACAGGCCAGTGGTTTATATTCAAGGCTAGCTGCAAAGCCCAGAGAATGCACAAATAAAAGTCTATTAAATATACACAAATAAAAGTCAATTAAATATACACAAATAAAAGTCAATTAAATATACACAAATAAAAGTCAATTATCAACAGTATTAAGATATGTCGATGCTTTCGCTGTGAAAAAAACGTGTGCAGATTCGCTTTTTTAACTCAGTCTGGCGAGAAGACCAACAGCATAACGCAACCAGCTCTTCCAGAGTCTTCATTGTTCTGATTCGAAGACCTTCCATACGATCGCCTGCTAGCACTTTCATGACAACATGAGTGAACTGGTGGAAGGGAACGGGCCATTGCTTTGGACAATGGTTTGCTCTGAAAAGAGAAGACTTCATAAAGGGGTCCGGGTTCGAATCCCTGTGAGGCATGGATGTTGTTTGTCTTATGGCACTGGCTCTCTCCCTTCCCTGGAACCAGTGAATCTAAATTAAGGACTGGCGACTGCCGAGTGCGTTCAACCTTTAATTAAAAAAAAAAGGTTTCCCTGAATATCTACTGTCAGAACTTAAAGAACTCTATGCTTCAAATTTTGATACACTCAAATAAAAAATGAACCGAAGATCGTTTATTCCCTTGATGATCACAAAAACAAATCGGTAAGAGACATTACTTGTTACATAAAGTTGAATAAATTGGACATGGTGTTTAGTGAAGTGTACAAATTAGCAGACCTAATATTAAAATTTCCATCAGCAACTGCCGAAAGAAGTTTTTCTGCATTAAAAAGAATCAAGATATATCTTAGAGCCACACAAGGACATGTACATTCGGACAACTTGGCTGTTTTGTCAGTAGAGAAAACCGTTCTTTTTAAATATGAAAAGTACTGCGAAGAAACATTTTATGGAAACGTAACACTCAAGTTCACACAAAAGAAAAGAAGAATGGAGTTCATGTACAAATAAGTGTTCAAATCCTCATAATTATTTGGTATCATGTTAACAATAGCATGTACCTGAAATTTAGAGAAAAGTTATTTCTATTACTTAACAATATTAAAATTTAAACGTCACAATTTAAAAAAAAAAACAGTACTGGGGGAGGGGAGGTAGCCCAGGTCTCGGACCCAAGATACGCCACTGGTACAGGCATTATACTTGTATTACTCGTATGTTAATATCAAATATTTCATGCTATAAACAAAGACATCACTCTTTCAAATAAAATTTTTTCGGTTGCTGTGCGTTGCTAAATGTGGAAAGAGCGATGTCTTTATTTATTCACTGACGCCATGAATTTGGAGATTTTTCACATTTCATGCTATCTTAAAAGGCTATTTCTTTTTGGAGCTAATGTCTGAATCTCAGAGAACAGCTTAGTTATATGTATGTATGTATTAAAAGGCTATTTTTAAATACTTGTAAAAATGGGATATTTGAGATTTTTGACATGACAGTTTAAACCAAAGGCGGGGAACCTTTTCATGTTGGAAGGCCGCAGTAAGTTAGCTGTAATCTAATAATGCTGCATTCAATTAGATATACTTCAAAATGTATGTTATTTTGTAAAAATTTTACTATGTACTAACTTCAAAAAATGAAAAACAATTGTGAATTCTAAAGTTAACTGACCTTTAAATGAATTTGTTGTGACTGCTTTTTGTTCGAAAGCATTTGAACATTTGGTTGCAACATGGAGGTCTGCAGTTTCAGTTGATCCTCTATAGATGGGTATCCGTCATCTGTGACCTTAAGGGTGTCTTGATTTGGTTTAGTTAGAATGTAGATTCACAGCAATAAGTGGTTGAAAAGCAAGAAAGCATTTTTCGTGCATATTGCCGAAGGCGTGGATATTCTATTGAATTTTTCCATATTTAAACTGGATCTTTCGTAGCATCAAATAAGGACTTTAAAAATGTCATCTTCTGAGATCTCAATCAATTCTATCTGTAGTTCTTTAGGAGCCATAGTACGAAATCATGAGCGTAGCAGGTGTCAAAATAGCCCTTATGACTTACTGTTGTTTTAATTGTGGCCGTCAGTCGGGGAACATTATTTCGTTGAATCTTCTTTTACTCTTTGGTATTTTAAGTACGGTCATTTTATGATTAAAATAAAAATAATAAAAGACCAACAAAAAGAGATATTAATAAAAATAAAAGGATTTGTTATGCAGAATTTGGATTCACTCAAATGGCTGCATTTAATGGCCTGGAAGGGTGCATTAAGGTCGCAGGCTCCCCACCTCTGGTTTAAACCATGCTAAAACTGCCAAAAAACCTGTCACTTGTCAAAAACTTGCGAACCCTGGTCATGAGTAACGATTTCCTACTCATTTTCGTTCAAGTCTGGCATTCAAACAATTTTTGCTGGACCCAGAAGTTCATGGGTTTCCACTTGTTCTCTTCTTTAAGCCACTCATAAATAGTGAAGGCATAAATCCTTCTTTATATACATTCATGCTAAAGAAGCATTCATGAATGATCATTTGTACAAATGACTATTCAATTTACAGGTCATCACTATGCTCATTGAGCAAATCAACCGTTCCACGGATCTTTTGTTTATGACCAAAGTGCTTTCAAGCCCAGAGCTCTTTTTGACGATTTTTCCAAAACAACACAAGCTCAACATTCATGAATGATTTGCCGTGAAAATGATTCAGGCTCACCATTCAAATAAATGGCATTCATGTATGAATCTCATTCTTAAATTTTTCCATTATTTCCTAGCTGATTGTTCACTCACATAATGGTTGACACTTGCGAATTTTTGATGTAACTTTTCTTAATGGGACTTTGTTTCCAAACCCATGGGGGTGAAATGAAGTTAAACCTGCAGCCTCTTCAGTGAGTGTCGCAGTAATGGCAGATTGAACGTCGTTCACAGGTCTTTTTGGCAAACTGTCCCCAAGAAGCATGAGCTCTTCTGTCACCTTCATGATGAATAATTTGCCATGAGACAGCAATTTGGGCACACTATTCAAATGAATTGAAATTCACGTATCCTTCTCATTCTTAAATTTCACCGTTATTTCCTAGCTGACTGCTGATTGCTCACTCACATAATTGTAGACACTTATTGATCTCACCATTACTGTTCTTATTGGGAATTCGTTTCTGAACCCATGGGGATGGAATAAAGTGAAACATGCTGCAATTTTGGTATGTGTCGCAGCAGTGGCATAGCCAGAAATTTCTTTGGGGGGAGGGGGGGTCCATGGATTTGGTTCATCGGTAAAAGCCTCCCAGAAAAAAGTACTCCAAGTGGGAATAAGCCCAAAATCTTCAAAAGTCAATAATGAAAAGAAAATAATAATAATAATAAATAAAAGAGAAAAGAAAACTTTTTAATATGCACTAAAATGCACTTATATTAATAAGGCAGGGGGAAATGCACACTAAACATTTTTTTTGGTGTAAAATATTGTGTTGTATTCATTTTGGTAGGCCATTTAATTTGTTTTAACATCTGTGTTTTTATACTTGGTAACTTCCAGTTTTTTAACATTCATGCTTTTTATACTTCATTATAGTTGAGATTTCCATTGGTCATGATGCACAGTATTCATTACTAAAACTTTCCCTTTTGAGAACTTTATTACAATGAGATACGTTTTTTTTTAACAGACTTTGCCATTTTTAGCTAATATATTGTAATTTTACTTGACCAACTATCTTCCATTGTGTTTTTTCTTATGCTTCATTATCGTAAAGATTTCCATTGGTCATAATGTACAGTATTCATACAAAAACTTCTCACTTCGAGAACTTTGTTACAATGAGATATATTTTCAACAGACTTGGACATTTTTTAACGGATGTAAAGTGACTTTATTTGACCAGCCATTTTCCATTGTGCCCATCACCCAAAACAATTTTTTTTTCATGCAATGGACAATAAATAACATTAGAATCGGTAAGCATTTTGATTTTACAATTTTTTTTTTTTTTTTTATTTAGGTATGTGGAACAGGACCTAGAGCGGCAGAAACGATAATATGCAAAAAGTTCATGACAATGAAGAACATGCACATGCATGTTTGCACAAAACTTAATTTTTTAATATGTATATGCAGTGTTCAAACTACCCAGTGGTCTGCTGGCCATTCTTGGCCAGTAAAACTTCTGTCAGACCACTGAACTATTGATTTTACTGGTCCAGATGGTTAGTAAGTTTTTTTCTAAGTTGTCACAAGTTGAAAAATAAATTTCTATTTCTTTTACCTCGCTGTATGGTTTTCTTTTCAGGCTGCAAACTAGTTATAGTTTCATGAAATGCTATTGAACAACAGCTTTTTTTTTTTTTTTTTAATATCCCTCATGATTTGTAAAGAGTGGAAGAAACAGCTAATACAGAAAGGCAGTTTCCCAGTCTTTGTCTTGTAATAGCCATTGCCATTTTTTATTACCTTTACCTACCCTAGTGAATGTAGCAGATACTGACACCAGACTCAAGCCATCTTTTGTTACTGGCCCAAGAAAACACACTAGCACAGAGAAGGTCAATTGGATGCATGAAGGTAATTTTTGCAAAAGAGCAATTCACATGAAACAGTTTTAAATGGGGGACTAAAACTAACTTGATGGGGAAGTAGCAGGGATGAGCAATGAGACTAAAAATAAGGAAAGGAAGCTAATCCTAAACAATAAAACATAAAAAAGGCTACTAACATGTAAGAAATTTTTGTACCCTTGGAGTCTCCTTGTTCCTTCTTACTTAAAAACAGATCAGGAATGCACTCTTTCGATGGGCGACATATCGGGAGGACAGGCGGGTCACGGCAGCAGTGACACCTGGTGGGCCGTGAAGAATTGTTGCACGATGCTTGCCACGTGCGGGCGCGCATTGTCCTGTTGAAACCTGGCCGCTAGCAGGTCCTGGAGGTAAGGGAGGACTACAGGCTCCAAAACGTCGGAGATGTAGCGGTAGCTGTTGAGTGTACCGGCGATGCGTACCAGAGGAGAGTGGGTGTCATATCCAATTGTGCCCCAAACCATAACGCCAGGTGATGGACCGGTATGGCGATGCATAATGCAGGCGTCATACAGTCTCTCGCCGTGGTACTGCCACACGCGGATCTGACCATCATGGTGTTGCAAGCAGAAGTGGGATTCGTCTGAGAAGACAATGTCGTGCCATTCCTTAGTCCAAGTGCGCTGTTCAACTTCCCACTGCCGCTGCACTCACCGGCGGTGTAACGTTAATGGTAATCGGAGCAATGGGCGCCGTGCGACAAGTCCCCGCTCCTGCAGACCACGTCGAATGGTACGTGCCGACACAGGTTGTTGCACAACACACCCTAATTTCTGCACCAACGTTCGTGATGTGGCGGTGCGAGCAATCAATGCCCGCCGCACAACATGGCGTCCCCTCGTCTGGTGGTGTACCGTGGCTGCGGCAATCACTCACGTCAGTCCCTCCTGCACCCACCGAATCTATACTCGCCTCACTGTGGCTGGATGTCGTCCTACACAGGCGCCGATGTCTCGGTACGATAAACCGCTGTTGCGATAAGCCACTATTCGTCCTCTGACGAACTCCGAAACGCGCTAGAAAGACTGCCGTATTCTGCGATGAGGCATCGGGAAGCTTCCCACTCATAGGTCCGGCAGCCCAACACACTTCCACTACTTACACCCCGCCTTCTGTGCACCCTTCTTATAGTGCTTCTCGGTGGCGTGCCGGGCGCACATGATTTGCATATGCCCTGCAATGCTAATCGTTTGCATGTCCTCTCGCGGGCAATGCATGCTGCAAATTTCAGGCCAATCTGATGTTTCCTTCTTGGTGTTGCATTTTGGGTGGCCAGCAGTGTATATAGCCCATTGAGTTGCTCACGGGGGTCATTAAACCCCCAAACAAACAAACAAACAAAAAGGGGGGGGGGGGTTGAGGAATAAGTAATGTCTGTTTTCTCCACAGTTCCATTTGTGTGCCAAAATAAAATATTGTGGCAACATGTGATATACTATGCGATAGATACGTGTTCACTCTACATGCCAGTGTGTGAGTTGATTTAATTTTATTTGATTTTCAGGTCATTAAAATGGAATGTCAAGTGGACAAAAAGGAGCATTACCGACATCTGCTGCTCTTCAAGTTTAATCGAGGGACCAAAGCCACGAAAGCTGCTCGTGAGATTTGTGCTGTCTACGGTGAAGATGCTGTGACTGAAAGGATGGCTCAATGGTGGTTTTCGCGCTTTAAATCTGGCAATTTCAACCTTAAGGTTATGGATTGCCTCGGTTGCCCGGTTGAGTTCGATGAAGAGGAATTGAACCAGATGCTGCACGAAAACCGGCATCAATCGACCCGAGAATTGGCTGAGCAAATGAACTGTAATCAGAAGACAGTCATGAATGACCTTCATGCGATGGGAAAAGTTCAAAAGCTTGGCGCTTGGGTTCCGCACGTTTTGAGCGACAACAACAGAAATTAACGTTCCACAATTGCTGCCGGTTTGCTTGCTCGTCACAGGGCTGCTTGTGGTCACAAGGAAAGATTTCTGTACCGCATCGTTACCGGCGCCGAAAAATGGTGTCTGTGAGTCAACATGAAGCAGCGAAAAGAATGGCTCAGTCCCACGAAACACAGAAAGCCCCGAGTAAAACAAGAGTTGCATCCTCGGAAGACGATGTTGTGCGTCTGGTGGGATTGGAAGGGCATCGTCCACTACGAACTTCTTCGGAGCAATGAGACGGTCAACGCGGACCTCTATGTTCAACAACTGCCTCGACTCCACGACGCAATGCAACAAAAGCGACACGATCGCCGATATGGTGTTCTGCTGCAACATGACAACGCTAGGCCCCACATCGCCAATATGACCAAAGCCGCCATTCAAACGCTCAATTGGGAAGTTCTGTTGCATCCGCCCTATTCTCCGAACTTGGCTCCATCCGATTTTCATCTGTTCCGATCGCGTTCCAACAATTTGCGCGGCGTGTCGTTCAATAATGATGTGGAATTGCGGACATGGTTGGACGACCTCTTCGGGTCACGACCGGCAGATTTCTACTCCGAGGCATCGAACAACTTGTTGAACGATGGAAAGTAGTTGTAAATACTATTGGCAAATACATTATTGATTAAATTGTTATTTTTTGTTGTTGCGAAATAAAGTTTTCCAACGTTTGAAAAAAATGACATTACTTATTCCTCAACCCAATAATAACATCATTTACAGCAAGTTCAAGCTTTAAACCACAAGCTTGAACTTGCTGTAAATGATGTTATTCATTCAATGTCAGTTCCTCTTCATTTGAAATCATTTGTAGACTCTTTATATGGAATTTCCTCCATGAGTCCAAAAAATCAAAGAGAGATAGAAGAAGTTGCTACTACTTTGGGATGTGAATTCAGAAAAATAGTGAAAATGTATGACATTTGGTGGGTGGCTTCATCTTGGTGCACAGTAAAAGCTGTAATGACAAGCTACTCATCATTAGTCCAGTTTTTGAAAAATAAGAAACGTGATGACTCCTGAATTTCAAGAAATAAAGCAAAATATCAAGGATTGTTAGAATAGTTGACAACATGGACTTTTGTTGTAGAGTTAGCATTGTTCAGAGACACACTAGAAATTCTAAAACAACTATCACTGTATTTTTAATCACAGAATTCATATGCAATCTCTGTGTCATCTGAGATGAGCGTGTGTATTAACTCATTAAATGCAATGAAGGAATTCATCTCAAAGCAACAAATGCTGAAGCATTTCAGCACTTCTTTCCCTCCCCCTCCTCTCCAGCATTCTAGGAATTTTGGCTGGCATGTTAGTGGTGTGAGATGAACTGTTTTTTTTTCTTTTTCTTTTTTTTTTTTTTAACTAATGAACCAAATTATACATTCTTGCATTTTTTATTATTAAACTTTTTGCTATTTCATTCCCAGTTCAGCAAAGCGTCTAACAATTTATTATGTACATTTTCAGTCAAAAGTTTGGAAAACTCTTGAAGCGGATCCCTTGTTTCACCGTAGGCCATCAGAAGAGCTGACTCGTCAAGAGGCTCGGCGACTGTGTTTTCAGAGAATGAAGCGCATTAAAGAATACAAATTCTTCTCTGACGAGGAGTTCGGAGAAAATCCATTGATTGCACTACATCTGTACATATGTGTTGGCATGTTGGATTGGTCTCTCGCACTTAAATTACTGTTGGGAATTGAGGTTAGTGTTATAAATCCTGATTTTTGCTTTGGCTAGTTTTATTAAACAAAATAATAATCTTTATTGTAATTGTTCTTGCTCTTACATGATGTTCAGTACCACTTGAAAATTTCCTAATTAAAATTGAACTTTAGAACCTAAAGAACCTAATGAATAATTCTTCTCTTGTCTCTATTTACCAAGAATACTTGAATGATTCATATTCAGAACTTTGCTTCTTAATAATATGAAAAAAAAACGTGGGATACTTCTGTGAATCTGGAAAGTTATATACAAGTACAAGCTACTTACAATGAGGAGCTTGGGATCACAAGGGAAATCCTTGCAAAATCTGGGTGCTCACTAAATCTATTTTGGGAAGAAAAATCCCATCATGTAATATGTATATTTGATGATGTGCATATGTTTTTATACACTGGCGGAAAGTGAAAAGAGAACACCAAGAAAGAATTGGTGGACGATCATGAAATTTACATATGTTAATGGGGTTGAGTTTACGTAGGTGTGATGTTAATTTCAGGACCAACCGGTGAGCGCTTATGCCACAGCACAGCATAATATGCAAATTATCGTCGGTGGTATTTAAGGAGTACGGCGAAGTGAATGTAATCAGTCGTCGGCGTACGGACACGTGCGAAGACCCTGAAGAAGCTGCAATGCCTGGACATGGAAGACATGTACGATTTCAGCAGTTATTGGACTCCGCGAGGCCAGGTGGTCGTATCGTCGTATTGCGGAGTGAATTGGACGGGAAGTATCGGTGGTGATACGGTGGTGGCATAGATGGTCCGAGGAACATTCCCACACGAGAAGACGTGGAACCAGGAGTCACAGATGGACTGATGAGCGGACCGATCCACGCATAAGAAGAGCAGCGTTGTCAAGCAGAACATCTACTGTGACGCAAATCCGAGCTGCGGTTGCACCTGAGCTGACTGCGAACAATCTGCAATCATCTACTGGGTGCAGGACTACATGCACGTGTACCTCCGACTCCAGCCCACCGTCAGGAATGGCTGCAGTGGTGTAGCCAACGTCTGCACTGAAGAACGCAATGGCGATCTGTCGTGTTCGGCGATGAAAGCAGATTCTGCTTGGGAGCCTCTGATCGCCGTATGCGTGTTCGCAGACACACAGGGGAGCGTCTCCACCCTTCTTGTATCTGCCAGCGACACACAGGGCCTACACCTGGTCTCCTGGTGTGGGGAGCGATCAGCTATCGCTCCCGTACACAACTAGTGTTTGTACCGGGTACGTTAAACAGCACCTCCTACATCAACATCATTCAGCCCATTGTTGTGCCATTTGTAAGGTGGGTTCATCGTGGTGTTTTCCAGCAAGATAACGTACACCCACACACGGCACGTGCAACGCAACATGCACTTCAAGGTGTGAGACAACTTCCATGGCCTGCACGTTCACCGGATTTGTCCCAAATTGAGCACGTGTGGGATTTTATGGGACAATGACTTATCCGGTCTCCACGGCCAGCCACGACCATCCCCGATTTACGCGTCCAGGATGAGGATGCTTGGAACTCAATACCCCAAACTTACATCCAACATCTGTACGACAGACTCCATGCCAGAATTGCAAGTGTGACGCAGTTCATGGCGGTTCAACCTCGTACTAACCATGTTACATGGAAATGTTATTTTTCAGTTTACCAGGAAATACAGCTGTATTTTGCCATAATGCTTTGATCACGTTATCTTCTGTATTCCGTTATTATGCTGTATAAATTTTGTTGGTATCAGACGTCTCCTCCTTCTTGGTGTTCTTTTTTCACTTTCTGACAGTGTAATATGCACTCAACTGACAAAATATTATTAGTAACTACCTAATAGCATGTTGGTCCTCCTGTAGTGTGAATAACAGCCTGTACATGCAGAGGCAGAAAATGGAGGGTTTCCAGAGGTAATGCCAGCTATGTCTGTTGCAGCATTGTCCACAACTCCATGTCAGTCCAGGATCCATAGATCTGGTGTTTCACTTCATGGCATCAGAGAACTTCCACAGGGTTTAAATCCGGGAACTTTGGATGCTACTAGATGGTTCCAAACTCAGATGAGAGTTCCTCATGCCTTGCCTGTGTGGTTGCAACCTGGTGGGAGGATACATTGTCCTTCTGAAATAGACCATTGGCCTTTGCACAGAGGCCAAGAAAGCACGTGGGTGATCAGCCAGCGCACATTGGTACTGTACATTGGTTAAGTACCTATCTAGGCATCAAGAGACCTAGTGTGTCCTATGAGATGGCTTCCCAAACCATCACAGAGCTGACCTGGCACAACAGGGCCGTAGCCTAACCCTCTCATCCACTTAGTACGACTGAAAACAGGATTCATCAGACCACACAATGTGGTGTCACTCTCTATAGAGATCCAGTTTTGATGTTCTTGACACCAGGTGAGGCGTGATGTCTGATGACAAGCAGTCAACAGTCGCCTATGAGTAGGGCGTCAGCTCCTGTAGCCCAGGTTTTGCAGCATACGCCGTATCATTCACTCGCTGACGCTGCTTGGACCTCCGACATTATATACCTGGATGTGATTTGTGCCACCATTGTTAAGAGGTTGGTCTGTACATGCCTGGATAATCTATGTCAACCCTGGTCATCAATGGGTTGTGGTCAGCCACCACTTGCTCTCTGGATGTTGGTTTTACATCTGTCATTGCTATGCCCATGGTACACCCTTGATACAGTTGCTGCCGGGAACCCTTGGGTTCTTACCACTTGTGTGACAGAATGACCCGCCCTGCACCAACAATGAATCCACAATCAAAGTCGCTCAGATCACCACGTTTACCCATGTTCGTCAATTGTGATACACTGTTGCAAAGCCCTGCTGTCCGCCTATTTATCACCTGCATTTGGTTTGGGTGTGTTCCACAACGCGTGGGGGAAGCCAATGCCAACTACCCATCACCCCGCTTTGTTTTCTCTACTGAGTGTATATTCATAACAACTGGACTTGAAATATTTTATTAGTTAACTACAGTAGTACAAATTAACAAATTAAAATAAGCTCTTGCACGAATACATAGTAGCAGCAAATTGTGAAGCAGACATAATGTGATATCATTAAAAAAAAAAAGGTACAAACCCCCTTGAAGTCGGTCTCTTGTACTACTTACTTGTTCGGCATTTGACGTACCCTGTCCTCATTGCTTGTTTATCAACATTTCTTCTGCTAGCACACCAAGATTATCCTGTGCTTTTTCATTTGACGTACTCTGTCCAAGATTATCCTGTGCTTTTCGGCATTTGACGTACTCTGTCCTCATTGCTTGTTTATCAACATTTCTTCTGCTAGCAAACCAAAATTATCCTGTGCTTTTTCATTTGACGTACTCTGTCCAAGATTATCCTGTGCTTTTTGGCATTTGACGTACTCTGTCCTCATTGCTTGTTTATCAACATTTCTTCTGCTAGCAAACCAAAATTATCCTGTGCTTTTTCATTTGACGTACTCTGTCCAAGATTATCCTGTGCTTTTTCGGCATTTGACGTACTCTGTCCTCATTGCTTGTTTATCAACATTTCTTCTGCTAGCACACCAAGATTATCCTGTGCTTTTTCATCCTGTGTGCCACTATTTCTATTCATCCATTCCAAGACAGTGCACAGCAGACTTTTTGTCTTGTTAAATATGGAATTTCACTAAATTTTGTTTCTTTGATTGTTAAAAGTGATCATCTTAGCTTCTCTCTCCCTCCCTCATTATATCCAGGGATTTCATTAAATTTTGTAACATTATACCTGATGGAAGTTCCTATTTAGCTCATTAAATCTTGAATCTGCTAAATGCATCCTGTCAAAGGATATCAAGTTCTCATGGGAACAATTCATTTATTAGTTGAGTGATGGTGTAATACCCTTGTTGAAGTTAATAGGGTGGTTAAGACTTTTGATTACACGCTGAATTAGCTTTCATTAGGAATACCCTCAGTTTAACATATTCGGAGCAATGAAGAAGTACCACATGATATCAATGTCATGTGTGTCTACTATAAATTGTGCACACCTATCTTCTGCATGTAATCAGAAAATGTTTGCCAGTAATGGAGAAACATGGTGACGTAAACCAATTTGACCGGGGCCAGATTGTTGAGGGCCGAAGGGCAGGTGCCAGTATTTCAAAATCTGCCTCACTTGTTGGCTGCTCTCATACTACTGTATCAGGGGTGTACCAGGACTAGATTAACCATGCACAGGCATCCAGCAGAAGGGCTCACATTTGTCAGCCACACTTGTTGGCTGCTTCCGTACTACTGTATCAAGGGTGTACCAGCAATGGATTAACCATTGACAGACATCCAGCAGAAGGGCTCAGATTGGCCAACCGCACTTGTTGGCTGCTCCAGTACTACTGTGTCAAAGGTGTACCAGGACTGAATTAATCATGTACAGACATCCAACAGAAGGGCTCACATTGGTCAGCCACACTTGTTGGCTGCTCTCGTACTAATGTATCAAGGGTGTACCAGGACTGGAAAAACCATGCACAGACATCCAGCAGAAGGGCTCACATTGGTCAGCCACACTTGTTGGCTGCACCCGTACTACTGTATCAAGGGTGTACCAGGACTGGATTAACCATGCACAGATCTCCAGCAGAAGGGCTCACATTGGTCAGCCATGCTCTGTTGATCTTAGAGGCGAGTGTCAGGTGTCATATCTGGTATCTCAGCAACGAGTAGCTATATCAGTAGCTTACCCACCAGTACAACAGTGGTGCCGTTCAATCTATTTCCACAAGCACCATGCTCCTTACTTTGCTTCGCCAGGGGTTCCACGGCGGAGAACAACAAGGGTACCCATGATGGTGCCCAGTCATCACAAACAATGCCTCACATGGGCCAAGGAATGTCAGCAGTGGACCCTCGGCAGATGGAAGTGATGAGTTCCATCTCCTGCTGCTCTATGTAGATAGCCAGGTTTGCAAATGGTGTAAACAGCATGAAGCCCTTTCCCCTGGTTGCACAGTTGGGATTCAACAGGCCAATAGAGGTGGTATTCTGGTCTTGGGTTTTTTTTTTTTTTTTTTTGGCAAGCCATTCTTCCCACAAACACTGAATGGTTCACTTCACAGTGACCTGCTAGCCAACTATCTCCATCCATACCTGCAGGAGATTTGCCCAGACCACAATGCCATCTTTCAGTAAGACACATCATTGGGCTCGTATGACTACTGAGTGGTTGGAGGAACACGTCAAAAAATTTGCTACATTGCCTTGACCCCCAAAGTACCCTGACTTGTAACCTAATGAAACATTTGTAGGATATGTTTGAATGGGGTGTGAAAACTGATCCTCCTTCATGGAATCAGTGTGAACTGATGGGGCCACTGCAGAGGACGCAGGTCAAGTTACGCATAGAGAATGTTTGACAGCTTGTAGAATCTGTTTTTAGGCGTCTGTGAGCTATGATTGCAGAGAAAGGTACCCCAACACGCTATTAGGTGTTCCTAATTCCAAGCTATCTCAGTGTATGTCAAATGTTTATACTTAAAATCATTTTACATGTCGCATAATTTGGCTGCATTTGGCTCTTACACCATAGAGCTTTTCTTTATTGAGTCAGTTGTGTTCATTGTTCTTAACAGGTGAAGGTGACAATTTTTTTGTCGAACCCGTATATAATGAAGTTGAAGGAAGAGTGTTAAAAACGTTCAATATATGCAAACTTTATTATTATCCAACATGTAGCATAATTTGGCTGCATTTGGCTCTTACACCCTAGAGCTTTTCTTTGTTGAGTTGAATTCATTGTTCTTAACAGGTGAAGGTGCAATTTTTTTTTTGTTGAACCCGTATATAATGAAGTTGAAGGAAGAGTGTTAAAAACTTTCAATATATGCAAACTTTGTTATTATCCAACATGTAGCATAATTTGGCTGCATTTGGCTCTTACACCATAGAGCTTTTCTTTATTGAGTTGAATTCATTGTTCTTAACAGGTGAAGGGGCAATTTTTTTTGTCGAACCCGTATATAATGAAGTTGAAGGAAGAGTTAAAAATTTTCAATATATGCAAACTTTGTTATTATCCAACATGTAGCATAATTTGGCTGCATTTGGCTCTTACACCATAGAGCTTTTCTTTGTTGAGTTGAATTCATTGTTCTTAACAGGTGAAGGTGCAATTTTTTTGTCGAACCCGTTTATAATGAAGTTGAAGGAAGTGTTAAAAACTTTCAATATATGCAAACTTTGTTATTATCCAACATGTAGCATAATTTGGCTGCATTTGGCTCTTACACCATAGAGCTTTTCTTTATTGAGTTGAATTCATTGTTCTTAACAGGTGAAGGTGCAGTTTTTTTTGTCGAACCCGTATATAATGAAGTTGAAGGAAGAGTGTTAAAAACTTTCAACATATGCAAACTTTGTTATTACCCATCCAACATTTGTTATTACCCAACATGTAGCATAATTCGGCTGCATTTGGCTATTACATCATAGAGCATTTCTTTATTGATTCAGTGGGGTTCATTGTTCTTAACAAGCGAAGGTGCAAATTTTTTTGTCGAATCTGTGCATAATGAAGTTGAAGGAAGAGTTAAAAACTTTCAACATATGCAAACTTTGTTATTACCCTAGTGTGGGCAGCTCGCCCAGCTAAATTTCCTTTAATGAATGTTTTCACAACACACATAATAGAAGAGTGGAAACTTTTTCCCACATGCACCATAAAAACTTGATGAAAACTGGGTGAAATCTGTATCAAATGATTTAGTAGTTAAGTACATTTTAAAAATAATTTTTGTACAATTTTCTAACGTTGTTTATCATGTTGTGCTACATTAATGCCTACCACACTGCCAAAGATGTTTAATAAGTATAATAATGTTAAGCAAAACATTTTTTCTCGATTGGGGAAGGTGTCATTAAAAGTGCCATCCAGCTAAGATTTCTTGCCACCCAGCTGTAAAAAAAAATCTAGGGAAAACACTTCCAACATATAAGGAAAAATAAAGCAATATTTGACAAACACTGAAGAGCAATTGAATTAGAGACAGCTGGCGTTATGCAAATGTGGCGCTGTGGGCGGCCCTGTAAACGGAAACAACATGACGTGTGCAGCGATCCGACAATATAAGGAGTGATGCGATAGGAATCAGTGAAAGTCGGACGCAGTATGGGTAAGACGAAGGATCTAAGCACATTTGAGACACTGGGATTTTCCACGGGCCACTGTGTCACGGGGTCACTGTGAGTACATCGAATCCGGTAAAACCATCCCTGCAAAGGGCCAACTGCCGTGGACAACAGCGTGTGGATGAGCGGGGTCATCGTTGGCTAGCTCGCATTGTAACAGCGTATAAACGGGCCACAGTGCAAGAAATCACTCGGCAATTTAACGCTGGTGCACAAAAACGTGTAAGCAGCCACACCATCCAGAACCATCTCCTTGCTATGGGGTACAGAAGCCATCGTCCCACGAGGGTACCGCTGCTGACCGCACATCACAGGGTGCAAAGATTAGCATGGGCACAGAAACATCGCTACTGGACCCTAGACATGTGGGGAAAATGTTGCCTGGACTGATGAGTCGAGATTCATGTTGGTACATGCGGATGGCAGGATACGAGTACGGCGCAAACCACATGAAGTGATGGATCCTTCTTGCCAGCAGGGTACTCTTCAAGCTGGTGGTGGTGGCATTCTCGTCTGGGGACTGTTTACGTGGACTGAAATGGGTCCCTTGGTACATGTGACATCGTTCCTCACAGGTCAACATTCCTGGGATATCCTGGACGACCATTTGCTTCCGTTTGTGCGTCTTCAACATCCCACTGGGGACCTCATCCTGCAACAAGACATTGCAGCTCCCGAATTGCATCCGAATGGTTGGATGAACACTCCACTGACGTGACCTCGCTTCCTTGGCCAGCTAAGTCGCCTGACTTCAATCCCATCAAGCACATCTGGGATGCCATTGAGAGAGATGTTCGAGGCTCTTACCTCCCGCCATCAAAACTTGGTGAACTGTGGGAGCTTGTTCAGTGGTCGTGGATCCGTATGGCTTCCCAATGCTTCCGGTGTCTTGTCGAGTCCATGCCATGATGAATCGCCGCCGTCATCAAAGCAAAAGGTGGTGCTACACGTTGTTAGACAGGTATCTCTAATTCAATTGCTCTTCAGTGTATATTACATTGTATGAGGTTAAAACTAGTCTGTTTACAAAATAATCGAAGGAAATAATACTTGTTAATTAAAACTGTTTACAAATTAATTGAAGGTAAATAATACTTGTTAACTAAAAATTATAGCTAGTAATAAAATTATGAATGAGACATATTACTGCATGTTTCATGCTTGTTATGATACCAGCTATTAATTTTTTTCCAATGTCCTCTAACTCAATGGTTAAAGATGTTTCTAGATGCCAAATAAACTCTTAAGGTAAAATAACCGACATTAAATGCCGTTCTTTACTGTTTCACGCGTTATATAGGTTCGGCAATCAGGAGACCATTAAGTGATGATAAATATATATCATCATCATCATCATCATTGTCAACCATTATCAATCCACTGCTGGACGAAGGTCTCCCCAAGTTTCCTCCACAACGGTCTGTCTTGTGCCAGTCTCCTCCATGTCACTCCCGCATACTTTCGAATTTCATCCACCCATCTCCCATGTGGTCTTCTTCTGGGTCTCTCCCTGTCCCTTGGAATCCAATCTAAAATTTTGGCTGTCCATCGATGGTCTGTTCTTCTGGCAGTATGTCCAGTCCATTGCCATTTCAGGGATTTAAATCTGATCATGATGATGTCTTCCACTCCTGTCATTTTTTGGACCCACGAGTTCCTCTTCTTATCTCTCCTGGTTACACCAAGCATGCACCTCTCCATGCTGCTTTGAGTTGTCTGCAGCCTTTGTATGTCTCTTTTAGTTAAGGTCCACGTCTCCGCACCATACGTAAGCACTGGAAGGATGCATTGATCAAACACTTTTCTTTTAAGACATAATGGCATATTGCTCTTGAAAATTATGCTGTTTCTTCCAAAAGCTCTCCAGGCAAGTTTTGTACGCCGATTAATTTCTTCACCAATGTGACCCTCACTTGATATCTGCTGTCCAAGATAAACGTACGTGTCTGTTACCTCCAGCTTTTCTCCAACAATTGATGAATCTTCATTTCTTGTAAAAGCATTGTACATAAACTTTTGTCTTCTGAAAGTTCATTTTTAATCCCACTTCTTTACTCTTGTCAGCAAGTTCCTGGATCATATTCTGCAGCTCTGATGGGGTAGTTGCAAAAATGACTGTCATCAGCAAAACGAAGGTGGGTTAGATAATCTCCATTAATCTATATCCCTTTGTTTTCCCAGTTCAGTGATTGAAAGACATTTTCCAATGTAGCATTAAAAGCTTTGGAGATATGGTGTCACCTTGTCTCACTCCTTTTCCAATTTTTATGTGTGTTGTATTTTCAAACAGCCGAATCTTTGCACTTGCATTTTCATAGATGTTATTAATAATATTAATGTATGCATCTTCAATACCGCAGGATTTCAGAGCCATTGTAACTGCTGATGGTTTCACCGAATCAAGGCTTTTCATAATCGATAAAAGCCATGCACAATGGAAGTTCATATTCCCTCGCTCTTTCAATTAGTACTCTCAGTACGTGGATATGATCTATTGTGCTGTAGCCACTCCTGAATCCAGCTTGTTCTCTCGATTGAGCCATGTCCAATGTCACCTTCAAGCGGTGTGAAAGAACTTTAATTGAAGATTTTATAAACCACTGATAGGAGGCTGATAGGTCTGTAGTTCCTGAGATTCTCAATGTCACCTTTTTTATGTAGCAAGATCATTGTAGCATTGTTCCAATCCTCAGGAATCTTCCCTTCATTAAAGCATCGAGTGAAAATTTGGGCGAAAGTACTGTTTCGATTTCTCCACTTGCTTCTTGTATGATGTCTACAGTAATTCCATCTTCTACTGGAGCTTTTCCCCGCTTCATGTTCTTGATTGCATGTGCAACTTCTGCTGGGAGGACTGGAAGAACTCTGGTACTGGTACCTTTCATGATGTCTGGAGTACATGTATCATCCCTTTCATATAATTTAGAGTAGAAATCTTTCACTCTTGTCAAAATTTCGCCTCTATTTCTTGTTACAGACCCATCTTCTTTTCTCAGTGCCGTAATCTGTTTTCTTCCCTTACTGAGATGTCCCTTTGCTATCTTTAGGCTTTGGTTGTTTTCAATTGCTTTCCTTACTAGTTCACAGTTGAATTTCCTTACGTCTTCAGTGATACTTTTTCGTACTGTCTTGCATAGCTCTATATATTCCACTTTGGAAATCACATGTTCTTTAGTTGTCCTCATCTCCCTTCTTTTTTGCATTAACATTTTGGTTTTCCTGATAATTTGTTCACATGCAACTTGTTCTTAGACCCAGCTAATTTTGTTGCTGTTTCCATAAGAGCTTTGGTTACTTTTCTGTTAACTTCAGAAATATCCACTTCTTCCGATGTTAGGCCTTCTAAAGCAGAGAATCTGTTCTTCAGTTCCAACTCGAAGGTATTATGGTGTTTTTTAAGGTTGGTTATGTCAATACATTTTGTTTGTCTTATGAGCTTGCTACGTTCGAGTTTAGTGTTGAGGTGCATTTTACATCTCGCCAATCTATGGTCACTACCTGTGTTGAACTTGTTTAGCACACTGCAGTCTTCTATGACGAATTTTTTGTTACACATAATAAAATCAATTTCACTTGTTGTCCCATTTGGATGTCTCCAAGTCCATTTCCTGTGTGGCTTTTTCTTGAAAAAGGAGTTCAAGATTAAAAACCCTTCTGCCTCTGCAAACTCTACGAGTATTTCCACGCTGGTTTCTGTTGCCGTGACCGAATTTGCCTACTGAAGTTTCATTCTGTTGCCGTTGCCCTATTTTTGCATTGAAATCTCCCATAATTATCTTCAAATGCTGCTTACCTTTATTATTTAGATGTGCCAATTTCCTCATAAAATTCTTCAATTTCTTCTTCAGGATGACTTGTGGTGGGTGCATAAGTTTGAATAATCTGAGCCTGGTATCTTCTCGAGAGTTGGATAATGAGTCGTGCAGCTCTGTCAGAGGAACTTTCAACTTCTACAACTTTATCCTTCAGTTTCTTGTTTTATAAATCCAACACCACTAGTTCTGCCGGTATCAGTCCCACGATAGTAGAAGGGATGTCCACTTTTCAGTTCAATGAGATTTTCTCCTTTTCTCCTTACTTCACTTAGTCCGACGATGTCCCACTTGATCCTTTGTAGTTCCTCTTCCAATTCAAGAAGCCTTGAATCAGAAGATAGGGAGCGTCCATTATACGTAGCCAAGGTCAGCATCAGATGGCAGCCTAGTCCGGTCCTCCGGTGATTCTTAGCACCCTCGGCCTTCATGTCGCACTGGCCGCTGCCTTGACCCAGGTACATTACAGCTGCCGGAAACTGAGGGCCAAGATTTAAGTTCTGGAGTCATTTTGGAGCGGTTTGGCCATAACTCACCACGCTGGCCAAGCGGGTTGGTGAGTGTGGGATAGCATTTCCTCTAATCCTGATGGTATAGTTATGCCGCTATTGGCGGTCGTCAGAGCCCCTTTGAGTGGGAACAGGATGTACCACGAGAAGGCGGGGTTGACATTTGTCAAGGAGAGGCTGTGATGTTACGCATCACCTGACCTTACATCCCAAATATATATAGAGAGAGCACAATATCTGTAATTAAAACCAGGAAACAATGAACATTATTTCTACTTACTATATCAGTAGTAGCTGCCGGGTCTTCACATGCATATAATATATTCACTCACAAGACATTGCTGTAAGTGTCCGACTCATTCCGAGAATGTGAGCTTTGTGAAGTTGAGAAATAAAATTAATGATACTGTAAATTCTGAACAAGATAAAAATGAAAGAGATGAATTTATACAGGGAAGACCAATAAATCCATGATACAAACGGAACGTTAAAAAGGAATAAAAATCTTGAAGAATCATCCTGATTGCTTAGCACCAAACTAGTTTCGGCTAATATCTATAGCCATCCTCAGTGGCAGGAGCACGGTTGCTGTAGATACTGCACTCATATGCTCAGGTATGCTGCTCCAACCGAAATGCACGTCCAACCCCGTCGTGTTGACACATATCCCGCGCATCATGGTTTAGGTTTTACTGCACACATATATGGTGTTGCCATCTGTAGTTCAGAGCCGTTAGACAATGTCTAACATATGTATATGTTTACTCCGTAGACGTTGTCTAACGGCTTTGTTGAACTACAGATGGCAGCACCATATAAGTGCACAGTAAAACCTAATCCATGATGCGTGGGATATGTGTCAACACGACGGGGCTGGAAACTCATTCGGTCGGAGCATCATACCTGAGCATATGAGTGCGGTATCTACAGCAACCGTGCTCCTGCCACTGAGGATGGCTATAGATATTAGCCGAAACTAGTTTGGTGCTTAGCAATCAGGATGATTCTTCAAGATTTTTATTCCTTTTTAACGTTCCGTTTGTATCGTGGATTTATTGGTCTTCATTGTATAAATTCATCTCTTTCATTTTATCTTGTTCAGGTTTTACAATATCATGAGTTTTATTTCTGAACTTCACAAAGCTCACATTCTCTGAATGAGTCGGACACTTACAGCAATGTCTTGTGAGTGAATTCATTATATGCATGCATGTGAAGACCCGGCAGCTACTACTGATATAGTAAGTAAGAAATAATGTTCATTGTTTCCTGGTTTTAATTACAGATATTGTGCTCTCTATATATTTAACATCATTTAATGGTCTCCTGATTGCTGAACCTATATAACATGTGGAACAGCATTTAATGTCTATTATTTTACGTTTTCTTAGCCACGGAAAGATATGTTCTTCGCAAATCAGCGAAATTAGAACTACAATATAAACTCTTAAGATTTTCTAAACTTTGAATCGCAAGTCAGTTGGGTGGCACGGTGCTCTAAGCACTTTCATCCAGTAGGGTCCAGGTTTGAATCCTAATGAGGCATGGATGTTGTGTTTGTCTTATGGTCCTGGCTCTCTTCCTTCCATGGAACCAGTGACCCCACATTAGGGACAGACTACTGGTTATAGCCCATTGAGTTGCTCATGGTGGTCATTAAACCCCATAAACAAAAATGAGTCTGTTGAAAATTTTCTTTTTCTATAGTAATTTCTTCATCACTTGATCGCTTGTTCATCATTCTTGCCCTGAGTATACGTACTATAATATGCATATGTCCACATGTGTGAATTCCTCACAAACTTTTCTTTCAACATTCAAAGAACCATTGCTGAAATTGGTTTCAATTCATCCTGTTTACTTAAGATTGTAGAAAGATAATTTGGTGGAATACCAAACCTTCTTGTAACACGAGATTCCCCCTTCTTTTTCCTACTAAAATGCGTGCTTTGTCTTTCTTACTGAGTGTTAAAGTTTTACACTTGCTTAAAGCCGTGATTTTTCAATCTCTGAACTCAGTTTGTAGTGCAGTATTAAATATTATTATTTTCAAAATTACTTTTAATCAGCCTGCATTTTGGCTAGTAAGTTAATACCGGTAGATGATATACACTATATTGACAAAAGTCACCGGACACCCCTTCAAAAGCAAAGAAACGGATCCGCTGCATTGTTAAGATGCACCGTACAGCTGGAAACTGTATAAAAACGTGCCTGCAGCTGACTGCGATCAAATCGCACTGTGAGGTTGAGTGAAAATGTTGCGGTGGAAGAGAACTGACTTTGAGAAAGGAAAGATTGTTGGGGGTTATATTAGTGCGTTGCCCATAAGAGAAACTGAGAGGCATTTAAACATACCCAAGTCAACTGTTTTGGATGTACTGAATAAGTGGAAGACACATGGGGTGCCTGAAGCAGCAAAAACGTACCTGCAGACCAAAGAAAATCAGTGATACGGGGCGTCGAAACCTCAGTAGAGTTGTTACAGCTAATCGACGGAGTGCTGCAAAAGACCTCAGTGTACAGGTGAGTAAAAATGCTGGAATCTCGGTATGTACACGTACCATTCGCAGAGAACGTCATTCCATGGGTTAGCGTGGTCGTGCGGCTGCTCATAAGCCTTTCATCTCCACTCGAAATGCTACTCGTCGTTTAGCATGGTGTAAAGAACATTTATCGTGGACTGTAGATCAATGGAAACGGGGTCCTATGGACTGATGAATCCAGATACACGATCCTTCAGTCTGATGGCCATGTGTGGGTATGGCCACAGCCAGGGGAATGCTATTTACCACAGTGCACAGTGTTAGAATTAGAAATAAATCTTCTACTGGCCTAGCAGACCACTAGAATTTGAAAAATACTGGTCCACTGAAATGCCCACCGGTTCGTAAAAAAAAAAATAATAATAATATTAATACAAAAAAATTTAGACATTTACAATATATGTAGAAAATAATGCATCATTTCAATGGAATTATCTCCAATATTTTTTAAACCGATCATTAGTTTGCAGCCTAAAAAGAAAACCATACAGCAAGGTAAAAGAAATAGAAATTCATTTTTTAACTTGTAACAAATTAGAAAAAATATATATATATTGGCCATCTGAGCCAGTAAAGTCAATAGTTCAGTGGTCCAACAGAAGTTTTACTGGCCAATGGCCAGCAGACCACTGGGTAATTCAAACGCTGGTGTACTGTTCCTACGCGGCCCATTGGTTATCATGGACAAACCTGTTAAGCAGCATGTCAACCTGGATATTGTGGACAATTATACCCTACCAACTCTGTGGCAATATTATGGAACCGAGCCTTGTTGGTACCAGCAGGATAATGCACCGAACCATAAACTAAGGACTGTTACGGCGTGGTTTGACGATAATTCCATATTGTGTGTGGACTGGCCAGCACAGAGCCCTGATCTTAATCCCATAGAACACCTATGGGATGAATTAAAGCCCCACATAAGAAGTTTGGAACCAAGGCCTACTACTAAGCAACTGTTAGCGGCAGCATTATGTACTGAATGGAAGCGGATACCTATCGCTGTGTTCTAAAACCTTGTTGAAAGCATGTCTCGAAGGGTCAGTGCATGCATTAAGGCCAAAGGTGGACCAACACCATACTAATGTATGTCAATAAATGATGTTTTGTGTTTCTCTTCTGGGTGTCTGGTGACTTTTATCCGTATAGTGCACTTAAAGTTTGAGATGAATCATGCTCCCAAAACCCAGAGCATCGAATTTTTCCTTCATTCTACTTTTTTTTTTTTTTTTTTTTTTAAAGAAGAAAATGAAAACAAGAAATTTAAAATATGTAAGTTTGGGGCCCTCAATCATTGCAGGGTCCTCTGCCTTAGCTTTCACCAGATTCAGGAATGTCTGCATGAGGAAAAGATAATGAGTATGAAGTACAAAAGGTCTTGTGTGAGACGTGCGATGAATGTCGGTGAAGCTTGAGCTGCATGTTGAGATTGCTGTGAATGGAGATGTTTGATACATGAACAGTAAGTAAAATCTAGCGCCATCAGTTTTAAACTTTTAATCTGGCAGATGAGCTTTCTTTTAGGAGCCAACCTCTGAATCTCGGAGAACTGCTTAGTATAGATATGTCATCTACTAATGCACTCACATTATATGATTGTTTTTTGCTATTAATTAAATTCAATATGTTAGATTAGTGATTAATTTCTCATTACTTCAATTCACATTTATTTTCTTGCAGATACTAATTAAATATGGCTTTTAGGTAACTATCAATTTCACTCTAAAAACAGAATTCCAACCAAAATACTTAGCTTTGCCAAATCCTAAAGCAAAATTTTCAAATTCAAATTGCATGAGTTTACTCATAAATGGAAACATATGCATGAAAAGAAGAGTAAAGTTTTTTTTTTTTGTTTTTTTAATGATAACATGTCTGACTATGAGCCATACATCATATGCCCTAAAACCCCGAGGCTACTTGTGCTCATTGTTTCATGGTCTACTGCTGTGTAATAATACATGTGATTTTCATGTGTGTTTTGTCACATTGTAAATTTGTGTATTTTTTCTTCCTTATTTATTTATTTTAAGTACAAAAATCTTATAAAGTTCTTATTACTTTCTAATTTTGCTTTTTTAAATTTTACAAAGCTGTTGTTGTTGGTCTCCAAGTTCCTTTCCTGTTCAATTTAGTTGTGGAATTTCACAAAGCTGTTGTTAGTTCCTAAGTTTCTTCCCTCCCAATTTAGTTGTGGAATTTCGCAACACTGTTATTGGTCCCCAACTTCCTTTTCCCTTTCAGTTTAGTCGTGAAAGTTCACAAAGCTGTTGTTGGTTCCAAGTTCCTTTCCTGCTCAATTTAGTTGTGGAATTTCAAGATGTTGTTGATCCCTAAGTTTTATCCCTCTCAATTTAGTTGGGGAGTTGAACAAAGCTGTTGTTGATTCCAAAGTTCTTTTCCTGCTCAAATTAGTTGTAGAAGCTCACAAAGCTGTTGTTGGTTTTTCCCTCTCAATTTAGTTGTGGAAGTTCAAAGCTGTTGTAGGTCTCAAGTTTTTGTTCCCTCTCAATTTAGTTGTGGAATTTAACAAAGCTGTTGTTGGTCCACAAATTCCTTTCCTCCTCAATTCAGTTGTGGAGTTTCACAAAGCTATTGCTGGTCCCTAAGTTTTTCCCACTCAATTTAGCTGTGGAATTGAACAAAGCTGTTGTTGGTCCATAAGTTTTTATCCCCTCAATTTAGTTGTGGAAGTTGAAAGCTGTTGTTGGTTCCCAAATTTTTTTCCCTCTCAATTTAGTTGTGGAATTTAACAGAGATGATGTTGGTTCACTAGTTCCTATCTTGCTCAATTTAGTTGTAGAATTTCACAAAGCTGTTGTTGGTCCCCAAATTCATTTCCTGCTCAACTCAGTTGTGGAATTTCGCAAAGCTATTGTTGGTCCCATAGTTCCTTTTCCCTCTCAGTTTAGTTGTGGAAATTCATAAAGCTGTTGTTTGTCCCATAGTTCATTTTCCCTCTCAGTTTAGTTGTGGAAGTTCACAAAGCTGTTGTTGGTCCCATAGTTCATTTTCCCTCTCAATTTAGGTGTGGAACTTAGTTCTTTTATGCCATTTTTATTTTTGTTATTACAAAGGTGCCATATTTTCACTGTTTTCCATGTAGCCAGCTCTTCAGAAAACTTGAAAATTACACTAACTTGGAGTTGGAATCAAATCCACATCTCCTGATTTCCATTCAAGAATGCATTCCATTATTCTCCTTCCCCTCCCCATGACAAAGTTCCAAGCAAATGAAGCTAAGCAGATCTAGCCTAGAAATCTGAGTACCATTCAGATTTTATGTCAGTCAAAGAATTCTAATGCTTATTCGTAGCTTCAACAACCATTTCTCATCCAGGTATGGATATAAGTCGAAAGTTCCAGCGCTTCAAATATCTTAGATATCAATGGTAAAAGAATTGGTGGCATGCGCAAATCAAGAGATGCAGGTTCTTCACCCACGCCAGGTTGATATAAACAGGTGGGTACACAAGAAGCAGTGAAAGTATGGCACCTGTGCTCAAACAGTGATATTTGTAAATTTGCCTTCCATCCATGTATTTGTGAAGAATTATTTCTTCAGATGGGTCCATTTCCCATTGATACATAGTATGGTCTCTGAAGCATTGGAACTTGTGACCTATATCTGTACCTGAATGAGAAATGGTTGTTGATGCTACAAGGAAGCATTCAATTGTTTTTGACTAGCACAAAATCTGAACAGTACTCGGATTTCTAAGCTACATCTGTTTAGCTTCAGTTGCTTAAAACTTCTTTGTCTTGGGTGGTGCAACAGTAGCATGCTTGAGTGGAAATCAGGAGATGGATTAGTTCCTTCTCTAGGTCAATAAAATGTTCAGGTTTTCTGAAGAGATGACTACATGGGAAACAGTGAAAATATGGCATCTTTGTGCTGATAATGTTCCATGTATTTGGGAAGAATTATTTCTTTAGAAGGATTTGTTTCCCATTTATATCTAAGATTAGTTCTCTAAGGTAGTAACTAAGTTGGGCTGAATTCCATGCAATTGATTGACATTGCTAAATTACCACAAACTAAGTTTTTAGGACCATTTGTAAATTATTGTTCTTTTTCCAAAAAAACTTCTTTTAAAATTTTATAATCTTTAAATTTAAAGTTCAATAAATCTGAAAAAGAAAAGTAAAGGAAAAGAATGTTGCCTGCATCTTCAGTGTAAATAAATACCACCTCATTTTTCTGAATTCTCTCAGTGTTATATGCAAATTTCAACATGGCTACCACACATATAGCCAATAAGTTCCAAAAAAGTATTCCAAAGTTTGAAACTCAATAAAATCTCTCAACAGTTATTATGTTTTTGGTTCTTTGTATTTCTGTTAGTGTCTTCCCTGAATTCATCTTGATACTGTGGTTTTTAAAGTAATGTCATCACAGCATAAAAAAAAAAAAAAGAATTCAGGAAAGACTGACAGAAGTTTAGAGCCAAAAATAATAAGTGTTATGATATTTTACTATTGGAGCTTCAAATGTAGGAATACTTTTTCTTGGAACATACAGCTATACCACTTGTAATACACTGAGTAGAGAAAATTGTTTGTGAACAAGTAACATTCTCATGAACCTATTTTTTTAATCTTTTATTTTTTGTTATCTCTGTTAAAAAACTATTTGTTTTTGTACCAATTGCTGTATTTTGTTGTACAGAACTAACCCCCCCCTCCTTTTTTTTTAGTATTTCATAATGGTGTTAAGGTTATCAGGAACTAAAAGGAATGTACAGTTGATGAAGAGTGTGCGAGATTTTGAGGTATGAGTACTTTAATGCATACTAAATATAACATAATGTGCTGTCATTGTATTTTTATTTTTTGTTGCGCTAAATAGTTAAAGTTGTACTTTGTTTATTTGACATTTCTTTCTTTCCCATTAAGTTTATTAGGTCAAGTATTGTGTGACCAGCAACTTGAAGTTTATATCTAAGCTGCTGGAGTTATAGTACAAGTCTAAGCTCCTGGCAAGGCTAACCTGGTTGTGGAGTAGAAGGTACTGAGTATGTGCTTCCACTGCATAGTATAGTCTGTCTAAAAGCTCATATTTAAGCTTCAACTGGGACTTAAAAAGTACATAGTTGTTGTAAATGTTGTGCTTGCGTACATTTAAAAAAATAAAGATCTCAGTTTTGGTCGCATTTCTAAGAAACACAGATATTTTTCACAGTGAAAGAATGTTTAATTATGGGTTTTATAGAGGTAAATTTTAATACATTTGGTGGTCAAATTTTCAAACTAGAACCTATGTCTTCGTCAGGACCGCCACTGGAGTAGTTGTTCCGAATTGGTCAGAAGTGCCCAACCACAGTTATTGTTAAGCATGATACTTCTTCTTTTCACTATTTTCCATCCCTTCTCCAAGTTTCCTTTTTACAACATGTGCTTGGTGGGCGATTATTTTTATCGAGTCTCATTTTATGGAGTGTCTACTTATATACGAGGGTTGCACTAAAAGAAATGCAAAAGTGGGCATAACTTTTTTATTAACTGACAGAGGTCGTTCAAATTGCACACGTTGGTCTTTCTCTATACAAAGGTACTACTCAACATAATCTTCATCACAAACAATGCATTTGCACCATCAATGAACCCAACTCTTGACTCCTCTTTGAAAAAATTCAGGTGTGAAGTGTTGTTCCTACTTCTTCACAACCACTTTCACCTCGTCTGTGTCATCAAATCGTTGTCCCTAGAGACTGTCCTTTATTGGGCTGAACAGGTGGAAGTCAGAGAGCACCAGATCTGTGCTGTATGGTGGGTGGGGACTACCAATCAGCCTAATTTTCTGATCGCCTGATTTGTTGCCAAAGATGTGTGTGTGGTCTCGCATTGTCGTGGTGAATGTGGATCCTTTTCATATTCTTTTTTGGTCTTTTTCTCCTTATGGCTTCTCTAAGCTTTTTGAGTGTCCCAATGTACCGCTAGCTGGTCACGGTATGGCCACGTTCCAGAAAAATCGAGGAGAATGACACCTCTGTCATCCCCAAAAACAGTCGCCATGACTTTTTGTGCTGATCGCTGGCTCTTGAACTTCTTAGGTCTTGGTGAAGAGGTGTAATACCATTCCATGGATTGATTCTTCGTTTCCGGATTGTAAAGATGTGCCTACATTTCATCCCCTGTCACCAGATAAAAAAAAAAAAAAAAAAAAAACTTCTTTGTTGGCTTCAAACGCTTCCAGGAGATCAGACAGACTTCCACCCTTCTCTCCTTCAAATTGGGTGTCAATTGCCAAGGTACCCACTTTGTACACTGTTCAATATTCTAAGTCTTCCACCATCTTCTGTATGGCATTGTGACCTCAGTCCAGTTGTGCAACAAGCTCACGGATTGCGACTCGTCTCTCCGCGCAAATCAATTCATACACTTGCAGACTATTCATGTCAGTGGTCGCAGATGATGGTCTTCCACTGTGTGGTTTGTCTTCAATGCTGGTTTCTCCTCCTTTAAACTTCTTCATCCATCTGTGCACATTGCTCTTGTCAATGGTGTCATCTCCATAAACATTCTGTAGCCTTCTGTGGATGTCGGACAGCCTGCACCATTCTTCAAGAACCCAATGACTGCATGTTGCTTCTCCTTGGAATCCATTATTTACCTGCAGTGAAGAAGAAGGGTTACTATAGAGGAAGAGTTACTCTACCAACATGTGCAATTTGAACGACTTCTGTCAGTTAATGCCCACTTTTGCATTACTTTCGGCGCAACCCTCGTATGTCTGTCTCATCCTGTTTTGTTCCCTGTGTTTCTAATAGCTGCTTTATGTTCTTCTGTATGGACTTTTACACTTCCTCTTGTTTCACATGTATAGCTTAGTCTGCAGGTACAGTCTATGCTATAGACTACTCCTTCTTGTACATGTATGTCTTTCTTTGTTGTTGTTTTAGAGATGGAAGGAATTTTTTTATCTTGTTATTCAGATCTGGGGCAAGCCTGATATATTTTTCACTGATCTTTTTTAGTTTTTCAAAGAGACCTTTCTGGTAACTAATTTTGCAAGTGAATTTGATGTGACCTTTCCGTTTCTTCTTCACTTCATTGTTAAAAATGTTCTTTATGAATGGGGAGGGGAAATTATTTTCTGCTAAAATTCCTTCCAGTTCTCTGTGGATGTCTTTTTGGGCTTGGAAGCTGATTTAACTCCACAAATTGTCTTGCAGTAATAGGTTTTATGTAGTCAGGGTGGAATGAGTTGTAGTTTAATATCTTATCTATTTTTGGGGGGGGGGGGTAGACCTTGTGTTACAATATTTCCATATTTTGAGGTCAGGGTTAAATCCAATTCTTTTGAGGAAAGAATTTTATCAGAAAATAATTTTCTCTTACCTCAGTTTTTTACCCACATTTTCGAAATAGGTTCTAGTTTGAAAATTTGATCACCAAATGTATTAAAATTTATCTCTACAAAACCCATATTTAAAATTTTTTTCACTGTGATTTAATAATTGAAGGTGCTATGATGTCATTAATTATCAGACATTTTTTTTTTTTTTTTTTGCATCATCATTATTGTCAGTTATCCAGTAATGTAGCTAAACTTTAAAATCAAAGTGGGCGTGTATATATATATTATTTTTTTGCTGGGGAAAGTTTAAAAGCAACTTTATGAAACAATGAAAGAAAGAATTTTTAATGCATTTTACTTTCAGGCTACACAGGAATTTGCACAATCATCCCGCCCTCGGATACACACTCCTTAATTTTGGAATTGTTTGAATTTTTTTCACTTTTTGGAATACAAAAGAATCCAGAGTTTGGGGTCTTATTTGTTAAAGTTTCTCATCCATCTATTTTTAATAAAATTAGTAAAACCTAAAGAGTGACCTACCTGTATAACAAACGTAGCGCACTATTACCAGCACCAGTAGTACTTACTGATTAAAAGAAAGTTTTATGCTTAGAAGAAATATCTGAAAGCAAATGTTTCCTTGGACTAGAGTTGAAGGGAAATAAAGACATGCAGAGAATGTGATGTACTAAAGGGGAGAAGCATGTGTCAAGCCAACAAATCTGCAGCGGTACATTCTGTTGGTGTAGCTTAGTCGGAGCAATTCACTGAGGAGCGAGAAGACATGAGTTCAATCCTCGTCACTGACAAATTCCTGTTTTTACTTAAATAGTATAACTATACCAGACATGCCAAGTGCTCCGCTTTGAGTGGAGTTTCTCTGTTTTCGACAGCTAAATCCGCGCGCTCCACTCAGGGCTTAAAAACTCCGGTCGTTAAAAGTTTTTATTTTGGTCCTTAGAATTTTTTTTTTTATTATCCTTATTATTTCGGTGGTTTTTAAAAGCTTAAATTGAAAATTATTCCAAGTGTATTAAAGTATGCTTTCCCCCTTTTTTTTTCTCTTTCTTTAAATGCCGTTTTTCTGTGTGTGTGTTTGTAACTACGGAAGAATGGGATGTTTTGCTCTTCTTGGCGCTTGCCGTGTTATCAAGGCCAAGCATTCAAGCTTGTTGTTCATGGCCAATGGCATTGGAGGGCAACAGAGAGCTGAACAGGTCTTGGGGAGAGAGAGTTGAGTGGGGTGGGAGGGGGGCATTACTCCGAAACGGCTTTGTGCGTGGCAGGAGGAGTTATGTGAGTGATGTCATAACAGAGTCTTTCTCATAGGCTACGGGAGCGTTGGCCCCACCTTGGCTGCTGAAGAACGCGGTGCAGGGCGGGAAGCAAAGCTGACGATGGAAGTTTCTGCTTTCGGCAGTGGAGTGTTGGAGCTTGCATCGTAGCTGGACATAGTTGTTTGCAGTTTTCATTGTAGTTATTTAGAACAAGGTGAATTTCTTTAATCATATTGTGAGATATGTCGAAACGACCGCATAGTCAATGTTTTTCAGATGCTTACGAGAAACAATGGCCTGTTTTAAAGCGTTCCAAAAAATCCGAAGCGCACGCTTACTGTTCCGTTTGTGGCATTGATTTCACTATCGCACATGGTGGTATAAGCGACTGCAAACGCCATGTCACATGCCGCCAACATTTAGACAATGCAAAAGTAAAGGCATCTAATCAAACCCTTACATCTTCGTTTGTTTCCATTTCGGAAGATGTCCGTGTAATACGTGCGGAAACATTGTTCACAGCTTTTATTATAGAGCACAATTTACCCATCTTTGTAGCAGACCATGCCAGGCCTTTGTTTATTAAGATGTTCCCGGATTCGGACATCACCAAAAAATATGGATGTGCGCGAACGAAAACAACAGCTATTATTAACAGTATGGCTGACGGTACTGCCCATGAAATGATAGAAATTTTAAAAACTTCAAAATTTAGTTTAGCAACCGATGCTAGCAACACTAATTCTGCAGAGAAAATATTTCCTGTTGTTGTTTGATATTTAGATACAACAGTGAGGGAAATTATTCCCAGATAATTAAGCTTACCAAAGTTGGATGGTGATGCAACAGGAGAAAATATGTTTAAGTTACTGGATGCTGAACTGGGGAAAAAATAAATACCGTGGCACAATTGTATTGCATTCTCATCAGATAATGCATCTTCTATGGTAGGAAAATATAAAAGTGTCGCAAAGTTTCTCAAGGAAAAAATTCCAAATCTGGTAATTCATGGTTGCACCTGCCATCTATTGCATTTAGCTGCCAAAAAGGGAGCTAAGGAGCTGAAAATTGATGTTGAAGATTTTGTGGTTGACATATACTATTTTTTGCATAAAAGCACCAAGCGTATTGAAGCATTTAAAATGTTCCAAAAAGTTTCTAATCTTGAAAGTCACCAAATTATTAAATATGTGTGTACCAGATGACTTTCTTTGGATCAAGTTATTAATCGTTTTCTTGAGCAGTGGGAGTCCTTGGAAAAATATTTTGGAGAGAAAAATATGACTATGCAAGGTTGTGAGAAATACTTTTCAATTCAGAAGAGAATTGGGTCTCCTGAGACAAAGTTGTACCCCCTCTTTCTACAGCAAGCTTTGCCACTTTTCTGCAAGACAAATATCCTACTGCAAAATGAATCCCCAATTGTTCATCGACTACATCGTGAACTAAATTCTCTACTTAGTGAACTTATGGCACGATTCATTAAACCATCTGCTGTTGTAAAGGCTGAGAATGTATTGTCCATACCAATTTCTGATAGGAAAAATCAAAAGTCAGATGAGGAACTTGTCATCTGACTTTTGATTTGAAAGTAAAACTTGGCAGTACCTGAATAGCGGCAATTTGTCTAAAAATGAAGTAATTTCTTTCTATCGGTCTGTGAGATTATATTATCAGAAATGTTGTGAGTACATGCTTAAAAAATTTCAGTTGAATGATCCGATTCTGCTGCATGCTGAAGTGGCTGATGTAAGGCTTAGAACAAGCAGTAAATTTTGTTCTGTTAACTATTTTGTTGACCTCTTTGATGATTTCTCTGATGAAGAAAAGAATCTGTTAGAGTTGAGTTTGCACGTTTCCAAGTAGGTAAATTAAACAGTGACATTGTAAACTGTGAGCAAACTGGTCAAGCGTGGCCGTTAATTAAAGATTTAAAAGATCACAATGGTGTCTTAAAGTACAGAGTCTTGCCATTACTAATGCACAGAATACTCCTGATACCACACAGCAATGCTGCTTGCGAATGAGTGTTCAGCACTGTTTGCAAGAATCATAACGATTTCCGTTCTAATTTGTCTGTGCACACATTGCAATCCCTACTTGTGGAAAAATCAAAAATGGCTGCCCATAATCTGAGTTGCCACCAGCATAACTTTACGACTGAAGTGTTGATGAAAGCTAAAAAAAGCAACAGCTTTGGTTCTAAAAAAGGACCAGTAAACAACAATATATATATATATATATATATATATATATATGTAAGGTCAGGTGATGCGTAACATCACAGCCTCTCCTTGACAAATGTCAACCCCGCCTTCTCGTGGTGCATCCTGTTCCCACTAAAGGGGCTCTGACGACCGCCCATAGCGGTATAACTATACCATCGAGATTAGAGGAAATTCTATCCCACACTCACCAACCCGCTTGGCCAGCGTGGTGAGTTATGGCCAAACCCCTCCAAAATGATTCCACAACTTAAATCTTGGCCCTCAGTCTCCGGCAGCTGGAATGTACCTGGCCAAGGCAGCGGCCAGTGCGACATGAAGGCAGAGGGTGCTAAGAATCCCCGGAGGACCGGACTAGGCTGCCATCTGATGCTGACCTTGGCTACGTACAATGGACGCTCCCTATCTTCTGATTCAAGGCTTCTTGAATTGGAAGAGGAACTACAAAGGATCAAGTGGGACATCGTGGGGCTAAGCGAGGTAAGAAGAAAAGGAGAAGATCTCATCGAACTGAAAAGTGGACATCTCTTCTACTATCGTGGGACAGATACTGGCAGAACTAGTGGTGTTGGATTTATAATAAACAAGAAACTGAAGGATAAAGTTGTAGAAGTTGAAAGTTCCTCTAACAGAGCTGCACGACTTGTTATCCAACTCTCGAAAAGATACCAGGCTCAGATTATTCAAACTTATGCACCCACCACAAGTCATCCTGAAGAAGAAATTGAAGAATTTTATGAGGAAATTTGTCATCTAAATAACAAAGGTAAGCAGCACTTGAAAATAATTATGGGAGATTTCAATGCAAAAATAGGGCAACAGCAACAGAATGAAACTTCAGTAGGTAAATTCGGTCACGGCAACAGAAACCAGCGTGGAAATACTCTCGTTGAGTTTGCAGAGGCAGAAGGGTTTTTCATCTTGAACTCCTTCTTCAAGAAAAAGCCACACAGGAAATGGACATGGAGACATCCAAATGGGACGACAAGTGAAATTGATTTTATTATGTGTAACAAAAAATTTGTCATAGAAGACTGCAGTGTGCTAAACAAGTTCAACACAGGTAGTGACCATAGATTGGTGAGATGTAAGATGCACCTCAACACTAAACTTGAACGTGGCAAGCTCATAAGACAAACAAAATCTATTGACATAACCAACCTTAAAAAACACCATAATACCTTCAAGTTGGAACTGAAGAACAGGTTCTCTGCTTTAGAAGGCCTAACATCAGAAGAAGTGGACATCTCTGAAGTTAACAGAAAAGTAACCAAAGCTCTTATGGAAACAGCAACAAAATTAGCTGGGTCTAAGAACAAGTTGCATGTAAATAAATTATCAGGAAAAACGAAAATGTTGATGCAAAAAAGAAGAGAGATGAGGACAACTAAAGAAGATGTGACTTCCAAAGTGGAATATATAGAGCTATGCAAGACAGTAAGAAAAAGTATCACTGAAGACGTAAGAAAATTCAACTGTGAACTAGTGAGGAAAGCAATTGAAAACAACCAAAGCCTAAAGATAGCAAAGGGACATCTCAGTAAGGGAAGAAAACAGATTATGGCACTGAGAAAAGAAGATGGTTCTGTAACAAGAAATAGAGGCGAAATTTTGACAAGAGTGAAAGATTTCTACTCCAAATTATATGAAAGGGATGATACATGCACTCCAGACATCATGAAAGATACCAGTACCAGAGTTCCTCCAGTCCTTCCAGCAGAAGTTGCACATGCAATCAAGAACATGAAGCGGGGAAAAGCTCGAGGAGAAGATGGAATTACTGTAGACATCATACAAGAAGCAAGTGGAGAAATCGAAACAGTACTCGCCCAAATTTTCACTCGATGCCTTAATGAAGGAAAGATTCCTGAGGATTGGAACACAGCTACAATGATCCTGCTACATAAGAAAGGTGACATTGTGGATCTCGGAAACTACAGACCTATCAGCCTCCTATCAGTAGTTTATAAAATCTTCACTAAAGTTCTTTCACACCGCTTGAAGGTAACACTGGACATGGCTCAGCCGAGAGAACAAGCTTTATTCAGGAGTGGCTACAGCACAATAGATCATATCCACGTGCTGAGAGAACTAATTGAAAGAGCGAGGGAATATGAACTTCCATTGTGCATGGCTTTTATCGATTATGAAAAAGCCTTTGATTCGGTGAAACCATCAGCAGTTACAATGGCTCTGAAAACCTGCGGTATTGAAGATGCATACATCAATATTATTAATAACATCTATGAAAATGCAAGTGCAAAGATTAGGCTGTTTGAAAATACAACACACGTAAAAATTGGAAAGGGAGTGAGACAAGGTGACACCATATCTCCGAAGCTCTTTAATGCCACATTGGAGGGTGTTTTTCAGTCGCTGAGCTGGGAAAACAAGGGGATAAAGATTAATGGAGATTATCTATCTCACCTTCGTTTTGCTGATGACGTAGTCATTTTTGCAACTACCCCATCAGAGCTGCAGAGTATGATCCAGGAACTTGCTGACAAGAGTAAAGAAGTGGGATTAAAAATGAACTTTCAGAAGACAAAAGTGATGTTCAATGCTTTTACAAGAAATGAAGATTTATCGATTGATGGAGAAAAGCTGGAGATAACAGACACGTACATTTATCTTGGACAGCAGATATCAAGTGAGGGTCACATTGATGAAGAAATTAATCGGCGTACAAAACTTGCCTGGAGAGCTTTTGGAAGAAACAGCATAATTTTCAAGAGCAATATGCCATTATGTCTTAAAAGAAAAGTGTTTGATCAATGCATCCTTCCAGTGCTTACGTATGGTGCAGAGACGTGGACCTTAACTAAAAGAGACATACAAAGGCTGCAGACAACTCAAAGAAGCATGGAGAGGTGCATACTTGGTGTAACCAGGAGAGATAAGAAGAGGAACTCGTGGATCCGAAAAATGACAAGAGTGGAAGACATCATGATCAGAGTTAAATCCCTGAAATGGCAATGGGCTGGACATACTGCCAGAAGGACAGATCATCGATGGACAGCCGAAATTTTAGATTGGATTCCAAGGGACAGGAAAAGACCCAGAAGAAGACCACATGGGAGATGGGTGGATGAAATTCGAAAGTATGCAGGGGTGACATGGAGGAGACTGGCACAAGACAGACCGTTGTGGAGGAAACTTGGGGAGACCTTCGTCCAGCAGTGGATTGATAATGGTTGACAATGATGATGATGATATATATATATATATATATATATATATATATATATTTCTTTGCATTTTCATCTTTGCAGATGAATTCATTGTATTTACATTTTTATCACAGCTCCAATTTTAGTGAATTATGAACATTAATTTAACAGAATTAGACCTTGATGAGGAAAAACAGTTTAAATATTTTTTGTATAAACATATATATATAGAGAGAGAGGGAGAAGACGTGCATGTCAACATTTTGCTAATAGACTACTGTACAAGATTTTTTGTTGCCGTAGCTGGATAAAAAGAGCAAGCAGAATTTTTATGTTTCAAAGAAGCAGAGGTGCTTCTAAACTTCAAAGAAATGTTTATCTGGTAAATATAATTATTGAGTAATTTATTTTGTCTTTTCTTATATAATTTGCATTGTTTTTGTAAAAACATAGCCAATTGTCCACGAGAAAAAAATACCCCGCCGAGTGCGTGACTCTGCTCCTGACAGCCCCTTTCGAAAGTTGGCAACTCTGCTGTACTAGTGATCCGAAATTTCTTTGCGTTAATAGAAATAAAAGTTTCCAAGCTTTCGCTCATCAACCAGATGGCTTTTTCAAGGAAGGTAGACAGCTAACTGCAAATTGAATAATAGAACAGTTGAACAATTTGAACGTGGTGACTTGACAATAACGAATAGATGCGAACGTAATCAGGGTATTCAAAGAACGAGGCGTTATGTTTGTTTAGTGCGCGAAGTTGTGGAAGGAAAACCAAGAGGCAATTGCTATTTGAAGAACTGGTTCCAAACTCGTGGCAACTCCATTGAGATGCTGTCGTTGCTCGACCCGCTGTTGGTCATGATCTCCAAAGTTTCGCGAATGGCAGTAGATTTTGGAGTGGAGTAGGAAGCTCTAATTTCTTTGCATCATCCCACATAAGAGCAGCGGACTTGAACTTGATTTCTCTTGATAGGGTCGTGGTTACTCTGCTGTTCTTTATGTCCCTTTTATGTTCATTAACTCTAATTCTAAATGAACGTTTAGTCATTCCAATGTAGTATCGCTTGGAGCCATCCGGATATACGTAGTAGAGGAATGACATAAACACCTGTTTCATTGGAAGGTGGAGACTTCTCGCTGTTTCTGTTAAGCATGGTATATAAAGATGTCGGAGATCTGATGTCAATTATTAATTTATTCCTGGAATTATTAATTCCTGTTTTCACGTTGGTGCCTGAATGTAAAAATGGATCTACCGCCCGTCGGGCTCTTCGAGGGATATGAAATTTTCGTTCCACACATTGTCTGGAATTAAAAAAAGGATCCTTCATTTCAAAAAAAAAAAAAAAATTAAGAGTGAGATGATGTGGCATACTGTAGAGGTGAAGCACATGTCAAGGTGACAAATCTGTAGCAATACATTCTGTCAGTGTAGTTGGTTAGGGCAACTCACTCTGGAGCAAGGAAATTCGATCTCCGTCACCGACAACACCCCCTCCCACTTCCTTTCAACTTCCTTCACTCAGCAACATGTCTCGCACTCCTCTCTTTCAAAGCAAGTTCTGCTGCCTCACTGCCCCAGGGCAGGCTTAAATAAACTACTAAAGTTTTTTGTGACTCCCTCTTATGTGTTGGAATCCCTTACTTAAAGCACAAACAGCAGAGCAATTAGTAATCTTGCTCAGTGAATTCCTATCCATCTTTCTCATTCACCCTTGGTCATATTGAAATTTAAAAAAAAAAAAAAAAAAAAAAAAGGCTTAAATAAGCTAAGATTTTGGAAGAGTAAAGAACAATTGAATTTTCATGGTCCTGTGGATGCTATTTTGATAACCTTTTTATGGAAAAGTAAACACACTTCCTAGGGGAAAATACATAGGGCTTCATGACAAAAAGCATGAGAGTAATTATTACATGGCAAATTCCAGATTATATCTTAAAGTTTAAAAAAAAAAAAAAGGCCAATCTTGAACTGGGTAGGAAAGAAAAATTTCGGGGTGGGCTCGCATCCCTTTGGCGACACCACCATGTGTAATAGAGAGGCTTTACCCAGAAAATATTCCCTACAGAGGGTGAACGGACAGTAAAGTGGTTTTAGGAACATTAGGCTTTGCTTCTTCTTGAGAGGGAAATTGCTGGCGAAAGATCAGTGGGAAGCTTTCTTTTGTTTAGCCTCCCATCATGGTGGCATGTCCTCAGGCTTAGTGGAATGGTACCTGACACTTTGCACCTCATTAGTGTGAGGAAATTCTAAAAAAACCTTAAGGTCTTTTTGATGAAAAGGCTCTCCTAGTGTGCACTTCATATTCAGGTAAGATTTGTCCCAACTGTCAGGAATGTAAAACTTCATGAAACACATTTTCTTTTGTTTTGTTTTGGTGCTTTCTCATAAAGTGACACAAAGCTTCGATTTATCAAAAACTCGTGGAATTGTTGCTCTCATGGTGGTGGCTGGGCATTTCTAATTTTATATGGCTTTGATTTTCATAAATGCCCAATCACTCATGGAAATAATAATTCCAAAAGTTTTTTTGGCAAATTAAAGATACATAAGCTAAGTGAGCCACTAAAGACCATAGTGTCTGAATATAACTCACGACCAAAACCTGGTTGAACAGGAAGCGTTGAACATGCTTTTTCTCTTTCACTCCACAAAGTTTTCTCTTCAGTACTGTTTTCTAAAGCCTGGAGAGAGACATTTTAGGTAAAACCTCCCCACAACACTTCTCTGTAGGTAATTACCGTACATACTCGCATATAAGCTGATCTCGTGTATAAGCCGACCCCCTGCTTCATGAGCTAAAAATATGTGAAAAACCTTGACCCACATGTAAGCCGACCTTAAATTTCAAGATTTTGGAAAATATATTTATTGAAATGAATTAGGTAAATTTCTGAGATTATCTTCTGTAATAACCTTCAAAGTACTATTTACTGTCGGAGTTTCCATATAACTCCAGTAAGATCCATTACATTACTTATGCAGTATTTTTGCAGAGAATATATAACCATTTCTGGTGAAATTGCATCCCACAATTATTTCGTCCAAGAAGTAACACTGCTGTGTCCGCCTTCTTTCAAGTTACCACCTTTAGGTAAACACTATGTCTTTGTTATTCAATATTGCGGATGGCTTTTGTCAGTGCGAGGTGCAAACATGCATGCCCATGCTTGCTGTGAAAACCCGGGAGGAGAGAGACACCTGATTGGCTGTGGCCTACCCCACCAGCTAAGTGATTTACATAGTGTTGACGACATTCTGCGATTGCGCACAGGAAATAATGAAGTATCCTATGTTTGGAAGCAAGAAATTTCAGGGTCTCAATTTGAAACAGGATTAGGTTTTTGAGTTATCATACTAGCGGCACTTATTTCTGTAGAAATTCTACTATGGGTGGAAAAATATTTAATAGATTTTTTAAAATGTCTTTTCTTTTTTTTTTTTCTTTTTTTTTTTTTTTTTTTGAAGGTTAGAAAACTATTACATGGAAAGACGCGGTCTGAAACTTAAACAAATCTGTCGATAAATTTTGCAAAAGAATTCGTGGTAGCCAAGCTCTAATTTTTAGTGACTCATGTAACAGCAGATCCCCAACTTTGGAAGCAGGATTTCTTCCAAAAACTTTCGAATTATACACGAGTATATATGGTAACCACAAAGAGTTTTTTTAAGAACAGCTTACGTACATGAGATTCTTCCGTGTATTAGCGAAATTCTGATTTTTTCTTTGTTGTCATTTAGATCATTCTCGAGATTGATATAAAAATGAAGATAATTTTTTTGGGGGGAGGGGGGTCATTTTCCATCCAGAAACTGTATTTTGTCTTCCAGAATTTACGAAGACGGAAGTTTAAACAGAGGAAGGTTTTTTGTGTAACTGTAAATTCTTCCGGTATTGTTTTTAAATATGATTTTATTGCAGAAATGTTTGTATTTCAGCATGAAACTGTGGGCAACGATTTCTGAAAATGGAAGTTAAGACGATGCGAATATTTCTCTGTAGTCTTCAGGCATGAAATTATTCTGTGGATTCAAGGAATTCTGCCATTTCTGTTATCATTTGGGGCATTCTCGAGATTGATGCACAACTGAACAGGAATTTGAGGAGGGGGAGGGGGAGGATTGGTGGAGGCGGGGAATTTGATTTTTGTTTGACGACGGAATTCAGTTTTTCAAAACTTTCAAAAATGTAAATTAGACGGAGTGAAGGTGGTTTCTCTCGTAATCATTTTTTTTTTCTTTTTCTCTCACGATGTACCTTCTGCCCAGTATTGTCATTAAATATTCTTTTGTTCCATAAATTTTTGTATTTTGGCTTAAAAATGGGGGAAAAGTTTCTAAAAGTGGTAGTCGGACGAAGCTCAGATTTCTTCCGTAATCGTAATGTTTGCCCTCCCCCTGATGTTCTCACTATCCTGTGTTGCTGTTAAATGTTACTTTTCTCCTTAAATGCTTGGATTTGATCTTGACAAGGTGAAATTTGTATCAATAGTGAGGCATATTGAAGAGGTCTGCACGGGCCAAGGCGGGGTCGGGTTGGGCCTTTGCTCATTTCTAAGTTTAAAAAAAACGGGCCGGGCCTTCAATATTTAATGTAAAACAGACACAAGCCGAGCAGGGTTTTTTTTTTTTCTATGAGCAAAACAATCACTATACGGTGTCTTTCTTGTTTGGAAAACTCGCGGCTTACAGCAGCAGCAGGATAAGATTGAATAATTTCCGCTGATGGAAAATATAGAAGTTTTGCGTCATCCTCCCTTCCTACAAAACAATTGGTGTGGGTCAGCTCCCTTAGTTTTTTCAATGTGAATGTGGTCCCTTCTCTCTCTCTCTCTCTCTCTCTCTCTCTCTCTCTCTCTCTCTCTCTCTCTCTCTCTCTCTCTCTCTCTCTCTCTCTCTCTCTCTCTCTCACTTTTGACCCTTCTCATGCTTCAGGGCAGGCTATTCACTGCAGTATTTATAAACCGAGCCACCCACTCGCAGACTATCTTTTTTTATTGTTCTGGTCGGCGGCGCTTTGTTCTGTAGATGTGTAAAAAGCTTTTAAGTTGTCTTAAAATGGCACGGGAAAAATGGGCTGGGAGAAACTTACTTCTGTGTATAAATCTGTGCTGTATTTTCACCATTTGTACTATCAGGCAGCCGTTTTCAAAACTTCTGTGACACTGATTATCTGGGCAGTCTGTCGTTGTTTTCCCTTAGCATATGCTCAGTTCAGTGTTGCTGATAAATACTCTTCTATACTTATTATGGAGTTTAAGAAAGCGAAAGATTTTCACAAAAAAAATTGCTTCCGGAGAATATGTGCTTGAAGACAATGTAAAGGGGAACATCAATATTTGGAAATATTTTAAATTACTGTCCCATTCTAAAACTAGTCGGTTGTAAGACGTTGTGCAGTGCACCAAATGCAAAAACTTTTAAAGTTACGATAGCACAAAATCTGGAACATCACATCTTAAGCAGCACATACGTGCCCCCCACATACACGAGAGACATATTGGGTTCCAGCGATTATATATGCCAGTAAAGATAGTTGCAGTTTATAAAGCCATAAAATCTTCTCCCAGTGGAATGGTCAGACTCATAATTCTGGATATTTTGTCTTTTCGAATTAACCCCCCCCCGGGGGGGGGGGGGATATTTCCGGGTCTGTCGGTAGAGAATCATAATTTGAAAACCCAGAAAATTTGAAAGGCATGGAAATTGTACTTCTTTTCATGCAATATTTTTTAGTATACAAGCCCCCTCCCCTCCTCGGACTTCACGTGACTTATACAGAGTCTCAGAAATATTTTGAATTAAGGTTTATCATTAAAGAATACGTGTAGCAATCAAGAAAACAAAAACTCTTCAGGAGTTGAATGATCGAGTGCACCAGGTGTGAAATTCGTGTTTTGGTAATTGTTGAAGTTTTATGGGCCTTGGAAACAGGAGAAATATATGGGCCGGGCCAGGCTTCAATTCAAAAATTTGAAACGGGCCGGGTACAGGCCGGGCCTTGGATGTGCAGGCTTGGGCCGGGCCGGGCTTTCCAAATTAAGGCCCGTGCAGACCTCTAGCATAGTGTTCAAAGCATTCATATTCTCAAAATTAGCTAAAATAGTGAAAGGTTTTATATCATGTATTCATGGTCCTCAGGCTGAAAGTTCTTTAAGCATGATGGATGAAATTGTCATCTGAGCAAATTAAGAAAAGGAGAAACAAAGTGACAATGAAGAAATGGGAAGGGAATCATATCAACAGAAAATGAAATTAAGTAATGAATGCTGTGCAACTGCAGACTCAACAAAAGACAAATATGGTTGTAGAACTTGAGAAAAAAACAATACAAGAGGAAACTTGAGCTGATATTCTAGCAAGTACAACAACAAAACAAAACAAAAAATACTGTATTTAAATCAACATCTTTTAAAACTGTGTTATTTTGTGTTGAATTCAATAATTTTATATTGTGAATACAGTGATGTGCTCCAGTTTAATATTAACATAATTAAATTACAGTGAAAATTAATAATTAATACAGACATTTGACATGGACTAGGAACATCAAACAGAGGTCATCGCGTTTTCCACGTTCATAAGTGAGTCACAGAAAAATTCTCATTGGCCGCCACAGGGAATCGAACCCAGGGTCTTCCAGTTACTCGCCGGATATGCTTCCACTGCACCACAGTGGCCTGGAATTCCTCAGACTCGCATACACTAACTGCCAAGTGAATTTTGCAGTTTCTTAGTGTATGCGAGTCTGGATGAATTCCAGGCCACTGTGGTACAGTGGAAGCATATCCGGCGAGTAACTGGAAGACCCTGGGTTCGATTCCGTGTGGCGGCCAATGAGAATTTTTCTGTGACTCACTTATGAACATGGAAAGAGCGATGACCTCTGTTTGATGATACAGTAAAATATTCCATGTTGTGCTGCATTGTATTCACACTTGCTCCCTGCGCGTTCTGATTTTTTGCCCGGTTAAAATGTTCTGTTTTTGTTTTTGTTTTTTTTTCTTGGTCGATTTCATGTATGAGCTTAGCATTTCATAGCTCCTTACCCAGTAACAAATAGTGTTTGCCTTCAGCACAATTATGCTCCCACCTTCATCGCATTTTTTAAAATAATGTTCTCCTAAATTTTATATTTCTCCTAAAAGAAAATTGCATTTCTCTTTTCTCTGTCCCTTGACAACAAGTGATGTGTCGATTCGCACAGCTGTTCCAACTGATTCACATTGAGAGAGAAGTAATTTCTTTTGAGTAATCCATTGCTCGCCCTGTAGCATCTCTGAGTTGCTTTTTTTTTTTTTAAAGAAAAATGCAATAAATTAACACTACCGTATTTATGCTTGTAATGAAATACAAACAAAGATCATTTTCATAAACCACCTATCAGAAAATTCAAAGCAACATCCATTTCATGGGAGGGGAGGTGCTTCCCTTGCAGGGAGAGTTGAGCCCTCCTCTAGTGCCCCCCCTGCTATCTATGGCTCTGAAGGAGGCTGAGAAAATTGTTGGTGGAATGCCTCCAAGGGAAAAAGGTTATGAGTATGAAATACAATAGGTCTTGTGTATGACAAATGATGGATATTAGGGAAGCTTGAATTACATCAACAGTAAGCTAAGTCAAAGAGCCTCACTAATTTTGATTTGACAGATGGTCTTGTATGTAGAAGCTAACCTCTCTGAAACACAGAGCAGTTTAGTGACATGTATGTATGTAAAACCAAAAGTTGATTTTGTGAAGGTAAATTGCCTCAAACTCTTCAAGCACTCTCTTCCTATTGTGTTCTGATCTCAAAAATATATAAATATAAAAAAATGGAACAGTTTTCATGAGAGTGAATTCTTCATTATGTTTCTTTATTATTATTATTATTATTATTATTATTATTATTATTATTATTATTATTATTATTATTATGTGAAGTCACCCACTACACATTTTTTATTTATGGAAAATTCATGTAATTTTGATTAGTGATCCATTGTTGTGTGTGTTCTTTTTTTTTTTTTTTTTTGCAGGCTATTGGATGTTTTGCACTAACTGAAATGTCCCATGGAACTAACACCAGAGCCATGCGCACAACTGCCACATATGACCCTCTGTCACAGGTACAAAAATCATGTAACAGTATTATTGTATTTACTTGTACCTCTAAATATCATGGCTAGATTGTATCTTGATTAAATTGTTGAAGACATTGTCATTTGTCACATTATGGAAATTATTTCATTTTTGCAAAATAAAAAGAAAACAAACTGATTATAAATGAACTTTGCAGTTCTCTAGTCAAGTTTTTAGGATTTCTTCCAGTCTTTTTACACTGGAGTATTATTGTATATATGGTAAATTATCATGCCCTCATTACTACAACTCACTCTCACTACAGTGGTTAAATATTGGGTTGTGTAAAAAGTCTTAACGTTTTGGGAGTAGATTACATTTGTGACAGTTTTGAAGGTCACTTTACATTACGGACTCATGGTATTTACATAATCTGAAAGATTATTTTCCAACACGTCTATATAAAAGTGTTTCATGCACGCTCCTAATTTGGGGGTCCTGGGGAGATGAGGTAACAGATCACTCTAGTATCTTACCTGGGTGTGGTAGCTACACATTTTTGGCTGTCAACATATAGTCAAATACAACCTGACTATGTTTGATTAGTAGGTACGCATTAATTTTTATGAGCATTGCATGATTCTAAATGAAAAATCCCTTGGTAATGAATTTTTCTGGTATTTGGTATTGGATTTATAGATTTACTCTGAAATGTGCTATAGGAACAAAAGGGAGATTACATGAAGATATGCAATGTGTGTCAGTAAAGCTTGGTTTTGGCAAATGCATGATAAAAATGAAGTACAGGTAATATTTAAGAAAACTTACTTTACTGGCCTTCAAAATCCCCCCCCACCATACAATATATTATTTTTGCCATCGTTTATGTAACAGCTAAAATAAAATGCAGGAAAGTCCCCCTTTGTTATCAGCTACTGCTGATTCTTTACATTTGCTTGAATATCCAAAGTATCTGCAAATATCTTCCTCCCTTTCAGAGCCAATTTCAGCCCAGAAAACAAATAATAATGATAATCAGCCGGTGCCCGCTCAGGTGAACATGGTGGGCATTTCATTGCATCAATGGCTCTCTTGACTAAAAGAACTTGTTATTGATTCTTTGCTTCATTTTTGCCCACTAAATATGTGCACTTACAGTAGCTGCCAGGGCACACTCTCTTTGGCACACCCTTGTTTTACAGTTCCATAAAGTTTAAGGACATGTTCTCTCATGTAGTTGACTGTCCTGTGCAAGCTACCACACCTTTCAAACCTTTCCTTTTACATGTTACAACAGCATTTACTAAATTTTATTGGCACACCATGTATGAGACATAAAATTAATTTTCCCAGAGCTTAGGAAGTTTTTGCAAAACATTAATAATTTTGTTATGTTCTGATGTTCACTTTCTCTGACTATGAAAGCATTGAAAATTGTTGGCAAATTGTAGTGTGATTAGTCAGATATTTTTCTTTCTTTCTTTCACTTGTGACACACAACCATCATGCACAGAATGAGCCCTTGATGTCACTTAGAGCTTGCTCGACTCATTCCAAGACATTGCATACTGACGACAGCTAAAAGGTGCATGATGCTATCAAAAATTGCTTCTTTGTAGAAGACTTGGCAACCAGTGCAAGAGGCAGCAATAAGAAAATGATGCTAAGTAAAGCTCAGTGTACGTCACTGGGCTCTATTTAGTCTCTTCTATTTTCACCAGTTTTTAATGGGATTGTACTTGAAGTTGCTCAGACTGTGCAGTGTTCGAATTACCCAGTGGTCCACTGGCTATTGGCCAGTAAAACTTCCTTCGGACCACTGATCTATTGATTTTACTGGCCCGAATGGCCAGTAATTTTTTTTTTCTAACAAGTTAAAAAATGAAATTCTACTCCTTTTACCTTGCTGTACGGTTTTCCTTTTAGGCTACAAACTGGTGATAGGTTCATGAAATGCTATTGGATAACAGCTACTTTCTTTTTTATCCCTCGTGATTTGTAAAGACTGAGAGAAACAATAAATGCAAAAAGGCAGTTTTCCAGTCCTTGTCTTGTAATGGCAACATCCGTTTTTCTTACGTCTGTCCCCACCATTTGTAATGAGCTGAAGTGAGCACAATAAACGTCCTGCTCTTCCTTGGATTCACCCACCCTAGTGAATGCAGCAGATACTAGACACAAGCCAGTTTTTGTTTCTTCCCCCAGAAAACACACTAGCAGAGGAGGTCAATTGGATGCGTCAGGGTAATTTTTTCAAAAGAACAATTCACATAAAACAGTGTTCAATGGGGAACTAAAGCTAACTTCATGCGAAATTAGGTGGGACGAGCAATAAGACTAAAATAAGAAAAAGGTAACTAAACCCTAAAAAATAAAACATATAGGAAAGGCTGCTGATGTATATGAATTTTTGTACCCTTGGAGTCTCCTCGTTCCCTTACTTAAAAACAGATTGGGAATGCCCTCTTACTCTGCTACATCACCAAACCATCGAATCGTATTCTGGAAACATTCTCTGTCCTGTGAGTTGCACTTTCAAATTAGACGTTTTAAAAACAAATGATATGTTGCTGAAAATCTGTGGACACCTGATCAATGTTTTCAGATTTTCATCAACATTATCCACGTTTTTCTTGAAAGAAAAAAATAAATAAATCGAAGGGATAATAGTGGTCAGTTCAGGAAAGGGTGATGATTCTTCCCTGGAGTGATTTGCTGTTAAACTTTTCGTAAATTTAGATTTCACCTCCCCTGGGTTTGATTTTTGGATCCAGAGAGAAAAGTCAAGAAAAGGTCACAGAAAATTCTATTTTTTCATCGCCAATTTTTTTCTCCTCTTCTCTGCTTAATGTACAAAATGAGTGTTTTTACTTTGTTAAGGGATAGGAGAGTAGCAAAGGGCTACCCTCCCCACCGATTCAGTATTTCAGTATTTATCATCGCTCTGGGGCTAGCCTATGGACTTTTTGGTTGAGTTCCAAGGTTAAGCATATAAATTGTGAAATAAGCATATAAATTGTGAATACTCAGCCCAGCAGGAGGGAAATGGCAGTGCACATAAGAAAAAAAGGAAGGGATGTAATATTCTGAGTGAAGAGTAGTGTAAATAATTTTTTTTTCTCATTCTTTTACCTTTGTTGTGTGAACAAAATTGTAGCATTTGTATTATTCATTATCTAATCTATGAGTAGGATGATTCAGAAGTTAGTAGGATGTATTATAATTTTAACTTTGAAATTATGAAGTTGGTGAGGTAAGGCTGGGATGGACTTGATAAGTGGGCCTTAAAAAAAAATAAAAAAATAAACAAGAATAAATGTAATCCAAATCAAGAAAAAAAAAAAGGGAAAAGAATAATCTTTCGCCGGGGCAAGTAATTTCATAAGTGATATTTTTTTTGTTGAGTATTAATAAAGGAATGCAAGAAAAAGAAAGCTGGTCTATGCTCAAAATAGGTAGTGAAAAAAAAAATGTAGTTCTTTTTATGGTATATGATGTATGTATTTATATTTTCTGTAAGTCAAATGCAGTTCCTTTCTTCGTCCAACGGTCACTTTTTTTTCCCAAGCTCATTCCAAGAAAAGGGGAGTGCTGTTTGAAATTGTTAGGAGGTCGCCCACCCAAGAGTGAGCAGTTATTTACACAAAAAGGCATTTTTCCCTCTCTACAACACTGTGGGGAAATTCTCCGAACAGAAACACCACCCCGAGAAATTTCCCAGCTGGGTTCCGTGGGCTGGCAAAGAGGTTTTAAATCCTGATGAGTTATAGTACGAGCTGTCAAGCTCTGAACGGCAGGAAAGCAGGCGTGCATAAAAATTTGTGTGTTTCCCTCCAAAAAGGCAAGAAGGGTCATATCAGATTACACGTGTGCCTGGCCGCTGAGAGTTCCCACGCTTTTGTTTTTCCCCCACCCTACCTTCCTCTGATTGTAAGAGGAATGTCACGTGGTCAAGCACGAAACCATTGCATGGTTTTGACCGGCTGACCAACGGGAGCAAAAGCGTCCCTCGTGGACGGCGCTGATTGGCTCTCCGTGTTCTTCTGCGAGAGAGCGTCGTTTTGAGTCTGGAAAAGAAAGGTCGAAAAAGCAGTGTGGGACGTGAGAAGAAGGAAAGGAAAAAAGAATGCAGGGCAATTGGAAGATAGTCATAGTCATCGGTGGTTATCCGCCACCAGCCAGGAAAAAGATACAAGACCTCATCCCTGATCCCAAAAAAAAAAAAAAAAAAAAAATTAAGCAAACTAAAACAGACTCCAGAGCATGAAGGGGCCCGGGTCGAGGTGTGCCTCTACCACCAGGCAGTTAGGCCTATGAAAAACAGTTTTTTTTTTTTTTTGCCGGGCCGTGAAGAGGTCAACCGATGCGTGCATCTCCACCCCAGACGAGACTTGGCATTCGATACCTGCAACCTAATTCATGATGGTCAATGACGGCTCCGGGAAGAAGGCATCCTAACGTACCAGTTGCACTTCGTCAGTGAGCGTATTCAAAGCATTCAACCTTCCAGCAGTTGTCAGCCTAAGACGTGATGATCCGACCTATTTGTGAATTCCAGCACCGATTCCCCCTCATCAAGGGGTAAGTTGTATACACTAATTCTATTTTTGGCCCTTTCGTAGAGCCGAAGTCGGCACTACAGCAATCAGATTACCAATATGCTCTGAAAAAAAAACGTACTTTCCGTCTGCATGTCGGAGGTTATCCAGTTAAGATTCATCAGGAAAGAAAGAGGGAACTGTATGTGACATTGCTCTCACAAATGTAGTAGACATATAAAAAAAGTTAAACTCACAAATATGATTGTAAATCGTGATAGTTTACTCGCCTCTTCAAGGCGGGAATTTTCATGTTGAAATGTTAACACTTCAGTTCACCTGTGCATACCTGCCTTAAAAAAAAATATATATATATATATATATATTTTGAGTTTGGTTGATAGAGAGAAAGATATAAGTAATCTTAATCTACACCTATATATCATCATCATTGTCAACCATTATCAATCCACTGCTGGACGAAGGTCTCCCCAAGTTTCCTCCACAACGGTCTGTCTTGTGCCAGTCTCCTCCATGTCACTCCCGCATATTTACGAATTTCATCCACCCATCTCCCATGTGGTCTTTTTCTGGGTCTTTTCCTGTCCCTTGGAATCCAATCTAAAATTTCGGCTGTCCATCTATGGTCTGTCCTTCTGGCAGTATGTCCAGCCCATTGCCATTTCAGGGATTTAACTCTGATCATGATGTCTTCCACTCTCGTCATTTTTCGGATCCACGAGTTCCTCTTCTTATCTCTCCTGGTTATACCAAGCATGCACCTCTCCATGCTTCTTTGAGTTGTCTGCAGCCTTTGTATGTCTCTTTTAGTTAAGGTCCACGTCTCTGCACCATACGTAAGCACTGGAAGGATGCATTGATCAAACACTTTTCTTTTAAGACATAATGGCATATTGCTCTTGAAAATTATGCTGTTTCTTCCAAAAGCTCTCCAGGCAAGTTTTGTACGCCGATTAATTTCTTCATCAATGTGACCCTCACTTGATATCTGCTGTCCAAGATAAACATACGTATCTGTTATCTCCAGTTGTTCTCCATCAATCGATAAATCTTCATTTCTTGTAAAAGCATTGAACATCACTTTTGTCTTCTGAAAGTTCATTTTTAATCCCACTTCTTTACTCTTGTCAGCAAGTTCCTGGATCATACTCTGCAGCTCTGATGGGGTAGTTGCAAAAATGACTACGTCATCAGCAAAACGAAGGTGGGTTAGATAATCCCCATTAATCTTTATCCCTTTGTTTTCCCAGTTTAGTGATTCAAAGACATTTTCCAATGTGGCATTAAAGAGCTTCGGAGATATGGTGTCACCTTGTCTCACTCCCTTTCCAATTTTTATGTGCGTTGTATTTTCAAACAGCCGAATCTTTGCACTTGCATTTTCATAGATGTTATTAATAATATTAATGTATGCATCTTCAATACCGCAGGATTTCAGAGCCATTGCAACTGCTGATGGTTTCACCGAATCAAAGGCTTTTTCATAATCGATAAAAGCCATGCACAATGGAAGTTCATATTCCCTCGCTCTTTCAATTAGTTCTCTCAGTACGTGGATATGATCTATTGTGCTGTAGCCACTCCTGAATCCAGCTTGTTCTCTCGGTTGAGCCATGTCCAGTGTCACCTTCAAGCGGTGTGAAAGAACTTTAGTGAAGATTTTATAAACCACTGATAGGAGGCTGATAGGTCTGTAGTTCCTGAGATCCTCAATGTCACCTTTTTTATGTAGCAGGATCATTGTAGCATTGTTCCAATCCTCAGGAATCTTCCCTTCATTAAGGCATCGAGTGAAAATTTGGGCGTACTGTTTCAATTTCTCCACTTGCTTCTTGTATGATGTCTATAGTAATTCCATCTTCTCCTGGAGCTTTCCCCCGCTTCATGTTCTTGATTGCATGAGCAACTTCTGCTGGGAGGACTGGAAGAACTCTGGTACCTTTCATGATGTCTGGAGTACATGTATCATCCCTTTCATATAATTTGGAGTAGAAATCTTTCACTCTTGTCAAAATTTCGCCTCTATTTCTTGTTATAGAACCATCTTCTTTTCTCAGAGCCATAATCTGTTTTCTTCCCTTACTGAGATGTCCCTTTGCTATCTTTAGGCTTTGGTTGTTTTCAATTGCTTTCCTCACTAGCTCACAGTTGAATTTCCTTACGTCTTCAGTGATACTTTTTCGTGCTGTCTTGCATAGCTCTATATATTCCACTTTGGAAGTCACATCTTCTTTAGTTGTCCTCATCTCTCTTCTTTTTTGCATCAACATTTTGGTTTTTCCTGATAATTTGTTTACATGCAACTTGTTCTTAGACCCAGCTAATTTTGTTGCTGTTTCCATAAGAGCTTTGGTTACTTTGCTGTTAACTTCCGAAATATCCACTTCTTCCGATGTTAGGCCTTCTAAAGCAGAGAATCTGTTCTTCAGTTCCAACTTGAAAGTATTATGGTGTTTTTTAAGGTTGGTTATGTCAATACATTCTGTTTGTCTTATGAGCTTGCCACGTTCCAGTTTAGTGTTGAGGTGCATCTTACATCTCACCAATCTATGGTCACTACCTGTGTTGAACTTGTTCAGCACACTGCAGTCTTCGATGACGAATTTTTTGTTACACATAATAAAATCAATTTCACTTGTCGTCCCAATTGGATGTCTCCATGTCCATTTCCTGTGTGGCTTTTTCTTGAAAAAGGAATTCAAGATGAAAAATCCTTCTGCCTCTGCAAACTCAACGAGAGTATTTCCACGCTGGTTTCTGTTGCCGTGACCGAATTTACCTACTGAAGTTTCATTCTGTTGCCGGTGCCCTATTTTTGCATTGAAATCTCCCATAATTATCTTCAAGTGCTGCTTACCTTTATTATTTAGATGACGAATTTCCTCATAAAATTCTTCAATTTCTTCTTCAGGATGACTTGTGGTGGGTGCATAAGTTTGAATAATCTGAGCCTGGTATCTTCTCGATAGTTGGATAACGGAGACGTGCAGCTCTGTCAGAGGAACTTTCAACTTCTACCACTTTATCCTTCAGTTTCTTGTTTATTATAAATCCAACACCACTAGTTCTGCCAGTATCTGTCCCACGATAATAGAAGAGATGTCCACTTTTTCAGTTCAATGAGATCTTTCCTTTTCTCCTTACCTCACTTAGCCCGACGATGTCCCACTTGATCCTTTGTAGTTCCTCTTCCAATTCAAGAAGCCTTGAATCAGAAGATAGGGAGCGTCCGTTGTAGGTAGCCAAGGTCAGCATCAAATGGCAGCCTAGTCCGGTCCTCCGGGGATTCTTAGCACCCTCTGCCTTCATGTCGCACTGGCCGCTGCCTTGGCCAGGTACATTCCAGCTGCCGGAGACTGAGGGCCAAGATTTAAGTTGTAGAGTCATTTTGGAGGTGTTTGGCCATAACTCACCACGCTGGCCAAGCGGGTTGGTGAGTGTGGGATAGCATTTCCTCTGATCCCGATGGTATAGTTATACCGCTATTTGCGGTCGTCAGAGCCCCTTTAGTGGGAACAGGATGCACCACGAGAAGGCGGGGTTGACATTTGTCAAGGAGAGGCTGTGATATATATACCTATATAAATATACACTCATAAATATTGGATCCAGAATTTTGATATTTGTTCAGAGAAGATACAATTTGTTTTGATAACATGTAAGCAAGCCTCAAATGTAAATTAACGTTCTCGCTGTGTTAACCAATGACAGTATTCACGTGGACTCTGCCATGATTATATAAGATCGATCATTTGAATTACTGTCTCCACATATGAGTGGGCCAGTGAAGCCTTAGCGAAGTGCTAAATAGTAAATGTATTAAACCTTTCCTAGCAATATTAATATCTGTCCTATTTGTGCATGTTGTTATTGTTGTAAAAATAAATACAGGCATTAGCCTTTCAAAACCAAATTTTGGTATAAGTTGGCATTCGATTTCTAGGTGTGTCTCTTAAATTTCTGAGCAATGGCACTCATCACCCAACGCTCCGACGTTGGCTAGGAAGTCCCTTGGTTGTTGTTTACATAATGATAATGTCCTAGTAAGTAAAATAATTACGGTCTGATATTTTCCTTTTTTTTTTTGCTTTCAAACTAGAGTTCATAAACACGGTCTCTTTGAGTTGACACATATGTTACACATGTACCAAAAACACAGGGCTGTAGTTATTCCTCGGTTGAAACAAAACTCACAGAAACACTAACACAGGTGAAAACTCAGTTGTGCTATGACAAATATGACATCTCAAAGTTTCTTCTTATAAGCTTACTTTTTGGTTGTTTCAAAATGCATCTACCCATCTCCCAAAGTTAAAGTTTAGTCGAAATTCAAAATTTCCCTTCAGATTTAATTTTGGCTACCTATTTAATAAATATATAACGTGGTTGAGATTTCCGCCACAACACAAACATTGAAGATATTGCACTGAAGTGATGCATTATTTTCTGCATATAATGTAGGTCTAAGTTTTTTTTTTTTTTTTTTTTTTTTTTTTTTTTTTTTTTTACAGACCAGTGGGCATTTTGGTGGACAAGTGGCTGGCAAATTCTAGTGGTCTGCTGGGCCAGTAAAAGACTTATTTCTAATTCTAACACTGGGCTGTGGAAGCCCAAAGTGAATTTATAATTAAATTGTTTTCATTATGGTATAAACTTATTTTTAAATTGAACTGTGTGTTTCTTTGAAACAGGAATTTGTTGTAAACACCCCAAATCTCGAGGCAACCAAAGTGTGGATTGGGAACTTGGGCCAGACGGCTACACATGCAGCACTGTATGCACAATTATATACACCAGATGGAAAGTGTCATGGACTTCATGCATTCATAGTTCCAATCAGAGATCCAAAGACACAATTGCCATATCCTGGTATTACAGTTGGTGACATGGGACCTAAACTGGGCTTGCAAGGAGTTGATAATGGGTAAGTTATGTAGTTAATTTAGTGACTGAAAACATAAGGGACTCGTAAATATATATACCAAAGATGGAAAATGCTGGCTTCAGTAGTTAAAATACCTCATCTCCACAGCAATTAATGTTTTCCAGTTTTCTGTGAGACAAGGCTACTTCCTGAATTCAAGGCTGGCTGTTTTAAAGGTGATGCAAGTTATAAATTCCTGCCAATGTTCATACTGGCCAGGTTTTATGCTTTTCTCTTACAATTTATGGATATTGTACTGCAAGCAGACATACCTCAAATAGCTTGAAAATTACATCGTCCTGGATTGGGAATCGAACCTGCATCTCCCGATTTACCTTCGCGTATGTTACAGTTACACCACCTAGGACAAGGAACATCCAAGCAACTGACGATGTGTCTTTGGGACTTAGATGAAACAGGGTTCCCACTCAACAGGGAAAACCTGGAATTCTCAGGGAATTTGAAAATGGTTCCAAAAATCAGGGAAAACTCAGGGGAAATTACCCGCTCCCCTTTTTTTGTAAAAATCACCATATGGATACTTTATTTTGCCCAAAAAACTTAATTTTTCAAGATTTCAAACTTCGGCTTGCAATTACTGCCTGCCTAGAATTTGGTAGATCTTACTTTCAGTTATATTAAGTATTTCCTTTATTCTCTAAAAAAAGATGGAAAATTGAATTTTTTAAATTGCCAGTTATTAAGCTTTTGTTCAATTTCTGCAGGCAGTTGTTATAACATGAAACAATTAGGCACAATGGCTCCTGCTTGAAGAAACACTTCACAAGAGAACCAACCAAATGATGGATCAAAGTCCTTTGTCTGTTGGTTCTCTTGAAACATGTTTCTTTGAACAGAGCCATTCCATCATTAAGCTTAGCTGCAATGTGTTATATAAAAACTGAAACTATTCAACTGACAGATTTTTTCTTGCATATGACCTGTTTCTATGGGAATGTATTTACAAATTCCGTGTGGGTAGTATTCACAAAAGTTCATGGAACTTTGGTACAGAAAATAATGTGCACAGTTAGTTGTTATTAATGAAAAGCAGGTAATTTTATAAAGACAAATTACTTAAAGAACTTACAAGTGTGTGCTTTGGTGAGAAAAATGAATGGAATGGAATGAAATGTAACAATTCTTTGCAACATGCCAGTCTGGAAAACTTTAAAACCCACCTGGAGAACCTGGAAAAGTCAGGGAATTTTTTTTATTACTTTTGAGTGGGAACCCTGTGAATTGGGAGATGCGGTTTCAGTTCCCATTCTAGAACGATGTAATTTTCAAGTTTTCTGAGGTATGTCTGCCAGTAACATCTATTTCAATATTGTACTTGTTTTATAGTTATTTTACAGAATGGCAGATTTAACATTTTTTTTTTTTTTTTTTTTACAGATAGGCTAGTATACCTAAAAAATTTCAAAGTAGGTTGCCCAAAGGACCACCACACTGTATATTTTGATTTGTGTGAACACAATTCTACCATGTAGCAGAATCGTGGCGACGGGCGGCGTACATCGCAGATTTTACAAAAATGACATCCAAAGACTCCTGTTAAATCTTCTTGCAGACTTCCAATCATTGTGCAAGTTTTTCGTCTTTCAAAACTTGCCAAAGACAGAAGTTAGATAAAGTGAACATTTCTCTCTTAATCGTAATTTTTTTTTCTCGTGATGTTCCGTCTGTCCTGGATTGTTGTTAAATATAATTTTATATTTGAGTTTCAGCTTGAAAATAGAGGCAAAAATTTCTGAAAACGGAAGTTAGACGGAATCGTGTAATTTTAAAATTTCTTTTCTCACAATTCCTCCCTTTGCTTTGTATGGTTATAAAATGTTGTTTTATTACATAAATGCTTGCATTGGAGATGGAAATGGGAGGTGGGGATTCCAAAAAATGGAAGTTAGACGCAACAAAGATTTCCCCCGCAATTGCCCCCCCTTCCGGTCAGTGCACTGTGTTTTCCTTGCATTATATTATTGCTTAAACATCATTTAATTACTCCTACCCAGTATTGTTATTAAATATAATTTGTTTTCATAAAAATTTGTATTTCAGCTTGAAATTTGAGAAAAAAATTCCAAAAAAAAAGGAAGTCAGACGAAGCAAAGATTTCTTCCATAATCATAACATTTTCTCCACGATGTTCCCCTTGTTCTGTGTTGCTGTTAAACGTTGCCCCCCCCCCCCCCCGCTCCCTGCGCTCATAAATAGTTGCATTTCAGCTTGATAAGATAGGGAAAATATTCAAAAACAGAAGTGAGAAAGTTGCAAACATTTGTAGGAGTTGATGCATGGTGTTCAAAAGTATCCATCAAGTTATTTAACTAAAACAGTGAAAGCTTTGATATCGGGCATTCATAGACATCAGGCTGTGAGTTTTTTCAGCATGATGGATGAAATTATTGTCATCTGATGGCAAAGTAATAATAATAAAGAAATGGGTAGAGAAAGATATAAGTAGAAAGAAAAATTAAGCAATTTGTGCAATGTAATGTAGCTGTAGTCAACAAAAAACAAATATGGCTGTGGACCTTGCTGAGAAGAATAGAAGGCTTGCCTGCAAGAGAAAACTTGAATTGATGTTCTAACAAGCATTGGGTTGGAAAGAAGGTAATGAATGTCCATTGAAGAGGTACCCAAAGTTGAAACCCAGCCATGGCACACGTTGGCTACTGAGATTGAGCAGCATACTAGAGCTGAGTTCAGGCTCAATTTTCAGAGCCCGAGCCCAAATTTTATCTTGCAAGATAGAGCCAGAGCCCAAAAACTGGCAGACCTGTTCAACCATTAATAAAAAAAAATCTCCTTTTCCACACTTCCACTCTTTCCTCCTCCTGCAATTAACCAATGTATTTCTCAAATGGGAAGTGGTTGGAAAGGACCTCTATCTATTTTTACAGTGTAACTGTATGATTTTCTTTGACGGTTCATTTCCACCTGAAGTACTTCGGGCAGCTGGCCGGGTATCCAAAATGATCCAGCGGTGCTGCGATTGTATGTTGCTCAAATAATGCTAATATTATCGCGTCATAATGCGCTGAAATATGTACGTTGCTAAATAGAATTAGCAGGGAGCTACTGCACGAAGATAGGAGGTAAATTATTGTCGGCATGCTATCAACTATCCAATATCTATAGTTCTTAAAAAAAAACTTTTTCTTCTCAGCAGAAACGCACTACTAATGCACGGCCTATGGCATTTTCTACCCAAGCCCAGAATAAATAGCCATCTCGAATGCCAGCTCCTCAACCAGAACCAGTTGCTGAAGAATTCCCTTTACCAACTATAAAGTGTCTCATTTGCAAATCATATAAAATCATATTTATATATAAATAAAATTCTCTTGCTCTCCCTCTCTCCAAGAGCCTGAACTGCAGTAAATGTTCTACAGCCCAAGCCCGAGTTGGGCCTGGGCTCTGGTTTGGGCTTTCGGGCTCAGCTCTGCAGTAACCAGCATGACAACAGCAAGTAGGTGGCTTAAGTAAGTGGCTGTTAGCCCTCAAAAAGGCAAAGAGTGTAAGTGCCAGCCAACATTGAGGTGGACAAGGAGCACATCCGCCATTGCGTGCTGTACGAGTCTCATTGCGGTAGCACCCCCGCAAGTGCTGTAGGGAACATTACCAGTGTGTACCCCAATGCCATATCACATTGTCAGTGCGTTGGTTTGAATGGTTTTGAGAGGTAAATTTTGACCTGTCGGACCCTCCCAAAGCTGGAAGACCAGCAACAGTGGATATGGACATGCTGAGGACCTTAGTGGAGACTGACCCACATGTGACCCTGCTGTATAGCTGACCAGACAGCTGGGGAATATCCATACAAACATTATCATTCACATGCGTCAACATGAAGGTGCACAAGAGGGGAGTTTGGGTATCCCAGCAACCCACAGTTGAGCAGAAAGCAAATTGCACGAGTACACGTGTTTCCCTGCTTGCACGTGACCAAGTTGAACCATTCTCGGACTGCATTGTTAACAGGTGGCAAGAAATGGGTCCTGTATGACAATATCAGCACCCAGAAACAGTGCTTGGACCCAAAACAGAATCCCATGCTGATCCTAAATGGTTAGGTCCGTTTGATGGTATATGTGGGGTGTTTTTTTTTTTTTTTTTTTTAGTTGTTGCCAGACAACAACACTGTCGCTGCCTGTGTGTACTGCTGTCAGCTCGATGCTCTGCATGCATTGCTCACGTCGAAAGAAATGACCAGCAGTGCTGAACCACAAGGCCGCCCTCCTACAACAGAATGGAACGAGACCTCGCACAGCACGGGTGACCAGTCACAAGATCAGGGACCTGGGCTGAGAGCTGCTGTCACATCCAGCCTATTCCCCTGACATTGCTTCAAGCGACCAGCACCTTTTCCAGTCATTGTATTTCCTGGACAGAACAGCAATTCACCAACTGGGACGATGTCAAACGTGCACTTACTCAGTTCTTTGTGTCCAAGCCACCACAATTCTACAGGGACGGTATCTTAACAGCTGCCCAGATGATGGGAGCAGGTTGTGGCAAGCAATGATGACTAGATTTTGGACTGATTTGTACTTGTATACACTGAAAAGCAATTGAATTAAAGACAGCTGGTATTATGCAAATGTGGCACTGTGGGCAGCCCTGTAAACGGAAACGACATGGCGTATGCAGCGATCCGACAATATAAAGAGTGACACGACGGGAATCAGTAAGAGTCGGACGCAGTATGGGTAAGACGAAGGATCGAAGCGCATTTGATCGTGGGCAAATTGTCGGGGCCCGACGAATGGGTCACTCCATCTCGGAAGTCGTGCAGGCACTGGGATTTTCACGAGTCACTGTGTCACGGGTGCACCGGGACAACATTGAATCCGGTAAAACCATCCCTGCAAAGGCCAACAGCGTGTGGATGAGCGAGGTCATCGTCGGCTAGCTCTCATTGTAACAGCGGATAGATGGGCCACAGTGCAAGAAATCACTCGGCAATTTAACGCTGGTGCACAAAAACGTGTAAGCAGCCACACCATCCAGAACCATCTCCTCGCTATTTGGTACAGAAGCCATCGTCCCACGAGGGTACCACTGCTGACCACAAATCACAGGGTGCAAAGCTTAGCATGGGCGCGGGAACATCGCCACTGGACCCTAAACGTGTAAAAATGTTGCCTGGACTGATGAGTCGAGATTTACGTTGGTAGATGCGGATGGCAGGATACGAGTACGGCGCAAACCACATGAAGTGATGGATCCTTCTTGCCAGCAGGGTACTCTTCAAGCTGGTGGGGGTGGCATTCTCGTCTGGGGACTGTTTACATGGACTGAAATGGGACCCCTGGTACATGTGACATCATCCCTCGCAGATCAACGTTACCGGGATATCCTGGACTACCATTTGCTCCCGTTTGTGCGTCTTCAACATTCCACTGGGGACCTCATCCTGCAACAAGACAATGCACCATGCCATCGTTCCCGAATTGTTTCCGAATGGTTGGATGAACGCTCCACCGACGAGACCTCTCTTCCTTGGCCAGCTAGGTCACCTGACCTCAATCCCATCGAGCACATCTGGGATGCCATCGAGAATGTTCGAGGCTCTGACCCCCTTCCATCAAATTTTCATGAACTGTGGGAGCTTGTTCAGGGGTCGTGGATCCGTATGGCTTCCCAAAGCTTCCGGTGTCTTGTCGAGTCCATGCCGAGACGAATTGCCACCGTCATCAGGGCGAAAGGTGGTGCTACACGTTACTAGACAGGTATCTCTAATTCAATTGCTCTTCAGTGTATATGGTAATTAGCACTTTTCTGTTGCCTTGCATTTGCAGACAATACTTTCTTCCCAATCCACTATAGCAACAAAAAAAAAAAAAAACTGTGAAGCAATGTCTTAAAACCATTCTGATTTGCTTTGAATTCAGTAATTTTATGTTGCAATTACAATGATCTGTTTCAGTTTGATAGTTACATAAATGAATTACAGTGGACAATTTTGTCTTGCTCATGTTGGGTATCTACTTCTAAGAGTCCGATTTGAAAAATTCCTTCTTTGTTGGATTGTTTTCGATGCGAAATGTTTTTCATATAAATTCAAAATTTTCAAGTAAATCATAGACTTTCCGTTAGGGGCGCAAAGGTAAATTGCGTTTTCTGTGTTATTTCTGCTTCTAAAACTCGGATTTGAAAAATTCTTTCTGTATTACCTACAGCTCTTGATGAAAAATGTTTTTCATATAATTTTTAATATTTGGTAAAGAATAGTTTAGCCACCAGGGGGCATAAGCGTTCATTTCCGCTTCTGATGTATCTGCAGCAAAATCTGAGTTCCTGAAAACTTGACTCAACATTTTTTCTTGGACCAATACCGCTCACATCAAAAAACCTTTTGAGAATATTTTCTTCCTGAAATAATGCATGGTTTTCCCGCCAGGGGGCGTAGATGCATATCTTATTTGTCCATATCTTTGCTTCTAAGAGTCCGATTTGAAAAAATCTTTCTTTGTTGGAGTGTCTCCGCTGCGGAATGTTTCTCATATAAATTAAAATTTTTCTTGACGCACAAGTCTGCAACCAGAAGGCATAAGCTCATGATTCTGTTTACAGCAATATCTGCGGGATTAAAAACCCAATTGAAAAACTTCTTTCTTCCGTATGAAGCTTTTGTTTTCCATACCGGTTCCATTGACTTTGAATAGCTTTGGTAAATTTAATTTGCGTCAGAACTGATTCAAAAGACGTGCTCATTACACCCGAACATTCAGTGTCATCTTTCTTGTTTTGTTCTTTATCAGTCTCGTGTATGTTATTGAGAAACATACATCAGACTGATAAAGAACAAAAGTAAAAACAGAACTTTTATCCAGAAATCTCCTTGGGACTTGCGGTTTTCCTGATAAGGGGTTTCTCTGCAATTTGGAGCATCATGCTTAAAAATCTGCTTAAACACACTATAAAAAATTTAAAAAAAGGTCTGCTAAACCTAAAGTGCTAAATATCACGCAAGTTTTTGGCAGTCCTTATAGTTTTCCTGTCGGAAAAGCAGAATCTTTTTTTCAGTAGCCTGCAACACAGAAAGGAAAAGCTAAAAATAATCTATAAGATAGAAGAATGCCTAAATGTTAAATTTGCCATAACATTTTTTATGCCACACAGTGACAAAGTAGAGTTCATAAAAATGAGCCAGTAAAAAAAATTGTTAACTATACAGATTAATAGTTAGTTGCAATAGTCAAAAACTGGTCTTATAAAAAAAATGCAGAAGGAAAAAGAAAGATCTCATTTCATTCACAATTTAAACTTCATCTTTCCTTAGATACTTCTGGACTTTTAAAAGTCATGGCCTCCATTTGTTTCGTAAGTACAGAATTTTTAACTACTTTATTTTCCTTTCAGAATTCAACTTCCAGCTTAAATTTTTTTATCACAATAAATTGATTTTGTTTTCAATTTGTAATTTGTTTGACCTTTCCCAGGAATGATATGTTTCTAAGAAATAACTCTGCATAAAATTTATCTTTCATATCATTTTTTACAAATGTTATCACAATAAATTGATTTTGTTTGCAATCAGTTACTTGTTTGACCTTCCCCAAGAATGATAACATGGATTCCAAAGAATAACAAAAAATGGAGTTTAACTTTCAGAGATCTCGTTTTTATTTTTATTTTTTTTTTCAACTTTTGATAATTGAATTTTACATAACAAATAATTTGTGTGAAAATTCCTATTATCAAATGCACCTTATGTAACTACACAGTATTATCAAAAGTATTCAGATACTACCAAATATTTGCATGAGTGCAAAGAACGGTTGTGCAGGAAGGTGCGCTGTGAGTGGGAAGGTATATGTATAAAGCTGAGATGTTCTGTCTTGTTATCAGTAACTTTAAAGCAAATATACCACGTGGACATGAACTTTCCAAGTTCCAGTGTAGGTTGGTCATTTGAGCAATATTTTCACTACAGCTAAACTAAATATGCCAAAATCGACGTGATGTCGAGAAGAAGTGGAAGCAGGACAGTGAAACTACAGTAAAACGTCGTTCAGGAAGGCTGCACAAACTGACGGAACATGACAGAAGAGCCATCGTAAGAAATGTTAAGAAATCCCTTTCTTCCTCTGCCATTTTCATTGCTGCTGCAGTAGGAAATGCTCGTAATGGCTCGGCTAGTACCATAACTATCCGCAGGGTTACGTAGTGTGGGTTATTATGGTAGAGCAGTGGCACACAAGCTACACATCTCAATGCGATAAGCCGTTTGGAGTGGTGTGTTTCCCGTCATTCCTGTACTGTGCGCAACTTAGCTGTTCTTTGAAGTGATGATTCATGCGGTTCACTCTTCCAATCTGATGGGTGCATTTGGATTTGGCAACAGCCCAGCGAACGAAGCTGGTCTGTGTTCTCCTGACTAGTTGTATGAAATGGTCCAGGTTGAAATCCTGGTTACATTAGATGTGTTTATCTTACGACACTGACTATCTTCCCTGCCTGGAGCCAGGGCTCATAACTTAGTGGCATGCGATTGCTTTATAGCCCATCAAGGTGCTCACTGTGGTTATTGAACACCAAAACAAAAGGAGAAACCAAAGTGGTGCAGGTGACAAACAATTGTGGATTAGGATGACCATGTCTTAGCTGCCAGTGATCATGTACTGGTAACAGGGTTTGTTGTCACAGCTTCAATCAGGGTGTCAGTGTTGGTGGTCATTGGACATCTTGACCTCGGCTTAAGACTAGTGTCCTTACTATTGAAATGCCAGAACTATTTTTGTGTAGTGCTGCCATCCACTGTTTCTTTGCTTTCAACTGCACAAATTTCTCTTGCTGCCATGTTTAACTCTTTTTACCAGTAATGACATAAAGCACCCAAACAGCCCAGGAGCAGAATTACATTCGGTGTTCTGCAACATGACTTCCGAAGATTGTAAATATTCTGTGGGCAAAGTGCGAAACACTTTGACAAAATTTCATGAAAAAATTAAGTGAATGAATTACAGTAAAACAAATATTAAAAAATTACCATCAGTTGAAACCCCTTGTTAAATATAACAATACATAAACCTGTTATTTTAATCAAATAAATTTATTTATAACCAGGGTATGTATTTAGAATTTGATATTCTGTTAATAACTTTTGAAGTTAAATAGTGTGCCATTGTTACAGAGGAATTATTTACAAAGTGTTTGTGGTAATTTGGTCCTTACATTGAAACTAGGGCAGCTTTCAGTATTTTTCGGGCTGACTTATGTCCAAACTGTGCTCTGTTTGACATTATAAACAGTCATTTATCATTTGTTCCAACTATAACTTCATTTCAATTCATTAGTATTGGGTCTTATACAATGTCAATTCCTGAACCCCAAGATTCACAAATTGCCTCTGAGGCAGGCAGAGAAAGAATAAAACCGGTGTACTTAATAAATTTTGGAATCTCTGCTTTCATTTCATTTAGATCTTGTTTTAAGAGAGCTTTAATCTGGAAAAAATGTTTCACTTGTCCTACTTTTTGCATATTTCTGTAGATCCGAGGGACAAAAACAGTGTACTCAAAGAATAAATCATTTTTTTTTCTTCAGTGTGTCAAACCCATAGAAAAACCTTTACAAATTCAATGTAATTGGAAAGATCTTCCAATTCTTTCTTCTACTCAGAACTGACATGAGTTCTTGGAAATATTAATTATTCAAAATTTAATAAAATACCTGCTCTTATAATTATGTCAACAATTTCCTCATTTTCAAAATATACACTGTATTATTCTAATAGATCAGCTATGTAGCCTGTTATCTATTGAATATCACATGTCAGAGTTATTCTGAGTGGAGTGCATTTTTTTCAAACTCTTCGCTCAGTCCGATTTCCATTTTCAGAAATGTTTCTTCTATTTTGAAGCTGAAGCACAATCATTTAATGGACAAAATCATATTTTACATTAATACTAAATAGAGAGAAACACGAGAGAAAAAATTACGATTATGGGAGAAATCGTCGCTCCGTCTAGCTTCCGTTTTCGAAAGCCAGAATTCCAATTACAGCCGGAAAACGCAGTAACGCATTCCACAGTTTTTTTAACTCTTCGTTCAGCCTGGTTTACAGTTTCGGAAATTTTTCCTCCATTTTGAAGCTGAAACACAATCATTTATTGAACAAAATCATATTTTATATTAATACTGAACAGAAGGAATCACGAGAAAAAAAATTATTACGGGAGAAATCGTCACTCCGTCTAACTTCCATTTTCGGAAGACAGAATTCTGTTTGCAGCCGAACAAACTCCCTTTCCCAATTCCGTTTGCTCTTGAGAATGGCGCAAATGAAGACAACAAAGGCAAAATTTCCTGAATCTGTGAGAGAAACTCGTGCCTAATGATTATAGGGAAATTTTTGCTTTGTCGAATTTACGTTTTCGGAAAATTGTTGCCTACAGTTTCAAGCTGAAATACAAACATTTATGCAATAGATGGATATTTAGCGACAATACTGGGCAGAGGCAACTTTTCAAGAAGAAATAATGATTATGGAAAAATTTGTAAGTTCTGAAAAATGGAATACTGTTCCAGATGCTGCCCCCACACACAAGCACACATATTAATATCCCCTCTCCCCAAATTCTCTTTAGTTTTGTATCGATTCCAAGTAATGAAAAACGCGGAATTCTGCAAAAGAATCTCGTGCCTGATTTATAACAGTTGGTGATGTGCAAAATGAAATGTCCAGGCCACTACATATGGAAGCCGATTCACGTATTCATAAATTGATTATATTCCCGACATGAATGATGTATTCGACTGCAGTTTTCGGAACTCGGAAGGATTCGTTTTTAACATACGTAATTTTATGAAGGATACGTTTTTAAAGCTCAAATTTTGTGAGTGGTCAAAATCATCATCATCATCATCATTGTCAACCATTATCAATCCACTGCTGGACGAAGGTCTCCCCAAGTTTCCTCCACAACGGTCTGTCTTGTGCCAGTCTCCTCCATGTCACTCCCGCATACTTTCGAATTTCATCCACCCATCGTCCATGTGGTCTTCTTCTGGGTCTTTTCCTGTCCCTTGGAATCCAATCTAAAATTTCGGCTGTCCATCGATGGTCTGTTCTTCTGGCAGTATGTCCAGCCCATTGCCATTTCAGGGATTTAACTCTGATCATGATGTCTTCCACTCTCGTCATTTTTCGGATCCACGAGTTCCTCTTCTTATCTCTCCTGGTTATACCAAGCATGCACCTCTCCATGCTTCTTTGAGTTGTCTGCAGCCTTTGTATGTCTCTTTTAGTTAAGGTCCACGTCTCTGCACCATACGTAAGCACTGGAAGGATGCATTGATCAAACACTTTTCTTTTAAGACATAATGGCATATTGCTCTTGAAAATTATGCTGTTTCTTCCAAAAGCTCTCCAGGCAAGTTTTGTACGCCGATTAATTTCTTCACCAATGTGACCCTCACTTGATATCTGCTGTCCAAGATAAACGTACGTGTCTGTTATCTCCAGTTTTTCTCCATCAATCGATAAATCTTCATTTCTTGTAAAAGCATTGTACATAACTTTTGTCTTCTGAAAGTTCATTTTTAATCCCACTTCTTTACTCTTGTCAGCAAGTTCCTGGATCATACACTGTAGCTCTGATGGGGTAGTTGCAAAAATGACTATGTCATCAGCAAAACGAAGGTGGGTTAGATAATCTCCATTAATCTTTATCCCTTTGTTTCCCCAGTTCAGTGATTGAAAGACATTTTCCAATGTGGCATTAAAGAGCTTGGGAGATATGGTGTCACCTTGTCTCACTCCTTTTCCAATTTTTATGTGTGTTGTATTTTCAAACAGCCGAATCTTTGCACTTGCATTTTCATAGATGTTATTAATAATATTAATGTATGCATCTTCAATACCGCAGGATTTCAGAGCCATTGCAACTGCTGATGGTTTCACCGAATCAAAGGCTTTTTCATAATCGATAAAAGCCATGCACAATGGAAGCTCATATTCCCTCGCTCTTTCAATTAGTTCTCTCAGTACGTGGATATGATCTATTGTGCTGTAGCCACTCCTGAATCCAGCTTGTTCTCTCGGTTGAGCCATTCCAGTGTCACTTTCAAGCGGTGTGAAAGAACTTTAGTGAAGATTTTATAAACCACTGATAGGAGGCTGATAGGTCTGTAGTTCCTGAGATCCTCAATGTCACCTTTTTTATGTAGCAGGATCATTGTAGCGGTGTTCCAATCCTCAGGAATCTTTCCTTCATTAAGGCATCGAGTGAAAATTTGGGCGAGTACTGTTTCGATTTCTCCACTTGCTTCTTGTATGATGTCTAGAGTAATTCCATCTTCTCCTGGAGCTTTTCCACGCTTCATGTTCTTGATTGCATGTGAAACTTCTGCTGGAAGGACTGGAAGAACTCTGGTACTGGTACCTTTCATGATGTCTGGAGTACATGTATCATCCTTTTCATATAATTTGGAGTAGAAATCTTTCACTCTTGTCAAAATTTCGCCTCTATTTCTTGTTACAGAACCATCTTCTTTTCTCAGTGCCATAATCTGTTTTCTTCCCTTACTGAGATGTCCCTTTGCTATCTTTAAGCTTTGGTTGTTTTCAATTGCTTTCCACACTAGTTCACAGTTTAATTTCCTCGCGTCTTCAGTGATACTTTTTCGTACTGTCTTGCATAGCTCTATATATTCCACTTTGGAAATCACATCTTCTTTAGTTGTCCTTATCTCTCTTCTTTTTTGCATCAACATTTTGGTTTTTCCTGATAATTTGTTCACATGCAACTTGTTCTTAGACCCAGCTAATTTTGTTGCTGTTTCCATAAAAGCTTTGTTTACTTTTCTGTTAACTTCAGAATATTCCACTTCTTCCGATGTTAGACCTTCTAAAGCAGAGAATCTGTTCTTCAGTTCCAACTTGAAGGTATTCCCTCGCTTAGCATGTGGGCAGGGTTTTTGAAGGTTGGTTATAATAATCGATCAAAGCCATGTACAGTGGAAGTTCATATTCCCTCGCTCTTTCAATTAGTTCCCTCAGTACGTGGATATGATCTATTGTGCTGTAGCCACTCCTGAATCCAGCTTGTTCTCTCGGTTGAGCCATGTCCAGTGTTACCTTCAAACGGTGTAAAAGAACTTTAGTGAAGATTTTATAAACCACTGATAGGAAGCTGATAGGTCTGTAGTTCCTGAGATCCTCAATGTCACCTTTTTTATGTAGCAGGATCATTGTAGCATTGTTCCAATCCTCAGGAATCTTCCCTTCATTAAGGCATAGAGTGAAAATTTGGGCAAGTATTGTTTCGATTTCTCCACTTGCTTCTTGTATGATGTCAAGAGTAATTCCATCTTCTTCTGGAGCTTTTCCTCACTTCATGTTTTTGATTGCATGTGCAACTTCTGCTGGGAGGACTGGAAGAACTCTGGTACTGGTACCTATCATGATGTCTGGAGTACGTGTATCATCCCTTTCATATAATTTGGAATAGAAATCTTTCACTCTTGTCAAAATTTCGCCTCTATTTCTTGTTACAGAACCATCTTCTTTTCTCAGTGCCATAATCTGTTGTTTCCCCTTACTGAGATGTCCCTTTGCTATCTTTAGGCTTTGGTTGTTTTCAATTGCTTTCCTTACTAGTTCACAGTTGAATTTCCTTACGTCTTCAGTGATACTTTTTCGTACTGTCTTGCATAGCTCTATATATTCCACTTTGGAAGTCACATCTTCTTTAGTTGTCCTCATCACTCTTCTTTTTTGCATCAACATTTTGGTTTTTCCTGATAATTTGTTCACATGCAATTTGTTCTTAGACCCAGCTAATTTTGTTGCTGTTTCCATAAGAGCTTTGGTTACTTTTCTGTTAACTTCAGAAATATCCACTTCTTCCGATGTTAGGCCTTCTACAGCAGAGAATCTGTTCTTCAGTTCCAATTTGAAGGTATTATGGTGTTTTTTAAGGTTGGTTATGTCAATACATTTTGTTTGTCTTATGAGCTTGCTACGTTCGAGTTTAGTGTTGAGGTGCATCTTACATCTCACCAATCTATGGTCACTGCCTGTGTTGAACTTGTTTAGCACACTGCAGTCTTCTATGACGAATTTTTTGTTACACATAATAAAATCAATTTCACTTGTCGTGCCATTTGGATACAGACCCATATATATATATATATATATATATATATATATATATATGGGGATGTAAGGTCAGGTGATGCGTAACATCATAGCCTCTCCTTGACAAATGTCAACCCCGCCTTCTCGTGGTGCATCCTGTTCCCACTAAAGGGGCTCTGACGACCGCCCATAGCGGTATAACTATACCATCGGGATTAGAGGAAATTCTATCCCACACTCACCAACCCGCTTGGCCAGCGTGGTGAGTTATGGCCAAACCCCTCCAAAATGATTCCACAACTTAAATCTTGGCCCTCAGTCTCCGGCAGCTGGAATGTACCTGGCCAAGGCAGCGGCCAGTGCGACATGAAGGCAGAGGGTGCTAAGAATCCCCGGAGAACCGGACTAGGCTGCCATCTGATGCTGACCTTGGCTACTTACAATGGACGCTCCCTATCTTCTGATTCAAGGCTTCTTGAATTGGAAGAGGAACTACAAAGGATCAAGTGGGACATCGTGGGGCTAAGTGAGGTAAGGAGAAAAGGAGAAGATCTCATCGAACTGAAAAGTGGACATCTCTTCTACTATCGTGGGACAGATACTGGCAGAACTAGTGGTGTTGGATTTATAATAAACAAGAAACTGAAGGATAAAGTTGTAGAAGTTGAAAGTTCCTCTGACAGAGCTGCACGACTTGTTATCCAACTCTCGAAAAGATACCAGGCTCAGATTATTCAAACTTATGCACCCACCACAAGTCATCCTGAAGAAGAAATTGAAGAATTTTATGAGGAAATTTGTCATCTAAATAATAAAGGTAAGCAGCACTTGAAAATAATTATGGGAGATTTCAATGCAAAAATAGGGCAACAGACACAGAATGAAACTTCAGTAGGTAAATTCGGTCATGGCAACAGAAACCAGCGTGGAAATACTCTCGTTGAGTTTGCAGAGGCAGAAGGGTTTTTCATCTTGAACTCCTTCTTCAAGAAAAAGCCACACAGGAAATGGACATGGAGACATCCAAATGGGACGACAAGTGAAATTGATTTTATTATGTGTAACAAAAAATTCGTCATAGAAGACTGCAGTGTGCTAAACAAGTTCAACACAGGTAGTGACCATAGATTGGTGAGATGTAAGATGCACCTCAACACTAAACTTGAACGTGGCAAGCTCATAAGACAAACAAAATCTATTGACATAACCAACCTTAAAAAACACCATAATACCTTCAAGTTAGAACTGAAGAACAGGTTCTCTGCTTTAGAAGGCCTAACATCGGAAGAAGTGGACATCTCTGAAGTTAACAGAAAAGTAACCAAAGCTCTTATGGAAACAGCAACAAAATTAGCTGGGTCTAAGAACAAGTTGCATGTGAACAAATTATCAGGAAAAACCAAAATGTTGATGCAAAAAAGAAGAGAGATGAGGACAACTAAAGATGTGACTTCCAAAGTGGAATATATAGAGCTATGCAAGACAGTAAGAAAAAGTATCACTGAAGACGTAAGGAAATTCAACTGTGAACTAGTGAGGAAAGCAATTGAAAACAACCAAAGCCTAAAGATAGCAAAGGGACATCTCAGTAAGGGAAGAAAACAGATTATGGCACTGAGAAAAGAAGATGGTTCTGTAACAAGAAATAGAGGAGAAATTTTGACAAGAGTGAAAGATTTCTACTCCAAATTATATGAAAGGGATGATATATGCACTCCAGACATCATGAAAGATACCAGTACCAGAGTTCCTCCAGTCCTTCCAGCAGAAGTTGCACATGCAATCAAGAACATGAAGAGAGGAAAAGCTCCAGGAGAAGATGGAATTACTGTAGACATCATACAAGAAGCAAGTGGAGAAATCGAAACAGTACTCGCCCAAATTTTCACTCGATGCCTTAATGAAGGAAAGATTCCTGAGGATTGGAACACCGCTACAATGATCCTGCTACATAAGAAAGGCGACATTGAGGATCTCGGAAACTACAGACCTATCAGCCTCCTATCAGTAGTTTATAAAATCTTCACTAAAGTTCTTTCACACCGCTTGAAGGTAACACTGGACATGGCTCAACCGAGAGAACAAGCTGGATTCAGGAGTGGCTACAGCACAATAGATCATATCCACGTGCTGAGAGAACTAATTGAAAGAGCGAGGGAATATGAACTTCCATTGTGCATGGCTTTTATCGATTATGAAAAAGCCTTTGATTCGGTGAAACCATCAGCAGTTACAATGGCTCTGAAAACCTGCGGTATTGAAGATGCATACATTAATATTATTAATAACATCTATGAAAATGCAAGTGCAAAGATTAGGCTGTTTGAAAATACAACACACGTAAAAATTGGAAAGGGAGTGAGACAAGGTGACACCATATCTCCGAAGCTCTTCAATGCCACATTGGAGGGTGTTTTTCAGTCGCTGAGCTGGGAAAACAAGGGGATAAAGATTAATGGAGATTATCTAACCCACCTTCGTTTTGCTGATGACGTAGTCATTTTTGCAACTACCCCATCAGAGCTGCAGAGTATGATCCAGGAACTTGCGGACAAGAGTAAAGAAGTGGGATTAAAAATGAACTTTCCAGAAGACAAAAGTGATGTTCAATGCTTTTACAAGAAATGAAGATTTATCGATTGATGGAAAAAAGCTGGAGATAACAGACACGTTCGTTTATCTTGGACAGCAGATATCAAGTGAGGGTCACATTGATGAAGAAATTAATCGGCGTACAAAACTTGCCTGGAGAGCTTTTGGAAGAAACAGCATAATTTTCAAGAGCAATATGCCATTATGTTTTAAAAAAGAAAAGTGTTTGATCAATGCATCCTTCCAGTGCTTACGTATGGTGCAGAGACGTGGACCTTAACTAAAAGAGACATACAAAGGCTCCAGACAACTCAAAGAAGCATGGAGAGGTGCATGCTTGGGGTAACCAGGAGAGATAAGAAGAGGAACTCGTGGATCCGAAAAATGACAAGAGTGGAAGACATCATGATCAGAGTTAAATCCCTGAAATGGCAATGGGCTGGACATACTGCCAGAAGGACAGATCATCGATGGACAGCCGAAATTTTAGATTGGATTCCAAGGGACAAGAAAAGACCCAGAAGAAGACCACATGGGAGATGGGTGGATGAAATTCGAAAGTATGCAGGGGTGACATGGAGGAGACTGGCACAAGACAGACCGTTGTGGAGGAAACTTGGGGAGACCTTCGTCCAGCAGTGGATTGATAATGGTTGACAATGATGATGATGATGATATATATATGAGAAAAATCAATCTGAATAAACCTTCCAAAAATAATGCAAAACATGCATACAACCTCAGTCATAAACATCAAAGCAACGGACTAAATCTATAATGCATAAAAAGTTCTTAAATAAATATATATGTACATTAAATTAACTTTTGAAACCTAGGAAAAACAGACAATCGAAAGATGTACTCACCAATGTAGAAACCCCATTTCAGTGATTAAAAAATTAGTAAACATCACTGGGTGCCGGATCCCAAAGGAATGAGAAAGACCATTCGAACCATAAAGGGATAGCTCTCGTCAGGGAAGCACCTATCCGATCATGACCTTTTGAACAGGGTAGCAATGTGCAAGCCATTGAAACTAACCCTGGTGCCCCTGAGGTCACGAGGAAATCCAACAAAGAATCAGCAACAACATAAGCACAACCAACAGATAAAAATCATAAACTCAACAAAGACACGAACAAAATGACCAATCACATTACAAAAAGGAAATGTGAATGCATGGAAAGAATAACACGAAACAAAGCTTTCGATTATCTGTTTTTCCTAGGTTTCCAAAGTTAATTTTATGTACATATATATTTATTTAAGAACTTTTTATGCATTATAGATGTAGTCAGTTACCTTGATTTGATGCCCATGACTTGAGGTTGTGTGCATGTTTTGTATTATTTTTGGAAGGTTTGTTCGGATTGATTTTTCTCATATATAACATGAGTATCTGTCATTGTTTGCTGCTTATGCGCAATATGCAGAGTATAATTTTTTTGTTGTTGTTTAATTTCATAGGTTTGATTATACAGTGGTTAGTTTTTCTTCTTAAGATTGATTGTTTGGCACCCAGTTTTGAGTGGTTTCGTTTATAATTATAATGTATGTCATCATCATCATCATCATTGTCAACCATTATCAATCCACAGCTGGACGAAGGTCTCCCCAAGCCTCTTCCACAATGGTCTGTCTTGTGCCAGTCTCCTCCATGTTACTCCCACATACTTTCGAATTTCATCCATATCATCATCATCGTCAACCATTATCAATCCACTGCTGGACGAAGGTCTCCCCAAGTTTCCTCAACAACGGTCTGTCTTGTGCCAGTCTCCTCCATGTCACTCCTGCATACTTTCGAATTTCATCCACCCATCTCCCATGTGGTCTTCTTCTGGGTCTTTTCCTGTCCCTTGGAATCCAATCTAAAATTTTGGCTGTCCATCGATGGTCTGTCCTTCTGGCAGTCGGAAAAGCAGAATCTTTTTTCAGTAGCCTGCAACTGGTAGTCCAGGATATCCCGGTTCATATCATTTTTTACAAATGTTATCACAATAAATTGATTTTGTTTGCAATCAGTTACTTGTTTGACCTTCCCCAAGAATGATAACATGGATTCCAAAGAATAACAAAAAATGGAGTTTAACTTTCAGAGATCTCGTTTTTATTTTTATTTTTTTTCAACTTTTGATAATTGAATTTTACATAACAAATAATTTGTGTGAAAATTCCTATTATCAAATGCACCTTATGTAACTACACAGTATTATCAAAAGTATTCAGATACTACCAAATATTTGCATGAGTGCAAAGAACGGTTGTGCAGGAAGGTGCGCTGTGAGTGGGAAGGTATATGTATAAAGCTGAGATGTTCTGTCTTGTTATCAGTAACTTTAAAGCAAATATACCACGTGGACATGAACTTTCCAAGTTCCAGTGTAGGTTGGTCATTTGAGCAATATTTTCACTACAGCTAAACTAAATATGCCAAAATCGACGTGATGTCGAGAAGAAGTGGAAGCAGGACAGTGAAACTACAGTAAAACATCGTTCAGGAAGGCTGCACAAACTGACGGAACATGACAGAAGAGCCATGGTAAGAAATGTTAAGAAATCCCTTTCTTCCTCTGCCATTTTCATTGCTGCTGCAGTAGGAAATGCTCGTAATGGCTCGGCTAGTACCATAACTATCTGCAGGGTTACGTAGTGTGGGTTATTATGGTAGAGCAGTGGCACACAAGCTACACATCTCAATGCGATAAGCCGTTTGGAGTGGTGTGTTTCCCGTCATTCCTGTACTGTGCGCAACTTAGCTGTTCTTTGAAGTGATGATTCATGCGGTTCACTCTTCCAATCTGATGGGTGCATTTGGATTTGGCAACAGCCCAGCGAACGAAGCTGGTCTGTGTTCTCCTGACTAGTTGTATGAAATGGTCCAGGTTGAAATCCTGGTTACATTAGATGTGTTTATCTTACGACACTGACTATCTTCCCTGCCTGGAGCCAGGGCTCATAACTTAGTGGCATGCGATTGCTTTATAGCCCATCAAGGTGCTCACTGTGGTTATTGAACACCAAAACAAAAAAGGAGAAACCAAAGTGGTGCAGGTGACAAACAATTGTGGATTAGGATGACCATGTCTTAGCTGCCAGTGATCATGTACTGGTAACAGGGTTTGTTGTCACAGCTTCAATCAGGGTGTCAGTGTTGGTGGTCATTGGACATCTTGACCTCGGCTTAAGACTAGTGTCCCCACTATTGAAATGCCAGAACTATTTTTGTGTAGTGCTGCCATCCACTGTTTCTTTGCTTTCAACTGCACAAATTTCTCTTGCTGCCATGTTTAACTCTTTTTTCCAGTAATGACATAAAGCACCCAAACAGCCCAGGAGCAGAATTACATTCGGTGTTCTGCAACATGACTTCCGAAGATTGTAAATATTCTGTGGGCAAAGTGCGAAACACTTTGACAAAATTTCATGAAAAAATTAAGTGAATGAATTACAGTAAAACAAATATTAAAAAATTACCATCAGTTGATGAAACCCCTTGTTAAATATAACAATACATAAACCTGTTATTTTAATCAAATAAATTTATTTATAACCAGGGTATGTATTTAGAATTTGATATTCTGTTAATAACTTTTGAAGTTAAATAGTGTGCCATTGTTACAGATGAATTATTTACAAAGTGTTTGTGGTAATTTGGTCCTTACATTGAAACTAGGGCAGCTTTCAGTATTTTTCGGGCTGACTTATGTCCAAACTGTGCTCTGTTTGACATTATAAACAGTCATTTATCATTTGTTCCAACTATAACTTCATTTCCATTCATTAGTATTGGGTCTTATACAATGTCAATTCCTGAACCCCAGGATTCACAAATTGCCTCTGAGGCAGGCAGAGAAAGAATAAAACCGGTGTACTTAATAAATTTTGGAATCTCTGCTTTCATTTCATTTAGATCTTGTTTTAAGAGAGCTTTAATCTGGAAAAAATGTTTCACTTGTCCTACTTTTTTGCATATTTCTGTAGATCCGAGGGACAAAAACAGTGTACTCAAAGAATAAATCATTTTTTTTCTTCAGTGTGTCAAACCCATAGAAAAACCTTTACAAATTCAATGTAATTGGAAAGATCTTCCAATTCTTTCTTCTGCTCAGAACTGACATGAGTTCTTGGAAATATTAATTATTCAAAATTTAATAAAATACCTGCTCTTATAATTATGTCAACAATTTCCTCATTTTCAAAATATACACTGTATTATTCTAATAGATCAGCTATGTAGCCTGTTATCTATTGAATATCACATGTCAGAGTTATTCTGAGTGGAGTGCATTTTTTCGAACTCTTCGCTCAGTCCGATTTCCATTTTCAGAAATTTTTCTTCTATTTTGAAGCTGAAGCACAATCATTTAATGGACAAAATCATATTTTACATTAATACTAAATAGAGAGAAACACGAGAGAAAAAATTACGATTATGGGAGAAATCGTCACTCCGTCTAGCTTCCGTTTTCGAAAGCCAGAATTCCAATTACAGCCGGAAAACGCAGTAACGCATTCCACAGTTTTTTTAACTCTTCGTTCAGCCTGGTTTACAGTTTCGGAAATTTTACCTCCATTTTGAAGCTGAAACACAATCATTTATTGAACAAAATCATATTTTATATTAATACTGAACAGAAGGAATCACGAGAAAAAAAATTATTACGGGAGAAATCGTCACTCCGTCTAACTTCCGTTTTCGGAAGACAGAATTCTGTTTGCAGCCGAACAAACTCCCTTTCCCAATTCCGTTTGCTCTTGAGAATGGCGCAAATGAAGACAACAAAGGCAAAATTTCCTGAATCTGTGAGAGAAACTTGTGCCTAATGATTATAGGGAAATTTTTGCTTTGTCGAATTTACGTTTTCGGAAAATTGTTGCCTACAGTTTCAAGCTGAAATACAAACATTTATGCAATAGATGGATATTTAGCGACAATACTGGGCAGAGGCAACTTTTCAAGAAGAAATAATGATTATGGAAAAATTTGTAAGTTCTGAAAAATGGAATACTGTTCCAGATGCCCCCCCCCCCTGCCCCCACACACATACGCACACAAGCACACATATTAATATCCCCTCTCCCCAAATTCTCTTTAGTTTTGTATCGATTCCAAGTAATGAAAAACGCGGAATTCTGCAAAAGAATCTCGTGCCTGATTTATAACAGTTGGTGATGTGCAAAATGAAATGTCCAGGCCACTACATATGAAAGCCGATTCACGTATTCATAAATTGATTATATTCCCGACATGAATGATGTATTCGACTGCAGTTTTCGGAACTCGGAAGGATTCGTTTTTAACATACGTAATTTTATGAAGGATACGTTTTTAAAGCTCAAATTTTGTGAGTGGTCAAAATCATCATCATCATCATTGTCAACCATTATCAATCCACTGCTGGACGAAGGTCTCCCCAAGTTTCCTCCACAACGGTCTGTCTTGTGCCAGTCTCCTCCATGTCACTCCCGCATACTTTCGAATTTCATCCACCCATCTTCCATGTGGTCTTCTTCTGGGTCTTTTCCTGTCCCTTGGAATCCAATCTAAAATTTCGGCTGTCCATCGATGGTCTGTTCTTCTGGCAGTATGTCCAGCCCATTGCCATTTCAGGGATTTAACTCTGATCATGATGTCTTCCACTCTTGTCATTTTTCGGATCCACGTGCTCCTCTTCTTATCTCTCCTGGTTACACCAAGCATGCACCTGTCCATGCTGCTTTGAGTTGTCTGCAGCCTTTGTATGTCTCTTTTAGCTAAGGTCCACGTCTCTGCACCATACGTAAGCACTGAAAGGATGCATTGATCAAACACTTTTCTTTTAAGACATAATGGCATATTGCTCTTGAAAATTATGCTGTTTCTTCCAAAAGCTCTCCAGGCAAGTTTTGTACGCCGATTAATTTCTTCACCAATGTGACCCTCACTTGATATCTGCTGTCCAAGATAAACGTACGTGTCTGTTATCTCCAGTTTTTCTCCATCAATCGATAAATCTTCATTTCTTGTAAAAGCATTGTACATCACTTTTGTCTTCTGAAAGTTCATTTTTAATCCCACTTCTTTACTCTTGTCAGCAAGTTCCTGGATCATACACTGTAGCTCTGATGGGGTAGTTGCAAAAATGACTATGTCATCAGCAAAACGAAGGTGGGTTAGATAATCTCCATTAATCTTTATCCCTTTGTTTTCCCAGTTCAGTGATTGAAAGACATTTTCCAATGTGGCATTAAAGAGCTTCGGAGATATGGTGTCACCTTGTCTCACTCCTTTTCCAATTTTTATGTGTGTTGTATTTTCAAACAGCCGAATCTTTGCACTTGCATTTTCATAGATGTTATTAATAATATTAATGTATGCATCTTCAATACCGCAGGATTTCAGAGCCATTGCAAATGCTGATGGTTTCACCGAATCAAAGGCTTTTTCATAATTGATAAAAGCCATGCACAATGGAAGCTCATATTCCCTCGCTCTTTCAATTAGTTCTCTCAGTACGTGGATATGATCTATTGTGCTGTAGCCACTCCTGAATCCAGCTTGTTCTCTCGGTTGAGCCATGTCCAGTGTCACTTTCAAGCGGTGTGAAAGAACTTTAGTGAAGATTTTATAAACCACTGATAGGAGGCTGATAGGTCTGTAGTTCCTGAGATCCTCAATGTCACCTTTTTTATGTAGCAAGATCATTGTAGCGCTGTTCCAATCCTCAGGAATTTTCCCTTCATTAAGGCATCGAGTGAAAATTTGGGCGAGTACTGTTTCGATTTCTCCACTTGCTTCTTGTATGATGTCTACAGTAATTCCATCTTCTCCTGGAGCTTTTCCACGCTTCATGTTCTTGATTGCATGTGAAACTTCTGCTGGAAGGACTGGAAGAACTCTGGTACTGGTACCTTTCATGATGTCTGGAGTACATGTATCATCCCTTTCATATAATTTGGAGTAGAAATCTTTCACTCTTGTCAAAATTTCGCCTCTATTTCTTGTTACAGAACCATCTTCTTTTCTCAGTGCCATAATCTGTTGTTTCCCCTTACTGAGATGTCCCTTTGCTATCTTTAGGCTTTGGTTGTTTTCAATTGCTTTCCTTACTAGTTCACAGTTGAATTTCCTTACGTCTTCAGTGATACTTTTTCGTACTGTCTTGCATAGCTCTATATATTCCACTTTGGAAGTCACATCTTCTTTAGTTGTCCTCATCACTCTTCTTTTTTGCATCAACATTTTGGTTTTTCCTGATAATTTGTTCACATGCAATTTGTCCTTAGACCCAGCTAATTTTGTTGCTGTTTTCATAACATAAGAGCTTTGGTTACTTTTTCTGTTAACTTCAGAAATATCCACTTCTTCCGATGTTAGGCCTTCTACAGCAGAGAATCTGTTCTTCAGTTCCAATTTGAAGGTATTATGGTGTTTTTTAAGGTTGGTTATGTCAATACATTTTGTTTGTCTTATGAGCTTGCTACGTTCGAGTTTAGTGTTGAGGTGCATCTTACATCTCACCAATCTATGGTCACTGCCTGTGTTGAACTTGTTTAGCACACTGCAGTCTTCTATGACGAATTTTTTGTTACACATAATAAAATCAATTTCACTTGTCGTGCCATTTGGATACAGACCCATATATATATATATATATACTTAAGAGCAAAACTGAAGACTAAGGAAAAAATTTTAGAATTTAACACGAAGGGTGCAAAATAACCTGAAAATCAAAACGCGCAACGCAGCAGTTTTGAAAATTCAGAATTCACATTCTATAAAAAAGATACCTAAGCAAAAAAATACATATATAATTTTGACTCACACCTAGTACAACATAGAAAAGGTTATGTATCTACCTGTGTGAGTAAAAGGAGAAAAGATAAAAAAATAAAATAAAACAACTGAATGTAGAAGGTGTCGAGAATACTGAGCCTTGGCTTTATCAAGGACCAGCAAAAACTCTGCATTTTCTCACTTCTACAAAGACCTAGTTGGAAATGGGTTTCTGCAAGGCCATAGATGCAAGTAACATTCCCACCTAAAATAGTTTAAAAAATATATATATAAGTCATGTCCTCCGTAGAGTAGCATGACCTAGCACTAGTTAACAATTTCGCTTGCATCCATTAACCTTCATGGCCCGACCCATGCTCTTCATCTGTTACTATTAAACAGAGAGAAGAAGATTAAAGAGAACTCAAGCTGTGAGAGTGACATAATAAATAGAAATGATTTTCAGCTATAACGAAATTCCAAGTTCGTTTGAGAGAGAATTTAAACCTGAAAAACAATGCAAAAGAAATCCAAATTTTACATTGCAATTAAAAAAGGAAATGTTAATTTATAACGAACGGATTTTTGAAAGAAAACTTGAGTCTAAAACCCCTACTCTACAACTTATGACAGCACGAAAACGAGAATAAGTTAAAGATAATAATTAACTAAAGAAAACTTTGTGAAAGTTATATACCTTAAACAGTTAGTTGCAATATGTACAAAGTATTTCAGCAGTGCTTTAAGTGCATAATTAATTAGTTATTAAGAACTTTACTACTTTGAAAAAACAGCGCATAGACAGCGCATAGAAAAGGAACAAGCTTAGCCATCTTCTGTTCCTAGGTACCCCAAAAGACGCTCAAAGTTACAAAGAAAAGTAAGAGTTAAAACCCGCATAAATGTTAACAGACAAACCAATGCTTAAAAGCTGAAAAGCTAAAAACGACAGAGAAAAGGTACATAAAGTACAAACATTGAACTTATAAAACCTAGAACCCAAAAACAAGGAAGAGAGCTTACCTCTTGTGTGACAAAAAATACCATCTATAAGCTCACCTGTACTGTCTGCAACCTTAGCTATATTGGCCAAAGTAAAAATCCTCTTCATCTTAGGATTAATGGTCACAGGTCTCTAGTAAACAAGTTCTCTAATTCAGGAGTGAACCCCTCCACAAACGCCAACCAGTACTCTACCTTTGAATTAGAGCATTTCCATACTCATGGTTTTGACAAAGTGAAAATAGAGGTACTACATATCATTCCTGACCTCTATGCTCGGCTAGAAACTGAATCCCTTGAAATTTTGCAGCATCAGTCTCTTTATCCCTATGGCCTTAATTCCACTCTATCTGACAATAAGCATAATCAGCATAAATTTTCAATTCGTGAACTCTTCTTTCTTGTTAATAATAAGAGCTGCTCTAGAGGTAATAGAGGACAGAGGTTATTTCGCACATCAAGCAAAGTTGATTTTGCTAACTTGCTAAAAACTCTGGAAAGCTTTAAAACTGGCACTAATTTTGTTAAAAATACTTACAAAATTCTCAAGTCCTTCAAGCACTCTGTCCTTAAATGTTTTTTCAAATTCTGGAATGAAACTGCTGACCATGTTGATAAGCATGTTTTGCTTTGGTTCTGGACATTCTTAAACATATTCTTAAAGATAAAATTTCTCTTAAAGAATTTTCCAGTAATTTTGTTACCATCAGGTTCCTAATTAAAAGCCTACGATAATCTCAATGTAAGGAAGCTGTTCTACAATAATGCAATTTTTTTTTCCCATCCACAGGCACCAGTCTATTATAAGTTTTAAATATGTTAAGACCTTAGGGTCAATAGTTAAAAACTACAAACTTAACTCTTCGAGCTACATTCCTGTAATTACTACTTGTTCTTGTGATGAACATAAAGATACAGTTCACTATGATAAGAATTACAACCATATTATCACCGGAAACTTGAGTTATGTTGAAAATGAAAAGCTTAGGAATTTATTAGAGTATGGCTCTAAATTCAGACCTTCCTTCATAATTTCCAAAGAAAGGATTCTTGAGAGCTTCACTCAAGATGTAAATAAGTACATCGTAAAAACCAGTTTAACGTACAATCAGCCTATTGAGGCCTTCGCAGAATGGAAATATAATATAATCAATTGCTTCACCGGTGAGTTGGCAGGTCTGGACTTTTGTTTCGACAGAAATCTCTTTTTCTCTGGAGAAGCTAAAAGGTCACTCTCCAAACTACCAGACCAATTTATTTTTACCACTACGGATAAAGCTAGCAATAATTTTGCAATTATCTGTAAGAAGTTCTATTTTGAATTGTTAACTATGGAACTCAATAATAGAGTAACATACGAGCCCGTAAGTTATTCTACCAAGCAGTTAGAAAATCGGTTTAAGGCATTCTTCAAGAAACTTAAAATTCCACAAACTAGAAGATATGGGCCTGAATTTCCATTTCTTTTTGCAACGGTTAAGTTTCATAAGGATCCTGTGAAGTTCAGGTTCATAGCTAGTGGAGTAAGGAGTCATAAAAAGAAAATAGATCTTGCTTTTGAAGATGTCTTAAAGAAGGTTTTGAAACACATTAGAAACTGTTCTAACTTGATGTACAGAGATTTTTGGATAATTAATAATAATGCAGAAGTAATTTCTACTATACTCAAAGTTTGTCCCCTAGATATTAATAGTTATGATTTTGAAAACCTATATACTAATCTGCCTCTATCAGATATAATCACTACCTTTAAAGAGCTGTATGCAGAATTTAAACTTAACCAATTTGTTGATGTAGGAACTTGGAACTCTTATCTCAATTGCTGCATAAAAAATAACCATATCTTATATAATAATACTCTCTATAAGCAAGTGAACGGTATTCCAATGGGAACATCAACGTCCACAAATATCGCTAATCTATTCCTGTTCTTTAAGGAATATAAATTCATTAAAAATCACCCCACCTGCTCAGATAACTACCTTTACACTTTTAGATATATTGATGATCTGCTGTGTATCAATAATTCAGAAGTTATAGAGAGTGATTTTGATAATATCTATCCTAGCTCTCTTAACTTATGTAAAACCAACCACAGTAATCAGGAACTTGAGTTCCTAGACTTAAGCATTAAGCTCAACAGAGGTAACCCATCTATTAGCCTCTTTGATAAAAGAGTTAATTTTCCTTTCAAAGTAATTAAATATCTACACTGGAATAATAACATTTCAACCAAAGTAATTGAGAATGTACTAATTTCTCAGGTCCTAAGAATTTCAAGAATTTGCAGCAACAATTTGGATTTCAATTACCACATTAATATACTATTAGAAAGTTTTCTAGAGAACTAAATTCCTTCTTCTTTCATCAAAAGAACTTTAAGAAAAATTATTCTGAATAATAGAGTAAGGTTGGCAGATCTGCTTTAATTTTCTACAGTTAATAATATGATTCTGACCAATCAAAGCCGTAAGGAAGTTGGCTAGAGGATGCCTATTAACTACCTAAAGGAACCTTAGTGCTATGGATATGACGGTCCTATTAAAACAAAAAATTAAATAATATAAACAAAATCACAAAAAAGCTTAAAAATCTGTTTATAAAAGAAAATAAAAACAAATAAAAAAGAAAACTAGTTATTCATCACTAGGATAGCTATACTAAAAATAGTAAAACCAACATTAAAATTAATAAGATTCTGATTAATCTATAGAAGCTCACTAAGGTGATTTAATACATGCAAAGATTATTAAATAAACTGCTCGTGTATTTTATAATATTTCTCATGTATTCTGGAGAGTTAATTCTGCTCATTCTGATCATACAGATCCACAGTCTTAAGTTTATATATTTTTTTTCTCTGGTTAAAATCTCCCGCGCGTTGGTTTCTTGCTGTATGAGGAGGCCATCAGCCCCACCCTCACTGCCCCCAGCGTCTAGGGAGTGGGCGGAAGAGGTCAGCCATGTTCTCCTCTTGTGAGGAGAAAAGTTTTTGTCACACAAGAGGTAAGCTCTCTTCCTTGTTTTTGGGTTCTAGGTTTTATAAGTTCAATGTTTGTACTTTATGTACCTTTTTCTCTGTCGTTTTTTAGCTTTTCAGCTTTTAAGCATTGGTTTGTCTGTTAACATTTATGCGGGTTTTAACTCTTACTTTTCTTTGTAACTTTGAGCGTCTTTTGGGGTACCTAGGAACAGAAGATGGCTAAGCTTGTTCCTTTTCTATGCGCTGTCTATGCGCTGTTTTTTCAAAGTAGTAAAGTTCTTAATAACTAATTAATTATGCACTTAAAGCACTGCTGAAATACTTTGTACATATTGCAACTAACTGTTTAAGGTATATAACTTTCACAAAGTTTTCTTTAGTTAATTATTATCTTTAACTTATTCTCGTTTTCGTGCTGTCATAAGTTGTAGAGTAGGGGGTTTTAGACTCAAGTTTTCTTTCAAAAATCTGTTCGTTATAAATTAACATTTCCTTTTTTAATTGCAATGTAAAATTTGGATTTCTTTTGCATTGTTTTTCAGGTTTAAATTCTCTCTCAAACGAACTTGGAATTTTGTTATAGCTGAAAATCATTTCTATTTATTATGTCACTCTCACAGCTTGAGTTCTCTTTAATCTTCTTCTCTCTGTTTAATAGTAACAGATGAAGAGCATGGGTCGGGCCATGAAGGTTAATGGATGCAAGCGAAATTGTTAACTAGTGCTAGGTCATGCTACTCTACGGAGGACATGACTTATATATATATTTTTTAAACTATTTTAGGTGGGAATGTTACTTGCATCTATGGCCTTGCAGAAACCCATTTCCAACTAGGTCTTTGTAGAAGTGAGAAAATGCAGAGTTTTTGCTGGTCCTTGGATAGCCAAGGCTCAGTATTCTCGACACCTTCTACATTCAGTTGTTTTATTTTATTTTTTTATCTTTTCTCCTTTTACTCACACAGGTAGATACATAACCTTTTCTATGTTGTACTAGGTGTGAGTCAAAATTATATATGTATTTTTTTGCTTAGGTATCTTCTTTATAGAATATATATATATATATATATATGAGAAAAATCAATCTGAATAAACCTTCCAAAAATAATGCAAAACATGCATACAACCTCAGTCATAAACATCAAAGCAACGGACTAAATCTATAATGCATAAAAAGTTCTTAAATAAATATATATGTACATTAAATTAACTTTTGAAACCTAGGAAAAACAGACAATCGAAAGATGTACTCACCAATGTAGAAACCCCATTTCAGTGATTAAAAAATTAGTAAACATCACTGGGTGCCGGATCCCAAAGGAATGAGAAAGACCATTCGAACCATAAAGGGATAGCTCTCGTCAGGGAAGCACCTATCCGATCATGACCTTTTGAACAGGGTAGCAATGTGCAAGCCATTGAAACTAACCCTGGTGCCCCTGAGGTCACGAGGAAATCCAACAAAGAATCAGCAACAACATAAGCACAACCAACAGATAAAAATCATAAACTCAACAAAGACACGAACAAAATGACCAATCACATTACAAAAAGGAAATGTGAATGCATGGAAAGAATAACACGAAACAAAGCTTTCGATTATCTGTTTTTCCTAGGTTTCCAAAGTTAATTTTATGTACATATATATTTATTTAAGAACTTTATATGCATTATAGATGTAGTCAGTTACCTTGATTTGATGCCCATGACTTGAGGTTGTGTGCATGTTTTGTATTATTTTTGGAAGGTTTGTTCGGATTGATTTTTCTCATATATAACATGAGTATCTGTCATTGTTTGCTGCTTATGCGCAATATGCAGAGTATAATTTTTTTGTTGTTGTTTAATTTCATAGGTTTGATTATACAGTGGTTAGTTTTTCTTCTTAAGATTGATTGTCTGGCACCCAGTTTTGAGTGGTTTCGTTTATAATTATAATGTATGTCATCATCATCATCATCATTGTCAACCATTATCAATCCACAGCTGGACGAAGGTCTCCCCAAGCCTCTTCCACAATGGTCTGTCTTGTGCCAGTCTCCTCCATGTTACTCCCACATACTTTCGAATTTCATCCATATCATCATCATCGTCAACCATTATCAATCCACTGCTGGACGAAGGTCTCCCCAAGTTTCCTCAACAACGGTCTGTCTTGTGCCAGTCTCCTCCATGTCACTCCTGCATACTTTCGAATTTCATCCACCCATCTCCCATGTGGTCTTCTTCTGGGTCTTTTCCTGTCCCTTGGAATCCAATCTAAAATTTTGGCTGTCCATCGATGGTCTGTCCTTCTGGCAGTATGTCCAGTCCATTGCCATTTCAGGGATTTAACTCTGATCATGATGTCTTCCACTCTTGTCATTTTTCGGATCCACGAGTTCCTCTTCTTATCTCTCCTGGTTACACCAAGCACGCACCTCTCCCATGTTTCTTTGAGTTGTTTGCAGCCTTTGTATGTCTCTTTTAGTTAAGGTCCACGTCTCTGCACCATACGTAAGCACTGGAAGGATGCATTGATCAAACACTTTTCTTTTAAGACATAATGACATATTGCTCTTGAAAATTATGCTGTTTCTTCCAAAAGCTCTCCAGGCAAGTTTTGTACGCCGATTAATTTCTTCATCAATGTGACTCTCACTTGATATCTGCTGTCCAAGATAAACGTACGTGTCTGTTATCTCCAGCTTTTCTCCATCAATCGATAAATCTTCATTTCTTGAAAAAGCATTGTACATCACTTTTGTCTTCTGAAAGTTCATTTTTAATCCCACTTCTTTACTCTTGTCAGCAAGTTCCTGAATCATACTCTGCAGCTCTGATGGGGTAGTTGCAAAAACGACTATGTCATCAGCAAAACGAAGGTGGGTTAGATAATATATGTATGTATTTATGTATATGTATGGCAATGGGCTGGACATACTGCCAGAAGGACAGACCATCGATGGACAGCCGAAATTTTAGATTGGATTCCAAGGGACAGGAAAAGACCCAGAAGAAGACCACATGGGAGATGGGTGGATGAAATTCGAAAGTATGCGGGGGTGACATGGAGGAGACTGGCACAAGACAGACCGTTGTGGAGGAAACTTGGGGAGACCTTCGTCCAGCAGTGGATTGATAATGGTTGACGACGATGATGATGATGATGTATATATACCCCCCCCCCTCTAAAATTTTCTAAGGTGGGTGACCCCTTCCTAGCAACTTTACTTCAGCAAGAGTTTAATACTTTGGGCAGGAATCCTGTGTGTTCTGCTGTTGTTGATTTGAGGTAATTTTTCCCAAGATGGACACCTAACAAACACTCACCCCAGCAATATGTGGTTTAACATGGTTTGTCTCCTTCCACTTTCACAACATACTAGTGGAGAGGGGGGGTCTTTCAAAAAGTGCAGGGAGAAACAATCAGCTACCATCCCAAATGATAGGGGTGGATGGATGGATATGGGGGGGGATTGTTTGGCGCTCCGTGCAGAAGGGCGGGTAGTGTAGACAAGAGGAGTTTCCAGCAGATCGGGGTACATGAGCAAGCACTGTGCTCGCAAATTTAAGATAAAAAAATGTTCTGCAAGGAATTGAAATTTAAGATTTAACAAAATATGTTCTATGAATAAAACTATCCTACAAGAAAACTGAAATATAAGATTAAAAAGAAAATGTTCTGCAGGAGGGGAGGGGGGTTGTTCTGTGATGTACATCTCAGTTTTAAGTACTTTCTGCTCCTGGGCCAAACAGCATATTTATCAACCTCCATCTTGTACTCACCTATTAATGCGATGTGGCTCCTTGCTGAAAGCCACAGCATCAGTCTCATATTTTCCATGTCATCATGGTACCCAGTCAACACTGGCACTCATTTCTCACAGGAATGGGAGCCCAACATTTTATGTTGCTCAAAGTGATGCAAACTTTTGACTCACCCTTACAATTGTAGATTTTAAAGAGATATGTTATTATTTTATTTGTTGTAATATTTTTAACATTTTACATGATCAGTATGTACTTTTTTTTTTTTTAGTTTTTCATTTTTCAAATACATTTTTTTTTTTTTCCTTTTTAATGTAGGTTCATATCATTCCAGAAGTATCGAATACCTAGAGAGTCTCTTTTAAGCAAGACTGGTGATGTTACACCTGATGGTAGATATGTCTCTCCATTTAAAGTAAGTTTTTTGCAATCTCAGAAGAAAAGAGAAAGACAAAGAGAGAGTGAGAGAATGAACAAAATAATAGCTCATATTGTGTGAATTGATTTGGTACAGTGTGCCACTGTTCTGATAAATTAAAGTTTAAGATATTTCAGTCCCCCCCAATTTCATAGGTTTTTTTACTTTGCTTTTAAGGGTTGCTCTACTGACATTGTTGCAAGTTGGAAAGCTTTTTATAACGCTGTTGGATTTTGAAAAAAAAAATTAAAAAAAATTCAGTGCTTCATAAACTTTTTATATATTTTTAAAATCATAGGGTTAAAGAATGAAAACTGTCTGTAATAAGAACATAATAAGTAGCTTTAATAAGGAAAAGTGGGCCGCACTTTGTTACTTTGGGAGATCAGAACTTTTTTAAAAACCACAAAAGTTGAAAAGTTGGTAGCTTTCAACCTTGTTGTCTTAGGTCTTCATCGTCCATTGGCATGATGAAGACTTAAGACAAGGTTTAAAGCTCCCAACTTTTGAGCTTTTTAAAAAGTTCTAATCTCCTAATGTAACAAATCATGGTCACTTTTGCTTAATTATCTCTCATTATGTGTTTTTGCCCATTATCATCATGTTACAAGTAAGACTTTGGTATAATAGAGCAAATTGAATGAAATAAATAAACCCTTGTGGATAAATTGTAGATACCAAATTAAAATGACCAAATGAAGATGCATTTGCAGCTAGCTCAGAAATTTGGATATCAGAGGATGCACATTTTTTTTTTTTTTTTTTTTTTTTTTTTTGGCTAGTTGTAATCTTCAATTTCTTAAATTTTACAAGCTGAATTTATAGGCAAGAAAATTGAATGTTGCAACTAGTTTCCAGCTATTCCTGATATTTAGCTTCCTTGAATACGAGCTAAATTTATAGGGAAAGAAATTTAACATAAAAAGTTTTTAATTTTTTTTTTTTTAATTTTGTCATTCAGTTTCCTTAAATGTTAGAATTTGAATACTCTAAACTGAATACACAGTCGTATCGGAATAATACAGGGTGTTTCAAAAAGAATGACCCAATTTCAAAATAGTATATTTAATTAAGGCAGATGTGGGATAATTACAAGGCAAATGTGGGATAATTACAAAACAAAGAGCCAAGTATGAAGGAAGGTCTAAAGTTTCACTCACCACAATTACAAATGCTCAATGTGTGCCCTTCACCTGCTGCATAGACAACATCAAGCCGATAGCTGAATTCCTTCCCAAACGCGTCGGAGACTGTCTTCAGTCACAGAATTTACCGCGGCCGTGATTCTCGTTTGGAGCTCATCCAAGTCAACGGGTAAAGGGGGAACATAAACACGGTCTTTTACATATCCCCATAAAAAGTCACATGGTGTGATGTCTGGAGATCTCAGAGGCCAAGCGTGTAGTGCCAAGTCATGGGGTCCCCTGCGTCCAATCCAACTCTGAGGCAATGTGCCGTTTAGAAACTGACTAACTTGGAGGTTCCAATGTGGCGGTGCGCCATCCTGCTGCAAAATGTAATCTTCAGAGTCATCCTGCAGCTGTGGAAGTAGCCAGTCCTTCAGTATTGCAAGATAGGAGTTGCCCGTATTCGTGTTGTCCACATAAAAGAAAGGGCCGTAAACCTTTCTAACAGAAACCGTGCAAAAAACATTCAGTTTTGGTGAATCACGTTCATGTTGGAGAGTTTCATATGGATTCTCCAGTCGCCATATGCAAACATTGTGGCGCGGAACTTTCCCGCTTACATGAAAGGTTGCTTCATGCCGTAACGCACGATGCACCGTAATCACGGACTTCCTCCTATCTTCTCACTCACTAAGTGTAGCGGCTGTTTGGACGCTCGTGCTGCCATCTAGCAGTGGTCATAACAAACTCTGGGCCACACCCATAGACATGATACTACGAGTCGCATTCATCGGTGGTTCGTGGTTGCTGAGATATCCACTTTTCAAATCGGGACATTCTTTATGAAACGCCCTGTATGACCACCCCCGGAATCACAGTGTCCTCGCTCAGCCACATCACAGAGTGCACGTGGCAAGGTCCCTCAGCCACATCACAGAGTGCACGTGGCAAGGTACCTCAGCCACATCACAGAGTGCACGTGGCAAGGTCCCTCAGCCACATCACAGAGTGCACGTGGCAAGGTCCCTCAGCCACATCACAGAGTGCACGTGGCAAGGTCCCTCAGCCACATCACAGAGTGCATGTGGCAAGGTCCCTCAGCCACATCACAGAGTGCACGTGGCAAGGTACCTCAGCCACATCACAGAGTGCACGTGGCAAGATACCTCAGCCACATCACAGAGTGCATGTGACAAGATCCCTCAGCCACATCACAGAGTGCATGTGACAAGATCCCTCAGCCATATCAGAGTGCATGTGACAAGGTCCCTCAGCCACATCACAGAGTGCACGTGACAAGGTCCCTCAGCCACATCACAGAGTGCACGTGGCAAGGTCCCTCAGCCACATCACAGAGTGCACGTGACAAGGTCCCTCAGCCACATCACAGAGTGCACGTGACAAGGTCCCTCAGCCACATCACAGAGTGCACGTGACAAGGTCCCTCAGCCACATCACAGAGTGCACGTGACAAGATCCCTCAGCCACATCACAGAGTGCATGTGACAAGGTCCCTCAGCCACATCACAGAGTGCACGTGACAAGGTCTCTCAGCCACATCACAGAGTGCACGTGGCAAGGTCGACCACACGGAGATATAAGCGGCCGGCCAGGATGGATGAGCCATAGCGTGTGATATGAGCACAATGGGCAGGGGGAGTGATTTGATGGATGTTCAAAAAGCAATGATAATCGGCTACCACACAAAGGCTGAAAGTATCTCAGGAACTGCAGACTTCGTGGGCTGTTTGTGAGATGCTGTAGTAAGGGTGTACCAAGAATAGACTGCTGGCACACCGAGTACCTCCCGATGTCATAAGTGTGGAAGACCCAAATTCCATCGACCCCAGAGCAGAACGTCGCCTCCATCGACTGGTAAAGGGCAATTGACTACACAAATTAGTGCTGGCGCACCCAAGTACATGTCCCCAATAATAATAGAGTAAACCCTGTTACGCATGGGTCTCTGGAGTTGACACTTCATCAAGGTGCCCATGTTAACCCTGGTCCATCGGCAAAGACGCCTGCAGTTCGCATGGGACTACTGTCATTGGACAGTTGAAGAGCGGGAAAAGGTTGCCTTCTCTAACAAATCAACACTTCTGCTCCACAAAAGTGATGAGCAGTGGTGTATAAAGCGTCACACACACTTGTCGGTCAAGTACAGGCTGGCAGTGGCAGTGTGCATGTCTGGAGGATTTTTTCCTGGTATGACCTGGGACCACTGGTACCACTGGATAGGTCCCTGAGCACCAATGGCTACATGTCCATCCTCTCTGACCACATGCATCTCTTCATGTTGGATGTTTACCTTGGTGGTGATGGTGTCTACCAACAGGACAATGCACCCTGCCATGTCACTAAGGGGGTGCTTGACTGGTTCAAGGAACATGACAGCAATGTCTCTGTTCTCCCTTGGCTGGCAAAATTGCCCAACCTCAATCCCATGGAGCACTTGTGGAACTATTTGGATTGACAGGTTTGACGTGCCAACCCACAACCACGTCGTCTCTGTGACCTCCATGCTCTGCTGTAGTCTCATGAATTACATCTCATGTAATTCATTGAAAACATTTTATTCAACTGCAGCTACTAGTTTATTCCGTAGTTTTACTTACACCAAAAACTTCACTGTGAATTTATAGAGACTATGACTTATTATGTGAATATACAAATCCTTTAAAGTATAAACTGAACAAACTTTGTCATATACATTTCATAGTCTTTTCTGCACAAGAAAATACACTGTTGACACAGGCAGGCAAGCATCAATTATAAGTTGCTTTTTTATTTTTTTATTCTCAGCATTTTATTTTATAAGTATTGTAGCTTTGAAGGGTCAAACACTGGAAGTTTTATAAAGGTCACTGCTCTTTTAAATTATGAATGTAACACATACATAGCTGCCAATCCTTCCGATTTACCCGGAAAGCTTCCGATATTCCGATCGGAAAGGGATTTATTCCAATTTTTCATTCTCATACCGAAAACCCCTATTTTTTTTTTTTCTCCCCATTTCAAGAGCAAAAAAAAAAAAAAAAAAAACTTTATTCCACTGCAAAAAATACTTAACACGAGATGATTAAAAAGAAAAAAATTCTCGCTGTGACGAGAAAATGCGAGCGGCATGGTTTTCTGCTTGCCATGGACTTTTGGATGGATCACTATGGCTGAAAAGTCACATGCCCAGCCTCACCTTCCCCTGCGCAAGCAGCACAATGCTGGTGACCTCAATTCCCACCATGACCTTGCTCTGCGCAACGAAGGGTTACAGCCACATTCTCTCTCTCTCTCTCTGTGCCCCCCCTCTTCCCCCTGTTCTCCTTTTCAGATAATGCATTGTTCATCCCCCGGGTTGGGGTCGCAACTTCTCGGTAGGCCAGCGTGGGGTGTGTCTTGCATTCGAGCGCATGTTATTACTTCCAGTTCGAAATGCTATTTCAGAACGTAGTTATTGTAGAAAAAAATTCAAACAGATTTTAAATCGGTGAAATTTTTAAGCCCAGAACGATACCCAACATTAAGAGATTAAGCAAAAGCTGCCAGTTTTGTGAAATTAAAAATGCATTGAGGCATGGTTTTGTAACTTCTTCTGTGGCAATAAATTTGACCTAACAAAAAAATGCTACTATAAGAGAAAGTTAAAAAGAAAAAAGTCCAGTGTTCATTTAAGCCAGTGCTTCTCCAGCAGTGATTTTTTTGCTGGTCCATTAGTCAGCAAGTTTTCTTCGCTTTCCAACCGTGGTTTTTATTTTTTTATTTATTTTTTTTTTTTTTGTTCGTCACTTGATAACTTTCATAAAAATGTCTTGGCTTGATTCAACGAAATTAATATGCTGGGGTATTTTCTTTCCCTCTGCAAATTGCATCTCTTTAGACTGTTACTGTTTTATTATAGCAGTTTTACTTGCATTTTTTTTTCAAGTGTCAATAAATTTAGTATTAGTGATTCACGATTAACAGCAGTATGAAAGGGGGAGGGAGGAGTACTGTCAAGCATCCCGTGATGCCATATTCTGCGGAATTCCTGTGTATTGCAAAATCTTCAAAAAATGAAAAATATGCATTTTGCACTACGTGTCGACGTAATTTCAACATTTCACGTGGTGGAAGGAATGATATTACTAATCATATTTCTAGTGCCAAGCACAAATCTAACGTTGACTGCGTGGAAAAAAGAAAATATACAAAATTAACTTCCTTTGTTAAAAGTTAATGAACTGGATGCGATTCGTGCAAAATGTTTGTTCACTTCGTTTTTAGTTGAGCATAAGTTACGAATTAGTGTCTCACATTTATTTCATTTTTTTTTTATTTGACTGTCTCATCGTCCATCTCTCCGTAAGATAATCCTAGCATGAAAATGGTTTGTTTTTGAAAACATTTTGGTTTGTTCCGTGACGGCATGGGATACGATCCTATTGGGTTTGGGGGTCAAAGGGTAGAACATCCTTCCTTTTAGATGCAAGCTTCCATAAAATTAAATTTTTTATCTCTTTATAGATCATAATGATATAGCATAGTAATGAGAAATTATGTATGGGTAATCGAAATAAATGTGCCGATAAATTTAAACATCTGTAGTCATATCAATTAAAAGTTGATACTTGATTTAGGTAACATATCGTTTTTTAATGGATATGTTCAGTACATTTAATCAATTATGCGCAATAAGTAATTTCATTGAATATATAGCTTTTTTTTTTTTTATGATTTTCAGTTTCTAAAGTTGGCGGGTATGCACATATATTCTGACTTTTTTTTTTTTTTTTTTTTTCCCCCGTAAAAGTATTGATCTACATTAATTTTAGGAAATTTGGGTTTGATATCAGGAAATTTGATTCCACAGAATATGCACCCCTGCCCTGTACGTGCCAACATTCTGATGCACAGCACTAAATTCATTTTCTTGGGGGAGAGATAATGATCTCTGTGAGATACTAAACCTGGAAGGAGCTCCTATTCCTAATTCAGTTTTATTGTCTCCCAGAAATTGTGAAAGAATGAACCTGTTAAGCGCAAATCCGACATCTGTGTCTTAGTCAAGATCTGAACCTAGATTCAGCAAGCATTTCTTTGTAAGCCACTGATGTAGGCTACTGATATGCAGTTTTGCATGTAACATCAGTAGTTTTAGAAACTGAAGTTAAATGTCATCATTTGAAGGTAGCAATAACTTTTTATGTTGCTTTTAATCCAAAAATTTAAACATCTAGATAATTATTGAGATGTGCTTACTTTTTCATGTAAAATGTGCAAAAGGGACTGCGAAATATCTGTGAAACTATTTTTTTTTTTTACTAGAAGTGCAAGGTCTGTCTCAAATTAAATGAGATTGTATTTATATTGTTAAATAGGTATCCATTCCAATGGATTGCTTTACACAAATTTGCAGTGGACTTGTTTACCTTTGGGCAAACAAGTTCTAATGCATCAGAGCCCACCCAACACTACAGTATGTATGATTTTGTTTTTATTTTATCACATTGGAAGGATGCAGCTCATTTGCATAAACTCTGTGTGAAACTGGAAAAACAGATGGACTTGCCTTCGTGCTAAATTCTTATTTCATGCACAGGTCTTGGTGGATGGAAGCACCAGGCTTCAGCTCCAGTTAGAGCTGAAGTCAAGAAGATCTTGACACTCTTTGCAGTTTCCAAAACATTATCTCAAAACTCAGACCTAGTCTCCTTTCCTTCTGGTGTTAGACTGTGAGGAAAGATATTTTGGACTAAATTCCTTTGTTGTAAATCCTGCCAGAAATGAATAAAGAAGAAATCTTCAATAGGAATCTCAGTTCCTCAGATATTGCCATAAAAATCAATGAAGAAGAACTTTCAAGCATAGGCAAATCTCTGTAAACTATCACCCTTACATTTCACTCACTATAACCTTGGAACAAATTTTCCTGAATACCAATAGCTACATATCATTACACTGTTCTCTGGGATTCAGAGGTTAGCTCCTTGAAGACCCCAGGTAACCCCAGGTCTTAAACAGCCCTTAGAAATAGGAATCTAGGAGATTTGGGCTAGAGTGCCCAATAGGAAAGTGAAACAGAAGCAAGGTAGAAAGGGGGAGGAAGATGCCCTTATTTATTACCAGGGGGCCAGTACCCAGGGCCCGACGGATTAATCTGCCGATCCAAAGCATGGCAAATATTTAGCGGTTCGAGCGTTCATACCTGCCTGGGATCAAACCCGAGGTCTTCTCCCTGGCAGTCACGAACGTTGACCACTAGGCCACCTGCGACCGATGAATTGATCTGCATAAAAGGGACAAGGCCATCCCCATTCACTTGTTTTTCAAGTGGACAACAACTTTTTACCATTCTGTGCATTTCTGGTGGCTTATCACATGGTTAGGAAATTGTTACATGCATGATTCTCATTTACCTCAGGCTTGTTTTCAACCAAATTCTGCAGCAACGTGGAAAACTCTTCAGTATTAAAGAAAAAAATCTCATTTATGAGTGCAGGGGACAAGGGGGAATTGTCCTTCAAGCCTGCAGTTTATTGTGGGTCATTTTAAAAAAATTATTCGAGCAAGCGGGCAGTGCAAAATATTCTTAATGAAAAACGCAAATCAACAGGCTTAGGAAAATCGTTACAGAAAATGAAAAATGGCAAACATAAGCTTGTAGTGTGCCCTAGTATTATGGATAGAGCAAATAAACACCAAACATGGTGTCCTTAAAAATGAAATTATTTGGGAAAAGGCTTAACAATTTGCAGTGCAACCAAAGATTGTCCCTAATAATGAAATTTTAAATTATTATTATCACTCATCATTGGTGGTGCTACCTATCAGGACTGAATCATGTTTCTCCATTGAAATATTGTTCAGAAAATAAATCTGGTCCTCCCATGATATCCTTGGCCTTCCTCTACCTTTCTTTCCTGCCACTTGGGCTGAAAAACTTTTCTTAGTATCTCATCACTCATTCTTTCAACATAGCTAACCCACCTAAGAATATTAGTCTCTACCTTACTGACAACATTTTGCTTCACATTACACATCTTCATTCTTCACGTGATCAGAGAGTGTCTTGCCACCCCCCACCCCCATAAGTAACATTTCTCTCCAGCTCACAAATGACTGTCTCTTCTGCAGTACCCAGGTTTCACTGCTATATATGAGAAAATAACTATAACTTCAGTTTTTCACTTATTTAGACTCAGCTTGAATTTCATACAGACTTCTAAATTACTCAAATTTTGATAATAAAATTTTACCAGTTGTGCACTTTCCTTTTTTGCAAAAGCCTTAATGACTACCAACAGCCTGATCACTGCCACTTCTAGCCTGCCAGACACAGCATGCCAAATTTGCATGTGAACATTTGCATACAAAATTTTCCATGTGAACAACCTTCAATTTCTTGAATTTCAGCCGAGATGCTTTTGCTATGCATTACAGTTAATCTCTTGTGATGGTCAGCATATTAAGCAGATTTTGTCCTGAAATGTGTGCTGTCAGTAATCTGTAAATTCACATGCATGTCTGCTCTTTCCTTGCATCTGCAGCATCATTGTTTCCGTAGCTGCACAATTATGAACTTTTTTTTCTCATTAAATTGTTTTCCCATGCCCTCAATAAGCAACCTACCATATTTCATCGTGACATCTCTCGTGTCTCACATTTTTAGAGACCTGAGAATAATGGAAGCGTGTGCTTTTCCTTTGGTCCTGCTAGATTCAAACTTTTATTCAGTGATCTTCAGAAATTCCATGGACTTGCTCTTTGTTTTCATCTGACCTTGTAATTGAGGTCCATCTAACCTTGAGATCAACAGAAACTTTCCCTTTTGTTGCTGTTACATTTGCACCAATTAAAAAGACATGCAGCATGTGAAATATCTCGGTGGTACCTGTTTTTCAGTTGCAAATAGAACTGTTCAGTCCTTCATCTTTGCAAAAATGATAACTTAATTCACAACAATGAATAAAATTGCACAGTACCTACTAAAAAGATTTAAATTAAGAGTTGGCCAAACAATATTACAAGAAGGAATTCGACACACAATATTCAAATGCTTTTGTGTCAACAAACTTTTGGATATAGTCACTATTCATTGAGAAGAGGCGATTGAAACACATGAAGAGACCAGGAGTGTCCATTACAGGTGGGGAAGAAATTAAGGACTAATTTCTGCAATGGAAACTGTATTTGTAACTGACTGCAATTAACTGTGGAGAGGGAAGGTGGTGGCTTTTGATGCAGCACTCAATCGATGACATGTTAAAACTTGTTTCTCTGTAGTTAAACACATCTGCTTTATTTATATTATATGCATATAAATAGATTGAACTGTATTAAGAAACATGGATATGGTCTCTTTTCCTTTAGAACAAGCCTTGTACTTTGCAAACTGACTACTGAGAATTTGTATTTAAATGTGTTTTTCTATCACGTCATGTAGATCGTTTGTTTTTTCACAGGACCCAAATAAGCGGTTTGGTGCATCTTTGGGTTCCTTGTCTTTAGGCCGAATGGGAGTCATTAGCATGAGCATTGCTAACCTGCAGATGTGTCTTCCGATTGCCATTCGATATGCAGCGATAAGAAGACAATTTGGACCACAAGGGGAAGAAGAAGTGCCTATTCTCGAATATCAATTGCATGTAAGTTCTACTGAGTTACCCTATATGAAATTTGTTGCCATTCATCAGTGCTCTTTAGAGCTAATTTGAGCGAAGAACTTGATTTATTGGTGTGATTACAATATGAACCCAGAAATCTTTGTGTCCCAGAAAATGCAATGTAGTTGTAAATATATACATACATATTAGTAGGCTGTTCTCTGAGATTCAACAAGCTTGTGATAATGCAGTCTTCTTTTTTAATTTATTATAGCAGTAAGATATGCCTGAGCTGCCAGTATCTACTGTTCAACACGTGGCATCAGTCGCATTAGAAAACTTGAAAATTACATCGTCCTGGAGTGGGAATTGAACTTACATCTCTCTATTTCCGTTCGAGCATGCTATTCGTTGCACCGCCCAGGACAATAAAGTTCTGAGGAAGATGTGGATTCAATCTCACTCCAGGATGATGCAATTTTCAAGTTTTCTGAAGCGACTATATTGGACAGTAAAACTGGCAATTGAGGTATGTCAGATCGCTGTAACTTGTTCTACATAATTAGTGATCAGTATTTCTTCTACAGAATCCTTATATATATATATATCATCATCATCATCATCATTGTCAACCATTATCAATCCACTGCTGGACGAAGGTCTCCCCAAGTTTCCTCCACAACGGTCTGTCTTGTGCCAGTCTCCTCCATGTCACCCCTGCATACTTTCGAATTTCATCCACCCATCTCCCATGTGGTCTTCTTCTGGGTCTTTTCCTGTCCCTTGGAATCCAATCTAAAATTTCGGCTGTCCATCGATGATCTGTCCTTCTGGCAGTATGTCCAGCCCATTGCCATTTCAGGGATTTAACTCTGATCATGATGTCTTCCACTCTTGTCATTTTTCGGATCCACGAGTTCCTCTTCTTATCTCTCCTGGTTACACCAAGCATGCACCTCTCCATGCTTCTTTGATTTGGACTAGGCTAGTGATAAATGAAATTGTACAAAAATATGAAAATTGAGCCAACACTCAGTAGGTGGAATGAAAGCATCAACATAGGGTGCTTTCATTAACTAGTTTTAGATGATGTGGTATCAGAACAATTGGTTGTATTGTGTGTGCATGAATAATGGTGTGGTAACAAATGCCATTACTTTTTTGTGTATTTTTGGAGAATCGGTTTGTGCAGGAGTGGTATAGCCATAGATACAGGAGCCTAGATACCTCCCTCCTCAAAATGTATGTTGTCGTGAATTCTCAAAACTTTTATTTTTGGCCGCTTATGAAAATTACCCTTTGTATTTCATTATAAGCACAAATAATTTACCTTATTTATTCACGTATTGAGCTGTTTTGAAAAAAGCAAAAATTCAAATTATATAGCACATATGATAAATTACTTGTAAGAAATTACTTCTCAGTTTGAATCAGTAGGAGGAACAGCTGCTCCAGTGTTCCTCAGGGCATTGGGCTTGTTGGTGTGTCAGGAGATGGGGAAGAGAGAAATTATTATTATTATTTTAATAAGAAACATAAAATTCAGAACATTATATCTCCCCTCCCCAATAAAAAATTTAAAAAAAAAGTGAGGAGGAGGCATAGTTTCACAGAAGGCTAAAATGCTGTTCCCCACTTAATAAGTTACTATGATATGTTGATAAAAATCTTCCAGGTAGTTAATTGCATTCAGAGAACTGTTGTTTGTTGGGGCATTTTTGCTAAATATATCCCTCTAGGCATTGGAAATTGGAAAAGAGTGCTAAATGGAAATCTTTGAACGAGAGAAAAAAAGCTTTCCACTTCCTTTTATTTATTTATTTTTTTAAAGTCAGGAGTGGTTTTACAATTCTTATGTGAGAAGTAGAACCAAAGAAGGGGAGTAAAAAGAGGCAAAACATGACATCATTAACTCCTTGATGCCATTGCATGGATCCATGGAAAAGGACCAGAGTTGCAAACTAAAAAATAAATAAAAAGTTTTAACTTTTTCCATGATAGTTGGAAATTAGTTTGCCCCCAGCATCAAGGAACCTGCAATGTAGCCATCATCAAGCAAATTCAGGGAATATGATTTATTTTTTATATTTCAAGAGAATTAAATTTTTGTTCTCCCCCTTTATTTCCATATTTTGAATTTTATTATATTTCTACTTTTGAGCATGAAAAATTCATTCACTAGTTTTGCTCTGTTTCTCTGCTTCTTTTGTTAATTTTTTATGAGGAAAATTAATAAAAAGAGCAGGAAAACAGAGCAAAACTTGCATCTGTATTTATGGAAAAATAGTTTGTAGGCAAACCCAAAGCCCCCTCAGTTGTATATTATAGTTACAACCTTGAGTGGCATATTAATTGTTCTGTGGACGTATTTCTCTCCATATACTAGAGTTACTAACCAAAAGGTATTAGTGATTCTTAGAAACCCTTAGTGTCCTTCTGAAAATAATTTTCCTCCACTTAGACATTACAAAATAAAGATTCTTAAAATGTTGATATAACATATTTATTTTTTGGCTTAGAAGTTCCGTATTTTCACTGTTTCTCATATAGCTATCTCCACTGAAAGCTTAAAAATTACATCACCCAGGGAAGGAAATTGAACCTGCATACAGTTTCCATTCAAGGAGGTGTGGGTTTGAATCCTGGCACAGTGCAGTTTTCTAGCTTTCTGAGAATGTGGCTACAAGTTAACAATTTAATATGGCACTTACAAATCAAAAAATAAAGATGCTTGTTTGGCCACATATTTGCAAATATTTGTTTTACATGTGATGTAGACACAACAGTTTAAGATGAATCATTGTAAGATTTTTTTGTTGTTGTTGTTGGAGAAAGAGCATTTTCATTTTGTTTCATTCAATTCTGATAAAATTTCATCAAAACATATTGCTGCCAAAATATTTTTTTATATTATGTACAGCAATTTTTTTAATGTTATTCACAGCAATGGCGTCTCCTACCGTACCTTGCAGCAGCGTATGCACTGTATCGTTTCACTGCTTGTTACAATAATGACCTAATTAACCTCCAGATGAAAATCATCTTTGGTGAAAAGTCATCAGAACTGGTAAGTGTAGTTGTGTTGTTTATATTTTTTTTTAAATTACTATTGTTTTATACCTTTTCTTAATGTAATGTGTGAAAAATGTCTGATACTTCAAAATATTTTTCAAATGTTAAGTGATTCTGTGCAATTGCTGCACCCAAATATGCAGTATGAAACCAGAGATCAATATTTCCAGTAAGAAAAAAATGAAAGCAGGTGACACCTAAACATGCAGTAGAGAGAACCAGATATCTGCATTTCCAGCAAGAAAGAAAACTGAAAGCAAGTGGCACCCAAACAGGCAGTGGAGAAAACCAGAGATCTGCATTTCCAGTGAAAAGTAAAAGCAAGTGGTATCCAAATGTGCTGTGAAGGGGACAAGAGATCTACATTTCTAGTAAGAAAGAAAAGTAAAAGCAAGTGGCACCCAAACAGTCAGTGGAGGGAACCAGAGATCTGCATTTCCAGCAAGAAGGGAAAATGAAAGCAAGTGGCACCCAAACAGGCAGTGGAGAGAACCAGAGATCTGCATTTCCAGTGAAAAGTAAAAGCAAGTGGTATCCAAATGTGCTGTGAAGGGGACAAGAGATCTACATTTCCAGTAAGAAAGAAAAGTAAAAGCAAGTGGCACCCAAACAGTCAGTGGAGGGAACCAGAGATCTGCATTTCCAGCAAGAAGGGAAAATGAAAGCAAGTGGCACCCCAAACAGGCAGTGGAGGGAACCAGAGATCTGCATTTCCAGCAAGAAGGGAAAATGAAAGCAAGTGGCACCCAAACAGGCAGTGGAGAGAACCAGAGATCTGCATTTCCAGTGAAAAGTAAAAGCAAGTGGTATCCAAATGTGCTGTGAAGGGGACAAGAGATCTACATTTCCAGTAAGAAAGAAAAGTAAAAGCAAGTGGCACCCAAACAGTCAGTGGAGGGAACCAGAGATCTGCATTTCCAGCAAGAAGGGAAAATGAAAGCAAGTGGCACCCAAACAGTCAGTGGAGGGAACCAGAGATCTGCATTTCCAGCAAGAAGGGAAAATGAAAGCAAGTGGCACCCAAACAGGCAGTGGAGAGAACCAGAGATCTGCATTTCCAGTTAAAAGTAAAGGCAAATGGCACCCAAACGTGTCATGAAGGAAACAAGAGATCTGCATTTCTAATAAGAAGGAAAAATAAAAGCTGGTGGCACCCATATGCACAGTGAGAGAGACCAGAGTTCCGCATTTCCAGTTAGAACTAAAAATGAAAGCTGGTGTTATGATCTTTTAAATTTTTTTTTTTTTTTTTTAATAATTAGGTATTGCAAACTTCTTTCTCAAAAGTGAAAGCAAAATGTACAACAAAGGAATGACAAAACTGTAAAAACAAGTGCTGTAGAGTTTGAGAGAGAGGGTATGTTCACAATAATCAACTTTGTACTTATGAAAAACAGAAAAAAACAACAACTAGTAGTGCTCAATAGTGATGCTGTTTTTTATTTTTATTTTTTTTCTCACTAGCAAATTTATACCTTTTACTAGTAATATGAATAATTGTCCATAATGTGTTAAGAAATATATACAGGTCCACAATCCCTTTTTTGAAACCCTTTGGGCCAGTTGTATTTAGGATTTCAGAATAAAGGTAGCACCCTCAGTGGGGTCTAGTGCAGCACTTCATAATCAAACATTAATACTGCAGGAAAAATGTATGAATTCTCTCCCTAAGTGGGATAAATAAAGACTATGAATACTACTACAGTTTATTTATAGAGTAATACATTGATAAATGAAATAATGGGATAATTATGGACTGTAAATACTCAAGGACATCTTATTTTCAAGAAAAACGTTCGTTAAACATGAACATACACAGCTTCAAATGAACCATAATCAAACACATTATTATTTCTGTACAGAAACATATGAACATTCACACTAAGTGGTATATGTAAAAACTATAAATAGTACAAGTATTACAGTTTATTTATATGCTGGTAAATGACTTAGTGGAATAAAAAACACTACAGTAGTGGGTAGCAATAGAGGTGATGCTTGGTGGAATAGTGAGATTGAAGAGGCAGTAAAAAGAAAGAAGGAAGCCTGTTTGGGGATGTTGCAACGTAGAGTTTCTGTGGATGAATATCGCTGTAAGAAGCGTAAAGCAGCTGAGCTGGTTTGCCAGAGTAAGGCAAAAGATAGGAAGGAGAAGGTGGAAAGCCATGAACTGGCTTTTTGGAAAGATAGGAAGACTTTCTGTGGAAGTACATGAGACTCAGGAAAAATAGGAGAAACAAAGTTGTAAGCTTTATGAAGAATAGGATTGGGAAAATGATATGGGAGCCCAATGAGTTAAGTGAAAAATGTGGTGAATACTTCTGTGAGTTGGAGATCAGGAAAGCAAAGGTGATTCTGAGGCAGAAGCAGTTGATATCACAGTGAAGGATGGAAGCACAGGAGGGATCTCAAGAGAAGAGGTCTTTAAAGCTCTAAAATCTCTACAGAATGGTAAGGCTCCAGGAGTTGATGGCATAACTGCCGAGATGTTGAAATATGGTGGTGACTGGTTAACTGAAATTTGCCAGTTGTGCTGGGAGTTAGGAATGGTCCCTTGGGATTGGAAGGATGTTATCATTGTTCCCTTGTATAAGGGAAAAGGTGATCAGACTGACTGCAAGAACTATCGTGGTATTAGCCTGTTAAGTGTGCCAGGGAAAGTGTTTGGTAAGGTCATTAATTGAAAAAAGTACGAAGTCTTACATCAGTGAAAGTATGGGATGTTCAGAGTGGTTTTATGCCTGGTCAAGGCTGCACTAACCAAATGTTTGCATTACGCATGATGATTGAAAAGTATCTGGCTGTTGTTAAGAAAGTTTTTGCTGCCTTCATAGATTTAGAGAAAGCTTACAACCGAGTAAATAGAACACTTTTGTGGAAGGTATTGAATGAATATGGTATTAGTGGGAATCTACTTAATAGTGTAAAAGCCATGTATGATGGCAGTAGAGCTTGTGTGTGAGTGAATGGTGTTTTATCAAAATGGTTTTCCATTGGTGCAGGAGTTAGACAAGGTTGTGTAATGTCACCGGGGCTGTTTAATGTATTTATGGATGCATGCATGCGTGATGCTAAAATAGATAAGTGGTTTATGTCTTGGTGACATCTGTGTGTGCAGATTGCTGTATGCTGATGACACTGTCCTGTTGGCAGAGAGCAAAAGTGAGTTGCAGAGTATGTTGTCTCGGATGTACGAAGTTTGCATGAAATTCAAACTGAGTATAAATAAGGGAAAAACCAAAGTTATGGTGTTTTAGAGAGGAATGGGTAGCACTGAATGTAATGTAAGTATAAATGGCACTGTGATTGACCAGGTGAGTGAGTTTGTGTATTTAGGAAGCATGTTTGACAGAGAGAACAAGTTGAATGGTGAAATCAGTAGGCGAGTGAATTCTTCACTGAAAGTCATAGCTGCTCTGGGAGGTTTTCACAGGAATGATGGGTTCTCTAGAGAGGTCCCAGCATGGCTGTGTATGAGAACAGTAATTGTTCCTACTCTGATGTATGGCAGTGAAACCTGGGTACTGCAGAAGAAACATAGGAGTTGTTTGTGTGCTGGAGAAATGGGTTACATACGAGGGGTTTATGGCAAGACACGTTCTGATTGTGTGAGGAATGAAGATGTATTGCAGTTGTGTAATGTGAAGCAAAATGTTATTAGCATGGTGGAGACTTATATGCTTCGGTGGTTTGGCCATGTTGAAAGAATGAGTGATGAGATGCTTACTAAGAAAATCTTTTTTGCCCAAGTGGCAGGAAGGAAAGGCAGAGGAAGGCCAAGGAAGTCATGGGAGGATCTGATTCAGGAGTGTCTGCATGAGAAAAAGATTATGAGTATGAAGTATAGAAGATCTTGTGTGTACGGCATGTGATGGATATCAGTGAAGCACAAGTTGTATGTCATGATCGCTGTAAATGGAGAAGTTTGATACTGCAACAGTAACATGGTTTAAAACTCAGGCATCACGCGACAATAACACACAAGCATATAAAACGAGCGAAACACACAGTCATGTGTAAACTTTTCAAAACTATGGGCTACACTCTCACAGTGAAACCAAACCCTTCTGCAATAATGTGCCTGCTTAAAGACAGGGATCTTGTCTCACCCTTGGACACCCCTGGAGTTTATGCTATTCCCATTTTAACTTCCTCTGGTCTCTCGGTGTATATTGGAAGCACACACCGAAGCATCAAAACAAGACTTGGTGAACACAAAAAAAAAGTTTCCAATGGTCTTCCAAAGACAGCTTTATCTGCACTAACCCTTGAATACACCTCTGCAGTTCCCATTTAGAAAGAAACCAAAAAAGTTGCCCCTTTCATCAACAAGGCATCTCTGCATTTTCAAGAGAGCATTGAAATTTTGTTCACCAAAAACTGCAATTCAGAGACCCCTCACCAAATCCCATTTATTTGGATCTCTCTTCTAAAATCTGGCAACAGTTCCAACACCCCAACTTCAAGTTGTAGTTCTGGCAACCAGCCCATCCAGTCGATCGCGGGTGATCAAGGTCGTAGGATGACCGAAAGCTACTGCTAAATGAACCTTTTACCGTATGACTGTGTGTTTTGCTCGTTTTATATGTTTATGCAACAGTAAGTAAAAAATATTTGGTAGTTTGTATTTCTTTGTGGAGCTAACCTCTGAATCTCAAAGAACAGCTTTGTGATGATAGTGAAATAGATATAGAATAAATAATTAATCTAGGATATATGGGCTACAGGTTCAAACTAAGTTAAATATGTATCTGCAGTTAAGCAGTACATCTGGCAAACAAAGCTAAATGCTGTACAGCTACCTGCAACATACATGGAGTTAACATCTGGCAAACAAAGCTAAATGCTGTACAGCCACCTGCAACATACATGGAGTTAAGGTGCACGACATCTAGCTTGAAGATCTTGGAGAAGAGAGTATATTAATGTCATCATCAGGTTGCAGTTGGGCATCTGATGATGAGCCAAGAATAGGATTCTCAGGGTGATGAAGCAGCACTATGGCAAATGGCATTTTTAGACTTCAAGTGTCCTCTGTCTCATTTACATAGGTTTCTGTTTAAGCAATCTCTCTTTAACTGAGTAAATTGCCATAATCTCTTGCTCACTGATAAATGCAAATTGTCCAAGGCCAGCAATTAACTGATCACACATTTTCACCATATCATCTCTGGGGACTTTTTCACCTGTGTTCACAATATCGTCATAATCACTACTATCATCATGCAGTGCCATTTCAGCAATTTCCCCATCACTCAAGAAATGTACAATAGGTGCATCATTGTCAATGTTCAGCATTTCTTCGATGTCAGCTTCCTGTAACTTATTTACACTTTCGTCCGATAAACTTAACTTTTAGCGACTCCTCCCCTACTTGCACACCCCAACTTGAGTGACGTGCGAGTGGGGGGAGGAGCTGGGGTCAATTGTTGGAGTGCCAAACAAGCCTTGTTATGCAGAGATGTCTGATGCTCCACACTCCATGAAAAAACTTCCATTTTCGAAACTTTTCGAATTTCAGATACGGGATTGTGACCTATACCAACAACAATTGAGAACTCACAGGGACATCATTTTTCAACATGGTCTCCTTGATTTTTAATATACTTGGTCCAGCAACATTGCGCAGGCTTCCTTATGCTGTCACAATATGTGTATCATCATCATCATCATCATCATCAACCATTATCAATCCACTGCTGGACGAAGGTCTCCCCAAGCTTCTTCCACAACTGTCTGTCTTAAGCCACTTTCCTCCATGTTACTCTGGCATGCTTTCAAATTTCATCCATCTTTCTCCCATGTGGTCTTCTTCTGTGTCTTTTTCTGTCCTTGGAATCCAGTCTAAAATTTCGGTTGTTCATCTGTGGTCCGTTCTTCTGGCAACACGTCTCGCCCATTGCCATTTCAGGGATTTTACACTGATCACAATGTCTTCCGCTCTTGTCATTTTCCTTATCCATGAGTTCCTCATCTTATCTTTCCTCGTTACACCAAGTATGCATATTTCCATGCTTCTTTCGTTGTCTGCAGCCTTTGTATGTATTTTTCAGTTAAAGTCCATGTCCTCGCTCCATACATAAGAACTGGAAGATGCATTGATTATGCACTTTTGTTTTAAGACATAATGGTATATTGCTCTTGAAAATTGAACTGTTTCTTCCAAAAGCTCTCCAGCCAAGTTTTATATGGCGATATATGTGGTTGAGTCACATTATTGTGACCACCAGCTAATATCCAGAGTAACTGCCGTGTGCAGCACAGACAGCAGCCAGACTGGCTGGGAGTGACTCAGTAAGGTGCTGGAAGGTGTTCACAGGTATGTGGAGCCATGCTGACTGTAGTGCATCTGACAGCTGCTGGAGGGTGCATGGTGGAGGATTAATAGAGCGAACAACACGATCGAGGTGGTTCCACAGATGCTCAATTGGGTGTAAGTCTGGGGAATTAGGGGCCAGGGAAGAACTTTGAAGTCTTCATCATGCTCTTTCAACCAGTCTCGGACATTTCTAGCTGCGTGGCATGTCACATTGTCGTGCTGAAAGATCCCATCTGCCTCAGGGAAGACAATCAGCATGTATGGGTGTACGTGGTCAGCAAAGATGGATTCATAATGAATTTGGTCCATAGTGCCTTCCACGGGTACGAGTGGACCTAGAGAATGCCATGAAAATATTCCCCAGACCATAACACTGCCCCCACCAGCTTGTGTTCTTCCAGCAATGGTTGAAGAGTGTTTGTTCTCCTATGTTTCTCATCTTATATGCCAACGTCCATCTGTTTGATGAAGCAGAAAATGTGACTCATCGGAGAAGGCATTCCTTTGCCAATCAGCAGAGGTCCAATTCCGATACTGCCGTGCAAATGTAAGCCTTTCCTGCCGATGCACCTTCGTTAGCATAGGTGCAGTGGCCATCCGTCTACATCGGAGCCCCAAACGCAGCCAGGGCTCTCTGAACTGTCGTTTTAGACACACTTCTGGTAGCCCCCTGGTTCATTCAGCCAGTGAGTTGCTGCACTGTAGCATGTCGATCGGCCCTCACGCATCTTCGCAGCTGACGTTCACCTCTCACATCAATGGCACATGGTGCTCCGCAGTTTCCACATCGCTTATTCGCAATGGTGCCATTTCTCCAATCACGACACACTTTAACCACAGCAGCACGCGAACAGTTCACAAACTGCGCTGTTTCAGAATTACTGCCACCCTCAGGGATCGCATTCGTCCTAAAATTCCTAATATTTTGTGACCCTCCTTAAATTCCTAAAATTAGACCTAAAATTTGCTATTCATCCTAAAATTTTCGTAAGCTTATTTTTATTAAAAACAACCGTTATTAACGCCAATAAATTTACCATTACGGTAAGGTAAAAAGACCTGTTATTGTAGAAACACAGCCTATATGCTGTGCTGCTGAAGGGAGGGAAAAATGACGCCATCGAGATGCACTTGCTTCGGGGGCGGGCGTTCCATTTTTTTGCCTTCGAACAGTTTTAGAGAGTAACAAGAGATCTAAGGGAAAAAGGGGAGGGGTCATTTTCACCCCTGGTTTGTGCTTTGCAGACGAACTCCGTGGCACGCAGAAGATCGTACTTTATTTTTGTACATGCCTTGTGGAACCTCCTCTTTCTGCTGATGTTTTGTTATTGTAAACCGCAGGTGGGTGGAAGCAAAGAGGAAACATGTGGTCTTTTTCCGTAACCTCCGGTAATGACGATGGGATGGTAGCTGAGTTATCTTGGCAGGCAGTAGAGCACGTGATCATTGACCTTCGATCATGCGTCGGCGACAGCGACCTTCGATGCGCAATATATCTCGGCTCCGACTCGCTTTGACTGAACTTGCGTGAGATGCGTATGATAGTTTCTGGTTTTACGTCTTTTATGGTGTTCTCTGTGCAGGTTCAGTTCTCTAGTGGTGACCTGCTTTTTTTTTTTTTTTTTTTCATATCTTCTGACATCCTCGCAGCCAAATTTCGGGAAGTTGTCTGGTTTTGCAATATTGGAACGTGTTTTTGTACTTCCCTTTCATTTTCTGGTTAGTAATACAAGTGTTTAAGATGCCTAAATCCAAAACGAAATTTCAAGATGCGTGGCTCGCCAAAGAATTGGACGGAGTGAAGTTGAAAGAATGGTGTTCTGCAACTGAAACAATATTTTCTGCTAAGTGTATATTGTGTTCAGAAATTTTCAATATTTCTAATAGTGGCTTTTCACAAGTAAAAGCGCATCATAAAGGAAAAAAAAGTTCCCATAACAAGAAATTCCCATAACAATAAATTTGTTAAATAGTGTTCGTGATTCACATAAATTTTATAAAGAGTATGTTGATAAGCTGAAGGAAGAACAATCAAAAAAGGTAAAAGAAAGGAAGCAGAAAGAGAGGGAAAATAAGGAAAAGCAGCTAGAGAAAAAAAGAAAAGCTGAGTTTGATGACAAAATAAAAGAAAATGATGCAGAAATAAATAGGCTTAAAAAAAGATAAAGAAGCCTCCCTAGCAGTAATTCAAGAGGGAACAGAAAAAGAATGCGAAAAGCTGTAGAAAAACAAAATACTGTTGAAATAGCAGTTGCCTCTAACTTGATCATACAAGGTTCAGCTGAAATAAAGAAAACAAAGTAAATTAGTTGTGGTGGAAGCAGAAAAAGATAGGCGTATCAGGAAAAGGTTAAAACAATAATATGAAAAAAGTAATTCAGTGAACAATTGTACATAGTTCTTGGTTTTCAATTACCTTTTTAGGATATTATAATTTAATGTGAAACCTGAAAACTTTCTGTGAAAATCGTGAATTGCTTCTGGTTAAACAGCATATTAATGTTCAAAGTGAAACTTGAATGTGGTAAATATACTTGAATATGATAATAACACGTGAAAAGATAAGAACTGAACATTAGAAGTAAATCATACTTAAACTTTAGACATTAGACGTTATGCAAAAAATTTGGGTGTGAACTTCGACCATATATACTAATGGACTGCGCATTGGCAATAGCTGCATCAAAGCCGCCATGGCTCAAACATTGGGCACGTCATCATCAGACTCCAAATTTCGTGTAAAAATGCTGTTATGATTACTAATTTACATTGCAGAACTTCAGTGTTTTCGGTGTATTATGTGAATGCGCCTCATATATAATGAAAACTCTTCAGGTAAGTTTACTTATGAGCTATATACATGCATGAACGGGTTGTTTACATTTTGTGATTTATAATGTGATGAACATTTGCGAAGAATTTGGAACATGCATTCCATTTTTTTTCTTAAGTTACTGTATTTTTATATCAATAGCTGCAAGTTTCTGGTTAAGTAATTGAACTTTATTGACTTAGGTATTTAATTCGTTTCTTACCCATGAAAAATCATAGAACTTTCTTTACTATATCGCTCAGAGCAACCATAAGCACAGCAGGTGTAACCCATCTTTTTGACTGTTGTCATGTGATTTTATGTTGGAGCCAGAAATTTTGATGTCATGCGCAGTCTATCAGTATATATGGTTGAAGGGTGTGAAGCAAACTCTTTACAATGTATACAAAGTTGTTTTACTAGATGTATACAAATATACATCTAGTTTTTATTGAAATACAATCCTAAAATTTTCCTAAAATTTTTCTAAAAATTCCTAAAATTCCTACCTAAAATTTTCCAGAAGTATGCTATGATCCCTGCACCCTTGGCCCGAAAGCCGATAATCATCCCTTTTTGTTAATCTGATAAATTGCTCCTTTTATCCATGAGAGCAACGAGTGATGTGTTTTCAGAATGCCTACAGCACACTTTATATACATTCCCAGCCAGCACTGTTGACGACAAAGTAGGTGGTCACAATAATGTGACTTCTCTCTCTCTCTCTCTCTCTCTCTCTCTCTCTCTCTCTCTCTCTCTCTCTCTCTCTCTCTCTCTCTCTCTCTCTCTCTCTCTCATGCAGCACCCTGTTTCTCCACTCCTTGGCAAATTGTCAGTTTAATAAGGATTCTTTGAATTGACCAAACAGATGATAGTCTGAGGGGGTAATACAGTAAAACTTCCAAATAGCAGACATTGAAGGGGGGAAAAAACTGTCAGTTATTTAGAAGTGTCCACTATTGGGAAAATCATGCTTTATGACAGTATACATGTACCATGTTGATAACGTAAAAGCAGTTTAAAAGATAAGTAAATATAACTATGTAAAAGCAATACATAGAGCAAACTTTATTAAAAAAATATGGTATCCTTCAAAACCTAAGAAACAAAATAATCAAGTATTGTTGTTTTTCCATTGCATTCATGGTTCAGCGTCATTTTCTTGTAGGACTTCCGTCCACAGGTAGTAGAGTTTAGGTCCCAGCCACCTACAGCGAGATCGCCTTTTGGGCAGGACACAGAAACGGAAGGAATGAGAGCAAGTCTAGCGACTTTGACAGAACAGTTTGTAGTGAGATTAGAGTACAGTAGATGGCGCCACCGTACAAGTACGATATTGCACATAGAGGGGTGAGAGAATTTCAGGTGGGGTATAGGAAAGGATACCCATTTAACCTGTGGGTCCAGCCTGGGGGCCGTCACTTAACGTGCTCGTCCGATGCACGGCGGATATTCAGCGATTGTTAGTAAATCACACCATCTCTGAAAGATCAGCCCAGGCTTGAACCTGGGGACCCAGCATCGATAGTCTGAAACACTAACCACTAAGCCATCCGCGGCTCCCATTGCATTCATGTGAAATTTTGTCAATTTTGTCCTTTAAATAAATTTCTAGCTAGCCACCTGAAGCTTTGAATTCTGTGAATCCTAATTCATTTGCAATTTCTAAAGCCTTTTGACGAATTAAAGTCCCTGGTAAAGGAATGTTGTTGGCTCTAGCACGGCAAAACCGTTCATATCCACAGCTAAACCATCAGTTATAGGGAAAGGTCTCTTAATTTTCTGGTTACCATTACAATCTTGCCAAGACTTCAAGATTTCACTCACTTGTGTTTTTTCAATGCCCAGTTCATCTTTTAAAATGTGCACACTTAATCTTTCCTTTTCACTCAGCTTCACTATTTCAACTTTTTCTTTTAGAGTCAAGCACTTATGTTTGTACAACACTTTAAAATCGATGTTTGCGAAATATTTGCTTCACAGCTCGCTTGATGAGAAAATTCTACATGATTGTTGCAAACAAATGTGATTTCTAGTAATCTGGTCTTGAAATTGATCCCTGTGCACTGCCCTTGACCTTACCAATAAGAAAAGGTGAATCCCTCCCACCCACACCTGAATTGGGTTTGCATGTGTTTCAATCTGATTACCATTCCCGAATTAGCCGGCCTTGGGCGCTAGTCCCTGTTTCTGAGCTTTCACTTCATTGGGAGCACCTGAAGAGCTAGAAGGCAGTTTCTCCTGGTCAGATGTACGTGTATGCAAAGAGGGATTGGACAGTCTGGGGAGCATGAACGCTAATCCTTTTTCTAGCAATTTCAGCGGCTTACCTGGGGTACATAGCACTTAGCACCTTAAGATTTACTAGGCATCGGGAACAAAACAGTTAAGATAGAGAATGAGAAAGGGTAAAATAACAGAAAGGAAACATTTTGCGAGTTTGGGCGAATCGCACCCCTAGGAATTCCTAGAATCGAAAGCAAATTGTCCATTATATTGTACTTCAAGTGTGTCCGCGTCTGTTATTTAGAATGTCTGCTATTAAGAAGTGAATGCGCCATAAGAAGCCATGCATTTCTGCAAGGAAATAAAAAATTGTCCGTTATAGAGAGATGTCCGCTATTAAGGAGAATCCTTTAAAGGCAGTTTCACTGTATTGGGATTATGTGGTGGCACTCTAATACTATTCATTTGCTGGGGGATTTCAAAAGTGCGGCTAGCTTTATGAGGACAGGCATAGTCATGCAACAACAAAACACCTTCTGACACTAATCCTTAGCACTCACTTCAAATTCCAGGCTTCAGTTTGTCTTGTAACATCTCACTGTAATGAGCACTGTTCATTGTTGATCCTCTCTGCTGATAACATTTGCCTGTTAGTCCTCGTGAGTCCCCCCTCCCCCCAAAAAAGTGAGGAGCACATATCCAGTTGTTGGTTGAGTTTTGTACTTTCTTTTTTGACTGGAGATCTCGAATGTTTCCATTCCAAACTCTGACATTTACTCTTTGGCTCAAGAAAAATCAGTGTTTCATCCCCAGTGAGGATTCTTTTTAAAATGGCATGATCTTCACTAGTGTAATAGTCTAAAAGTTGTGGCAGATGTTCAAACAATTGTGTTTCTGCACACCTGTGAGAGCTGCCCCTGTGGTGTAGTAGTCTAAGATCTGGCTTCTGACTGTTCATCCGAGATGGACCCAGGTTCAAGTTCTGGCTGAGGCACAGGGGACGTGTTTGTCATACAGCACTGGCTGTCGCCCATCCCTGGAACTAATGGCTCTAAATAAGAACTTATTTATCTTGGACAACATCTTTAAATGGAATATGGCAGCATAATTGAAATTGTATGTTGATTGAAGCTTCAAACATCCAAAATCCTGGAACCAGTGGCTCTAAATAAGGGATTTATTTAGCATGGATGGCATTTTTAAATGGAATTTAGTAGCAAAATTTCAGTTGCATAATGATAGAAACTTCAAACATCCAAAATACAGTACAAATAAAAAAATTAATCAAAATAATCACTGCCAGCAGCAACGCACTTTTGCCAACAAGATACAAACTTCTGTACATCATCGTAAAAAGTGTTGGGATATTGATGGACACTTGAAACAACCAAAATATGGTTCAAAATAAACTTCATTAATCAAAATAATCAGCAGCAACACACTTTTGCCAACAAGATACAAGCTTCTGTATATCATCATAAAGTGTTAGGATATTCATGAAAACTTGAAACAACCGAAATACTGTGCAAAATAAACTTTATTAATCAAAATAATTTCTGCCAGCAGCAACACACTTTTGCCAACAAGATGCAAGCTTCTGTACATCGTCGCAAAAATTGTTGGGATATTGATGGAAACTTGAAACAAACAAAATATGGTGCAAAATAAATTTCATTAATCAAAATAATCACTGCCAACAGCAACACACTTTTGCGTGCAAAATACAAGGATATGCCACTGCATGTTATGTGTAGGAAATGAAATTTCTGAATTTCATGGTGTTTGAAATTTGAAAATGTTTCACCTGGCTCCTAAATTTTGGGAGCTGGCTACTAGTTCTGGAGTATATTTTGCTAATCCTGGTGTGCACTACTATAACAGCCAGCATATTTTAAGTATAATTTTGTGGAAGAAGTGTTCTTCCCATAATACGTGAAAATAGTTTAAGCCACCCCGGTGGCGTAGTGGTCTAAGCGCTGGCTTATGACTATTCGTCCCTGAAGGGTCCAGGTTCGAATCCCGGTGAGGCATGGATGTTGCGTTTGTCTTACACACTGGCTTTCCCTTCCCTGGAACCAATGGCCCTAAATTAGGGACAGGGAACTGCTTATAGCCTATTGAGTTGCTCACTTTGGTTGCTAAACCTTCAATCAAAAAAAAAAAAAAAAATTGTTTAGAATTATTAACACAGCAATCAGATATATCTGAATTGCTTGCACTTACTGTTCATCACATAACATTAATCACGTCAGACAACTTGAAAATTGCACATCCCTGGAGTGGAAATCAATCCTGCATCTTCCAATTTCTGTTTGAGTGTGCTAACCATCGCACCACCTAGGACGACCCAAGCATCTGAGTGATATGAATCAGAACATCGCCAATTTTTGCCAGTCGAAGTTTTCTGATGTGATTAATGTTGTGTGGTGAACAGTGCATGCACGCAATTCAGAGTTGTCTGATTACTGTATTAATAGTTCTATTTTAAGTATTTTCACTTCATTTTGTGTTTTATTTACATATTGCTAAAAATCCTGTAAGTAATGAAATTTACTTTCATGTTTTTAGTCTGATCAAGTTGGTGAGCTCCATGCATTGTGTTCAGCAGCAAAGCCGGTTACTGCTTGGACAGCAAGGGATGCCATTCAGGAATGCAGAGAAGCATGTGGTGGTCATGGATACCTTAAAGGTAATCAGATACCTATTGCACTTCATCAGTTTGTAGTACCTATTGCACTTTATCAGTTTGTAAAGATACCCATTGCACTTTATCAGTTTGTAAAGATACTATTGCACTTAATCAGTTTGTAAAGATACCTGTTGCACTTAATCAGTTTGTAAAGATACAGATTCATATTGCACTTAATCAGTTTATAAAGATACAGTTACATATTGCACTTAAATGGTTTGTAATTTCATTCATCTTCAATATTACTGTTAATGTATCATGTGTAGATAATCCATTCATTTCTGTCTTAGTATTACTGATGATAATCAGTTGAGTCTCAGCTCAGGCGGGGCATGTCAGGTGACCATTTTAGATTTGTTCCAAAAAATTACAGTGTTACAACTAGTGGAGACATAAAATATCCTGAAAGGATTTTCCTAAAAAAAAAATTTTTTTTCTCCAGCTACAGCGTTTTGAAGTTTGGCTAAAATCTAGCGATCTTTGGAAAATGCTGTATTTTAAAACGAGCGCTGCTTCAAAACTATTTAATCTATTCACTTATTTTTTTTTATTTTGTAGCTATTGAATTAAATTTTAACTTGGCATAGTTCTGACTGACATTATTAATAAGGGGAAAAAAACATTACTGCAAACAAATTTTTTTTTTTTTTTTTGCATTTTCGAAAAAAAAAAAATCCCACTAAATAATTATTTTTCAGGTAAGTAAGGATGGCACACAATTGCTACACAAATAATCATTTCTATTTACCGAGGCAGATGGGCCTACAATCCTTTGAATTTCATCACCTAAATCGCCAACACCACAGAACCTAACAAGCTTAGTTTTGTACAAAGCTCTTTTGTGTCTTTTAATGTAGTCCACACATCTAACTCTCTCAGAACTATGATGATCAGACATTATAAATTATTCACTGAACAATACTGAACACCACTCATCAACAGACAAGAGCAAACTGGAGTGGGAGAAAGGTGGGGAATTAGTAAATGAAGGACATAAAGGCTGCTGATTGGCTGTTCAGTGTGCAATCAATGGACATGTTTGTACTTGCAAAAGCCTGTCATAACCTATTGTTTCAGCATTGTGGCTTGTGCAATTTCATTACAAAATGCTATAAATTTATGAGGAGTATCAGTAGAACAGTGGATGGTTACAAAATTAACAAGTTTAACAAAATAAATAATTTAAAGTATATATATATATAGAGAGAGAGAGAGATAGGGAGAGAGTATGAGGTTGCAAATAATTCCCCTAGAAAAGAAATGAAACCAGCAAGAACATACTGCCATGTTCTGCAAATATTTTTTAGTATATGTTTTTGTGCTGAACTTCAAAATATAATGTAATTGTACTAATCAAACACCAGGAACCTATGTTTTAACTTTGAAACCTGATTAAATGATGTTTTCAGTGAAATATGGACAATCTATTGCATTTTGTGCTATATTACGCAACAACGCTGAAAACGTGCAATCTTTATAAAAATATATAAAATTAACCAGGCGAAAATACACTATTCTGCAATGAGCAATTTATTAACAACTAAGAGGACATCAAATGGACAGATTTTCAGATTTTTAAAAAATGAGTTTTTGAGTTAATGTCATTCAAAAATTGAGTTTTTTTTAACTTCCCCATAACTTAAAATTAAATTTATGGAGTGCATGCATCCCAGGTTTAAAATAAAATTTGCTGTAAAACTACCATTGATGGACTTCAGATTGCCATCCTTACTTACCTGAAAAATAATTATTTAATGGGAAAATTTTTTTTTCCGAAAATGTAAAAAAAAAAATTTTTTTTGCAATAATGTTTTTTTTTCCTTATTAATAATGTCAGTCAGAGTTATTCAAACTATGCCAAATTAAAAAATTTAATTAAATAGCTACAAAATAAAAGAAAAATTAAGTGAATAGATTAAATAGTTTTGAAGCAGCGCTCATTTTAAAATACAGCATTTTCCCCATTTTTCAAAGATTGCTAGATTTTAGCCAAACTTCAAAACGCTGTAGCTGGAGAAAAAGAAAAAAATGTTTTAGGAAAATTCTTTCAGGATATTTTATGTCTCCAGTAGTTGTAACTACTCTAATTTTTTGGAACAAATCTAAAATGGTCACCTGGCACATTTTGGTACTGTCTGTCTGAATTGAGATGGAATGACTCAGTTTATAAAGGGGCTGATTAAATTCATTCAATGTAATATTACTGTTAATCTATTCAATTCTTCTCCCACAGTGTTGCTGATAATCTGTTTGTAAAGGTAATCACATCCATTTCCTTCATTGCTATAAATTATTGATTTGTAAAGGGGATAATTAAATTCTTCTTTAGTTCATAAATAATCAGTGGGAAGCAAATCTCTGGAAGAATTCTTCATAATTACATGAAATGCATATACAAATATCATTACATTATCAACACATAGATGCCAATAATGTCATATTATCTACTGGACAATGAAGAGTTTTTTTTTTTTTTTTTTTGTATGGTAGATAATATGTTGTCCTGGGTAATGTAATGGTAGCATGCTGAAAACAAATTGGTGAATCGGAAGATGCAGGTTGGAATTTCATTCCAGGGTGATGTAATTGTCAAGTTTTCTGAAGAGTAAATCAAAATAATTCCACTCAGAGTAAATTTATTTGAGCTTGGTAACCAATAAAATGTATTTATTTACTTTCAGTTTAAGGCATTGAAGTAGGTTGTTTTAAATTAAAATCTGCATAATAGTGAATGAACCAGAGTTTGGTACCTTTTTATTCATCATATTCTAATTATAGTTAAATATAGCAAATTGCTATTGCAAAATTTCTGTAATTAAGGAAGGCTGTTTTTATGGTAATTAAACACTCAAAATGTTTTTATGTGAATGTTTTTTAGCAAGTGGATTTGGTAGTCTTCGTGATGACAATGATGCAAACTGCACATATGAAGGTGACAACAATGTTCTTCTGCAGCAGACCAGCAATTACTTACTAGGACTTCTCAGGAAGAGAAATGGTAATCTATGTTTGAAATTTGACTTTCATAAATTCATTGGTGATTATAAAATAAATGAACTCTGTTGAAAAAGGTTGTTTATGTTAAATTGCTTGTTTTATGATAGTAAATGTTTTCTGTCAGTGTTGACAAAAACCGTTGGTTAGAATAAATGAGAACAATATTCAAGAATTTATTACAAGTTTTTCCAGATGTACCCTGTTCGTTTTCTTCAGATTTAATGTGATTGTCTTTGACCAACCATTCTCTAGGAATGGTCCAACTCAAATAATCAGTGTCAGTTCTTCCTAATACACTGGTGTGCAAAAATTAAGGACAAAGAGGAGGAATTAGCATAAGAGGGGAACGAGCAGGCAGCACGGACCAAAAGACCACTCAGAAGATAGACTAGGGTCCGGTATGGTAGGGCATGTGCATATATGCAGCATGACGTGGGGAGGGAGGGGAAGTGTAGGAAGGGTATAAAGCACATGGGTGGTGTACGCTCAGCAATTCAGTGAAAGCTATTGCACTGTGTACATCGGTTTGAACGACGTCGAGTTGCTGCCACCGTGTGATATGGCCAACAGGCAATCCAGTAGACGACATCTGGATGACTTTACCCGAGGTTGCGTCATTGGGGAGTTGGAAGAAGGTCGAAGTGTGGCTACTGGCCGAGGAGTTCGGGATCGCTCACAGCATCGTTTCACGAGCGTGGAGAGCAGTTCTCGTTTGGGGCGGTATCATGCTTGGTAGCCGTACTGACTTCCACATCTTCCAAGGAGGTTCAGTCACTGGTGTCCGGTATTGTACAGGGGTTCTCCAGCCTCGCGTGCGTCTGTTTATAGGTGCTGTGGGTCCCGAGTTCCTCTTCATGGACGACAACGCTACACCTCATCGTACAGTGGTTGTCGCAGAGTTGTTGGAGAGTGAAGATATTCAATGCATGGTTTGGCCCGCAAGGTCCCTGGACCTAAATCCAATCAAACACGTGTGGGACCTTTTCGGGAGACGCTTGGCAGCATGTCACCAGCCCCCATCAACGATTCGGCAGCTGCGATTGATGCTACAAGAGGAATGGGCTGCGATGCCTCAACAGCTCCTTGACAACCTTGTCCTCAGCATGGACAGACATTGTAAATCTTGCAACGCAGCCAGAGGTGATCATATACCCTATTAAAGACTGGATTTTTCTTGGCAGCCACCTGTCACATGGACGTTTCTGTCTTGTGTCCAGTTGTGCTCGAAGCTACCTTTTCAATAAAGTGCCTTTGTATCCTTTGGATTCCTTGTTTGGACGGTTTTGCTCACTTGTCCCATATTCTTACATCTTGGGATCTTATGGTATGATTTGAGTTGATGTGGAGCACTTCTGCACGACGTTACATCGAAAACCGTCTCGTCCTTAATTTTTGCATGCCAGTGTATTTTCTCAATTTCTTAACTTTCTAGCTTTATTTTAATGACCTTTAAATACTCACTTAAGATTCTATTAAACTACTGAATTTCAGTTCATAACATGGCTGTTTTTTTTTTTTTTTTTTTTTTTTTTGGGTGTTTTTCTTTCTGTCTTGCATATATTTAGTAGATATTTCTTCAATAGCTGATTTATGTCATTGTATACAATTTAATACATACATATATATATCGCCAAGCTGTTCTCAGAGATTCAGAGGTTAGCTCCAAAAAGAAATACAAACTACCAGATAGTTTTTACTTACTGTTACCATATCAAACTTCTCCATTTACAGCGATTTTGACATGCAACTCGTGCTTCACTGATATCCATTACACGCCATACACAAGATCTTTTGTACTTCATACTCATAATCTCTTTCTGATGCAGACACTCCTGATCTGATCCTCCCATGACTTCCTTGACCTTCCTCTACCTTTCCTTCCTGCCACTTGGGCTAAAAAAATTTCTTAGTAAGCATCTCATTACTCATTCTTCCAACATGGCTAAACCACCAAACCATATTAATCTCCACCTTGCTAACAACATTTTGCTTCACATCACACAACTGCAACACATCTTCATTCCTCACACAATCAGAACGTGTCTTGCCACCCCCCACCCCACCCAGCACACAAACGACTTCCATGTTTCTTCTGCAGTACCCAAGTTTCACTGCCATGCATCAGAGTAGGTACAATTACACTCTCATACACAGCCATGTGGGACTCTCTTGAGAACCCATCATTCCTGTGAAAACCTCCCAGAGCAGCCATGACTTTCAATGAGGAATTCACTCGCCTACTAATTTCACCATCCAATTTGTTCTCTCTGTCAAACATGCTTTCTAAATACACAAACTCACTCAGCTGGTCAATCACTGTGCCATTTATACTTACATTACATTCATTGCTACCAGTTCCTCTCTCAAAAACCATAACTTTGGTTTTTCCATTATTTATACTCAGTTTAAATTTCATGCAAACTTTATACATCCGGGACAACATACTCTGCAACTCACTTTTGCTCTCTGCCCTGTAACATAAATCAGCCATTAAAAATGTGTCCAGTAAAAGTGGATGAGATAAACACTCAAGGATGAACTGGGATTTAGGAAGCTAAAACCAAGTTTGGAAATTCAGGAAGAATTGTCAATAATCAGTTGGTGGAACACTCCCTCCTTAAATGGGCCTGTAGAAAGGGTAGTGTAATTCGTGGTAAGTTCTTTTTTTTTTTTTTTTTAGATGCCTGTAAATCATTAGAATTGTTTAGTTGAGCAAGTAGAAAGAGCTATGTGCTCTTCTATATGTATAAAGTGAGAAAATGGGAAAATGCAGCTGTTTCTGTCCGTGAATTGTTCGACCACTTCTAGATGTCTGGCGCTCTTTGGCCAAACATGGCCCTTGCGCCATAAATATTCCCCATCCAACCTAGAGATCTGAAGAAATTTGTATGCTAACAGGTCTTAATGTCCGTATGCCTAGAAATGTCAGAAAAGTCCGAAAACCAAAAAATTAAAATGGCGGCTTTGAAATACGGCTTTGGAACTCCACCTGCTTGAATTTTTTTTTCATGAATTGTTTGACCACTTCTAAATGACCTAGAGATCTGAAAATTGGCATGCTGATAGGCCTTTGAGGTCCGTATACTTAAAAAAGTTGGAAAACTGAAAAAATCAAAATGGTATCTTTGTTACATTGTCTGCTTGATTTTTTTCACGAATTGTTCAACCACTTCTAAATGACATAGAGATCTGAAAATTGGCGTGCCAATAGATCTTATGGTCCAAATTCCGAGAAATGTCTGAAAATCAAAATGGCGGCTTTGGAATATTGTCTGCTTGAATTTTTCTACCACTTCTACACCTAGAAAAGTCTGAAAATTCAAAAGGGTGGCATAGATTAACTGTTCGAAATGTTGATAGGTTCAAAGATAATTATGCCAGAAACGTTGGAATGGTGTAAAAATTCCAAGAAATTTTTATTTAAAATTAAGGGACACCAAAGCCTGATCCATTTTACATCAATGTCACAACACTGTTCTAAATTGTGAAATGGCTGCAGATCTTAAATTACTTTTTTTTTTTTTTTTGGCCTTAATTAATTTTTCCTTTAATTTTATGTTCAAAAAATGATTTTATGGATTCACCATTCAGAGAACGGGCATGACTGCTAGTTCATTATAGAAAAAAGTATAGTTGTTCTTTGATTTATGTAGATATGCTGTAAAGCACGTGGTATGTAATCTGCTCCAGTGGTTTGACGTGCAGGCTTTAGGCCATTTGTTCAAAATGGGCTTAGGTTGTTTAAGTCCCAGATGAGGTATGAGTTGTGTGTTTGCTTTTTATGGCTATGGCTATGGCTGTGGCCCTTCACTGGAACCAGTGGCCCAAAATTAGGGATGGGTGACTGCTTATAGCCCTTTCAGATGCTTATGTTAGTCCTAAAACTTGGAAGCACAAAATAAAAAAAAAAAATGTGAAGAAATTATTATCATTGAAAAAAGCCTCTTTTCATGACATTGTCATGTTGGGACTCTGCAGAAAGGAGATGGATACTCAAACTAGAAGGAAATCTGCATGGTGAAATTTGGGAAAGATGTGGCCAGGCCTATTAAACAGTGTCTTTTCTGTCTGCCTCATGATATAGAGTGGTAGCTTTCTGTTAAGTGCAGAGAGACCAAAGAATATAGCTACCAGACCAGCTGGCCAACTGATGTGGAACATACTTAGGCTTAGCAGCTCACATTTTTTTGCCTAAAAACTGTGGGCACACACATTACACTGAGGTGCCAAAAAAAGAAAAAAAAATGGAAAGGGTGCTACTGGTTGTATTTTATGCCAGCACACCGATTCAGTAAATTTCATCCACAAACGACGTACACTGAAGAGCAATTGAATTAGAGATACCTGTCTAGTAACGTGTAGCACCACCTTTCGCCCTGATGATGGCGGTGATTCATCTCGGCATGGACTAGACAAGACACCGGAAGCGTTGGGAAGCCATGTGGATCCACGACCACTGAACAAGCTCCCACAGTTCACGAAAATTTGATGAGGGGGGGGGGTCAGAGCCTCAAACATCTCTCTTGATGGCATCCCAGATGTGCTTAATGGGGTGACCTAGCTGGCCAAGGAAGCAAGGTCACGTCGTTGGAGTGTTCATCCAACCATTCGGATACAATTCAGGAGCAAGGCATGGTGCATTGTCTTGTTGCAGGATGAGGTCCCCAGCAGGATGTTGAAGACGCACAAACGGGAGCAAATGGTCGTCCAGGATATCCCGGTAACATTGATCTGTGAGGGATGATGTCACACGTACCAGGGAGGGTCCCATTTCAGTCCACGTAAACAGTCCCCAGACGGGAATGTCACCCCCACCAGCTTGAAGATACCCTGCTGGCAAGAAAGATCCATCACTTCATGTGGTTTGCGCCATACTTATATGGAATCCTGCCATCTGCGTGTACCAACGTGAATCTCGACTCATCAGTCCAGGCAACATTTTTCCACATGTCTAGGGTCCAGTGGCGATGTTCCCGCGCCCATGCTAATCTTTGCACCCTGTGATGTGCGGTCAGCAGCAGTACCCTTGTGGGACAATGGCTTGTGTACCCCATAGCGAGGAGATGGTTCTGGGTGGTGTGGCTGCTTACACGTTTTTGTGCACCAGCGTTAAATTGCAGAGTGATTTCTTGCCTTGTGGCCCGTCTATGTCTATCCGCTGTTACAATGCAAGCTAGCCGACGATGACCCCGCTCATCTACACGCTGTTGTCCACAGCAGTTGGCCCTTGCAGGGATGGTTTTACCGGATTCGATGTACTCACGGTGCACCCGTGACACAGTGGCTCGTGAAAATCCCAGTGCCTGCACGACTTCCGAGATGGAGTGACCCAGTCGTCGGGCCCACAATCAAATGCGCTTAGATCCTTTGTCTTACCCATACTGCGTCCGACTCTTACTGATTCCCGTCGCATCATTCCTTATATTGTCGGATCACTGCATACATCATGTCGTTTCTGTTTGCAGGGATGCCCACAGCGCCACATTTACATAACGCCAGCTGTTTCTAATTCAGTTGCTCTTCAGTGTATATATAGAGACAGATATCTCTGCAAGCTCAAATAGTTGCATTCACAGTTCAGATGGCAGCTTATCAGGATTTAAGCAATTTCAAACATGGTTTTATAGTCTGTCCCCAGGTGATGGGTCACTCCATCTCGGAAATTACCACAAAATTTGGATTTACATGGTCAACAATTTCAAGGATGTACCTGGACTACACAAACTCAGGGAAAGCATCCAGAGTACAAAACCGGTGTGACCACAGAAAAGTCGTGGGCAGCGGCATGTGGCGTGACATCCACTCGGTGTGCAACATTGCCACAAATCACAGCACAATACAATGCTGGGGCCAGTAGTAGCATCAGCGTTCAGACAGTGCAACGTTCTTTGGGGTTCCAGAGTCAATGGCCCACCACCCAAGTGTCGTTGCTGATCCAACAATACAAAGTGGTGCGCCTTGCCTGTGCTCAGAAACACTGCCGTTGGACACAAGATGAACGGAAGCATGTAGCGTGGTTTGATGAATCGTGGTACCAACTGTTTTGGGCAGATGGTTGACTCTGGGTGTGGCAAAAACCTCACAAGGCAATGGTTCCCATATGCCTACAAGGACAGTGCAGGCCAGCTGTGGTTCTATTATGGTGTAGAGTGGTTTCGGCTGGCATGCATTAAGACCCCTTGTACGTCTGTAGTGCTCTGACCAGTGAAGGCTACGTAACAGGGATCATTTGCACCCGTGCATGTCATGCAACCACTCAACTGGTGCAGCCTCTTTCAGCACAACAATGTGCCACCACACACATCCACAGTCACCTGATTATGGCTGGGGGAACATTCAACGGAGTTTGGCATCCTCACTGAGCCCCCTCATTTGTCGGATTTAAATGCCATTGAACACATTTGGGATGCTGCTCAATGTGCCATCATTGCCAGGAATTTTCTACCAGCAAATATTACACAACTGTGGGACATTCTGCTGGAAGCACAGTGTGCACTGTCTCCACAGTACTACAGAGAGCTCATAGAGTCCATGCCCCATCGCATTGCTGCCGTTACCTGATCGCCAAGAGGCCAACGCGGTATTGTGAGCTATCCCAGTTTTTCCGGCACTTCAGTGTTGAAGATAACTTTGTATTGGGTTCTATGGACTTTGTAGCTTTGTCAAATATGCAGTCCCTAGTGTGATAATGTTTCAGAAAAACATTTTCTTTCAATGATGATTTCAAAATGAAAAAAAAAAAAAACCCCCACTTTTTGAAGGTTTTGTTTATTTGTACTCACTTTTAATGAGATTCACTTCAAATTTTTCTTAAGGGGCCAACCCTCATAATTTTTGGATTGTTCTGATAGCTTACCCATGTAGATACATGGACAGCACTGAAAAAATCAATGCATCAGCCAAGGCTGTAGCCAAATTTTTAAAATCTTTACCTCGATTTTTTTATCAAGTTAGCCAAAGATTTTTTTACTCAAAACAATTGAGATTTCATAATGAATTCATAAAATTTTATGAGTTGTGTTTATGTCAAGCATAATTAAAAGACATGCAAAATTTCTTATTATTTTAACTCATTCCTTTGTATGTTAGGGAATTATGATTGTTGAAAAAATTTACTATTCAGATTATATTTGTTTTCATCCATATGGAGAAACTGTAAATAAAAAAAAATTATGTGTTACATGAAACAACAAACATGTTTGCTAATGTAAAATAAGATGTTTGTTGTTGTGTCATTGTGTGTAGACACATTTAGTAGAATAATACATAGAGATTCAGTATCTCTTTTAGAATTCTTATTATGCACGTTAAAATACAGACATGATGTGATTATGGTGGTGCAGTTATTTATGACGTTTATTATTAAAAAAATAAAGACTAAAAGAAAGCAAGAGCAATTACTCACATATATTCGCCCAGAGGTCGTTTTTGTTCGCATACCACCGTAGTTCCACAAGTTGTTTGGTCTCATGCGGAACTACGGTGGTATGCGAACAAAAACGACCTCTGGACGAATATATGTGAGTAATTGCTCTTGCTTTCTTTTAGTCTTTATTTTTTTAATAATAAATGTCATAAATAACTGCACCACCATAATCACATGTCCGTATTTTAACGTGCGTAATAAGAATTCTGAAAGAGATACTGAATCTCTATGTATTATGTATTTTAACCACATATAACTTGTGACTTCCTTATACGGAAGATATACATGAAGTATCCATTTAGTAGAAGTATTTGAGGAAGGGGAAGGCAGGAAATGAAAAGAAATCTGTTCTTTAATCGTTTAAAGGTACCAGCCAGTTTTGCCGTAGTGGTACACATAAAGTTTATCTTTCAAATACTAAAATGTGCTTAGAGAGAACTTTTTAGTTGAGCTTGCATAGCTATGATTTTAGAATTTTTACTGATTTCTTTTACAAAGGGATTTTAACAACCAGAAAGACTATTGTACTAGGTCTTTCGGAAAATAATGGCCGCCGCTCCGGTGGCGCAGTGGTCTAAGGCGCTGGCCTCTGATCATTCGTCCGTAAGGGGTCCGGGTTCGAATCCCGGTCAGGCATGGATGTTGTGTTTGTCTTACGGCACTGGCTCTCTCCCTTCCCTGGAACCAGTGACCCTAAATTAGGGACGGGCGACTGCTTATAGCCCATTGAGTTGCTCATGGTGATCGTTAAACCTCCAATCAAAAAAAAAAAAAAAAAAAATTTGGAGGGTAAAAATGAAAGAGACGTACCTCATAGCCCACAAATTTGTTTTATTCGAAATAGGTGTCTTCAGTGGCTATACACCTTTGCTAACGAGTGAGAAGTACTTCAGTGCCAGTCCAGAAGAAATCTGGTTCCCTAGATGCAAGAAAGTTCTGGAATGCAATTTCGGCCTCCTCTCGGTTTCTGAAGGTCCTGTCCTTGAGGTAGTTGCTAAAATGTACAAACAGGTGGAAATCAGTAGGTGCCAAGTCAGGCAAGTAGGCTGGATGTGGGAGGGTTTCAAACCTCAGTTCGTGTAGTTTCTGTTTTGTCATTTGTGACATGTGTGGTCTTGTGTTATCATGGAGGAGGATAGGACCCTTTCTGTTCACCAAAAATGGCTGTTTAGAACGCAAATTCTGGTGCATTCGGTCAATTCCTTCCCAGTATGTGACTGAGGTAATGCTTTCACCAACATTAAAGAACCTGTAGCGTACGATACCATGAATAGTTCACCACACTGTCAACAAAACCTTCTTTAGCGTCTACCTTGGTTTAGGATGTTGTTTCGGTGGTTCACCATGATTCAACCACTGTCCAGATTGCTTACGGTTGTCATCATTGAGGAGGATAGGACCCTTTCTGTTCACCAAAAATGGCTGTTTAGAACGCAAATTCTGGTGCACTCGGTCAATTCCTTCCCAGTATGTGACTGAGGTAATGCTTTCACCAGCATTGAAGAACCTGTAGTGTATGATATCATGAAGAGTTCACCACACTGTCAACAAAACCTTCTTTAGCGTCTACCTTGGTTTAGGATGTTGTTTCGGTGGTTCACCATGATTCAACCACTGTCCAGATTGCTTACGGTTGTCATCATTGAGGAGGATAGGACCCTTTCTGTTCACCAAAAATGGCTGTTTAGAACGCAAATTCTGGTGCACTCGGTCAATTCCTTCCCAGTATGTGACTGAGGTAATGCTTTCACCAGCATTGAAGAACCTGTAGTGTATGATATCATGAAGAGTTCACCACACTGTCAACAAAACCTTCTTTAGAGTCAACCTTGGTTTAGGATGTTGCTTCAGTGGTTCACCATGGTTCAGCCACTGTCCAGATAGCTAACGGTTGTCGTATAGCACCCACTTTTCATCACAGGTTACAATGCGATCAAGTAGGGGCTCTTTTTCGTTGCGAAGCAGAAGGTTACTGCACATCTCAAACCGTTGTTGTTTCTGATGCCCAACCTTGGCTTAAGATGTTGCTTCGGTGGTTCACCATGGTTCATCCACTGTCCAGATAGCTAACGGTTGTCGTATAGCACCCACTTTTCATCACAGGTTACAATGTGATCAAGTAGTGGCTCCTTTTCATTGGGAAGCAGAAGGTTACCGCACATCTCGAACTGTTGCTGTTTCTGATGCTTCATCAGTTCGTGTGGGGTCCACGTGTCGAGCTTCTCGACCTCGACCGGTTATGGCATGTATGCGTCGTCTCAGTCACCCTTCAACTCATACGAGTGGCGCTGCGAGCGGGATAGTGTGCAAACATTGTAGGCGAGTTGAATGTGGCACCTCAGAAAATCGGCTATTATTTTCCAAACTATCTGATATAATAGTTTAGTGGTCAAACATAAAAGAACAATGGAACAGCCATTGGGGATACAATAAGAAGTTCCTGTATTAACAGTGTTTTTATGTTATCAGAACTTGTGTAAGAAGCAAGTTTTTTTTTTTTTTTTTTGCCAGCTTTATTGTTTTTCAGTAATTGGAAGAAAAACTCAGAGATAAAGAATTAGGTGTATTCTTTGAATTAATAATAAATGCTTGCCATAACTTCTGCATAAATCCAAAAGTAAATTTTTTCCTAATACGAGAAATTAAAATAAAATGCAATTTCCATGGGGTGTCAAAATCATCAGGTGCTGCGCAGCCACAGAAAATCTGTGTCAATGGAACAAACTACAACTGTGAAAGGACACTGTGACAACAGGTTTACTATGTATATAACTTATTTTATTTTCAATTTCCTTCCGATATTGGAGCTCCAATGGCTTATATAGGAAATACCAAAAATAAGCTTAAACACATATTAAAACAACACGTAAAAAATTGGCAGAAAAAGAAGAAAAAACAGCACTTATTCAATACTGTCTGGATAACCAAAAATATCCTAAATTCGAAAATATAGAAATCATTAAAAGCTGTAAATCCAAAAACACCTCAGAATAGCAGAGTCGGTAATGATTGAAAAAAATAGGGCAAAAGTTTGCAACCATAATGACCCTAATATTTTGAGAAACAGCTGGAGAAATTTAATTAAAATTGAGCAAAAAAATGAAAAAGTTCAAAAAATGAGATCAGTGACCAACAAGAGATGGCGCCACAACGCCCAAGAAGAAGCGATAGCCGATGACAGAAGCAGCCCGCGAGAACCACCGAATGCCCAGCTGACACGGTCCGTGCTAGTCGGAGCAAAACGTCCCCATCGATGACGGTAATGGAGTATTACCGAAAGTACTAGGGTTATAAAAAATTATTAAAGTAAATGAGGATGCAGCAAAGAAAAAAACTCATTTAGTGACGAGGCCAAATAAATACCAACGGGAAAAAAAAGAAGTGGACCTGTGACCAAATGAAAAATCCCCATGCCGCATCCACATAACGGAAATAAGAATTGAAAGCCAAGCCCCACGTGCGGTAAGTGTTCATCGAACTTTACCAACTAAAAGTGAAGTTCAAAAATGCAAAAAAATTATTTTATTTTATCAAAAACTTTCTAAACCCAATAAATAATATTTAAAGATGCTACAAAGCCCATAGAGCCCAATGATAATAAAATAGAAATATGCTTTCCTCCAATGGTAATTTCAATAGCAAAAAGAAAGCCTGTTTTCAGAGATATGGTTTTTTTTTTGGTTTTTTTGGGGTTTTTTTTTTGTGCTAATGCTTTAAAAGGTATATTTAATTCTGCATGTTTCAGATGATCAGCACACTGATCTGTGTTTAGATTAAAAAAGAAAGATATGGCATTCAGTGAAAGTTTTCACCTCAGATTAGTTGCCACCTTGTAGAACTCAATCATGGGAGTTTGAAGCACACTTGAATGTAAATGTAGCACATTGAATCTTTTTTGGAATCTATTGCTTTCTGCAATCATTTTCAGTCATGACACTCGAAAAAGTAAACTAATTAGCTAGTATCAGGTAGACTCCAAAGTGATTAATCTCCTTTTGTGAGTTCTATTGTTTTTACAGCCATTTCTGTCCTCTAGATTTTAATCAATGCCTGTTTTTAATGTGTAGAAATTTTATCGAAAACAAAACTTTTGATACAGTTTCTATACATTGAGAACAGGCCTTTATATTAAAAAAAAAAAAAAAAAAAGGTCTAGAGGCTTAGAAATGTGTGTAAAAACAAAAGAACTCAGAAGATGTGAAGAATAATTGAAAGTTTAAGTTAAAATAGAATTAAGTAAATTAATCTGAGTAAAGCCTTGAGAAAGTGTTTTTTTTTTTTTTTTTTCTTGTGAAACCTCAAAATTTCCTATATCCCTTGACTTCAGCTAAAAAATGACAGATTTCAGTCCTGTACTAGGTTAATGATTAGCATCGTAAAGGAGACGGTGTAATAAGACTGGTAACTGATATAGTAAAGTAACCACATGATTGGCACAAGCGATATAAATTGATTACATGCCCTCATTATGAGCAAGTTAAATGTGACTTGTTAATTGTTCATGTGACTAGAATGGTAAAGGTGAAGGTATGTGCATTTTTTCAGTAAATAATGTGTGTGAAGTTATCAAATCGCATTCATTTTTTTCCAGGAGAAAATGTTTTTCATCATTTAGAAAGTATTAGTTTTTTGGATCGCATGGATGAAATACTAGAGGAAAAATTCCGTGCAAAGGCTGTGGATGATTGTTTCGATTTGCAAGGTATCTTATTTTCTATCATTAAACTTATCTTTTAATATTGGTTTACTGTAAATCTGCTCCACTTCATGGCATGATATCAGTGTTTATTTCTTTTCAAAAGCATGCAAATTTTTATACATCAATTGTTTACTTGTTCACACATAGTAAGGTACCAACATTGTGGATTGTTAGTTTATTATTATTATCAGGTAACCGTAAAAGCATTCGCCAATTCTTTTTTCAAGGAAGCAGAAGAAACATCTTGTAGTGAATTACTTTTTGGAGAGATGGCATTCTGCCCATGGTATATTGTCAGCTGAAATCATATGAATCAGATGAGTAAGCAGTTTGGTAATGGAAAAATGTGTGATTACAGTGGCTGTATCAGTGAAGATTATTTGTGGGTGTTTGTTATATGAATTTAAACTTGGTTCATCTGCTTCAGAAATAGCTCATTGCATTTGCTTAGCATTTGTGGCAGATGCTATGAAGGAATACACGACTCAGAATTGGTTTCAAAAGTTCAGAGATGGGGATAAATCCCTTCAAGAAAAGGTCTGAAGGGATTGTCCTGTCAACCTTGATACAGAAGCCCCAAAAGTTGTTATTGAGCCAGACAGTAACCAAACATGCCAGAAAATAGCTCAGTCATTTGGTGTTAGTAATGAAACTGCCTGATGACATCTGCATGTAATAGGTAAGGCATACAAATGGTCTAAGTGGGGTCCCTCATGAATTGTCGGCAGTGGGCAAACAGCAGGGTGTCTCAGCTTGTCTTTCATTGCTGTCTCGCTATGGCAAGGAACCATTTTTGGATGGGGTACTCTCATGTAATGAGAAGTGGGTCCGGTACAGCACCCCAAAACATTGCAGACATTGGTTGCTCACGAGTGACTCAATTTCTCAAACATAGAAGGCAGCACTGCATCCATGTAAAGCTATGCTGTGTAAATGGTGGACAGCACTTGCATACCTGCCTACTTTTATGCATTTTAACTTTTCTTTACGATTTTACACATAGGTCGCCTTTTTTTTTTTTTTTTTTTTTACGCATTTCCGTATACCGTATGTACTCGCGTATAAGTCGAGAAATTTGGGACAAAATGAGAGCTTCAAAGTAATGGGGTCGACTTATACGCGGGGTCTAAAAAATCGTAAGTCCAAAAGTTCTTCCCGTGAGGCAAAAGGCAATCCATCCCAAAAGAAATAAAAATGCTGATGCGGTATTAATTACGAAATCGCAACCCTCCGAAAGAAAAAAAAAAGAAAGAAAGAAAGAAAAAACACTGATTTGGTAGAATTACGAAATCGCGACCCTCCGAATTTCTCAGCGCTTTGAAAAGTCTCCTCTCTCCTGGCTTTGCGTATCCACAGAGCAGTCACAGCCGCGCATAGAAAGCTCCGGCCTTCCGACTACCAGTTGATTGCGCTGACCTTCGACGTAACGGAGCCATGCGACAGCCAGTGTTAGGTGTTGCTTGTTCTAAATCGCACGTGTCTCGCTTCTCCTATTATGGGTGACACGGATTGTGTAAAGAAACTGATGTCCTATAACGCAGGATTCAAGTTGAAAGTGGTTTCTTTTGCAGAAAATACTAACAACTGTGCTGCTTCACGTCAATTTGGCATTAACGAAAAACTGATTCGAGATTGGCGTAAAAAAATAACTGACTTGGGGAAAATCCCAAAATCGCAAAAAAGGCGCTGCGCCGTGGAATGACATCTTTCCCAGAGCTGGAAAGTGTCTTGAATGATTGGATTGTGGGCTGCAGACAAAATGGTTACATTGTAACGCGAACTGGTATACGTTTGCGAGCAATGATGCTCGCAAAAGATTAAAAGTTTGCAGCCGCAAAAACACTTTTCGTGCCTCACCAGGTTGGTGCACAAGGTTCATGAACCGCTATGGGTTGTTTCTACGCCAGCGCACCAAAATTGCACAAAAGTTACCTCGTGACCTCGAAGCAAAGATAATGGAATTTCAAAAGTATGTAATTCAAAAGAGAAAAGAGACTGCTTTTGAACTTTCCCAAATAGGGAACATGGATGAAACCGCCATGTGTTTCGACCTTCCTGGAAATAAGATGGTGAACCAAAAGGGCGAAAAAAATATCTTTATCAAAACGACTGGCCACGAAAAATCCAGTTTCACGGTTGTTCTTTCCTGTTTGGCCGACGGCAGTAAGCTACCTCCGGTAATTATTTTCAAACGCAAAACTCTGCCGAAAAGCGTTGCCTTTCCATCTGGTGTGCTCGTTCGTGCCCATGAAAAAGGATGGATGAAGGAATCCGGAACAATTGACTGGTTAAAGAATGTGTGGAACAAAAGGCCAGGTGCACTTTTGAGGAAACCTTCTCTTTTGGTGTGGGATATGTTTGTTGCACACCGTTGTGCAGAAGTGAAAAAAACTGCAGAAAATTCAAAAACAACTCTTGCTGTCATCCCAGGTGGGTTGACATCTGTTCTTCAACCACTAGATGTCTGCCTTAATAAGCCCTTCAAGGACAACGTGCGGAGGTATTGGGCAGATTGGATAAGTTCCGATTTGCCGGCTGAAACCAAGGGCGGAAATCTAAAGAAGCCGGATATCGTTTTGATCGCGCGATGGGTCAAGGATGCTTGGGATGCGATACCTGCGGAAATGGTCGTGAAATCATTCAAGAAATGTTGCATTAGTAACAAACTTGATGGCACAGAGGATGATGAGATTTCTATGAGTGATGATGACAGTGATTCTGATGACACAGGCATAGATGGGAAGACTGATGTTTATGATGACGTGCCGATGACGGAGAAAGACTTTTTTGAACTGTTTGGCGAGTCTGACTCGGAATCGGATTTTGAAGGGTTCCGATGAAGTTTTTGGGTATGCAAATTAAATTTAGTATTATATATATAATTTTTTTTTGTTTTCAAATGTTTTTGAATAAATTCATTGAAATTTTTTTCTTCTTCCTGGATCGACTTATATGCTAGTTTCCGATTTCTTAGATTTTTTCCTCTGAAAGGGGGCGGGGGTCAACTAATACGCGAGTATATACGGTATTTGAAAAAAAAAAATTATATCTCCCTTGAGAAATATTTCTTAATGTTTCAGTTAAACCATACCTGCCAACTCTTCCAGAATTTGCGGAAGTTTTCCGTTTTTTTTGTTTGTTTTTTTTTAGTCTTCCAGTTTTCCGGCCTGAGGAAATTTCTTCCAGATTTTTTAAAATTTTCTGTATTTTTTGTTAAAAATGCATGCATGAGATTATTCCGCGCATATGCTGAACTCCGCTTTTTTCATCATCATTTGGGTAAAGCTCGAGATTGATGCAGAACTGAAGAGAATTTGGGGGGGGGGAGGGTAGTGGGGCAGGGGATTCGTTTTCCATTTGAGAACGGAATTCCGCCCTTTGAAATTTTTGAAAACAGAAGTTAGAGTAAAAATTTCTCCCGTAATCTTTTTTTTTTTTTTTTTGCGATGTTCCTTCTGACCAGTATTGTTCTATATTAATATATGGTTTAATTCCAAAAATTCTGTATTTCAGCTAAAAAATGGAGGGGAAAGTTTCCGAAAACGGAAGTCAATCAAAAGGAAGATTTCTCCCCGTAATATATATATATTTTTTTCTTCTTCCAGCGATGTTCTCCATATGCAGTGTTGTTTTTAAATTTTACTTTCCCCCATAAATGTTTGCACTTAAGCTTGATAAGGGAAGGGAAATTTTCCAAAGACAGAAGTGACGAAAATTGAAAATTTGTTATAATCAATGCATGGTGTTCGAATGTGTTCATATTCTGTAAGTTACACCATTTATTTAAAGTAGTAAAAGTTTTGATGTCATGCATTTATGGTCCTCAGGCTGATAGCTCTTCCAGCATGATGGCTAAATTATTGGCATCTGAGGGAATAAAAGGAAAAAAATAATAAGAAGAAAAGTGATGAAGAAATGGGAAGGAAATGATATCAGCAGAAAGGAAAATTAAGCAAACATTGCAGTGCAGCTGCAGAGTCAACAAAAGACAAATATGGCCATGTAACTTGCTGAGAAGAAAGCAACACGAGGAAAATCGAGCTGATGTTCTAGCAAGTACAAAAAAAACAACAGTTGTGTGCTCTAAATATCTACATAAATAAATTTGAGTGAACAACTCCATATTGCTCATGCAGTGTTATATACACACTTTCTCATTGCATGTTCTGATTTTTCTTCACCCGGTTAAAAAGTTCAGCTTTTTTGTTCCTTGGTCGGTCTCGTGTATGAAAATATCCCTATAAATAAAATATATAACAGAGATGGGAATTGTGCGCCAGAACACCCGTCATCGTTGTCTGGACTTCGGCACAGTAAATTCTCCATGCACACTGTTATGCTTAACACTGAATAAAGATCATCTGGTGGGAAGAAAGATTCAGAGACTCCAACTACTTTGGATTTTACGTAGTTACTATGGAAATAGTAGGTCCTCTACGAATGACGGGGAACATCGAGTGTGCTATGGAAATCGTCAGTCCGCTACGGATGACAGAAAACGTCGAGTATGGTATCAAAATGTGACATAATTTGTTTATATGATAAACATCTAAAAAATTCAAATGCACAAATATTTGCATTTATATTTACTTGTACATAACTAAATTCATTATAAATGTTGTTTATGCATAGTTAAAAAAAATCATTAGAAATGTCATTCGCACGTAATTTTACACATTTGAATTTTCTCAGCTTGGCAGGTATGCACATGGTGTTGTTCATTATGAACTCTGGCAACGCTGCCAAACGATCACGGCTGCAGTGTACTGTGAACAATGGAAATGTGTGCACGAGGACCTTGAAACTAAAGGAAGCCGCACTGGTCAACAGAAAGGAAGTTCTGGTCCTTCAAGATAACACTCATGCCCACTCCGCTTCATTGACCAGAAACACTATCAGAGAACTTGGGCATTAGCTTTTATGTCATCCAGCTTACTCACCAGATTTCTCTCCTTCAGACTATCGCCTTGGCCGGCGTATATACACTGGCGGAAAGTGAAAAAAGAACACCAAGAAGGAATTGGCGGATGATCATGAAATTTACATATGTTAATAGGGTCGAGTTTACGTAGGTGTGATGTTAATTTCGGGACCAACTGGTGAGCGCTTATGCCACAGCATGGCATAATATGCAAATTATTGTCGGTGGTATTTAAAGAGTACGGCAAAGTGAATGTAATCAGTCGTTGGCGTACGGACACGTGCGAAGACCCTGAAGAAGCTGCAATGCTTGGACAGGGAAGACTTGTGCGATTTCAGCAGTTATCAGACTTTGAGCGAGGTTGTCTAGTCGGACTCTGCGAGGCCGGGTGGTCATATTGCTGAGCGAATTGGACGGGAAGTATCGGTGGTGGTACGATGGTGGCATAGATGGTCCGAGGAACATTCCCACACGAGAAGACATGCAAGCGGAAATCACAGACGGACTGGTGAGCGGACCGATCGACGCATAAGAAGAGCGGCGTAGTGAAGCAGAACATCCACTGCGACGCAAATCTGAGCTGCCGTTGCACCTGAGGTGACTGCGCGAACAATCTGCAACCGTCTACTGGATGCAGGACTACATGCATGTGTACCTCTGACTCCAGCCCATTGTCAGGAACGTCTGCACTGGAGAACGCAATGGCGATCTGTTGTGTTCAGCGACGAAAGCAGATTCTGCTTGTGAGCCTCCGATGGCCGTATGCATGTTTCCAGATGCACAGGGGAGCGTCTCTACCCTTCTTGCATCCGCCAGCAACACACAGGGCCTACACCTGGTCTCCTGGTGTGAGGAGCGATCAGCTATCACTCCCGTACACAACTAGTGTTTGTACCAGGTTCGTTAAACAGCACCTCCTACATCAACAACATCATTCAGCCCGTTGTTGTGCCATTTGCAAGGTCGGTCCATCGTGGTGTTTTCCAGCAAGGTAACGCACGCCCACACACGGCACGTGCAATACAACATGCACTTCAGGGTGTGAGAAAACTTCCACAGGGTTCCCACGCCACCTGGAAAACCGGGAAAACCGGGAATTCTCAGGGAATTTGAAAATTGTTCCAAAAATCAGGGAAAACTCAGGGAAAATCGTGTTTTTCCGTAAAAATCAGGGAATTTCTTATCAGGGAACTGAAAAGTCAGGGAATTTTTTATTTTGCCAAAAAGATATTTTCTTTCAGACTTTTGTAGAATATATTTCTGTATTGCTAAGTTTTAAAATAATTCCGAGTTGTTTTATCCTTCGAGGCAACCCACCCACCGATTAAAGTGCAGCTGTGCTGGGGAGTGCGTCTCTTCGCGGTTTCCCCCATCTCCAGATGCTCTAAACTTCAACCGAACAAACGGACACGTCAAAGCGTGAGAGAAAGCCATTAATCACACCCCCACTTCGCAGGCTCTTATCTGCTGCGTTCGCGCAGAGGCAGTCACTTGTTCCTAAGTAGGTGCCCTGGTTCTCTGTGTAGACTGGGAAAAAAATTATGAAAAAGCTATTTCCTCAATTTTTTAAATAACCGACTGAAATTTTTACAGTGGGCAAGATATATGAAAATAACGTTCCATTTTAAATTTCGCCGAAATTCATCGGAAACTTTAGAAGTTGCGCTTTCCCCCCCCTTTCTTTTTGCATGTTTCACTTGTCTTTTATCAAACCGTACAAAAACATTTTATTTTGCCGGATGTTGGTTATCCTAATAAATTCGTCCCCCTTCCCCCTTCAAGAGCAGTGTGGATGAATGTTGCAAATTGAGGGCACAATTTATTTTTTGAAAAAAGTTCGTATCACTTACGAACTAAAGCTTCACTTTCGTAATTCTGTAGCAGAGTTGGTATAGTTGGAAAAGTATGTACCTTCAAATGTTTGAACAGGGAAGATATGAAATAGGAAGATTCTTCAAAGAGGGGGAAAGATTAATTTTTTCATAGTACTTACGAGTATTTTGTATGAAAAATACCATGCAATGAAGCCGGTACTATTGCATGCCTACCAAATTTCCCAGATTTCACGGCCGTTTTCTAGATTCGTTGTTTTATGGCCGGAAAGAGATTTTTCTTGATTCTGTCTTATTTCTATTTCATAATGCATGAAGAAATTAATTTATAGCTATTTTGGCGATATTCCGATTACTGCAAGAGCTGGCTGGTTGCGAAAAATAGGGTAGTCCGACGCCCGGAACCATAGATTTTCACATCTGGGTCATTCCACGCAAAATCGTCAGATATTGAAATAATTTTCCACCAACACATCTCCGATTCTTACGGGTAGCTGCCTCCAAGTTATAAAAAAACCCTAAAAGTTTCAACTTTTTTTGTTTCTGATAGATTAGAAGATATTATTTTTTGAATTTTTGTGCATAGTGGAACCGTTTTCCGTAAAAACGCAAATATCTCCGTTATTTAGAATAAGAAATATAAAATTCATCATTCTCTCGTAATTTTTCCTAAGGTTTCAGCTTATACATAGGGAAAAAAATTTGCGAGAACAAAAGTTAGACGGGTTAGAAATTTTCTTGTAATCGTAAATTCTTTTTCTTGCGTTGCTGCACCTCACAAGAGTTGCATAAATTTTTCATTTCACATCTTTACCCTCACATTGCCGAAAAAAATGTAAAAAATCTACCTAGTTACTACTGATTTAAATCTTTGCCGTGCGTGCTCTATTGGTTTCAGGTTTGTCAGTGCAGGCGCTAAAGCTTCTGTCTCCGTTTTGGATGACGTTATTTGTGGGGAGTTACTGCAAATGACCTGAGTGGGCTCCAGACCTTTCTCGCACTTTGCCTGATCAACATCGCACAAAAATGTATTGCCCTTCGTAAAGATATTGTTAAGTATAAACATGCCACTCGCCACAGAATGAAAAATTATGTTGAAAAAAAAAAAAAAGTGTTAGGAGGATTTTATGAGCACACATGCACACAAAACTTCCTCTAATTGTTTCCGGTACAAGTAATTTGACGTAGCGTGGAAATGAACTGTGACCTGCTAGAAAAGTTCAGTACTAATGTTTGTGTCACAAACGTAGCCAATCAATTTTAAGACTTCCGGATTTTGGAAGTACTTGTATGAATTGTAGCCTCTCAGGAAAAATGGTATTCCGTATTAACTGTTAGTTTTCTCCACTTGTTGCTTCCATTATTTTTTCTTTATCCAGGGTTTAATTATTTTTTTATTTTTTTGCCGTTATGGCATTAGGATCTCTGTGTGCCAGCTTATTGGTTATGAAATTTAACAGCACAATGTCTAAATATCCTATGCTGCGTTATTTAGAAGCAAATAGCAGAGGTGCCAACTATTACGAATTGTCCGTAATTATTACGGTTTCGACTGTCAGATTACGGAATTAGGGGCAGGTTGGAAGAATTACGGATTTCAGTGTGTTTTGGAGAATCTCAATTTTGTATCCTTTTTCGTTAAACCCTTTTAGTGCGACGCTGCCGATTTGTCGGCCTTCGATTTTGATCCGCATATTTTCCGAATCAGACTGCAGATTTCGGTGTCTCAATGATCATATCATTTATCAATCATATCGTTTTGAAATGGAATGTCCCGCAGTGGTCTAAGCGATGGCCTCTGATCATTCGTCCGTAAGGGGTCCGGGTTTGAATCCCGTTGAGGCATGGATGTTGTATTTGTCTTAAGGCACTGGCTCTCTCCCTTCCCAGGAACCAGTGACCCTAAATTAGGGACGGGCGACTGCTTATAGCCCATTGAGTTGCTCACGGTGGTCGTTAAACCTCCAATAAAAAAAAAAAAAAATGGAATGTCCATGAATCATATCGTCAAACAGCGATATTATCGGAATATTGGTACCGTAATTTTCTTCGTATAATCCGCGGATTATCTGTTAAAAAAGTTAAAATTATAGGTTTTGCGGATTATACACCAATGCGGTTAATACGCCGATTTAAAAAAAAAAAAAAAAAAAATTACAACCTTCCGATTTTTAAAAAATCTGCAGCGTGATTGTGCAGGGAAGGGTGTAATAATTGGAAAAGGAACTCCCTCGGAAGAATTTTCCTCAGTTCAGGAGTTTGTACGGAGCGGGGAGGAGGGGAAGGAATGTCGTAACGAAAGATCGGGAAAGTTGTGGGGAGGGATGACAGGGGTCATTTTGATATCGTTGAGGAGAGCTCTGACTGTCGTGCTGGCTCTGTTTTTGGCAAAAAGCCAAAGAAGTACGCACAGCACTTGCTGCACGAACCTATGCGTTTCTCCTTTCGGATTTCATGTGCGCGACCTTGTGTCTAGTTTGCTTTCGTTGTTTTGGCGAACGTCGTTGCTGCTGTTTTCCTTCATTGCTAATCATGATGTCTCTGAAAAGGAAACGTTTCAGTTACACTGCCGAATTTAAACTTGAAGTGGTGGACAGAATTGAGGATATGATCGTGTCACTGCGCGATAGTTTTGAGGTCAGAACACAATCGTGCAGCAACATACGGAAAGCCTCTGTGTCGCGATCTAAAACGTAAACAAATCCGTCGGTTTATTCCGCGGGAGAATTCACGGGTTTTTTATTGGCCCACGTATAAGACGATCTCTCAACTCTGAAAGCAGGAATTCCTCCAAAAACTTTCGACTTATACGCGAGTACATACGGTATTTCTACGACTTGTTCTGTATCAGCCTTTCGTCATTGGCAAGGTGTAATGCAATACTCTGGAGCTGCATCGGCGTGATCTATGGATGCCACACCCTTTATCTGTCCGGAGATAAAAAAATATAAAACAGTTACCTTTAAAAATGAATTTCTTCATTTAATAAAATCGTTTTTTTTTTTTTTCTCTCTTACTTCTTCGGACCCATTATGTGTTTCTGGAACGTGGAAAGAGCGATGTATTTATTTATTTTCTGACGTCACGTATTTGGAGGATTTTCACTTTGGATCTCGCCCTTTGGATTTAATCACATTCACCTGTAATATTTCATCAGTATCGCTCATTGTTTTGTTGTTTATTTTGCCATATGTGGTACGCCTGTATTCCCTATGTTTTTGCCAATAAAGTGTATTTTGAAATAACTGCTATAATATATATAGCCAGTGCCATTAATACCCACCAGATGGAGACCTCTCAGTAGCTGAGCCCATCTTACGGATTTATGATGTCAGAAGCTGACTTAAAAATACACATAGCACCGTGGATTGTTGGCCACCATGGTGTAAAGCTAACGCGCTAGGCTATATATGGAGAGATCCGTGGATTCAATTCCCCGGCGGCAGCTGAAAACAATTTTTCGGTTGCTATGTGTTTCTGGAACGTGGAAAGAGCGATGCATTTATTTATTTATGTAACGGACTTTTCTGTCGGAAATTCCGCTTCTGGTTCAACATCTATGATGTGTGGATTATACGGCGATTTTTATTTTCTGAATATCACAGTCTGCGGATTATACGAAGGATTTTTTTATTATTATTATTATGAATTTCGTGGTCTGCGGATAATATGACTAAAATTACAGGTAATATGCCGTAAGTGTCATCGTAAAAGAGTTTGCGCTTGCTATCGTATCGGTTCCCCACGCACTTTTCCGTGTGACAGGAGAAAGGTTACTTTAGCCAAAACTTTTCCTGCTGCAGTTGAGGCAGTGCTGTTCGCTTTGCATTGTTGGTGAATTATAAGACGTCGTACTGTCGGAAATCACTTTTTCGAGCCCCGTTCGAAGTGCAATAACGATCAACTCGTCGCAACGCGTGGTCCCGTGATGACGGATGTTTATATTTCTTGCGGACTTTCGCCGCGCGGGAGAACGAAGTGCAGTGTTTTATTACTAGAAGCTCTTCACATTATTCATTTCTTTTTCCCAAACAAATAGACACAATCGCAAAACTCCGTGAATTACGAATCCCCATCTTTTTCCAAACTCGTGTTAGCACAGGATGATTTTATTGACAGCTTGTTCCTCAGACTAGGAGACGTGCTTTTTCCCACTGCGTGAAATTGTTTTCTAAGGTTATTTGAAGTGGCTTGTAGTGAGAGTGAAAGTTTGCCAAGTGATGGTGAGGATTTTGAATAATCTGAGAGTGATATTGGCCTAGCAACATCAAGCCAAAAAACTAGCCACCGTGCCACGCACACCATATCTTCTTCAGAAGGTGAAGATCTTCATAGTGAATCTTCAGATCATGAAAGTTCTGAAAGTGAATGGGAGGATGTTAATAGAGAGAAGTGATGAACAACCTCAGCATCTTTTTTATTAACATGAAATGCAGGGGCCCAAACATGCGCCAGCAACTGATGTGGCACCTATTGCATATTTTTTACTTGTTTTTTACCAATTTCATCCTTGGAATTATCGTTTCTGAAACAAATAAATATGCAAAGAGGTTTCTCCAGGAACATCCAAATCTTTCTCCCAAATCTTGAGCAAGGAAATGGAAAATGTTACAAATGCTGAAATAAAGGTTTCCTTGCGTGCCTTCTAATATGAGAGTAATCAGTAGCCCATGTAGGACGAGATGATTGCCGAAGGCATATCCAGTCAAAACAAATACCAGGATTGTGTAAAATTAAAGACTCGATCAAAGCCTTTGGATAATTTTTTTGCAAAAAGAATGAAAATAGCGTGATAAACGCTGAATTGCTGTTTACTACAATCGTTGTGGAGCATAACCTACCTATAGCAAGCTGTGATCATGCTGGTCGCTTCTTTCATGTTATGTTCCCAGACTGATATTGATGAAGCTGGATATCCTTGAGCATATGTGGCATGGAATGAAATATCTAAGACAAAGGATTCATCTGGCCTTCCCAAGTATTCCACATTGCCTAAACTAATGTTGGTAATATTGACTATCCCTCACAGCAATTCCTCTACGTATAGAATATTTAGTATAGTAAGGAAATACCTCACGTACTTTTGCCCAACAATGAGCACCAAAACATTAAGTGCCCTTCTTGTACAGAAAAGTAAAGCATTTTCCTCAGGTGAGCTGTGTTATAAAAAGTTTTCTGAAAAAGAATATACCACTGCAAAACAAGCAACAAGGGAGTTTTTATGTCAGCAATGACATGAGGTAAGTACAATATTGATAATTTAATTTCATATTTTTTTTGTGAGAATAGTGTAAAAATGCAAAGTTATTACATATTTCATGCATTAATTTCTCATGAAATACCCATTCCACGCGTTAACGACGTATGGTGATTACCGATAGGCACCTCATACAAGTATTACAGGTTACACAGTAATACTATAATATTGTCCTTAACTTTAAAAAAAAAATGGTGTGTTACATTACTGAAAGTTTGTGTTATATTATTGAAACATTACTGAAAATTCCCCTATTGATTACTGATATGTTCTGCTAGAGGTTGGCACCTCTGAAATAGCATAGATTCGATGTTCTCATTGCCAAGTGCAAGAACTAACTTTAGCTAAAATAATTACAATTTTGATTTTTAAATGTCAGCAGTATTTTCCCTGATTGCTAGAATTGTTGGGATGGTACTGGCACACGTTTTTCCTCAGACGCAGAAATGTTGTCATGATTTCCGTTCTCTCTCTCTTCTTTTTTTTTTATTTTTTAATAGCTGTTTTAGTTTGCTTTGTCTTTAAAGATTCTAAGTGAATTCCAATAGAAAATACAAATTGTTAGATCGATTTGATATAACCGCTCTAACAAAATAGACTCTGTCAGACACTCTCCATTTTATCATTCCCATTAGACTTCAATTTCAGCAAAAGTTTCCGTGTTCTTTGATACTTATGTAAAATAAGCACTTAAAGGATTTAAAGCTTCAGCATTGTATCATTTAACGGCAATTTATTCTCTTCAGTCTCATTCTCCCAGCTTGCATTTTTAAACCTAACTGGAACTCTAAATGTTGTGAGTCGTTTAAAATATTATTTATATACTTGTGTGCACTTAAAATACAGATAAATCAGTTACATAATTTCACCTAATCGATTGAAATATTTCATTATATGTAGAATTTAAATTAAGTCTTAGTTCAAATATTCTTTAAAACATGTAAATACATGGTTTGCCACCTCGGTGGTGCAGTGGTCTAAGCTCTGGTTTCTGACTATTCGTCCAAGTGAGCCTGGATTTAAGTCCCAGATGAGGTATGGGTGGTGTGTTTATCTTACGGCACTGGCTCTCCTTCTTTGTGAAGCCAAAGGTCCTAAATTAGGGATGGACTGATATAGCCCAACAAGTTGCTTATGGTGGTCGTTAAACCTGAAACAAAAAAATAAGACATGATTTTGTTAAATATTATGTAAAATTTATGTTAAATACACTAATTTTTGTAACTATAAAGTAATTAGGGAAAATGAAAGTTATTTATCCTTTATATTCCATATTTTCTGTTTATCTTTATGGACTGTATAATCGGGACGTTCATTATGTGGCGTCTTTTTAATTCTCCCTCATGTGTGAGATGAACATAACATTATCAGTATTAATTTCAGGTAAGCAATTATTTGCAATTACAGCCTGTCTAGAATTTGATAAATCTTGCTTTCAATACATTACATTATTCCTTAGTTCTCTAAAAATTATCAAAACTGAATTTAAAAAATTGCCTGTAGACATTACGGTTTTATTCGATTTCTGCAGATAGTTTGCTTCATATTTTGTAACATGGAACAATTAGGCACAGTGGCCTTATACACTCTTGCTTGGAGAAACACATCACAAGAGAACCACTTAAACAATGGATCAAAGCCCTTTGTTGGTTGATTCTCTTTCGACATTTCTCTGAGCAGGAGCCCATTCGGTCATTAAGCTTACAGGGATCGCATTCCTCCTAAAATTCCTAAAATTCCTAATATTTTGTGACCCTCCTTAAATTCCTAAAATTAGACCTAAAATTTGCTATTCATCCTAAAATTTTCGTAAGCTTATTTTTATTAAAAACACAACCGTTATTAACGCCAATAAATTTACCATTACGGTAAGGTAAAAAAGACCTGTTATTGTAGAAACACAGCCTATATTCTGTGCTGCTGAAGGGAGGGAAAAATGACGCCATCGAGATGCACTTGCTTCGGGCGGGCGTTCCATTTTTTGCCTTCGAACAGTTTTCGAGAGTAACAAGAGATCTAAGGGAAAAGGGGAGGGGTCATTTTCACCCCTGGTTTGCGCTTTGCAGACGAACTCCGTGGCACGCAGAAGATCGTACTTTATTTTTGTACATGCCTTGTGGAACCTCCTCTTTCTGCTGATGTTTTGTTATTGTAAACCGCAGGTGGGTGGAAGCAAAGAGGAAACATGTGGTCTCCTTCCGTAACCTCCGGTAATGACGATGGGATGGTAGCTGAGTATTATCTTGGCAGGCAGTAGAGCACGTGATCATTGACCTTCGATCATGCGTCGGCGACAGCGACCTTCGATGCGCAATATATCTCGGCTCCGACTCGCTTTGACTGAACTTGCGTGAGATGCGTATGATAGTTTCTGGTTTTACGTCTTTTATGGTGTTCTCTGTGCTGTGTGCAGGTTCAGTTCTCTAGTGGTGACCTGCTTTTTTTTTTTTTTTTTTTTCATATCTTCTGACATCCTCGCAGCCAAATTTCGGGAAGTTGTCTGGTTTTGCAATATTGGAACGTGTTTTTGTACTTCCCTTTCATTTTCTGGTTAGTAATACAAGTGTTTAAGATGCCTAAATCCAAAACGAAATTTCAAGATGCGTGGCTCGCCAAAGAATTGGACGGAGTGAAGTTGAAAGAATGGTGTTCTGCAACTGAAACAATATTTTCTGCTAAGTGTATATTGTGTTCAGAAATTTTCAACATTTCTAATAGTGGCTTTTTACAAGTAAAAGTGCATCATAAAGGAAAAAAACATTTGCAGAAATTTCAAAGTAAATTTCAAAATAAGTCCATCCTGAAAGCCTTTGGAGGACGGGATCTTCAGCCCAAAACAAATATTAGTGAAGTACTGAGTCATGATTTACAGTTGGCTAAAGCCGAAGCATTATGGGCCATGAAAGTTGCTAAGGACAATATGTCTTTTGTTTCATGCACTGAAACAGTTGAACTTTTCAAAGAAATGTTTCCTGATTCTGCTATTGCAGCCAAAATGCAACTTAAAGAAAAAAAGTTGCTTATGTGATATCACATGGATTGTCAAAATATTTTGAAGAGGATTTGAAAAAAGACATTGCATCTAGTAGCCCAGGAAAGGTTACTATAGCATTTGATGAAACTACAAATACACAAGTGAAACGGCAGTTGGATGTGTATCTCAGGTACTGGTCTTCAGAAATAAATTCAGTTTCTTGCCGATACCTAACAAGCGTTTTTCTGGGTCATGCAACAGCAGATATTTTGCTAAAAGAAATTCTTGATGTGTTATCATCCTTCAATATTTCGTTGAACAGAATTATTTGTGTATCCATGGACAGCCCAAATGTAAATAAGTGCTTTTTACACAAATTCAATGAAGTTGTAAAACAAGAAACAGGCCAGAAATCTTTGGAACTAGGTTTTTGCAACCTGCGTGTTGTTAGTAATGCATTTAAAAAATTTTTGACAAGCTTAAATATAGATTTTGACGAATTTGCTACTGATATGCATTACTTTTTAAAGAGTAGTGCTGCAAGACGAGAGGGATTATAAATCTGTCGAGGATATAACATTGGTCACTGCCAAATTTCTTTTGCGTCATGTCAGCAACAGATGGTTAACCGTTGGTTCTGTAGCCCAGAGGCTCTTGGATCAATGGCTAAATATTACAGAATATTTTTTAAACTTCTTGCCATCTCAAAAAATATTTGAAAAACAACTGCGCAATTCGGCAAGGTATAAAAGAATTCACTGTTTCCTGAAAAATGAGCTTACTCCTTGCTATTTAGCATTAATTTCATTTTCACACCAAAATTTTGAAAAGTTTTCATTATGTTATCAGAGTGAAGAACCAAAAATACACCAGTTATATTCTGATTTAAATACTTTAATGAGGAATGTTATGGCTCAGTTTATCCAAGATGATGTTATAGCAGGGAAATTTGGAGAAGACCTAAAGAATGTAGATTTTGAAAACAAAAATTCATGGAAAAACTAGGGGAGTTAGAAGTTGGTATGAAGACAAAAATCTCCTCAGGAATGTTCAGGAGACCAGGCAGAAATTATTTCTCTTAGATGTAAGATCATCACTAATTGCAACCACAAAATATTTAAAGTCAAATTTGCCATTCTGCAATCAAAAGCTAAGAGACATAGAAGTTTTAAAGGTAAAAGAACCAAAGAAAGAGTCAACTCAACTTTCAGTCACTGAAGGACTTATCGGAAATAACCAGAATTTCAAGTGTTTTGCATCTTTCTGAGGAACAAATTGATAGAGTAAGAGAAGAGTGGAAACTTTTAAATTGCGATAAGCCAACTCTAGATGAACTAGTGAAATTTTCAGAGGAAGGGCATATTCCAGTGCGGATTGATCATTACTGGCGTAATATATTTAGTATTAAAGACTCTAGCGGAAAAGAAAAATACTCAAATCTTGCTAAACTCATGAAGTCAATTTTAGTTTTACCTCATGGTAATGCTGATGCAGAAAGGGGATTTTCGGTTAACACTGCTCTGTTAAGGAAGGACAAGGCTAACTTAAAAGACTCAACTATAACATCATTAAGAATAGTTAAAGGGGCCATTAAACACTATGGATGTGTAAGTAAAGTTCCCATAACAAGAAATTTGTTAAATAGTGTTTGTGATTCACATAAATTTTATAAAGAGTATGTTGATAAGCTGAAGGAAGAAGAATCAAAAAAGGTAAAAGAAAGCAAGCAGAAAGAGAGGGAAAATAAGGAAAAGCAGCTAGAGAGAAAAGAAAAGCTGAGTTTGATGACAAAATAAAAGAAAATGATGCAGAAATAAATAGACTTAAAAACGATAAAGAAGCCTCCCTAGCAATAATTCAAGAGGGAACAGAAAGAATGAGAAAAGCTGTAGAAAAACAAAATACTGTTGAAATAGCAGTTGCCTCTAACTTGATCATACAAGGTTCAGCTGAAATAAAGAAAACTGAAAGTAAATTAGTTGTGGTAGAAGCAGAAAAAGATAGGCTAATCAGGAAAAGGTTAAACAATAATATGAAAAAGTAATTCAGTGAACAATTGTACATAGTTCTTGGTTTTCAATTACCTTTTTAGGATATTATAATTTAATGTGAAACCTGAAAACTTTACTGTGAAAATCGTGAATTGCTTCTGGTTCAACAGCATATTAATGTTCAAAGTGAAACTTGAATGTGGTAAATATACTTGAATATGATAATAACACGTGAAAAGATAAGAACTGAACATTAGAAGTAAATCATACTTAAACTTTAGACATTAGACGTTATGCAAAAAATTTGGGTGTTAACTTTACCATATATACTAATGGACTGCACATTGGCAATAGCTGCATCAAAGCCGCCATGGCTCAAACATTGGGCACGTCATCATCAGACTCCAAATTTCGTGTAAAATGCTGTTATGATTACTAATTTACGCTGCAGAACTTCAGTGTTTTCGGTGTATTATGTGAATGCGCCTCATATATAATGAAAACTCTTCAGGTAAGTTTACTTATGAGCTATATACATGCATGATCGGGTTGTTTACATTTTGTGATTTATAATGTGATGAACATTTGCGAAGAATTTGGAACATGCATTCCATTTTTTTTTTCTTAAGTTACTATATTTTTATATCAATAGCTGCAAGTTTCTGGTTAAGTAATTGAACTTTATTGACTTAGGTATTTAATTCGTTTCTTACCCATGAAAAATCATAGAACTTTCTTTACTATATCGCTCAGAGCAACCATAAGCACAGCAGGTGTAACCCATCTTTTTGACTGTTGTCATGTGATTTTATGTTGGAGCCAGAAATTTTGATGTCATGCGTAGTCTATCAGTATATATGGTTGAAGGGTGTGAAGCAAACTCTTTACAATGTATACAAAGTTGTTTTACTAGATGTATACAAATATACATCTAGTTTTTATTGAAATACACTCCTAAAATTTTCCTAAAATTTTTCTAAAAATTCCTAAAATTCCTAAAATTCCTACCTAAAATTTTCCAGAAGTATGCTATGATCCCTGAGCTTATCTACACTGTGCTATAGAAGAAAGGAAAACAAACTATTCAACATACAGATTTTTTCTTACATATGAACTGTTTCTACGGGAATGTATTAACAAATTGTACATGGGCAGTATACCACTTAGGTTCAGAAAAGATATTGGAATTATAATACCAAAAATAATATATGCCTCATGCATTTAATTGTTATTCATAAAAAGCAGGTAATTGTACAAAGAACAGTTATTTAAAGAATTAACAAATGTATGCTTTCGTAAGGAACGCAAGAATGTAAGGAAATGCAACAATTTGTCGCAATGTTATTTGATTTGCCGCTCTGGAAAAACTCTCAGAACCACCTGGAAAACCTGGAAAAGTCAGGGAATTTTTTTCTACTTTTGAGTGGGAACCCTGTTCCATGACCTGCATGTTCACCGGATTTGTCCCCCATTGAGCACGTGTGGGATTTTATTGGACTACAACTTATCCGGTCTCCATCGCCAGCCACGACCATCCCCGATTTACGCGTCCAGGTTGAGGATGCTTGGAACTCAATACCCCAAACTTACATCCAACATCTGTACGACAGACTCCATGCCAGAATTGCATAGTGTGACACAGTTCATAGCGGTTCAACCTCGTACTAACCATGTTGCATGGAAATGTTATTTTTCAGTTTACCAGCAAATACAGCTGTATTTTGCCATAATGTTTTGATCACGTTATCCTCTGTATTCCGTTATTATGCTGTATAAATTTTGTTGGTATCGGACGTCTACTTCTTGGTGTTCTTTTTTCACTTTCCGCCAGTGTATATAAGTTGTTAACACATCGACAGAACGCTGTTGATGCCCACAGTAATTATTTTCATGCATAGATTGCTTTTCTGCTACATATGTGCTATACTTTGTCTCAGTCTCTGGAAACAGCAAATACTTTCAGGGTTACCTGATGTTACAAAGGATATTAGTGAATGCCTGTATGACAAAGGGATAATGAATGCCTCAATTCACTTTTTATCTGTTCAAATTATGATTAGGGTGACAGGTCATCTACCCCATGTTCACATCCCAATTTTTGGGACTATCCCTTCATTTTCTCACCCAACAATGCACAGTTCTTATGCCCATAGTACACACACACACACACACACACACACACACACACACACACACACTAAGCTGTTCTCTGAGATTCAAAGGTTAGCTCCTCAAATAAATCTCATCTTCCAGATTAAAGTTTAAAACTAACGGAGCTAGATTTTACTTATTGTTGATGTATCTGCAAATAACTTGAGCTTCAGTAACATCCATTGCACATTACACACAAGGCCTTTTGTACTTGCTATTCATAATATTTTTGTTATGCAAACATTTCTGGGTCTGGTTCTCCCATGATTTCTTTTACCTTCCTCTACCTTTCATTTCAACCACTTGAGTTGAATAAATTCTTTTAGAAAGCATCTTACCTCTCACTCTTTCAACATGTCCAAACCATAACGTTCAATAGTTTTTGAGTTCTGCATATGGGAGTAATCTAATACGTGGTAGAACACTTCCAATTATAAGGATCCCAGGATTGAACAAAATTCGTTAACAATACTTGTCATTAATCACACATGATGTAAAACACGCTATGCCTTTTATGCATTTATGTGGTGTCTAATTAATGAACTCATAACTTGGGAAGGGAGTGATGTAGATAGCTGAAATTAGTTGCGCTGACCTAGAAATTCTAGCATCAATAAGCTATGTAAATTTCATGATGTCAGAGTTCGGCGTTCAAGAGTTTTTGCTACTTCAGACAAGCAACAAGCAGACACAATGATTTTCTGTTTAATAGTTAAGATGAAAGCGTCTAAAATGAGCAAATCGTTGACATAGTAAAGCGTTGACATGTAAGCGATATGTTTTATATATTTACCGTATATACTCGCGTATAAGTTGAGAAATTTGGAACAAAATGAGAGCTTCAAAGTAATGGGGTCGACTTATGCGTGGGGTCTAAAAAAATCTTAAGTCCAAAAGTTCTTCCCGTGAGGCAAAAGGCAATCGATCCCAAAAGAAATAAAAATGCTGAAGCGGTATTAATTACGAAATCGCAACCCTCCGAAAAAAAAAAAAAAAAAGGAAAGAAAGAAAGAAAAAACACCGATGCGGTAGAATTACGAAATCGCGACCCTCCGAATTTCTCAGCGCTTTGAAAAGTCTCCTCTCTCCTGGCTTTGCGTATCCACAGCGCAGTCACAGCCGCGCATAGAAAGCTCCGGCCTTCCAACTACCAGTTGATTGCGCTGACCTTCGACGTAACGGAGCCATGCGACAGCCAGTGTTAGGTGTTGCTTGTTCTAAATCGCACGCGTCTCGCTTCTCCTATTATGGGTGACACGGATTGTGTAAAGAAACTGATGTCCTATAACGCAGGATTTAAGTTGAAAGTGGTTTCTTTTGCAGAAAATACTAACAACTGTGCTGCTTCACGTCAATTTGGCATTAACGAAAAACTGATTCGAGATTGGTGTAAAAAAAAACGGACTTAGTGAAAATTGCAAAAGCCGCTGCGTCAGTAGAACGACATCTTTCCCAGAGCTGGAAAGTGTCTTGAATGATTGGATTGTGGGCTGCAGACAAAATGGTTACATTGTAACGTGAACTGGTATACGTTTGCGAGCAATGAAGCTCGCAAAAGATGAAAAGTTTGCAGCCGCAAATAACACTTTTCGTGCCTCACCAGGTTGGTGCACAAGGTTCATGAACCGCTATGGGTTGTGTCTACACCAGCGCACTAAAATTGCACAAAAGTTACCTCGTGACCTCGAAGCAAAGATAATGGAATTTCATAAGTATGTAATTCAAAAGAGAAAAGAGACTGCTTTTGAACTTTCCCAAATAGGGAACATGGATGAAACCGCCACGTGTTTCGACCTTTCTGGAAATAAGACGGCCAAAAGGGTGAAAAAAATATCTTGATCAAAACGACTGGCCACGAAAAATCCAGTTTCACGGTTGTTCTTTCCTGTTTGGCCGACGGCAGTAAGCTACCTCCGGTAATTATTTTCAAACGCAAAACTCTGCCGAAAAGCGTTTGTCTTTCCGTCTGGTGTGCTCGTTCGTGCCCATGAAAAAGGATGGATGAAGGAATCCGGAACAATTGACTGGTTAAAGAATGTGTGGAACAAAAGGCCAGGTGCACTTTTGAGGAAACCTTCTCTTTTGGTGTGGGATATGTTTATTGCACACCATTGTGCAGAAGTGAAAAAAACTGCAGAAAATTCAAAAACAACTCTTGCTGTCATCCCAGGTGGGTTGACATCTGTTCTTCAACCACTAGATGTCTGCCTTAATAAGCCCTTCAAGGACAACGTGCGGAGGTATTGGGCAGATTGGATAAGTTCCGATTTGCCGACTGAAACCAAGGGCGGAAATCTAAAGAAGCCGGATATCGTTTTGATCGCGCGATGGGTCAAGGATGCTTGGGATGCGATACCTGCGGAAATGGTCGTGAAATCATTCAAGAAATGTTGCATTAGTAACAAACTTGATGGCACAGAGGATGATGAGATTTTTATGAGTGATGATGACAGTGATTCTGATGACACAGGCATAGATGGGAAGACTGATGTTTATGATGACGTGCCGATGACGGAGAAAGACTTTTTTGAACTGTTTGGCGAGTCTGACTCGGAATCGGATTTTGAAGGGTTCCGATGAAGTTTTTGGGTATGCAAATTAAATTTAGTATTATATATATAATTTTTTTCATTTTCAGATGTTTTTGAATAAATTCATTGACATTATTTTTTCTCATTCCAGGATCGACTTATACGCGAGTTTCCGATTTCTTACGATTTTTTCCTCTGAAAGTGGGGGGGGGTCGACTTATACGCGAGAATATACGACAATCAATACTTTCAATGCAACAGTCAAATACGTGGACAAAACATTCACTGATTTTTTTTTATTTTTTTTTATGTATTTCAGTTTTTGAAAGTTGGCAATTATGATGGTTTTTGAAAGTTTGCAATTATGGGACAACGCTAAAATCATAAACACACCTAACTCTGTTCATTCCTTGTTATTTGCAGAAAGCCTCTATATTTCGGCTTATAATACAAGTTGCTGTAATGACTATTATCCTTATGTTTTACCTGAACCTTGGAGCAATCTTGTTGGGAAGGACAGCACAATAGCAATTGCTTCTGTTAAGTGATCATTGGCTAACTATGCCTTTTTTTTATTGTCTTGTTATCTGGTATATCATGTGACATTGACATTACCTTTCCCATGATGCATCTACTCCACGTACTTAAGACCAGCATGTAGCCACATGGTGAAATTACATCTGATGAAGGTGTCAATGTGACACCGAAAGTGCTCATGTGTTTTTAAACTGTATATAGATTTCATTTTTTAGCTGATTAAATATAATCGTGCAACAAGACGGATTTCTTTTAATACTGGCAATTATGATATTGTTTCCATGGTGTCGTAACTCACATCATGTTGCCAGCTTAAAAACAGTCATTGATTAAAAATCTCTCTCTTCTCTCTCTCTCTCTCTCTCTTTCTCCCTCTCTCTGATGTAGTATTTATTATGGCATTTTACTCATAATGCATATCCTCCTTTTTGTGCATATTTGCACAGGGTTTTCGCTATCTTTCCTAATTACATAATGTGTATTTTCAGTTGTTCTAGCTAGCTTTCGTTGGTTGGTTTGTTACCTCATGGAGCAGAGTTCAGGGAAGTTCAATGAAGAACTGATTAAAGGAAATAATGCTTTCGTCGCTCGAGAAAATTGCCAAGTATATTATTGTAAAGATTTGTCTACTGCCTTCTTTGAGGTAAGTATCCCATTCTCTTTTCATTGACAGGAATAAATATGTATGAAATACATAAAAGCATCTGGCATCGCTCTAATGATCAAAGATTAGTTTAATTGCTACTTCGTGATCATGGAACAACCTGTGACTGCTACTCAAAAGTAACAGCAATTGGAATCACAGTTTACGGGGTGCGCACGCGTGCTTGAAAACCTGGAAAGTCCTGGAAAATCATGATTACGTTTTCAACGCCTGGAATATCCTGGAAAAACGGTGTTTTTTTAATGCTGTCTTGAAAAGCCTTGAAATTTGAAATTAGTGCTTAAAAAATGCCCTTTTAGGAAATCGTGTTACTGTTACCCCTTCATTTTTTAAAGTTCCTTTCCTCTGTTCTCAAAGAAACCGCCGGCAACGGTGGCGTTTCCGACACCAAATCCTAATTTGTACCAAGTCAGCTAGCATCCACCAGTGAGGAGTATGCTTGAACAACACATTCATCTTCTTGTTTATGTTCATGCCACCCTTCCTCCCCTCAAGAGACTTCCGCTACTTATGATAAAAAATAAGAAAACTATCTTTGTGCATTTTTCACGAAAGTGGCTGAAATTTTTACATTCGCTATAATTGGATTACAGAAACTCACTTCCAAAATTCCAATTGAATCGGTTTAAAACTTAAAAAGTTAGCATTGATAATTTTTATTATGGACAAGTATGTGTGCCTCTTTGGATAGAGTGAGCCTCCAGCAGAAAGGGTGTTACCATAGCAACGGTTGATTCACAGCTTGGAGCGCTGATCTGAAGCCCTTGGTTGTGAAGAAAGCAAGCACCTGTTTATCACTTCCACAGCTCAAAAGGACTAGGAGAAAATTTTCAGAAATCCATTTTTCCGAATTTTGAAAATAACACAGTAAAAGTTTTAGTGGTTAAGATACATCACAATAAAGTTCTAGTGCAAATTTCGCCAAATTCCGTTAGAAACTTTAGCAGATACAAAAAAAAAAAAAAAAAAAATAATCTTCCGTTGCATAATCGGATTGAAAAAAGAAACAGTAATTATAAATTACGGGAAAAGCAAGTGAAATATTTATTTTAGATGCCATGGTTTATTTAAACAGAGTGATCCTTAAATTTTTTTTCTGTGATGATATGGACTCTATTTGAATTACAAACATACATTTTTATTCAGACGTCTGAGTTACTGTTTTAGTAAAAAAATCATCTATAATTAAAACGTTTTAATGGATTTAAGCGATATTCAGCAGATAAACGTATTTTCGTAAATTGCAACATCATGACGTAAATTTGGTAATTTTGTCGAAAATTGGGGAGCATTTTTTTTTTTATTTTACATTTTCTATTATAGTTAGGGTGAAGGAGGAAGGGTGCAACTTGACAGTTCAGTGAGCTGCAGGTGGTGATTTATGACGATGTGCCAAATGAAAAGAAGCCGTTCCATCAGGACATTTCCAAAGGTTGTGTGTGTGCAGGGGGGGTTGAGAGAAATATCCGTTTTAGCTTTACAGCTTTCACGGTTCACGGCTCTTTTTTTTTTTTTTTTTTTTTTTGATAGAATATAAAAATCATAGTTGCTGCATTCACCATTGATCCATATTTGCATTTCTTGAATATAAACAGTAGACAATCAGAAACATGGTGTTGGGCGGGTCTTGATGTTCTTCATTTTGCATATGTTGAATTCAGTTCTGTGGGAATAAGGAATGACTTATACTGTGAATATATACAGAACTACATATTTTTGAGCTGAAAAAATAGGTCTACTTGTACACAGTAGCTAATGTGTGAACTCAGATGAAGACAATCGAACATTCGTACGGACGTCTGATTCCATAAAAAAAAAAAAAATGAACAGTTTTTTTATTATACACTACAGGTAAAAAAGCAAAAACATGTTTTTAAACATTATAAAGGAAAACAGATTTTTGAAACGCATGACTTGATCTTAATTTCTGAAAGTTTCTTTTTTCCACATCCTTTTTTTTTTTCAATTACAATACATTGTAACAGGATACTGTGTGTTGTATCACTTAGTGATATGGAAGATTTTCGGTTGCCGATGTCCGCGATCGTAAGCGGTAGTTGCATTGCGATTGTTGATGATGACAAGATAAATACTGAAGTGATGTAAAATGTTGCATAAACTAACCCCCCCCCCCAACTTTTATGCGGTAGTTGCATTGCGATTGTTGATGATGACAAGATAAATACTGGAGTGATGTAAAATGTTGCATAAACTAACCCCCCCCCCCAAAAAACTTTTATGCGGTAGTTGCATTGCGATTGTTGATGATGACAAGATAAATACTGGAGTGATGTAAAATGTTGCATAAACTAAACCCCCCCCCCCCCAACTTTTATGCGGTAGTTGCATTGCGATTGTTGATGATAAGATAAATACTGGAGTGATGTAAAATGTTGCATAAACTAACCCCCCCCCCCCCCCGAACTTTTATGCGGTAGTTGCATTGCGATTGTTGATGATGACAAGATAAATACTGGAGTGATGTAAAATGTTGCATAAACTACCCCCGAACTTTTATGCGGTCATCATAGCTGATCAACCATTTCATTCCATGAACATCAGCACATTTCAATCATTTGAACATTGGGGGTATCTGAAGGAATTCAGCCGTGCTTAAGTGCAACGAAAACATGCTAATTTTGGACAGTTCTATTCCCTTCCCCTCTACCATCCCTAATAATTGAGAGTGCATACTGTAGTTTCAAATATTCTATTTATGAGCTAGTTTTCGGGCTGTTCGTTATGTTTTTATTTTCGAAATTACTAACCCTTTTGAACTATGGTTGCAGAAACGTTTATGCTTTGAGTTTGTACGATAATTCGCATGAAAGCGGTTGGATTTCGGCAAAATTTTAGTATGCTGTTGGGTGCAACCTTGAAACCTACCCTGTTGAAAAAGGTCGAAATTAAATTTAAAGGCCAAGCAAGACATAAGAGCAGTATTCGCTCTCCAAGCTTAGGAATGTTAACTCACATAAAATCCGTTTGATTGCTACAAAGTTTTGGTATGTTATCAGGGAGGAGAAACCTACCCTTGTAGAAAATGGTCCAACTTGAATTCAAAGGTCAGAGCATAAGAACAGAATTCGTTCTTTACGATCTTGTGCTTGATAAACTTGATCCATTTGCATCTTTCATCATTTTTATTACTTAAAACTGAAATTACTTTTAAAAAATAATTTGAACGTGATACTGTAAAGCGTAATAATCATCCTGGAATTTTTTGTATATGTCTTGGAAAAGGCCTGGAAAGTCCTTGGATTTTTTTCCCCCAAAAGTGTACGAACCCTGAGTTTAGGACCGATTCTTTCATTTCTGTGTGTCAGGAAAGTATAGCAGAATCAGCTGAAAGAACAACATATGAGGTGTGTCAATTTAATTCCCTGAAAGGTCACAGTGTCACCCTTGTGGTAATGCAGGTCGAAGTGTTTGTCTGGACGTGTTTCAAGTAGTGCATATGTTAACTGCAGACTAGTAGACCCATTCATGAGTGGGCAGTTGCAAAAGCAATGCAAGTTTACGTATGAATTTTGAGGTAAAAAAATTATATGCGAAAATCTGTAGGTGCTACTGAAACATCAGAGCTGTTGAAAGTGGCATATGGCGAGGATGCTATGTAAAAGTAGAGTATCTTTGAGTGGTATAAGAGCCCAAAAAAGAGCATGTTTTTTTGTTTTTTTTTTCAATCACAAGGGGATAATTCATCACCAATTCATTGGAACAGGGACAAATGCTCAACCAATAATGATATTTAGAGGTGTTGAAGAGGTTACAGGATTTTGTTCGAAGGAAAAGAGCTAAACTGTGGATTGACAATGCCCGAAGACATGATGCACTCAGTGTTTGCAACCTCCTGGCTAAGATAGCAATTACCAAATTTGATCATTCACCATATTCACCTGACTAATCCCCTTGTGATTTCTGACTCTTCCCCAAAATAAAAACTGTCACGAAAAGATAAATTTTCAGACATGTCTGACATCCAGTATAACATGACAAACGAACTCAAGGGTATTTTAGAAGCAGAGTTTCAGGTATGTTTATAGTAATGGCATTTGACTGAATGCATAGCTGCAGAAGGGCATTACTTCGAGGTGACTAGTCGCTTATATGCACACACATTTTTTCTACAGGTACATTCCAGGAATTAAATTGTCACACCTCGTATATGTGGGTGTGTCTGTCATATACTGTATTGGACCTTTTATCCAAAAAGCTCCGGATCGTCACATTTACAGTTTTTGGGTTTTCCCGGATTTTTTAGGTCCATAGTCTAACATGTGTGAATCATGTTGTGGCAAGTGTGCTTGGCTCATTGTAAATCAAAATTAATTTCAATCAAAAAATATAATAATCAAAGTGACTGGAAAGGAAAATTGTACACACTTTACCAATTTATGTGAGCATATTTTTTTTAGGAGGGTGTGTGTTTGTCTGTATTTTTCTAATTTCACAAAATTACTGTTATTTTTGGTCTAATTTGCCAGCACAGGAAGGGTAAGGTTTATGTCTGTTATCAAAAAAACAAAAGCCAAATTATCAAAACAGGTATTTCTTTTTCCCTTTCCTTAAAATTTTAGATTTTGTAGGTTACATGTCTGTTGTGCACTTGACAGTAAAACTTGTCTGGGCTGCTGTTCATCACCTGAAAACTGCCTTAAATCAATAACCACACAATAAAATAAATAAAAGTATGTAGTTTATCTTACAGCAGAACTGTTTGCATTATGCTACTCTTTTCTTTGATTGATACACGGGGCACCTGAGAATCATTAAAAAAATTATCACGCTATTGCATTATTTTAGCTTTGGGTGCTTTTTCAAAATGTGGCTGGCTACAGCATCAGTTGCTTTACTAGCTATGGCAATTGTGTAAATGAAAATTTTCATGGCTAGTTCAATTTTTTTTTTTTTTTTTTAAATGTGTCAAGAACTGAGAAAAAGATGCAGGTCAACCATATGTGTTAGCATCAGATAGTAAAAATAGGATGCAGGTCAACCACATATGTTAGTATCCAGCAGTGAGAATACGATGTGGGTCAGCCTTGGTAGTGTCAAGTAGTGAGAATAGGATGTGAGCCATTCATGGTAGTTAGTGTTAAGCAGTGAGAATAGGATGTGAGCCATTCATGGTAGTTAGTGTTAAGCAGTGAGAATAGGATGCAGGCCAGCCACAGTTGTTGGTGTCAAGCAGTGAGAATAGGATGCAGGCTGGACACAATTTAGTGTCAGACAGTGAGAATAGGATGCAGGCCGGACACAATTGTTAGTGTCAAGTAGTAAGAATAGGATGCAGGTCAACCACATATGTTAGTATCCAGCAGTGAGAATACGATGTGGACCAGCCTTGGTAGTGCCAAGCAGTGAGAATAGGATGTGAGCCATGCATGGTAGTTAGTGTCAAGCAGTGAGAATAGGATGCAGGCCAGTCACAGTTGTTCGTGTCAAGCAGTGAGAATAAGATGCAGGTCAACCACATATGTTAGTGTCAAACAGTGAGAATAGGATGCAGGCCAGACACAATTGTTAGTGTCAAGTAGTAAGAATAGGATGCAGGTCAACCACATATTGTATCCAGCAGTGAGAATACAATGTGGACCAGCCTTGGTAGTGTCAAGCAGTGAGAATAGGATGTGAGCCATTCATGGTAGTTAGTGTTTAAGCAGTGAGAATAGGATGCAGGCCAGTCACAGTTGTTAGTGTCAAGCAGTGAGAATAAGATGCAGGTCAACCACATATGTTAGCATCCAGCAGTGAGAATAGGATGCAGGCTGGACACAATTGTTAGTGTCAGACAGTGAGAATAGGATGCAGGCCGGACACAATTGTTAGTGTCAAGTAGTAAGAATAGGATGCAGGTCAACCACATATGTTAGTATCCAGCAGTGAGAATACGATGTGGACCAGCCTTGGTAGTGTCAAGCAGTGAGAATAGGATGTGAGCCATTCATGGTAGTTAGTGTCAAGCAGTGAGAATAGGATGCAGGCCAGCCACAGTTGTTAGTGTCCAGCAGTGAGAATAGGATGTCGACCAGCCTTGATTGTTAGTGCCAAGTAGTGAGAATAGGATGCTGGCCAGCCACAGTTGTTAGTGTCAAGTAGTAAGAATAGGATGTAGGTCAACCACATATGTTAGTATCCAGCAGTGAGAATACGATGTGGACCAGCCTTGTTTGTTAGTGTCAAGCAGTGAGAATGAGATGTGAGCCATTCACTGTTGTTAGTGTCAAGCAGTGAAAATAAGATGTGAGCCATTCACTGTTGTTAGTGTCAAGCAGTGAAAATAAGATGTGAGCCATTCACTGTTGTTAGTGTCAAGCAGTGAAAATAAGACGTGAGCCATTCACTGTTGTTAGTGTCAAACAGTGAGAATAAGATGTGAGCCATTCACTGTTGTTAGTGTCAAGGAGTAAGAATAGGATGCAGGTCAACCACATATGTTAGTGACAAACAGTGAGAATAGGATGTGAGCCATTTGTGGTAGTTAGTGTCAAGCAGTAAGAATAGGATGCAAGTCAACCTTGTATGTTAGTGTCCAGCAGTGAGAATAGTATGTGGACCAGCCTTGGTTGTTAGTGTCAAGCAGTGAGAATGAGATGTGAGCCATTCACTGTTTTTAGTGTCAAACAGTGAGAATAGGATTCAGGCAAACTACAATTGTTTGTGTCAAGCAGTAAGAATAGGATGATGAATGGATCATCAACTCCTGTACGCCAGCTATTACTGAGTACAACTCAGTGTCCCAATGAAAGCTACCAGGCTGGGTCATCCATTGTATTGGCCATTCATAGTGTTTATTCTGGTTTGCCTATTATCATGTGCAAACCATTCCACTGACCTTTGTGGTCACTTCTTAATTCCAATCCATTATTCAGGTGTCAACCTGCTTGTTTTTCTTTCTTTCTTTTTTTTTTTCTGTTCTGTGTACACCACCACCATGTTGTAACCATAACTATCCAACCGTGCTAAATCTTAAATTGATACATCAAAGTGTTGGCAACCACCAATCATCTTTACCCCCATTTGATATTCTATCAAATTACACTTCTCCCCTGTGCTTTGACCTGCAAACTCTTGCTACAAGCTAATACCACTCTTCATAGAGTAAGGAAGATACAGAGTGGAAGCAACCACAGAAGCAAAATGTAACATGACCCCACAATGTCGGCAATGGTTGTTGCGGCAACCTAGCGCTCAGTGATGGATGGCAAGCAGCTGCACTGCACCACCCTCCCCTTGTTCTCCCAACAGACTTTGTCCTCAACTCCTGTCACAATCTAAGCCAATTGATTGATTGGAAATACAGGCAATACACAAACACACACAAAAAAAAAAAAATAAATAAAAGATAAACCAAAAAGCTATTAAAGCCAATTACATAGATATTGAAACAGATGACAAGGGAATACAAATTAGAATTAAAAGAGAAGCCAAGTCACAGCTTATAATTGTGAAGAAATTATGCGTGGATGAAATGAATAATAGAGACACATGAAAACCTAAGTTATGGAATTTGCAAGGAAAAGTTAACCATCAGTAAGTAATAAGCAGGATAATTCCACTTATTAGAACACTAGAGGAAACTAAAGATGTAAACCAAAAAGATTCTGGAAAATGCCACCAATTTATATCATATTTAGATAGAACAGAACTGGTATTAAGCTTGAGCTTTGATTTGCTTGCCAACACTGCTGGCAAGCAAATCAAAGTTCCAATGGACAAAACACATGGTTTGCAGTAGTTTCTGGGAAGCCCAGCTGTCAGTCAACAGGTATTTCTGTTGTAGGTCGATGGTGCACTGTAGTCGAATTCATGACATCTGAGTTTCATCTTTAATACAGGTTCTGTCCTATCTGTATATCCTTACTTTATGCCACTCTTTGCCACTGGAACATTAGCCAGCTGCATAATTTTTACTCAGTCAGTTTTGGTCAGAGATGGGTGGCTGTCATAATTTTCTTGTTATCTCAGTGTATTATTTATTTATATCTTTATATGTACTTATGCTAACTAATGTGCTCAATGAATTAATGCTTCTGATGTGAATTTCTTTATCTCAATTTTAATCATTGATATCCTGGTAAATATTTTCTTTGAATTTGCTTTTCATTTCAGCATGCTGTGTTACAGAAGTTTCATAAGTTCATCATTGAAGAAGCTATTGATCCTTCACTATCTAATGTCCTTAACAAATTAGGTTGTTTGTATGGACTGTGGTGTTTGCAAAAATATTTTGCAGTGTTGCATGAAGGTAAGAAATGCTTTCCATGCTGCTATATTAGGAATTAATTTGTGCACAGTTTTTTTAAGTTCCTTTTGAGAAACGAACAATCTGTTTATTTCTAAATACAGGGTGTTTCAAAACTAATAGAACAAACTTTAAGGGGTGATAGAACACACCGAAACAAGCACTTTTTGCCAAAGAATGCATGGTCGCAAGTTATGCGGTTAGGCGCTCCAGGCTCTTTCCGTTTCCCCACACATGCTGTCTTTCGCAACGCAAAGACCCATATCTTTTACCGGAACGTCTGGATGGGAGGACGTACCTTATTTTCCTTCAAGTCTTGCCTGAATTGATCCAGCATGTACCAGCAGCCATCCACCGTAAAATGTGGTTCAAGCATGATGGAGCGGCAGCTCATTTCAGCACTGAGGTGCGTGATTACTTAAACGCCACATTTCCAGTCATGGATTGGCCAAGGTGGACCCATCGCTTGGCCCCCACGATCACCAGATCTGTCCCCTCTGGATTTCTTTTTATGGGGACATCTTCGAGTCCGTAATGTACAACACTCCCATTGATTCCAATGAGGAACTAGTCGCTGCTGCACTGTCCGGGAAATGAGATGCTCGTATGCTGTGGTATTTTCCACAGCATACGAGCATCTTTAGGAGTGGCGGTCATCCTTTTGTGCAGCTTTTGTAAAAGTAATTAATTTCAGTATTTATTTATTAATGTTTGCAAATTTTATGTAATTTTGTGATGTTGCGTTTTGTTTTTTATTTTGTCTACAATAAAGCTTTGTTTTGATTTGTTGTGCCATTCCTGTTTTCGCGTTGCGAAAGACTGCTTGTGTGGGGAAACAGAAAGCGCCCTCCAGCGCCTAACCGTGTAACTTGCGACCATGCATTCTATGACGGAAAGTGCTTGTTTCGGTGTGTTCTATCACCCCTTAAAGTTTGTTTTATCAGTTTTGAAACACCCTGTATTTGTTAATTTGTGTTGTTTTTGAAGTGGTTATTTTTCAAGTTGTACTGTTCCAAAAGTTAGTGATGTATACATATTTTGTTGTTGTTTCTAAAGTGTTTCTAGTTGTTTGAAAATTCAGGTCTGGTTACTTTTACTTGAAACAATGTGCATATACCATATTGCCCATTTTTTTTCTGCGGGCGGTCGTAGTGAGCGATGGGTTTGTCTCCTCGGGGCGCTCCGTGATAACAATGGCACACACAACAGCAAGTAGGGCCTCTGGGAATCTTGGAGAGGTGCCAGCTAGTTCTGTGTGACATTGGCGAAAAGATCCCAACTCACTGGGTTTTGTTCCAGAATCCTAAGGTTGAATGACCAACTGGAACCCTCAGCTGTGGGCTAATCCCCCACACTGATGTACTTACCTGATTAAAAAGACAAAAAGAAATATTAAGAATGACTCAAGTGTGGGATACGGTGGACCTACCACACTTGAGAAGGACGGTCCACCACGGAACCGACCTGGACTTTCTAAACGGCGTATGAGAAGGCGATCTCGGCTGAGTGAATGTAAGATTGGTGTATGGAATACTAGAGGTATAAATGGCAAGATGAGTGAGGTGATTGAGGAGATGAATAAGTATAGACTGGATGTGCTGTGTGTAAGTGAAACCAAAAAGAAGGAAATTGGGGTAGAAGTAGTGAATGGCACGGTGAGTGTGTGGTCTGGAGTATTGGATAATATGAGAGGACAGGCTGGTGTAGGTGTGATTTTAAGTGAAAAGATGAAGAACAACTTGATTCACTATAGTTGCATAAGTGAGAGAATTCTCTGGATTCGTTTGAAAGTGAAACTTCAGAGAATGGTAATTGTTGTAGTGTATGCTCCTTGTGACTCGGAACCTTCTGATAAGAAAGATGATTTCTGGAATGAGCTAAAAGCTGTTTTGAGGCAGTTTGGTGCTAAAGAGAAAGTTATAATAGCAGGGGATTTCAATGCTAGAGTAGGTGTGCAGAATGCAATTTCTGACAATGTTCTGGGTAAGTTTAATGATCCTTGTGTGAATGATAATGGTGAAAGATTAATTGAACTCTGCATTGAGAATGATTTGTGTGTATCTAATACATTTTTCAACCACAAGTATATACACACATATGCTTGGGAAAATCGTACTCTTGGTCAAAAGAGTGTGATAGATTTTGTTGTTTACGATCAGCATTTGAAACACTTAGTTGTTGACACCCATGTGATGAGAGGTGCGGATGTTGGTTCTGATCATTACTTGGTGGTGTCACGAGTGAAACTTTATATTGGTTGGAGGAAAAGGAATAGGAAGAGACCCAGGATAGAAAGAATAAAGGTTGATAGGCTCCTTGAAGATCATCAGCGGTATTCTGACTTACTCGGAGAACGGCTGAAGAATCTGAAATCTTGTGAGAGGGATGTAGAAAAGAAGTGGGAATGTTTTAAGAACTGTGTTGTTACTGCTGCTAAAGAAGTCTGTGGCACCACAATAGTGGGTATCAATAGAGGTGATGCTTGGTGGAATAGTGAGATTGATGAGGCAGTAAAGAAAAAGAAGGAAGCCTATTTGGAGATGTTGCAAGGTAGTCTCTGTGGATGAATATCGCTGTAAGAAGCGTGAAGCTGCTAAGCTGGTTCGCCACAGTAAGGCAAAAGATAGGAAAGAGAAAGTGGAAAGGCATGAACTGGCTTTTTGGAAAGATAGAAAGTCCTTCTGGAAGTACATGAGACCCAGGAAAAATAGGGGAAACAAAGTTGTAAGTTGTGTGAAGAATGAGATTGGGGAAATGATATGGGAGTCCAATGAGTTAAGTGACAGATGGGGCGAATACTTCTGTGAGTTATTAGATCAGGAGAGCAAAAATGATTCTGAGACAGATGCAGATGATGTCACAATGAGGGATGAAAGCACAGGAGGGATCTCAAGAGAAGAAGTGTGTAAAGCTCTAAAATCTCTTCAGAATGGTAAGGCTCCAGGAGTTGATGGCATAACTGCAGAGATGTTGAAATATGGTGGTGACTCTATAATTGACTGGTTAACTGAAATTTGCCAGTTGTGCTGGGAGTTGGAATGGTACCTCGGGATTGGAAGGATGCTATCATTGTTCCCTTGTATAAGGGAAAAGGTGATCAGACTGAATGCAAGAGCTATCGTGGTATTAGCCTACTGAGTGTGCCAGGGAAAATGTTTGGTAATGTCATTATTGAAAAAGTACGGGGTCTTACATCAGAGAAAGTGTGGGATGTTCAGAGTGGTTTTATGTCTGGTAAAGGCTGCACTAACCAGATTTTTGCATTACGCATGATGACTGAAAAGTATCTGGCTGTTGGGAAGAAAGTTTTTACTGCCTTCATAGATTTAGAGAAAGCTTACGACCGAGTCAATAGGACACTTTTGTGGAAGATATTGAATGAATATGGTGTTACTGGGAATCTACTTAATAGTGTAAAAGCCATGTATGCTGGTAGTAGAGCTTGTGTACGAGTGAATGGTGTTTTATCAAAATGGTTTTCCATTGGTGCAGGAGTTAGAGAAGGTTGTGTAATGTCACCATGGCTGTTTAATATATTTATGGACGCATGCATGCGTGAGGCCAAAATAGATAAGTGGTTTATGTCTTGGTGATATCCGTGTGTGCAGATTGCTGTATGCTGATGACACTGTCCTGTTGGCAGAGAGCAAAAGTGAGTTGCAGAGTATGTTGACTCGGATGCACGAAGTTTGCATGAAATTCAAACTGAGTATAAATAAGGGAAAAACCAAAGTTATGGTGTTTGAGAGAGGAATGGGTAGCACTGAATGTAATGTAAGTATAAATGGCACTGTGATTGACCAGGTGAGTGAGTTTGTGTATTTAGGAAGCATGTTTGACAGAGAGAACAAGTTGGATGGTGAAATCAGTAGGCGAGTGAATTCTTCACTGAAAGTCATAGCTGCTCTGGGAGGTTTTCACAGGAATGATGGGTTCTCTAGAGAGTCCCGCATGGCTGTGTATGAAACAGTAATTGTTCCTACTCTGATGTATGGCAGTGAAACCTGGGTACTGCAGAAGAAACATAGGAGTCGTTTGTGTGCTGGAGAAATGCGTTACTTACGTGGGGTTTGTGGCAAGACACGATCTGATTGTGTGAGGAATGAAGATGTATTGCAGTTGTGTGATGTAAAGCAAAATGTTGTTAGCAAGGTGGTGACCAATATGCTTCGGTGGTTTGGCCATGTTGAAAGAATGAGTGATGAAATGCTTACTAAGAAAATATTTTCAGCCCAAGTGGCAAGAAGGAAAGGCAGAGGAAGGCCAAGGAAGACATGGGTGGATCAGATTCAGGAGTGTCTGCATGAGAAAAAGATTATGGGTATGAAGTATAAAAGATCTTGTGTATGGCGTGTAATGGATATCAGTGAAGCAGGAGTTGTATGTCAAGATCGCTGTAATTGGCAAAGTTTGATACGACAACAATAAGTAAAAATATCTGGAAGCTTGTATTTCTTTTTGGAGCTAACCTCTGAATCTCAGAGAACAGCTTAGTGATATGTATGTATGCATGTATTTTTTTTTTCTAAAAGGATAAAACTGCACAGTTAACAGTACCATCAGCTCTTCTTTGCATCTTGAAAATCATGCAAATGCATTAATGTGCTAGATCAGCTTTCAGTTGACCATCCAAATTACTATCAGCACAAGACTACATGAATGAAATTGTCCAAAGCATCAATACAAGAGTACGTAAACACAAACAGTATGTGCCAAACTGCCTTCCAAAAACAGTATTATCAGCACAGACTCTTGAAGACACTTCTAAATTTCCACTTTGGAAAGAATAAAAAAAAACTACTTTTTATAAACAAAGCATGCCCACATTTTCAAAAAAGTATTGAAATATTGCTAACCAAGAACTGCAATTCAGATATCCCTCACCAAATCCCATTTGTTTGGATCTCTCTACTAAAATCTGGATTGTCCTGGTTGTGCAGTGGTCATAGCACAGGCTTATTACCATTAGTCCATGAAGGGTCCAGGTTCAAATCCTGTTGAGGCATAAATGTTGTGTTTCATGTGGCACTGGTTCTCTCCCTTCCCTGGAAACAGTGGCCCTAAATTAGGGACGGGTGACTGCTTATATAGCCCTTTGAATTGCTCACGGTTGTCATTAAACCTTAAAGCAAAAAAAAAAAAAATCTAAAGTGTGGCAACAGTTCCTGCACCTCTAATTCATGTTGTAGTTCTAGCAACCAGTCCTCTGTTTCAGGTGATCAAACCCACAGTTCAGTTGAAACCTTCTGCATATAAGACTTTCATTTCCACATGTAACTGTGTGTTTTCACTTAATTTTTAAGGTGGTTATTCCACAGAAGGATTCTGAAACAAAAGCTAGTGAATTAGGCTTTTTCGCCAGTGTTGCACAGTACTAGCTAGTGCTTCAACAATATGTATGACTGAATGTTAAGGTGATCTGTTTAGGTAGGGATAAATGAAAACAGTGAAGAATGTGACATACGCAAGAATTCAATGTCTGGCATAATTTATCTTTGTGGATAGGAGTTTGGCATTGCATGAGCCCTGTTGTGGATGTGTCATAGTTCATACTGGGGCTGAAATCTTCCCATGTGTTTTCCAACACTTCTGTGAATGCTGCAGAAATTTTCTGCTTCAAGTCCTCTAGGTTCCGAGGTCTGCACATACAGTGTCCACTCCCACACAAACAAATTGGAGGCATCAGATCAGGAGAATTCACAAGCCAAGCATCAGGCCCACTGGCACAGAACCAGTTATCATTGAATGTGGTGTTCAAGGCAACTGCTGTGGTGGTGAACCATCGTGCTGGTAAAAGACAGCCTGGCCCAGCTGAGGTATGAGGAAGATCTGTAGCATGTCCAGATATGTTCCTGAGTGTGCTGCATCTTCAGCAAAGGTAAAAGGACTATGAACCTTGTGGCAGGTCACTGCACTAGACATTCATTTGCCTTAGGGGTTTGCCCTTTCCAAATACACTGGCGGAAAGTGAAAAAAGAACACCAAGAAGGAATTGGCGGACGATCATGAAATTTACATATGTTAATGGGTCGAGTTTACGTAAGTGTGATGTTGATTTCGGGACCAACCGGTGAACGCTTACGCCACAGCACAGCATAATATGCAAATTATCGTCGGTGGTATTAAGGAGTACGGTGAAGTGAATGTAAACAGTCGTCGGCGTACGGACACATGCGAAGACCCTGAAGAAGCTGCAATGCCTGGACATGGAAGACGTGTACGATTTCAGCAGTTATCGGACTTTGAGCGAGGTCGTCTAGTCGGACTCTGCGAGGCCGGGTGGTCTTATCGTCATATTGCAGAGTGAATTGGACAGGAAGTATCGGTGGTGGTGTAGATGGTCCGAGGAACATTCCCACACGAGAAGACGTGGAACCGGGAGTCACAGACGGGCTGATGAGCGGACCAATCGATGCATAAGAAGAGTGGCGTTGTCAAGCAGAACATCCACTGCGACGCAAATCCGAGCTGCCGTTGCACCTGAAGTGACTGTGCGAACAATCCGCAACCGTCTACTGGATGCAGGACTACGTGCACATGTGCCTCTGGCATGTGTACCTCTGACTCCAGCCCACCGTCAAGAATGGCTGCAGTGGTGTCGCCAATGTTTGCACTGGAGAATGCAATGGCAATCTGTCGTGTCCAGCGATGAAAGCAGATACTGCTTGGGAGCCTCCGATGGCCGTATGCGTGTTTGCAGACGCACAGGGGAACGTCTCCACCCTTCTTGCATCTGCCAGCGACACACAGGGCCTACACCTGGTCTCCTGGTGTGGGGAACGATCAGCTATCACTCCCGTACACAACTAGTGTTTGTACCGGGTACGTTAAACAGCACCTCCTACATCAACAACATCATTCAGCCCGTTGTTGTGCCCTTTGTAAGGTCGGTCCATCGTGGTGTTTTCCAGCAAGATTACGCACACCCACGCATGGCACAGGCAACGCAACATGCACTTCAGGGTGTGAGACAACTTCCATGGCCTGCACGTTCACCGGATTTGTCCTCCATTGAGCACGTGTGGGATTTTATTGGACGACAACTTATCCGGTCTCCACGGCCAGCCACGACTATCCCTGATTTACGTGTCCAGGTTGAGGATGCTTGGAACTCAATACCCCAAACTTACATCCAACATCTGTATGACAGACTCCATGCCAGAATTGCACAGTATGAAGCAGTTCATGGCAGTTCAACCTCGTACTAACCATGTTACATGGAAATGTTATTTTTCAGTTTACCAGCAAATACAGCTGTATTTTGCCATAATGTTTTGATCACGTTATCCTCTGTATTCCGTTATTATGCTGTATAAATTTCGTTGGTATCGGACGTCTCCTTCTTGGTGTTCTTTTTCACTTTCCGCCAGTGTAAATATAGGTTGTTAATCAGCATGCAGTAGTTACATAAAGAAAAAATACACTGATGTGCCAAAAGTCATGCATCTTTTGTGTAGCTGTGTTCGTTTTCACTATTTTCATTCTCATTTGTTGACCGAGGATGCCGCTACTCTGCAGCGGGTCCTGGATGACCACTGCGATACTGTCACTGTGTTTTCCTTTTTAAAAGAAATTGACTTTTTTAAACGCATTTAGATTTTAGCTCTTCCATCATCCTCATTTTTCAGTTTTAATGAATCAGCCGAATTTTAAACATTGTATCATGTTTTTAATGCTGTTTGTTTCATTGCCTTTTCGCTCTTCCATCACTCTCATTTTTCACTTTTACTTAATCAGCCAGATTTTAAGTTTTCTACCATATTTTTAATACTGTTTGTCTGTCCTGTGTCTTGTCTTGTCTTGTCTTGTCTTGTGTTTGGCGCTCTTTGGCCAGGCATGGCCCTTGCGCCATAAAAACAAACCAACCAACCAACCAACCAACCAAAAGTCATGGGATAGCAGCATGCAAATTTTTAACTAGTGCTGCCGTCGTATGAAGCCTTTGACGCAGGCTAAAATTTTTATCAGATGCGAGGTGTAATCTCGAGAGTCAGGCTGAACAACCGCCAGTACGATTGTGGCAAGCCGACTTGAATTGGCAGAGTTTGAACGAGGCATGGTAGTGGGAGCCAGACTGATGGGGCATTCAATTTCTGAAGTTGTGCGAACATTCAGCATTCCTTGATCTCCGCGGTGTCGCATGTGTACCAAGAATACCTCATGGAAGGCATTGCCACCCACCGTGGTCAGCACAGTGGTCGACCACGAATAATAAAGGAACGTATAATAAAGGGTGTCCGAGAATTATTGGACACATAACAAAATTATATAAAACAAAACATTAAACAGATAGAAAGAAACTGACTGTACTAACTTACAATGAAACTAAACAAGTTAATAAATTTCGATGAGATCCCTTGGTTGCTCGTAGTACGTCCAAGAGATACTCGATTTCATGCCATGTATTGGTAAGCATCTGAGGAGTTATGGAATTAATTGCAGCTGTGATACGCTGCTTCAGTTCCTGCAAATCAGTACAAGGCGTCTGATAGACACGATCCTTCACATAACCCCACATGAAATAATCCAATGGAGTTAGATCTGGAGAGTGAGGAGGCCACGGATTGGGACCACCACGCTCAATCCATCTGTTGGGGAAATGCTCATTTAGGCACTTATGTACACACGTTAACCAATGCAGAGGTGTGCCGTCTTGTTGGAAAACAATGTTGTCGCATCTTTTGATATGGGGTATAGCAAAATTTTCTAGCATATCCAAGTAAATGTCGCCATTTACGGTTTTTTTGCAGAAGAAGAAAGGACCAATCACTTCTCTTTTTGATAGGGTGCACCACACCTTAACTTTTGGAGAATCACGTCCCAGTTCAATAGCAGCATGAGGCAGTTCACTGCCCCATATCCTACAATTGTGACGATTCACAATACCTGATACATGAAATGTGGATTCATCACTAAACATTACAGTACTGAGAAAGTTTTCGTCGTTTTCCACTCGATTCAGCATATCCACAGCGAAATCGTATCGCAGAGTGTGATCATTTACATGCATCTTTTGCACTATTTGAATTTTATAAGCATGAAACTTTAATTTCTTGTGCAAGATATCGTGAACTGTCGATTTCGGAATGCACAGTTCTCTGCTTGCTTTACGAACGGATTTCCTGGGGCTTCGTCGGAAACTTTCATAAACTTGGTCAACCTCCACGATGGCTCTTCCACGATGTTCCACATTGCCAGTTTCTTTAAACTGTTTCATCCACCGCTTAATTGAATTCGTTGACGGAAGATTGCAACCATACTCTGCCAGGATTACAACCGTACCGTCTTTTAACTTTAATGACAGACTTCAATTCCGCGAGCCATAACACACACATCGCCTTCTGCTGTACAGATGACATGACTATTGATTGCGCATTTCTCATACATTTGTCATCAGGCCACACCTAGCGCCATCTGTCGGATTCTGGGAAAAATAATTCTGCAAAACAAAAATATAGAAATTGTGTTAGTAATACGTGACATAGAAAAACAGACAATGCTCGGGGGTTTTTTTTTGTTTTTTTTTTTAACATAATTTTGTAATGTGTCCAATAATTCTCAGACACCCTGTATATCATGAAGCAGACAGAAAAGACACTGTTTAATAGGCCTGGCCACATCTTTCCCAAATTTCACCATGCAGATTTCCTTCTAGTTTGAGTATCCATCTCCTATCTGCAGAGTCCCAACATGACAATGTCATGAAAAGAGGCTTTTTTTCAATGATAATAATTTCTTCACATTTTTTTTTTTTATTTTGTGCTTCCAAGTTTTATGACTAACATAAGCATCTGAAAGGGCTATAAAGCAGTCACCCATCCCTAATTTTGGGCCACTGGTTCCAGTGAAGGGCCACAGCCATAGCCATAGCCATAAAAAGCAAACACACAACTCATACCTCATCTGGGACTCAAACAACCTAAGCCCATTTTGAACAAATGGCCTAAAGCCAGCACGTCGGACCACTGGAGCAGATTACATACCACGTGCTTTACAGCATATCTACAGAAATCAAAGAACAACTATACTTTTTTCTATAATGAACTAGCAGTCATGCCCGTTCTCTGAATGGTGAATCCATAAAATCATTTTTTGAACATAAAATTAAAGGAAAAATTAATTAAGGCCAAAAAAAAAAAAAAAAAAGTAATTTAAGATCTGCAGCCATTTCACAATTTAGAACAGTGTTGTGACATTGATGTAAAATGGATCAGGCTTTGGTGTCCCTTAATTTTAAATAAAAATTTCTTGGAATTTTTACACCATTCCAACGTTTCTGGCATAATTATCTTTAAACCTATCAACATTTCGAACAGTTAATCTATGCCACCCTTTTGAATTTTCAGACTTTTCTAGGTGTAGAAGTGGTAGAAAAATTCAAGCAGACAATTTTCCAAAGCCGCCATTTTGATTTTTTTGGTTTTCAGACATTTCTCGGTATTTGGACCTTAAGATCTATCGGCACGCCAATTTTCAGATCTTTGTCATTTAGAAGTGGTCGAAAAATTCGTGAAAAGATACCATTTTGATTTTTTCAGTTTTCGGATTTTTCTAAGTACACTGAAGAGCAATTGAATTAGAGACAGCTGGCGTTATGCAAATGTGGCGTTGTGGGCGGCCCTGTAAACGGAAACGACATGACGTATGCAGCGATCCGACAATATAAGGAGTGATGCAACTGGAATCGGTAAGAGTCGGACGCAGTATGGGTAAGACAAAGGATCTAAGCGCATTTGATCGTGGGCAAATTGTCTGGGCCCGACGAATGGGTCACTCCATCTCGGAAGTCGTGCAGGTACTGGGATTTTCATGAGCCACTGTGTCACGGGTGCACCGTGAGTACATCGAATCCAGTAAAACCATCCCTGCAAGGGCCAACTGCCGTGGACAACAGCGTGCGGATAAGTGGGGTCATGGTCGGCTAGCTTGCATTGTAACAGCGGATAGACGGGCCACAGTGCAAGAAATCACTCGGCAATTTAACGCTGGTGCACAAAAACGTGTAAGCAGCCACACCATCCAGAACCATCTCCTCGCTATGGGGTACAATAATTCTCTGATACCCTGTATATAATTTTATTATTTATAAATTGTAAATATGCACGCCGCGAACGCTCGTTGATGTCTCGGTTTTTGCTTTTGAAAAGTTGGCAGCTCTGCCCATGGAACTTTTGTGCTGCATATCAGAAACAAACTCAAAGAAGTAGGGGGGGCAGCTCAGGGCTTAAGATGAATCCACCTAAAAACTCTGCCCTATGTTTCCAATGTTCCAGTGGGAAAAGCTTCTGTTGACATTTTCATTGCAATTAATATATTCCCAAGGATGAAAAGATTAAGATGGATCCACCTAAAAACTCTGCCCTATGTTTCCAATGGGAAAAGCTTCTGTAGACATTTTCTTGACAATTAATATATTTCCAAGGATGAAAAGATTAAGGTGAATCCACCTAAAAACTCTGTCTCTGTTTCCAATGGTAAAAACTTCTGTAGACGTTTTCTTGACAATTAATGCATTTCCAAGGACAAAGCAATTAAGGTGGACTACCTAAAAATTCTGCCCTATGTTTCCAGTGGTAAAAACTTCTGTAGATATTTTGTTTGTAATTAATGTATTCCCAAGAATGAAAATTTGCACATTGATAAACATAACTTTCTATTATAGCCTAGTATATTTAATATTTTATATATTAAAATTCTCAATAATTTTCCCTTTGGTAGTGTTTGAGACCTGTAAATATATGGCTCCACATGTACATGTGACTTGCTAAAAGCAATCTTGTCACCTTTTCTTTTTTTTTTTTCTTAATTTTATTAATTTTCAGAATGAAATATCAAAATTTAAATCTATCCATGTGATAGTCTGGAATGATATGATCCACTTAGATTAAATGTTTTGACAATAATTTATCTGAAAATGTCGCAGAGTATGTTTGCTGGCTTATTTTGGTATTAGAAGTCAGCAGTACCTACACTTCTGTTGACATTTTCAACAAAGTTGTCAGGTAATTTAATCTAAGTGCCTCAAATAATTCCAAAAATCTCAGACTATTGCACGGATAGACCCAAATTTTGATTCCATTTGGAAAATTACTGAAATAAAATGTGGTGCAATTACAATTAGTAAGCGATTCGTATATGTGGCTCCATCTATTAGCAGATCTCAAACAATACGCAAAGAAAAATGATTACTTTCTGTCCGACCCAATATATTAAAAATCAATGACCAAGCCAAGATACCCAAAGTCAAATACCCGGTCATGGCACACATTGGCCATTGAGATTGTGCAGCACACTCAGCAGGCAGGTGCTTTAAATCAGTGGCAGTTAGCCGTCTGAAGGAAAAGAGTATAAGCACCAACCAACATGGAAGTGGACAAGGAGCACGTCTGCAATTGCATGCTGTATGAGTTTTGTTGTGGTAGCACCCCCGGAAGTGCTGTAAGGAATATTACCAGTGTGTACCCCAATGCCACATGACATCATCAGTGCTGTTGTTGATTCAAATGGTTTTGAGAGGAAAATTTTGACCTGTCTGACTGTCAGAAAGTCGAAGACTTGCAGCAATGGATATGGACACGCTTTGAAGACCTTAGTAGAGACTGAGCCACATTTGACCACTCGGGAGTTGGCCTAATAGCTGGGGACCATCCACACAAGCATTATCCATACCTGCCAAGTTTTATGGTTTACCTGTAAAATTTACGGAAATTAAACTTGTTTTAACGTTATTTTATGGGACGACATAAATAGCCATAAAAACTCTATCTTATATAGTATGTATATAAATATATATATATAGTAATGAGTTCAACCACAGATAAATTACAATCCTAATACAGAACCCAATAACAACATTTCTAAACTCCTAACAAGAAGGAATATCCTTCAGAAATCAAATAACCCCCTCCCCGCATAATCACAACCAAAAAAACCCAACTTATTTAATAATATGCAACTGTACCCTAGAACACCAGATCGCTCATCAGGGAAAGACATCCGGTACCCTGGGGTAGAGGTTCAGGTTTAATGAGAGTGCTAAATTTTGAAGCCAATAGTTAGATATCTTAATAAATTTCGTAAAAAATATATCTCTTTTTTAAGCACTCTGTTTTCCCTACCTGAACCTATTTGTAGAGCTTAAAGAATATAAAACAAAAAGTTTTTTAAGTTAAGTAATATATATATATATATACATACATACAGTATAATGTGTGATCAGACCCTCCCAGATTTTGAAACATGGTTATGCCACTGCTGCCATGCTATAATATAAAGTTATTTTTATCAGTGTGCAAATTTCAATCCTTGGGAATACATTAATTTAAAAAAGAAAAAGAAAATGTCTACAGAAGTTTTTATCATTGGAAACATAGGGCAGAGTTTTTAGGTGGATCCACCTTACTCTTTTCATCCTTGGGAATACATTAATTGTGAAGAAAATGCCTACAGAGTTTTTACCATTGGAAACATAGGGCAGTTTTTAGGTGGATCCACTTTAATGTGCCCATTCAACATGCAGAGTATTCAATGGTTCAGAAACTCGACCTGCCTGAGATCAATCCAGCAACCATCTGGTTAAAAGTAGTTCTGCCAACCGCTAGGCTGCTCATGGCCATTGTTATTCAGGTTTCAGTGCTGAAGATTTTTATACTGTCACAGGCAAAAATAACCAGTATCACTCAAACATTCTTCTGAGTATTTCATTATAACAGATTCACAAGAAAAGTTATGTGATATGGTACAAAAAATGAAATTACTAGTGAGGCAGTACACACTGAGAGTACCTGACTGCACACACTGCCAGTATAATAATTCTTCTCTGGTTGAAATTTTAACAGTGATTCAGAAATTGTAATGAGTAGGCCCTTCCAATGCCTTCTGTAAATGAAAGCCTAACAACTTGTTTATTACATTATCATAGGTGAACCACATTCTCGTTTCCTGGGTTTATCTGCTGATTAGAATAGGCAGAGTCTGAATAGATAGATCAGCAGATGTTTTCATACATCAGTTGTTTATGGTATTTCGCATCACAAAACTAACCAGGTTAGCAATAAGAACATAATTTGCTTGTCTAGTGACATAGCTCAGCACCCTCTATAGTTGTGCTATATCACAAATCCAGTTGGTTTTGCTATGCAGAATACTACAAATAATGACTACATTTGAACATATGCAAGTCTGCCTGTTCCGCCTACACCAGAAACTTCATATTCTCTTCGGCCGACGAGCACAGGAAGCAAACCTGTGGCCCTCTTACGATGATGTCATAAACAAGTTGTTAGGCTTTCAATTACAGGGGGCATTGGCCTATCTCACTTTCTGAGACGTGTCCAACCAACTTTGTATTAACTGAAATTGTGTTAAACAGAGAGTACTTATGCTGGTACTGATATTATGTTAAAAAAATTCAGTACTGAGTATAACATATCTACTTTAAAATCATAGGTGGTTACTGTGAAAATCGCAATGACAGTGCCTTAGTGAAGAATGCTGTGTTAAAATTGTGTTCTGATCTGAAAGATGATGCAGTAGCCTTGGCTGATGTAATAGCACCTACTGATTTTATCCTGAATTCAGCTTTAGGCAAGTCAGATGGACAGGTAAGCTGCTACTACATTTCTTCATATGCATGCACAAAGCTACTTGTATGTAAGTAATTGATATACACTGAAAAGCCAATACATTATGACCACCTGCCTAATATGATGTTGGCCCTCCATGTGCCACCAAAACAGCTCTTACCTGGATATACACCGAAGAGCCAAAACATTATGACCACCTGCCTAATATGATGTTGGTCCTCCACGTGCCACCAAAACAGCTCTTACCTGATATACACCGAAGAGCCAAAACATTATGACCACCTGCCTAATATGATGTTGGCCCTCCACGTGCCACCAAAACAGCTCTTACCTGGATATACACCGAAGAGCCAAAACATTATGACCACCTGCCTAATATGATGTTGGCCCTCCACGTGCCACCAAAACAGCTCTTACCTGGATATACACCGAAGAGCCAAAACATTATGACCACCTGCCTAATATGATGTTGGTCCTCCACGTGCCACCAAAACAGCTCTTACCTGATATACACAGAAGAGCCAAAACATTATGACCACCTGCCTAATATGATGTTGGTTCTCCACGTGCCACCTAAACAGCTCTTTCCCAGATATACACCAAAACATTATGACCACCTGCCTAATATGATGTTGGTTCTCCACGTGCTACCAAAACAGCTCTTACCCGGATATACACCGTAGAACCAAAACATTATGACCACCTGCCTAATATGATGTTGATCCTCCACATGCCACCAAATCAGCTCTTACTCGGATATACACTGTAGAGCCAAAACATTATGACCACCTGCCTAATATGATGTTGGTTCTCCACGTGCTACCAAAACAGCTCTTACTCGGATATACACCGTAGAGCCAAAACATTATGACCACCTGCCTAATATGATGTTGATCCTCCACATGCCACCAAATCAGCTCTTACTCGGATATACACCATAGAACCAAAACATTATGACCACCTGCCTAATATGATGTTGGTTCTCCACGTGCCACCAAAACAGCTCTTACCCGATATACACAGAAGAGCCAAAACATTATGACCACCTGCCTAATATGATGTTGGCCCTTCATGTGCCACCAAAACAGCTCTTACCCGGATATACACCGAAGAGCCAAAACATTATGACCACCTGCCTAATATGATGTTGCCCCTCCATGTGCCACCAAAACAGCTCTTACCTGGATATACACCAAAGAGCCAAAACATTATGACCACCTGCCTAATATGATGTTGGCCCTCCATGTGCCACCAAAACAGCTCTTACCCAGATATACACCGAAGAGGCAAAACATTATGACCACCTGCCTAATATGATGTTGGTCCTCCATGTGCCATCAAAACAGCTCTTACTCGGCGAGACATGGACACTACAAGATTTCTAAAGGTGTCTTGTGGTTCTGATACTGACACTTTACCAGCAGATCCTTTAACTCTTGTAAGTTACATGATTGAGTTGCAAGAGATCGGATTTGGTGTTCCAACACAAACCACAGATGCTCGATTGGATTCATGTCTGGGAAATTTAGAGGCCAGAGAGTCTTTCTCATGTTCCATAAACCATTCTCGAACTATCCAGAGAGTGTGGTAGCAAGCATTATTCTGCTGAAAGACGGCACTACTAGAGGTAAATACTGTTGCCAGGAAAGGATGTATCTGGTCTGTACTGTTGTTTAGGCAGGTGGTAGACGTCATAGTTTCCTGCACATGAATGACTGGATCCAGGGTTTCCCAGAGGCACTACTAGTGGAGAATGCCATTGCCATGAAAGGATGTACCTGGTCTGCAATGATGTTTAAGTTGGTGGTAGATGCCATAGTTTCGTGCACATGAATGATTGAACCCAGGGTTTCCCAGAAGCACTACTAGTGAGGAATACCATTGCCATGAAAGGATGTACCTGGTCTGCAATGATGTTTAGGTAGGTGGTAGACATCATGGTTTCCTGCACATGAATGACTGGACCCAGGGTTTCCCAGAAGCACTACTAGTGGGGAATACCGTTGCCATGAAAGGATGTACCCGATCTGCAGTGATGTTTAGGTAGATATCATAGTTCCCTGCACATGAATGACTGGGCCCAGGGTTTCCCAGCAAAACATTCCCCAAAGCATCACACTTCCTCCAACGACTTGTTTTTATCCCACATTGCATTCTGATACCAACACTTCCCCAAAAAAATAATCACACATACCTGGCTGCTCACATGGTGCAACAAGAAAGGAGATTCATTGGACCAGATAACCTTCTTCCAATCATTCAAAGTCCAGTTTTGATCCTCACATGCCCAGTGTGTAGGTGGTTTCAACAGTGAACTAAGGTTAGCATGGGCACCTGGAGCAAAAATGGATCTGCTGCTACGCAGCTCCATTTTCAGCAGGGTTCTATGTACCATGTGTTCTGACACATTACTCCTGTCACTAGCATTCAAATTACCAGTGATTTGTGCCACAGTATCCCTTCTGTTGTCTTGTACCATACAGAATAGCCTCCACTCATCTCTAGCATTGATGAGCCGTGTGCAGCTCACACCTTGCCAGCTTTTTGTGGTTTTTCCCCTCCTTGGACCACTTTTTATAGGTACTGAGCGTGAGCACTCCACAACCCTTGCCATCTCGGAAATATTCCGACCCAGTCATGCAGCCATTACAATTTGGCCTTTGTCAAACTTTATGCCTTCCCCATCTAACGAACAAGAATGGCCTGATTAACAGAGCTCAGTATCAGGTGTTATTACTACCTTCCTTTGAAAAAGCCATCTGGTTGATGTGCGAAAGCTTGGAAACTGTTATTTATATTCTACGCCAAGAAATTCGGATCACTAGTACTATTTTAAGTAAAATATATGTATGTGTATTTTCCTCTCACACTAAAACATCTGAAAGTACCACAAACGGACGATCAGATAGGTTCGATTTGATCTTTCTCTGTTTTACTGCTAAATGAGTAAACAAAGATTACTTGACATTATGGTATATGTGTGACTGACACTGCATTTTCTTGATGTCCTTAATCTCCCCACCCCCTTTCATTTATTTTTTTTCACCACTTTCATTTGCTGGAACTGAAGACCCCTTTTCCCCCTCTGTTTTGTTTGCAAGCCCATGCAGTACATCCTCACAATCATAAAATAAACAGGTCCTATTTAAGATAAAACACATGGGATGGGAGGGTAGCAAAAGGGAGACAGGAAGTACTCCGATCTTTATTGTTTAGACGTGGTCCTTAAGAAAGAGGATTGCATAGCGGCAATTGAAAGAAATCTTTGCCGCAGAGGTAAGGATGCATGTTTTTAACCATAGGAATTATTACCCTATGTTGAATTTTGCTATACTTATTAAAATAGTTAAAATAACTGCATGTCCAGAAAACAGATTTTTTATTATAATGCATATATTTTTATTATTTAAAAAAAAACTATTTTTGGAAGTGAATTTTTATGGCAGTCGTTTGCAAACTGGAGAGGGGTGGGGTGCTACTCCAGGAAATCACAAAATACTTCTTGAAAATTGTGTGAGAAGTATTTTTATTCCCTGTCCAAAAACTTACCGCCACCACTGGTTATGACAATCAACAACATATCAGCCTTAAATATTCCCAAGTGAAGCACTCAGTATTATGATTTACGATGTCATATACTCTGTAAGATTACTTGTGTTCTCATAACCATCATGTAAGATATATTGCTTGCCATTATGGCCTCAAAGGGTCATTTGAGTATTGTGTAGTGTGTATTTGAAAGGAATTGTGTCGTATACACTGATGTTCAAAATTAAGAGAATTTGCACATTTTGTCAAATTTCTGAAAAGCTAATGGACACATTTTAATGAAATTTGGTATGGATACACAGTTATATAAGAGAAAAAATTATACCATACAGCAGTCATGGTACGCACTCATGATCGCCAGTAAGGCTCATCAGCGCAGGAATGTCCAAAATCCACGTTGCAAGATCGAACATAAAATGACTCAGATATGGGGCATGGCCGCTCTCATAGTCGTACAGCTCTCACATTGCGACGTCGTACTGGAAACAAGGCAGTTGATAAGTCCTTGTGGCAGTCGATCCCACTCCTGTAGCAACGCAGTTTTCATCTCCTGGATGGTTCTCGGAGGGGGATGGCGGGCTGCAATTGCCCTCCCAAGAGCGTCCCAGACATGTTCGACAGGGTTTAGATCTGGCGATCTGGCTGGCCAATCCATCTGGCGAATATTCTCACTTTCAAGATAATTGTCAACCAGGTGAGCCCTATGTGGACGAGCATTGTCGTCCATAAAAAAGAACAGAGGGCCAACTGCGCCCCTGAAAAGGTAAACATAGGGCTGTAAGATCTCATCCCTATACCTCTCAGCAGTCAGGGAGCCTCTGTCAAACACATGGAGAGGTGTGCGGCCGTCCAACATGATGCCTGCCCAGACCATGCCATGACACCTCCGCTGCCATAGCGGTCCCTTTCTCGGATGTTGGAGGAAAGGTATAGGTTCTCTCCAGATGAAGGTACGTCGAAAATCGGTGTCCAGGCTGAATCGTGACTCGTCTGTGAAGAGAACGTTACCCCACTGAAATCTGGTTCAAGGCTGATGTTGTCTGCACCATGCTAAATGCGCTCTCTTTTGTGCTGAAGTGAGCGGGTCTTCTGGCAAAAAGCCCTCTCTCATGAAGCCTTCGGGAAACAGTAACTCTTGGAACTCTGGTTCCAGTGGCGGCAGTCCTGTGGCGCCTCGCTGAAAGTGCCAAATAACGATCTTCATTGGTCATCGTGGCTCTTGGACGAACTTGCCCAGGCCTTCTCGATATGGATCCGGTGTCCTTAAACTGTTTCCACAAATTGTAGATGACACTGGGCATTACATTGAGCTCTGTAAGAACCTGCACTTGTGATTACCTTGCCTCCAATCTACTGACGATTCTCCACCTTATTCTGTCATCAATACATTCGTGGCAACTCATTTTACCCGATTGCTTAAATGAAATTGAACCAACTCCTGCAAGAAACGCAAAGAATGTCGCCGAGGAGTACGAGCAAATTAATCGCAGAAAATGTCACGTGTGCTTTTCATGCCCTCCGCTGTCACAGCTCCGCCCACACATACACTTACATATTCGACACTGCAAATTTGTATTCTTACTAGGCAGCATAATTTGTACCTTTGGTTCCGTACTTTTTGTGAAAATCAACAAAATGTGCAAATTCTCTTAATTTTGAACACCAGTGTATTACATCTGATGATAAAGCCATGTAAAGGCTTCAAAAACACTATTTTATTTTAGCGAAAATTAAAATATTTAATGTGCCAAGATGGTATAAACCTTTATTCTATTAGACATATCAGCCTGTTTGCATAAAATGGTCTATTGAGCTTAATGAAGTGTACTCCATGATGTTATAGCTTTGAAAAAGTTAAATGTCCCATTTTTTTCATGTAAAATTAACTGAAATTCAACATGAAATGGATTTATTGAATCTAACCTTCTGTTTGCAGGTATACAAGAACCTTTATGATGCCATAATCCAAACACCTGGTTCACTTGATCGTGCACCCTGGTGGAAAGAGTTCCTAGACAAACCCAAAGTAAACACCATTAAAGCAAAGCTTTAAGTAATACTTTCTCAAGAATAATGAGCGTAAATATATTTTTCATTTTTGTTTTATGCCGTTTCAGTGTTGTCCAGAAAAATGAGGTTTTTGTAATGTAAAAATAATGAACAGATATGCATTTATGCAATATTTACTTACAAAAAGGTATTAAAAACGTGTTCCAACTTATTTTTATTCACGAACTTGGGAAATTTTAGTGATCACCATCATTTTTAATATTTTGTATACCAAGAAAAGAAGTTTTTAAAGTTTTGTGGGGAAATTCTGATGTAAGTATATTGTGCTGTAAAATTTGTAGCAGATTTCATATTGCCTCTTTTCTGAGACTAGCAGAAATATGAAACTAATAGGGTTTTTTTTTCATGTGTTATTTAGTTTTGTAATGGCAATTTTTATTTCATTTTTACTGAATTTAGTCAAAATCCTGAGTGTTTCTTCCACAATTCAAAGGAATAGACTTGATGTTGATGGTTCCCTATAACTACAAATTTATGAAATGTAACTGTAATGTAGAAAAACAAAATTTTGAATTTATAGATGGAAATCTTATCTTAGGTTATTAAAATTGTTCATTTTAAAGGTAAATATTATGAATTTATGTTCCCTGTTCCTATTGTTGTAATATTGATTAAAAGTTAGCTTTAAATTGGTCGTTTTGGAATTTGTACCTAGATGGTAACGTTATTTAGTAGGGTAACATCCATGTTTACTCCACAGTCATTAACGTGGCATGTATAATCAGGGCTTGAAAAATACCTGAGATGCCCGGGGCATGTAAATTATTGGCCTGAACAGGTAACGAAAAGCAATCTAGTTGCCCAGACTGGGCAACTAAATTTAAAAATGAAAAAGTTTGGAATAGAATTTCCTACAAGAAAATGACAGTCATCACATGTAGTGTTTCATTTTGGTGCTAATCACTGCAAGTTGTATTGTTGTTACAGAGTGCCGAGGACAGGAAAATATCACTTCTTTAATTATATTATGCTCTAGGTCCAAATATTGGAACCATATGTAATTTTGCTCTAAATGTTTTTTATAGTCAGCGACAAGATGCATGCCTCTAATGGAATTAGTCTCCAGTGTTTATTGACAAAGGGCAAAAGTCTCAATGAAAAAACATGGCAGAATTGCTAAATTTCTCAAATACCAATTTTGTCATCATACCATTTCATACTGATTTCAGCATCATCATCTTAAAACTTGAGATACACACTTTTGTACATTGAACATTTTGAATACAGGTCCTTAAAACAGAAATGCAAAACATGTAAAAAAAGTTAATTATATTTTTAACTTAACAAATCAGAACTCTAATTTTTTTTTTTTTTTTTTTTTTTCCCCGCTCCTTAAAAGTCAAATTTTCCTGGGCATATAGTTTTTACTACCTGGACAGGTAAATAATTTTTGCACATGCCCAGCTGGGCATGTAACTTTCCAGATATTTTTCAAGCCCTGATAATGTTTGATAAGATTTCTTGAAAAAGGAAAAAAGGCATACAATACATGTATTGGTAAATGTTATGTCTTCAAGTACCATCATTGTTATTTTGATTTTTATCGTATTTTGTTATTGAAATAAATTATGCAGAACATTTTTCTTGAAAATTAATGTTGCATTATTATGTCCTTTTTTTTTTTTAAAGAGTGTTTTAGTTTGTAACTTCTTGGATTATATGGATTATAAAATTAAAAAAAAAAAAAAGAAACCCAGCCAAAATCTAGGGATTTGGAAAGATCAAGCAAGATAGGCATCTTGGATCTCGCCCTCTTTTCTTGTTCTGTCCGTTTAATCTTTTGGCAGTTTGTTTTGTTTCCTCCAGCAGTGTTTTTTTTTTTTTTTTTTTTTTGTTATAATATCTAATTTCCAAAAATCTGATAATTCGTGTCTTTGTAACAAGGTGTTTTTTTTTTACATTCTGGGGCATTTTTTAAGGGTGTTGTTCCTTGCTTGGTACAAATCACTGTAGATTCACTTTTACGGGTTAAACTAACAAAAGAGAATCTTCATTCTTGTTCTATAATATCTTCCAAGATTGTGAGATACTAGTTTTCTTGCATAGTCGTAAGCAGGAAATATAGTTTTGTAAAAATGACATGTAATATATTAGAATTTAGAATTCTGTAATGTTGTACGCTACTTGTTACAAAATAGATTTATTAGCCTTAGAGTAATCGAATGCCAAATACAAAAGCAGTGTACTCGGTCACCTTCAGCTTTCCAAGTAAAGTGTTGAACTGAATTTAAAGGCAAATAAATGTACAGATTTGTTTAACTGAACCAATACATTTCTCATGCTGAATAGTCTGCAGATAAAGATGTGATCAATAGATATATTTATGCCATTATAGATATATTTCATGATTTCTAAAATAAGAAAACTTTAAATTTACATTTTTAAGAACTCAATTTCGGGATATAGGGAATAATATCTTGCTGTTATTGTTGTAACATTTCCAGTACTTCCCTTTTTTGTCATCTGTGCCTCTTTCTTTTGACCCCCCCACTGCTACTAATACTACCTGAGACACACAAGCACAAAAAAAAAACCAAAAAATAAATAGGAGACAAAAAAATTAAAATTGAAAAATATTTAAAAAAATGAGAATAAAAAGCGAAAAAATTCCCGATTGCAATCTGGATGGCCGTAGCCTAATCTCACACAACTTCTAGATAACTACTTCGACCAAAGAAGTATAAAAAGCCTGAGCACCTAGGAAAGAACAATACAACCTTACACACATCAAAATAACTATCTACAGGCACGTCATTTTTTAACATCCAAAATAGGGAAAAGTAGCTTGAATTAGTTAACCTATTTACAAGTTACTGTCATAAAATGTGTTTAATAATGTAGAAATAAGCTATATATATATATATATATATATATATATATATATATATATATATGGAGATGATCTTGTATGGAACCACAACATTGTTATTGCTCTCTTTGTTCCATTAAAGTAAGGAGTTCTTTCATTTCTGCAAGTGTTCAAGTCCAGCAGTAATGATTCTGCACATATGTGATAACAATCAGCATATAAACTATTGGTTGAAAATATCTGCTAATTTGTAATTCCTAGTATAACCAGCTTAGCATGTGTAATCTAATATCTAAGTCATGATATAAACTGTCTTGTCAGAAGTTCAAGTTTTAACTGGTCATTTGTAGTTTCTTCCAGAATGTTTGCCGGTATTACTATTGTGCAAAGGAAGCAAGCAAAAAAACATGCTACTGCTGTAAAGTGTGTTGATCATGTATATTGCCAGTGTAAGATATCTGAAATGTGTTCTTTTGTATCAAGTAAGTGCTGATTTAATGTGATATAACATTTGAAAGCTTTTGCATTATCTACTTAAGTAGTATATTTATTCCTAAAATGATTTCAGGAAGCATTCATTTGCATTTGAAAGTTCCTGTTTGAGAATGTATTTCTCTGAATGCAGAAATTTTTCTGTATTTTTAATAAATTTACTAGATTTCATTATTATTCCCAATAATTGCAGAGAGGGGAAATTTCTTTTTGGGGGTTTATTTTTCTGAATGTAAAAATCTGCCCCCCCCCCCCCCAAATGTTGCAGTCTAGTCTTAAAGCATGTTGTTGGCAATTATTTCAGTATTCCCACTGCCAATGTAGCATACTAAATGTTTTTTATTTTAGTCATATTTTTTCAATTTTCTCAGATTTTCATTACTGCCTGCTCTAGTCACACTATGGTAAAAGTATGTCCTATTTCATTTCACATAGCACAATGGCTCCATTAAATAACTAATACTTCAATGCATTCATTTTCCTCACGATTTGTCTCATTAACTAAAACTGGAATATTGTAGAACAGTGGTTCTCAACCTTTTGGGCTGATGTACTTCCTGAAGGGTTGGCTTGCTCTTCACTTACCCCCAAAGATCCTTATCGTAGGCATAGAACACTAAAAAAAGGGATGTTTTTCGGGTTTCTACATATATACTATACTATAGTAGTATGGTACAAACAAAAAATAATTGCTGCTCTTATGTAAAATTTTAAACCAAAAGTATGTAAGTATTATTAAGATCAATTTAAAAATAAAAATAGACAGTGAATTTAATGAGACATGCTGCAACAGATTCTCAGTGCTTTTGCTGAAATGAGGTGTCTAAGCTGATAATTCACAATGGATGTCTGCTGCAGGGTGCTTTTTTTGATTTTGTGGCACAATATTTGGCTAACATGCATTCATATAAATCCATTGTCATAAATGGAAAACTGCTTTGTATTCTATTTTAGAGAAAGAGTCTACAAAACTAGCTAGAATGGTGACAGTAGAACACTAAAAAACTTTTCTTGGAGTGTTATGTCACAAGAGATATCGAGCAGTTCTTTTGTAGATAGGACAGAAGACTTGTGATTTTTCAAGAAAAGGTTAGGTGTACACCTACAGTTTTCAGTGTGTGTATCGACAGGCAAATATTCTTCAAATAAGATTGACAGCTGTGTGAGGTGATCAGTTATCACTTTCTATATGTCCGAATATGTGAAAAATCCATCATTTTAGATGCAATGGCAGAGGTATATGTACCTCCATTTGAGAACCACAATTCTGGAATAGAATAGTAGCTGATGAGATCATCATTGTATTCTGTGTTACAGCCATCGTGATTACTAATCAGCTTTTCCCACAGACAAAAGGTGCCAGTTTAAAGATTTTAAAAGAAAGCAATGTTTCATTCAAAGTGTGTCATTTATATGTTTGAAATAAAGTAGGGGATATGCAAGGAAATGAATTATTTTAGGGGTGGGAGGAGTAGGATACCATGCACATACAAATGTAAAAAACATTGCATTTATCACTGCAGAAATGTCTCTAAATTGTGATTTGGTGTGTGAAGTCATTGCACATCTTTTGCACCATTAACTGCAGTGATGAAATACATCACTACATAACTCTTCCAAAAAAATTATTAATACCAGAACCATGCAATGAAATCAGTAACCAGGCTATGGAAGTATTGTGCATAATGAATCCACATCATGCTGTAAAGCTTTCTCCATGGTCAAAATCAGTGGTATTTCATTTCTGTATCAGTTCATACATAGGGATGTTAGACTTCCTATAATCCATGTGGCAATAGCCCATCTGCTAATGAAGCTAGCTCATGAAGAGATGTGAAACTATGCAAACAATTAACCACAGTGACACTAATGATGCATTCAAGTCTATGTGGAAGCTGTCTGATTCAAATTTAAATATTAGTGCATCGAAAACAGTCAGTAATCATTTTGATTTAAGTATATCACATAATTCAGCAGCACTTTATATCAGATAAGGCATTACTTGCTTTCTAATGGCTTTATTGATGAAAAGAGTGTTACTTGAATGGTGGATATATTAATTTGCTTAGTCTGTGAACTAGACTAACACTAACCCAATATACTAAACATGGAATGATTAAAAGGTGAGGCTGCACTGCCAGTATTTCATACAAATATATTTCATGTTTTGAATAAGATGTACAAAAGAAAACATCCATTAATACACTGTTTTTCAGCATGGTCATCAAAAACATTAAGGCATTTATCACTAAGTGTAATGATCTTGTTTATTCCCTCTACATAAAATTTTTGTCCCTTTCGCTGGAGCACAGCAATTTTCACTTCATCTGTCCATTCATGCATTTTCTTTTTCAGTATAATCATCAAAAACATTCAGGCACTTTCCAATATGTGTTATGAGCTTGTTTATACCCACCAAAAAAATTTCCTGTCCCTATTGGCACAGGAATTTTCACTTTTGATCTGTCCATTCATACAAAAGTTTTCAACACAGCTATCATTAAGGCAGTTCTTGCTGTGTTACAAGCTTGTTTATTCCCTCTGCATAGAATTCTTGTCTCTGTAGCTGGAGCACAGCAATTTTCACTTCATTTGTCCATCCGTACATTATTTTTCAACATAGTCACCATAAACATTCAAGAACTTGTCACCACATGTTAGGAGCCTGTTTATTCCATCTGCATAAAATTCTTGTCCCCATTGTTGGAGCACAGAAAAAAAAATTATCTTCCCCATTTGTCCATTAATATTCTATTTTTCAACATAGTCACGAAGAACATTCAAGTACTTGTCATCATGTGTTATATGTTTGTTTGTTCCCTCAGAATAAAATTCTTGTCCCTGATGTTGGAGCACAGCAATTTTCACTTTCCTTTCTGTCCATTCGTACTCTACTTTTCAATATAGTCACCAAAAACGTTCAGATTCTTGTCACTACTAGGTGTTATATGCTTGTTCATTCCCTCTATGCGAAATTCTTGTTTCTGTTGCTGCAGCACAGCAATTTTCATTTCTTCACCTATCCATTCACACACTATTTTTTAGTATAGTTATCATAAACATTCAGGTACTTGTCACTATGTGTTATGAGCTTGTTTATAGTCTTCAAATAAAATTCCTGTCCCTATTGCTGGAGTACAGAAATTTTCACTTTTTCATCTGTCCATTCATAAAAAGTTTTCAACACAACCACCATTAAAACACTTTTTGCTGCGTTATGAGCTTGTTTATTCCTTCTGCATAAAATTCTTGTCTCTGTAGCTGGAGCACAGCAATTTTCACTTCATCTGTCCATCCACACACTAATTTTCAACATACATACATACATACATACATACATACATACATACATATCACTAAGCTGTTCTCTGAGATTCAGAGGTTAGCTTCAAAAAGAAATACAAACTTCCAGATATTTTTACTTATTGTTGTCGTATCAAAGTTCGCCATTTACAGCAATCTTGACATACAACTCGTGCTTCACTGATATCCATTACACGCCATACACAAGATCTTTTATACTTCATACTCATAATCTTTTTCTCATGCAGACACTCTTGAATCTGATCCACCCATGTCTTCCTTGGCCTTCCTCTGCCTTTCCTTCCTGCCACTTGGGCTGAAAACATTTTCTTAATAAGCATTTCATCACTCATTCTTTCAACATGGCCAAACCACCGAAGCATATTGGTCTCCACCTTGCTAAAAACATTTTGCTTTACATCGCACAACTGCAATGCATCTTCATTCCTCACACAATCAGATCGTGTCTTGCCACAAACCTCACGTAAGTAATGCATTTCTCCAGCACACAAACGACTCCTATGTTTCTTCTGCAGTACCCAGGTTTCACTGCCATACATCAGAGTAGGAACAATTACAGTTTCATACACAGCCATGCAGGACTCTCTAGAGAACCCATCATTCCTGTGAAAACCTCCCAGAGCAGCTATGACTTTCAAAGAAGAATTCACTCGCCTACTGATTTAACCATCCAACTTGTTCTCTCCGTCAAACATACTTCCTAAATACACAAACTCACTCACCTGGTCAATCACAGTGCTACCAGTTCCTCTCTCAAACACCATAACTTTGGTTTTTCCCTTATTTATACTCAGTTTGAATTTCATGCAAACTTCGTGCATCCGAGTCAACATACTCTGCAACTCACTTTTGCTATCTGCCAACAGGACAGTGTCATCAGCATACAGCAATCTGCACACACGGATATCACCAAGACATAAACCACTATTATCTATTTTGGCCTCACGCATGCATGCGTCCATAAATATATTAAACAGCCATGGCGACATTACACAACCTTGTCTAACTCCTGCACCAATGGAAAACCATTTTGATAAAACCCCATTCACTCGTACACAAGCTCTACTACCAGCATACATGGCTTTTACACTATTAAGTAGATTCCCAGTAACACCATATTCATTCAATACCTTCCACAAAAGTGTCCTATTGACTCGGTCGTAAGCTTTCTCTAAATCTATGAAGGCAGTAAAAACTTCCTTCCCAACAGCCAGATACTTTTCAATCATCATGCGTAATGCAAAAATCTGGTTAGTGCAGCCTTTACCAGGCATAAAACCACTTTGAACATCCCACACTTTCTCTGATGTAAGACCCCGTACTTTTTCAATAACAACCTTACCAAACACTTTCCCTGGCACACTCAGTAGGCTAATACCACGGTAGTTCTTGCATTCAGTCTGATCACCTTTTCCCTTATACAAGGAAACAATGATAGCAACCTTCCAATCCCGAGGGACAATTCCTAACTCCCAGCACAACTGGCAAATTTCAGTTAATCAGTCAATTATAGAGTCACCACCATACTTCAACATCTCTGCAGTTATGCCATCAACTCCTGGAGCCTTACCATTCTGAAGAGATTTTGGGGCTTTACACACTTCTTCTCTTGAGATCCCTCCTGTGCTTTCATCCCTCATTGTGACATCATCTGCATCTGTCTCAGAATCATTTTTGCTCTCCTGATGTAATAACTCACAGAAGTATTCGCCCCATCTGTCACTTAACTCATTGGGCTCCCATATCATTTCCCCAATCTCATTCTTCACACAACTTACAACTTTGTTTCCCCTATTTTTCCTGAGTCTCATGTACTTCCAGAAGGACTTTCTATCTTTCCAAAAAGCCAGTTCATGTCTTTCCACTTTCTCTTTCCTATCTTTTGCCTTACTGTGGCGAACCAGCTTAGCAGCTTCATGCTTCTTACAGCGATATTCATCCACAGAGACTCTACCTTGCAATATCCCCAAATAGGCTTCCTTCTTTCTCTTTACTGCCTCATCAATCTCACTATTCCACCAAGCATCACCTCTATTGTTACCCACTATTGTGGTGCCACAGACCTCTTTAGCAGCAGTAACAACACAGTTCTTAAAACATTCCCACTTCTTTTCTACATCCCTCTCACAAGATTTCAGATCCTTCAGTCGTTCTCTGAGTAAGTCAGAATACCGCTGATGGTCTTCAAGGAGCTTATCAACCTTTATTCATTCTACCCTGGGTCTCTTCCTATTCCTTTTCCTCCAATCAACATTAAGTTTCACTCGTGACACTACCAAGTAATGATCAGAACCAACATCCGCACCTCTCATCACACGGGTGTCAACAACTAAGTGTTTCAAATGCGGATCGTAAACAACAAAATCTATCGCACTCTTTTGACTAAGAGTACGATTTTCCCAAGTATATGTGTGTATATACTTGTGGTTGAAAAATGTATTAGATACACACAAATCATTCTCAATTCAGAGTTCAATTAATCTTTCACCATTATCATTTACACAAGGATCATTAAACTTAACCAGAACATTGTCAGAAATTGCATTCTGCACACCTACTCTAGCATTGAAATCCCCTGCTATTATAACGTTTTCTTTAGCACCAAACTGGCTCAAAACAGCTTTTAGCTCATTCCAGAAATCTTCTTTCTTATTAGAAGGTTCCGAGTCACAAGGAGCATACACTACAACAATTACAATTCTCTGAAGTTTCACTTTCAAACGAATCCAGAGAATTCTCTCACTTATGCAACTATAGTGAATCAAGTTGTTCTTCATCTTTTCACTTAAAATCACACCTACACCAGCCTGTCCTCTCATATTATCCAATACTCCAGACCACACACTCAGCGTGCCATTCACTTCTTCTACCCCAATTTCCTTCTTTTTGATTTCACTTACACACAGCACATCCAGTCTATACTTATTCATCTCCTCAATCACCTCACTCATCTTGCCATTTATACCTCTAGTATTCCATACACCAATCTTACATTCACTCAGCCGAGATCGCTTTCTCATACGCCGTTTAGAAAGTCCAGGTCAATTCCGTGGTGGACCGTCCTTCTCAAGTGTGGTAGGTCCACCATATCCCACACTTGAGTCATTCTTAATATTTCTTTTTGTCTTTTTAATCAGATAAGTACATCAGTGTGGGGGATTAGCCCACAGCTGATGGTTCCAGTTGGTCATTCAACCTAAAAATTCTGGAACAAAACCCAGTGAGTTGGGGTCTTTTCGCCAATGTCACACAGAACTAGCTTGCACCTCTCCAAGATTCACAGAGGCCCTAGTTGCTGTTGTGTATGCCGTTGTTACCACGGAGCGCCCCAAGGAGGCAATTTGATTATCTGTAAGCACCTGAGTAAAGTTCATTCTAATTCTATATTGAGTTTATCACATTCAACATATTCACCATAAACATTCAGGAACTTGTCACTGCATGTTAGTAGCTTGTTTATTCTGCCTGCATGAAATTCTTGTCCCTGTTTTTGGAGCACAGCAAAATTTTCACTTCCATTCATACTATAATTTTCAACGTAGTCACAAAAAACATTCAAGTACTTGTCACTACCTGCTATATGTTTGTTTATTCCCTGTGCATAAAATTCTTGTCCCTGTTGTTGGAGCTCAGCAATTTTCACTGCTTCATTTGTCCATTCATGCAGTGTTTTTCAACATGGTCACCAAAAGCATTTGATCACTTATTACTGCATGTTACAAGTTTGTTTGTTACCTTCACATAAAAATTTTGTTACTGTTGCTGGAGCACAGCAATTTTACTTCTTCATCTGTCCATTCACACACTATTTTTCAAGCATTGTCACCATAAGCATTCAGGCATTTGTCACTACATGTTATGAACTTATTTATACCTTCCAAATGAAATTAACTTATTTATACCTTCCAAATGAAATTGATGTCCCTTGTTCCTATTGCTGGAGTACAGAAATTTTCACTTTTTCATCTGTCCATTCATACAAAAGTTTTCAACACAGCCACCATTAAAGCACTTCTTACTGTGTAATGAGTTTTTTATTCCCTCTGCATAAAATTCTTGTCTCTGTAGCTGGAGCACAGCAATTTTTCCTTTGTCCATTCATTAATGATTTTTCAAAATAGTCACCATAAACATTCAGCACTTGTCACTGCATGTTAGGTACTTGCTTATTCTGTTTGCATAAAATTCTTGTATGTGTTGTTGGACCACAATGATTTTTTACTTCCCCAGCTATCCATTCATACTCTATTTTTCACCATAGTGACTGTAAAGATTCAGACATTTGCCACTACGTGTTATGAGCATGTGTATTCCCTCTACATAAAATTCGTGTCCCTGTTGCTAGAGCACAGGAAAATTTTCACGTCTCCATCTATCCATTCATACACTATTTTCAGCATAGTCAACAAAAATGTTCAGGCACTTGCGGTGCAATAGAGAAGGTGACTGGCACCCAGGGGCAAGACACATAATCTACACCCCTTGGGAAGGGACTTGATTATCTGTTGTAAGCACCTGAGTAAAGTTCATTCTAATTCTATATTGAGTTTATTCCAAATGTTTTTTCAAAACAAATTTAATTTTATATTATAATACACTTAAAAGAGCAGTAACTTTAACTTAGATTAGACGGCCAAATGGTGTAAATGTGGTCAATCAGTGTAAGGCTGAATCAATCAGCACCAAAAATGCATAACACCTAACAAAATGGCAAATTGAAATAGAAAATGTATCACTGCTCCAGTGGGCAACTGGTGTGAGGCACAAAAGAGAGAAGCTGAACATTCCACTGTAAGGAAATTCCGTACAAGTGTAGTGTAGGGTTTCTGTGCTACAAGATTACTTTAATTGAAACATTCCCAACTTTTAACAGCAACATCATTCCATCCTTTTTTTCTTTTTTGCCCCTTTAATGGGCTGGCACCCAGGGGTCATTTGAGTAGAAATAAATTAGTTGTTTGCATGTGATGAAGACATGGAAATTGGTGCATTTTGTACTGTAATTTACAAAACAAATGCTTTTGCAGGTTACAAAAATGCAGTCATTTGTATTAAAAGTGCATTGATACTGCTAAACATTAAAAAAATGTATTAATCCAAATTTATTGAAATAGCTTTCTTGAATGTTCATTGTGCTTTCAGTTGCATCCCCTTCCTTTTTGTGTTATTTATTAGGTGAAAAATATATAATTGTGATAATTAAATCTTAAGAATATCTCCAAAAGGCAATAATGCACTTTAATAACTGAAAAGACAAAGTCTCGTAAAGTTGCGATTGGTGTAGTGACGAAGATATTTTAATTCGCTAAGCTTTTGCCTGCCATCAAGACAAGTTACACTGGATTAATATAGAACCCAATTGGAGATGAAAATTAAAATCCAGAGAATAGAATTAGGTTTGAAGTCATATATAAACATAACAGAAACACTGCAAATTGAAATATCTTTGTTACTCCGCCAGTCGCTGATTTATGAGACTTTGTCTTTTCAGTCAAATATAATTGTTGTTTGGAAAGTGCAAGAAGCGCTGTGGAGTTTTATTTCCATTGTATACTTTAGTTGTTTATGAAAATTTTCAACTTTACAAAAAGGTAAATTATATTGACGCACATAACTGAGAGTAGATGTTCAGTTGTAATGCGAAATTTCAATGTTATTTAGCCAAATTTCAATGTTTTCATCTGTGTTCTTAGCACATAAATTAATCCTGGGGTTTTCAACAAAAAAAAAAATCTGAAACCCCATGTGAATTTCCCAAAGCCTTAGCACTGCCTTTATAGATATTGCAGAAGGCTGCCTTTTTAAAACATATGTTGATTATTATGAAATGGTATACACTGCCTTTATAGATATTGCAGAAGGCTGCCTTTTTAAAACATGTGTTGATTATTATGAAATGGTATATTTTTCTAATGAATGCATTTGATCTGCTTAACCTGTATTGTGTCATTATGAAAGAGCAAGACAGAAAAAAAAGAATTCTGATGTTCAGTGGTGCACCCACTGGGGTAAGTAGGGGCTTTGCAGCTTAACCCCCCACCCCCACCCCCTCTCCTCCAAAGAGATTAAGAATGACAAATGTCAACTTTTTTATGCTATCTTATTTATACACTATGTGTGTGTATATGTGCACTGGTTCTCTCCTCTGGAATCGGTGGCCCTAAATTAGGGACGGGTGACTGCTTATAGCCCATCTAGTTGCTCACGGTGGTCGTTAAACCTTCAATCAAAATATAATATAAAATGTGTAAATATACATATAGCCCTCCTCCCCAACAAGAATTCCGGGTGTGCCACTGCTGATGTTAAAGCTTCAGGCCTCTATTATTATCATTTTTTTTTTTTTTTTTGTCCATCATAAACAAATGAATTTTCGAAATCATCTTATTACAAAGTGAGATTCATAACGCACATTATTGTGTAAGGTTTTTAATACAGGAATATTTTCATGTATTCTGTTGCATATTATTTAATCAGTTTATTAAAACCACATGTAATAAATCCAAGAAAAAAATAGTACATCTTATTGATTTGATTGGAAACTGTTTTGCTTAATTATTTTCCTACGGTATTATTTATTATACTGCTGATATTCCTGAAGCCTTTGGTGTGTGATAGGCCCATTAATGTGTATAGCTTTATACACTTGTATTTTTACTGCATACCAGTCAAGAAATGTATTAAGCAGTATTTTTGTATGCTTTTGTAACAAGGGAGTTCTTTTTCCTTCTGTGTGTTGATCTCAGCAAATTTCTCCCATTTTGTTATTTGTACATATTCAGGTTTTTGACCATGGGGATAAAAATGTTATTTTTTATTATTATTATTATTCAAAGCAAAGAAAAAAAGAATTATTTTTTACTTGGTTATCTTTTTTATGCCAACACTTTTACAAACGACTTATTCTTTCCGAGATTTCACTTTTAATTGTTTAAAAATGTGCATTTACTTTTAAATATCTTGCTTTTTATGTATGTTTTACTAATAAAGTATAACTGAAAAAAATATTAGTGTGAATTAATTCTTTTAAACACTGTTAAATCATAAAGGCAAGTCACATTATATTTGGATATGTGCATTTTTCTTCTACAAATTGAAACTAAATTTTAAAAAAGGGAATTTAAAAGATGTTTTTTTTTTTTTTTTTTTTCTTGCAAAGACTGATGCATGTTAAATAAGTGTACTAATGTGCAAGTCAGGTTTCACGAAAATGATGGAAATATTAGAATAATTCTCGATGTTGGCATATCACACTTAAGGGACGTTTCGGTAGTGACTTCTACCTTCATCAGCCATGGAATGAAACACGTGGTATAAGCATTAGTTGCTGCCAGGTTTCAAAATAGCTTTCCAAATCGTAGATATGTTAAAAGGTGCGTCTGTATTACAGGTGTTAGGAGTAAGGAAGATTTCAATGCTTTCACGGTACCTTACCAAAACATCAACCGGCGATTGGTGGAACATATTGCTGATGTTAAGAAAGGCAACCCTTCCACCTCCCTTTCAATTTTTACCATCAGTGATACATCCGCGATTCCCTGTAGGAAAAATGTTAAACGCATACATGAGATTCTTCCGCGAATTCACGGAATTCCGTTTTTTTTTGTTTTTTTTTTCCGTCACCATTTTGATCATTCTCGAGATCGATGCAAAACAGAAGAGAAATTTTGTGATTAGTTGGAGGAGGGGTTCTTTTCCCTGTTAAGGAACGATATTTCACCTTTCAAACCTTTCAAAAACAGAAGTTAAACGGAGTGACGGTTTTTTCCCGTAGTCGTAATTTCCTTTTCTTGCGATGTTCCTTCTACCTAATTTTGTTGTTAATTATCATTTTATTTCACAATTTTTTTGTATTTCAGCTTGAAAACAGAAGAAATTTTTCCAAAAACAGCGCAGGAGCTTTCCTGTCAGCTTCTGCCATGAGATTATTCCATTTGTGTAGTTCTCGAGGTCAAAACTAAAAAACTAAACAGAATTTCCGGGGTTACAACTTTCGAAGTCGAAAGTTAGATGGAGTGAAAATTTCTCCCATAATCATAATTTTTTTCTCTTCATATCCTTCTGCTCAGTACTGTTGTTAAATATCATTTTATTGCATAAATATTTGTTTTTCAGCTTGAAAATGGAGGGAAAATTTCCGAAAACGGAAGTTGGACACAGCGAAGATTTTGCCTGCAATCGTTATTTTTCTCCCCACAATGCTCCCCCCCCCTCTCTGTTGTTAAATGTTAGTAATTTTATATTTTGAGTAGAGTGATGTGCTCCAGTTCAGTATTTATGTGAAGAATTCTGTCTTGTGTTGCATTTTAGTCACACTGTTTCATCGTGCGTTTTGATTTTTTAACCCGGTTAAAAAGTTCAGCTTTTTTCTTCTTCAGTCTCGTGTATTTAAACGCATCGCTCCGTTCAGCAATCGGAAAATCCTCAGATACTGCGAAAGCATTGAAATCTTCCTTATTCCTAACACCTCTAATATAGATGCAGCTTTTAACATACCTATAATTTGGAAAGGTATTTTGAAATCTGGCAACAACTGATGCTAATACCACGTGTTCATTCCATGGCTGATGAAGGTAGAAGTCACTACCGAAACATCCCACCACTTGTAATTTTTACGTAACTTATGCGTGATATGTCAACGTCTAGAATTATTCTAATGTTTTGTGTGTTACCTGTTTCACTGCCAATTATTCTCACTATGATGATGGAAATAGTTTCCTTTAATGAAAACAAGAAAGATGGCACTGTATTCTCGGGTATAATTAGCAAGGGTGCACCCAGAATGTTGATAAAGAAGGGATTCAAAAGGTATCTTGAAAGTTCAATACACACATGCATATTGATTCATCACAGTCGTATGAGATAGATACAAACTGACAAAAGTATTGGGTTGATGCATAAGTTCAACCTTTTATTGGGTTGATGCACAAGTTCAACCTTTTATTGGGTTGATGCCGTTTTATTTCAAGAGTATTTCCCAGGTCAGTAGTGACCATGTAGATGGCCAGTTGTATATCAAAATGTAGCTTAGGCAAGTATTGGGTTGATGCATAAGTTCAACCTTTTATTGGGTTGATGCACAAGTTCAACCTTTTATTGGGTTGATGCCGTTTTATTTCAAGAGTGTTTCCCAGGTCAGTAGTGACCATGCAGATGGCCAGTTGTATATCAAAATGTAGCTTAGGCAAGTATTGGGTTGATGCATAAGTTCAACCTTTTATTGGGTTGATGCACAAGTTCAATATTTTATTGGGTTGATGCCGTTTTATTTCAAGAGTGTTTCCCAGGTCAGTAGTGACCATGCAGGTGGCCAGTTGTATATCAAAATGTAGCTTAGGCAAGTATTGGGTTGATGCATAAGTTCAACCTTTTATTGGGTTGATGCACAAGTTCAACCTTTTATTGGGTTGATGCCGTTTTATTTCACGAGTGTTTCCCATGTCAGTAGTGACCGTGCAGATGGCCAGTTGCATATCAAAATGTAGCTTAGACAAGTATTGGGTTGATGCACAAGTTCAACCTTTTATTGGGTTGATGCCGTTTTATTTCACGAGTGTTTCCCAGGTCAGTAGTGATGGTGCAGATGGCCAGTTGTATATCAAAATGTAGCCAGTAATATCGTGTATCTAAATCATATTGTGTTGTGTGATTGTGGCTAATGTTTTTTTGGTTTTCAGGTCCGGAAGTATGGAGTGTCAAGTAAGGTGGAATGAACATTTCCGACATCTGCTCCTCTACGAGCTTAACAAGGGATCCACAGCCGCCGAGGCTATTCAACGAATTTGTGCTGTGTATGGGGAGGATGCTATTGCTCCGAGCACAGCCCGCAAATTGTTTGAGCGATTCTGAGGTGGCAATTTTGACCTCAACGAATCTCCACACTCAGGTCGTCCATCTCACTTTCATGAGAATTGTTTGAACCATTTTACTCTCTTGGATCTGCGTCAAACCACATGCAAATTGGCCACTGAGATGGACTGTGATCAGGCCACAGTGGTGCGACACGTAGAACGTATGGGAAAGGTCCAGAAATTGGGGTTTTGGGTGCCTCACACTCTCACCGAGGACAACAAGAATCAGCGTGTTGCCATATGTGGTTCCTTGCTTGCCCATTATCGTGAATGTTCTCAGCAACACAAACCCTTTTTCTCACGCATTGTTACTAGAGATGAAAGGTGGTGCCTGTACGTGAATTTCAGGCATTGGAGGGAATGGTTAAGCTCAAACAAGACGCCCACACCACGTCCAAAATATGACCATCCTGCAAAGATCATATTGTGTGTCTGGTGGGATATGGAAGGCATTATTCACTGGGAAATGCTGCCGAGGAATCGGACCATCAATGCTGCACTCTATTGTGAGCAACTCCGCCGTGTGGAGGGAGCGATTAAGCAGAAATGGCCACATCGGTGCCATGGTGTCCTCCAACATAATGCACGCCCTCACAGTGCAAACATCACCAAAATGGCCATTCAGGACATGAAATGGGAGATCCATCCATGTCCAGCCTATTCTCCAGATGTTGCCCCTTCCAACTATCACCTGTTCCAATCTCTGTCAAATGCACTTTGTGGCAGAACGTTCAACAAAGATGTTGATCTCCAGAATTTCTTTTATTTCTTCACAGCAAAACCAGCACATTTTTTCAAGGTTGGCATTGCAGACCTACCAGACAAAGGGACACCATCATAAACAATTAGGGGTGAGTACATAGTTGATTGATTCTGTTTTGCCTTCTGATGTAATACATTCCTGTAGTGTGGTGAAAAAAATGGCATGAACTTATGCATTAACCCAATATTTTGGATTGGACACTTATTAAAAACCCTCTTGGTTGGGGATTACAGCAAGAGCTTGACACGGAACCCCTGGAACAAGGGTTGCTGAGGGGTAGAAGGTGTTGGCCTCTAATCATTCGCCTCTGGGTTTAAATCCAGAGTGAGGTGTAGATGCCGTATTTGTCTTATGGCACTCACTCACTCACTCACTCTCTCTCTCTCTCTCTCTCTCTCTCTCTCTCTCTCTCTCTCTCTCTCTCTCTCTCTCTCTCCTTCCTTCCTTCCTTCCTTCCTTCCTTCCTAGAACCAGTGGCCCTAAATTAGGGATGGACAACTGCTTATACCCCATTGAGTTCCTCTCGTGGTCGTTAAGCCCCGAAAAAAAGGAATCAATCAATTCTTCAAATACATTTCTGTATTGAACTTTATTACAGGGTTATAATCATTATTTTACATATTTTTCAATTATACAGTTGCTATATTTTGTACTGTTTCTCATGTTATATGAACGTTTTTAGTGCTCGCGGGGAAACATTCCTTCTTTTGTCTAACATAGAGCCAATATTGTTGAATTGTAACCTATTATAAAATTGAGGTAAAAAATATTTTATGAATGAAAATTATTACTCACGTTCTGTTTTCATGGAGTATTCAGGAATATTGAGCATTATTCTGCAATATTCTAAATTTTTCTTGAATTCGTCAAAATCACTTCAAGCAGTCACTTCGTAACGATTTTAGGCTTAATAGCTGGGCAACCCTTCTCTTATTGCCTTGTGATTCAACGTTGTAATTTCTAAAAACAATGAACTATTGAAAGGTTTAACCTTCAATTTGAAGGGGAATCAATTTAGTAAAAATATTCAGTCTTAAAGCATTCCTAGACTTTGTTTTCATATGATACGTTAAAAAATTGATAAGCCTGTATTCCTTTCATTGAGTTGTACCTTTAAAAATGACATTTAAAAAACTTGGAAATATTGAATGATCAATCCTTGAAGTGAAGGGAAGTAGATCAAGTAAGAAATATTTTGTCTTGACAGTAACCTGAACTTCGTTTTCCGCAGCACAAACACTCCCAAACTATTTTTAAAGTTACTACACAATGAACGGAATACAGGCGTATCAATATTTTAACGTATCATATGAAAACGAAGTCTAGAAATGCTTTAAGACTGAGTATTTTTACTAAATTGATTCCCCTTCAAATTGAAGGTTAAACCTTTCAATAGTCCATTGTTTTTAGAAATTACAACGTTGAATCACAAGGCAATAAGAAGGGTTGCCCAACTATTAAGACTAGACATGCCTAAAACCGTCACGAAGCTGACTGCTTGAAGTGATTTTGATGAATTCAAGAAAAATTTGGAATATTGCAAAATAATGCTCAATGTTCCTAAATACTCCATGAAAACAAAACATGAGTAATAATTTTCATTCATAAAATATTTACCTCAATTTTATAATAGGTTACATTCAACAATATTGGCTCTATGTTAGACAAAGAAGGAATGGTTTCCCCGCGAGCACTAAAACGTTCATGTAACGTGAGAAACAGTACAAAATATAACAATAGTTGACAAACATGTACAATAAAAACAAAAAAAGCAGATTTTTTTTTCTTTTTGCTGCCCACATTTCGAGAAAATTTTCAAAATATTCCCAACCCTAAAATTCATGATATATCAGCATCGCCATTTCCTGTTTAAATAGATTTTCAGTACAAGTCTATGAATTACTGCAGTGTTTGTACTGAGGCAATAATTAACAGCATCCCCCTTTTTTTACCAACCGCAGCATAAGATATTCCTATTGAAATTTAATGTAAGGAAAAATTACTTCCATTTCTGAAGCAATAGACCTTTTCTGAGAGAGAGAGAGAGAGAGAGAGAGAGAGAGAGAGAGAGAGAGAGACTTGTTTTCATTTATTCATGGTTCGTACCCTCCTTGTAAAGTCCTGGGTGAAAAAAGTTTATTTTCAAGTACTGGAAAAAGTTTGACTGAAAATAGTACTTAAAAAAGTTATTTTGTTTTTTAAATAATGACATGAAAGAGCATGTGTGTACAATAATTGTTTGTGGTAAAATGTTGTATAGGAGATTTCTGCATAGTTTTGATAAAAACTCTAAGCTGATCAAATAACGCAAAACTTGCTTTCAACTCAGGGGAGCACGTTGACAGCTGGTACCTTGGCTATGACATCACTATGGAGTAAAACATCAGCCATGGGAGTAAAATAAGTGGAATGATGTATTCACGAATCATGGTGGGCTGCTGTTGACCAGAGTTAGGGACGCGTTGTTGCCAGAGGGTGAGTACAAAAATAATGTACCCTTTCAAAATATTCCACAAGATAAAAAATTATTTAAAAAACACCAAATCAGAGGAGCAATTCAAAGTTAAAAAAGCTGCCTTAGTGATCTAAGCAATGGCTTCTGATCATTCATCCGGGTTCGAATTCTGGTGTGGCGTGGATGTTCTGTTTGTCTTACGGCACTAGCTCTCTCCCTTTCCTGGAACCAGTGACCCTAAGTTAGGGATGGGAGACTTCTTATAGCTCACTGAGTTGCGCACGGTGGTCGTTAAACTCCCCAGTTGAAAAAAAAAATACAAAAATGTCTCACCAGGATCCGAACCCTGCCAAATGGTCAGAAGCCAGTGCTTAAACCATGTGTCTTTATCAAGCATATTTTCATCCACGTTTTTGCAGTTAGTTTTATGCTGTTTCTGTTCATTTTCGTAATAAACGACATCCAAGCATAGCGTAAGTTTGATTTTTTTATTGGAGGTTTAATGACCACCGTGAGCAACTCAATGGGCTATAAGCAGTCTCCCATCCCTAATTTAGGGCCACTGTCTTCAGTGTCTGCATGAGACAAAGATTATGAGTATGAAGTATAAAAGATCTTGTGTACGACGTGTAATGGATATCAATGAAGCACGAGTTGTCTGTCAAGATCGCTGTAAACGGAGAAATTTGATACAACAATAAGTAAAAATATCTGGAAGTTTGTATTTCTTTTTGGAGCTAACCTCTGAATCTCAGAGAACAGCTTAGTGATATGTATGTATGATGTCTTCAGGGCTGTAACACAAACACAACATCGATGCCTCACCGGGATTCAAACCCGGACCCCTTTTGGACAGATGATCAGAGGCCATCGCTTAGACCACTGCGCCACCGGGACGGCATGCAAGTATGTATAAGCGCAAGAAGGCTGTGACTAGCCTGAATGATAAAGTACATGTGTTAGTAAGTTTTCTGAGATGTCTGTAGCATCCTTCGGCCACGATTTTGATATGAATGAACCCACCATCTGGTCGATCTGCCATAAAGAAGAAGATATGTTGGATTCGAAAGAAAGTTATGTCCAATGACAAGGTGCACGAAGTCAAAGTCCCAGCCACGGCACTCATTGTGCACTGAGATTGCACAGCACACCAGTATAATATCAGCAGGTAGGCCAGTTATCCGTAAGAAGGCGAAGAGTGTAAGCGCTAGCCAACATGGAAGTGGAAAAGGAGCACATCCGCCATTGCATGCGGTACAAGTTTCTTTTATTATTCCAGTGAATCAAAATTATTGTATCTGTGAATTTTTATAGCCGAAACTATAGTAACATGTTTGGGATAAGAAAATTGTTATAGATAGATTATGCAATACGAATTCAAAAAAATTAGTACGTTTACTGCTCTGTAACTGGTTAACATAAGTATCCAAAGCAGTAGTTTACATTGCCGTGTAAATGATGCACACATTTTTGCAATATATGATTACAATCAGTGAAATAAACAAAGAAAAATGTTCTTAACACAGTAGGATTTTGTAAATTTCATTTATTGGAAATTAAACCAATTTTTTTTCAAGCCAGGCTGATTCGTTGCTAACACCACTGAGAAACAATCAAAATTCATAAAGAAACCTTGGAAATTAATGTGGTAGATCACCATTTGTCTTGTTCAACTTTTTCTCTTCCAGCTCTTTTCGCTTTCTAGCAGCTCCTTTACGCTCGCTTTCAGCGTGTGCTCGATAAGCAGCCATTTTCCCGAACGACTTTCCACAAATGACGCACGTATGGGAACTAGATGTCCCAGTCGCATCACTCTCGTCATCAGCAACATTACATTCCGCGGCGGTTTCTCTGTCAAATTTCATCGGTGCATTACCGGAAACTATTTCGTCACTGGTTAACACCATTTCATTCGATGCAGAATTATTAGCGGTAGTTTCTTTGTTGTTACAGCAGATTTTACCATTTGCTAATGAATTTGGGCATTTCTTAATGAGTCTTTGATGAACGGCGATCAAATGATTTTGGTATGATACTTTACATAAGAAATATTCATCGCACAGTTCACACCTAAATTCGGGACCAGGTAGCTGCCGGATCTCCTGCTTTGCGAGCTGTATAGTTCTTTGATGGTTTGCTTTAAGATGGTCGCTGTAGAAATTAAAACTGGGATAGCTAGTCTCGCACAGACAGCATTTAAATTTACCTTCGGACTTCTTCGTTTTGCACTCGCGAGCACTCAGTATTTCCTGCTGTATTTTCAAAATTTGGAGACGGCGTTGATGTTTTCTTCCCTTTATGTGGTCCTTGTAGCATGCCGGTTCGAGATTCTTTAGGTCGCACACATTGCAACTCAGTTTTTCAATTACTTTACGCTCCCTTGTTGTTGTGCACATCTTCAACACTGAAAAGAAAAGACGAATAGTAAGACTAAAATGATTTATACTATTGTCGAAAAGTGCAGAAGAACTTACGTTTTCTGTCAACGGGATCACCTGTAGAGCCCTCCTCCCAGACATATTTTGACAGATAGCAGCAAATGTTTCTGGAACTTTAAAACAGAAACTTGAACTTTGATAAAAGGAGAAGTTGCTTTCACGTATGGTTGGCAACGGTAAATGGCCGCCCCCAGTGGTCTAAGCGCAGGCTTCTGATCATTCGTCCAAGATGGCTCTGGGTTCGAATCCCAGTGAGGTATAGATGTTGTGTTTGTCTTACGGCACTGGCTCTCCCTTCCCTGGAATCTGTGACCTTAAATTAGGGACGGACGACTGCTTATAGCCCATCGAGTTGCTCACGGTGGTCATTAAAACCCCCAATTATAATTTTAAAAAACTAAATGACGATTCTTCTACTACGTCATTGGCTGTTGTGGGGGAGGATCTGTGACTCAGTCAATGATTTTTACCGCTATGCTTATAAGGAAGAGCAATAGATTTTATTTTATTTTTTGATGGCTTGTGACCATTCGTCCGAGTCAGGTTCGAATCTCGTGGCATGTAGGCATTCCCTCTGTATTACTAGAACGATTGAGCGATTTCTGCCAATCACGACGACGATGGCGAATTGGTAACAATTCTCGGAGGATGGGGCTTCACCTGCTGCTAGGAATGGGACGTCCCTCAACAAGTAACCCAAGGGATGTCCATCAAGCTGTTTGATGTCGGTTATTCCTAGGATTTTTTCCTTGTGTTTCAGGTATGGAGTTAGCGAAAACTTTCCGGAGTGATATCACTATGCAATGGAGTTCATCAATGAAGAGCTAGTAGGAAGAGTGGATTTGAAATCAATGGATGATATAGCGTGGCGATGAATAAAAACATCAACAACATGATTATCGAAGAGGCAGAAAATATTTACAAGGGGACATTTATTTATACCACACTCGCACACCACAACAACATACGAGATCTTACTTCGAACAGCACTCGCCAATGATTGCTCACAGACTTTATAATAATTCTTCACATCAGTGCCTGCCTTGTGGCACCCTCTCTCGACACTGAGAGGAGACGCAGTCAGATATGCCACAATATAAATACAGTAGTAGGGTAGTAGAATCTGCCAAGGCTTATTTGGCTAAATGGGTCTCCAACACCAATTTGAGTTAGGCATGTTAAATTATTCAAAACCCAAATTATCGTATATATTCATCACCGAAACTCGTAATAAAAGCTTTGTGAATTATCTCGATTGTGGCGTCGTGGGCCAGATCGCCAAGTATGAGTTAAATCAAATTTGACAATTAATGTGTTTTAGTCTTTAGCTGATGTGAGAAATGCTAACGTTATAAGCAACATCGAATCAAAAATGACCATAACATTTTAAGAAAAATAAATTATGTTGTGAAAGGGCAATTGGATTGAAAATTTTATTATGGAAATTTTTCATATTCTACTATCAGTTAAATCAACTACAGCAGAAATTAAACAAAAGTTTTTCTAGAATAAATTCGACTATTTGCGATACTAAAAAACAATATTTTACATTGAAACAGTAAAACACACAAAATAATATTTATCAATAAAAATGTATAACCTAAAATGTTAGACATTTTTCTTTACTTATATTTTACATGCCTGCAAACACAATATGCCATTTAAATAAAACTGGCACTAGTTTTATAATGTGCAGTCGTTTGTTCTAATTTTGTTTTTTTTATATAAAATTTTCACCAAGTCGTTTTTTTTTCTATTAATATAATTTTAAGTCTGTGAAATATATTAAATTCAGACATGGTTAAGCACATTTCAAAATGTTACTTACATGGAGACAAACCCCCCCCCCACCCACCCACCCACTCCCGATGGGTTTGACTTTCTCATTTTTGTTGAATTTACTTTCTCGTTATAAAAGTCAAATATTTCGTGGATAATGAGAAAGTAAGTATTTTGCTACTCGACTATTATATTGTGGCATATCTGACTGCGTCTTCTCTCAGCATCGAGATAGGTCGTCACAATGCAGGCACTGATGTGAAGAATTATAAAGTGTGTGAGCAATCGTCAGCGAGTGTTCGAAACAAGATCTCATGTGCTGCTCTGATGTGTGAGTGTGGTATAAATAAATGTCCCCTTGTAAATATTTTCTGCCTCTTCGATAATCATGTTGTTAATGTTTTTATTCATCGTCGCACTATATCATCGATTGAGTTCAAATCCACTCTTCCCACTAGCTTCTCATTGATGCACTCAATTGCATAGAAAAATCTTTCAGGAAAGTTTTCACTAACTTCATACTTAGGAACTTAATCAAGGACCCTTGCCTCATAGAGCTAAGGAGCTCCTTAAACTGCCAAAAAAGGATATTGGACTGATTGTTGGTCTACTTACAGGACACTGTCGTCTTAATAGTTAATAGGCACCTTAATTTGATTGGGGTGAAAGAGGATCCACTTTGTAGAGGATACCATCTAGAAGAGGAGACTTCCTTGCATTTTTTTTTGTGACTGAATTTTTTGCAGCACTCAGGCTTGAACACTTTGGTACTCATAACTTGAGACCAAGTGATCTCTCTTTAGTACCAGTCAAGAGCATTCTTGCTTTTTCTCGTGCATCTGGTCTCTTTCGAGATTGGGGCTGAGGATGCACAATAGACCTTAGGTCGCAGTGCTGGGTCATTGTAGCCCCCCTATTACAATTACAACCCCATACTTGAAACATGAGGAAAATCCTAGGAACAATTGACACCAAACAGCATGATAGACATCCCCTGGGTTACTTATGGGGGGGGGTACATCCCAGTCCTAACAGCAGGTGAAGCCCCACCCTCCGAAAATCGTCACCAATTCGCTATCGTTGTCGTGATTGGCTGAAATCGCTGGATCATTCTAGTAATACACAGAATGCCTATATGCATTCCGGTGAGACATGGATGTCGTGTTTGTCTAACAGTGCTAGCTCTCTCCCTTCCCTGGAACCAGTGACCCTAAATTAGGGATGGGCGATTGCTTATAGCCCTTTGAGTGGCTCACGGTGGTCGTTAAACCTTCAATAAAAAAATAAATTATATATATATATTTATTTACTTATTAAGGTTTAACGACTACCGTGAGCAACTTAATGCACTAAAAGCAGTCACCTGTCCCTAATTTACAGGGAAGGGTGAGAGCTAGTGCCATAAGAAGACAAACGCAACATCCATTCCTCACTAGGATTCGAACCTAGACCCATCTTGGACGAATGGTCAGAAGTCAGCACTCAGACCACTGTGGCAACAGATCCCATATGCAGAGAGTATGGAAGTCTAGCTTTTAGTTTTATAACTCCAACATTTAAACAAGGCACAGAGTAAATAGTGGATCCCATGTGTCGTGTGTGCTGGCTGAGTAATTTGGTTTTTCGGGGCGCCATGCTTCGGAGACTGAAAAAGCATGTTATGTTAAGGTTAAGGGCAATAAAATGAAAGAACCATCGCAGGGCATGAAATGCCAAATTCAGCATACGATACCCAAAATTTCAGAATGTTTGATCATGGGCTGCCGCAGAATTTTTTTCTGGGGAGTGGGGTGGAGGTGGGTTCAAAGCAAAGTTCTAGCACACAATATCTCTCTAAGCTGTAAGTCATTCATGATAAATGACAGAAACAGTCTGTCTCAATGGCTGCTGCAGAAATTTGAAGTGGGGGGCACCCAAAGAGGTTAGAATAAAATATCCGGAGATGCCCTTGTCAATGGAGCAATACCACTTTGCGTGAAGCCTATTACCGTGAGCGAAGGCTATCAAAGTGTGGGAAAGCTGATGGTTTGCAATGCATTGTGTGTTGGCCGAATCGCCTTCTTTCGTCGCAAATGTTTCGAAATTTGTATCATAACTTGCTTCCGATGTGTGAGAAAATGCTGAATTTATAAAATTCTTAATTATTTTGAAGCCTCTTCCCATTTTTATTTTAAATTAAAACACACAAACATTAGTGCCAATTCAAAACAAAATATAACATTGCAGTTGAAAGCATTACTCGTCTATGAAGCATAATTCATTCCGGTTTGATATTAACGTAGTTTTTGCAACCAAAATCCACACAATTCCAAAATATACCCGTTGGAATTACATGGGTGTTATGTAAACGACAAATTCCCACACCAGTCTAGGGGCATCTCTAGAAGTATAATTCTAACCTCTTTTTTGGGGGCACCTTAATACCACTATTCGTTTGATCGAATGTCAGGACATCTTACGTTAGTGTCATGGAGGGGGGGGGTAGTGTTCGATATATGTAATATCGATTTTAATTTTTTTTTTTCTGAGAATGAATTGCGTGATTATATGGGTATTTTTGATTGGCTCTATTCAAGAGTCATTTTAAGTACACGAATTTATTGAATAACCCTTTTAAATAGAGAACGGAATGTGTGTTACACCAAAGTGAATCTCCTTGGGTGAATTCGAACAAATCTCTCCAAAATGTCAATATTTTTAGGGCAATATTTGGGTGAATATGCAATTAACCTTCTTAGTTCTGTAAGACGCTGTTGGCCCTTTGTGATTCTTAGATATGTTTTCAGCCTTTTTTTTTTTTTTATAACTGAGGATTTCTCCAGCTCCACTGTTGTAACGGAAATAACAGCTAATACTGTCAGCAGACTTTTGATGCTGTTCAAGCAAATCAGATCTTCACTGGTCTGAATTGTAGTAATGTATTCAATCGCAGATTCTGGAAAAGATTCTGCTTTTCTTCCTGAAACTGCCCTTGCTCAGTCTCACTGCATAAAGGGAAATACACAGTCAAGTCACATTATTGTGACCACCTCCTCCTTTTGACGTCAACAGCGCGTAGCCAATGAAAGAAAACACGTGTCGTGAGCTGGTTTGGAGGGTATATAAGGCGTACTGCAGTGGCGGCTCGTGGTGTAAAATGCTGGTGAGGCGAACGGTCTTGATGTAAATGTAAAACAGTAACACATATGTTATTGAAAAATATATAAATTCGTATAACGTTATAGGAACATATATATATATCAGTGGCGTAGCCGGGGGTCGGGGTTTGCACCCCCTAAGTAGGCGAGACAGTTAGCTTTTTCTAAGCACGTTTTATAGATAATTTCCCTATTTAAATTCATTGATTTTTACATAACTTACAATGTAATACAAATAAATTACATTGATACATAATATCAATGCAATTTCTTGATAATAGAACAGAAAGTAAAGCAAAGCAGCCAAAGAAGTTGCTTTATTAACTTTTATTAAAACAACTATAATTTATTGCATTTTCTTCATTTTATTAAATTAGCTTCGTTTTGTATTAATGTCCAAGATGTGCGTACGTACCAATAGAAAAATATTTGTCGAAGCGCCCCCCCCCGAAATTGTTACATGTACTTATACACAGTTATACAGCATAAATGCAGAAACCCCTCCCCCCCACCCTCAAAAAGTTTCATGTCAAAGGCAGTATCACCCATCGGATATCTTTGAAGTCCTGGGTTCGAGTCGGCTGAATCATTAAAATCCACTGAGATTCGGAAGTCTCGTTAAGCCATTGGTCTCGGTTAGGCGCCTTGTTATAAACAGCTGTAAACCCCATCACTTAGGGCTCCATCCCATGCCATTTAGCCCTTATATACAAATATTATTCAACAGTAATGGAATAAAATTATAGAAATATATGAAACACGGCGTGGGGAGTCTTTCTTCACGAAAAAATCCAAAAATTTTAGAGGAAAAATGTGCATATACCACTATATATATATATATGTGTGTGTGTGTGTGTGTGTGTGTGTGTGTGTGTGTGTGTGTAATATACGCTACTTTTGCAACAATATTTTTATGAAAACAATTATTCAATAATTTTACAACAAAGAAAGAAATATTTCACCTGTATTCTTTTATGTAATACACTTGAGCGAAAATACGCAATTTGTGCGGTTTCTTTAGCTAGTCAATGCGTCACTCACATCCCAACGCCAGTCGGAGATCCACTTCTTAAAAAATTCAAAGTAAATCATTTGAATAGAAATTGTTTTCTTACGAAATGTTTCTTGAGCTTGAATAAAAGTCACAGTTCGATTGGCATATTAGTGAAGGTGCATTTAGCACGGGTCATAAACTGAAGTCCAGGCTCGTGATAATTATTAGCTTCGTTTTGTATTAATGTCCAGGAGAAGTCAAGGAAGCACATTTCTATATAAAAAAGTATTAGGTAATTTAAACCTGGAATTAAAAACAGAGGAATGCGATATTAATTTGCTTTGGTCTCGAACAGAATGCTTTCAGTTTATGTTTTATAAATAAGTTCAATTCTGCGATCCTTTTTGGCTGCAAATTTGTCTATGATCAGATCATAAAATGGTTGAGTGGACATTAGATGGTTCAGCAATTCTTTCGATTGAAATTTTAGCGAGTGAAGACAAACGATCTTGTGCCGTTGTATTACGGAGGTAAGTCTTAATTCTCTTCAAACAAGAAAAACTCCTTTCAGCAGAAGAACTTGTTGATGCCAGTGTCAATACAAGAGAAAATAATTTGTAGGCTTCTGGTAACACATCTTTCAGCTCGTTTTCTTTCATTGTTTTCAAGGTTTTCTGAACACCGAGTTCCCTGAAGTTGTGATCATTATATAAAAAATCTAATTCGTTTTTTAGTCGTTGTGTGTCTGTAAAAATGTTTGGATAAATTTTTTTTGAGAGTGTTAAGGGCACTGGATGGAAATGACTCTGAATAACTATGGTATTTTGAGCTGTCAACTAGCTGCAGAAACTCGAGCTTTCCCATATCTTCAAATCTGGTATTTATTTGGATTATTATGCTGTCAACGATTTCGTAAAAACAAAATTTTTTAATAGTTTTCCACTTCTTCTTCAGTCAAATGTTTCTTTTGGCGACATTTAGGACCTCCACTCAAACTAATTGCTTCACTGAAATGTTTCAAGTAAGTGGTTACATTCCTTTTCTTATTTATTCGTTCGCAACATTGTTTAATTTGTCTTTGGCAATAACTGATATCTAAAGTCTTTTTTTGTAAAACATCAAATAATACATCCGTAATTCCAAAAATGTCATCAAAAATCAGTGATAAAAAAGCAAATTCAAAATTAGTGAAATTTTTCAAATATCCTATGGCTCCGTTGATTGATTCTGCCGTTGATTCCGGGTCATTCATTATGTTTTCAAACACATTCTTTAGTTTGCCCCATTCGCTTACAATTAAACGCAAAATTTGCGAACGTGATGCCCAACGTGTTTCCGCTATTTGAGGAATCCGTTTCCCAACAACTGAATCTGCTACGTGGGTTCTCTTGGCAGATTTATGAAAAAATGAGGGCATGCTGGATACAGTTGCGAAATATATGCGACAATTTACAATACTTTTGCACCCCTGTTGTAGGACAAGGTTAAGGCGGTGGGCGAAACAGTGGGTAAACAAAGCTTGCGGGGCTTCTACCTTGACTCTTTTCTGCAGACCGCTCAACTCTCCAGCCATAACGCTTGCACCATCATAACACTGGCCTACTAACTTTGATTTAAAATCAAACTCCTCCAAAACCGATGCTAGCAGATCATACAGTGCCACAGCAGTCCTGTCAGTGCTGATATCATAAAAACCAAGGAAGCGCTCAACTACTTCACAATTTGAGTCCAATATGTATCTGACAATTATTGAACACTGTGATTTTTGAGTAATATCAGTTGTATCATCAACTTGCACTGAAAAAAATTTTGACTCATTAATTTCGCTTTTAACACATTCGTTTATATATTCATGAATACACTCCAGTAAATCATTCTGTATCGTTTTTAGATTGTCCAGAAAATAAGCTTCGTATTTCTTCAAAATGTGCTTTTAATTCTGGGGTGCTCCTACGAAGTAAAAATGGAACATCTCCTTGAAATTACCTTTATTTAATGAGGAAATAGATTCATCATGTCCTCGAAAAGGCAGTTCTTGCTTGCTTAGAACGACAACTAAATCGATTATATGTTCCATAAAAAGCCTATTTAGTCTGACCTTTTCATTAAACTTAGCTTTATGAAGCATATCAGAAATAGTGTTTATATTTTTTTCCATCCGTTTCAGACCTACGTGATTAGTTATATGCTCTTTAGAGCTTTCGTGCAATTTTGCACTACGAGAAAAGTTTTTCAGATCAAAATAACCCGTTGTATTCCACACATTTTTCTTATTGCTCAAAAGTAAACATGGCCAGCAAAAGAGAGTTTGCTTGTAATAGCTACCAGAAAGCCAGGGGAAAATCTCGTACCATGATTTATTGAAAGACCTAAGAAACGATTTGCCGCACTTATCTTTAGATATTGAACTTATTACAGGTGTCGGTCTTCCAGATATGAGAACATCCCTTTTATTATAATCTTTCCAATGTTTAAAAGGAATTTCTTCCAGAACACAAATCACGTCGTTTATTGGGCCATTCATATTTTCCAACCCAAATCAAAATATGCTGTTTAGTAACAATAACAAAATAAAAAAGAAGAAAAACTCAACATTACTATGAACTAGCCAACACCCGCAAAAGAGAGGATTGAAAACACACTACAAAAAGTTAGACTCAAATATACTCTGACGAATAGTTAAAGCTACGTAGAAATCATCCTACTTCAAAGCATATAGAGGCGAACGGCGTCATCGCCTCTAAAACCACTTTTTACCAAGGTCATCTGCTCATTTTCCCGCGCCCATTGGATACACAATCCTTGGGTTCTCCAATAACAGCAGAGATGCGATTCCAGTTTAAGCGAAATGGAGGGTCGCCTCAGAAATTTCCTTTCTCTTACTGGAAGTCCGGCACCTCCTTAGGTAGACCTCGACCGTGGGGGTGGGGGTTCACTCTGTAGGGCTCTTCTCTGATCCCCAGTTCCCAAAACCGGCTTCTCATCGAGACGATTCAGCCGGTCGCCTCTAAGCGCTTAAAACATGCAGCTGCTTTGCAAAAATAATGATTCATTCCTCTTCTTGAAAGCCTTTTTTTAACCTAATTCATGAATCACAATGTAAATTTCTGTGTTTCATTTATCCTGCAAAGTTCTTATATCTTCGTTACTGACCGAAGTTTTTTTTTTTTCACTTCTCATTCTGCGGAATTTCAGGTGAGGCGGCGCCTCACTTGCCTCATCTGACGGGCTGCCACTGGCGTACTGTAGGAATTCTGAAAACATGCGCGCCGCGGGTTGGAATTACATGGGTGTTATGTAAATGACAAAGTGGGCAACGTTCGTGACTGCCGCGGAAAAGACCTCAGGTTCGATCCCAGGCAGGTACGAACGCTCGATCTACTAAATATCCGCCGTCGGACCCCGGGTACTGGCCCAGGTAATAAATAAGGGCGTCTTCCACCCCTTTCTACTTCCGTGTCACTTTAATATCTGGCACTCTAGCGCAAATCTCCTATTTCTAAGGGTTGTTTAAGACCTAGGGTCAGACACTCCCTTCCTAAAATCCTCTACATATGATCATTTGATCTGAAAACATGGGCCGCCTAGTGGTCACCGTTCGTGACTGCCTTGGAGAAGACCTCGGGTTCGAACCACTAAATATCCGCAGTGCGTCGGATGGGCACGTTAAGCCGTCTGCCCCCGGTAATAAATAAGGGCGTCTTCCCATTTCTACCTCGCTTCCGTGCGACTTTCCTATCGGGCACTCTAGCCCAAATCTCCTAGCTTCCTACTTATAAGGGTTGTTTAAGACCTGTGGTCAGACACTCCCTTCCTAAAATCCTCTACATATGATCTGATCTCTGAAACAGTCGTTGCTGTCATGGGTAAAAGGAGCTCTGCGCATGAGGCTCCGATGCAGACAAGTGGTCATTGCACCTATGCTAACGAAGGTGCATCAGCAGAAAAGGCTTAGACGCAGTGGTCCAAGCGATGGCCTCTGATCATTCATCCGAAGGCCGCCCCGGTGGCGCAGTGGTCTAAGACGTTGGCCTCTGATTATTCGTCCGTAAGGGGTCCGGGTTCGAATCCCGGTGAGGCATGGATGTTGTGTTTTGTCTTACGGCACTGGCTCTCTCCCTTCCCTGGAACCAGTGACCCTAAATTAGGGACGGGCGACTGCTTATAGCCCATTGAGTTGCTCACGGTGGTTGTTAAACCTCCAATCAAAAAAAAAATCATCCGAAAGGGGTGCGGGTTGGAATCCCAGTGAGGCACTGATGTTGTGTCTGTCGGCACTGGTTCTCTCCCTTCCCTGGAACCAGTGACCCTAAATTAGGGACGCGCGACTGCTTATAGCCCATTGAGTTGCTCACGGTAGTCGTTAACGTTAAACCTCCAATCAAAAAAAAAGAAAGGCTTACATATACACGGTAATATCGGAATTGTGCTTCCGCTGATTGGCAAAGGATTGCCTTCTCCGAAGAATTACGTTTTCTGCTTCATCGAACGGATGGACGTTGGCGTATCAGACGAGAAACATCGTAGAACAAACTCTTCAACCACTGTTGGAAGAACGCAAGCTGATGGGGGAAGCGTTATGGTCTGAGGAATGGTTTCTGGGCATTCATTCCTTGGGGCGAATGGGATCTTCCAGTGCGACAATGCGAAGTGTCACACAGCTAGAAGTGTCCGAGAGTGGTTGGAAGAGCACGATAAAGACTTCAAAGTACTTCCATCGCCCACTAATTTCTCAGACTTAAACCCAATTGAGCATCTGTGGGCCACTTGGATCGTGTTTTTCGCGCTGTGGATCCTCCACTACGCACCCTCCAGCAGCTGTCAGATGTACTGCAGTCGGCATGGTTCCACATACCTGTGAAAACCTTCCAGCACCTTATTGAGTCGCTCCCAGCCCGTCTATCTGCCGTTCGCGCTGCACACAGCGATTGCCGCCCCGGTGGCGCAGTGGTCTAAGCGATGGCCTCTGATCATTCGTCCGTAAGGGGTCCGGGTTCGAATCCCGGTGAGGCATGGATGTTGTGTTTGTCTTACGGCACTGGTTCTCTCCCTTCCCTGGAACCAGTGACCCTAAATCAGGGACGGGCGACTGCTTATAGCCCATTGAGTTGCTCACGGTGGTCGTTAAACTTAAAAAAAAAAAAAACAAACACACAGCGATTACTCTGGATATTAGTTGATGCCTGGTGGTCACAATAATGTGACTCGACCGTGTATATTTTTGAATACCAATAGAAAAATAGGGCTGCAGAGTGTTTAATGACAATTTAAGTAAAAAATAATTGAATAAATGTGAAACCTATTTAGCTAGCAAAGAACATCTTCCGACGATTAAGCTGGATCATGACGTGTCACTTCTGCTTGGAAGAATTGTAGTCATATATAGCTTTTCCCGAATCAGTCGACGAATTTATAAAATCTGCAATAACTTTGCATCCATGTAGTGGTAAGGAAGAGTAGCGCCTGCTATAAGTATCATAACTAGAGCGGGGAAGGTGGAGCGGTTTCCTTGAGCGCAGCTCAAGAGAGTACGCGAAAATTACTGCTTGCACTATGATTAAAACTGGAACTGAAACTTCTGAACTAGTTTCTGGTACTCATTTCTTTTTCGCTATACTTTGTCGCTTGTCCGTTTACAGAATTTGTTTGTAATAACTTTCGTCAATTACGGAAGCCTTGGCAGCTAAAAATTCGTATTTCTGCTTAAAATGTTCAGGGAATGTTAGTTGCTCATATTCAGGTACGTTTGTTCGTACGTTAAGGTGACCAGATATCGGAACACTGATTTGACGACAAAAGGGCGTGGCGTCCTCAAAATCGGCAGTTCACTTGGGGACATATACGTACTCAAAATAAATATGCAAATCTTTTTATCACAAAACTTCATTGCTTCAATAAGTTACATATGAAAATGTGTGTCTTAAAAAGATACATCTTGTAGAATGTTGAAAAGATACATCTTGTAGAAAGTAGAATTATGATGGTCAGAACATATTAGCAAAAGTGAAATGCTTTACCTTGTATATGTGCAGAATTAAAATCAAGCTGCAAGCCAATTGCACGGATAATTTTTCATTTTGCCAAAGTTTTTTGAGAAACTTAGATCAAGTACAGTCGAAATTTGACCTCGCCAGTAATTCGGTGTCCTAGCGCTGGCCACTGTACAAGCAGGGCCGAATGGAGCTTTTGTGGGGTCCGGGGCAAAATTTCATTGCTGGCACTAGGAAACAAATCTCGCCGCCCCGGTGGCGCAGTGGTCTAAGCGATGGCCTCTGATCATTCGTCCGAACGGGGTCCGGGTTCGAATCCCGGTGAGGCATGGATGTTGTGTTTGTCTTACGGCACTGGCTTTCTCCCTTCCCTGGAACCAGTGACCCTAAATTAGGGACGGGCGACTGCTTATAGCCCATTGAGTTGCTCACGGTGGTCGTTAAACCTCTATAAAAAAAAAAAAAAAAAAAAGAAACAAATCTCATATTTTAATACCAGTCAAGTCGTTACGTAAAAAATGTCTTGTAATAAGCACACATGACGTGAAATCCACAAATTTGCCGGTGTGGCGACGAATGCGCATCCCTCTACTCCGGAGCCGAAAGCTTTCCCAATTAAGCTACACCGACGAAATTTATCACTGTAACTTTTCTGTCCTGACATGTGCTTTACCTCTATAATACGTCATAACGAAAACTATCATAAGGACAAAATGATTATTTCAAAGAAGTATTTGCTTTAAACTTAAGAAAAAGACAATAATTGGACTGAAAGTTCAAAGAAAGAGAGAATAAAAAGTCTACGATTTTCTTTCCGGGGAGAGGGTGATTGAGGTGCGATTCTTATAAAAACTTTCTCACAAAACGATGAAAACATACGTGTGTACTGAATATTTTTGCATTGCGTATATTTTTTGTAGGAAATAAGGTTCCCTGTGAAATAAATTCGTATAAACAGTTTTTTCGCCTGATACATGTTTGGCAATTGATTTTTTTATGAAAAGTGGAGTAACTGACAAATTAGTGACTTTTTAAACTTTTATACGCGCTCATATATGATTTTTTTCTATTTAATTTCTAGTAATGTTTTTGAAGTCCCTGAATCCATATATATAGACTGAAACTAACTTTGATATTGTTCTTTTAGTTTCAGTATCTGGTTTGCACGCAAAATGTTAAATATATAAAAGTAAGGGCCGCAAAATGATGAAATTTAATTTGCTATTTCATGAATGCGGAAAATATTAAAGTAGTTACAATAACCACTTGAAATCTGCAAATCTCGGTATTTGTACCGCGAAAGGCAATAACCTATTCAAAAATGGGGGCATTGGAAACAGGGAAAATAAAAACTAAAAAAAAAAACCTTTTTAAGGACCTCACACCCCAAACTTACACACCAAAAATATTATTTGTAAAAATTCTACCGAAAGGGATTTTTTTTTCCTGAACTGCGGGGCCCCTTGAAAGTGCGGATTCCCGGTTGCCCCTGTGGTCCAGCCGGCCCTACGTACAAGTCGGTACGACTGAGACATGGACGATGTGTTTGTCTTACAGCACTTGCTCTCTCTCTCTTCCCTAGAATGAACGTTTCCAAATTAGAGACAGGTGACTGGTCGTTAAACTCGGAAAGAAAAAAAAATGAAAAAAGTCACAATTTGTTTTCACAAGAAGCATGTCGGAAATTTAGTACAATGAAAACTACTTTTAATAACATTTTTCATTAGAAATCTAACAAGCTAATGATAAATTCGAGGACATTTGAGGACAAACATCAAAATTTGAGGACAATTTGCGTCCCCAAAGGCATCAGATGTTTTTGAGGACAGTAAACTAAATTCGAGGACTGTCCTCAAGAACTGGGAACTTCTGGTCAGCTTATCGTACGTTGCTAGATAAGGATATCGTTCCCTTCAAAGAATATTATTATCGAACAAAGTTTGAATCGTGCAAAGACGATTCGATGTTAATATACATATCATTCCCTTGTTGAAAATTCTCTGGGAGCTATTCGATCATTACTATGACTGCGAGCTACTTCTGTCAGCTTCACTCGGCCCGTTTAATGTGGTACCAGAGGCCCAAGCTGCGAAGCAGTGGAAATCTCACCAGCCACTTCCCCTGCTGAATTTTACAATCCAAAATGGCGCCCAGTTCGAATTCTCTGACCAGAACATTATTGATACAAGGTTAAGGGAAATGTACGAAATCCTTGTGTGAGTGCTCAAGAAACGCATCAAATCCGCTAAATTCGCCAAGCTTTCGCACTCCACTGGGAAGCTTTTTCAAGACAATGGTAGACATAAAATGACATTTCAGGAGGCTTTTTCAAGGCAATGGTAGACACAAGACATTTTATGTCTGCTATTGCTTTTAAAAACACCTTCCAGTGGAGTGCGAGAGCTTGGCGAATCTTTGTGCTTATTACGTTACAAAAATAAACTGATTTAATACGCTATATGCGTTTCTTGCATGTAAACATAATTTGTTTACATGCAACAAGTTGCATGTAAACAAATTATCAGGAAAAACCAAAATGTTGATGCAAAAAAGAAGAGAGATGAGGACAACTAAAGAAGATGTGACTTCCAAAGTGGAATATATAGAGCTATGCAAGACAGTAAGAAAAAGTATCACTGAAGACGTAAGAAAATTCAACTGTGAACTAGTAAGGAAAGCAATTGAAAACAACCAAAGCCTAAAGATAGCAAAGGGACATCTCAGTAAGGGAAGAAAACAGATTATGGCTCTGAGAAAAGAAGATGGTTCTATAACAAGAAATAGAGGCGAAATTTTGACAAGAGTGAAAGATTTCTACTCCAAACTATATGAAAAGGATGATACATGTACTCCAGACATCATGAAAGGTACCAGAGTTCTTCCAGTCCTCCCAGCAGAAGTTGCTCATGCAATCAAGAACATGAAGCGGGGGAAAGCTCCAGGAGAAGATGGAATTACTATAGACATCATACAAGAAGCAAGTGGAGAAATTGAAACAGTACTCGCCCAAATTTTCACTCGATGCCTTAATGAAGGGAAGATTCCTGAGGATTGGAACAATGCTACAATGATCCTGCTACATAAAAAAGGTAACATTGAGGATCTCAGGAACTACAGACCTATCAGCCTCCTATCAGTGGTTTATAAAATCTTCACTAAAGTTCTTTCACACCGCTTGAAGGTAACACTGGACATGGCTCAACCGAGAGAACAAGCTGGATTCAGGAGTGGCTACAGCACAATAGATCATATCCACGTACTGAGAGAACTAATTGAAAGAGCGAGGGAATATGAACTTCCATTGTGCATGGCTTTTATCGATTATGAAAAAGCCTTTGATTCGGTGAAACCATCAGCAGTTACCACGGCTCTGAAATCCTGCGGTATTGAAGATGCATACATTAATATTATTAATAACATCTATGAAAATGCAAGTGCAAAGATTCGGCTGTTTGAAAATACAACACACATAAAAATTGGAAAGGGAGTGAGACAAGGTGACACCATATCTCCGAAGCTCTTTAATGCCACATTGGAAAATGTCTTTCAATCACTGAACTGGGAAAACAAAGGGATAAAGATTAATGGAGATTATCTAACCCACCTTCGTTTTGCTGATGACGTAGTCATTTTTGCAACTACCCCATCAGAGCTGCAGAGTATGACCCAGAACCTTGCTGACAAGAGTAAAGAAGTGGGATTAAAAATGAACTTTCAGAAGACAAAAGTGATGTTCAATGCTTTTACAAGAAATGAAGATTTATCGATTGATGGAGAAAAACTGGAGATAACAGATACGTATGTTTATCTTGGACAGCAGATATCAAGTGAGGGTCACATTGATGAAGAAATTAATCGGCGTACAAAACTTGCCTGGAGAGCTTTTGGAAGAAACAGCATAATTTTCAAGAGCAATATGCCGTTATGTCTTAAAAGAAAAGTGTTTGATCAATGCATCCTTCCAGTGCTTACGTATGGTGCAGAGACGTGGACCTTAACTAAAAGAGACATACAAAGGCTGCAGACAACTCAAAGAGCATGGAGAGGTGCATGCTTGGTATAACCAGGAGAGATAAGAAGAGGAACTCGTGGATCCGAAAAATGACGAGAGTGGAAGACATCATGATCAGAGTTAAATCCCTGAAATGGCAATGGGCTGGACATACTGCCAGAAGGACAGACCATAGATGGACAGCCGAAATTTTAGATTGGATTCCAAGGGACAGGAAAAGACCCAGAAAAAGACCACATGGGAGATGGGTGGATGAAATTCGTAAATATGCGGGAGTGACATGGAGGAGACTGGCACAAGACAGACCGTTGTGGAGGAAACTTGGGGAGACCTTCGTCCAGCAGTGGATTGATAATGGTTGACAATGATGATGATGCGTTTCTTGAGTATTCAATCTGGTGTGTTTTAAAAGAAAGTTATCCTTGTGTGAGTTCTGCCTCCCCCCCCCTTCTAACTGCTTCCGACTCGATTAAAGGGGGAAAGTACCGTTCTTGTTTGGCACAAGGATTGACACTTTGCTCCATAATACCGTATTCACTGTGTCGCACCCAAATAAAAATACTTAAGCATCATGTTTTTAAACTACAACGAAAATGGCAATCAGGGTAGCGGGAAATTCGCAAAGGCCTTCCTCTGGTCCTCCGGATAGCTAACCAGCCAGTTCAAAAGGGGCCATTTTTCAATATATTTAAAATATAATCTGGACTTTGCCAAGTATTAAGTCTTGTATTTTATTTCATGTAGCCCTACGTATTTCCCCCTTAAGAAGTGCGTTGTTTAGGTCTCCAAAAAAGGGTAATCAAAACAGAAACAAAAGCCATGAAAATTCAGTTCTTCACTCTTCCAATTAATTAGTTTAAGCCTCTTTTTCAGATTTATATGTCCAGGGAGGGGGTGTAATGAAGATGGTGGTTAGGAATTCTCTGAAGGGGTCACTACTAAATGTTCTGTTTTCTTTACAAAATAGGGGATTCCAACGCGGAAAGTGGAGTTCAAAGCTACACTAGCGCTTTTAAGACTGCCACGGGACAGTGAGAGTGCAGCAAGTGGCTGACGACTGCTTTGTAAGAGAGAAGCACAAGGCAAAAGTCGCTGGCTGGAAGGAAAGATGTTAAGGAGGGAAGATATATTGTGTATGCGTGGTACGACGTTAAAATTTGATTTAGATAAATAAAAACGGCTTTTTCTTTTAAATAAATTGTTCAAGTACAGTACTATTTTTGTAAGCAAAAAATGGAAAATTTTGAAAAGCAATTTAAGACAACGTATTCAGAGCATGGGCGCCTGCAGGAAATTTTTCAAGGGGGTCAAGTGTAAATAAGGTTTGGCTAATATGTAGAAAGCAGCAATTCGTGAAAATGAAAGATTATTACTTACTACACTATAACACTACTACAACTACTATTATTATTAATTGATGCTACTCTTGAAGAAAGTGTATGTTAGTAATAGTCATGTATTATCATGTACATTGGTAATTGTTTTCAAAATAATGAACAGTGTCGAGCAGGGCCACTTCCAAGCCTTTTAAGTTCAGCACACACACCACTCTGAGCGGAACTTGTTTGGGCGTACTACCTTACGGTTTGCTAGGTTTTCCGCTTTCACGTTATCATTTTCCAATTCCGAAATTCCAATAAAATTGGATATTTTTTTTTATTATTGGAGGTTTAACGACCACAGTGAGCAACTCAGTGGGCTATAAGCAGTCGTCCGTCCCTAATTTGGGGTCACTGGTTCCAGAGAAGGGAGAGAGCCAGTACCGTAAGACAAACACAACATCCATGCCTCACAGGGATTCGAACCCGGATCCCGTTCGGACGAATAATCAGAGGCAATCGCTTAGACCATTGCGCCGCCGAGGCGGCATGGGATATTAAATTAAACGCCCCAAGCTCCATCTTTCCTTGTGGTCCAGTTCTGTGAGTGTAAAAAAAAGGGAATAAACAAAGTAAAAGGGAAAATAATTCTACAGAAGGGGGTGTCAAATGACCCCTGTGACCCCCTGTCGGAGCCTATGATTCAGAGCAAGTAAAAAGTTGAAGGTGACATTCTACAAACACTTGTGTGTCTTACACCAGTAGCGTAACTAGTCAGATCCGTGTATGTGTGTACAGGTGGAGGGATCATGATTGCCCGAATTCTTTTGTAGCTGGTAGTGGAAAGCATTAAAGTAGCCCTGGTGGCGCAGTGGTCTAAGCGTTGGCTTATGACCATTCTTCCGAGACGAGTCCGAATTCAGTATGACTGTTGTGTTTGTCTTACGGCACGGGCTCTCTCCCTTCCCTGGAACCAGTGGCCTTAAATTAGGGTCGAGCGATTGCTTATAGCCCTTGCCGCGGGTGGCCTAGTGTCAACGTTCGTGCCTGCCACGGAGAAGACCTCTGGTTCGATCCCAGGTAGGTACGAACGCTCGAACCACTAAATATCCGCCGTGCGTCAGATGGGTACGTTAAGCCTTCGCACCCCGGGTACTGACCCCCCCCCGGTAATAAATAAGGGAGTCTTCCTCCCCCTTTCTACTTCGCTTCCGTGTCACTTTCCTATCGGGCAATCTAGCCCAAATCACCTAGCTTCCTATTTCTAAGGGTTGTTTAAGACCTGAGGTCGCCGCCCCAGTGGCGCAGTGATCTAAGGCGCTGGCCTATGATCATTCGTCCGTAAGGGGTCCGGGTTCGAATCCCGGTGAGGCATGGATGTTGTGTTTTGTCTTACGGCACTGGCTCTCTCCCTTCCCTGGAACCAGTGACCCTAAATTAGGGACGGGCGACTGCTTATAGCCCATTGAGTTGCTCACGGTGGTCGTTAAACCTCCAATCAAAAAAAAAAAAAAAAAAAAGACCTGAGGTCAGACACTCCCTTCCTAAAATCCTCTACATATGATCTGATCTGCTTATAGGCCATTAAGTTTCTCGCGGTGGTCGTTAAACCTCCGATCGAAAGAAAAAAGGGATTAAATATACGTTCTTTCAGTGTTTCGTAAAAAAATAAAATAAATGAAAGAAAAAAAAAAGTTGCTATGAAGCAAGCCCCACCCGTCGCCTATCCTGATTTCGAAGTCTAGCGACGTCCCTGCCTTCAATGATTACTTGTTATCAAAATAAGTTACAAGAGATATATTATATTAAAATAATACAACGTAGTTTGTCACAAATATTTTTTTCACCTCACATGCCAAGTCCAATCACCCTTGGCAATAAAAATTCAGCGCCTTTTACAGCAGTTTACGTATATCGCGCAATACATATATGTTCAGATAAAGACAGTTTGGAAAAAGAACTTTATTTCCTTAAACATGTTGCAGTACAGCGAGGATACAACCCTTCCATTATACACAAGGCTCTAACAAAATTCCGGAAACCGAAGACTATCTCCTCGTTAACTCCTGTGATACGCTCATTTCGAGAGAATTTTGTCATTATTCCATGTTCTCGTGACATTGCCTTCAAAAATTCTCAAAACCTTTCATTTTAAAGTGATTCTTAAACCCATAAACAAAATGAACTTTTCAGGATCAAAGGACTATGTTGAAGACAAAAACTCGTGTGGAATTTATCAAATTCCATGTGAATGTGGCGCTTTGTAGATCGGATAGACCCGTAGAGTCTTGCGTTTTCGATAGAAAAAGCACAAGACCTACATTCGGAACTGTGACCTAAAGAAGTCATCGATGGCTAAACACTGTTACGAAAAGGACCATAAATTTTTCTTTGAAGAAGCAAAAGTAATTGACAAGCCAGATTCAACCATCAAACTTGATGTTTTGGAAGCTTTCCACATATATCAGAAGTCTTCGCAATTTGCTAATGACATGGCATCCACCCAATTTCTATCAAGTGTATGAAAGCAACTAACCTAAACCCGTGACTGTAAACACCATTTATGATATCATATGCAATTTGAATATTTATGAACCACTCGTCCTGATAAAGCTAGGTCAATACCCAGCGAAACCATGCTTGACTTAAAAAAATAAATATTTGTGACAAACTACGTTGTGAAGGTTATATATATTAAAATAATACAAGACTGTAGTCTTTGAGATCAAGAAGTTAAAAGAGAGTACGATTTTTTTAAAAAAAGGAAGAAAATGTAAAATTCAGTGTGAAGCGAATGCCAGGCAAGTTTCCCTGGCAATGTTTTGTTACAGTACTTGAAAAATTGCATATGAATAATAAATAAGGTAAATTTTTGTGCAATCAACTCATAAAACTAGTTTTGCTATCCTATTCCTAAGAAGTCGTACATCATGCATAATTCTATTTCCAGCGCCTATACATCCCCGACGTGAAAATGTTTTTGTCTTAAAAGGCTTCCATATTTCCCTTTATTCACGTAGCACACAAGAATCCAATGTTACCCATTATGGGGAGGAGCATTCAAACTGAACAGTCGGGAGCGCAGTGTTTTGTGGTTTGCCCAGGGTGCAAAAATTCCTAGTTACGCCCAGTGCCGGATTTAAGGCCCCAGGACAAATTTGAAGATGCACAAATGGGAGCAAATGGTCGTCCAGGATATCCCGGTAACGTTGACCTGTGAGGGACGATGTCACACATACCAGGGGTCCCATTTCAGTCCACGTAAACAGTCCCCAGAAGAGAATGCCATCCCCACCAGCTTGAAGAGTACCCTGCTGGCAAGAAGGATCCATCACTTCATGTGGTTTGCGCCATACTCGTATATCCTGCCATCCGCATGTACCAACGTGAATCTCGACTCATCAGTCCAGGCAACATTTTTCCACATGTCTAGGGTCCATTGGCGATGTTCCCGCGCCCATGGTAATCTTTGCACCCTGTGATGTGCGGTCAGCAGCGGTACCCTCGTGGAACGATGGCTACTGTACCCCATAACGAGGAGATGGTTCTGGATGGTGTGGCTGCTTACACGTTTTTATGTATCAGCGTTAAATTGCCGAGTGATTTCTTGCACTGTGACCCGTCTATCCGCTGTTACAATGCGAGCTAGCCGACGATGACCCAGCTCATCCACATGCAGTTGGCCCTTGCAGGGATGGTTTTACCGGATTCGATGTACTCACGGTGCACCCATGACACAGTGGCTCGTGAAAATTCCATTGGCTGCACGACTTCCGAGATGGAATGACCCATTCGTCGGGCCCCGACAATTTGCCCAGGATCAAAGGCGCTTAGATCCTACGTCTTACCCATATTGCGTCAGACTCTTACTGATTCCTGTCGCATCACCCCTAATTTCGGATCGCTGCATACGTCATGTCATTTCCGTTTACAGGGCCTCCCACTGTGCCACATTTGCATAACGCCAGCCGTCTCTAATTCAATTCCTCTTCAGTGTAATGGCCAAATGCACATTTATTATTTTTTTATAGATGATTGATCATTGATTGAAAATAAACAATAATACTCCCCACTTTAAGGTTCAGAAATTTATTTTTTTAAACTTAAACGAAAAATTTATTTCGAGATTATGGAAAGGGTGGGTTCAGCCCCCCCCCCCCCCCCCCGAAATAGTTTAGCGAAGCCCTTGTTTTCTTACCTTGTTACACACCGTACTTATATAAGGTTTCTGCGTCGGTGCAATTTTTAATAGCTATAAAATTTAACATAATTTATGATAGTATCTTCAAGTCACAAACCTCGATTGATTTTATATTTTGATCTAATTACATTTGGACGCGCTACTCAACCCCCCCCCTTATAAATTTCTGAGGAATTTTAAATCATTTGCGCATACCCCACATGCTTTCTTTATATGTGTTATCGCGTGCCTTTTTAAAATCAATACAAGCATCATGAATATGTATTTAATGTTGATTAAATTCCAACTTTTTTCTGAAAATTTATTCAAAGGTAAATCTATAAAATTTCCGGAATTTAAACTTTCCAGGCAGATTTTAAACATTTTATAAGAAAACGAACTAAAAATTGTTTACTTACGAACAAATTCGAAACAAATAAACGACTGTTTTCTGATATATCTAAGGTATACGTCTTAACAGTAGTAAGAAACTTAACACAACTATAACATTTCCGACGTTTGATGTTAACGCAGCAGATTGCTCGGTGAGATCATGTTTCTCGCGAGCCTCGAATAACTTCAAATTGCCCGAACACAAAATGATACCGTCTTGCACCATCAAGATAAAATCACATTCAGTTGATTTTATTAGTGGAATAGCAAGTAACTAACGCACTCCTCCAGAAAGCTCTCCACCGTGAGCAACTCGGTGGGCTATAAAGAGCAGTCGCCCGTCCCTAATTTAGAGCCACTGGTTACAGGGAAGGGAGAGAGCAAGTGCCGTAAGACAAGCACAACATCCATGCCTCACTGGAATTCGAACCCTGACCCATATCTCGGACGAATGATCAGAAGCCATCGCTTAGACGACTGCGCCACCGGGGTGGCCCAGAAAGCTTCGTCACGACGAAAGGAAAAGTAAGACTAGAAACTGGTCATAAGAGAAAGATGCGCCCTCATGCGGCTGGATGTTTTTTTTTGATTGGAGGTTTAACGACCACCGTGAGCAACTCAATGGGCTATAAGCAGTCGCCCGTCCCTAATTTAGGGTCACTGGTTCCAGGGAAGGGAGAGAGCCAGTGCCGTAAGACAAACACAACATCCATGCCTCACCGGGATTCGAACCCGGACCCCGTTCGGACGAATGATCAGAGGCCATCGCTTAGACCACTGCGCCACCGGGGCGGCGCGGCTGGATGTAAAATTGTTTAAATAAATCCCATGATGCATTGTACTTCCTCGCAGTGGTCTAAGCGATGGCCTCTGATCATTCGTCCGTAAGGGGTCCGGGTTAGAATCCCGGTGAGGCATGGATGTTGTGTTTGTCTTACGGCTCTCTCCCTTCCCTGGAACCAGTGACCCTAAATTAGGGATGGGCGACTGCTCCATTGAGTTGCTCACGGTGGTCGTTAAACCTCCAATTAAAAAAATTGTAGTTCCTGCCCACAGAACGGAAATTATACGCGATCACTGTGCCGCAGCATTTGCTGCATTCCTTACATCTGCGCGTACAGTTTTACAATACGAGAGCTGTGTAACAGCATGACCAGCTGAAACATTCAGCCGAATGAACTTTTGAATTTCTAAAAAAAAAAAAAAAAGGATGTCCAGAATGGAAGGTATCCAAAATATATATCTGAAGGTATGTGTGCCGCCCCGGTGGCGCAGTGGTCTAAGGCGCTGGCCTATGATCATTCGTCCGTGAGGGGTCCGGGTTCGAATCCCGGTCAGGCATGGATGTTGTGTTTGTCTTACGGCACTGGCTCTCTCCCTTCCCTGGAACCAGTGACCCTAAATTAGGGACGGGCGACTGCTTATAGCCCATTGAGTTGCTCACGGTGGTCGTTAAACCTCCAATCAAAAAAAAAAAAAGGTATGTGCAACATCGCGAAGGAAATCTTTCAGTTTTTTTCCATGTGCCGTTCGCGTGTGATTCAACTGGTAACCGCTCACGCCATCTACTGTCGGCACAGTGGCGTACCTGAGAAACTCTAGACCCTACCGCAAAAAAAATAAAAATCTTCGAGGTCCTTTTGTGAAAATCGATTAGGCCGCCCCGGTGACGCAGTGGCCTAAGCGATGGCTTCTGATCATTCGTCCGAAAGGGGTGCGGGTTGAAATCTTGGTGAGGCATGAATGCTGTGTATGTCTTACGGCACTGGCTCTCTCTCTCTCTTCCCTGGAACTAGTGACCCTAAATTAGGGACAGGTGACTGCTTATAGCCCATTGAGTTGCTCACGGTGGTCGTTAAACCTCCAACAAAAAAAATCGATTAAATTTTATATTTTAAATTTCATATTATTAATTACCATTATTTGGAAATTTTTTAATTCCATATTATTACTTCAATTTAAAAATTTAATTTTTATATTATTAATAGGTTTAATGAGCGTTTTAATAATGCAATTTCTTTTGAACCTACAGGTAATTTTCGTAAAACCAAAATTGTTGCCCTGGTTTTATACGAATACAAAACACTATATATAAATTTTATTCTTCAGAGAACTAGCCATCTCTTTGAAATTTTATTTTTTTAAAGAACTAGCCATCTTTTGAAATTCATCACGATCACTCAACTATCGTATGATAGCGTCTGATGAACTTTTCCACTTTCTAAGAAAACACAGAACATAAGTTAGCAAATAAGTAACAATTAAGAATTGCGACATAAAAAAAAGTAAAACTACTTAAATTATTTGCTCTTGAATATAAAAATCACACTTAACATAATTCTACATGCACCCCAACCCTTGCAACGAGAGCCCTTCCCTCGAACTCTCGGCTGCGTGGAAGATTCTACTGAAATAGGACATTAAAGGGAAAAGGAGAGAGAATGTCTGAAAGGTAGGTCGCGAGACACCACCTTCCGCGTGACGCAATATCACCTAGACACGTAATAGATATGCGCTCCAAGATTTCAAATCATAGTTGTTCTTGAAAATATTCTTGTGTTCACTGGCCTTGAGAAAGCCTCCCGTTCGGAGTGTGAAAGCTCGGCACTTAGTCATTGTATGTTTCATAATTTTTTACACCATTCAATACGGAATAAATATTTCAAGTTGTATAATAATTCTACAGTTTTGCATATAGTAAAAGATTTTTTTCTTGACTCTGTTATAACAAAAAATCCCAGAAGTATGTTTCTTCGTCCCTGCGAAGAACATGCTTTAAAAGTTCATCGCATTCTGAAGGATGCGCTGTTATGTGCAAACAACTGTAATACACAACTCCTTATCCTCATTGAACTGATATTTATTCCTCATTGAACTGATATTTATTTCTCATTATCTTTATAATATGCATGTATATGGCTGCGAAAAGGGGTCTCAAGTCCTCTGGAAAAAGTAGACGCTTTCTCGTCATCCAGTTTTTACATACTAAAACCGCGGAAATGTTTCTAAATATTTATCGGTAAAAAAATTTTTTTTTTTAGTATTTCCTTCAAATTAGCCGTCAGGAATTTGCTATTTTTTTAACCACTTTCATATGAAAATTTTTGTAAAACCTTTTTACTGACGCAAGAGGCCCTCGAAGCCGCGAGGTCCCCTCGCAAGGCGGGGGTTGCGGGAGCTATCAGTACGCCCCTCTGTCGGCATCCCGACTGAACTCAGAATGTCGACACCGCAGAAAGTTTCAAACGTATTGTGATTTGCCGAATTAGTCCGTTGCTGCTGTTCAACGTTGTTTTAGAACTCAATATGGACCGAAACCTCCAACACGAAAAAGCATCCGGTTTTCGGACAACAAACTGAGGACTACCAGATGTCTGTTAGGTCAGTAGCTTCTGGAAAATCAAGGACATCTGAGGAAAATGTCGAACGCATCAGAGAGGCATTTCTGCGAAATCCGCGCAAATAAATTCGAGCTGCTAGCTCGCAGCTAAATTTTCCACGTTCAGCAGTTCACCATATGGTACACAAGCGATTTCGTCTAAGGGAGTACAAAATTCAAATGTTTCAGGTAGAATTGACACAACACCCGATTTCCTCCACTAAGTATGCTTTTCTGATGACGCGGCCTTTCATGTCAGTGGGACTGTGAATCGGAAATGCTGGATTTGGAGTAATAAAAATCCACGTCAAATGTGAGCTAGAGAGAGGCAGCGCCGAAGTTAGTCTGGGTGGGCTTGGCGCACGATAAACTGATCGTCATTCAGGAAAGAACTATCACTGGGATCTCGTACCTGGACATGCTGGAACTGTTTGCGCTACCACGTCAAACAGTCTTTCAATTTGATGGGGCGCCGCCATATTTCAGCCTCATCGTGATCTGGATCTGCCGAGGCGGACCAATTGCTTGGCCTCCTCGGTCGCCGGATTTAACCCCAGTGGATTTTTTTTCCTGTGGGTTATGTCAAAAACATTGTCTTCAAGATCACCGACCTTCAGCACTCGAAAGCCCACATAACGGACGCTGTGGCTATCGTTACACCGAACATGCTTCAAGCAACGTGGAATGAGGTCGACTATCGTCTGGATTTTTTTTTTTTGATTGGAGGTTTAACGACCACAGTGAGCAACTCAATGGGCTATAAGCAGTCGCCCGTCCCTAATTTAGGGTCACTGGTTCCAGGGAAGGGAGAGAGCCAGTGCCGTAAGAAAAACAACATCCATGCCCGACGGGATTCGAACCCGGACCCCTTACGGACGAATGATCAGAGGTCAGACCACTGCGCCACCGGCGGCTCTGGATTTTTGTCGGGCCACCAAAAGTGCCCACATTGAAATTCATTAAGACAATTATACTGAAATTTTTCTTAATAATGGCGCAAACAAGTGTCTACGAGTATAATAAATACTTTCCGATATATAAATTTTATTTTTGATTGGAGGTTTAACGACCACCGTCTGCAACTCAATGGGCTATAAGCAGTCACACATCCCTAATTAAGGCTCACTAGTTCCAGGGAAAGGAGAGAGCCAGTGCCATCAGACAAACTATATCCATGCCTCACCGGGATTCGAACCCGGACCCATTTTGGACGACTGATCAGAGGCCATCGCTTAGATTACTGCGCCGGCTTTTATTTTCGATACCTTCCGTTTGAGCACCCTGTATAGCAGAACTGGATGAATATTTTCCAGGTCTAGGAGCCAGGTGAAACAAATACAAAGTTCAAAGAATAACACAAACGTAATGTGTGGCAATGATGTTGGAAAGAAAAGTACGAGTCCATCTAGAAAGTATTTGCATCGCTGCTGCGCATGCGCAGTTGTGTTATGTCATCCGTTAAACACACCCTAATGCCATTTTGTGTTTAAATTAAAAGCATGGTTAAAAGTTTGTGCTGTGAGTTGCTGTTTAAGTCAATAGAACAGCTCGCCGGCTGCGAAGTTGGGTCTGCGATAAAGTTTCTGAATGGGAGAAATGTCAGACCAAGTGCGATTCATCGGCAAATTTGCGAAATTTACGGACAAAACGAATGGGTGCAGGAATGGTGCGGAAATGGGCTAGATTGCTTAATGAAACGCGGCAGAGCGTTCGTGACGAATTGCGCAGTGGTAGGCCTTCTCTAGTAACGGAAGATTTGGTGGAGAAAGTGAATGAAATCATTACAGAAAAGCTTGAGTACCGCAAAATGGGCGCCAAAGATGTTGACAGAAAATATTGCGGCCCCTAATAATTTTTTAAATGCCCTCGATTACCCCCCCTCTCACGTCATTTTTAATGTTGATTTGAAAGATATTTAGTTTATAGTAAACAATATTTTAACAAATGCTTATCTGAAATTGTCTATTAACAAATGTGTTTCTAAACATTTGTACTGTTTCAAACAACAAGGCCATTACTTTGTACTGACATACAAGGGTACAAATGTACACGACCCACTGAAAATTTTATTTCATTGGTCTTGCTGACTGACCATTGAGTAGTAAAATATTTCAGCCTATTTTTACCCCTCAGGTACCTGTTTTACTGTAATTATTTTAACATTTGTAAACCATTTTAAAATTTCTATACAGTGTCACTTGTTTTAATATTTGATTTAGTTAAAGTTATTACCGAAATTAACTGGTACAAACTCTTAACATTTGTGTGGTGAGATACGGTTCCCCACGACACTATCATAAAAGTAATTATGATGTTAATAAATTTAACAAAAAAAAAAAAGTTAGCTGAAATGAGTGATCCAGAATTTACTAACATGGTCAGTTTCCCTTTTAACTATACTTCGATTCACCCTAAGATGACACTACAGTTTAAGGTACAAGAGCCTACGCACTCACTAAGCCCTCGGGGACGGCAGAGACATGTGTTCATCCGTGTCACTCCCCATTGTGTCCTGCCTTTAGCAGCTGTCAATCACTTTCCCCATCAAAGCATCAACTCATTGGCATCCTTGTCTCCCTAACACTGCATATCTACGCATGCGTTGATCTAATTTTATAACTTAATTTCTGAAAATAGATAATTTTTAAGACTTGTCTAAAATAACTATATGCACTTATAACTAAACAGCTAGGACATGACCATATGTAGAGGATTTTAAGAAGGGAGTGTCTGACCCCAGGTCTTGAACAACCCTTAGAAATAGGAAGCTAGGAGATTTGGGCTAAGTGACATGGAAGAGAAGTAGAAAGGGGAGGAAGACGCCCTTATTTATCACCGGGGGCCAGTACCCGGGATCCGACGCACGGCGGATATTTTGTGGATCGAGCGTTAGTCACGAACGTTGCCCACTAGGCCATGTTGATTCTAGGCAATAAATGCGGTGGTTTTCACGGAAAATGTTGGGAACTACTTTTAGTCGCGGCGATAAGTTTCACGTACCTTCCATTTGTCATCTTAGGGTGAATCGAAGTATAAATTAACCATTACACCTATGAACTACATTTATGGGCCGTGGGTGGCCTAGTGGTCAGCGTTCGTGACTGCCATGGATATAACTCAGGTTCAAACCACTAAATGCCAACAGTGCGTCGGATGGGCACGTTAAGCCGTCGGACCCCGGTAATAAATAAGGTTGTCGTCCTCCACCTTTCTACCTTGCATCCGTGTCACTTTCCTATCGGGCACTCTAGCCCAAATATCATAGCTTCCTATTTCTAAGGGTTGTTTAAGACCTGGGGTCAGACACTCCCTTCCTAAAATCCTCTACATATGGCAAAAAAAAAAACATTTATACCTAACATATGAATTATTAATACATTGGTTTCTTCCTCAACTTCAAAATTAGAGATTATATCATCATAATCTAGTTTTTGAGCAACATGATTTTTAATACACAATAATGACAATGCGCAAAGTTTGTTTTGTTCCATTCTGGATCGTAATGGGGGATTTCATGCGTTTTAAAAAAGAAAATGACCTCTCCCCAGAACAATTTGATATCGGGATTGTCAAAAACATTCTGAAAGCTGTTTCAACATTTGGAAATACAGATGTCAAATTTAAGTTCTTCAGCATATAGGAAACTTTATCCACAAGACAACTAAACTGCTGAAGTTCATCACAAAACTCTTCAGACAGATCGTTAGGATAACATTTTTGTAAACGTTTCGCTTCTTAAATCACTGCTAAGGTGTCACAGATAGTCATGCCATGGTCAGCAGGGCAATGATTGGGGATAAGCATATCCAAAATCACTGTTAAGGTGTCAGAAGTAGCCATGTAACGGTCAGGTGAAAGAATGATAGGGGATAAGCAGGTCCAAAACCACTGACACTGTAATGACCTGTGACTAAAGGTAACAATTCCAAAATCACTATAAAGGTGTAATAGGTAGCCATGTCATGGTAATGATTGGGGATATACAGGTGTCACAGTCATGACCAGTGAATGAGTTTCAAATCACTGTTTAAGGTGTCGCAGTTAACCATGTCATGATCTCGGCAATGCATGGAGATAAACTTGCCCAAAGTCACTGTTACCATGTCACAATTTAAAATCACTTATCAGCCCTCAAAAGATAAACCTTCCTTCTGCAGGGAATTTTACTTTGAGGGCTGTTGACTACTCAAAAACAGAGAGAGATCGTTATCACCTTAATTAAACCTGTCTGGGTGAATGGGGATGTGAAAGTGCTAGTCCAGTTTTGACAAATAGGGGACCAATACCTTTTCATATTATTTTTCTTACACTTATTTCTCAGATTTTGTCACTATTTCCAGTAAGATTGTGACTTGCTGTTCCAACTGCTTTACAATTCCATCACCACTATTGTAAATGTCGATTTTGCCAGTTTAAATTTGTTACTTCAATGAAACTATTACCACTGTCACTGCAATAGGAAACATCGTTAAGCCCATCTCTACTAGGAAGAACATCACAGGACGGAACCGATTTATAGCAATTTTCAGCGAGTCCCCATCTTGGAATCACTATAAGCATTTTTCAACATTTTCTTGTAGGATTTGACTCCCACAAGCATCTAAGTCATTACCTCTTCCTAATCAGGGTAACTGGATACAAGAAAAGGAGGGGGCCAGCACATCACCTATGACTTATCCAGAACTCAAACCCAGACCAAACTCATAATTAGAATGACACCCACACTTCAGCCACAAAGCAACGGACAATTCTTGGTGAATCACCATCTTGAAAGCATTGCTATACTTATTTATTTTTAAATGGTTTGTTGTAAAGCTTAATGACTCCCAACAAGCACCTAATTTAAGGCTTCAGCAGTTGTATCTGCCTAATTTAGGGACACCAACTCCAAAGAAGGGAATCAGAAAACTTAAAAATTACATCATACTGAAGCTGGATTGCCCCCCCCCCCCGACACCTATACCACCCAGGACAATGAAGTTGCAAGTATCTGAAGATGAGTAATCTGAAAAACTTCAGATTTTCACCAGTCAAAGCAATCCGATGCTTCTCCATAGCATAATAAACTACCAGTATCTCACATACAGAAATTACGGAAGAAATATTCTTCTCAAATACATGAAACAACTACAGGAATATTAACATAGCAATTAAAAACCCTGAATTACCAAGTTTACTGTTCAACATGTAACATCATATAAAAAACACAATATGCTTAAATGGAAATTAAGAGATCCAGGGTGATGTAATTTTCTGATTATGATTTTACATATTGACCAGTAAACTAGGCAACTCACACTATTCTGATTGCTGTGTTAATAATCCTATAGTTTTTCCATGTATTTGTGAATATTTCTTCCATAATTTCTCTCATTAAGATGTTATATGTTGAACAGTAAACTAATCCTGTAGTTGTTCTATGTATTTGTGAAGAATACTTCTTCCATAATTTCCTTTATTGAAATGTTACACGTTGAACAGTAAAATAGGCAATTCAGGCTCTTCTGATTGCCATCTTAATAATCTCATAGTTGTTCAACGTATTTCTGAAGAATATTTCTTAAATAATTTCCACACCACTCACATTTCATCCAAGAATCAAACTTTGACCCACTCTGGATAATTAGGCAGAAGCCCTCACTTCTGACCACTCAGCTACCTATTTTCTAACACATGAGTCACTTACAGCTTTCTCCCTCTATTACAGTAAAAGTGGATCAGCTATTTTCTAGAAAGATATGAGGGGAAAAAAAACAAAAACATTGCACAAAACATTTTATTTATCAGTACAAACATCTGGCTTTTTTTAACAAATTATTTATGTTCATGCTTACTCACTTTTTAATGCACAATCTTTTTTTAAAAAAGTAGTTTGAATCAACACTCATTAAAAAATTCTTAGAATACAATCCAAGAAATCGCATGAAAAAAAAAAAAAAAAAAAAATAACAACCCCATCACATGTAAAGTGATGCAAAACTTTTTTATGTAGAAATCAGCAAAGGCTTTTTTAACTTATCTATTTGAATGAAACTATATAAAACTAAGCACAAAAATGGCTAAAATGTTCATATAAACAAAAGCTGGTTTTGAAATGCAATGAACTTTTTACCAAATCGTGGGTGAAGATTAAACGACAATTGTTAAAAAGGTAGGCCACATTTGCTTTTTGTTCAAATTTTCGATATGTAGCTGCTACTTATGAATTATTTATATTAAAAACTTTTTCACAAAAAGAAAAAAAAATTAAAACTTTTTTTTTTTCTTAACAAATATTCAGGGTAGCAAGAATTTGTGCTACATTTTGTTTAGGGAAGAAATTTCCAACATCATTTATGCTTATATTGATACTCTCTATGTATAGCTATGTTTTAAATTTGCTCATCACCAAACAAAGTGTGAACAAAAAGTTCTAATATAATGAGAAAACCTTAAATCCAAGGTTTAAATTTCCATTTTACTGCAATTAACACACAGGGGGACCTGGTCAGTTTAATTGCGAACAATTAAATAAACCACAAAGTGTTCCAACACTTTGTGGTTTATTTCGGCCATGTGTGTGTGTGTGGGGGGGGGGGGTAAGATAGGTCAAATAAAAGAAAACGTGGTATGGGATCACCCACTATACATCCACAGCCATGGCTGCAAACCACACTTCTACACACATCAATAATTTTGCACCCTCTCTTTTTTTGCAATCCCCCTTCACCCCTAATGTCTAACAAATAACTAATTTTCTTTTCTCATGTGCACAACTACTTGCAATGTCAAACAAACAGAAAAATATTTTGAATTCCTTAGCATAATGCCAATTATTAATCACAATTTAATGACCAGAAAGCAGAAGTGGGTTTCACCCAAATGAAAAAAAAGTAGCACTGAGCAGTATTTCTAATGGCCATATATCTCCTTCAGAGCGTTTGTCCAGTGAGGGTCCAACTGACATACAAGAGGTGTACTGAAGAAAATAAACGACACCTTTACCCGTTTTGGACAATACGTAATCTCTGAAGAATATGATCCAAATGCAGAGAAAATTTCACAAGCCATGCAGAACCACTGATAGGGATACAGTTTAGAACAGACTCCTATTTCAATGGAAAGAAATGGATATAATTTAGCACAAGTTTTGTACTCTTCTAAGTATAATAAATTGAAGCACTTTTCAAGCACTTCTTAAAACAAATTATCATATGTGCAAGTGCTGTTGGTCAGTCAGAAGGTAGGTATTTTAGCAAATTCAAACCATTAAACTTAGCTGGGACCACATCTTCAATTACCTGCCTGCAACCGTCTCCGGCTTTACCAAACCATTTTGGTAAATGACGGCATTCAAGGTAGTTAAAATGAGAGAAGGTAGGTCAATGAATTTGCCCAACCCACTCTGGCTTAGGGTTTCAGGAATCAGTGGAACCCTCTTGGAGCTGTCCAACACTCCCTCTCCCTAGTGCAGAGACAGACATTTACTCTGTATCGTGAACAAGTTTTCAGATCAAGGTAGTTATATTTCTTTGTTTAATCAACGGATAATTTTACAATCATCCGTTACCAACTGATTTGAAGCACAGGCTGAAAATGGATCAAAGCTTCCGCTGCCGGAAAACGGCAACATTAAAAACGACGAAGCAGGGCTGGCTGCAACATAAGGGTAACCGAGGCCCCACACTTTTAAGAGAAAAAAACAAAATCACTTTTTATAGAATTTTTTAGAATTATTTTGTTTCTTAAGTTTTGGAGCGAACAGCCCATAAAAAGATGTTTATTAAGTTTTTTCCCCCCATTCCGCCCTCCCCTTTTGAATAGGTTATCGCCCTTCGCCGTACAGATACTGAGATTTTCAGATTTCAAATGATTATTGTAACCACCTTAATGTTTTCTGCATTCATGAAATAGCAAATTAAATTTCATCATTTTGTGGGATATATTAAACAATTTGTGTATAAATCAAATACTTAAATTTAACAAAATAAAAAAATCAATCGCGAAACATGTATATGAGGAAGAACAAACAAACTATTTTTACAAATTTATTTTAGAAGAGTCCTTAATATTTTCTACACAAAAATATTTGCTACGCAGGTATCTTTTTAAGCTTGAAGACAATACGTATTTCTGTGAGATAATCATTATGTCTTTAGGACAGTTTTCGAGTGTGTTCTTTACGAATGGCATTTTTCACGTAACGATTTTAAAAGACGAGATTTATTTTCTAGTGCCCGCAGTGAAATTTCGCTTTTGGCCCTGCAATGAAATTTTTCCCGGGCCCCGTAAAAACTCCATCAGGCCATGCGACAAAGACAAAATAATAAGCACCAATTTATTTTTTAATTTAATGGAAACACAAGACGAGGCAGAAAATTCGAACACCGGCGAGATGGACAATGTAATGTGTCTAATCCGGAAATTAGAGGAATCCCTGGAAATTTACAAGACACAAGGTGGCAATATCAATGACCATGCAAAATGGAAAATCCATCACGCTTGGTCACCAGACCTGTGGAAGTAGAAGGAAGCAAGAACTGACGAAGATCTAGTGTTTAGATCGAAATTTGAGAGGTAATGTACCTTAATAAATTTATCCTCGATAATTCCCATTAAATATTTATAATACTGAGAGTCTGAATAATGTTTTTCAGAATTTCATGGAGCTAGGCCATATATAAATTCCAAGGAGCCATAAACAAACTTCAATCGAAATTCCCAAAGTTGACATGGGTGTCATTAAAACCTATGCGAAAGCAAGAAAATTTTTTGTATTAAATATATTAGCGACGTCAACCAACAAAACTTAATGAAAAGAAAAAAGAAGTACATGCATTGAATTCCAGGGAGTCAAAAAAAGGAAACAATGGAAGGAAAGTTCCAAGCTTTAGTAATCGGTAAGGTTTGTTTTAATTCTGTAATTCCTATTTTAAAAATTCTGCTTAAGTATTCTTAAAAGCTTCTAATTTGAACTAAGAATCGCGCATTTCACCGTTCTTTACTACCACACCCGAAGACTGCTGGAAACGAACATACGCCACAGGCCTCCACGAGGAGAGACCACCCGCTGTTTGTTTACAATCTTTGACCTACCTCTCTCAGTCTAACTACTTTGCTGCTATGCGGCTTCTTTGTTACATTTGCCGTACATTCTATGTATGCTTTTCCCTAAAAGTGTAGGGATTAGCAAATCTTTCAGTCTTTTATTACGTTGTTTTGGTATTTGTCCTTGTTTGTTAGTGCTTCTTCAAATTTATTACTTTTTTCCTGTACCGATGCACCCACCGTTGTTAGACTTTATTTTAAATAAGTCGGTATAAGTATCCTTCTTTCCTTTGAAGAGTGTAGGTCCCGCGTCTTGCAATGATTTCAGTTCTATCACAGCTGTGCTCTCAAGTAGTCGGAAAAGTGCGCTTGGTAATCACTGTTGCTGTTTTTTATTCCGTTAAACTATTTTATTTTTTCAAAATGGGCAAGTTCTTTGTACTGAGTGTTCCGCCCATGAGTGCAAGTAGTGAAAGCATAAAGCCTGAAAAAAAAAAAAAATTAGTGCACCGGCAGTATAGTGATAATTATTTATCTTATGGTTTTTTTGGTGTGGTGATAAAACATGCCCAATCCACGAGTGTATGGTTTGTGGTGAAAAACTCAGTAATGCTGCTAAGGTTCCCGGTAAATCGAATCAACATTTGTCAACAAAACGTTCTTCTCTGTCAAGCAAAGGTATCAATTATTTTCGTCGGTTGTTGGAACAAAAAAACAAAACAAAAAACAAGCAACGTTCATGACTGCGACAGTACGTGTTTTCAGAAAAAGTACAGAAAGCTAGCTGTAAGATAGCCAAACTTATCGTAAAGGCCATAAAAAAACCCACACACAATAGCTGAAACGTTAATGCCTGCTTGTAAAGAGATGGTGAAAATAGTCCTGGGTTCAGAAGCTGCTAGTGAAATTTCAAAAATTCCTCTATCAGCTGACACAATCATTCGCCGAGTTAGTGACATTCAGGACATTATGTAGGAAAAAATCAACAGCAGTCAGAAGTTCTCACTTCAGATCGACGAGTCCACTGATATTAGCGGTCACGCACAACTTCTTACCTGCATTCGGTACATCGATGGAGATGTAATTGCAACTAATTTCTTTTTATTCAAAGCACTTCCCCAGCGAACCACCGGTGAAGAAATATTTCGTGGGATTAATGAATATGCACTCCATAATGAATTAAATGGAAAGATTGCATTAGTGCTTGTACAGACAGAGACGCTTCTATGACGGGCAGAGTGAAAGGATCTGTAGCTGAAGTACGTGAAGTAAATAATAACATACAATGCGATCATAGTCTGCACTGCGAAACCATTGTTGCCAAGTCTTTGCCATCTATCCTGAAAGTTGTGCTGGATGAAGTAGTAAAAGTTGTGAACCTCATCAAATTGCAGCCCCTAAATTTGTGGCTTTGATCAGTTTTGTGTCGGGAAATGGGATCAGAACACATTATACTCCTGCTACATACAGAAGTACAGTGGTTATCCCAAGGAAAAGTGTTAAAGCGAATAGTTGAACTTAAACAGGAGGGACATACATTTCTGACTGTCGAGGGACACAAGTACTCGAATTTATTCGCAGTCATGAAGGGTTATGTTACTTGGCATATCTTTCCGATATTTTCGTACACTTGAATGAGCTGAACATAAAAATGCAAGGTAGGAATGAAAATATTCTGAGTAGTATTGATAAGATTCAAGCATTTGTGGATATAGAGAACTGAAAATGTGTCGTTTGACACGTTCCCGACTATGGCCAATTGCTGACTGTAATAAAGTGGTGATGGACTTAATTAAAGAACATTTAGAAATCTTCCAGCAGAAGTTCAAGATTTCGACTGGGTTCGTGATCCATTTGTTGCAAATTCGAAACCTCTTCCGATTAATATACAAAAGGAACTTGCAGATTTAAAAGCAGACAGAACATTGAAATGAAAACTTCTCAAAGTGCCTTCGGAAACATTTGGGTTTGCAATAAGGAATGAATACCCAGCTATCTCCGAGATGGCAGTTAATGTGTTATTGCCATTTTCAACTGCATATTTGTGTGAAGTGGGCTTCTAAGACCTTGACTGAAATTAAAACAACAAAGAGGGAGAGGCTCAAATCCGTTGATGAAGAAATGAGACTTGCGCTGTCAACGATTCCGCCGCCTGTGTGCAGCTAAGGAGGCGCAAGAAGGTATGAGTAGAATTATTTACTTTAATAGTAATAGAAAAGTGTATTTTCTATAGTGAATTAAAGTTCATAAATTGTTAATAAACGAACGAGTCGATTTACGTTTAATAATAATATAATGTATAATATAATGATAGGTTGATCACCTACAGGCCAATTACTTACCCCCCCCCAATCCCAAAATATTAGAAAAAAATTAATTAAAACTAAAAAAGGGGGGGGGGAAGAAATTGAGTCATCAATGACTGGATTATTCATCTGTGAAGTTTTGAGCAGGTTCCTCGTCTCTGTCTTATGGACTACGACACTCGTTAAACAGATGGAAGGTAAGTGTTTTAAGTGATTTTACCGGGAGTTGATAGAATAGCGCTGCAGCAAAGAAGACAAGATGGATGTTTGGTTCCGCAAGCCTGCCTGGTTTAAGTAATGGATAGTCACGTATCGTCAGGCCATTGATCAATTCAGTGTGGACTGATATTTAAGTTCCCTACAAATACAGTCAAATTTATGAGCTGAAGATCTAAATTTTGCACTTAATTTTCTCTCGGTATAATTGAATTATCGTTACTTGCATATACAGAAAAGGGGAAATACAAACGCGAGTTGTCAGTTCCAAGAGATGGTCTTGGGACTTGAACAAACAATAACATCCACAACCTGCGGGATGTGCGTTATTCACAGAGCTTTACTTTTTTTCAACAAATTACTGTAATTTTTGTCGTATAATCCAGGGATTATCTGCTAAAATAGTTTAAAATATAGTTCTGCAAATTATACGCCGATGCTGATAATACACCGATTTAAAACAAAGTTTTTACGGCCCTTCGATTTAAGAAATCCGCAGGGTAATTGTGCAGGAGAGGGGGGTATAATTGGAAAAGGAACTCCCTCGGAAAAATTTTCCTCAGTTCAGGAGTTTGTATGGAGCGGAGATGAAGGACTGGGTGTTTGTTGTATTGTAATGAAAGATTAGGAAAGTTGTGGGGAGGGACAAGGGGGATCATTTTATATTGTTGAGAAGGACAACTGACATGTTGTGCCATCTCTGTTTCTGTCAACCAGCCAACGAAAACGTAAGCACAGTGTTTGCTGCACAAACCTATACGTTCCTCCTTTCGGATCTCGTGCACTGTGCCTTGTGTTTATTTTATCGTTCGCTGGTTTGACTGCCTTTGCTGCTGATATTTTACTTCATTGCTATTCATCATGTCTCTGAAAAGGAAATGTTTTACTGGCATTTTTGAACTTCCCTTTTCGTTGGTAAAGTTCGATTAACACTTACCGCACGTGGGGCTTGGCTTTCAATTCTTATTTCCGTTATGTGGATGCGGCACGGGGGTTTTCATTTAGTTGCGGGTCCACTTCATTTTTTTCCCCGTTGTTATTTATCTGGCCTCGTCATTAAATGAGTTTTTCCCCTTGCTGCCTCCTCATTTACTTCAATAATTTTTCATAACCCTAGTACTTTCGGTAATACTCCATTACCGTCATCGAGGGGACGTTTTGCTCAGACGGGCACGGACCGTGTCAGCTGGGCATTTCGGTGGTTCTCGCGGGCTGCTTCTGTCATCAGCTATCGCTTCTTCTTGGGCGTTGTGGCGCCATCTCTTGTTGGTCACTGATCTCATTTTTCGAACTTTTTAATTTTTTTGCTCAATTTTAATTAAATTTCTCCAGCTGTTTCTCAAAATATTAGGGTCATTATGGTTGCAAACTTTTGCCCTATTTTTTTCAATCATTACCGACTCTGCTATTCTGAGGTGTTTTTCGGATTTACAGCTTTTAATGATTTTTATATTTTCGAATTTAGGAAATTTTTGGTTATCCAGACAGTATTGAATAAGTGCTGTTTTTTCTTCTCTTTTCTGCCAATTTTTTACGTGTTGTTTTAATCTGTGTTTAAGTTTATTTTTGGTACTTCCTATATAAGCCATTGGAGGATTTTCAGTAATAGGAATTGAGTAAATACCTGCTTTTTCTAACATTTTTATTTTTTCATTATTTTTTATTACCATATTTTTGATGGTATTTACTTTTCCTCCAATTTGAATGTTATGCTTTTTACAAATATTATTAATTTCATTAGTAGTACCTTTAATGTAAGGAAAACCATTTAAATATTTGACTTCTTTATTTACTACAGCATTATTTTTTATTTTCTTTATTACTTCTGTGTTCCATTTTTTTATTAAATGGTTAGGATAACCAAAGCTACCTGCAATTTTTTTTATGAATTTGATTTCTTCATTGATGACCTGGCTGTTTTCAGAGTGCGTATATGCTCTTTTTATTAAGGTTTTTAGACTATTGCATTTTTGAGGAGTAGTAAATTGGAAATGTTTCAGTTACACTGTCGAACATTAAACATAAAGTGGTGGATACAGTTGAGGATATGATCGTGCCACTGCAAGATAGTTTTGAGGTTAGAAAATAATCACGCAGTGACATGTGGAAAGCTGCTGTGCAGCGGTCTAAAACATAAATTTGTCGGTAAATTCTGGTGGGAGAATTCACAGAAGTCTAGCCTTATTATTTTTTTTATTGGCCCACGTATAAGCCAATCCCCCAACGCTGAAAGCAGGATTTCCTCCAAAAGCTTTCAACTTATACGCGAGTACATGCAGCATTCGTACGACTTGTTCTGTATCAACGTTTCATCCTTGGCAAGGTGTAATATGCAATACTCTAGAGCAGCATCGCCGTGATTTATGGACCACTGAGCTTTATCTGTCCAGAGATAAAAAAAAAATATGAAAAAGTAACCTTTAAAAATGAATTTCTTCATTAAAAAAATAATTTTTTCTTACTTCTTCAGATTCCTGGGTCACATTATGTGACTGACTTTCCTGTCGGAAATTCCACTTCCAGGTCAACATCTATGATGTGCGGATTATATGGAGAATTTTTTTTCTGAATGTCACAGTCTGCATGAAGGAAAAAATAAAACTTACGTGAATTTCGCGGTCTGCGGATTATGCAACGGAAATTACGGTACTTATCTCATACTGTCCTGTGCTTTTCCACAGACTTTCAGTTGACATCACGTGACAATGTAGCTAATGAGAAGCCAAAGTTCTATGCCCTATATCATAATTTCTCGATTTCATACAGACAGTTATGAAAATTGCACTATCAAACCGATTATCCAGACTCCCGAAACCGGACCTTTTTGTATATTTGTTTAATCTTAATTTTTGCGCTATTTCTTGACTTTGAAGACCAGGTGCTCCATGCCGAAGTGCAGCCTTGTATTTCAGTCATCCCCAGCTGACCGTCCATACCCTTTAATCTCCCCATCGTATGTACATATACGTATTCAAAACAGCATTCTAGAACAATTCAAGATTCCTTTTCCACAGTTTGAGGCAGACATCCAACTTCACCCTCTTCCCTCCCTATCTTTCCCCCAAAGGAACAGTCAGAAGAAACCCAAGGCCTCTTTTTAGAATAACGGAGACATTATTGTCAGTCAGAGTGTGCATCAATATCGAAGACCGGTTACCCCAAGAGAAAAGAGAAGTGTTTCCCTTTCCAGCTGATGACGTCGCTATTCTCCCTTGCACTGGTCTTCACCACACTATTCGTTGATCATGGGTGTGATGTCATAGGCTAGTTGGGAATACTAGCGACTTGCGTGCGAAGAGAGGAAGCAAGAACACGGAGACACTTCGTTTTGGAAAATTAGGTCAAACACTTTGTTTTGTTCGTCGGTGCCTGTGTGTTTCAAGTTAATTCCGCGGTGCTGCAAAAATCTCACGTTTCGTGTCAAAAAGGCCAGGAGATCAGGATGCACGAGTTCATCGTTGTTGTACGATGCGAGATCGGAGGCGGGGCAGAGTCTTTTCATCGGAGAAATAACGGCGTCAACGGGGGGGGGGGGGGGTGTTAATGGTTCTGAAAACAGGAAAAATCCGGACTGCCCCTGACCTGTCCGGATAATTGATTCGATACTGTATGTACTTTCAAGCATGCTGAAAAATTATTAAGTAATTTTTAAGGTCTTAAAGATTTATAAGGACTATGGGAAGGGAACTCTGGTATATGCTAACAAGTAGGAACAAATCTGAGATGTGACACAATATGAATGTGATTTCTCATTATGACTGTTACTTCAAATAAAAATATTCAGCAGCACAGATTTTGGTATTACAACACACATGCAAACAAAGTGCAGAACATCAAAGCAATGCACTTAAATTAACCCTCCGGGTGGCAAGCATGCAAATATACATTCGGCGGTTTCAGTGCCCAAAGAGGTGACAACGCAATAATAAGTTCATTGAAAACCTGTTCAAATGTCACAAGAATGCCTTATTGCGGTTAAAAATTTTTCAGGCTAATAGGGACGAGAACGCATATTTGCATATCTTAACAGCAAATACTACAGAAGGGAGAGTCTTCTGTTATACATGTGAAAAAACTGTGCACTGCTTCTTCCAAAGCTCCTGCCACCTGGAGGGTTAACAAGTCAAGTAGCATTATAAATTAACTACATCAATGTTTTTTAACCATGCTTTCTGCTTGCATATATCCCACGTCCGTTGTAAATTGGCTTCATAAAAAGGAGCTCTCCCATGTCGCACTCTACCTTTGTAAAAAGGAGCTCTCCCATGTCGCACTCTACCTTCGTAAAAAGGAGCTCTCCCATGTCGCACTCTACCTTTTCCAACACTCCAACCCTAGTACCTTCTGTAGCAACCCGCTACCATCATCAAGGGGAACGGAAACTCTGACCTATACTCACAGTATCATCAGAGCACGTGAGCGACTCTCTTGGGGCAATATCAATTCTCGAAGCTTCATTCTTTTGGCCACCGTGGTGCCCTCTCTTGTTAGTTTTAGATTTCAATTTTTTAACATTTTTATTTTTCTGTTCCACTTTTATTTAAATCTTCCAGTTGTTACTAATAACATTTGGATCATTATGATTTCAAACTTTAGCTCTATTTTTTTCAATTAAGAAAGATTCTGCAATTCGGAGATGTCTCTCAGATTTACAACTTTTTATTATTTTGCTTTTATCAAACCTTGGAAATTCATGATTAGCCAAGCAGTATTGGACGAGTGCTGTTTTTTCTTCAGAACTGATAACAGATTGTTGAGATTATTCTAAAAGTCAGCTAGAGTATGTGTAGTGCCCCCAGAGTCATTTTTAAATAAATGGCACTTTTTCTATGCGAAGTGTAAGAGAACTGCTCATAGTGTGACCAGCAACCAGTTAAATAAGCTTAAAACTTTTGCAGGATCATCACACTAAATAAATATAAGAACATATTTATTTAGTGTGATGATTCTGCAAAAGTTTTCAAACCATATCAATATTAGAGAAAGCAGGTGTTTGCTTGATTCCCATTACAGCAAATCCTCCAATGTCTTACATAGGCAGCAACAAAAATTTTAAATGTAGGCCGAAACAACATATAATAAATTGACAGAAAACATAAAGAAAAAGATTCTAAGCTTCATTCTTTTGGCCGCCGTGGCGCCCTCTCTTGTTAGTTTTAGATTTCAATTTTTTTACATTTTTATTTTTCTGTTCCACTTTTATTTAAATCTTCCAGTTGTTACTAATAACATATGGATCATTATGATTACAAACTTTAGCTCTATTTTTTTTTCAATTAGGACAGATTCTGCAATTTGGAGGGGTGTCTCAGATTTAAAACTTTTTATTATTTTGATTTTATCAAACTTTGGAAATTCGTGATTAGCCAAGCAGTAATGGACGAGTGCTGTTTTTCTTTTTTTTTTTTTTCTGTCAATTTATTATATGTTGTTTCAGCCTATATTTAAAATTTTTGGTGCTGCCTATGTAAGACATTGGAGGATTTGCTGCAATGGGAATCGAGTAAACACCTGCTTTCTTTAATATTGATATGGTTGTGTGCAGGTGTCTTCAAGGGTTAGTGCAGCTTTATCTGTGCCTTCAAGGTGTCTTCAAGGGTTAGTGCAGCTTTATCTGTGCCTTCAAGGTGTCTTCAAGGGTTAGTGCAGCTTTATCTGTGCCTTCAAGGTGTCTTCAAGGGATAACCCTTGAAGACACCTCTGCAGTTCCCATTTGGAAAGAAACTGAAAAAGTTGCCCCATTCATCAACAAAGCATCTCTGCATTTTCAAGAAAGCATTAAAATTTTGTTCACTAAAAACTGCAATTCAGAGACCCCTCACCAAATACCATTTATTTGGATCTCTCTTCTAAACACCGGCAACATTTCAAACACCCCAACTTCAATTGTAGTTCTGGCAACCTGCCCATTCAGTCGTCACGGGTGATCAAGGTCATAGGATGACTGAAAGCTACCGCTAAACGAACCTTTTACCATACGTGACTGTGTTTTCGCTCGTTTTCTATGTTTATGGGTGTCCACTGTTCGGGAGTGTCCATTAAAAGTGGTTTTATTGCATCATGTTGATGTATGTCATATTATTAATGTTGTGGACCACACTGATAACTGCTATATACACAAGTACCAACACAGTTAAAAACAGATTTCACAAGTGTGGTTAATAGTTTGAAGTATATAAATTTCACAGTTTAGTTTCCACCTGAAGGCCAGGCACTCTTTGTGTTCCATCATTCTGGCACATTTACTTTACAAAGCAATGCAGAAGAACAGGGTAGGGCAGGGGTTGTAAACTTTTTTGTCCCATGGCTATCTTCACTCTATATAAATTTGTGACGGCTCCCAAATATATAAACCATGTTACACGAGGTCAGACAATTAAGTAATGAGGCTGGGTAAAAAAAAAAAAACACATTTACTTACACTTTTAATAAACTACAATGTGATCACCTTCAAAGTAGTTCCCTTGAGCTTGCACACACTTATTCCAACGGTGCTGCCATTGCAGGTAGCAGCTGTGGAACTCATCAGCTGAGACACTGTTTAAGGCCTGCATCACAGCCTTTCGGACGTCTGTTGCTGTGTCAAAATGGCATCCTTTCACAACTGAATTCAGTTGTGAAAGGACAAACCAACTCGTCACCAGTTCATGACAAGGTTCAGTAAATATGGCTGCAATGATGCCACTTGTTCCAACAGATCAGCTGCCACATTTTGTCATTCTCCTTGCTGTTGTTCTGCAAGATTTTTTGGAACCAATTTCGCACAAATTTTTCTCATTCCCAGATCTTCAGTCAGCATTCGGCAAACACTTTCGCGATTCATGTTCAGTTCTTCTGCTACCATTCTCGCTGTTAATCGCCTATCACGTCGCACAACTTCACTCACCCGGGCTGTGTTGTCCTCTGTCCATGTTGTTGTTGGACGCCCACTCCGGTGTTCGTCTACCACATTGGTCCTGCCCTCACAAAACATTTTATACCAGCGGAAGGCTTGTACTCTTGGCATTACCTCATTGCCAAAAGCCTGCTGCAGTTTTCTGTACATTATCGCCGCATTTTCACCAAGTTTCACACAGAAAAAGATGGCATACCGCTGCACAATATTCCGCGAGTTGTGCGTGAGCTCCTCGTCATGTTCTTGACGAGGAGCAAAACGCACAACTTCATGAGCCAAGCAGCTACTACACACTGAGGCCTTCCAGGGTGCTGTCACTTGAACTACGGGTGGGGGAAGAACCAATGTCACACCTATATGACGTACGAGGCTGCAGCGCTGCCACAGTGTGCGCGACAAAATCAGTCTCATTAATTAATTGTCAGCCCTCGTAAATTCATATATGCATGTTTTTATAGATAATTTTACATTTGTAGACCAAAAATGTGTGAAAAGCTTACCTTCAAATATAAATTTTTAAAATTAAATATGAACTTAAATATTACTTATTACTATTAAACGAAATAGGAAGGTAGTCATAAAATTTTAAAATGAAAACAATATTTTCTACAAAAGAGAACATCTTAAACTTAATCAACTTAAATTTCTGTATTAAATCAAGCTGTGTCAGTGGGAAGGATGAGCTTGTTTTTTCTTCATTAGATGCTCGAATCTCAGGATAAGTTTGGAAACTGCAATTCTCATCTCTTTCTCGACGTTCACTGTGGACCTGTACTTGGTTTTGACGACAGCCACTGCAGAAAATCCAGTTTCACAAATACGATGATGCAAAGGGAATCAAAATTCTTAAAGCCTTGTTAGTTACTCTTGCTTCATCGAAGACCAAAGTTCTGTTAGGGAAGATGCCAAACTTGGGTTTCGATGTGGAGTTTGATGAGATGTCAATAAATTGTTCTTGTTTTGCCATTGAGAACATTAAGCGAGGATCAGCGCTAATCCAATTGTGTTGTTGAACATCTTATGGAAAGTACTTCTAAAAATTATCAATGAGTTGCGACAATGGCTTCATTCAATTTTAAATCAATTTCATTTAAAAATGTGTGCAATTTAGGAAAGCAGTCATTTAGAATTCCCTCTTCCATTGTTTAATTCCACAGGGCAAATTTTCTTTCGAAGGCAAAAATTTTGTCCATTAGCAACAAAATGTGGATCTCATTACCTTGCAGGTATACATTTAATGAATTTAGCTTTTCAAATATATCACACAGATATGATAGCTTTGAAAGAAAGACAGACTTCAAACTTCTTGGAATATTTCTGGTCAAGAAGATAAGAATGAAGTTCCCTCCTTAGTTAAAATACTTTTGACAAGACATTTTCACATGAAAGCCAGCAAGATTTGCGGTACTAAAGTAGAGAACTGTGCTCAGCTCATATATCTGCACACACCTGTTCAAAACATCTGGACTTAAGTGGTAGAGTTTTAATGAAGTTTACTACTTCGATTACTGACTGTAAAACTTTTGTGTAGAATAGGGCTGATGTAATGTGTCCACATGGCGTGAGGAGCTTTTTTTTTTTTTTTTAATGAGCGCCTTCAGTTCCCGGTAACCACCTGCCATAGAGCGGGCTCCGTCTGTGCACACGCCTACACAATTTTCCCAGTTTACACTATTTTCTGCCATAAAAGAATATTATATGAAACAAGTCTACTGCTTTTGTATGAGATGTCATACTTCTGCAGAAAAGATCTTCGTGAAATTTATTTTCACCATCTATAAATTTCACATAACAAATCAAATGCGCATCGATATGGCCATCAGTGGCTTCATCCAATTGAATGGAAAAATCCTTGCCCTTTAGTTTTTCAATTAACTGGGCATTAATATCGTCAGGCATATCAAGAATGCGACGACTAACAGTATTATCTGATAATAGCACACTTAGCAGTTGCTTGGCAGCGGATTCACCTACCATAATGTAAACCATGTCCATAGCAGCTGGTAAAATGAGGCTTTCAGCAATAGTGTGTGTGGTTTCTTGCTCTTTACTACTCGATAAGCAACTTTGTAGGATGAAAGAAGAGCCTTTGTCTGGATTGTAGCTTGTTTAGTGAAAGTTGCCTTTTGCTCAGCAATTCCTTTCAACTTAGAACAATACTCACGTGGTTTGTTTACCAAACTTCCACACACTGTTTCCAAATGACATTTAATTTTACTGGGGAGCATGCTTTCAGTGGCTAGTACATTAAAACAGATAACACTTTTTTTTTTTTTTTTTTTTTGATTGAAGGTTTAACGACCGCCGTGAGCAACTCAATGGGCTATAAGCAGTCACCCGTCCCTAATTTAGGGTCACTGGTTCCAGGGAAGGGAGAGAGCCAGTGCCGTAAGACAAACACAACATCCATGCCTCAACGGGATTCGAACCTGGACCCCGTTCGGACGAATGATCAGAGGCCATCGCTTAGACCACTGTGCCACCGGGGTGGCCAGATAACACTATGGACATTCTTTATTTCCCACAACAGTACATGTGAACCCGAAATCCATGTAGCTTTAGTCATATTTCCGGTATTTTTACTTCTTGTCATCTTTTAAACTGTTTAGTTATTTCCGAAATGTCATGTTTCTTACTAGCATTTAAAAACTTATCCATCTTGCCAGTTCTTAAAACATAAAGGACATAAATACGAAAAAATACTGAAAGCTCACAAACCACTACACATCCGTTATCACGAACAGTAAGCACAATGAGTCCGGTCAACACGCGGTGCTGCAACAAAAGGGTGCCTTCTTTGCAAAGCTAACTGAATCACCGGAAACCAATCAAATAACTTTTGCCCACGTTGTTTTGATCCTTGGAAGAAGCCACGTGACACCTGGGGGACACTGGGATGCATCTCCAGGAATGTTTTCGTTTCTATTTAAAGGGAGGAGAGAGGGGGGAGGGTGATGTGTGTGGCTGCCATTATCCCCTCATGTCCGGCCTTTTCAGCGAATTTCAATGGTGCGATGGCGACACCCCAAGGAGCCGTGACGCACATTTTTAAAAGTCCAGGGGTAGGAAGATTAAGATCTGAAGGGTGATGAACAGTTAACTTAAATGACATTAGAAAACAAGTACTTCAAAGTCATGACAACAGATTTTTTCAAACCAAGTACAGCCAATTCACACACTAGAAATACGAATAATTAATGATCTTAACTAGAATACAGCAGTATGTTAAAACAAACATCACTACCAAATTTGTCAATGCAATGCTACCTTTCATCACTGATCACAATCATTACAATACTTTCTGCAACCTAACACCACCCTACTGTCAATGAAAAATATTCCTTTTATAAAAATTACTCAAGCCAAAATGCTGTATAATCAGATGTTAAATTGACAGGAGGGGGAAAGTGCTGTATAATATTTACCTGCAATATTGATCCCAAACCATAATTTCATACAAAAAGGTAGTGAGCGATTCATGGGATGATCCAGCAGTCCAAACAAATTGGGAGAAGGGGAAAATGATCTTATAAAAAAAAAAACAAAAAAACTGTCATTTTTAACTACCGTATTTTTCAGCATATAATCCTCAGATAATAAAATTCAGCACGAGAGAAAAAAAGTCTGCATGCATATAATCTGCAGACAAAATTCATAATAAAAGTTAAAAAACAGATGCATAATCCACAAGAGTTTTATAATAAATAGTACAAAAAGGTAATCGCCAAAACTTTTTTTTTTTTTGCAAATAATGCAATTGGCAGTATACTCCCTGCATATTTACAAGGCTCAGATGCGCAAATTTTCATTAAAGTGACATGTTCTGTGTAAGTAAGTACGTGCTTTACGTAACATCTGTTATGCAATGTTTTGATAGCTTCAGAAATCCAGAATTTTTATAAATCCGGCACTCATCCAGTTCCATCGATGCCAGATTTTTGAGGTTTTGCTGTATATGTATACTTTCTTTCCATTTAATGAGTTTAAAAAAAATATAAAATCGCTGAATTTTTTTGAAAATTTAAAAAAGTTACTGTTACAACATCCCACAACTTTCAAACGGTTCTGATATATATTTTTAATTTCTGTGGCAATCGTGTTGTAACTCTGAGTAATGTTTAAATTACATCAACAACTGAAACACTGGATTTCAGGCCGTAAATAATTTGTGATGGTGTCAAATTCTTCCAATCAGTCTTGGAGCTGTAGCAGAAGTGCCAAAGGCATTCTCTTTGAAATAGAGCAAAATAAACAAGTGGGAGTGGGGTTGGAACCTCGGAAAAAGTGGGCGGGGGGGCTACGGAGGTCACGGGTCAGAGCAGCACGCACTATCCAATATTCTACGGAATAGAAACGGCACATTTAAAGTCAACGCGCACTTTGCCAAAGGCAATGTTTTCTGTAGCAATTTGTAGCATCCAATGTTTAAAAAGCAGCAATCCGTAGAAAGGAAATGCTTACACACACATAAGCACAGATGTTTTTGTCAAAGCCAAGGAGGAGCGGGGGGGGGGGGATATGTTGATGCAGTGACACAGTGCATTATCGTAGAGCACATGGCATTCTTAAAGCTTTGATGTGATACAGATTTCCCTCATTATATAGCACGGTATGAAGAGCAAGGGATGTAAGGTCAGGTGATGCGTAACATCACAGCCTCTCCTTGACAAATGTCAACCCCGCCTTCTCGTGGTGCATCCTGTTCCCACTAAAGGGGCTCTGGCCGACCGCCCATAGCGGTATAACTATACCATCGGGATCAGAGGAAATGCTATCCCACACTCACCAACCCGCTTGGCCAGCGTGGTGAGTTATGGCCAAACCCCTCCAAAATGATTCCACAACTTAAATCTTGGCCCTCAGTCTCCGGCAGCTGGAGATGTACCTGGCCAAGGCAGCGGCCAGTGCGACATGAAGGCAGAGGGTGCTAAGAATCCCGGAGGACCGGACTAGGCTGCCATCTGATGCTGACCTTGGCTACTTACAATGGACGCTCCTATCTTCTGATTCAAGGCTTCTTGAATTGGAAGAGGAACTACAAAGGATCAAGTGGGACATCGTCGGGCTAAGTGAGGTAAGGAGAAAAGGAGAAGATCTCATCGAACTGAAAAGTGGACATCTCTTCTACTATCGTGGGACAGATACTGGCAGAACTAGTGGTGTTGGATTTATAATAAACAAGAAACTGAAGGATAAAGTTGTAGAAGTTGAAAGTTCCTCTGACAGAGCTGCACGACTTGTTATCCAACTCTCGAAAGATACCAGGCTCAGATTATTCAAACTTATGCACCCACCACAAGTCATCCTGAAGAAGAAATTGAAGAATTTTATGAGGAAATTTGTCATCTAAATAATAAAGGTAAGCAGCACTTGAAAATAATTATGGGAGATTTCAATGCAAAAATAGGGCAACGGCAACAGAATGAAACTTCGGTAGGTAAATTCGGTCATGGCAACAGAAACCAGCGTGGAAATACTCTTGTTGAGTTTGCAGAGGCAGAAGGGTTTTTCATCTTGAACTCCTTCTTCAAGAAAAAGCCACACAGGAAATGGACATGGAGACATCCAAATGGGACGACAAGTGAAATTGATTTTATTATGTGTAACAAAAAATTCGTCATAGAAGACTGCAGTGTGCTAAACAAGTTCAACACAGGTAGTGACCATAGATTGGTGAGATGTAAGATGCACCTCAACACTAAACTTGAACGTGGCAAGCTCATAGGACAAACAAAATCTATTGACATAACCAACCTTAAAAAACACCATAATACCTTCAAGTTAGAACTAAAGAACAGGTTCTCTGCTTTAGAAGGCCTAACATCGGAAGAAGTGGACATCTCTGAAGTTAACAGAAAAGTAACCAAAGCTCTTATAGAAACAGCAACAAAATTAGCTGGGTCTAAGAACAAGTTGCATGTGAACAAATTATCAGGAAAAACCAAAATGTTGATGCAAAAAGAAGAGATGAGGACAACTAAAGAAGATGTGACTTCCAAAGTGGAATATATAGAGCTATGCAAGACAGTAAGAAAAAGTATCACTGAAGACGTAAGGAAATTCAACTGTGAACTAGTGAGGAAAGCAATTGAAAACAACCAAAGCCTAAAGATAGCAAAGGGACATCTCAGTAAGGGAAGAAAACAGATTATGGCACTGAGAAAAGAAGATGGTTCTGTAACAAGAAATAGAGGCGAAATTTTGACAAGAGTGAAAGATTTCTACTCCAAATTATATGAAAGGGATGATATATGCACTCCAGACATCATGAAAGATACCAGTACCAGAGTTCTTCCAGTCCTTCCAGCAGAAGTTGCACATGCAATCAAGAACATGAAGCGAGGAAAAGCTCCAGGAGAAGATGGAATTACTGTAGACATCATACAAGAAGCAAGTGGAGAAATCGAAACAGTACTCGCCCAAATTTTCACTCGATGCCTTAATGAAGGAAAGATTCCTGAGGATTGGAACACCGCTACAATGATCCTGCTACATAAGAAAGGTGACATTGAGGATCTCGGAAACTACAGACCTATCAGCCTCCTATCAGTAGTTTATAAAATCTTCACTAAAGTTCTTTCACACCGCTTGAAGGTAACACTGGACATGGCTCAACCGAGAGAACAAGCTGGATTCAGGAGTGGCTACAGCACAATAGATCATATCCACGTGCTGAGAGAACTAATTGAAAGAGCGAGGGAATATGAACTTCCATTGTGCATGGCTTTTATCGATTATGAAAAAGCCTTTGATTCGGTGAAACCATCAGCAGTTACAATGGCTCTGAAAACCTGCGGTATTGAAGATGCATACATTAATATTATTAATAACATCTATGAAAATGCAAGTGCAAAGATTAGGCTGTTTGAAAATACAACATACGTAAAAATTGGAAAGGGAGTGAGACAAGGTGACACCATATCTCCGAAGCTCTTTAATGCCACATTGGAGGGTGTTTTTCAGTCACTGAGCTGGGAAAACAAGGGGATAAAGATTAATGGAGATTATCTAACCCACCTTCGTTTTGCTGATGACGTAGTCATTTTTGCAACTACCCCATCAGAGCTGCAGAGTATGATCCAGGAACTTACTGACAAGAGTAAAGAAGTGGGATTAAAAATGAACTTTCAGAAGACAAAAGTGATGCTCAATGCTTTTACAAGAAATGAAGATTTATCGATTGATGGAGAAAAGCTGGAGATAACAGACACGTACGTTTATCTTGGACAGCAGATATCAAGTGAGGGTCACATTGATGAAGAAATTAATCGGCGTACAAAACTTGCCTGGAGAGCTTTTGGAAGAAACAGCATAATTTTCAAGAGCAATATGCCATTATGTCTTAAAAGAAAAGTGTTTGATCAATGCATCCTTCCAGTGCTTACGTATGGTGCGGAGACGTGGACCTTAACTAAAAGAGACATACAAAGGCTGCAGACAACTCAAAGCAGCATGGAGAGGTGCATGCTTGGTGTAACCAGGAGAGATAAGAAGAGGAACTCGTGGATCCGAAAAATGACAAGAGTGGAAGACATCATGATCAGAGTTAAATCCCTGAAATGGCAATGGGCTGGACATACTGCCAGAAGGACAGATCATCGATGGACAGCTGAAATTTTAGATTGGATTCCAAGGGACAGGAAAAGACCCAGAAGAAGACCACATGGGAGATGGGTGGATGAAATTCGAAAGTATGCAGGGGTGACATGGAGGAGACTGGCACAAGACAGACCGTTGTGGAGGAAACTTGGGAGACCTTCGTCCAGCAGTGGATTGATAATGGTTGACAATGATGATGATGATGATGATGAAGAGCAAAACTGCCTCACGTTTTAAGTTTACGGAAGGAGGGGTGGGGCTCTGTATTATCCGCAACGTGGTATAATCCACAGTAGAATTTAAACTTTTAGGAACAGATAATCTGCGGATTATGTGCCGGAAAATACGGCACTTTCCTCTTATTTTGAAGTGAATAAAGAGCAAAAGTTTATTTTTTTTTTAGCATTAATGTAGCTAGACCTGATTGTGCGATCATCCATCTGTGAGAACAACCCTCATTGCATCGTATTTTCTGTAATAATGTTCAAAGGTAGAAAAAACAACAACTTTGTATTGAGTTGAATGTTTCTGTTAGTAATGCATTTCTGGTAATTTTTCAAATATATGACCCTTCCTGACGATTATGAAAAGGATTTTTGTTGTGACCGACCCCCCCCCCTTTTTAAAGCGGCATGTTATTTGCAATTGGCGAACAAATGAGCAGATCCTAAACTTTTTTTTACAGATAATTTTCAGATTATATGATGAAAAACATGATACATTTCCTGTTATATATTGTTATTGGGTTGTCAGAAAAGTCAACATATTTTGGCACCCGATGGCGGTTGGGCGGTTTTGGAAGTACTAGAGGCATGCGCAACTCTTATCGCTATGACATTCGACAGGTGCCAGTTCTAGCTGCAGTCTAAAAGGAATAGTGAGCGATTTTGTTGATTTGCGGAGATTTGACATCAAGTTGAAGATGCAAGACCAAACTGTGCATTTTCGCCATATTTTACTGCTTTACTTCCGTAAAGGAAGAACGCGCGTCAAGCTTGTGAAAAGTTGCGTAAAGTGTACGGTGATAATGCTCAACAAGAACGTCAGTGCCAGCGGTGGTTTGCAAAATTCCATGCTGGTGATTTTGACCTCAACGATGCTCCTCGGTCAGGGAGGTCGACCGAGGTTGACGACGACCAAATCAAGGCACTAATTGAGTCAAACCCACGTTACATGACACGAGAGATTGCAGACACATTACATTGCACATCCATCATTCACGACCACCTGAAGAAGCTGGAATACGTAAGCAAGCTCGATGTGTGGGTTCCTCATGAACTCAAAGAAGCTCAATTGAGGGCGCGTATAAACATCTGCGATATGCTCATTAAACGTGAGGAAAACAATCCTTTTTTGAAGCGACTGATAACTGGTGATGAAAAGTGGATTATGTACAACAATGTGCTGCGCAAACGGTCTTGGTCCCGACGTGCTGCTTCGCCTCAAACGACATCCAAAGCAGACATTCATCAGCGGAAGGTTCTGGTCTCAAGTGTGGTGGGATTTTAAAGGTGCCTTGTTTTTTGAGCTCCTACCACGGAACCAAACAATCAATTCTAATGTGTACTGTCAGCAATTGGACAGTTTGAACGAATCCATCATCCAGAAACGTCCAGCGCTCGTTTATCGTAAAGGTGTTTTGTTCCATCACGACAACGTTAGACCACACACAAGTTTGATCACCCGCCAAAAATTATTGGTGCTTGGGTGGGATCATACTGGCCTGATCTTGCGCCATCAGATTTCCACTTGTTTCGCTCTCTTCAACAGTCCTTGCGTGGTATAACGTTCAATTCAGATGAGGCTGTAAATCAGCACCTTGTACAGTTTTTCGCCACAAAAGACAGGTCCTTCTATGAACGAGGCATTCTGCAGCTCACTGAAAGATGGCAAAAGGTTATCGAAGAAAATGGGCATTATACCATTGATTCATCTTTGTTCTTTCTATCAATAAATTACCTTTGCAAAACATGGTTAAAATAAGTCATGACTTTTCCAACAACCCAATATAACCACATATTATTCACACATGGCCTGAGTACATAGATCATTAAAAATCTGTATGATCTGAGAACCAGAATTTCTATTGACTAGATTCAAAGCTGTTTATGATGCTGAAAACGTAATTATGAAGGATGTTGGCATGTCAAAACTTCAGGCTACAAAATTCTGAGGTGTTTTCAGAGCACATCAAGGACTCCAACTTTGTACACAAAAAACAGTCAAATAGAAGAAGACATAGATTGTACAACAAGTTGAAAGATTTATATTTACACAGAATAAAAAAATATGAAATAAGTATAAGTCTGATCTGGAGACTTCTGAAATAAATGAAGTTACAAAATGTAAACAGCTGCCCACGAAAAGATATCTACAAACATGGAAGTCAGCATCTGTCTGTACCAGGCATGCCTTCTCTAAAATTTGTGCTGAACAATCAAATAAGTCAGTAGAAAACCCGATGCTGAATGGCATGTATGCGAAGACATCTTTTGTCCCATTCAATTAGGTATTATGATACACAACATATTATGCAGGAGGTTTTATGTTCATCTATGAGGCATATGGATGCTCTGACCACATGTGAGATTCTAACAACTCTCTACTACGGTGGAATGCATCACATAAACGGCACTGATAGCCTGCACTGGAACTTGCCGCAGAAGGCCTACGAGGTTCTCTACTACTGTGCCTACGAGATTCTCTACTACTGTGCCCACGATCACGAGAATGCGATGAATGGCCACTGGCTTCTTTCCTCCTTTTGGTGGCTTGCCGATGGTATTGGCTTCCAAGATGTTGGTTGAATGATGATCGATCTCTGTATTCTATGTTGCATATCCTACAAACTCTAATTTCTGTTTCCTAAAGGAAGAGATGAAAACACATTTTAGACATCAAAACTAACATTCAATATGATACAGCAATGTTTCATGAATTTAAACAAATAATATCAAAGTACAGTAAAACCCAGTAGCAGAATCGCGGCGACAGGCGACGTACGTCACAGATTTATTTTGGTTCTGCGGACAAAAACGACATCCCAGAGCCCTATTAAACCATATTGCAGACTCCCTATCGTAGATGAACGTTTTCCGCCTTTCAAAATTTCCGACAATGGAAGTTAGGCGTAGTGAGGATTTCTCCTGTAATCGTAATTTTTTTCTCTCGTGATGGACGACATACATCGCAGATTTATTTTGTACTCGTCCTCATAGCAGAATTGCGGCGACGGCCGACGTACGTCGCAGGTTTAAAAATTTTTTAGCCATCCCCGTAGAAGTACGTCGCAGATTTATTTTGTGTCCTCGTAGCAGAATTGCGGGGACGGCTGACGTACTGCGCAGATTTATTTTGTAGCTATCCCCGCAGAAGAATCGTGGCGACGGCCGACGCACATCGCAGATTTATTTTGGTCCTGCAGACAAAAACGACATCCCCAGTACCCTGTTAAAACCATCTTGTAGACTTCCTATCATAGATGCAAGTTTTTCGCCTTTCAAAATTTCCGAAAACATAAGTTAGGCCGAGTGAGGATTTCTTCCGTAATAGTAATTTTTTTTTTTTCTTGCGACGTTCCGTCTATGCTTGAAGAGTGGATTGTCCGATAGTGTTGTTAAATATCATTTTATTGCATAAATATGTGTGTTTTAGTTTGAAAATGGAGGCAAGAATTTCTGAAAATGAAAGTTTGACAGAACCCAATAATCTTGAATTCTTTTTCTTGCAATGTTCCCTCTACCCTATATGGTCATTAAATATCATTTTATTAGATAAATGTTTGTGTTTAAGACTGAAAATGGAGGGAAATTTTCTGAAAACCAAAGTTGTACAGAGGAAATTTTTTTCCCTCTAATAATCCTCCACCCACTATGCTTCTGTATTATTGTTTAATCATCATTTAATTACATAAATGTTTGCATTTGAGATGGGAAATTGAGAAAAATGTTACGAAAACGGAAGTAGGACAGAGCGAAGATTTCTCCACTTATGACAATTCTTTCCTAGTGATGCCTCTCGCTTTATTGTTGTTAAATATAATTTTATTCCCGCAGATTATTTTGTGGCACAATGATATCTATTGCAGACTGACCAGGAACTTTCTGCTATGGGGCAGTAGAACCAGCTTATAATGAGGAGCACGGGATTGTGCATATGACAGGAACACCCAGATGTTCACTAAATTCATTTCGGGTGAAAATTTCCACCATGTAAATATATTCATATACAGTTACATTATTTATCCATAACCAGGGCTCCGAAAATGTGGTCACCCACTCTCCATTGGCCACCTAATAAAATCCTATTGCACGCAACCCATGACAAAAAAACACCTACCTACCCACCCACACTAAGCTGTTCTCGAAGATTCAGAGCTTAGCTTCACAAAAAAAAAAAAAAAAAAAAAGAAAAAAAAGAAAAGAAAATCTGCCAGATAAATGTTTAACTGAGTATTTACTTACTGTTGCTGTATCAAACGTATTCATTCACAGTGATCTTGGCACACAGTTTGAGGTTCACTGGCACCCATCACATGATATACACACGAGACCTTCTGTACTTCATACTCAATCTTTTTCTCTTGCAGACACTCTTGAACCTGATCCTCCCATTACTTTCTTGGCCTTCCTCTGCTTTTCTTTCCTGCCACTTGGACTGAAGGAATTTTCTTAGTAAGCATCTCATCACACATTCTTTCAACATGCCCAAACCACCTAAGAATATTAGTCTCCACCTTACTGACACTCTTTTCCCCTCACATTACACATCTGCAACCCATATTCACTCCTCACATGATCAGTCTTGCCACCAACCCTTTTGTAAGCAACATCTCTCCAGCACACATATGACTCCTACATCTCTTCTGCAGTACCCAGGTTTCACTGTCATACATTAGAGTAAGAACAATTACACTTGCATACACAGCAATTCAGGACTCTTGAGAAACTATCATTTCTGTGAAATCCTCCTAAGCTATGACTTTCAATGAAGAATTCACTCTCCTACTAATTTCACCATCTAATTTGTTCTCTGTCAAAACAAGTTTCCCAAATATACAAACTTGTTCACTTGGCCAATCACTGTGCCATTTAGATTTATCATGCATAAAAGTACTAACAGTTCCTCACTCAAAAACAATTACTTTGGTTTTTCCCTTATTTATACTAAGTTTGAATTTCATACAAACATCGCACATCTGGGGACAACATACTCTGCAACTCACTTTTGCTCTCTGCCAAAAGGAGTGTGTCATCGCATCATACAGCAATCTGCACACATGGATATTACCAAGGTAGACATAAACCAGTATTGTCCATTTTGGCAACACGCATGCACACATCCATAAATGTATTAAACAGCCATGGTGCCATTACACAAACCTTCCGACTCCTGCACCAATAGAAAACCATTTTGATACAGCACCACTCACTCATACAAAATAAATAAATAAATAATGCTGCTGCTCATTCTATGGCAAAGCAGAATGAGCCAAAGTCATGGTCATCAATGGCAGACCTGCCAACTTTTCAAAATCAAAAACTGAGACATCAACAAGCGTTTAGCGGTGCACTTATTTACAATTCATAAATAATAAAATTATATATACATATAGTAGGTTTAAGAGCCCCCCCCCCAAAAAAAAAACCCAGGTTCTATTCAGTTATGCATCGATCTCGAGCATGACCCAGATGATGACAAAAAAAGCAGAATTCTGCGAATCCACGGAAGAATCTTACATATGAGTGATAAGTGACTAAGAAATTGAAAAACACAAATTTTATGGAAAATTTGATCTTAAAAATCGATGCTGATTTACTTACTCTGCCGTGAAACAATTTTACGGGGCATGGCAATGAGGCAGATCCTGCCACGGACAGTTTAAATACCTACCTAGAAATTTAATTTTGTTTAATAAAAGGGAGAGGTGAAAACGATTGCTCTCCACAATCAGTTTTGAAGTATGTATTAGAAATAGGGAAACATGCATTTCATTAGAAAAAATTCTTAAAAAATATGAAGTCGCTCCTTTTCACTATTTCTGAAGATATTAAAACCGAGGAACGTGATGATCAGAGAGAGAGAGAGAGAGAGAGAGAGAGAGAGAGAGCATCAAGAAATAAAAATATAATCAGGCAGAGAAAGAGAGAGAGAGAGAGAGAGAGAGAGAGAGAAAAAAAAGAAAGAAACTTGGTCTTTGGACAAATTTAATATGCTGAAACGGAACGGAAAATGACGTGACATTATCATCACTGTACCGCAGTCATGTGCGGTGTAATTACGAACATTTGCAAGATCCGCCGACTTTTCTCCTGTTTTTTTCAAAATTGAAACATTTTGGAAATACAAAAATAGACTTTACACAAATGTTTAATGAAGTTATTTCACTGGGATTTTCAATTTCCATAGTAACTAAGTAAAATCCGTAGTACTTGGAATCTTTTTATCTTTCTTTCAAACGTACGGTCTTACTCAGCGTCAAACTGAACAGTGTGCACAGAGAATTTACTGTGCCGAAGTCCCGACGTTGAGGACGAGCATAGCGGTTCTGGCGCAAAATCTGCCCTTTATAGCAAAATGGCACAAGATTTTTGTTTTGGTGCACACTGGCACAGAATTCCCGTCCCTGCGTAAGGCACAGCACAAGAGCTGTGGATATGACATCATAAACCAGTACTTCAACTTTCCAAGCCACTGACTGTCTTGCTACCATCGCGGGCCTCACGACCTTGGTGCTTGAAGTGCCGTGAATTAACAATAAAACATTTGACTCCATTAGACTTCCACAGCCAGCATTTACGCTGGAGAAAAATGATTGCTAGAATCATTTATAAGGGAGAAAAAGAAAGAAAGAAAAGAAAAGAAAAAAACATAAGAAAACCACAAAATCAGACTTTTTGTAGAAAAATCGGATTTCCGGAAAATATTTTTGAAATCGGACGGAATCAGAGTAAACCAGGAAGCTGTGCAATTGGTGACCACAATTTCAGTACTTTCAGTTATTCTGTTTTGTCATAGAATGAGCAGCAGCAATTTTCTTTTAATATACATGCATCAAGAAAGCAATGCACGAAAGTTGCTGCAATTTTCGGCAAAGATACAGATGGGGGGAAAATGGTGCAGACAAGGTTAGGATAGAAGTGAAGGCAGAGATTGGTAAGAAATGTGGAGGTCTTTCATTTTTTGACAGGGCATAAGATGTACAAGATCGCCAGGTCGGCACGATACCATTGGGCATGGATTGATGTGCCATAAAATGAAGAGAAAAGTGGAAGGATAATAGAATATCACTAATCAGTAACAGGTGTGGGCTCCTATTCTAAGCACAAGAGGAGAACTGCTCAGTTACCCATTACTGTTTCATTACTGACTATTCACTTGTCAGCAAGTTCGACAGAAAGCTTCAAACGATGAGACAACAATCTTCGCTGTTATTTGTCATAATACACAAAACAAAAGCAATTCCTCATAAATAAATTTAACTTTTTCTTAGAGCTGTGAATGCAGAGCTGTCAACTTTTCAAAATAAAAAACCGGGACATCAATGCATGTTCGGCGGCGTGCATATTTACAATTTAGAAATAATAAAATTATATACACTGGTGTGCAAAAATTAAGGAAGAGACGGTTTTTCTAATGTAACGTCGTGCAGAAGTGCTCCACATCGACTCAAATCATACCATAAGATCCAAAAGATGTAAGAATATGGGACAAGTGAGCAAAACCGTCCAAACAAGGAATCCAAAGGATACAAAGGCACTTTATTGAAAAGGTAGCTTCGAGCACAACTGAACGGAAACGTCCATGTGACAGGCGGCTGCCAAGAAAAATCCAATTTTTAGTAGGGGATATGATCACTCCTGACTGCGTTGCAGGATTTACAACGTCTGTCCATGCTGAGGAAGAGGTTGTCAAGGAGCTGTTGAGGCATCGCGGCCCATTCCTCTTGTAGCGCCAATCGCAGCTGCAGAATCGTAGTTGGCGGCTGGTGACGTGCTGCCAAGCATCTCCCGAGAAGGTCCCACACGTGTTCGATTGGATTTAGGTCCAGGGACCTTGCGGGCCAATCCATGCGTTGAATATCTTCATCCATGCGTTGAATATCTTCTCTCTCCAACAGCTCTGCGACAGCCACTGTACAATGAGGTGTAGCGTTGTCGTCCATGAAGAGGAACTCAGGACCCACAGCACCTCTAAACAGACGCACGCGAAGCAGGAGAACCTCGGTACAATAGCGGATACCAGTGACTGAACCTCCTTGGAAGATGTGGAGGTCAGTACGGCTACCAAGCATGATACCGCCCCAAAGAAGAACTCCGCCACCTCCAAACCGGTCCTTTTCGATGATGTTGGAGGTGTGATTGCGTGTTCCCTGCTCTCTCCAGATGTGTATACATCCAAATTCGCTTGTCAGACTAAATCGGCTATCATCCGTAAAGAGAACTCGACCCCATTGCTGATGTGTCCAGTTCTTGTGTTCCTGGCACCACAGAAACCGCCGTCTCTGATGCGCAGGCATTAATGGCCTACACCGCACTAGTCGTCATGCAAATAGACCACCTTTGTGCAGCCTCCTGTCCACGGTAAAACATAGTAACGGACAATCCAGTTGTTTGCTGCATGTGCCTTGCGATTTCTCCCGCAGTCTGCCTTCTGTTTCTTCTAACCTGTAGGACAATATATCAGTCGTCCGCCGTTGTGGTTGCTCGTGGACGACCACTGCTAGACTCTCTGACAGCTGTTCCTGTCGTTTGAAATGCTCTCCAAGCTCGTGAAATATCCAGAACTCCTCGGCCACACTAGTCACACTTCGACCTTCTTCCAACTTCCCAATGATGCAACCTCTAGTAAAGTCATCCAGATGTAGTCTACTGGATTGCCTGTTGGCCATATTGCACGGTGGCAGCAACTCTACGTCGGTCAAACCGATGTACATCATGCAATAGCTTTCACCGAATTGCTGAGCGTACACCTCCCATGTGCTTTATACACTTCCAACCCCCCCCCATCATGCTGCATATATGCGCATGCCCTACCGTACCCTAGTCAATCTCCTGAGTGGTCTTTTGGTCCGATCTGCCCGCTTGTTCCGCTGTTATGCTAATTTCTTCTCTTCGTCCTAATTTTTGCACAGCAGTGTATTATAGGTTTCTCGCTTCCATGTCACTTTCCTATCGGGCACTCTAGCCCAAATCTCCTAGCTTCCTATTTCTAAGGGTTGTTTAAGACCTGGGGTCAGACACTCCCTTCCTAAAATCCTCTACATATGATGATGATATTATAGGTTTCTCTATTTTTTATTACAGTTAATTACTTAACACAAAAATAAAAAAAAATATTTATAAAATAAGATTAACAAACCTTGTTAACGAGTTTCAGTTTTAGAGAGTGAGACACTATTTTTTCCAGAGAGACTACCATTTTTTCTCTCAACCATAACAGAAGTTTTATCACGCGATACGGCAAGACAGTTCATCCACAGAATATCATACTACTGAAATTCTTCAGACACAAGTTTGGCAATATTTTCACCTGTTGAACTGGTTTCTACGCATGGCAAAGAGAGCAGCGTGCATCTCAATTGTTTGCAATGATTATCAAAGTATGTTACCACAATTGGATAAAGTTGATTGTCAGAATCATTACTGCCATCAGTTGCGACAGAAAAATGGTCCACTTTTAATAGCACAGACGACATTTTTTGAATGATATTTTGCATTTCTTGAACAACATGCAAAGTTTTTTTGTTCTGCCACATGCATATCTTTATACTCTCGTCTGGGGAGTTGAGAAACATAGCTGACAACAATCAGGAAACATGATCAGCTGCAGCTAGTGGTATGTTGTGCTCCAAATAAATCCAGTAAACAGAACTTCTGCATGAATTGTTTGAAAATCATTCAGCACTGAAACAAAACGATCCATGTTGCACACACTTTTTGTGCTATTCATGATTTTTTACATGCTCGTTAGTTCCAACATGTGCGATGATGTCTCCACGGCCAGCATTCTAGGGAAATGAGTGTTACACAACGTGCAATATGCATGAAACTCACCCTTGCGCGATGGTTTTACAAGTCCAAATTCTTCGGAGTATTTCTTAAAAAAGGCCCCATTCTGGGGTTGTGAACAGAAATAGTAACTTGCTACACAACTTGTTTCGTTTGAAAGATCAAACAAAGTATGGAGTCCGAGTTCAACTTGAGCGTTAGCAAACAAACAGCTTTCCATTCCACTCCCACGAAGCTCTGCACAAACGCTCATTGGCTGCGAGCGCCATGGATGTGACGTCGTAAACCATTCATCTTTCCAAGCCTTTGACGGTCTTGCTATCATCGCGGGGGCACACGACCTTGGCGCTCGAAGTGCCGTGGATTAACAAAAGAACATTTTTTCCCCCACTCGTTACAAATTTTTACAGCCAGCGTTGACGGAGAAAAATGATGGCTGATAAAGATTGAGGGAAAACAAACATAATCTTATATATACAACACAAAAAGTCTGAAGTAGCGAAAACTCTCGAACGCCAAACTGCAGCATCGTGAAATTTGCATAGCTTATTAATACTAGAATTTCTAGGTCAACGCAACTATTTTAAGATCTCTAAATTGTTTTCATTCGCGAGTTATGAATTAATTAATAAGCTAATCAATAAAGTCAGCTTCGTTTGCTACGTCATCATTATCTGTTCCAAATCTGAAAGCACGTGACTGCATTCATATACAGGTGTTTCTATTCTTTGAGAAACTGTGCATAAAAAAATGCAAAAACGAACTTTGCGAAATCTTAACGAAACGGGCTGAAATTTTTGTCAACACCATGAATTGGTAATAAGAGGTGTCCTTAAAATTTTCACTGGAATCTGGTCAAAACTTTTTAAAATAGGCATGGAATTTTTAATTCATTGGTAAACGGAAATATATACGCAGAAACGGTTAATAAAATTTTAATGGCTAATTTAAAAAGTTATTTACTGATTCAGGTGAAATTTGGAGGTCATGTTCCTAGTAACAATTTATGGTGTTCATTAAAATTTCAGCCAGTTTCATAAAATATTTGCAAAGATACGTTTTTAACTTTTTATCCCAGAGATTCGCCCCTCAAAGACGTCTGAAACTGAAAGCACGTGATGCATTTGATCATCAATAACAAATTGTTAACGAATTTTGTTCAGTCAGTGTTCCAATGCTGTGTCGCCTGGACGTGTGTTAAATAATTCGTAACGCTTTTGGTCCGTTTGATTCTACAGCTGTATGTTGGAATGTCAAGAGCAAAGGATCCAACAAAATTATATATACTCAAGAGACGCAAATAGCGTATTAAATCCATTTATTTTTACGGCGTAGTAAGTACAAAGATTCGCCAAGCTTTCGCACTCCACTAGGAGGCTTTCTCAAGGCAATGGTAGACATGAAAATGCAGAGAATTGGAACATGTAAGGAACAAAGATGATTTTTGAAAATAACGTGGGTGACATCACGAGCGTATTACACGAATTTTCATCACACAATTATACGGTTTGTCACGATGTGCTTCCATCTTTTAATAACGCATGCCAAGCTCTTGGTAGTTCAGTAGAAACTATATCATTGCATGCTAGTTTGTTGGATAGGATTTCGACTGTTGCCCTGATGGCAGTCTCTTTAAAGTTCGTGTATGGGGGCAATTCTTCTAATACTATTCCATAGAGGAGCGACCGATGAATGTATGACTTCTCAGGCGAGGGCTGTATTCTTCATGTCCTGTTTGACACTTCAAACGTGCTCTTGACATCTAGTGTCCAAGGATCGCTTTGTCATTCCGATATATAACTTTTCCATGTTGTTAGGATATACCAACGGTATATCCTAACAACATGGAAAAGTTATATATCACACATGGAAAAGTTATATATACCTGCCTTTTCTTTCTCACACTGTCTCTCCTTGCAACTTGATATCATATGTGATAACGGAGTAGGAGATTTGAGTGCTATCAATATGTTGTATTTACGTAATAAATTCTTTAACCAATATGTAAAGCCTGGAACGTACGTGATGGATCCTGCGAATCTCACCGTCTTACTAGGTGGTTTCGTTATTGTTGACATACGGTTTCTTACAGTTCTATGTATTCTGTCTATGTCATCTTTTTTATATCCAGCCTTTAGAGCTTTGCTACAAATATGATCAATTTCCTTATTATTTATGTAGTCGGGTTTGCAGATGTTATATGCTCTATAGAACCATGCTCTAAACGCAGAAAGTTTGTACTCTTTTGGGCAGTGCGAATAAGGAAAAACAAGGTTCGTTACTGCGGTCGGTTTATAATAAACGCCAAAATCGAAGCTGGATGTTCTGCTTCTTCTGAGCTTGATGTCAAGATAATGCAACGCCCCATCTACTTCAAGCTCCATGGTGAACTTTATCGTATTGTGTAGTTTATCTTGTGCATGAAATCATTAAATTCATCTGTTCCGTGTTCCCATATGAAGAATATGTCGTCAGCGTAGCAGATCCACACTCGGGGTTTTCTTGATACAATTTAGAAAGATGAGGTCTTCTAGTGGTCTAAGTAAATGATTTCATTTACTTAGACCAAATCCAATAGGATCGTATCCCACACCATGGAACAAACTAAAATGTTTTCAAAAACAAACCATTTTCATGCTATGATTATCTTACGGAGAGACGGACACGAGACAGTCAAATGAAATAAATGAGTGACTGAGGGACACTAATTGGTAAATTATGCTCAACTAAAAACAAAATGAATAAACACTTTGTTAAAAGTTATAATGATCTGGATGCGATTCATGCAAAGGAAGTTAATTTTGTATTTTTTTTCACTAAACTCAAATTTCATTTAAACTCAAAAATTCCCATTGGTAACAGCACAGCTGCTTCACTTGGAAGAAAAATAATTATATATTTATTACGGATGTGGTTTAAAAATCAAGGAGCAGCACTCTGCATGCTATAGGCAGAGTTGTATAAAATATAAAATGTATCTGCATACACAACCACTGAAACAGAAAAATTGCTGAAAACCTGCGAATCACGACAATTGAGTACGATAATTTTAAGAACAATTAATAAAACAATAAATATTTATTACTGCATTACAGATTCCTGTGAGGACAAAATAAGCACATTACAACTGAATGTGCAGCAGTGTGTGTGAAATGGACCTTCAGGGAAAATATTGGACCATGAACCTCATAAAAAGAGACCAAAGTTTTTATATCTAGAAAAACAGTTCCATTAATGAACCTTCAAAAATGATAAATAGCATTTTCAACAACTTAAGTTAAAAAATAGTAGACTCACAAAATACTAAGGGAAAGATTTTAATTTAATAACTGGCAACTGCAAGAGGAACTTGGCAATAAAATTTAAATTCTTTGTGTAAACGAAACTTTTGATACAGTTCCTATACATTGAGAATGAGGCCTTGATAAAATCTTAGGCCAGGAGCATCTGTTAAGACAAAAGAACTAAGATGTGAAAAATAATTCAAAGTTCAAGTTAAAATAGAATGAAATATATTAACCCGAGTAACACCTTGAGTAAATGTTTTAATTGCTGTAAATAACATTTTATTTATTTTTTAACTTAAAAGCAAAAAACTGTCTGCAAAATCTAATAATTTGGAAACTATCTGCGTACGCGTGTACTTGTACATTCTGGTACTCTGGCCAAAGGTTCACCAACCCTGGCTTATATGATGATTACATTGAAAGCATTTAATGTAAACTTTACATGGAAATTAATTTTTAAGTAAGTTACCTGCACATACACTAAGTGGACAGAAATCACAGTATATCTCCCTAGTAACAGGTAAGCACACCTTTTGTCCGGATAAGGGTACTCACAAGGTGAGGCATTGGAGTCCACTAGGCCACGAAAGCCTTCCACAGGTACAGAGTGAGCCAAAAGTTCCTGCGCACCTGACATACTGTGATAATAAATATATAAAATGTAGTTACCATGCACATACATGAACACTGTGAATGGTAAATGTCCGTGTGTTTTGGGTGGGGTTAGGCGCATCCTGCCATCTCACCTTGAATGACACAGCAAGTATTTCTGGCATCTGGCTGTGATTGAATCAGTCAGTACTGAGGTGTCACACTGGCTGCTGATGAACATGGTGTTGTCTAGTGGTCCCCCTAGGCCATTTTGGCGGGCGCAGCGCGCTGCCTGTTTTTGGCATGTTAAAATCCGCCCTGCCCCGTTTTTTGGACAGTAAAAGACTGGCCGCCCTCCCTTAATTTTTACCCTGCCCTTAGTCTCGTATTGCTACTTCCATTCCACGCCCATGATCTCAGCGGCAGTCATGAACGTACCCGTTATTACCCGCAAACCTTGCGGCTAACGAGACCACATGGAAATTGCCGACGCAATGGTATAAAAGGAGGAACATTTCCATAACTGTTATTCTAGGGCCGCGGGTGGCCTAGTGGGCAACGTTCGTGACTGCCATAGAAAGGACCTCAGGTTCGATCCCATGCAGGTATGAACTCGATCCACTAAATATCCGCTGTGCGTCGGATGGGCACGTTAAGCTGTCGGACCCTGGGCACTGGCCCCCGGTAATAAATAAGGGCGTCTTCCTCCCCCTTTCTACTTTGCTTCTGTGTCACTTTCCTATCGGGCACTTTAGCCCTAATCTCCTAGGTTCCTATTTCTAAGGGTTGTTTAAGACCTGGGGTCGGACACTCCCTTCCTAAAATCCTCTACATATGATCATGAACTGTCTTTTCTTTGGTGTCTGACTTGGAACTCACGGTTGTGGTTTTGTTGTTTTTTGTCGGGTTTTTTTTTCTCAACTCCGCACCAATTTATTTGCTCGTTACTGAACATTGGACGCAATGCCTACAATGAAAAGAAAGCTTAAGGAGAAAGAGAGGGAAAAAGTAAAAGCAAGTTTCAAATGTCAGAAGATCTACAACATGTTAAGTTTGCAGAACAAGGTAAGCTCTACTAGTTTTTTTTTTAATTATTTTATTGTGTAAAGTATATACTGTGAATGCACTGAAAGATTAAATGTGTAACTCGTCGTTACATTTAATTTTTTTTTTTTTTGCCCAAAAAAACGTATTTCATGTAATGTCATATTTTCATTTCGTGAAAGATTTTATAATTTCTGTAAAACTTTTTAAAGTGTTTATTGTTAATTTTAAGTAACCTGATGCACACCTTCCAGTTTTTATGACTTACCCAAAAAATTTACGGAAATGTGACTGGTTTTACGGGCAAAATGTTAATTTTACGGATTTGGAGATTCTTCGAGATTTTTTTTTTTTCTAATGATTTTGCACCCACTATTAAAACTTTTTTTAAGTTAATTCATTCAAAGTTACAAATAACTTTTCAGTTGCACGTGTTTATATGGGAACATTTGCCGCAGTTTCCCAAATGTTACGTTTATTGTTTCGCGTTGTTTCAGACACAAACTTGTGCCGCACCAACCAGCTGGTCTTGTTTAAAATTGGGCTTGGCGCTCTCTCTCTCTCTCTCTCTCTCTATGTATGTATCCCGCCTCTCCTTTTTAGATAACGCATTGTTTGCCTCCCGAGTCGTAACTTCTCAATAGGCCAGCGTGGAGCATGTGTCTCTATTAGTCCCAATTCGAAATGTTATCTCAAAACGTAGTTATCGTAGAAAAAAATTCCAACAGATTTTAAATCTGTGGAATTTATAAGCCCAGATCGATACCCAACATGACAAAATTAAGTAAAAGCTGCCCATTTTGTGAAATTAAAAATGCATTGGGGCATGGTTTTGTAACTTTTTTCTGGCAATAAATTTGACTTAAGGAAAAAAAAGTAAGTACAATGTTCATTCGAGCCAGTTTTTCTCCAGCAATGATTTATTTTGCTGGTCCATTAGTCAGTAAGTTCAACAAAATTCATATGTTGGGGTACTATTTTTTGCAAATTGCATCTCTTTAAGCTGTTACTGTTTTACACGCATTTTTTTTAAGTGAATAAATTTACTGTTAGCGATTCGCTATGAGCAGTAATATAAAAAGGGGGAAGTATTACCAAATATTCCATAATGCGTATTCTGCAGAATTCCCGTGTATTGCAGAAAATGAAAAATGTGCATTTTGCACCACGTGTTGACGATGTAATTTTAGCGTTTCGCGTTGTGGAAGGAATGATATCAGTAATCATATTTCTAGTGCCAAGCATAAATCTAATGTTGACTGCGTGGGAAAATAATAATACGAAATTAACTTCTTTTGCTAAAAGTTGTAATGAACTGGATGTGATTCGTGCAAAATGCTTGTTCACTTCGTTTTCAGTTGAGCATAATTTACCAATTAGTGTCCCTTAGTCACTCATTTATTTAATTTTTTTTTTTATTTGACTGTCTCATCGTCAGTCTTCCTGTAAGATAAACTCAAAGACCTTGGATAAACCTAGCATGAAAATGGTTCGTTTTTGAAAACATTTTAGTTTGTTTCGTGACGGCATGGGAAACTATCCTATTGGATTTGAAGGTCAAAGGGTGGAACATTCTTCCCTTTCGATGCAAAGTTCTATAAAACTAAATGTTTATCTCTTTACAGATCATAATAATAGCATAGTAATGAGAAATTCTGTACATATTTTAGTTTAATCGAAATAAACGTGCAGATAAATTCAAACATCTGTAGTCATATCAATTAAAAGCTGATACTCGATTTATGCAACATTGTTTTTTTTTTTTTAATCGTTATGTTCGGGTACGTTTAATCAATATGCGCAACAAGTAATTTCATTGAATATATGTTTTTTTGGGTTTTTTTACGGATTTCGGTTTTTGAAAGTTGGCAGGTATGGATTGATGCAACAAATGTTTAAATTGTTCCCTTCAATAGTTTTCTGCAGCTAGCTTCTCATTGTGGCGTGATTCCGAAGTCCAGTGGGCTAAATCTGTGTAGCAGTGCATTACTGTGAGTGAAAACGAAAACTCCCAAAGTCAAGTACATTTAAAATTGGCTCTAAAGCATGCAGGTGGTTTGGCAGTGAGCCAAGTGTTTGTGGCGGTCGCGGGCTGTCTCTTGTAAGGGGACAGATAAAGTTTATTACCTTAACTGGAAGAGCAAGCATTTCTGGCCTAACTTTTTTGTAAAGAATCGTGGTAGTTTTTTTTTTTTTTTTTTTTATTGGAGATTTATCGACCACCGTGAGCAACTCAATGGGCTATAAGCAGTCGCCCGTCCCTAATTTAGGGTCACTGGTTCCAGGGAAGGGAGAGAGCCAGTGCCGTAAGACAAACACAACATCCATGCCTGACCGGGATTCGAACCCGGACCCCTTACGGACGAATGATCAGAGGCCAGCGCCTTAGACCACTGCGCCACCGGGGCGGCCGTGGTAGTTTTATTGAGGCAAAGAAATAAAGTGCAACAAATATTTCCATTGAACAGGGCTTAATATTCAGGGAGGGTTGGGCGGGAATAGCGCCAAAAATTTTAAACTCCCGCCGAAATAAAATTGTTAGGAGCGAGTCTCCCGCCATAAAAAATTTCAATAAAATTTTTTTTTAAAATCTTGGGCCCATTTTCGGACCACTCATAAAATTCGATCATTTAAAACGTACCCTTCGTAAAATTAGTATGTTAGGTAACTTCAGAGTTCCGAAAATTGCAAACAAATACATTGTTCATGTCAGAAATAGTCAGGGTCGGTTCAACCATTAAGCGAACTAGACGGGGTTCAGACATTTGGTCACATTCCCTATTAAAGCAATGAAATTGCGCTGCATAAAAACATAGTGTGCGCGAGTAGTATGTGTATATACTGAGGTTCCAGCATATAGTAAGAGTTTGAGAAAATGTTCACCGTAAGACAAGTGACAATTATATAGCGATAGGTATGCGCTTCCATTCAATACATAATGCTGCCGCTAACTGTTGCTTAGTAGTAGGCCTTGGTTTCAAACTTCTTATGCGAAGCTCTAATTCATCCCATAGGTGCTCTATGGGATTAAGATCAGGGCTCTGTGCTGGCCAGTCCACACACGATACAGACTTATCGTCAAACCATGCCGCAACAGTCCTTGCTTTATGGCTCGGTACATTATCCTGCTGGTACCAACAAGTTTTGGTTCAACAGTACTGCCACAGGGCATAATTGTCCAGAATATCGAGGTAGACAGGCTGGTTAACAGGTTTGTCCATGATAACCAATGGGACGGGACCATACCACAAGAGACACACCCATAAGAGTACACTGCCAGCTCCAAACTTGACCGTAGGAACAGTACACTGTGGTAAATAGTGCTCCCCTGGCTACTGCCATACCCACACACTGCCATCAGACTGATGGATCATGTCTCTGGATTCATCGGTCCATTGATCTACAGTCCACGATAAATGTTTTTTACGCCATGCTAATAGACGAGTAGCATTCCGAGTGGAGATGAAAGGCTTATGAGCAGCCGCACGACCACGGTAATCCATGGAATGAAGTTCTCTGCGAATAGTATGTGTATATACTGAGGTTCCAGCATTTTTACTCACCTGTACACTGAGGTCTTGTGCAGTACTCCGTCGATTAGCTGTAACGACTCTCCTGAGGCTTCGACGTCCTCTATCACCGATTTTCTTTGGTCTGCCGGTACGTTTTGCTGCTTCAGGCACGCAATGTGTCTTCCACTTATTCAGTACATTGAAAACAGTTGCCTTGGGTATGTTTAAACGCTTCTCAGTTTCTCTTATTATGGACAACCCACTAATATAACACCCAATAATCTTTCCTTTCACCAAGTCAGTTCTCTCCTGCTGTGACATTTTCACTCAATCTCACAGTGTGATACGATTGCAGTCAGGTGCTGGCTTGTTTTTATACTGTTTGCAGTTGTACCGCACATCTTAACAACACAGCGAATCCGTTCATTTGCTTTTGAAAGGGTGTCTGATGAATTGTCAATATAGTGCATATTAGGATGTTATGCCCTTTATTATTGTTAAATGTTATCCCTTTCCCCCCATAAATAGCTGCAAAGTAGAAAATCTAGATATTTCTCATATCAGAAGAATGGTTGAATCAACCAAGTCCCGATTATGTGAATGCAAACATCTTGTAGTATTCAGGAAGAGATTTTTTTTTTTCAGAGCTGAAAGAAAACATGTTCAAAAATAATACATTAGTTGACTCTTCTAATACTAAAAGTTGGACATGATAATGTCAAGTCAAGGTTTATTTAATCTTTTGTGAATGAAATGACTGCAGATTTCCTTCCTCTTCAACTTAATTTGAACTTAAGAGTGTATGGAACCTGAATCTACAAAACAATACAGACAACACAAGTTTTGGTACAGTATTTCATAAGCCTTGCAGATCAGTTTTGTTCAAAAATGAATGAAGAATATGCAGTTATGGAATATTCACTATTCAGATATAGCTGTGAAGAGTATATACATAACTACTATTTAAAAAAATCCGTCTTGTTGCACGATGATATTTATTCAGCTAAAATACGAAATCTATGTACAGTTTCAAAAACGAGCACTTTCGGTGTCACACTGACACCATCAGATGTGATTTCACCATGTGGTTACATGCTGGGCTTAAGTACGTGAAGTAGATGCATCATGGGAAAGGTAATGTCAATGTCACATGATATACCAGATAACAAGACAGTAAAAAAAGCATAATTAGCCAATGAAAATTACTTAACAGAAACAATTGTTATTGTGCTGTCCTTCCCAACAAGATTGCTCTAAGGTTCAGGTAAAACACAAGGATAATAGTCATTACAGCAACGTGTATTATAAGCCGAAATATAGAGGCTTTCTGTAAATAACAAGGAATAAACAGAGTTAGGTGTGTTTATAATCTTAGCGTTGTCCTAGTCTGGGATGGAATTTCCAGCACTTATGGTTCTTGCAAAAGAGGTGCTTTGGTGATTCATTTTTAGATCATATCTGTGTTCATTTAATCTCAAATCCAAATTTCTTTTGGTAGAACCCACATAATGATTATTTAGTTCAACAGAGATAGTGTCAAGCATAGGAATAACATACACACCCCATTTTTTCCCTTTGTTAATTTTGTCACGATCGTTGCGGATAATGGTATATAGATTGCATGATCATATTCCAAATTGTATTTTATGACGAGAACATATGTTGGTAAGAAGGTTTACAATATGTGGATTAAAATCAACAGATCCAACATACTTTTTAGGCACTTGTTCACTAATTAAAGTAGTTGACATAGAAAACCGTACTTTATTGTGCACCCCTTAAACAATGTTGTCCGGGTAACCATGGTTTTTAGCGAGGGATGATATCCATTGTAGTTCTTGAGCTCTGGCAAAATGGCTAGAAGAATGTGAATATGCTCTTCTAAATAGGAAGTGCAGAGCAGAAATTTTATGCTGAAAAATGTGAGCAGAATTGTACGGAATTAGAGTGGGTGTGGAAGTAGGTTTTTGATAAACGGCAAAAGACAGGGAATTGTCAGAAGGGTTACGAGTAATTTGAAAATCAAGATAAGGTAAAACAAAATTATTTTCAAGTTCTATCGTGAGTTTGATGGAGGGGTATTGAGCAGACATAGCGTTGACAAACTGATGTAACTGATTTATGGTATATGGCCAAATTACCAAGATGTCATCAACATAACGGATATAGAGACTAGGTTTTTGTGGGAATTCTTGCATGACTTTATTTTCAATAAACTGAAGAAGAATTTCTGCTAAGACTGCAGATAAAGGTGAACTCATGGATGTCCCGTCGGTTTGTTGGTAAAAAATGTTCTGAAATTTGAAAAATGAACGCTTTTTAATGAGATGAAGAGCATTCATTATGAAAGCAATATCATTGGCAGGAATGTCAGAATCAATGAGCAAAGCCTGAATCAACTGAAATGTAGCTTCCATACGTACATTCGTGTATAACGAAACTACATCTAGGGACGCCAAAAAATACACCGTAACTTGTGTTCGGAGGACTTTGTCATTCCGAACAAATGTCAAACATTGTGACTGACGTATGATATAGCAGATTTTGCCACAAGAAAATCGAGAAAAAAAATATGTTAGTTGCAAGTAATTTTACTGATTTATGTTTATTCATTTCCTTTTTTCTCATAGTCATTCAATCGATTTTTTTTTTTTTTTGAATGGAGGTTTAACGACCACTGTGAGCAACTCAATGGGCTATAAGCAGTTGCCCGTCCCAAATTTAGGGTCACTGGTTCCAGGGAAGGGAGAGAGCCAGTGCCGTAAGACAAACACAACATCCATGCCTCACCGGGATCCAAACCTGGACCCCTTTTGGACGAATGATCAGAGGCCATCGCATAGACCACTGCGCCACCGGGGTGGCCCAATCGATTTACAATGAACACTGGTAGTCGCACTAGATGGAAAAAAATATCCTAAAAATAGAATTGCTTACACTGAAAAGGCTGCAAATACTACATGCTGCATATCCTGTTATTTTGCTATTGGAAAATATTAGTCTTTAAATTAACATTAAATACTTAATCTAACTGTTCATAAAGCTGGAACATGTAACATGTACTAGCATTAATTGACCCATTAAAAGTGTTTCCTCTTCACTCAAACTGTTTTTTTTTCTTTCTATAATTTGCATGCAGAGTGTAAAAGACACCTTCCAGCAAGATGCCCCAGCTGAAATGAGTAACAATGCTAAACAGCAACCTGATGAAGTATATTTTAGCAGCTCCAAAGATTATGAAAACCCAGATGATCCACCCACCTGTAGCTGCTACAGCAATTCCAGAGAATGATAAAAATCAAGACAATCCAGTAGTGTGTACCACCACAATCCCACATGAGACTGCAATTTATTATGATGCTGAAATACTACATGAAGTGCCTTGTGAGGAGATTTATGAAGAAAATTCCAATGCATCTGTAAGTGCTGTTACATCTGAAACCCTTTCCATCATCCCAGATAACAGTTCCAAGGAAGAAAGGATATCTGACATTACCAAGGTGACAGGTGAGACAGCAACTGCCAACATCATCCTAGATACAAAAGATGCTACACCTTCTGGAGCCCAAACCACTGCCCCAAAAGAGAAAACTATAAAAAACAGCAAGCATAAGACAGTTTCATACAGAATGGAAAAAAAAGTTCCTGTGGTTAAAATGTCTGAAAACAAGTGGTAAGGAAACATTAGTTTGCACATTATGTATAAAAAACCTATTGGCAACTGCAACATATCAAAATTCACCTTGGGTAACAAAAGGCATTTCAACTGTGCGACTGGACAAAGTGAAAGAACATTCATCTTCAGAAATGCATAATCATGCAATTGAAATAGAGATGGAGCAGCACATCAATGCAGAAGACAGTGAGCAGGTCAAAGATTTGCATTTGTGCAAGTCTGTTGAATATGCTATGAAATGCTCAAATTTTTAATTCGGCATAATATTCCCCACACAACAGTTTTTAAACCATTTCTGGATTTCTGCATAGATGAACTGCAATCCCCTGTGCTTGCACCTCTCAAGAGAGCAAAGAATGCTTCATACAGCAGCTACCGGACAGTTTCAGAATTTCTCGATTCTATGGCAACTGTTCAGAAGAATGAGATTTTAAAGTCTGTGAATGAAAGTCCCAGCTTTCCCATAATGACCGATGAAACAACAGACATCAGCGATAGAAAACATCTAGCTGTTGCAGTTAAATATTTGAAAGATGGAGAACCAGCAACTGTATTTCTTAAAGACAAACAAATCCCAGATAGCAAAGCTGAAACCATATTTGCAGCACTATCAGAAGAAGTTCAAAACTGTGGTGGTTTCCAAAAATTAACTGGATTTGGTAGTGATGGTGCAAGTGCCATGATTGGTTGCAAAGATGGTGTTGCCACTAAAGTTAAAAGAGAAAATGCTCAAATAATTTCAATTCACTGCCATAATCATCATCTGGCACTTGCAACTAAAGACAGTTTTCAAAACAGCCCCTTTCTTCAAGTGGATGAGATTTTAATCAGTTTATTTAAATACTATAAGTACAGCACAGTCAATAGCTTGTTGGAAGTGCAGAAGCTGTTGTCAAAGGGTGAGGGTACAAACATAAAAAAGCCTGCTCATACAAGATGGCTCTCACATGAAAATGCTGTCAATTCAGTTTGAATTAATATGGAGAGCATATTAATAGACTTGGAAAATGCAGTAGCAAGTGGAAGGTCAAAAAAGTAGTACCAGGCATGTGTGGTCCCACTGCAGAAGGCCTTTTGAAAATTATCAAAACATAAAAATTTTTCCAAATGGTCCATTTTCTTTGTGATGTGTTATCTGTCATTTCTAAGCTGAGTTCAGCTTTTGAGAAAAGGGACATAGACTTATCTTGCATGGAAGGTCGAGTGACAACTACTTTAGATCTGCTGAAAAGGCTGAAACGAAAACCTGGTGGGCTATACTGTTGGGATATGGCTAATCATGCCAGAAAAATGGAAATTTGTGTACCATTTGATGATGATCAGGATTTTATCAGAAATGCTAAAGTATTCATTGATTTGTTGTCAGAAAACATTACCAAAAGGCTAGAAAATATTCCAGTGATAACTCATCTTAGTGTTTTGGACTTATCACAAGCAAAGGGACCATACCATCACTTGCTTTTTATGGGCTGTCAGAGATGGCAGGATTTTACAACATAGATGGAGACTAACTTTTAGCAGAATGGGACTCGTTCAAATCAGTATTCTACTCTGAAAATGATCAGAATCTTTCAGTATCACGCCTGTGCAAAGTGTTAAAGCAATATGAACCAATAATTGGTCCGGGCTTTCCTAACATCCAAAAACTGCTGGGCATTGCTTGCACTTTGCCAATGTCCACTGCCGAAGTCTAACGAATATTTTTGCAGGTTAAAATCATTTTGACTGATCACAGAAATCGGCTTAAGGTGGAAAATGTATAAAACTTGTTGGCCATCAAATTGAATGGTGAAGTTTGTTTCTGTGAAGCAGCAAAACACTAGATGATTCAAAAGAAAAGAAGGTTATTTTCATAGTTTTTTGTGGGTAGCCACACTTTAATGAAGCCACACTAATTCCCATGGTTAAAATTTCTAAAAACAGATAGTAAGGGAGTAAGTACCTCTTAAGATAGCAATGAACACTTCATACAGCAGTTTCCGGACACTTTCAGAATTTCTCGCTCCTAGGGCAGCATTTCAGAAGATTGCAATCAAATTGAATGGTGAAAGACTTTTGTTTTTGTTAAGTAGCAAAACAATGGACGGTTCAAAAGAAAAGTTAATTTCATGGTTTCATCTGGGTTACCCGGCGAATTCAACTCAAGTTAGAAAATAAGTGCAATTTGTTAGCCATCAAATTAAATGAAGTTTCTTACCTACTTAAAGCAGCAAAACATTGGGTGAAAGTAAATAAAATATTTTATTTCAACCATTCGGTTCAAATAAGTTATTTTCAATACATTTTATTGTATGTTTTGATGTATTTAATAATCCATTGATTAAAAGTATGGTAAGCAGCATTTTCTTTTATTACTTGTTATCCATGCAAATAAAAAAGTTGTTACGTTCTTTTGGTAATGAAAAAGTATATCTAATTCTGCAACTACTGAGTACATGAATATTGTTAACAAAACCATTTCAATGCATTCAAATCATTTTAAATTTATATTTTTTGGTTTTCCTACAAAAATAGTATTTAAATTAAAAAACAAAACAAAAAAACTTACAAAAACCATAGAGAGCCCGTTGAAAATATTCCTACCTCAACACTGTATGCAATACTTATTATGTGTAGGATAAAATAAGTGTTGGAGGTTTATTTCAGGGGGTGGTGGAGTCAAACTATACCTTATACATACATAAAGTGCCTCTTTCTTCAGATATAAACTTTTGTAGGCATAAAAAGTGCCCCCTTTTTTTAGATCTTGCAACGTTTTGCACGCATAGTGTGCCTATATTTTTATACAAATGTGCCCTTTTTCAGAAAATTACCCTGCCCTTTTCAGTTTCTAGGGTGAACACTATTGTCGCTTGAGGGTAGAGTTTTTTAATTGAACACTTGTTTTGTAGTGGAGGTGAACATACGGACAAAGTGAAATGTTAAGTAAAGAGAAAAATTTAAAGATACTGAAGCACCCCATCGCAATGCAGTTAATTGAAAAGCCTCTTAAAACCAGATCAGTGAGAGATGCTCTGAGAAGTGGTAGGCCACGAGTGTTAACAGAAGAAAAGGAGGATATTTCCGTTTGCATTACTAAAAGTCTAAAGAAATCTGTTTGAAAATTGGCTCAAGCAGGTGTGTCATACAGCAGCACTCTTAGGGCACTGAAGACGCGACTACAGCTCTACCTGTACAAAATAAGAATAGTACACGAACTGAAACACACAGATAAGCGTGTGGAATATTGCAGATGGTTCAAGGACTTCACACTAATGACAATGGAGAGGATATTCTGGACATCACGTTTTTCTCAGAGGAGGCACTGTTCCAATTATTTAGGATATGTGAACAGCCAAAACAATTGCACGTGGTCAGATTGGTGTGTGGTGGTCCACACACTGGAGGGGGCTATTTCCAGCATTTATTGTGGCAGGTATGCTCGTAGTTGTACTTGTATCATCTTGCCGGATGCACAATGACTTTTGGCTCACCCTGTATCTCCACCCATGCTTGCTGCACCGCTATCCATAATTCCGTGCATTCCTGGGTGGAGGATCCAAATCTGAAATGGACCTTTCCACAGCATCCATGAGGACACCATTCCAGGGTGGGAACTTCTGAGAAATGCCCTTCTAACAATGTTCCAGTCACCATAGCTCTGTGGGGAGGTGCATTATCTTGCTGGAAGAATCCATTAATACCCTGTGGGTGCATTATGACCATGAATGAATGAATGCAGATGGTCTGTAATGATGGACACTTAGCATGGACTGTTCAGAGATGTATCTAGATGTACCAGAGGTCCTAACATGTGCCAGTTGAACAAAAACCAAACTTCAATTAGCTCGAACAGTTCCTTGTTGACAAGCCTGGTCCATCATTTAGTGTGATTTCGGGCAGATCTCCACCCTCCTGAAATTTCCACAAAGCGTGAAATAAGTGGAAATACAACTCATCAGACCAGGTCACATCTCAAATCACCCAAGGTCCAATGACAATATTCTTTTGCTGAGCTGAGGTATACAGTTTGTTCATTAGAAAAATAACTGGTGGTTGGCAGCTTCCATAACCTACTGCAGCTGATTATCTCCTTATGGTCTTGGTGTAGACATTTCTGGCATCACCCTCATTAAAGTCGGCAGTGGTTTGTGCCACTGTTGCTCTCCGATTGGTTGCATCTATGCGATGCAGACCTCAACGGCGACATTCATCCAAAACCTTACAATGCTATGATGTGACATTACTCTGGAAATGGCACATTTCTGATACACTCTTTGATATTGCAATTACTTTAACACTTCCGTGACAGAGTAACCCATGAACAGGGCACCTGCTATCATCCTTCTTCAGGGATCAATTTAGGTTTTTAAGGATACCCATTTTTTTTATTTTTTATTTATTTATTTTTTTTTTTGTGAAAGTTTGCCTTTTGGTGTGAAATTTACTCTATTTTTGTGAATTTTGCCTATTTTTGAGTTTCGAGCAATATCAATCCTCTATAATCATTATTCTGACAGTAATTATTGTTTTATGCTCTCAGTAATTTTTTTATTAATTATTGCTAATTATGGTTTACACTTTCCATGTCCGCAAGAAGTTTTCTGTTCTGATGACTGCTACATAGTTTTTTTCTTTAATACAACTGTAGTTATACTCCAGCCCAGATCTCGGCGGGGGTAACAACACTCCAGAGTGCATTAAACCAGGGAAGTTAAAGCTCAAAATTTCAAAGTGCCAGAGGAAAAGAAATAACTCACTAATATATACAGGGTGCATAGGAAAGTCCCTTTAGCCTGGAATAACTTGCAAACGGAGAGAGGTACAGTTATGCAAGTGAGATAACAGTATAGTAAAGCGACTACGCCCGATCGAATGCAACCGATAGCAACACCCCTAGTGGCGAAATACGGATGTTAGCCATCGAAAACGAAAAAAGATAAGAGCAAAATTTCCAATTGCAAAGTTGTAGAGCATCAATTAATTAGTACAAAATGACATTTGTTTCACACGGATAAGATAAACTGTCGCCGGAATACCCTAAAATGTCTGAAATCGACGTGCGACGATTCGAATATGCATATTCCCATTTCGCAAAAGTAGCCGTATGCAAATGCAGATTGTGACATTGTACCGTACCTACGATGTAAAAACCAGTAACAGGATGTACCCTGATCAGAAGTTTAGGTCTACGTATGCTGTGTGAGAATGGAGAGCTTAGATTTCTGGGGTTATGTAAAAAATCAGGTGTATGCAACAGTGCCTACAAGTCTGCTGGATCTACGTCGTCGTGTTACAGATGCTTGCAATAGTGTGACACCTTCCATGCTGAGGAATGTGCATGCAAAGTTACTTTCACGAATATAAACGTGTATCGTGGGCAATGGCGAACTCTTTGAACATACTCGACATTAACTTTTTATCACTGTGCACCAGTTTGCCTTTTTTGTTTTGTCTGAAGTCATCAAACTGTATTGACATAAGTACGCATTTATACAATAAATTGTGTGTATTTGCTCATACCTATGCCTGTTCCTTTCAAACATTCACACAAAAGGTCGCACATCGATTTCGGACATTTTTAGGGTATTCAGGCAACAATTTATTTTATCCGTGAAACAAATGTCGTTTTGTACTAATTAATTGATGCTCTACAACTTTGGAAATTTTGCTCTATTTCTTTTCGTTTTCGATTTGCAAATGGCAAACTTCCACATTTCGCCACTAGGGGCTCTGCTACCAATTGCATTCGATCGGGCACAGTCACTTTACTATACAGTTATCTCACTTGCATAACTGTACCTCTCTCCATTCGCAAGTTATTCCAGGCTAAAGGGACTTTCCTATGCACCCTGTATATATTGGGTTGGTGCGAATGAAATGCCCGGCGCGAACGAGCAGTGGATCAAGATGTTACAGTCTCCTCAGATGTTCCTTCTAGACAATGCGAATTGAGAAACGTTATCGAGCTGGCCGCTGAGGCAGGATACACCCCGAACCTGGTACATCGCTACGTCGAGAAAACCCGATCCAGTCTTACAAATCTTTGTATGCCGCAGATACGCTACCTGGGATCAATTCCCTATATACCAAATGTTTCCTATCAGCTCAAGAACGCGCTCAAGAAGATGAACCTCGGTGTTGGCATCAGATCTCAAACATCTTTATATACCATGCTTAAAGGAAACACTGAGAAATCCCCACCTTCCAATGAAGCAGGTGTTTACACCATTCCTCTACTATATCTGGACGGATCGGTGAGATACATTGGAATGACTAAACGTTTATTTAGAATTAGAGTTAACGAACATAAAAGGGACATAAAGAACCACAAAGTAACCACGGCCCTATCAAGATAAGTAAAATCCAAGTCCGCTGCTCCTATGTGGGATGGCGTAAAGAAATTAGAGCTTCCTACTCCACCCCAAAATCTACTGCCATTGACAAAACTTTGGAGATCATAACCAACAGCGAGTCGTGCAATGATAGCGTCTCACTGGAGTTGCCACGAGTTTGGAACCAATTCTTCAAATAGTGATTGCCACTTGGTTTTCCTTCCATGATTCCGCGTGCTAAACAAGCATAGCACCTAGTGCCTTTGAATACCCGATTACGTTCACATCTATTCATTATTGTCATGTCACCACATTCAAATTGTTGAACCGTTCTATTATCCAGTTTGCAGTTAGCCGCCTACCTTCCTTGAGAAAGCCATCTGGTTGATGTGCGAAAGCTTGGAAACTTTTTTTATTTCTATTCTACACCAAGAAATTTCGGATCACTAGTCTAGTTATACTATTTAAGTACACTTGGTGTATTGTTCCTTGTTATTAATTATTTATATCCAGTATATTTCCATTAACTACTTTTGCATGTGAGGTTGGGTTCAGTTTCATGAAGAGAATACAAAGTGATTGGAGGGGCAGTTTAAACTTACAAGCATTGAATGCTCTCATGAGTATTGAGGTTGAAGGTCCGTCCAAAGACAAATTTGACCCAGGCCTGCTCTTTTAAAGTGGTATGTTGGAAATACCTGAAACCCAGATCGTAAACCATACGAAAAATAATTTAAGATTTTCAATATTTTTTGAATTTTGTAGATAGTTAAATAAAAAACACATTTATTAAATATTTGAATTAAATTGTTAGAATTAATCTGTCAGGTCATGAAAAGGTGAGCTATATCTAAATATTTGTAATCTTTTTAGCATTACATGACAGTTACAGGGTGAAATCAAAATTTGTGATGACTGATTGATGGAGGGGGACATGTTAAAAGTTTCTTTTGTATAATGTTGATAAACTTTCACTAGAATTGCTAATAAAAAAATAAGGCTCTATGCAATTTGCTAGTAAAAAATAAGGCCACTAGCAAGTGTTGCCACTGCTAAAAAAACTTTAATCAAGGCCTGCATCACACATTTTAACAAATATTTGTTACTCAATGTTGAATTGGTGAGTCATCATCATCATCATCATTGTCAACCATTATCAATCCACTGCTGGACGAAGGTCTCCCCAAGTTTCCTCCACAACGGTCTGTCTTGTGCCAGTCTCCTCCATGTCACCCCTGCATACTTTCGAATTTCATCCACCCATCTCCCATGTGGTCTTCTTCTGGGTCTTTTCCTGTCCCTTGGAATCCAATCTAAAATTTCGGCTGTCCATCGATGATCTGTCCTTCTGGCAGTATGTCCAGCCCATTGCCATTTCAGGGATTTAACTCTGATCCTGATGTCTTCCACTCTTGTCATTTTTCGGATCCACGAGTTCCTCTTCTTATCTCTCCTGGTTACACCAAGTATGCACCTCTCCATTCTGTTTTGAGTTGTCTGCAGCCTTTGTATGTCTCTTTTAGTTAAAGTCCACGTCTCTGCACCATACGTAAGCACTGGAAGGATGCATTGATCAAACACTTTGCTTTTAAGACATAATGGCATATTGCTCTTGAAAATTATGCTGTTTCTTCCAAAAGCTCTCCAGGCAAGTTTTGTACGCCGATTAATTTCTTCATCAATGTGACCCTCACTTGACATCTGCTGTCCAAGATAAACGTATGTGTCTGTTATCTCCAGCTTTTCTCCATCAATCGATAAATCTTCATTTCTTGTAAAAGCATTGAACATCACTTTTGTCTTCTGAAAGTTCATTTTTAATCCCACTTCTTTACTCTTGTCAGCAAGTTCCTGGATCACACTCTGCAGCTCTGATGGGCTAGTTGCAAAAATGAGTACGTCATCAGCAAAACGAAGGTGGGTTAGATAATCTCCATTAATTTTTATCCCCTTGTTTTCCCAGCTCAGTGACTGAAAAACACCCTCCAATGTGGCATTAAAGAGCATCGGAGATATGGTGCCACCTTGTCTCACTCCCTTTCCAATTGTTTTGTGTGTTGTATTTTCAAACAGCCTAATCTTTGCACTTGCATTTTCATAGATGTCATTAATAATATTAATGTATGCATCTTCAATACCGCAGGTTTTCAGAGCCATTGTAACTGCTGATGGTTTCACCGAATCAAAGGCTTTTTCATAATCAATAAAAGCCATGCACAATGGAAGTTCATATTCCCTCACTCTTTCAATTAGTTCTCTCAGCACATGGATATGATCTATTGTGCTGTAGCCACTCCTGAATCCAGCTTGTTCTCTCGGTTGAGCCATGTCCAGTGTTACCTTCAAGCGGTGTGAAAGAACTTTAGTGAAGATTTTATAAACTACTGATAGGAGGCTGATAGGTCTGTAGTTTCCGAGATCCTCAATGTCACCTTTCTTATGTAGCAGGATCATTGTAGCGGTGTTCCAATCCTCAGGAATCTTTCCTTCATTAAGGCATCGAGTGAAAATTTGGGCGAGTACTGTTTCGATTTCTCCACTTGCTTCTTGTATGATGTCTACAGTAATTCCATCTTCTCCTGGAGCTTTTCCCCGCTTCATGTTCTTGATTGCATGTGCAACTTCTGCTGGAAGGACTGGAGAAACTCTGGTACTGGTATCTTTCATGATGTCTGGAGTGCATATATCATCCCTTTCATATAATTTGGAGTAGAAATCTTTCACTCTTGTCAAAATTTCGCCTCTATTTCTTGTTACAGAACCATCTTTTCTCAGTGCCATAATCTGTTTTCTTCCCTTACTGAGATGTCCCTTTGCTATCTTTACGCTTTGGTTGTTTTCAATTGCTTTCCTCACTAGTTCACAGTTGAATTTTCTTACGTCTTCAGTGATACTTTTTCGTACTGTCTTGCATAGCTCTATATATTCCACTTTGGAAGTCACATCTTCTTCAGTTGTCCTCATCTCTCTCTTCTTTTTTGCGTCAACATTTTCGTTTTTCCTGATAATTTATTTACATGCAACTTGTTCTTAGACCCAGCTAATTTTGTTGCTGTTTCCATAAGAGCTTTGGTTACTTTTCTGTTAACATCAGAGATGCCCACTTCTTCCGATGTTAGGCCTTCTAAAGCAGAGAACCTGTTCTTCAGTTCCAACTTGAAGGTATTATGGTGTTTTTTAAGGTTGGTTATGTCAATAGATTTTGTTTGTCTTATCTGCTTGCCACGTTCAAGTTTAGTGTTGAGGTGCATCTTACATCTCACCAATCTATGGTCACTACCTGTGTTGAACTTGTTTAGCACACTGCAGTCTTCTATGCCGAATTTTTTGTTACACATAATAAAATCAATTTCACTTGTCGTCCCATTTGGATGTCTCCATGTCCATTTCCTGTGTGGCTTTTTCTTGAAGAAGGAGTTCAAGATGAAAAACCCTTCTGCCTCTGCAAACTCAACGAGAGTATTTCCACGTTGGTTTCTGCTGCCGTGACCGAATTAACCTACTGAAGTTTCATTCTGTTGCCGTTGCCCTATTTTTGCATTGAAATCTCCCATAATTATTTTCAAGTGCTGCTTACCTTTATTATTTAGATGACAAATTTCCTCATAAAATTCTTCAATTTCTTCTTCAGGATGACTTGTGGTGGGTGCATAAGTTTGAATAATCTGAGCCTGGTATCTTTTCGAGAGTTGGATAACAAGCCGTGCAGCTCTGTCAGAGGAACTTTCAACTTCTACAACTTTATCCTTCAGTTTCTTGTTTATTATAAATCCAACACCACTAGTTCTGCCAGTATCTGTCCCACGATAGTAGAAGAGATGTCCACTTTTCAGTTCGATGAGATCTTCTCCTTTTCTCCTTACCTCACTTAGCCCCACGATGTCCCACTTGATCCTTTGTAGTTCCTCTTCCAATTCAAGAAGCCTTGAATCAGAAGATAGGGAGCGCCCATTGTACGTTGCCAAGGTCAGCATCAGATGGCAGCCTAGTCCGGTCCTCCGGGGATTCTTAGCACCCTCTGCCTTCATGTCGCACTGGCCGCTGCCTTGGCCAGGTACATTCCAGCTGCCGGAGACTGAGGGCCAAGATTTAAGTTGTGGAGTCATTTTGGAGGGGTTTGGTCATAACTCACCACGCTGGCCAAGCGGGTTGGTGAGTGTGGGATAGAATTTCCTCTAATCCCGATGGTATAGTTATGAGCCCCTTTAGTAGGAACAGGATGCACCACGAGAAGGCGGGGTTGACATTTGTCAAGGAGAGGCTGTGATGTTACGCATCCCCTGACCTTACATCCCAATTGGTGAGTAATCACAAATATATTGAACTACAATTTTACCCATCGATATGTCCATTACTGCTGCTAATAGGAAAACATGCGAGTTCTTTGGCTTTTTAGTGAAACATCAAGGTTTTAGCTAATACATCGAAAATTTCCATCAATACTACTGATGCAGGGACACTTTGGGAATGAGTATTCAAAGATGTCCAACATCGTTTCTCACCGACGTGCTCATCCCTACTTCTACGTCAGCCCTGGAAAATGCATACGAAGTGAGGCTGCCTGGGGGGGGGGATGCCCCCATAATGCTTTGGGGTTCCTTTCAACGAGCATAGCCTCAGTTGCAGGTAGCGTAGCCATCACCGGTAATGAGGATGCAGTGATTGATAAGCATCCACCAGACCATTTTACTGAAAACTGTTCATGACAAAAAAAAAAAAAGATGCATCAGTTAAACAGAACAATATTGAAGATGCCTCCAACACATTTTTAAGATAAATATTCACTGAAAGTGACGATACCAGAGATGCCAACAACTACGGAAAAAGCTCTTGTACTACAGAATACGGAAAACAGTGATTTTTTTCTAAGGAAAATTAACGGAAGTTATTAATTTTTATTTTGCTTGTTCCCCTTCCTAACGCAACGGCGGCCACTTGACGATCCGTCATGCTTGTGATGCTGCCTGCACTTCCAGTTCTGCCTCTCGAAGCTGCTCGGATCTTAGTGCGAGCGGCCGACACTCGAGAGTGTGGCCTTGCGCCGAGTCATTCTAAGTGAAAACTCTCCCTCCCCAGCATGCAACATTTAGGGGACATTAAGCGTAGCTCGCTTTGGTGGTGGACGTGGGCAGAGTTCGGCCTGATGCTCTTTCGCAGTGCAGCGGCAAGCTGTTGAAAATAGTTTGGTGCAGAACATGAGTGTCATTGCCTGGCATCAGAGTTTTTTTTTTTTTTAATCGTGCATCGACCATTCATGTCAGTAATTAATATTTTGAAGTTTTTTTTCTTGCGTTGCAGAAAAGTATGCTAAGATTTCGTTGCAGAGTTCGCCAAAATGCGTAATTATGTGCGTAGTACGCATCGAAATTTTACCAACACATAAAAATATGCATCAGGAATTTTCTGCGTCGAGTAGAAATACACTTCGTGAAGCGCGTAAAGTACACATCAACACGTAAAAATATGCATCAACACAAAAATATGCATCAACACATAAAAATATGCATCAACACGTAAAAATATGCATCAACACGTAAAAATATGCATCAAAACGTAAAAATACGCATCAAAACGTAAAAATGCGCATCAACACATAAAAATATGCATCGAGAAATGCGTAAAATACACATCAACGCACAAAAACACGCACCGAGAAACGCATAAAACTATGCATCGAAGAATTTTACCAACGCGTAAAAATACGCATCGAGACAGCATTTCGCCTTTCAAAAACGGAAGTGAACGAAATAAAGATTTCTTTCGTAATCGTTATTTTGTTTTCCTGCGATGTTGCCTCTGTCCAATAGTGTTGTTATACATAATTTTATTCCATAAATCTTTGTATTTCACTTTGAGAATGGAAGGGAAAGTTCCTAAAACAGAAATTCCTGTGTAATCTTCGGCTTCGAGGAATTTCTGCTTTTTCGTCGTAATTTGGGTTATCCTCGAGATCAATGCATAATTGAACAGAAATTTTGGGGCAATTGGTAGTGGTGAAGGATGCTTTCCACCTGAAACTTTCGAAAACGGAAATTTCGTCTTTCAAAACTTTCGGAAACAGTGAAGATTTCTCCCGTAATCGTAATTTTATTTTTCACACTATGTTTCCTCTGCCTAGTATTGTTGTTAAATTTCATTTTATTTCGTAAATATTTGTATTTCACTTTGAATATGGAAGGGGAATGTCCGAAAACGGAAATCGGACATAGCAAAGGTTTCTCCCGTAACAATCATTTTTTCCCCCCAATGATGTCCCGAACATACATCCTGTGTTCTTACATATTCCCCCAAAAAAGGTTTGCATTTCAGCTTGATAAAGGGGGAGAGTCCGAAAACAAAAGTGACGAAGCTGAAAAATTTGTAAGAATTGATGCACGATATTCAAAAGCATTCATAATTCTCCAAGTTACACTACCTTTTATCTAAAATAGTGAAAGATATCATACATTCATGGTCCTCAAACTGAAAGTTCTTTCAGCATGATGGATACAATTTTTATGGCATCCAAGTGTAGCCTATGCCGTAGCTGATGGTGATGTTGAGCTTAATTTTTCAAATAACAGTTTTTCAAAAAAGAAAAATCAGAAAGGACACAACTGGTAATTGGAGTAAAAACAAGAATGTATTAAAGCAAAATCATTTTAAATGAAAATGAACTTTCTAAGTTCTATACATGTGTTGGAAAATTTCACATTGAAGAATGTTCTTATATTAAAGAAAAGATACTAATCTATGATGAATTCTTAAAACATGCAGAAGTAGTAGATCCTTCACTTAGAGTCATAACATCATTTACTTCTGTATTACACATGTCAAATGCCTTCGATTTATATATAATAACTGAAAATGAACTTTATATACTGGAAGCAGAATTCCTTGTTATCAAGCTGACAAATTAGAGACCATAGCAGCAGTAACAAATAGAATAGATGTCACTTGGTCAGAAATCTCAAAATTAAGAGGCTGTAATGGAGCGGTTAAGTATACTATTCTCTTGAAAGTGATGTTTGCAATACTTGTAGTTAAAACACTTGAATGCTGTGAGTAAGAGAGATTTTAGTTTAGTGCAAAAAAATCAAGCCCGTTTCCAACCTAATTTAGGTTTAGAAACTGTAGAAGCACTTCTTATTGCAAAAATGAATATGTTCTCCTCTGGGCAAGCGTGTTATGAAAAAAGATTTTCTGCTGAGGAACTCAAATCTGCAAAACACTGTACAGCAAAATCACTAAAGAAAGCTGTTTAATCAATTGTTTGTTGTGTAAAAAAAATGTATCAGTGATGGTGTATATTATTTTCCATGTGAAAAATTTGGAATATTTTGATATAGATTTTCATGTATATAAATGAATAAGTAAAAAAAATGCTAATTAAATTAAATGAGTTGTTTTCATCGGCTAAAATTATTCTTTTTGGTATGACTACTGAAAAATGGCCAAAACTACTGAAAATTTGTACGAGTACTAACTACTGAAAATATCTGAAACAGGTTGGCATCTCTGTGATACCATCAGTTTAAAATATTTTTGTGAAGATATCGTTTGAGCAAAAAAATATTTTTCTGAAGATACAGCCCAATGGTATCAAATGGTGCCTGGATTGACCCGTTCTTTCAAACTGTTGTTTCACAACATTTATCGATACTGACTTCAAATCAATGTCTACATGAATGCAGTAATGTACTCCCACCTAGCTGTGGGTTTATTCCACTAGCGAGATGGGTCACAGCAGCGTCACGTTGCTTAGGAACCAGGCATCCCATGATTTTTGTTCTCTCAGTGAATGTTGCCATAACTTTTAGGAAAACCAATGTAATTAAAATAAAAAAGAATGAAATTCATTATTAAATTTCTTTAAAATTTGGTGTGTCCTGAATATTGCAATTACTTCTGCTACAACAACACAAAATTATGTCCAATCAATATCCAACACACAGGGATGAAGGGGTAGTGAAAATGCCAAGAAGTTACTTCACTTTTAAAGATACCTACATGATTTACACAACTGAATTAAAAAAAAAAAAAAAGCACAAAATATCAATTGCTTTCTTACTCTACAAGGTGACTTCTTTCTATGTTTGGTAACCAGATGATCAAAATAGGATATCGCTCCAAGATATGTTGTATAACATAGTCTACAACAGTACTCTGTCAGATGCACTGGCCTGCCTTGTGCACTAGCTTCATGTCTTTCTTTTACTATCTCCTGCTTGACATTATATCTGTGCTTCTGTCCCATGATGTGTGCTTCATATTCAAAGTGACTTCTCAATTTCACATCACAAAATGAACATATCTCAGACAAAAGTCGGTCTTCCATAGTAACTGCCTGAAAAGAAATACAAAAATCGGAATGCACAAAATAAATTGGACATTTTTTCTTTTAAATATACAGTCAAGCATGTATATAACAAAGTTGAACGGAGAGTAAAAAAAAAAAAAAACATTCGACATACGCGAACTTCATTATAACTGGACAGAAGAGCTATTTTGCCATATTATATTATGTCAGGTTAAAACTTGTCAATCACTATTAAACTGCTTACCACAATCAAAGGTAAATAATAGAACTACAGCTAGCAAAATAATATGAGTGAGATTTGCAATAACCAAAACATTTTACTTGGGGTGTCTACCAAATTTGGGAAAAGCAATTTCATGAGGTCCCAATTAACTATTTTCATGACCATTTTAAAAAGCCATCTCTCTCTATCTATATAGCCCTATCACAGGCAGTAATATTAAAAGCTATCTCTCTCGACCAGGGCTTGATTTCGACTGGTAGTTAGTAGCAAATAGCTAGCAAGCAAATGCATTTTGCTAGTCATAAAAAGTGGTTCTAGCAAAAATTGCTAGTGGAAAAATTTTGAATGTCTTAGTGTGAACTGTAAAGCACCACTGCATTGTGCGTGTGGAACATTTTAGACACATACAAAACGTAACACCTGCTTTCTGGAAACTAATGTTTCTTGAAATGTACAAGTGTCATTATAAAAGCATTTCGGCACTAGTAGAAATATCCAGATATTTCCCTTATCTACTTCCGCACACGAGGTTGAGCTCAGTTTCATGAAGAGAATACAGAGTGATTGGAGGAGCACTTTAGACTCTCAAAGACTGAATGCTCTCATGAGTATTGAGGTTGAAGGTCCGTCCGAAGACAAGTTTGACCCCAGGCCTGCTGTTTTAAAATGGTATGATGAAAAGACGGAAACCCAGGTTGTAAACCATATGGAAAATAACTTAAAAGATTTTGAATAGTGTTCTTGAATTTTGTGAATAAAGTTAAATAAAAAAAGTTTTTTAAATATTTGTATTTGAATCAGATTGTTAGAATTAATCTGTCAGGTCATGAAAAGGTGAGTTATATCTAAATATTTGTAATCTTTTCAGCATTACAATGTGACAGTTACAGGGGTGAAATCAAAATTTGTCATGATTGACAAATGGAGAGGGACAACCAGGATATGTTAAAGTTTCTTTTGTATAATGCTAATAAACTTTCACCAGTATATTATGCAATTTGCTAGTAAAAAAAAAAAGCAAGTATTGCTACAGCTAAAAAAAAAATGAAATCAAGGCCTACTTTCAACATACGTAGCCCTGTATCCAAGGCAGCAGTATATGTGCATGCACAGACGTATACAGGGCGATTCAAAACTCTTGGGCCAAACTTTAAGGGGTGATAGAACACACCTACGCAAGCACTTTTCGTCATACAATGCAGGGTCGTAACTCAAACTGTGAAGCGCTAGGGGTTAGCCAGGGTTCATTCTAGGATTAAAAAAGGGCAGGGTGCAGACTTTAAAAAAGGGCTTCATTCTTTATTTTTACTTATTTAGTTACCTATTTTTACTTATTTGCACTAGTTACTTTATTTTTACTTATTTGCACTGACAGTCGTGGGTTTATGAATTAATTTTTTCAAAATATCTTTCTGGGTACAGATTATTAATTACTCTGGTGCACAGTGACACTAGTACTTAGCCTATGTAATAACTTGTGAACAGTGGTGGTTCTAGGCCTGGGGTCCTTATCCTCCAAATATAACCAAACTTTTTTTAGGAGTTCTATATTAATTTTAATTAATTACCAGCACATGCAGAAATTTAGGGTCCCTCCATTTTTTTTTTTTTTTTTGTCTAGAACTGCCACTAATTGTGAGTTCTTTTTATTTTACGATGTGTTTAAAGACTCATTCAGTTTGGGGCTTAGATAAATCTGTTTCCCCTGTAATGCACCACTCCCCAATTCCACGTGAAAAGAATACTGGAAATACTCTTCTTGGAAGAGCCAAGCACGTGTTGATTCGAACAATGGATGTCTTCCCTCATTCTGGAAACAAACTATGATGCCCTTACATACCAGCCAACTACTATGGAATATGTCTGTAGCTCCCAGTTGCAGAATTTTGCTAAGCTGTCTGCAACACAGATATTGGAAACCCAAAATTAGTCTGCGGACACTCGCCCTTACCCACCACACAGGCCCTGAAGTATATATGTCTGTTTTTCATTCCTTGCCACAGTCGGCAAGCTTTGATCAGCTGTTTTAGTTTTGAGGGCTTATCTGGCCCAATTTTAGAATAAATATGCATAAAGATTTTTGCTGTTCAGTGAATCTCTAAATTTTGACTGAATTCTGTTTTCTGTGCTAAAGCCACGTTAACATGGTACGTTTCTTAAACGCAACATAAGACATTTAAAGCAGAACCACTTTACACTAATGGAAGTGTGTGCTTAGAAAACTCTTAGAAAACTTTGGACATTGGCACATATACTCTTCATTTTTTTCAGCTATGTTTTATTAGTGAATATTCCATAACTGAGACAAGGTGACACCATATCTCCGAAGCTCTTTAATGCCACATTGGAGGGTGTTTTTCAGTCGCTGAGCTGGGAAAACAAGGGGATAAAGATTAATGGAGATTATCTAACCCACCTTCATTTTGCTGATGACGTAGTCATTTTTGCAACTACCCCATCAGAGCTGCAGAGTATGATCCAGGAACTTGCTGACAAGAGTAAAGAAGTGGGATTAAAAATGAACTTTCAGAAGACAAAAGTGATGTTCAATGCTTTTACAAGAAATGAAGATTTATCGATTGATGGAGAAAAGCTGGAGATAACAGACACGTACGTTTATCTTGGACAGCAGATATCAAGTGAGGGTCACATTGATGAAGAAATTAATCGGCGTACAAAACTTGCCTGGAGAGCTTTTGGAAGAAACAGCATAATTTTCAAGAGCAATATGCCATTATGTCTTAAAAGAAAAGTGTTTGATCAATGCATCCTTCCAGTGCTTACGTATGGTGCAGAGACGTGGACCTTAACTAAAAGAGACATACAAAGGCTGCAGACAACTCAAAGTAGCATGGAGAGGTGCATGCTTGGTGTAACCAGGAGAGATAAGAAGAGGAACTCGTGGATCCGAAAAATGACAAGAGTGGAAGACATCACGATCAGAGTTAAATCCCTGAAATGGCAATGGGCTGGACATACTGCCAGAAGGACAGATCATCGATGGACAGCCGAAATTTTAGATTGGATTCCAAGGGACAGGAAAAGACCCAGAAGAAGACCACATAGGAGATGGGTGGATGAAATTCGAAAGTATGCAGGGGTGACATGGAGGAGACTGGCACAAGACAGACCGTTGTGGAGGAAACTTGGGGAGACCTTCGTCCAGCAGTGGATTGATAATGGTTGACAATGATGATGATTCCATAACTGCATCTTCATTCATTTTGGAAAAAAAGAAAAAAACTGGTCTGCCAAGCTTTTCATCTACCAAAACTTTTGTGTGTGTGTGTGTGTGTGTGTGTTGCTTCAGAGATTCAAGTTCTACACACTCAAACTTCAAAAAGAGTTCCACTGTGGAAGAAGGAAATCTGCAATCTATCTCAATCACAAAAGATAAAATAAACCTTTACTGGGCATTGTGATGTGCAAGTTTAGTACTAAAAGGGTCAACTAATTTATTATTTTTGAAAATGTTTCCCCTTCAGCTCCAAAAAAAAAAAAAAAATAAATCTTGAATTCTATGTACGAGATGTTTGCAGTTCACACAATTGAGACTTGGTTGATTCAACCATTCTTCTGATATGATGAATGTGCAGTTTTTCTGTTTCCAACTATTTATGGAGGGAAAATGACATTTGATCCAGGACACTGGGAACATCGCCCCCCCCCCAAAAAAACTTACGATTACGAAAAAATCTTTCCTCCTCCTACCTTCGGAAATTTTTCCTCCATTTTTCAAGCTGAAAATGCAATCAGTTATTGAACAAAATTATTTTACAACAACACTCAGCAGAGGGAATATCGCGAGAAAAAAAAAATTAAAAAGTTCGTCTAACTTCACTTTTTGAAAGTAATTATCTTTAGTTTTGAGAATGATGCAAATGATGACAACAAAGTCAGAGTTTCTCCAATCTGTGGAAGAAACTTGTGCCTAAAGTTTACATGGAAACTTTTGCTCCATCAAACTTCCGATATCGGAAATTGTTGTTTAACACTTTCAAGATGACATACAAACATTTATGCAATAAATTTGTATTCAGTAACAATACTAGACAGATGAAACTTCGCGAGAAAAAGAAATTATGATTGCGGAAATTTTTCTCACTCCATTTAACTTTCGTTTTCGGAAGTTCTGAAAAACGGAATTCCATTCCCCAAACAGAAAACGACTCCCCTCCCACACACACACTAATCCTAAAAAACAACAACACATTTACAGTTGTTTTTTTGCATCGATCTGGAGTATAACCGAAATGTGGCGAAAAAAGCAGAATTCCGCGAATCCGAAGTGTCTAATGCTAGATTCCTAACAGTCCGCGATATGCAAGGTGAACTGCTCATGCGGCTACATATGGAAGCCGATTCTAAATATTATGTTCCCGACATGAACGATGTATTCGATTGCATATTCGGAACTCTGAACGGTCGTTTTCTAACGCACATATTTTTACGAAAGATATGTTTTTAATGCGCGAATTTTGCGAGTGGTCCAAAAATGGACCCAAGATTATATCATCATCATCATCATCGTCAACCATTATCAATCCACTGCTGGACGAAGGTCTCCCCAAGTTTCCTCCACAACGGTCTGTCTTGTGCCAGTCTCCTCCATGTCACTCCCGCATACTTTCGAATTTCATCCACCCATCTTCCATGTGGTCTTCTTCTGGGTCTTTTCCTGTCCCTTGGAATCCAATCTAAAATTTCGGCTGTCCATCGATGGTCTGTTCTTCTGGCAGTATGTCCAGCCCATTGCCATTTCAGGGATTTAACTCTGATCATGATGTCTTCCACTCTTGTCATTTTTCGGATCCACGTGTTCCTCTTCTTATCTCTCCTGGTTACACCAAGCATGCACCTCTCCATGCTACTTTGAGTTGTCTGCAGCCTTTGTACGTCTCTTTTAGCTAAGGTCCACGTCTCTGCACCATACGTAAGCACTGGAAGGATGCATTGATCAAACACTTTTCTTTTAAGACATAATGGCATATTGCTCTTGAAAATTATGCTGTTTCTTCCAAAAGCTCTCCAGGCAAGTTTTGTACGCCGATTAATTTCTTCACCAATGTGACCCTCACTCGATATCTGCTGTCCAAGATAAATGTGCGTGTCTGTTATCTCCAGCTTTTCTCCATCAATCGATAAATCTTCATTTCTTGTAAAAGCATTGTACATCACTTTTGTCTTCTGAAAGTTCATTTTTAATCCCACTTCTTTACTCTTGTCAGCAAGTTCCTGTATCATACTCTGTAGCTCTGATGGGGTAGTTGCAAAAATGACTATGTCATCAGCAAAACGGAGGTGGGTTAGATAATCTCCATTAATCTTTATCCCTTTGTTTTCCCAGTTCAGTGATTGAAAGACATTTTCCAATGTGGCATTAAAGAGCTTCGGAGATATGGTGTCACCTTGTCTCACTCCTTTTCCAATTTTTATGTGTGTTGTATTTTCAAACAGCCGAATCTTTGCACTTGCATTTTCATAGATGTTATTAATAATAATATTAATGTATGCATCTTCAATACCGCAGGATTTCAGAGCCATTGCAACTGCTGATGGTTTCACCGAATCAAAGGCTTTTTCATAATCGATAAAAGCCATGCACAATGGAAGCTCATATTCCCTCACTCTTTCAATTAGTTCTCTCAGTACGTGGATATGATCTATTGTGCTGTAGCCACTCCTGAATCCAGCTTGTTCTCTCGGTTGAGCCATGTCCAGTGTCACCTTCAAGCGGTGTGAAAGAACTTTAGTGAAGATTTTATAAACCACTGATAGGAGGCTAATAGGTCTGTAGTTCCTGAGATCCTCAATGTCACCTTTTTTATGTAGCAAGATCATTGTAGCGTTGTTCCAATCCTCAGGAATTTTCCCTTCATTAAGGCATTGAGTGAAAATTTGGGCGAGTACTGTTTCGATTTCTCCACTTGCTTCTTGTATGATGTCTACAGTAATTCCATCTTCTCCTGGAGCTTTTCACCGCTTCATGTTCTTGATTGCATGCGCAACTTCTGCTGAAAGGACTGGAAGAACTCTGGTACTGGTACCTTTCATGATGTCTGGAGTACATGTATCATCCCTTTCATATAATTTGGAGTAGAAATCTTTCACTCTTGTCAAAATTTCGCCTCTATTTCTTGTTACAGAACCATCTTTTTTTCTCAGTGCCATAACCTGTTTTCTTCCCTTACTGAGATGTCCCTTTGCTATCTTTAGGCTTTGGTTGTTTTCAATTGCTTTCCTTACTAGTTCACAGTGATACTTTTTCGTACTGTCTTGCATAGCTCTATATATTCCACTTTGGAAGTCACATCTTCTTTAGTTGTCCTCATCACTCTTCTTTTTTGCATCAACATTTTGGTTTTTCCTGATAATTTGTTCACATGCAATTTGTTCTTAGACCCAGCTAATTTTGTTGCTGTTTCCATAAGAGCTTCGGTTACTTTTCTGTTAACTTCAGAAATATCCACTTCTTCCGATGTTAGGCCTTCTAAAGCAGAGAATCTGTTCTTCAGTTCCAATTTGAAGGTATTATGGTGTTTTTTAAGGTTGGTTATGTAAGTGATGTACAATGCTTTTACAAGAAATGAAGATTTATCGATTGATGGAGAAAAGCTGGAGATAACAGATACGTATGTTTATCTTGGACAGCAGATATCAAGTGAGGGTCACATTGATGAAGAAATTAATCGGCGTACAAAACTTGCCTGGAGAGCTTTTGGAAGAAACAGCATAATTTTCAAGAGCAATATGCCATTATGTCTTAAAAGAAAAGTGTTTGATCAATGCATCCTTCCAGTGCTTACGTATGGTGCAGAGACGTGGACCTTAACTAAAAGAGACATACAAAAGCTGCAGACAACTCAAAGAAGCATGGAGAGGTGCATGCTTGGTATAACCAGGAGAGATAAGAAGAGGAACTCGTGGATCCGAAAAATGACGAGAGTGGAAGACATCATGATCAGAGTTAAATCCCTGAAATGGCAATGGGCTGGACATACTGCCAGAAGGACAGACCATAGATGGACAGCCGAAATTTTAGATTGGATTCCAAGGGACAGGAAAAGACCCAGAAAAAGACCACATGGGAGATGGGTAAATGAAATTCGTAAATATGCGGGAGTGACATGGAGGAGACTGGCACAAGACAGACCGTTGTGGAGGAAACTTGGGGAGACCTTCGTCCAGCAGTGGATTGATAATGGTTGACAATGATGATGATGATGATGTCAATACATTTTGTTTGTCTTATGAGCTTGCTACGTTCGAGTTTAGTGTTGAGATGCATCTTACATCTCACCAATCTATGGTCACTGCCTGTGTTGAACTTGTTTAGCACACTGCAGTCTTCTATGACGAATTTTTTGTTACACATAATAAAATCAATTTCACTTGTCGTCCCATTTGGATGTCTCCATGTCCATTTCCTGTGTGGCTTTTTCTTGAAAAAGGAGTTCAAGATGAAAAACCCTTCTGCCTCTGCAAACTCTACGAGAGTTATTTCCACGTTGGTTTCTGCTGCCGTGACCGAATTTACCTACTGAAGTTTCATTCTGTTGCTGTTGCCCTATTTTTGCATTGAAATCTCCCATAATTATCTTCAAGTGCTGCTTACCTTTATTATTTAGATCACGAATTTCCTCATAAAATTCTTCAATTTCTTCTTCAGCACGACTTGTGGTGGGTGCATAAGTTTGAATAATCTGAGCCTGGTATCTTCTCGAGAGTTGGATAACGAGTCGTGCAGCTCTGTCAAAGGAACTTTCAACTTCTACAACTTTATCCTTCAGTTTATTGTTTATTATAAATCCAACACCACTAGTTCTGCCAGTATCTGTCCCACGATAGTAGAAAAGATGTCCACTTTTCAGTTCAATGAGATCTTTTCTCCTTACCTCACTTAGCCCGACGATGTCCCACTTGATCCTTTGTAGTTCCTCTTCCAATTCAAGAAGCCTTGAATCAGAAGATAGGGAGCGTCCGTTGTACGTAGCCAAGGTCAGCATCAGATGGCAGCCTAGTCCAAGATTATATATATATATATATATTTTTTTTTTCTTAAAATTTCTTCAGGCGGGAGGTGGGTAACAACTTTATTTCGGCGGGAGTTTAAATTTTTCGGCGGGTATCCCACTCTGAATTTTAATCCCTGATACAATAATCAGGAAGTTTCTTCTAAAGAAAAAAAAGTCCTTTTTAGAAATAAAATATTTCGGTAAGAACTTCCTGATTACAGTGTTGTATTTATACTATGCTGTAATCAGGAAGTTTCAGGGCACAAAATTTTCTGTCGCCAACTTGCCACTGCCGATCGAAAATTAATTTTTGGCGAGGAAAATATACATTTCAGATGTTTTCCATTCAACTTCGTCAAAAATATGTTGCCGATGTTCGGCGGGTCCCATTTGTTTACGCTTGTACGACTATCGAATCCGCCGGCTGTCATAGGAGATTGTTATTACCCATATCTATGCCTCGCCCCATACGGGAGAGAGAGCGCTGTTGAGGACAACTGGAAAAATGTAAGAACAGTATCATAGTTTATTTGCATTTTGACTGAAGCGCGAACTCATTCCATCACTTACTGTCGCATCGGTAACGATAAAGATGTTAGGCTTAGATAGTCGCGACGCATTTTGTAAGAAAATACGGTACCTGGGCTTTGCTATGCAAAATATGAAAGTTTTGTTACTTTTCCCCTGTTATATGTTGGACAGGGAAAGCTATGAAAAATAACAGCGATACAAGATAGCTGCAAAAATGTAAATAAACTAGAAGTGGCTTTCCCCACCGAACATCGGCCACGTATTTTTGACTAAGTTGTATGAATAAAGAAAAAAAAATGTGAAAAAATATAATTTCTGCTAAAAATACACTATTAGAAATGCTTAAGCAGCTGGGCAACTAAGCTATGGATACTAACAGCCGCACACGAGAGCCGTGAAAGCGTAAACAAGCAGGAAAGGCACTTTCCTGCCGAACAGCGGCCACATATTTTTGACGAAATTACATAACTGAAAAGACATGTGAATTACAATTTCTGCCATCAGAAATGTTTGTTTAAGCAGCAGAACAAAATAAAATTAGAAAACAGATTCACTCATTTGCTTAAAAATTCATAAAACTAGCCCGTTGATCTGGTTGATTTATAATGAAATAAGAATTGAGGGGTGTATACGGATTGGAGAGGGCGTCCCTCGGGAGCCAACATTATAAGCCCTGGCAACATTCCACCCTTGAGAATAATCCCCCTCGTAATCCCCACCCCCACCCCCACCCCCGCTGTGGTTATACGGTATACGGCTGTGCCGTGATGTGCCTTGACCACCCACCCACATGGCACTGACATTTCGTCAACAGGAGGAAGGCGGCGGCGGGTGTAGGGGAAATGGAAACTGTACTTGGATCCATTTATTTGTCTGCAGATTTGTTAAGCAAAGCTGCAGAACAGAGGAACTTTTTTTTTTTTTTTATGCGAATTATATCGGAAAAGATAAGAGTAAACGGATCTGCACGATTTGTTGAGCGATCTGCGACGCCCGTCGCACTGTTTCGCCGACCAGGCCGTAGTTCCTACGATTTTTTTTATTTTATTTTGCAATTAGTTCATGATATACATGTGGTTCAGCGGATTCGCGGAATTCCGCCTTTTTTTTGTGTGTGTGTGAGTCATCATATAGATAGTCTTCAAGATCGATGAAAACTGAAGAATTTTTTTTCTTCTTGTGGTCAGGGGTCGTTTTTGTGTCTGAGGTCTTTCGTGTTTCAAAACTTATTAAAACGGTAGTTAAACAGAGTGTAAAAATCTTGCCGTAATCGTAATTTTTTCTCTCCCTATGTATGTTGCCTTTGTGTCCACTATTCATTTTTTTTTTTTTTTTTGGTTGGAGGTTTAACGACCACCGTGAGCAACTCAATGGGCTATAAGCAGTCGCTCGTCCCTAATTTAGGGTCACTGGTTTCAGGGAAGGGAGAGAGCCAGTGCCGTAAGACAAACACAACATCCATGCCTCACCGGGATTCGAACCCGGACCCCTTTCGGACGAATGATCAGAGGCCATCGCTTAGACCACTGCGCCACCGGGGCGGCTATTCATCATCTCATTGCATAAATGTTTATGCTTCAACAATTAGCGAAAACGGAAGTCAGACGCCGCAAAATTTTTCCAGTAATGTTTAAGTACGAGATTCTTCAGCGAATTTGTGGAATTCCGCCTTTTTCGTTATTATTTTGATCATTTATGAGATTGATGCACAAATAAAGAGACATTTTGTGCGGGGGAGGGGGGTCGGAGAACGAAATTCCATCTTTATGAAACTGGAAGGTTGACAAAGTTCAGATTTTCTTCCATAATCGTAATTTCTTTTTTCTCGCAATGTTGCCTCTCTCAAGTATTATTAAATATCATTTTATTGTATAAATATTTATATTTTAGCTTCAAAATAGGGGGGAAATTTCCCAAATCGGAAGTATGCTCTTATAATGCTACGTAACATATGGTTGAGCGGAGGAAATTTCTGATTAGGTTTTGCCCATCGCTTAGTTGAAATTAAGAAACGCCTCATTTTTTTTTTTTCTGTTTTCGAGAAGTGGGCATTTTCCCCGTAGGCATTCCTTCTTTCCTCATATAAGCACCGCACCACCCACGCTTTGACGAACAAAGAATGCTTACACAGTAAGCACCTAAAACAAAATGCGATTTTGAAGCAGTCGCCTCGAAAAAAATGAATCGGAATTCGCAACAGAAACTAAAAATCATACGTTAAATAAAGTGGAATAATCCAAGGCTTCAATAAATAGTCTGGCTAAGTATTTGCGTACTTTCAGTAATATCCTTATTTTTGTGCATTTCACAACTGAAAAAATTAATCTGGCGCATCAATCTTGTAAAAAAAAATTACATACCTTTGTTCCAGAGAAGAATGTTGATATTTTTTTGCATTTATTAGCTTCTTTTTGAAGTTGGCGTTTTCTGTCTTTCGATGGCATGGTAAAAGAATAGGATCCACGTGTTGGTTGAAGGTTATAACTGGAATACTGGTCATTAACTAACCTCGGTAGATTTAGCGTCTTACAAATTTCCTGTAGGCCGGCTGGGAAGGGGGCGAGAGCGCATCGAAGTGGAGGTTGAGACAAAGTAGGTGTGGAGGGGGGGGGAGCGCATCGGAGTGGAGGTGGAGACAAAGTGGGTGGGTGGGGTGAATAGAGGGAGCAAATACTGATCAACTCTTTTGTCAGTAATTTGTACAAACTCGTTCCTCACCTAGTAGCTCAGCGCGGGCGAACAGGTCCTTTTGTTCTAAATCTCACCCTTCCTGCCCTCCAAACATGGAGAAACAGGGAGCGATTCTACCTTATCGGTTTCAGTCTTCCAGGAATCTTAAGGAGTGGTCTCTAGTTGCGATTACAACGGGGCGGTTACGACTTGTTAACGACTTTCTAGCGTAGATGAGAGGTTAATATGAAGTTGGTGAACAATTTTGGCTTCACAGCTGTCTTGATTGATTAGTGCAGGTCGGCGCACGGTTTGCAGTTTTCATTTTAGGGCGGTCAGGGCGGAATTTGTTTGAAATTAATTGGCAGTGGGGCGCATAATTTTAGCGTTAGGGCAGGCAGGGCGGCATTTTTCAAAACTGAGGTCGGGCAGGGACCCGCAAAAAACTCCTAGAATGAACCCTGGGTTAGCACTTCTGTGTCCTGAAACACTGAAACACAAGAATGACAGACGAGGTACGAAAACATTGAAGAAATGAAAGAACAAATGTGATTGAGCAAATTACAGAACAGAATTTTATGGAACAAATTACAGCAACTACTCAAAAGAGCGACCGCCAACAGTAATGCAGGCTTCACACCTTCAACGTAGTGATCGCCGTACATTGACGAAAACACCAAGCATTTCGCGCACAGCGGCAGCAGCAACAGAAATCCAGGCAACAAGATCCTTAGCAGAATCGATGGGGCTATTGTAAATGAGGCTTTTCATATGGCCCCATAGGAAAAAGTCCAGATATGAGAGATCGGGCGATCATGTCGGCCAAGCGATGGGACCACCACAACCAATCCATCATCATGGTAATTTAGCATCCAAGGAGTTCCACACATTCACACTGAAATGGGGTGGCGCTCCGTCACGTTGGAGCGACATGTGTGTTTTAATGTTTGCTAAAACAGGGTTCAGTAATTCTGGCAAGACTTGTAAAAATACGAGGTACATTCTCCGACCCAGTCTGCCTGACAGAAGATATGGGCTAATGAAATGGTCATGGACGATTCCAGCCCATACATTTATTGAGAATTACAGCTGGCATGAATGGGGATGTGTGGCGTGTGGATTACTGGTTGCCCATACATGAGAATTGTGGGTGTTAAACATTTCCTCACGTGTAAAGGTGCATTTGTCAGTGAATAAGACGTGCCGGAAAACTCCAGCTGGGCTGCAGTTTGCTGAAAGAACCACTGTGCAAACTCAACATGAGGCCGATAATCTACAGGGGTCAAGGCTTGCACCCACTGTGCATGGTAGGGGTGTAAGCATTCGTCTCACAGTACTCGCCATACCGTCGATTAGGGCGCACATACGGCATGGAAAAGTGCTTGTGTGCTACATTTGGGACGATCTCCAACCATACACAGAATTTCCTCTGTAACATGTGGCGCCCGCACACTTCTTGCACGCCCTGTGTCCTGCAAGCCGCTGACAAAGGAGCCCGTGCCGCACAGATACTGGTGCAATCGCTGAAAGGTTTTATGATCTGGCACGCGTCTTGTCAGAAAACGTTCCTGGTACAGTCTTTGGGCTTCCCTCGTATTCCCATCTGCAGCTCCATACAGGAAATGCATGCCCGCCTTTCTCCTGATTTGTGGAACAATCCACCCCTTGTGAAATCCAGGGTAGAAATGACTACGAGTGTGAAAACCTGTGTTTAAATGGGTTCACTGGACAGCGGCCCTCTAGCACTTCACTGTTTGAGTTACGACCCTGCATTGTATGATGAAAAGAGCTTGTTTAAGTGTGTTCTATCACCCCGTAAAATTTGGCTCAAGAGTTTTGACTCACCCTGTATACAGTAAGTATAATTAAAGAGGGGGACACTCCGCCCCCTCTTTTTTTTCTACATAAGAGTGCCCTCTGCCCCTCTGCTGTAACAAAAAACCGATTCATTGCACTTTGACTGTGCCTAAAAGTAAGCTGAATTGCTCAACATTGTGCTACATTATTATTTCATAACACGCTTTTCTTTAACATTCATACCTAGAAATTAGAAAATGTCATGACTTCAAAAGCTGCATAATTTAAATTGCTACATTAATCTCAAAATTCTGTACATACACTGCTGGCCACCCTAAATGCAACACCAAGAAGGACACGAGATAGCAAAGCCAGATTTACAGGACACATAACAAGTACAAAGATGAAATGATTGAGCTTACAGTCCCATGCCACATGCGGAACACACAGACATCAATAGTTCGTGTGGCTCCCATGGCTGGCAATAACGGCTGCTACACGCCGCGGCATCGAATAAAAGAGGCTTTGGATGTGGGCTTGGGGTATGTTGGTCCAGGTTGCTTCCACACGTTGCCACAGTTCATCAGGCGTAGGCGCGGGTGGTGCACTCTCTTAACTTCTGCATTGGTGCAACCAGACGTGTTTGATAGGAGACATTGGGAGAACAGGCAGGCCACTGCAGCCGTGATACCTGGTGGGCCGTGAAGAATTGTTGCACGATGCGTGCCACGTGCAGCATGCATTATCCTGTTGAAACGTGGCCGCTGGCAGGTCCTGCAGGTAAGGGAGGACTACAGGCTCCAAAACGTCGGAGATGTAGCGGTGGCTGTTGAGTGTACTGGCGATGCGTACCAGAGGGGTGCGGGTGTCATATCCAATTGGGCCCCACACCAAAACGCCAGGCAACGGACCGGTATGGCGATGCATAATGCAGGCGTCATACAGTCTCTCGCCGCGGTGCCTCCACACACTGATCTGACCATCGTGGTGTTGCAGGCAGAAGCGGGATTCGTCGGAGAAGACAATGTCTTGCCATTCCGTAGACCAGGTGCGCCGTTCAGCGGCTCACGGTCGCCGCACTCGCCGGTGGAGTAATGTCAATGGTAACCGGAGCAATGGCCGCCGTGGGACAGGTCCCCGCTCCTGCAGACGACGTCGAACGGTACGTGCTGACACAGGTTGTTGCGCAACAGCACCCCAATTCCTGCACTAACATTCGTGATGTGGCGGTGCGAGCCGTCAATGCCTGACGCACAACATGCCAGTCTTCTCTTTCGGCGGTGTGCAGTGGCAATCGTTCACGTTGGTCCATCCGTCCCTCCTGCACCCACCGAATCCATACTCGCCTCAATGTGACTGGATGTCGCCCCACACGGGCGCCGATGTCTCGGTACGATAAACCACTGTCACTATGAGCTGCTATTCGTCCTCTGTCAAACTCCGAAACGTGCTGGAACGAATGACGCATACCGCGACGAGGCATCAGGAAGCTTCCCACGCACAGGTCCGGCAGCACAACACGCTTCCACCCCACCTCCTGTGAACCCTTCTTATAGTGTTTCTCGGTGGCGTGCCGGGCGCACACGATTTGCATATGCCCTGCAATGCTAATCGATTGCATGTACTGTCGCGGGCGACGCATGCTGCGAATTTAAGGCCAATCGAATGCTTCCTTCTTGGTGTTGCATTTTGGGTGGCCAGCAGCGTATATTTCTATGCTAAAAGGCTTTTTTGCTTTAACAGAGCGTAAGTGCCCTTTTTCTACACTTGGACCATTAGATGGAACCCACATTTATGTCTTATGTCGTAGGTGTGCATGGAGAAATTACTTAGAACTTCACCAGAAAATGAATGAGCCAGAGCAGTAAGACAGACACTGCTAGCCACTGCGAATGTCGGTAACCAGTCGTCAGATGGAAACCAGATAAATTGTAGTTGGCTAGTAAATTTTTCAATATAGTAGCCAATGATGGATGGCAAGCAGATATTTTCCCCTAAGGGAGCAACTATTTTGTCCAACTTGCCCCCCCTCCACTTGTGAATGAATATAGAGTTCAGTTTTCACCTGTGTTCCTGCAGCTGCTTTGAGAACGAATGGAAGTGAAGGTGGGCTTCGAGAGAAACTTAATCAGCTGACATATCATCCTGGAGAGACAGGGTCAAGGTTACTAAAGCAACTTTTGCCATGGTACACATTGCACAAAGTATAATGTCATCTCAGGTAAAAGAATTATCTTTGAATCTCTGTTTAGTCGCATATATGCCGAACAAAAAAAGAAACTGTTTTGGCAATGTTTATAAGATGATGCAGCTGCTACATCTAATGCCATCATGTAGTTACTGCTCCTCGTGAGCATGGCTTTTCAGCAATGAACCTCATAAAAACTAGCACTCAGGCATGTCTGAATAGTGACACTTTTAATGACTTAATGATGCAATGGCCCTTCAATTGAAGATTTTGATCCTCAAATATTATTCAGTTATGGTAGGCAGGTAACCTCTGATGGGAAGATCAGACACAGTACATATCAGTGGTAAACTGTATCAACATTATTAATGCCACTTCATGTATGCAGGGGTGCCAGCCTATTGTGCACCCAAGAAAATAGTTGCTTTAGTAGCCACTAATGGTAAAAATAGTGGCCTGAACAACTTATGTTAATGACTAAAATAGTTGCCCAAAAAGTGTATGAGTTTTATAATGTAAGTGCTCCATACACACACACACACAAAATAAACCGTTTGTTAATTTATTTATTTATTTTTTTAATTTCAAACCACGGTGACAAAATTAGCACGTTCACATTTTGGTGGGGGAAAAATTACGCGCACACACTACAAAAAGGGCATTTAAGTTTCAATATAACGCTACTCAGAACTATTTAAAGGCTATGGAAATTATCCACCCCCCTAAAAATTAAAATTGGTGATTTTTTCGAATGGCCATTGGGTGGACAAAATCTAGTGGTCACTTTCCCTACGGCTATTTCGTGCTGTATACACATTTTATCACTGAACTGAATACCTTTCATTTATTTAGACATACAAGGACACACTGTCTATTTTCCAGTGCAATTAAACGAATAAATATAATCTTAAAAGTTATATTTTTCTTCAACCACATCAACCAAATTTTCAAGACAGTTTTTATTGGAAATATAATTTAATCATTTTTATTTGGTCTCTCCCTATGTTCACAAAAAAAATTCTCTCCACCATAAATTGATAGCAGAGGATGGGTCAAAATTTTCAAGCAGTACTTACTTTTGCATACTTTATTTAATTTGCTGTATTTCCTAAAGTCATTCTTTGCATGAGCATTGTTTAGTCATCAAGAACATTGCCTACAATGCTTGCATTCTCTTAACTTCTGCATTGCTTGGCATAACAGTCAGCAATATTGAGTATTTCAACAATTTATGCTATGACCTTCATGTACTAAAAATGATTGCATGAAAGAACGCCCACGGAAAGTATGCCCACAGAAGAAATCCTGACGGGAAAAATATGTGATCGACTGATAAGTTCATATGTCTATTATAAACGGTGTTCGGACAACTGGTCACAGGCGCTGGCCAAAAAACCGTTAGGGGTCATATAAAAATTGCGGTTTCTTGGCCACCTCACCTACACATAACGCGAATATGGGAATGACGGAATAAAAACTTTTAGAAGGGCCTAAACGTTAGTCAATATTATTTTCTGCCTGAGTAATACCGCAATATTCATAATTTGATGTGTAAAATATTTTTTGCAAACCTTACAAATACGAGAGGAAAGTTCGGATTGCACTGATGGACTGTAGAGGTTGTATGGTGTTGGCCTGAAAGCCGTGGTCGTCTTATGCAACATTTATTTAAAAACATACTAATGATTCACCGTTGTCTTCAAGCCAACTGCTATACGATATTTTTCTAGAAACTACAAATAAAAAAATTCTCTGCGAGTATGTGCAAACCCAGGAAATTTGTCGGGGGAGGGGGTGCTTAAAATCTAAAATATAAAGAATTTCTGGTCCGATCGGGAGATTTCCAGTGTTTACAAGCTACAACTCGTCAAATTATCTGAGGGTATCTGCTGCCTCAGGAAACTAGTCAGGGTGGGGGGGGGGGTAATACCAAAATCGTAAAATATCAAGAATTTCTTTTGATCGGGAGATCTTCAGCATTTAGAAACTGCAACTCGACAAATTTTCTTAGCGCATGTCACTCTCTGAAAACCTGTCGGCGAGGGGGGGGCAATACCAAAAGTGTAAAATATGAACAATTTCTCGTCCGACCGGGGAGATTCTCAGCAATTAGCAGCTACAACTCGACACATTATCTGAAGGTATGTGAATGATGAAAATCTCCGGGTCAGAAGAGAAATTCTTCATATTCTACACTTTTGGTATTAACCCCCCCCCCCGACAGGTTTGCTCAGTAGGTTCATACCCGGAGATAATGTCACAAGAAATTCTATATAATTCACAATTATCATATACCCCCCCCCCCCAGGTTTGCTGAGTAGGCACGTGCCCTCAAATAATCTGTCTAGTTGTAGCTTGTAAATGCTGAAAATCTCCCGATGGGACGATACATTTTTCAAATCTTACAGTTTCGATATTAACTCCCCCCCCCAAGTTTCCTGAGTAGGCACATGCGCTCAGATAATTTGCAGACTTGTAGTTTTAAAACCCTTAAATCTTTTGCTGAGATGTAGTTCATAAACATTTGTTATAAAGAATTACATTAATTATCGCAATTAAGAAAAGACGAAATGACGGAAACTTTATATGACTCAGATGACCAAATTACCAACCTCTGGGGGATTTAAGTTCTGGGCGCAAGAAGTAACTTGATACTGCCGCAAGTTTCGAAGCAACCGATAAATTTATATGACATATATGCCTTGTTACTTGAGGTGGGTGGGGTCTCTTCGCTCTGTGAGTTCCGTTTAATTATCTATGTTCCACCTGCGGAGCTGGAAAGCAATCAACTTTGACGAAAAGCAGATGGCCCATCCCGCTGTAGAAGAGACAGGAGAGAGAGAGAGAGAGAGAGAGAGAGAGAGAGAGAGAGGGGGAAGGGGGCGGCCTCGTTCGGTGATTGATTTCATACAATCCGTTCGGTGGCCAGCAAGCAAAGAAATTAAAGTTATATCTGTACATATGCGGCTTTTACACATACATATAGAATGCATATTTTCTAGAAACTACAACTAAACAGGAGTTGCGGTAAACATGCATAGTTTCATAAAAATTAACACCTTACTTTAAAAAATAATAGTCACAAATTTATTACAGTAAAGCCGAACTGGAATTTTTTTAAGAAAGTAGCTACTCTACAGTAGGAAGTTGAAAGTTAATCTTATTTGGCTCTTCACTAGGCCACCCGCGGCCCTTAAGTCATAAGTCCTAGGCCTTGGCCTATTTAACAGTTTTTATTCTAACGATGTTATATTCATAACGTTTACGTAACACATCAAATTATTAATATTGCGGTATTACTCAGGCAGAAAATAATATTAAGACTAACGTTTAGGCCCTTCTAAAAGTTTTCATTCCGTCATTCCCATATTCGTAAAATTTACATAACAAGTATTGTCAATAATCAAACAGAAGTCATCGCTCTTTCCACGTTTATAAGTGAGTCACGGAAAAATTTCTCAGTGGCCGCCACCAGGAATCGAACTCAGGGTCTTCCAGTTACGCGCCGGATATGCTTCCACTGCACCACAGCTATTCCTTTTCCACGTCAAATGTCTGTATTAATTGTCAATAATATTGCGCTTCTACTTATGCAACATACATTCAATCCATACATTAATTAATAGGCCGTAGGCCTAAGCCTTTTCAACACTTTTTTCTTCGCCTGTGAATTAATTAAGAAAAATATTGCAAACTTGACATGTTATGTAAATATTTAGTACCTACATAAAAGTGCAGCGTTATTAAAAAATCCCACCTTAGGGTCCTTTTCCGAACATACGTGAATTATGCTGTAATTCTCGCTTGGCTTACATAGAACGTTTTCTCGAAATTTGTTTGGAGTTCCCAATTCAATTCTCAATGTAGGCCAAGAATCTATAATACTCCCCCCCCCCCCCCCCCACACACACACCCCTTGAACTTTTGTGGCCAGCTGTCAGGTGGCCAATTCTCCTACACCCATTTTCGTTATGTAGGTGAGGTGGCCAAGAAACCGCAATTTTTATATGACCCCTAACGGTTTTTTGGGCAGTAGTCTGTGACCAGTTGTCCGAACACCGTTTATAACAGACATATAAACTTATCAGTCGATCACATATTTTTCCCGCGAGCATTTTGTCTGTGGGCGATTTTTCCTATTTTCGAGAAGTGGGCGTTTTTCCCGCGGGCATTCTTTCCTCATACTTTTAGAATTGCGAAGGCAAGATAATAAATTCATACCTGCGAACTTTCAGAAACCAAAATCCGTAAAAAAAAATGTAATCGATATGTTCGATGGAAAATTTTAATCGATATATTCAATGAAATTACTTGTGGCGCATATTGATTAAAGGTACTGAAAATATATCGATTATAAAACGATATGTTACCTTTGAAACAAGTAACTTAATTGATATGACTACAGAGCATAGCAGGTGCTTGAATTTATCAGCACGTTTATTTCGATTAAAATAGAATCTATACATAATGTCTCATAATCATTATGATCTATAAAGAGATAAAAATTTATTTTTATGGAGGTTTGCATCTCAAGGGAAGGATGTTCCACCCTTTGACCCCCAAATCCAATAGGATCGTATCCCATGCCATCACGCAACAAACTAAAATGTTTTCAAAAACGAACCATTTTCATGCTAGGATTATCTTACGGAGAGACGGACGATTTTTTTTTTTTTTTTTTTTTTATTGGTGGTTTAATGACCACCGTGAGCAACTCAATGGGCTATAAGCAGTCGCTCGTCCCTAATTTAGGGTCACTGGTTCCAGGGAAGGGAGAGAGCCAGTGCCGTAAGACAAACACAACATCCATGCCTCACGGGATTCGAACCCGGACCCCTTTCGGACGAATGATCAGAGGCCATCGCTTAGACCACTGCGCCATCGGGACGGCAGACGGACGATGAGACAGTCAAATGAAGTAAATGAGTGACACTAATTGGTAAATTACGCTCAACTAAAAACGACGTGAATAAACACTTCGCACGAATCGCATCCAGTTCATTATAACTTTTAACAAAGGAAGTTAATTTCGTATTTTTTTTTCCCCATGCAGTCAATATTAGATTTATGCTAGGCGCATCATTCCTTTCACCATGCGAAACGCTGAAATTACATCGACACGTAAGCAAAATGCATATTTTTCATTTTTTGAAGATTTTGTATTACACATCACAGAAAGCTTTATGTACCCCCCCTTATATTGCTGCTCATAGAAAATCACTAACAACTCAATTTATTGACACTTGAAAATTAAAATGCAAGTAAAACTGCTATAGTAAAACAGTAACAGTTAAGGAGATGCAATTTGCAGAGGAAAAAATAGTACCACAACATATTAATTTGGTTGAATCAAGCCAAGATATTTTGCAATTTGCAGAGGAAAAAATAGTACCACAACATATTAATTTGGTTGAATCAAGCCAAGATATTTTTATGCACGTTATCGAGAAACGAACAAAGCACGGTTGGAAAGCGTAAAAACTTACTAACGGACGAGCAAAATAAATCACTGCTGGAGAAGCACCGACTCGAATGAACATTGGACTTACTTTTTTTTTTTTTTCTTTTAACTTCCTCTTAGCATTCTTTCGTTAGGTCAACTTTAATACCACAGAAGAAGTTACGAAACCATGAAACCAATGCATTTTCAATTTCACAAAACTGACAGCTTTTGCTTAATTTCATCATGTCGCGTATCGATTTGGGCTTAAAAATTACACAGATTTAAGATCCGTTTGAATTTTTTCTACGATAACTACGTTTTGAGATCGCATTTCGTACTGGGAGTAGCAAAAACACCTGCTCTCAAGTGCTTGCTCCAATGCGCAAGTCGCACCTTATTTTGGCCTCAGAAGTCGCGACCCGGGGGACAAAGAATGCATTAACCTGAAAAGAACAGGGAGGGAGGGGGGAGAGAGAAACAAGCCCAGCTGGTTGTTATCCTTATCAGTTTACTCGTGGCGCAAGTTTTAGTGTTTGAAACAAAACCTAACACGTGGGAAAACTGCTGGAAATGTTCCCACATAAACACATTACGCATAAGCTTATTATATTAACTGAAAAGTTGTTCGTAGCTTACATCGGCACTTTACTTTGAATGGATTAAGTTAAACAAGTTTGAATAGCGGGTGCAAAATCATCAGAAAAAGGAAAATAAATCTCGGGAAATCACCAAATCCCTAAAATTAACATTTTGCCCGTAAAACAAGTCACGTTTCTGTAAATTTTACGGGAAAATCGTAAAACCTGGCAGGTCTCCTGGCACTGCCGTATTCCAAACAGAAAAACGGGTCCCTTTTTCGGCGGAATATCTTGATTTCAGTAGGTCGTTCCTTTAATCATATGTGGGGGTCTAGTCTATACTTGCCATTGACTTTCCTCCAGGATATCTGCAATAAACTGAATAAGACATATGGATAACGATTCGCATGGTTCATGTACGCTTTTTCAATCACAAAATTCCAGGATTTTCAGATTTTTTTCCAGGGCGTACGATCCAAATGCTCTTACTTAAGGTGGATATAAAGGCATGTCTAACGTAAAGCTTCTGCTCATAGGTGGCGCTGAAAATCGCACGGTTACTTCCTACCCCCTTCTTGTGGGGGTCTTAGTGTCATGACCACTTTCCCTTATCAGATGCAGGATCAGTTTACAGCTCCCTACAAGGTGAACACCTGTTTCCCCGAAATCGCTTTTACCCGAATTCCCATTTCCCTAATTTTGTTTGCCCTAATCTCGTTTCCCCTAATTCGCATTTGCCCTAAACACGTTTACCCCAATGGCGTTTCCCCGAAATCCCATTTCCCCTAATTTCGTTTCCCCTAAATCTCGTTTCCCCTAATTCGCATTTGCCCTAAACACGTTTACCCCAATGGAGTTTCCCCAAAATCGCTTTTACCCGAATTCCCATTTCCCCTAATTTCGTTTCCCCTAATCTCGGTTCCCCTAAATCTTGTTCCCCCTAATTCACGTTTGCCCTAAACACGTTTGTCCGTATCAAAGTTTCCTCTAAAAACATTTACTGTATCAAGTTTGTTCTAATTCTCCTTTGCCTTGATTCGCGCTTTCCCCAATTCATGTTTGTCCTGATTTTCGTTGAGTGAAATAAAACGTTTCTTTTATCGCCAAAATTCAGGGGAAAAAATCGGATTTATCGTCAAATTCAGGAAAAAAATCGTATGTAATTTTTTATCGTCAAATTCAGGAAAATATATGTGTATTTAATCATCATCATCAACCATTTTCAATCTACTGCTAGATGAATAAAGATCTTGCCAAGTTTCTTCCACTATGGTATGTTTTGCCCCAGTCTCCACCATCAGGGATCATAGCATACTTCTGGAAAATTTTAGGTTGGAATTTTAGGAATTTTAGGAATTTTTAGAAAAATTTTAGGATTGTATTTCAATAAAAACTAGATGTATATTTGTATACATCTAGTAAAACAACTTTGTATACATTGTAAAGAGTTTGCTTCACACCCTTCAACCATATATACTGATAGACTGCGCATGCCATCAAAATTTCTGGCTCCAACATAAAATCACATGACAACAGTCAAAAAGATGGGTTACACCTGCTGTGCTTATGGTTGCTCTGAGCGATATAGTAAAGAAAGTTCTATGATTTTTCATGGTTAAGAAACGAATTAAATACCTAAGTCAATAAAGTTCAATTACTTAACCAGAAACTTGCAGCTATTGATATAAAAATACAGTAACTTAAGAAAAAAAAATGGAATGCATGTTCCAAATTCTTCGCAAATGTTCATCACATTATAAATCACAAAATGTAAACAACCCGTTCATGCATGTATATAGCTCATAAGTAAACTTACCTGAAGAGTTTTCATTATATATGAGGCACATTCACATAATACACCGAAAACACTGAAGTTCTGCAATGTAAATTAGTAATCATAACAGCATTTTTACACGAAATTTGGAGTCTGATGATGACGTGCCCAATGTTTGAGCCATGGCGGCTTTGATGCAGCTATTGCCAATGCGCAGTCCATTAGTATATATGGTCGAAGTTCACACCCAAATTTTTTGCATAACGTCTAATGTCTAAAGTTTAAGTATGATTTACTTCTAATGTTCAGTTCTTATCTTTTCACGTGTTATTATCATATTCAAGTATATTTACCACATTCAAGTTTCACTTTGAACATTAATATGCTGTTTAACCAGAAGCAATTCACGATTTTCACAGAAAGTTTTCAGGTTTCACATTAAATTATAATATCCTAAAAAGGTAATTGAAAACCAAGAACTATGTACAATTGTTCACTGAATTACTTTTTTCATATTATTGTTTTAACCTTTTCCTGATACGCCTATCTTTTTCTGCTTCCACCACAACTAATTTACTTTGTTTTCTTTATTTCAGCTGAACCTTGTATGATCAAGTTAGAGGCAACTGCTATTTCAACAGTATTTTGTTTTTCTACAGCTTTTCGCATTCTTTCTGTTCCCTCTTGAATTACTGCTAGGGAGGCTTCTTTATCTTTTTTAAGCCTATTTATTTCTGCATCATTTTCTTTTATTTTGTCATCAAACTCAGCTTTTCTTTTTTTCTCTAGCTGCTTTTCCTTATTTTCCCTCTCTTTCTGCTTCCTTTCTTTTACCTTTTTTGATTGTTCTTCCTTCAGCTTATCAACATACTCTTTATAAAATTTATGTGAATCACGAACACTATTTAACAAATTTATTGTTATGGGAATTTCTTGTTATGGGAACTTTTTTTTCCTTTATGATGCGCTTTTACTTGTGAAAAGCCACTATTAGAAATATTGAAAATTTCTGAACACTATATACACTTAGCAGAAAATATTGTTTCAGTTGCAGAACACCATTCTTTCAACTTCACTCCGTCCAATTCTTTGGCGAGCCACGCATCTTGAAATTTCGTTTTGGATTTAGGCATCTTAAACACTTGTATTACTAACCAGAAAATGAAAGGGAAGTACAAAAACACGTTCCAATATTGCAAAACCAGACAACTTCCCGAAATTTGGCTGCGAGGATGTCAGAAGATATGAAAAAAAAAAAAAAAAAAAAGCAGGTCACCACTAGAGAACTGAACCTGCACAGAGAACACCATAAAAGACGTAAAACCAGAAACTATCATACGCATCTCACGCAAGTTCAGTCAAAGCGAGTCGGAGCCGAGATATATTGCGCATCGAAGGTCGCTGTCGCCGACGCATGATCGAAGGTCAATGATCACGTGCTCTACTGCCTGCCAAGATAACTCAGCTACCATCCCATCGTCATTACCGGAGGTTACGGAAAAAGACCACATGTTTCCTCTTTGCTTCCACCCACCTGCGGTTTACAATAACAAAACATCAGCAGAAAGAGGAGGTTCCACAAGGCATGTACAAAAATAAAGTACGATCTTCTGCGTGCCACGGAGTTCGTCTGCAAAGCGCAAACCAGGGGTGAAAATGACCCCTCCCCTTTTCCCTTAGATCTCTTGTTACTCTCGAAAACTGTTCGAAGGCAAAAAAATGGAACGCCCGCCCCGAAGCAAGTGCATCTCGATGGCGTCATTTTTCCCTCCCTTCAGCAGCACAGCATATAGGCTGTGTTTCTACAATAACAGGTCTTTTACCTTACCGTAATGGTAAATTTATTGGCGTTAATAACGGTTGTTTTTAATAAAAATAAGCTTACGAAAATTTTAGGATGAATAGCAAATTTTAGGTCTAATTTTAGGAATTTAAGGAGGGTCACAAAATATTAGGAATTTTAGGACGAATGCGATCCCTGCACCATCTCACTCCCACATGCTTTTGAATTTCATCCACCCATCTCCAATGTGGTCTTCTTCTGGGTCTTTTCCTGTCCCTTGGAGTCCAATCTAAAATTTCGGCTGTCCATCGATGGTCCGTTCTTCTGGCAACATGTCCAGCAGATTGCCATTTCAGGGATTTTGCTCTGATCATGATGTCTTCCACTCTTGTAATTTTTCTGATCCACGAGTTCCTCTTCTTATCTTTCCTGGTTACACCAAGCATGCACCTCTCCATACATCTTTGAGATGTCCGTAGTCTTTGTATGTCTCTTGTGGTTTAAGGTCCACGTCTCTGCACCATACGTAAGCATTGGAAGGATGCATTGATCAAACACTTTTCTTTTAAGACATAATGGCATATTGCTCTTGAAAATTATACTGTTTCTTCCAAGAGTTCTCCAGGCAAGTTTTATACGCCGATTAATTTCTTCATCAATGTGGCCCTCACTTGATATCTGCTGCCCAAGATAAATGTAGGTATTGGTTATCTCCAGCTTTTCCCCATCAATCGATAAATTTTCATTTTTTGCAAAAGCATTGAATATCACTTTTGCCTCCTGAAAGTTCATTTTTAATCTCACTTCTTTACTCTTGTCAGCAAGTTCCTGGATCATACTCTGCAGCTCTGATGGGGTAGTTGCAAAAATCATCAGCAAAACGAAGGTGAGTTAGATAATCTCCATTAATCTTTATCCCTTATATATATATATATATATATATATATATATATATATATTAGGCTGTTTGAAAATACAACACACATAAAAATTGGAAAGGGAGTGAGACAAGGTGACACCATATCTCCGAAGCTCTTTAATGCCACATTGGAGGGTGTTTTTCAGTCACTGAGCTGGGAAAACAAGGGGATAAAGATTAATGGAGATTATCTAACCCACCTTCGTTTTGCTGATGACGTAGTCATTTTTGCAACTAGCCCATCAGAGCTGCAGAGTATGATCCAGGAACTTGCTGACAAGAGTAAAGAAGTGGGATTAAAAATGAACTTTCAGAAGACAAAAGTGATGTTCAATGCTTTTACAAGAAATGAAGATTTATCGATTGATGGAGAAAAGCTGGAGATAACAGACACGTACGTTTATCTTGGACAGCAGATATCAAGTGAGGGTCACATTGATGAAGAAATTAATCGGCGTACAAAACTTGCCTGGAGAGCTTTTGGAAGAAACAGCATAATTTTCAAGAGCAATATGCCATTATGTCTTAAAAGAAAAGTGTTTGATCAATGCATCCTTCCAGTGCTTACGTATGGTGCAGAGACGTGGACCTTAACTAAAAGAGACATACAAAGGCTGCAGACAACTCAAAGTAGCATGGAGAGGTGCATACTTGGTGTAACCAGGAGAGATAAGAAGAGGAACTCGTGGATCCGAAAAATGACAAGAGTGGAAGACATCATGATCAGAATTAAATCCCTGAAATGGCAATGGGCTGGACATACTGCCAGAAGGACAGATCATCGATGGACAGCCGAAATTTTAGATTGGATTCCAAGGGACAGGAAAAGACCCAGAAGAAGACCACATGGGAGATGGGTGGATGAAATTCGAAAGTATGCAGGGGTGACATGGAGGAGACTGGCACAAGACAGACCGTTGTGGAGGAAACTTGGGGAGACCTTCGTCCAGCAGTGGATTGATAATGGTTGACAATGATGAATGATGATATACCCAAAAGCAGAGTTAAGGACAAAATTTAAAACCGAATTTTAAAACCAAATTTGTTAACACATATTCTGAAGATCATGACGCGCAATGCAGCAGTGATGAATATCCAGAAATTAAGTTTGTATATATATAACATTGAACATGACGGGCGTCTCGAACTATTCTAACCAAAAAATATCTTCTATTGGTACATATTCAAATAAATTCTATAAAACTAAAAGTAGAATTCGAAATAATTGGTTTTCGTATTAAATGAAATTATTTTTCCTATAAATTAAAAACTAAAGCTTTAAGAAAGCGCTCAAACAAACGTAGTTTCAGGTAAAATTAACCTTTGTAGCTTTTGTTTTTCTTTCTGTTACAAACTTCATAACAATGTCCAAATTGTCTAAGTCTGTAGCAATTTTGTTTTAATTACTAAAGAAAAAAATAGTCGTTGCTGTTTCACATTTAATCAGAAGTAACTTTTCATATTTTTAAGTTCGGAAAACGATCTATTGGCGTAAGCCACTGCTACAGACAGTAAAAATTTGAAAAGAGGATTTTGGGCACCTTATTTCCGCTATCAATTCTCAGGAATGAAAAAGGGGGCATAGTAATTTATTTTTTTTAAATTACAAAATTTTTTTCTTCATCCTTTTTGGATTTCAAGTTCAACAGAAAGAAAAGGAAAGATGTTTATTTTAAGGCAGTGTAAAAATCCAGAAAATCCAAAACAAATTTCGTTTAACTTAACATTGTACACGTGTGCCCCCCCCCCTCCGGACAGTTTTCTTGAAGCAGCACATGCCCTCAGATAAATTGTTGACTTCTAGGTTGTAAATGCTGAAAATCTCCTGATCAGACCAGAAATTCTTCATATTTTATACTTTTGGTGTTAACCATTTCCCCTAATTTCGTTTCCCCTAATTCCCTCTCGGACTTCTGCGGCCAGTTGCCCGAAGTATGAACCGACATGAAAATTCAGACAAACAAAAGAGCTCTTCCCATCGTTAAGCACCTTGGAAAACTGCCACACATAATTCGGAAACTTGGAAAACTGCCACACATTCAAAGTGTTCCTCGGAGGAATAGCAATTTGTGTCCGGCCCCTTAATGAAAAACGTGTGGCAGTTTTCCCGTGTGGCGGTTTTCCGATGTGTGGCAATTTTCTAAGTTGCTGAAAGATGTGTGGCAGTCTTCCGCCAACCATTGTTAATGCGTGGGCAAGGTGGAGGTCTGGCCGCCTTTAGATGAAATTAAGATGTTTTGCTACACACATGCACCCCCACCCCACCCCACCCACTCCACACACACGCTTTTCTTGAGGCACGCAGTCCACATAGTGATAGCATTACTTCCAAAAATTCAATGAAAAACCTTACCAATTGCCAGTTTGTATTTCGAGGGAGAATCCTGTAAGAATACACATCAGGAAAAAATGCATCCTATGGGAATACTTCCAGGAACTTTCAGAACAGGCAACAGAAAAATGAAATATTGAAAATCGACTGAGGAATGTATATCAGAAATGACGACGGGGTATGTTTCCTTCACACAGCCGGTGTTGTGTGTGGGGGGGGGGAGTCAAACTAACTTACACGGAAAATTCCCAAATACTGATTTTACACTTTAAAGTTCTCAGGGAATTTTCTTTTTCCTTTCGATTAAAACACTAAGTTGTAGTCCCTTGATTAATGCGAGGCTCAAAACCAACTTAAGACAGCACTGTATGTACGAAAGTATCTAAATAAAAACAGGGTACAAGGAGTTACCTAAATTTTGTAGTGTACGCATTTTTTAGTTTCTCTTTTTATTATATTAGCAATCTGGATTTCATTAGCAATTATGTTAAAACAAATAATTCAAAATCCTTCAAAAATGAAATTCAAAAAAAGTATTTCCTTCCCCACTGAAATCCTAATTTTCTTTTTTCTCTAAATATATAGAGTATTTTTCCTGTATTCAGTCTCTTCACCTCACACGTTCCCAGTTGTTCCCATTTTTTTTAGGCAGAACATACAAAATCAGTTCAAAATGCAAAAGAATCTACAATCATATACAACTAATGAAACACGCGGAAAAACAAGAGGTGAGATAACAACAGGCAGAAAAACAACAAATGCGAAGAACCCATGCCTAGGAAAACTAGACTGACTGACTCCACGTCAAACTAAGGGGACTGTGAAGGGCAAGCTAGCCAGTGGTATGAATTCGCATCATACTCCAATCCCGCTGTGTTCCTTGCTGTGAACATTTATTTCTCCAGCTATGACCCCTTCCCCCATTTATGACTTGATGACCTAAACGTAGATCATTGCATCTTCCTATCTTTCGAAAGAACAGTGGAGGTAGAACAGAATCGGGGTGAGATAGGGTCCTAACTTGGAAGAATCGTTTTCCCCACGGTTGCTTACCCCCACGCATTTGTCCGATTGTCAGTTTATTGCCTGTGTTTAGCGAATGTTGGCAGAAGATTTCTGTACCTTCCACTGCCCACCCCCACCCGTCTCCAAGTTGCATAAACTTGCCAGATGGACTAAGCTGCCAAAAGTGCAAGGATATTGATTGAGTAACTTCTCGTATCAAATCTATTACTGAAACGCTCTGCCATTTTGAAAATTTTAAATATCAATTTTCACACAGACAAAAATGGATTCTGAGCAATGATTATGTTGATTTTCGTCCTAAACGCTCGTCACCGTTTTCCGAAGAGTAGGTATAGCTGTTCCGTAAAGGTTAGTTGACGGGGACTATATTTCCAGGATGTTATGGCTTGAGGTAGGACTGGGAGTGGATGAGACAGTGGTATTGTGTGGGCATACAATTGTTTTTTTTTTTGGGGGGGTAAATATATTTTTTAATGTTAATAAAAATTATACATATTTATTCATTTGCAGTTTTTTTATGTCAGTTCAACTCACATTACTCGAGGTCATACGTGCGAGGATTATCAGATTTTTATTTATTTATTTGCATGCGGCTCCATTTTGTTTATGTGATAATAACACGCTGAGAGAAATAAAAAAAAAAACAGAAGGAAAGAAAGAATAAAAAAAATGAAAAATTGTTATCACAGCTAGCTTCCATGGCAAACATTTCCTGCGTATGAAGAAGATACATATGAAAACCGCAATTCATTTTTTCTAATCCCATATTGCCAAATGGAAATCATTAGCGGCTGTAAAATGAGGAATGAAATTTCAGTAGCAATTTTACTTCCTATTTTGTGTAAAAACATTTTGCTGAATCCCATATTGCCAGATATTAAAGGAAGGGGGAGGGGGTCATTAGTGGATGTGAAAACAAAATTTCAGTCTAAAATCGTCTTTCCATTTTGCCCGATACCATTCTGCCAAATATTTTTGACACAAGACGGGGAAAGTTACTAAGGACAATATTAACGTTCTCTGAATGATTTTTGTGTTCTTTCACGCTGTTACGCTTTTGGTCAGTTCTCATTTCTGGATAAACCTTTTGTTTTTCCATGTCTTGTGTGTAAATATTGTGTACTTAATTCCACTTAGTAGTTCTAATTCTGACTATTATATAGCTCTAATTATTGTACTATTCTCTTTTACGTGCGATATTTCAAAGTAACTTGTACAGAAAACTAGCGGATAATGCTTACCTTGGCATTCCTTTCCAGCGACGGGGACATTTCACGCACGTGTTTTCCGGTCTTTGTTGAGGTTATTGTCCTGAAGTCCATTGTATGCGATGACTGGCTTTACTTCTCACACTTTTCGCTGGGTATACTCATTGGATCTTTGCTTTAGGATTCAAACATCAATTTTTACCGTTCTTTGTACTCGAAATTTTCGCCCATACTCTGGGCACCTTCAGGAGCGTGGCGACTTTACCACCGATGTTCGTGGTTAACTTCGCGCTAATGGAGTCCGATACTCCTTGTTGCCATTCGTCGGAAAAACTTTCCTGGATATATTTCGTTATCAAGACCGGCTGGCGCCATCTATGTTTCGTTAAGAACACTCTCTCCCCCCCCCCCCGTTTTTTTTTTTTTAATTTTTTTAAATTTCTTCTCCTATCCTGGTTTTCTTGTCTTTTTTTGCCTGTTTTTCTTTTGTTGTTGTTTTTCTTGTCTTATTAGTTCTTTCCACAGGCCCGATAATGTGCTAGGGTCGTTCTGGTTACATACCCTTGCTTTATTTTTGTAGATTAATATTGCTTCTTCCCTCCTCATTTGCCTTTCCGATTTTTTATTCTTTTTTAGCATTTTAATTTCATCGAACTTTGGGAATGTCCGGTTTTCCAAGCAGAATTGCACTAAAGCCATTTTGGCTTCTTTTTTTGCCAGTTAGATATGTGTTGTTTAAGTCTTTTTAATCTGTTTTTCGTACTTCCAATGTACGATATTGGGGGTATGTGTGCTATTGGAATTTCGTAGGTTCCCGATTCTTCTAGCATTTTTTCCTCTGTTTTTTTGTTGACAGTCATACTTTTCACGGTGTGCACTGAGCTTCCTAGTTGTAAGTCATATTTAGCACAGTGCCTATTGATTTCTCTACTCACTCCTTCCAGGTATGGGAAAGCTCCAATGTATTTCAATTTTTTATTTCTCATCTTCCTTTGGTTGTGCACTTCTTGGCCTTCTTTACTCTGAGTCAGATGCTTTTTACTCTCATGTATCCATTTATTAATTAGCTTGCTCGGGTACCCATACTCTTGTGATATTTTCGAGATAAACTCTAGCTCTTGATTTTTAGCCTGTTGTTAGATGTGTGTGTGTACGCTCGCCGTATCAAGTTTACTATGCTTTTTTTATGTATCACTGGATGGTGCGACGAGTATGGTATCAGTACAGATATGTAAGTTGCTTTTCTGAACACAGAGTATTCAAAACTATTTTTGTTTTTCTTTAGTTGAATGTCCAGGAAGGATAGGCAATTATCCTCTTCAAACTCAATAGTTAGCTCTATGGTGTTACAGATTTTGCTAAACTGCTGTGCTAGATCTTGTAGCTCGGCTTTGTTAAGTTTAGACATTATAATAATGTCGTCTACATATCGAGCATAAAGTATTGGTTTTTCAGGTAAATTTTGAATAATTTCTTTTTCGAGGTATGCCATAATCACTTCTGCGTATAATGCCGATAATGGGGATCCCATAGGGCCACCTTGTGTTTGTTTATATATATTTCCTTCAAAATGGAAGATGTTGTTTTCCTTGATGAAATATAAGGTATTCTTTAGCTCTTTCAATTGTGACAAGTTTAGTTCTTTGTTGATGCTTAGTTGTTGCATAATCAATTCGATGGCTAGCTTGACAGGAGTGTTTGGGTATAACGCCTTAACATCCATGGAGGCCATAGTTATTTGCTCTAGGTCTTGATTAATTAATTTGATTTTTTCTATAAACTCATAGCTATTCTTTAATGTATATTGATTCCTCATGAATATTGGGGATAGATAGTTGTATATCTTTTTTTCTAGGTTGATGAGTGGTGAGATTTTTCGATAGAATCAGTCTTAAAGGTGTGTTTTCTTTATGAGTTTTAATTTTCGAGAATATTTTTGGCATCCCTGCTCCCATTGGAAACCCTCCAATGGAAACCCTCCAATGGGAGCAGGGATGCCAAAAATATTCTCGAAAATTAAAACTCATAAAGAAAACACACCTTTAAGACTGATTCTATCGAAAAAAATCTCACCACTCGTCAGCCTAGAAAAAAAGATATACAACTATCTATCCCCAATATTCATGAGGAATCAATATACATTAAAGAATAGCTATGAGTTTATAGAAAAAATCAAATTAATTAATCAAGACCTAGAGCAAATAACTATGGCCTCCATGGATGTTAAGGCGTTATACCCAAACACTCCTGTCGAGCTAGCCATCGAATTGATTATGCAACAACTAAGCATCAACAAAGAACTAAACTTGTCACAATTGAAAGAGCTAAAGAATACCTTATATTTCATCAAGGAAAACAACATCTTCCATTTTGAAGGAAATATATATAAACAAACACAAGGTGGCCCTATGGGATCCCCATTATCGGCATTATACGCAGAAGTGATTATGGCATACCTCGAAAAAGAAATTATTCAAAATTTACCTGAAAAACCAATACTTTATGCTCGATATGTAGACTACATTATTATAATGTCTAAACTTAACAAAGCCGAGCTACAAGATCTAGCACAGCAGTTTAGCAAAATCTGTAACACCATAGAGCTAACTATTGAGTTTGAAGAGGATAATTGCCTATATTTCCTGGACATTCAACTAAAGAAAAACAAAAATAGTTTTGAATACTCTGTGTTCAGAAAAGCAACTTACATACCTGTACTGATACCATACTCGTCGCACCATCCAGTGATACAAAAAAAACCAGCATAGTAAACTTGATACGGCGAGCGTACACACACACATCTAACAACAGGCTAAAAAATCAAGAGCTAGAGTTTATCTCGAAAATATCACAAGAGTATGGGTACCCGAGCAAGCTAATTAATAAATGGATACATGAGAGTAAAAAGCATCTGACTCAGAGTAAAGAAGGCCAAGAAGTGCACAACCAAAGGAAGATGAGAAATAAAAAATTGAAATACATTGGAGCTTTCCCATACCTGGAAGGAGTGAGTAAAGAAATCAATAGGCACTGTGCTAAATATGACTTACAACTAAGAAGCTCAGTGCACACCGTGAAAAGTATGACTGTCAACAAAAAAACAGAGGAAAAAATGCTAGAAGAATCGGGAACCTACGAAATTCCAATAGCAACATACCCCAATATCGTACATTGGAAGTACGAAAAACAGATTAAAAAAAGACTTAAACAACACATATCTAACTGGCAAAAAAAAGAAGCCAAAATGGCTTTAGTGCAATTCTGCTTGGAAAACCGGACATTCCCAAAGTTCGATGAAATTAAAATGCTAAAAAAGAATAAAAAATCGGAAAGGCAAATGAGGAGGGAAGAAGCAGTATTAATCTACAAAAATAAAGCAAGGGTATGTAACCAGAATGACCCTAGCACATTATCGGGCCTGTGGAAAGAACTAATAAGACAAGAAAAACAACAACAAAAGAAAAACAGGCAAAAAAAGACAAGAAAACCAGGATAGGAGAAGAAATTAAAAAAAATTAAAAAAAAAAAACGGGGGGGGGGGGGGGGTGTTCTTAACGAAACATAGATGGCGCCAGCCGGGCTTGATAACGAAATATATCCAGGAAAGTTTTTCCGACGAATGGCAACAAGGAGTATCGGACTCCATTAGCGCGAAGTTAACCACGAACATCGGTGGTAAAGTCGCCACGCTCCTGAAGATGCCCAGAGTATGGGCGAAAATTTCGAGTATAAAGAACGGTAAAAACTGATGTTTGAATCCTAAAGCAAAGATCCAATGAGTATACCCAGCGAAAAGTGTGAGAAGTAAAGCCAGTCATCGCATACAACAGACTTTAGGACAATAGCCTCAACAAAGACCGGAAAACACGTGCGTGAAATGTCCCCGTCGCTAGAAAGGAATGCCAAGGTAAGCATTATCCGCTAGTTTTCTGTACAAATTGTGTACTTATTTACAACAAATGCATAAAAACATTTTTATGGTTTACGGGTTATTTTCTCAAATTAAAAAAAAAAGATTGATTTATCCTAGACAGGAAATGAAACATGAAAAACGAATTTAAAAAGCTATTACAAATTCCGAAACGAAGACTGTTGCTGCTATTTGTGAGCTCATACTAGCTTTTGTTATTTGGACACTAGAATACATGTAACTTTCTTAAAAAAATAAAGTACCAAAATTTTATATCATACATTTGTTTTACCAGTGACCTGTTCAATGTGGGGTGCACAAGGTTTCCGGGCCCCTCTTCATTAGGTATCACTTGGTTCTTCGTTCTCTGGCTGCTTTTTAAAAAATATACTGGTACATATTTTTAAATATATATTTCACGAATAATAAGAAGCGCCCTTTAGTATGGGGTATATATTTTTATCGCTTTGCAATATTTTGGCAGATGTTTTCTTCGGGATATCTTTTTATTTGCATCTTCAATATTTTGGGCCACCCCATAAAGAAATCCTCCGTGAGCCACTGTGTCTTACTTTTACTATTCATTATTTTTGATAATTATTTTTCTTTTCATTTTTCACAATTACATTTTTTTCATGGAAAAAAAAAAACGAAAAATTAATGTAGATTCGTTCGTTCTGTCGCGGCCAAAGATTCATTCCTTGTCCCAATAGCGCTGAACATTATTCGTAAAGAAGGGTCAGCACAATAGGTTTCACACGTAATTACTCTTTCCCCAAATACTACAGAAACCTGATGCCGTCAGTCGATCCCCTTCGCTGAGGGGGAAATCTCATCCCCCATCCCCAGCTTTTATTACAATGCCCCTCTTTTTCATTCCTGAGAGTATCTTAGAGTAACCAGCATGTGATTTCTTTTTTACATAAGTTTAAGGGTAGAAAAGCCAATAAACTGTACTGTAAGTGATTTAAATAATTACTGACATCCTAAACTAAAGGCTATGACAGCTCAATTATTATTTTTGTGAAAACTTAATATTCAAGGAAAACGTCAAGGTTATGCCACATTTTCAGTACTTGGCGTACCTAGAGCGCCACCTGGTAACGATAGGCTACACTACTCCATCTTAAAGAAATTTAATTTTAAAATATTTCCTATAATTTTTTCTCAAATTTGATTGCCACTCCCTATAGTTCAGTGCCTTCTTCGTATGTGTGCGAATTTTCACAAGTCAGGAAGCACTTCTTGTACGAGAACTTATGTAACAAAATTTTCCCATTGAAAATACATTGGCGGATTTTCACTTGACGTCCACCTTAATTAAAATATAGTGAAACCATAAATCTGTTTAATTTGTAACCTATAACAAACAACTTCCTACACGCTTGGGCAAACTTAATGCAGAATGTTAAAAATGATGTCTTCTGCAGCTGATCAGAAACTTAGAATCACAAATAAATACTGAAATACCAAAACTGTCAATGAAAATGTTGCCAGGTTTAATATCTACTAAACTTTTATATACAGTATACCACACTGATTTTGAGAAAACTTTATTTTTCTACTTTGGCTTTAGTTCAGTTATTGAAGGAAATTACAGAATAAAAGTATTGGTCTTAATTTTTGAAAGGGACACAGGTCGTCCCTGCGCGGCTCGCCTACTTTCGTGGGCTGTCCCCGTAATTAAAACAAAAAAAAAAAAAAAAAAAAAAAAAACATAGGTATGTGGCATTTCTCCTGAAATGCTTTCATATACCACACAATCAATACATAAAATACTATTTATATTTAATTATTTTGAAATAATGCCTACATTAGAAATTTAAGGGTAAAGAAAGGTGAAATATCTAGAACTTTTTCAAAGAACCAAAGGGATTGTTATTTCTTAAACACAATCATGGGAGAAAGCAGGACCAGGGATCATAGCATACTTCTGGAAAATTTTAGGTAAGAATTTTAGGAATTTTAGGAATTTTTAGAAAAATTTTAGGAGTGTATTTCAATAAAAACTAGATGTATATTTGTATACATCTAGTAAAACAACTTTGTATACATTGTAAAGAGTTTGCTTCACACCCTTCAACCATATATACTGATAGACTGCGCATGACATCAAAATTTCTGGCTCCAACATAAAATCACATGACAACAGTCAAAAAGATGGGTTACACCTGCTGTGCTTATGGTTGCTCTGACCGATATAGTAAAGAAAGTTCTATGATTTTTCATGGGTAAGAAACGAATTAAATACCTAAGTCAATAAAGTTCAATTACTTAACCAGAAACTTGCAGCTATTGATATAAAAATATAGTAACTTAAGAAAAAAAAAATGGAATGCATGTTCCAAATTCTTCGCAAATGTTCATCACATTATAAATCACAAAATGTAAACAACACGATCATGCATGTATATAGCTCATAAGTAAACTTACCTGAAGAGTTTTAATTATATATGAGGTGCATTCACATAATACACCGAAAACACTGAAGTTCTGCAGCATAAATTAGTAATCATAACAGCATTTGTACACGAAATTTGGAGTCTGATGATGACGTGCCCAATGTTGGAGCCATGGCGGCTTTGATGCAGCTATTGCCAATGCGCAGTCCATTAGTATGTATGGTCGAAGTTCACACCCAAATTTTTTGCATAACGTCTAATGTCTAAAGTTTAAGTATGATTTACTTCTAATGTTCAGTTCTTATCTTTTCACGTGTTATTATCATATTCAAGTATATTTACCACATTCAAGTTTCACTTTGAACATTAATATGCTGTTGAACCAGAAGCAATTCACGATTTTCACAGTAAAGTTTTCAGGTTTCACATTAAACTATAATATCCTAAAAAAGGTAATTGAAAACCAAGAACTATGTACAATTGTTCACTGAATTACTTTTTTCATATTATTGTTTTAACCTTTTCCTGATTAGCCTATCTTTTTCTGCTTCCACCACAACTAATTTACTTTCAGTTTTCTTTATTTCAGCTGAACCTTGTATGATCAAGTTAGAGGCAACTGCTATTTCAACAGTATTTTGTTTTTCTACAGCTTTTCTCATTCTTTCTGTTCCCTCTTGAATTACTGCTAGGGAGGCTTCTTTATTTTTTTTAAGTCTATTTATTTCTGCATCATTTTCTTTTATTTAGTCATCAAACTCAGCTTTTCTTTTTTTCTCTAGCTGCTTTTCCTTATTTTCCCTCTCTTTCTGCTTCCTTTCTTTTACCTTTTTTGATTCTTCTTCCTTCAGCTTATCAACATACTCTTTATAAAATTTATGTGAATCACGAACACTATTTAACAAATTTCTTGTTATGGGAACTTTACTTACACATCCATAGTGTTTAATGGCCCCTTTAACTATTCTTAATGATGTTACAGTTTAGTCTTTTAAGTTAGCCTTGTCCTTCCTTAACAGAACAGTGTTAACCGAAAATCCCCTTTCTGCATCAGCATTACCATGAGGTAAAACTAAAATTGACTTGATGAGTTTAGCAAGATTTGAGTATTTTTCTTTTCCGCTAGAGTCTTTAATACTAAATATATTACGCCAGTAATGATCAATCCGCACTGGAATATGCCCTTCCTCTGAAAATTTCACTAGTTCATCTAGAGTTGGCTTATCGCAACTTAAAAGTTTCCACTCTTCTCTTACTCTATCAATTTGTTCCTCAGAAAGATGCAAAACACTTGAAATTCTGGTTATTTCCGAAAGTCCTTCAGTGACTGAAAGTTGAGTTGACTCTTTCTTTGGTTCTTTTACCTTTAAAACTTCTATGTCTCTTAGCTTTTGATTGCAGAATGGCAAATTTGACTTTAAATATTTTGTGGTTGCAATTAGTGATGATCTTACATCTAAGAGAAATAATTTCTGCCTGGTCTCCTGAACATTCCTGAGGAGATTTTTTGTCTTCATATCAACTTCTAACTCCCCTAGTTTTTTCCATGAATTTTTGTTTTCAAAATCTACATTCTTTAGGTCTTCTCCAAATTTCCCTGCAATAACATCATCTTGGATAAACTGAGCCATAACATTCTTCATTAAAGTATTTAAATCAGAATATAACTGGTGTATTTTTGGTTCTTCACTCTGATAACATAATGAAAACTTTTCAAAATTTTGGTGTGAAAATGAAATTAATGCTAAATAGCAAGGAGTTAGCTCATTTTTCAAGAAACAGTGAATTCTTTTATACCTTGCCGAATTGCGTAGTTGTTTTTCAAATATTTTTTGAGATGGCAAGAAGTTTAAAAAATATTCTGTAATATTTAGCCATTGATCCAAGAGCCTCTGGGCTACAGAACCAACGGTTAACCATCTGTTGCTGACATGAACGCAAAAGAAATTTGGCAGTGACCAATGTTATATCCTCGACAGATTTATAATCCTCTCGTCTTGCAGCACTACTCTTTAAAAAGTAATGCATATCAGTAGCAAATTCGTTAAAATCTATATTTAAGCTTGTCAAAAAAATTTTAAATGCATTACTAACAACATGCAGGTTGCAAAAACCTAGTTCCAAAGATTTCTGGCCTGTTTCTTGTTTTACAACTTCATTGAATTTGCATAAAAAGCACTTATTTACATTTGGGCTGTCCATGGATACACAAATAATTCTGTTCAACGAAATATTGAAGGATGATAACACATCAAGAATTTCTTTTAGCAAAATATCTGCTGTTGCATGACCCAGAAAAATGCTTGTTAGGTATCGGCAAGAAACTGAATTTATTTCTGAAGACCAGTACCTGAGATACACATCCAACTGCCGTTTCACTTGTGTATTTGTAGTTTCATCAAATGCTATAGTAACCTTTCCTGGGCTACTAGATGCAATGTCTTTTTCAAATCCTCTTCAAAATATTTTGACAATCCATGTGATATCACATAAGCAACTTTTTTTTCTTTAAGTTGCATTTTGGCTGCAATAGCAGAATCAGGAAACATTTCTTTGAAAAGTTCAACTGTTTCAGTGCATGAAACAAAAGACATATTGTCCTTAGCAACTTTCATGGCCCATAATGCTTCGGCTTTAGCCAACTGTAAATCATGACTCAGTACTTCACTAATATTTGTTTTGGGCTGAAGATCCCGTCCTCCAAAGGCTTTCACAGGATGGACTTATTTTGAAATTTACTTTGAAATTTCTGCAAATGTTTTTTCCCTTTATGATGCGCTTTTACTCGTGAAAAGCCATTATTAGAAATGTTGAAAATTTCTGAGCACAATATACACTTAGCAGAAAATATTGTTTCAGTTGCAGAACACCATTCTTTCAACTTCACTCCGTCCAATTCTTTGGCGAGCCACGCATCTTGAAATTTCGTTTGGGATTTAGGCATCTTAAACACTTGTATTACTAAACAGAAAATGAAAGGGAAGTACAAAAACACGTTCCAATATTGCAAAACCAGACAACTTCCCGAAATTTGGCTGCGAGGATGTCAGAAGATAGAAAAAAAAAAAAAAAAAAAGCAGGTCACCACTAGAGAACTGAACCTGCACACAGCACAGAGAACACCATAAAAGACACAAAACCAGAAACTATCATACGCATCTCACGCAAGTTCAGTCAAAGCGAGTCGGAGCCGAGATATATTGCGCATTGAAGGTCGCTGTCGCCGACGCACGATCGAAGGTCAATGATCACGTGCTCTACTGCCTGTCACGATAACACTCAGCTACCATCCCATCGTCATTACCGGAGGTTACGGAAGGAGATCACATGTTTCCTCTTTGCTTCCACCCACCTGCGGTTTACAATAACAAAACATCAGCAGAAAGAGGAGGTTCCACAAGGCATGTACAAAAATAAAGTACGATCTTCTGCGTGCCACGGAGTTCGTCCGCAAAGCGCAAACCAGGGGTGAAAATGACCCCTCCCCTTTTCCCTTAGATCTCGTTACTCTCGAAAACTGTCTGAAGGCAAAAAAGTAGAGCGCCCGCCCCGAAGCAAGTGCATCTCGATGGCGTCATTTTCCCTCCCTTCAGCAGCACAGCATATAGGCTGTGTTTCTACAATAACAGGTCTTTTTACCTTACCGTAATGGTAAATTTATTGGCGTTAATAACGGTTGTGTTTTTAATAAATAAGCTTACGAAAATTTTAGGATGAATAGCAAATTTTAGGTATAATTTTAGGAATTTAAGGAGGGTCACAAAATATTAGGAATTTTAGGAGGAATGCGATCCCTGCAGGACTCAACAAATATGTTATATTGGGTTGTCGGAAAAGTCATGACATATTTTGGCACCCGATGACGGTTGGGCGGTTTTGGAAGTACTAGAGGGATGCGCAGCTTTGTTATCACTATGGCATTCGACAGGTGCCACTTCTAGCTGCAGTCTAAAAGGAATAGTGAGCGATTTGGTTGATTTGCGGAAATTTAACATCAAGTTGAAGATGGAAGACCAAACTGTGCATTTTCGCCATATTTTACTGTTTTACTTCCGTAAAGGGAAGAATGCACATCAAGCTTATGAAAAGTTGCGTAAAGTGTACGGTGATAATGCTCTACAAGAACGTCAGTGCCAGCAGTGGTTCACAAAATTCCGTGCTGGTGATTTTGACCTCAACGATGCTCCTCGGTCCGGGAGGCCAACCGAGGTTGATGACGACTAAATCAAGGCATTGATCGAGTCAAACCCACGTTACACGACACGAGAGATTGCAGACACATTGCACATCCTTCATTCAAGTGTTCACGACCACCTGAAGAAGCTGGGATACGTAAGCAAGCTCGATATGTGGGTTCCTCACGAACTCAAAGAAGCTCAATTGACGGCGCTTATAAACATCTGTGATATGCTCATTAAACGTGAAGAAAACAATCCTTTTTTGAAGCGACTGATAACTGGTGACAAAAAGTGGATTGTGTACAACAATGTGCTGCGCAAACGGTCTTGGTCCCGACGTGCTGCTTCGCCTCAAACGACATCCAAAGCAGACATTCATCAGCGGAAGGTTCTGGTCTCAAGTGTGGTGGGATTTTAAAGGTGTCTTGTTTTTTGAGCTCCTACCATGGAACCAAACAATAAATTTGAATGTGTACTGTTGGCAATTGGACAGTTTGAACAAATCCATCATTCAGAAATGTCCAGAGCTCGTTCATCGTAAAGGTGTTGTGTTCCATCACGACAATGCGAGACCACACACAAGTTTGATCACCCGCCAAAAATTATTCGAGCTTGGGTGGGATGTGTTGCCACACCCAACATTCTGGCCTGACCTTGCGCCGTCAGACTTGCACTTGTTTCACTCTCTTAAACAGTCCTTGCATGGTATAACGTTCAATTCAGATGAGGCTGTAAATCAGCACCTTGTACAGTTTTTCGCCACGAAAGACAGGTCCTTCTATGAACGAGGCATTCTGCAGCTGAAAGATGGCAAAAGGTTATTGAACAAAACGGGCATTATATCATTGATTGATCTTTATTTTTTCTATCAATAAATGACCTCTGCAAAACATGGCTAAAATATGTCATGACTTTTCCGACAACCCAATAGATCTAGGAGCCAGCTCCAAAATTTAGGCGCCAGGTGAAACGAAGTCAATAACGCATGAACAAAAAAACATGTTTGGTTATGACGCTGGAACGAAAAGTGGCAAACCAAATTAGTTGTCAATTTTTTTTTTCTTTTTACCCAAACCACTTATTGCAAAATAAAGTTCCAATTTGCTTCACAATTTTCCTTTTCCATTCTTTCAGTAGCAGTAGATATCAAAAAAATAAAATTTCAGATTTCGATTTTATTAAAATACTACTTGTGGATGCCATATTTTGTACATATTAATTCAAAGTACCATATTTTTTTTTCCTTCATGAGATCTGCAAGGGCATGTTGTAATCCAAAGGCTGTGAAATAAAAAAATCTCCAAACATAATCCGCAGAAGCATGTGATTCGTAGATCGGGAAATTCCGAGAAAAACAACTTTTTCCTTCGCATAATCTGAGGCATATCTCAGACCATGATATATATATATATAAAATAGTCCATACCTGCCAACATTGGCAATAGCCTTGTTACAAATAACTAGTATTGCGTGGCATACATAGACTATTTTACGAAATGATCCATCTCTTTGTAAAAAACAAATATGTGCCCCAACAAAACGTTAAAACAAACAAGGACTCTAATGGAACAAACTTAACATGTGAGAAACACAAAATTGATTCCCAAGTGAGAGCATGATCGCAAGATTTAAGTTTGAAACTTCCACCAGTAAAAATCAGTAAGATGTGTTCAGAATTCCACAATGCCTGACAGACAGGAAATCCAAGCAAGTGAATGCGCACTGCACGAACGTCCACTTACCATATATGATCATAATATGCCTCTAAAATTGCAGTTTAAGACAAGATGAGACCAAAGAAGTGGGGGGAAAAAGCTGAACATTTTAACTGGTGAAAAATCAAAACAGACAGCAAGAATGCGGACTACTGTTAGACTGTCTTTTGTTGACTCTGCACATCATCGATTGCTTAATTTTTCTTTCTGCTGCTATCATTCTCTCCCTACTTCTTCATTGTCGCTTTTCTTTCTTTTCTTGATTTTTGTGCCCTCTGATAACAACCATCAGCCTGAGGACTAAGAGCACATGATATCAAAGCTTCAACTATTTCACATAAATGGTGTAACTTTGGGAATATTAATACTTTTGAACACCATGCATCAATTTTTACAAATGTTCCAACTGCGTCACTTCCGTTTTCGGGAATTTCCTTCTTCCCATATCAAGATTAAAAGCAAAAACTTATGGGGCGAGGGATATTTAACAACGCTAGAGAGTGGGAACATCACGAGAGAAGGGGGGGTAGCGATTACAGGAATTTCGTCTGACTTCCAGTTTTGGAAATTTTTCTTCTATTTTCAAGGTGAAATGCAAAAATTTATGCCGTAAAATATTACTTAAAAATACTGGACACAGGCAACATCGTGAGAAAAAAGAAATTACCATTAAGGGAAAAAATATGAACTCCGTCGACTTTCCGTTTTCGAAAGTTTCGTAAAGATGGAGCTTGTGCGTCGATCTCCTGAGTGGCCAATATAACGGGAAAAGGCGGAATTTCTCGAATTCGCGAAAGAGCCTCAAGCCTGAAGATTAGGAGGCAATTTTCGCGGAGTCTAACTTCCGTTTCCACAAATTCTTGCCTACAGTTTCAAGCTGAAATACGAACATATATGCCATAAAATTATATTTAACAAGAATACCAGACACAAATGCAACGGCTGCCCCGGTGGCGCAGTGGTCTAAGCTATGGCCTCTGATCATTCGTCAAAAATGGGTCCGGGTTCGAATCTCGGTGAGGCATGGATGTTGTGTTTGTCCTACGGCACTGGCTCTCTCCCTTTCCTGGAACCAGTGACCCTAAATTAGGGACGGGCGACTGCTCACGGTGGTCATTAAACCCTCCAATAAAAAAACGCAACATCGGGAGAAAAAAATGACGATTAGGGCAAATTCCGTTTACTCCATTTAACTACTGTTTTCGAAATCTTTGAAACACGAAATACCGTCCCCAGACAGAAAATGACCCAACCCCCAAATTCTCAACCGGAGAATTCAGCAAATCCGCTTAAGAATCTTATGTCATAAAATAATAGCAAAATATTTTTTTTTAAACAAAACGAAAATTCGTAGAATCCGTAGTTAGACAACTAAATCCGTAGAAAATATGGACATTCCGTAGGAATTGGCATGCATAACAGTCGTATAAATGGCACCACGTGATCCGCACCTATCATGTTAATCGTGAATCGTAATTCCCGACAGAAAACTGCGATTCACAGGACCGACTCAGAATTCCAAAGATGCATACAAAAAAAAAAAAAAAATAATGATTGTCTTAAATGAAAAAGTAACTCATTTTGAAGTACTTTTTTGTGTTACTTTTAAGTAAAAAGTAAAAAAAGAACTAAAATCGCTAGCTGTTGCCTCATTATCGCAGTTCATTAGACTAAAAAAATCCGTTGAAATTGCGGACAGCCCATAAGAGCATTGTCTTATTTCTGAATACGTTTCCACTGAATATCGAAAAAAAAAAATCCTTAACTAATACTAACAGCACACCAAAACTAGGCGATGCGATTCGCGGAATGGCTACATGCTACGGAATAGCCCTGCGGGATTCCCGAGAGTCACCGATTCTCACCCCGCGTAGGTCTTCCGTACGCGCAAATAGTAACGCCTTCCTTGCGTCATATTTTCTGTCAAAATACTTCTAAGTAAAAGGAAAAATATATATTCTTATAATCTTTTTGCAGTCTTCTATCTTGCTGTTAAGTTATATTTTTTTCTGTTACCGCATTTTCGGTACTTTCCCAATAACACCACCTCTCCTGACAATTACCTCGCAGACTTTTTAAAACGACGCACCGTTTTTGTTTTTTTTCGTTCATTTTACTGGTGTCCGCAGCACCAAAATTTATAACCTTTTAATAGATAATCTATGGATAACACGACAGGAGTTACGGCATTTACTGCAATACATAACGAAATTTCAACTAAGACGAAAATTAGGCGCCACGGCCCGAAATTTTAGGCACTTGGGATTTGTCGAACCCTGGGAGGAAGTATTTGTGTTACATTTTATTTAGGGAAGGAATTTTCAACATAATATCGATGCTGTAACTATGTTTTTAATTTTTACTCGCCAGCAGCAAACAAAGTATGCACAAAAATTTCCAACGTGAAATGAAAGAGAATAAAGGGAAAACCTAATATCCAAGGGCTGTGTGCAATTGCATTCATTAGTGATCATGGCAATTTAACTGGGCATGATTAAAAAACTAATTATAGAAGCTCAGAAAATACTAAGAAACAACTAGATTCAAGTTTCTGATATTAGAAAGCAATGTTATTTTATAGCAAATTTTTATATAAAGTATTCATTACAAAATTTACAGATATTAAGAAAAATCATTATTTTGTGAAGAAAATACAAATAAGGAGTTTTTATAGTTAGGTATCTGATAGAAAGAGAATATTTTTCAGTCTGGTTTCTAGTCTGCAGATATTGCTGTAAACACAATCCTGAACTTGCGCCCCTGGTTGCACACTTGTGCGTTAAGAAATATTTGACATTTTATGAGAAACATTTCGCACCAAAAATTTTCTCCAACAAAGAAGGAATTTTACAAATCGAACTCCTATAAACAGAGGTATGGACAAAAATAAGATACACGTGTACGCCCCAGGTGGGAAAATTGTGCACTATTTTATGCAGGAAGTATTCTCAAAAAATTTTCCGAGTTGAGCGGTATCGCGGTTCATGGAAGATTTTTTTCAATCAAGTTTCAATCTCAGAATTTATTTCAAATACATCAGAAGCCAAAATAAACATTTATGCCCCCTGGTGGCCAAACTATTCTTTACCAGAAATGAGAATTTGTAAGCAATACATTTCAACCTCAAGAGCTGTATCCAAATAAGTAGGAATTTTTCAATTCAGACTTTTAGAAGCTGAGATATTGGGAAAATAACGACTTACCTTTACGCCCCCAGCAAAAAAATGTATGCATTATTTGAAAAAGGGACTGTAATTAAAATAGTCTTCGATATGTCATCGAAAGGAAAAATAATTTTTTTCCATTGGATATTTAGAAGCAAATACATGAAATGAAATGCATTTTAAATTTGATATGATCGCCACTTGCGCCCTCTAGCGGTGAAGTTGTGCATTAAAAAAACAAAAACGGAACGAATGGATCATCATTCTCACATTTTAAGCTTCCCAATACAAAAATAATTTTACAGATATCGAACTAATAATTGCGGAGATACGGCCTCCCCGGCGGGACAGACAAAGTGATAACATAAGCATGACGCAAAATATGCTAATGACGCAGCTTTGGTCCGCTTAAACAAGAAAACATATAGCCCCCCACCCCCATACACACATTTTTGCAGGGGGTGAGGAGGGAAATTTGTCAGACATAAGTTATGTCAGTAGAAAAATCCTCAACTGTAAAGCATCATGTAGGGACAAAAAGGCAGGAACGGATAAAATTCCAGGGCATGTAACAGAATTTTAGGATATTTCCAGGACAAAATGGAATTCCAGAATGTGTACGAACCATGGATTCGACACATGCATATCAATATCAAAGTTAATATTCACGTGTATCAATATTAAAACTCATGTTATACAAGCACATCGACATACGCAACACAAATTACATTTTTAAAAAAAATAGTAGCCTTACAATTAAAATAAGTTCAAGGTTTTTCCGAAAATAGTTGCTTTTGGCCGTTTTTTGTAAGAAATAGTAGCCATAGTTGTCTGTCATCAAAAATAGTAGAAATAGTCGCCTATTTAGTCGCCACTGGCAGCCCTGTGTATGTATATCCTAGCCTTTGTCCCTGTGTTTTAAATATTATTAAACAAATTGGACATCTAACTTCAATGGCCTGTCGAAAATAAATTATGTATGTCTAAATTATGATAGTAAGATTAATGATATTACAGCACTGAAAATAAATTGTCAAAAATCAATTATTTTGGAACAAAAACATATGCAATATTTGTTTGTTTGGAGGTTTAACGACCACCGCGAGCAACTCAATGGGCTATAAGCAGTCGCCCGTCCCTAATTTAGGGTCACTGGTTCCAGGGAAGGGAGAGAGCCAGTGCCGTAAGACAAACACAACATCCATGCCTCACCGGGATTCGAACCCGGAATATGCAATATTTGCAGTCAATCTAATGTTACTATGCAGTAAATGCTATGCATCTGTTTTTATGAAGTTAAGAGGAGAGGGGTCTCTCATTAGAATGGCATTGATGATTATGATGGTGCGTGAAGAATACAATTCAATGATCAGGTAAAAATGTTGTGTTATAAGTAGACGTACGACTTTAACACAGGGTTTTTACCTGATCATTGAATTCTTTAACATGTCCTTATTTGAAATGCTGCACTTACAGAAATTTTTAGTTCTCTCCACAGGTGTTCTACGGGGATTATGTCTGGAAACTGAGGAGGTGTTTTGAAGTGCTTCGGGACATTATACAAAAACAACTCTTTTGTATTTCTAGCACAATACTTAGGATCATTGTCCTGTTGGAACACAAATTCATTTTCTATTCCAAGTTTTCGTGCACTTGCTTTTAAATTCCGCTTTAGGATGTTAATATACATGCACTGGTCCATTTTGCCATCAATGAAATGAAGGTTTACAACCCCAGCCCATATTATGGACCTGCCTCCATGCTTGACAGTTGGTTGGAGGTGTTTATCGAATTCAGTTCCAGGTTTTCTCCATACTCGTTTTCTTGGCGAACAATGAAATATTTCGAATTTATTTTCATCGTTAAAAATAACATTATTCCAAAAGCTTTCTGGCTCATTAAGTATTTTTTGTTGTTGTGTGAATTCGAATTTTTTTTTCTTATTTTTTTTAATCCACTTTCTTTTGTGCAATCCGATTATTATATCCCAACTCTCTTAACACATTCACTGCCAGTATGAATTGGGGTAATCCACCCCAGAAACCAAAATTTCAACTATACACAAGGTAGAATTGCGGAAGTACTTCGCAGGTGTTCACAGTTCTCATTTTTTTCCTTCTCACATGTTAGTATGACAAAGTACTGTGATCCTGAAAAAAGTAGACTTCGAGATTTCAACGGAAATATACATTTTGGGGTGCCACTAACACGATTTCACTATTTCCAAAGTGGTGTGTGTGTGTGTCCACCACAACTCAAAAACTATTATAGCTATCAACACGAAATGCAATATTTGGGAGTTTTGTGGTTCCTTGACGTGCCGATTAGGTTTTGGCAGATCTGGGGGAACCGAAAGTGGGGATTTCCCTTAATGCCTTTTACGGGGAACACAAATAAAACAGAAAAAAAATCTTGGAGCTTGGAATGCAATGCTTTCAAGGCCGTATCAGAGGTGGCACCGATCGAACTCATCGGCACATACCTAGCATTGATGTATAAAAGTGTTAACATATACGCCAAACAGTTTTGATACAAAAATTCTTTCACAATGATGCAAAAGTGTTAGCATACGTCACACAGTTTTGATACTAAAATTCTTTCCAGAACTAATTAGAACATCTGCACCTAAAATATTTAGCTGCACGGATTTTTTTTTAATATGCTTCACAATTAGTCTTCATGTTCGCTCAGTATTTTTGGCCGTCCACTGCGAGGCTTATTAACATACAAATTTTCATTTTTGTGTTTTTTAATGATACCCTGCACTATAATATACAGTATTTTTGTCTCACTTGCAATTCTTTGTTGGGAATACCCCTTTTTACTTAAAAGTTTTTTTCTGGTAAGTTGGTTTCACGAACTTTGGGCATTTTTACTAAATTTAAAGTTTTTTACAAGCAAACAAAGCTACAAAATAATCTTTCAAGCTTACAGACTCTTCACATACACGCTTACACCAAAAAATATTTAAGACTTACTCATTTCTGCACATTGCCATTTGCTGGATGGATACTTATGTGCAATTGGTTTTAGAAGCTTGTGTTTTGCATAAATTTTCCTGTGAATTCTCTGTTGCTTTTACTTTAAGCTTTCAAATCTAATTGATATATTTGTAAAAATGTTTGTATAAAGCCTGCTTTTTTGCTGTTAATTGCTGGAAACATAGTAAACTATCATTTTCTTCTGTTACGGATGATAGCCGGATACTTTTGTGACCACTCTGTATATTAATTAATAGATATTAAGGGTGGCCAAAACCCATAGCACGATGTATTGGATTACAGCTGGTAAGAAACATCTTTAATCTGGGTTCCATTGTTTATTATGCCTATATATATACATAAGTCAGCAACTGTGCAGGTTCTCAGAAGCAGTTCATGTATACAAGCTAATAAGATGAAGATTAAAAAAAAAAGCATGAGATCTTTCTGATCCTATGGACCTATCATCAGATGAATATATAACAACATGGAATCATTTAAAATATACAAGTATAATAGGCTCATGATTTAACGCATATGTTCGCGCTTATTTGAGTCACGCAATAATTTATGAATGTGAATATAACATCTTAAATGCTAGGTTAGACAATCAACATTTTGTTGTAATTATGTTGCCTATAAAGTTGTTTTTCTTTATAAGCCTCATTCGTTAATTCATTTTCAATGTAGTAGTTTAACATATTAATAGGTCTCTTATTAGTTATATTGTTAGTAATATATGATGTAATATTATAGAAAACAATATTTAAATTATAATTTACAGTTCAGTTATATTCCAGAGAGCATCTGAGTTCAACAGTTTCGGTTGTTCTGTATAAAAAAATCAGAAGGGTCACAGTCTTGTCATCTGTTGTTATGGCCTCTCCTACAAAGGTGTAGGAAGGAACATCATGTCCGAGTTTTCTTCCTCTTGGCTCACGACTGCATCATATGACACTTCGTCAAATTGGCTGCGAGTATCTGGATAGAGCAGCATCATATGACACTTCGTCGGATTGGCTGTGAGTATCTGGATAGAGCAGCATCATATGACACTTCGTCGGATTGGCTGCGAGTATCTGGATATAGAAGCATCATATGACACTTCGTCGATTGGCTGCGAGTATCTGGATATAGAAGCATCATATGACACTTCGTCGATTGGCTGCGAGTATCTGGATATAGAAGCATCATATGACACTTCGTCGATTGGCTGCGAGTATCTGGATATAACAGCATTTTCCACTGTAAAGGGATCTGTAGTGGAGCACTATCATTGCAGCACTTCTGGTCGAATTTATAAATGGCTAAACCCTCTGAATAATAATGAAAATTTAAGTTTTGGGGGTTGAAATAATTTAGGCTCCTTTCCACATCGGATGATGCGTACCATCGTTATTCATATGTCGTTATTATGTGTACTCTGTATATTCTTTGTCGGACTTATGTTTTCGACACTTCAGAAATCTCAGGCAACCACAGAAGCAGACACATCCAAGATTTTTTTTGAGGGGGGGGGGGGGGATGATATTAACATCAACCATTATCAATCCACTGCTGGATGTTCTCCCCAAGTTTCTTCCACAACAGTCTGTCTTGAGACAGTCTACCCCATGTCACTCCCACATGCTTTTGAATTTCATTCATTCACCCACTTATATCCCATGTGGTCTTCTGGGTCTCTTCCTGTCACTTGGAATCCAGTCTAAATCGTCGGTGATCAGTCCTTCTGACAAAATATATCCAGCCCATTGCCATTTCAGGGATTTTATTCTGATTATGATGCCTTCCACTTTTGTCATTTTCCTGAACCACGAGTTTCTCTTCGTATCTTTCCCAGTTACACCAAGCATGCATCTATCTCTCCATACTTTTTTCAGTTGTCTGCAGTCTTTGTATGTCTTTTTTAGCTAAGGTCTATGTCCCGCAGAATGTAGACGTACACGGATAAGAACCAAATTATTAGAGTGTTTTTGCAGATAGTTTTTGCTTGTAAATTAAAACACAAAAATGTTATTTACAGCAATTTAAAATACACTCTTCTCAGGTTAATAAATTTAATTCTATTTTAAATTGAAGACCTTTCAATTATGTTTCACATTTTCTAAGTTCTTTTGTTTTTATAGACATTTCTGGCCTCTAGATTTTATCAAGGCCTCAATGTATAGGAACTGTATCTAAAGCTTTGTTTACATAAAAAGAATTAAAATTTTAATGCTAGGTTCCTCTTGCATTTGGCAGTTATATTAAATTAAAATCATTTTCTTATGTATTTTGTAAGTCTAGCATCTTCGAATTAACTTGAAAATGTTATTTATAATTTTTGAAGGTTCACTGATGAAACTGCTTTTCTGGATATAAAAACTTTAATACCTTGTGTTTTTATGAGGTTCACACTGCCAGCGAGAGAGATAAGCTGAGGGTATAAAATTTTTTTGGACAGAAGTGTACATGACTTTGATACAGTATTATATAACCCCCCCCCCACACACACACACACACACACCAGGTCCAGTGTCTGGCCACCAAGAAATTTAGCTGGCCACTAGATTTCAGAATATTTTTCTACCCCTGCAGATACATTATATTTTTATACAACTCTGCTGCCCCATACATAAGTAGAGGTCACGTTGGCAATCATATTCTTCGCAACTTACAAAAATCATTTTGGTGATGGAAAAAATACTTTGGCTAAAATAGTGATAATCTTTTTGTACAGTTATAACACTTCATTAAAAAAACAAAAAACAACTAAATTTGGAGAATGGGTTGATGAAAACTTTAAAAAAGCCAGAGCAACCACTGTATATCTATATATTACATAACAGTCAAACCTCAATTTAACAAACTTCAAGGGACCAACAGTCTTGTACGTAAAATCACGGAATTTGCTAAATCGAGGAAGCCTTTTGAATGCAACATTCAACTTAAGCCAGTAGTCTTCATAACAGAATACGTAAACTAAATTCTCTTTCTTTCACTGAAATTTAAATTATAGTACTTTTATTGTAATTACGAAATTTATTATCAAAAATGTTATAATGCGTACACATTTACTTTGCATATTAAATACATAATTCATTATTAGACTTCAATATGTAGGGTTAAAATTTAAGCATACTTTAAAATTGCGAAAGAACTACGTAGTTGATTTTTTTCCCCGAGCATTTAGCTTCTTAAATAAGGATTTCAGTAAACTGCATGAAATAGAACATCAATCACTATTAATTAACTTGTAAAAACAGAATACGCTTTGATTACCTTTTTACACTGTAGAAAAGAAATATGCTTCAGAGAAGATTGCTTATTTTTTTCTTAACTTCACTTTATAAATTGGAGCTTCAATTTTATGAAGTGCATGAAAAAGTTCATTAATATCAAAGCATGTCAAGTAGTTTTTAACACATTCTATACTGTTAGCAGCATCATTAACGCAGCTAACTTTCTGTTCTGCTTCACCTTCTTCATCAGAATCTGATGCATTTAATCCTATCTGTTCATCCAAAACATCATCAATGCATTATGTTTGGCAGGTACGAGTATGCACATTTGTGTCACAATCAACACGATCGGAAAACAAAATACCTGACGAGACAATTTCATTCCATTCTGCAAGATCGTCGTCCGTAAAATGATCAGTAAGATTTTCAGTATTGGGCCCACTTTCTTCTTGTTCACCACTTGGGAAGCCTGCTTTGTTAAAGTAGCTTTTAATGGTATCTGTAGAAACTGCATTCCATGACTGTCACATGAAATGCATTGCATCGAGAATGTTAACTTTAACTTTAGATGCATCATCCTTTGCATTGATAACAGAAAGCACTTTTCATATGAGAAACTTTCGATAATGGACTTTGAAAGACCTAATATGGCACCCAGATCCAGCAGTTGCAATTCACAAGTACAATTTGCTGGAAAAAGAATGACTTGAACATTTTTCAGATTGTCTGCCTGAGGATGCGTAGCACACTGATAAATGAATAAGAGGATTTTTCTCTTTTTCGAGTGCATCTGAGTATCCATGGCTTTTACATAATTTTTGAATAAAGCTGTGCTAACGCACAACTTTTTATTTGCTACATATTTGGTGGGCGAAGATTTCGCATTTTTGAAGCAAGGTAGTTTAGCAGATTTGCCTATAACTAATGGCTGCAATTTTTCTGACCCATCTGCATTGGCAGCTAGAAGAACAGTGATTCTGTCAAGAATTATTTATTGCATGACAGATGTCATTTCGAAAACAGTGTTTTATCTGGCTGCAGGTTATTAAACAGTCCAGTTCTATCAGCATTAAATGTGTCACACAATTTGTACCTTTTAATAATTTGTGGCAGCTGTTCATTTTTCCACGTTTGTGCCGTCACTGGATCAATTTGCTTTCGCCAGGAAAAGCCCATACACTATGTAAAGTTGTTGCTTAAAACGATCAATCCATCTATTTGATGCAGTGAATTCTTTATTTGAAGTCGCTGGGCAAGATGAACTGCTTTTCCCACAGAAGTGATCCATTGATAGGCAAATAACTAGCTCGTATTTGTTGGAACCAAATGACAAGAGCGTTTGCCAACTCACTCAGGAGCGATGCTTTCATAGATTTCCTCTTACTCAAAAACTGCCCACACTTTGATGTACAGTTTTTGCTTTTTTTCCCCTATGGTACACAGCGTTGACTTGAAAATTCCATGTCTCTGCTGCAACAGTCTGTGATCCTGGGTCCGCATCAAGCTGGGACAAAATGTCCGTTTTTTCACTGATTGAAAATCTTTACCGCGTCCTTTTTTTTTTTTTTTTTGCTGCAGTCATTCATTTTTTAAATTTTTTTTCACAAAATGCACTTATGGAAACTACAGTGCTCAGTCAATTTTTTTAGTGCTATCATCTACAGTATGCTCATCAAAACATTTTTACATAAACGAGCTGTATTGTTTAATTTGACCTGTAGATTTAACACTGCAAAAAAAAGAAGTGCAATTTGGGAAACAATTCCAGAGGTTCAAGAATGTTATATCAATTCATCAAATATTTCAATTTGTTGAATTCTTTACGTTGTTATAATTCATGTTATACATAAATGTAAACAATTCTGTTGTTGCATAATTTACTGTTTCTCACGTTATCATTGAAATGCTTTCGGGAAACGCTTACAATATAAGTATATAATAAAAGTTTCAGAATGTTACTCACATTTCGTCATGAAGTCTAAAGGATATTGCAGAGTTTTCTGTAGTCGAAGTCTTCAAATGGGTAGGCAAAAAGCTGCAAATGATTATCACTATTTTTTTTTTTTTTTTTGGTTGGAGGTTTAACGACCACCGTGAGCAACTCAATGGGCTATAAGCAGTCGCCCGTCCCTAATTTAGGGTCACTGGTTCCAGGGAAGGGAGAGAGCCAGTGCCGTAAAACAAACACAACATCCATGCCTCACCGGGATTCGAACCCGGACCCCGTTCGGACGAATGATCAGAGGCCATCGCTTAGACCACTGCGCCACCGGGGCGGCTCACTATTTTTAAGTCGTTATTTAAAAGATGATTTACGAATATTAAAATAACTAAATATTAATCAACATAAGGTTCTGAATATTTAGTTATTTTAACGCTCATAAATCATCTTTTAAATAACGACTCAAAAATACTGATAATCATTTGCAGCTTTTTACCTACCCATTTAAAGAATTTGTACCTATCCATTTGAAAACTTTGACTACAGAAAACTCTGCAATATCCTGAAAACTTCATGGCGAAATGTGAGTAACATTCTGAAACTTTTATTATATATTTATATTATAAGCGTTTCTCGAAAGCATTTCAATGATAACATGAGAAACAGTAAATTATGCAACAACAGAATTGTTGACATTTATGTATAACATGGTTCAAGAACGTGTGTGCAAAATGTGTCTCCTGGCCTGACATAAAGCTATTGTTCTGTTTGTAGCTGAAAACAAGAATCCCCAGAGTACTCTAGATTTCCTCCCCCACACCACCTTTCCTTTTTCCTGCTTTCCACCCATGCAAGAAAACGTTGCACTCCTTTAGAACTTGTTGGCCATTTGCTTCCCTTTGTAAGAAGCTTACACTTGATAGTCGGAGGAAAAGCGAACTGACTTATGATTTTGTCAAGCTGTGTCGCAAATGGTGTTTAAAACGCTAATTAACTGCATGTGTGAAATTTTCCTGTTACGTAAGGCTCTCTTTCTAGATAAATAATTTTTAAGGTAAAAATGCTGGTTAACATAGTTTGGTGGTTTAGAAAAAATAAAAAATGTTCACTAAATTGAGGAAATGTGTTTGTTAAATCGGGAAACGCCAACCATTAATTTCGATGTGGTTCCGTCCGAACCATAAAAAATGTATGTGAAATCGTGGAATTCGTTAAATAGGGGTTTGACTGTATATACAGTAGGTTTTTTTATATTACATATACAGAGGAATACAGGAAAAGTGCTATTTTTCACATTTTTCAAGAGTTGTTTAAAATTTTACAAAATTACTTCTTGCTTTTAAAGAGTAACCAATCATTACAAATAAATTGTGTGCACCCAACAATGTACTTAAAGGTAATTTAATGTTAGTTTTGTACATTATTTTCAGGCATAAAGTGATGGTCCTGGAAGAAGGCTGAACTTCTCGCACATATGAATATGCAAAAATAATCAGCCTTTCAGCATTTATTAACTACTCTAAGCACCACATATGCCTATATCATCATCATTGTCAACCATTATCAATCCACTGCTGGACGAAGGTCTCCCCAAGTTTCCTCTACAACGGTCTGTCTTGTGCCAGTCTCCTCCAGGTTACTCCTGTATACTTTCGAATTTCATCTACCTATCTCCCATGTGGTCTTCTGGGTCTTTTCCTGTCCCTCGGAATCCAATCTAAAATTCCGGCTGTCCATCGATGGTCTGTCCTTCTGGCAGTATGTCCAGCCCATTGCCATTTCAGGGATTTAACTCTGATCATGATGTCTTCCACTCGTCATTTTCCGTATCCATGAGTTCCTCTTCTTATCTCTCCTGGTTACACCAAGCATGCACCTCTCCATGCTACTTTGAGTTGTCTGCAGCCTTTGCAGGTCTCTTTTAGTTAAGGTCCACATCTCTGCACCATATGTAAGCACTGGAAGGATGCATTGATCAAACACTTTTTTTTTTAAGACATAACAGCATATTGCTCTTGAAAATTATGCTGTTTCTTCCAAAGCTCAACAGGCTAGTTGTGTACGCCGATTAATTTCTTCATCAATGTGACCCTCACTTGATATCTGCTGTCCAAGAAAAACGTACGTGTCGTTATCTCCAGCTTTTCTCCATCAATCGATAAATCTTCATTTCTTGTAAAAGCATTGAACATCAATGGCTAAACACTTACATAAAGGACCACAGATTTCTCTTTGAAGAAGCAAAACTTATTGACAAGCCAGATTCAACCTCCAAACTTGATAGTTTGGAAGCTTTCCATATATATCAAAAGTCTTCGCAACTTGTTAATGACATGGCATCCACGCCATTTCTATCAAATGTGTGGAAGCATCTAACCAAAACACGTGACTGCAAACACCATTTATGATGTCATATACAATTTGAATATTTACGTGTCATTCGTCCTGATGAAACTAGGTCAATACCCAGCGAAACCATGGTCGGCTAGAGAAATAAAAAAAATAAACATTTGTGACAACTACGTTGTATTATCTTAATCTATATATAATCGTCACAAGACTGTAGTTGTTGAGATAAAGAGTGTGATAATGCATATTTGTTCATTCAAATTTATTTCAAATATGGCATATACTAATAAATTTGTTTGACTAGTATTTCATTTGGGGGGATGAAAAATCTTTAGGAGAGGCCCCAAACCCCATTCCCCCTAATATGTGCCTGCACAGAAGTTTGGTACCTACTACGTTAACTTTATAAATCCTGGTAAGAACTTTCAAATGTCTAGTTCAAACTTATTTTCAAGTACTGGAAGTTCAGTTTGGTGGGTTTGTGCAGCAACACTTTTTTAAATTTAAAATAAAATTAAAAAAAAACTTTGACAGTAACAGTAGTAGTATATTGACATACATGAACATACTTGCATTCTGTCCCTTTTTGTTTTCAATGGTTGAAACAAAACAAAAATTTCAAAATTGATGTGGCTTCAGAACTGTGGTTAAATTATACATTAAGTACCATTGCAGTTAGACAAATTACTATTGATATTTGACCCTCACACACCATCAAATTCCATTTTTCTGTCTCAAAAAAAAAAAAAAAAAAAAAAAGGAAAATATACATATATATATATAGCAAAAGCAAAATAGTGAACAAACAAAAACCTTTGAACAAATTTGAAATTCCATAGCACCAGATGCTGCACAAGAGAAAGATAAAAAAACAATATGATTGCTCATCTTTTTTTTTTGTTTTTTTAATTCAAATTTTGCTTTGTTTTACACTATAAATATATATATATATAGCATCCACAGAGCTTATACACTCATAATTTAAGCTTTTACTAAAATTGGCCAAAAGTAGTTTTTCTTAAGCATCATGACCCTGTGGCAGGAGTAAATACCAATTTTGAACACAAGAGCAGTGGCACACCCAAGAATTCCTGTGTTAGGGGGAGATTATGTATGTGTACATATATATACATATAGTGTATACATTAGATAGATAAGAGTTTACGTACGTCGTTCGCAATCTCTTTGGGGGGTGGTTAAGCCCCAAAGCCCCCAAGTGAGTGCACCAATGCACACAAGCACGTAATAAAACAAGATATCCTGTGGAGACAGTTTTCAAAAAAAAGTCTCAAGTAAATTCCCTGAAGACATTCTCCGACATTTCTTCCCAACGCAAAACCCAACAAAAAATTTACTCTTTGTACCGGGAATTCAAAGGTAAACTTTCTGACAGAAGTTAAAATGTCAAGTATTTCTTTTTGAAATAACAGTTTCAATCAGGGATTGATATAAACGCTGCAAAATGAGGTAGTTTCAATCAGGGATTGATATAAACGCTGCAAAATGTGGAACCTAAATTTGTAGTATAATGGCTGAAATGATTACATACCGGTAACACCTCGAACGAACTACTAAGAAAAACATAAAGTAACACTCTACATTGAAATTCAGTGGTGTACTTTTAAAAATGTTAAAATTCAAGCATTTGATTCAGAAAACTGTCCCAAACCAGTCATTAATGTAAACTCTTTAAGTTTATGTACATCAGACAGTGGAAACCTAAGATTGGTATAAAAATCTAGGCTCCACAGAAGGGTTACATACAACTAAACATCTCGAATAGCAAAAAAAAAAACTTTTCACGTTACCAATAACTTTCCGTGAAGTAAACCACGACTTTGGTAAAGAACGAAATAATTGAGGAAATAGGCCTGCGTTTAGTTCAACCTAACATGCAAAACTTTACACATACACCTTAAATACCTTTAAAATTTAAGTAACAAGTACACAATACACATACCGTTTTCAGTCACAGGGTAGGAGACCTGAGTCGCTTTAGTTTCACTTTGGCAGTCAGTGTTGCCAGCTTTGAATGCTATTCATTTTTTACGCACCTTCTGACGAAACCCGATCCTTTGACACTCTCTGACGTAACTGCCGTGTTTTTTTTTTTTAGATCTATGTTCAAAAACGTTTTATTACTAATAATTTTGATTTTGGCAGAATATCGCTTTCTTAAATACACTTTTTCTATATCTGATACAACGTTTTACTTGCATTCACAGCAGTTATTCCATTTTTTTTACGCTCTCGATTTAGTAGAATGAAAATCTTGATAGTAAACAAGTAAAGTGCTGAAATTAAAGCTTTCCATGTTCTCTTTCTGTCTGCACCACAGTGAACTCATCCCCCAAAATTAATTAAGATGTATTTATTTATTTTTTTTTATTAACATCTGGCAAACAAATTTAGTGTGTTGATAAACTTTGTATTTTGTAATAAAGAGAAGTTGAACTGAGCTCACTAAATATAAAATAAAGGTAATTTTCAATAAGTTAAATACCTAGTTTTTCTTACTTAAAAATATTTTTTTATATTACAGGCATCACTATTTGTCAACGCAATTTTTAATGAATCACATTTCCGATGAAAATTCTGCTCACGGTGTTTGTTTGAACAGCCGTGCTGAACTTTGGGAATCATAGGCCATATTGCTCTGCGAAGAACTGAAAGAGAAAACGAAATTAGCAGAGCAGATCCAAATGGCAGATCCACGAATGGGATCGTTATGAAAATTTCGCATCGTTAATTTAACTTAAGGACTGAACTGTTAAGTCTAAAAGTACTTTGTGTGTACTTAAATGATAAAAATATTTGTCCTTTGAGGTATGTTCTCTTTAATCATTTAATATTACCTACTATGATTAGTTGAAAGGTGTTTTCGAGTAAGTTTTTGAAATCCACTGTGTGTTTCGAAACTACTAAGCGTATTTTCTTTGTTGATGGGTATGCTTTTTGATAAATACATATTGCAGATTTTCTTATTTTTAAAACTGCGAAATTATTGATAGTAAGTGTTATTCATGTTTTTTCTTCGGTTATATTTTCATCCAGCTGATAATTTCTTTTAGGGCTGTCTAGTTATTTAATGACATAGTTTTTTGGAGGCTTTTCTGTCCGGCCAAAGTAAAATTGGGTTGTTGTGTTTGCTCATTGAGTAGTGTTCGCTTCTATAGACGTGAGATTGTGAGATAGAATCTTGAAAAACTCGTCTACAGACTAAATACCTGATCTGCTAAATTAGTATAAAATGAAAGTAATCATTGCTGGTAAGTGGTATGAGGTTTCCCTTTCGATGTTTCACGATCACGTCGGACAGAAGTTTGTGTTTTAGTAGTCTAGAAGTTGGGTTATAGAATCTCCAAATAATACATTTTAACGAAAAATTGTTTAAATCACGTAAAGACCTTGTAAAATGACATAATTACAAAGTGAACATGTTTCCAAATGTTACTAGTTGTGCAGAGTGTCTCCATTTAGTGCATAAAAGAAATCCGATATTTTGTTTCATAGAAAGTTTCTAATTGATACCAAAACGCATTTCTTCCCATTTTTCTTCCAAGAAAAATGTCAAAGCCAGGAGCAAGTTGGGGATTGGCCCACCGAATTTCCAGGTGGGCTGGACCACTTCAGAATTGGTCCCTTTCACATATTTTGTTTGTCTGGATTTTTTGCTCTGCATTTATGTGAGATTTAGAGATTGGCTATTTGAGAATACAGCACCCATAAAAATTGGAAAGAGAGTGAGACAAGGTGACACTTTATCTCCCAAACTCTAATGCCACATTGGAAAATGTTTTTCAATCACTGAACTGGGAAAACAAAGGGATAAAGATTAATGGAGATTATCTAACTCACCTTTGTTTTGCTGATGCCATTTTTGCAACTACCCCATCAGAGATGCAGAGTATGATCCAGGAACTTGCTGACAGGAGTAAAAAAGTGGGATTAAAATTGAACTTTCAGAAGACAAAAGTAATGTACAATGCTTTTACAAGAAATGAAGATTTATCGATTGATAGAGATATCAGATGCCTTTTTGTTTATCTTGGACAGCAGATATCAAGTGAGGGTCACATTGATGAAGAAATTAATCAGTGTATAAAACTTACCTGAAGAGCTTTTAGAAGAAAAAGCTCTCCAGGTAAATTTTATACACTGGCCCCAGAATTATGCAGGGTGCTTGAAGAATTGACAGAGTTCTACAGTTTTTTTTTTTTTTTGCCAATGGCACAGCAAAAACTATTAAGAAACTGCCTTGTGATAAAAAGTTCTGTATTTCTTTCAGTTTTTTAGGAGAAGTCCGCAAAAAATAGTCTCCCCCAGTCCATCCCCAAATCTTTTGAAAGCATTGCAGAAGTTTTATGTACATATCTGTAATTGGGGGAAATTTTCATGCGCTAAGAATTCGTTTGAATCGTGATATTTGGATCATATTATTTTGCCCACCACTTCGATATAATTTTAACAAGCTGAACCCCACCCTTGGGGGATTGAAGCAGAACTGAACTGGCATCCGTTTTTGAACTATGCACTTTTACAATTTCTTGCTACCACTGATTCGTCCATGAATCGTGGGATAAACACTTCAATATGGCAGAATATTTTATTAAATTTCCTCATCATATTTTGGGAATGTTTTTTTTTTCTGGGTATTTTTATTCATCCACCCATAGTCAAATCCTAGATGCGCCACTAATACTGTCTAGCCCCCAGGCCCTGTCTCCTTAAATGTATTCTGATGCAGAGTAAGAAGCACCAGAGATGTTGATAGCTACATCATTGATTTTGTGTTGGGTGCTTATAAGGGTATTTATACCTGAGTGGTTTTATTGAATGTTATATACCATCCTTGTGGCACAGTGGTCAGAGTGCCGGCTTCTGACCATTTGTCAGAGATGGATCCAGTTTCGTATCCTTCTTGAGGCATGGATGTGTGCCTGTCTTGCAGCACTGGCTCTCTCCCTTCCCTGGAACCAGTGGCCCTAAATTAGGGGCGGGTGACTGCTTATAGCTGGGTTGCTCATGGTGGTCGTTAAACCCCCAAGTAAAAAAGAATTGTATGTTATACACCAGAAGACAAAGCTGAACTTCCTGAAATGAAAGCCTATTTGAAAATATAAATATCTCCAAATTATGTTGGGTTTTTTTCTAAGGAATGAAAGGAAATAACGTCAAATTTTCGGGTAGCACCCCTTTCCTTCCTCAGGACTACAGCTATAGTAGGTGCTGCCATATAATCACAAATGGCAACAACTACTTTAGCTGTAGTCTTGAGGAAGAGTAGGGGTGCTACCCGAAAATTTGACGTTATTTCCTTTCATTCCTTAGAAAAAAAGAAAAAAATGTAATTTGGAAATATTTATAATGCATTAAGTCTAGGAATAGCCATGCCATTAATTATTACTATTTGAACATGCAACTGCTAATAAACGTGTGTAATACACTTTTAGTTGTGGTCATTGCACTACATTATTGAACAATATCTAAGACATAGTAAATTAATTTTGACTGTTGGTCAGAATTTTGTCTGTGTGGTCAGAGATTGACTTCAGACACTTTGGGGCCCTGGGCAAGTCTTTCAGAGGGACCTCCTTCCATTGCATAGTGCAGGGATGAAAAGAGTTCCACCAAAAGGAAGAATTCTGCTTTTTGGAAGTCACCTGGGAAGTTCCTGAGATTGATGCAGAAATGCTACAATTACAATAAAACAAATTATATCAGTATAAATATGAGATTGACTTTATTCGTTAGGTGTAAGCACATTGGCTAAAATAAAATTCTTATTCGTTCGTAAAGAAATGTTGGACACTTCTGCTGCTTTTATATACAGGGTGTTCGTAAACTGTTTTGACAAAAGTAGAGGGGTGATTGTACCCATCAAGACAAACAATATTTACAATGGAATCTAGGGTCGCATTCCACTCTGAGTGTCAGAAAAGAGTAACTTTGAAATACGTCCAACAAGCACAAGTCGTCACCTCAGTAGTCATTGCTTTCGTGTCGGAAAAGTAGCACATCGCCAGAACATCACCGTCAAACATTTACCGTATGCAAATTGCCAGAGAAAAGACTCAGCATTGACAGTTGCAGCTGATTGGCTTATCAAGGTGCTGTAGACACTTCCTGAATGCTGCATATCCCGCACAATGGATTGGACGTGGCGGACCCGTGGCATGGCCTCCACACTCACCGGACTTAAACCCACTAGACTTCTTCTGGGGGCATATAAAATCATTGGTGTACAAGACGCCTGTGGACTCCGTGGAAGATCTCGTCGCAAGAATCGTTGTTGCAGCGGACAGGATAAACACAACATCAGGAATCTTCGAGAGGGTGCGCCAGTCTGTCATTCGCCGGTGTGAGTTGTGCAACGGCACCCGTGGCCGCCACTTTGAGCATCTACTTTGAGTCTGTCCCTGATCTCCATAAATGGGATTGTGCAACTTATGATGTCGTTAATTCTCATTCTTTGCACTGTTGAAAGTTCAACTTGGACATCTAACTTTACTCTTCTCTGACACTCAAGAGTGGAATGTGACCCTAGGTTCCATTGTAAATATTGTTCATCTTGATGGGTACTATCACCCCTCTTCTCTTGTCAAAACAGTTTATGAACACCCTGTATATGCATATGGTGTCTAGGGTAGTTAATAAATGCTGAAAGGTTAATTATTTTTGCATATTCCATGTGGGAAAAGTTCAGTGTTTTTCTGCCATTACCACTTTCATGCCTGATAGTGACAGTGATTGGATGTTCCAATGCTGGAACAGTATTGGCAGATTAATACATTAATTTGCCAATGATATGGTTTTCTGTTTATTTGCAGAATTATAATTGTGATTTGAAATAAGCATTTTAAATTTTTTTCAGTGGATATATAACTGTATCAGACCTGTTGTAATCTGAGTGTAGCCTGAAATTCCAGGTTTTTGTCACATTGAGTCACACTCGACCACATAGAGCTGTTCTGAGATTCAGAGATTAGCTCCACAAAGAAGAAAAGTCCACCAGATAAGTGTTTAACTTAATATTTACTTACCGTTGCCGCCTCAAATGGCTTCATTTTATAGCGATCTTGGCACGTAGTTCGAGCCAGAGTTGCAGAGAGTTTCCAAGTTATTTGCAGATATTCTTTTGCTTGTAGATTAAAAAAAAAAATTATTTACTGGATTTAAAACACTTAAGGTTTTAATCAGATTAATATATTTAATCCTATTTTAACTTCAACTTTCAATTATTTTTCACATCTTTGAGTTTTGTTTTTACAGACATTTCTAGCCTCTAGATTATCAAGGCCTGTTCTCAATGTATTGGAACTGTATCAAAAGTTTCATTTACATAAAAAGAATTTAAATTTTATTGCCAGGTTTCTCTTTCAGTTACTAGCTATTAATTTTTTTTTATGTAATTTGTAAGTCTACTATTTTTGACTTAAGTTGTTGAAAATAGTATTTAAATAATTTTTGAAAGTTCATTAATGAAACTGTTTTTCTAGATATAAAAAATTTTCTTTTAATTAGTCCCTTGTTTTTAGGAGGCTCATAGTCCAATATTTTAATATTTGAGGATCAAAATCTTCAATTGAAGGGCCATTGCATCTTGAATCATCATTAAGTCATTTAAAGTATCACTATTCAGGCATGCCCAATTACTCATTTCATGAGGTTTATTGTTGAAAAGCCACACTCACAAGGAGCAGTACTATATGGCATTAGATGTAGCAGCTGCATCATCTTAAAAGCATTGCCACAACAGTTTGTTTCTTTTTGTTCAGCATATATGCAGCTATAAAGAGATTCAAAGATAATTCTTTTACTCGTTGTGATGACATAATACTTTGCGCAAGGTATACCATGGTGAAGATAAAATATACCATGGCAAGGATACATTATACCATGACTAAGCTTGCGTTAGTAACCTTTACCTTTTGGTCACTCCAGGCTGATCTGTCAGAAGATTAAGTATCTCTTCAAGCCCACCTTCACCTCCATTCATTTTTGAAGCAGCTGCAAGAGCACAGGGGAGAAAACTGAACTCAGTATTCATTCACAAGTGGGAGGGGGGAGTTGGACAAAATAGTTGCTCAGTTGGGGGGGTGTCAGCTGGCCATCATTGGCAACTATATTAAAAAAATTAACTAGCCAATGCTACAAAATATCTGGTTGCTATTTGGCGACTGGCTACCGACATTCGCAATGCTGCACACAACAGTTAAGGACCTCTCCAGATACACTAAGGGACCTTATGTATCTCACAACGAGGCTCCTCAAACCACCACAGAGCTACCAACGCCTTGATTAGAGCTGACCTGGCACGACAGAACCTCATGCTGTCGACCCCACACATGTACCCTCCTGCTAGCTTGGTACAGCTAAAAGCGGGATTGATGTGCTCACAGGATGCAGTGCTACTTTGCAGAAATCCAGTTTTAGTGTTCCTGGCACCAGGTGAGGCGTAATTTCCGATGATGAGCAGTCAACAGTGGCATAGCAGTAGGACGTTGGCTCCTGTAGCTCAGGGTACACAGCGTACTACATACTGTTCACTCACTGATGCTGCTTGGGCTTCCGACATTAACCTGAATGTGATTTGCACCACCGTTTCCAGGCTGTCTGTCTGTATGAGCCTAGATAGTCTACATTGACCTCGGTCATCAATGGCATGTGGTTGCTCACCATTTGCTCTCTGGGAGCTGGAACATCCGTCAATGGTATACTCACGGTACACCCTTGATACGGTTGCCCTTGAGAACCCTAGGGTTCTTACCACTTGAGCGATAGAATGACCCATCTGTCTTGCTCCGACAATGCGTCCATGATCAAAGTCATCTGTGTTCTTCGATTGCGATACACCATGGTAATTAACACAGCAATCAGACGTCTCTGAATTGACTATTTACTGTTCTTCACGTAATATCAATCACATCAGAAAACTTGAAGATTTCATCGCCCTGGAGCTTGAATCCAATCCGCATCTCCCAATTACCGTTTGAGTATGCTAACCATTACACCACCCAGGATGAGAAAATTACAAGTATCCGAGTGTTAAGAGCATCGGAAAGTAGTCTGACCGCATTCTTATTCGAAGCAACTGTGCTGCCATCTAGCGTTGTTAAGCACATCACCAGTCCAATTATAAATGTGGAAGAAATATTCCTCTCGCCATACGTCATGATAATTAACACAGCAATCGGACATCTCTGAATTGACTGTATTTACTGTTCTTCACATAATATCAATCGCATCTCATCAGAAAATTTCATCGCCCTGGAGCGGGAATCGAACCCGCATCTCCCGATTACCATTTGAGTATGCTAACCATTACACTGTTTGATTGATATTACATGAAGAACAGTAAATACAGTCAATCAGAGATGTCTGATTGCTGTGTTAATTATCATGACGTATTTTCCACGTATTGTGAGAAAATTTCTTCCGTATTATATGATTGCAATATTATATGATATAATATTGCAATCATAGAAAATTTCTTCCGTATTATATGATTGGGGATGTAAGGTCAGGTGATGCGTAACATCACAGCCTCTCCTTGACAAATGTCAACCCCGCCTTCTCGTGGTGCATCCTGCTCCCACTAAAGGGGCTCTGACGACCGCCAATAGCGGTATAACTATACCATCGGGATCAGAGGAAATGCTATCCCACACTCACCAACCCGCTTGGCCAGCGTGGTGAGTTATGGCCAAACACCTCCAAAATGACTCTACAACTTAAATCTTGGCCCTCAGTCTCCGGCAGCTGGAATGTACCTGGCCAAGGCAGCGGCCAGTGCGACATGAAGGCAGAGGGTGCTAAGAATCCCCGGAGGACCGGACTAGGCTGCCATTTGATGCTGACCTTGGCTACCTATAATGGACGCTCCCTATCTTCTGATTCAAGGCTTCTTGAATTGGAAGAGGAACTACAAAGGATCAAGTGGGACATCGTGGGGCTAAGTGAGGTAAGGAGAAAAGGAGAAGATCTCATTGAACTGAAAAGTGGACATCTCTTCTATTATCGTGGGACAGATACTGGCAGGACTAGTGGTGTTGGATTTATAATAAACAAGAAACTGAAGGATAAAGTGGTAGAAGTTGAAAGTTCCTCTGACAGAGCTGCACGACTCGTTATCCAACTATCGAGAAGATACCAGGCTCAGATTATTCAAACTTATGCACCCACAACAAGTCATCCTGAAGAAGAAATTGAAGAATTTTATGAGGAAATTCGTCATCTAAATAATAAAGGTAAGCAGCACTTGAAGATAATTATGGGAGATTTCAATGCAAAAATAGGGCACCGGCAACAGAATGAAACTTCAGTAGGTAAATTCGGTCACGGCAACAGAAACCGGCGTGGAAATACTCTCGTTGAGTTTGCAGAGGCAGAAGGATTTTTCATCTTGAACTCCTTTTTCAAGAAAAAGCCACATAGGAAATGGACATGGAGACATCCAATTGGGACGACAAGTGAAATTGATTTTATTATGTGTAACAAAAAATTCGTCATCGAAGACTGCAGTGTGCTGAACAAGTTCAACACAGGTAGTGACCATAGATTGGTGAGATGTAAGATGCACCTCAACACTAAACTGGAACGTGGCAAGCTCATAAGACAAACAAAATGTATTGACATAACCAACCTTAAAAAACACCATAATACTTTCAAGTTGGAACTGAAGAACAGATTCTCTGCTTTAGAAGGCCTAACATCGGAAGAAGTGGATATTTCGGAAGTTAACAGAAAAGTAACCAAAGCTCTTATGGAAACAGCAACAAAATTAGCTGGGTCTAAGAACAAGTTGCATGTGAACAAATTATCAGGAAAAACCAAAATGTTGATGCAAAAAAGAAGAGAGATGAGGACAACTAAAGAAGATGTGACTTCCAAAGTGGAATATATAGAGCTATGCAAGACAGCACGAAAAAGTATCACTGAAGACGTAAGGAAATTCAACTGTGAGCTAGTGAGGAAAGCAATTGAAAACAACCAAAGCCTTAAGATAGCAAAGGGACATCTCAGTAAGGGAAGAAAACAGATTATGGCTCTGAGAAAAGAAGATGGTTCTATAACAAGAAATAGAGGCGAAATTTTGACAAGAGTGAAAGATTTCTACTCCAAATTATATGAAAGTGATGATACATGTACACCAGAGATCATGAAAGGTACCAGAGTTCTTCCAGTACTCCCAGCAGAAGTTGCTCATGCAATCAAGAACATGAAGTGGGGGAAAGCTCCAGGAGAAGATGGAATTACTATAGACATCATACAAGAAGCAAGTGGAGAAATTGAAACAGTACTCGCCCAAATTTTCACTCGATGCCTTAATGAAGGGAAGATTCCTGAGGATTGGAACAATGCTACAATGATCCTGCTACATAAAAAAGGTGACATTGAGGATCTCAGGAACTACAGACCTATCAGCCTCCTATCAGTGGTTTATAAAATCTTCACTAAATTTCTTTCACACCGCTTGAAGGTAACACTGGACATGGCTCAACCGAGAGAACAAGCTGGATTCAGGAGTGGCTACAGCACAATAGATCATATCCACGTACTGAGAGAACTAATTGAAAGAGCGAGGGAATATGAACTTCCATTGTGCATAGCTTTTATCGATTATGAAAAAGCCTTTGATTCGGTGAAACCATCAGCAGTTACCACGGCTCTGAAATCCTGCGGTATTGAAGATGCATACATTAATATTATTAATAACATCTATGAAAATGCAAGTGCAAAGATTCGGCTGTTTGAAAATACAACACACATAAAAATTGGAAAGGGAGTGAGACAAGGTGACACCATATCTCCGAAGCTCTTTAATGCCACATTGGAAAATGTCTTTCAATCACTGAACTGGGAAAACAAAGGGATAAAGATTAATGGAGATTATCTAACCCACCTTCGTTTTGCTGATGACGTAGTCATTTTTGCAACTACCCCATCAGAGCTGCAGAGTATGATCCAGGAACTTGCTGACAAGAGTAAAGAAGTGGGATTAAAAATGAACTTTCAGAAGACAAAAGTGATGTTCAATGCTTTTACAAGAAATGAAGATTTATCGATTGATGGAGGAAAACTGGAGATAACAGATACGTATGTTTATCTTGGACAGCAGATATCAAGTGAGGGTCACATTGGTGAAGAAATTAATAGGCGTACAAAACTTGCCTGGAGAGCTTTTGGAAGAAACAGCATAATTTTCAAGAGCAATATGCCATTATGTCTTAAAAGAAAAGTGTTTGATCAATGCATCCTTCCAGTGCTTACGTATGGTGCAGAGACGTGGACCTTAACTAAAAGAGACATACAAAGGCTGCAAACAACTCAAAGAAGCATGGAGAGGTGCATGCTTGGTATAACCAGGAGAGATAAGAAGAGAAACTCGTGGATCCGAAAAATGACGAGAGTGGAAGACATCATGATCAGAGTTAAATCCCTGAAATGGCAATGGGCTGGACATACTGCCAGAAGGACAGACCATAGATGGACAGCCGAAATTTTAGATTGGATTCCAAGGGACAGGAAAAGACCCAGAAAAAGACCACATGGGAGATGGGTGGATGAAATTCGTAAATATGCGGGAGTGACATGGAGGAGACTGGCACAAGACAGACCGTTGTGGAGGAAACTTGGGGAGACCTTCGTCCAGCAGTGGATTGATAATGGTTGAAATGATGATGATGATGATATGATTGCAATATACTTTTGGGGAAACCCTGCTGTCTGTCTATTTATTGTTTGCATTTGGTTTGGGTTTCTTCCACTCTGCTTGGTGGATGTCCATGTCAACAGGGATCGCATTCCTCCTAAAATTCCTAAAATTCCTAATATTTTGTGACCCTCCTTAAATTCCTAAAATTAGACCTAAAATTTGCTATTCATCCTAAAATTTTCGTAAGCTTATTTTTATTAAAAACACAACCGTTATTAACGCCAATAAATTTACCATTACGGTAAGGTAAAAAGACCTGTTATTGTAGAAACACAGCCTGTATGCTGTGCTGCTGAAGGAGGGAAAAATGACGCCATCGAGATGCACTTGCTTCGGGGCGGGCGTTCCATTTTTTGCCTTCGAACAGTTTTCGAGAGTAACAAGAGATCTAAGGGAAAAGGGGAGGGGTCATTTTCACCCCTGGTTTGCGCTTTGCAGACGAACTCCGTGGCACGCAGAAGATCGTACTTTATTTTTGTACATGCCTTGTGGAACCTCCTCTTTCTGCTGATGTTTTGTTATTGTAAACCGCAGGTGGGTGGAAGCAAAGAGGAAACATGTGGTCTCCTTCCGTAACCTCCGGTAATGACGATGGGATGGTAGCTGAGTATTATCTTGGCAGGCAGTAGAGCACGTGATCATTGACCTTCGATCATGCGTCAGCGACAGCGGCCTTCGATGCGCAATATATCTCGGCTCCGACTCGCTTTGACTGAACTTGCGTGAGATGCGTATGATAGTTTCTGGTTTTACGTCTTTTATGGTGTTCTCTGTGCTGTGTGCAGGTTCAGTTCTCTAGTGGTGACCTGCTTTTTTTTTTTTTTTTTCATCTGACATCCTCGCAGCCAAATTTCGGGAAGTTGTCTGGTTTTGCAATATTGGAACGTGTTTTTGTACTTCCCTTTCATTTTCTGGTTAGTAATACAAGTGTTTAAGATGCCTAAATCCAAAACGAAATTTCAAGATGCGTGGCTCGCCAAAGAATTGGACGGAGTGAAGTTGAAAGAATGGTGTTCTGCAACTGAAACAATATTTTCTGCTAAGTGTATATTGTGTTCAGAAATTTTCAACATTTCTAATAGTGGCTTTTCACAAGTAAAAGCGCATCATAAAGGAAAAAAACATTTGCAGAAATTTCAAAGTAAATTTCAAAATAAGTCCATCCTGAAAGCCTTTGGAGGACGGGATCTTCAGCCCAAAACAAATATTAGTGAAGTACTGAGTCATGATTTACAGTTGGCTAAAGCCGAAGCATTATGGGCCATGAAAGTTGCTAAGGACAATATGTCTTTTGTTTCATGCACTGAAACAGTTGAACTTTTCAAAGAAATGTTTCCTGATTCTGCTATTGCAGCCAAAATGCAACTTAAAGAAAAAAAGTTGCTTATGTGATATCACATGGATTGTCAAAATATTTTGAAGAGGATTTGAAAAAAGACATTGCATCTAGTAGCCCAGGAAAGGTTACTATAGCATTTGATGAAACTACAAATACACAAGTAAAACGGCAGTTGGATGTGTATCTCAGGTACTGGTCTTCAGAAATAAATTCAGTTTCTTGCCGATACCTAACAAGCGTTTTTCTGGGTCATGCAACAGCAGATATTTTGCTAAAAGAAATTCTTGATGTGTTATCATCCTTCAATATTTCGTTGAACAGAATTATTTGTGTATCCATGGACAGCCCAAATGTAAATAAGTGCTTTTTACGCAAATTCAATGAAGTTGTAAAACAAGAAACAGGCCAGAAATCTTTGGAACTAGGTTTTTGCAACCTGCATGTTGTTAGTAATGCATTTAAAATTTTTTTTGACAAGCTTAAATATAGATTTTAACGAATTTGCTACTGATATGCATTACTTTTTAAAGAGTAGTGCTGCAAGACGAGAGGATTATAAATCTGTCGAGGATATAACATTGGTCACTGCCAAATTTCTTTTGCGTCATGTCGGCAGCAGATGGTTAACCGTTGGTTCTGTAGCCCAGAGGCTCTTGGATCAATGGCTAAATATTACAGAATATTTTTTAAACTTCTTGCCATCTCAAAAAATATTTGAAAAACAACTGCGCAATTCGGCAAGGTATAAAAGAATTCACTGTTTCCTGAAAAATGAGCTTACTCCTTGCTATTTAGCATTAATTTCATTTTCACACCAAAATTTTGAAAAGTTTTCATTATGTTATCAGAGTGAAGAACCAAAAATACACCAGTTATATTCTGATTTAAATACTTTAATGAGGAATGTTATGGCTCAGTTTATCCAAGATGATGTTATAGCAGGGAAATTTGGAGAAGACCTAAAGAATGTAGATTTTGAAAACAAAAATTCATGGAAAAAACTAGTGGAGTTAGAAGTTGGTATGAAGACAAAAAATCTCCTCAGGAATGTTCAGGAGACCAGGCAGAAATTATTTCTCTTAGATGTAAGATCATCACTAATTGCAACCACAAAATATTTAAAGTCAAATTTGCCATTCTGCAATCAAAAGCTAAGAGACATAGAAGTTTTAAAGGTAAAAGAACCAAAGAAAGAGTCAACTCAACTTTCAGTCACTGAAGGACTTTCGGAAATAACCAGAATTTCAAGTGTTTTGCATCTTTCTGAGGAACAAATTGATAGAGTAAGAGAAGAGTGGAAACTTTTAAATTGCGATAAGCCAACTCTAGATGAACTAGTGAAATTTTCAGAGGAAGGGCATATTCCAGTGCGGATTGATCATTACTGGCGTAATATATTTAGTATTAAAGACTCTAGCGGAAAAGAAAAATACTCAAATCTTGCTAAACTCATAAAGTCAATTTTAGTTTTACCTCATGGTAATGCTGATGCAGAAAGGGGATTTTCGGTTAACACTGCTCTGTTAAGGAAGGACAAGGCTAACTTAAAAGACTCAACTATAACATCATTAAGAATAGTTAAAGGGGCCATTAAACACTATGGATGTGTAAGTAAAGTTCCCATAACAAGAAATTTGTTAAATAGTGTTTGTGATTCACATAAATTTTATAAAGAGTATGTTGATAAGCTGAAGGAAGAAGAATCAAAAAAGGTAAAAGAAAGGAAGCAGAAAGAGAGGGAAAATAAGGAAAAGCAGCTAGAGAAAAAAAGAAAAGCTGAGTTTGATGACAAAATAAAAGAAAATGATGCAGAAATAAATAGACTTAAAAACGATAAAGAAGCCTCCCTAGCAATAATTCAAGAGGGAACAGAAAGAATGAGAAAAGCTGTAGAAAAACAAAATACTGTTGAAATAGCAGTTGCCTCTAACTTGATCATACAAGGTTCAGCTGAAATAAAGAAAACTGAAAGTAAATTATTTGTGGTAGAAACAGAAAAAGATAGGCTAATCAGGAAAAGGTTAAAACAATAATATGAAAAAAGTAATTCAGTGAACAATTGTACATAGTTCTTGGTTTTCAATTACCTTTTTAGGATATTATAATTTAATGTGAAACCTGAAAACTTTACTGTGAAAATCGTGAATTGCTTCTGGTTCAACAGCATATTAATGTTCAAAGTGAAACTTGAATGTGGTAAATATACTTGAATATGATAATAACACGTGAAAAGATAAGAACTGAACATTAGAAGTAAATCATACTTAAACTTTAGACATTAGACGTTATGCAAAAAATTTGGGTGTTAACTTCGACCATATATACTAATGGACTGCACATTGGCAATAGCTGCATCAAAGCCGCCATGGCTCAAACATTGGGCACGTCATCATCAGACTCCAAATTTCGTGTAAAAATGCTGTTATGATTACTAATTTACGCTGCAGAAGTTCAGTGTTTTCGGTGTATTATGTGAATGCGCCTCATATATAATGAAAACTCTTCAGGTAAGTTTACTTATGAGCTATATACATGCATGATCGGGTTGTTTACATTTTGTGATTTATAATGTGATGAACATTTGCGAAGAATTTGGAACATGCATTCCATTTTTTTCTTAAGTTACTATATTTTTATATCAATAGCTGCAAGTTTCTGGTTAAGTAATTGAACTTTATTGACTTAGGTATTTAATTCGTTTCTCACCCATGAAAAATCATAGAACTTTCTTTACTATATCGCTCAGAGCAACCATAAGCACAGCAGGTGTAACCCATCTTTTTGACTGTTGTCATGTGATTTTATGTTGGAGCCAGAAATTTTGATGTCATGCGCAGTCTATCAGTATATGTGGTTGAAGGGTGTGAAGCAAACTCTTTACAATGTATACAAAGTTGTTTTACTAGATGTATACAAATATACATCTAGTTTTTATTGAAATACACTCCTAAAATTTTCCTAAAATTTTTCTAAAAATTCCTAAAATTCCTAAAATTCCTACCTAAAATTTTCCAGAAGTATGCTATGATCCCTGTGTCAACTGCCCATTACCCGTCAGTAACTAATGTTTCGTCTACTGAGTGTACAAGCATTCACTATACAATACTTATAGAAAAAGTGCAGAAGAATATCGATTATTGTACCCGAGATAAAGCAATAACATTTTAAACTCATTTAGCAGTCTTTATAGCTGCATGCCAAGATTTCACCTTCAAACATTTTCCGGACCAAAGGACCACAGGCCATGCCTCTGATAACACCTGTCCTTAATGTTTTGTCTACTGAGTGTATAATAATTCATGATACAATGACTTGTACAAAAAGGGCAGAAGAATATTGATTACTGTACCTGAGGAGGTAAAGCAATAACATTTAAAACTCATTTGGCAGTCTTTATAGCAGCATATGTGCATTTACATTCATTGTGATAATTGTGACCTTTTGGCATATAAGATGCAGGAAGATTTTGACACCAGTTTTTTTTGGAGGGGGGGGGGGCAGTTTTTCAAATTACTATGTGATCTGCTGGCTATCGTCCAGTAAAAATTCCTTTGGACCACTGAACTATTTTTTTTTTTTTTTTTTTTTTCTAATTTGTCACATGTTAAAAAAAAATCTCTTCTCTTTTTCTTTCAATAAGATTTTTTTTTTGTTTTTAGTGTATAAATAGTGATAGGGTCAGATGATACTGGATGACTGCAGTTTTTTTTTTTCAATTCCACACACTTTGTTTGACTAGAATGGAAGGAACAACAAATACAGAACATGAGTTTCTCAGTTCTAGTTGTGTATGGCAACAGCTGTATTTTATCCCCATCCCCACCTTTCGTAATGGGCAGAAATAAGCACAAAAAAACATTGTGCTCTTCTTGCAATCTCCCACCCCAGTGAATGTGGCAGAAACCGACACCAGGCACAAGCCGGCTTTTATTTGTACCCCAGGGAAATACACTGGTGGGGAAGGTCAAATGAATGCATGTAGGTCATTTCTGTAAAACAGCACTTCGCATAAAACAGTATTCCCTGTGGGTCTAAAACTGACTTCATGGGAAAGTAAGAGAAATGAGCTAAAATAAAGAAGCGGAATCCTAAACAATAATATATTTTATAAAAAGGCTGCTAATGTATGTGCAATTTTGTACCCTATGGTGACTCGCAACTGTCATTCTGGAGTCTCCTCCCCTGTTACTTAAAAATGTTGGGTTGGCCAAAAAGTCGTTATTTTTTACACATAGATGGCAAAACATGTCTGGAAATGTAATTAACATAATTTGAAACCGCAAGTTCATTATGTAACGTGACAGCTGACAGTTCAAGCTTGTTTTAGGAACAGAAAGTGCACGATTTCATTTACAAGTGTTTGTTTGGCATCGATTTCAAAATGGACAATCAAAAGTAGCATTTTTGTCATGTTTTGCTGTATTACTTTCGAAAAGGAAAAAACGCTGTGCAAGCTCATAAGAAGTTATGTGATGTGTATGGTGAAGATGCCTTAATACTACAGGAGTGTCAGAATTGGTTTGCAAAATTTCGGTCTGGAGATTTTGATGTGAAAGATGCACCACGCTCAGGAAGGCGCTAGTCGGCGTTAAACGACATGAGAGATTGCTCAGAATCTGAACATATTGAAATCGAGTGTTGAAAACCGTTTAAAGCAACTAGGATATGTTAGTAAGCTCGATATTGTAGGTACCACATGAGCTCAAAGAAATCGATCTCACTCAGCACTTTGTTTGACATCTGCGATTTGCTCTTGAAACGTGAAGAGAACGATCTGTTTTTAAAATGTGTTTTATGAAAAATGAAATGTTTTATAAAAAATGGATCGTTTACAACAACGTCAAACAAAAAATATCGTAGAGCAAGTGTGATGAACCTGCTCAAAGCACTTCAAAAGCAAATATGTACCAAAGGAAGGTTATGCTCTTAGTGTGGTGGGATTTCAAAGGTATTGTGTACTTTGAATTGCTTCCAAATAACCAAACCATTAATTCAGATGTGTACGGTCATCAGTGGGATAAATTAAGAATGCAGTCAAATAGAGGTGTCCAGAATTGGTGAATTGCAAAGGTGTTGTGTTTCACCATGGTAACGCAAGACCATATACAAGTTTGGTAACTCGTCAAAAATTGTTGCAGCTTGGTTGGGATGTGCAGAGTTGTATAAAATTAAAATGTGTCTGCGTACACAATCATTGAAACAGAGAACTTGTTGCAAACCAGTGAACTGCAGTAACAATAGAATAATATATAGAAAAATTACTAAAACAAATAATTATATTAGAACATTAGATTGCGATGAGGACAAAATAAGTACATTACAATTGAATGTGCAGCAGCGTATGTGAAATGGACCTTTATTGCAAAATATTGGACTATGAATCTCATAAAAACAAGAGACTAAAGAAAGTTTTTATATCCAAAAAATGAGTTCCATTAAATAACTTTCAAATTTATAAATAGCATTTTCTACAACTTAATTCAAAAATAGTAGACTTACGAAATACATAAGGAAAAGAATCTAGTTTAATAACTGCAAGAGGGTTGAACCTGGCAATAACATTTAATTTTTTTCTGTGTAAACAAAACTTTTGATACAGTTCCTGTACATTCAGGGCAGGCCTTGATAAAATTTAGAGGCCAGAAATGTCTGTAAGCAAAAGTACTCAGATGTGAAAAATAAATAAAAGTTAAAGTTAAACAAGAATAAAAGTAGATTAATCTGAGTAAAGCCTTGTGTAAGTGTTCTAATTGCTGTAAATATATATATATCATCATCATCATCATCATCGTCAACCATTATCAATCCACTGCTGGACGAAGGTCTCCCCAAGTTTCCTCCACAACGGTCTGTCTTGTGCCAGTCTCCTCCATGTCACTCCCGCATATTTACGAATTTCATCCACCCATCTCCCATGTGGTCTTTTTCTGGGTCTTTTCCTGTCCTTTGGAATCCAATCTAAAATTTCAGCTGTCCATCTATGGTCTGTCCTTCTGGCAGTATGTCCAGCCCATTGCCATTTCAGGGATTTAACTCTGATCATGATGTCTTCCACTCTCGTCATTTTTCGGATCCACGAGTTCCTCTTCTTATCTCTCCTGGTTATACCAAGCATGCACCTCTCCATGCTGCTTTGAGTTGTCTGCAGCCTTTGTATGTCTCTTTTAGTTAAGGTCCACGTCTCTGCACCATACGTAAGCACTGGAAGGATGCATTGATCAAACACTTTTCTTTTAAGACATAATGGCATATTGCTCTTGAAAATTATGCTGTTTCTTCCAAAAGCTCTCCAGGCAAGTTTTGTATGCCGATTAATTTCTTCATCAATGTGACCCTCACTTGATATCTGCTGTCCAAGATAAACATACGTATCTGTTATCTCCAGTTTTTCTCCATCAATCGATAAATCTTCATTTCTTGTAAAAGCATTGAACATCACTTTTGTCTTCTGAAAGTTCATTTTTAATCCCACTTCTTTACTCTTGTCAGCAAGTTCCTGGATCATACTCTGCAGCTCTGATGGGCTAGTTGCAAAAATGACTACGTCATCAGCAAAACGAAGGTGGGTTAGATAATCTCCATTAATCTTTATCCCCTTGTTTTCCCAGTTCAGTGATTGAAAGACATTTTCCAATGTGGCATTAAAGAGCTTCGGAGATATGGTGTCACCTTGTCTCACTCCCTTTCCAATTTTATGTGTGTTGTATTTTCAAACAGCCGAATCTTTGCACTTGCATTTTCATAGATGTTATTAATAATATTAATGTATGCATCTTCAATACCGCAGGTTTTCAGAGCCGTGGTAACTGCTGATGGTTTCACCGAATCAAAGGCTTTTCATAATCGATAAAAGCCATGCACAATGGAAGTTCATATTCCCTCGCTCTTTCAATTAGTTCTCTCAGTACGTGGATATGATCTATTGTGCTGTAGCCACTCCTGAATCCAGCTTGTTCTCTCGGTTGAGCCATGTCCAGTGTTATCTTCAAGCGGTGTGAAAGAACTTTAGTGAAGATTTTATAAACTACTGATAGGAGGCTGATAGGTCTGTAGTTCCTAAGATCCTCAATGTCACCTTTTTTATGTAGCAGGATCATTGTAGCATTGTTCCAATCCTCAGGAATCTTCCCTTCATTAAGGCATCGAGTGAAAATTTGGGCGAGTACTGTTTCAATTTCTCCACTTGCTTCTTGTATGATGTCTATAGTAATTCCATCTTCTCCTGGAGCTTTCCCCCGCTTCATGTTCTTGATTGCATGAGCAACTTCTGCTGGGAGGACTGGAAGAACTCTGGTACCTTTCATGATGTCTGGAGTACATGTATCATCCCTTTCATATAATTTGGAGCAGAAATCTTTCACTCTTGTCAAAATTTTGCCTCTATTTCTTGTTATAGAACCATCTTCTTTTCTCAGAGCCATAATCTGTTTTCTTCCCTTACTGAGATGTCCCTTTGCTATCTTTAGGCTTTGGTTGTTTTCAATTGCTTTCCTCACTAGCTCACAGTTGAATTTCCTTACATCTTCAGTGATACTTTTTCGTGTTGTCTTGCATAGCTCTATATATTCCACTTTGGAAGTCACATCTTCTTTAGTTGTCCTCATCTCTCTTCTTTTTTGCATCAACATTTTGGTTTTTCCTGATAATTTGTTTATATGCAACTTGTTCTTAGACCCAGCTAATTTTGTTGCTGTTTCCATAAGAGCTTTGGTTACTTTTCTGTTAACTTCAGAGATGTCCACTTCTTCCGATGTTAGGCCTTCTAAAGCAGAGAACCTGTTCTTCAGTTCCAACTTGAAGGTATTATGGTGTTTTTTAAGGTTGGTTATGTCAATAGATTTTGTTTGTCTTATGAGCTTGCCACGTTCAAGTTTGGTGTTGAGGTGCATCTTACATCTCACCAATCTATGGTCACTACCTGTGTTGAACTTGTTTAGCACACTGCAGTCTTCTATGACGAATTTTTTGTTACACATAATAAAATCAATTTCACTTGTCGTCCCATTTGGATGTCTCCATGTCCATTTCCTGTGTGGCTTTTTCTTGAAGAAGGAGTTCAAGATGAAAAACCCTTCTGCCTCTGCAAACTCAACGAGAGTATTTCCACGCTGGTTTCTGTTGCCGTGACCGAATTTACCTACTGAAGTTTCATTCTGTTGCCGTTGCCCTATTTTTGCATTGAAATCTCCCATAATTATTTTCAAGTGCTGCTTACCTTTATTATTTAGATGACAAATTTCCTCATAAAATTCTTCAATTTCTTCTTCAGGATGACTTGTGGTGGGTGCATAAGTTTGAATAATCTGAGCCTGGTATCTTCTCGATAGTTGGATAACGAGTCGTGCAGCTCTGTATATATATATATATTTAAATCTACAAGCAAAAACTATCTGCAAAATTTGCTAATAATTTGGAAACTATCTGCGTACACACATAAGTCTACATTCTGCTACTCTGGAGATGTTGCCACATCCACCATATTCACCAGATTGGCACCATCAGACTACCACTTGTTTTGTTCGTTGCAAAACACCTTGAATCGTAAAATCTTCACTGCTGATAAGGCTATCAAATCATTCTTGAAACTGTTTTCTGCCGACAAAAACTTTCTTGAGCCCAGAATCACGAACTTGCCTGCAAAATGGCAAAAGGTCATCAAACAAAATGGGCAAAAATATGTTGTTGACTAAAATTTTTGTTTCCCATCCAAAATTCGCCTTTCATTTACACCTAGGAAAAAAATGCAATTACTTTTTTTCTTTTTGATTGGATGTTTAATGACCACCATGAGCAACTCAATGGGCTATAAGTAATCTACTGTCTCTAATTTAGAGCCACTGGTTCCAGGGAAGGGAGAGAACCAGTGCCATAAGGCAAAACACAACATCTGTGCCTCACCTTGATTCAAACCCAGACCCCTTTCGTATGAATGAACAGAAGCCATCGCTTGGACCACTGCGCCACCAGGGTGACCAATTACCTTTAGCCAACCCAATAGATTGGAAATTTACCCTTACTCTGTGATTTCGCCAGTGTTGTCAGCAGACCAAGAAAACTGGGGAAAATCGGGGAATCCAAAATTAAGGCTAAAAATCAGGGAAAACTGGGATTTTTTTTATATATTTTTTTTTCAAAAACCTGGAAAAGTCCGGGAAAATTAAACTGACAATTTTTTTGCATAATGCGTATGCAGTTACCAGGAATGTGAATTCTGCGGCAGAGTGTGCCAAAACGAAAAATCTTGCTACAAAAGGCAGCTTTTTCACCATTGCGCCCCAGAACCGCCGTGCCCCATCGTCGTCGTCAGTACTTCGGCATGCTAAATATTCCATGCGCATCGAATTCCGCTTGATGCTGAATAAGATCATGCGGTGGGAAGAAAGATTCAGCGATTCCAAGTACTAAGGGTTTTATGTAGTTACTATGGAAATCGTCTGTCCGCTACGGACAACGGAAAACATAGAGTATGCTATGGAAATCGTCGGTCCGCTACTGACAACGGAAAGCCTTGAGTATGCTATGGAAATCGTCGGTCTGCTACAGGGGATGGAAAACATCGAGCATGCTATGGAAATCGTCGGTCCGCTACTGATGACGGAAAACATGGAGCATGCTATGGAAATCGTCGGTCCACTACTGATGACGGAAAACGTCGAGCATGCTATGGAAATCGTCAGTCCGCTACGGATGATAGAAAATATCGAGTATGCTATGGAAATCGTCGGTCTGCTGCGGACAACAAAAGACGTCGAGCATGCAATGGAAAGCGAAAATTTCGGGCAGCAGTAAAAAAAAAAAAAGCCAGCAAAAAATTCAAGTGTACAATGATAGCTTTCTTAGCACGTCTTTTGTAAAAAAAGATCATGCTTATGTTATCGGTTTGTCCGTCCTTCCGTCCGTAGACACCATAGCTCTGCAATTATTTGTCTGATTTGAAAAATTATTTTTGCATTGGGAAGCTTGAAATATGCGAATGATCTTTCGTTTTATTTTTTTACGATCAATATCACTGCTAGAGGGCGTAAATGCAGATGTCGAATTCAAAATATGTTTTATTCCATTATTTGCTTCTAAACGTCCAATTGAAAAAATTATTTTATCTTTCGATTCCATTTATGTCAAAGTATTTAAGGTATAGTTACTTTTTCAAGTTACGCATGGATTTTCCGCTAGAGAACTTAAAAGTAAATTATGTTTTTCCTGATATCTCTTCTTCTAAAACTCTGATTTGAAACATTTTATCTTCAGCGGATACAACTCCTGATGGGAAATCTTTTGCATATAATACTTTGGCCATCAGGGTCGTAAGTGTTAATTTTTGCTTCTGATGTATTTGCCATAAAATTTGAGCTTATAAAATACCGATTGAAAAATATCGTTCGTGGACCGATGCCACTCACGTCGATAAACCTTTTCGGAATATTTTCTTTTTAAAATATTGCATGGTTTTACCACCAGGGGCATAGATGTATGTCTCATTGTTGTCAATATCTGTCCTTTGTGCTTCTAATGGTCCAATTTGAAAAATTCATTTTTCATTGGTTAGAGTTTCTGGTGTGACGTGTTTTTCATATAATTTCAAAATTTTCAAGTAATTCATAGACTTTTTGCTAGGGGAGCAAATGTAAATTGTGTTTTCTCCAATATTTCTGCTTTTAAAACTCCAATTTGAAAAATTCTTCCTATATCACGTACAGATCCTGATGGAAAATGTTTTTCATATAATTTCTAATATTTGGTGAAAAGCGGTTTGACCACCAAGGAGCATAAGTGTTAATTTCTGCTTCTGATCTATTTGCAGCAAAATCTGAGCTCCTGAAAACTCCACTTCTTCTTGCATTGAATATATTGCATTATAGATGTGGCATTTAGTATGCATATTATCATGGAGTTATACATAATCTGTAATTTTTACCTGAAATTCCCCACAAAATTATCTTCAGGAAAACTGGGAATTTTTAAAGCCAATATGAGTGGCAACACTGTTTCACCTATACAATCAGCCTCTTATTCTTGATGCATTCTTTCTCCTCTCCTGTTAGTTATGTTTACATGGTCACATCAGCAGTTGTTTCATTTTGTGAATGATCAGAGCCTCTATTTTTGTTTCTCTCTATTTTGGGCCTTTCAGTTCACTTGGTTTAAGTATGACATTGCCGTTAGTAAAATGCTCTGCATGCCTTGCAACATTTCTTTACTGGCTGACAAACATTCTGCATTTGTGGTTGGATGTAATTTTAACATTGAGCCCATAAAATCTCGTACCTCTAGCACAGGGTGGCACACATAACATAAAACTGGCCCCTTGTGCGGATTGGGTTACAATTCTACAGTAACATTTTGTTCACCCCCTGGAAACTATTAGACTGTCAATTTAGCGCATATTTCACGATTTAAAAATTAAGCCTTATCATGTTAGGGTTGTATGGGAATTAAGAGCAGCACTTGACAAGGGAAAATGTGTCCATTACTGGCAGTGGCTCTTGGAGATAGTCAAAGTAGTGGAATGTAGACATACGTGTGTGTGCTGTATGCAGATAGTTACCAAATTATTAGCAGGTTTTGCAGATAACATTTTAATTTTTTTAATCTACAAGCAATAGCTATGTGCAGCCATTAAAACACTCAAGGCTTTAACTCATATTAATATACTTAATTTTGTTTTAACTTAAAGAACTTTCAATTATTTTTCACATCTTTTTAGTTCTTTTGTTTTTACAGACATTTCTGGCCTCCAGATTTTATCAAGGCCTGTTCTTAATGTGTAGGAACTGTATCGATAGTTTCATTTACACAGAAAGTGTTTAAAATTTATTGCCAGCCAGCTATTAAATTAAAATAATTTCCTTATGTATTTTGTAAGTCTAGTATTTTTGAATTAACTTGTTGAAAATCCTATATATAATTATATAATTTTTGAAGATTTGTTTATGGAATTGTTTTTCTGGATATAAATAGAAACTTTCTTTAATTTAATTAACCTTTTTTTTTTTTTTTTAGTTTCTTACTCCAGTATTTTTTTATATTTGGGTCATTCCATGTCAAATCAACAAGGCTCGCAACCCGACATTTTTTATTTTTATGAAACTTGGTATCATCATCATCGTCAACCATTATCAATCCACTGCTGGACGAAGGTCTCCCCAAGTTTCCTCCACAACGGTCTGTCTTGTGCCAGTCTCCTCCATGTCACTCCCGCATATTTACGAATTTCATCCACCCATCTCCCATGTGGTCTTTTTCTGGGTCTTAGCACCCTCTGCCTTCATGTCGCACTGGCCGCTGCCTTGGCCAGGTACATTCCAGCTGCCGGAGACTGAGGGCCAAGATTTAAGTTGTAGAGTCATTTTGGAGGGGTTTGGCCATAACTCACCACGCTGGCCAAGCGGGTTGGTGAGTGTGGGATAGCATTTCCTCTGATCCCGATGGTATAGTTATACCGCTATTGGCGGTCGTCAGAGCCCCTTTAGTGGGAACAGGATGCACCACGAGAAGGCGGGGTTGACATTTGTCAAGGAGAGGCTGTGATGTTACGCATCACCTGACGTTAATTGTAGTATTCATCAATATAATCAAACATGATTTTTTTCAGAATTTTTAATGCATCTGTTTTTGTTATTGATTTTTGAAATTTAAAAAAACCCCATTTCATCATCTGAATAAACTTTAACTGCCAGTTACTCGGGTTCTAGTAGAGCTAGGGTAATGAATTATGGCTCATTTTAAAGATCTTGAATTGGGCTTTCATTTGATATACCACATGACACTATTAAAAAAATGTAATGTCAATTTTTAAAATTTTGAAATATTAAAAAATGTGTTTTTTAAATAATCTGAAAAAAATATATGTTTAACAAACATTATTTTTCTACATATCCGGAAAGTTTCATAATGGGATCGCTATGGGATAACTATAAAAAAAATAATAACATAGAACAATGCAACTGAAATGTGCCCAGATGTACTTACCGGTTCCACCCATGACTGGAAGGGTATTCTTTACGTGGTTTGTGTAAAATGTCATACTTGTTTTTTTAAACATTGTGAATGCTAAAGAATGAAAATAAACATCTAAGTAATTTGAAACTGTGTTCGAAAGTAATTCATTTCGTAATTCAGTATATAAGGTTCTGTGTGCATATTTACACTTACAAAATTATTTTATCTTCTATATGTATCCTGCTTTTTTTTCTTTCTTTTAAATTTTGCCGCACTTGTATGCCAGTGCTTGATTTGCCTTCTTTGTCTCAGTCATTGTTAAATTATATACTCTTCCAGTAGCTGTTGGCAGGTTAACTTTTAACAAAACATCAGATTTATGAACCAACAGTATATCCGGTGATTGAGGATACTTCTATGATGGAGATGGACCATGCGGCTCCAGGAAGCTCACTTTTACCTCTTCTGTGTCCTCATTCACACCAAGTGCACATCCCAACCACCAGTGCTCTGAGTACTTACTAATCACAAAACCTACCATATTTTCAAAACTAATGTTCTCTTCTCCTTCATCTGTTGCACATATCTCTTCTTTAAAATGCTCAGAAAGTAAGTTTTGACTAGTAATTTGTGTTTTCCTGCAGGAATGAAACAATGGAGTTTCTGAGTACCACTTATTGTCTTAGCAGAAGCTATTCTACTTTTAAGGATAATTTCCTCCTCTTTGTAATTTTCTGTTGTTGCAAACCGAAAGTGAATAGAGGCAATATTAGCAGTGGCCCATTCAAAGAGTTGGCGTGGGGTCATAATTTGATTATTATAAACAAGTTGTAAACTTGTCTTTGCAGCTAATCGCTTCACAGTACCCCTATCCCATCACATGCATTTTTGCCATGTGCTGTTGCAAAAAAATCCATTCTGCTTTTATATTAAAGTCAGTCTCGTGGTAGCACAAGCTGAGGAAGTTTGACTTGTTTTTGTATTGTGAAGCTGCTCCATCCAAAAAATAAAATATATTTTCAGGTTTTTGAGAAAAATGTGAGTGCATGAAATTAATTAGGTAACGCTGAAACAGATGGACAGCTATACTGTCGTGAATTAGACAGTCGGATATAATCACAAAACTTACATGTCCTAGGTTCTGAGTTTTCTCATCTCGATAGTATATAACTATAGGATGCAGGGTTGCTTGGGCATTGTTCCAGTGAAAACCCTGAGCTGCATCTTGCAATACAAAAGAATAATTTTCAGCAAAGTCACAAATTACTATGTATTGATTTTCTGTTATTGTGTCTTTAAGATGTCTTAAGTAACTTGACTGTTGAGTTGCTATAAAAGAATGGTGAAGCAGAGCTGGAAGTTTGCCAAACAACAGGTCCAATAACTCCTGTGTGGATTTTGATAATGTTTCAAGTACTGTCCTCTTCTCTAATTGCATCCATTGCTTGAATGTCACATTTTCTATACTATTTAGATCAAAACAATCTTCAAATCGTTGCTTGAGCTGTTCTAATCCTGGACAGTTGTTGCACTAACTGAAGTAACATGCAGGTGTAGGGTTTCCACAAATTATGTTTGCAAGGACATCTTTATAGGAGTTTATTGGCTGAACAATGTCTCCTGTTAATTCAGGTAACTTGCATTATATTTATGGTTTGGTTTCCCAAGGGGTTGCAACAGTAAACCACACTTGAAACTTTTGATGTGGATGGTCTGCTGGCATCCATCTTTTACTTTGCTTTTACTTTAAAGCCTAGGAAAGAAACACAATTTGTTATCCTTATAGATATATATCAAATTTTTAACTAATTATAATTAATTCATTAGCATTTGCAGTGTTTGTAAGACCAGGGATACCATTTTAGACAGACAAAATAAGCAATTCCTCAGTCACTGATGGTGCATTTAGTAACGTCCTTCTGCTATTTATTTTTTTATAGTGATCCCATAGCGATCCCATTATGAAACTTTCCGGATATGTAGAAAAATGTTTGTTAAACATATATTTTTTTCAGATTTTTTAAAAAACATGTTTTTTAATATTTCAAAATTTTAAAATTGATAAAAAAAATTTAATAGTGTCATGTGGCATATAAAATGAAAGCCCAATTCAAGATCTTTAAAATGAGCCATAATTCATGACCCTAGCTCTACTAGAACCCGAGTAATTGGCAGTTAAAGTTTGCTCAGATGATGAAATTTCAGGGTTTTTTTTTTTTAATTTCAAAAATCAATAACTCAAAAACGCATGCATTAAAAATTCTGAAAAAATTCATGTTTATATTGATGAATTCTACAAATATACCAAGTTTCATAAAAATCAAAAATGGTCAGGTTGAAAATGCTATTTTTGCTGGTTGATTTCACATGGAATGACCCATTTTGCCATTGAAGTCCATTTCACAGACATTACTGCACATTCAATTGTTTACTTATTTTGTCTTCATTGGAATCTGTAAAGTTCTAATAATTATTTATTAGAATATTCAAAGCAAACAATATAAATTTTAAATTTGCTTGTACCACTTACTGGTCATCCATGTGACACCTCTCAGAAAACTTGAAAGTGTCGTCGCCCTGGAGCGGAAATCGAACCCACTTCTCCCAATATCCTTTCGAATATGGTAATATACTATTTCTTCCTTCAGTGATTTAATTATTTATTGTGTTTTTAATTTTTCTTTAAATTATCTTATTCTATTGTTATTGTGGTTCATGCTTCGCGGGCTTGCAGCAAGTTTTCTGTTTCGATGGTTGTGTACACAGATACATTTTATTTGTATACAACTCTGGAGATAGTTTGTGAAGGACTGTGCGACCCATTTCTCTTCATTTCAACAGATGAAGCTTAGTTCCACATTTTGGAGTACAGTAACTCTCAGAGTTATATAAGTAATGTGTTACGTAACTTTAATTTTACGTAAGTCGAATTTTTAAATTACGTTGATAAAAAATGCAATATTTATTATTATATTATGTATGTATGTTATTTATTATTATTTTGTAAAACAGACTATTATTATTTGTAGCGATATTTACTCTGATATATGTAAACTACAAAAGTATGAAAAATAATACATACATAAAAGAATATAAAAACTAACTGTAATACTGTACATATGTATTCATTTTTCAAATAGGTAAAAAAAGTCTTGTGGCAGCTAAGTTGGCTCTGTAGGGGTAGAGCCGGCGTTGGGTGTGGATGGTTGTGAAGAGGAATGCTGTTCTGCGGCAACTTCTACCCCTGTTGATAACAAGTGAAACTGAAATGTGCTTACTGCAATAAGGCTGTCAAAGACACAGCTGCGCAAAGCCACAAATGTATTCATACGCACCAGTAAGTAGTTCTCAGAATTTTCATTTTTTTACGTCAGGATGAAGGTCACGAGTGAGGCAGCAAGTGCTGATATAAAGAGGTGGCAATTATTATGTAACTGAGAATTTACGTAAGTCACATGTTACATAACTCAGGGTGTTACTGTGCTTCGATTCGCAGAACACATGACACTGGGCTCTTGGAAACCCACACATGTTGCAACAGAAATCACTCCATTTAAGTCAGTGTTTGGAGTGGAATCTCAGGACAACGCATCATCGGACCCATTTTTTTTTTTCGAGGAGGATCTGAATACAGATATTTATCTATGGATCTGGGAAAAGTTTGTAAGCCAGTTGACTCCACTTGAAATCACATATAACTTTTTCCAACAAAATGGAACAAGTTACCGTACCTCTGATCTTTCGTTCGCTTGCTAGAATCCGCAGTGATTTTACTCAGGAAAGGACAATCAATAAGGATCTATGCCCAGCCTGCTCTCCCGACTTATCACAGTGCAACTATTACCCATGGAGCTTGCTAAAAAGGCAACAACCAGGCCTTGATCTCATTTTTTTTTTTTTATAGCTATAGCAACCCTTACTAGTGGCCTTATTTTTTACTAGCAAATTGCAATATCTACTGGCAAAAATTTGTTAACATTATACACTGGTGTGCAAAAGTTAATGACAAACAGGAGAAATTAGCATAACAGCGGAATGAACAGGTAGAATGGTCCGAAAGACCACTCGGGAGATAGACTAGGGTCCGGTGCAGTACGGCATGCGCATATATGCAGCATGACGGGTATGAAGCACATGGGCGGTGTATGCTCAGCGATTCGGTGAAAGCTATTGCACAGTGTACATCGGTTTGAACGATGTCAAGTTGCTGCCACCGTGTAATATGGCCAACAGGCAATCCAGTAGACGATATCTGGATAACTTTACCTGAGGTCGCGTCATTGGGAAGTTGGAAGAAGATCGAAGTGTGACTTGTTGCCGAGGAGTTCGGGATCGCTCACAGCATCGTTTCGCGAGCTTGGAGAGCGTTTCAAACGACAGGAACAGCTGTCCGAAAGTTTAGCAGTGGTCGTCCACGAGCAACCACGGCGGCGGACGACCGGTTTATTGTCTTGCAGGCGAGAAGAGACAGACGCAGACAGCGGGAGAAATCGTAAGGCACATGCAACAGACAACTGGACGTCCGTTATCGCGTTTTGCCGTGGCCGGGAGGCTGCACAAAGGTGGTCCATTTGCACGACAACCAGTACAATGTGTGCCATTAACGCCTGCTCGTTTGAGACGGCGGTTTCTGTGGTACCAGGAACACAAGAACTGGACACATCATCAATGGGGTCAAGTTCTCTTTGCAGATGAGAGCCGATTTAGTCTGACGAGCAATTCTGGGCGTGTACACATCTGGAGAGGGCAAGGAACACGCAATCACACCTCCAACATCATCAAAAGGGACAGATTTGGAGGTGGCGGAGTTATAATTTAGGGTGCTATCTTGCTTGGTAACCTTACTGACCTCCACATCTTCCAAGGAGTTTCAGTCACTGGTGTCTGCTATTGTACCGAGGTTCTCCTGCCTCATGTGCGTCTGTTTAGAGGTGCTGTGGGTCCTGAGTTCCTCTTCATGGACGACAACGTTACACCTCATCATACAGTGGCTGTCGCAGAGCTGTTGGAGAGTGAAGATATTCAATGCATGGATTGGCCCGCAAGGTTCCCGGACCTAAATCCAATCGAACACTTGTGGGACCTTCTCGGGAGACGCTTGCCAGCATGTCGCCAGCTGCGATTGGCGCCACAAGAGGAATGGGCCGCGATGCATCAACAGCTCGTTGATAACCTCATCCTCAGCATGGACAGACGTTGTAAATCCTGCAACGCAGTCAGGGGTGTGATCATATCCCCTACTAAAGACTGGATTTTTCTTGGCTGCCGCCTGTCACATGGACGTTTCTGTCTTCTGTCCAGTTGTGCTCGAAGTTACCTTTTCAGTAAAGTGCCTTTTTATCTTTTGGATTCCTTGTTTGGACGGTTTTGCTCACTTGTCCCATATCCTTACATCTTGGGGATCTTATGGTATGCTTTGAGTCGGATGTGGAGCACTTCTGCACGACGTTACATTCGAAAAACAGTCTTGTCCTTAATTTTTGCACGCCAGTATACAAAAGAAACGTGAACATGTTCCCCTGCATCAGTCTGTCATGACAATTTTTGATTTCACCCCTGTAACTGTCACATTGTAATGCTGAAAAGATAACAAATATTTAGATATAACTCACCTTTCCATGACCTGACAGATTAATTCCAACAATTTAATTCGAATGCAAGTATTTAAAGAAACATTTTTTTTTATTTGACTTTATTCACAAAATTCAAGAATACTATTCAAAATCTTAAATTATTTTCCCTATGGTTTACGATCTGGGTTTCGGGTCTTTTCATCATACCACTTTAAAACAGCAGGCCTGGGGTCAAACTTGTCTTCGGACGGACCTTCAACCTCAATACTCATGAGATCATTCAATGTTTCTAAGTTTAAACAGCCCCTCCAATCAACCTGGATTCTATTCATGAAACTGAACCCAACCTCATATTCAGAAGTAGATAAGGGAAATATACTGGGTATTTCTACTAGTTTCAAAACGTTTTTATATTATTTGTACTTTTCAAGGGACATTCGTTTCCAGAAAGCAGTTGTTCCTTTTTGTATGTGTCTAAAATATTCCACACGGGCAATGCAGTGGTGCTTTACAGTTCACACTAAAACATTCAAAAAATTTCCACTAGCAGCTTTTGCTAGAACCACTTTTTATCACTAGCAAAATGCATTTGCTTGCTGGCAATTTGCTACTAACTACCGGTCAAAATCGAGCCCTGGCAACAGCCTTCGAAGATCGGAAGAGTTGAAAACCAACCTAAGGCAAGAGTTTGCCTGCGTTTCAATCGCCAAATTGTGGGGCGTTCTCCTAAATATGCTTTGTCGAGCGAAAAAAAATTGCGTCGAGGTAAGTGGCAACCACTTTCAACACAGACTTTGAAAAGGTATGTAAAATGCTGATAAATATGTCAATTGTTAACATTATAGTCTTTTTTTAAGTTAAAAATTTATTTTACTATACCAAATTAGGGCTCTATTTCAACCTGTAGTTAGCAAATTGCTAGCAAGCAAATGCATTTTGCTAGTGGAAAATTTTTGAATGTTTTAGTGTGAACTGTGAAGCTCCACTGCATTGCTCGTGTGGAATAATTTAGACACGTACAAAAAGGAGCAACTGCTTTCTGGAAACGAATGCTTCTTGAAAAGTACAAACAATAAAAACATTTTGGCACTAGTAATAATATCCAGTATATTTCTCTTATCTACTTCTGCATGTGAGGTTTGGTACATTTTCATGAAGAGAATCTAGGGTGATTAGAGGGGCAGTTTAAACTTACAAATGCCGCCCCGGTGGAGCAGTGGTCTAAGTGATAGCTTCTGATCATTCGTCAGAGATGGGTCCAGGTTCTAATCCTGGTGAGGCATGGATGTTGTGTTTCTCTTATGGCACTGGCTTCTCCCTTCCTTGGAACCAGTGGCTCTAAATTAGGGATGGGCGACTACTTATAGCCCATTGAGTTGCTCACGGTGATCGTTAAATCCCAATCAGAAAAGAAAATAATAATAATAAACTTACAAACATTAAATGCTCTCATGAGTATTGAGGTTGAAGGTCCGTCCGAAGAAAAGTTTGACCCCAGGCCTGCTGTTTTAAAGTGGTATGATGAAAAGCCCCGAAACCCAGATCTTAAACCATACGGAAAATAGCATTTGATTTTAAATAGTGTTGTTGAAAACAAATATATATACGATCGATGAAGAAACGGGTTTCTGTACGCCCAATTAATGTGGAAGACTATTTTCTCGTGAGATGGGCCATAGTCTTCCACAGTGTTGTTGAATTTTGTGAATAAAGTCAAATTTAAAAAAAAAATGTTTTTTTAAATATTTGTATTCGAATTAAATTGTTAAAATTAATCTGTCAGGTCATGAAAAGGTGAGTTATATCTAAATATTTGTAATCTTTTCAGCATTACAATGTGACAGTTACAGGGGTGAAATGAAAATTTGTCATGATTGACTAATGGAAGGGGACATGATAAAGTTTCTTTTGAATAATTTTAATAAACTTTTGGTAGTAGATAATGCAATCTGCTAGTAAAAAATAAGGCCACTAGCAAATTTTGCTACTGAAAAAAAAAAAATCAGATGTAACTGAAATGTATGTTATATTATGATTAAATAAAACTGTAAACCTGTCTTTTGCATTTGTGGCCGCTTTTATGTATGCCACCCTGTATAAGCCAGGCATGTTTCAGAGAGAGAACAGGCTACGCATGAACATCCTGGCTCTTCAGAGAAGCAAATAAAGCTTCGTGTTCCTTGCAAAGCTCCGAATGGGTACATTTACTGAACTTATTCATAACAGTGCATGCTATATATGTGTGTGTGTATACACACACACACACAAGTGCCAGAAAAACTGGTACAGACGAGCTTGTGCAAAATACATAGCAACATCACCTATGCGCGTACTTGGTTGCGTCCGCCAGTGCATATATAAAGCGATAGACATCCTTGCCAGCTGTCAGAGCTCTTTTCGGAATGAGAATGACAAGTAATAACGATTTAAGCGATTTTCTCGTGAGACGCCATAGTATTTCGGAGGTAGAAACGAAGTTCGAATTTTCACGGACGACCATTGCAAGGGTGTACCGTGACTACAAGAATTCCGGCAAAACCTCCAACCTACGATACCAGTGCAGCCGTAAAAAGACATTGGGTGAACGTGACCATCGTCGGCTGTCAAGAATTGTTTCACGCGATAGGCGTGCAACACTCTCGCAGGTATCGTCGGAATTCAATGCTGGAGCCTCAACAAGCATCAGTGTCCGGACTGTGCAACGTACCCTGCACGATATGGGCTTTGGGAGCCGACGCCCAACTCGAGTCCCCTTGATGGGTACGTGATACAGAACTATGCGCCTCACTTGGGCACGGCAACACTGCCACAGACACTTAATGATTGGAAACAAGTAGCCTGGTCTGAGGAGTCGTGTTTCCAACTGTATCATAAGGTTTTGTGTGTGGCGCAAACCCCATGAAGCCATGGATCCCGCCTGTCAACAGGGAACTGTATCCGCTGTTGGGGGGTCCATAATGGTATGGGGTGTGTTTAGCTGGACCTCACTGGGACCCTTGGTACGTCTACAAACGTCTGTGGCCGGCCAACGCTATGTGCGCGTCCTTTCTGACGAGGTACACCCGTTCATGTCCTGCTTTCATGCTGATGGGTTGGGCTTGTTCCAACAGCACAATGCACCTCCACACAAGTGTCCGGACGCCACATTATGGTTAGAGGAGCATTCATCTGAGTTTGGGGTGTTGCCATTCCCACTCAAGTTCCCAGATATGAACGTGATAGAACACATTTGGGCTGCCATGCAACACGCTATCGAACACAGGAATCCAAGACCTCTTAATACACCCGAATTGTGGAATGCTCTGCAGAAAGTTTGGTGTGCATTGCCTACAGCATATTTCCAGAAGCTAGTGGAGTCCATGCCCCGTTGTATTTCTGCAGTCCTGCACTCCCGTGGGGGACCTACCAAGTATTAGACTGGTGTACCAGTTTTTCTGACACTTCAGTGTATATAGCGGTTGTTTTGGCTTTTTTAAAGTTTTCATCAAGTTCAATTTTTTTTTTAATTTTCCGCAGTGTCACAATAGTACAAAAGAGTAATCTCCAATATGTTCACCAAAACTCTTTCCATTGCCGAAACATTTGTTTTTCTTTTTTTTTTTTTTTGCAAATTGCGAAGAATGCGATTGGCAGTGCGACCCCTATGTATATGTACATATATACACAGTCCAGTCACCTTATTGTGATCGCCTCCTACTTTTGACGTCAACAGCTCGTAGCCAATGAAGGAAGGCACATGCCGTAAGCTGCCTTGGAGGGTATATAAGGTGTGCTGTAAGCATTCTGTAAACATATCACTTGTTGCTGTTATGGTTAAAAAGAGCAATTTATCAGGTAATTTGCAAAAAGAGTGATTATCGGCTTTCGGGCCAAGGGTGGCAGTATTTCTGAAACAGCACAGTTTGTGAACTGTTTGCATGCTGCTGTGGTTAAAGTGTATCGTGATTGGAGAAATGACACCATTGCGAATAAGCGATGTGGAAATTGCGAAGCGCCATGTGCCATTGATGTGAGAGGTGAACATTGGCTTCGAAGGTGCGTCAGGGCCGATCGACACGCTACAGTAAAGCAACTCTCTGGCGGAATGAACTAGGGGGCTACTGGAAGTGTGTCTAAAATGACAGTTCAGTGAACTCTGCTGCGTATGGGGCTCCAACGCAGACGGGTGGTCACTGCACCTATGTTAACGAAGGTGCTTCGACAGAAAAGGCTTACATTTGCACGGTAGTATCGGAATTGGACCTCCGCTGATTGGCAAAAGATTGCCTTCTCTGACAAGTCACATTTTCTGCTTCATCAAACGGATGGATGTTGGCGTGTAAGGTGGGAAACATCAGATTACAAACACTCATCAACCATTGCTGGAAGAACACAAGCTGGTGGGGTCAGCGTTATGGTCTGGGGAATGTTTTTGTGGCATTTCCAAGGTCCATTCATACCTGTGGAAGGCGCACTATGGACTGAATTCATTATGAATTTATCCTTGCAGACCACGTACACCCATACATGCTGATTGTCTTCCCTGGGACGGATGGGATCTTCCAGCACAACAATGTGACATGTCACACAGCTAGAAATGTCCGCTAGTGGTTGGAAGAGCACAATGAAGACTTCAAAGTACTTCCCTAATTCCTCAGACTTAAACCCAATTGAGCATCTGTGGGACCACCTCGATCGTGTTGTTCACTCTATGGATTCTGCATAATGCACCCTCCAGCAGCTGTCAGCTGCAGTACAGTCAGCGTGGCTCCACATACCTGTGAACACCTTCCAGCACCTTTATTGAGTCACTCCCAGCCCGTCTAACTGCTGTCCGTGCTGCACGCGGCGATTACTCTAGATATTAGCTGGTGGTCACAATAATGTGACTCGACCATGTAGCATTGAAATTGGAAACAACTCTAATGAAATAATGTTATTTTTACATACATTGTAAATGTGAAAATATTTTTTATACAGACCAGTGACTTGCAAATTCTAGTGGTCTGCTAGGCCTGTAGAGAGATTTGTTTCTAACACTGAAAAATATGGAATTTAGTATTAAACTAGTTTCTTTTATGAATTTTGAGTTACTAGGCTCTGGAAATTATGTAAATTTTTTTCTGTTGACTTTGTAAATTAGCAATCAGTTTTAATATATATTTTTTTCCTTTTGTTTTCCAGACGAATATGGCGTATTACTCCTGTGAAATTTGTGAAGTGCCATCAATCGGAGTGATTGATTACGAATCTCACATTCGAGGATCACGGCATGTGCACAATGTTAAAGCAGCAATGTATAGAGAAAAATATGAATGGTCAAAGAATTCAGTTAATTATGTTTGTCAAGTATGTGAAGAGAAGTTTAATAGTGCAGCAGCATATGGAAACCACCTGTCGGACAAACATCCGCCAAGTACATATGCAGAGCAACTGTCGGACAAACATCCGCCAAGTACATATGCAGAGCAACTGTCAAACAAACCTGCACAGGTAACATATTCATACAGCATTGCAAATGTCAAAATGTCATTTAGCTGCTTAATTATTAACGTACTATTTAGACATAATCTACATTTTGAGGTTACTCACCTGTATCCCAAATATCCTTTAGGAGGTTTTCATCTCCTGTACACATTTCCAACACATAATTTTCGTTAGTAACATCGTGGTTCAAGGCCCAACGCACTTCTTTTTCAACACACCCAAACTTTTTTTTTTCTCTTCCCACTAACTAAATGCCGATTCAAAAATAATCAGTTACACTAATTCAACTCTCTAAAACACCAATATCTAATTAAAAACTTTAATAAAAAAAAAAAAACCTATATTACACATTTCCTAAAACTTCAAAGTTAAAACTGTAACCCATAATTATTTACAACTGCACACCGGTAATTAATTGAAACCAACCAAACCTGACACTACAAACACCATTATCCTCAATCTCGGACCTCTCTCCACACAGCAACAACCGTACTATCCTAGCACTTTCAGCCTCAGCCCAGGCCATTATCAAGGAGTGGACGTAACAGATGATCCTCCGTCCCCACCCTCCAACGCAGCGAATGTTCTAGTTCTCGCGCTGCATCAAGAACTAGAATGTTCACTGTGTTGGAGGGTGGGGACGGAGGATCATCTATTACGCATCTTGCGCGGCATTGAGAACTAGAAACATTCGCTGCGTTGGAAGGCGGGGACGGAGGATCATCTGTTACATCCACTCCTTGATAATGGCCTGGGCTGAGGCTGAAAGTGGTATTTGTAGTGTCAGGTATGGTGGTGTTTCAATAAATTACTGGTGTGCAGTTGTAAATAATTATGGGTTACAGTTTTAACTTTGAACTTTTATGAAATGTGTAATATAGGGTTTTTATTGAAGTTTTTAATTAGATATTCGTGTTTTAGGGAGTTAAATTAGTGTAATGTAGTTGATTATTTTTGAATTGGCATTTAGTTATTGGGGGGAGTTTGTGTGTATTGAAAACGACATGTGTTTGGGCCTTGAACCACAATGTGACTAATGGAAATTACGTGTTGGAAATGTGTACAAGAGATGAAAACCTCCTGAAGGATATTTGGGATAAGGGTGAGTAACCTCAAAATGTAGATCCACAGGTATCACGTTTTGAAGGTGACCTGTTATTTGTAAATTGATGTTTGTGTTTTATTTTTATTATTCAAAAGCAGCGCCTCTAAAATCACTAATTTGTCTGTTCAACTAAAAATCACTAAGAGCCTCATTTGTTGTAGTAGAAAATATCTTCAGGAAGGAAAATTGCATGAAAGTTTCTTCCATGCAGGTACATCATCAGGGGTGGATCCAGGATTTTCGTGAGCTGAGGAGTAAGTGTCGGGAATAACCGGGGACCTTTCTGATATTTTCCTGCCAAATGAAAAACCGTCCTTAGTATGTGTATAAATTCTTCCAATTAATTAACGAAAGTAATATACTTTTAAGTACCATAATTTCGAGTAAATAAACCTCACTGGCGTTATACGCCACAGCAATAAAAAAAGGGGGGGTGGAATAAGAAAAAATTGCCAGAAACGCCGCACCTTTGCAGTAAGGTGGGGTAGTACCACAGCAGAGTCTTGAAAACATTACATAGATAAAAATATAGTACCTGATCTTTCAAATAATAAATAAAAATATCAATTAAACAAGATTCAATCTTCAGGATAACACTTACCCTACTACCTATTTTATAAAAATTTACTCGAAGAATTCATAAGGCGCTTAAACCAATTATATAACATTTATACCTCAAGAATTAAAAAAAATACACTCGCAACATTCTGAAAATATCTGGTACACGTAGTTTTTCAATCAAATCCATCGAAATCATAAACTTTACTGTCTGAATTAAAAAAAATTAAAAGCTCGTCATCTAAAAAAACTTCGGGGTCGTCCTAATCACTTTCGCTGTCTTCTGGCGTTTTACAGCAGTTTTTAAAAATGTTTGCTTCAGTGAAGCCCAAAATAATCGTTGAAGTTTTGATGTTTTTCCAGGATTCAGAAAAAAACATTTATTTTACCATTAGCTTAAAACTAGAAGTATAACTTCTGCATTTCGTTATTTTACTTTCCATGTTAACGTAGAACTACGCTTAGCGTCTCGAGAAAATGCGATTTGGCGAAATGAATCGCATGGCTCCGACTGAATGCAACAAACACCCACGTCAATGACAAAATTTGCACATGCTGTCATTGACCAATGACAATCGATCTTGGATGGCAGTCGGATATCCTGTTTCAAGAGGGGAGAGAGAGTGTTAGCCTCGGAGCGAAGCTGATAACGTCATGAGTTCAAAGGAGTTAGTTGCTGGGAGCATGAAACAAGAGCGATCCTTGCTAACAAGATCAATTCCCTGCAAAGTTTCCCTCAGCAACGGATTTTTTCCGAGTTTTATCGAATCCTCTCTTGCCTGTCCCACCTCAATCCTATAACCTATTATTTTCGTGTCTTGTTTTAAGAGGGATGATGGATGGAATTTATTGCACGAGGCTGTAACATCGCTATTCCATTACCTCTATTGAGATATCTTCCTGCAGAAAAAAGAATGGAACAAGCCAAGACGTTTTTTGTTACATAATTTCGTTCCGCTAAATAAAAAAAAAAAAAGCCTTATAAGCCGCCATGCTGCTGTATAAGCGGCGTGGGCCGGAAATTTTATTATGACTCTTATACAAAGCGGCTTATCTACTCAAAATTACGGTAATGGTTTTTTTTCACACACACACACACACACACACACACACACACACACACACAATATTCAATTTGTTATTAAAACCTTACAAATCAAAATTTTACCGTGGTTCCTGGGTCAAATAGATACACGAGAAACAGTAAAATACACACAATTCGGAGATGTCTGATTGCTGTGTTAATACAGAGGGTAAGTCGAAAGTTTTGCAATATTTGCATAAACGCGTGTGCTGCGGCGCGGTTATGTCTCGTGTTTAAATTAGTTCAAGTCTCGCACTGCAGTCGGTCAAAAGGGATATGAAGTGGTAGTCGTCGCTGTGAACAGCATTGCATGTTGTCGTTCTGTTTATGGTTGGGAAGCCTTAAAAGATGAACAGCCACAACCGGCTAATTAGGGAGCTTCTGTGCTTAAGTTTGAACTCAGCCATAACACTGCTCAAGCAACACGAAGCATTTGTCGTGCGAGAGGGGAAGGATTCGTAGACCACAGCACCGCAACCAAATGGTTCAAGAAATTTCCCTCAGATGACAGAAACCTTGACTATCAGCCAAGGTCAGGTAGGCCGCGAACCGTGGATTCGGAGGCTGTGCGCCAGGCCGTAGAAGCAAATTTGACAACCAGCACTCTGAGATTATCAGGCGAGCTGGGCATATCGCAGGCCACCGTGGTTCGTCACCTTCAGGACCTCGGCCAGGTCTACAGGAGCTGCCATATTGTCCCTCACGAACTGAAGCCAGCTGAAGCGAACTGCCGAGCGGACATGTTCACAAAACTCCTAGAAAACCCACGCAATGTACTTTTTATCAAGAGAATTGTTACGTGCGATGAAAAGTGGGTCTGTTTCCATTATCCTAACACGCAACTGCAGTGGTTGAGCCTGGGCCAGCTTCCGGAACCTGTTGCCAAACATGGATGGGCGCTTCGAGCACCAGGTGATGCTTCATCTGGTGGAATTTCGTTAATGGTCTGACCTCTAGAATGTCAGACCATAAATGCCAACCTCTACTCTGAACAGCTGGAGTGGATGTATGCCGTTTTGGAGAAGTACCCGGCACTGATGAACAAAAAGCATGCTTTCCTACAGCAAGACAACATTCTGCTCATACCGCACGAATGACCCGGGCAAAACTCTAGTAACTTGAGAGCATCGAAATGATGCCACGTCCAGCATATAGTCCGGACCTTGCCCTGTCGTATTATTACTTGTTCCAGTCCATGTCCCACTTCCTTCGTGGGCATCACTTCAACAACTAGGAGAAGGTGGCAGCTAGGGTAAAGGAATTCTTCGCCTCGAAGGACGAGAACTGGTACTGCCGCGGAATCAAACTGGCAGACAGATGGCTAAAGACGGTGAAACACAATGGCCTACGCTTTGAATGCTAGTTAGCTATCGTCGTAAAGGTACGTATGAAGACATAAAGTGATCCAAATATTGCAAAACTTTCAACTCTCCCTCTAATTCAGGGGTCAACCCAGGTGGTATTTCATACCGTTAAGTGGTAGTTTCACAAAAATATTTTTAGCTCAAACAGTATCTTCACAAAAGTATTTTCAAATGTAACTGTATCTTCCCACATTATTTTTAATAAAATTTTATTGTTACAAAATTATTTTTGCATAATAAGCATGTTAAATATTGTATTTAACTAAAGCAAGTGGGTTTTTTTTTCTTCAAACTGTTTCCTTTTGCTTGTCCTGGCAATTATGTATAAATAAATATCATCAACCATTGTCAATCCACTGCTGGACGAAGGTCTCTCCAAGCCTTTTCCACAACGGTCTGCCTTGTGCCAGTCTCCTCCATGTTACTCTCGCATACTTTCGAATTTCATCCACCCATCTCCCATGTGGTCTTCTAGGTCTTTTCCTGTCCCTTGGAATCCAATCTAAAATTTTGGCTGTCCATCGATAGTCTGTCCTTCTGACAGTATGCCCAGCCCATTGCCATTTCAGGGATTTAACTCTGATCGTGATGTCTTCCACTCTTGTCATTTTTCTGATCCACGAGTTCCTCTTCTTATCTCTCCTGGTTACACCAAGCATGCACTTCTCCATGCTTCCTTTGAGTTGTCTGCAGCATTTGTACGTCTCTTTTAGTTAAGGTCCACGTCTCTGCACCATACGTAAGCACTGGAAGGATGCATTTTCTTTTAAGACATAATGGCTTTTCTTTTAAGGCATAATGGCATATTGCTCTTGAAAATTATTCTGTTTTTTCCAAATGCTCTCCAGGCAAGTTTTATACGCCGATTGATTTCTTCATCAATGTGACCCTCACTTGATATCTGCTGTCCAAAATAAACATATGTATTTATCTCCAGCTTTTCTCCATGAATTGATAAATCTTCATTTCTTGTAAAAAAGCATTGTACATCACTTTTTTCTTCTGAAAGTTCATTTTTAATCCCACTTCTTTACTCTGGTCAGCATGTTCCTGGATCATAATCTGCAGCTCTGAGGTGGTAGTTGCAAAAATGACTACGTCATCAGCAAAACTAAGGTCCATTAATCTTTATCCCTTTGTTTTCCCAGTTCAGTGATTGAAAAGCATTTTGTAATGTGGCATTAAATAGTTTGGGAGATATGGTGTCAGGGCTGTTTGTGTTCCTGGTTTGGGCGATCTTTCATGCCCGAAATTCTGGATGTTTAGCTTTGAAGACATTTTTAAGACTGTTAAATTTTGAGTTCTAATAAGCGACAAAGCAAAAAAAAAAAAAAAAAAAATTTTTAAACGATTCATGGCAAAAGTATTTACTAAAAAATTGCTTTTCACCAAGGAATTAATGTGATAATAATATTGTCATCCTCGCCGATGCAGCTGACTCGAGCTTGACACACGAAGCCACCAGTTCATGCTGTGGTTGTCCGTTGTTCTGTGGGAAGGGCATGCGCGCAAATTCTCAGTCATTTCGTCGGTGCTTTTGCTCCTCGATGCAAAAAAACAGATTTTCGCTCTGATAAGTGATGTGGGATTGGAATTTGGAGATGGCGGGGGAGGGAGCTAGTTAAAGCAAATAAGGTACGTCACTCACGTGTCTGCACCTACACGTGGGAGCAGCCTGCCTCATTGTATTAGTAAGTCAGTGACGGAGAGGTGTCTTTGTTTCCCTGATGAAACGTTTGTGGTTTTTTGTTTAGGCAAAAGTGATGGTTTTGTGTGTGTGTGTGTGTGTGTGTGTGTGTGTGTGTGTGTGTGTGTGTGTGTGAGTGAGTGAATGTTTTTAGGAATTTGAAAGTTTACACGGTTTAAGTTAAGTTCGTCATCAACGATGAAATTTTTAACCAAAACTGACGATCTCAAGACATTGGAGGCTTCCCTCATATGTTCATTTATGTCTCGAGTTTATGCATTGGCACCGTTGGGAGACGCCAGTGATTTCAGGGTTTCGTGCCTTGCCTTGCAAACACCTCTGTATGGTGTCACCTTGTCTTTGTCTCACTCCCTTTCCAATTTTTATGGGTGCTGTATTCTGAAATAGCCAGATTTTTGCGCTTGCATTTTCATAGATGTTATTAATAATATTAATGTATGCATCTGCAATACCGCAGGATTTCAAAGCCATTGTAACTGCTGATGGTTTCACAGAATCAAAGGCCTTTTCGTAATCGATAAAAGCCATGCATAATGGGAGTTCATATTCCCTCACTCTTTCAATTAGTTCTCTCAGTACACGGAATGATCTATAGTGCTGTAGCCACTCCTGAATCCAGCTTGTTCTCTCGGTTGAGCCATGTCCAGTGTCACCTTCAAGCGGTGTGAAAGAACTTTAGTGAAGATTTTATAAACCACTGATAGGAGGCTGATAGGTCTGTAGTTCCTGAGATCTTCGATGTCACCTTTTTTATGTAGCAGGATCATTGTAGCATTGTTCCAATCCTCAGGAATCTTCCCTTCATTAACCTTTTACCTGCCAATGTTCCCATTTGGGAACATGAACTTCCCGATCAATTAAAAAAAAAAATCGGAAGAATTCAGTAATGAAATTTTTCTTTAAATCACTGAATGTCCTTTATATTTTTTGGCTTTTTTTTTTTTATTCTGGCCTCCACTCAAAAAATAAAAACCTGAAAATTTCTCAAAACTCCTGTTTTTCATAATTTTATGCATGTTCTAAACATTTTTGTATTTTAATCTGTAAATATTTTTTTTTAATATTCACTGGAGAGGTGCAGAAGGGTTGAGTTCATCATGTGATAGCATAAATTTTTATATTTCTTTATTCATTAATGAGAATCAGTGTCTGTTTTTTCATGGGAACATTGGCATGTGAAGCATTTTTTTGCTGAATATCATCAGAATGTATTCAACAGCCACACAATGACTTGTTTATGTTTGAGAGTTTGATGGATGCACAATTCTTTTTAGCATCTCCCCAGAAGTTTTTGAAATCTAGAATGGTTGACAGGATGTTTATTTACGTAAGAACTAATACAATAGACAGCAAAGCAAATAGCAGGGGACACAGGAGTTGGGACTCCTGTTCAGTTGGGCATCTTTGTGTGAAAGGCAAGGTTCAAAAAAATCTGGTATGGCAAAGTGTTTCCTTATTGTAAAACAAGCAGTTGAATATTTACAAAATATTTCAGATGATTCAGATTTATCAGATGTAGATTTATGTCAGTTACCACCTGATGAGACAGAAAATATAACCAAAGAAGAGGGTGTAAATGAAAATAATTTAGAACCTGTTGCTCCAGCTGATGTTTGTGAAAGCATTGACATTATGGTTGGGGAAAAGACTCTTTCAGAGGTAGTAGAAATTGAAGATCCACCAGATATGATAGAGGGTTGACCCGATAATGTATAAATAAATTAAATAAATACAATGTATAAATAAATTAAATAAATACGTGTGAAACAGTATATATGCAAGTACATTGTACTTATAACCCATTCTTAATAACTTATGTCTGACAAATTTCCCTCCCCTTCCCCTGCAAAATGTGTGTGAGTGTGTGTGTGTGGGGGGGGGGGGCTGTTGGTTTTCTTGTCATAGAAGGACTGAAGCTGTATTATTAGAACCTTTTCCTTCGTGCTTATGTTATCACTTTGTCCTACCAGGGAGACCATATCTCTGCTATTATTAGTTCAATTTGTAAAATTGTTTTTGTATTGGGAAAGCTCGAAATGTGAGAATGATGATCCATGCGTTCCAATTTTTTTTTTTTTTCTTTTTTTTTTTTTTTTTTTTTTGTGATGCACAACTTTGCCACTAGAGGGCGCAAATGGAGATTGTATCGAATTTAAAATGCATTTTATTTCATATATTTGCTTCTAAATATCCAATTGAAAAAATTAATTTTCCTTTCGATGACATTTATATTGAAGACTGTTTTACTTAGTCCCTTTTTCAAGTAATGCATAAATTTTCCGCTAGGGGCGGATCGGTAAATAGCGATTTCCCCCGATATCTCCGCTTCTAAAAGTCCGATTTGAAAAAATTTTCCTGCATCGGATACAGCTCTTGAGGGAAAATGTTTTGCATATAATTTCTCATTTTTGGTAAAGAGTGGGTTTCGCCACCAGGGGACGTAAGTGTTTATATTTGCAACAAAATCTGAGCTGGAAACTAGATTGAAAACAATTCCTCTGTGGACCAATACCGCTCACCTCAGAAAACGTTTTTTGAGAATACCTCCTGCTTAAAGTAGTGCATAATTTTTCCATGAGGGGGCATACATGTATATCTTATTTTTATCCATATCTCTGTTTCTAGGCGTCCGATTTGAAAAATTCTTTCTTTGTTGGACCATATTTTCGGTGCGAAATGTTTCTCATATAATTTCAGGTATTTGCCTATCTCTGTGTCAAAAATATTCTTTTTTGATCAGATACTAACTATGAAAACTCCTTTTGTGTATTTTCTTTCCAAAATAATGCACAATTTCGCCGCTATGGGACGCAGATATTTAATCTATTTTTCTCAATATCTGTACTTCTAAATGTCCAATTTAAAAAATTATTTTAACGCCAGATACCATTTTCCTTATGAAATACTTTAGGTTTGTATTTGAGTAGGTTTGTGGTTCACAATTCTGCCACTATGTGGTGTTTGTGTACTTCTGTTTGCAGCCTATCTCTGTGTCTAAAAATTCTATTGAGAAATTATTTTTTTCCTATACCATTTGCTATAATAAATATGGAGAGTGAATAAGATTTTTGCTACAATAAGATCCTCTTCAAATAATGTACAACTTTCCCCCTAGGGGTTGTAAAGGTCAAAACGTTTTTCTTGCTATCTCTGCTTCTAGGGACGTATCTGAAAATATATTTTTCCTTAGTATAGCTTTTGCTATGAAGCATGCTTTTTGCTTGTTTTCAACTTCTCCATTATGCAAAATTCTTCCACTAAAAGGCATAGAGTTATACACTATCTACCAACAAGTAATTGGACATGTGATAGCAAAGGAAAACAAAGTTTATTCACCTTCAATAGTTGGTGGAGCCTCCACAAGCGGCAATTACAGCTGCGCCCCTCCGGGGCATACTCTCAACCAGGTGTTGTACGACGGCTAGCGGTATTTTCTTCCACTCGGCTTGTAGAAGACAGGTCAGTTCCTTCACCGAATTCGGACGGTGGGGCACCCCTTAAGTCGACGCTCCAATTCGTCCCAGAGGTGCTCCATAAGGTTAAGGTCCGGTCTCTGAGCAGGCCAGTCCATTCGATTAACCCCATTGTCACCATACCAAGCCATGGTGGACGTCACAACATGACAGGTGGCATTGTCATCCTGAAAGTAACAAGAGTCCACCCCGTAAAACTGCCACAACGTAGGAAACGCATGGTCATTCAAAATGGTGCAGTAGGTCTCGGCGTTGAGTCTACCAGGAATTGCGACCAAGGGTCCCGTGCCATACCAGTAGAAACACCCCCATAGCATAATTCTACCGCCGCCGAACTTCATAGTTGGCAAAATACATTCCGGCAGGAGTCGTTCTCCAGGCAGACGCCAAACCCAGACCCTGCCATCTGAACGGTAGAGGGTGAACCTTGATTCGTCGCTCCAGAGAACCCGTTTCCACTGTTTAACGGTCCACTGTCTACGTTCTTTGCACAACATTAGCCGGGCAGCGCTATTGGACTTGGTGATCAAAGGCTTGTGGGCGGCAGCACGTCCATGATAACCGAGCAGATGGGCTTCCTTACACATGGTATTCATCGAAAGAACACTCCCGGATGCCTGTTGAAACTCCTCGTGGATGTGACCCATCAATTTGGTGCGGTTCTTCCGAGTTTCTGTGGCCAGCGCCCATTGGTCTCTAACTCAGTTTTGTGGGTCTGCCGGGTTGGAGCACATTCAGACAGTCACCTCTCATCTTCCACTTGCCAATCACGTAGGCCACTGTCGATTTTGGGTACTTCAACTCGCTGGATATGTCACGTATGGATCGGCCATTTCTGTGATACCTGACAATTACACCTTTCTAGAAATCGGAGAGCTCCGAACTGCGTGGCATCTTGCATGCGACTGGTTGCGTTGTTGTTTCCCACACGATACTTAACGGCGGCGGACGTGACGTTATCAGGACCGCAGATATCGTCGATTGCAGGGGTGTCCAATTACTTGTTGGTAGATAGTGTATCATGTTTCCTTCTATGTCTCTTCTTTTAACTGTTCAATTTAAAAATCTTTTTGTCTCTAATAACCTTTCTTCTGCTATGGGAAACGTTTTTGTGCCATTTGTTAATTTTCATAACATACTTTTTAAAAGCCACTGGTGGAAGTAAGTTGCTGATGTTTTATAAGTAGCTGATTTTTTTTATTTTTACTGTGGGTTATTTTGACCTTTTCTGAAATTTGCTAATGAACGCTTTATATAAAAATTTGCCATAAAATCAGATTGCTTTCTAATATCGAAACTTAAAGCTAGTTGTTTCTTAGTATTTTCTGAGCAAACTGGTCATTTTGCATCTTCTATAATTAGTTTTTTAATCATGCCCAGTTAAATTGCTTTGATCACTAATGAATGCAGTTGTACAGCCCTTGGATTTCAGGCTTTCCCGTTATTCTCTTTCATTTCACGTTGGAAATTTTTGTGCATATTTTGTTTGCTGGCGAGTACAAGTTTAAAACATAGCTACAGCATCAATATTATGTTGATAATTCCTTTCCTGAATAAAATGTAACACAAATACTTGCTCTCATGATTGAAAAAGTTCCAAATATTTCATTTTTTCTTACCCTTAAATTTCTGATGTAAAAGCATCATTTCAAAATAATTAAATATAAATAGTATTTTATGTATTGATTGTGTGGTATATGAAAGCATTTAAAGAGTAATTCCCCATACCTTTGTATTTTTGAGTTTTATGTTTTTTTATTCTGTAATTTGCTTCAATAATTGAACTAAAGCCAAAGTAGAAACATAATTTTTCTCAAAATCAGTGTAGTATACTGTATATAAAAATTTAGTAGATATTAAACATGGTCACATTTTCAGTGACAGTTTTGGTATTTCAGTATTTATCTGTGATTCTAAGTTTCTGATTAGCTGCAGCGGACATCATTTTTAACATTCTGCATTAAGTTTGCCCAAGCATGTAAGAAGTTGTTTGTTATAGGTTACAGGTTGAACAGACCTATGGTTTCACTATATTTTAAGTAAGAGCGTTTGGATCGTATATCTTGGGGAAAAAATCCAAAAAGTCCTGGAAATGTCCTGAAAAAGTGCTGGAATTTCGTGTTTGAAAAAACGTATGAACCATGTCTATATATAATAACAAATTTTCCCCTTAAAAAAGAGTGGCACGACTCTCTTTCTCGCTATATACACCGACGGGGGGGGGGGGATCCCAACACCACGAAAAAATAGTTGTAGAGGAATGAAATGGCGGCAATACATTTGTATAGGTAACATATTTAATCGATTAAGGTTTCAAGATCACAGCTTAATGTAAGTGCGAGAAGAGTCATTTTAAATGTGAAATGCTGGTACATTAATAACCGGTGTAACCGCCAGAATGTTGAATGCAAGCACGCAAACGTTCATGCATTGTGTCGTACAGGTGCTGGATGTCAGTTTGTGGGATGGAGTTCCATGCCTGTTGCACTTGGTCAGTCAATACAGGGACGGTTAATGCTGGTTGTGGGTGAGGCTGGAGTTGTCGTCCAATGATGTCCCATACGTTCTCGATTGGTGAAAGATCTGGTGATCTATCAGGCCACGGCAACATGTCGACACTCTGTAGAGCATGTTGGGTTACAACAGCGGTATGCGGGCGAGCGTTATCCTGTTGGAAAACACCCCCTGGAATGCTGTTCATGAATGGCAGCACAACAGGTTGAATCACCAGACCGACGTACAATTGTGCCGTCAGGGTGCGTGGGATAACCACGAGAGTGCTCCTGCTGTCATAGGAAATTGCTCCCTAGACCATAACTCCAGGTGTAGGTCCAGTGTGTCTCGGCCGCAGACAGGTTGGTTGCAGGCGCTCGCCTGGCCTCCTTCTAACCAACATGCCGCCATCACTGGCACCCATGCAGAACCGGTTTTCATCAGAAAACACAACAGATCTCCACTCCGTCCTCCAATGAGCTCTAGCTTGACACCACTGACGTCGCAAACAGCAGTGGTTTGGAGTAAGTGGAATGCACGCTACAGGGCGTCTGGCTCGGAGCTGTCCTTCAAGTAACCGATTTGTAACAGTTTGTTGTGTCACTGTGGTGGCAACTGCAGCGCGAATTGCTGCCACAGACGTGGTACGATGCGCCACGGCCTTAGGCCGTACACGGCGGTCTTCCCTCTCAATAGTGCCACGTGGCCGTCCGGAACCCAGTCTTCTTGAGGCAGTACCTTCCCTTGACCACCGCTGCCAACAATCATGCACGGTGGCTACATTCCTGCCAAGTCGTTCTGCAATATTGCGGGGAAAAAATCCACCTTCTCGTAGCCCTATTACACGACCTCGTTCAAACTCCGTGAGCTGTTGATAGTGGCTTCTTCTTAAAGGCATTCTCGACCATCAACACACTACGTCGAATCTCAATGATAACTAACGCTCACGAACGTTACAGCGCGTATTTACAGCAAACCTGCTTTGCATGTTCCGAGGGGCACTACTAGCACCACACGTATGCGCCGAGCGCGAAATTTGCATTAGACGTCATCTTACAGATATACTCTCACCGCCTACCAACTGTCGTTTATGTAACACAACCCCTTCTTGGTGTTAGGATTTTTTTTCCATCAGTGTATATACTACAGACCTCGCAGCCTCCTATCAGTGGTTTATAAAATCTTCACTAAAGTTCTTTCACACTGCTTGAAGGTAACACTGGACATGGCTCAACCGAGAGAACAAGCTGGATTCAGGAATGGCTACAGCACAATAGATCATATCCACGTACTGAGAGAACTAATTGAAAGAGTGAGGGAATATGAACTTCCATTGTGCATGGCTTTTATCGATTATGAAAAAACCTTTGATTCGGTGAAACCATCAGCAGTTACAATGGCTCTGAAATCCTGTGGTATTGAAGATGCATACATTAATATTATTAATAACATCTATGAAAATGCAAGTGCAAAGATTCGGCTGTTTGAAAATACAACACACATAAAAATTGGTAAGGGAGTGAGACAAGGTGACACCATATCTCCGAAGTCCTTTAATGCCACATTGGAGGGTGTCTTTCAGTCGCTGAGCTGGAAAAACAAGGGATAAAGATTAATGGAGATTATCTAACCCACCTTTGTTTTGCTGATGACGTCATTTTTGCAACTACCCCATCAGAGCTGCAGAGTATGATCCAGGAACTTGACAAGAGTAAAGAAGTGGGATTAAAAATGAACTTTCAGAAGACAAAAGTGATGTTCAATGCTTTTACAAGAAATGAAGATTTATCGATTGATGGAGAAAAGCTGGAGATAACAGGCACGTATGTTTATCTTGGACAGCAGATATCAAGTGAGGGTCACATTGATGAAGAAATTAATCGGCGTACAAAACTTGCCTGGAGAGCTTTTGGAAGAAACAACATAATTTTCAAGAGCGATATGCATTATGTCTTAAAAGAAAAGTGTTTGATCAATGCATCCTTCCAGTGCTTATGTATGGTGCAGAGACGTGGACTTTAACTAAAAGAGACATACAAAGGCTGCAGACAACTCAAAGCAGCATGGAGAGGTGCATGCTTGGTGTAACCAGGAGAGATAAGAAGAGGAACACGTGGATCCGAAAAATGACAAGAGTGGAAGACATGATCAGAGTTAAATCCCTGAAATGGCAATGGGCTGGACATACTGCCAGAAGGACAGATCATCGATGGTCAGCCAAAATTTTAGATTAGATTCCAAGGGACAGGAAAAGACCCAGAAGAAGACCACATGGAAGATGGGTAAATGAAATTCGAAAGTATGCGGGAGTGACATGGAGGAGACTGGCACAAGACAGACCGTTGTGGAGGAAACTTGGGGAGACCTTCGTCCAGCAGTGGATTGATAATGGTTGACAATTATGATGATGATGATATATATATAGGGGTAGCACTGCTAGTTGCATTCTTCGCAGTTTGCGAGAAAAAAAGTTTTGGCGAAAATATTCATGATTACCATTTTGTACTGTCATAACACTTTGGTGTAAAAAAATGGCAAGCAATATGTATACAGACTCCAGCTATGAAAATGAAAACCAGAATGGATGCGAAAGGCAAAAGAAAACAAAGTATGAAGGGATTGTAATCTTAAGGGGAGTATCAGTCGAGTGAGAGTGGCTTTTCATAATACCAGTGAAGGACCAGTAACCAATGTCTACTGGCAATACACCCTAAGCCACAAAACATGAAATAAGCCAAAAACCATAAAACACAAAATTTGCAACCAAAACATATATTTAAAAAAGCGCCGCGTAAGAGCCAAGCATTACACAAAATCAAACCTCCAACAAAAGCAGGGTCGACGCCTAAACCAGCCGAGAATAAAACAGCACGAAGCACAAGACATGAAAAGGCGCAGTCATCGACACTAGGAACCAGAACCAACAGCGAGCAAAAAAGCCAAACAAACGACCCGTTGCAGCAAGTAGCAATCTAACAAACCTTGCAGAACGATGATGGAAATCAAGGTCAGTGTGCCAAGGTGCAGGGATCGCATTTCTCCTAAAATTCCTAAAATTCCTAATATTTTGTGACCCTCCTTAAATTCCTAAAATTATAACTAAAATTTGCTATTCTTCCTAAAATTTTTGTAAGCTTATTTATTAAAAATATAACTGTTATTAACGCCAATAAATTTACCATTACGGTAAGGTAAGAAGACCTGTTATTGTAGAAACACAGCCTATATGGTGTGCTGCTGAAGGGAGGGAAAATGACACCATCGAGATGCACTTGCTTCGGGCGGGCGCTCCACTTTTGTGCCTTCGGACAGTTTTCGAGAGTAACAAGAGATCTAAGGGAAAAGGGGAGGGGTCATTTTCACCTCTGGTTTGCGCTTTGCAGACGAACTCAGTGGCACGCAGAAGATCATACTTTATTTTTGAACATGCTTCGTGGAACCTCCTCTTTCTGCTGATGTTTTGTTATTGTACACCGCAGGTGGGTGGAAGCAAAGAGGAAACATGTGGTCTCCTTCCGTAACCTCCGGTAATGACGATGGTATGGTAGCTGAGTGTTATCGTGGCAGGCAGTAGAGCACGTGATCATTAACCTTCGATCGTGCGTCGGCGACAGCGACCTTTGATACGCAATATATCTCGGCTCCGACTCGCTTTGACTGAACTTGCGTGAGATGCGTATGATAGTTTCTGGTTTTGCGTCTTTTATGGTGTGCTGTGTGCAGGTTCAGTTCTCTAGTGGTGGCTTGCTTTTTTTTTTTTTTTTTCTATCTTCTGACATCCTCGCAGCCAAACTTCTGGAAGTTGTCTGGTTTTGCAATATTGGAACGTGTTTTTGTACTTCCCTTTCATTTTATGGTTAGTAATCATCATCATCATTGTCAACCATTATCAATCCACTGCTGGACGAAGGTCTCCCCAAGTTTCCTCCACAACGGTCTGTCTTGTGCCAGTCTCCTCCATGTCACCCCTGCATACTTTCGAATTTCATCCACCCATCTCCCATGTGGTCTTCTTCTGGGTCTTTTCCTGTCTCTTGGAATCCAATCTAAAATTTCGGCTGTCCATCGATGATCTGTCCTTCTGGCAGTATGTCCAGCCCATTGCCATTTCAGGGATTTAACTCTGATCATGATGTCTTCCACTCTTGTCATTTTTCGGATCCACGAGTTCCTCTTCTTATCTCTCCTGGTTACACGAAGCATGCACCTCTCCATGCTGCTTTGAGTTGTCTGCAGTCTTTGTATATCTCTTTTAGTTAAGGTCCACGTCTCTGCACCATACGTAAGCACTGGAAGGATGCATTGATCAAACACTTTTCTTTTAAGACATAATGGCATATTGCTCTTGAAAATTATGCTGTTTCTTCCAAAAGCTCTCCAGGCAAGTTTTGTACGCCGATTAATTTCTTCATCAATGTGACCCTCACTTGATATCTGCTGTCCAAGATAAACGTACGTGTCTGTTATCTCCAGCTTTTCTCCATCAATCAATAAATCTTCATTTCTTGTAAAAGCATTGAACATCACTTTTGTCTTCTGAAAGTTCATTTTTAATCCCACTTCTTTACTCTTGTCAGCAAGTTCCTGGATCATACTCTGCAGCTCTGATGGGGTAGTTGCAAAAATGACTACGTCATCAGCAAAACGAAGGTGGGTTAGATAATCTCCATTAATCTTTATCCCTTTGTTTTCCCAGCTCAGCGACTGAAAAACACCCTCCAATGTGGCATTAAAAAGCTTCGGAGATATGGTGTCACCTTGTCTCACTCCCTTTCCAATTTTTATGTGTGTTGTATTTTCAAACAGCCTAATCTTTGCACTTGCATTTTCATAGATGTTATTAATAATATTAATGTATGCATCTTCAATACCGCAGGTTTTCAGAGCCATTGTAACTGCTGATGGTTTCACCGAATCAAAGGCTTTTTCATAATCTATAAAAGCCATGCACAATGGAAGTTCATATTCCCTCGCTCTTTCAATTAGTTCTCTCAGTACGTGGATATGATCTATTGTGCTGTAGCCACTCCTGAATCCAGCTTGTTCTCTCGGTTGAGCCATGTCCAGTGTTACCTTCAAGCGGTGTGAAAGAACTTTAGTGAAGATTTTATAAACTACTGATAGGAGGCTGATAGGTCTGTAGTTTCCGAGATCCTCAATGTCACCTTTCTTATGTAGCAGGATCATTGTAGCGGTGTTCCAATCCTCAGGAATCTTTCCTTCATTAAGGCATCGAGTGAAAATTTGGGCGAGTACTGTTTCAATTTCTCCACTTGCTTCTTGTATGATGTCTACAGTAATTCCATCTTCTCCTGGAGCTTTTCCCCGCTTCATGTTCTTGATTGCATGTGCAACTTCTGCTGGAAGGACTGGAGGAACTCTGGTACTGGTATCTTTCATGATGTCTGGAGTGCATGTATCATCCCTTTCATATAATTTGGAGTAGAAATCTTTCACTCTTGTCAAAATTTCGCCTCTATTTCTTGTTACAGAACCATCTTCTTTTCTCAGTGCCATAATCTGTTTTCTTCCCTTACTGAGATGTCCCTTTGCTATCTTTAGGCTTTGGTTGTTTTCAATTGCTTTCCTCACTAGTTCACAGTTGAATTTTCTTACGTCTTCAGTGATACTTTTTCTTACTGTCTTGCATAGCTCTATATATTCCACTTTGGAAGTCACATCATCTTTAGTTGTCCTCATCTCTCTTCTTTTTTGCATCAACATTTTCGTTTTTCCTGATAATTTGTTTATATGCAACTTGTTCTTAGACCCAGCTAATTTTGTTGCTGTTTCCATAAGAGCTTTGGTTACTTTTCTGTTAACTTCAGAGATGTCCACTTCTTCCGATGTTAGGCCTTCTAAAGCAGAGAACCTGTTCTTCAGTTCCAACTTGAAGGTATTATGGTGTTTTTTAAGGTTGGTTATGTCAATAGATTTTGTTTGTCTTATGAGCTTGCCACGTTCAAGTTTGGTGTTGAGGTGCATCTTACATCTCACCAATCTATGGTCACTACCTGTGTTGAACTTGTTTAGCACACTGCAGTCTTCTATGACGAATTTTTTGTTACACATAATAAAATCAATTTCACTTGTCGTCCCATTTGGATGTCTCCATGTCCATTTCCTGTGTGGCTTTTTCTTGAAGAAGGAGTTCAAGATGAAAAACCCTTCTGCCTCTGCAAACTCAACGAGAGTATTTCCACGCTGGTTTCTGTTGCCGTGACCGAATTTACCTACTGAAGTTTCATTTTGTTGCCGTTGCCCTATTTTTTGCATTGAAATCTCCCATAATTATTTTCAAGTGCTGCTTACCTTTATTATTTAGATGACAAATTTCCTCATAAAATTCTTCAATTTCTTCTTCAGGATGACTTGTGGTGGGTGCATAAGTTTGAATAATCTGAGCCTTGTATCTTTTCGAGAGTTGGATAACGAGTCGTGCAGCTCTGTCAGAGGAACTTTCAACTTCTACAACTTTATCCTTCAGTTTCTTGTTTATTATAAATCCAACACCACTAGTTCTGCCAGTATCTGTCCCACGATAGTAGAAGAGATGTCCACTTTTCAGTTCGATGAGATCTTCTCCTTTTCTCCTTACCTCACTTAGCCCCACGATGTCCCACTTGATCCTTTGTAGTTCCTCTTCCAATTCAAGAAGCCTTGAATCAGAAGATAGGGAGCGTCCGTTGTATGGTTAGTATACAAGTGTTTAAGATGCCTAAATCCAAAACGAAATTTCAAGATGCGTGGCTCGCCAAAGAATTGGACGTAGTGAAGTTGAAAGAATGGTGTTCTGCAACTGAAACAATATTTTCTGCTAAGTGTATATTGTGTTCAGAAATTTTCAATATTTCTAATAGTGGCTTTTCACAAGTAAAAGCGCATCATAAAGGAAAAAAACATTTGCAGAAATTTCAAAGTAAATTTCAAAATAAGTCCATCCTGAAAGCCTTTGGAGGACAGGATCTTCAGCCCAAAACAAATATTAGTGAAGTACTGAGTCATGATTTACAGTTGGCTAAAGCCGAAGCATTATGGGCCATGAAAGTTGCTAAGGACAATGTCTTTTGTTTCATGCACTGAAGCAGTTGAACTTTTCAAAGAAATGTTTCCTGATTCTGCTATTGCAGCCAAAATGCAACTTAAAGAAAAAAAGTTGCTTATATGATATCACATGGATTGTCAAAATATTTTGAAGAGGATTTGAAAAAAGACATTGCATCTAGTAGCCCAGGAAAGGTTACTATTGCATTTGATGAAACTACAAATGCGCAAGTGAAACGGCAGTTGGATGTGTATCTCAGGTACTGGTCTTCAGAAATAAATTCAGTTTCTTGCCGATACCTAACAAGCGTTTTTCTGGGTCATGCAACAGCAGATATTTTGCTAAAAGAAATTCTTGATGTGTTATCGTCCTTCAATATTTCGTTGAACAAAATTATTTGTGTATCCATGGACAGCCCAAATGTAAATAAGTGCTTTTTACGCAAATTCAATGAAGTTGTAAAACAAGAAACAGGCCAGAAATCTTTGGAACTAGGTTTTTGCAACCTGCGTGTTGTTAGTAATGCATTTAAAAAATTTTTGACAAGCTTAAATATAGATTTTGACGAATTTGCTACTGATATGCATTACTTTTTAAAGAGTAGTGCTGCACGACGAGAGGAGTCGAGGATATAACATTGGTCACAGCCAAATTTCTTTTGCGTCATGTCAGCAACAGATGGTTAACCGTTGGTTCTGTAGCCCAGAGGCTCTTGGATCAATGGCTAAATATTACAGAATATTTTTTAAACTTCTTGCCATCTCAAAAAATATTTGAAAAACAACTACGCAATTCAGCAAGGTGTAAAAGAATTCACTGTTTCCTGAAAAATGAGCTAACTCCTTGCTATTTAGCATTAATTTCATTTTCACACCAAAATTTTGAAAAGTTTTCATTATGTTATCAGAGTGAAGAACCAAAAATACACCACTTATATTCTGATTTAAATACTTTAATGAGGAATGTTATGGCTCAGTTTATCCAAGATGATGTTATTGCAGGGAAATTTGGAGAAGACCTAAAGAATGTAGATTTTGAAAACAAAAATTCATGGAAAAAACTAGGGGAGTTAGAAGTTGGTATGAAGACAAAAAATCCCCTCAGGAATGTTCAGGAGACCAGGCAGAAATTATTTCTCTTAGATGTAAGATCATCACTAATTGCAACCACAAAATATTTAAAGTCAAATTTGCCATTCTGCAATCAAAAAGCTAAGAGACATAGAAGTTTTAAAGGGAAAAGAACCAAAGAAAGAGTCAACTCAACTTTCAGCCACTGAAGGACTTTCAGAAATAACCAGAATTTCAAGTGTTTTGCATCTTTCTGAGGAACAAATTGATAGAGTAAGAGAAGAGTGGAAACTTTTAAATTGCGATAAGCCAACTCTAGATGAACTAGTGAATTTTTCAGAGTAAGGGCATATTCCAGTGCGGATTGATCATTACTGGCGTAATATATTTAGTATTAAAGACTCTAGCGGAAAAGAAAAATACTCAAATCTTGCTAAACTCATCAAGTCAATTTTAGTTTTACCTCATGGTAATGCTGATGCAGAAAGGGGATTTTCGGTTAACACTGCTCTGTTAAGGAAGGACAAGGCTAACTTAAAAGACTCAACTATAACATCATTAAGAATAGTTAAAGGGGCCATTAAACACTATGGATGTGTAAGTAAAGTTCCCATAACAAGAAATTTGTTAAATAGTGTTTGTGATTCACATAAATTTTATAAAGAGTATGTTGATAAGCTGAAGGAAGAAGAATCAAAAAAGGTAAAAGAAAGGAAGCAGAAAGAGAGGGAAAATAAGGAAAAGCAGCTAGAGAAAAAAAAAAGAAAAGCTGAGTTTGATGACAAAGTAAAAGAAAATGATGCAGAAATAAATAGACTTAAAAAGATAAAGAAGCCTCCCTAGCAGTAATTCAAGAGGGAACAGAAAGAATGAAAAAAGCTGTGGAAAAACAAAATACTGTTGAAATAGCAGTTGCCTCTAACTTGATCATACAAGGTTCAGCTGAAATAAAGAAAACTGAAAGTAAATTAGTTGTGGTGGAAGCAGAAAAAGATAGGCTTATCAGGAAAACGTTGAAACAATAATATGAAAAAAGTAATTCAGTGAACAATTGTACATAGTTCTTGGTTTTTAATTACCTTTTTAGGATATTATAATTTAATGTGAAACCTGAAAACTTTACTGTGAAAATCGTGAATTGCTTCTGGTTCAACAGCATATTAATGTTCAAAGTGAAACTTGAATGTGGTAAATATACTTGAATATGATAATAACACGTGAAAAGATAAGAACTGAACATTAGAAGTAAATCATACTTAAACTTTAGACATTAGACGTTATGCAAAAAATTTGGGTGTGAACTTCGACCATACATACTAATGGACTGCGCATTGGCAATAGCTGCATCAAAGCCGCCATGGCTCCAACATTGGGCACGTCATCATCAGACTCCAAATTTCGTGTAAAAATGCTGTTATGATTACTAATTTACGCTGCAGAACTTCAGTGTTTTCGGTGTATTATGTGAATGCGCCTCATATATAATGAAAACTCTTCAGGTAAGTTTACTTATGAGCTATATACATGCATGATCGGGTTGTTTACATTTCGTGATTTATAATGTGATGAACATTTGCGAAGAATTTGGAACATGCATTCCATTTTTTTCTTAAGTTACTATATTTTTATATCAATAGCTGCAAGTTTCTGGTTAAGTAATTGAACTTTATTGACTTAGGTATTTAATTCGTTTCTTACCCATGAAAAATCATAGAACTTCCTTTACTATATCACTCAGAGCAACCATATAAGCACAGCAGGTGTAACCCATCTTTTTGACTGATGTCATGTGATTTTATGTTGGAGCCAGAAATTTTGATGTCATGCACAGTCTATCAGTATATATGGTTGAAGGGTGTGAAGCAAACTCTTTACAATGTATACGAAGTTGGTTTACTAGATGTATACAAATATACATCTAGTTTTTATTGAAATACACTCCTAAAATTTTTCCAAAAATTCCTAAAATTCCTACCTAAAATTTTCCAGAAGTATGCTATGATCCCTGCAAGGTGACCCAAGACTTGCAATGAACCAGAGTGCAGATATATATAATATACACTATATTGACAAAAGTCACTTGACACCTTGAAGAGAAACACAACATGGCATTTATTGACATACATTAGTATGATGGCGGTCCACTTTTAGCCTTAATGCATGCACTAGCCCTTCAAGACATGCTTTCAACAAGGTTTTGGAACACAACGATAGGTATGCGCTTCATTCAGTACACAATGCTGCCGCTAACTGTTGCTTAGTAGTAGGCCTTGGTTCCAAACTTCTTATGCGACGCTCTAATTCATCCCATAGGTGCTCTATGTGATTAAGATCAGGGCTCTGTGCTGGCCAGTCCACTCACGATACGGAATTATCGTCAAACCACGCCACGCCGTAAGCGTCTTTCCTTTATGGCTCGGTGCATTATCCTGCTGGTACCAACAAGGCTCGGTTCCACAAAGTTGGTAGGGCATAATTGTCCAGAATAGACGTGCTGGTTAACAGGTTTGTCCACGATAACCAATGGGCCGGGACCATACCACGAAAAACACCCCCATACGAGTACACTGCCAGAAAAGTAACTGAATTTTTCAATTTTGCTCCTCAAATTTAGCATTGTGAAGCAATTGAGTAATGATGTGGAGCACCTGTGGGACTTATTTTTCTTTTGATTTAAGTGACTAATAATTTATTATCAAATAAAACTATTACTAGCATCTTTCAATATCTATCGAAAATACTCTAAACTAGCAATGAAAAGTAAAATTTAAAAATATTTTAGTAGATATGTTAAAAAGTACAAATTTTCTTTCTATGGATATATGGTGAAATGTTACCTGGCCACACATTGCAGCATTTACTAATTGTCACTTGACAATGAGAGTACTCCTGGACTTGTAATAGTTTCAGCTTCTGTGTCTCGTTCTGTTTCTTTTTCCGTAAGACTTCTCACTTCTGCATTGGAGCTTCTTTTCAAAAAATACCTCTACTGCTTGTTCAAGTTGAAACTCTCATAGTTCTGGTCCTTCCAACGTTATCCGCAATATATGGTTCAAAGCATCGGAATTAATCCGATTACAGAAATTGGTCTTGATTCTTTTCATCGCAGAAAAGGATCTTCCAACCTTAGCATTGGATATGGGCAATAATCTCATGATATTTATCATGTGGTTTGGATTTGGGAATCCATTCACATACTTTTCTTTCAAACCATGACTTGCTTTGACAGATTTGCAGATTTCTTAACCAAAAGGTTTTGAAATAATCCCAGTCCTCTTGAATTTTATTGTTGTCAATGTTCTTAGTAGTCAACAACTCACTGAAATGTTCAGTTAATACAGTAATTTGATCATCACCAAAATTTGCAAGAGTAGATATGTCTGTTGGCCAAAGCCTAGGTTCTAACAGCTTGGCAGCTCATTAAAAACCTGATTTTCGCAGATGTCACCAAGCCTGGCATGCACACACTGATAAATATGATTTAAAAGATATTCATAATTTTCATAGAATGCATCTACTGTCAGATTACAGCTCGGTTCAATGCCTTGAAATTGTACAGTTTTCACTGAATCACAGTCACTGGAATCGCAAGCTGATATGTTTGCTAAGACTTGTAAAATTTCGGACAGGTCAGCCGAAAACGTTCTCTTCATAATTTCGATAGAATCATAGAATTTTTCTAATGTGTTTAAAATACAAGATACATCCACATCATTCAACTGCAGAGACAGATAATTTTGACAAAGAACATAAAATGTTGCAAAACAACAGCAGCCAAGTAACAAATTTGATGGACTTAATTTTTCTCAAAATTATTAACTATATGTCAACAAAATAGTTTCCATATCATCTACTGTTTCGCACGTTACTAGAAATTCGAGCACGGGAAAAAACGTCCATATAATAAGAAAATTTTTATTTCAACTTGTCACTAATATTCCTTTTTTTCTTTTTGATGTTCTTTATAATAGTTTAGAATTTTATTATGAAGATTACAAATTTATATGAAAAAATGTTTTAATATGTGCAGTCAAATGCATCATAAGTTAAAGAAGGAATGCATTAAAGAAAAAATGATATTGGCAGAAACCGTCATAGATAACGAAACTATATTAACTAATGGAAATGAAAGAAGATCAATGCTTGATAAAGCCGGAGTATATTCTATACCAACAAAATATTATACAGAAATAGAAAGAAATGAAAGAAATAAAGTATACATAGGAAGTACAAAAAGAAGATTTAAGACCAGATTAAAAGAACATATATCGAACTGGAATAAAAAAGAAAACAAAACATCATTAATAAATCATTGTATTGAAAATGAAGCTTATCCTGTTTGGTATGATGCAAAATTAATAACCTCACATAAAACTAAAAATCAAATATTAACCTCAGAAGCGATAATGATTGAAAAAACTAAAGAAATAAATTGTAATAATAATGATCCAATGAATCTACCGTACGCTTGGAAATATTTTATCGAAAAAGAAATTAACGATAAAAAATATAATAAAAGACCTTATTAATTATTTTCAACAAACGAATGGCAACACCAATTAATTTGGAGTCGGAATTCATGTCATCCGGTTATATCAAAACACGACGAAGAACGTGCATTAATACCAAAAATAGCATGCGCAAGAGTACAACTGCTGTGAAAAGTCGGACGCTGCCAGTAGAATCGATGTAAGTGGCCGAAACACAACATGTATGAGAAGATCATAATACCCACTGAAGATGATTCCAAAAAGAAGGAATTGAAACTAGTTTGGGATATCGAGCCACAGAAAATAAAACATGCAACCATCATCTATAATAAGAAATTATAAGATCGAAGTTCAACTTGGAAGCTGATACCACAGGAAAGGAAAATCATGCCTTCTTCGATAACAAGATGGCTTATTACTGATTCAACGCATCATAATCAAAAGGTTCGAAAGTTCTTTTCTATTGTATTAATTTCGTAAATCATGACTTAAAAAACTGGAATAATATTAATCTTTTAATACATATTGTCTCTACGTATTGGAGGACTTTGACAACTTATGATGCATTTGACTGCACATATTAAAACATTTTTTCATATAAATTTGTAATCTTCATAATAAAATTCTAAACTATTATAAAGAACATCAAAAAGAAAAAAAGGAATATTAGTGACAAGTTGAAATAAAAATTTTCTTATTATATGGACGTTTTTTCCCGTGCTCGAATTTCTAGTAACGTGCGAAACAGTAGATGATATGGAAACTATTTTGTTGACATATAGTTAATAATTTCTGAAACCACGTAATGTTTTCGACAAATGTTGAATTAATATAATTTTCTCAAAATGCTTGTAATGCTGGCTTTTTCTCCTTTGCTTGATGGATCTGCAACTATATTTTCTAGTTATTGTACAATAACAAAATTTTTAATCAGTGTGTCAGTGGCTCTATGCATATGTGAAACCCATTGGGTGGCATGGACTTGCAAAGCTGGGGTATCTGTTACATCTTCATCGAGTATTGTTGAGAGCTCACGAAAGTAATTCGTTTGGCACTTTTTTCATAAAAATGATTGTCTTCCATTAACTTATGTACCTCTTAAAAATATGTTGACAGCATAAAATCTTTTAGAGCTAGCTCTAAGAAATGACTTAAACAGTGCACTGAGCCGTCCCGGTGGCGCAGTGGTCTGGTCTAAGCGATGGCTTCTGATCATTCGTCTGAAAGGGGTTCGAATCCCGGTAAGGCATGGATGTTGTATTTGTCTTATGGCGCTGACTCTCTCCCTTCCCTGGAACCAGTGACCCTAAATTAGGGACGGGCGACTGCTTTATAGCCCATTGAGTCTCACAGTGGTCGTTAAACCTCCAATAAAAAAAAAAACAAAAAAGCAGTGCACTGACACTAAGCGAGGGCAGTTTTTCTTCAAAAGAGCTGCAACACCCTTTTTCTGTCCCATGTTAACATTTGCTTCGTCAGCTTAAAAATCCAATTAATTTATTTTCAAAATTGACTATTCCAAATTCTACAATGAACTTTACAATTGCATTTTTCAGTTCTTTTAATGCCAGGAATGGGAATTTGGTATCTTTTACTTCATTGACAAAAATGATACAATAATTTCATTTTCATCTGTACTGCTACCAACAAATAAGGTAAAATAGTCTGTCTTTCTTAAGTCATTGCGCAAATCAGTTCTGGAAACATTAGCAATGCACTCCGTGAACTAAGCACACATCACGGACGAATGGTAAGTTTGCCCTACATCAACACCATTGCGTTTTTCTAACTCAATAATTTTTAGGAAATTTCGAAAATGGAATTTCCTCTTTGGCAATCATATATACTATATCAATCAATTTTCCAATTCGAGCTTTAGATGCATTGAAAGCAACAATCGTTGACTTTCCAATAGATGTTATTTGATAAAAATCGGCGGGTGATTTTCCTTTATGTTTTGCCTTAGAGACACTGATACGGTGAATTTCTGATCTGATTGGCATCAACATCAAAGCGTAGCCAACTACGTTTTGGATCTAATTCCTCCATCTACCTTTTCATGGTTGATATTTTCACTTTGGTAGCCATGATTTCAAATAACAAAGAGTAAAACAACAAAACTCGCATCCTCCTAAAATTAAGTAGCAGCCGAACCAAAACAAAAACAGCAATAAGAGCATCTGCCCTTAAATGTCTCGTGGTGCAGAAAGGCAGGAGCGTGGAACCAATCATAGATGCTCAGCTGGAGCTACACCAGGAAGCTTTTTCCAGCTGAAAGCAAACATGAAGTATTCATAAAGTTATGAATACGTGAATTTTATATTTTTTTGCACATAAACAAAATCGCATTTTTTGATAAATGAGTTGCTCTAGGGATTGAACATTTTAAGGGAAATTTCATTTTTAAACTTTGAATCCTGGTTTTGAGATTCAAATATGTGTTGGCATCGCAAACTTCTCATTTTTGCATCTCAAACTGCAATGAGATACCGCTTACTTTTTTCCCCGATGTACAAAGGCATACACATTCAGAGGGCAGTGTGTTCTTGATCCTTGTTATTATTGCAACAGCGGTAGTTTCTAGTGGTCTTTTTTTTTTTTTGTAAAACAGATATAAGGTGGTGAGTTTCTTTTCTCACTTTTTTTTGTTTATTTCTACCTGTGCAAGTTTTTTTTTTTTTTTTTTTTGCACCCTATGTGTCTTGCCCAGTGACCACACCACATATTATTCTGTGGCACCATGATATCTGTCAAATTGATCAGAAACTTTCTGCTATGGGGGAGGGGGAAGCAAGCAGATTCTTTTGAAAGAATCGTTTCTTCTGATTCAACTCACTAAAACACTTCATTGATGCTTAACGCTTTTCTGATTGATTTGAAAAGAAAGAATGGCTCGCATGATAATAAATTTTGGGTCATCTTTTTGTTCATTGACACTTCTGTTGTTTTAGTGAAAGATTTCTGTAGGGAAAGGAATCCTGAGGATACACCGAAGAGCAATTGAATTAGAGATACCTGTCTAGTAACGTGTAGCACCACCTTTCACCCTGATGACGGCGGCGATTCGTCTCGGCATGGACTCTACAAGACAACGGAAGCGTTGGGGAAGCCATACGGATCCACGACCCCTGATTTGATGGAAGGGGAGTCAGAGCCTCGAACGTCTCTCTCGATGTCATCCCAGATGTGCTCGATGGGATTGAGGTCAGGTGACCTAGCTGGCCAAGGAAGCAAGGTCACGTCAGTGGAGTGTTCATCCAACCATTCGGATACATTTAGGGAGCGATGGCACGGTGCATTGTCTTGTTGCAGTATGAGGTCCCCAGTAGGATGTTGAAGACGCACAAACGGGGAGCAATGGTCGTCCAGGATATCCCGGTAACGTTAACTTGTAAGGGACGATGTCACACGTAACAGGGGTCCCATTTCAGTCCACGTTAACAGTCCGCAGACGGGAATGCCACCGCCACCAGCTTGAAGAGTACCCTGCTGGCAAAAAGGATCCATCGCTTCATGTGGTTTGCGCCGTACTCATATCCTGCCATCCGCATGTACCAACGTGAATCTCGACTCATCAGTCCAGGCAACATTTTTTCACATGTCTAGGGTCCAGTGGCGATGTTCCCACGCCCATGCTAATCTTTGCACCCTGTAATGTGCGGTCAGAAGCGGTACCCTCGTGGGACGATGGCTTCTGTACCCCATAGCGAGGAGATGGTTCTGGATGGTGTGGCTGCTTACACGCTTTTGTGCACCAGCGTTAAATTGCAGAGTGATTTCTGCACTGTGGCCTGTCTATCCGCTGTTACAATGCGAGCTAGCCGACGATGACCCCGCTCATCCACACGCTGTTGTCCAAGTCAGTTGGCCTTTGCAGGGATGGTTTTACCGGATTCGATGTACTCGCGGTGCACCCGTGACGCAGTGGCTCGTGAAAATCCCAGTGCCTGCACGACTTCCGAGATGGAGTGACCCATTCGTCGGGCCCAGACAATTTGCCCACGATCAAATGCGCTTAGATCCTTCGTCTTACCCATACTGCGTTCGACTCTTACTGATTCCCGTCGCATCACTCCTTATATTGTCAGATAGCTGCATACGTCATGTCATTTCCGTTTACAGGGCCGCCCAGAGCACCACATTTGCGTAACACCAGCTGTCTCTAATTCAATTGCTCTTCAGTGTAGGCTCTGGAGTTGAATCCAAACTGAAAAGCATTTTATGATATTCGGTTTACTCTTCTGGTTTATGAATAAGTTTCAGTTTGAATTTATTTTTAAATCTTATGGTGGGGGGATTGCTTAGTTTTCCTTTTGCATTTTTTTTTTTTTTAATCTGAATAAGGTATCGTTTCCTGACCAGGACACGAACCTACCCGAGACAGGATAGTGCGATTTTGATATTTAGTGAACAATAATTTTAACTGATAAAGCAGTTAAAATTACTTTTCACTGAGTGAAATAAATTTTGAGAGGAACCAGCTCTTGTGCCCAGAATTTATTCTTTTTAAGGAATAATCTTTTGCAAATGACTCATTTTGCTGATTTATTCTTTTTGAAGGACTCATCTCTGCTGAGAAGTGCTGTGTGGAGATTCAGGCAGCGTTTTTCATTCAGGGACCCTAATGTAGTTTTTGTTGGATGTGAAAACTTGATTGGTTCTGTGTCATTCCTCTGGTTCCAGTGATTTAAGGTGTGTTGAACCTCAGATTTTGGTCGTAATATCGGGGCCGCGGATGGCCTTGTGGTCAACGTTCGTGACTGCCACTGAGGAACCTCAGGTTCGATTCCAGGCAGGTACATACGCTCGAACCTCTAAATATCCGCCATGTGTCGGATGAGCACTTTAAGCAGTCAGACGCTGTGTACTAACCCTGTGGTAATAAAGGCCTCTTCCTGCCCTTTTCTACCTCGCTTCCGTGTTACTTTCCTATTGGGCACTCTAGCCCAAATCTCCTAGCTTCCTATTTCTAAGGGTTGTTTAAGACCTGGCGTCAGACACTCCCTTCCTAAAATCCTCTACATCTGATCTGATCTTGATATCTCTCTTCCCAACCCTAACCACCTGTTGCTCATCACTTCACAATGCTGGGCTCCATTGGTATTTGCAGAGTTGAAGAAAAGTTGGGGAGGATTGCAACTCTTTGATCTCTGCCATAGTGGCCAGGATTCTGGGAAACATGTTTACTATCATGAGGACAGGAGCCTGTATTGTGGGAGAGGCTCTCACAGTTGTCTGTATGAGGGATTGTGTTGGCATATAAGCAACTTTTTTTATTTTATGTTAGTTTACTTAGATAGCTATTTCTTTCCCATCAGCACTTAAAAGTTTTGACCTTTGACAGCTTTCTTCTTTTAATACAACTTGGAGTGGGTTTTCTTTTTTTTTTTTTTTTTCTTTCTTGCTTTTTCAAGATCAAAGGTAACCCAAGAGTTGTATTTTAAAAATGGCTAGTCTTCCGATTGTCAGCGCATAAAGTAGTTCCATGCATTTTTTTGCAAATCTTTGTTTGAAATGGAATGCTAATGAAAATTCTGTAAAGAATATTTGTTTTGTAGAAATGAAATGTTGAATAATAAATAACATTTTATTTATTTCTAGTTTCTCCATCCCAGTTATGGAACTAATTGATGTCTTGATAATCGGAAGGCTAGCCAAAAAAATGTATCTGCATACACAGTCGTAAAAACAAACATACTTGGGAAGCATGAACCACTGTTATCAATCAAGTGAGATTAAATTAAAAGTAAAATTTAATATTACAAATTATTATATTGGGTATATAAATAAGTTTTGAAGGATTTGAGGTGAACAAAAAAAACACTTTGTTGAACAGAAACAATATTTTAATATTAATCGAAGTATGCTCCCTCTGAAGCTACAACTTTACCCCATCTTTCGGGCAGTGAACTTATGCCCCGAAGGTAGAATTCCGGTTCCTTGGAAGAGATCCAGTTGTCCAGCCAATTTTTGATGTCTTCATAAGAACTAAACCATTCTCCAGAAAGTGCTGACTGCATCGACCAGAACAAACGGTAATCCGATGGCGCAATATCTGGCGAATATGGTGGGTGGGATAGAACTTCCCAGTCGGATCCTTCCAAGTACTTTTTCACAGGTCGAGAAACATGTGGTCTTGTGTTGTCATGCTGTAAGATGACTTTGTTGTGTCTATTCTCCCATACCGGCCGTTTTTGCATGAGCACTCATTTTAAACACATTAATTAGGTCCTATACTGATCACCAGCAATAGTTTCTGACAGTTTCAGCAGTTCATAGTAGACCACACCCTTCTGGTCCCACCAGATACACAGCATTACCTTTGAACCATGGATATTGCATTTTGGCGTTGAAGGACCTGGTTCATCTGGCTTCGCCCATGCTTTCTGCCATTTAGGGTCATCGTACCATATCCATTTCTCGTCGGCAGTAATAATACGATGCAAAAAAACTTTCTTTTTGCCTTTGAAGCAGCAATTTGCAAATGGTTTTTCGACGTTCAAGGTCTCTTTCCCGCAAAGCATGTGGAACCCAATTCCCTTCTTTTTGCACCATTCCCATGGCCGCTAAACGTTGTGAAATGCATGGTTGACTAACATTTAATACTGCTGCTAGTTCTTTTTGGGTCTGGCACGGATCCTCGTCGAGTAAAGCTTCCAATTCGGCATCAGCAATATTTTGGGGTGGTCCAGAACGTTCTTTATCACTGACATCGAAATCGTTCCTTTTGAATCGTCTAAACCAGTGCTCACATGTTTTTATGAATGGGGAATGTTCACCATAGATTTCTGACATTAAGAGATAGCTGTCGGCAGCACTTTTCTTGACAATAAAATAATGCACTAACACTTCCGCAAATGCTGTTTTTTCGAGACAAAAGTTGCCATTTTCCATCAAGTAAAACAAATACATCTTCGCACCTCAATCGAATGTTGTATACTGACTCTGACAGCTGGCGTCTCGTACTGCGATATCGCAGTGTTGCCACCTTAAAATACATGCTAGCAGTAATAAATATGACACTGAACGGAAATCCCTCAAAACTTATTTATATACCCAATATAATCGCAGGTAAAAAATTATTATATATTACAAGTTAAAATTGCTCTAAACACAATAGGACAATTTTGCAGAAGTGGGTATAACCAGTTAAAAACCTGGACAGACCCCTGGTCATCAAGTTCCAGATAAGCTCATGCTAAGCATATTTGAATAATTTTTTCAGGGGAGGAAATGTGGATTTTTGCACTGCACCCCAGAGGACAAAAGATAATCACAAGTGGCATCACCCTCAATCACAGAAAACGCCACGAAAAGTTGAACGAAATTTGTTTGCAAAAAAAATCGTGGCGAGTGTGCAATTCTGAAATGTCTACGGCGAGCCATTCAAAATGGCCACAAGGACATGCTCCCATGAGGAATCTGCTTTATATAGGACAATGCCCACCAGCACACTGCCAGGAAGACAAAAGAGCTGCCTGATGAGTTTCACTACGAAGTTTTTGCGCATCCTCCAGACTTGGTACCACCGAACTACCACTTGTTCCTCAATTTAAAGCAGTCCCTTGGTGGACAATGTTTTGATGGTGACTATGTGCTAAAGAAGTCTGTTAGTGGCTGGCTGAAAGGACAGGCAGTGGAAGCTGCCTGATGAGTTTCACTAGGAAGTTTTTGACAATATCCCCCGGACTTGGCACCATCGAAGTACCACTTGTTCCTCAGTTTAAAGCAGTTCCTTGTAGGACAACATTTTGATGGTGATGATGTGCTAAAGAAAGCTGTTATTGGCTGGCTGAAAGGACAGGCAGTGGAGTTCTATGAAGAAGGGATACTTAAACTTATCCCAAGATATGACAAGTGCCTCAGTGTCCAGGGCAACTATGTAGGAAAATACGCCAAGGTATAAGTTACAATTGTAAATAAAATATTTTAAAAATTATTAAAGTATATAGCTTTTATAACCAAATGTTCTTTACTTTCTGAATGACCCTCTTACATTTGATACTTCACTAAACTCTGATATGATCTGATACACCCAAAATTGTTTCATGTATATGTACTGTACGTTATAAATAATTTCAGATTATTTCCCAGTTTAAAAATATTTCTTTGCAGAAGTGCTTTTTAGACAGAAATTAAATCAGAGCAGTTGATTATTTTTAAAAGAAAATCTGTGGAATTAACTTTCTCAATTTTGTTCCAGGAGGGAGTTTATCCACGTCCTTACTCCTGCGAGATCTGTGGCATTCGCTCGATTGGGCTAACTGATTACAAGTCTCATATCAGAGGAACTCGCCACTTAAACCAGGTCCGTTCAGCAGTAGTAGAAGAACGAGGCACTCTAGAAACAAATTCTGATGCTCAGTATGTTTGTAAGCTGTGCAATGCAACCTTTGATTTTGCAATTATGTATCAACGACATTTGGAAAGTGAGCATCCAAGGCCTGAGAGTAACATAAAAGTTCTAAAGGTAAGAGCTTTTTTGTTGTTGTTGTTAAGACTGGATTGTAACTACCGGTGATTTATAATGTATGAACATGTAACGGTTCAGTTATGAACAGAGTCGCAGAATATAGACTTACGCCGTACGCTAATAGTTTCCAAATTATTAGCAGATTTTGCAGATAGTTTTGGCTTGTAGATTAAAAAAATAAAAATGTTATTTACAGCAATTAAAACACTTATTCAAGGCTTTACTCAGATTAATATATTTAATTCTATCTTAACATGAGAATGTTCAACTATTTTTCATATCTTCGGATAGTGAGTTCTTTTGTTTTTACAGACGTTTCTGGCCTCTTGATTTTATCAAGGCCTGTTCTCAATAATAGGAACTGTAACGAAAGTTCCGTTTACACAGAAATAATTTAAATTTTATTGCTAGGTTTCTCTTGCAGTTAGTTGCCAGTTATAAAATTAAAATATTTTCCTTTTGCATTTTATAAGTCTACTATTTTTGAATTAAGTTGTTGAAAATGCTATTTATAATTTTTGAAGGTTCATTAACGGAACTGCTTTTCTAGATATAAAAACTTCCTTTAATTAGTATCTTGTTTTTATGAGGCTCATAGTTCAATATTTTAAACTTTTGGCCTTAAGGTCCATTTTACACACATTTCTACGCATTCAGTCGTAATGTACTTTTGTCCTCTCTGGAATCTGTAATGTTCTAATAATTATTTATTGTTATATTAATTTTCTTTGAATTATTTTATTCCATTGTTATCGTGATTCGCGGGTTTGCAGCAAGTTTTCTGTTTTAATGGTTGTGTAAGCAGATACATTTTATTTTTATACAACTCTGATTATGAACAGGGGTACAAAAATATCCTGAAATCTGGTGGCTAGCTTAAATTTTTAGTGGCCAGACACTGGGGGGGCATATATAATATCAAAATCTTGTACACTTCTATCCAAAAAAATATTTTTTTGCCTTCAGCCTCTAGTTTAACTCTCCTGGGGGAGGGGGCGACCATAATTCGATTGGGGGGCTCACTAATTTCTGAATTGCCGTAATTTTCGCTGTTTATCCGCAGACCCTGAATTAGCACATTTTTTTCCTTTGTATAATCTGTGCCAGCGTATTATTCGCGGACTGTGACTTTTAGAAATTAAAAAAAACAAAAATCGTGATATAATTCGCACATCACAAATGTTGATCCAGAAAGCGGAATTTCCAACAGAAAATATATATCGTTGTTCAATTTTCGCTAAGTTGCGATGAACATACTTTTTACGTGGCTACGATATTCAAATTCGGTTGACATTAAATGTCTGTAAATACTGTTTCACACGTTATACAAGTTCAGCTATCGGGAGTTTGCAAAGGACATTAACGTAGTATTGGCAATTGAAGTCAAGTATAATAATAATAAGTATCTATACTTACAATATTTATAGTGGCTTTAGGTGCTTCATATGTGCGTCATATAACTTCACAATTGAAAGAATTCACATTCTTGGATGACGCACATATGAAGCACCTACAGCCACTATAAGCCGCCCCGGTGGCGCAGTGGTCTAAGCGATGGCCTCTGATCATTCGTCCGAACGGGGTCCGGGTTCGAATCCCGGTGAGGCATGGATGTTGTGTTTGTCTTACGGCACTGGCTCTCTCCCTTCCCTGGAACCAGTGACCCTAAATTAGGGACGGGCGACTGCTTATAGCCCATTGAGTTGCTCACGGTGGTCGTTAAACCTCCAATCAAAAAAAAAAAAACAGCCACTATAAATATTGTAAGTATAGATACTTATTATTATTATACTTGACTTCAATTGCCAATACTACGTTAATGTCCTTTTGCAAACTCCCGATAGCTGAACTTGTATAACGTGTGAAACAGTATTTACAGACATTTAATGTCAACCGAATTTGAATTCCAACAGAAAAGTCTGTCACATAAAGAACCCAAAGTCCAAAGAAATAAGGAGAAAAAACAATCTTATTAAATAAATTCACTTTTAAAGGTAACTTTTTTAATATATTTTTATAACCGGACACAAATAAAGCTTAGTGGCGTGGCATCCATAGAGCACAAAATTTAATCACTCAGATGCAGCTCTCTGCATTGCACATTGGCAGTGATGAAATGCTGATGCCAAACAACTCATAGAAATATATGCTCACGTGTAAGTTGAAAGTTTTTGGAGAGGACTCGCTCATTTTTTGAAAAAAAAATTGGGTACTCGCTCATTTTTTTTTTTTTTTTTTTTTTTTCGTTCTTTCCGGAGCTCGCAAATTTTTGAATTGCCGTAATTTTCGTTGTTTATCCACAGACTCTGAATGCGCACATTTTTTTCCCCTTTCATATAATCTGTGCCAGCATATTATTTGCAGACTGTGACATTCAGAAATTAAAAAAACAAAACTCGCGATATAATTCGCTCATCACAAATGTTGATCCGGAAGCAGAATTTCAAACAGAAAAGTCTCTGTCACATAAAGAACCCAGAGTCCAAAGAAGGAAGGGAAAAAAACAATCTTATTAAATAAATTCATTTTTAAAGGTAACTTTCTTTAATATATTTTTATATCCGGACACAAATAAAGCTTAGTTGCGTGGCATCCATAGAGCACGAAATTTAATCACTCAGATGCAGCTCTGCATTACACATTCGCAGTGACGACTCACTGATGGCGAACAATTCATAGAAATACTCGCGTGTAAGTTGAAAGTTTTTGGAGAGTCTGCTTACACACATTCAGTAAAAAAGAGGGCTAAACTTCCATTAATTCTTTTGTGGAGTTTACCGATGGGCTTCTTTACGTTTCAGACAGCAGCATTTCGCATGTCGCTGAGCGCTAGTTTTCCGATCTTTTGGAAACTATCCTGTAGTGACACGATCATATCCTCAGCTGTGACCCCCACTTTAAGTTAAAATTCAGAAGTGTAGCTGAAACGTTTCCTTTTTGAAGACATCGTAAACAGCAATGAAGGAAAATAGCAGCAAAGACGGTAAAAACAGCGAAAGACGAACTAAAATGCAAGGCGCATCACACACGAGATCCAGAACATGGAACTTTGAAAAGAGGCATGCATACGTAGTTTCGTGTAGCAAGTGCTGTGCATACATTTTCATTGGCTAGTTGACAAACAGAGGCCACAAGCAGTCAGCGTTTCGTCTTTCTCAGCAATACATAGACAAAATTGCCCTCGCCATCCTTCTCCGATCTTCCATTATGGCACACCCCCCCCCCCCACCCCTCTTACTCTGCACAAACTCTTGAATTGAGAAAAAAAAAATTGCCAAGGCAGTTCTGCCTTGTTGATATCTATCTGTGTGTGCAGATTGCTGTATGCTGATGACACTCCTGTTTGCAGAGAGTAAAAGTGAGTTGCAGAGTATGTGTTGTCCCGGATGTACGAAGTTTCAGTGAAATTCAGATAGTATATGCATACATCATACATATCACTAAGCTGTTCTCTGGGATTCAGAGGTTAGCTCCACAAAGAAAAAACAAACTACCAGATTTTTTTTTTTTAACTGATTATTTACTTACTGTTGTATCAAACTTCTCCATTTACAGCAATCTTGACATACAATTCGGGCTTCACTGACATCCATCACACGACGCACACAAGATCTTCTATACTTCGTACTCATGATCTTTTTCTCATGCAGACACTCCTGAATCTGATCCTCCCATGACTTCCTTGGCCTTCCTCTGCCTTTCCTTCGTGCCCCCTGGGCTAAAAAATAATTTTCTTAGTAAGCATCTCCTCACTCATTCTTTTCAACATGCCCAAACCATCGAAGCATATTAGTCTCCACCTTGCTAGCAACATTTTGCTTCACATTACACAATTGCAACAAATCTTCATTCCTCACACAATCAGACCATGTCTTGCCACAAACCCACCATAAGTAACTCATTTCTCCCGCACACAAATGACTCAAGTTTCTTCTGTAATACCCACGTTTCGCTGCCATATATCGCAGTAGGAACAATTACACTTTCATACACAGCCATGAGGGACTCTGGAGAACCTATCATTCCTGTGAAAACCTTCCAAGGCAGCTATGACTTTCAATGAAGAATTCACTTGCCTACTAATTTCACCATCCAATTTGTTTTCTCTGTCAAACATGCTTCCTAAATACACAAACTCGCTCAGCTGGTCAATAAATCTGCCATTTAGACTTATATTACATTCAGTACTACCAATTCCTCACTCAAACACTATAACTTTGGTTTTTCCCTTATTTATACTCAGTTTGAATTTCATGCAAACTTCGTACATCCGAGACAACATACTCTGCAAATCACTTTTGCTCTCTGCCAACAGGACAGTGTCATCAGCATACAGCAATCTGTACACACAGATATCATCACCAAGACATAAACCACTGTAATCTATTTTGGCATCACGCGTGCACGTGTCCATAAATATATTAAACAGCCATGGTGACATTACACAACCTTGTCTGACTCCTGCACCAATAGAAAACCATTTTGATAAAACCCCATTCACTCGTACACAAGCTCTACTACCAGCATACATGGCTTTTACACTATTAAGTAGATTCCCAGTAACACCATATTCATTCAATACCTTCCACAAAAGTGTCCTATTGACTTGGTCATAAGCTTTCTCTAAATCTATGAAGGCAGCAAAAATTTCTTCCCAACAGCCAAATACTTTTCAATCATCGTGCGTAATGCAAAAATCTGGTTAGTGCAGCCTTTATCGGGCGTAAAACCACTCTGAACATCCCACACTTTCTCTGATGTAAGATCTCGTACTTTTTCAATAATGACCTTACGAAACACTTTCCCTGGCACACTCAGTAGGCTAATACCACGATAGTTCTTGCATTCAGTCTGATCACCTTTTCCCTTATACAAGGGAACAATGATAGCATCCTTCCAATCCCGAGGGACCATTCCTAGCTCCCAGCACAACTGGCAAATTTCAGTTAATCAGTCAATTACAGAGTCGCCACCATATTTCAACGTCTCGGCAGTTATGCCATCAACTCCCGGAGCATTACCATTCTGAAGAGATTTTCTAGCTTTACGCACCTCCTCTCTTGAGATTCCTCGTGTATTTCCATCTTTCACTGTAACATTGTCTGCTTCTGCCCCGGAATCACCTTTGTTTTCCTGATCTAATAACTCACAGAAGTATTCACCCCATCTGTCACTTAACTCATTGGGCTCCCATATCATTTCCCCAATCCTATTCTTCACTCAACTTACAGCTTTGTTTCTCCCATTTTTTCTGAGTCTCGTGTACTTCCAGAAAGTCTTTCTATCTTTCCAAAAAGCCAATTCATGCCTTTCCACCTTCTCCTTCCTATCTTTTGCCTTACTCTGGCGAACTAGCTTAGCTGCTTCACGCTTCTTACAGCGGTAGTCATCCACAGAAACTCTACCTTGCAACATCCCCAAATAGGCATCCTTCTTTCTCTTTACTGCCTCTTCAATCTCACTGTTCCACCAAGCATCATCTCTATTGTTACCCATTATTGTGGTGCCACAGACCTCTTCAGCAGCAGTGACAACACAGTTCTTAAAACATTCCCACTTCTTTTCTACATCCTTCTCACAAGACTTCAGCTCCTTCAGTCGTTCTCTGATTGAGTCAGAATAACGCTGATGATCTTCAGGGAGCCTTTCAACCTTTATTCTTTCCATCCTAGGCCTCTTCCTATTCCTTTTCTTCCAACCAACATTCAGTTTCACTCTTCACACTAAGTAATAATCAGAGCCAACATCCGCACCTCTCGTCACACGCGTGTCAACAACTAAGTGTTTCAGACGCTGATCATAGACAACAAAATCTATCGCACTCTTTTGACCAAGAGTTCGATTTTCCCAAGTATATGTGCGGATATACTTGTTTTTGAAAAATGTATTAGATACACACAAACCATTCTCAATGCAGAGTTCAATTAATCTTTCACACAAGGATCATTGAACTTACCCAGAACATTGTCAGGCATCGCATTCTGCACACCTACTCTAGCATTGAAATCCCCTGCTATTATAACTTTCTCCTTAGCACCAAACTGGCTCAAAACAGCTTTTAGTTCATTCCAGAAATCTTCCTTATCAAAAGGTTCCGAGTCACAAGGAGCATCATACACTACAGCAATTACTACTATCTGAAGTTTTACTTTCAAACGAATCCAAAGAATTCTGTCACTAACTCAGCTATAGTGAATCAAGTTGTTCTTCATCTTTTCACTTAAAATCACACCTACACCAGCCTGTCTTCTCACATTGTCCAACACTCCAGACCACACACTCACTCTTCCATTCATTTCTTCTATCCCAATTTCCTTCTTTTTGGTTTCACTTACTCACAGCACATCCAACTTACACTTGTTCATTTCTTCAATCACCTCATTCATCTTGCCATCTATACCTCTAGTATTCCATACACCAATCTTGCACTCACTCAGCCGTGATCTCTTTCTCATGCGCCTTTTAGAAATTCCAGGTCTATTCCGTGGTGGACCATCCTTCTCAAGTGTGGTAGGTACATCAGTGTGGAGGATTAGCCCACAGCTAACAGTTCCAGTTGGTCATTCAACCTAAGGATTCTGGACCAAAACCCAGTGAGTTGGGATCTTTTTGCCAATGTCACACAGAATTAGCTGGCACCTCTCCAAGATTCACAGAGGCCCTTGTTGCTGTTCTGTGTGCCATTGCCCACGGAGCACCCCGAAGAGGCAAACCCATCCCTCACTAAGACCGCCTGCCACACAGTGTAAAGAGAAAAAAACAAAGTTCTGGTTTTTCAGAGAGGAGCTGGTAGTACTGAATGTAATATAAGTAAATGACACAGTTATTGACCAGGTGAATGCATTTGTGTATTTAGGAAGCATGTTTGACAGAGAGAACAAATTGGATGATGAAATTAGTAGGAAAGTGAATTCTTTATTATTGAAAGTCATAGCTGCTCTGGGAGGTTTTCACAGGAATGATGGGTTCTCAAGACAGGCCTGCATAGCTGTGTATGAAAGTGCAATTGTTCCTACTCTGGTGTATGCCAGTGAAACCTGGATACTACATAAGAAACATAGAAATCATTTGTGTGCTGAAGAAATGCGTTGCCTACAGGGAGTTTGTGGCAAGACACGGTCTGATTGTGTGAGGAATGGAGATGCGTTGTAGTTGTGTAATGTTAAGCAAAATGTTGTTAGTAAGGTGGAGACTAATATGCTTTGATGGTTTGGCCATGTTGAAAGAATGAGTAATGAGATGCTTACTAAGAAATGTTTTTTTAGCCAAACTGCCAGGACAGAAAGGCAGAGGAAGCCACTGTAATTGGAGAAGTTTGATACTACAACTGTAAGTAAAAATTATCTGGCAGTTTGTATTTCTTAGCACGATGTAACAGATTCTAACGCTCCATGGCGACTGAAATGGCATTGCATGTCCAGTGCCACCTCACCTCCCGCGTGAAGTCTTGACTCCACCTACCAGCAGTTATTGCCAACCTAAAAACGTCAGATTTTAATTTCAGTGACAGATTGTGAGGGTGCGTTTGCAAGAATGGTGGTCATTTGAATGACTTCATTTTTTAAACTTTGACTTTCTTTTTTCCATTATTTATTAATGTCATCTAATTCTCTGTAAGTACAAAAAATAAATTTAATTTTTTATCAAATTACAACTTTGTATTATTGTTTCAAAAACAGTCAGATTTCCCTGCCGGACCCTGTACTTTTATGTGACATGTTGCATTTGTCAGATATAAGGGTCGCCCAAATGAAACAGGCTGTCGTTTTTTTTTTTTTTTTTTTTTTTTTTTTGCTGTAAGGGTTTATAAGTTGGAATATGTGAACATGCAGGAAGTAAGAGTGATACATGTGCTACATACCCGCTACACATAGTCGCCTTGTCAGTTCAGGCAAGTGTCCCAGCGCGGCACGAGATTGTGTATACCCTGAGCGAAGAACGTCCACAGTTGGCTGTAGAACCAGTCTTCAGTGTCATTAGCGAACCAGTGACCCTTGAGAGCTTTTTTTCAGTGGTCCGAAGATGTGCTACGTGCAGGGCAACAGATCGGGGCTATGGGGGGAATGGTCAAGGATCTCCCAGCAAAAGCTCCGCAGCAAATCTTGGCACACTGTCACCACATGCAGGCATGCGTTGTCTTGCAGCAGAATAACCCAATTTGACAACATACCGGGTCGCTTACACTTGATGGCCGTTTTGAGGTTGCGTAGCGTATTGCAGTATGTGGTTGGCCTGACCGTAGTACCTGCATCCAGCCATTCTAATGGAAGAAAACTGTGAGCATCACTTTTCCAGCTCTTAAGGATCACTTAGCTTTTTTGGGGCGTGCAGAGTTGGGATGCCGCCATTCCATACTCATCCGTTTTGTGGCCGGATCGAAGTAGTGGCACCAAGTTTTATCCGCAGCCACAATCTTGGAACAAAACTGTGTCCCACCCCCACCCCATCCCCCTCTGCGTGGTAACATTGCAAATGTTCCTGGAGATGCTCAGGGACCCATTGTTTTGTGACCGGATTGAAGTAGTGGCACCAAGTTTCTTCTGAAGCCACAATCTTGGAAAGAAACTGTCCCCCCCCTCTGCGTGGTAACAATGCAAATGCTCCTGGAGATGCTCGGGGACACATTGTTTTGTGACCGGATTGAAGTAGTGGCACCAAGTTTCATCTGCAGGCACAATATTGGAAAGAAACTGTCCCTCCTCTGCGTGGTAACATTGCAAATGTTCCTGGAGATGCTCGGGGACACATTGTTTTGTGACCGGATTGAAGTAGTGGCACCAAGTTTCATCTGCAGGCACAATATTGGAAAGAAACTGTCCCCCTCTGCGTGGTAACATTGCAAATGTTCCTGGAGATGCTCGGGGACACATTGTTTTGTGACCGGATTGAAGTAGTGGCACCAAGTTTCATCTGAAGCCACAATATTGGAAAGAAACTGTCCCCCCTTTGCGTGGCAACAATGCAAATGTTCCTGGAGATGCTCGGGGACACATTGTTTTGTGACCGGATTGAAGTAGTGGCACCAAGTTTCATCTGCAGGCACAATATTGGAAAGAAACTGTCCCCCCTCTGCGTGGTAACATTGCAAATGTTTCTGGAGATGCTCGGGGACACATTGTTTTGTGACCGGATTGAAGTAGTGGCACCAAGTTTCATCTGCAGGCACAATATTGGAAAGAAACTGTTTCCCCTCTGCGTGGTAACAATGCAAATGCTCCTGGAGATGCTCAGGGACCCATTGATTTGTGACCGGATTGAAGTAGTGGCACCAAGTTTCATCTGCAGCCACAATATTAGAAAGAACTGACCCCCCCCCCCCCCCAACAATGCAAATGCTCCTGGAGATGCTCGGGAACCCATTGTGCGCAAACCTTGCTGTATCCCGATCGGCAATGGAGAATGATGTTAACAGTTCCCTTACTCACGGACGATGATTTGGCGATTCTCCTTCACAAGGTTGTCCACGGCAGCAATCGATTCCATGGGGATGGCCACATGTGCTTGCCCAAATCTTGGCATGTCCTCCTCCTTGCTCACACGTCCTTTACGAAACTCACTACACCACCAGAACACTATGCTCCGTGACTGACACTCATTCCCATACACAGCCTTCATATGGCGATAAATTTCAGCTCCACTAACACACCTTCTGCCATCAAAAATTGCATAACTGCCTGCTGGGCCTGTCTGGACGAATCCATGTCACGACCCTACATAGTCAACTTGCCACCGCAGATGCAAACTGCGCACTGACACGTGCTTCCTGACATGACACGCCATCTACCAGCGCAAATGCACGGCTCTGTGTAATTATATGACAACACTATTACACAAGTCTCACTTTCATTTGGGCAATCCTTATATATATTTCCACGTGACTTGCTTCATTTGGTGGGGAAAAGAGGAAGGCATGAAAGTCGATGTTTTATCAGCACATCATTTGCCCTGCAGTAACTTGCATATCATGTTCGTTTCTTTTATGTTTTTCAGCATGATGAATATGCCAAGCCTGAAGGAAATGCCATATTATGCACACTGTGCAATGTCAGAATGCCTGGATTAGTCTCCTACGAGCAACACTTACAAGGACGTCTTCACACTTCTTCAGTACAGTACAAACAAACTCAAAAAAATGTGGACAGTGCAAGTTGGAACACTGCATCATCATTTCCAGGTGCGGTAAGGACACCAAGTTTTCCTCATGCACAGTCAGGAGGGTATAACTCCTTTCGTTATTTTGGCACTACATATGAAAGGTTTCACCCCAATCACTTACTGAGGTTCAGACCACCAAGCCCTTATCCTGTGCGGCCAGCACAAGGACCACGACACCAGTGGGTTCCTTCTCCTGTGAGAAACACCAATTTCAGACTGAAATATGGTATTGAGAATTTCTACTTGATTTGTGAGGGATTATATCGCTGTCGACTGTGTGACACACACCATCGTACGTTGGAATTGTTTGAAGATCATCTTACAACTGTGCACGAGGATGCCATCTCAGCTGATTAGAAAACTGTGCATCCAGTTTGCAAAATGCCAGGTTTCCTATTTTGCTTGTTCAACATTATATTTGCAGCCAAATTGTCTCTTCTTAACACCATTTTCAATAGGTAAACTTCAAACATATTATTGAATGAAGTCTTGAAAAATACCTGTAAACACACCTGAAGTTTTTGTTGAACCAGGCAAATAATAATAAAAGGCTGGGTAAATTAGCTTCCAGAAAACACATTTTACTTTAATATGTGTTTATTTCTGCTGTATATTTTATATGGTGCAATAAGTGAACCCAAGCAGTATATTGAAGGACTGAACAGTGTTTTTGTTTGCATCATAGTGTATACTTTAAAGCTGGATGTGTTTAAGTTATCAAATTTTGCATTAATTACGTATACATGTGCTGTTCTTGTGTAAATTATTGATGTAAAGGTTGTATATTTGTAATATCAGAGCTTTTATTTTCAGATGTGGGAAAAAAAAATGTGTGACTGTAATACTTAACTGTCATATGGTTGAAGTAATGTATGCAAATATAAGGTTACAGATTTGAGGGTAAGATTTTATGGTTTTAACTAGGTAATTAAATATTAGCAGTGTTATGCTGAGCATTCACACTTTGTTATTGCAGAAGTCTTATGTTATTCTTGAAATAACACAAACACATTTGTGTCACACTCAGTGTTTGGACGAAAAGACGTGTTATGGTGGAACATATAGCAGCATATCAATCTTAAGTGCCTTTTTGAAATTGAAAATGTTGTATAGGGCAGGGGTGGTGAACTTATGGCGCGCGCGCGCCTCTTGATTCTTTGAACCACACTTATAGTAATAAAATGTGTGTGTGTGCACACACAGAAAGTTCCAGGAATAATTCAGTGAAAAAAAATATATCTTACATGTAGCAGATTTAATTTTCAACATAGTCCCTTCCTCTTTCAGTACACAGCTTGAATCATTCCAGAAGTCTCAAATTCCCTGGGGAAGAAGTCATTTTCTGGAATGTTCTTCAGGTATGTTATCACTGTCCGTTGACTGTCTGGAATGGACCCATATCATCTTCTCTTCACAGGTGCTTCAAATTTTGGGAACAGAAAAAAGTCTGCCGGGAGAAGATTCGGTGGGGGGGGGGGTGCACGATCAATGTCGCATGGTTTTTAGCCAAAAACTGCGTAACAGTGGTTGAGGTGTATGACAGAGCATTGTCATGCAGGAGGAACCATTCTCCACTTCAACCCAAATCCAGCCTAACTTATCAAATTCTCTTGAGAAGGCGATCCATGACTTCCTTGTTGAACAAGCCATTGACTGTTTGTCCTTCAGGCACAAATTCACGGTAGATAATCCCACAAAAATCAAAGAACACAATAAGCATATTTTTTATTTTCAACTTCGCAGCCCTCACCTTCTTTGGTTTTGGCTTTCCCAAACTTGACTATTCACTAGTTTGTCGTTTTGTGGATGTGTCCTGCTCAAAACACCACAATTCATCTCCAGATATTATATTGCTGAGAAAATCTGGGTTATCATTCACCATTTCCAAGTTTTGCGAAGCAGTCACTTGCAACTCTTGTGCTGTGGAGTGAGAAAGTGTAAGACAAACTTAGGGTACACCTTTCGTTTGCCAAGAACATGACTAATTGTGCTGTGCACTATTGTAGTGTTCTCCCTAGAGCCACTGTGCGGCCCGCCCACTTAATTTTGTCTGCCGCGCAGCTATATTTCCTTTAATCAATGTTTTCACATTGCACATAATAGTAAGAATGGAAAAATGATTTCTACATACACCATCAGTGTTGATGAAAACTGACTGAAATCTGTGTCACCACCCTGGTGGTTCAGTGGTCTAAGCGCTGGCTTATATGACCATTCGTCCAAGAAGGGTCCAGGTTCGAATCCCGGTGAGGCATGAATGTTGTGTTTGTCTTACGGCACTGGTTCTCTCCCTTCCCTGGAACCAGTGGCCCTAAATCAGGGACAAGCAACTGCATATAGCCTGAGCGAGATGAAGATAACTGTAATTCGTTATGTAGGTAACATTAAAAACGCAAGACAGCTAAAATTGATGTAAGATTATAAAAACTTCTGACCACTAATGACAATTTTTTTATTTTATTTTTTTATAAGAGATAAAAATGCGCGAGTCTTTGTATCATCAACTCAAACAAAATTTCTATATGTCATGCAGTTTATGAAGGACATATAAAGTTCAACGACTGCTGGACTTTGGCCATACGGAATTACTACGAAAACAGATTCAACGGCAGCCTGCCTGTACATACAGCTGAGGTTTGCAACTACGGTGTAAAAAAATTTTCTTTTAGACTCATTTTGTTTCCTCATAGCGCATGTTTCAATGTAAAAAATAAAAAATTTTAACTTTCTTTTAACCTTAAAACTTTTAACGACAGCTAGACATGAGTCTTTTAAAGACACTAACTGCGCCTTCCATTGGCCTCGGCAGACAAAGATATGTGGTTACGAAGTGTTTAACTATAATAGGAAGATTTTAATTTTAAACTTGAGCATTTTTCCAGTGTGAATAAAGTGAAACATTCTTCCTTTTAACCTTCTAATGTCTTCATGGAATTAGTAACATACGTAAGAAAGATATGTCCTTCAACGGAAATGTGTGTCATACATCGAATTAGTGATGTACATAAAGGACTATGAACAACAAGAAGTATAACTCAAGGTAAATGAACTTTCTTTATTTGAAACAATAAAAACTTATGAGCAATATAAGAACTAACAAATTATGTGGAGTTTCCTTAGTGAAGGTTTAAAGAAACGTGATGAACAGAAAAATTAATGACAGTTTAAGTCACAACATTAAAACCTATATACCACGTAATTGAAACAGTTAATAGGAGTAACATTATAGGTATCTCTCACAGAAGTATATACAGCACTAATTACAAGTTTAAACCGTTGTCAGTTGCTAAAAGCATTTATTGATGCTAAAAGTGAAACATTAAAATCATTTAGATCTTTTAAGCTTCCTAGAAGCCCATCATCAGATGACATAAAGAGATAACCTCCTGGAGGTTACTATAAATATGTTACCTCCATCAGGACTATCTCTTTATGTCATCTGACAATAAGTCCAAAAGATGTAATGGTTTTAAAGTTTCACTTCTACCATCAATAAATGTTTTTAGCAACTGACAACAGTTTAAACTTGTCCTTAGTGATTGAAAGTTTTTAAATGTGCATCAAGTTTAGCTGCCTTGTGTTTTTAATGTAATGTTGCTTATGGCCTATTGAGTTACTTACAGTGGTCGTTAAACCTTTCTATAAGAAAAAAAATCTGTGTAAAGTATGATTTATTAGTAAATACTCATTTTTTAAACATTTCTGTACAATTTTCTAACTGTTTATAGTGTTATGTTACATTAATACATACCACACTGTTAAAGATGTTTGATAAGTATAATAATGTTAAGGAAAACATTTTTTTTTTTTTCAATTGGAGAAGGGGTCGTTAGAAGTACGTACCACCCAGCTAAAATTTCTTGCCGCCTGGCTGTGAAAAAAATCTAGGGAGAACACTACACTACTGTCTGACTTGTATTCTGTTCTTCTGCTGAATTGATGATCCATAGCCAGCAATTTGTGAAAAGACCACATTTTCATCGGTGTTGCAGGTCATCTGCTCCTTTCATCGTCCTCTAATGACTGCCTGCCATCATGGCCACGTGTATGCCATACGTATACTTCGGTCTGAGATAAACTTTCACCGCTGTATGCTTGTTTCATCAGTTTGTACATTTCTGATGAAGATTTGCCACGTTTAAAGCGGAACTTAATGTTGGCCCTTTGTTCCGTCCTCTTAAAGTGTGACAAGGTCAAAATTCCAGCTTGTTTACACGTGCACTACGACTACAGAGAAACTGGGTGGAAAAATCACAATCTCTTTCTGATGATTCATGGGAAATAATTCATATATTGCCCAGGAGATGGCACACATAGTACAGTGTTAGAATTAGAAAAAAAAATCTCCTACTGGCCCAGTGGACCACTGCAAACTGCTGGTCCACGAAAATGCCCACTGGTCTATTAAAATAATAATACTTTAAAGAATTTACAATATATGGTGAAAATAACTTATCATTTCTATGGAATTATCTGCAATATTTGTTTTTAAACTTATAATTAGTTTGCAGCGTAAAAGAAAACCATACAGCAAGGTAAAAGAAACAAAAATTCATTTTTTAACTTGTGACAAATTAGGGAAAAACGCAAAAAAACTAACCATCTGGGCTAGTAAAATCAATATTTCAGTGGTTCGGCAGAAGTTTTACTGGCCTATGCCACTGGGTAATTCGAACACTGGGGTATAACCAAATAAAACCTCATTGCTGTAACTTACTGTATGTGTGTGTAATGAATATCATGATTGCCAAATAAAGCAGCTGTTATCTGTTAAGAGATACAATCGAACCTGCATATAACGAGCATGCATATACGAAGTTCCATTAATAAACTAAAGTTTTTGTAGATTCCTTGAACTTAATAATGTTGAAAACACCCAGTGATTCCCCTTGCAGATATGTCAGTTCACATAAAGACAGTGTTTCAGTCATTGTTTTTACCCACCTCCTCCCACTTGCTATCACATGGGCAAAAGCTGTCTCCCCCTCCCCTCCCCTTGCAATATTTCAAACCGTGAGTCTTCATTTAGAAACTCTTTAGGAGTTTAATTTGCATCTAGAAACAACTTAACCACCACATCAGAGAAAGTTTAGAAACAAATAAAATAGCAATCGTGACAAGCACAAAACAAAACTAGAATTGGTTCATATATCCTATGTGGCAGTCGAAATTTCAAATTTTCAGCTGTTACTTTAATTGTTACATTTGTTGAATGTTTTGCAGATCTTGCTGATGTTATTTTGATAGCTGTAGTTTTCAGTTAACAAGTATTTTTTTTTTTTTTTTTTGGCCTTCAGTTGGTTAATAAATAGTTTAAGATTTATTAGTTTTAACCTGATGTAATAGCATATCTCAAAAATGGCTCCCCTTTTTTTATCCAACCGGTTATAACAAAATTTGCCTGTATTGGATGTTTTTAACTTCATTATGGTATGTTGGTTCCACTGTATTTTCTTTCAAGTTTCGAATACGGGATACTGTAGAATGTTTTGGTAAGGGCTGAAAAGGAGATTTGTTTACTTTTAACCTGATACAATGTAATATGTTATCTGTTAGGACTGAAGCTGCGTTATTAGCATCTTTTGCTTCATGCTTATGTTATCACTTTGTCCAGCCGAGGAGACCATATCTCTGCAATTATTAGTTCGATTTGTAAAATTATTTTTGTATTGGGAAGCTGAAAATGATGATCTATGCATTCCATTTTTTTTTTTTTTTCCGATGCACAACTTTGCTGCTAGAGAGCGCAAATGGAGATCGTATCGAATTTAAAATGCATTTTGTCATATATTTTCTTCGAAATATCCAATTGGAAAAAAAAATTTCTTTCGATGACATTTATATCAAAGACTATTTTAGTTCCAGTAAATCGCAATTTTCCCAATATCTCTGCTTCTAAAAGTCCGATATTTCAAAAAAATTTCCTGCGTCGGATACAACTCTTGGGGGAAAATGTTTTGCATGTAATTTCTCATTTTTGGTAAAGAATGGTTTTGCCACCAGGAGACTGAAGTGTTTATTTGCTTTTGCTTCTGATGTATTTGTAACAAAATCTGAGCTGGAAACTCAATTGAAAAGATTTCTTCGTGAACTGATACCGCTCACCTCGGAAAACCTTTTGAAAACACCTCCTGCTTTAAATAGTTCATAATTTTTCCACCAATGGGCGTACACGTAAATCTTATTTTTGTCCACATCTCTGTTTATGGGAGTCCGATTTGAAAAATTCTTTCTTTGTTGGAGAACATTTTTGGTGCAAAAGTTTCTCATATAATTTCAAATATTTCTTAATGTGCAAGTGTGCCACTAGAGGGCATAAGTTCACTTTTCCATTTAGAGCAATATCTGTGAGATTAAAAACCCAAGTATCTGATTAGCTATAACGGACATCATTTTTAACATTCTGTATTAAGTTTGCCCAAGCATGTAGGAAGTTGTTTGTTGTAGGTTACAGGTTGAACAGACCTAGGCTTTCAGTATATTTTAAGTAAGAACATTTGGATTGTATGTCCTGGAAAAAAAATCCGTAAGTCCTGGAATTTTGTGATTGAAAAAGCATATGAACCATGTTTAGATGAACATAATGAATTGTCATCATCTTGCTATCTGACTTGAGGCCTGTGTGTGTGTGTGTGTGTGTGTGTGTGTGTGTGTGTGTGTGTGTGTGTGTGGTTTTTTTACTCTTCCCTCTGAAGACAAATTAAGCCAAAACAAATCTTAGTTAGCCCATATTGAAATTTTCTAAACTTTCCCCGACATTCAAAAACGTCTCATAGTAACAGCTGCTCCATTTGTCATTAATGGTAGCACAGGCCAGCAAAATTTGAGTCACTGAAAACTAAATTTGTGACCGTTTTTAAAAGTATTTAAAAAATGGCTTCAATTTTTCTCTAAGGTGTAAGGATTTTTCACAAAATGAATGTAAAAAGATATGGGAAAATAACCTGTTCACATGTAATCTGATGGAAAGTTTATTTTATTGCCAAAAGTTAAAAAATATGTTTATGTACAGAAAATGTTACAAAGAACTTTAAAATGTTATTTATAAGTCCTTTCCTTTTTTTCTTTTACCTTCAAAGCCTTGTTTTGTACTTTTGCTTCTATACGCAGCTTGCAGGTCTTCTGTGTGTGTAGCATCCAAAAGTAGTCTGCCGTCATGTTGATGTTTGATATTCCCTTGTATCATTGTTCCATTTCATTTATGTCTTGGTGGAATGTTTTTCCTTGTTCTGCGTTAACGGCTTGAATGTTTTAAGGAAAGTAGTCCAAGGAAGCATTCAGAAAGTGCACCTTCAAGCTCTTTGAACATCCTAATTGAATTTTTCTACATCTTTTCTACTATAGCTGTGACGAAATAATGAACGTCATATTTCTGTTTCACACGTTTGTTTTAAGTAGTTGAACACCGCGGAACACCCCTACACAATATGCATCGGCAAGATATAGCATCCAACTAAATACTGTGAGTAATTTGAAAAATTGAAAAAATTCTGCAATAAGGTGATTATAATGGGCAGTCAATCCTCAATAGTAGACAGATATACCAATATTTTCTCATGATAAAATGGGTATTACATTATGATATATACACTGAGTAACATATACACATTATTAAAACGATAAGCACGGTACTGACACAGAATGTACTACATCCATTCCTGACAATATGGGAAGACTACAAAATCGACGGTTGAGAGGTTCTGTGTCAGTACCGTGCTTATTGTTTTCATAATGTTGTATATGTTACTCAATGTATATATCATAATGTAATATCCATTTCATCATGAGTAAATATTGGTATATATGTCCACTATTGAGGATTGACTGACCATTAATCACCTTATTGCAAAAAAATTTCAATATTTCAAATTACTCACAGTATTTAGTTGGATGGTATACCTCGCAGATGCATATTGTGCAGGGTTGTTCCGCTGTGTTCAACTACTTAAAACAAACGTGTGAAACAGAAATATGACTTTAATTATTTCGTCACAGCTATAGTACGGATAAGCACGTATGACAGCATTGTGAATTCCGTGATTCCTGAGCTAAACTTATAAATCTTTTCTACTACTTGCTTGTAGTTGAGATCTTTGTAACTTCCTTAAAAGCATCCCAAACCTCTCTTTCAACAGGTTCTATTTTTGTTTCAAACTCGGTCTTTTAGGAATTTACAAATGCCTAGTCCAACAAAAATACCTTCATGCAATTTGGTATCTGACAATCCCAGAAACTTTTTACACAGGTACTTAAACACTTTCCTTCTATTTGTAAAGCTTTTACAAACTGCTTCATAAGTCAAAGTTTGATATGAAGAGGAGGTGGGAGGACTTTTTTGGATGAACCAAACTTTTTCTGATAACATTTTTGTTTCCTGATTTCAAAGCAGCCCTGCTTGACCACTGTTTTCTGACCCTTGGCTCTTTCATGTGCACTAAAAGCACGGGTATTTTATGTGTCCTCCTTAGTGTCCAAGGAGCATGGACAGTATTTTATGATCACAACATATTGTCCATTTGTTATTGTTGTAGTTTGGCTTCGTGAGAACTAAAGCTACATCTTCATAACTTTCTTTGCTCAAGGTATCTTACTTTTTGCAGTGCAAACAAGGTTTTACCAACCTTAATGTCTTCTTTTTGAAAACATGATCTTTTTACAGTAGATTTGTCAAATGATAGTAAATTTAGTGAACGAAGGAGCTAAAATTACAGTAATTGTTTTATACATAAGAACAGACTAATTAATGGCAAAAATTAAATTTTTATTTTGTGAAAAATGGTGTGTGATGGAATTTTTGTACTACTTTTCTGAAATCAGCACATAAAAATGTATGAAATGTGGACAATTTTTTCATCGCAGACCTGTGTAATCATTATATTATAACCACAGGAGGAGTTGGAAAGAAATCAAATAGTGTGTGTGTGGTTTAAAGAATCTAGGCATGACACAGCATTCTGTGTGTCAACAAAAACTTTTTCATGTGCCATCTTGGCCATGTGTGCCATATTTAGGATATGCACCTATATGTATTTATTCTTTATCCGGTAGGTACTTTAGTAACTGCAAACTTTCTTTAAAAAAGTGCTTTTAGACCAGGCTAAACTTCTAGCTTAGATTTTTTTTTTTTTTGTTGACTGCCACCCTAGAAATTTAGCCTGGCTATGGGTGTATGTTGTATTTCACTGGTGCTATGTAGTTGTAGAATTTTAAAAAAATATTAGAATGAATTTTATAATTTTGTGTGTGTTCTGTGCATGCAGTTAGCACAAGTTCAATAGGCTACTCTCCTAAGCTTCTTTTTATAGCTTGTATTTTCAGTCATTTCTAAAAAATATATCCCTTCACACCTTGTTGAGAAGAAACAATAACTTCCATGACATCTTAATATTTAAAAAGCATTGCTTTTTTATATGAAAATGATATTAGTGTCCTTCAAAAATGTCCATGTGTTTTTGAATAAATAATAATACAAACAGTTAACGAATACATCACAAGATAGATGGCAGCAAAAGATTGTTTAGTGATAAGGTACATGCTTCTTAAAATTCCAGTGCTTTTCCAGTCCTTCCACACTGACTCATGTTTTAGCTGTGTTATGACTGTAAAAATAGTACTAAAATACCCTCAGATTTTGATATGTGTAATTTATACTATTGTGTGTAGATAGATGTTTTGTATTTTTGAATATTATACATAGTTTATAATGTAGCAGCTTATCTGGACAGTTTACAGGTCCACAAATGGTGTTTTACCTGTTTCATGTGTTAGGGGACCAGTATTCCATAACTTTTTTTTTCATCTGTAATATTAAAAATCTAGCATATAGTTAAATCCCCTTTAGCCAGCTGGAACACATTAGTTTGGGGTTGTCGAAATAATCTGAACACAACTAGAACAAGTATACATATGCATCAGAAAGTATTGCTTTTTCTTTAGCTTTATTTATTTTTATCTGTAATAAAAATCTAGCATGAATATTTACCCTTTAGCTAGCTGGAACAAATTAACTCAGGGTGTGCAAAATGAGCTGAAATCAACTTGAATTAATATATTCGGTGTCTAAAAGTGGGCTGAACACAGCTGGAACAAGTAACCCTGTGCATCGAAAAGCATTTTGCCTTTTCCTTAGCTTTTTTTTATATATGTATTTCAAAGTGGTAATTTAGAGAGATGATTGACACTGCTAAAAGATCTATATAACAATAGCGAAGAATCTAAGAAAGAAGAGAGATATTTGTTTCTACCCAGTGGCGTGATGGTGTCCGTTTCAAGGGGACTAGCCCTTCCCTATCGTACCTGGGGTCTTTCCCCTCAGCTTTGTTATTCAAAGTAGTCATTTAGGGGGATGATTGACACAAATCCTTTCTGACTGGTTACCTGCTAAATGGGCTATAACAATAGTGACAAACTTAAGAAAGGAGAGACAAGATATTTGAGTTGCTTGTTTCTACCCAGTGGCATGATGTCCATGCCAGGGGTGCTGGTCCTTCCCTATCATACCTTGGGTCATAGACCAGAGAATAAAGGACAAAAGGAGGCACTGATCATCTGTGATGGGTTTTGGTTAGTAGTGCTGGGATGAGAGGGAGAAAGGAATTGTTCGCAGTAGCTTTCATAAAACCAGAACTCCATGTCTGTTTGGAGAGAGCAGAAAGTTTTGAGCACTGTTTGGTTCAAGTACATCAGACACTTAAAGAGTTCAATTTAGTGGGAATTCAGAAATCATACACAGTTTTATGCTCAGTATGTTCATATTTCTGTACTTTCTTCAGGAGTTGACCATACAGTTATCACAATTTATGAGTTTAGGGAAAAGCAAATAAGTTCATGCTCATGTAGGATCCTGTACCAGTGTCACCTCTGTGAATTCATATATATCAGGTTAATAATAAAAATAAAGCCCCATTTTTCCTCTTTAGAAAATATTTGACATATGATGAGCAACTACAAAGTATATGAATTATCTGCCCAGTTATGTATTGGGTATATAAATAAGTTTTGAGGAATTTGAGGTAAACAAAACACATTGTTGAACAGAAACAATATTTTAATATTAATCGAAGTATGCTCCCTGTGAAGCTACAACTTTACTCCATCTTTCGGGCAGTGAACGTATGCTCCGAAGGAAGAATTCCGGTTCCTTGGAAGAGATCCAGTTGTGCAGCCATTTTTTGATGTCTTCATAAGAACTAAACCGTTGTTCAGAAAGTGCTAACTGCATCGACCGGAACAAACGGTAATCTGATGGCGCAATATCTGGTGAATATGGCGGGTGGGGTAGAACTTCCCAGTCGGATCCTTCTAAGTACTTTTTCACAGGTCGAAAAACATGTGGTCTTGCGTTGTCATACTGTAAGATGACTTTGTTGTGTCTATTCTCCCATTCTGGCTGTTTTTGTGTAAGAGCTCGTTTTCACCGCATTAATTGGGTTAGATACCGATCACCAGTAATAGTTTCTGACGGTTTCAGCAGTTCATAATGGATCACACCCTTCTGGTCCCACCAGATACACAGCATTACCTTTGAACCATGGATATTGCGTTTTAGCGTTGAAGGACCTGGTTCTCCTGACTTCACCCATGCTTTCTGCCATTTAGGGTTATTGTACCATATCCATTTCTCGTCAGCAGTAATAATACGATGCAAGAAAAACTTTCTTTTTTGCCTTTGAAGCAGCAATTCGTGAATGGTTTTTCGACGTTCAAGGTCTCTTTCCCGAAAAGCATGTGGAACCCAATTCCCTTCTTTTTGCACCATTCCCATGGCAGCTAAACGTTGTGAAATACATGTTTGACTAACATTTAATACTGCTGCTAGTTCTTTTTGGGTCTGGCACGGATCCTCGTCGAGTAAAGCTTCCGATTCGACATCAGCAATTTTTTTGGGTGGTCCAGAACGTTCTTTATCACTGAAGTCTAAATCGTTTCTTTTGAATCGTCTAAACCAATACTCACATGTTTTTATGGATGGGGAATATTCACCATAGAGTTCTGACATTAAGCGATAGCTGTCGGCAGCACTTTTCTTGACAATAAAGTAATGCACTAACACTTCCGCAAATGCTGTTTTGTAGGGATGAAAGTTGCCATTTTCCATCGAGTAAAACAAATATGTCTTCGCATTTCAATCGAACGTTGTATACTGACTCTGACAGCTGGCATCTCATATTGCGATATTGCAGTGTTGCCACCTTAAAATACATGCGATCAGTAATAAGTACAACACCGAATGGAAATCCCTCAAAACTTATTTATATACCCAATAACATTTCTTATTTACAAATGTTATTTTCCCCATGTAGTTAGTCCTTTTATATCACTTTACAATATTTAGAAATATGGTCTGCTTTCCTCAAGTGATCCCTATGGTTTGTAGGAGATGGTGTTACTCCCTTCACAATTTGTTTTTCTGCATCATCCGTGTTCCCAAAAAGAGGGTTAAAATCAACAGTGTGTTGTTTCTTTTTCCCAGTAATCTTTTTTTTTTTGCCCACTTTACTCCTATTTACAATGGCTCACAAAATGGTGAGTGATGTTTTTCACTTGCTTATTTGAGAGCCACATAAAACATATTTTTCTGGAGTTTGCAGATATTGCATGATGTTTCCGTTTCTATTTAATCTGTTGCAAACCAATTGTGTGGTTCTGAAAAAACTTCACTCACCATTTTGAGAGCTATGTCCGGTAAAAATATTTGAACCTTTCTGTTGAAGACAGAGAATATTAAAAACTGCTTGCTTCAAATTTTAAAGTTCTGTTCAATGGTTTGGTCCAGATTAAAAAAAATAAAAAAAATAAATAAAATAATGAGCATTCTAGTATTTAACCCAATAGAATAATAGCTATATACTATATGCACTACTGTTTCACACGTTATATACGTTCTATGCGTTGTGTGCATATTTGCAGCAAAATCATCTTGGCATTTATATATCATATATGACTAGGAATATTATTACAACTTTCAATTATTATATCATCAAGGACTCACCTTGTATCGGTATTCCAAATTAGTAAGCTTCATCCTGCATCTTGAAATAAAATATGTATCTAGCGTGTCACCACGTAGAATCATCGTATTGCAAATAGGCCCAATTGAAATTTGCGACCAGGGTTTAAACTCAAATAAAACACGACTATGGATATTATACAAAGAGAGTGTGAAAGAATTATATACAATGCAATTAAAAAACCATTTACCATCAACAGGTGTCATCAATCTTTAAAAAAAAATTCCTTCTTTTAAAGATTGACGACACCTGTTGATGGTAAATGGTTTTTTAATTGCATTGTATATAATTCTTTCACACTCTCTTTGTATAAATCCATAGTCGTGTTTTATTTGAGTTTAAACCCTGGTCGCAAATTTCAATTGGGCCTATTTGCAATACGATGATTCTACGTGGTGACACGCTAGATACATATTTTATTTCAAGATGCAGGATGAAGCTTACTAATTTGGAATACCGATACAAGGTGAGTCCTTGATGATGTAATAATTGAAAGTTGTAATAATATTCCTAGTCATATATGATAATATAAATGCCAAGATGATTTTGCTGCAAATATGCACACAACGCATAGAACGTATATAACATGTGAAACAGTAGTGCATATAGTATATAGCTATTATTCTATTATATAATACCACGTATTTTAATTTTTGGTTATTTTTACTAACCAAAATCAATTATTTAACCCAGTGATGTAAATAATATATATAATTCCTTTGCAAATCTTTTTGGGCTTTTTCTCCCATATTGGAGTAACTGGCACAAATTGATACTCCAGAAATTCATACAATTTTCAAATTTTAGAGTGCATAATTTATAAATAGGACCAAATTTGAGCTAGTCCAAGATGGCTCCAGCTTCTAATCCCGGTGAGACATGGATGTTATAGATATATTGTATCAATAATTGTCACAAAAATGCACAGATCATAGAAGTAGTAGAAGGGTGAGGGGTCACCATTGTTACTTACATTTAAATTGGTTGTTAAATTAAACATATCCTTTGGAGGGTGTGTGTGTGTGTGTGTGTGTGTGTGTGTGTGTGTGTGTGTGTGTGTGTGTACACACACACACACACACACACAGAGTAAAACCTCAAAAATCCGGCATCCACAGGACCGGATGAGTGCCAGATTTCTGAAGCTATCCAAAAATTGCATAAATTGCATTACATGTAACAGGCCACTTTAACGAAAATTTGCGTGTCTATGCCTTATAAACATGCAGGGGTCGCGGTGCCGATCGCATTCTTCCAATTTCCGAGGGGAGAAAATTGTTTCGGCAATGGAAAAAAGGTTTAGGCAAAAATATTGGCTATTACCTTTTTGTACTATTGATTATAAAACTCTGTCAAAAAAAATGAATTGGGAGAATTAGGCGGAAACTTGAAAAAAGCCACAGCAACTGCTAGGGCTGGGCGATATATCAATACATCGCAAAAACCCGATGTGAATGTTACATCGATGTTACGGTTTTTCCACTGACGAAACTGATACATCGTGAAAGCGATTACTGCGATGCATCATATAGGTCGATGTAGATGTCATCACACGATCGAATCCACATACTATCACCACCAAGCACAGATCATCATTACACTTTCAACACGCATTTCAAACGTACAAACAAATTTGTGGCCTCATTGGTCCGCGTCACTTCAGCGCGGCCCAATGAGATGACGAATTTGAGAAACTTTTCGGTGTTACTTGTAGACGGCTATTGGCAATTCGCTCACTGAGATCGGATGATCTCACGATGTGTTGTTGAGACGGTACATCGGGAGATTTCCGTGGTTACTGGTGAAACATCGGATGCTCTCACAAAATCGAAATCAGAAAAGTGCCGAATTTCTGAATGCCGGAATTTTAAGGTTTTACTGTATATTAGATGCTATGGAAGAAGATACCTTAAAAGCAAAACTCATGTAACATACCCATTTCCAAATTGAACCATGAAGTTCATATTGCCATTGTTGTCATTAATGTGCCTGTAGACTTGTCGCATTTGTGTGATTATTCTTGATTGGTAGATTAAAAGATAAGAACCCTAAAATTTTTTGGCTCAGCAAGTAAAATTGGATAGTCGGAGTTGAAATAAAATTTAAAAAATTAACTAAAATGCTGTTATAAAAATCTGATAACAATGAAATGGATGAAAGAAGTTCAAACCATTTGAAATCCATCAAAACAACTGAATAGAAGAAAGAAATTATCACAGTTTTTAGCTTTCTTATCTTTTAATCTACTGATCAAGAATAACCACACAACCTAGAGGCACGTTAATGGCAATACAGACTTCATGGTTCAGTTCAGAAATGGATATGTTATGAGTTTTTTGCTTTTAACGTATATCTTCTTTAATTATATCTCGCATCCTTTAGTGGCCATATTGAACAACTAATTCAGACATGAGTAACATAGGTAACAGTGATAAACTAACCCCCCTTTTTTCACTACTTCTGTGGATGGATGTTGTATTTGTCTTATACCTCTGGCTCTCTCACTTCCCTGGAGTCTGGCCCTAAATTAGGGATGGGCAACTGCTTACACCCCATTAAGTTGCTCACACTGGTTGTAAACCCCCAAACAAGTTGAATTAAACTCAAAAAGTGACTGCCATGTGCAGTCAGTATTTTTAGTATTATATAGTCCATCAGTTTTTTATTTTACTGATTTTTGTTATTCAATAAAAAATTAACTAGGACATGGGAGTGACCAACATATGGCTGGCATGCCCAAGGTGGCACACGAAAAATATTTTTGGCATGTCGCATGTGTAACACCACTTAATTTTTTTAGGCACATCCATAATGTAAATAAACATTACTGCCAAATGAAGTGCCTATTACTAAAGAATATTTTCAAGTTTTGAATGTCTGGGAAGCTTAAGCATTTCAGCTTACTTCCTCAGAGGGAAGTACCCCAAAGGAGGGCCTCCATCCAGACAATGACAGTGCATTTAAGGCGTGGAAAAGGCTTTAACCCAAAGGGACATTAGTGAGCAAGCAAAGAACAGAGGGTTCAACAACCACGGTAGCACTCCCGATCACCTCTGTCTAGACCAGGAGGCAGGGAAACCTACTGTGTTCACCCCACTTTTTTTTTTTTTTTTTTTTGAATGCCAATGAGAGTAGTGGGAAATGTTCACACGAGACTTCTCACACCATCTGGGCAGTTGCAAGAAATCGTGATGTCATATGAAACATTTTGAAATCCCCGCACACCCAGTGTACCTACACATCAGTATTTGTGTAATAATAGAAGTAAATGGTTGTTGGTGTTTGCTTTGCTCAGCTTATTCTTTTTTTTCTTCTGTTGTTAGTGAGTTAACAATGGATAAATGATAATCTGCTGCTTAAAATTTCTATGGGCATACACTCTTTAATAGCTTTGCCATCCCTGTCATAGGATATAATGCATTTATTCCATTAGAGGTCTTATATTTTTATTTGCTTCATAATAGTTGCAGAATTTTTCCCACCTAATTTCAGTTTTGTCATGCATCAATTCTTGTAGGTGTTATAGTTTTCGATGTTTCACATCCATGTTATATATTGGCTAACTGCTTCTGGACAGTCTTTGCAGCTGTTTAATGCTACATCCTAAGTTCATTGTTGCGCAGCTATCTAACAGCACTAAAATTTCAGTGGTAATTTACCCTTACCCATCCATGGCAGTTAATTAAGTGTGACATCACTGTCCATCAAATTCATTTATAAATTCTTTTTCAAAGTAAATAGCTGTTAAACTAGATAAAAACGGGTAGTAATACGCCAAATAACTAAGTAAAGAACAATAATATCCGTTTATTGGCATAAGACAGCAAACAAAAGGTTGCAAGTTTTTGTTTGCTGTCTTATGCCAATAAACAGATATTATCGTTCTTTACTAAATAGCTGTTATTAAGTGTACAAAGTAAGTGTACCTCAATTATTCCTTATTTTTGATCAAAAGACAAAGGTAAAAATGGTGCATCCTTGACCTTCTAACCTTTTTTAAATTCAATAAAAAACAAAATCAAGCAAAATTGAATCACCTCTTAGAGTAACCACTATTTACTATGAAAAAAAATTAATTTTTAGTAAATTTGACAATTTCACTCGCTGACAGATAGCGTGACTTCACTTAATTAACTGTCATGGCCGTGAAAGCCATACCCCCTCCATGCAAAAGTTTCAACTGGTAACAAGTGTGCTGAATTTGAAACATCACATACTAAAGTCTATGAAGAAAATCCCATGCTTAGGTTATTTAGAACAATGGCACCACAGTAAATTTAATTTCCGAAGGGAACTTTGTTTGTGAAATATTGATTGTGACAAACTTTGCTGAGACAGTAGCAATTATAGAAATGTGGAACATAATGTATTGCTAGTAATTAGGGGGTGGGGGTCATCTTTTTCAGACATGCATTTATTTCTAACATAAATTTGTGATATTTTTTGCTAGAGTACTAAATGAAAATCTGCATTTATTTCTAACAAATTTGTGATATTTTTTGTTAGAGTACTAAATGAAAATCTAATGTGGTTAATTATTTGTTTGTATGAAAAAAATTATATATGTTATACCATGGTTGTTCCATATTACTGTAGTTTATATGTTCTGTGGAATACCTTATATTTGGTTTCTTCACCACCTGTTTTTAGAAGTGATGTTAAATGATTTCTTTTGTAATATTTAACTGCTTTGATATATCATAAACACTATTGTTGGAGGGGTAGAATCTGTCATCATAGTTCTGATATTTCATTATTGCTTAACCCTCACTTTAGAAACTGCATTGATTTAAAAAAAAAATTAGTATTTTGATCCGCCAAAGACAAACTAGTGATGTGTGAAATTACTTTTCTCCTGTTTATTATGATAATTATTATTCTGACATTTCATGAAATAATTGGCCACATAGATTTCATACAGTCTTCAGGACTAGTCATTAAAATGGTAAATAACTAATATAAATATGATGTAGTGTTTTTTCACTTCTGTAATGAATAATATCATTTGGAAAATGGTTGATAGGTATGCCCTTTTGAAATCAGATGAATCATTTTGAATTACCCTGTAGATTCTATTTACATCTATGTTAGTTTCAAATCTTTTATTTAATCAAAATTTCTTTATCCTCAATTTGCTTAAGTGTTAATTCAAGGTTGTATTTCCTAATTTTAGTATCTTCTTTCTTATGACACGTACATATTTAAACTTACAAGAATAGTTGCAGTCTATCACTGTTCTTAAGTTTCTGCTCTGAGCTTTTTTCTGATCCAGGAGTTTAACATCCAATGATCTATATATTGATTCAGGTTTTTTTACTGTAAGACCAGTTGTGACAGAACGGCTGAATATAAACATATATGGTTGAGGTATCAAAATAAAGGTCTTGCCATGTAGATGTGCCAGTCGAAGAGAAAAATGATATTGGGGCAACGGTTCGGGCCTTGTGGGGTGGCAAAGTTCCCATGTAAAGTCAATGGGAGAAGCGTGCGGTTGACTCACGCGCTGTTGAAGGCAGAAATATGGAGAGACTCGGATAATCCTAAGTCAGAAGTCTCTCTTCTCAGTGAACCGTTGTGCAAAACAACGCTAGCAAAAATTTGTTTGAAAGTTCTTGTCAAAACAGCGACAACTCGAAGACCTGATTGCGTTGTGCCATTGGACTGTGTGATGTATATATACAATTTAACATTCATTCGATCCAGTTTATTCATGTAGGTAAGACAGTTCCCATTATGTAAAGATGTAAATAAACGTTTCATATGTTTATTTAAAAAAAAAAACTTATCGTCGCTGCCGACGGGTTTCGAATCCTGTTGAGGCATGGATGTTGTGTTTGTCTTACGGCACTGGCTCTCTCCCTTCCATGAAACCAGTGACCCTAAATTAGGGACGGGCTACTGCTTCTAGCCCAAGCGTTGGCTTATGATCATTCGTTCGTGAAGGGTTCGATTCCCAGTGAGGCATGGATATTGTGTTTGTCTTATGCTATTGGCTCTCTCCCTTTCCTGGAACCACTGACCCTAAATTAAGCATGGGCAACTGCTTATAGCCCATTGAGTTGCTCACAGTGGTCGTTAAATCTTGTCACAAAAAAAAAACAAAAAAACGCAAACCTGGACTATTATTTTTACTGAAATGATTGAATGAATTTGTCAATCAAATAAAATTTACATTTATTTCATATCAGTTTATTATTCTCAAAAAAAAAAAAAAAAACACCGTCATTTCCGACTAGTTTCGTCTAGTATAAATAAAAGGGGAACTGTAGCACATGTAGTGAGCGGTGGGCAACTATTGCAGCAACCAAAGGCAGTTTCTTTTATATTTTATAAGTGGATCATCATTGTTGTCTTTCTTGCACTGCTCAACGTAAAATTTGGGATTTTTTTTTTTTTTTTTTGCTGTCCTCTGATTCTGCTCTTGTGCGGTCACCGATCTTAGGAAGTTGATTCCCTACTGAGAGAGGTCTAGACTGGCTGTCCGCTTTTTAAAAACAAGTTGTTCTTTTTTAACATATGTTAGAATCCTGAAGTCATATTGATCTGGTCAAGATGTCGAGGCGGTAGTTTGGAGTTGGTTATTACATAAATCATGGCGAAAGCTTGCTCAGATATAAATCACGTGCTGAGAGATGGAAATATAATTGAACTTATTTATTTATTTTTAGCCCAATGCTGAAATCAAAAGAATCTGGGAAGGCGAGAAAATTTTATAGCTGGTATCATATAGAAACAGTGGCATCGGAACCACTCCTATACTCGTTTGGGTGCAGGGGCAAAACATCACATCTGTCCCCTCACTTTCTTCCTTTAAAATTATGTCTGCAATCAAAAACCAGATCAATACTCGGATTTTTCTTTATTTCCTGCCACTGAAAATTCCTTTTCATTTTTATTGGCATTTCTGAGCCAAGGGTTCAATATTTCTTGCTTGTGCAGTATGAAAATAAAAACTTTTGATGAAATGCCAGCCTTGTAGATACCAATATGAAAGAAAAGCCATCTTACAAAGTGCTGGCTTTATTAAAACTCAGCTTTCCTGAAATTTCTGAAAGATATTGTTTTTATAGAAAGAGCAGGGACGTTTTCTGCGTCATTTAAGTATAATAAATAAAATCAGTCTTTCTTTAAAGAAAGAAAATGGAAGGGAGAAAGAAATTAAATGTGTTTTTATACTTACCTTGTTTGATGTATAAAGTAAAGGCTATGGTTATTTTGGAATTCATGCTAAAGTGGAAGTGTTCGATCGAGTCAATACATTTTAACATAATTTATAATATGAGTAAAACATTTTACAACGCAAGACCCTGTGTTATCAATGTAAAATTCAAGATTTATGTTAATTTAGATTTTATTGATGTAATAGTTTTATCTGTAGCACATTCAAATGACAACACACACTGTTTTACAAAACAATAAGATTTATGATCTTTCAGAAAAGATTGCATATCCTGATATCTTGCCCCCATTGTCAAAATATAGTTCCGATGCCTCTGTATAAGAAAAATGACTCTAAAACATTTCACAAAATGTAATATAGCAAAGCTCTAAAATAATAAATAAGGAAACTTATTTAAAATCCATAAGTAGCTATTCAATCCAGGAAACTATTGATTTGAACCAGAAAAATAATGGGTTTCACATGCTTTTACATAGGACAGCTGGAGTAATATTATTCCTTGCTTGCTGCTACTTTTGTCATTCAAATTTATTTATTTTGCTTCCTCAAAAACATTAATTCCTACCTAAAGCTAATTACAAAATATATTTGAAAAAAAAATCTATATTTCACCTAGTTATGCATTAAGGAAATTTCAGCATTTGAAAGTATTTATTAGCACAAACACTGCTTAGAATCGGAATGTGAACAGCAAATCAACGTACCATACTCGTATTCCATTGACATAAAGTACGATGGTCTTGCGTCATGACCCTCTCAAAATGGCACCGCCGTTGTCACATCCTACTGGTGGGTGTCCAATCTAGCGTCTTGTACGTGATATGTATGATTCCCTACTAGAAGACCCAGTCTGCTATGAGGAACTTGTAGTATCTGTGGGGGGTGGCAGGTAACACTATAATGTCAACCTAAGTCAGTCTTTTCATTGATACCTTAAATTTGGATCATCTTTGAGCTCCTCCTTGTGCTTGCAAGAGGCATTTCATGAAAACCTTTTTCACTAATGAAGTGACACCCATTTAACGGAACTTGATAAATATTGCAGTTGACAGAATCAAATATTTGTTATTTATCTTTCAAAAAAAAACTTTTCTTTTGAATAATGAAGCCAAAATATAACTTTTATGCAAATTCATTATAATTTTTTATGACATCTTCAGGAAATGTTAGTACTATCTGAATCTTATGGGAACCGAAGGGCAAGTGTTGTTTGAAATATGGTATTTCTGCTTTAAATACTATAATTCTTTTTCCTCATGATATCATTTCCAATTTGTAACACCGTCATTAAAGTGTGATAGTCGAGTGAACAAATGGCATTTCAATTTGATAACACTAACATTTATCTGTAATGTGTTTTAAATGAAAACTGAAATACTACTCAATGAAAATGTTTTTTTTTTTTTTTTGCGAGAAAAATGTTCAAATAACTTGTGCAATATGTTTGTGGTTGGAAACTAGTCTTTAAAAATATGTTTACAGTGAATCTCTTTGTGTGAAATTCACAGTCAGTGTTATATATGTGATTAAATGTCAACAATGTTGTGTTGGTTGTTAATTCCAACACTTACTATGCATTTGATTGGCTATTTTTTTAGGCAAACTTGAAAAAGTAGTTAGTATGTTTGCGCTGTGGTGATGTATTACTACTTTTTTTTTTTCTTCAACTGCTTTGAAAGCAGTTTTTGATCATTAATATTCAATTTTTCTGTTTTTTGTTTCTGAGTGTCTGTGATATTTCTATTAAAGATAAAATATACAGAGTGATTTATTGTATTTCACTAAGTTTGAAATGCTGAAGTGATGTTTTGTGTTGTTATGATAGGTGTCTTTACTACAACACTACATATGTGTACTGTGATTTTGTGTGCCTTTCTGTAATTTTCATGTCTTGTACTAAGTGAGACTCTGTAACCTTTTATTACAACAGCCCTAAATTCTCAGGGAAGATTTTTATGTCATGAGCATTCAGTCTTTTGAAGACATTTTTGTAATCAAATGAACTTTAATTTTTGTAACAGAAGCCAATGTGATATTGCCAAATAAATATAGTTAGTTCTAAGTTTATAGTGTAATAATATAGTTAGTTCTATTTATAGTGAAAATAACATTCGTGTTTGCAGTTTTTTGGGGGGAGGGGTTGAAACAGTGAGGTAGCCAATGTAAGTGCTGTCCAAGCGAGTTGCAGCAAAATGAAATTTTGAAGCCCACAAATGAAGAATAAACCAAATTTTAAATCAAATTTCATTTCTAACTGAGAAGAGATATAATCAAATCTGAAATGTTGCATTGTGTTGTACTATTCTGGGGATTTAGTACAAGAATTTTAGGCAAAAATATTGAATTTTATTCACAAAATTTCTTTCCTTTTGTGTTCTATTAGCCTGGGAAGGTCACACATTTTTCACATTGTTAGGAAATAGAACTTTTCAGGAGCGCCAGTCTCTAAGCATCTTAAAATTTCGTTGCACAAAGGTCTCACAATAAGTAAAACCATCAAAAGTCTTGCCTTTTTGGCACCTCACGTTGGGCGCCAATTGTTAACTATACTCGGGGCAAAGCTATCCTGGCAATGGGGCCAAAGCTACGGTGACCTTTTCACTCCCAGTATTACTCCGCACTAATGGTGTGTAATTAACCTTCACTCGGAAAACTTCTCCCACAAGCCCTCAGGGCTGGCTGTCTGTCACCGTGATCCCTTACCAAACCCCTCTATTTTAACCCCCTCCCCACCGCCGCGCGCTTTGCAGACCGGTAGACAAGCAGTTTATTTCTCCCTCTCTTATCTTTTTTTTTTTTTTTTTTGGAGATGTTACAGAACGTGTAACGTTTCTTTCTTTCTTACTTTTAAAATGAAATTATCTTTGCTAAACACGGGAAGCAGTCTTAAGTGGCCTAATTTTGTTTTCACATATTTTTCCATTTTTTGTTTATATATTTCATATATTTATACTTATTGCTTGAAGATTACCAACTGCGGGATTTAATTAAAAGTAATTTTACCATGTCATCAGTTATGCGTAAAATTTCGTTCTTTCAAAAATTTTGCCTTGATTAGATTTTTTTATAACAGACATCCGTTAAATGTGTATGCATTTTTAACTACCCCGTGTTGCCATAAGTACTGGACAAGAGCCCGTCTCTGTGGTAAATGATATTTTAGGGTTCACTGTAAACTGCCACACATCTTTCAGCAACTTGGAAAATTGCCACTCATTGGAAAATTGCCACATGTTTTTCATTGATGGGCCGGGCACAAATTGCTGTTCCTCCGAGGAACACTTTGAATGTGTGGCAGTTTTCCAAGTTTCCGAATTATGTGTGGCTGGGGAAGGAAATCTTTCATTTGTCTGAATTTTCATGCCGGTTCATGCGCGTTTAAGGCAACTGCGCACAAAAGTTCAAAAGGAAAAGATGGCCGTTTCTTGGCCTATATTGAGAACTGAATTGGGAACTCCAAACTAATTTCGAGAAAACGTTCTATGTAAGCCAAGCGAGAATTGTATTTTAATTTGAAGAAATAAATTGCCAATGGATCTGAGGTACTTCAGTACTAAATTCAACCTTCATTCTCGCAATGGTGCGACTTGAAACGCCAGTGAGTTCTGCCGTAAGAACTGTTAATTCATTTGATTTATTCGGCGAATGTTTTTCCATCAATTTAGTGAAAACATTCATAACGATCACCTTAGCAGAGCTTCGTAGTGATTTCCCACGTTTATGCGGCTGAAATACACTCGAGTGACCGGCAGATGCCATTCGAAAAAACCGAAAAGACAGAAGAGTGTTTTAAAACAACAATCAAGAAGGAGAAACGCGAAATGACCTCGGAAACACTTTTTTCGCCCTCATCCTTCCACTAATGACCCCCCACCCCCCCACAGCAATAAATATCCCCTGGGTTGACAGCTTAACTCTGACCCAAACAAGAATGCTGTGACAGAGAACCATCAGTGACGTCACCAAAGCACGAATATATGTATTTTTTAGAAATGCCGCTGAAACTGAGATCTGAATTTTTTAAATGCACACACACACAACGTATTGAACATCTGTGTCATTTCTAAGTGCCAGTTGAAGCTGGAGTACGAGCTTTTAGACCGGAACTATTTTATGCAGTGGAAGTATACACTCTGTAGCCTTCCTTCCAATGACAGGTTAAGCTTGCCCCGAGTATAGGTGGTATTTATTACCTTTGGGCAATTCTACATGGGGACACCCGGTGAGTGTTGCACCATAGTAACAGATTTTTTTTATTATTTTTTAATTTTTACTATTTGAGGGTAGCAAAACCCTCAAATCTGAATTTGGAAAATATTTTGCCCTATAATGGCTGAGATACAGGCATGTGAAAAATGGTCATTTTGACGAAATAGTGGCCATCTTGGATTCTGGACCAATGTCAATAAATGTAATAACTTGACAACTAATGGTTCAAATTCAATAATTCTGGTACCAATTTGAAACTATTTATATTGGAAGTGTATATGTCATATCAAAATAGTAAATTTACAATTTGATTGTTTATTACATTGAAAAGTGCAAAAATCACCTGATTAATAGTTAATTGTAATGGGCCATAAACAAAATGGCACATAACATTTTTTTCTGAAACTTGGTAGAAACACTAACTAATATGTGTGCTTGAAATAATAAAAAAAATGAGGATGGTAATATTTCCTATTTCAGAGATGAATGGCATTTAAACATATATACATCTATTTAAAGTTTGACAAACAATATTTCAATGATTTTCACAAATACATTTAAAAAAAACAATAAACAAGAAAGGGAACCATTAATATTTGTAACGGTCAAAGTTGAAGCCAATGGATTTAATCTATCTTGAAGTTTTTGAATAATAGTTCAATAGAGTGATTTTCATTAGGTGCAATGTGATAAGTTCTTCCTGTAGTAGTTGTGGGAGAAGACACAATTTTCATTGTGTGTTCGTACAGAATCCAACATACATCTAAAGGTTTTGACCATATATATGATGCACTTGGGTCATGAGGATACATAAACATAATTTTATAATCATTTTCCTCACAGCATTCCATAATCTTCCCAATCCACCAATTAATTCCATATGCACATGAAAGGTATTGTTCATTGTGGAATGTAAGTGATCTGATGGTTTCTTCGAATCCCCTATTAGCAACAAATGTTGTTGAGGAACCTGATACCCTGGAAACCAATAATTGGCCTTTGGTCATGGGTACAAAGCTGTGATTGGACCTCGTCTCTGTGATCGTATCTGCCATGTCATACCTCTGCTAATTGACAGTCGGAAAACTCAACTTCAGATTTTGCTACAAAAAAAGTTTAGATTCCTTTAATAGTTTCTTTTGCAAATTTATACAAATCAAATGCATTCAATATTGAATCTTTATATGGATCCTGAAGGCTTGCTTTGGTGGCCATATGCTTTATGGTGCCACTCATACCATAATAAGCTCCTTTGCCATGACGAGGCAAAAAAATGCCACTCAGCCTTCACACCATGATCTTCATGATGACAGAGATTGATAAAGATTTTATAATTTTTATGCTGGGCTGACAGTCCATCATTGAAATATTTAATGTATTTAATTTGTGGCACTTGCATAATTAAATGTTTAACAATTACCTTTTGGGAAGTCCAAAATGTTGTAGGGTAATTTCCTTACCTTGATATATTAAGTAATAACTGAGTCAAAAAAAAGGGCATTTGCAGTTACCGTAGTTTGGCGGTTGGTCTTCATTTGGTGCTGCTTCTTTGTCTTTAATATAACGTTGAACATTGCATTTAACTGACCATTGAAATTTAGCATTGTCATTCGTCCAAACTGTATTATGCGTAAATGGGCTAAGGTTTCAAAAAGGAAAGACGTATGGTAAATATCATACGAGGTCACTCGGAGAATAAAGCAAAGGTCCAATTTTCGGTGTAAAATATAGCAGATATATTGAAAGATAAGAGAAAAACGGCGATGTAGGAGTGAAATGAATTCGAAATTAGCATCGCCTGTGGGAAACAAGAGGCTCACCATGTGTATATATATATATCAATGAAAAATACAGATGCTAAAACTTCATATTGTCGTTGACAAAACATGAAACGTCCACAAAAAGGAATGAAAAAACATGTCGAGATGCTTGTCTAGGTACGTCATACAGATGAAGATGTGTTGAAAATGAGCAGGTGGAGTATAAAAGCACAAGAGAATTAAGATTTTGCACATGACGCATACAAATCACGTCAAAAGTTGCATGGCCACTGTATCATCTAGATACATTTTGTTCCCACATATCTGGGTCATCGGTAGCCCTTTCATCGGTTTTGCCCAACCGTTGTTGCTGCTCGCACTGCAGCTGATCTTCTGGCTCTCTGCTATATCATCATCATTGTCAACCATTATCAATCCACTGCTGGACGAAGGTCTCCCCAAGTTTCCTCCACAACGGTCTGTCTTGTGCCAGTCTCCTCCATGCCACTCCCGCATACTTTCTAATTTCATCCACCCATCTTCCATGTGGTCTTCTTCTGGGTCTTTTCCTGTCCCTTAGAATCCAATCTAAAATTTTGGCTGTCAATCGATGGTCTGTCCTTCTGGCAGTATGTCCAGTCCATTGCCATTTCAGGGATTTAACTCTGATCATGATGTCTTCCACTCTTGTCATTTTTCGGATCCGCGAGTTCCTCTTCTTATCTCTCCTGGTTACACCAAGCATGCACCTCTCCTTGCTACTTTGAGTTGTCTGCAACCTTTGTATGTCTCTTTTCGTTAAGGTCCACGTCTCTGCACCATACGTAAGCACTGGAAGGATATATTGATCAAACACTTTTCTTTTAAGACGTAATGGCATATTGCTCTTGAAAATTATGCTGTTTCTTCCAAAAGCTTTCCAGGCAAGTTTTCTACGCTGATTAATTTCTTCATCAATGTTACCCTCACTTGATATCTGCTGTCCAAGATAAACGTACGCGTCTGTTATCTCCAGCTTTTCTCCATCAATCGATAAATCTTCATTTCTTGTAAAAGCATTGAACATCACTTTTGTCTTCTGAAAGTTCATTTTTAATCCCACTTCTTTACTCTTGTCAGCAAGTTCCTGGATCATACTCTGCAACTCTGATGGGGTAGTTGCAAAAATGACTGTCATCAGCAAAACGAATGTGGGTTAGATAATCTCCATTAATCTTTATCCCTTTGTTTTCCCAGTTCCGTGATTGAAAGACATTTTCCAATGTGGCATTAAAGAGCTTCGGAGATATGGTGTCACCTTGTCTCACTCCCTTACCAATTTTTATGTGTGTTGTATTTTCAAACAGCCGAATCTTTGCACTTGCATTTTCATAGATGTTATTAATAATATTAATGTACGCATCTTCAATACCGCAGGATTTCAGGGCCATTGTAACTACTGATGGTTTCACCGAATCAAAGGCTTTTTCATAATCGATAAAAGCCATGCACAATGGAAGTTCATATTCCCTCGCTCTTTCAATTAGTTCTCTCAGTACGTGGATATGATCTATTGTGCTGCAGCCACTCCTGAATCCAGCTTGTTCTCTCGGTTGAGCCATGTCCAGTGTCGCCTTCAAGCGGTGTGAAAGAACTTTAGTGAAGATTTTATAAACCACTGATAGGAGGCTGATAGGTCTGTAGTTCCTGAGATCCTCAATGTCACCTTTTTTATGTAGCAAGATCATTGTAGCATTGTTCTAATCCTCAGGAATCTTCCAATTCAAGAAGCCTTGAATCAGAAGATAGGGAGCGTCCATTATACGTAGCCAAGGTCAGCATCAGATGGCAGCCTAGTCCGGTCCTCCGGGGATTCTTAGCACCCTCTGCCTTCATGTCGCACTGGCCGCTGCCTTGGCCAGGTACATTCCAGCTGCCGGAGACTGAGGGCCAAGAGTCATTTTTGGAGGGGTTTGGCCATAACTCACCACGCTGGCCAAGCGGGTTGGTGAGTGTGGGATAGCATTTCCTCTAATCCCGATGGTATAGTTATACCGCTATTGGCGGTCGTCAGAGCCCCTTTAGTGAGAACAGGATGTACCACGAGAAGGCGGAGTTGACATTTGTCGAGGAGAGGCTGTGATGTTAGGCATCACCTGACCTTACATCTCCTCTGCTATATAATGCACATAATATGTATTAACTAAAAGTGATGTACAAAGACTGCAGGCAACTGTAAAAAGTATGGAGAGATGCATGCTTGGTGTAACCAGGAAAGATATCAGGAAATTGTGGATAAGAAAAATGATAAAAGTGGAAGACGTCATGAGCAGAGTTGAATCCCTAAAGCCGGTGGCCTCTGATCATTCGTCTGAAAGGGGTCCGGGTTCAAATCCTGGTGAGGCATGGATGTTGTGTTTGTCTTACGACACTGGCTCTCTCCCTTCCCTGGAACCAGTGACCCTTTATTAGGGACGGGCGACTGCTTATAGCCCATTGGGTTGCTCACAGTAGTCGTTAAACCTCCAATCAAAAAAAAAAAAAAAAAAATCCCTGAAATGGCAATGGACTGGACATGTCAGAAGGACAGACCACCAATGGATAACCAAAATTTTAGACTATATATCAAGGGACAGGAAAAGACCCAGAAGAAGGGTGGATGATATTTGAAAACATGCCGGAGTAACGTGGAGGAAACTGGCTCAAAAGCCGCCCCGGTGGCGCAGTGGTCTAAGGCGTTGGCCTATGATCATTCGTCCGAAGGGGTCCGGGTTCGAATCCCGGTGAGGCATGGATGTTGTGTTTGTCTGACGGCACTGGCTCTTTCCCTTCCCTGGAACCAGTGACCCTAAATTAGGGACGGGCGACTGCTTATAGCCCATTGAGTTGCTCACGGTGGTCGTTAAACCTCCAATCAAAAAAAAAAAAAAAAAAACTGGCTCAAGACAGATTGTTGTGGAAGGAACTTGGGGAGACCTTCATCCAACAGTGGATTGATGATGATATATATATACTCAAGTCTTTGAAAAGTGTTCATGAAAATTTCTTATTGGTCATGAAATTGTGTTTCTTGAATTTAGTAGACACCCCTTTTTACACATGACTCTCTAGGATCACTTTTTGTGCCTGTTATGATGAAAACATACTTGCCAACATTGGCAAGAACCTTGTCAGTAGTAACTAGAATTATTACGCGCCACAAACAAACTTTACAACAAAGTGCACTAAATGACACAAAGCTGAATCCCCTGGCAAGGGTACGGATAGGTAGCATTGCGAGATTTAAGTTCGAAATTTCCACTAGTAAAAATCCGTCAGATGCGTTCAGGTTTCCACAATGCTTGACAGATAGGAAATCCAATATTTAAAAAAAAAAAAAAATGCATCAATGTTTACAAATTTTCCAACTTCGTTACTCCTGTTTTCTGGAGTTTCCCTCTCCTTTATTAAGCTTAAATGCAAAAACTTATGGTAAGGGGGATATTTAACAACGCAGGAGAGGCGGAACATCACGCGGGGGGGAGGAGTATTATGGGAGAAATCTCTGCTCCGTTCGATTTCCGGTTTTGAAGGTTTTTCCAAGTTAACAATGATACTACTGGGAAAGGCGGGAGAGCCTTATCACATCTCGTCGTGGAACGGTATCCATCCGCATTAATGTGCTCTTCTACTGTTTTCATTCTGATCCCCCCCCACACACATCTCACAAGGCCGCCCCGGTGGCGCAGTGGTCTAAGCGATGGCCTCTGATCATTCGTCCGTAAGGGGTCCGGGTTCGAATCCCGGTGAGGCATGGATGTTGTGTTTGTCTTACGGAACTGGCTCTCTCCCTTCCCTGGAACCAGTGACCCTAAATTAGGGACGGGCGACTGCTTATAGTCCATTGAGTTGCTCACGGTGGTCGTTAAACCTCCAATCAAAAAAAAAAAAAAACATCTCGCAAGCGGTGGGGGTCTGGTGGAGTCCGAACTGCTTCCCCTATTGCCTGTTTAAGTAACACACCCTTCAAGTTTCCCAGTTTGTCAATTTAATGCCTCTGTGTTTTTAATGTTGGGAGAGGTGTCCCAAGTGGGCAGAAATAGCCGAAAGTGCGAAGCTTTTGATTCAGCAAGTTCTCACAACAAATTTATTTCTAAAAGCGCTCTAACTTCTAGAATTTTTTTTAGATAGCAATTTTGTCTGATAACTGTTGAGCAAACAAAAATGGATTCTGAGCAATAATTCTGATGCTTTTAGCTCTAAACGATAGGAACTATTTTTCGTAGCGGAGATAGCTGTTTCGTACCCTTCGTAGAGGTTGACTCGGAGTATAAAAAGAGGCAACATCGCGAGAAAAAGAAATTACGATTACGGAAAAAATCTGAACTCTGTCGACCTTTGGTTTTAGAAAGTTTCGTAAAGATAATTCTGTTCTCCGACGAACCCCCCCCTCCCTTCTCTTTCTCAATTGTGCATTGATCTCGTAAATAACGAAAATGGCGGAATTTCTCGAATTCGCGGAAGATACTTACGCTTAAGATTACGGGGAAATTTTTGCGCTGTCTAACTTTCGCTTTCGCAAATTGTTGAGTACAGTTTCAAGCTGAAATACAAACATTTATACAATAAAATGATATTTAACAATAATACTGGTCACAAAGGGAACATCGGGGGGGATTACGACAAATGTTTTGCTCCGTTTAAAAAACGGTTTTGAATCAAGAAATATGATCCCCCAGGCAGAAAACGACCCCCCCCCTGAAATTCTCATCAGTTGTATCGATCTTAAAAATGATCTAAATGATGACAAAAAAAGCGGAATCCGCTTAAGAATCTCATGTATATCATAAAATAGTAGCAAAATAAAAAAAATGAAAATCCGTAGTTTCAACAGTGAGTTCCGTATTCAGACAACAAAATCCGTAGAAAGTACGGACATTCTGTAGTAGTTGGCAGGTATGTGAAAAGGACCAATATGTAAAAATTTTGAAGAAAAGAGTGGTTCCAGAAAGACCAAGAACTCGTCCTCCAACTGGATCTCGCACAATGCCATACTTCAAAATAAATAAGAGTTCTTCAAACATCACAACTTAGTGGCCTCCTGAAATTAACCCAATGGAAAATTTGTGGGCCATAGTAAAAATGAGACTTGGAAAACGTAATTGTGATACAAAGTGTTACTTTGTACTATTCATTATGAAGGTATGGTTTAGAGATGCAAACATAAAAAAAATGTGTTTCACACAAGGAGGTTAGAATAATACTTCTGGAGATGCCCTGGTCTCTTAACCGTGAAACAGCAAGGTATGGGAATTTGCAATTGTTTACATGATACCTATGAAATTTCATCTGTTTGTATTTTGGAATTGCGTGGTTTTTGGTTGCAGAAAACGTGTTAATATCAAACCGGGATGAATTATACTTCTTACACGAGTGAAGTTTGCAATTTTAACGTTATGTTTTGTTTAGAATTCGCACTAATGTTCGTGTATTTCAATTTAAAATAAAAATGGGAAGGAGCCTCAAAATAATTAAGAATTTTATAAATTCAGCATTTCCTCACACACTGGCAACAAGTTACGATGCGGGATTAAAAATATTTGCGACGAAAGAAGGCGATTCGGCCAACACAAAATGCATTTCAATAGCCTTGGGAACCACCAGCTTTCCCACACTTTAATGGCCACCACTCGCAGGTATAGGCTTCACGCAAAGTGTTAGTGCTCCATTGACGAGGGCATCTCCAGATATCTTATTTGAACCTCCTTGCTTAATGCCCATTGCGTTGATCATGGTGATCAACCCCCCAAAGGAGAAAAAATGCACCTGAAGGTTTTGCCTGGGCTTTTAACCACGGTGTATCCTTTAACTTCACTGAGTGTGTGTGTGTTTTTCCCCTAACGCGATAATGACGTGACAGTCGTAAAAACCCACCAGGTTTAATTGAAAAATTACAACTGCGCCCTGAACAAAATACATAAAGATCTGAAACCGAAGAGGCGTGCAAACATGACCACTGAATAGTAAAAAATCTTGAATTTCTGTTTAGCAATTTTCCTTCCCTTTTTGGCACTTACGTCGCTTGATATTTTACTCATTTAACGAAAAACCTCATAAATTACAATTGGCATTAAGTCAAACTTTTTTTTTTTTTTTTTTTGATTGGAGGTTTAACGACCACCGTGAGCAACTCAATGGGCTATAAGCAGTCGCCCGTCCCTAATTTAGGGTCACTGGTTCCAGGGAAGGGAGAGAGCCAGTGCCGTAAGACAAACACAACATCCATGCCTCACCGGGATTCGAACCCGGACCCCTTTCGGACGAATGATCAGAGGCCATCGCTTAGACCACTGCGCCACCCGGGCGGCTAAGTCAAACTTTAATGCACCAAATTCTTATCACTACACCACAGCCACGATAGACAAGGAAGTAATCTTGCCAAAGTTACACCTGCTTCCCCACCTCTGTAACTTGAATATGACTAATAAAACAGCGCAGGAGTGATAACTCCCATAGTAGTAAGCCTGAAATGGACGGAGAATCTCTCAACACTAGTAAAGAAACTGATAGCACATCTCACCTTTTTTTTTTATTGAAGATTTAACGACCACCGTGAGCAACTCAATGGGTATAAGCAGTCGCACGTCCCTAATTTAGGTCCACTGGTTCCAGGGAAGGGAGAGAGCCAATGCCGTAAGACAAACACAACATCCATGCCTCACCGGAATTCGAACCCGCACCCCTTTCGGACGAATGGTCAGCGGCCATCGCTTAGACCACTGCGCCACCGGGGTGGCTCTCACCTTCAGAGAAAACCAGACAAAGAGATCCAAGAATTAGAAGGGTTTTTTGTTTGTTTTTTTATTTATTGGAGTTTAACTACCACCGTGAGCAACTCAATGAGCTATAAATAGTCGCCCGTCCCTAATTTAGAGTCACTGGTTCCAGGAAAGGGAAAGAGCTTGGACCACATAAGGCAAACATAACATCCCTGCCTCACCGGGATTCGAACCCGGACCCCTTTGGGATGAATGATCAGAGGCCATCGCTTAGACCACTGCGCCACAGGGGCGACAAAAACTAGTGTTCAAAGATCATTCAGTCAAATCCTCTGTTTGAGAAAGAAAATTATCTGGTTCGGGGTGGGTGAATAGATCGAAGCTTACGTGCACTACTCTCATTAATAAATACACTCAATGGACAAAACATTAGATACCTAACTAATAGCGTGCTGGTCCTCTAGCGCGAATAACAGTCTCTACACGACGAGGTATCGATTCCACTAGATCCCGGAGTAATGCCACACATGGCTGGGTGGTTGTGGCGCATTGTCCTTCTGAAACAGACCATCGGCCACAGGATGCGGAAGTCCATGAAAGCGTACAGGTGATAACTCAGCATATGCTTGTACCGTGCAGCGGTTAACGACCTCTCCAAACACACTACGGGACCTAATGTGTCTCATGAGAAGGCTCCTCAAACCCATGGTTTTCTGCGATGCAGAAAGCCATGTCAAATTATCACAGAGCCGACCTGGCACGGCAGAGCTATGGCCTCGTGAAGTCGACGCCACAACCACTCTATTTTTAATTTTTTTTATTGGAGGGTTTTTTCTTTTTTTTTGTAAATGATTTATTGGACCTGGTGGTACAAAGACACACCGGCAGACATAAACAGGAGACAGAAATTACACAGCAACAAGTACAAATCATACATGGTTGAAAGCATGCCAAATGATCAATTTACACAGAGCTGGCCATGTAACACATTGTGAACAAGTATACATCAAACATGGATTTAACAGTATGCTAAATAACCAATGTACACAGATAACCATTGTTGGACAAGTAACATATTGAGAGCCAGAGCGAAAAGACAAACACAAACATCCGTGCCTCACTGGGATTCGAACCCAGACTCAACTAGGGCGAATGATCATAAGCCAGCGCCTTAGATTAAAGCGCCACTGGGGCGGCCGTATAGTCCTGCTGAAACACTAGCTCATCGCGGAAATCCGGTGTCACTTTTTTAGTGACGTTACGCGGGAACCAAGGCTGTCGTGTCTGAAGTCGAGCAGGGTGATGCAATGGTCTAAGCGATGGCTTCTGATCATCTTCCTGAGATGGGTCCAGATTTGAATCCCGGTGAGGTATGGATGTTGTTTGTCTTACGGCGCTGGCTCTCTCTCCCTTCCCTGGAACCATTGGCACGGCCTTAAATTGATATCTGGAGCTGCCCTTGTTAATGAAGCAGTACCACTTTGCGTGAAGACTACAGAACCGCGAGGGATGGCCATCAAAGTGTGGGAAAGCTCATGGTTTTCAAGGCTATTGCAATGCATTTTGTGTTGGCCGAATCGCCTTTTTTCTTCGCCAATGTTTCCAATGTGAGAAAATGCTGAATTTATAAAATTCTTAATTATTTTGAGGCTCCTTCCCATTTTTATTTTCAATTGAAATACACGAACATTAGTGCGAATTCTAAACAAAACATAACTTTAAAATTGTAAACTTCACTCGTACAAGAAGTGTAATTCATTCTGATTTGATATTAACACGGTTTCTGCAACGAAAAACCCCGCAATTCCAAAAAAAAAAAAAAAAAAAAAAAAAAGGAAGCCGCTCCTTTAGCATATAGGCATTCCGTACATTGAGGTATGTGAAGCAAAATGCTGGGGCCGCCCCGGTGGCGCAGTGGTCTAAGGCACTGGCCTCTGATCATTCGTCCGTAAGGGGTCTGGGTTCGAATCCCGGTGAGGCATGGATGTTGTGTTTGTCTTACGGCACTGGCTCGCTCCCTTCCCTGGAACCAGTGACCCTAAATTAGGGACGGGCGACTGCTTATAGCCCATTGAGTTGCTCACGGTGGTCGTTAAACCTCCAATCAAAAAAAAAAAAAAAATTCTGGGCAATGACAGGCCTGCTTTCGTACAGCTTAGGGGCGGATCTTCACTGGTGTCACGTGATCACAACAAACTGGGAATCCGTTGGTTATCTCCGCCTGTGTACGCTCACGTTCAAACTTTAGGTTTTCGCAATATGCAAGATATTTTAGGACAGTTATAATTTAGTTTGATTTATTCTCAACAGTTTTCCACCACAAACACACACACATAGAAAGCATTTTCATCGTAGATTTTAGATACAGCGACACTTATTCAGTTAATATAAAACGAGGCCCACGAAACTGTCCAAATGTGGATTAAGTGCATGGATTAGCATTTTGATTTCGAAACTGTAATTTAAATAAAGATGAAATTTCATAAATCCCACAAACGACAGGTAAGTAACCGAACGTTTTAAATATGCCCAGCCGCCCCGGTGGCGCAGTGGTCTAAGCAATGGTCTCTGATCGTTCGTCCGAACGGGGTCCGGGTTCGAATCCCGTGAGGCATGGATGTGGTGTTTGTCTTACGGCACTGGCTCTCTCCCTTCCCTGGAACCAGTGACCCTAAATTAGGGACGGGCGACTGCTTATAGCCCATTGAGTTGTTCACGGTGGTCGTTAAACCTCCAATAAAAAAAAATATGCCCAGAATAAAAATTTATTGTCAAAAGTTATTTCTATGCTACATATTTCAATATTTTTTGCAAACACCATCGATTCCATAAATTGGGACCACATATAAATAGACTGCAGTAAATAATATCAACAGTACAAAAACGAATTAATTATTGACCATATTTTCAAATCAAACTTTTTTTTCTGAGTCAAAGGAGGCACTGCATTATTGTACATCGTGAGATTTTTGTGGTTAAGAATTTGTAGTGTGTGATTTACCCCATTAAAATATGGGGTAAATGACATTTTTAATACCATTTCAAACAAAGTTTAAAGTTCAGATTGGAATAGTTAAATTGTATATAAAATTATGTATATAATTGTATATAAAATAAAGTGGTAAAAGTGTATGGTACTGCTTTGTAAACAAACAGCGAGAAAAGAAAAATATAGATCCCACAGGAACAGTTTTAACATGCCTCCGACAAAAAAAAAGAAATCCACTCATTATTAAATACTTTGCCATTTTACAGGGTGTATCAATGTTATAGGATTTTGTATTACATAAGTACATGAGCGCTCGCACATGCGCTGCATTTCCTTTCGTGTTCCGAATTCCATATTTTTCATATGGTCACTGCACAATTTGGCATTATGGCGTTAGGAAAATGCCAAGAATATCCAAAACAAGAAGTTGCAATACACACACCGTGCTTCGTAATGGTAATATAACTAAAATAACTCAAATAATATAAATATAGAATAATTATATTAATATAACTAGAATTACTAAATTAATATAACTAGAATTACTAAATTAATATAACAATTATTACTACATAAATATAACAAGGATGAGATTAATCTAACAAGAATACAAAAATTAGTACAACTCCTTGAGTACAATTGACCTCAGTAAACATGGCACAAGTGCAAGGAAGCGGGAGATTGGAGCCGAGACATGCTTACATCTGCGGTTGAATCGCACTCGATGATGAAGACATGCTCAAATCCCCGAAACTTTTTCACTGCCGCGCATTGCTATTATGGCCACACCTGTATACACAGGTAACATTGAATATTCACGTGCAGTGTTGTAAATACATAGGTAAAATTTTGGGTTGCGGGTAAACTGCCATTCGTATGAACTGGCATGAAAGTTCAGACAAACAAAGGAGCTCTTTTTGTTTGTCTGAACTTTCGTGCCAGTTCATACGAATTCAGGGCAATTGGCCACAAAAGTTCAAGGGGATAGGGGGCTATAAAGGTTGCCATCCAATGTAGCAGTTTACAGTGAACCAAAATTTTGTATGCACATGCAGTGTTGTAATGTTTTATAGGTTGGTTGTCAGTTTTCGAGAGGACTGAGATGGTTAAGCATTGCCCTGTAATCGCTCTTATTTCATTATACTCTGTAAACATTTTTATCTCAGTATTGTAAAATACATAATTTTGCTGTCTAAAAATTTTTTGCGGTAGGTATCCTGCGCACAGACCCAGCAGTTGAACTTTTTTTATTATTATTGGAGTTGAGGTACTGTGACGTACCTGCCAGAAGGACGCACACGACATAAAGGCAGATAGGAATCAGAATAAAATGTCTGCGTAGCTCAGTTGGTAGAGCGACTTGTTCCGGAATAAGCGGATTCGGGTTCGAATCCCGCGTAGACCAAAAATGACGGAGAAATTCACTTCGTTATAATGGCGCCCGAACTATCCGGATGACCCGACCGTTCACAATCTCGCAATGGTGTGATGTTATTTCCACACCGCGAGATAGGAAAAATAAAAGAATCCCTTCTCCAGCACTTCGAAAAAAATGAAATAAGGGGGAGATGATGTGACGTACCTGCCAGAAGGACGCACACGACATAAAGGCAGATAGGAATCAGAATAAAATGTCTGCGTAGCTCAGTTGGTAGAGCGACTTGTTCCGGAATAAGCGGACTCGGGTTCGAATCCCGGCGTAGACCAAAAATGACGGAGAAATTCACTTCGTTATAGTACCACTGTGAACAACTCTATGGGCTATAAGCAGTCACCCGCCCCTCATTTAGGGCTACTGGCTCTAGGGAAGAAAGAGGACTAGTTCAGTAAGACAGACACAGCATCCATTCCTCACCAGGATTCGAACCCGGACCCCTTTCGGACGAATGATCAGAGGCCATCGCTTAGACCACTGCGCCACCGGCTTCGGGGATTTTATTCTGCTTCCACTTTTGTCATTTTTCTTCCACTGTCTTCCACTTTTGTCATTTTTCTTATCCACGATATCCTCTTATCTTTCCTGGTTACACCAAGCATGCATCTCTCCATGCTTCTTTCAGTTACCTGCAGTCTTTGTTTATCATTTTTAGTTAATACATATTATGTGCATTATATGGCAGAGAGCCAAAAGAAGATCGGCGGCAGTGCGGGCAGCAACAATGGTTGGGCAAAACCGATGCAAGGGCTACCGATGATGACCCAGACATGTGGGAACAAAATGTATCTAGATGATACAGTGGCCACGCTACTTTTGACGTGATTTTTATGCCTCATGTGCAAAATCTTAGTTCTCTTGTGCTTTTATACCCCACCTGCTCATTTTCAACACATCTTTATATGTACGAAGTACTAGACAAGCATCGCGACATGTTTTTTCATTCCTTTTTGTGGACGTTTCATGTTTTATCAACGACAATAGGAAGTTTTAGCATCTCTATTTTTCATTGATATACACTGCCGGAAAGTGAAAAAATTTACATATGTTAATTGGGTCGAGTTTACGTATAGGTGTGATGTTAATTTCGGGACCAACCGGTGAGCGCTTACGCCACAGCACGGCATAATATGCAAATTATCGTTGGTGGTATTTAAGGAATACGGCGAAGTGAATGTAATCAGTCATCGGCGTACGGACACGTGCGAAGACCCCGAGGAAGACGGTGTACTTACGTATTTTCGGTCCCGTGCAGTAGTAAATAGCAAAGTACGTGGGAGAAATCTTTCTCATAATTTCGCTTCATGGAGTTGAGTTGCTTCATCACTAAGTGATTCTCATATAGTTTGTGGTCGTCAAGGATTTGACTGTGAGTTATTTTTATTTCTTGTTCTTTAAACTTCAAGTTAGAAGCTTTATTTTTGTTTTCCGGTTCCAGGCCAACCGGGGCTCCGTGCCTCCGGAATGGCGAACTTTCTGAACCGACCTGAAACCATTCAGGTTACTCATAATGGGAAGTACCCCAATGCCAATATTCTTAAGGAATTAGTCGACAAACTTGACTATCCGGAACATTTGCACACAGTCCAGCGACTTAACAATGGACTTTTCACAGTGCGTTTCCAAACTGCTGCACAAGCACTGCACTACCTTGAGCAACCCATGACAGCCTACAAGGACGTTGCGGTGAACATTTCGCCAGTAGATGACGGCATTCGTACCGTCTATGTCAAACTCGTGCCCATTGACATCCCTAATGAGAAGATCTCTGCGGCACTTACTGGATATGGGGAGATTTTCACCCCCATTCAGAATGAGCGGCACACACTCAAAGGTCTGGAACATGTTTATACAGGCACAAGAATTGTTCGCCTGCGTATGACAAAGCCAGTACCCAATTTCCTTCAAGTGGGCCGTTGAAAGGCCATGGTCACATATGCTGGCATGATACGCACATGCCGTAGATGTGGTAATGCTGGCCACATTGCTCCTCAGTGCCCATCCCGAGCTTGCCCCAACTGTAGTACGGTGAGGCACTTAGATATCTCGTGCGAGCAAGCCTGCTCCAAGTGCGGTGCAGATTCTCACACCAAATCCAGATGCACCCAGTCGTCCTTCGTAGATGTTGTAGCTAGGCCTTCAACAGCTCCCCTTGTTTTCAATGAGGAGTTTCCAGAGCTACCCTCCACCAGTACTATTGTTGTTCCCGGGGACTCTGGTGTTCCTGATGCAGTTGTTACCATGGACCCGGAACATGTTGGTTCTTTGAAATTACCGGTTGTCATACCTGTCGATCCGCCTTCCGAGAATGTCGTGACTTCTGTTAATCAAGAGACCTTGGTTGTTGACGGCCGCGTCGAGCCTGGAGCTTCTTCTGCTGTTTCACCAGTGCAAGATCTTGAGGTTCTTGAAATGCCATCTACAGAGGTCACCTCACTGCCTCTTGCCGTTGAATCGGCTGTTGTTATCAAGTCTGAGCCTCCCATGGACGCCGACGTATGTATCGAGGTTCCTGAGCCTCATTCACCTGATTCTCCTGACGCCCAAGTCGGACTTTTTACCACTGTTGCATTTACAGAGGTTATTTCGGATGATGACAACATTTACATAGATTCCGTTGATGATGTTGCTTTCACCTCTCCTGTCGGAACTGTCTCCCTATCTTCCTCCTCCGGGGACAAAGTTGTACCCGTTATCCATTCCAGCAGGCCGCCGGGACGTGTTCCTGTTACCATCCACAATGTTACTCCATCCAGAGAGACTCGTCCTGCTGACCATTCCTACCGTCAACAACGACACTCCTCTACATCTTCGGAGGGCAGGACTCGCGGCAGCCGTTCGGCAAGTGTTCATCCTGGCCGTCGGGAAAGATCTCCCGTCCAACTGGAGGAAGGGGAACTTCCCCCAAGTAGCCGCCGACGGAACCGTCGCCGGAATCACAACCGTTCCACCTCTGAAGATTGGCATCGTCAGTTCTAAGTGCCGGTCCACGTTTCTAAAACGGGTGGGCTAATTTGAATCTACCCTCCTTACTGACCTTTGTTTTGTGTATTTTTGTATTTCACTTATCTGCTTAACTTTCAACCTTAAAGTTTCAACATTAAATATTCAGGGATTTCGGTCCCGGTCAGTAAGGCGTTGGCTCATCGGCTGGATTATGAGCTAGGATATTGATATCCTGTGTGTCCAGGAAACATTTTTTAACAATTTTAGGCATGTTTAGGATTTTCGTCATTACACTAATGCCTCGTGTTGGTTTAGTCTTTCTCCGACTAGTCACAGGGGGCGTCGGAATTATTGTCAACCCTAACTTCAAGGGTCGACAACTGAAATTTCAATATAATGACGAGGGTCGAGTAGCTGCTGTCAGCTTCGCCCTCGCTGAGTTTAAAATTCGCGTTATTTCAGCCTATGCGCCATTGGAACCCGCCCAACGGGGTAGATTCCTCAGGAGTCTTCCTTTATTTTTTGGGGGTGGTGAAGACTTGCTCATTTTGGGGGGTGACTTTAATCTTGTAACGGAGCCTCTTGATAAACAGGGGGTACCTGGCAGACGGAATCGTTCCGGGATGTCTTCTCCGGGTTCATGTCGGGGGCGGGGCTGGTGGATGCCTGGCATTCTACTCGCCCTGGGGTCTTCGACTGGACTTGGGCGGATGGCTCGGTTCGGGCCCGACTGGACAGGATTCTTGTGGGAGGGGCCCTGGGGATTGTGACCTTGTGTCTTTTGTTCATTGTGATGTTAATTCTGTGTTTCTTCGTGTGAGTGACCATCGTGCCGTTTCTGGTGAGATCGTTCTAACAGGGGCCCAGACACGAACTCAAGGCCCGTGGAGGATGAATCTGAATCTTCTCGAAGATGACGACATCCTTCAGGGCCTTGAGAGGTTGCTTCGGGGTGAAATTCAGTCTGAGACTCATCACACTGGTGAGTGGTGGGAGGGGTTAAACTTAAATTGAAGTCTTATTTACAACTTCAGGGGGAACTTTCGGCTCGTCAGCGGATTTTAGAGCGAACTCGCCTTGTCTGTATGTTGCGTGCATGCAAAGCCGGGCAGCAAATGGGAGCGCAGAATGCTGGTATGATTGCTGAACTTCAAGCTCAGTTGACAGATTTATATTGTAAAACCGGTCAAAGATGCACACAGGACTCTATTTCACAAAATTTGGAAAACGAGATTTCACTTGCAAGTTTTTTTGCGAAATCTCGCAGAAACAAAATTATTTCCCAGGTAATTCCTGGCTTACAGCATGAATCACGCTTCGTGACCTCTCAACCAGAAATTCACAATTTGGTTTTCTCGCATTTCAGAGACCTGTTTGCATCTGATGAAGTGCAGCAGTCATCCGTCGACTCTTGGGTCGCTGACGTGACCCAACTCGACGCCGCGGCTTCTGTGCTTACATCGGACCCTGTCTGTATTTCTGAGGTGAGGCAAGCCATTGCCGGCTTGCGTAATGGTCGCAGTCCGGGTATTGATGGCATCCGTGTCGAATTTTATAAACGTTTTGTTGATTTGCTTGCTGAACCTCTATGTGATGTTTTTAATCATGTTCTGTCAACTGGGCAGTTAACCACGACGATGCGGCTTGGTCAGATCGTTTTGGTTAACAAGCGGCGTGGTGGTCCTGGTCGTCATTTGGGAGAGTGGAGACCCATCACTCTTCTCAATTACGATTATAAGATTTTGGCTAAAGTCCTTGCTAACCGACTGATTAGGGTTATTTCTGGCCTAGTAGGCGTGTGCCAGGTTTCTGGAATCCCGGGGAGGAGAATTTTTCAAAATTTAGTCCTCGTGCGAGACGGTATTCACTACCTCGACCGCAAGAGGTTGAAGTGCTGTATCCTTTCTTTGGATCAGAGCAAAGCCTTTGACAGGGTCTCTCACAAGTACCTTGTGACCCTGCTGGAGGCTTGTAACTTTAGCCAAGATTTTGTACACATGGTGAAGGTCTTGTATACTGATATCTTTAGTTTTATCCGAGTCAACGGTCAGCCTACGGACTGCTTTCCCATCCGGAGAGGGGTCCGACAAGGCTGCCCGTTGTCTGCTGCACTGTTCGTACTGAGCATTGAAACTCTCCTTAAGAAGATTCAATCTGCACCGAATATCTCTGGCATCCCAGTTCCGGGTTCGAGCTTTACAACAGCTGAGCTCAAATACCTTGCGTATGCAGATGACGTTGTTCTCTTCCTTCGGGATGAGATTTCCTTGAGAAATTTGTTTCATGTTTATGCGGACAGTGCAGGCGCTGCATTGAATGTGGATAAAACTAAAGCCTTGTGTTTTGGGGATTGGTCACCTGACGTTTTGCAGTTTGTAGGCTCAACCGATGATCCCATAAAGATCCTCGGTGTTTACTTTGATAAAAAGGGGGTTCACCGCAAGACGTGGCGCTCTGTTCAACAGAAGCTCACGTCGGAATGTGCTTTGTGGGAGGGCTGCCAAATTTCTTTTTTTAATAGGGCTAAATTGGCTCACAGTCTCTTGGTTTCCAAAATTGCTTTTTGCGGTACCCTACAACCCCCGACGTACAAGGTCCTTTTGGCTCTAAATTCTCTAGTTTTTCGATTTGTCTGGGGAACTAGAACTGTCCTTTCTCGGGATTGCCTGGTTCAACCAGTCCATCGGGGGGAGGGGGGGGCTGGGTGTTTGGCACATTCTTGCGTGGTGTCGCGTGTTGATGGTTTCTAATAGGCCTACATCCTGAAAAGCGATTCTCATCCTAGCTTTAACTTCGCGTGTTATTTCATTTCCTATAATCTTAGGTTATTTTCTTTCGCTTGTAACTACCTTGGGCCTAGAGCTCCGAGGCCCGGTGGACCACATGGTACTACCATTTGTGAGGTTAGATTGTTAACTAGCCAGAACATAAGGTGTTCCTCTTGGCATGAACCCGATGCCCTTTATAATGTATTCTTGCCATCCTTTGCTCCTCACATTCAGCGCAGGCTTCCCGCCTTGGGGATGAACTGGAGGGTCGCATGGGCCAATGTTGCGTTTGCGGGTATGGAAGGTCGTGTGCGTGACCTGCAGTGGCGCTTGGCTCATGGGGTGATTTTCACCCGTGATTCCCTTTTTCGTTGGGGAGTCATCAACTCCCGGACTGTCCCCACTGCGGACAGCCGGAGTCTTTATACCACCGATTTGTAGAATGTAATTTTGTTCGAAAAGTTTGGCAACTTTTGTCTAGATGGATTTCTGTTAATATGTGTAATTTCAAAATTATTGTTTTTAAGCACCCGCTACCTGTTTCCGGTCAGCGTGCCTATGGTTTAAAGGTGATCCTTGCTACTGCTTGTACTGTGTTACATGATACTGCTCTGTCTGACCACGTTAGGCTCTATTCGAATAGGCCTGATGAGGTCGCCCTCTTTGTCAAGATCAGATTGCGTGAGAGGGTGATTTCCGACTTTCACCACTGGCCGGAAGACGTTTTTCGCGTCCGATGGCTTTGTTGGTCTCGACTGGTTTCCTTACGCAATAATGTGCTCTGCTTTCGGTTCCGAATGTGTTTTCTGTTTTAGCATGTCGCATGCCTGACGACGCTGCTCTTTTTACTTGCTTGTCTGGATCCTGTGTTTGCATCATGAATTGTATTTACATGCTTTTCTACTGTGTATATATTGTCTTTGTCTGCATTTCTCTATACTTGGCCCGCGCTTTTGTTCTGTCTGTTGTCTGTGGCAGGTGTTGTGCCTCTCGGACGACAGTTCAGACCACTTCCTGCGCCTTTGTCATGCCTCTCGGGCGGGGAGGGGTGTGACAAATGACTTTTCATGCTTTTGTTTTGGTTGGAGGTTCTTAGATGTGGGTCCACTTTTTCTCTAAGCACATCCACCCTGTTTTCAGAGATACTTCTTCCCTGGAAGTGTTATTGCTTGTGTTTCGTCTTCAGAGTTTGGTAAGTAAGGTAAGTAGTTTCTTTTCTTTTTAGTGTGTGTGTGTTTCACTTCGATAATGATAGTGCCTTGGCTGACCCATAATATGGGTTTCAGCAGAACAGTGTACATCCTTGTGCTTTACCCCAGTTCACTAACTGAGAAGAAGCTGCAATGTCTGGACATGGAAGACGTGTACGATTTCAGCAGTTATCGGACTTTGAGGGAGGTAGTCTAGTCGGACTCCGCGAGGCCGGGTGGTCGTATCGCCGTATTGCGGAGCGAATTGGACGGGAAGTATCGGTGGTGGCGTAGATGGTCCGAGGAACATTCCCACACGAGAAGACGTGGAACCGGGAGTCACAGACGGACTGATGAGCGGACCGATCGACGCATAAGAAGAGCGACGTTGTCAAGCAGAACATCCAATGCCACGCAAATCCGAGCTGCCATTTTTTTTGATTGGAGGTTTAACGACCACCGTGAGCAACTCAATGGGCTATAAGCAGTCGCCCGTCCCTAATTTAGGGTCACTGGTTCCAGGGAAGGGAGAGAGCCAGTGCCGTAAGACAAACACAACATCCATGCCTCACCGGGATTCGAACCCGGACCCCAGACGGACGAATGATCAGAGGCCAGCGCCTTAGACCACTGCGCCACCGGGGCGGCCGAGCTGCCATTGCACCTGAGGTGACTGTGCGAACAATTCGCAACCGTCTACTGGGTGCAGGACTACGTGTACCTGTGATTCCAGCCCACCGTCAGGAACGACTGCAGTGGTGTCGCCAACGTCTGCACTGGAGAACACAATGGCGATCAGTCGTGTTCAGCGAAGAAAGCAGATTCTGCTTGGGAGACTCCGATGGCCGTATGCGTGTTCGCAGACGCACAGGGGAGCGTCTTCACCCTTCTTGCATCCGCCAGCGACACACAGGGCATACACCTGGTCTCCTGGTGTGGGGAACGATCAGCTATCACTCCCGTACACAACTAGTGTTTGTACCGGGTACGTTAAACAGAACCTCCTACATCAACATCATTCAGCCCGTTGTTGTGCCATTTGTAAGGTCGGTCCATCGTGTTTTCCAGCAAGATAACGCACGCCCACACACGGCACGTTAAACGCAACATGCACTTCAGGGTGTGAGACAACTTCCATGGCCTACACGTTCACCGGATTTGTCCCCTCATTGAGCACGTGTGAGATTTTATGGGACGACTTATCCGGTCTCCACGGCCAGCCACGACCATCCTTGATTTACGCGTCCAGGTTGAGGATGCTTGGAACTCAATACCCCAAACTTACATCCAACATCTGTACGACAGACTACATGTCAGCATTGCACAGTGTGACGCAGTTCATGGCGGTTCAACCTCGTACTAACCATGCTACATGAAAATGTTATTTTTCAGTTTACCAGCAAACACAGCAGCATTTGGCCATAATGTTTTGATCACGTTATCCTTTGTATTCCGTTATTATGCTGTATAAATTTCGTTGGTACCAGACGTCTCCTTCTTGGTGTTCTGTTTTCACTTTCCGCCAGTGTATATATACATGGTGAACTGCTTGTTTCATACAGGTATTGATGCTAATTTCGAATTCATTTCACTCCTACATCGCCGTTTTTCTCTTATCTTTCAATATATCTGCTATATTTTATACCGAAAATTGGACCTTTGCTTTATTCTCCGAGTGACCTCGTATGATATTTACCATACGTCTTTCCTTTTTGAAACCTTAGCCCATTTATGCATAATACAGTTTGGACGAATGACAATGCTAAATTTCAATGGTCAGTTAAATGCAATGTTCAACGTTATATTAAAGACAAAGAAGCAGCACCAAGTGAAGACCAACCGCCAAACTACTGTAACTGCAAATGCCCTTTTTTTACTCAGTTATTACTTAATATATCAAGGTATGGAAATTACCCTACAACAGTTTGGACTTTCCAAAAGGTAATTGTTAAACATTTAATTATGCAAGTGCCACAAGTTAAATACGTTAAATATTTCAATGATGGACTGTCAGCCCAGCATAAAAATTATAAAATCTTTATCAATCTCTGTCATCATGAAGACCATGGTGTGAAGGCTGAGTGGCATTTTTTTGCCTCGTCATGGCAAAGGAGCTTATTATGGTATGAGTGGCACCATAAAGCATATGGCCAGCAAAGTAAGCCTTCAGGACCCATATAAAGATTCAATATTGAATGCATTTGATTTGTATAAATTTGCAAAAGAAACTATTAAAGGAATCGAAACTTTTTTTGTAGCAAAATCTGAAGTTGATCTTTCCGACTGTCAATTAGCAGAGAGGTACGACATGGCAGATACGATCACACAGACGAGGTCCAATCACAGCTTTGTACCCATGACCAAAGGCCAATTATTGGTTTCCAGAGTATCAGGTTCCTCAACAACATTTGTTGCTAATAGGGGATTCGAAGAAACCATCAGATCACTTACATTCCACAATGAACAATACCTTTCAAGTGCATATGGAATTAATTGGTGGATTTGGAAGATTATGGAATGCTGTGAGGAAAATGATTATAAAATTATGTTTATGTATCCTTATGGCCCAAGTGCATCATATACACTGGCGTGCAAATTTTTTTTCGAATGTAACGTCGTGCAGAAATGCTCCACATCGACTCAAATCATACCATAAGATCCCCAAGATGTAAGAATACGAGACGAGTGAGCAAAACCGTCCAAACAAGGAATCCAAAGGCACTATTGAAAAGGTAGCTTCGAGCACAACTGGGCAGAAGACAGAAACGTCCATGTGACAGGCTGCTGCCAAGAAAAATCCAGTCTTTAGTAAGGGATATGATCACCCCTGAAAACGACTGTCCACGCTGAGGAAGAGGTTGTCACGGAGCTGTTGAGGCATAACGGAATCGTTGCTGGCGGCTGGTAACGTGCTGCCAAGCGTCTCCCGAGAAGGTCCCACACGTTTTCGATTGGATTTAGGTCTGGGGACCTTGCGGGCCAATCCATGCGTTGAATATCTTCACTCTCCAACAGCCACTGTACAATGAGGTGTAACGTTGTCGTCCATGAAGAGGAACTCAGGATCAACAGCACCTCTAAACAGACACACTTGAGGCAGAACCTCAGCACAATAGCGGACAATAGTGACTAAACCTTGTTGGAAGATGTGATCAGTACGGCTACCAAGCATGATACCGCCCCAAATGAGAATTTCACCACCTCCAAACCGGTCCCTTTCGATGATGTTGGAGGAGCGTTTGCGTGTTCCCTGCTCTCTCCAGATGTGTAAACGTCCTGAATCGCTCGTCAGACTAAATCGGCTCTCATCCGTAAAGAGAACTCGACCACATTGCTGATGTGTCCAGTTCTTGTGTTCCTGGCATCACAGAAACTGCAGTCTCCGATGAGCAGGCATTAATGGCACACACCCTACTGGGTCGTCGTGCAAATAAACCACCTTTGTGCAGCCTCCTGGCCACGATAACGGACGTCCAGTTGTCTGTGCCTTGCGATTTCTCTCGCCTGTAGGACAATATACCTGTCGTCCGCCGCCGTGGTTGCTCGTGGACGACCAATGCCAAACATCGGACAACTGTTCCTGTCGTTTGAAATGCTCTCCAAGCTCGTGAAACGATGTTGTGCGCGATCCCCGAACTCCTCAGCCACACTTCGACCTTCCAAATTCCTAATGACGCGACCCCGGGTAAAGTCATCCAGATGTCTACTGGATTGCCTGTTGACCATATCACACGGTGGCAGCAACTCGACGTCGTTCAAACTGATGTACACCGTGCAATAACTTTCACCGAATTGCTGAGCGTACCCCCCCACCACCATGCTGCATATATGCGCATTCCCTACCGTACCGGATCCTAGTCTATCTCCTGAGTGGTCTTTGGTTCCGCTAATTTCTCCTCTTCGTCCTTAATTTTTGCACACCAGTGTATATGGTCAAAACCTTTAGATGTATGTTGGATTCTGTACGAACACACAATGAAAATTGTGTCTTCACCCACGACTACTACAGGAAGAACTTATCACTGCACCTAATAAAAATCACTCTATTGAACTATTATTCAAAAACTATAAGATAGATTAAATCCATTGGCTTCAACTTTGACCGTTACAAATATTAATCGTTACCTTTCTTGTTTATTGTTTTTTTAAATGTATTTGTGAAAATGATTGAAATATTGTTTGCCAAACTTAAAACAGATGTGTATATGTTTAAATGCCATTTATGTCTGAAATAGGAAATATTACCATCCTCATTTTTTTTATTTCAATCACACATGTTAGTGTTTCTACCAAGTTTCAGAAAAAAATGTTATGTGCCATTTTGTTTATGACCCATTACAATTAACTATTAATTTGTAAATTTACTACACTGCTGGCCACCCAAAATGGAACACCAAGAAGGAAGCATCCGATTGGCCTGAAATTCGCAGCACGCGAGAGGACATGCAAACGATTAGCATTGCAGGGCATATGCACATCATGTGCACCCGGCACGCCACCGAGAAGCACTATAAGAAGGGTGCAGAGAAGGCTGGGTGTAAGTAGTGGAAGTATGTTATGCTGCCGGAACTGTTCGTGGGAAGCTTCCTGATGCCTCGTCGGAGAATACAGCAGTCAATCAAGCACGTTTCGGAGTTCGAAGTGGCTTATCGCGACCGTGTGGGACGACATCCAGCCACAGTGAGGCGAGTATGGATTCGGTGGGTGCAGGAGGGACGGACCGACTGACGCGAGTGATTGCCGCAGCCCACCACCGAACGAGAGGACCGGCATGTTGTGCGGCGGGCATTGATGGCTCGCACCGCCACATCACGAATGTTAGCGCAGGAATGAGGGTGTGTTGCGCAACAACCGTGTCTGCACGTACCGTTCGACGTCGTCTGCAGGAGCGGGAACTTGTCACACGGCGCCCATGGACGTTACACCACCGGCGAGCCGTGGAATGCCGCACGTGGACTACGGAATGGCAGTCTTCTTCAACGAATCCCTTTTGCCTGCAACACCACGATGGTCGGATCCGCGGCGAGAGACTGTATGACGCCTGCATTATGCATCGCCATGCCGGTCCGTCGCCTGGCGTTATGGTTTGGGGCGCAATTGGATATGACACCCGCACCCCTGTCACGCATCGCCGGTAGACTCAACAGCCACCGCTACATCTCCGACGTTTTGGAGACTGTAGTCCTCGCTTACCTGCAATGTCTCAACAGGATAATGCGCGCCCGCACCGTGCAACAATTCACGGCCCACCAAGTGTCACTGCTGCCGTGGCCCGCCTATTCTCCCAATATGTCGCCCATCGGCAACAGAGTGGCCCGGCAAGCATCACCCGCAGCTACGCTTGATGAACTGTGGCAACGTGTGGAAGTAGCCTGGACCGACATACCCCAAGCCCACATACAAAGCCTCTTTCATTCAATGCTGCGGCCGTTATTGCCAGCCATGGGGGCCACAGGAACTATTGATGTCTGCGTGTTCCGCAAGTCGCATGGGCCTGTAAACTCAATCGTTTCATCTTTGTATCTGTTGTTATGTGTCCAGTAAATCTGGCTCTGCTATCTCTTGTCCTTCTTGGTGTTGCATTTTGGGTGGCTAGCACTGTACTTTGATATGACATATACACTCCCAATATAGTTTCAAATTGGTACCAGAATTATTGAATTTGAACCATTAGTTGTCAAGTTATTACATTTATTGACATTGGTCCACAAAGATGGCCACTATTTGGCCAAAATGACCATTTTTCACATGCCTGTATCTCAGCCACTATTGGGTAAAATATTTTCCAAATTCAGATTTGAGGGTTTCACTACCATGAAAAACCTCAAATAGTAAAAAAAAATCTGTTACTATGGTGCAACACTCACCAGGGGTGCCCTCATGTAGAATTACCCAAAGGTAATAAATACCAAGTTAACAATTGACACCCAACGTGGGGTGCCAAAAAGTCAAGACTTTCAATGGCCTTACTCATTGCGAGACCTTTGTGCAACGAAATTTTAAGATGTAAGAGACTGGCACTCCTGAAAAGTTATATTTCCTGACAATGTGTGACCTTCCCAGGCTAATAGAACAAAGAAGAATGGAACATGAAAGAAAAAGAAATGTTGTGAATAAGATTTAATATTTTTGCCTAAAATTCTTGAACTAAATCCCCATAATAGTACAACGCAATACAACATTTCAGATTTGATTATATCTCTTCTCAGTTAGAAATGAAATTTGATTTAAAATTTGGTTTATTCTTTATTTGTGGGCTTCAAAATTTCATTTTGCCGCAACTTGCTTGGACAGCACTTAAATTGGCTACTCTCACTGTTTCAACCCCTCCCCCCAAAAAACTGCAAACAGGAATGTAATTTTCACTATAAACTGAATAACTTGCATATTTATTTGGCAATATCACAGTGGCTTCTGTAACATGAAGATGTAATACACTCATTTAATTACAAAAATGTCTTCAAAAGACAATGCTCATGACATAAAAATCTTCCCTGAGAATTTAGGGCTGTTGTAATAAAAGGTTACAAAGAGTCTCACTTAGTACAAGACATGAAAATTACAGAAAGGCACACAAAATCACAGTACACATATGTAGTGTTGTAGTGAAGACACCTATCATAACAACACAGGACATCACTTCAGAATTTTGAACTTAGTGAAATACAATAAATCACTGTATATTTTATCTTTAATAGAAATATCATAGACACTCAGAAACAAAAAATTATTGATCAAAAACTGCTTTCAAAGCAGTTGAAGAGGAAAAAAAAAAAAAGAAAGGAAAGAAAAAAGAGTGGTAATAATACATCACCACATCGCAAATATACTAACTATTTTTGCAAGTTTCCCTGGAAAAATAGCCAATCAAATGTATAGTAGGTGTTGGAATTAACAACCAACACAACATTGTTGACATTTAATCACATGTATAACACTGACTTTGTGAATTTCACAGAGATTCACCGTAAACATATTTTTGAAGACTAGTTTCCAACCACAAACATATTGCACGAGTTTATTGAACATTTTCCACACAAGAACCCCCCCCCCCCCCAAAAAAAACATTTTCATTGAGTAGTATTTCAGTTTTCATTTAAAACACATTACAGATAAATGTTAGTGTTATCAAATTGAAATGCCATTTGTTCACTCGACTATCACACTTTAATGACGGTGTTTCATGACGCAAGACCATCGTACTTTATGTCAATGGAATACGAGTATGGTACGTTGATTTGCTGTTCACATTCCAATTCTAAGCAGTGTTTGTGCTAATAAATACTTTCAAATGCTGAAATTTCCTTAATGCATAAATTTTGTAATTAGCTTTAGGTAGGAATTAATGTTTTTGAGGAAGCAAAATAAATAAATTTGAATGACAAAAGTAGCAGCAAGCAAGGAATAATATTACTCCAGCTGTCCTATGTAAAAGCATGTGAAACCCATTATTTCTCTGGTTCAAATCAATAGTTTCCTTATTTATTATTTTTCTTATACAGAGGCATCAGAACTATATTTTGACAATGGGGGCAAGATATCAGGATATGCAATCTTTTCTGCCAGATCATAAATCTTATTGTTTTGTAAAACAGTGTGTGTTGATGTCATTTGAATGTGCCAGGGGTGCAGAATATGTCCGAACGCGCGAACGAGGTTCGGGGAAATCAAGGCAGCTCTGGGGAAATTTTTGCCCTGGGGCAAAATGATAATACAGTACAATTCCGAAAATCCCAGCTCCTAAAATCTGCGTGGATTCGAACATCGGTCACAGTTAACAGACGGGCCAAAAAAAAAAAAAGTTTCAGAAATCGAATTTTTTTATTTTCCAGCTGACAAAAAAATGTTTAAGATATTTTTAAAGGTTTTTAAAATATTTTTTGTTTTTCCTATTTGAAAAATATTACTAATGATATACGTAATAGTGTTCTCCCTAGAGACCGTTTGGTGGGCGCCTGCCCAGCTGACAGTGTTTAAGCTGCCTATCACTTTTTCACCAAATCGCAACAAGCACAATACGCCAAAAAAAAGTTCAACTGAATCGTCAAAAAATGAATGCTAAAAATTGCGTTGTTTGTTTTTTAATCCTTGTTACCATTAAAGAAATTTGCTCATTTTTATGTGGATAAAAATCAAACATTTAATCTTACATCTTCCGCGCATGGTCCCATACTGAGAATCCCTGCTTTAGTTCTGTTATTTAGTTCTGTTAACTGCTGTGTGTGTGTGAGAGAGAGAGAGAGAGAGAGAGAGAGAGAGAGAGAGAGAGAGAGAGAGAGAGAGAGAGAGAGAGAGAGAGAGAGAGAGAGTGTGTGTGTTGGCGGCTTTCAAGTGTTTTAGTGACCTGGAGGAAATAGATGGCAGAAATGGGGAGGGTGATATTGGGTGGGGCCAGCAGAATGCGACAAGAGCAAGAGGGGAAAACTTCCTCTTCAGCTCACATGATTGCTGACCTTAAATGAAAAATGCATTTTCGTGAATTTTTCAGACAGCTGTCTGAAATTTCTATAAGCACCATCAATCCTTGTTACAAATGGATCTGCAAAATTTCGCCTGAATTGTTTAACTTTTTAAACGAGCCATGGAAATTTTAATTAAACATTTCTGTCCCTCGTAAATCTCCTAATAAAAATGTTCCTGGCTAATTAAAAAAGTCTTTAACCAATTAAAGCAAACTTTTGAGAGTTGACTACTCTTAGCTGATGATGGAGTGTAAAAATTTCAGCCAGTTTCATGAAAAATTGACAATGAGTTTTCTTATTTTTTTTATCCAGTCTACTGGCAAACTCTTTGTAGCAAACAGGAAACCCTCCTGCTTTCCCCACCATCCCACTTGTTGAATTTAGCGGACAACAACAAGTTTTGTTTCAAAGTTGATAAGCTGCTCTTTCCTTTGTATGCTACACTATGGATATTTGTTGAATACTGTATAAATAAAAATATGCTTTTTTAATGTGAAACACTTGCGTATGATACAGTATTTTGTCATTTACAGTAGTACAGGATTTGCTATAGTTCAAAAGAAAAATGTACGGCGTATGAACAATGGACAGAATGTCACGCAGGGACAGGGTGCTGGTTGATGAATGTCAAATAATTCCCACACTTCAAACCCCAGTGCCGCATGCAGGTGAAATTAAAAAGGGGGAGTTTATATACGTACATATGATGTTTACCGCGATGCAATTACTTTATTGTAATGTCAAAACAATGATAAAATTAATTCAACTACAGAGAAATGTGCCGTCTGCTAGATTTAAAAGCGATCAGCACTTTCATTGTGCAATTGTGTTCATCGCTTCAAGCTTACTTAGCATTAGTTTTTTTTTTTTTTGATGGAATGTTTGCTAGCCAGAATGTGTGATTGACATATATACAGTATTTCATAAATAAAAATTCAATTAATTAATACAGTACTGTATTATGAATTTGTTCCCTATATTTTACTTACTTATTAAATACTGTACATATATCTGCATAAATTCCAAATACTACTAATTACAGTATTAAATACATATTACTAATTAATTTTACTAATTATTAAACAAATGAAAGCCTATAATACATACCATCCTATTTGAATTAGTATAGTTTAGAGAACCTGTGTGTGTTTACAGTACATATGTACTAGTAAACACACACAGGTTCTCTAAAATCTGCACAACCTCTGGAACCAAGCTGTGCGGATTTTCGGAATTGTACTGTAGTAATATAAAACGAAAAATTGACTTATTAACAACGAATATAACGTGAAAAATAGGAGTAATTTACTTCACGGTAATCAGGCAATCATTTTGAAAAATGTGTCGTTATGAATACAAGAGGTTATGAGGCTGTGACGTACTGTGAACTGCCGCTCGCAAATGATTCACCGAGCCTAAACGACTTTACTAATGTCAAGGCGGAGACAGCGTGGCGTGAGTAACAAGTACAATGCAACCACTAGTCACGCTAATAAACGTTTCCGAAACTAATGGGCCGCTCTGGCGGCACAGAGGTCTAAGCGATGGCTTCTGATCATTCGCCCGAGATGGGTCCGGGTTCGAATCCTGGTGAGGCATGGATGTTGTGTTTGTCTCATGGCGCTCACTCTCGCCCTTCCCTGGAACCAGTGGCCCTAAATTAGGGACAGGCAACTGCTTATAGCCCACTGAGTTGCTCTAGGAGATCATTAAACTTCCAATAGAAAAAAATAATAATAATGGCAGCGAATGTGTCATAGGTGCTGATTTGAAAAATTATTGGGGGTTCTGGACATTTTAAAGTGAATGACCCATGCATTTTTCAAAGGATTTAAGTCAAATTTAAATTTCATTCAGTATAATTATCTGGCACAATTAGATGTCTGGAATGCTAGAATGAAATAAATTAGAGTTAATTACAGAATTTTTTAGCTGTTTATTTTTCAGCCTCTCTGCCCCGGGTTACTTCTTGATTCGCCTATTCTTCATACGTCGAAAGTTAATAATGGGTTCCGCCATTTTAGGCAAGGAAAGAATTTTTTATTTGTCTATTCCTGTCTCGCCTAAAACTTTCACCTGCTAGAGGGGAGAGACTCACCTGGAGCACTAAACCTTCCATGCGCTAAAAAAAAAAAAAGAATTTTTTTCGTGAAAAAAAGCTAGTTATTCATTGGAATAAATATTAGCTGGTGGTTTTTTTGTTGTTGTGTTTTCAAATTTTTATGTAGCAGGCTTTAAGGAGAGTTCTTGATCATTGACATATACTCTAATAATCGCTTAAACTTGTATGGAAATCCACTACAGTTTTTGGGGAAATTTCAGAGAAAAAAAAAAAGTGTTCTGGGGAAATATTGGGCATTTTCACATTTTCTGCACCCCTAGAATGTGCTACAGATAAAACTATTACATCAATAAAATCTAAATTAACATAAATCTTGAATTTTACATTGATAACATAGGGTTTTTCATTATAAAATGTTTTACTCATATTATAAATTATGTTAAACTGTATTGACTCTAGCACTTCCACTTTAGCATGAATTCCAAAAGAACCATAGCCTTTACTTTATACATCAAACAAGGTAAGTATAAAAACACATTTAATTTCTTTCTCCCTTCCATTTTCTTTCTTTAAAGAAAGACTGATTTTATTATACTTAAATGACGCAGAAAACGTCCCTGCTCTTTCTATAAAAACAATATCTTTCAGAAATTTCAGGAAAGCTCTGGTTTAATAAAGCCAGCACTTTGTAAGATGGTTTTTCTTTCATATTGGTATCTACAAGGCTGGCATTTCACCAGAAGTTTTTATTTTCATATAAGCACAAGCGAGAAAAATTGAACCCTTGGCTCAGAAATGCCAATAAAAATGAAAAGGAATTTTCAGTGGCAGGAAATAAAGAAAAATCCGAGTATTGATCTGGTTTTTGATTGCAGACATAATTTTAAAGGAAGAAAGTGAGGGGACAGATGTGATGTTTTGCCCCTGCACCCAAACGAGTATAGGAGTGGTTCCGATGCCACTGTTTCTATATGATACCAGCTTTAAAATTTTCTCGCCTTCCCGCATTCTTTTGTTTTCAGCATTTGGCTAAAAATAAATAAATAAGTTCAGTTATATTTCCATCTCTCAGCACGTGATTTATATCTGAGCAAGCTTTCGCCATGATTTATGTAATAACCAACTCCAAACTACCGCCTCGACATCTTGACCAGATCAATATGACTCCAGGATTCTAACATATGTTAAAAAAGAACAACTTGTTTTTAAAAAGCGGACAGCCAGTCTAGACCTCTCTCAGTAGGGAATCAACTTCCTAAGATCGGTGACCGCACAAGAGCAGAATCAGAGGACAGCAAAAAAAAAAAAAAAAAAAAAAAATCCCAAATTTTACGTTGAGCAGTGCAAGAAAGACAACAATGATGATCCACTTATAAAATATAAAAGAAACTGCCTTTGGTTGCTGCAATAGTTGCCCACCGCTAACTACATGTGCTACAGTTCCCCTTTTATTTATACTAGACGAAACTAGTCGGAAATGACAGTGTTTTTTTTTTTTTTTTTTTGAGAATAATAAACTGATATGAAATAAATGTAAATTTTATTTGATTGACAAATTCATTCAATCATTTCAGTAAAAATAATAGTCCAGGTTTGCGTTTTTTTTTTTTTTTTTTTTTTGTGACAAGATTTAACGACCACTGTGAGCAACTCAATGGGCTATAAGCAGTCGCCCATGCTTAATTTAGGGTCAGTGGTTCCAGGAAAGGGAGAGAGCCAATAGCATAAGACAAACACAATATCCATGCCTCACTGGGAATCGAACCCTTCACGAACGAATGATCATAAGCCAACGCTTGGGCTAGAAGCAGTAGCCCGTCCCTAATTTAGGGTCACTGGTTTCATGGAAGGGAGAGAGCCAGTGCCGTAAGACAAACACAACATCCATGCCTCAACAGGATTCGAAACCCGTCGGCAGCGACGATAAGTTTTTTTTTTTTTAAATAAACATATGAAACGTTTATTTACATCTTTACATAATGGGAACTGTCTTACCTACATGAATAAACTGGATCGAATGAATGTTAAATTGTATATATACATCACACAGTCCAATGGCACAACGCAATCAGGTCTTCGAGTTGTCGCTGTTTTGACAAGAACTTGCAAACAAATTTTTGCTAGCGTTGTTTTGCACAACGGTTCACTGAGAAGAGAGACTTCTGACTTAGGATTATCCGAGTCTCTCCATATTTCTGCCTTCAACAGCGCGTGAGTCAACCGCACGCTTCTCCCATTGACTTTACATGGGAACTTTGCCACCCCACAAGGCCCGAACCGTTGCCCCAATATCATTTTTCTCTTCGACTGGCACATCTACATGGCAAGACCTTTATTTTGATACCTCAACCATATATGTTTATATTCAGCCGTTCTGTCACAACTGGTCTTACAGTAAAAAAACCTGAATCAATATATAGATCATTGGATGTTAAACTCCTGGATCAGAAAAAAGCTTAGAGCAGAAACTTAAGAACAGTGATAGACTGCAACTATTCTTGTAAGTTTAAATATGTAGGTGTCATAAGAAAGAAGATACTAAAATTAGAAAATACAACCTTGAATTAACACTTAAGCAAATTGCGGATAAAGAAATTTTGATTAAATAAAAGATTTGAAACTAACATAGATGTAAATAGAATCTACAGGGTAATTCAAAATGATTCATCTGATTTCTAAAGGGCATACCTATCAACCATTTTCCAAATGATATTATTCATTACAGAAGTGAAAAAACACTACATCATATTTATATTAGTTATTTACCAATTTAATGACTAGTCCTGAAGACTGTATGAAATCTATGTGGCCAATTATTTCATGAAATGTCAGAATAATAATTATCATAATAAACAGGAGAAAAGTAATTTCACACATCACTAGTTTGTCTTTGGCAGATCAAAATACTAAATTTTTTTTAAATCAATGCAGTTTCTAAAGTGAGGGTTAAGCAATAATGAAATATCAGAACTATGATGACAGATTCTACCCCTCCCACAATAGTGTTTATGATATATCAAAGCAGTTAAATATTACAAAAGAAATCATTCAACATCGCTTCTACAAACAGGTGGTGAAGAAATCCACAGAACATGTAAGCTACAGTAATATGGAACAACCATGATATATAATTTTTTTTTTTTTGTACAAACAAATAACCACATTAGATTTTCATTTAGTACTCTAGCAAAAAATATCACAAGTTTATGTTAGAAATAAATGCATGCCTGAAAAAGATGAATCATCCCCCCAATTACTAGCAATAAATTATGTTCCACATTTCTATAATTGCTACTGTCTCAGAAAAATAAGTCACAATCAATATTTCACACACACAGTTCCCTTCAGAAATCAAATTTACTGTGGTGCCATTGTTCTAAATAACCTAGGCATGGGATTTTCTTCATAGACTTATGTGATGTTTCAAATTCAGCACACTTGTTACCGGTTGAATGCTAAAATGGCAGTTGTAACTTTTGCACGTGCCTGGGGAACAGGTTGGGTTATGGCTTTCAAGGCCATGACAGTTCTAATTAAGTGAAGTCACGCTATCTGTCAGGGAGTCAAATTTACTAAAAAAAAAAAAAAAAATTTTTTTTCTTTCATGGTAAACGGTGGTTACTCTAAGGCGATTCAATTTTTTCTTGAATTTAAAAAAAGGTTAGAAGGGCAAGAATGCACCATTTTTACCTTTGTCTTTTGAGTTAAAATAAGGAATAATTGAGCTACACTTACTTTGTACACTTAAAAACTGCTATTTAGTAAAGAACGATAATATCTGTTTATTGGCATAAGACAGCAAACAAAAACTTGCAACCTTTTGTTTGCTGTCTTATGCCAATAAACGGATATTATTGTTCTTTACTTAGTTATTTGGCGTATTACTACCCGTTTTTATCTAGTTTAACAGCTATTTACTTTGAAAAAGAATTTATAAATGAATTTGATGAACAGTGACGTCACACTTAATTAACTGCTATGGCTGCGTAAGGGTAAATTACCGCTGAAATTTTAGTGCTGTTAGATAGGATGTAGCATTAAACAGCTGAAAAGACTGTCCAGAAGGAGTTAACCAATATATAGCATGGATGTGGAATATCAAAAACTATAACAGTGGTCTAAGCGATGGCCTCTGATCATTCGTCTGAAAGGTGTCTGGTTTCAAATCCCAGTGAGGCAGGGATGTTATGTTTGCCTTATGGCCCTGGCTCTCTTCCTTTCCTGGAACCAGTGACCCTAAATTAGGGACGGGCGACTACTTATAGCCCATTGAGTTGCTCACGGTGGTAGTTAAACTCCAATAATTAAAAAACAAAAACAAAAAACACTAGTTTTTGGATCTCTTTGTCGTCTTCTCTCTGAAGGTGAGATATGCTATCAGTTTCCCTACTAGTGCTGGGACTCTCCGTCCATTTCAGGCATACTACTATGGGAGTTATCACTCCTGCGCTGTTTTATTAGTCATATTCAAGTTTCACAGGTGGGGAAGCAGGTGTAACTTTGGCAAGATTACTTCCTTGTCTATCATGGCTGTGTGTAGTGATAAGAATTTGGTGCATTAAAGTTTGACTTAATGCCAATTTTAATTTATGAGGTTTTTCGTTAAATGAGTAAAATATCAAGCGACGTAAGTGCCAAAAAGGGAAGGAAAATTGCTAAACAGAAATTCAAGATTTCTTACTATTCAGTAGCCATGTTTGCACGCCTCTTCGGTTTCAGATCTTTATGTATTTTGTTCAGGGCGCAGTTGTAATTTTTCAATTAAACCTGGTGGGTTTTTACGACTGTCACGTCATTATCGCGTTAGGGGAAAAACACACACACACTCAGTAAAGTTAAAGGATACACCGTGGTTAAAAGCCCAGGCAAAACCTTCAGGTGCATTTTTTTCTCCTTTGGGGGTTGATCACCATGATCAACGCAATGGGCATTAAGCAAGGAGGTTCAAATAAGATATCTGGAGATGCCCTCGTCAATGGAGCACTAACACTTTGCGTGAAGCCTATACCTGCGAGCGGTGGCCATTAAAGTGTGGGAAAGCTGGTGGTTTCCAAGGCTATTGCAATGAAGGAGGTTAGAATAAGACATCTGGAGATGCCCTTGTTAATGAAACAATACCACTTTGCGTGAAGCCTATAACCGCGAGCGACGGCCGTCAAAGTGTGGGAAAGCTCATGTTTTTCAAGGCTATTGCAATGCATTTTGTATTGGCCGAATCGCCTTCTTTCATCGCAAATATTTCCAATTTTGCATCGTAACTTGTTGCCAATGTGTGAGAAAATGCTGAATTTATAAAATTCTTAATTATTTTGAGGCTTCTTCCCATTTTTATTTTAAATTGAAATATACAAACATTAGGGCGAATTCTAAACAAAACATAACATTAAAATTGTAAACTTCACTCGTGTAAGAAGTATAATTCATTCCGATTTGACATTAACACTGTTTCTGCAACCCCAAACCCCCTCAATTCCAGAATACAAACAGATGAAATTACACAGTTATCATGCAAACAACGGCAATTTCCCACACCTTGTGGCTTCATGGTTAAGAGGAAAGGGCATCTTCAGAAGTATTATTCTAACCTCCTTGATTGCAATGCAGTTTGAGTTGGCCAAATTGCTTTCTTTTGTAAGTGTTTCTAATTTTACATCATAAGTTGTTATCAATGTGTCAGAAAATGCTGGATTTATGAAATTCATTATTTTGAGGCACCTTTTCATTAAATTGAAATTCAAAAAGTTCAAAACTGAAAACTTCACTCGTTTATGGAGTATAATTCATTCCGGTTTGACATAACACGATTTCTGCTACCAAAAACCATACATGGGAAACTGCATGGGTGTCGTGTAAACAATATCCAAATTCCCACACTTTGTGGCTTCACGATTAAGAAACCCAGGACATTTCCAGAAGTTTCCTTGGCTGTAAACAGTCGCCCATCCTAATTTAGGGCAACTGGTTCCAGGGAAGGGAGCCAATTCTGGAAGATAAAACATTCATGCCTCAAGGGGTTCGAACCCACACCTATCTCGGACGAATGATCAGAAGCCAGCACTTAGACCATTGCCCCCAAATGTGTCTGCATTTGAATCCCGGTGACGTAAGGATGATGTGTTTTGTCTTTCGGCACTAGCTTTCCCCCTTCCCTGGAACCAGTGGCCCTAAATTAGGGACAGACAACTGCTTATAGCCCATTGAGTTGCTCACAGTGGTAATTAAATCTTCAATCAAAAAATAAATAATAATCAACAGCTGTTGCCTTTAAGACAGCATTACTTTCGAAGACAGACGAACGATCACAAGCCAGCCAGCATTTGGATGGTTAAGTCAGGGGTTCTTAACCTAATTGGCCGCGACCCAAAATGAACAAGACGATCAACTTCGCGACCCATGGGTCTATTTTGAAAATGCTAATGCAATAATATAAATAAGTGTAGTAATAGTTCTAGTTACTAATAAGATGGTGTCAAGACGGCGAGATATCTACATAGAAAGTCAATGTAAGCACGATAGAACCTTTAACTAGTACACAGAAATAAGTGTAGTAATTATTCATTATTACACAGAGTGTAACAATTTTTTTTTTTTTTTTTTTTTAAATTACAGTCAAACCAGTGGTGCAACTGAGTGGGTGGGAGGAGGTCAGGGTTATCTATATAGTGGGAAGGTATGAATAATATTGTGAGACAAATACGAAATATTGGAAATTGAAACCTTTTATAAAACAGATTTCAATTTCTCCAGTTTTTTTAAATAACCGAATGCAATTTTTACAGTAACCAAGACACGTCAAATAAACTCCCATTTGAAATTTTGTTAAAATCCAATGAAAACTTTAGAAGTTAGGAATTTTCGTTTTATTGTTATTAATGAATGTTTGCTGAAAACCTCCATAGACCATACTCTTTTTTTTTTTCTGAAGGCAGGCCAGTGTTACCAATTTGGACGTTTTTCCGTTAAATTTAGGGGGAAACTTTGCAATGCTGTGACGTCCTAAAAATTCCCACAATCCCAGTGACCAGAAGAGGCAACACTAGTGGCCCCCGTGATGTCACCTCCAGGAATTCCAGGGCTTTTACACGTGTTAAACACGAAGTTGGTTTAAAATTTAGAAAAATTAGCACTTTGACCCATAGGTTAAAAACCCCTGGTCTAAGTGGATCTTTTTTTGTTTAGGGGTTTATCGACCACTGTGAGCAACTTGATGGGCTATAAGCAGGCACCCATCCATAGTTTAGGGCCACTGGTTCCAGGGAAGAGAGTGCCAGTGCCGTAAGACAACATCCATGCCTCACCGAGATCCGAGCCCATTGCTTAGACCACTGCGCTACCGGGGCAGTAATAACCACGCTTGGCCCGGATGACAGCGGGGCATGGACGCTATGAGGCCCTGGAAGTTTGCATGAGGCACACGTGCCCGTTCGGACTTCAGCACAGCGGTCCCAAAGATGACGTGCGCCGGCCAAGGGAGAACGGAGACATTGCTGTCTTGTTCCTGGAACCAGTCACGCACCCCCTTAGCTACGTGGCACGGCGCATTATCCTGGTGGTAGATCACCACCAGGGTAAACGTCAAAAATGAAGGGATGCATGATGTCAGCGAGTATCTATAGGTAGCCATTAGCGTTCAGTGGCCCATCCAGTGATACCTGCAGTCCCAGCAGGAACACACCTCCCAGATACACACACCGCCGGCCTGTACTTGACCGACAAGAGCGTGCGGGTGTCGGTTGTCATGTGTCCGTCGCCGTATCCACCACTTCTGTGGAGTAGAAACCTCAATTCGTTGGAGAAGGCAAAATATCCCCTGCTCTTCTACTGCTGACATCGTTGCCGACGGACCTGAGTTAACATGGGCACCTTGACGCAGCGTCGACTCCAGAGACCCATGCGCAACAGGTTTTTTTTTTTTTTGTTGTTGTTGGAGGTTTAACGACCACCGTGAGCAACTCAATGGGCTATAAGCAGTCGCCCGTCCCTAATTTTAGGGTCACTGGTTCCAGGGAAGGGAGAGAGCCAGTGCCGTAAGACAAACACAACATCCATGCCTCACCGGGATTCGAACCCGAACCCCGTTCGGACGAATGATCAGAGGCCATCGCTTAGACCACTGCGCCACCGGGGCGGCCAACAGGGTTTGCTCTACTGTTATCGGGGACATGTTCCCCCAGCGTTCGTCTAAGTGGTCAATTGCTGCACTGCTATGCGTCGACGTTCTCCTCTGGCCTTTGGGGCTCCACATTTATGACTTCAGAGGGTAACCCTGTAACGTATACTCTATATTCACTTTCCTTTTGATTTTACTATCTCTGGTTATTTTATTTTTCTATGTAAATTATCTTCTTACTGAACGAAATATTATTTCACTCGCTGAATGAGATCTGGCAATGAGTGTAAGTCATGACGGGGTGGTAGCCAGTATAAATAGGTGCGTTCAACGATAGCCAAGGAGAGCGTTGTTGTTATAAGGAGAGATTTTGTTGTTATAAGGAGAGATTTTGTTGTATGTGATTAGTGATTCTTCATTATTGTGAAACAAGTTGTGTGTGTGTGCTTTGGATGATCAAGCGTACCGAATAAAAAAGCTTGTCGTAAGTACGTCTTTCTCAATTCATAGTTTTTGTCAGACCTCTGTCTGGCTGTTAGGTTTATATCATTAGTTTATTACCATAAACAACCAGCGTTAAGACTTTATTCATGTTCTTAATTAACTAGTAACAACAACCATTTGAATTCACTATTTGAAGCTTAGTACAAGTATATCATTCAGTAGCAGAAGCATTATACTTAAGCTCAGTAGGAAAGCTTCATTATTATCATTAGCTAGCTGGTAGGAAGAGCTTATTCATTATAATTAGCTTAGCGGAAAGCAAAATAAAGCTAATTCATTATAACCTGTGTGGCAGCGGTGCATTCTTCAAACACCCTTACTACAGCACATCGTGGACATCCCATGAAGTCTGCTGTTTCAGAGATGCTTCCACCCTTGGCATGGTAGCCGATGATCATTCCTTCTTGAACATCCGTCAGATCACTACCTCTGCCCATCATGCTCACGTTACGCACTATGGCTCATCTGTCCCGGCCGGCCACTTATATCTCCGTGTGATCGATCTTATCACCTGCACTCTTGACGCGCCCAGGCGGGTACACTGCGAATCCCAAAGTGGTCATATTATTGATATGACCGTGTATGTATTACACGGATGAAATCTGATTTTACGTACCTTGTAACACGATGAACCAAAATATAAAGTCCAAGAACCTATAAGAACTAGAAGAGATGCATTGTACTGATGTAAAATCAACGTGTGGTGTGCAGTATTGCGGTTCTGAATCACGGGGATTGAAAAATATCCAAAAAGTTATATGCCCAACTGGGCATGTGCAAAAATTATTTACCTGCCTACTTAGTAAAAGCTAGATGCCCAGGAAAATACCTAAAATAACAAATCAGAACCCTCATTTTTTTGTGTTACGAAATATGAATTTTTTTTATGTTTTGCATTTCTGCCTTAATAGTCTGTATTCAAAACTTACTTGGTGATTCTGCCAGGTTCCTTTTGTTAAAGTTTTAGCCCTTTGTAACTAAACACTAGAGGCTAGTTCCATCAGAGGCATGCATCCAGTCACTGACTATAAACATTTGCAGCAAACTACGTATGGTTCCAGTTTCTGGACCTAGAGCAAAATACAATTAAAGAAATGATATTCTTCTGTCCTTGGCACTCAGTAACAATAATACTACTCTCCGTGATTAGCAGTGAAACAATACATGTGGCGCCTGTATTTTGCTCTTGTAGTAGGAAATTCTTTTCCAAACTTATTTTTAAATTTAGTTGCCTGGACAGGGGGAGCTAGATTTTTATTTACCTGCCCAGGCCAATAATTTACATGCCCCAGGCATGGTATTTTTCGAACTCTAACTAATTTTCTTGGAACCGAGGAACTTTGGCTTTTCAGTAGACAAATGGATGCCAAGGTTACTTCCTGCCAGGCCTGATGAGAGGAAAAAGGATGGGGGAGGGGGAGGTGGTGCTGTAGCACAGGGCTCCTAACGGGCCCCAGAGCCCATTTCTAAAGTAATTTTTTTTCTAATTATTATTTTATGGTGTCCCAATATTTTTCAAGCTTATACCGTCACCAGGGTTGGGAAGTTGCGCATAAAATATTTTCTACGAGGAGAGAATATGAAAAATTATCCAGCACAAAAAAGAAGATTGAAGAGTTGCAACTGGTTGAGTTGTCGGAGGTAGGTGAGGAAATACAAATATGGATGTGGTTAGTGGAGTAGCCGAGGTGTGTGTGTGTGGGGGGGGGGGCTCGCTTTCCATGACCCTGCTTCCTGCAAGATGGTATAACATGCCATACATCATGTGTGGTGAAGCAAGAATCTGCATCAGTTTCTGAAATATTTTCAAAATGCATGTAGTAAAGTAGTTATGTGAAAAATTATGTGATAAAAAGTAGTAATATGATACTAACTACTTAATAAAGTAGTTATGTGATAAAAAAAACAAAAACTTCAAAGAAGTATTTGCTTTAAGCTTAAGAAAGAGACCAAAATATGGGATTGAAATTTCTGAGAGAGCGAGAGAGTAAAATATGTCATAATCTATGATAGTTCCTGAGGAGAGAGGAGGTTTAGGTTGTATTGTGATTCTTGTTAAAACTCCCTCACAAAATAATAAAAAAGATAACTTCAACTAATCTGTACATCGAATGTTTTTGCATTTGGCTTAGGGAATAATAAGGATCCCTCCAAAATAAATTTGCAATTTCTTTCTGTGATACATATTTTAGGGAGTGCGTTTCGATGTAAAGCGAACTGAAAAATCAGGGCTTTTTTTTTTTTTTTTTTTTTTTTTTTTTTAACTTTTGTACTCATATATGAAAACTACTTTTTTTTTTAAATTTCCAGTACTATTTTTTAAACTTACTTTGCCTCTATATTAGCCCTAAAATAACTAATATTGTTCTTTTTTATTCTTAAAATTTAAGCATCTGGTTTACACACAAATTGTTGAGCCACAAAGTGATTAAATTAAGTTTACCATTTCATGAATGAAGAAGAGATTAATGCAGTTATAAAAATAATTTGAAATCTGGAAATTTCAGTGTCAGCACGACGAAAAGTGGTAACCTGTTGGAAAGTAAGGGGGATTAGAAACAAAAAAAACCCCATAAAAACTATTTTCCTAAGCTCTCCAAAACTTAAAGACAAATAAAAAATATAAAAAATTACATCGAAAATGATTTGTTTGTTTATACAGGGTGTGTCATATAAAAGAGGCCTGAGTATAATGAACGACAACAGTCAGGCAATGTTACTGTACATGGTAAAGAATAGTTGAAATGACAGAAAACAGGAATAATTTACCTGCGTTTACAATTGCTGAAAGTGCTGTCCTCCAACATCAAGACACAGCTGTACACGTTGTTCGTTACGTGCCACGACTCATCTGCAGTAATCTGGGCTATGGCGTTCGTAATGTTCAGTTTTAATTCACCATTCAAATTCTGCTGTTTTGCGCATTGACATATCTGGACAGATGAAGCCATGCTTCATCTGTCATGTAATAAAGTGTCGAGTCCATTTCACTGCTGACAATGGTCTCCTGAAACCACTTACAACATTGCATCTGTTTTGTATAATCAGGAGTTTTAAGTTCTTGGAGTGCCATAACTTTGTACGGCCGAAAATGCAAATCCACCTTAAGTATGCGTCGGCACGACATGGCAGATGCTGTTGCAGATGATAATTGGCAAATCGACTTCTGGGGTCTTTGTAACATCATTGTGTGCACACCCTTGATATTGTCTTGGGTTTGTTTCTTTTCCTGTTGCACACCGTGCCGGTTTCACGAAATTTCCATACTAACTTCTGTAGCACTGATTTCACCGGTGCTGCACAATGTGGAAATTTTTCTGTAAAGAACTCATTTAAAACCTTTGAGTTATTTCCGAAATGCTGTTCCACAATAAAAATCTGCTGTTCCGTACTAAAAACCATTTCAGTTGCCTTTGATTTCTTTTCACTTACACTTATGACCACGTACTTACACTGCTCTGGCTGTGACTAACCACTCCGGAGAATTCCTTTGCAGCTGTACATGCAGAAACCGGTTGGAAGTGGAACAAGGCGGTTTTAACTGGAAACCCGCCAAACAACGTCTGGCAACAGGGCCTGTTTTATATGGCACACCCAGTAGTTCCTAAATTGGTCCAGGGTGACTGACCCGGTGGCCCCAAGGAGGTTAGAATAAGACACCTGGAGATGCCCTTGTTAATGTAGCAGTACCACTTTTGCGTGAAGCCTATAACTGCGAGCGAAGGCTGTCAAAGCCTTCGCTCGCAGTTATTATCATCATGCTTCTATCTTCTATGAAAGAATTATCATCATGCTTCTATCTTCCATGACACCAAATAACATAATTAAAGTTTAGTTTGTTGATATCGATCATAAATATATTATGACAGTAAATCAATACAAAACGGTTATAGAGAAAATATCTGCGATTTTTCTTGTGTTTGAGATTTATGTCTTTTCATTGTGCTATCTGTTTAAACTTCTTTTTTTGCGGTGCGGGGTTCTAACTGTTCTGTTGGCCAATGAACACCTGCGAGTGTTTTCCACATATAATACATCTCCCACTGTTTTGACTGCGCGCGCCAGCTAAGTTTGCTTTATTTGGCACTCTAAGCCTCTTCGGAGAGTACTTGTTTATGATTTCACCTAAAGTTTCGTGAAGTACTTTTTCCTTTTTTTTTTGCTGCCATTTAGAAGGAAGCTTGTTGTTTGACACACACTAAAGCCGATTGTTTGTCACAAACACGGTGGAGAGGGGGGGGGTGGGTAAAATTCGGGAGTACATAAACAACCTCTCTGTCAGTCACACACTCGTCCAGCTTAGCAGTTGACTGACAGCTGTTACGCTGCACAAGGTAGTGGAAGAAAATTTTATAGAACAAATTTTCTTCAATTTTTTAAAAAGTTGCGTGCAAATTTTACAGTGTCCACAATACATCAAAATAAAGATTCATTTTAAATTTTGAAGAGATCCATTGAAAACTTCAAAAGTTAACATTTATTTTTTGCGGCATGCATATTCTTTATGGGATAAAAAAAAAACTATCAGGTTGATATCAAGACCTATTTACGCTTTCCAAATATGTTTCAGAAAGATTTTTTCTTTTTAAATAACGATGTGCCTTGCGACATTTGGTAAATGCATCACCATTCGTTTTCTGCGGGAGCCAATGCTTTACTCTCCATGAATGATGTAACTACAGAAAACGCTCGCAAAAAGTGGGAGGAGGGGGGCAATGTGCAAAAGTGAAGTGTGTAACCTTCCCCTTCAAACTCTCTAACCAGGGTGGTAAGCCCTATCATCTTCCCAGAATTGTGCCTCAATTCCACCCACATTTTGCGGGAAACTGCCACAAGCAACATTGCAAGAGAGCTACAACAATAAATAGTAGGTTCACATTTCCGCATGCAGACACATCCTCGGATTTTTTTTTTTTTTAATTTATGCACAAGATAGGTATACAAAAACTGCAGATATTCATAAAAATCGGGGGTCGACTAATGCACGGGATGTACAAAAACTGCAAATATTCAGTAGGGGGGGGGGGTCGACTTATACACGAGTATATACGGTACTGAAATTTCATAGAATGCGAGCCACGCAATTTTACGTTAAGTAATTGTGCAGAAAGACAAAGCCAAGGGTATAAATGCTTCTGCAACTTATATTCAGAATATGTTTAAGAATGCCTCAATGCCCCTAGAACTGGAAAAAAAAAAAAAAAAAAAAATCCTGCAATAAAAAAAACATCGAATTTATTACAATCACCAAGACCCTCCAACATAAAATTTTCTTTTACATTTTGCTAAAATAAATCTATTCAGTGATTTCAAAATAATTAAAACTAAAATAAATTATCACTTATGAGTGAAACTAGTCTGAAAAAAAAAAAAAAAAAATGCGTTCACAAGCGTAACTTAGTTTTTGACGGATTTTGAAGAAATTCAGAACAAAACTTTTGTTGTGTGTGTCTTGGTCATTGTAAAAATTGCACTGATTAATTTTAAATATTGGGAAATTTAAATTTTTGTATACATATGTTCTCCCAATCTCATTGTCCGGATTGACAGAACCAACTGCTATCCTCTCCCGCTGAATGTATCTGCCAAACGACCTTCACCGAAGATGGGGTCTGCTGAACAATGAAAAGCAAGCCAAGTGCGGGGGAGAGATTGCTGCTCCCGCCCTTTCACAAGCTCCCCTTCCTGCTGTCTCACTGTAATCGTAATGTAACTTATCTTTCTGTGGGACCTCTTTGCTTCAGGTCATTCATTAGCTGTCTTAAAAGAGTGGTGCCCAGCGAGTTTATGGGATAGGTGCCTTCTAACATTTAGGGGGAGGGAGGGTAGCTGTCAATGGCAAAGAAAAAAGAAAAAGAGAAGTAAGCGAAAATGGCGGGAAAGGGACAGAAAGAATACTGGAATTACAAATATAAGATTCTGGAAAATCAAGGACTTTTCATGGATCCTAAAGATTTTCAAGGACTTTCAAGGCCTTGAAAATGGTCCATTAATTTTCAAGGACTTTTCAGGGATTTCAAGGAGCGTACGCACCATGTACAAGTTTTCCGATGCAAAAGTTACATACTGAACTGTAAGCAAGGCAATGGCTATTCTGGTTCCTGCATTAAAAATCCTGTAGTTGTTCCATGTATTTGCAAAGAATATTTTTTCTACAATCTCTAACTTCAGATCATCATTAGAAAATCAAAGTTTAGATGATGGTCAATCGAAACGGTCCCCCCCCATCACAGTTTAAACTGGGATAAGGTCATAGAGAAGTGGTACTCTAGTGCAAAGACTGTTAGACATGTTTAAAATAATAAATGCCATGCCTTGGAAGTAACGTTTACACGTAAAAAGAAATTAACAGTAAGTTTAATTGAATTACAGTTTGCTCACGGTCTTGTGCAATGATGTGCACGAGTTTTTACATTGTCATGTAGACTGACATACACTGAAGTGCCAGAAAAACTGGTACACCAGTCTATTACTTGGTAGGTCCCCACGAGAGAGCAGGACTGCAGAAATACGACGGGGCATGGACTGCACTAGCTTCTGGAAATATGCTGTAGGCAATGCACACCATACTTCCTGCAGAGCGTTCCGCAATTCGGGTGTATTCCGAGGTCTCGGATTCCTGTGCTCGACAGCGCGTTGCATGGCATCCCAAATGTGTTCGATCACGTTCAGATCTGTGGACTTGGGTGGGAATGGCAACACCTCAAACTCAGATGAATGCTCCTCTAACCATAATGTGGCATTCCGACACTTGTGTGGAGGTGCATTGTCCTGTTGGAACAGGCCCAACCCATCAGCATGAATGCAGGACGTGAACGGGTGTACCTCGTCAGAAAGGATGCGCACATAAGCGTTGGCTGGCCACAGATGTTTGTAGACGTACCCATAGGTCCAAGTGAAGTCCAGCTAAACACACCCCATTCCATTACGGACCCCCCACCAGCGGGTACAGTTCCCTGTTGACAGGCGGGATCCATGGCTTCATGGGGTTTGCACCACACACAAATCCTTCCATCTGCCCGATACAGTTGGAAATGCGACTCCTCAGACCACGCTACTTGTTTCCAGTCATCAAGTGTCCAGGGGCGGTGTTGCCGTGCCCAAGCGAGGCACATAGTTCTGCGTCGTGCACCCATCAAGGAGACTCGAGTTGGGCGTCGGCTCCCAACACCCATATCGTGCAGGGCACGTTGCACAATCCGGACGCTGATGCTTGTTGAGGCTCCAGCATTGAATTCCGATGATACCTGCGAGAGTGTTGCACGCCTATCACATGAAACGATTCTCGACAGCCGACGATGGTCACGTTCACCCAATGTCTTTTTAAGGCCACACTGGTATCATAGGTTGGAGGTTTTGCCGGAATTCTTGTAGTCACGGTACACCCTTGCAATGGTCATCCGTGAAAATTCGAACTTCGTTTCTACCTCCGAAATACTATGGCCCATCTCACGAGCGCCAACTATGACGCCGCTTTGAAAATCGCTTAAATCGTTATTGTCATTCTCACGCTGAAAACAGTTCTGACAGCTGGCAAGGATGTCTGTCGCTTTATATACGCACTGGTGGACGCAACCGCACAGGTGACGTTGCTATGTATTTTGCATAAGCTCGTCTGTACCAGTTTTTCTGGCACTTCAGTGTACATACAAATATATTTTGTGTAACATACTTGGTTCAGAGCTGCCAACTTTTCAAAATCAAAAACCGGAACATCAACATGCGTTCAGCAGTGCGTATTTACAATTTATAAATAATAAAATTATATATTATAGGTTTCTTAATACAAATTAAGAAATATTTACAAAAAATAGTGTTTAAGTATAAAATAAGATTAACAAACCTTGTTAATGAGTTCCATTTTTAGAGAGTGCTGTGGTTGTTGTAGATTTGGTCTTTCTTAGAAATTTATCATACTTCTGGGAAAAACATGAACCACTCATATTAGATTCTGACACTGAAATGGCTTGTAGGGTACAATGTTTCATTGAACCATGAAAGTCAGTTTTATTTTGCTGCACTGTACTAAAAACACAATAATAGGGTGCATTGCTATGTGGCAAAACTAACACTCCCAAAATAACTCTAATCAGTCTATGATATAACAGCATTCCACATGATCCTTTATCCTCACCAAGAATACACCACTGCCCATCAGGTCTGTTGATATTTACATTTCTTGGTAAGCTTGAATGATGATAATGCAGAAATAGAATCCCACTTGAGACATGGATGTCCAAGCTAGAATCCCACTTGAGACATGGATGTCCGAGCTAGAATCCCACTTGAGACATGGATGTCCGAGCTAGAATCCCACTTCAGATATTTACATTTCTTGGTAAGCTTGAATGCTGATAATGCAGAAATAGAATCCCACTTGAGACATGGATGTCCGAGCTAGAATCCCACTTCAGATATTTACATTTCTTGGTAAGCTTGAATGCTGATAATGCAGAAATAGAATCCCACTTGAGACATGGATGTCCGAGCTAGAATCCCACTTGAGACATGGATGTCCGAGCTAGAATCCCACTTGAGACATGGATGTCCGAGCTAGAATCCCACTTCAGATATCATTTACATTTCTTGGTAAGCTTGAATGCTGATAATGCAGAAATAGAATCCCACTTGAGACATGGATGTCCAAGCTAGAATCCCACTTGAGACATGAATGAGACTTGAGACATGGATGTACGAGCTAGAATCCCACTTGAGACATGGATGTCCGAGCTAGAATCCCACTTGAGACATGGATGTCCGAGCTAGAATCCCACTTCAGATATCATTTACATTTCTTGGTAAGCTTGAATGCTGATAATGCAGAAATAGAATCCCACTTGAGACATGGATGTCCGAGCTAGAATCCCACTTGAGACATGGATGTCCGAGCTAGAATCCCACTTGAGACATGGATGTCCGAGCTAGAATCCCACTTCAGATATCATTTACATTTCTTGGTAAGCTTGAATGCTGATAATGCAGAAATTCAGTCTCCAGCTCATCCACAGAAGTGAAAGTAGTTTCCCCTCCTTTTTCAACAGTAAGCATGGAAACAAGTCAATAAAAAATTTGACTGAAGAAAACTTAAGACTCTTCCCATTTCGAAACATTTGCAACTTCAGCATGCAGTATAGCACCTCTGATCGTATCAGAAATGAGGAGAGAGCACGCAGTCACACACTTTGATAAAGAATTTCCAAACCAAGACATAAAATTCAACTTTCCAAGCCACTGACTGTCTTGCTACCGTCGCGAGGTCACGACCTTGGCACTTGATGTGCCGTGGATTAACGAAAAAGCATTTGTCTCCATTGATTATCAACTCGCACAGCCAGCAGTGATGCTGGAGAAAAATGATGGATATCATTAATGAGGGGGAAAAAAATACCTTGCATAATAAACAAGAAAAAAATAAAACTACAAAATCGGATTTTTTTGTAGAAAAATCGGATTTCCGGAAAATATTTTCAAAATCTGACAGAATCTGGATAAATTGGGAAACTTGGCAGCTTTGTTAGTTGCATAGTGATAGTTATATCTGGTGAAGATGAAAATAAAGATATAGTAGGCCAATGAAAGTGTAAACAATTAACTTTCCATATTTAGTACTGAGATGTTTTCTCTTGGGGCTGTCGATAGAGATATTTTTCTGACTGGTGAGGCAACACGAAATCTTTTAAGCTCTGACGATTCCATCTATAAATTTTTACCACTTTCAATCTTTGTGCAATTTTGAGGGTTTTCTTAATATTTTTGGCAAAATTGCCCTGAACACAAAACTAGGCAAATTTCACAAAAATGGGCATCATCTTTAAAAACCAGGATTGATCCCTACCCTTATTCTACCCAACGTAGGGCTTGACACTTTACATCAAGTTTCAGACAATACGTGCCAGCACTTAAATTCATACCCGAAAGTTGGTGGTGGCACTCTTGAAAATTTTTTGCAATGGCTGATTTCAGGTACGCTTTTTCACATACAGACCCCTTAATTTTTTTTCTTAATAAATGCATTTGATTAAGTAAAATATTGGGCATCCATACTTTTACACCATCTGGTATAATACCAGTGCTTTTTCTTTGTTATAACTGAGAATTTAATATTTAATGATCCACAATACTGATTTAGCATAAGCCAAGCAAAGTTAGCACTGAGAAAAGTTTTTTTGAACATAAACATACTTCAAAAATAATTACCGAGTCGTTGCTACAAGTGGATGAAAAAAAAAAAAATTACAGTAAGCAAGAAATACTGGCAAAAGAAACAAATATTCCAGCTTTACTACAGAGGGAGAGTTGAAAGTTTTGAAATATTTGCATAAACACACGTGCTGCGGCGCATATGTCATGTGTTTAAACTAGTTCAAGTCGAAAGGGATATAAAGTGGTAGTAGTTGCTGCAAACGGCATTGCATATCGTCGTTCTGTCTGTGGTGCTTAAAACAGGGTTCATACCCTTTTCTGTGGGTAAAAAAAATAAATAAATAAGGACTTTCTAAGGACCTACACTACAATTGATATTTTGCATCACTGGAATATCACCAGGTTGTGTGTGTGTGTGTGCAGTATGTATATATACATATGTAGGGGATTAAACAGTGCTGGTGACCATTGACCAGGCATTTTGCCCCAAATATAAACTACTTTGCCCACAAAGAACAAAATTAAATACACACCGAAAAAAAGGACAAGCAGGAGACACAGCGACAACGAAGCAAGGTGAATTGAGTAGAGCAGTAGACACTAGATTAATCAGACCACACAAGACAACTGACACCCTAAATTGTGAAGTCAAACAGATCACTCCCCCTGCTTTGACCCTCTGACCCCTGAAAAGACACACAACACAGATGTTAATCCCACTGGTAAGGTCAGGCAAGGTAAGTCATGCAGGCTACAATGGGAAAAGTGGGAAGTGTTGAAGGGAGATCATTTCTAAGAACACTCCAGGGGATTATCTTCCTTCAATGAGCTAAAGGAAAGCTCCCCTGGTGAACAGGTTAGCATATTTACAGACACACACACACAAAAATGGGGGCAGGTTTGTGGTTCCCATTACTACAGCACAAAAACAAGACAGGGAAAAAAAAAATAAGCACTTGTTTTTAAAAATAAGGACTTTTAAGGGCCTTAGAAGTGGAAATCAAAAATAAGGAGTTCTGAAGGACTTTTAGGGACCGTACGAACCCTGTAAAAGATGATCAGCCACAACCGGCTAATTAGGAAACTTTTGCTTTACGAGTTTGAACTCGGCCAAAATGCTGCTTAAGCAACCGAAACATTTGTCATGTGAAAGAGGAAGATTCCGTGGACCACAGCACTGCAATCAGATGGTTCAAGAAATTTCGCCCAGGCGACAGAAACCTTGACGATCAGCCAAGGTCAAGTAGACAGCGAACCGTGGATTCGGAGGCCATAGAGGCAAATCCAACAACCAAAACCCTGAGATTATCAGGAGAGCTGGGCATATCACAGACCACTGTGGTTCGTCACCTTCAGGACCTTGGCAAGGACTACAGGAGCTGGCGCATTGTCCCTCAGGAACTGATGCCAGCTGAAGCAAACCGCCGAGTGGAAGTGTGCACGAAACTCCTAGAAAACCCGCGCAATGTACGTTTCATCAAGAGACCAGAAAATATATATATACATATTTCAAGAAATGGTGACCTGTCAAACTCAAATTATCAATTCAGATCGAAAAATTGACAATGTTTTTTGCTATTATATATATATAACGTGGGATGTAAGATCAGGTGATGCGTAACATTACAGCCTCTCCTTGACAAATGTCAACCCCGCCTCCTCGTGGTACATCCTGTTCCCACTAAAGGGGCTCTGGCGACCGCCAATAGCGGTATAACTATACCATCGGGATTAGAGGAAATGCTATCCCACACTCACCAACCCGCTTGGCCAGCGTGGTGAGTTATGGCCAAACCCCTCCAAAATGACACTACAACTTAAATCTTGGCCCTCAGTCTCCGGCAGATGGAATGTACCTGGCCAAGGCAGCGGCCAGTGCGACATGAAGGCAGAGAGTGCTAAGAATCCCCGGAGAACCGGACTAGGCTGCCATCTAATGCTGACCTTGGCTACGTATAATGGACGCTCCCTATCTTCTGATTCAAGGCTTCTTGAATTGGAAGAGGAACTACAAAGGATCAAGTGGGACATCGTCGGGCTAAGTGAGGTAAGGAGAAGATCTCATTGAACTGAAAAGTGGACATCTCTTCTACTATCGTGGAACTGATACTGGCAGAACTAGCGGTGTTGGATTTATAATAAACAAGAAACTGAAGGATAAAGTTGTAGAAGTTGAAAGTTCCTCTGACAGAGCTGCACGACTGGCTATCCAACTCTCGAGAAGATACCAGACTCAGATTATTCAAACTTATGCACCCACCACAAGTCATCCTGAAGAAGAAATTGAAGAATTTTATGAGGAAATTAGTCATCTAAATAATAAAGGTAAGCAGCACTTGAAGATAATTATGGGAGATTTTAATGCAAAAATAGGGCAACGGCAACAGAATGAAACTTCAGTAGGTAAATTCGGTCACAGCAACAGAAACCAGCGTGGAAATACTCTCGTAGAGTTTGCAGAGGCAGAAGGGTTTTTCATCTTGAACTCCTTTTTCAAGAAAAAGCCACACAGGAAATGGAGACATCCAAATGGGACAACAAGTAAAATCGATTTTATTATGTGTAACAAAAAATTCGTCATAGAAGACTGCAGTGTGCTAAACAAGTTCAACACAGGTAGTGACCATAGATTGGTGAGATGTAAGATGCACCTCAACACTAAACTTGAACGTAGCAAGCTCATGAGACAAACAAAATGTATTGACATAACCAACCTTAAAAAACACCATAATACCTTCAAGTTGGAACTGAAGAACAGATTCTCTGCTTTAGAAGGCCTAACATCGGAAGAAGTGGATATTTCTGAAGTTAACAGAAAAGTAACCGAAGCTCTTATGGAAACAGCTACAAAATTAGCTGGGTCTAAGAACAAGTTGCATGTGAACAAATTATCAGAAAAAACCAAAATGTTGATGCAAAAAAGAAGATGTGACTTCCAAAGTGGAATATATAGAGCTATGCAAGACAGTACGAAAAAGTATTACTGAAGACGTAAGGAAATTCAACTGTGAACTAGTAAGGAAAACAACTGAAAACAACCAAAGCCTAAATATAGCAAAGGGACATCTCAGTAAGGGAAGAAAACAGATTATGGCACTGAGAAAAGAAGATGGTTCTGTAACAAGAAATAGAGGCGAAATTTTGACAAGAGTGAAATATTTCTACTCCAAATTATATGAAAGGGATGATACATGTACTCCAGACATCATGAAAGGTACCAGTACCAGAGTTCTTCCAATCCTCCCAGCAGAAGTTGCACATGCAATCAAGAACATGAAGCGGGGAAAAGCTCCAGAAGATGGAATTACTGTAGACATCATACAAGAAGCAAGTGGAGAAATCGAAACAGTACTCGCCCAAATTTTCACTCGATGCCTTAATGAAGAAAAGATTCCTGAGGATTGGAACAATGCTACAATGATCTTGCTACATAAAAAAGGTGACATTGAAGATCTCAGGAACTACAGACCTATCAGCCTCCTATCAGTGGTTTATAAAATCTTCACTAAAGTTCTTTCACACCGCTTAAAGGTGACACTGGACATGGCTCAACCGAGAGAACAAGCTGGATTCAGGAGTGGCTACAGCACAATAGATCATATCCACGTGCTGAGAGAACTAATTGAAAGAGCGAGGAAATATGAACTTCCATTGTGCATGGCTTTTATCGATTATGAAAAAGCCTTTGATTCGGTGAAACCATCAGTAGTTACAATGGCCCTGAAATCCTGTGGTATTGAAGATGCGTACATTAATATTATTAATAACATCTATGAAAATGCAAGTGCAAAGATTCTGCTATTTGAAAATACAACACACATAAAAATTGGAAAAGGAGTGAGACAAGGTGACACCATATCTCCGAAGCTCTTTAATGCTACATTGGAAGATGTCTTTCAATCACTGAACTGGAAAAACAAAGGGATAAAGATTAATGGAGATTATCTAACCCACCTTTGTTTTGCTGATGACGTAGTCATTTTTGCAACTACCCCATCAGAGCTGCAGAGTATGATCTAAGAACTTGCTGACAAGAGTCAAGAAGTGGGATTAAAAATGAACTTTCACAAGACAAAAGTGATGTTCAATGGTTTTACAAGAAATGAAGATTTATCGATTGATGGAGAAAAGCTGGAGATAATAGACACGTACATGTATCTTGGACAGCAGATATCAAGTGAGGGTGACATTGATGAAGAAATTAATTGGCGTACAAAACTTGCCTGGAGAGCTTTTGGAAGAAACAGCATAATTTTCAAGAGCAATATGCCATTATGTCTTAAAAGAAAAGTGTTTGATCAATGCATCCTTCCAGTGCTTACGTATGGTGCAGAGACGTGGACCTTTACTAAAAGAGACATACAAAGGCTGCAGACAACTCAAAGTAGCATGGAGAGGTGCATGCTTGGTGTAACCAGGAGAGATAAGAAGAGCAACTCGTGGATCCGCAAAATGACAAGAGTGGAAGACATCATGATCAGAGTTAAATCCCTGAAATGGCAATGGGCTGGACATACTGCCAGAAGGACAGACCATCAATGGACAGCCGAAATTTTAGATTGGATTCCAAGGGACAGGAAAAGACCCAGAAGAAAACTACATGGAAGATGGGTGGATGAAATTCGAAAGTATGCGGGAGTGACATGGAGGAGACTGGCACAAGACAGACCGTTGTGGAGGAAACTTGGGGAGACCTTCGTCCAGCAGTGGATTGATAAGGGTTGATGATGATGATATATAACGTATCGTGCAGCTTCCTGAACCTGTTGACAAACATGGGTGCTTCGAGAACAAAGTGATGCTTTGAGTCTGGTGCAATTTTGAGGGAATAATTTGTTACGAATTTGTTCTAGACGGTCGGACCAACAACACCAACCTCTACTCTGAACAGCTGGAGTGGATGTATGCCATTTTAGAGAAGACACAGCATTGGTGAACAGAAAGCACACTCTCCTACAGCAGGACAAAGCTCAGCCTCATACCGCATGAACAACCCGGGCAAAACTCCAGGAACTTGAGGGCATCGAACTGATGCCACACCCAGCATGTAGTCCGGACTTTGCCCCCATCGAATTATTACTTGTTACGGTCCACTTCCTTCGCGGGTGGCACTTCAACAACCAGAAGGAGGTGGCAGCTGGGGTGAAGGAGTTCTTTGCCTCGAAGGACAAGAACTGGCAGACATATGGCCTATACTTTGCATGCTAGTGTCAGCTTTCATCATAAAGGTATGTAAGAAGACAAAGTGATCCAAATATTGCAAAACTTTCAACTCACCCTCTGTAGCATAAGCCAATCAAAGTTCGGAGCACCACTGAGAAAAGTTTTGTGAACATAAAGTAATTGTTTCAATAATAATTACTGAGTCATTGCTACAAGTGGATGAAAAAGAAAATTCCAGTGAACAAGAAATACTGGCAATAGAAATATTCCAGCTTTACTATGTTACGTACAAATAATTTTGGAAAGAAATAAGAAATTAAACTCTTAATTTTCAACACCAAACAATTGAAAGTTTAATAAAAATGCTGGTTTTTTCATGCAGCAAAAGCTTATTTCTTTACAGTCCTCATCAATGGGAAACTTAAGCATCATTTACAGTTCTTGCACTTTTAACTGAAAAAATAAACAGAATTTAACACCTTTTCTAATTCAAAATTTCCCTTTTTAGGCACATTTTCGAGAACAAGCAACACCTTATCTGATTTTTTCTGTTTAGCATTAGCCTGAGGTTTGGTTTCACCAAGGTATCTCTTCACAAAATGTTCCGACAATTGTTCCAAAATAGGTTCACTATGCAAAGCAATAAACTGCTCTCGACAAACCCTGTTCATGACTTCAACAGTACAACAATGTGTCCAGAAACAATCATGAACTGACACAAATGTAATACCCTTTCTATGGCAAAACAGGGCTGTCAGCATCATGTGACTAGAGTCTAATGAATGGATGAAATTTGGAGCAAAAGCATTTTTCTGCTTCGTAACGTTCGGAAGTTGAGAACTTTCAAAAGTACTTTTGAAAGGTGTAGGCAACTCTTTGTTCGGTAAAATGAGGTCACTTGGCCCCCTAACAGACACTTCACGATGGTACGGCTGAATTACAGGAAGTCCCAGAGGAGTCACCCACTCCACTGGTTCACCAAGAACCTTGGTTATAACTTTTGCACAATCTGTAAACCAATTCTGAATTTGTTGTGAAGCAGTAAACATTTCTTCAATACTCGAGAATATTTTAACACTTAAGTAAGACATAGCATCCTTATGTTTATCTCCTGGAAATCCAGCTATGTCTTTTAATTGCTTTAGAATCTGCAGTTTCGCACCAAATAGTGTAACTCCATAAACATATGTCATCACAGTTTGCTTCACCATTTTTCGCTGGATCAGTCCCTCTAAGGCCTGTGCAATTTCAGATCCATCAACAGCATCTACAATTCTCTCTTTCTCAACTAGACCTGCCACAGCACTATAAACATCACTAGGTGAATCGGCCGGATGAAGGTTTACCTCACGTGCGCCAAATTCGTCACGGCCAAGCGCAGCATGGTGCTGCAAGCCATTACAAGAGCCATCCTGGTGGATAGGGAAATGAGAAATGTAGTTGTATTGATCCGGTGAACGGACTACATTAGCCACTTCTTTGCAGCAGGCAAGTGTTTGCCATGGCTCATCTGAAGTTTTCCACCATTGGCTTCCTGTAAAAGGATTATCAGCAGAATCAAGTATTTCAGGTACCATTTCATTGGCAAACCTAAGACGTTCACTGTGGGGCTCCCTTTTTTAAACCCAGTAAGATTGATTAAATGGATTTTTAACCAGTCTAAGCCATTCTCTCCCAAAGGTTTACCTTCTGCAAAGAGTAAAATGCTTCTAACTACATCGTTGCCTAAATGGTTAAAGTGCGACGGTGTTGGATACACTCTCCCTCGGAAATCAAGATTATGGGGAAACCAGAAGACCTTGTCACGAAAGTAGTTAGCAATGGTTAACTTATACAAACAATCGTACCACAAGCTAGACATTTCACACCTTTTCTTGTGTTCTTTAGCAGCCACAGATCTGTTACCAGGGAATTGCTTCATAACTTCAGAATATGATGGCATGGTTTTTGGGTCAACAGGTATGTCAAGTTCTTCATTGCCATTATTTCTAAAAACCTCAATCACTAAATCCAGCATTGGTTTGTTAATGATCCATGGACACAACGAAAGCACATTAAGGGAGTCAAAACAGGGATTCAGTTTCCGAGAAGGAAGCTTACTGTAAATTTGATGGGTTTGTGGAGCATGGTAAGGGAGGCGAATAAATGGTGTGGGTGTCACTAGCGAACCACCAGCATTTACTTGACACCAAGGGCGAGGAGGACAAATCATTGGAACCAGGGTTGCATCAAAGTACATGTCCTCCAATGCTGCTGTACGAAACAACTGAGAAACACGAGGATGTACTCTCACTTGATGGATTAGATGCGTACTAGTGTTAACTGGAACAATACAAAACACAGGCATTAAACAGTCACTCAGTGGATTTGCTTGATGCCGTTTAAAGTAAAACCCAGTTCCTTCAAATATGATGTTATAAATAAACTTTCCCACTTCACGAAGTATATGCTGAGACCAACTTACATCAGTACCATCAATGGTGGGACCTTTAAATTCCTGAAGCTTCAGAAGCTCCCAGTATTCTCTAGGTGAATATTTTGATGACAGCTCTGAAGAAACTAGATATTCAGAATATTTGGAATAGATGTGCAATATTTTGCTGTCAACTTTGTGTTTCTTTTTTAAAGAAATAAAATAATGATGCATCACTTTTTCTGCAATATCACAGTACAAAATTTTTACATTGGGGCTGAAATTTTCACAATTCTCGACTAAAAATCGGATTTCCCTTAGCATTAAGTCAACAATAATTTTAGATTCTACTGAAACCAGATATGGGTACAACGAAGTGCATTTGGTTTCTCTCTTTATTTTATTTTGCAGGATATGAAGAGCTTTGTCGAACTCTGCAGTCAAATTTGTTCGCCACAGTTCTTCATACTTCTTTACTACTTCTCTAAGAGACAAAATCTTGTCACTTACATTTTCCACTGCATTTACTAATTTGATTTTTAAAACACATTGTTGTTCCACTTCCATTTGGCAGGCAGCCAGTTCATTTAACGATTCCCGTGAAAAGATGCTGTTTTGAGGCTTACTGCATTTCTGCTGCTCATCATTTTTACTGTTTAGTTTCTCTAGAAGTTTACAGGAATAATTAGAAGACATAGCACTTCTGTGGGCTTTAAAATCTGGCTTCTCGAAACCAACAATATCCATAATTTTTTCAATTTGATCTTTAGTAAATCGGCAATTTAATAAGAGGTCTTCAAGATTAAAACCTTTCTGTTCTAATGAAGAAAACACCCATTTGACATCAGGATGGCCATGCAGGTTATTTCGTGACAAACATTCTAAATAGGAAGCATATGACTGAAGACTAGGTGAAAATCCATCTTTTTTCATGTAAGCAAACATTTTTTTTATTTCATTAAGTTCACCATCCTGTGCCATTTTTGACATCAAAGCATCATAAACCTCTATATCAGTTAAGGTAAACTTGGGAGAGTTTTTTGAGCGGTAGAAGTAAAATGCCTCGAAGGCCTCCCACAACATGTTTGAATTTAAACAAACGTTTACATAAGACTTCAAATTCTGCATGTAGTATTTGTTAAGAGCCCCGATTGTTGCTTCTTTGGAAACTACAGGCTTTTGCTTACCATTGGCTTTTGTTTTTAAATCTTCTTTAGAATCATATTCCGACAACTTACCTTTTTTTTTGCCCTTTCCCTTCTTTGTAGAATTTTTCACATCACTTTTTGTTTTTGAATCTCCTTCAGAATCACATTCTGGTGATTTGCTTTTTTTCTTGTTCTTTCCCTTTTTTGAACCATAAGACTGCAATTCAACATCAAGTTTTTCTTCAGTAAAATGGTTCAAATGATCTATAGCATCCAATGTGCCTAGAGCTTTAGATGCATCGAACAGAGTTTTGCCTTCATTCACTGCATTTAATATTTTAGTTTCACATTCATCAAGGAATTTATGCAAGGTAGGACTATCTTCTGTGGTTTTTGACTGCTGGGATTCAGGCTTTATAAGCTGTAGCGACACATTCACATTTTTATTAAGAACTTCGGGATGAATTTCTGAAGAAATGAAAGGCCTTTCTTGGTTGGCATCATTACACAGCCTGTAAGGAATATTTGACTTCTGACCCACAACAACACCATCAGTCATTTTAGTTGCCTTTTTTAAATCCTTGCCACTTGAAAAGACATCCTTACTAACAAGATCACTTGGAATTTCAAACACAGTATCTGTAATACTTCTTTGAATTAATGAAACACAGAAATTCTGGCTTTTGGAAATGTGCAGTGATCTGCAAGACAAATTGCAAGCAAATCGAAACATTGTCTTTCTAGTGTTTTAAACACAGGACCAATAATCTTCAAACTTTTGATGTTTTAAATACAGTTATGTTCTCATAATTTTACTACTATAATTGGTTCCACAAAACAAACCTGCACAGCAGACATCTACAATAACATTTGTTTTAGGAATGTCATGGTATTCTGCATCTTTCAGATTAATATTTTGAAATTAGAAAGAAGTGAACTAACACTGCTCCTTGAAAAGCATCAAGACTGATACTACAATCTGAAACAGTTTTCTGCCGTAATTTGTTTCAAAATGCTGCACTATAAAAATAATAAATTTGATTCAGTCGTCCATAAGCAGATGATTTTATAAGCATTCCAGACAGGACAAAGAAACTACAGCTCCTTTAGACATCTGTCACCTGTGGATAAAGAAAAACAGCATTCAGGATATGGGCCATATATGAAACTTTTTATAAGACAATGTATCAAAGAAATTTAAGCAACACCCTGAAAATTTCAATCTAGTAGCATAAACACATGCTACATAATAATGATCAAGAGCCTTTTTCTCTAAAGCATCATTTGTAACTACCACCACTGAAAGTTATAATGAACAAAATATAACGAGGTTCAAGTTAATCACAAACTTATGTGAGAGCTGTACAAGGTGTTTTAAAAAGTATTCAGACAGGATCTATTAAAAAAAAAAAAGTACAAGATTTACAGATTTGAAACTTAATCACCTTTGAAGTAGTCCCCTTCCAAAGCACACACTTAGCCCAGTACCGTTTCCACTACTCGAAGCATTTTTTGAAGTCATCTTTTGAAATAGCGAACAGACTTACAGATTTGAAAATTCACCTTCGAAGTAATCCCCTTCCGAAGCCACACACTTAGCCTAGCGCTGTTTCCACCGCTCGAAGCATTTTTTGAAGTCATCTTCTGAAATAGCGAACAGACTTGCAGATTTGAAACTTAATCGATTTTGAAGTAGTCCCCTTCTGAAGCCACACACTTATCCCAGCGCTGTTTCCACTGCTCGAAGCATTTTTGGAGTCATCTTCTGAAATAGCGAACAGCAGCTTTACACATTATGTTGTATCTCCTCAACATCTAGAAATCTTTTTTAAGTGGTATTTGATTTTTGGGAAGAGAAAAGAAAGTCGCAGAGTGAGATCTGGTGAATACAGGGGATGTTGTACCCATGAAATGTAGTGTTTAGCAAGAAACTGCAGCACAAGTTGCACTGCAGGGGCAGGTGCATTGTCATGGCGGAGTTACCTTTTTTTGCGATGAAATGCATCCCTCAAATACCACAAAACTTCAGTAGTACTTCTTGTTGATTCTCTGACCTGATGAAGCATATTCATGATGCGCAACTCCCTCATGATTGAGAAAAACAGTCAGCACCATCTTGACATTGCTGCGACTCTGTCCTGCATATAACGCTACCTACTGCCTTGAAAAAGCCTCCCAGTGGAAAATGAAAGCTTGTTGAATCCACCTAGTCTTACCATAAATACTGTTACAAAGTATTCAACAAAATAAAACAAATTTAAAGATATTTTAATATATATCTGTGATCAGCCATTGCAAATGGTTGGAAGCCAGTCGCCAAATGGAGACCAGATATTTTGTAGTGGCAAGTAAATCTTTTACAGGGTTCCCACTCAAAAGTAATAAAAAAATTCCCTGACTTTTCCAGGTTCTCCAATATGGTTTTTAAAGTTTTCCAGAGTGGCATGTTGCAAAGAATTGTTACATTTCATTCCATTCATTTTTCTCACCAAAGCACACACTTGTAAATTCTTTACGTAATTTGTCTTTATAAAATTACCTGCTTTTCATTAATAACTGCACATTATTTTCTGTACCTAAGTTCCGTGAACTTTTGTGAATACTACCCACGCGGAATTTGTAAATACATTCCCATAGTAACAGGTCGTATGTAAGAAAAAATCTGTCAGTTGAATAGTTTCAGTTTTTCTATAACACAATGCAGCTAAGCTTAATGATGGAATGGCTCCTGTTCAAAGAAACATCTTTCAAGAGAACCAACAGACTTTGATCCATCATTTGGTTGGTTCTCTTGTGAAGTGTTTCTTCAAGCAGGAGCCATTGTGCCTAATTGTTCCATGTTATAACAACTGCATACAGAAATTGAACAAAAGTTTAATAACTGGCAATTTTAAAAATTCAATTTTGCATCTTTTTTTTAGAGAATAAAGTAAAATCTACTAAATTCTAGGCAGGCAGTAATTGCAAGCAAAAGTTTGAAATCTTGAAAAAATAAGTTTTTTGGCAAAATAAAGTATCCATTGATTTATACAAAAAAAAAAAAAAAAAAAAGCAATTTTCCCTGATTTTTTCAAAAAAGGGTAATTTATCCCTGATTTTTGGAACCATTTTCAAATTCCCTGAGAATTCCAGGTTTAGTGGGAACCCTGTTTTAATATAGTAGACAACGATGGCCAGCAGATTTTCCCCCCAAGTGAGCAAATATTTTGTCCAACTCCACCCTCCCCACTTGTGAATGAATATAGAGTTCAGTTTTCTCGCCCATGTTCCTGCAGCTGCTTCGAAAATGAATGGAAGTGAAGGTGGGATTCGAGAGAAACTTAATCTGATGGTACATCAGATCAGCCTGGAGCTACCAAAGCAATCTTTGCCATGGTAGACCTTGCACAAAGTATAATGTCATCTACAGGTAAAAGAATTATCTTTGAATCTCTGTTTAGCTGCATATATGCTGAACAAAAAGAAACAAACTAAATGGCAATGTTTTTAAGATGATGCAGCTGCTATATCTAATGCCATGTAGTACTGCTCCTTGTGAGTGTGGTTTTTCAACAATGAACCTCGTAAAAATGAGTAATCAGGCATGTCTGAATAATGACACTTTAAATGACTTAATGATCATTAGATGCAATGGCCCTTCAATTGAAGATTTTGATACTCAAACTGCTATTCAGTTGCGGTGGGCAGATACCTCTGATGGGAATATCAGACACAGTATATATCAGTGGTAAACTGTATCAACATTATTAGTGCCACTTTATGTATATATATCCTTGCTTTTGTCCATTTGTTTTAAATATTATTAAAGAAATTAGACATCTAACTTCAATGGCCTCTTGAAAATAAATTTTTTTATGTGTAAATTAAGATGGTAAGAGTAATGATAATTACAGCACTGAAAATAAAATGTCAAAAATCAATCATTTTGGAACAAAATCATATGCAATATTTGCAGTAAAAAAATCTAATGATCCTACGCAGTAACTGCTCTCCATCTGTTTTTATGAAGTTAATGGGGGAGGAGTCTCTAATTAGAAATTAAAAAAAAAAAAAAACATTCACCCATTTAATTTCATAGAAACATAAGTAGGGAAGTTACTGAATTACTATTTTTAAAAACTTTGCATGGCCAGTAGATTTTGTCATTTGGCTTATAGAATTTTTATTCCATTAGCCTCATTTGGCTAGCAGAAATTTCAGCAGTTTCGCAAGGGCTGTCTGTGATATGACTTAAGTAGTGCACTTGTGAATACATGGCACCAATTACTTTTCAAAATGGCATCTTTTTGCCTTCACACAGCTCTTCAGCCACTCATCAATAGCTTTACACAGGGTCTCCACAGGAAAAGCTGCTATTGTCCGCACCAAAGAGCGTTTAAAGACTGGCAACAATGGGGTGTCTCTTTCTGCAGGCCATGTCCTCCAGTATGACCTACAACTTGTAGTCCAATGGGTTGAAGTCTGGCCTGCTTGAAGCCAATCAGCTGGAGAAATGAAGTCTTGGCAAATTTGCCTAAAGCCACTCCTAGGTTGACTTGGCCTTATGGACAGGTGCACAGAACCCTGCTGAAAGCTCCGCTGTCGGCTTTGGAAGAGGGTGTGACTCACATTTTTGAACACTGGCTCCAAAACCCTGTCCTGGTAGACTTGGCGGATGTTTTCATCCCTATCTCACAGAAATGGAACTCCGTGGTACCCTTGTAGGAGACTCTCTACCAAACCATGACAGAAGCAGGATGATGGCCCCTCCCGATCCTTGGAAATTTCACCTGAGCTTCTCGTGAGGTTGACACATACACCCTGAAATTATGGCATCTGAAAGTCTCTTCAACAGTGAAAATTTTTTCATCAGAGAAAAGGATCTGTCTGTGGCAATTGTCTGTGTAATGCTGCAACAAACGCTTCACGTTTAGCACCCTTTACTGCCGGTAAGCTCTCATACTTAGGTAACTCCGCAGCATGTGTGACAACAATCTTGAAATGTTCAGCTCACGAAACATCACTGCTTTCAGACAGGATTTTGTAAAATACAGGCTTGCCATTGCTTTCACCAGGCGAGCAGTCCTCACAGTACGCGGCTGATCTTTTTGGAATGGTCAGCGATGGTCCCAGTCTCAAGGAATCTTTTTATCATCTGGTAGTCAAAAATTCGGCTGATTTTCAGCATGTTGAAAATCTCGGAAGCCAATTTTCCAACTTCATGCAGCGTTATTACAGCAACAAGATTCTTATAATTGCCCCCACTCCATGGCAAGTACTTCACGCAACACGTTATTTCTTCTATGACTCAATACACAATGATTATTTAGCTACTTCATGCCTCCTGGCTGGTTGGCGACGTTGCACACCGGTTGCGCAGCATGTCGGACGTTTGTAACAATATTTATGCTAAGACTGGGTATATACGCTTTACACTAGCAGGGCTTGAAAAATATCTGAAAGTTACATGCCCAGCTGGGCATGTGCAGAAAATATTTACTTGCCCAGAAGTAAAATCTATATGCCCAGAAAATTTTATCTTTTAAGATTTTAAAGTTAAAAATCATGATAAACTTTTTATACATCTTTTGCATCACCATTTTAAAGTGTCTGTGTTCAAAATGCACAAAAGCATATATCTCAAGTTTTAAGAAAGGTAATCGATGACATTTGAGAAATTTAGTGATGTCATGTTCAAGAATTTTTAATATATGTCCTGTGTTTTACAAAAAAAAAAAAAATATTAAATAATCATAGTTAACTGATTAATTTTTTTTGTAAGTAGTTTTTAACAATTTTGAATGTAAAAATTATTTACCCTTTTCTCTTGTGCAAACAGAAGTGATTTTGCATCATAAAATGTCCCAATAATTGTTTAGAAACAAAGACAAATCTTATGTTTTCGACTACTGTTGTGTGCACTTAGTTATTAAACTATATTATCACTTGAACAAATTATCAGGAAAAACCAAAATGTTGATGCAAAAAAGAAGAGTGATGAGGACAACTAAAGAAGATGTGACTTCCAAAGTGGAATATATAGAGCTGTGCAAGACAGTACAAAAAAGTATCACTGAAAACGTAAGGAAATTCAACTGTGAACTAGTGAGGAAAGCAATTGAAAACAACCAAAGCCTAAAGATAGCAAAGGGACATCTCAGTAAGGGAAGAAAACGGATTATGGCACTGAGAAAAGAAGATGGTTCTGTAACAAGAAATAGAGGCGAAATTTTGACAAGAGTGAAACATTTCTACTCCAAATTATATGAAAGGGATGATACATGTACTCCAGACATCATGAAAGGTACCAGTACCAGAGTTCTTCCAGTCCTCCCAGCAGAAGTTGCACATGCAATCAAGAACATGAAGCGGGGAAAAGCTCCAGGAGAAGATGGAATTACTGTAGACATCATACAAGAAGCAAGTGGAGAAATTGAAACAGTACTCGCCCAAATTTTCACTTGATGCCTTAATGAAGGGAAGATTCCTGAGGATTGGAACAACGCTACAATGATCCTGCTACATAAAAAAGGTGACATTGAGGATCTCAGGAACTACAGACCTATCAGCCTCCTCTCAGTGGTTTATAAAATCTTCACTAAAGTTCTTTCACACCACTTGAAGGTAACACTGGACATGGCTCAACCGAGAGAACAAGCTGGATTCAGGAGTGGCTACAGCACAATAGATCATATCCACGTACTGAGAGAACTAATTGAAAGAGCGAGGGAATATGAACTTCCATTGTGCATGGCTTTTATCGATTATGAAAAAGCCTTTGATTCGGTGAAACCATCAGCAGTTACAATGGCCCTGAAATCCTGCGGTATAGAAGATGCATACATTAAAATAATTAATAACATCTATGAAAATGCAAGTGCAAAGATTCGGCTGTATGAGAATACAACACACATAAAAGTAGGAAATGGAGTGAGACAAGGTGACACCATATCTCTGAAGCTCTTTAATGCTACATTGGAGGGTGTCTTTCAGTCGCTGAGCTGGGAAAACAAGGGGATAAAGATTAATGGAGATAATCTAACTCACCTTCGTTTTGCTGATGACGTAGTCATTTTTGCAACTACCCCATCAGAGCTTCAGAGTATGATCCAGGAACTTGCTGACAAGAGTAAAGAAGTGGGATTAAAAATGAACTTTCAGAAGACAAAAGTGATGTTCAATGCTTTTTCAAGAAATGAAGATTTATCGATTGATGCAGAAAAGCTGGAGATAACAGACACGTACCTTTATCTTGGACAGCAGATATCAAGTGAGGGTCACATTGATGAAGAAATTAATCAGCGTACAAAACTTGCCTGGAGAGCTTTTGGAAGAAACAGCATAATTTTCAAGAGTATTATGCCATTATGTCTTAAAAGAAAAGTGTTTGATCAATGAATCCTTCCAGTGCTTACGTATGGTGCAGAGACGTGGACCTTAACTAAAAGAGACATACAAAGGCTGCAGACAACTCAAAGCAGCATGGAGAGGTGCATGCTTGGTGTAACCAGGAGAGATAAAAGGAGGAACTCTTGGATCTGAAAAATGACAAGAGTGGAAGACATCTTGATCAGAGTTAAATCCCTGAAATGGCAATGGGCTGGACATACTGCCTGAAGGACAGACCATCGATGGACAGCCGAAATTTTAGATTGGATTCCAAGGAACAGGAAAAGACCCAGAAGAAGACCACATGGGAGATGGGTGGATGAAATTCGAAAGTATGCAGGAGTGACATGGAGGAGACTGGCACAAGACAGACCGTTTTGGAGGAAACTTGGGGAGACCTTCGTCCAGCAGTGGATTGATAATGGTTGACAATAATGATGATTATGACCTGACACCCCACAATGCTTGAAAACCTTATTGGTGGTATTGGCAATTTTAGGATATTTTTTTCACAAACAGTGCACAACATAAGTCTTGTCATTTGACTTTAGCCAACTAAATGTTTTTATCCAAGATTTCTCAACTGTGCAACAGTGTTTTTTTTTGTTTTTTTTTGTACGTTTTATCATAGTCCGCTTGCATAAGTTTCAGATTTGCCAACGATGTAGATTCCGATTCTGAAATTACGTTACTCAACAGCGTGGAAGGCGAATTTGCAACTACCGCTGACAGATCGAGAATTTCATACAATTGCTTACTATGAGATATACTCTCATTGTTGGATTTCCCCCCAAAAGAACATTGTATATCCATTACTAAATACAACTTATATCCGCAGCTAACATGAACCGCAACTAACACGAATACTGTTCTCTCAGATAAACTGTTATCTGCGTTGGCAATTTTTGCTCTTTTCCCGGTTAAGTGGAACGCATTGCGCAGGCTCATTCTTAAATGAAACTTAGCTTTTGTTTCAGTAGTCCCGCTGTCAGTTCACGTGTGTGGCGCGCAGGCAGAAGATCCACCCCCCCTCCACTCACTTGCATAAGTTATAGAGACCCTGCCACACCCGGGGCTGTGCAATAAATTTTCCGTTCACTCCCTCCCCATAAAGCACAGCTTTGTTTGCCCATCAGCCTGCGTCCTCCTGTTTGATGGCAATTTACGCATTTTGTCACTAAACACCGGAGGCTAGTTGCATCCGAGGCATGCATCCAGTCGTTAACTGTAAAATAACATCTGGAGAAAAACTACGTATGGTCCTAATTTCTGGATGTAGAGAAAAATATAATTAAAGAAGCGCTATTCTCCTTGGTACTCATTCCATAACAATAATACAACTGCAGTAAAATGAAAAACATGCGACGACCGTCTTTTTTCTAGAGCAGAAAATCCTCCATTCCAATCCCCCCTAAATCTAGTTGCCCAATCGGGCAACTAGATTTCATTTATACTTGCCCAGGCCAATAATTTACATGCCCCGGGCATCTCGGGTATGGTATTTTTCAAGCAGACTAGTAAATAAACGGATTTCGGCAAACCTTCTGCGTTTGGCCCTGAGCTAGATTTGCAAAGCGAAGACAGATGGAGACATGTTATCACTGCATCATTTTAGTGTTTCATTACATTGTGAAAGTGCCAAAGGAAGTGAATAATATGGATTTTTGGTGGCCCATCACTGCCAAGCCTTCCTTCCTCACATTGCGAGGCTACCACGAACTCTTGAGACTAGTTCTCTGCAATACTGATACCAGTCACAAATTGTCTCAGTGGCTATGATGGTAAGATTGCCATGTGAGGTTTCTTCAATTGCCTCATCGTAGGACAACCCTTTGGCAAAACTGTGTCAGAATCATCGCTATCAATAGGAATCTTAGCATAATAAAACCATGTCCCAAGTGTACGGGCATAGTACCCATAAAGCACAGCTTTGTTTGCCCATCAGCCTGCGTCCTCCTGTTTGATGGCAATTTACGCATTTTGTCACTAAACACCGGAGGCTAGTTGCATCCGAGGCATGCATCCAGTCGTTAACTGTAAAATAACATCTGGAGAAAAACTACGTATGGTCCTAATTTCTGGATGTAGAGAAAAATATAATTAAAGAAGCGCTATTCTCCTTGGTACTCATTCCATAACAATAATACAACTGCAGTAAAATGAAAAACATGCGACGACCGTCTTTTTTCTAGAGCAGAAAATCCTCCATTCCAATCCCCCCTAAATCTAGTTGCCCAATCGGGCAACTAGATTTCATTTATACTCTGCCCAGGCCAATAATTTACATGCCCCGGGCATCTCGGGTATGGTATTTTTCAAGCAGACTAGTAAATAAACGGATTTCGGCAAACCTTCTGCGTTTGGCCCTGAGCTAGATTTGCAAAGCGAAGACAGATGGAGACATGTTATCACTGCATCATTTTAGTGTTTCATTACATTGTGAAAGTGCCAAAGGAAGTGAATAATATGGATTTTTGGTGGCCCATCACTGCCAAGCCTTCCTTCCTCACATTGCGAGGCTACCACGAACTCTTGAGACTAGTTCTCTGCAATACTGATACCAGTCACAAATTGTCTCAGTGGCTATGATGGTAAGATTGCCATGTGAGGTTTCTTCAATTGCCTCATCGTAGGACAACCCTTTGGCAAAACTGTGTCAGAATCATCGCTATCAATAGGAATCTTAGCATAATAAAACCATGTCCCAAGTGTACGGGCATAGTACTCAGCCTTCTCTGTAGCGTGCTGCTTCCGACATGTGAATTGTCCTAAACGATGAGACGCATCGACATGAAGAGTCGTGGAATGAGTCTCAGAATATCTTCTTGAGGTGGGAAACAAATCCTGTCGTTCAACACCAGGAAATACACGTTAACTCATCCTTAGCAACTTCACCCGAAAACCTCTTCCAATTCCACATATTAAGAAAGGTTGCAAGAAACATCAAAAAAAAAAAAAAAAAACCATGCACAAATAACTTACGAGCTAACGCCAAGAGGCATACTACTGCGAGCTCAGATCGTTACGCAAAAAACCGGAGCTGTACGATCGTAAAGTCAGAGCACAAAGTAAGTGCTAGTATGGCGCCAGCTATCATCGCCTTGGAGGAAAACTAGCTCTGGCTGAATGGGAAGTTAGCCTGGAATTTTTTTTTTTTAATTTGAGGTTTAATGATCACCGTAAGCAACTTAAAAATAATGGGCTATAAGCAGTCGTCCACCCCTAATTTAGGGTCACTGGCTCCAGGGAAGGGAGAGAGTCAGCGCCGTAAGACTAACACAACATCCATGCCTCACCGGGATTCGAACCCGGACCCATCTCGGATGAATGATCAGAAGTCATGGCTTAGACCACTGCGCCACCAGGATTCCACTCTCCTGTAAGTGCTTTTTGATTATATTAAGATATTCCAGCAAACTTTTATTTATCCTTTCATTGATTTTGTCAAAGATTTTAAAATACATTGTTTGGGAAATTATTTTAAAAGCAAAATACCCCCTGCCCCTTCCCTTGTGTGTGTGCACACACACACACACACACACATATATATATATATATATACTAAAGAGCAAAGCCGAAAACATAAGAAAAAATGTTAACTAAAGCTTAGTCATACAACTCTGCAGAGGTCATGACATATATATATAATTTTTTTTTATTGGTGGGCTTATTACTTGCATCCATGACTTTGCAGAAACCCATTTCCAAATAGGTCTTTGTGGAAGTGAGAAAATGCAGAGTTTTTGCTGGTCCTTGATAAAGCCAAGGCTCAGTATTCTCGACACTTTCTGCATTCAGTTGTTTTTTTCTTTGTTTCTCTTTTCACTCACACCGGTCAATACATAACCTTTTCTATGTTGTACTTGGAATGAGTTAAAAATTTTTTTTTTTTTTTTTTTGCTTCAGTCTTCTTAATAGAATATATATATAGTGTTCTCCCTAGAATTTTTTTACAGCTGGGTGGCAAATTTTTTTAGCTGGATGGTGCTTTTAATGACCCTTTCCCTAATAGAGAGAAAAAAAAAAAGAAAAGAATGTTTTTCTTCCATTATTATATTTATTAAACATCTTTTAGTGGTGTGGTAGGCATTAATGTAACATAACATGATAAACACATAACAGATAAACACTAACACATAAATGACACAGATTTCAGCCAGTTTTCATCAATATTTATGGTATATGTGGGAATAAATTTTCCACTCTTACTATTTATGTGCATTGTGAAAACGCTCATTACAGGAAATTTAGCTGGGCGCCAGAGAAAATTAGCTGGGTGCGCCGCCCAGTAAAAATGCTCTAGGGAGAACACTATATATATATATATTAGGTGTGCAACTTAATTCTCGGACACAGGCATGACACGCTGACAGCAAATCAAATACGTACCTAACCAGGGAAATAATCCCTGTCGTGTTGGATACATTTGAGCCATCGATCAGGGAGCTGCTGAATGCCACTGCGGGGGAAAAAAAGGGGGCTGTTTTGAGTTGATAAAGTCATCAATACTTGTGTGGACTCCTTGACAGAAGTGAAGTGCGTATCACTCAGGTGATGTTGCAGGGAGCAAAAGAGGTGATAATCCGACAGGGCGAAGTCTTGAGAACATGCCAGGTGGGACAAAATCTCTCATCCCAGGTCGGTGATCATGTTAAAAGTTGTTTTCGCGGTGTGAGGACACGCGTTATCCTGAAGCAACAGGACCGACCTTCTGCGCTTGCCGGTGTATGGCCTTTTCGCCTCCATTGCGTCACTCACACGAATGAGTTGCTGACAATAACGCTCGGCATTGACCGTTTCACCAGGTTTGAGCCACTCAGTGTACGACACCACGCTGATCCTACCATATGCACAGCGACAACTTCCTGGCATGGATAATTGGTTTGGCGGTACTGGTGGTAGGCTGACATGGAGAAACCCACGATTTGCACAGCTTAGGATTATTGTAGAGGATCCACTCTCATCACAGGTCAAAATCTTGTGGAGGAAATCCTTCTTCTTGAATCTGGAGAGCAAGGACACAGCAACATCGTAGCGCCTAGACTTGTTCGCAGCTGTGAGTTGGTGGGGCACCTAACGGCCCTCCTTGTGAATCTGTCCAAGCTTGTGCAAGCGCTTTGCAATGACTTGCCGTGTTCCTAGGCAAGCCCTGACGGTGTGCGACAAGGATCCGCGTCCAATAGTTGTTCCAGTTCCTCATCGACAACTTTCTGTGGCTGTCCCGCATATTCTGCATCACGGAGATCGAAATTTCCCTGCTTAAACCACTGCAACCACTTTATATACAGTGCTGTGCAAAAGTATTGCACCACCTGCAAAAACCGTGAATTTTTAAGTTTAACTCTCTTTTACTTTCTCTAGTAGACTAATAAATGTAGACAGATTTACAGCCCACTCTTTCAGTAATTTACCATGAAGAATATCCTTCTTTGTGCAGAACAACTTTTTTACTCTGTCCGCTGTGGACAATTCTGCAGTTTTAATCGTTATTGAGAATGTATACAAATTATACCCTAATAACAACAAGAGGCATTCACTACAACACTCTAGTAGCTCTGCGTCAATCCTTATAAAGGCTGGAGAAGGATTAGGATAGCATTAGGAAGCAGCCAATCAGGTAAAAGAATGTATATGATTGGCTGTAACAACTGATATGCAGCTAATGTGAATTTCTATGTGTTCGTCAAATGCTATATTTTATATCATATCTTAAGAACAGAAGTAGCTACAGGCAAAACTAAGACATTCTTGAAATCTCCATTAAATTTCACATTTAAGATGGACGTCGAGTAATTTTGCTTCCTATACTTCCAATAGAAAAACTTTTGTACACATTTCCTTCACAATTAGCGTGTTCCAAAGGATGAAAATTTGAACATTTATTAAAATAACTTCATATTATAACTTGGAATACTTAATATTTTCTAAAACATGACCATAATTATATTAACAATCAATAACTTTTCCTTTGGTGGTGTTGAAACTAGAAAAAAGATGGCACAACCTGTACTTTGATGACGTCAGTAGACAAATGTTGGATTGCATAATTATGGTTATATGTTTTAGAAAATATTGAGTATCCAAGTTATAAAATGAAGCTATTTTTAATCGATGTTCAAATTTTCATCCTTGGGAACGCATTCATTGGGAAGAAAAGGTGTACAGAAGTTTTTCCATTGGAAGTATAGGAAGCAAAATTACTTGACGTCCACCTTAATGACATACACTGAGTGGCTACTTTATTATGACCACCTGACAGTTTTAAGCAAATGAGCTATGGCCGCACGCTGTTGCCGCCAGAGGGCGAGGCTAGTATAAAAAGAGAAAGCTTAGTGCTTGCGACAGTAGTAGAAGTGATTTTTGGGTGACCAGATGGGTAAAAAATGCAATTTGGCAGACTTTCAGCGTGGGATGATTGTAGGAGCTTGGAGCCATGGAGCGAGTATCACCGAAACCCCCGCATTTGTGAAATGTTCCAGGGCAACTGCTGGTAAAGTGTTTAAAGACTGGACTGTCAGCCAAAAAACTGGGTCTCTACGTGCAACGCGTGATAGTCAGTGACTAGTGACTGCTCGGGCGGAACGGAGAGTGTCCAGACCGGTAACAGACAACAGAAGGGCAACAGTGCAGCAAATTACAGACCATCTTAATCAAGGATCCCCTCAAATGATCTCTGCATGCACTGTTCGCCGTACACTGCATCGGATGGGATATGGCAGCCCAAGGCTTGTTCGAACACCTTTGCTGTCTGCAGTTAACAAGAGAAAACGTCTCCAGTTCGCACAGGGATTGGACAGTCGATAATTGGAAACAAATTATGTGGTCCGATGAATCACATTTTCAGTTGCGCCATGCTGATGGTCGAGTGAGAATTTGTTGGAAACAGCACGAAAGCATGGACCCCAAATGCATTGCTACAACCCTTCAAACTGGTGGAGGCAACATTATGGTTTGGGAAATGGTTTACAGGCATGCTTTAGGCCCTTTAATTCGTGTTGATCAACGTCTGACTGGCAAATCATATCTAAACATCGTTGCGGACCAAGTGCATCCTGTCATGTGGATGGTTTATCCCAATGGTGATGGCTACTTTCAACAAGATAATGCGTCCTGCCAGAGTGCTCGTATTGTACAGGATTGGTTTCAGGAACATGCCGGTGAGTTTACTTTGCTTAGGTGGCCCCCACAATCTCCAGATCTTAACCCCATGAAAATTTGTGGGATGCAGTTGAACGAGCCATCAGACAGCTGGATCCACAACCCTGCAATCTCACTCTTGGAAAGTGCTATTCATCAAGCATGGTCTCAGATTCCACAAACCACCTATCAACATCTCCTGGAGTCCATGCCACGAAGAATCGACACAGTATTAAAGGTAAACAGTGGCCCAACGAAGTACTGGTCATAATAAAGTTGCCACTCAGTGCACAAATGACGAAATAACAATGAAAATTAATTAGTAAGTTAAAAAGAAAACTTATACAATAAAATGATATTTAACAAAAATACTGGACATAGAGACATTGGGAGAGAAAAAAATTACGATTATGGCAAAAAAAATTTCTCCGTTTAACTACCGCTTTTTAAAGTTTTGAAACACGAAATTTCGTCCTTAAACGGAAAACGACCCTTTCCCTCTCCAAATTCTCTTCAGTTTTGCATCAACCTTGAGAATACTTTAAATGGAAAAAAAAAAAGCTAAATTTTGCGATTCCGCTTAAGAATCTAGTGCATCATAAAATAGAAATAAAAAAATTAATGAAAATTCATAGAATCCGTAATTTTACAGTGAGTTCCGTATTCAGACAACTAAACCCGTAGTAGTTGGCAGGTATGACTGAGCAGCTAGCTCACCCAGCTATATTTTCTTTAATGAACGTTTTCACAACACACACAATAGTAAGAGCGGAAAACCTATTCTTACATAAACCACCAGTATTGATTAAAACTGGGAGAAATCTGTCTCAAATATAATTTACTAGTAAATATTTTTTTTTTAATTTTTCTGATTTTGTTTATCATGTTATACACTAGTGTGCAAAACTTAAGCAACAACGTCGTTTGACAGCATACAGTCATGACAGGGGAGACAAGGGCGATTTGCGGGTTGTACAAGGGAACAACTCATGACAAAGGCGATGCATATGCAAATAGCAGGAGTTCGACGTCAGAGGTGACGTGAGGGCACGTAAACTGCGTGGAGGCAGCGCGCGCAGTGCCAGCCGACTACAAAAGACGGTGGACAGAGGCATTTCCAGACATTCGCTGCAAGTAAAAGTGAGATTGATCGTGCAATATGGCTAGGAGAAACCATCAGGATGGCTTTACACGTGGTAGAATGATTGGCAAGCTGGAGGAGGGCGTAACGTGACGAGTGTTGCCCAAGAGTTTGGAATCGATAAAAGTGTAGTGTCACGAGCTTGGAAAGCCTACCGAACGACAGGTACAGCTGTACGAAAGGTAGGTGGTGGTCGCCCCAGGAAAACAACGGCGAGTGACGACCGATATCTCGTCGTGCAAGCGAAAAGAGACCGGAACCAGACAGCTGGCAGCATGGCGCAGCGGTTGCGTACAGCAGCCGGAAGACAGGTATCCCGGTTTACTGTGGCCAGACGCCTTCATAAGGGTGGGCTATATGCCCGCCGGCCGGAACGCTGCATACCATTGACAGCAGCCCATCGGCGGCACCGTTTACAGTGGTGTCGCGAACATGCACACTGGACAACTGATCAATGGAGTCACGTCCTCTTTACCGATGAGTCGTTTCAGTCGGACAAACTATTCTCAGCGCCAGTTGATCTGGCGAGAGGTAGGGGCACGCTTTCATCCCATGAACATCAGGGAACGAGACCGTTGGGATGGTCCTGGCGTACTTGTGTGGGGTGGCATTATGCCGAACGGTCGGACGGAGCTCCACATTTTCGACACAGGTTCCGTAACCGGAGCGCGTTACTGTGATGAGATCATCCGCCCCCACGTGCGTCTGTTCCAAGGTGCCATTGGTCCAGACTTTGTTTTTACGGACGACAACGCTCGCCCACACAGGTCCCAAGCAGTTGAGGACCTGTTAGATTCTGAAGATATTCGCAGAATGGAGTGGCCAGCGTGCTCCCCTGATTTAAATCCCATCGAACATGTGTGGGATGTTTTGGGGAGACGCCTGGCGGTACGATCGTTTCCCCCGGAGAACACCAGACAACTGACACAGATGCTCATCGAGGAGTGGGAACTGTTACCTCAAGAACTGTTGGATCATCTGGTGCTGAGTATGGCCAGACGGTGCCACGCAACCATTGCACTTCGGGGAGGTCATATCCTGTACTAAGGGACTTTCGATTGTTGTTCTCCCTCATGGACTGTCGGTTAGGTGTACGAATGCCGTGCTGTCAATAAACCATTTTCTGCTGCCTGCCTTCGTGTATGCGTTCTATTCATTTGTTTGCTACGCTGCTTTCGTCATCCTTTAGGTACTGCATTGTGTCTCTGTAGTGTGAATTTCATGTCTCACAGGTGAGTTTTCGCGGAATTACGCCAAAATCAGTAAAGTTGCTTAAGTTTTGCACACTAGTGTATGTTACATTAATGCCAACCACACTGCTAAAGATGTTTAATAAGTACAATAATGTTGAGAAAAACAACCTTTTTTTCTCTCCACAATTGAAGAGGTCGTTAAAAGTACCACCCAGCGGTAAAAAAAAAAAAAAAAAAAATCCAGGAAGAACACTAATATGCAATTGAGCAGACTTCCTAAACTTGCTTACGTTCAATGTCACACTTTCGTAAAGGGAATAGTGCTTTTTGTTGGTTTCGATGATCGTTACTATGTAGTTTAATGAATTGATAAATAAAATTAAAACTGAATGGAAGAAATAAGAAGGTAATTGTTATTTCTGATATTTGCACCATTCATATCTTGATGTTTCATTGAAATATACTTCTTTACTTTGTAAAATAACTTTAACATACATTTTATACCAACACTTTTTTGTTACATCCTCAGCGACACAGCTGAGGATACAACTCATCTCAAAATTAATAACCTGCGGTCCAAATTGTAAACAATCCTGCTGACAATTGTTACAGGAGAATTATTGCAGTAGTGTTTATATTGCATAATGGCACCCCCAAAAGCTATGATCTTCAAACATAAACAGATTGGTGAGGGCAGGGGACGATACATGTAGTACTTTAGAAGTGCTTCCCTAAATACTTTTGTGACATTATAAGCTGTATTAATGTGTGTGTTCAAGGTTTGATTTTTTTTTAAATTGGTGCTTAATGACCACTGTGAGCAACTCAATGGGCTATAAGCAGCTGTTCATCCGTAATTTAGGGCCACTAGTTCCGGGAAAGAGAGAAAGCCAGTACCATTAAGACAAACAACATCAACGCCTCATCGAAATTCGAAACCAGACCCATTTGGACAAATGGTCATAAGTAGGCTAGCAATTGTTTTGCAGCACGAATTTCCACAAATTTTAGTGGTTTTTGTGTAATTTTGCGAATATTAAATATATCCGTGAATTTCAGATGTCCCCCCTATTTTTGCCTAATTTCTATTATAATTTTAGATTTTTTAGATTTAAATTATTTTATTACTGCCTTCATTAGAATTTACATGAAAAATATACTGCAAAGTGATTCTACACCAGAGTCCAAACCAGAACAACTTTAAACCTTGAATTACCCCCCAGGATTGTTTTGTTATTTTGTTAAGACTTATTGAACAAGCTTGACAGGTAATTAAAGGTCACATGCATTTGTGGTCTTTTGCACCCCCCCCCCCCACTACTGTCAATGACCTTGGTGACTTGCTGGACTAGTAAACTGTAAACCAGATGCCAATTGTATTAGTCATTTTACATGGGAAAAACAGCTCATTGATAAGAGCAAGAGTTTCACAGATGCTTAACTTAGAAAAAAAAAATGTGCTTCTGTGCATGTATTTAGTACGAAGTTTCTAGATATTGTTTGTTAATTTTGAGAATGAGCCATGTGAGTAAAACGAGTGCATCTGAAAGATGCAAGCAGTACAGCAAAGGAACGTTTCATGTAAACAAAAATCTGTTGTTCTATTCATGTTGCAACATACCAGTGGATTTTTCAATAGTTGTGAAAAGCATTTAGCAAGCAAGCTGGATAAAAAAATGTGTCCGAACAATCAACCGAAAATAAAGCAGAAATGTGTTGATGAATTAATTGAAAAGAACTAAACAACAACAGCATCACTCAACTGAACTTTTGAAATTAACTGATGCCTTTTGTGCTGCTAACATCCCACTTTCCAAATTGGATAACTCTACATAAAAAAAAAAAAAATGAATGTTGAAAGATATTGATATTATTCCAAATGTAAATTGGATGAGGAAATGTTATTGCCAAAAGTATAATATTCACAAGCAACAAGTGAAAGATTTTTTTAAACCAGTATACAGTGCAAGCATCGTAGCAGGCGAAACAACTGATTCACAAGTACATTTTGAATATTCTTGCTATTTCACCAGCTGAAACCTCTTTGAATACAATCTTCCTCAAATGCATCACTTTGGAATACATAAATTTTAGAGCAGTCAGCAAGGCAATACTTCAGTTGTTAATAAGTATGAAGTAACTTTTGTTAATACAAACACTTTTGTGACAGACACACAGCTTAGGGAAAGAGCCTGAAAGCCAAATATTTGAGGAAAATGGTATTTTGCAAAATTTTGAGATTTACCCTACAAATCCCCCCCCCATTAAAATTACTACCCTAGTCATAAGCAACTACTAAGACCACTGCACCACAGCTTAAATTTTAAGGCATAACACCAAATTTCAGTATTTTTGATAGATTTTCCAGTGTTCTATAACTTTTGCTCAATGTAATTTTGTAAGAAAAGTGGAAAACAGAAGTCACTGGAAAAAAACAAAATGGTACTGAATCCTGTTGTCAGTGGGTTTTCATTGATACTCACACAGCGACTTGACCATCTCAGATTTTAATGAAATTTGGTACATAGGTGGCCTCTATATAGATTAAGAAAAATACCAAATTCCATCGTCATATATCCACCGGTTTTGAAAATACAGCTATATAAAATGTCCAAAAACACCCCAAAATCGGAAGATTGATACGTTTTTAAATTGTGATTGCAGCTCCCCTAATTAAGATAGAGAGATGGGAAAGGTATCTTTTTGTAGTATTTTTTATGTTCTTTTATTTGATGTACAACACCATAGGGGAGCTTAAAAAAATTCAAATTTAAATTTTGAATTTTTCAAAATGCGACACTCCAAAAAATTTCGAATTTTTTTAAACAATTTTTATATGTTTGGTATTTAATTGTGTGAGTTGTAACTTGGGATGATAATGGCTGTACTTAAAAAGCTATATTCAAATTTAGCCTAACACAAGAGTTTAATGAAAAAAAAATGAAAAAAAACCCATTTAAACTGAAAAATTTGGGCTAAATCTTAAAAAAGTTTCATTAAAAGCAATATAGTATTTTTGTTATTTAAAACCATTTATTTAAACAATATTTTATTTTTAATTGATTTGTTTAAAATCTGAGACTACATGTGTTTAAAAAATTTATTAATTTCATTATTCAGAATTTGTAATAATTCACAATACAATATAAAAAAATAAAAGACTGTGCAGTTAGACTGTAGGCTCCATTTTGTTTTGGACAAAACTCTGCATGTTCTGACTTGAAAACTGATTCTGTTGTTTAGATCATTGGTAACAAGACCAAACAAGCAACAACTTGCATTCCTACCTTGCAGACCTCAGTCTGCTTTAAGGTTTTGATGGTGATCATGTGTTTCATGCAGTGAAAGTGATGTGTTTGAAAACTTTAAATTGAATAAAATATATCCTTTTCAGTTTTTAAACTAGACTTTTATAAATTGAAGCTGTGCAGGATTTTTTTAGGAAAAATAAAAATAACAGATAATGGGAGGCAGTTATTTTACTATTTGAATTTTACATTTTATGCACAAATAATCAACAATGGAAAGTACAAGATATGCAGTAATACAATGTTTCAATCCATTTAAAAAAAGTGACCTAGAGCAAGGGATAAAAAAAGGCTAAAAAATGTGACAGACTGGATGTTGGAAAATTTTGATGACTTATCAAGACTAAAATTTGTGATTCTTGCAGAAAGCAGCTGAAAACTTTAAAAATTAGTCAAGAAGCAAATGAAACCTGTGCTGATGAGAAAATGGACGAAAATTTTGCATCTACGTCAAAAGTAATTGAAACACTCAATACTTCGCCTCCACAAATTGGGTGAATCACCTGTCAATAAGAAAAAGCTAAAATCTAAATGTAATGCTTCAACCAAAATTCAAAAATCAGTTCTGCTATAAAACTGAAGCTTTTTACAAATATTCTAGAGTCATCTGATGATGAGGATGAAATACTTCATGACTCTCTTATGGACAATCTTAAAAGCAATTTTTCTAACTGCACTAGAGATAAACAGTTGATGATTCTGACTTGCTTACCAGTCATGGAGTGTTAGGAAAATCATGCAAGAGTTCAATGTTCCTAATTATATGGTAAGACAATAAAAAAAAAATTCTGAAGGAGAAAGGAATTTTGGAAAGCATTAATAGAAAACCAGGTAAGAGTCTCTCTTCTGAAGTAGTAAGATCGTTTTACCAAAGCGATGAAATTAGTCGGGTTTTACCAGGAATGAAAGTTGCGTTTCTGTTAGGACTGAAAACGAAGACAAAGTTAAATTGTCAAAGAGGCTGATTTTATGTAATTTGACAGAAGCTTATAAGTCATTCAAAGATAAATTTGCAGGCATGAAAGTCAGTTTTTCCAAATTCGCAGAGCTCAGACCAAAAAACTGTGTCCTGGCAGGGTCTAGTGGTACTCATACGGTATGTGTATGTACACACACCAAAATGTAAAACTGATGATGGAAAATGCAAGAATTGGTTCACTAACAAATGGACAATTATCTTCCTACAAACATTGTCTTGCAAGAGTATTGTGCAACCCTGCTTCCATAGATTGTCATTTGGGGTAGTGTCCCGCCTTTCCTGGGAATGAAGTAAGAAATGTAATGGAACACTGTTTTGAGGAGAACTTGGTTGAAAAACTAACATTTCGCCAACGGATTACAGTTGACAGATGCAACTTGGAGACATTAGAAAAATCAACTTCAGATTTTATTGATTTCTTTTGCAAAAAACTGTCTGCTTTGGTCAGACATGACTTCATTGCTAAGCAGCAAAGCTCTTTTATGAATAGTACTAAGGAAAACCTCAAGGACTCAGAATTTCTAGTCATTTGTGATTTTGCCGAAAATTTTAGTTTTCTTCTTCAAGATGAAACCCAGAGCTATCACTGGACCAATGGGCAAGCCACAGTCCACCCATTTGTCATCTATTACAAAACAGAAAAGACTGAACATGTAAGTTTTGTAGTAATTTCTGAATGTTTAGAGCACAACACAATTGCACTGTACTGCTTCCAAAAAAAAAAAAAACTTATTAACTTCTTGAAAAGTAAGTTTGGTGACAACAGCGTCAAAAAATTTTACTATTTCTTTGACGGGTCTGCAGCTCAGTACAAAAATCAGAAAAAAATTCACAAACTAATGTTTCCATCAGGATGACTTCAACATTGATGCTGAATGGTATTTTTCAGCAACAGCACACAAGAAGGGGCCATGTGATGGCTTTGGTGGAACGGTGAAAAGGTTAGCTGCCCGAGCCAGCTTACAACGCCCTTACGAGAATCAAATTCAAACGCCATTTCAGTTGTATGAATGGGCAATTCAGAACATTTTTGTGGCAAACTTTACATATGTAAGTCAAGAAGAGTACATAGAAACAGACCAATTTTTGGAAAATTGCCTAAGCAAGTCTAACAATACAAGGTACCCAGAAACTTTATGCTTTTATTCCTATCCCATTGAGTAATTCAAAAATAAAAGTGAAGATGTTCTCGTCATTTCAAACAAGTCAGCTATTGAAAAAGTATCAGTTTTACAAGACAGACTGCAAATAACAGAAATTAGTGGTTACATAACCATAATCTATGAAAACAACTGGTGGGTAGTGTATGTTCAAGCAAAAGAAGAGAGTGAGAATGAAGTTAAGGTCTCATTTTTACATCCAGCTGGTCCATCTACATCCTTTTCCTACCCTAGCCCACAAGACGTATTTTGGCTTCTTGTAAGTTACGTCTTATGTAAAGTAAATCCTGTGACTCCGACAGGAAGACTCTACAATCTCTCTGAAACAGAAATACACCAAACTACTGAAGCTTTTAAAGCCTATATCAAGGATCTAAAGGTATGATTTCATTTCAAAACAATGATGCAACTTTTTTTTTAAATTTTAGGAGATTCTGCTTTAAGTGACAATCCAAGTTTAAGATTAGGAATATAATTTGCATAAATGTAAGCAATTCAATGTCATATGTTATTATTTTGATGTGTTTCTTGAGCAGTAATTGAAATTACTGTTTTTTTTTATTGTATTGTAAATTACAAATTCTGAATAATGAAATTAATAAAATTTTTAAACCCATGTAGTCTCAGATTTTAAATCAATTAAAAATAAAACATTGTTTAAATAAATGGTTTTAAATAACAAAAATACTATATTATTAATGAAACCTTTTTAAGATTTAGCCCAAATTTATTTTCAGTTTACATGTGTGTTTTTTTTTCATTAAACTCTTGTGTTAGGGTAAATTTGAATATAGCTTTTTAAGTAAACCCATTATCATCCCAAGTTACAACTCACACAATCAAATACCAAACATATAAAAGATTGTTTTTAAAAAAAAATTCGAATTTTTTGGAGCGTTGCATTTTTAAAAATCTTAACCCCTATGGTGTTGTACATCAAATAAAAGAGCATAAAAAATACTACAAAAAGATGCCTTTTCCATCTATCTTAATTAGGGGAGCTGCAATCACAATTTTAAAACATATCAATCTTCCGATTTTGGGATGTTTTGGGACATTTTATATAGCTGTATTTTCAAAATCGGTGGATATATGACGATTAAATTTGGTATTTTTCTTAATCTATATAGAGGCCACCTATGTACCAAATTTCCTTAAAATCTGAGATGGTGAGGTAAAAAATGTCTTCAAATTGTGTTGAGTTTATACGGAATCACTCCAGTATCTTTTCAGAGATAAACATAGTTTGAAAACTGGGGGAAATTCAGCTTATATACGGAGAGAACATCGCATACAAACTTTAAATTGCTGAGCAGCAGCAGTGTGTATATATATATATATATATGGCTACAGCACAATAGATCATATCCATGTGCTGAGAGAACTAATTGAAAGAGCAAGGGAATATGAACTTCCATTGTGCATGGCTTTTATCGATTATGAAAAAGCCTTTGATTCGGTGAAACCATCAGCAGTTACAATGGCTCTGAAAACCTGCGGTATTGAAGATGCATACATTAATATTATTAATAACATCTATGAAAATGCAAGTGCAAAGATTCGGCTATTTGAAAATACAACACACATAAAAATTGGAAAAGGAGTGAGACAAGGTGACACCATATCTCCGAAGCTCTTTAATGCCACATTGGAGGGTGTTTTTCAGTCACTGAGCTGGGAAAACAAGGGGATAAAGATTAATGGAGATTATCTATCCCACCTTCGTTTTGCTGATGACGTAGTCATTTTTGCAACTAGCCCATCAGAGCTGCAGAGTATGATCCAGGAACTTGCTGACAAGAGTAAAGAAGTGGGATTAAAAATGAACTTTCAGAAGACAAAAGTGATGTTCAATGCTTTTACAAGAAATGAAGATTTATCGATTGATGGAGAAAAGCTGGAGATAACAGACACGTACGTTTATCTTGGACAGCAGATATCAAGTGAGGGTCACATTGATGAAGAAATTAATCGGCGTACAAAACTTGCCTGGAGAGCTTTTGGAAGAAACAGCATAATTTTCAAGAGCAATATGCCATTATGTCTTAAAAGAAAAGTGTTTGATCAATGCATCCTTCCAGTGCTTACGTATGGTGCAGAGACGTGGACCTTAACTAAAAGAGACATACAAAGGCTGCAGACAACTCAAAGAAGCATGGAGAGGTGCATACTTGGTGTAACCAGGAGAGATAAGAAGAGGAACTCGTGGATCCGAAAAATGACAAGAGTGGAAGACATCATGATCAGAGTTAAATCCCTGAAATGGCAATGGGCTGGACATACTGCCAGAAGGACAGATCATCGATGGACAGCCGAAATTTTAGATTGGATTCCAAGGGACAGGAAAAGACCCAGAAGAAGACCACATGGGAGATGGGTGGATGAAATTCGAAAGTATGCAGGGGTGACATGGAGGAGACTGGCACAAGACAGACCGTTGTGGAGGAAACTTGGGGAGACCTTCGTCCAGCAGTGGATTGATAATGGTTGACAATGATGATGATGATGATATATATATATATATATAGGGATGTAAGGTCAGGTGATGCGTAACATCACAGCCTCTCCTTGACAAATGTCAACCCCGCCTTCTCGTGGTGCATCCTGTTCCCACTAAAGGGGCTCTGACGACCGCCCATAGCGGTATAACTATACCATCGGGATCAGAGGAAATGCTATCCCACACTCACCAACCCGCTTGGCCAGCGTGGTGAGTTATGGCCAAACCCCTCCAAAATGATTCCACAACTTAAATCTTGGCCCTCAGTCTCCGGCAGCTGGAATGTACCTGGCCAAGGCAGCGGCCAGTGCGACATGAAGGCAGAGGGTGCTAAGAATCCCCGGAGGACCGGACTAGGCTGCCATCTGATGCTGACCTTGGCTACTTACAATGGACGCTCCCTATCTTCTGATTCAAGGCTTCTTGAATTGGAAGAGGAACTACAAAGGATCAAGTGGGACATCGTGGGGCTAAGTGAGGTAAGGAGAAAAGGAGAAGATCTCATCGAACTGAAAAGTGGACATCTCTTCTACTATCGTGGGACAGATACTGGCAGAACTAGTGGTGTTGGATTTATAATAAACAAGAAACTGAAGGATAAAGTTGTAGAAGTTGAAAGTTCCTCTGACAGAGCTGCACGACTTGTTATCCAACTCTCGAAAAGATACCAGGCTCAGATTATTCAAACTTATGCACCCACCACAAGTCATCCTGAAGAAGAAATTGAAGAATTTTATGAGGAAATTTGTCATCTAAATAATAAAGGTAAGCAGCACTTGAAAATAATTATGGGAGATTTCAATGCAAAAATAGGGCAACGGCAACAGAATGAAACTTCGGTAGGTAAATTCGGTCATGGCAACAGAAACCAGCGTGGAAATACTCTCGTTGAGTTTGCAGAGGCAGAAGGGTTTTTCATCTTGAACTCCTTCTTCAAGAAAAAGCCACACAGGAAATGGACATGGAGACATCCAAATGGGACGACAAGTGAAATTGATTTTATTATGTGTAACAAAAAATTCGTCATAGAAGACTGCAGTGTGCTAAACAAGTTCAACACAGGTAGTGACCATAGATTGGTGAGATGTAAGATGCACCTCAACACTAAACTTGAACGTGGCAAGCTCATAGGACAAACAAAATGTATTGACATAACCAACCTTAAAAAACACCATAATACCTTCAAGTTGGAACTGAAGAACAGGTTCTCTGCTTTAGAAGGCCTAACATCGGAAGAAGTGGACATCTCTGAAGTTAACAGAAAAGTAACCAAAGCTCTTATGGAAACAGCAACAAAATTAGCTGGGTCTAAGAACAAGTTGCATGTGAACAAATTATCAGGAAAAACCAAAATGTTGATGCAAAAAAGAAGAGAGATGAGGACAACTAAAGAAGATGTGACTTCCAAAGTGGAATATATAGAGCTATGCAAGACAGTAAGAAAAAGTATCACTGAAGACGTAAGGAAATTCAACTGTGAACTAGTGAGGAAAGCAATTGAAAACAACCAAAGCCTAAAGATAGCAAAGGGACATCTCAGTAAGGGAAGAAAACAGATTATGGCACTGAGAAAAGAAGATGGTTCTGTAACAAGAAATAGAGGCGAAATTTTGACAAGAGTGAAAGATTTCTACTCCAAATTATATGAAAGGGATGATATATGCACTCCAGACATCATGAAAGATACCAGTACCAGAGTTCCTCCAGTCCTTCCAGCAGAAGTTGCACATGCAATCAAGAACATGAAGCGAGGAAAAGCTCCAGGAGAAGATGGAATTACTGTAGACATCATACAAGAAGCAAGTGGAGAAATCGAAACAGTACTCGCCCAAATTTTCACTCGATGCCTTAATGAAAGAAAGATTCCTGAGGATTGGAACACCGCTACAATGATCCTGCTACATAAGAAAGGTGACATTGAGGATCTCGGAAACTACAGACCTATCAGCCTCCTATCAGTAGTTTATAAAATCTTCACTAAAGTTCTTTCACACCGCTTGAAGGTAACACTGGACATGGCTCAACCGAGAGAACAAGCTGGATTCAGGAGTGGCTACAGCACAATAGATCATATCCACGTGCTGAGAGAACTAATTGAAAGAGCGAGGGAATATGAACTTCCATTGTGCATGGCTTTTATCGATTATGAAAAAGCCTTTGATTCGGTGAAACCATCAGCAGTTACAATGGCTCTGAAAACCTGCGGTATTGAAGATGCATACATTAATATTATTAATAACATCTATGAAAATGCAAGTGCAAAGATTAGGCTGTTTGAAAATACAACACACGTAAAAATTGGAAAGGGAGTGAGACAAGGTGACACCATATCTCCGAAGCTCTTTAATGCCACATTGGAGGGTGTTTTTCAGTCACTGAGCTGGGAAAACAAGGGGATAAAGATTAATGGAGATTATCTAACCCACCTTCATTTTGCTGATGACGTAGTCATTTTTGCAACTACCCCATCAGAGCTGCAGAGTATGATCCAGGAACTTGCTGACAAGAGTAAAGAAGTGGGATTAAAAATGAACTTTCAGAAGACAAAAGTGATGTTCAATGCTTTTACAAGAAATGAAGATTTATCGATTGATGGAGAAAAGCTGGAGATAACAGACACGTACGTTTATCTTGGACAGCAGATATCAAGTGAGGGTCACATTGATGAAGAAATTAATCGGCGTACAAAACTTGCCTGGAGAGCTTTTGGAAGAAACAGCATAATTTTCAAGAGCAATATGCCATTATGTCTTAAAAGAAAAGTGTTTGATCAATGCATCCTTCCAGTGCTTACGTATGGTGCGGAGACGTGGACCTTAACTAAAAGAGACATACAAAGGCTGCAGACAACTCAAAGAAGCATGGAGAGGTGCATGCTTGGTGTAACCAGGAGAGATAAGAAGAGGAACTCGTGGATCCGAAAAATGACAAGAGTGGAAGACATCATGATCAGAGTTAAATCCCTGAAATGGCAATGGGCTGGACATACTGCCAGAAGGACAGATCATCGATGGACTGCTGAAATTTTAGATTGGATTCCAAGGGACAGGAAAAGACCCAGAAGAAGACCACATGGGAGATGGGTGGATGAAATTCGAAAGTATGCAGGGGTGACATGGAGGAGACTGGCACAAGACAGACCGTTGTGGAGGAAACTTGGGGAGACCTTCGTCCAGCAGTGGATTGATAATGGTTGACGATGATGATGATGATGATATATATAAATGGGGTAAGCACCACATCAGAGCCGCGGATGGCTTAGTGGTTAGTGTTTCAGATTATCGATGCTGGGTCCCCAGGTACTAGCCTGGGCTGATCTTTCAGAGATGGTGTGATTTACTAACAATCACTGAATATCCGCCGTGCATCGGACGAGCACGTAAAGTGACGGCCCCCAGGCTGGACCCACTGGTTAAATGTGTATCCTTTCCTATGTCCTCCCTGAAATTCCCTCATCCATCTATGTGCAATATCGTACTTGTACGGTGGCGCCATCTACTGTACTCTAATCTCACTACAAACTGTTCTGTCAAAAGTCGCTAGACTTGCTCTCATTCCTTCTGTGTCCTGCCCAAAAGGCGATCTCGCTGTAGGTGGCTGGGACCTAAACTCTACTCCCTGTGGACGGAAGTCCTACATGAAAATGACAAATCGGTGAACAAGCACCACATCAGCATAAGAGCTACTAGTCCAAAAGTTCTGGTAAACTAAAAGCTAATTTTAAACAAGCCTTCAAAAATCTATACACACAAAAGCCGCAAAGCAGAACTGTTAAAAAATCACACAGGCAAATTTCAGTAGAAAAGAAGCTTAAAATGAAGTCAAAGACAAATTTCAAGCAACCCACCCTCCAACAAAAACTATAAACCTGAATATGACTAATTTCTTTTCAAACTTCATGAAAATGAGAACTAAATGAAATGCAGGAAATGTGAGAGCCATTTCATGTAGTTTTTTCAGCAAACTGCATCTGTGACTGCTCTCCTATTTCTACAATGACCTAGTGACATGGTTTTCTGCAGTATTGAATCACCATATTACATTTGCAAAATTAAGCCTATTTAACAAAATTAATTTTAATTTTTGTAATGCCATTTTAACACAGTAGTGAAATGAATTTTAACCACTAATTTCAAAACCTCTTTAAGCAAACTGCCGCTCCGGTGGCGCAGTGGTCTAAGGCGTTGGCTTCTTATCATTCGGGTCCGGGTTCGAATCCCGGTCAGGCATGGATGTTGTGTTTGTCTTACGGCACTGACTCTCTCCCTTCCCTGGAACCAGTGACCCTAAATTAGGGACGGGCGACTGCTTATAGCCCATTGAGTTGCTCAAGGCGGTCGTTAAACCTCCAATCAAAAAAAAAAAAAACTACAAACTATTAACAGCTTAAAAATATATCAGATAATTATATTGAGCAAGTACTCAAGAAGTTTATACTAGTAAACCCGGCAAATTTAGATGAAGAAACTGCTCTAACTATATCATCATCATCGTCAACCATTATCAATCCACTGCTGGACGAAGGTCTCCCCAAGTTTCCTCCACAACGGTCTGTCTTGTGCCAGTCTCCTCCATGTCACTCCCGCATACTTTCGAATTTCATCCACCCATCTTCCATGTGGTCTTCTTCTGGGTTTTTTCCTGTCCCTTGGAATCCAATCTAAAATTTCGGCTGTCCATCGATGGTCTGTCCTTCTGGCAGTATGTCCAGCCCATTGTCATTTCAGGGATTTAACTCTGATCATGATGTCTTCCACTCTTGTCATTTTTCGGATCCACGAGTTCCTCTTCTTATTTCTCCTGGTTACACCAAGCATGCACCTCTCCATGCTTCTTTGAGTTGTCTGCAGCCTTTGTATGTCTCTTTTAGCTAAGGTCCAAATCTCTGCACCATACGTAAGCACTGGAAGGATGTATTAATCAAACACTTTTCTTTTAAGACATAATGGCATATTGCTCTTGAAAATTATGCTGTTTCTTCCAAAAGCTCTCCAGGCAAGTTTTGTACGCCGATCAATTTCTTCACCAATGTGACCCTCACTTGATATCTGCTGTCCAAGATAAACGTACGTGTCTGTTATCTCCAGCTTTTCTCCATCAATCGATAAATCTTCATTTCTTGTAAAAGCATTGTACATCACTTTTGTCTTCTGAAAGTTCATTTTTAATCCCACTTCTTTACTTTTGTCAGCAAGTTCCTGGATCATACTCTGTAGCTCTGATGGGGTAGTTGCAAAAATGACTATGTCATCAGCAAAACGAAGGTGGGTTAGATAATCTCCATTAATCTTTATCCCTTTGTTTTCCCAGTTCAGTGATTGAAAGACATTTTCCAATGTGGCATTAAAGAGCTTTGGAGATATGGTGTCACCTTGTCTCACTCCTTTTCCAATTTTTATGTGTGTTGTATTTTCAAACAGCCGAATATTTGCACTTGCATTTTCATAGATGTTATTAATAATATTAATGTATGCATCTTCAATACCGCAGGATTTCAGAGCCATTGCAACTGCCGATGGTTTCACCGAATCAAAGGCTTTTTCATAATCGATAAAAGCCATGCACAATGGAAGTTCATATTCCCTCGCTCTTTCAATTAGTTCTCTCAGGACGTGGATATGATCTATTGTGCTGTAGCCACTCCTGAATCTATACTCCACATACTGATGGAATATTTAAGATCATACCCTATTGTGAACTAGTATTATAGAAATATATGAAATACTAAACTTGAAATCTTCATCCCTTACAAACTCATTATTTACAGTTAAGCCTTTTTTACTATGTGCAAAATTATGAAAAGACTATCTCTTAAAAGAAATTACCCAAATATTTTAAGCCAAACAATTTATAAAATGTCTTTAACCTAAAAACCAAGCCAACAAATTTCCCAAGAACAGAAACTACTGAACAAAGGCTAAGGCACATAAAATTAGACCCCCCCCCCCAAAATTCTGAAGACAAAATTTACTAACACTTTAGCATAAAAAAGAAGCAAGCAGAGAAAGTCTGTTGTAAAAAAACATACCCATAGTGATCAAGAAGAAACAAGAATTGGAATCTACATTCCCTACAAACTCATGTTACTTTTATATATAGTTAATTTTTTTCTTCTGCAGCAAAATTATCTAGAAACTGCATAGTTCAAAAGAAAACACCCAAATAATTTTAAGATATACAAAACTGAAGTAAAACATCAGCTAGAAAACTTCCAAGGCCAATAACTACTGAACAAAAGTTTACTAGGTCCTTCAAGTGGCTGGACTCAAATGCAGCTTGGCCCTTTGGTAGCGAAGCCACCAACGGATCAGATCGTTTGCTGTGACAGCAGTGGAATGGAGAATTATTTACTGTAGTTGGACCATCTCTTCGTATCTCCCCTAGGCCATCCCCTCGTAAACTCGGTCACCAAGTGTTCCATATACTTACCAGCGTTCTTATAAAATTTTCGTTATCTCACAATACAACTTTACCTGCTGTTTGTACTTGGCCCAAACTTGTGACACCACCTGCTTTAGGAGTTTCCACACTCCTGCAATCATTTTTCTTTGTGATTATGACACACACATATCAGAAAATTAAGTTCCTATCATCAACCATGATTGATCATGTGATAAAAAAATTGGTAGCATTGAGATTTTTAATTAGAAATAGTACTTCGTCATACATCCACGTGGGTACGTCAGCCACTACAGTTGTCAAATGTCCGCGAAAGTTTGTGGCTTTGTGTATCGATTTTTCATTGGATATTAGGTTGTTGCCATATTTATTGTGGTTCTTAACTTAATTATTGTGTAGGGTGGTCCGTTTTTTCCTATATAAGTTTCAACGATTAGTTCCTGTTTTAGGATTTTACGATGGATTTTGAATAATTCTTTGTAACTTCAAGGCAGTGGCGGCTCGTGGTGTAAAATGCTGGTGAGGCGAACGGTCTTGATGTAAATGTGAAACAGTAAAACTTATGTTATTGAAAAATATATAAATTCGTATAACGTTATACGAACATATATATATATATATATATATATATATATATATGTCAGTGGCGTAGCCGGGGGGGGGGGGTCGTGGTTTGCACCCCCTAAGTAGGCGAGACAGTTAGCTTTTTCTAAGTACGTTTTATAGATAATTTCCCTATTTAAATTCATTGATTTTTACATAACTTACAATGTAATACAAATAAATTACATTGATACATAATATCAATGTAATTTCTTGATAATAGAAGAGAAAGTAAAGCAAAGCGGCCAAAGAAGTTGCTTTATTAAATTTTTATTAAAACAACTATAATTTATTGCATTTTCTTCATTTTATTAAATTAGCTTCGTTTTGTATTAATGTTCAAGATGTGCGTACGTACCAATAGAAAAATATTTGTCGAAGCGCCCCCCCCCAATTGTTACATGTACTTATACACAGTTATACATCATAAGTGCAGAACCCCCCCCCCCCAAAAGTTTCATGTCAAAGGCAGTATCACCCATCGGATATCTTTGAAGTCCTGGGTTCGAGTCGGCTGAATCATTAAAATCCACTGAGATTCGGAAGTCTCGTTAAGCCATTGGTCTCGGGTAGGCGCCTTGTTATAAACAGCTGTAAACCCCATCCCTTAGGGCTTCAGCCCATGCCATTTTAGCCCTTATATACAAATATTATTCAACAGTAATGGAATAAAATTATAGAAATATGTGAAACACGGCGTGGGGAGTCTTTCTTCACGAAAAAATCCAAAAAATTTAGAGGGAAAATGTGCATATACCACTATATATATATATGTGTGTGTGTAATATACGCTACTTTTGCAACAATATTTTTATGAAAACAATTATTCGATAATTTTACAACAAAGAAAGAAATATTTCACCTGTATTCTTTTATGTAATACACTTGAGCGAAAATACGCAATTTGTGCGGTTTCTTTAGCTAGTCAATGCGTCACTCACATCCCAACGCCAGTCGGAGATCCACTTCTTAAAAAATTCAAAGTAAATCATTTGAATAGAAATTGTTTTCTTACGAAATGTTTCTTGAGCTTGAATAAAAGTCACAGTTCGATTGGCATATTAGTGAAGGTGCATTTAGCACGGGTCACAAACTAAAGTCCAAGCTCGTGATAACTATGTACAGGAGAAGTCAAGGAAGCACATTTCTATATTTTTTTTTTTTTTTTTGATTGGAGGTTTAACGACCACCGTGAGCAACTCAATGGGCTATAAGCAGTCGCCCGTCCCTAATTTAGGGTCACTGGTTCCAGGGAAGGGAGAGAGCCAGTGCCGTAAGACAAACACAACATCCATGCCTGACCGGGATTCGAACCCGCACATTTCGATATAAAAAAAAAAAAAAAAGTATTAGGTAATTTAAACCTGGAATTAAAAACAGAGGAATGCGATATTAATTTGCTTTGGTCTCGAACAGAATGCTTTCAGTTCATGTTTTATAAATAAGTTCAATTCTGCGATCCTTTTTGGCTGCAAATTTGTCTATGATCAGATCATAAAATGGTTGAGTGGACATTAGATGGTTCAGCAATTCTTTCTCGATTGAAATTTTAGCGCCGCCCCGGTGGCGCAGTGGTTTAAGGCGCTGGCCTGTGATTATTCGTCCGTAAGGGGTCCGGGTTCGAATCCCGGTGAGGCATGGATGTTGTGTTTGTCTTACGGCACTGGCTCTCTCCCTTCCCTGGAACCAGTGACCCTAAATTAGGGACGGGCGACTGCTTATAGCCCATTGAGTTGCTCACGGTGGTCGTTAAACCTCCAATCAAAAAAAAAAAATTTAGCGAGTGAAGACAAACGATCTTGTGCCGTTGTATTACGGAGGTAAGTCTTAATTCTCTTCAAACAAGAAAAACTCCTTTCAGCAGAAGAACTTGTTGATGCCAGTGTCAATACAAGAGAAACTAATTTGTATGCTTCTGGTAACACATCTTTCAGCTCGATTGTTTTCAAGGTTTTCTGAACACTGAGTTCCCTGAAGTTGTGATCATTATATAAAAAATCTAATTCGTTTTTTAGTCGTTGTGGGTCTGTGAAAATGCTTGGATACATTTTTTTGAGAGTGTTAAGGGCACTGGATGGAAATGACTCTGAATAACTATGGTATTTTGAGCTGTCAACTAGCTGCAGAAACTCGAGCTTTCCCATATCTTCAAATCTGGTATTTATTTGGACTATTATGCTGTCAACGATTTCGTAAAACAAAATTTTGTAATAGTTTTCCACTTCTTCTTCAGTCAAATGTTTCTTTTGGCGACATTTAGGACCTCCACTCAAACTAATTGCTTCACTGAAATGTTTCAAGTAAGTGGTTACATTCCTTTTCTTATTTATTCGTTCGCAACATTGTTTAATTTGTCTTTGGCAATAACTGATATCTAAAGTCTTTTTTTGTAAAACATCAAACAGTACATCCGTAATTCCAAAAATGTCATCAAAAATCAGTGATAAAAAAGCAAATTCAAAATTAGTGAAATTTTTCAAATATCCTATGGCTCCGTTGATTGCTTCTGCCGTTGATTTCGAGTCATTCATTATGTTTTCAAACACATTCTTTAGTTTGCCCCATTCGCTTACAATTAAACGCAAAATTTGTGAAAGTGATGCCCAACGTGTTTCCGCTATTTGAGGAATCCGTTTCTCAACAACTGAATCTGCTACGTGGGTTCTCTTGGCAGATTTATGAAAAAATGAGGGCATGCTGGATACAGTTGCGAAATATATGCGACATTTTACAATACTTTTGCCCCCTGTTGTAGGACAAGGTTAAGGCGGTGGGCGAAACAGTGGGTAAACAAAGCTTGCGGGGCTTTTACCTTGACTCTTTTCTGCAGACCGCTCAACTCTCCAGCCATAACGCTTGCACCATCATAACACTGGCCTACTAACTTTGATTTAAAATCAAACTCCTCCAAAACCGATGCTAGCAGATCATACAGTGCCATAGCAGTCCTGTCAGTGCTGATATCATAAAAACCAAGGAAGCGCTCAAGTACTTCACAATTTGAGTCCAATATGTATCTGACAATTATTGAACACTGTGATTTTTGAGTAATATCAGTTGTATCATCAACTTGCACTGAAAAAATTTTTGACTCATTAATTTCGCTTTTAACACATTCGTTTATATATTCATGAATACACTCCAGTAAATCATTCTGTATCGTTTTAGATTGTCCAGAAAATAAGCTTCGTATTTCTTCAAAATGTGCTTTTAATTCTGGGGTGCTCCTACGAAGTAACAAATGGAACATCTCCTTGAAATTACCTTTATTTAATGAGGAAATAGATTCATCATGTCCTCGAAAAGGCAGTTCTTGCTTGCTTAGAACGACAACTAAATCGATTATATGTTCCATAAAAAGCCTATTTAGTCTGACCTTTTCATTAAACTTAGCTTTATGAAGAGCAGCATTTTCTTTGAGCATATCAGAAATAGTGTTTATATTTTTTTCCATCCTTTTCAGACCTACGTGATTAGTTATATGCTCTTTAGAGCTTTCGTGCAATTTTGCACTACGAGAAAAGTTTTTCAGATCAAAATAACCCGTTGTATTCCACACATTTTTCTTATTGCTCAAAAGTAAACATGGCCAGCAAAAGAGAGTTTGCTTGTAATAGCTACCAGAAAGCCAGGAGAAACTCTCGTACCATGATTTATTGAAAGACCTAAGAAACGATTTGCCGCACTTCTTATCTTTAGATATTGAACTTATTATAGGTGTCGGTCTTCCAGATATGAGAACATCCCTTTTATCATAATCTTTCCAATGTTTAAAAGGAATTTCTTCCAGAACACAAATCACGTCGTTTGTTGGGCCATTCATATTTTCCAACCCAAATCAAAATATGCTGTTTAGTAACAATAACAAAATAAAAAAGAAGAAAAACTCAACATTACTATGAACTAGCCAACACCCGCAGAAGAGAGGGTTGAAAACACACTACAAAAAGTTAGACTCAAATACACTCTGACGAATAGTTAAAGCTACGTAGAAATCATCCTACTTCAAAGCATATAGAGGCGAACGGCGTCATCGCCTATAAAACCACTTTTCACCAAGGTCATCTGCTCATTTTCCTGCGCCGCCCCGGTGGCGCAGTGGTCTAAGGCGTTGGCCTCTGATCATTCGGCCGAAGGGGTCCGGGTTCGAATCCCGGTGAGGCATGGATGTTGTGTTTGTCTTACGGCACTGGCTCTCTCCCTTCCCTGGAACCAGTGACCCTAAATTAGGGACGGGCGACTGCTTATAGCCCATTGAGTTGCTCACGGTGGTCGTTAAACCTCTAATCAAAAAAAAAAAAAAAAAAAAAAAAAAATTTCCTGCGCCCATTGGATACACAATCCTTGGGTTCTCCAATAACAGCAGAGATACGATTCCAGTTTAAGCGAAATGGAGGGTCGCCTCAGAAATTTCCTTTCTCTTACTGGAAGTCCGGCACCTCCTTAGGTAGACCTCGGACCGTGGGGGTGGGGGGGGTTCACTCTGTAGGGCTCTTCTCTGATCTCCAGTTCCCAAAACCGGCTTCTCATCGAGACGATTCAGCCGGTCGCCTCTAAGCGCTTAAAACATGCAGCTGCTTTGCAAAAATAATGATTCATTCCTCTTCTTGAAAGCCTTTTTTTTAACCTAATTCATGAATCACAATGTAAATTTCAGTGTTTCATTTATCCTGCAAAGTTCTTATATCTTTGTTTCTGACCGAAGTTTTTTTTTTCACTTCTCATTCTGCGGAATTTCAGGTGAGGCGGCGCCTCACTTGCCTCATCTGACGGGCCGCCACTGCTTCAAGGCCAGTCGTTTTGTATAAGGGAGTGTCGTGATTACCGCTGCTGGAAATATATAATGATTTCATGTACCTGATGCGGAATTCAGAATCATTTCTGGAACGATAAAGGGAGTTTTCCCCCATATGAGTAAAATTCTTCTAATTTTTGCTTTAATTTGCGGTTAACCGTCTACGGTAAGCAATTTTATGGGCTATAAATAATTTTCCGTCCCTAATTTAGGGCCAATGGTTTCAGGGAAGGGGGAGAGCCAGTGCCGTATGACGAACACAGCAGCTATTCCTCAATTGGATTCTAACCCTGACCCATTTCGGACGAATTGTCAGAATCAAGTGCTTAGACCACTACGCCACTGTGGCAGCTTGATTTATTTGCAACTCTTGCGTCGATGAAAGAATATGATATGAAGACGCAATTGAGACTGTCCGGCAGGATCTGTTCCCTAAATCAGGAAAGAACGTTATATTACATCTTTAAATTCTGATGAGTTTGGTTAAACTCAGGAACTAAAGAAAAGTCTGTCTTCGTTAACCTGCTTAAATATATTTAATTGGATTACTAACTCTTTCCAGAACACTGAGAGCAACCAGAATTTCAGCCGATCTTTATCAAAAAGAATACAGTAAATGTAGTATTTGTGGCAGCCTCACTATGTTTACATTTTGGGCTGACTACACATGTGCTTTAATTCAAATGTGGCAGGTTTCTCAATCGGGATATATCGCTCTTTACGTAATGCAATATTGCCAGTTAACGCACTTCAGCCACTATACTTCGGCTGTCACTAATGCAAAACAGTTTGTGTTTGCTTTCACGACGTCATACTTTTCGTGTAATTTAATTTGCATGCACATTTTGCGGAGGAATGATGCCAGTTGATGTGTTGCTTACGAAGCAGGTGTCCAAGAAGCACGTACCATAATAACGATTTTGTGTCAAAAGTTTCTTCCCTATATATAAATTTCCATAATCTTATCTAGAAATTCATTAGCTGTGTGGGGTAAGTTAAAAGAATGTTACAAATTAGTTTGTGATGTATCTTATGCCAAATTTAAAATGTGTCTATTTTGTAAAGTTGGTACTTATTTTTTTATGCTTAATAAGATCTAAACTAAATAAAAAATGCATGAAAAATATAACATAAACTAGTATAAATAACTAAAAAAATATATATGATATAAACTAGGTGGTATATTTGGAAACTTTCTGAAATGAGATTCAAATTACTCAAGTTGACCCTGAATTTTTCATTTAAGTTCCTGTTTGGTTAGCACATGTTATGCGAGTGATAATCACATGATAATTGCATGCAGAAGCAGGAGGCAGGAGCGTACTGACAGTCCTCACAAATGCTGCAGGGGGGGGGGAGGCTCACACAACTAAGAAGGCTTATAATGTCAAGAAAAAAACAATCCAACTTTTTATGGGGAAACTGTGGGTGAAGCTAGTTAAAAAAAGTAGCCAGGAAGTTTTTACTGCATCCCTAAATGAAGTATTAAAAAAACACAATTTTCTGGTATTTTTTTTCAATAAATAAGTAAAATATTTAGAAATCATTTTTGCTGTTTCAGTTTTTAAAAACTGGATGACAGGAAACCAGCTATTCTAGACGACTTGAGGCCTCTTTTTACAGCCATAGCAATAGTCCTTATACATGTTTATTAAGACTGTCTTTGAATGGGACCTCAAGAGAAATTGTATCCTATGTTTGCAGTGTAAATTTTTTTGTACACATTTTCTCAAAGACTATTACTGTGTAGTCTTTGAAATTTTGACCTGCCGCCCCGGTGGCGCAGTGGTCTAAGCGATGGCCTCTGATCATTCGTCCATTAGGGGTCCGGGTTCGAATCCCAGTGAGGCATGGATGTTGTGTTTGTCTTACGCCACTGGCTCTTTCCCTTCCCTGGAACCAGTGGCCCTAAATTAGGGACGGGCGACTGCTTATAGCCCATTGAGTTGCTCACGGTCGTTAAACCACCAATCAAAAAAAAAAAAAAAAAAAATTGACCACAAATAAAAATGACCCATAGCTAATATGTGCCACAGTTATTATTCCAAAAAATATTATAATTTTTTTAAAAATTCAATTTATCTGACTTGAAAGTATTCCAGTTTGGTGCTAGATGGCCCGATAAGTTAGCATAGCAATGTTTTTGTCTGGAAGAGACAAAATCTCTTGTTCCTGTCTGATTTTTCTAATTACCTGAGCCAAATAGAAATCAATGAATAGGGGCAAAAGTGAGATTGGAATCTTTTCTTCCATAAATCATCTTAAATCCTATTGTATGCTCATTTTTTGAAGAGCAAGTGTATACATTAGCAGAGAATCCCTGAATTTGAGCTATAGAAACTCCACCTACTTACAGAACTTCACCTATTTACAGAGCTCTACCCCAAACAATGTCATTGGTTAAAATGTAACAGCACGCATTTTGTCTTTTCATCCTCACAGTGTTTCCTGACTTCATTCAGTGCATTAACAGATAAGTTCTTATCAGAATTCCCGCCTGATGAATGAATTCATCTTCGATCAATTCACCTGGAGCCAATGAGAGACCACTCCCATTCTGAATATGGTGAGGTCAGCATTGATTCGCTGTCGCCAACTTCTGGGACAGTCACTTAAGACGGAAAAGCCATGCCCAGGGAGTGATTTTTTGTGCCATCTGTCGCAGAAAATGAACCCTAACACTCATTGAAAGACAGCCTTAACAAGAGAATGTTAAAAAATAGCACTTCAATAAATGAAATTTTTTATACCAATTAGGATAAGGTGTTATGTATTACAATTGTTTGCAAATAATTATGCATCCTTCAGAATGTAATGAACTGCATGGTGTTTTTTGTGGATACAGAGAAACGGAGACTTCTCTTTATATATATATATATAACAGAGGCAAGTGTAAAACATTGTACCATTATGCGTTAGGTATATTTTTAATATATTCAACCATAAATAATTTAAGTGTTTTACTTTTTTTGTGCCGTAATTCTTTCAGGTATTGCTATTATCCGATGTCTTTTGAGGACAAATGTCCTGTACGAGATTTTTTTCAAAAGCTCAGAGCAGTGAGCAAAACTGTAGCTGCTGATGTAAGAGAAATTGAAGTGAACTTGGTGAAGTCAAAGTTCTTAAGTCCAGAAAATACCATGCGTAAGCTCACTGATATGAGTCATGAAGCAAATTTTTTCAAGGTTAGTGAAAGAAATTTGTTAATATGTGGACATTATTTGAGGATTTTTAAAAACTTTAAATCAATTCAGTTATAATTTTTATAGAATAAGTTACTTTGGTGTGGAGGCAGTTACAAGCATATAGTATATTTCAGAATTTTGTTGTAAGGTAAGGCAATGGCAAAAACGAGATGAGTATAAACCACGTAAAAGTTCTAAGAATGAGATGACTAAAATTTCAGTTTATAAATTTCATTATAAAATAATGTAAACCTAGTTGCCACATATAACATCATGCAACAGGAATGTTTTGACATAATACAGTTGATCTGTCATTCATTTTTTGTTTTCATTTTTATGTTTGCAGGTTTAATGACCACCATGAGCAACATGAGCTATTAGCAGTTATCTGTCCCTAATTTAGGACCACCATTTCCAGGGAAGAGAGAGAGGGAGCCAGTTCCATAAGACAAGCGCAACATCCATGCCTCACTGGGATTTGAACCCAGACCCATCTTGGACGGATGATCAAAAGCCAGTGCTTAGACCACTGCGTCACTGGAAGCATCCTTCATTCACTTCAGTAGTACTTCCAAAGTGTTATGTGAATCCTTCTTTGCAGTTGCAGGGATTGTTTAGGTTTGTGATTGCATCTCTTCAGGTGTGCCACTATAAGATATAGACACACCACTCTAAGAGCTATATATATATTTTTTGGATACTTTATGGAGAAAAAAGGAGTCTTCCCAAAAATATAGTATTTTTAATAAATTAAGCCAAAATGTTCTTAATGAGTTTATAAACCACATGGAACTAGATTTGAAGCATAACACTAAGACAAAAAAGCTTTGTGCCTGAAAGAATTGTTAATTGAAAAACAGTGAGAAGAAAAAAAGCTATTAATGAGGAATTACTATTACAGCTCTTTTAAATATTAATAATTTAATATTGGTTATTTAATATTTATCATTTAATATTTTAATACAGTACAATTCCGAAAATCCACACTCCTAAAATCCGCATGGATTCGAACACCGGTTACAGTTAACAGACGGGCAAAAATAAAAAAAAGGTTTCAGAAATCGAATATTTTTTATTTTCCAGCCGACATAAAAAAAGTGTTTAAGATCTTTTTAAAGGTTTTTAAAATCTTTTTTTTATGTGTTTTCTCTATTTGAAAAACATTACTGATGATATAAATTTTTTTTGGTCAAAAATGATGGTACAGTATTAAGAGATTGAAGTTCAAATAAAGCACATATCAAGTAGGCAATCGGGCAACTTAGCATTGCGTGTTTACATTTTTCCCAGCACACGTGCTGTGAGAATCTGTTTTTTTATGTCTTGTTTCACGTCTGAAAGGTGAAATTTTTTGAATAATTGTTTGGAAATTTGAGAAAATGGCAGGAGTGAAGAGACAACTCTTTAACAATTTAGTAAAAAGTGGACTTGTTGCAAAATCTTGATAATGGCAGTGCACCAAAGCATGTTGCAGAGATTTTTGGCATTGCTCTTCGGACTGTGTATGATATTAAGAAAAACTGAGGCAAGATATTGCAATTCTATGCAATGAGTGATAGCAATTCTGAAATTGCTAATCACAAAATGATGCATGAAGCCAAAAACTCTACCCTCGGTGCTGTTGTGTACGAGTGGTTTTGGCAAAGGCTTAACGATTGTATGCCAATTACAGGTCTACTCTTATACAAAAAAGCAAGCTATTTCATCAGCAACTGAAGATTGATGAGTCTTGTAATTTTTCAGTTAGATGGCTATCCCGCTTCAAACAAAGACATGGAATTCGTTGCCTGAAATCCTGATGGGAGCAAGAATCGGCAGTTAAGGTAGCTGCAAAAGAGTTTCTGGATGCGTTTGCCAAATTTGTTCAGGAGGAAGCTCTTTCTCCTGATCAAATTTCTAACGTGGATGAAACTGGACTTGTCTGGCATTGTCTACCAAGACATACTCTAGTGTGTGCTGATGAAATAGGACCTTCTGGTGTTAAGGAAGGCAAAGAAAGAGTAACAGTTGCTCTTTGTTCCAATGCCTCTGGAAATCATAAATGTATGCCATTTGTGATTAGAAAAAGTGCTTGTCCTAGGGCTTTGAAGGTCTTACCTGTGATCTACCACAGTAATAAAACATCATGGATGACCAAAGAACTTGCTAAAGACTGGTTCAATAATCACTTTGTTAAAGACGCTAGAAGGCACTGTGTGGAGGTCAGACTTGCTCCAGACTGTAAAATTTTGTTGGTATGGGACAACTGCATGGCACATCCTGAAGATTTAACTTCAAATAATGTTACAGTTATGTTCTTACCAACAAACACAACTTCATTAATTCAGCCCATGGAACAGGGCATAGTTAACAGTTGGAAGTGCGACTACAAAGGAGAATTCCTAAGGAAACTGTTGAACTCTGATGAATTGTTTCAAACAATCAAAACGTTAATTCAAGATTTCACAATAAAGGACTGCCTGTACTCAATAGCAGGTTCATGGAACAATGTGAAACGTTCTACTCTTATAGACGCATAGCATAAGTTATGGCCAGCATCAATATTTATTGAATCTGAACCCATAGAATTAAGAGTTCAAAAGTTTCACAGCTTTGAAGGCCAAATCAAAGGTTACAGAGCTTCTAGCATATGCCAAACAAGCAAATGTGTCAATGATGAATGTGTTTAGAGAAGAAGATATAGCTGAATGGATGGAATCTTCAGACAAGAGTGAAGTCCAAACGATGGCTGATGATGAAATCATAGCTAGTGTGATTAATCCTGATGCAGGCGATTCAGACACTGACAGCGAGGATTCTACTACCAAAAAAATATCCTTAGGGGATGGAATTTTGTTGGAAGAACAATACATTAATTTTTTAGAACAGCAGAAATGTGTTTCAGCCCAGGAAATAATGATGATTTATAGACTTCAGGAAAAACTTCAATGAGAGAAACCAAATTTAAAACAATTGACCATTGATGGAATGTTTGCCAGCCAGAATGTTTGATTGACATATACAGTATTTGGTAAATAAAAATTCAATTAATTAATACAGCACTGTATTATGAATTTGTTCCCTATATTTTACTTATTAAATACTGTATATATCTATATAAATTCCAAATACTACTAATTACAGTATTAAATACATATTACTAATTAATTTTACTAATTATTAAGCAAATGAAAGCCTATAATTCGTACATACATACCATCCTATTTGAACTAGTATTGTACAGTACGTATGTGCTAATAAACACATACAGCCTTTCTTAAAGCCGCAAAATTTTACAATCTGCGCAACCTCTGAAACCAAGTTGGGCAGATTTTCGGAATTGTACTGTATATTGACATACAAGGACTGCATAAAACTCAAAGAAGCATGTAGAGGGGCATGCTTGGTGTAACCAGGAAAGATAAGAAGAGGAATTCTTGGATCAGAAAAATGACAAGAGTGGAAGACATCATGATCAGTGTAAAATCCCTGAATTGGCAATGGGCTGGACATATTGCCAGAAGGACAGACCATTGATGGACAGCCGAAATTTTAGACTGGATTCCAAGGGACAGGAAAAGACCCAGAAGAAGACCACACGTGAGATGGGTGGATGAAATTCGAAAGTATGCGGGAGTAACATGGAGGAGACTGGCACAAGACAGACTGTTGTGGAAGAATCTTGGGTAGACCTTCGCCCAGCATTGGATTAATAATGGTTGACGACGATGATGATGATGATTTTAATAATATATTTGTTCATCAAATCGTTTGTCTTGCAAATGTAAGATATTGAAGATGATTAAAAATCCATCGATGTACGATATTAAAATCATAAAATTACTAAAAGCTAAGATCAATTAAAACCTTTAATTACATACTTAGCATAGTTAAAAATATAGTTTACACTAAAACACGGGAGATCTTTCAAGCTGACTGGGCTCATCCTCAGATGTGATTACAATGGAGAAAGCTCTGGGTTACATTATCGTATATATATATAGCCATAATAAACGACATCATAACAGTAAGCTGCATGAGTTCAAGTTGTTACATAAATTACAGGTATAGCACATTATTTCATTTCAAAATATGACAAAAAAAACAACTTTTATATCAATAATTGAGTGGCACAACAATTAAATCTCATTTAAATACCTCATTATAAATAGTAGTTGAATAGATATTCATGTTCATCCACCGCTATAATGTATTATATATAAGGAACACGCTGTAATGTGAAACTGCATTCACAAACTCCTGCGATATCATGTCTCTCCAACATGGGATCTTGCCACCCTAGTTGGAATGATTCCTACATAATGGCTTCCCCCATACAAAATTTGAGATACTATTTATGAAAAGTCTGTTTATTTACAGCTTTGCGAACTCCTGTTGTAATGATAAAGTACCGGTTAATATTCCACAGACTTAGAAACAAGTACTAAAAAGAACTGAACCTGATGAACATGAATAACTATTCAAGTATTATTTATAATGAGGTTTTTAAATGAGATGTAATGATTGTGTCCCTAAATTATTGATATAAAAGTTTTTTTGTTGTTATATTTTGAAATGAAATGTGCTATACCTGTAATTTATGTAACAACTTAAACTCATGCAGCTTACTGTTATGACATCATTTATTATGGCTATATATACGATATTATGGCTATATATACGATAATGTAACCTGGAGCTTTTTCCATTGTAATCAAGTCTGAGGATGAGCCCAGTCGGCTCAAAAGATCTCCCGTGTTTTAGTGTAAACTATATTTTTAACTATGCTAAGTATGTAATTAAACGTTTTAATTGATCTTAGCTTTTAGTGATTTTATGATTTTAATATCGTGCATTGACAGATTTTTTTTATCTTCTTCAATATCTTTTTGTTGTTTTTGACTAATTTTCAAACTGCACAACACTTCTTCAAGCCTTCGTAGAAGTTGACTATTGTGACAGTTAAGGTTAACATTGTGCAATGTTGGAATTGCACACTGTTAACCTTAATTGGAACTAGGAATTTTGATGCATTGTTTTGTGAGTGACTCACCTATGTGATCATTGCAATATTTTCTATTAGCAGATTTTAGAAAAAGCATGCCAAGTATGTTAAGAACTTTTAAAAACACAAACACTTTAAACTAGATTGGGTTTTGATCTAAGCTAGGTTGAAAGTGCTTTTGTGTTTCTAAAATTTCTTAAATAGCATGTTTTTCCCACTTAGGTTTATCTATTATGTGTGTTTTGCATTCTTTGTATTACTTTTCTATTAGGTCATTGCAGATGAAAGGTCAGATTTTACTGACTTCTGCAATTGGCAGGAAATTTAAGAATTGATACATAGCATGATGTGGCTTGTGGTATGTAAATTTAAAGCTACAAGGCAGCAGTCTTTAAAGCACTGGTCATTTTGTGAGTGGCATCACTTCCAAGGTGATCGTGCCAGTGAAGAGGAAGATGAATCAGAGCCAAACTGGAATTAGAAACACTTATTCACAAGCTTTACTCAGATTAAAATAATGATTTTTCATATCTTCTGAATTCTTTTGTATTTTCAGACATTTCTGGTCTCTAGATCTTTATCAAGGCCTGCTCTCAATGATTAGAAACTGTATCAGAAGTTTTATTTACACAGAAAGAAGCCAAAAGCATATCATTTTCTTATGAGTTTAAACTTGGATACATGCATTGGAGGCAATTTGAAACTCTAATACATCATTTAGATAATGCACAATCAGTGAATGCAAGACATAATTTGCTAAATTCTGGTTTGGTGATATGATTCTTGAAAATAAAGCATGCTGTGGACCAGAAGAAATCAAAGAGAAATCCATTTACTTCACATAGAAACTATTCACTTGCAGTTTCAAACATTGATTATCACTTGCAGTTTCAAACATTGATTATCACTTGCAGAAAAATGATGCTCAAAAACACCAATTTTTTTTGCCCATCTCTACGCCAATTAATCTTTGCCGTACCTGCTGGGATTCCAGAAAACATATTTACAAATGAGGAAAAGGAGCATGATGGGGAATTGGGTTGTGGCATATGGGCAACATTTTCTTTAATGTTATTTTAGTTATTTTTTTTCCTCCAGCACTTAAACTTTTGACCTTTGATGACTTTCCTGGTTTAATACAACCTGGAGGGTTATTATTATTACTAATATTATGTTCTGAGATCGTAGCTGGAGCATAAGCATGGAGTTGTATTAAAAAAAAAAAAAAAAAAACTATTTACATACTCAATCTTATAAACAGAAAACTTGCTGCAAATTCAGAAAGTGGGAACGATTAACAATCGAAATAAGAATAAATTGAAATAAGTAAAAAATAATTGAAAAATAAAACAATAATTACTGTCAGAATAATAATTATAGAGAATTAAAATTACTCTAAACACAAAGATAGGGAAAATTTTACAAAAATAATCAGAATTTCACAAAAATGGGTATGATCTTCAAAAACTTGGATCAACCCCTACGTGATGAAAATGAGCTAATGAGCAAGATTACATTCAAAATCAACACAGGTGGTGTGTTTTACCTTTAGTGGAAAAGACTTACTCTGAAGATGTTCTGGTTTGGGACAAAAAGCCTCAGCAAAAATTAAGGTTGTTCTGACCAGGGTCCAGGCTGTATGCTTTTTCTTAATATTTTGAAGTTATGAGTGTTAGAATTTTTATGTTTTGTAAATAATAGGTGCTTTTAAATTTCTGGCATGTGTTTGTTAAAAAAAATTTGCCTCGGATGACCACATTGTTTGGGCGCTATTTCTTTAGTATGCAAAAAATAAAAATGTTTTAGTTACATAAGGGTTTACCATAATGTTTTTTTGATGCCTTAAGTGTATTTGATTAGTATTAGTGAGTGTATCATGGGAATAGTGCAGTTGGTACGACAAGGAGGATCATCAGGGTTATGCAGTCATTATGTTGAGGTGAGATTCTAGTAACTGAGCACTGTGGCTATTACTAACATAATTTGTTCTGATTAAATTTACCCTCTGGGTTGCTGGTGGAAATATGAAGTTTGATCTATTTTGTGATGTAGCATTGTTATAATTCAACAAAATTCATGAGTTAAGCAAAGAGCTAAGTATTTTACTCATTCAGGGGCACAGCCATAGGGTGTGTTCACATGGTTTGATCCCCCTCCAGGAGCACTATTTTGTACCCCTCTTAGTTCACAAAACTGACCAAACAATGCCGAGTGGAACACCCCAAAATTTACCAAAAATGTATTCTATGAAATGATCAACATGTAGTTATATCTAGTTTGTGGTTTATACTATACTCTTTTGAACAGTCTTTGCCTTTTTCTTTTTCCTGATCATTGGTGCTTATTGCTATGGTGCCTTCATGCAGTTGTTTTAGGTAGGCAAGGTAAGAATGAAAAAAAATAAAATAAAGCTGTAATATCTAGCTGCTATCTTATAAAACAGAAGTGAATACTTTTCTATTCACAGGATAAAAAGTTGATGATCTCCTTCAGGATTCAGTTAGGGCTGAAGAAATACAGTAGTTGTCATTTGTGGGTTGTTTCAGTTTACATTAGCAGATGAACAATGGGGTTCTGCATTTTATTGTTTTACAATCAACATATGTGTGCCAACAAGTCAAAAGGTTATGGCGATTTTGGAAGTTTCTGTTAGTTTGCTCAGATATCCTACTCAGTAGTCACACTTCCCGTACATGCTAGAGCTAGGGCACGCTTACTGCTTTCAAAAAGAAACTATTTTTCAGTTCCATAATATTTTTTTTCATTTGCAGTGCATCCTCCTGAGCAATAAAAAGGGAAAAAATATCAAATGAAATTACATCTTACTCTCACAATAAAAATATTTTACTGTACAATGTCCTCCATGATTTTCGAGATACAAATTCATTAAATAGAGTGAAAAGCGAGAGAGTAAAAATAAATGTAATGTTATGGGGTTTAGTAAAGCTAAAATAAAATACTAAAAACTTCAAGATCTTAAGAGTTAATCTTCGCTTCCAGTTTTAATCATAAATATGTTTTTTTCACTGCTTCTAGTATAGTCATGGCCCCATCTGACACACTAGCCTTCCCTCTTCCCGCAAAACACTGGCAGCACCCCTGAAATAATTGAAAAAAAAATGTTTTCTATTTCAGACATGAAGTTCATATTTTTGTTTCTCCTTAGTGACATATTTTGGACTTTTATATTATAGATGAACTGTTGATTAAATCTTTTATGTTTAGATATATCCTGTTTTTGTTCTTTACAGTTTTATAAAATGTCTCCAACTTCTATTTTTTTGTCTTTATTTCATAAAAAAATTCTGTAAAACTTATTTGATAAAACCTCTGCTATTCTCCTTAGGACAATTCTCATGCTTTACTCCAACAGCTAGTAGTGGAAAACCAAAAGTATGAAAATTATCATGAAGCTGTAAATTTATTGGTTGCTGAAATGGAAAGAAGCTTTGACCATGTAGAAGATATTCTTTCAGGTTATGGATATGAAAAATGTAAGTTCTATTTTCAGTATATTTTATATTAGGCCTAAGGCTAATATGTTAAAAATAACTAAAATACATGATATTTTAGTTATTTTAACTGGATAGGCAACCAGCCTATTCAGTCGATCGCAAGTGATCAAGGTCATAGGACGACCGAAAGCTACCGCTAAACGAACCTTTTACCATATGTGACTGTCTGTTTTTGCTAATTTTCTATGTTATGTGTTATAGTCGGGTGAAGCCTAATTTTTAAACCAAGACAAAAAAAAAAAAAAAAAAAAAAAAAAGGTACTTTTCATTGAAGCTTGCAGTATGCACTTCGTACTATCGTATTCTGTTCTCCACATTATATTTTGTTTGGGAAAAAAGACATTCCAAATGCAGTGCTTTTTTTTTTTCATATTAGAAGGATTTTATTTAAAATATTACAAAGCTGCTAAAAAGGTTTAGGTTAGGTCTACCTAGTTTCCTGAACTTGTGTTGATTTTCCTTCTTCATATCTTTGCACATTATACAGAATACTTTGAATGATCACAGATATTCATTTATAAGATGAATAAAATGAATTTTTCATAGTTCGGGTTTAAAACAAAGATTAGAATTCAATGAATTGTTCAAAAGTTTGGGTTTAATAAACAATAATCACAGTGTTTTTGGAGTATTAAAGACTTCATTTTAAACCAGAACCATGAAAAATTTATTTTATTCATCTTATATGAATATTTGTGACCGTTCGAAGTGTTTTGTATAATGTGCAACGATATAAAAAAGGAAAATCAACCCAAGCTCAAGAAACTAGGTAGGCCTAACCTAAAAAAAAAATTTGTTTGCTGCTTTGCAACATTATAAATGAAATTCCTCCAATATATATATATATATAAGCACTGCATTTGTCTTTTTTCCCAAGCAAAATATAATGTGGAGAACAGAATAAAACAGAATGAAGTACATACTACAATCTTCAAAGTTTTAAACTTGGTAATAATTGATGTCATGGCTATTTCTAGATTTGATGTAATATAAATTTCACTAAATTATGGGACTTACATAAGAATGAAAGGATATTACTTACAGTAGAATTTTTGGGTAGCAACCCTACCTTTCCTCAGGACTACACTAGAGTAGGTGCTGCTATTCGTGAGCTGAATTCAAATTAACTCACAATGTAGCTCACGAATGGCATCACCTATTATAGTGTGGTCCCGAAGAAGAGTAGGGCGCTACCCGAAAATTCTACTATAAGTAATATCCAGGGTCGCAGAATAGACGTACACACGTACGCCATGCACGGATAGTTTCCAAATTATTAGCAGATTTTGCAGTTAGTTTTTGCTTGTAGATTAAAAAAAAAGTTATTTACAGCAATTAAAACACTTAAGGCTTTACTCAGATTAATATATTTAATTCTATCTTAACGTGAGAATGTTCAACAATTTTTGACATCGTCCAATAATGAGTTATTTTGTTTTTACAGACGTTTCTGGCCTCTTGATTTTATCAAGACCTGTTCTCAATATATAGGAACTATAACAAATGTTTCATTTACATAGAAAGACTTTAAATTTTATTGCCAGGTTCGTCTTGCAGTTCCCAGTTATTAAATTAAAATATTTTCCTTACGTATTTTATAAGTTGCTGAAAATGCTATTTATAATTTTTGAAGGTTCATTTAATAGAACTAGTTGCCTTTCCATATATAAAAACTTTCTTTAATTAGTCTCTTGTTTTTATGAGGTTCATAGTCAAATATTTTAATGTTTCGGACTTAAAGCCCATTTTACACACATTTCTGCGCATTCAGTCGTAATGTACTTTTGTCTTCTCTGGAATCTATAAGTTCTAATAATTATTTATTGTTATATTAACTTTTTTTTAAATTATCTAATTCTATTGTTATCGTGATTCACGGGTTTGCAGCAAGTTTTCTGTTTCAATGGTTGTGTACGCAGATAAATTTTATTTTTATACAACTCTGGTAATATCCTTTTATTCCTAAGTAAATCCCATAATTTAGTAAAATTTATAATATACTAGGCGGGGTACCCGATATTTCCCGGGTAAATATTATTATTCGTAGAATCTCCAAGTTCAGCGGGTTAAAGTTAATGAATGAAAAAGATATTCCTGTAATTTTCCAGTAAATTTATTTTAATTCATATAGGTTATTGCTTTTTGGTAAACAATATTTTTGGTTTTTCTATTGGGAGCAAAAATGTAAAGATTTTTAGGATTGCCAACCATTGAGTAGTCGACATAAAGTTGTCCATGTGAAATGCAGGGTTCCTCTAAATTAATGCCAGTCACTGCCGATGTCTGGCTGACGCAGTAATATTTCTTAAACTAAGCCAAAAAAGTTTTGTTTTTTATTTACTTTAATGAAACAAAAAAGAAAAGAAGAGGAAAGGAAATACTTACCTTTGAGGAGACATCTATAGAATTGCTGTACATCTCGCATGCGCTTCTGAGAATACCGCGACACTGAAAAGCAATGTACCATGTGACTTGACATTGGCATTGATCATCCGTTTTGAATATCTGGAACTCTCTATTTACATTACATTGCATTTCTTCTTGATGAAACCACTCATTGGTTGTCAAAGCTAGAATTTATTATTTGTGTTTTCAATGCACATTAAACTGATATTTTTGCACTTTATTGTTATCTACAGTCTCTAACTTAGAATGTAGATTGGGTATTAGAGTGCTGAATTGTGTTGCAGTTCTTAAAAGTAAAAAATGGAACTTTTTAGGAAAATGTTGTGTGGGGCCCCATGACCACCCTGACTCCTTCCAAAAACTGTCTACAGTCTAACTTAAGAGTACCATGAGATAGTATACCATATTTGGTGGTTCTAAATTGAAAACTAGATTTGTATAGCAGACGTACAAATGAACAAACATTCAACTTTATATGTCATCATCATCATCATCATTGTCAACCATTATCAATCCACTGCTGGACGAAGGTCTCCCCAAGTTTCCTCCACAACGGTCTGTCTTGTGCCAGTCTCCTCCATGTCACTCCCGCATACTTTCGAATTTCATCCACCCATCTCCCATGTGGTCTTCTTCTGGGTCTTTTCCTGTCCCTTGGAATCCAATCTAAAATTTTGGCTGTCCATCGATGGTCTGTCCTTCTGGCAGTATGTCCAGCCCATTGCCATTTCAGGGATTTAACTCTGATCATGATGTCTTCCACTCTTGTCATTTTTCGGGTCCACGAGTTCCTCTTCTTATCCCTCCTGGTTACACCAAGCATGCACCTCTCCATGCTGCTTTGAGTTGTCTGCAGCATTTGTATGTCTCTTTTAGTTAAGGTCCACGTCTCTGCACCATGCGTAAGCACTGGAAGGATGCATTGATCAAACACTTTTCTTTTAAGACATAATGGCATATTGCTCTTGAAAATTATGCTGTTTCTTCCAAAAGCTGTCCAGGCAAGTTTTGTACGCCAATTAATTTCTTCATCAATGTGACCCTCACTTGATATCTTCTGTCCAAGATAAACGTACGTGTCTATTATCTCCAGCTTTTCTCCATCAATCGATAAATCTTCATTTCTTGTAAAAGCATTGAACATCACTTTTGTCATCTGAAAGTTCATTTTTAATCCCACTTCTTTACTCTTGTCAGCAAGTTCCTGGATCATACTCTGCAGCTCTGATGGGGTAGTTGCAAAAATGACTACGTCATCAGCAAAACGAAGGTGGGTTAGATAATCTCCATTAATCTTTATCCCTTTGTTATCCCAGTTCAGTGATTGAAAGACATTTTCCAATGTGGCATTAAAGAGCTTCGGAGATATGGTGTCACCTTGTCTCACTCCTTTTCTAATTTTTATGTGTGTTGTATTTTCAAACAGCCGAATCTTTGCACTTGCATTTTCATAGATGTTATTAATAATATTAATGTACGCATCTTCAATACCGCAGGATTTCAGAGCCATTGTAACTGCTGATGGTTTCACCGAATCAAAGGCTTTTTCATAATCGATAAAAGCCATGCACAATGGAAGTTCATATTCCTCGGTCTTTTAATTAGTTCTCTCAGTACGTGGATATGATCTATTGTGCTGTAGCCACTCCTGAATCCAGCTTTTTGCCGCCCCGGTGGCGCAGTGGTCTAAGGCGCTGGCCTCTGATCATTCGTCCGTAAGGGGTCCGGGTTCGAATCCCGGTCAGGCATGGATGTTGTGTTTGTCTTACGGCACTGGCTCTCTCCCTTCCCTGGAACCAGTGACCCTAAATTAGGGACGGGCGACTGCTTATAGCCCATTGAGTTGCTCACGGTGGTCGTTAAACTTCAAATAAAATAAAAAAAAAAAAAAAAAAAAAAAGAATCCAGCTTGTTCTCTCGGTTGAGCCATGTCCAGTGTCACCTTCAAGCGGTGTGAAAGAACTTTAGTGAAGATTTTATAAACCACTGATAGGAGGCCGATAGGTCTGTAGTTCCTGAGATCCTCAATGTCACCTTTTTTATGCAGCAGGATCATTGTAGCGTTGTTCTAATCCTCAGGAATCTTCCCTTCATTAAGGCATCGAGTGAGAATTTGGGCGAGTACTGTTTCGATTTCTCCACTTGCTTCTTGTATGATGTCTACAGTAATTCCATCTTCTCCTGGAGCTTTTCCCCGCTTCATGTTCTTGATTGCATGTGCAACTTCTGCTGGGAGGACTGGAAGAACTCTGGTACTGGTACCTTTCATGATGTCTGGGGTACATGTATCATCCCTTTCATATAATTTGGAGTAGAAATGTTTCACTCTTGTCAAAATTTCGCCTCTATTTCTTGTTACAGAACCATCTTCTTTTCTCAGTGCCATAATCTGTTTTTTTCCCTTACTGAGATGTCCCTTTGCTATCTTTAGGCTTTGGTTGTTTTCAATTGCTTTCCTTACTAGTTCACAGTTGAATTTCCTTACATCTTCAGTGATACTTTTTGTACTATCTTGCATAGCTCTATATATTCCCCTTTGGAAGTCACATCTTCTTTAGTTGTCCTCATCTCTCTTCTTTTTTGCATCAACATTTTGGTTTTTCCTAATAATTTGTTCACATGCAACTTGTTCTTAGACCCAGCTAATTTTGTTGCTGTTTCCATAAGAGCTTTGGTTACTTTTCTGTTAACTTCAGAGATGTCCACTTCTTCCGATGTTAGGCCTTCTAAAGCAGAGAACCTGTTCTTCAGTTCCAACTTGAAGGTATTATGGTGTTTTTTAAGGTTGGTTATGTCAATAGATTTTGTTTGTCTTATGAGCTTGCCACGTTCAAGTTTAGTGTTGAGGTGCATCTTACATCTCACCAATCTATGGTCACTACCTGTGTTGAACTTGTTTAGCACACTGCAGTCTTCTATGACGAATTTTTTGTTACACATAATAAAATCAATTTCACTTGTCATCCCATTTGGATGTCTCCATGTCCATTTCCTGTGTGGCTTTTTCTTGAAGGAGTTCAAGATGAAAAACCCTTCTGCCTCTGCAAACTCAACGAGAGTATTTCCACGCTGGTTTCTGTTGCCGTGACCGAATTTACCTACTGAAGTTTCATTCTGTTGCCGTTGCCCTATTTTTGCATTGAAATCTCCCATAATTATTTTCAAGTGCTGCTTACCTTTATTATTTAGATGACAAATTTCCTCATAAAATTCTTCAATTTCTTCTTCAGGATGACTTGTGGTGGGTGCATAAGTTTGAATAATCTGAGCCTGGTATCTTTTCGAGAGTTGGATAACAAGTCGTGCAGCTCTGTCAGAGGAACTTTCAACTTCTACAACTTTATCCTTCAGTTTCTTGTTTATTATAAATCCAACACCACTAGTTCTGCCAGTATCTGTCCCACGATAGTAGAAGAGATGTCCACTTTTCCGTTCGATGAGATCTTCTCCTTTTCTCCTTACCTCACTTAGCCCCACGATGTCCCAGTTGATCTTTTGTAGTTCCTCTTCCAATTCAAGAAGCCTTGATTCAGAAGATAGGGAGCGTCCATTGTAAGTAGCCAAGGTCAGCATCAGATGGCAGCCTAGTCCGGTCCTCCGGGGATTCTTAGCACCCTCTGCCTTCATGTCGCACTGGCCGCTGCCTTGGCCAGGTACATTCCAGCTGCCGGAGACTGAGGGCCAAGATTTAAGTTGTGGAATCATTTTGGAGGGGTTTGGCCATAACTCACCACGCTGGCCAAGCGGGTTGGTGAGTGTGGGATAGAATTTCCTCTAATCCCGATGGTATAGTTATACCGCTATGGGCGGTCGTCAGAGCCCCTTTAGTGGGAACAGGATGCACCACGAGAAGGCGGGGTTGACATTTGTCAAGGAGAGGCTGTGATGTTACGCATCACCTGACCTTACATCCCTATATCATCATCATCATCATTGTCAACCATTATCAATCCACTGCTGGACGAAGGTCTCCCCAAGTTTCCTCCACAACGGTCTGTCTTGTGCCAGTCTCCTCCATGTCACTCCCGCATATTTACGAATTTCATCCACCCATCTCCCATGTGGTCTTTTTCTGGGTCTTTTCCTGTCCCTTGGAATCCAATCTAAAATTTCGGCTGTCCATCTATGGTCTGTCCTTCTGGCAGTATGTCCAGCCCATTGCCATTTCAGGGATTTAACTCTGATCATGATGTCTTCCACTCTTGTCATTTTTCGGATCCACGAGTTCCTCTTCTTATCTCTCCTGGTTATACCAAGCATGCACCTCTCCATGCTTCTTTGAGTTGTCTGCAGCCTTTGCATGTCTCTTTTAGTTAAGGTCCACGTCTCTGCACCATACGTAAGCACTGGAAGGATGCATTGATCAAACACTTTTCTTTTAAGACATAATGGCATATTGCTCTTGAAAATTATGCTGTTTCTTCCAAAAGCTCTCCAGGCAAGTTTTGTACGCCGATTAATTTCTTCATCAATGTGACCCTCACTTGATATCTGCTGTCCAAGATAAACATACGTATCTGTTATCTCCAGTTTTTCTCCATCAATCGATAAATCTTCATTTCTTGTAAAAGCATTGAACATCACTTTTGTCTTCTGAAAGTTCATTTTTAATCCCACTTCTTTACTCTTGTCAGCAAGTTCCTGGATCATACTCTGCAGCTCTGATGGGGTAGTTGCAAAAATGACTACGTCATCAGCAAAACGAAGGTGGGTTAGATAATCTCCATTAATCTTTATCCCTTTGTTTTCCCAGTTCAGTGATTGAAAGACATTTTCCAATGTGGCATTAAAGAGCTTCGGAGATATGGTGTCACCTTGTCTCACTCCCTTTCCAATTTTTATGTGTGTTGTATTTTCAAACAGCCGAATCTTTGCACTTGCATTTTCATAGATGTTATTAATAATATTAATGTATGCATCTTCAATACCGCAGGATTTCAGAGCCGTGGTAACTGCTGATGGTTTCACCGAATCAAAGGCTTTTTCATAATCGATAAAAGCCATGCACAATGGAAGTTCATATTCCCTCGCTCTTTCAATTAGTTCTCTCAGTACGTGGATATGATCTATTGTGCTGTAGCCACTCCTGAATCCAGCTTGTTCTCTCGGTTGAGCCATGTCCAGTGTTACCTTCAAGCGGTGTGAAAGAACTTTAGTGAAGATTTTATAAACCACTGATAGGAGGCTGATAGGTCTGTAGTTCCTGAGATCCTCAATGTCACCTTTTTTATGTAGCAGGATCATTGTAGCATTGTTCCAATCCTCAGGAATCTTCCCTTCATTAAGGCATCGAGTGAAAATTTGGGCGAGTACTGTTTCAATTTCTCCACTTGCTTCTTGTACGATGTCTATAGTAATTCCATCTTCTCCTGGAGCTTTCCCCCGCTTCATGTTCTTGATTGCATGTGCAACTTCTGCTGAGAGGACTGGAAGAACTCTGGTACCTTTCATGATGTCTGGAGTCCATGTATCATCCCTTTCATATAATTTGGAGTAGAAATCTTTCACTCTTGTCAAAATTTCACCTCTATTTCTTGTTATAGAACCATCTTCTTTTCTCAGAGCCATAATCTGTTTTCTTCCCTTACTGAGATGTCCCTTTGCTATCTTTAGGCTTTGGTTGTTTTCAATTGCTTTCCTCACTAGCTCACAGTTGAATTTCCTTACGTCTTCAGTGATACTTTTTCATGCTGTCTTGCATAGCTCTATATATTCCACTTTGGAAGTCACATCTTCTTTAGTTGTCCTCATCTCTCTTCTTTTTTGCATCAACATTTTGGTTTTTCCTGATAATTTGTTTACATGCAACTTGTTCTTAGACCCAGCTAATTTTGTTGCTGTTTCCATAAGAGCTTTGGTTACTTTTCTGTTAACTTCCGAAATATCCACTTCTTCCGATGTTAGGCCTTCTAAAGCAGAGAATCTGTTCTTCAGTTCCAACTTGAAAGTATTATGGTGTTTTTTAAAGTTGGTTATGTCAATACATTTTGTTTGTCTTATGAGCTTGCCACTTTCCAGTTTAGTGTTGAGGTGCATCTTACATCTCACCAATCTATGGTCACTACCTGTGTTGAACTTGTTTAGCACACTGCAGTCTTCGATGACGAATTTTTTGTTACACATAATAAAATCAATTTCACTTGTCGTCCCAATTGGATGTCTCCATGTCCATTTCCTGTGTGGCTTTTTCTTGAAAAAGGAATTCAAGATGAAAAATCCTTCTGCCTCTGCAAACTCAACGAGAGTATTTCCACGCTGGTTTCTGTTGCCGTGACCGAATTTACCTACTGAAGTTTCATTCTGTTGCCGGTGCCCTATTTTTGCATTGAAATCTCCCATAATTATCTTCAAGTGCTGCTTACCTTTATTATTTAGATGACGAATTTCCTCATAAAATTCTTCAATTTCTTCTTCAGGATGACTTGTGGTGGGTGCATAAGTTTGAATAATCTGAGCCTGGTATCTTCTCGATAGTTGGATAACGAGTCGTGCAGCTCTGTCCGAGGAACTTTCAACTTCTACCACTTTATCCTTCAGTTTCTTGTTTATTATAAATCCAACACCACTAGTTCTGCCAGTATCTGTCCCACGATAATAGAAGAGATGTCCACTTTTCAGTTCAATGAGATCTTCTCCTTTTCTCCTTACCTCACTCAGCCCGACGATGTCCCACTTGATCCTTTGTAGTTCCTCTTCCAATTCAAGAAGCCTTGAATCAGAAGATAGGGAGCGTGCGTTGTAGGTAGCCAAGGTCAGCATCAAATGGCAGCCTAGTCCGGTCCTCCGGGGATTCTTAGCACCCTCTGCCTTCATGTCGCACTGGCCGCTGCCTTGGCCAGGTACATTCCAGCTGCCGGAGACTGAGGGCCAAGATTTAAGTTGTAGAGTCATTTTGGAGGTGTTTGGCCATAACTCACCACGCTGGCCAAGCGGGTTGGTGAGTGTGGGATAGCATTTCCTCTGATCCCGATGGTATAGTTATACCGCTATTTGCGGTCGTCAGAGCCCCTTTAGTGGGAACAGGATGCACCACGAGAAGGCGGGGTTGACATTTGTCAAGGAGAGGCTGTGATGTTACGCATCACCTGACCTATACACGCATATCGCTAATCTAATCCTGTTCTTTAAGGAATATAAATTCATTAAAAATCACCCCACCTGCTCAGATAACTACCTTTACACTTTTAGATATATTGATGATCTGCTGTGTATCAATAATTCAGAAGTTATAGAGAGTGATTTTGATAATATCTATCCTAGCTCTCTTAACTTATGTAAAACCAACCACAGTAATCAGGAACTTGAGTTCCTAGACTTAAGCATTAAGCTCAACAGAGGTAACCCATCTATTAGCCTCTATGATAAAAGAGTTAATTTTCCTTTCAAAGTAATTAAATATCTACACTGGAATAATAACATTTCAACCAAAGTAATTGAGAATGTACTAATTTCTCAGGTCCTAAGAATTTCAAGAATATGCAGCAACAATTTGGACTTCAATTACAACATTAATATACTATTAGAAAGTTTTCTAGAGAACGAAATTCCTTCTTCTTTCATCAAAAGAACTTTAAGAAAAATTATTCTGAATAATAGAGTAAGGTTGGCAGATCAGCTTTAATTTTCTACACAGTTAATAATATGATTCTGACCAATCAAAGCCGTAAGGAAGTTGGCTAGAGGATGCCTATTAACTACCTAAAGGAACCTTAGTGCTATGGATATGACGGTCCTATTAAAACAAAAAATTAAATAATATAAACAAAATCACAAAAAAAGCTTAAAAATCCGTTTATAAAAGAAAATAAAAACAAATAAAAAAGAAAACTAGTTATTCATCACTAGGATAGCTATACTAAAAATAGTAAAACCAACATTAAAATTAATAAGATTCTGATCAATCTATAGAAGCTCACTAAGGTGATTTAATACATGCAAAGATTATTAAATAAACTGCTCGTGTATTTTATAATATTTCTCATGTATTCTGGAGAGTTAATTCTGCTCTTTCTGATCATACAGATCCACAGTCTTATGTTTATATATTTTTTTTCTCTGGTTAAAATCTCCGCGCGTTGTTTTCTTGCTGTATGAGGAGGCCATCAGCCCCACCCTCACTGCCCCCAGCGTCTAGGGAGTGGCAGAAGAGGTCAGCCATGTTCTTCTCTTGTGAGGAGAAAAGTTTTTGTAACACAAGAGGTAAGCTCTCTTCCTTGTTTTTGGGTTCTAGGTTTTATAAGTTCAATGTTTGTACTTCATGTACCTTTTCTCTGTCGTTTTTTAGCTTTTCAACTTTTAGGCATTGATTTGTCTGTTAACATTTTTGCGGGTTTTAACTCTTTCTTTTCTTTGTAACTTTGAGCGTCTTTTGGGGTACCTAGGAACAGAAGATGGCTTAGCTTGTTCCTTTTCTATGCGCTGTCTATGCGCTGTTTTTTCAAAGTAGTTAAGTTCTTAATACTAATTAATTATGCACTTAAAGCACTGCTGAAATACTTTGTACATATTGCAACTAACTGTTTAAGGTATATAACTTTCACAAAGTTTTCTTTAGTTAATTATTATCTTTAACTTATTCTCGTTTTTGTGTTGTCATAAGTTGTAGAGTAGGGGGTTTTAGACTCAAGTTTTCTTTCAAAAATCTGTTCGTTATAAATTAACATTTCCTTTTTTAATTGCAATGTAAAATTTGGATTTCTTTTGCATTGTTTTTCAGGTTTAAATTCTCTCTCAAACGAACTTGGAATTTCGTTATGGCTGAAAATCATTTCTAATTATTATGTCACTCTCACAGCTTGAGTTCTCTTTAATCTTCTTCTCTCTGTTTAATAGTAACAGATGAAGAGTATGGGTCGGGCCAGGAAGGTTAATGGATGCAAGCGAAAATGTTAACTAGTGCTAGGTCATGCAACTCTAAGGAGGACATGACTTATATATATATTTTTTAAACTATTTTAGGTGGGAATGTTACTTGCATCTATGGCCTTGCAGAAACCCATTTCCAACTAGGTCTTTGTGGAAGTGAGAAAATGCAGAGTTTTTGCTGGTCCTTGATAAAGCCAAGGCTCAGTATTCTCGACACCTTCTACATTCAGTTGTTTTATTTTTTTTTTTTTTTTTTTTTACCTTTTTTCCTTTTGATCACACAGGTAGATACATAACCTTTTCTATGTTGTACTAGGTGTGAGTCAAAATTATATATGTATTTTTTTGCTTAGGTATCTTCTTTATAGAATGTGAATTCTGAATTTTCAAAACTGCTGCGTTGCGCGTTTTGATTTTCAGGTTATTTTGCACCCTTCGTTTTAAATTCTAAAATTTTTTCCTTAGTCTTCAGTTTTGCTCTTTAGTAACTAATTTCAATTTATTATTTAGCAGCTCATGCGCAAATTCTAGTTGAAATGTTTTATTATATATATATATTTTTTTTTATATTTTTTTATTACTATTTTTTTACTTAGGGGTTTTTTTTTTTTTTTTTTTTTTTTTTTCGTTTTCTAATTTTTCTTTTTAGTATGTTTTGGATGCAGCTTTTTGGAGTGTAGTTTATACTCGAGTTTGGTCTTTTCTTGGACTGCTTATTTCTAAAAAGTTTTTCCTAGTTGGTATGCTCAGAATTTGTATGTTTTGGCCCAAGTGGAGTTCTAAGGACGATGAAAGGATTGGAGGTCAGCTCAGATATTTTAAGTCCTCCCGCTCGGTTAGGCTAGCACCCTTTCCCATAGTGTATGAACTCGCTGGCAAAGGTAATCTAAAGTTATGAAATGACAAACGTTGTTTGACATGTAAATCTGCAGATCCTAACCTCTATTCTTATGTTGAGGATAATTGCTCCAACAAGTTTTGCAAAGCCTACAATACCATCTATAAGCTCACCTGTACTGTCTGCAACCTTAGCTATATTGGCCAAAGTAAAAATCCTCTTCATCTTAGGATTAATGGTCACAGGTCTCTAGTAAACAAGTTCTCTAATTCAGGAGTGAACCCCTCCACAAACGCCAACCAGTACTCTACCTTTGAATTAGAGCATTTCCATACTCATGGTTTTGACAAAGTGAAAATAGAGGTACTACATATTATCCCTGACCTCTATGCTCGGCTAGAAACTGAATCCCTTGAAATTTTGCAGCATCAGTCTCTTTATCCCTATGGCCTTAATTCCACTCTATCTGACAATAAGCATAATCAGCATAAATTTTCAATTCGTGAACTCTTCTTTCTTGTTAATAATAAGAGCTGCTCTAGAGGTAATAGAGGACAGAGGTTATTTCGCACTTCAAGCAAAGTTGATTTTGCTAACTTGCTAAAAACTCTGGAAGGCTTTAAAACTGGCACTAATTTTGTTAAAAATACTTACAAAATTCTCAAGTCCTTCAAGCACTCTGTCCTTAAATGTTTTTTCAAATTCTGGAATGAAACTGCTGACCATGTTGATAAGCATGTTTTTGCTTTGGTTCTGGACATTCTTAAACATATTCTTAAAGATAAAATTTCTCTTAAAGAATTTTCCAGTAATTTTGTTACCATCAGGTTCCTAAATAAAGCCTACGATAATCTCAATGTAAGGAAGCTGTTCTACAATAATGCAATTTTTTTTCCCATCCACAGGCACCAGTCTATTGTAAGTTTTAAATATGTTAAGACCTTAGGGTCAATAGTTAAAAACTACAAACTTAACTCTTCGAGCTACATTCCTGTAATTACTACTTGTTCTTGTGATGAACATAAAGAAACAGTTCACTATGATAAGAATTACAACCATATTATCACCGGAAACTTGAGTTTTGTAGAAAATGAAAAGCTTAGGAATTTATTAGAGTATGGCTCTAAATTCAGACCTTCCTTCACAATTTCCAAAGAAAGGATTCTTGAGAGCTTCACTCAAGATGTAAATAAATACATCGTAAAAACCAGTTTAACGTACAATCAGCCTATTGAGGCCTTCGCAGAATGGAAATATAATATAATCAATAGCTTCACCGGTGAGTTGGCAGGTCTGGACTTTTGTTTCGACAGAAATCTCTTTTTCTCTGGAGAAGCTAAAAGGTCACTCTCCAAACTGCAAGACCAATTTTTTTTTTACCACTACGGATAAAGCTAGCAATAATTTTGCAATTATCTGTAAGAAGTTCTATTTTGAATTGTTAACTATGGAACTCAATAATAGAGTAACATACGAGCCCGTAAGTTATTCTACCAAGCAGTTAGAAAATCGGTTTAAGGCATTCTTCAAGAAACTTAAAATTCCACAAACTAGAAGATATGAGCCTGAATTTCCATTTCTTTTTGCAACGGTTAAGTTTCATAAGGATCCTGTGAAGTTCAGGTTCATAGCTAGTGGAGTAAGGAGTCATAAAAGAAAATAGATCTTGCTTTTGAAGATGTCTTAAAGAAGGTTTTGAAACACATTAGAAACTGTTCTAACTTGATGTACAGAGATTTTTGGATAATTAATAATAATGCAGAAGTAATTTCTACTATACTCAAAGTTTGTCCCCTAGATATTAATAGTTATGATTTTGAAAACCTGTATACTAATCTGCCTCTATCAGATATAATCACTACCTTTAAAGAGCTGTATGCAGAATTTAAACTTAACCAATTTGTTGATGTAGGAACTTGGAACTCTTATCTCAATTGCTGCATAATAAATAACCATATCTTATATAATAATACTCTCTATAAGCAAGTGAACGGTATTCCAATGGGAACATCAACGTCCACGCATATCGCTAATCTATTCCTGTTCTTTAAGGAATATAAATTCATTAAAAATCACCCCACCTGCTCAGATAACTACCTTTACACTTTTAGATATATTGATGATCTGCTGTGTATCAATAATTCAGAAGTTATAGAGAGTGATTTTGATAATATCTATCCTAGCTCTCTTAACTTATGTAAAACCAACCACAGTAATCAGGAACTTGAGTTCCTAGACTTAAGCATTAAGCTCAACAGAGGTAACCCATCTATTAGCCTCTATGATAAAAGAGTTAATTTTCCTTTCAAAGTAATTAAATATCTACACTGGAATAATAACATTTCAACCAAAGTAATTGAGAATGTACTAATTTCTCAGGTCCTAAGAATTTCAAGAATATGCAGCAACAATTTGGACTTCAATTACAACATTAATATACTATTAGAAAGTTTTCTAGAGAACGAAATTCCTTCTTCTTTCATCAAAAGAACTTTAAGAAAAATTATTCTGAATAATAGAGTAAGGTTGGCAGATCAGCTTTAATTTTCTACACAGTTAATAATATGATTCTGACCAATCAAAGCCGTAAGGAAGTTGGCTAGAGGATGCCTATTAACTACCTAAAGGAACCTTAGTGCTATGGATATGACGGTCCTATTAAAACAAAAAATTAAATAATATAAACAAAATCACAAAAAAAGCTTAAAAATCCGTTTATAAAAGAAAATAAAAACAAATAAAAAAAGAAAACTAGTTATTCATCACTAGGATAGCTATACTAAAAATAGTAAAACCAACATTAAAATTAATAAGATTCTGATCAATCTATAGAAGCTCACTAAGGTGATTTAATACATGCAAAGATTATTAAATAAACTGCTCGTGTATTTTATAATATTTCTCATGTATTCTGGAGAGTTAATTCTGCTCTTTCTGATCATACAGATCCACAGTCTTATGTTTATATATTTTTTTCTCTGGTTAAAATCTCCGCGCGTTGTTTTCTTGCTGTATGAGGAGGCCATCAGCCCCACCCTCACTGCCCCCAGCGTCTAGGGAGTGGCAGAAGAGGTCAGCCATGTTCTTCTCTTGTGAGGAGAAAAGTTTTTGTAACACAAGAGGTAAGCTCTCTTCCTTGTTTTTGGGTTCTAGGTTTTATAAGTTCAATGTTTGTACTTCATGTACCTTTTCTCTGTCGTTTTTTAGCTTTTCAACTTTTAGGCATTGATTTGTCTGTTAACATTTTTGCGGGTTTTAACTCTTTCTTTTCTTTGTAACTTTGAGCGTCTTTTGGGGTACCTAGGAACAGAAGATGGCTTAGCTTGTTCCTTTTCTATGCGCTGTCTATGCGCTGTTTTTTCAAAGTAGTTAAGTTCTTAATACTAATTAATTATGCACTTAAAGCACTGCTGAAATACTTTGTACATATTGCAACTAACTGTTTAAGGTATATAACTTTCACAAAGTTTTCTTTAGTTAATTATTATCTTTAACTTATTCTCGTTTTTGTGTTGTCATAAGTTGTAGAGTAGGGGGTTTTAGACTCAAGTTTTCTTTCAAAAATCTGTTCGTTATAAATTAACATTTCCTTTTTAATTGCAATGTAAAATTTGGATTTCTTTTGCATTGTTTTTCAGGTTTAAATTCTCTCTCAAACGAACTTGGAATTTCGTTATGGCTGAAAATCATTTCTAATTATTATGTCACTCTCACAGCTTGAGTTCTCTTTAATCTTCTTCTCTCTGTTTAATAGTAACAGATGAAGAGTATGGGTCGGGCCAGGAAGGTTAATGGATGCAAGCGAAAATGTTAACTAGTGCTAGGTCATGCAACTCTAAGGAGGACATGACTTATATATATATTTTTTAAACTATTTTAGGTGGGAATGTTACTTGCATCTATGGCCTTGCAGAAACCCATTTCCAACTAGGTCTTTGTGGAAGTGAGAAAATGCAGAGTTTTTGCTGGTCCTTGATAAAGCCAAGGCTCAGTATTCTCGACACCTTCTACATTCAGTTGTTTTATTTTTTTTTTTACCTTTTTTCCTTTTGATCACACAGGTAGATACATAACCTTTTCTATGTTGTACTAGGTGTGAGTCAAAATTATATATGTATTTTTTTGCTTAGGTATCTTCTTTATAGAATATATATATATATATATATAGATGTGTGCTCTCATGAAATTATTACCAATAGAGCCAATAGTGTGTAGACATGAGTACTGGACTGTTCATGAACGATTTGTTCACTACAAATGACTCCACCATGAATGGTTGCTCTCATTGTTGTTAATGATCATTCAGTCCACCATTACTGCAACACACACTGAAGTCATAGCATATTTTAATTTTCTTCCTCCGGCAGAGTTTTGAAATGAATTGCCAATAAGAAAAGTAATTACGAAATATGCAATTCATGAGACAACCTTAAGGGGGTTGTCTTATGTTATAAACATGCTTTATATTAAATATACATAATATATAAGGTATTGTTTACCTGATATTGACAAAGTATTTCACACGTTGTTGCTCTGTGAGGCACGTGCTCCCAGCTCTAGAGAGGTTGATTAGGTTAGGGGGTTTTTGGTTAGTTAAAATGTTTTTGTGTCGGAGACGTCTCCCGACACGAGTATAACTTTTCTACTACAATCTTTTAATTACTAGTAAATTTAAAACATTTGATTGTGGGAATGATTGAATGTTGAACTGAAAATATGTAACCTAATTGTTTTATTTCTAAAAAAAATTTTAACTAACCAAAAACCCCTAACATAACCGACCTCTCTCCAGCTGGGAGCACGTGCCTCACAGAGCAACAACATGCGAAATACTTTGTCAATACCAGGTAAACAATACCTTAGATATCATGTATATTTAAGAAAAGTAATGTTGAGAAACGTGAAGAAGAAATCAGCTGGGAAATAATGGTAAAACTTCAGAATGAGAATGATATATAACTTTCATCCACCCACATGAGTCTGGAAACTAATTCCCAATAAGAAAAGTAATGTCTACAATAAGTGTCAACTATTATGTAAGTGAGCAGTCAGCTAGGAAGTAATAATGGAACTTAAGTATGAGAATCTGAATGATATGTGAATGCTAACTTTTGTAGTGTTCATAGGTTTTAGGAGTGTAACTATATATGGAAAAGTCAGTTTAACTAGAACATTGTATAAAGCTTGATTCATTTCAATTGAAACCATTTATAGTGTAAAAATCAATGTCTTTAACCGAACAGAGCAATGTCTCTTCAAGAGAGAGAGCTACTTAGAGTTTTGATCTTTTATTTACGTCAGCACATTAGAAGTCACTTCAACTAATACATCAGTATTATTGGGTTGTCATAAAAAGTCATGACATATTTTAGCCATGTTTTGCAAAGGTCATTTATTGATAGAAAGAACAAAGATCAATCAATGATATAATGCCTGTTTTGTTCGATAACCTTTTGCCATCTTTCAGTGAGCTGCAGAATGCCTCTTTCATAGGACCTGTCTTTTGTGGCGAAAAACTGCACAAGGTGCTGATTTACAGCCTCATCTGAATTGAACGTTATAGCATGCAAGGACTGTTGAAGAGAGCAAAACTAGTGGAAGTCTGATGGTGCAAGGTCAGGCGAGTATGCTGGGTGTAGCAACACATCCCACCCAAGCTCCAATAATTTTTGGCGGGTGATCAAACTTGTGTGTGGTCTCGCCTTGTCGTGATGGAACACAACACCTTTACGATGAACGTGCTCTGGACGTTTCTGGATGATGAATTCATTCAAACTGTCCAATTGCCGACAGTTCACATTTGAATTGATTGTTTGATTCTGTGGCAGGAGCTCGAAAAACATGACACCTTTAAAATCCCACCACACTGAGACTAGAACCTTCCGCTGATGAATTTCTTCTTTGGATGTCGTTTGAGGCGAAGCAGCACGTCAGGACCAAGACCGTTTGCGCAGCACATTGTTGTACACAATCCACTTTTCGTCAACAGTTATCAGTCGCTTCAAGAAAGGATCGTTTTCCTCACTTTTAATGAGTATATCGCAGATGTTTATACGCACCGTCAATTGAGCTTCTTTGAGTTCATGAGGAACCCACACATCGAGATTGCTTACGTATCGCAGCTTCTTTAGATAGTCATGAATGCTTGAATGATGGATGTGCAATCTGTCTGCAATCTCTCGTGTCGTGTAGCGTGGGTTGGACTCGATCAATCCCTTGATTTGGTCGTCATCAACCTCGGTGAGCCTCCCCGACCGTGGAGCATTGTTGAGGTCAAAATCACCAGCACAGAATTTTGCGAACTACCGCTGGCACTGATGTTCTTGTAGAGCATTATCACTGTACACTTTATGCAACTTTTCACAAGCTTGACACGCTGTTCTTCCCTTTACGGAAGTAAAACAGTAAAATATGGCGAAAATGCACAGTTTGGTCTTCCATCTTAAACTTGATGTCAAATCTCTGCAAATCAACCAAATCGCTCACTATTCCTTTTAGACTGCAGCTAGAACTGGCACCTGTCGAATGCCATTGCGAAAACAGCTGCGCATGTCTCTAGTACTTCCAAAACCGCCCAACCGCCATCGGGCGCCAAAATACGTCATGACTTTTCCAACAACCCAATAGAATACTCACCAGCTCATAAAACACTATAATATCCATGTTCTACTTGTAACAAATGTCACTTCAATAATAATAATGAAGCACCTTCTATCAGAGGCGTAACTAGGCATGTCTGTACGCGGGACAAACCAGAAAATATTGCACCCCGCTCCTCTGCACCAAAGTCGTTAAGACAAAAGAGCTTTGTCACCTGAAATATAATTCTGCTTGTTGCATGTGTTTTTAGGATAGTAAGATTGGTCTTGTCTGTTGATTACGGACAAATCTGAATTACTTAGTACCACACGCATATGCAATTACAGTTTTTCAAAAGAACTAACACTAGCCACCGGGAGTTGATTCTTACATTTCGCTTCACACTGAATTGCATACTTTCTTTTAGTTTTAGTATCACATTCCCTTAAATAAGTCCCCCCCCCCCCCAAAATCACTAGCCACCGGGAGCTTATTCTGACATTTCCCTTCACACTGAATTGCATACTTTCTTTTAGTATCACATTATCTTGTAGCTAATTGATAACTAATGATCACTAACGGTTGTGCAATAGATTTTTAAAATGGGCTAGGTTTTCTGTTTCTGTAGACCAGAGGGTGACTTTTGTGAAGTTATTGCCATTTTAATTGTAATTTGACAACCTAACTTTTAAATATTTTTATTAGGGTATGATACTGCAAATAGGATATTAGGGAAGGAGGTGTCATTTCTTATCCCAAAGAGGAAATGCATTTTATCCCCATTAATTGTGTCGGAAAAAATTAAGAAATGGGAACAGTACTCAGCAGAAGGGTTTCGATCATTTATCTTTCCCTTACTTACATCAAAGATCTTCTGAGTGGTGAAGCTGAACTGGACACAGAGCGTCATTTAGGGCTGTAAAATACAAAAAGTGAATAATTATAATACATAGAGATTCAGTACCTCTTTTAGAATTGCTATTACGCACGTTAAAATATGGACATGTGATTATAGTGGTGCAGTTAATTATGACGTTTATTATTTAAGAAAGGTAAAGACTAAAAGAAGGTAAGAGCAAACCTTTCTTAAATAATAAACATCATAATTAACTGCACCACCATAATCACATGTCCATATTTTAACGTGTGTAATAGCAATTCTAAAAGAGGTACTGAATCTCTATATATTATGTATTTTAACCACGTATAATTTGTGACTTCCTTATACGGAAGATATATATGAAGTATCTACAAAAAGTGAAGGTAGCGCTGAAATTTCGAACTGCTCTGGAGTTCCAATTTTTGGTACCACATTAAACAAACCGAATGCCACTTGTAGATCAAATTGCCCCCAGAGAATCTTAAAAAATATGAATGACATCCTTATCTTGCTTGTAGCGTATGAACAACCGCACCATCATTTCTGATTTTTGAGCAACTTACATCCCCTGAACGTTTTTGAGGAAGAAAATGCGAATTTTTAGCCGCCAAGCTACCATAACTAGTGAAAGAAATTATAGGTTCTGTATCAGAAACTGGTGCAAAAGTTTCAATTCCGATTTTAATCAGATTGTACTCTGAGATTTTTGCGCACTCTCCTGAGCTGCGCCCGGGGCATTTGCCCCACCTGCCCCTCCCTAGTTACAGCTCTGCTTCTATCAAGCTCATAACATCAGACTTTGAGCATATAACATCGACTATAATGAACTTCAGATTTTGAACCAGCCTCATGACTCATAAGCCAGTCAAGCAGCGAGCATACGTTGAAAACAACCTTCTTATCTCACCTTTTCACATGTCACTCAACCTCTGATTCGTCGTTGCCAGAAGACATTCATTGTGGAAAGAAAATATAGCATTAATTTAGAAACTGCTTAAAGAGAACAAACTAGAATTTACATAGATATGTGAACAAAAAGGGAAAGTTATAGAGTGTCAATCATGAGACTTCAACATTTTAAGCACATGCAGGTTGGAGGAAAATATGTACACTACCATTACTAAATGTGAAAATGATAGTGGTACAAAATTTTCAGTCAATCCAGTGCACTTCTACATGGGTGTCTTCGGTGGCATGAAAAATGTCTATCTGTATCGGTTTCACACCATGTGTTCTGCAGCGCGATTTTAGTGCCAGAGCCTATGGCATCTGTTATGCACTGTTTCAAATCCATCATGCTGGTAACTTTCGTAGAGTACACTTTGTCTTTGACATGCTCCCAAAAGAAGAAATCTAATGAGGCAATATGTCAGGGGAAACACAGAGGCCAGGGAATTGGACCATCGTGGCCTGTCCAACAGTTGGGGAATGTGTCCTTCAGGAAATCACAAATGCCACAGCTCCAATGGGGTGGGGCACCATCCTTCTGGAAAATTATGGTTGGCTGTATGGCTGCTATCTATGTTATGGCAAAGGTCTGAAGTGTATCTAAGTATACTGTGCCAGTGACTGTTTTCAGCGAAGAAAAATGGTCCAACAGTCTGATTGTGCAGAAGACCACACCACACCACACATTAACTCTCAGATTGTCTTGCATTAATTTAGAAACTTCAATTACATATGGATTTTCCAAGTCCCAAATTCAAGCATTGTGCTAATTCACTTTCCTCGAAATGTGAAAGGTTGCCTCATCTGAAAACATTATGTGCAATAAAAAGTTTTTGTTATCAGCAATGCAATCCAGCAATAGTGATTGCAAATGATTCTTACTTTGGGGAGGTCATCAGGTTTGATTTCCTATAAAATATGTACCTTTTAGGTGTGCAAGCATAATTGATGGTGAACTCAATGAACCGTTGACCATTTCATTCAAAGTTCTCTCGCTGCTTGTCTGACTGCCTTCTTTTAAATGATCTCTGCATATTTTCTACAGCCTCTCCCAAGATGGTGAGATTCTCACCACCACGTCCTTTCAACACACAACCGGTTGCCAAAAACTCATCACACCAATTCTTGGTGATCTTAAATGTTGGAGGGTCCTTATTGAAGACATGGAAGAATTCCGTTGCACTTGAATACCTATTTTGTTTCGGTGTAACACTGCACAACCTGTGCATACTTGCTTGAAGTCGCCATTTTAGAAAATTTTTGGCTGCAGTGCCACTGCAGTCTGCTGCACACTACAGCTTTTCCATGTGAACTTTGTGAGCCTCTGCTTCCTTCCATCCAGAATCACAGTTCTAAAACCTGAAATGAAAAATAATGGGCTTTCAAAATGTTGGGAGTCTCATGATGGACATCCTATATTAGAGTATATGTAACACTTTCTTTTGTCTGAATGATTTTGGAAACGAATTCCCAATGAGAAAAATAATAAGAAAATAAGTTTCAACAATTATGTAAATGCTAGTAAATAATGTTGAAACTTCAGAATGGGAATGTTATGTGAATGCCATTCATTTGTGAGTGGTTTGATGACTGAATGCTATCCAAATGGATGGCATTTATTTATCATTCCCATTCCTAAGTTTCACCCAAAGTTAATAGAAAGTAAAATTTGCTCATCCTGCTTTCCTCACAGACGAATAATTGTGACATCACTGAGTGACATCATTGTCCTAACATGTGAATCATAGATCCGAACTGTCGCTATGGAGGAAGATGTCAACAATTTTTATAACTCAAACACAGAACAAAAGCTTATGCAAAAGCACAGTTACATTAAATACTGAAGAAATTCAGTCATGTGAATATTTTACTAACTAACATTTAAAAATACCCCCACACATTTTTGCTACTTAAAGTGCAGGAAAATGGTTATGCTTTTCAATGTTAATTTAGTTACAAGGGGAATTTTTGGTGTTTTTATATAAATTTTGAAAGGAAAACACACAGCAAGACATATTATTGTCGTATAATAAAGGAATTTTGGCTGTACTACCAAATCAGAATGCTTTCAAGTAGTTCTCAATTTCCTGTGTATTGTTCGGCTTTGTTTACATACAACCTGATCACACCCAACTTGAAAGAAACTAGTTCACGATAATTTTTACAATGAATGTTACACATTAATTTCATGAAAAGAGCTTTGTATTTACTTTATTGGAATTATGGTGCATAAATCTGTGATATGAAAATAAATGTATTATTATTTTCCATAATAAAATAAATCCCTATAATTATTTCCATTACAATAGGATTTATTTCGATGAGAATTGTAAAAATTCTGTATATTATCTTGAACTACTTTTTTTCATGCTGGGTGTGATCAGGTTGTATGTAAGCAAAGCAGAACAATGCACAGAAAACGGGGAACTATTTGAAAATGTTCTGATTCGGTAGTACAGCCGGATTTCTTTATGAGGAATAGGAAAAGCATCTTGGCAACATTCCCCAGAGTTTTAAAATTAAAAATTAAAAACAATATGAGTTTAAAAATTTAGTAGAATTTATGAAGATGATTCCAGTTGGTTTATGAATATTAATTCTGACACGCTACTATGGTTGCAGATACAAAGAAATGTGGCAATCAGGTAGTCTTATGATGGTGATTTGGACAGTGACATCACAAAGCAATCACCAGAAGTGCAGGATGAGTATAACATTGTCATCTACTAACCTTGAGTTTCATCATTATTTTTAAGTTGATTGCTCACTCACATAACAGTTGACACTTGCTGATCTCGACATTCCTTTCCTTATTTGGAATTCGCTTTCAAACTTGTGTGGGCTGCGTAAAGCTAAACATCTTGCAACCTCAGTGTGTGTTGCTGTAATGGCAGATTCAATGATCAAATTGATTATTCATGATGAAGAATAATTGTGAATGAATTATTCATGAGTGGTCCATCACTACTATGGAATAATCTTAGAACTAATGGATTTGGCTCATTATTAAAACCCAGTCTTATGATAGTTTGTTTTATGTGTCCCTTGGTAATTGATTAATTGGGTCATAACTTAATATCTGTTCAGTATAGGATTTTTTCCGTTGTCCCAGTATCTGGAATGCGCTGAAAATCGGCAATTCTTCTGGAAGAAATAAATTTAAAATAAGTTCTAATTAATGCCAGATTGTACTCCAGCTAATTTGTTGCACCTCTCTTTACCACATGAATAGTTTTCTTATTCATTTTTTTTTTAATATTAGCTGATGTTGACTGTGCAAAGATATAGTATTTCAATGTGAAAGCTCTTGGTATTATTTCTTTCTGTAGATTATAAACTGGAATTATCCATTAAAAAATATTCTATCCATTAAAAAAAATATTCTATTTTGTGTAGGGTGCCCACAGCCAATATTCCAGAATGATTCTAATAAGAGTCAGGTTGCTGGTTGGAGCACAAAAATTGCAGCATTACCGGAAGGGCCAACTCTGCCAAAGTATCCTTTGAAAGAATTATAGTTAAAACTGCATATGTCTCTGGGATGGTAGTTTTGTTAAAGACACAGATTTTGATCTTGACAATTTCATAATATGTAGAATACTACTTTATCTGAATCAGTCTTCATGACAAAAGACAAAGGTTAATTTGTAACCAAAAGAATTTATGTAATTATTATAATATAATAATTCCAACGCTAGTTTTTATCGTGCCAGAATGCTGAAAAGATGTCTGCTGCAGTGTGTTGTAGCTGTTGAATGAGAGGTAAAAATCCCTCTGTATATTGACCTTACTAGAATGTTATTGGCTAGATGCAGCTTTGTTAATGGGCCTCTTGTATGATATTGAAATACTACACAGTGTAAGGAACGCTGGTGTCTTTCGTAGACTTTTGATAAAGGGGGAGAAATGATTATTCTCAGGAAAATGGAGTCAATATGTTTACAGATTATAGTAAAGTAAGGTTGTGTAGAGCACAAGCTAGAGATGGAGATGAGGGAAATAATTCAGAATGTAAGGTATGTCATCAGCTGTTCTCCTCCTGCTTTAAAGGTTAACATAATTTTAGTTAGTAGAGTTGGTTCTGATATGTATCTGCACTTTCTGTGGAAGAATTTCTTTTGGGGCAGAGACAATTCTAATATTCATGTGCACTTTCCATGGAAGAATTTACTTTTGAAGCAGAGTCAGTTCTGGTATGCATCTGTACTTTATGTGGAAGAATTTACTTTTTGGGCACAGACAGTTCTGATATACACCTTCACTTTTTGTGGAAGAATTTACTTTTGGGGCAGAGATCATTGTGATATGCATCTGCACTTTCTGTGGAAGAATTTAGTTTTGGGGTAGAGCCAGTTCTGATATGCATCTTCACTTTTTGTGGAAGAATTTACTTTTAGGGCAGAGATCATTGTGATATGCATTTGCACTTTCTGTGGAAGAAGACTTTCTGGAAGTACGTGAGAATCAGGAAAAATAGGGGAAACAAAGTTGTAAGTTCTGTGAAGAATAGGATTAGAGAAATGATTTGGGAGCCCAATAAGTTAAGTGAAAGATGGGGTGAATACTTCTGTGAATTATTAGATTAGGAAAGCAAAGGTGATTCAGAGGCAGAAGTAGATGATGTCACGGGGAAGGATGGAAGCACAGGAGGGATCTCAAGAGAAGAGGTGTGTAAAGCTCTAAAATCTCTTCTGAATGGTAAGGCTCCGGGAGTTGATGGCATAACTGCCGAGATGTTGAAATATGGTGGTGACTCGGTAATTGACTGGTTAACTAAAATTTGCCAGTTGTGTTGGGAGTTAGGAATGGTCCCTCGGGATTGTAAGGATGCGATCATTGTTCCCTTGTATAAGGGAAAAGGTGATCAGACTGACTGCAAGAACTATTGTGGTATTAGCCTACTGAGTGTGCCGAGGAAAGTGTTTGGTAAGGTAATTATTGAAAAAGTATGGGGTCTTACATTAGAGAAAGTGTGGGATGTTCAGAGTGGTTTTATGCCTGGTAAAGGCTGCACTTACCACATTTTTGCATTACGCATGATGATTGAAAAGTATCTGGCTGTTCGGAAGAAAGTTTTTACTGCCTTCATAGATTTAGAGAAAGCTTACGACCGAGTCAATAGGACACTTTTGTGGAAGGTATTGAATGAATATGGTGTTACTGGGAATCTACTTAATAGTGTAAAAGCCATGTGTGCTGGTAGTAGAGCTTGTGTACGAGTGAATGGTGTTTTATCAAAATGGTTTTCTATTGGTGCAGGAGTCAGACAAGGTTGTGTAATGTCACCATGGCTGTTTAATATATTTATGGACACGTGCATGCGTGATGCCAAAATAGATTATAGTGGTTTATGACTTGGTGATATCTGTGTGTGCAGATTGCTGTATGCTGATGACACTGTCCTGTTGGCAGAGAGCAAAAGTGAGTTGCAGAGTATGTTGTCTCGGATGTACGAAGTTTGCATGAAATTCAAACTGAGTATAAATAAGGAAAAACCAAAGTTATGGTTTTTGAGAGGGGAACTGGTAGTACTGAATGTAATATATGTCTAAATGGCACAGTGATTGACCAGGTGAGTGAGCTTGTGTATTTAGGAAGCATGTTTGACAGAGAGAACAAATTGGATGGTGAAATTAGTAGGCGAGTAAATTCTTCATTGAAAGTCATGGCTGCTTTGGGAGGTTTTCACAGGAATGATGGGTTCTCAAGAGAGTCCCACATGGCTCTGTATGAAAGTGTAATTATTCCTACTCTGATGTATGGCAGTGAAACCTGGGTACTGCAGAAGAAACATAGGAGTCGTTTGTGTGATGGAGAAATGAGTTACTTACGGGGAGTTTGTAGCAAGACATTGTCTGATTGTGTGAGGAATGAAGATGTGTTGCAGTTGTGTAATGTGAAGCAAAATGTTGTTATCAAGGTGGAGACTAATATGCTGGGGTGGTTTGGCCATGTTGAAAGAATGAATGATGATATGCTTACTAAGAAAATCTTTTTAGCCCAAGTGGCAGGAAGGAAAGGTAGAGGAAGACCAAGGAAGTCATGGGAGGATCAGATTCAGGAGTGTCTGCACGAGAAAAAGATTATGAGTATGAAGTAAAGAAGAACTTGTGTATGGCGTGTGTTGGATGTTGAGTGAAGCCCGAGTTGTATGTCTAGATCGCTGTAAATGGAGAAGTTAGATACAGCAACAGTAAGTAAAAATTATCTGATAATTTGTATTTCTTTGTGGAGATAACCTCTGAATATTAGAGAACAGCTTAGTGATATGTATGTATTGTATGTGGAAGAATATAGTTTTGGGGTAGAGTCAGTTCTGATATGCATCTGCAGTCTCTGTGAAAGAATTTACTTTCAGAGCAGAGACAGTTTTGATATGCATCTGCACTTTCTGTGGAAGAATTTACTTTTGGGGCAGAGTCAGTTCTGATATGCATGTTCACTCTTTGTGGAAGAATTTACTTTTGGGGCAGAGATCATTGTGATATGCATCTGCACTTTCTGTGTGGAAGAATTTAGTTTTGGGGTAGAGTCAGTTCTGGTAGCATCGGCACTTTCTGTGGAAGAATTTAGTTTTGGGGTAGAGTCAGTTCTGGTATGCATCGGCACTTTCTGTGGAAGAATTTATATTTGGGGTATAGTCAGTTTTGATATGCAGTTGCACTTTCTGTGAAATAATTCACTTTTGGGGCAAAGACAGTTTTGATATACATCTCTATACAAGAATTTACTCTAGGAGTATCTTCTAAGAGCCTGTTCTGTCTTCTTAAAGGTCTTCCATTTGGTGTGCATACCTCAGTTCTTTTTCACTGCGACTTGTATTTAATAAAGTGCAGTACATATGTTTAATATAAGGGTTGTGCTGAAAGTAATGCAAAAAGTGGGCATACCTTTCTATTAACTGACAGAGGTCGTTCAAATTGCACATGTTGGTAGAGTAACTCCTCTATACAAAGGTACGGCTCAATATAGTCTCCATCACAAGCGATGCATTTGCACCATCGTTGAACCCAAATCTTGAATCCTCTTTGAAAAAATTCAGGTGTTGGACTGTTATACCCACTTCTTCACAGCTACTTTCACCTCTTCTTTCTCATCAAATCATTGTCCTCGAAGACTTCTTCATTGGACTGAACAGGTAGAATGAAGAATCTGGGCTGTACAGTGGATTGGGGACCACCGACCAACCTAATTGGCTGATCACCTGATTTTTTGCCAACGATGTGTGTGGTCTTGCACTGTCATGGTGAATGTGGATCCTTTTCAGATTCTTGTTCAGTCTCTTCTTTCTTATGACTTCCCTAAGCTTCTTGAGTGTCTCAATGTACCGCTCGCTGGTTACGGTACGGCCACTTCCAGAAAATCAAGGAGAATGACACCCCTGTCACCCCAAAAAAACAGTCACCATGACTTTCTGTGCTGATCGCTGGCTATTGAACTTCTTAGGCTTTGGTGAAGAGGTGTGACACCATTCCATGGATCGATTCTTCATTTCCGGATCATAAAGATACACCTATGTTTCATCCGTTGTCACCAGATCAGAAAAAAATATTTTCATTGGCTTCAAATGCTTTCAGCAGATCAGAGCAGACTTCCACCCTTCTCTCCTTCTAATTGGGTGTCAACTGCCGAAGTACCCACTCTGCACACACTTTCTCATACCCTAAGTTTTCCACCATCTTCTGTACGGCATTGTGACCACAGTCCAGTTGTGTAGCAAGCTCGTGGATTGCGATTTATCTCTCCGCGCGAATCAGTTCATTCACGTGCTGGCGATTCGTGACAGTGGTCGCAGATGATGGTCTCCCACTGCATAGTTGGTCTTCAATGCTGGTTTCCCCTTCTTTAAACTTCATCCATCTGTGCACATTGCTCTTGTCAATGATGTCATCTTCGTAAACATTCTGTAGCCTTCTGTGGATGTTGGATAGCCTGCACCCTTCCTTCATCAAGAACTCAATGACAACATGTTACTTCTGTTTGGAATTCATTATTTACCTGCATTGAAGAAGAAGGCTTACTGTAGAGGAAGAGTTGCTCTACCAACATGTGCAATTTGAACAACCTCTTGTCAGTTAATAAAAAGTTATGCCCACTTTTGAATTACTTTTGGTACAACCCTCATATCATTAATGACATCTGTAAAAATTAAAGTACAAAGGTTTGACTGTTCAAGGACACAGCACATAAAAATTGACTAGGTGATACCATGTCTCTCATGTTTTTCAGTCAATGCCACATTGCAGAATGTCTTTCACTCTTGAACTGGAAAAACAAAGGGATAAAGATTAATGGAGATTGTTTAACCTACATCTCCTTTGCTGATGACATAGTTATTTTTTCAAGTACCACCCCCAGAGCTGCTGAGTATGATCCAGGAACTTGCTGACAAGAATAAAGAAGTGGAGTTAAAAGTAAATTTAACAGAGGAGCTCTGCCAGTGTGAGTTGAGGGCGTCATTTACCTGTCAAAGTGTTGGCACCAGGGTGCAACATGGGATGAAAACAAGTTGGTGGAGGAAGTGTAATGCTGTGGGCAATGTTCTGCTGGGAAACCCTGGGTCCAGTCATTCACATGCAGGAAACTATGATGTCTACCACCTACCTAAATAGCATTGCAGACCAGGTACATCCTTTCATGGCAACGGTATTCCCCACTAGTAGTGTTTCTGGGAAACCCTGGGTCCAGTCATTCATGTGCAGGAAACTATGACGTCTACCACCTAACTAAACATCACTGCAGACCAGGTATCCTTTAATGGCAACGGTATTCTGTACTAGTAGTGCCTCTGGGAAACCCTGGGTCCAGTCATTCATGTGCAGGAAACTATGATGTCTACCACCTACCTAAACATCATTGCAGACCATGCACATCCTTTCATGGTAACGGTATTCCCCACTAGTAGTGCCTCTGGGGAAACCCTGGGTCCAGTCATTCACATGCAGGAAACTGACATCTACCACCTACCTAAACATCACTGCAGACCAAGTATGTCCTTTAATAGCAACAGTATTCCATACTAGTGGTGCCTCTGGGAAACCCTAGGTCCAGTCATTCATGCTAAGTCTCCCTCTAGTTATCGCCCAATTGCTCTCACTAGCTGTCTGTGCAAAGTTCTCGAACGCATGGTTAATTCACGTTTAATTCATTTTTAGAACATCATCAATTCCTTTCACCATCACAAAGCGGTTTTCGGCGTCATCGTTCACCTCACGATCATCTCCTGCACCTTGAGACATCTGTGCGCGAGGCGTTCGTGCGTAGGCAGCACATGGTTTCTGTATTCTTTGACATCGAGAAAGCCTATGATCGTGCGTGGCGGCACGGGATTATCCGTGACCTCCACGCATGTGGATTGCGAGGAAATCTTCCGACATTTATTGTAAATTTTCTTCGCAATCGGGTGTTCCAGGTGCGCCTGGGTAGGACGCTATCGGCAACATTCCATCAAGAACAAGGTGTTCCTCAAGGTTGCATTTTATCTGTCGCATTGTTCATCCTGCGCATTAATTGTCTCCTCACAAATCTTCCTCCTGTGGTTTTGGCTACCGTGTATGTCGATGACTTGCACATCTTCTGCTCGTCATCGAGCATGCGTTTCATTGAAAGGCAGTTGCAGTCTGCTATTAATCAGATTTTTAAAACGGCGAATAGCAATGGTTTCATTCTTTCTCCCGACAAGACAGCGTGTGTTCATTTCTGCCGGAGGCGTGGCCTCCATCCTGACCCCGAGCTGTATTTAGACCGTGCAGCCATTCCAGTTTTGCCGGAGACCAAGTTTCTTGGACTGACCGTCGACCGTGCGCTTGCACGGTCAGCGGCTTAAGATTTCCTGTCTGCGTGCTCTTTCTATTCTAAAAATCCTTTCGAGAGTTTCGTGGGGCGCAGACAGGATCTCTTTGTTTCGCATTTACCACTCCTTAATTCGGTCGAAACTGGATTATGGCTGTATCGTGTATGGCTCGGCTCGTCCTTCCGTTCTCCGGCCTTTGGACGCTGTTCATCATCAGGCGCTGTGTCTTTGTACGGGAGCATTCTGAACATCTCCTATTCCCAGCCTTTACGCTGATGCGAACGAACCATTGCTTGAATTACGCCTTCTGCAGCTGTCTGTTCACTTTTACTTAAAACTTCGGTCTCTTCCAGACCATCCTTTGTACGGTGCAGTTTTCCATCCTCAGCATACTCGTTTGTTTGAGAACCGGCCCTCGCGCATTCCAACCTTTGGTCTTCGTATGGCGGCCGTAGCTCGTGATGCAGGGCTCGACTTGTCGCTTGTTGCAGCGACCAGGGGCTTTGGGGATCCTCCATGGTACCCACTTGGTGTCATGGTTGATACCACCTTTACGTCTTTCGACAAATCCTCAACCCCTACGTCAGTGTACCAGCAGCTCTTCGCTGAGCACCGTGCCCTCAAAACTGAATACACTCCCATTTTCACTGATGGCTCCAAGATGCATGGAGTCGTTGGATCCGCAGCTGTCTGTGTTGATGACGTGTCAGTAGCGCGGATCCCAGCTGAGGCCACGGTGTTTTCGGCAGAGATGCATGCTGTGTATCTTACACTTCTTCATGTTCAGTCGAGTTCTCATCATAGGGCTATTTTACCAAAATTCTAAATCCAGAGAATCAGGAGCTTTAACTATCCTGTCTAACCGAGTTGGAGATATATGGTCTATACGGATTCCTTAAGTGTCCTGCAGTCTTTGTCATCGCTGGACTATTGTAATCATCCTTTTCTTTTGAACGTACAAAGGCTTCTTCGTTCCTTGCTCGAGGCCGGTGTCCAGATTCAATTCTTCTGGATTCCTTGGCATGTTGGAATCTCGGGTAATGAGTGTGCTGATGTGGCCGCTAGATCTGCTTCCTCTTTGGTTGTCACACCCTTGCCACTCTTTCATCGCGATTTTCGATTTCTTGTTCGTGATCATATCAAACAAACGTGGCAGGGTCTGTGGGACCAACAGGTGGAAAATAAACTGCATCGTATAAAACCTATTCTCGAAATCTGGAACTCCTCATCTTGTCGGAACCGCAGGGAGGAAGTGGTGCTTGCGTGTCTCTGCATTGGGCATTGTCGTTTCACTCACCGCTTTTTGCTGTGTGGCGACACTGCGCCGATGTGTGAGACGTGCAATTGCTGACTCACTGTCATTCATCTTTTGTGTAGCTGTGTTCGTTTTCGTGGTGTACGTTTTCACTATTTTCATTCTCATTTGTTGACCGAGGACACCGCTACTCTGCAGCGGGTCCTGGATGACCACTGCGATACTGTCACTGTGTTTTCCTTTTTAAAAGAAATTGACTTTTTTAAATGCATTTAGATTTTAGCTCTTCCATCATCCTCATTTTTCAGTTTTAATGAATCAGCCGAATTTTAAACATTGTATCATGTTTTTAATGCTGTTTATTTCATTGCCTTTTAGCCCTTCCATCACTCTCATTTTTCACTTTTACTTAATCAGCCAGATTTTAAGTTTTCTACCATATTTTTAATACTGTTTGTCTGTCCTGTGTCTTGTCTTGTCTAGTGTTTGGCGCTCTTTGGCCAGGCATGGCCCTTGCACCATAAAAACCAACCAACCAACCAGTCATTCATGTGCAGGAAGCTATGATGGCTACCACCTACCTGAACATCATTGCAGACGAGGTACATCCTTTCATGGCAATGGTATTCCCCACTAGTAGTGCCTCTGGGGAAACCCTGGGTCCAGTCATTCACATGCAGGAAACTGACATCTACCACCTACCTAAACATCACTGCAGAACAAGTACGTCCTTTAATAGCAACAGTATTCCGTACTAGTGGTGCCTCTGGGAAACCCTAGGTCCAGTCATCCATGTGCAGGAAGCTATGATGGCTACCACCTACCTGAACATCATTGCAGACCAGGTACATCCTTTCATGGCAATGGTATTTCCCCACTAGTAGTGCCTCTGGGAAACCCTGGATCCAGTCATTCATGTGCAGGAAACTATGACGTCTACCACCTACCTAAACGTCATTGCAGACCAGGCACATCCTTTCATGGCAACTGTATTCCCCTCTAGTAGTGCCTCTGGGAAACCCTGGGTCCTGTCATTCATGTGCAGGAAACTATGACGTCTACCACCTACCTAAACATTGCAGACCAGGCACATCCTTTCATGGCAATGGTATTCCCAACTAGTAGTGCCTCTGGGGAAACCATGGGTCCAGTCATTCACATGCAGGAAACTGACATCTACCACCTATCTAAATAACTTTGCAGACCAGGTACATCATTTCATGGCAATGGTATTCCCCACTTGAAGTGCATCTGGGAAACCCTGGGTCCAGTCATTCATGTGCAGGAAACTATGATGGCTACCACCTACCTGAACATCATTGCAGACCAGGTACATCCTTTCATGGGAATGGTATTTCCACACTAGTAGTGCCTCTGAGAAACCCTGGGTCCAGTCATTCATGTGCAGGAAACTATGACGTCTACCACCTACCTAAACATCATTGTAGACCAGGCACATCCTTTCATGGCAATGGTATTCCCCACTAGTTGTGCCTCTGGAGAAACCCTGGGTCCAGTCATTCACATGCAGGAAACTGACATCTACCACCTACCTAAACATCACTGCAGACCAGGTATGTTCTTTAATAGCAACGGTATTCCGTACTAGTAGTGCCTCTGGGAAACCCTGGGTCCAGTCATTCACGTGCAGGAAACTGACATCTACCACCTACCTAAACATCACTGCTGATCAGGTATGTCCTTTCATGGCAACGGTATTCCCCACTAGTAGTGCCTCTGGGGAAACCCTGGGCCCAGCCATTCATGTGCAGGAAACTATGACATCTACCACCTACCTAAACATCATCACACACCAGGTACATCCTTTCATGGCAACGGTATTCCCCACTAGTAGTGCTTCTAGGAAACGCTGCAGAATACGAGGAAGACTTCCCCATATTGCTCTGGCCTCCAAACTCCCCAGACATAAATCTGATCAAGCATCTGGGGTTTATGCTGGAACAGCAAATTTAATTTATATCAAGCATCTGTGGTTTATGTTGGAACAGCAAATTTAAATTGTGGTGACTGTACCACGTTACGTACAAGCAGTAAAGGATCTGCTGGTAATGCATTGGTACCAGATATGACAAGACACCTTTATATACCTTTTAGCATCCATGTTTTGCCACGTAAGAGCTGTTTTGGTTGCATGTGGAGGACCAACATCATATTAGGCAGGTGGTCGTAATGTTTTGGCTCTTCGGTGTATATTCGATTAAGAGCTGTTTTGGTGACACATAGAGGACCAACATTATACACTCGTGTGCAAAAATTAAGGACGAAGAGGAGAAATTAGCATAGCAGTGGAACGAGCAGGCAGAACGGACCGAAAGACCACTCGGGAGATAGACTAGGGTCCGGTACGGTAGGGCATGTGCATATATGCAGCATGACCGGGGGGGGGAGTGTCGGAAGGGTATAAAGCACACGGGCGGTGTATGCTCAGCAATTCGGTGATCATTGGGAAGTTGGAAGAAGCTTGAAGTGTGACTAGTGTAGCCGAGGAGTTCGGGATCGCTCACAGCATCGTTTCACGAGTTTGGAAAGCATTTCAAACGACAAGAGCAGCTATCCGAGAGTTTAGCAGTGGTCGTCCACGAGCAACCACGGCGGCGGACAATCGGTATATTGTCCTATGGGCGAGAAGAGACAGACGGCAGACAGTGGAAGAAATCACAAGGCACCTGCAGCAGACAACTGGATGTCCGTTATCGCGTTTTACCGTGGCCAGGAAGCTGCACAAAGGTGGTCTATTTGCATGACGACCAGTACGGTTTGTGCCATTAACTCCTGCTCATCGGAGACGGCAGTTTCTGTGGTGCCAGGAACACAAGAACTGGACACACCAGCAATGGGGTTGATTTCTCTTTACGGCTGAGAGCCGATTTAGTCTGAAGAGCAATTCTGGACGTATACACATCTGGAGAGAGCAGGGAACACGCAATCACACCTCCAACATCATCAAAAGGGACTGGTTTGGAGGTGGTGGAGTTCTTGTTTGGGGCGGTATCATGCTTGGTAGCCATACTGACCTCCACATCTTCCAAGGAGGTTCAGTCACTGGTGTCTGCTATTGTACCGAGGTTCTCCTGCCTCACGTGCGTCTGTTTAGAGGTGCTGTGGGTCCTCAGTTCCTCTTCATGGACGACAACACTAAACCTCATTGTACAGTGGCTGTCACAGAGCTGTTGGAGAGTGAAGATATTCAACGCATGGTTTGGCCTGCAAGGTTCCCGGACCTAAATCCAATCGAACACGTGTGGGACCTTCTCGGGAGATGCTTGGCAGCACGTCACCAGCCGCCAGCAATGATTCCACAGCTGCGATTGGCGCTACAAGAGGAATGGGCCACGATGCCTCAACAGCTCCTTGACAACCTCGTCCTCAGCATGGACAGACGTAAATCCTGCAACGCAGTCAGGGGTGATCATATCCCCTACTAAAGACTGGATTTTTGTTGGCAGCCGCCTGTCACATGGACGTTTCTGTCTTCTGTCCAGTTGTGCTCAAAGCTACCTTTTCAATAAAGTGCCTTTGTATCCTTTGGATTCCTTATTTGGATGGTTTTGCTCACTTGTCCCATATTCTTACATCTTGGCGATCTTATGGTATGATTTGAGTCTATGTGGAGCACTTCTGCACGACGTTACATTCGAAAAATTGTCTCGTCCTTAATTTTGCACGCCAGTGTATCGGGCAAGTGGTCATAATGTTTTGGCTCTTCGGTGTATATTCGAGTAAGAGCTGTTTTGGTGACACATACAGGACCAACATTATATTAAGCAGGTGGTCATAATGTTTTGGCCCTTCGGTGTATATCTGGGTAAGAGCTATTTTGGTGACATATAGAGGATCAACATCATATTAGGCAAGTGGTCATCATGTTTTGGCTCTTTGGTGTATATCCAGGTAAGAGCTGTTCTGGCAGCACATGGAGGACCAATATCATATTATTTAGGTGGCCCATAATGTTTTGACTTTTTGGTGTCACAAAGGATCAACATTTAGGCAGGTGGTCATAATGTTTTGACTCTTTGGTGCCATAGAAGTTCATGTTTTGCCATTTGGACCACTTCTTGAGGGGCAAATGGTTTGCTAACAAGGATGCTGTGATTCATGCCATTAGCTATTTCTTGGACCACTGCGATGCCAGTTTCTGCCACTGTGGCATTTTTGCACTGAAAACATGTTAGGCACAATTGCTGCCGAGGGCAGATATTTTCCGGAATAAAATGTATTTCATCGTCTGTTACTGCTGTTTATTTGTGTCCGAATTGGCCAGTAATTATGACAGGACCCAATACAACAGTTTGTTTTATCAGAAGGAATTTTAAATGGCAGGAAATTTAAAAAGAGCAAATATTTATCTAATTTCTGATTATGAAAATAATTAAAAAGATAGAAAAGTGAATGGACAAATATGTTTCACTCCTTGCATGCAAATGAGTGCAGAGGCAGCTGTCCCAGTGATTCTGATGCCGCTGCATGTATGTGTGGATATAATTTATTATTTTTTCTATGGAATGGGGAGACATAGTATCAAGCCCACCTGCTTAATCCATTTCAAAATGATTTTGTAGTTCATGCAGTGTTTCACTGAAATGAAAAAATGGCCACAAAATGGTAGTGACATTTTTGTAAGCTTAATTTTCCATAACTAATAAATATTTAGTTGTGTAACATTTTAATTATTCTAATTTAATGATTGGATATTTCTTTGACTGACTAATAGGATTGAAGTTGCGGAAAAGAAAACACAACTTTGTTGGGGAAGAACTCCACTTTTATCTGATTTTGGTTTAACTACTGTACCTCCAAGTAATTTGAATTTGCCAACCGTTTCAAAAGATAAGGGTAACAGTCTAAAGTTAAGGAAGAAATCAGAACATTTTGATAGTTCAAGGTTTGTATTTGTCACAGTTTATGCATTTGTCTTGATATATTGTTCCAGTTAGGTTTTTTTACCCCTATATATGCATGATATGATGATGATGGGCAAAACACGTAACAATATTAACAAATAAAGGTAACTTGATCACGCTAGTAACGTTAAACGAAAACTTTTACAAAAAGTTCGTAAGTTGGAAGCTTTATCTTAGGTTTTCATCACGCCAATGGAGGACTAAGATTGTTACCAGATTCTACATTTGAATTTTTCCTATTTTTGTTGCCAAAACTTAGAATTGATCTCCAGATCATCGGAATGTAGAGAGGAGATTCGGAATTGCAAATCATTGAGTTGAAAATAATTTCCAGGCTTTCACGGTAACGGAGGGCAAAATGATTGTCAAAAGAAGCAATTCGTTTTGCTTCGTTCCAGTGGAGAACTGCAGATGTGTCTTCCATTGTCAAAATAGACAAGGCAGTATTAGGATTGGCTTTCGAAACATCTTTTTTATGTTCTAAAATTCTATGGCTAATGCTCCTGTATGTGCTTCCAATGTATAAGTTATCCCCAGTAGAAGAAGAGATAGGAATGCAGTAAACTCCTGGGAGGTTCAGGCTTTCAACTTTGTCCCTATCCCTTTGTAGAAATTTCAAGATGTTTGGGGTAGATTTAATGGCAAGATGGTAACCAAAACTTCTAAAAAGAATCTGTAACTTATAAGCATAGGAAGGATGGTAAGGAACAGAACCACAGAATTTCAGGTCTTCTTTCTTTTGAGGAAGGAGGCATTCAATTTCGAATGGTTTTCATATTTCTTTATGAGGGAGTTGACTGTAAGAGCAGGGAAACCATGAGAGAGGGCTATTGTAGAAATTTTGGAGAGTTCTTCTTGAAGAGAGAGTTGGTTGTTGCAAATGATATGAGCCCTGTGGATGTAGGACTTCAATGCTGCAAGCTTGTAGAGATGCAGGGTGAAAGATTTGTAGGGAATGATGTTAGTGGCCGCAGAAGGTTTACGATAGATGGAACGAGTAATGGAGAGATCAGCGTTTCTGCAGATAGATACATCCAGGAAATCAATTTTGTGGTTTACTTCCTTAGATATAGTGAGATTAATGGAAGGAAATTTTTCCGTAATGGAGTTGATCAGTGTCTGTAGTTTCCATCATTCCTCAACACCCTTTTCAACCTTCCCTATGGTTAAGATATGTAGACGACATTTTCATTAGCTGGCCACATTCAGAGTCTGAACTACAGACACTGATCAACTCCACTACGGAAAAATTTCCTTCCATTAATCTCACTATATCTAAGGAAGTAAACCACAAAATTGATTTCCTGAATGTATCTATCTGCAGAAACGCTGATATCTCCATTACTCGTTCCATCTATCGTAAACCTTCTGCAGCCACTAACATCATTCCCTACAATTCTTTCACCTTGCATCTCTACAAGCTTGCAGCATTGAAGTCCTACATCCACAGGGCTCATATTATTCGCAACAACCAACTCTCTCTTCAAGAAGAACTCTCCAAAATTTCTACAATAGCCCTCTCTCATGGTTTCCCTGCTCTTACAGTCAACTCCCTCATAAAGAAATATGAAAACCATTCGAAATTGAATGCCTCCTTCCTCAAAAGAAAGAAGACCTGAAATTCTGTGGTTCTGTTCCTTACCATCCTTCCTATGCTTATAAGTTACAGATTCTTTTTAGAAGTTTTGGTTACCATCTTGCCATTAAATCTACCCCAAACATCTTGAAACTTCTACAAAGGGATAGGGACAAAGTTGAAAGCCTGAACCTCCCAGGAGTTTACTGCATTCCTATCTTTTCTTCTACTGGGGATAACTTATACATTGGAAGCACATACAGGAGCATTAGCCATAGAATTTTAGAACATAAAAGATGTTTCGAAAGCCAATCCTAATACTGCCTTGTCTATTTTGACAATGGAAGACACATCTGCAGTTCCCCACTAGAACGAAGCAAAACGAATTGCTTCGTTTGACAATCGTTTTGCCCTCCGTTACCGTGAAAACCTGGAAATTAATTTCAACTCAATGACTTGCAATTCCGAATCTCCTCTCTACATTCCGATGATTTGGAGATCAATTCTAAATTTTGGCAACAAAAATAGGAAAAATTCAAATGTAGAATCTGGCAACAATCTTAGTCCTCCATTGGCGTGATGAAGACCTAAGATAAGGTCGAAAGCTTCCAAATTACGAACTTTTTGTAAAAGTTTTCATTTAACATAACTAGCGTGACCAAGTTACCTTTTTTTGCTATATATGCACATTTGATCATTAATATCTTTTACCCCTATATAGGCATACTTCGTGTAGCACTTTATTAACGCTATTTATATATAACATCTTTTGTTTTTCTCAAGAAAGCTTTTATTTTTTATCAGTCAGAATAGTTATTAATAACAAAAAATGTGCCATTCTACTTAAACACAATACAGATTTAATATTATGGTTCACAATAGTATCTTAATTTCATAAAAGTGTCTGGTCTTCCTGCTAGAAACTGGAAGCACCTGTGAACTAATAGCAATAATAAAGTACATGTATCTCGACTGAACATAGTATTAAATGGACACCTCTCTGTCTGCCAAACATCTGAATATGTGCCTGGCTGATGACAAGAAAGATGACATAATTTAGTTGACATGCTTGCCATGTCCTGACATAATTTAGTTGACATGCTTGCCATGTCCTGACATAATTTAGTTGACATGCTTGCCATGTCCTGAATGACATAATTTAGTTGACGTGCTTGCCATGTCAGATGACATGATTTAGTTGACATGCTTGCCATGTCTCTCTGTTTATGTTTTAACACCTTTCATGGCTGATATCAGAGCACAATGCAGCATTTAACTTACATCTCCTACAGTAATGAGGATAGGGTGCAAAGTAAGGGCCTTATCAGGTGGCTAGATGTGACTGAAATGAGAGCAAAGTTCAGTATTTAACCAAATGTAATCATTGGCACAAATGTGCCATATTTTCACTGTTACAATGTAGAAACTCCTTCAGAAAACTTGGAAATTACATTGCCCTAAACGTAGAAAACGAGTGAAAACACAGTCGCGTATGGTAAAAGATTCGTTTAGCGGTAGCTTTCGGTCATCTTATGACCTTGATCACCCACAATCAACTGGTTGGGCTGGTTGCCAGAACTACAATTTAAAGTTGGGGTGTTGGAAATGTTGCCAGATTTTAGAAGAGAGATCCAAATAAATGGGATTTGGTGAGGGGTCTCTGAATTGCAGTTTTTGGTGAAAAAAATTTAAATGCTTTCTTGGAAATTCAGAAATGCTTTGTGAATGAATGGGGTAACTTTTTTTGTTTCTTTCCAAATGGGAACTGCAGAAGTGTCTTTTTAAGGGTTAATGCAGATAAAGCTGTCTTTGGAAGACCGTTGGAACCATCATTTTTGTGTTCACCATATTTTAGAAGAGAGATCCAAATAAATGGGATTTGGTGAGGGGTCTCTGTTTAACCAAATGTAATCATTGGCACAAATGTGCCATATTTTCACTGTTTCAATGTAGAAACTCCTTCGGAAAACTTGGAAATTACATTGCCCTAAACATAGAATACGAGTGAAAACACAGTCACGTATGGTAAAAGATTCGTTTAGCGGTAGCTTTCGGTCATCCTATGACCTTGATCACTCGCGATCGACTGGTTGGGCTGGTTGCCAGAACTACAATTTGAAGTTGGGGTGTTGGAAATGTTGCCAGATTTTATTTAGTAGAGAGATCCAAATAAATGGGATTTGGTGAGGGGTCTCTGAATTGCAGTTTTTGGTGAAAAAAAATTTAATGCTTTCTTGGAAATGCAGAAATGCTTTGTGAACGAATGGGTAACTTTTTTTGTTTTTTTCCAAATGGGAACTGCAGAAGTGTCTTTTAAGGGTTAGTGCAGATAAAGCTGTCTTTGGAAGACCATTGGAACCATCATTTTTGTGTTCACAAAGTCTTGTATTGATGCTTCGGTATGTGCTTCCAATATACACTGAGAGACCAGAAGAAGTTGAAATGGGAATAGCATAAACTCCAGGGGTGAGACAGTGTCCCTGTCTTTATGCACATTATTGCAGAAGGGTTTGGCTTTACTGTGAGAGTGTAGCCCATAGTTTTGAAGAGTTTACACATCTTATAAGAGAAGGATCTATGGAAAGGGATGAAACCAATGAATGGTGGTTTTTTCATTAGTATTGGTGAGAGAACAGACAGATTTTTCAAATGGGAATTTTGGAGGAATTTCACAATTGTAGAAGGTGGGAACTGATGGGCTTCAGCAATTTTCTCTATGGTGCCATTTCTTCATTGAAAGAATCGTGAGTAATCAAGGTCATAGGATGACCGAAAGCTACCGCTAAACGAACCTTTTACCATACGTGATTCTGTGTGTTTTTGCTCGTTTTTTATGGTTATGTGTTATTGTCGCATGAAGCCTGAGTTTTAAACCATGTTACATTGCCCTGGAGTGGGAATCGAACCCGCATCACCCAATTTCCGTTCGAGCGTGTTATCTTCATGATGCACTGGAACTTGTGACCTACATCCGACCCCGGATGTGAGAAAAGGTCGTGGTGATGCTAAGAGGAAGCACATAATTGCTTCGACTAGCACAAATCTGAACAGTTCTCAGATTTCTAAGCTACATCTGCTTAGCTTCAGTTGCTTGGAACTTCCTTGTCCCGGGTGGTGTAACAGATGGCATGCTCGAATGGAAATCGGGAGATGCGGGTTCGATTCCCGCTCCAGAGCAATGTAATTTTCAAGTTTTGTAAAGGAGTGGCTACATGAAAACAGTGAAAATACAGCACATTTGTGCCAACGATTACATTTGTATTACCTTCCATGTATTTGCGAAGAATTATTTCTTCAGGGAAATTCGTTTCACACTTCTGTATAGTATTTAACCTATCCTCCCCTACAGTAGTGAGAATAGGGGGGTTCAAAAATAAGGGCATCATCAGGTGGCTAGATCTGACTGATATGAGAGTAAAGTGCAGTCCCCCTTCTATGGGGAGTGTGAGTTGGGTGCAAAATAAAGGCTTCGTTTTTATAGGTGGTTAGATATGGCTGATATGAGAGTGCAATGCAGTATTTAATTTGCCCTCTTCTACAGTAGTGTGACTTGGGTGCAAAATAAGGACCTTATTTTTTTAGGTGTTAAAGTGCAGTATTTAACCTGTCCTCCCCTACAGTATCGAGAATAGGGTGCAAAGTAAGGGTCTCGTCAGTGGCTAGATGTAACTGATATGAGAGTAAAGTGCAGTCCCCCTTCTATGGGTAGTGTGAGTTGGGTACGAAATAAGGGCTTCATTTTTATAGGTGGTTAAGATGAGGCTGATATGAGAGTGCAATGCAGTATTTAATCTGCCTTCTTCTACAGTAGTGTGACTTGGGTGCAAAATAAGGGCCTTATTTTTTTAGGTGGTTAGATGTGGCTGGTGTGAGAGTGTGATGCAGTATTTAACCTGCCCTCTTCTATTGTAGTCCTGGGTGAAAAATAAAGGATATGAGACTGAGGTGCAGTATTTAATCTACCCTCATCTACAGTTATGTGAAATAATCAGCTTCACCGGGTGGATAGATGTGGCTAATAAGAGAGTGTAATGCAGTATCTAACCTACTCTCTCCTACAGCAGTGAGCAGTAAGGGCCTCATTAGGTGACTAGATGTGGCTGATGTGAAAGTTATAAGAGAAATGTCAGGAAAGGATAAATGTATTTAGTGGCTTCACAGGATTGGTAGTGGAGATATTTTGGCCTGTGTTGTGTATTTCCTCTGTCTGTAGAAGACAAGGTTGAAAAGTCATCAGTTGAAAATGAATCCCCTTGAAGTAATTCATCAGAAATATGCCAAAGACATATCCAAATTGTCATTATCTGCACACGGTGCCATCCATATTTTAGCTGTTTTTTTTTTTTATCTTACTACCTTTTTGAGAAAACTTCAAAATTACATCACCCTGGAATGGAAATCAAACCTGCAATATACCACCCATGACAAAGAAGCTCAAAGCGCATGTAGTTTAGAAATCTGAATAACTTTCCGGATGTGCACTTACTTGGAGCTTCATTATCCTGGATGGTGCAATGGTATCATGCTAAATTGGGATAATATGAAGCATATCAGGAGAATTCTAGGTTGATGTAATTTTGAAGTTTTCTGAAGGGCAGCTAGATGGGAAACAGTAAAATGCACATCATCTGTATACCAACAATGATGCCTTTTATGTGTATATTTGTGAAGAATTGTTTATTTTGGATATTTGCCCCCCCCCTTTTTTTTTAGAATTTCATGGAAAAATCCAACTATCGAATTTTGCTGTGAATTTGGGAATGAAATATTCTGTTAATGTAACTTATAGTGAAAAAATAAATTCCATTCTCGTTCAGACTTTTTATTTAATAGTTCTGTGCTTTGTGACTTTAAATGATGTATTCTGATTAACAAAGTCTGTTCATTTGATGGGTAACAAGTTGTTTTATTTTTCTTTTCTTTTTTTTTTTTTAGATAAAAGAAACACGGTACAAAAATAATGCATTTTTTATAATTCACTATTGCCCCCATCTCCCTCCATAGGAATTCTACGTCTGTGGCCTGTTCCAAATAACAGATTTTCAGTGGCATATTCACTCTTGAAGCAGGCAACTACTGGTATCTACTCTCCAGGTGTCTGTGTCACATTTTATGAGTTCAACCAGTTACTGTGCACTGCCTGGAAAACATGCAAATTTACTCAAAGTTATACAATCAGCCTTTCATGCTGAGGTTTACAACCATTTCTGCTTCCACCCTGCTTGTCACAAATGTCGAGGTGATTGCAAAAATATGAAAAAAATATGAATATGTGATGATGAAACACCATGTTTAAAGGCTCTTAGAAAAATAATTTGAGGTACTCACAAGATGAATGAGCTGATGCCTGGAAATGTTAATGCACATCACAATATGAGACAAAAACAGAAATTCAGTTTTCATGTGGTTGTTCTTAGTATTTTCATTGGCATATTGGGAAACGCTCTGGTTTTTCCACTGACTCTTGTTCCATTTGTTGCGTAACATATGTGTGTGTGCCATTTTGAGACTAAGTGAAACTGTTCTTATTTTGTTTGAGAAGTGAAGGGTGAAATAACGCCAGCAATGTGCGATACGAAAATCATGAAAACTGCTCGAGTCACATAAAACATAACTTACCGTATTTCCCGGCATCATGGACGCTAATGTATGTTTTCCTGAAATAAGTCTCAAAAATTTACTGTGCATCCTGGAGACCAAAGGTAACGTTTTTGTAGACCTATGCTAACCCCAGAGGAAGGTTATCTATGTTTACTGGTAAACCTTATTAATAACAAGACTGCCTTCATCATGAAATGCCATGGGAAGGCTAATGCATTTTTTCTTCAAGTCACTTTTGCTGGGATGCCTTTACGATAAACCACATGGTCTATACTATGAGACCGACACACACTATGGAGTTCTGAATCAAAAGAGCTGCTTTAATGGGTTTTGCCAAAACGTGTGAACAATTTTAGCTCACCTGTTTGAAAAGCTTTTTCCACAGTCGTAGCTAAAAAACAGGTGGTATCTTTGCTTGGCAATTTGCTGGCAAACCACTTAAAGAATGACTTTCCGTACTTAACAAGAACAAGGCATTAATTAGTCATCATCACAATATTACCGAAGTAAGATTTATTCCTTTTCCTTGTTTCTCTCTCAGTTCCTGCTTTGTCCTTTCATTCATGATGTCATCCTTGGCTCATGTGACTTGAGTGCAGTGTTGCTGACCTATCGTCATTAAGACCAAAAGTGTTGATCTTAATCAGTTAAAACCTGTATCTGCTCTCATAGGAATGACCTATAGCTTCAGAAGAAAATTTAACACTCTTTATATGTAGAGATAAAATTTGTATTGCTTTTAATTTTTATGAAAGTGCTGAGACATTTTTGTGTTTATTCTGCTGCTCTAACCAAATTTTTGCATTATGCATAATACTTGAAAAATATCTGGCTGTTGGTAAGAAAGTTTTTGTTGCCTTCATACATTTAGAGAAAACTTATGACTGAGTAAATAGGACACTTTTGTGGAAGGTATTAAATGAATATGGTGTTAATGGGAATCTACTTAATAGTGTAAAAACCATGTATGCTGGCAGTAGAGCTTGTGTATGAGTGAATGGTGTTTCATCAAAATGGTTTTCTACTGGTGCAGGAGTCAGACAAGGTTGTGTAATGTCACAATGGCTGTTTAACATTTATGGACGCATGCATGCATGATGCTAAAATAGATCATTCTGGTTTATGTCTTGGGGATATGTGTGTGTGCAGATTGCTATATGCTGATGACACTGTCCTGTTGGCAGAAGAGCAAAAGTGAGTTGCAGAGTATGTTGTCCCAGACGTACGAAGTTTGCATGAAATTCAAACTGAGTATAAATAAGGGAAAAACCAAAGTCATGGTTTTTGAGACAGGAACTGGTAGAACTGAATGTAATGTAAGTCTAAGTGGCACAGTGATTGACCAGGTGAATGAGTCATGAGTAGAATATGGGTTTACACCATACAATACAAGTTTTGAAGATGGTGGATTCAGTTCCCACTCCAGGACGACAAAATTTTCAAGTTTTCGGATATTATCTGACTTATCATCCTGGTCATATTTATACCAAAAAACGAATTGCCATCTTCGGGTGAATGAGTTTGTGTATTTAGGAAGCATGTTTGACAGAGAGAACAAATTGGATGGTGAAATTAGTAGGCTAGTGAATTCTTCATTGAAAGTTATGGCTGCTTTGCGAGGTTTTCACAGGAATGATGATTTCTCAAGAGAGTCCCGCATGGCTCTGTATGAAAGTGTAATTGTCCCTACTCTGATGTATGGCAGTGAAAGAGTATTGCAGAAGAAACAACATAGGAGTCGTTTGTGTCTGGAGAAATGCGTTACTTACGGGGAGTTTGTGGCAAGACACTGTCTGATTGTGTGAGGAATGAAGATGTGTTGCAGTTGTGTAATGTGAAGCAAAATGTTGTTAGCAAGGTGGAGACTAGCATGCTGGGGTGGTTTGGCCATGTTGAAAGAATGAATGATGATATGCTTACTAAGAAAATCTTTTTAGCCCAAGTGGCAGGAAGGAAAGGTAGAGGAAGGCCAAGGAAGTAATGGGATGATCAGATTCAGGAGTGTTTGTATGAGAAAAAGATTATGAGTATGAAGTATAGAAGAACTTGTGTACGGCGTGTGATGGATGTGAGTGAAGCCCGAGTTGTATGCCAAGATCGCTGTAAATGGAGAAGTTTGATACAGCAACAGTAAGTAAAAATTATCTGGTAGTTTGTTTCTTTGTGGAGCTAACCTCTGAATCTCAGAGAACACCTTAGTGATGATGATAATTTTCTCAAAATTTTGCACTTTAAAATTGGGATGTGTCCTTGACGCCAGGAAATACGGTAATAGTTTTTATTAATGTTGATACCAGGAACATGGAGGGATTTTTTCTATAAATGCCAATGTCTGAAATGCTAATGTGCCAATCATATCAATCCAAATTGTTACTCATATTCTTCATTTGGATTGATATGATTGACATCTTTAGATTTTGGTGTTTCAAAAAGAAATTATTAAATGTTCCTGGTCTCAACTTTAATAAAAGCTATTAAGTTATATTTTCTGTGACTCAAGCAGTTCATGAAGAACCACTTTGCAGTGGTTGAAATCCTGTTGATCGAATTGAAACTTTTAAACAAATGTTGCAACTATATAGGGATATCCCGAGCATCAGTAATATAAAAACTGAAAGAAGTTCTGCCAATACAGGTGAAGACATCTGACCAAATGTGTATATTAAGTTAAACTTTCAGCACTGGCTTAGGGAGCATACAATAAGACTTGATTGCATTACTACCAGAAGATAAGTTGAAAGAATTTTAAATTGAACATGTAATGTCACTTTTAAAAATTCATTTCATTTTTAAAACTATTATCAGTTTCAAAGTCCAGTAAAACTTCCATAACTCGAATTTTCAATGGAACTATGATTAATTTCGAGTTGTAGAAAATTCGAGTTATAGAATTAATACATATTTTTCAGCAATATATTTTTTCTTTATTCCCCCTAGTATCCACTTGTATTAGCTTTATCTTTTCCTGCAAGAATAACGCTTTAAGCTTCTTTTAGACATCACAAGAATTTCCACTATGATGATAAGACTTGGATTTTTCTAAAACTAGGTGCACAGCACTCACTGCCTGGAATGGGCCCAAAAGAATGCAGGCTTAAGAAAGAATTCTACTCACGTGTTACTGGACAGGCCTTGTAGCTGAGGGCTAAATCCTCGGAAATGGTCCACCTCGAAGGGATTAAAACACCCCCTTCACGGAGTGGATGGGAGAGGGGATCCCCTTTGTCCAGCAGACCGTGTTTGACCCCCAGCACTTACAAGACTAGCAGCAGGTGGATTTTTAATTCTAGTTTTAGAATACGATTTTCACGTGTGTTTTTCACAAAACATGAAATAACATTTCGAGTTATAGAAAAATTTGAGTTTAAAAAATTTGACTTATAGAAAAAAGCATCCATGAAAAAAAAAAAAAAAAGAAAATTGTAAGCAAAATGCTGAAATTCTTCAAGTTATGGAAAAATTCAACTCGTAGAAGTTTGAGTTTTAGAAGTTTTACTGTAGTCTTAAATTAGTATTACGGCTCGTCGCTGGAATTTGAAAACCCGGGCTTTTTTTTTTTTTTTTTTTTTTTTTTTTGAAGCGGGCGGTCTAGTTTTTTTTTTTAATTTCTAATTTGCATAGCTGGAATTAACTTGAAACTACTGGAAATTCCATTTTATCATATTTTATTAGTTCATATTTTTTAAAACTAAGTGACATAAAAATATTTGAGGTGTGGTAAGTGTGTATAAAAATTGTTATGTACATGCTTGCATGCAGTAGTTAAAAAAAAAAAAAGAATCGCCAGTTTGTCTGCACACTCGTATAGTCTGCACTCAACACTTTTGTGCCCAACAGAAAAGGCACAGATAGTACGTGATCTGTGTCTTTTTTGTTATAAAAAAAAAGGGGGATTCGAAAATGATTTAAACATTCCCCAAAAGTTTGTTAAATCACGGGGAAGTCCGCTATTGTTATTTTTTTTTCTTTTCTTTTTACTGTGTTAAATGTATCACTTCTTCGCTTCTCTTTTCTCTTCAGCAAATTCACTTAAGTGTTTTTTTGACATTTTTCATTTGCCATAGATTCATCATATCACAACAAATCAATTGCAAAAGGGGAAGGAGGATGCATGAAAAGGAGTGATTAAAAATTAAAGCGACAAATTTTATAGCAGAAGAGAGGAAATCTTAAAAACCCAGTGCAAGGTTGATAAAGAATGAAATGGTGCATGGAAAAGGAAAATCTAAATGTTACTGATGAAACAAATGACAGTTGTTGTGTCTGGTACCATTCTTAAACAATATGTTTGTGTGAATCTATAATAGGGTTGTCCAACATTTTTGTGTAAAGGGCCACTTAAAAATTTTTCATAGAACTCACGGGCCAATGGTTGCTGCGAATTCCGTAAAAAAAAATATTTATATATATATAAAGGTCAGGTGATGCATAACATCACAGCCTCTCCTTGACAAATGTCAACCCCGAATTCTCGTGGTGCGTCTTGTTCCCACTAAAGGGGCTCTGACGACCGCCAATAGTGGTATAACTATACCATCGGGATTAGAGGAAATTCTATCCCACACTCACCAACCCACTTGGCCAGCGTGGTGAGTTATGGCCAAACCCCTCCAAAATGATTCCACAACTTAAATCTTGGCCCTCAGTCTCCGGCAGCTGGAATGTACCTGGCCAAGGCAGCGGCCAGTGCGACATGAAGGCAGAGGGTGCTAAGAATCCCCGGAGGACCGGACTAGGCTGCCATCTGATGCTGACCTTGGCTACGTACAATGGACGCTCCCTATCTTCTGATTCAAGGCTTCTTGAATTGGAAGAGGAACTACAAAGGATCAAGTGGGACATCGTGGGGCTAAGTGAGGTAAGGAGAAAAGAAGAAGATCTCATCGAACTGAAAAGTGGACATCTCTTCTACTATCGTGGGACAGATACTGGCAGAACTAGTGGTGTTGGATTTATAATAAACAAGAAACTGAAGGATAAAGTTGTAGAAGTTGAAAGTTCCTCTGACAGAGCTGCACGACTTGTTATCCAACTCTCGAAAAGATACCAGGCTCAGATTATTCAAACTTATGCACCCACCACAAGTCATCCTGAAGAAGAAATTGAAGAATTTTATGAGGAAATTTGTCATCTAAATAATAAAGGTAAGCAGCACTTGAAGATAATTATGGGAGATTTCAATGCAAAAATAGGGCAACGGCAACAGAATGAAACTTCAGTAGGTAAATTCGGTCACGGCAACAGAAACCAGCGTGGAAATACTCTCGTTGAGTTTGCAGAGGCAGAAGGGTTTTTCATCTTGAACTCCTTCTTCAAGAAAAAGCCACACAGGAAATGGACTTGGAGACATCCAAATGGGTCAACAAGTGAAATTGATTTTATTATGTGTAACAAAAAAATTCGTCATAGAAGACTGCAGTGTGCTAAACAAGTTCAACACAGGTAGTGACCATAGATTGGTGAGATGTAAGATGCACCTCAACACTAAACTTGAACGTGGCAAGCTCATAAGACAAACAAAATCTATTGACATAACCAACCTTAAAAAACACCATAATACCTTCAAGTTGGAACTGAAGAACAGGTTCTCTGCTTTAGAAGGCCTAACATCAGAAGAAGTGGACATCTCTGAAGTTAACAGAAAAGTAACCAAAGCTCTTATGGAAACAGCAACAAAATTAGCTGGGTCTAAGAACAAGTTGCATGTAAATAAATTATCAGGAAAAACCAAAATGTTGATGCAAAAAAGAAGAGAGATGAGGACAACTAAAGAAGATGTGACTTCCAAAGTGGAATATATAGAGCTATGCAAGACAGTAAGAAAAAGTATCACTGAAGACGTAAGAAAATTCAACTGTGAACTAGTGAGGAAAGCAATTGAAAACAACCAAAGCCTAAAGATAGCAAAGGGACATCTCAGTAAGGGAAGAAAACAGATTATGGCACTGAGAAAAGAAGATGGTTCTGTAACAAGAAATAGAGGCGAAATTTTGACAAGAGTGAAAGATTTCTACTCCAAATTATATGAAAGGGATGATACATGCACTCCAGACATCATGAAAGATACCAGTACCAGAGTTCCTCCAGTCCTTCCAGCAGAAGTTGCACATGCAATCAAGAACATGAAGCGGGGAAAAGCTCCAGGAGAAAATGGAATTACTATAGACATCATACAAGAAGCAAGTGGAGAAATCGAAACAGTACTCGCCCAAATTTTCACTCAATGCCTTAATGAAGGGAAAATTCCTGAGGATTGGAACAACGCTACAATGATCTTGCTACATAAAAAAGGTGGCATTGAGGATCTCGGAAACTACAGACCTATCAGCCTCCTATCAGTAGTTTATAAAATCTTCACTAAAGTTCTTTCACACCGCTTGAAGGTAACACTGGACATGGCTCAACCGAGAGAACAAGCTGGATTCAGGAGTGGCTACAGCACAATAGATCATATCCACGTGCTGAGAGAACTAATTGAAAGAGCGAGGGAATATGAACTTCCATTGTGCATGGCTTTTATCGATTATGAAAAAGCCTTTGATTCTGTGAAACCATCAGCAGTTACAATGGCTCTGAAAACCTGCGGTATTGAAGATGCATACATTAATATTATTAATAACATCTATGAAAATGCAAGTGCAAAGATTAGGCTGTTTGAAAATACAACACACGTAAAAATTGGAAAGGGAGTGAGACAAGGTGACACCATATCTCCGAAGCTCTTTAATGCCACATTGGAGGGTGTTTTTCAGTCGCTGAGCTGGGAAAACAAGGGGATAAAGATTAATGGAGATTATCTAACCCACCTTCGTTTTGCTGATGACGTAGTCATTTTTGCAACTACCCCATCAGAGCTGCAGAGTATGATCCAGGAACTTGCTGACAAGAGTAAAGAAGTGGGATTAAAAATGAACTTTCAGAAGACAAAAGTGATGTTCAATGCTTTTACAAGAAATGAAGATTTATCGATTGATGGAGAAAAGCTGGAGATAACAGACACATACGTTTATCTTGGACAGCAGATATCAAGTGAGGGTCACATTGATGAAGAAATTAATCGGCGTACAAAACTTGCCTGGAGAGCTTTTGGAAGAAACAGCATAATTTTCAAGAGCAATATGCCATTATGTCTTAAAAGAAAAGTGTTTGATCAATGCATCCTTCCAGTGCTTACGTATGGTGCAGAGACGTGGACCTTAACTAAAAGAGACATACAAAGGCTGCAGACAACTCAAAAAAGCATGGAGAGGTGCATACTTGGTGTAACTAGGAGAGATAAGAGGAGGAACTCGTGGATCCGAAAAATGACAAAAGTGGAAGACATCATGATCAGAGTTAAATCCCTGAAATGGCAATTGGCTGGACATACTGCCAGAAGGACAGATCATCGATGGACAGCCGAAATTTTAGATTGAATTCCAAGGGACAGGAAAAGACCCAGAAGAAGACCACATGGGAGATGGGTGGATGAAATTCGAAAGTATGCAGGGGTGACATGGAGGAGACTGGCACAAGACAGACCGTTGTGGAGGAAACTTGGGGAGACCTTCGTCCAGCAGTGGATTGATAATGGTTGACAATGATGATGATGATATAAATATAAAATATTTACCCTTGATACATGCCCATACCACTCTGATACCGCGTAATACAGCTGGAAACCAAGAGTGAGCAATAAATACATAAATAAATAACCACAAGCAAAACCTCTCAAACATGCATGACAGCAAATGAACTCCAGGCCATAGGAAAAGAAGAACAATAAACGATACTTAAGAAACACACAGCAAAAATACAAAAAGATACAAATAATAAAAAGCAAAAGCCGAAATAAAGTACCAAATGGCTCCCAGGGAAAGACATCCTGGAACCCAGAGCTAGTCAGGTTCGGGTGTTATGAGATTACCTAACACCTAATTTAAAACAAAATATGGTTGCAGTCGAATTTAGACTTGCAAAATTTATTGGCAATCTGTCTTTCCTACCCGAACCCTTAAAGTAACACAGCCATAAAAGTATAATTGAACAAAACACCACAGAAATATGACAAATACACAAAAATTTCTTACATTGTCTTGTTAATGGACTAAACGTACTAAAGTAAAGAATAAAAAGGGCACATACATACATAACTCTAAGAAAAACGTAACCCCTGCTCCCTTCGTATGTATGATGTGCTACTTAAGTTGGTGTCGAAAGTAACCGTAGCCTTATCTCGCAGGGTATGTTTACCTTTACAGCGTTTATATTTAGTTATCTACAATTATCAGCTGGTGGGCCAGATTAAAACCTTTGGCAGGCCGTATGTTGGACAACCCTGATCTATAATATCAACACAGAATATTTGCAAAAGTGGTAAAAACTGGAAATTTAGCAATTATTAGTAATGCTATTAAAAAAACTTTTACAACTGATGAAAATTTGCAAATAAAAAACCCCCAGCGTTATCAGACTAAATTCCTTTCAGTGACGTATTTAGTGAAGAGCTTGGAACGTAGATTTTTCACTTTTTACGAGAGCTAGCCGTTATATCCTACAGATGGAAGAATTAATGACTAATGGTTGTTTAAAAAAAAAAGCCCCCCTCTTTCACAGTCCCCAGCACCAAGCGAACAGTTACAGAACTGTCTCTCTCCTAAATTTAATCTCTGTCTCTCAGCAGGTAATGGTCAAAGTTGGTCAGTCGAACTAAATGTCAAACTTCTGTAATTATAAAAGAAAATATAATATTGGGTGTGATTAATTTTAGAATATTGTAGAAGCAAAAATAGAATCTAATTTTGAAAAAAACCCAGGTGTTTTTTTATTTTTGGAGCTGGGCCTACCTTGGCGAACCCTGCTCATCGCTATTTCAAAGCATAGTTGAACAGAAATGGTTAATAGTGTAATTTTATCACTATAATATTTATCAGAAATGGGAGGAAAAGTGTCAACAGTTAAGGTGGCATAGGTTTCGAAGAAAGTCAAAGAAGCAATATTGCACTGGTATGGTCATATTTTGAGAAGGGAAAAGGAATAGGTGTGACTAAGAGTTGTGGACATAGAGATATGTATACTTGTATGGTGAAGTAGAGGAAAACCTGAGGTGAGACATAAATATAGTGTCAACAATGACATGAAGAAAAAAAAAAAAGTGAAGGGCGAGTTGACACAAGACAGAAAGAAGTGAAGGAGGATATGGTTCCACAACAGCTACTGTACTTAAATGTGGGACCAATCATGTTGTAGAAGGTGAAGGGGACATTATGTGCAGTATTTCTGTAAAACTTTTTTATCTTTACGTTGATTTTTACCTCATACGAGTATGTTTAAAGTCCGTTTTTGCAATTTCTTTTTCTGTCCGAATCCTCTTGCAAATAATCACATATTATTATTATTAACAGGCAGGCAACTCAGGAAAAGCAGAATAGAGTTTTATGTTCTTTGAAAAATACTCCTGCAAAAGACAAGTGTTGCTTGTCATATAGGCAACAAAGTTTTGTAGAAGTAAACCAAAGGAAAGATTTGTTATGTGTGAAGAAGCACTTGAGTTTTCGAAGCCCTTTAGGGTGAGTAGATTTTTTGCAACACTGTATATAAATTGGTTTAAATGATTGCTATTGATGTATCGCATTGGAAATGCCTTAATTGTCATCTATGTGGCTGCTCTTAAGAAATCATAAGAAGAAATAAAAACAAATCAAAGAAATAAATATAAATCTAGAAGTAAGCAATGCATACCTTGTACAACAAATATCAAGCGAGAACCAAGTCAAAGAAATAAAAACCGTATTTTCTGAGAATGATGATACAGTTCCCTTTGTCTCAAGTTTGTTATCAGAAGTAATTCTGCACTAGAGGTGGGCTTAACAGTGATTTTCCTGTCACAGTGAAAACAGTGACAGTTCCATGGAAGTAACGGTGACTTTAAACATTGACAAAATCACCATTTACAACAGGGTTGATGGAACTGTAACAGGATGGCGAGTCAACGGAATGACAAGTCGAACTTTTGTAAGAAAGCTTTTGCTTACAAATATCACATATGAAGCAAATTTTTCATCAACAAAAATGAAATAATTCCACATCTCACTGGTTTTTCTACACTTGGCGATAGACATTCTATTATGTTGAATGCTGAATAGCATCCACACTTTATTATAATTCACATCCATTCCTAAAGACCTGTCATGAAGAGACAAGCATACAAAAATGGTTTCTTCTGAAGAAAGCTAGCATCACTGGCAACCTCTGTGATGTTTCAATAGAAACATGGTGACATGGTAACCTTGGACCCCAAAAATTGCTGAGACACGGCTAACAGTGACAATCTTGTCAGTGACTTTGGAACTGTTCTTTTTGTCATCGGTCCTAATGGTGACAGTGATTTTTCAGTCACAGCAACAAAGTAAAAGTTACATGATTTCCTACCCATCTCTATTCTGCACCCAGTTTAAAGCCACAGGTAAACATACCACAAAGGAATTTTTATTTGATGACCATTCTGACCCACCTTCCCCATCTCTGCCAATATGGTAGGAGAGTGCATTGCACGACTTTCATCAAAGATAAGTGACACAATGAAGGGAGGTGTTAGGAAAATTGTTTGTTTCTAATACACTTTGAATTGCCTGTGCAACTGACACCAAATAATATTGGAGGTGAAAGTGCTGTAGATGTGCAGAAAGTTATGCACTAAATGGCTGTTGTCACTACTGCTTCAGGGCTGTACTAGTGTAACTCTTCACCAGATGGCTAAAAGAGCTTCCATTTACTGGAGAGGGAATGATGCGAAGGGCCATAAGTGTGTTTTACAGCAAGCATTTGTTATTAACGCCTTGTGGCGGCAGGTGAATCTCATTTAACCTGTGGTTCACAGCTACAGTGTTGTGTTTTTAAGGAGGGAGTCACAACTGTAATTTCATGTGCAATAATGGATGTGCATATAATTTTATGGTTTCCCCTGTTCTAGGTTACTGTACTACACACAAGACCAAAAAGTAATCCACGTTTTAACCTTTCTAGTGTGAAATAAGAAAAGGAAAAATGGTACTGAAGCATATTTCATTAACCTTAAGAGTTCAAACAGTAAATTGTAATTACCTCTTGTGTGCAAAATTAAAGACCAGATTGAATCTTTGACGTTCTCTAAATTAATCGTGCAAATATTGAGGCTTCATCTGCAAGATTGATAGGCTCCCATGTTATTAATAAATGACGAATCAGCTTCCAATTTTTTCATAGCTCAGTGTCTGTCAAAAAAAAAAAAAAAAAATTCGTGGGACAATCTGTTTTAATAGCATGAATGACAGTTGAAATTTATAGCCTTACTGAAAACTGTTATAGTCCAAACCTAGTTAAATTCTGCATTTCAAAGCTGCACTTTTTGTAAATTCGAGTTTAACACCACATTTCAGGGCTGTGCGCTTGGAAAATAGTTTAATGCAGCGGCATTATAATCAGAAAATATGGTAGGTGTATAAAACTTGACTGGAAAGCTTTTGGAAGAAACAGTGGAATTTTCAACAGCAATTTACCATTGTCTTAAAAGAAAGCATTCCAGTTCTTACTTAAGGATCAAAGACATGGGCATAACCTAAAATAAGCATACAGAGACTGCAGACAATGGAAAGAAGCATGGAGAGATGAATGCTTGGCATGATCAGAAGGATGGGAAGAAGAACATCTGGATCAAGAAATGACAGGAGCTGATGTGATAAAAGTAAAAGCCCCTGAATTAGACATGGATAGAACAGACCACCATTGGACAACTGAAATATGTGTAAGTGCTGCCCATGTGTCCATATGCTGCTGATTTATACTGTATGGTCCTGAATATGTTCAGATGAGTTCATGTCTAGTGGGTCAAGGAGAATTTGAAAGTCGTCCTCGTGTTCCTCGAAGCAGTCCTGAACAGGGCCTTATGAAATGTCTTGTTGCTCTGTTGGGACACCCCATCTTGGGTTGGAAATACTGTTAACATAAACAGATGAACCTGGTCTGCAATGATGGACAGATACAGGGTGGGGTTCAGGGGGCCATCCACCACTATCATACTAGGTAAAGATCCCTTAGAGCATTACACTCCCATCACCTGCCTGCACCAGTGAAATCACTGCACCTTATATCACCTTCTCCACTGCTGTTTGTCTAATCCATCATCTACTCTATGTAGTGAGAAAAGTGATTCATCAGTGAAGTTAACCTTCTACCAGTGTCCCATGGTCCACTCTTGATGTTACACAGGATTTTCACACATTTTTAGGACGATTTTCCAGCAATATAGTAAATGCTCAAAAGAAAATTATTTCTTAAATGTTTTATCTGATAGACCTTTCTCTGAACTATGTACAATTTTCCAGCAATATAATTAATGTTTAAAATTATATTATTTCTTTCTTAAATGCTGTATCTGATAGCCCTTTCTCTGGACTTTGAACCTTCATCTAGATTTTCAAGATAATAAGGACCCATCAATCAGAAAAGCCAAACACTTACCTAAAGGCTCTCGGCTACTTTTCTGCTATACACTTCATGCACGTTAATTAGAACATCCTGTTATGTAGCTGGTCTTCAAAGGTTGAAACTTTCAGCTTATAGGGTGCTGTTTTATTTTACATTCTTCCGGTCATGAAACATCGTATTTTTTTCACAGGACAAAAAACACTGACTTCTGTCTGCAGTCTGACATGCAACATAGCTCGTCATCACTAGGTGTATACTCACTATTACGCGAGTGTTGTCAACTTTCATTACGCCTATTTTATTTTTATTCCTCCTTCACTCCTCCATATGCAACTTACCTTTAAAATTCACAATTCAAAAAATGGTACTCACTTCGAAAACACATATCCACATACCCAATAAATACTCACATACATCACTCCCTACAATTTACATACGACCACATTAATGTACCATATATACATCACTTTCGTACACTCAATTAAAACCACTATCTTCATAATTACACTATTTACATTCCACGGCAGTCAAACTGCTGTCAACTGTGATTTATGTATTGCTCCATCTGCCTCATATATCGTAAAAACCCTACAGCAAACGCCAACCCCATTCAGCCAGTCACTGAAATTCAGTGACTGGCTGTGTTGGAGTTTGCTGTAGGGTTTTTACGATATATGAGGCAGATGGAGCAATACATAAATCACAGTTGACAGCAGTTTGACTGCCGTGGAATGTAAATAGTGTAATTATGAAGATAGTGGTTTTAATTGAGTGTACGAAAGTGATGTATATATGGTACGTTAATGTGGTCGTATGTAAATTGTAGGGAGTGATGTATGTGAGTATTTATTGGGTATGTGGATATGTGTTTTCGAAGTGAGTACCATTTTTTGAATTGTGAATTTTAAAGGTAAGTTGCATATGGAGGAGTGAAGGAGGAATAAAAATAAAATAGGCGTAATGAAAGTTGACAACACTCGCGTAATAGTGAGTATACACCTAGTGATGACGAGCTATGTTGCATGTCAGACGGCAGACAGAAGTCAGTGTTTTTTGTCCTGTGAAAAAAATACGATGTTTCATGACCGGAAGAATGTATATTAAACAGCACCCTATAAGCTGAAAGTTTCAACCTTTGAAGACCAGCTACATAACAGGATGTTCTAATTAACGTGCATGAAGTGTATAGCAGGAAAGTAGTCGAGAGCTTTTAGGTAAGTGTTTGGCTTTTCTGGTTGAGTCATTAATAACTTGCACGTAAATATGCGCACTTTGTTGGTACTTAATGCCTGTAAAGATGCAAATAATATGAAAGATAATAAGGTATTTTTTTAAATTCTTGTGATTTTTTATTTCACTGCTTTCCAAAGTCCAATCATTGTTTTAGTTCTGTGTTTAGAAAGTGCTATTTTTAGCAGTCTGAAAGCACAATAGTCCATTGGTGACACATCAGGGGACTTTGAAGGAATATGAGCAAAAGGTATAGACTTGATACCAGTCTTTTTAGCACTCCAAAGGCACAATAGTCCATTGGTGACACATCAGGGGACTTTGAAGGAATGTGAGCAAAAGGTATAGACTTGATACCAGTCTTTTTAGCAGTCCGAAGGCACAATAGTCCATTGGTGACACTTCAGGAGACTTTGAAGTAATATGAGCAAAAGGTATAGACTTGATACCCATCTCTTTTTTCATTTTTTCAAGAAATAAAGTAGTAGATTTGAATGTATGACTGGTAGCCTTATTCTGATGGAGTTCTACTCTTTGAAGGCCCAGTGGGTAGAGGACTGTATTTCCTCTTTAAATATAGGAGCTAAAACATTATTTTGGTAATATGTAGAATTGATTTTAACATTCTTTCTAACTTTTCTTAACTTTAATTTCCCATTGTACGAGAAACCAGCAATAATCATGAATCCTTTATAGAAACTTTCTTTGGACTCTTGGAACCAAGTCTGTTGTAAGTCTTTTGCGATAGTAAACATACCTTTTTTTGTTAGTCATTTAGGTAGATCCATGTTTCATCAACAGTCACAATAAATTTCCATCTGTCTCGGGATAAGGGATTTTCATAAAGAAGTTTACACACCATGTTCTGTGCTCAGCCACGTGCCTAGGCAAAAAAGCTGTGAACATTATGCTTTGTGTGTTTTTTTTTTTGTTTTTTTTTTCTCCAGATACAAATCTTTGTTTACTACCTTGTTTACAGTTGATAGAGATTTTTAACAACTTAGTGATTGCTCTTTGGGTCTATGGATTTTCTTTTAAGACCAGAGACCTTACTTTTGAAATAGTCTTAAAAATACATACCTTCTTTTGATATTCGTTTGGTGTTCTTTTTCCTGTTGAAAGCAATGCTTGACGATTTTCCCCTCCTATTATTAATAATATTGCTTATTTTACATTTAGAAATGCTAGTTCCATGAACTTCACAGCATTTTTTAATTACAGAATGCAAATATTTCTGTTTGTAAACAGCAAAAGCATAACCTTCTATCCATAGCTTGTTTACATGCACCATTTTTTTTTAGCAGACTATATTTAACTGCAGTAGAAGTTTCTTTCATGCTCATCTAACATGCTGTTGCCAGTTTCAATTGTTCGAATTTCTTTCATTTTCTTAACAAAAATGTTCTAAAAATGTGGGAACGTCCTGCGTATTTTAGCAAACTCCGATCTTTGTCACTGATGACTTCTGTAGTGAGGGGTGCTGTTGCACGTTTACACTGTAACCCCATACAGTGGAGGGATTGTTGCACTGTAGATGTGGATGCATGCCCTAGTTGTTGACCTTGTCCAGCTGTGCGAAGGTAGCACTTCTATTGTTCCGGACAATACACGGAACCTGCCTCCAGGGTGGGAAATTAGAAAAATTTGGCATGAGCAAAATAAAGCCTGTGGCTAAAATTCTAGGTGCAAATCTTACTGTCCCACACGCAGAATCTGTTTTCTGAATGAAAGGCATATAACAGATATGCTCACATGCATGTAAAAGAAATTGTGAATTAAATTAAATATATGGGGTATTTGGTGAATCAACCTCCTGTGTTTCAAATTTGACCTATGTGAATGAAAATGTATCCATAGGATGGGATAATTTTTGTAAATTTTTAAACCACATTTTTACCAAAAATCACTGTAAACTGCAGTTTAAAACTCCTATTTTACCAGTAAAATATTTTTTTCCTCCATCAGATCTACAGCGTGTCCGAGAATTGTTGGACACATTACAAAATTATATAAAACAAAACATTAAACAGATAGAAACTGAATGTACTAACTTACAATGTAACTACACAAGTTAATAAATTTCGATGTGAGATCCCTTGGTTGCTCATAGTACGTCCAGGCGATACTCGATTTCATGCCATGTATTGGCAAGCATCTGAGGAGTTATGGAATTAATAGCAGCTGTGATATGCTGCTTCAGTTCCTGCAAATCAGTACAAGGCGTCTGATAAACACGATCCTTCACATAACCCCACATGAAATAATCATCCAATGGAGTTAGATGTGGAGAGCGAGGAGGTCACAAGATGGGACCATCACGCCCAATCCATCTGTTGGGAAAATGCTAATTTAGGCACTTACGTACACACGTTGACCAATGCGGAGGCATGCCGTCTTGTTTGAAAACGACGTTGTCATATCTTTTGATCTGGGGTATAGCGAAATTTTCTAGCATATCCAAGTAAATGCCACCATTTATGGTTTTTTCACAGAAAAAGAAAGGGCCAATCTCTTCTCTTTTTGATACACACATGAACTTTTGGAGAATCACATTCCAGTTCAATAGCAGCATGAGGCGGTTCACTGCCCCCATATATTAGAGTTGTGACTATTCACAATACCTGATACATGAAATGTGGATTCATCACCAAAAATTGCAGTGCTGAGAAAGTTTTCGACGTTTTCCACTCGATTCAGCATATCCACAGCGAAATCGTATCGCAGAGTGTGATCATTTACATGCATCTTTTGCACTATTTGAATTTTATAAGCACTGAACTTTAATTTCTTGTGCAAGATATAGTGAACTGTCGATTTCGGAATGCACAGTTCTCTGCTTGCTTTTCGAATGGATTTCCTGAGGCTTTGTCGGAAACTTTCATTAACTTGGTCAACTGTCTCACTGCTGACATTATGCCTACCAGCTCTTCCACGATGTTCCACATTGCCAGTTTCTTTATACTGTTTCATCCACCACTTAATTGAATTTGTTGACGGAGGATTACAACCATACTCTAAACGGTACCGTCTTTTAACTTTAATGACAGACTTTAATTCCGCAAGCCATAACACACACACATCGCCTTCTGCTGTATGGATATCATGACTACTGATTGCGCATTTCTCATACATTCCTCATCAGGCCACACCTAGCGCCATCTATCGGATTCTGGGAATAACAATTCTGAAAAAAAGAATATAGAAACTGTGTTAGTAATAAGTGACATAAAAAATTGGACAATGCTCATAGTTTTTTTTTTTTGTACATAATTTTGTAATGTGTCCAATAATACTCTGACACCCTGTATAATAAATACCATGAACACCTGAGCTAAATTAAAATTCGATGTATTTTTAGAATTTGGGAATTGAGGTCTACCATATTCAGCTTCTTGTACTTAAAATAAACTGCATGCATGAATTTGCGTTTCTCAAATTTCACACATTTATCAGTGAATGAAGAGGAGCCAAAATTCTTCAGCCACTTACTAAGTTTTCATCATCTACACTACATGAGTCACAGAAATTAACTTAATCCGTATGTCAAAAGTTACAACTAAGCTATAATAACCAAAAATTATGTAAGTTTTCCAGACACCTTTCTACGCAAATGTGCTGCAAAGCAGATTCATTAACCTTCCTATGGCCTTTGGGTTCCTTAACCCTGTTTTGCTAGTGTGGGTGAAATATTCACCCTTCACCCATGCCTTAGGTTTGTAATTGGTACAAATTATTTTAATTGATACAAATTGTAAAATATTTAGTTAAAATAATGACAAATTAAATAAGATTTTTTTTTCCTTTTTATATAAAAGGCAGTAGTTAATATTAATCTGTAATGATAACCCTATTGTAAGAAGTGTTGGTGAATATTCACCCAGAGTAGTGTTGGAAAAATGAGTAGCATGGTAGGATTAAAATCTCAGCAGATCTTTGAGCTTTGATAACTCTGACTGCTGTATTTTTTTAACGCCATTTCGTGACTTTTCAGGGAGCTACTTTAGTTTTATAGTAGATTTCTTTTAACTTCATCAAGGAAAACATTTTAAAATTTCTAACAAAACAAAAATTAAACCGAAATTTGTGCAGTCGCAAGTTTGTGCGCTTCCTCAAAATACTTGTCGCAGAACGAAAAATTACGGTCGCATTTTGTGCCTTCCCCCGCTAATTTCCCACCCTGCCTGCCTCTCTTCCCAAGTATTATGCAGCTGTGGCGATTCATCATCCACCCACTGATGATGCTTTCTGCCTCTATCAATCCACTATCGGTACACATTAATTACAGTACCCTGTAAACAGCAGACAAAGTTTGCCATTTCTCCAATACTGCCACCCATTGTTCAATAATAACATCCTTTTCCAAGGAGATCAAATATAATATCTTACCCATTACAACCACTGTTTCAGCTCTGACTGTTACTGCACATGTCACATACAGTTCTGCATATGCTCTTGATCTTCACACATGTGCACCATTTAGAAAGAAATGATCCAAATTTCAGATAATTGGGGTCATAATGTTTTGTTCCTACTGTGCACATATATACTATATTTTTTGTGTAATTTGCAGATCAAAAAATGTAAGAAAAGCAAAAAAAACAAATTGTATAATCCATGGCTGTTCATAATCCACCGACGATGAAATTAGGAAAAAATAACCACGTTTAATCTGCCCTTGCGATTTTGATTCCAAACAATATTTTTGCACAGTTGCAGTTCATGGGATGTCCCAGTAGTATAAAACTATAGGGGGAAGAAAAACAATCTTCTTATTTAAAAATAACTCATTTTAAGTACTTTTGTGTTCATTGCAAGCATGTAAAGAATAAAATAGTGAGTTTTTCTAGCATTACCGCAGTTCCATAGTTATACACGTGGCAGCCACGCCATGTCATCCTCAAGAACAAATATCACCTCTGTTGTATTCCATTTTCTGTTGGAATGCTCATGGGGAAGGGTGGGCTTCTTTCCAACTTGTTGATCTCTACCTTTGTATTGCAGTATGTTTTCCTGTTATTAATGCATTTTTTTGCTAATTTTCCAAATATACAACCTCTTCTGCATTAGGACATGAATTTTTTTAAATAAAAGTGCTGCAAAAACTTTTCGTAAGAGGCATATTACACTGGTGTGCAAAAATTAAGGACAAAGAGGAGAAATTAGCATAACAGCGGAACGAGCAGGCAGAACGGACCAAAAGACCACTCAGGAGATAGACTAGGGTCTGGTACGGTAGGGCATGTGCATATGTGCAGCATGACGTGAAGGGGAGTGTTGGAAGGGTATAAAGCACACAGGCGGTGTACGCTCAGCAATTTGGTGAAAGCTATTGCACAGTGTACATCGGTTTGAACAACGTCGAGTTGCTGCCACCATGTGATATGGCTAACAGGTAATTCAGTAGACGACATCTGGATGACATTACCCGAGGTCACGTCATTGGGAAGTTGGTAGAAGGTTGAAGTGTGACTAGTGTGGCCGAGGAGTTCGGGATCGCTCTTTAGCATCGTTTCTTGGAGAGCATTTCAAACGACAGGAACAGCTGTCCAAGAGTTTAGCAGTGGTCGTCCACGAGCAACCATGACGGCAGACGACCGGTATATAGTCCTACAGACGAGAAGAAACAGACGGCAGACAGCAAGAGAAATCACAAGGCACATGCAACAGACAACTGGACGTCTGTTGTCACGTTTTACTGTGGCCAGGAAGCTGCACAAAGGTGGTCTAGTTGCACGACGACCAGTACGGTGTGTGCCATTAACGCCTGCTCATCGGAGACAGCGGTTTCTGTGGTGCCAGGAACACAAGAACTGGACACATCAGCAATGGGGTCGAGTTCTCTTTACGGATGAGAGCCGATTTAGTCTGATGAGCGATACTGGACGTATACACATCTGGAGAGAGCAGGGAACACGCAATCGCACCTCCAACGTCATCGAAAGGGACCGGTTTGGAGGTGGCGGAGTTCTCGTTTGAGGCGGTATCATGTTTGGTAGCCATACTGACCTCCACATCTTCCAAGGAGATTCAGTCACTGGTGTCCGCTATTGTACCTAGGTTATCCTGCCTCAAGTGCATCTGTTTAAAGGTGCTGTGGGTCCTGAGTTCCTCTTCATGGACGACAACGCTACACCTCCTCGTACAGTGGCTGTCGCAGAGCTGTTGGAGAGTGAAGATATTCAACGCATGGATTAGCCTGCAAGGTCCCCGGATCTAAATCCAATCGAACACATGTGGGACCTTCTCAGGAGACGCTCAGCAGCATGTCACCAGCCGCCAGCAACGATTCGGCAGCTGCGATTGGCGCTACAAGAGGAATGGGCCGTGATGCCTCAACAGCTCCTTGACAACCTCATCCTCAGCATGGACAGACATTGTAAATCCTGCAACGCAGTCAGGGGTGATCATATCCCCTACTAAAGACTGGATTTTTCTTGGCAGCCACCTGTCACATGGATGATTCTGTCTTCTGTCCAGTTGTGCTCGAAGCTACCTTTTCAATAAAGTGCCTTTGTGTCCTTTGGATTCTTTGTTTGGACGGTTTTGCTCACTTGTCCCATATTCTTACATCTTGGGGATCTTATGGTATGATTTGAGTCGACGTGGAGGACTTCTGCATGACGTTACATTTGAAAAATCGTCTCGTCCTTAATTTTTGCACACCAGTGTATTTGCACCAGCATATACATCTGCAGAATGTAAATTTAACTTTTCTAACAGATAATCTGTGGACTACACGATGAAAATTGTGGTACTTGTATGCATCTAACAATCTTGTCAGCTTTAAATCTATCTTCACTGTCATTTAAAATGGAAATTATGTATGCGTGTGGCACTAATTTTCTTTTTTCTTGTACATTTCAGTTCAATTTCAAATGTTCCTCAAAGTGATGCAACTCTTAAAAAGGTTAATGGCATGGAAAATTTTGGAGAACTTGATTATCTGTTTCCTCCAGGTATTTGTTTATCTCGTGTACTAATTCATGCTATGTTTAAACTACTGAAAAAAAAAAGTTTTTCAGAGCAGTGACATTTATTGAATAAATGACTCATAGAGGAGAAAACTTGGGATTTATTTAATTTATTTTATTTCAGTTGCTGAATTAAAATAAACTTGGGAGTTTTAAAATTTATTTTGCTTCAGTTGCTGAATTTTAGCTCCTACCTGTTGAACAATGACACATTAATTTGATTTTTGCGTAATTGACTTATTTCAAAAAATAATAAAATACTGAAATTTTAATATTAATCAAGTATTTTGGAAAAAAAAGTTTCTCAGAAACTTTACAAGTGTTGTTATGTGGTCAAATAGCCAAGAATATCTGCTTCTTGCATTTTGTTGTATTGTGCCTGAAGTTTAAATCCAGTTAAGGTGTAAATATTTATTTTAACAGCATTAGCTGTGTCCCTTTCCTGTAACCAGTCAAATTTAAGTAGGAATAGTTGACTCCTCTCATCCTTAGATGCTCATGCAGGATCATTACTAAAAAAAATAAAAATGCATATTCGCTTATCCTAAAAGATTTCTCCTTGCTTCCACGATTTGTTAGTACAAGTCAATTGCAGTTTTTGAAGCATTGATGTAATGGAACTTGGTTATAACAAATGGCAAAGGACTGGGCAATTTTATTCATCATCACATTTATTTCTTTATCTATAAAAATAAAAACATACTGCTTCATGTAAATGCATGATGGTTGGGACATTTTGTTGTGGCACTGTATTTCTATTTTTAATGTTTGGATTAGAAATCTGTACCTAGGCTTTAATTTGTAAAGCCCAGCCCTTAACTTTAGGGGGCCAGTGTCCAGGCTGGCTAAGTAAGACTTTCCAGTTTATGGACTTGTCCTGTTTCAGACTTCCATCCTGTGTTCTTCACCACTTATTGCAAATAACTCAAGGATTCCTCTAGAGGAACAAACACCTCAGTAATAAATGGAATGGAATGCAGAGAGACATGCTATTTCTCATAGGAACTCTTCTCACAGATGAGGTTTAGACCTGACTACCTACTTATGTTACTCTTCTGTGATGAACTACCTCAGTAGTAAACAGAATGTAACGCAGAGAGATGTGCCATTTCTCGTAGGATTTCCTCCCACAGATGAGGTTTAGACATGACTACCTACTTATGTTACTCTGCTGTGATGAGCTACCTCTGTAGTAAATGGAATGTAACGCAGGCAGAGGTGCCATTTCTCGTAGGAATTCCACCCACAGATGAGGTTTAGACTTGAGCACCTACTTATGTTACTCTACTGTGATGAACTACCTCAGTAGTAAACGGAATGCAACGCAGAGAGATGTGCCATTTCTCAAAGGAATTCCTCCCACAGATGAGGTTTAGACTTGGCTACCTACTTATGTTACAAATGTAAACACATTTCCTCTTTCACACTTTAAAGTACAAAGAAAAACCCTAAATATGTAAACAAATACTTTGAGCTTCCTCATTGCCGTTGATGCAGTGAATCTCGCCAGAAATTTTGTTGACTGGCTTTGTGAAGCTAAAAACTGTTAATGTAAACACTTCTTGAAAAATAAAAAATGTCATATGCTTTTAGTCGCTAACTGTGTATATAAACATCTCTTGGAAACTACAATTAGGTGTTATATGTCTTGAAAATCATGAAAGTCATGGAAACTACAATCAGGTGTTACTGGTCATGAAAGTCATAAAAGTCACGAATTCAGAAAAGAGTCATGAAAGTCGAGAAAAGTCATGAATTTATTTTTATTTTTAATAATTGTTCATTTTCTGGCCAAATTTTGGATGAGCGGGGTCATCGTCGACTAGCTCGCATTGTAACAGCGGATAGACGGGCCACGGTGCAAGAAATCACTCGGCAATTTAACGCTCGTGCATAAAAACGTGTAAGCAGCCACATCATCCAGAACCATCTCCTCGCTATGGGGTACAGAAGCCATTGTCCCACGAGGGTGCTGACTGCACATCACAGGGTGCAAAGATTAGCATGGGTGCGGGAACATCCACTGGACCCTAGACATGTGAAAAAATGTTGCCTGGACTGATGAGTCGAGATTCACGTTGGTACATGCGGATGGCAGGATAAGAGTATGGCGCAAACCACATGAAGCGATGGATCCTTCTTGCAAGCAGGGTACTCTTCAAGCTGGTGGGGGTGGCATTCTCGTCTGGGGACTGTTTGCGTGGACTGAAATGGGACCCCTGGTATGTGTGACATCGTCCCTCACAGGTTAACATTACCGGGATATTCTGGACGACCATTTGCTCCCGTTTGTGTGTCTTCATCATCCCACTAGGGACCTCATCCTGCAAGAAGACAATGCAGCTCCTGAATTGTATCCGAATGGTTGGATGAGCGCTCCCCCAACGTGACCTTGCTTCCTTGGCCAGCTAGGTCACCTGACCTCAATCCCATCGAGCACATCTGGGATGCCATCGAGAGAGATGTCTGAGGCTCTGACCCTCCATCAAATCTTCGTGAACTGTGGGAGCTTATTCAGGGGCTGTGGATCCGTATGGCTTCCCAACTCTTCCGGTGTCTTGTCGAGTCCATGCCGAGACGAATCGCTGCCATCATCAGGACGAAAGGTGGTGCTACACGTTAGTAGACAGGTATCTCTAATTCAATTGCTCTTCAGTGTATATATATACTGAAATCTTTTTAAAGTGTTCATGAAAATTGAAAATTCCGTGTTGGCCATTGTAAGGTGGAGGAGTCGGGCCTCCACTAATTATTTTCAGGTAGTAATGTTTTCTGTAATTATTTCTCATTTCAAAGGCAATGTAATGTAAATTCAAACTTGTGTGTTGGCACGTGGTACACTTCCTTTGTATGCTGGATCATGTAACGCCGAACGAAGTATGCGACTAGCGCCATCCGTTGTCTTCGACCTGGTCGATGGTGTCTGATGTATAGGTCAAAGGTCACCACTTCCAGAGAACGGCTGACTCCACGCCAAGAAGGGGGGGGAGAACATTATGGATATCAAAGGAAGCGACACATTTGCTGGAGAGGCTTTTTGTGTTTCACCTTCCACGGAGTAAGACGTCCTGTTTTAAAGCAGAGAGTGACGGTTAGACCTCTCGGGGTTTTATGTTTTCACTAACAAAATAGTCGGGGTTTTTCGGCGATAAGAGATTGGTCGGGTTTTAGATGGAACAACTCAAGCCAACGTGGCGGAGGGTTTTCCGGGATATCGGGGAGATAGTGAAGTGTTCGCTAGCTGGAAACCTGTTGGCACGTGGAGATAGCCAATTGAACGGAACCTATTCTTTCATCTATCAAATTTTGTTTTGTCTAACCAAGGACTTGTTATTGGAGTTACTCATTATTGTAGATCTTAAAAATTACTGACTACACGTTCCAACATTTCAACGATCGAGTTTAACTCTACGGCACTCAAAAGAACCTACATCAGATCTGTTTGAGAGATTCGGATTCAATAAGGCCCCTGGTGGCAGATCGAACTCAGTGGGACCTGACAGACATGAAATTGTTTTTCCCAAATTTGGTAGACACCCTGTAAAGTGTTGCAAGGAAGTTTTTTCCAGATTTATTCATTTTGATACAGAAGTTCCTATTGCAAGCTTGATTATTAGTGGAAATTTCTATAGTTTCATGAAGGGGATGATGTTTCCATGTATATTTTAGAAATTATTTTTGCATCATTCCACACAGGTGTAAATGAGTCATCAATAATAGTTTTTATCAGTTCTGCAGTTTTTCACAGTTGTTTAATATTGCATTTATGATCCTTTAAACAGAGAGATCATGACCTTTTAGTATTACCAGCATTTTATTTAAAATAAACTCATTTTTTATTTTATTTGAAGTTTTTCTGTAAATTTTATATGCCATCAGCAATTTTTTGCTTAGATAATTTGTTTCAATAGTCTGATGCATTTAGTGGCTGTATTTCTTAACTGATTTTCACTGCATTTTAGCTAAGCTGGGTGATGCTCTGCCTAAAAAGATGGTTGTAATAACTGAGATCTCAGCAGTGGTATGAATACAAGAAGTCTTTGGGGCAATAGACTGATTGCTACACAAAGTCATCCTTTATGGATTGATGCATGTTAAGAACCAAAAAACGATGAGCTAACTGGAGTATATTTAAGTTGAACACTACAGGAAACTGATCAAATAAATAAGGTAACCTGTAATGCGAAAAGTAATGTTTTACCTTTGATTTGCGCGTGGGGGCTGAGGCTTGGAGGTAATATTAGGTTGTTGCAGATGAAATGTGTGAATACTAATGGAAACTTTAAAACCCAAAATTATGGCACAACATAAACTTTATTAATCAAAATAATGTTTGCCAGCAGCAAAACTAGACACTTTTGCCAGTGAGATACAAACCTCTGTGTGCTCCTTTGAAAAGATGGTGACAAACTCATGGAATGTGGTTTCAATTGATATTCAACTAGGAAACGATTGCCCTGTGTGGCCAGGTGCTTAAAGAAGTGGTAGTCTATAGGGGACAGATCCGGTGGATTAGGTAACTATTCGTACCTCAACTGGCACAGCTTCTGGGTCATCTGGCAGGCAATGTGTGGTCTCACACTATCATGAAGTGTGGGCCCCATGGCACTCTTGACTAATGCTGGCTGTTTGCTGGACACCTTTCCTTGCGTAATATCAAGTTCTTGACAATATCTGTCTGCTGTGATGGTTTGATTTGGTTGTCAAGAGGAGTGGTGGATCATGTCAGCTGCAAACAAACAAATATTGTGGAATAACTTTTTTACGGGTCTTTTAGAGGTTATTTTTAATGAAAGTTGGTTGTCAAATTTTCGAACTAAAGCCTAGTTCGTCATCAGGACTATGTCACTGGAGTAGTTGACAAATATTGTCTTCCTAATTAACAAATATTGTCTTCCTAAATGGACTCTAGCTTCTGGATCTCCAAAATGATAATGCATGCCCTCATGGTGCAAACATGACCAAAATGGCCATTCAGGATATGAAATAGGAGATCCTTACACATCCGGCCTATTCCCCAGTCACCAATCTCTGCCGAATGCACTCTGTGGCAGAACGTTCAACAATGATGTTGATCTCCAGAATTTACTTGATTTCTTCACAGCAAAACCTGCACGTTTTTTCAATTTCAAGAATGGTGTTGCAGACCTATCCAGATGTTGGGACACCATCCTAAACAATGGGGGAGGGGGATACGTGGTTAATTGATTCTGTTTTCCTTTCTGATGTAATACATTCCTGTAGTGTGGTGAAAAAAACTGCATGAACTTATGCATCAACCCGATAGTTTAGTAAAGGTAATGTTATACAGCTTCCAAGATAAGTTAATTTTTCTACATTTTCATGTTCTTTGCCTTCCAGAATGATCTTTTCCCTGATCTCTTTTGTGCTAAATACTATTGTTTTTGTCTTTTCTATGTTCATTTTTAGTCCATCTTTTTTTCTCTATTTTGTTCTTGTACCATTTGATTCAGTTTCATTTCATCTTCTTCAACCAGTGCAATGTCATCTGCAAAATGCAGATAATTGAATATTTTTTCTATTGGAAGACAAAGATTCGACCACCTGTGTTTTGCAGATGACATTGTACTGGTTGAAGAAGATGAAATGAAACTGGATCAAATGGTACAAGAACTGAATAGAGAGGGTAAAAGATATGGACTAAAGTTGAACATCGAAAAGGCAAAAACAATGGTATTTGGTGCAGATGAGATCAGGAAAAAGATAATTCTGGAAGGCAAAGAACTTGAAAATATGGAAAAATTAACTTATATCGGAAGCTATATAACATTTGCCTTAAACCGCAAAAAAAGAAATTTCAATTAGAATTGCAAAGGCTATAACACTGTTAAAAGCCTTGGATAAAATTTGGAAGAGCAGAGCTATTAGCCTCAAAACTAAGTTAAGCATTCTTGAGGCATGCATCTTCAGCACCATGCTATATGGATGTGAGACTTGGACATTTACAAAAGAATCTGAGAGAAGGATACTTGCTTTTGAAAGAAAGTGCTATCGTGAAATCTTATGAATTTGATGGACTCAGGGGATAAGAAATGTACAGAATACTGCTAAAAGAGATACTGTTCCAAAAAATCATAAAAAGAAAATTGAGACTTTTTGGACACATCTGCGTAATGGAAAATGCAGGAAGATAAAGATATTGGTGTTTGGCTTAATGAATGGAAGAAATACAAGAGGACGCCCTCACCGTGTGTGGGCTGAGGATATCAAAGACTGGTGCAGTGGAACTCTTCAAGAACTCAGCCACTCTGCAATGAACAGACTTCAATGGGACAATATAGTTAAAATAGCAACAAACGCCTATGGGAATTGTACCCATTGTTGATGATGACGATGAAAGGTAAAACTGGTAGTACTCACTGCTGGGATAAATGGTAAGTGTGAAAGCTTATTTGTTCCTGTTATTACTCTTGCAGAAAGTTTCCTTTTTGCTATTTACGATGTGCCATTGCTTTCAATAAAGTGAACTGTTGTGCTCTGTCTGAATTATTTTGTCTAGATTTCATCAAATCTCAAATTTTTCTAGGCTTGAAAGTTCCGTATCCAGTGGATGTTTTCAGTGAACAAACCGATGTGAGTACTTGCCTAAAGTGTAATTTCCTTTAAATTGTTTTTGTGCTGTATTTTGTGAAGTGCTTTAAAGAAAAAACTTATTTACCAGTCAATTTAACTATCTATTAGTTTTCATACCAATTATTTATCTTGAGATGGTCACACATACATACACATGTGGTGGTTGAAGAGTTATGCACCCCATTCATGATGTATGTAAACAAAAGCTCTTTTCTTCCGAGGGCAAAACCAGTGTTTTCTGTGTGCAAAGTTCATTATCCAGTTCGAAAAAGCTTGTATATAATGATAGTACTAAGTCCAAAGTAAGATCCTGATGCTACTGACGAAATGACCAGTGCGTTATAGCATGATCCCTGTGGAACTGATGCTACTGACAAAAAGACCAGTGCATTACAGCATGATCCCCTTGAAACTGATGCTACTGACAAAATGACCAGTGCATTAAGCATGATCCCCTTAGAACTGATACTACTGACAAAAAGAGCAGTGCATTACAGCATGATCCCTTTGAAACTGATGCTACTGACAAAATGACCAGTGCATTAAGCATGATCCCCTTTGGAACTGATGCTACTGACAAAATGACCAGTGCATTAAGCATGATCCCCTTTGGAACTGATACTACTGACAAAAAGAGCAGTGCATTACAGCATGATCCCTTTGAAACTGATGCTACTGACAAAATGACCAGTGCATTAAGCATGATCCCCTTTGGAACTGATACTACTGACAAAAAGAGCAGTGCATTACAGCATGATCCCCTTCAAACGGATGCTACTGACAAAATGACCAGTGCATTACAGAATGATCCCCTTGAACCTGATGCTACTGACAAAATGACCAGTGCATTACAGCAATGCATGTTCCTCTTGAAATTGATGCTACTGACAAAATGACCAGTGCATTACAGCAATGCACATTCCTCTTGAAACTGATGCTACTGACAAAATGACCAGTGCATTATTACAGCAATGCATGATCCTCTTGAAACTGATGCTACTGACAAAATGAGCAGTGCATTACAGCATGATACTCCTTCAAACTGATGCTACTGGTGAAATCTCCAGTGCATTATAGCACGATCCCCTTGGAACTGATGCTGCTGATGAAATGACCAGTGCATTATAGCACAATCCCTTTGGAACTGATGCTCTAGGGGAACGGCTTGAAATTATAAGCTCTTAGAGTTCAAAGGTTCCCCACTTGCACTCAAAGGGTATGCAGTTTTTGCTCTCTCATAACTCCCTTATAGAAAAGTATTATGATTGTTCAATACAGTAACATTTTTTGAAATAATTTTGAAAATGTGAAAACTAACTAAACACTCAAGAACCAGCAGTAGTAAATATCAAGTAAAACATAAAAGTTATGTGAACGGCAAAAATACATCACTCGTCTGAAATGCAGAATGTAAAACAAACTGGCACAGAATAAATGTGTATCAGATAGTGAATGTAACAATATAACGATTCTTTCAGTGTAGCACTTGGAAAAATTCCATTCAATGATAAATCCTCAGAGGTGCTTTCTGTGACAGAGCACAGATGCCTAATTAGCTCTTCATCGCTATGGTGTATTCTGAAAGGTCATGGGGTTAGGCATATCCCATATTGTTCTATATGACTATCTACTGTTTTGGGAGATTTCTTTCATGCATATGAGAGGTCCACACCTCACAGAGTGCATTGTTCTGTACCGTGGTTACCTGCTCAAAATACTGTATTCAACTAACTAAAGTTGTTGTTTTTTAAAACAACTTTGAAATGTAACTTTTTATTTGAGTTATGATTTTCAGTTAATTTATTCAAGCATTGTGCTTTTTTATTTTTTATGCTGCTGGTGTGACCATTCTTGAAGGGCAACTCCCACCCGCTCCTCCTGGTAGCTATGGTCCTGGATAGAACTGTACGTTTTTGAATCCAATTACATTGTGACTGATTTGCACCAGTAAAGACATAGTATATCGTCTCTTAAATACCTGCCAACATTAGCGAGAACCTTGTCAGTAGTGACTAGTGTTATTGTGCGGCACACATAGACACTTTCTTACAAAATAATTCATCTCTTTGTGAAAAAGAAATACACACCACAACAAAATGTTACAGCAAACATGGACACTAATGAAACAAACTTAAAACGTACAAAACACAAAGTTGATTCCCCCGCAAGGGCACGATAGGTAACATTGCGAGATTTAAGTTTGAAACTTCCACCAGTAAAAATCAGTCAGATGAGTTCAGAATTCCACAGCATCTGACAGACAGGAAATCCAAGATTTGTAAAAAACTGCATCAATTTTAATAAAGACATTTGACGTTGACCAGGAACATCAAGCAGAGGTCATAGCTCTTTCCACGTTTATAAGTGAGTCACGAGAAGAAGGCAGCCAAAGTGAGTATCACTCGGGATCACCTCCTCAGGTTTGAAAGGGAGGGCGACACTTTCCTGAACAGAATTGTCGCAATTGACGAGACTTGGACCCGTGATTTTGAGCTGGAACTGAAGTCACAATCAGCGGAATGGAGGCATCCAAGTTCGTCCTCAAAGTGCCGTTGGCAACAATCCAAAGTGAATCAAATGATGATTTTTGTGTACGATACCCAGGGTGTTGTGGTCTCTGATCGACTGCCAGTAGTGCAAAATGGCAATGCACAATATTATCATGACTTCCTAAGGACGAAGTTAAAACCGAAAATTCCTCAAAATCACCCCCAACTTGTTGGAAGTGGGAGCGATCTTGTTGCATGACAACGCATTGTGTCACGGTTCAGCGTTGGTACGGGGACTTTTGTCGAAATATTGCCAGGAAACTTTATTTCACCATACGGTACTGTACTCAGTCCACCCGACTTTGATCTTTTCCCAAAGTTAAACAAGTTAGTAAAATCATGCAATGCATTGATTATTATATGCTTTCCAACATACCAGAAATCATTACTCAAGTTATGAGGACAATGGCTGTGGAATAAATCTCGTTCCTGTGCCCTGACCTGTGACCCCATTTCTATTATATTAAACAGAATTGGTTCAGTATACCTCCGGAACAACATACTAAAGTTTTGTCGCAATAGAAGCATTTTCAGTCAAGTTATGAGGATAATGACTTTGGAATAAATCTTGCTTCTGTGCCCTGACTTTTAACCCCATTTCGGTGATATTAAACAGAATGGGTTCAGTATACCTCTGGAACAACATACTAAAATTTTGTCGCAATAAAAGCATTTTTAGTCATGTTATGAGGATAATGGCTGTGGAATAAATTTCGCTCCTGTGCCCTGACCTTTTACCTCATTTTGATGATATTCAACAGAACTGATTCAGTATACCTCTGGAACAACATGATAAAGTTTTGTCGCAATCGAAGCATTTTTGCATAAGTTATGACGCATAAGGGCGATGGAATGGATCCTGCTCCTATGCCCTGACCTTTGATCCATTTCGCCCATTTTCAACAGGGTTCGTCCCCAGGTTGTATCCTACCACATACTAAAATTTTATCGCAATCAAACCATTTTTACACGAGTTATCGTGCAGACAGACAAAGCTGGAGCATATATGCTTCTTCAGCCTATGGTTAGAAAGCATAAAAAATCGTCTGTGGCATTTGCTGCAAGTAGCTGGACGAACTGCCATTGGATGTGAGCTGAGTAATATGACATCTGAACAAAGATGGCATACTACGGGGCATCCAGGTCCTACCTCACCGCTGGCAAGCTGTCATTAGCAGCGGAGGGGGAGTACATTGAATGGCAATAAGGTATGTTTTCTTCATTTCTTCACACTTTTCTCAAAAATGGACAGTGTGCAGAACTTTTTTAGGACCCCTGTTTTGGGTTCCAGTTTGGAATTCCCCTGGGATGGCCAGTGAAATTGTTTTTGAAGGCTGTTGTTGTAGGTGTCGTGCCCTCTTAGGATCCTGAAGATTCTAAGAGTGCATGTCAGCTACACATGGTTCTAGACAATTTCTCAGAGTTGCAAACACCCTTAGAGTAAAGCAATTTCTGTACAATGGTATAATAAAGGTTCACGTTACTCATAAATATGTGAGATTTATAAACACACTAAGAATTTAAATTACATGTTCAAAACCTTCTTAACGTTTTTAATTAAAATTATTAAAACTTTTTGCATGTTGTCTCTGTAATCAAAAAATTGTTTTCTAATGTGAAGATCTTTTCAATAAACTTAAGTATAAAAAATATTCTTAAAAAACAGCTGAACTTCAAAAAATAAGACAACAGCATAAAAAGTAGTTCTGTATTTACAAATTGGATGATCAAAAGACAGGTAGACCCAGAGTTTGTGGCACTCACTGAAAGTACATGGTACTGCATTTTTAAGTTCATTTGATTTCAAAGAACATATTTCTACATTTTAGCTTATTGAAAAGGCCTCCATTAAATACACAGCAGACCATTCCTTGCACAGGGGGGATGTCGGATTACTGAGAGTGCATAAAGATTCAGTTTAATTCTTCATTAAATTTAATGTTACAATTACAAGTTTACTATGTGTAGTACATATGTATTTAAAAAAAACATAAATAAGAGACAAGCATATGATAATAGTAAAAGAACATGATCAGTATGTACTGTACTGTCTCATTTACAACAGTGAAATGATCTTTTCATATTATCAGTACAGTAAAGCACAATATGTATGTGTACGTACTATACACAGCAAAAGAAACGTAAAATTTCAATACAGTACAGATGAAATCTTGCGTTTTCTACTCAGTGTGGTCATTTTGAAACTTTTCAGATTTTTGTCTGCTTTAACAAAGATGCTTTTTGTAATATTCTTATTTATTTTGAGGATCCTTCCTACTTTTATTTTAAATTGAATTACATGAACGTTAGTGCAAATTCAAAACAAAACGTAATGTTAAAATTGAAAACTTCACTTGTGTATGACTATGAAGTTTAATTCATTCTGGTCTGATATTAACATGATTCTTGCAATCAAATATCATGAAACATACATGAAATTCTTCCACAAATGCGCGGAATTTCGTTTTTTTTTTTTTTTTTTTTTTTTTTTTTATCGTTTGGGTCATTCTCGAGATCGATGCAGAACTTAAAGAGAAATGGGGGGGGGAGTCGTTTTCCTTCTGGGGATGGTATTACGTCTTTCAAAACTTTTGAAAACTAAAGTTAAACGGAGTGACGATTTTTCCCGTAGTCGTAATTTCTTTTTTCTCACAATGTTGTCTGTTCCCAATATTGTTATTAAATGTCATTTTATTGCAAAAATGTTTGTATTTCAGCATGGAACTGTGGGCAACGATTTCCAAAAACGGAAGTTAAGATGGCGCAAAGAGTTTGCTGTAGTCTTCAGGCAAAATTTCTTCCGTGGATTCGAAGAATTCTGCAATTTCTGTTATCATTTTGGGCATTCTTCAGATCAATTCACTACTGAACAAAAAAAGGGGGGGGTAATGGTAGGGCAGAGGGATTCGTTTTTCGTTTGACGAAGGATTCCGTCTTACGAAACTTTCGAAAACGGAAGTTAGGTACAGCGAAGATTTCTCCCATAATCTTATTTCTTTTCTCACGATGTTCCCTCCAACCAGTATTGTTCTTAAATATCCTTTTATTCCACAAATACTGCATTTCAACTTAAAAATGGAGGAAGTTTCCGAAAACAGAAGTCGGTTGGAGTGAAGATTTCTCCCGAAATCGCATTTTTTCTTCCCGCGATGTTCTCACTATCATGTGTTGCTGTTAAGTGTTACTGTCCCCCATAAATGTCTGCACTTAAGCTTGATAAGGGAGGGGAAATTTTCCAAAAACGGAAGTGACAGAGTTTAAAGATTTGTCAGAATTGATGCATGGTGTTCAAAAGTGTTTATATTCTGAAGGTCATACCATTTATCTAAAGTAGCGAAAGCTTTGATATCATGTGTTCATGGTCCTCAGGCGGAAAGTTCTTTCATTTCAACATTATGGATAAATTATTGTCATCTGAGGGAATAAAAGGGGAGGAGGAAAAAAGTGGTGAAGAAATAAGAAGGGAATTATATCAACAGAAAGAAAAACTAAGCAAAAATTGCTGTGCAGCTGCAGAGTCAACAAAAGACAAATATGGCCTGGAACTTGCTGAGAAGAAAGCAACACAAGAGGAAAATTGAGCTGATGTTCTAGCAAGTACAAAAAAAAAAAGAAAAAAAAAAGAGAGAGATGTGTTTGAAGCAGGGTCTTTTAAAATCACTTTATTTTGTTTTGAATTCAGTAATTTTATTACGAAATATGTAATTCACGAGACAACCTTAGGTTGTTTTATGTTATAAACATGCTTTAGATTACATATACATAATATCAAAGGTATTATTTACCTGATATTGCCAAAGTATTTTGCACGTTGTCGCTCCGTTAGGCACATGCTCCCAGCCCAAGAGGTCCATTATGTTACGGGTTTTTTGGTTAGTTAATTTTTTTTTATAAATAAAACAATTAGGTTATATTATCAGTTCAACATTCATTCATTGTTTTATTTATAAAAAAAAAATTTAACTAACCAAAAAACCGGTAACATAATGGGCCTCTCGGGCTGGGAGCACGTGCCTAACGGAGCGACAACATGCAAAATACTTTGGCAATATCAGGTAAATAATACCTTTTGATATTATGTATATACAGTAATTTTATATTGTGAATACAGTGAACAATTCCATCTCGCTTGTGCTGCTTTCTATTCACACTTTCTAGTCGCATGTTCCGATTTTTTTCGCCCGATTAAAATTTCCGGTTTTTTTGTTCCTTGGTCAGTCTCATGTATGATCATAGGCGTAGCCAAGGGGGAGGTCCTCGGGTCCAGACCCCCCTCCCCTTATTGAGGGGAGATTTAGTATGAATTCAAAGCGATATATATGTACACATGGAGCTTTCACCAATGAACCAAACCCATGGACCCCCACCTTAAGAAATTTCTGGCTATGCCACTGTGTATGATGCAAGGAGAAGGAGGCTGGATTGTGGAGAGGCCAGATTAATGAGAGTCTACTGTATTTTCTTTTTTGTTTCAAAGTATAACACTCAGAAAGTTTTAACAATAGGTTCATTCTTATGTGGAGGTTTCAAACAGCATGTAATGTGGGTATAATAAAGTAAAAGTAACTTTTCAAGCAGAGTAAAGGGACTTTTTGGAATGCTGTGTATAACATATGCATTTATCACTAAGCTGTTATCTGAATTTCATTGGTTTGTTCCTCAAAGCAAGATCACCTTCCAAAACAAAGTTATTGATGTTCAATTTTACATAGTGTTGACTTATTGAACACCTCCATTTGCTGCAATCTTGGCACAAAACTTGGACTTCACTGCCACCCATCACACCTCCCTCTGTCTCACACAAGACCTTTTGTATTTCATACTCATTATCATTTTCTGTTGCAGCCATTACTGTATCTTCCTTACCTGCCATTTGAGCTGAATAAATTCCATTACTTAGTATCTCGCCACTCAACATGTTCGAACCACCTCAGAATATTTGGCCCCAACCTACTAACCCAGCACGGGGATAATTAGTTTTCCAGTTGGGGAGTAGCACCCCTACGGCCTGAGCTGACCTTCTGACTGAACAACTGGTCTTTTCGTCTGTGTATGATACCATCACCGCAGGGTCAGCTGTTATCCAGCTGATAAGGAGTGGCGACCCCACGGCCTGAGCCGACACATAGTGTATGATGTTTTCCCATTTTTAAGCCTTTTGTTATCTTGACATGCACCCGCCTCAGTTGAAGGTTAGTGAGAGTGTGACTATGAGCCAGTGTCGGAGTTCGGTTTTTCATTCTCCTTCCTACGTTTTTACAAATATTTCTTTGATGGTCTTGTGTTTGGTGCTCTTTGGCCAAACATGGCCCTTGCGCCATAAAAATCAACCAACCACCCTACTAACAACATTTTGTGCCACATTACACACCTGGAACACATTTCTTTGAAACACACATGATCAGAATGAACTTTCCATGAACTCCCCATAAGTAACACATATCTATGGCACACGAACAACTCCTGTATCTCATATGTCAGATAAGGTACAATTTCGCTTCTGGGGTAGGAAAAATCCTCTTGACAACAATGCCATATACATGGTCAAGTAACATTATTGTGACCACCAGCTAATATCCAGAGTAACCGCCGTGTGCAACGTGGACTGCGCCGCCCCGGTGGCGCAGTGGTCTAAGCGATGGCCTCTGATCATTCGTCCGAAAAGGATCCGGGTTCGAAACCCGGTGAGGCATGGATGTTGTGTTTGTCTTACGGCACTGGCTCTCTCCCTTCCCTAGAACCAGGGACCCTAAATTAGGGACGGGCGACTGCTTATAGCCCATTGAGTTGCTCACAGTGGTCGTTGAACCTCCAATCAAAAAAAAAAAAAAAAAAAAAAAAAAAAACGTGGACAGCAGCTAGACGGGCTAGGAGTGACTCAATAAAGTGCTGGAAGGTGTTCACAGGTATGTAGAGCTATGCTGACTGCAGTGTATCTGACAGCTGCTGGAAGGTGCATAGTGGAGGATCCATAGAGCGAACAACATGATCTAGGTGGCCCCACAGATGCTCAATTGGGTTTAAGTCTTGAGAATTAGGTGGCCAGGGAAGTACTTTGAAGTCTTCATCATGCTCTTCCAACCACTCTCGGACATTTCTAGCTGTCGCATTATCGTGCAGGAGGATCTCATCCGCCCCAGGGAAGACAATCAGCGTGTATGGGTATACATGGTCTGCAAGGATGGATTCATAACAAATTTAGACCATAGTGCCTTCCACAGGTATGAGTGCACCCAGGGAATGCCACGAAAACATTCCCCAGACCATAACGCTGCCCCCACCATCTTGTGTTCTTCCAGCAATGGTTGAAGAGTGTTTGTTCTCTGATGTTTCTCGCCTTATATGCCAACATCCATCCAGTCGATGAAGCAGAAAACGTGACTCATCTGAGAAGGCAATCAGCAGAGGTCCAATTCTGATACTGCCATGCAAATGTAAGCCTTTTCTGCCAATGCACCTTTTTTAGAATAGGTGCATTGTCTGCATCGGAGCCCCATACGCTGCAAGATTCGCCGAACTGTCATTTTAGACACACTTCCGGTAGCCCCCCTGGTTCATTCGGCCAGTGAGTTGGTCCACTGTAGCGTGTCGTTCGTCCCTCACGCACTTTCACAGCCGACGTTCACCTCGCACATCAATGGCACATGGTGCTGTGCAGTTTCTGCGTCTCTTATTTGCAATGGTGCCATTTCTCCAATCACAATACACTTTACCCACAGCAGCACGTGAACAGTTCACAAATTACGCTGTTTCAGAAATATTGCCACCCTTCCCACAAAAGCTGATAATAATCCTCTTTTTCCAAATCTGATCAATCGCTGATTTTATCCATGACAGCAACGAGTGATATGTTTTCAGAATGCCTACAGCGCACCTTATATACCCTCCAAGCCAGCTTACAACACATGCCTTCTTTCATTGGCTACGCGCTATTGATGTCAAAAGTAGGAGGTGGTCGCAGTAATGTGACTCGAATGTGTATGGTAGAAACTATGGCCCATTACTTTTAAATTGGCAGCTCAAGGTCATTTGTTCCCTCCCTACCCTCGCTCGTAACCATGATAGCATCTGGCACGATCACGATGCCAAACCCATTTCCCCCACTTCATTTTAGGAAGGAAAACTGGTTTCATCTGTGGCTAAATGGGGGTTTGTTCATACTTGTGCTTATCCTAAACTAAAGTGGATAAAGTGAGTTTGCTGTCTGGAGTCCTCTTTGCGGTAGACATTACCATGGTTATCGGCAAGGGTAGGATGGGAGCGGGTGACCTTGAGCTGCCAATTTAAAAATAATAGATTATAGGGACTCTGTGAATCTGAGGAGCTGAAATAAAATTTAACTTTGGTATGCACTGAAGTGCCAAACAAAACTGGGATACCTCTCTAATACCATGTTGGTCCTCCTTGCGATTTGATAATGGCAGCAACGCGATGGAGTATGGACTCCACTAGCTCTCTGTAGTACTGTGGAGCCAGTGCACACCATGCATCCTGAAGAGCGTCCCACAATCCCTTAATGTTCGCTCGTGGAGGATTCCTGGCATTGACTGCAAGTTGAACAGCATCCCAAATGTGTTCGATAGTGTTTAAATCCAGTGAATGAGGAGGCCAGGTCAGGATGCCAAACTCCGTGGAAAGTTCCTCCAGCCATAATCGGGTGAATGTGGATGTGTGTGGTGGTGCATTGTTGTGTTGAAAGAGGTCACACCTGTTGGAGTGGTTGCATGACATGAACAGGTGCAAATGATCCCAAAGGATGGTCATGCAGCCTCTACAATCAGAGCAGGATGAGGGGTCCTAATGCATGCCAGCTGAAAACACCCCACACCATAACAAAGCCACCACAATCCTGCACTGTCCCTTGCAGGCATGCAGGATCCATTGCCTTGTGAGGTTGTCACCACACCCAAAGTCAACCATCTGCCCAAAACAGTTGGTACCGCGATTTGTCAGACCAGGCTACATACACTGAAAGGTCAAATTATTGTGTGAAAATACGCAAAGCAGCAGGACTGCAGCAAATCGCAGTGTGCAGGAAAACCGGTAGGAGCTATAAATAGAGTGCATCAGTATGCACAAGAATACATTCTGTCAAGTGCCACCAGTATGGGTCGAGGACGAGACTTAAGTGAGTTTGATTGATGTCAAGTTGGAGCCAGGAAGGCTGAATGTTCAATCAGTGAAACGGTGAAACTGTTAAGAATTTCGCGACAAACTGTAGCAATTGTGTACCAGAAGTACGTGAAATCTGGCAAAACCACTAACAGACATGTGAAATATGGTCGTAAAAGTACATTGGATGATCGAGAGTGCCGACAATTGGCCCACATCATACAGATGAATTGGAAGGCTTGCTTGCAGCAAATCACATCACATTTTAATGAAGGAGTATCCAAAAGCCTATGCTCAAAGACAATCTGTCGACACATGGCACAACCAACTCTGCTGGGGCAGTTGATGACCACATCATGTCCTGATGTTAATGGCACAGCATCGCATGATTCGGCTGCAGTTTGCGAAGGCCTATCGAAACTGGAGCATGGATGATTGGCTGGGGCAGTTGATGACCACATCATGTCCCGATGTTAATGGCACAGCATCGCATGATTCGGCTGCAGTTTGCGAAGGCCCATCGAAACTGGAGCATGGATGATTGGAAATGCATCATATGGTCTGATGAATCCTGTTTCGCACTGTATTGTGTCGATGGCAGGCAGCATGTATGGCATAAACCACACGACCCTGCATGTCAACTTGGGGTACTAAAGGCCGGTGGAGGCGGTGTAACTGTTTGGGCAGCTTTCACGTGGTCCGGCCTGGGTCTCTTAGTACCTCTCGAGTCTTCTGTCACTGTTCCAGCTATGTGCAGCTCCTGGCCAACCATATTCACCCTTTCATTATGTGCTTCTGTTCACACCAAGTTCCAATCTTTCAACAGGACAACACTCCACCCCTTTGGTCCCGGCTAGTGACCAACTGGCTCCAGGAGCATAGCAATGAGCTTGCCACACTCGCATGGTCCCCTCACTCACTGGACATCAACCCCATAGAGAATATTTATGGGACATATTGGAATGAGCTGTTTTTGATCAACCATCCCCACCTACATCTCTGCCTGCTGTGTACGCCAAGCACTCTTAGATTGTTGGTCAGCGATACCCGAGTCTGTGTTCCGAAACCTCATTGCATCCATACCATGACGTTTGGATGCTGTCCTACATGCAAAAGATGGTGCTATGCACTATTAGGTGGGTGTACATAATAATTTTACCTTTCAGTGCATTTCCAAACGTCTTGCATCCAATGGCGGTGTTCAATGCATGCTCGGCGGATGTTACGAGGCGTGCCAGACGCTGCCGTCCGCGATCATCCAAGTCTTTTCTTGGCCTCACTGGTCTCACACTCTGGACCCAACCCCTAGTTTGTGTTGTCCAGGTACACCCTTGAAATTGTTGATTGTGTAAATCCAATTTCGTAGTAACTTCCGACGAAATGGAGGGACCTATATCTCGGCTGCCGACTATCACACCACATCCGAAATTGCTTAAATCCTGATAAGCTGCCATCTGAACCGAGAATGCTGCTACATGAGGTTGTGGAGATATCTGCCTCTCCATATGTATGCCGTTTGTGGATGATACCATTTGCCTCATGGGTGTAGTAGTATGTAATAGAAATGGTTGTGACCTTCCCAGTTTTTTGGCACCTCAGTGTAAACACTGTTGAGGTTGCAGCTGGTTCTGCATGACACTGGCCAAAAGATTTCAACTCACTAGGTTCTGTTCCAGAACCCTTAGGTAGGATGACCAACTGGAGCCATCGGCTGTGGCTGATCCCCCACTGATGTACTTTTTAAGATTTTCGAGATTCAAAGAAATTTAAAATGTAAGCTTATAAGCAAAAAGTAGGATCTAAAATATTGACCTGTGGTTAATGGGTTAATCATTTTGTATTAAATGATGATAGTAAATGTATGTGTGTGTGAGGATAGAAGAAAGATTCATAAGAGGAAACTATTAAAAACCTTCAGGTAGCCCACAATTTCCCTATTATGCCTCTGAGTACAACTATAATGAGCAGGAAGGACCATGAGGGAACTCCATTAAAAACCTGTAGGAAGCCTTCAATTTCCGCATTATGGCTCTGAGTACAACTACACTATCTACCAACAAGTAATTGGACACCTGTGATAGCAAAGAAAAACGAAGTTTATTCACCTTCAATAGTTGGTGGAGCCTCCACGAGCAGCGATTACAGCTGCGACCCTCCGGGGCATACTCTCAACCAGGCGTTGTACGACGGCTAGCAGTATTTTCTTCCACTCAGCTTGGAGAAGCCAGGTCAGTTCCTTCACTGATTTCGGACGGTGGGGGCACCCCTTAAGTCGACGCTCCAACTCTTCCCAGAGGTGCTTGATAGGGTTAAGGTGCAGGCCAGTCTATTCGATTAACCCCATTGTCACCATACCAAGCCATGGTGGACCTCGCAACATGACAGGTGGCATTGTCATCCTGAAAGTAACATGGGTCCACCCCGTAAAACTGCCACAACGTGGGAAGCGCATGGTTATCCAAAATGGTGCAGTAGGTCTCGGCGTTGAGTCTACCAGGAATTGCGACCAAGAGCCCCGTGCCATACCAGGCGAAACACCCTCATAGCATAATTCCACCACCGCCGCCGAACTTCACAGTTGGCACAATACATTCCGGCAGGAGGCGTTCTCCAGGCAGACGCCAAACCCAGACCCTGCCATCCGAACGGTAGAGGGTGAACCTTGATTTGTCGCTCCAGAGAACCCATTTCCACTGTTCAACGGTCCACTGTCGACGTTCTTTGCACCACGTTAGCCGAGCAGCGCTATTGGACTTGGTGATCAAAGGCTTGTGGGTGGCAGCACGTCCATGATAACCGAGCAGATGGGCTTCCTTACAGATTGTATTCATCAAAAGAACACTGCCGGATGCCTGTTGAAACTCCTCGCGGATGTGGCCCATCGATTTGGTGCAGTTGTTCCGAATTTCTCTGGCCAGCACCCGTCGGTCTCCAACTCCCAGTTTTGTGGGTCTGCCGGGTCGGAGCACATTCCAACAGTCACCTCTCATCTTCCACTTTCCAATCACGTTGGCCACTGTCGATTTTGGGTACTTCAACTCGCTGGATATGTCACGTATGGATCGGCCATTTCTGTGATACCCGACGATTACACCTTTCTCGAAATCGGAGAGCTCCGAACTATGTGGCATCTTGCATGCAACTGGCTGTGTTGTTGTTTCCCACACGATATTTAACGGTGGCGGCCGTGACATGTATCAGGACCGCAGATATTGTCGATTGCAGGGGTGTCCAATTATTTGTTGGTAGATAGTGTATAATGAGCAGGAAGGGCCATAAGGAAACTCCATTAAAAACCATTAGGGAACCCCAATTCCCCCATTATGGCTCTGGGTACAACTATAACAAGCAGAAAGGACCATAAGGGAACCCCATTAAAAATCATCAGGGAGCCCACAATTTCCCCATTATGGCTCTGAGTACAACTATAATGAGCAGGAAGAACCATAAGGGAACCCCATTAAAAATCTTCAGGGAGCCCACAATTTCCGTATTATGGCTCCGAGTACAACTATAATGAGCAGGTTTTTAAAACATCCTTTTTCAGAAATTGCCTCTTGTTGCCAATTTGAACTTTTTATGACTACACGTCATGCATGTCATCAAGTTGTGATAGCCATTATTTCTCTTCATCTTCTTCCTTATAGGATGAAGAACCCAGTGGACATGGTGCTCCAGAATTTTAAATTGAAACCTGAATTGAATGCTGCTGAAGTACAAAAACAGCTCAAGATGGGAAAACTGTCTTTCACCTTTCTTACATAAATTTTCGTTCCAGTTTTAGTACTGTTTTTACACAACACGGGTTTTTGAAAAGATGTTTTGTTGTATTTTGTAGTTTTTATTAATAAATTTGTTTTTATCAGTTCAGTTTTTACTATTTGTTTTGTATTTAATGGTAATGATACATTACCCAGTTGCATCTTCCGAGTATGAGGCTTTTAAGGGGTGGTGCAGAATTCATATTGGCAGCAAAGTATTTGAGAATACGTATGTACAATATTATGCATCAGTTAAAATTCATATTGATTATAAAGCAAATGTAATTGTGTAACTGGAAGAGGTTTTCCATTCCTCCTTCAAGTAATAATTTTGGCAGCTTTTGCGACTTTCTATTCAAATTTTTAGCATTGCAAATTAATTGTTCAACTATTTTACCTATAGTTATTATATTAAATACAACTACCTCAGTGACGCAGTGGTCTAAGCGCTAGTATATGACCATTCGTCTGAGATCGATCTGGCTTTGAATCCTGGGGAAACATGTATGTTGTATTTGTCCCATTGAGTTTCTCATAGTAGTTGTTAAACCCCCAAACCAATAAATTAGTACTAAGCATGTTGGCCCGGATGTACGATGTTTGCACGAAATTCAAACTGAGTATAAATAAGGGAAAACCCAAAGTTATGGTTTTTGAGAGAGGAACTAGTAGTACTGAATGTAATATAAGTCTAAATGCCACAGTTATTGACCAGGTGAATGAGTTTGTGTATTTAAGAAGCATGTTTGACAGAGAGAACAAATTGGATGGTAAAATTAGTAGGAGAGTGAATTCTTTATTGAAAGTCATAGCAGCTTTGGGAGGTGTTCCACAGCAATGTTGAGTTCTCAAGAGTCCCACATGGCTGTGTATGAAAGTGTCATTGTTCCTACTCTGATGTATGGTAGTGAAACCTGGGTACTACAGAAGAAACATAGGAGTTGTTTGTGTGCTGGAGAAATGCGTTACTTACGAGAGGGGGCAGGGGGTTGTGGCAAGACACATTCTGATTGTGTGAGAAATGAAGATGTGTTGCAGTTGTGTAATGCAAAGCAAATTGTTGTTAGTAAGGTGGAGATTAATATGCTTCAGGGGTTTGGCCATGTTGAAAAATGAATGATGAGATGCTTACTAAGAAAATTTCTTTAGCACAAGTAGCAGGAAGGGAAAGGCAGAGCAAGGCCAAGGAAGTCATGGGAGAATCAGATTCAGGAATGTCTGCATAAGAAAAAGATTGACTATGAAGTATAGAAGACCCTGTGTACGGCATGTGACTGATGTCAGTGAAGCCCGAGTTGTAAGTCAAGATCACTGTAAATGAAGGTTTGATATGGCAACAGTAAATAGAAATTTTCTGGTAGTTTGCATTTCTTTGTGGAGCTAACCTCTGAATCTCAGAGAACAGCTTAGTAATATGTATGTAGTTTACTCATGCTCTAGTTTACTCATGCTCTACTGTCTGCATGCTCTAAGTTTCCTATCTTTTAGGGGGTAGGTGCTCCAATTGAGACTCCTGTCTCTTGTCTCAAAATCTGAGCTTATGCCATTGCGTACTACAATGATTAGATGCTTCTAGTTTTAAATTCCAAAGAGTCAGGGTTTTCACAAACTGATATACCATTGCCCCTTCCCACTCATACGTTATACTACAATGATTAGATGCGTCTAGTTTTAAATTACAAAGAGTCAGGGTTTTCACAAACTGATGTTACCATTGCCCCTTCCCACTCATACGTTATACTACAATGATTAGATGCTTCTAGTTTTAAATTACAAAGAGTCAGGGTTTTCACAAACTGATGTACCATTGCCCCTTTCCACTCATACATTATACTACAATGGTTAGATGCTTCTAGTTTTAAACAGTTGGGGTTTTTACAAACTGATGTACCATTGCCCCCTTCCCACTGATATGTTATACTACAATGATTAGATGCTTCTAGTTTTAAATTCCAAAGAGTCAGGGTTTTCACAAACTGAGATACCATTGCCCCTTCCCACTCATACATTATACTACAATGATTAGATGCTTCTAGTTTTAAATTACAAAGAGTCAGGGTTTTCACAAACTGATGTTACCATTGCCCCTTCCCACTCATACGTTATACTACAATGATTAGATGCTTCTAGTTTTAAATTACAAAGAGTCAGGGATTTCACAAACTGATATACCATTGCCCCTTCCCACTCATACATTATACTACAATGATTAGATGCTTCTAGTTTTAAATTACAAAGAGTCAGGGTTTTCACAAACTGATGTTACCATTGCCCCTTCCCACTGATACGTTATACTACAATGATTAGATGCTTCTAGTTTTAAATTACAAAGAGTCAGGGTTTTCACAAACTGATGTACCATTGCCCCTTCCCACTCATACGTTATACTACAATGATTAGATGCTTCTAGTTTTAAATTACAAAGAGTCAGGGTTTTCACAAACTGATGTTACCATTGCCCCTTCCCACTGATACGTTACACTACAATGATTAGATGCTTCTAGTTTTAAATTACAAAGAGTCAGGGTTTTCACAAACTGATGTTACCATTGCCCCTTCCCACTGATACGTTATACTACAATGATTAGATGCTTCTAGTTTTAAATTACAAAGAGTCAGGGTTTTCACAAACTGATGTACCATTGCCCCTTCCCACTCATACGTTATACTACAATGATTAGATGCTTCTAGTTTTAAATTACAAAGAGTCAGGGTTTTCACAAACTGATGTACCATTGCCCCTTTCCACTCATACATTATACTACAATGGTTAGATGCTTCTAGTTTTAAACAATTGGGGTTTTTACAAACTGATGTACCACTGCCCCTTTCCACTTGTACATTATACTACAATGATTAGATGCTTCTAGTTTTACACAGTCGGGGTTTTTACAAACTGATGTACCATTGCCCCCTTCCCACTGATGTTATACTACAATGATTAGATGCTTCTAGTTTTAAATTCCAAAGAGTCAGGGTTTTCACAAACTGATGTATCATTGTCCCTTTCCACTCATACATTATACTACAATGGTTAGATGCTTCTAGTTTTAAACCGTCGGGGTTACAAACTGATGTACCATTGCCCCTTTCCACTCATACATTATACTACATTGATTAGATGCTTCTATTTTTAAATAGTCAGGGTTTTTACAAACTGATGTACCATTGCCCCCTTCCCACTGATATGTTATACTACAATGATTAGATTCTTCTAGTTTTAAATTCCAAAGAGTCAGGGTTTTCACAAACTGATATACCATTGCCCCTTCCCACTCATACATTATACTACAATGATTAGATGCTTCTAGTTTTAAATTACAAAGAGTCAGGGTTTTCACAAACTGATGTTACCATTGCCCCTTCCCACTCATACGTTATACTACAATGATTAGATGCTTCTAGTTTTAAATTACAAAGAGTCAGGGTTTTTGCAAACTGATGTACCATTGCCCCTTTCCACTCATACATTATACTACAATGGTTAGATGCTTCTAGTTTTAAACCGTCGGGTTACAAACTGATGTACCATTGCCCCTTTCCACTCATACATTATACTACATTGATTAGATGCTTCTATTTTTAAATAGTCAGGGTTTTTACAAACTGATGTACCATTGCCCCCTTCCCACTGATATGTTATACTACAATGATTAGATTCTTCTAGTTTTAAATTCCAAAGAGTCAGGGTTTTCACAAACTGATATACCATTGCCCCTTCCCACTCATACATTATACTACAATGATTAGATGCTTCTAGTTTTAAATTACAAAGAGTCAGGGTTTTCACAAACTGATGTTACCATTGCCCCTTCCCACTCATACGTTATACTACAATGATTAGATGCTTCTAGTTTTAAATTACAAAGAGTCAGGGTTTTTGCAAACTGATGTACCATTGCCCCTTTCCACTCATACATTATACTACAATGGTTAGATGCTTCTAGTTTTAAACAGTCGGGGTTACAAACTGATGTACCATTGCCCCTTTCCACACATACATTATAGTGTTTTTTCTTCACAATAACGTGTTGCTTTTGGCCTACTATTTTCTGAGATTAATCAAGACTAGGTAGTAAAGAGCTGGAAATAATTAAATTTCATAGGAGAGCAATCATTCAGTAAATCATATTTTTAGAAGACAGAATTCTCAGTACTAATATCAAGTCATCATTTTATTAATTACGCTTAAAATTAGATTTACAATATAGAAAAATCATAACATATCTTCATCACAATAACTTTTAAGATCATAAACTTTTCAGAAGCTACCATGAATTGCATATATGGAAGCCATATATTTGTGTATTGCTCATACATTGAAAGTATGTTACAAAACTGAAATACTTGTGTTTGCTAAAAAATTGAATTTAAATGACAAAAAGTTATAAAAGTTTCTGTATGAAGTCATTTTTTCAAAATGCTTTTATAAGTTTGTTACATCAAAAATAAAACAGTTTAAACTATTTTTAAAATCGCTTTAAATTCTTATGGGCCGTCCAAAAACTTGACCATTTCTACAACTATCTTACCCATGCCAGTTCTGCACTTTGCAGTTTTAGTTTTCTTTCTTTCACCAACATGATACGAATCTAACAATGCAATACCTTCATCTCCCGACTGCACACTCTGCGTTTCGGAAGTGTGTCCGAAGTTTATATCCCCAGTGGGCACAACCTTTTCTGCACTTTCATCACTATCTGGCAAAACTGGATACAATTGTTTCGAATTTTGGTCTCCAGCTGATGGAAGGGCATCGTGATCCAGATTTTCGCTCGGGAATTTTCCAGCAATCTGATCGTATGGGGGACACTCATCAGAATCAGGTTGTGTAGGTGACAAAGCTTCATCGCTGCGTGAGATCTCGCTAGGAGAGCCTCCTGTACCCTTTGTGTTATCTTTATCGGAATCGTTTTCCTGGTCAACTACAGGCTCCAGCTTTTTTGAGTCTGAACTTGTGGCAGGGGTGTCTTTTTCATCACTGTCGTCCGACAAAAGTTGATTCAGCTGTTTTGAATTATCAGCTGAAGGAAAGCTGTTTTTGTGGTCCAAATTATTTTGACTACATTGTCCATCACCCACTTCATATGAAGGACACTCTTCATCACTGTCAGACAACATCGGTGCTGAAGCTTCACCTTCAAACGTTTCACTAGAATCATCTCTGTCTGTTACATCCTTATATTTTGCACTTTTATCACCAGGATCACTGTTAATGTCTACTTCACTTTCATTTCTTCCGTCAGTTGAGTCTTTTCCAAATTCTTCATCTGCTTGCTTTGTTGTTTCTAGATCATTGCTAGACCTCGCTTCAGCTGTCTTTGAGGAACGTTCACCGATATTAGAAACATCTGGCAAAGTGTCACGAGCTCCATTCTTTTTTTCTGTGTTGATTTTGCCTCTCTGAGAGATGTACTTTTTCCATTTAAGTGCCTTCTGGTGTCCTTTGCTTCGGAGATGGGCTTTCGCACTTTTAGGTCCCGAAAATGCCATGCTACAAATGTCGCAGGTCAATACATCATCATTGACAGAGCTTGTGATTTGCTCTGATGTTGATTCATCCTCTGAAACCAATGCTTCTATATCCTTCAGCTCTTTCAACAGTTTGATATCATTTAGTTTGTTAATATGAGCTTTGCTTGTGAGGTGCTGTGCAAGAGAAACGACTCCACTGAAGGTTTTCTGACACTCTTTGCATTCCAGCTCTTCACTTTCTACATCAGCTGCTGACTGAAACTTCTTTTCGTCACCATGTTCTTCCAGGTCCTTGGATTTGTTAGATTCTCCTCTTAGTTTCCCAAGGAGACGTAACTTTCGTTTCTGCTTAGCATGCGATGGACTTTTCATATGCTGATGGTAAGTTTCAGGCCCCGAAAACTCCTTCTTGCAAAGTGCACATTCTGCGTATGGTTTGGGTACCATCTCTTTAAGTACCTCATCCAGATCAGCATCATCAAGCGACAATTCAGAGTCACTAGATTCATCATCGAGCTTTTCTGGCTCCTCTTCAGCTTTTTTCCTTCGAAGAGCCTTTTTGTGTGGTTGGCTCCCCATGTGTTGAGCGTAAGGTATATTTCCGCTAAATGGAATTTCACACACATTGCAGTATAAGTCTGTGGAATAATCAGGCTCCAAGACCTTGCCTTCAGCACCTGTGTGCTTGACTGGACATTTTCCTTTGTTCTTTGCCTTTTTCTTATGCTTTTTTCCCTTTAAATGTTGCTCATAGGGTTCGATACCGGAGAAAGGCAGTTCACAGATGTCACATGTAATAAACTGGACTTCTTCGTCGCTTAAATCCATGTTTGTACTTGGAACCTGAAATGATAAAATACAAGTATATCAGTTTCGATAAAAATTCGAAAATCTTCATGCCATAAATTTCTGTAAAAGATAGATATTTTTCTTTATACTGACTAAAAAAAAAAAGCTCATTATAGAAGAAAAAATTCGTTGCTTCAAATAATAACCAAATTTTGCTTCATTTTAAAGCTGTTGCTTTTCTTTTTTGTTACGGGGTTTAACGACCAACACGAGCGACTCTTAGGACTACTGTAAGAAAATTTCTTAAATTTCCGAGCCACAAAACACACACACACACACACACACACAAACGTTATTTCTTTCGGGAATTAACGAAGCATATTTCTGATACGTTTTCCGTGAAATGACGGGGAAAACTGAATTTCGCGGATTTTTCGTACGACAGAAAACCTGAATTTTCAGAAACGTTTCCGCAATTCCTTTCTTATATTAACGCGGTAAATTACCGTTTAAAATCTGTGTTAACGGAAAATTCTGAATTTTAAGAAACCTTTCCGCAATTCCTTTCTTATATTAACGAAAAAACTCCGTTCTCACTTTTTCCGTATCCATATTACGAAAAATTTCCGGTACAAGGAGCGGATCCAGTCCAAGAGGATTTTCACCGGGGAGGGGGCGAGAATAATTTTCTGATATTTTTTCGCATAATGAAAAAGTATGTCTATAAATTCTTCCAATTAATTAACGAAAGTAATACACTTTTAAGTAATGCTTTCTTTCACGAAAAAATATTAAATTTTTTATTAAACCTAACTAATCGAAGCTTCTCCATGGTTCCTGAGGAGTGGGGTGCACCTGTACGTCCCCCCTCTGGCGACTCGTGGGAATACTTAGGGGTTTGATTAACTCTTAAATTCTAATAGTCTATCGAAGTATTTGATTTTGAAGTTCAGTAGCCAGATCGGATATTGTGGATAGCATATCGCATGAAATTTCTGTTACTGTGGCACCTGATATTCTTTCCCCTCTGTCCCATTTTGTGCTCCAGCTATCATATACTGTGTTACCGTAAGAAACGGGGTACTTTACTGTACCGGTTATTACTTTATTGTTATTTATAATACAGGTTATTGTACGATGTCTATGTATCAGTCTGTGGAGTCCTTAAGACAAAAGTTACGTAGCTATCGAGAGTAAAATTTATATTTAGAAGCACTGTGAAATAATTATAAGCCGCCCAAGTGGCGCAGTGTTCTAAGCACTGGCATATTATCATTTGTCCGAGAAGCGTCCGGGTTCGAATCCCGGTGAGGCATGGATGTTGTGTTTGCCTTACGGCACTGGCTCTCTCCCTTCCCTGGAACCAGTGGCCCTAAATTAGGGACGGGCGACTGCTTATAGCCCATTGAGTTGCTCACGGTGGTCGTTAAACCTTCAATCAAAATATATATATATACACTGAAGTGCCAGAAAAACTGGTACAGACGAGCTTATGCAAAACACATAGCGACGTCACCTATGCGCGTATTCGGTTGCGTCCGTCAGTGCGTATATAAAGCGATAAACATCCTTGCCAGCTGTCAGAGCTGTTTTCGGCATGAGAATGACAAGTAATAACGATTTGAGCGATTTTCAACGCAGTTTCATAGTTGGCGCTCGTGCGATGGGCCATAGTATTTCGGAGGTCGAAACGAAGTTCGGATTTTCACGGACGACCATTGCAAGGGTGTACCGTGACTACAAGAATTCCGGCAAAACCTCCAACCTACGATACCAGTGTGGCCGTAAAAAGACATTGGGTGAACGTGACCATCGCCGGCTGTCAAGGTTTCACGCGACACTCTCGGAGGTATCATCGGAATTCAATGCTGGAGACTCAACAAGCATCAGCGTCCGGACTGTGCAACGTACCCTGCACGACATGAGTGTTGGGAGCCGACGCCCAACTCGAATCCCCTTGATGGGTGCACGACACAGAGCTATGCACCTCACTTGGGCACGGCAACATCGCAACTAGACACTTGATGACTGGTAACAAGTAGCCTGGTCTGAGGAGTCGTGTTTCCAACTGTGTCGGGGCGATGGAAGGATTCGCGTGTGGCGCAAACCCCATAAAGCCACGGATCCCGCCTGTCAACAGCTAACTGTACGAGCTGGTGGGGGTCCGTATTGGTATGGGGTGTGTTTAGCTGGACTTCACTGAGACCCCTGGTACGTCTACAAGCGTCTGTAACCGGCCAACGCTATGTGCGCATCCTTTCTGACGAGGTACACGCGTTCATGTCCTGCATTCATGCTGATGGGTTGGGCCTGTTCCAACAGAACAATGCACCTCCACACAAGTATCGGGACGCCATATTATGGTTAGAGGAGCATTCATCTGAGTTTGGGGTGTTGCCATTCCAACCCAAGTCCCCAGATCTGAAAGTGATAGAACACATTTGGGATGCCATGCAACGCGCTATCGAACACAGACCTCGGAATACACCCGAATTGTGGAACGCTCTGCAGGAAGTATGGTGTGTATTGCCTACAGCATATTTCTAGAAGCTAGTGGAGTCCATGCCCCGTCGTATTTCTGCAGTCCTGCACTCCCGTAGGGGACCTACCAAGAATTAGACTGGCGTACCAGTTTTTCTGGCACTTCAGTGTATATAAAACAGTACATTGCGCCTTCCTTAAAGATAATTGAGAATTACTGTCCGTTGAAAAAAAGATCTCAATCTCGAAACTACTCTGTTGCTTCAAAAAATCCCGTTGAAAAAAAAATACGTAATTTGTAATAGAACCTCCTACAGAAAAAGACAAAAATTATTGCAAATGTGATGATGAAAAAGGGTTCGTAAATACGCCATGATACAAGTAGGTACTACGTTAGTAAAACCCGCAAATTTTATTCGCGTAAAAGTGATGTACAAATGACAAGCGAGTTTTTTTGTTTTTTTGATAGGAGGTTTAACGACCATCGTGAGCAACTCAATGGGCTATAAGCAGTCGCCCGTCCCTAATTTAGGGCCACTGGTTCCAGGGAAGGGAGAGCGCCAGTGCCGTAAAACAAACACAACATCCATGTCTCACCGGGATCCGGACCCGCCGCCTCGGTGGCGCAGTGGTCTAAGCGATGGCCTCTGATCATTCGTCTGAACGGGGTCCGGGTTCGAATCCCGGTGAGGCATGGATGTTGTGTTTGTTTTACGGCACTGGCGCTCTCCCTTCCCTGGAACCAGTGACCCTAAATTAGGGACGGGCGACTGCTTATAGCCCATTGAGTTGCTCACGGTGGTCGTTAAACCTAAAAAAAAAGAACCCGGACCCATCTCGGACGAAATGTCAGAAGCCATCGCTTAGGCCGCTGCGCCACTGAAACGGCCCTCTGGTTTCAGGGAAGGGAGAGAGAGATCCAGCATGCCACCCGGGTGGCGCAATGGTCTAAGTGATGGCTTCTGATCATTCACGCAACGGAGGGGTCTGGGTTCGAATCCCGGTAAGGCATGGTTGTTTATGTTTGTCTTTCAGAGGTTTATTCGCTTGTTCACCTATGTACATTGCTGTCGTTGAAACACAGAATGTCTCTACTGTGTATATCTGTCAACCAAGTCCAATATACACTATATTGACAAAAGTAATCGGACACCTAGAAGAGAAACACAACATAGCATTTATTGACATACATTATTACGGAGTCAGTCCACCTTTGGCCTCAATGCATGCCCTAACCCTTTGAGACATGCTTTCGACAAGGTTTTGGAACACAGCGATAGGTATGCGCTTCCGTTCAGTACATAATGCTGCCGCTAACTGTTGCTTAGTAGTAGGCCTTGGTTGCAAACTTCTTATTCGGCGCTCTAGTTGATCCCATAGGTGATCTATGGGATTAAGATCAGGAGCTCTGTGCTGGCCAGTCCACACACGATACGGAATTACACACCGTAACAGTCCATAAAGCGATTTTGAAACCTTGCTCCACGGCTCTGTGTATTATCCTGCTGGTACCAACAAGGCTCGGTTCCATAGTATTGCCACAGAGTTGGTTGGGCATAATTGTCCAGGCCGCCCCGGTGGCGCAGTGGTCTAGGCGATGGCCTCTGATCATTCGTCCGAAAGGGGTCCGGGTTCGAATCCCGGTGAGGCATGGATGTTGTGTTTGTCTTACGGCACTGGCTCTCTCCCTTCCCTGGAACCAGTGACCCTAAATTAGGGACGGGCGACTGCTTATAGCCCATTGAGTTGCTCACGGTGGTCGTTAAACCTCCAATCAAAAAAAAAAAAAAAATAATTGTCCAGAATATCGAGGTAGACATGCTGGTCAACAGGTTTGTCCACCATAACCAATGGGCCGACATCATACTACGAAAAACACCCCCACACGAGTACACTGCCAACTCAATTCCAAACTTGACCGTAGAAACAGTACACTGTGGAAAATAGCGTTCCCCCGGTTGCCGCCATCCCCATACATGGCCATCAGACTGATGCATCGTGTATCTGGATTTATCAGTCCATAGTACCTGTTTATATTGATCTTTGGTCCACAATAAAGGTTTTTTACTCCATGCTAAACGATGAGTAACATTCCGAGTGGAGATAAAAGGCTTATGAGCAGCCGCGTGACCATGGTAACCCATGGAATGAAGTTCTCTGCGAATGGTACGTGTACATACCTAGGTTCCAGCAATTTTACTTATCTGTACACTGAGGTCTTGTGCAGTACTCCGTCGATTAGCTGTAACGACCCTCCTGCGACTTCGACGTCCTCTATCACTGATTTTGTTTGGTCTGCCGGTACGTTTTGCTGCTTCAGGCACGCCATGTGTCTTCCACTTATTCAGTGCACCCAAAACAGTTGATTTGGGTATGTTTAAACGCCTCTCGGTTTCTCTTATGGACAACCCACTATATAACACCCAACAATCTTACCTTTCTCAAAGTCAGTTCTCCCGCAGCGACATTTTCACTCAACCTCATAGTGCGATATGATCGCGGTCAGCTGTAGGATTGTTTTTATACCGTTTGCAGCTGTACAGCGCATCTTAACGACGCAGCGGATCCGTTCATTTGCTTTTGAAGGGGTGTCCGGTGACTTTTGTCAAAGTAGTGTATATGTTCAATATATATGTAACATGTCTCTGTCAAACAAGTCCAGTAAACATAAATAAACTTTCAATTAAAAAGAAGAGAGAGAGAGAGACAGACAGAATTCCAGCGTCATCAGATACGCATACCAACCATGACTCTCACGAGACCCAAACCCTGGCCCAACTCGAGCGAATTATCAGAAGCCAGCGCCTCAGACCACTGGGCCGCATAGAGTCGGCGTCCTTTATGTACAGTGGAAACATCATACACCGAAGAGCCAAAATACAGGGTGATTCATAAAGAAGTATACAATTTCCAGATGCTGTAAAACAGTAACAGAGCCGCCCCCGGTGGCGCAGTGGTCTAAGGCGCAAGCCTCTGATCATTCGTCCGTAAGGGGTCCGGGTTCGAATCCCGGTCAGGCATGGATGTTGTGTTTGTCTTACGGCACTGGCTCTCTCCCTTCCCTGGAACCAGTGACCCTAAATTAGGGACGGGCGACTGCTTATTATAGCCCATTGAGTTGCTCACGGTGGTCGTTAAACCTCCAATCAAAAAAAAAAAAAAATCAGTGGTATTCATGTTCTTCAGATGTGAAATGCTGCGGGTCGCCCCATTGGTGCAGAGGTCTAAGCGATGGCTTCTGACCATTCGTTCGTGATAGGTCTGGGTTCGAATCCCGATGAGGCATGGATGTTCTGTTTGTTTTACAGCACTGGCTCTCTCCCTTCCCTGGAGTTAGTGGCCCTAATTTTGGACGGGTGACTTCTTATACCCCATTGAGTTGCTCACGGTGGTCGTTAAACCTTCAAATAAAAAGAGAGAGAGAGAGAGAGAGAGAGAGATCCAGCGTGTGAGCCCTAGCGTTCATTTGCGTGGTCAATTGCTGCACTGTTGCGCATCGATTGCGCTTTGGCACTCGACAGAGGCGATGTTCCCCTCTGGGGTAGATGGTCTTTGGGGCTCCAGAGTTATGACGTCACGAGGAACTCGGTGTGCCAGCGGTCCCTCTTTGGTACACCCTTACTACAGCATCTCGCGAATAGCCCACGAAGTCTGCTGTTTCTGAGATGCTTCCACCCTTGGCGCGGTAGCTAATGATCATTCCTTTTTCAACGTCCGTCAAATCACTACCTCTGCCCATTGCTCACCAGGGCCGGATTAAGATGGGATCCATAGGGGCTTTAGCCTTGGGGTCTACCACGACCAAGGGCCCAGGAGGCATGTCTGGGCAAATATTAGATAGGTAGATAGATAGGAGAGGCTGGAAGACGAACAGATTTCAAGGTAGTGACTCTTCAAGGGTGCCGCCCCGGTGGCGCAGTGATCTAAGCGATAGCCTCTGATCGTTCGTCCGAGAGGGGTCCGGGTTCGAATCCCGGTGAGGCATGGATGTTGTGTTTGTCTTACGGCACTGGCTCTCTCCCTTCCCTGGAGCCAGTGACCCAAAATTAGGGACGGGCGACTGCTTATAGCCCATTGAATTGCTCACGGTGGTCGTTAAACCTGCAATCAAAAAAAAAAAAAAAGCCTTTATACACTGAAGAGCAATTGAATTAGAGGCGGCCGCCCCGGTGGCGCAGTGGTCTAAGGCACTGGTCTCTGATCATTCGTCCGTAAGGGGTCCGGGTTCGAATCCCGTCTGGCATGGATGTTGTGTTTGTCTTGCGGCACTGGCTCTTTCCCTTCCCTGGAACCAGTGACCCTAAATTAGGGACGGGCGACTGCTTATAGCCCATTGAGTTGCTCACGGTGGTCGTTAAACCTCCAATAAAAAAAAATAATAAAAAAATTAGTGGCAGCTGGCGTTATGCAAATGTGGCGCTGTGGGCGGCCCTGTAAATGAAAACGACATGACGTATGCAGCGATCCAACAATATAAGGAGTGATGCGACGGGAATCAGTACGAGTCGGACGCAGTATGGGTAAGACGAAGGATCTAAGCGTATTTGATCGTGGGCAAATTGTCGGGGTCCGACGAATGGGTCACTCCATCTCGGAAGTAGTGCCGGCACTGGGATTTTCACGAGCCACTGTGTCACGGGTGCACCGTGAGTGCATCAAATCCGATAAAACCATCCCTGCAAGGGCCAACTGCCGTGGACAATAGCGTGTGGATGAGCGGGGTCATCGTCGACTAGCTCGCATTGTAACAGCGGATAGACGGGCCACAGTGCAAGCAATCACTCGGCAATTTAACGCTGGTGCAAAAACGTGTAAGCAGCCACACCATTCAGAACCATCTCCTCGCTATGGGGCACAGAAGCCATCGTCCCACGAGTGTACCGCTGCTGACCGCACATCACAGGGTGCAAAGATTAGCATGGGCGCGGGAACGTCGCCACTGGACCCTAGACATGTGGGAAAATGTTGTCTGGACTGATGAGTCGAGATTCACGTTGGTACATGCGGATGGCAGGATACGAGTACGGCGCAAACCACATGATGCGATGGATCCTTCTTGCCAGCAGGGTACTCTTCAAGCTGGTGGGGGTGGCATTCTAGTCTGGGGACTGTTTACATGGACTGAAATGGGACCCTTGGTACGTGTGACGTCGTCCCTCACAGGTTAACGTTACTGGGATATCCTGGACGACCATTTGCTCCCGTTTGTGCGTCTTCAACATTCCACTTTGGACCTCATCCTGCAACAAGACAATGCAGCTCCCGAATTGCATCCGAATGGTTGGATAAACACTCCACCGACGTGACCTCGCTTCCTTGGCCAGCTAGGCCACCTGACCTCAATCCCATCGAGCACATCTGGGATGCCATCGAGAGAGATATTCGAGGCTCTTATACCCCCTCTATCAAATCTTCGTGAACTGTGGGAGCTTGTTGAGGGGTCGTGGATCCGTATGGCTTCCCAACGCTTACGGTGTCTTGTCGATCCCATGCCGAGACGAATCGCCGCCGTCATCAGGGCGAAAGGTGGTGCTACACGTTACTAGACAGGCATCTCTAATTCAATTGCTCTTTCAGTGTATGTCTGTGTGCACAACGGGATCAGCGAGGCAGTTTCAGCTTTTTTACAACCATCCACTTACACCTCCCAATTTGCACTTGGAACCGTTAATGGTCGGAGTCCCCCGTGGCTTCTCATTGCATTAAAAAAAAAAAAAAAACGATGCGGTAAGAAAAGTATGCAATGCTAAATCATTAGAAAATCCGAGACAAAATCTAGGAATCTTAAGCTTTTAACTCACGTGATTGTGAGAACAATGGAAAAATACAGTGACTTATTATGAAAACTTTGCAAATGATCTAGTAGTGGTAGTTTCGTGTTTTAAGGGATTTCATAATAATTCCACGTCATAAGTTCTTTGGGGGGCCCACTCAGATGTCTTAGCCTTGGGGCCCACTCAGATGTCTTAGCCTTGGAGCCCACAAAAATGTCTTTGCCTAGGAACCCACTAAGGTCTTAATCCGGCTCTGCTGCCCTGGTGGCGCAGTGGTCTAAGCGATGGCCTCTGATCATTCGTCCGAAAGGGGTCCGGGTTCGAATCCCGGTGAGGCATGGATGTTGTATTTGTCTTACGGCACTGGCTCTCTCCCTTCCCTAGAACCAGTGACCCTAAATTAGGGACGGGCGACTGTTTATAGCCCATTGAGTTGCTCTCGGTGGTCGTTAAACCTCAAAAAAAAAAAAAAAGCCAACATACAGGCTGATGCCGGAGCAGACTGCGCATGCGTATTTCTGTTGACTTCATTTCTTTGGGTAAAGAACAGTCAGCCGAGCTACTCACAGCACGTGATTGTTACCTTCTCGGTAGCATAATCACTTTGCAAATCGGATATGTTAGTTTTGTTACGCCAATCGGGTTAGTTAAGGCTTTTGTTTGTTCTTCAGTTTTTCAGAAACATTTTCAGTAATGCCAAATACTAGGGAATGTCTGCATTTTGTACGGATCCTTAGGCCTAACTGTAATATTTTCTGAAATTTAATTTAAATAGTAATACTAATGTTATTGCATATTTTTCTCACCAAAATAAGAGACGTGCGGGATATCGGAAAACAGCAACAACAAAAAACTGCTCTAAGCAAATAGTCATCAGATCGAAGGAAACCATCGTGGATCAAAGAAAAGCTTCACTGCCGTAGTCCCCCTAACGTGTTTTGCTCCTGAATGTTAACTTTCCCGCAGAGCATATTATCTCTTAAGATGTGGTGGCGCTGTTGCCGCCTGTTTTATGTTATCTCTATGAGAGTTGACCTTCTTTAAGCGTTACATGTTCTTTGCGTATGGTTCGAGCCAACAGAATGGATACTGTGACACACAACTCTCCGATAATTTGAATGCTGGTGACGAGAGTAATGTGTCACACCACACGGTACATCGAAACCTGCTGAAAATGGGGATGCGTAGCAGTAGGCTGCTCCAAGTGCCCATGCTAATCTCGATTTACCTTCGAAAGCGCCTATAATGGGCACTCGAGCAAAACTAGACTTTGAATGATTGGAAGAAGGTCATCTAGTCTGATGAACCTCGTTTACTGATGCACCATGTGGATGGCCAGGTACGCGTATGTCATTTATTTGGGAAAGTCTTGGTACGAGGATGCACCGTACAGCGAAAACAAGCTTGTGGGGAAAGTGTAAATCCTTGAACAGAATTTTTCCAAGCCCTACCCCTAAATCGCTTTCACCATCCGATACTCATTCGTTCTGCATTTCTGTGGAAAGTTGTACAGTCGGCATTCACTTTACTTGGTATTGACAATCTGTGGCAATTGGGTACTTACGTAGTTTTTAGCACGTCTTTTGTAAAAAAAGATCGTGCTTATGTTATCGGTTTGTCCGTCCGTCCGTCCCCACGGTATCTCTGCAACTATTAGTCCGATTTGAAAAATTATTTTTGCATTGGGAAGCTTGAAATATGCAAATGATGATCCTTTATTTCGTTTTTTTTTTTTACAATGCATAATTTCGCCGCTAGAGGGCGTAAACGCAGATGATGTCGAATTCAAAAACACGTTTTATTACTTATATTTGCTTCTAAACATCCAATTGAAAAAATTCTTTTATCTTTCGATTCCATTTATGTCGACGAGTATTTTAGATGTAGTTACTTTTTCAAATTACGCATAGATTTTCCGCTAGGGAGCGTAAAAGTAAATTACATTTTTCCCGATAACTCTTCTTCTATATCTCCGATTTGAAAAAATTTTCCAGCGGATACATCTCCTGATGGAAATCTCTTGCATATAATTAAAATTTTTTGGTAAAGAATACTTTGGCCACCAGGGGGCGTAAGTGTTAATTTTTGCTTCTGATGTATTTGCCATAAAATCTGAGCTTCTATAATATCGATTGAAAAAATTCTTTCGTGGACTGATGACACTCACATCGATAAACCTTTTCTGAATATTTTCTTCTTAAAATATTCGACAGTTTCTCCGGCAGGGGGCGTAGATGTACACCTTATTTTTGTCAATATCTCTACTTCTAGGATTTCGATTTGAAAAATTCCTTCTTTGTTAGATAATGTTTTTCATATAATTTCAAAATTTTCAACTAATTCATAGGCTTTCCGCTAGGGGCGTAGCGGTAAATTGCGTTTCTCCCTATATCTCTGCTTCTAAATCTCCGATTTGAAAAATTCGTTCTGCACCGGATACAGCTCCTGATGAAAATTGTTTGCACATAATTTCTAATTTTTGTAGAAAAATAGTTTTGCCACCAGGGGGCGTAAATCTTAATTTCCGCTTTTGAAGTATTTGCAGCAAAATATGAGCTTCTAAATACTCCATTGAAAAAAACTTCGTTTGTTGACCGATACTACTCATGTCGACAAACCTTTTAGAAACATTTTCTTCTTAAAATAGTGCAGGGTTTCTACGCCAGGGGGCGTAGATGTATATCTTATTTTTGTCAATATCTCTACTTCTAAGAGTCCGATTTGAAAAATTCCTTCTTTGTTGGATAGTGTTTCAAGTGCGACATGTGTTTCGTATAATTTAAAAATTTTCAAGTAATTCATAGACTTTCCGCTAGGGGGCGTAAGCGTAAATTGCGTTTCTCCCTATATCTCTGCTTCTAAATCTCCGATTTGAAAAATTCTTTCTGCACCGGATACAACTCCTGATGAGAAATGGTTTGCAGATAATTTCTAATTTTTGTAAAAACATGCTTTGGCCACCAGGTGGCGTAAGTCTTAGTTTCCGCTTCTGATCATTGCAGCAAAATATGAGCTCCTAAAATCTCGATTGAAAAAAAAAGTCGTTTGTTGACCGATACTACTCATGTCGACAAACCTTTTAGAAACATTTTCTTCTTGAAATAATGCATGGTTTATACGCCAGGGGGCGCAGATGTACATCTCATTTTTGTCAATATCTCTACTTCTAGCAGTCCGATTTGAAAAATTCCTTCTTTGTTGGATAGTGTTTCTAGTGTGACATGTGGTTCATATAATTTCAAAATTTTCAAGTAATTCATAGACTTTCTGCTAGGGGGCGTAAATGTAAATTGCGTTTTGCCTTATATCTCTGCTTCTAAATGTCCGATTTGAAAAATTCTTTCTGGACCGCATACAGCTCCTGATGGGAAATCGTTTGCACATAATTTCCAATTTTTGTAGAAAAATAGTTTTGCCACCAGGGGGCGTGAATCCTAATTTCCGCTTTTGATGTATTTGCAGCAAAATATGAGCTTCTAAATACTCGATTGAAAAAAACTTCGTTTGTTGACCGATACTACTCATGTCGACAAACCTTTTAGGAAAATTTTCTTTTTGAAATAATGCATGGTTTCTACGCCAGGGGGCGTAGATGTATATCTTATTTTTGTCAATATATCTACTTCTAAGAGTCCGATTTAAAAAATTCCTTCTTTGTTGGATAGTGTTTCCGATGCGAAATGTTTTCCCTTTAAATTAAAAATTTACAAGTAAATCATAGACTTTCCGCTAGGGGGCACAAAGGTAAAATGCGTTTTCTGCGTTATTTCTGCTTCTAAAGCTCCGATTTGAAAAATTCTTCCTGTATCGCATGCAAGACATAAGGGCAAATATTTTCCACATAATTCTAACGTTTGGTAAAGAATAGTTTGGCCACTAGGGGTAATAAGTGTTAATTTCTGCTTCTGAAGTATTTGTAGCAAAATCTGGGCTCCTGAAAACTCGACTAATTTTTTTTTCTTGTACCGATACGGCTTATATGGATAAACCTTTTGAGAATACTTTCTTCCTAAAATAATGCATGGTTTTCCCACCAGGGGACGTAAAGTCACATCGTATTTTTGTCGATATCTCTGTTTCTAAGAGTTCGTAAGCTCACGATTCCGTTTACAGTAATATCTGAGGGATTAAAAACCCGATTGAAAATCTTCTTTCTTTCGTCAGATCTAATGTTTTCCATGCCGGTTCCATTGACTTTGAATAGCTTTGATGAATTTAATTTGCGTCAGAACGGATTCAAAAGACGTGCTTATTACACCCCAAAATTCGGTGTCATCTTTCTTGTTACATTTTAATATGCCAAAAACCTGAAGAGCGATTTTGAACGATCATAGCACTTTCGTATAACGGCAGAGTGTGAGAAAGTAAAAACCACGTATTATATTTGAGTGAAACTCGAAGAGGCGTAATTTCAAGTCTCGCTCTCCTGGTTAAGAAAAGGTTGCTACGATCCTGCGAATACGATTTTGTTTAACATTGAATAACCCTATTACACATTCTTTAAGAAAGAAATACGGGATTACACCATATAATATTGGGTCGCTTCATAATTATTGGGCGATGCCGACAAAGCGAATTTGCACAGCCGGTTACAAGGGACGCCTCGTAGGAGGAACTACCAAACGCCCATGCAATTTGAATCGGTTCAGTCCACGTGTATAAAACGGTATTTCAGACAGATCTCAGCAGTTGAGGCCGCGAATGGCTGAGTGGTTAGCAAATCAGACTACCAATGCAAGGTCCTCAGGTTCGATCCTGGGCTGATCTTGCGGAGGTGGTGTGATTTGCTAACAATCAATGAATCGAGCACGTTAAGTGACGGCCCCCGGGCTGGACCCACTGGTTAAATGGGTATCCTTTCCTATGCCCCCTCCCCTGAAATTCTCTCACCCCTTTATGTGCAGCATCGTACTTGTACGGTGACGCCATCTACTGTACTCTAATCTCACTACAAACTGTTCTGTCAAAGTCGCTAGACTTGCTCTCATTCCTTCCGTTTCTGTGTCCTGCCCAAAAGGCGAACTCGCTGTAGGTGGCTGGGACCTAAACTCTACTCACTGTGGACGGAAGTCCTACAAGAAAATGACTCATGCTTGCTAAGGAGGATCTCTGTGTTTCACAGAAAAATCTCAGCAGTTGGGGACGTGATGGAGCAACCCGACGTGAGATCAGTAATTTTTCACGAAATCAAACTTGGCCGGAATGTGTCCTAAACGGTCGCAAATGTCAATAGAGCGTGGGTTGTTGGAAAGACGAGTGACAGAACTGTCCGTAGACTGTTTTCCAAGTTCCATCCCGGTGATGTTGCCATCTACCATAAGCCAGGAGTCTGTCGTCCGGTTCTGTGTGACACTGTACATTTAAGGTGGAAAGTGGAAGAAAAACCAACGTCCACAGTACATGAGCTCAGTGCCGAACTTGTTGTATCATCAGCGACAGTTTCCAGACACCTGGCAGCTATGGGCAAGGTTAAAAACTGGATACCTTCACCGAACAGCAGCAGATACGCATGCATTGCGTTGCCCTCCAAAAACGTAAGGCTAGTGCTCCCTTTCTGCATCGGATCCTTACGGTTGATGAAAAATGGGTGCTTTATGACAAAAGGAAGCGAACAGCGCCGTGGCTCGATAAAGGGGTACCACCCAAACACATGTCCAAACCCGAGTTGCACCCACAGATGGTTCTGATCCAAGACTGTGGTTCATTATGAGTTTTTGCCGCGAGGTCAAACAATCACAACGGACGTGTGCTGCCGTCAGCCGAACGAATGTCACCAGAAATTATGCAGCAAACAACCATCGTTCGCCAACGTTTGGGTCCCATTCTGCTTCAGGATGGCGCACGACCGCATGTGTTCATTGGAAGCATGCGAAAAATCAACGCCTTGGGGTACGAGGTCCTCTCTCACCCTGTTTATTCACCTGACTTGGCCCCCTCAGGCTTTCACACGTTTCGCCATTTGGACCACTACTTGAGGGGCAAACGGTTCGCTAACAAGGATGCTGTGATTCCCGCCGTTAGCGATGCTTCTGACCACTGCATGTGATGCCAGTTTCTGCCACCGTGGCATTTTTGCACTGAAGACACGTTGGGCACAGTGTATTGCTCCCGAGGGCAGAAATTTTTCGGAATAAAACGCATTTCGTCGTCCGTTATACTGCTGTTTGTTTCTTTGTGTCCGAATCGGCCAATAATTACGAAACGACCCAATACAAATTTTGGAGATGACAATCCGATTTTTAGTGTAAATGTGAGAAGGATGGTAAGTCAGATAATATGCGAAAACTTGAAAGTTTTCAGATATTATCTGACTTACCATCCTTCTTATATTTACACCAAAAATCGGATTGTCATCTTCAAAATTTGTATTATATGGTGTATTTCTTCTTTGATTTATCTGCTCCTACGGGCAATCACGGGGTAGGATTCTTAACCTCCAGATTCGCTAAACATGAATGCCGGTTGCTTCGACTAGCGAATCCTGTGATGGTTATATTCAAATTAATCGGAAACTTGAGACTTGGTCGTTATGGGTGGTGTAGTGGTTAGCATACCCGGGAGCTATCTGGGAGACGCGGGTTCGAGTCCCGCTCCAAGACGATGAAGATTTTCAAGTTTTTGGATATTATCTGACTTACCATCCTTCTCACATTTACACCTAAAATCGGATTGTCATCTTCAAAATTTACACATTCTTTACTCAGAAGCATCGTCAGTGTTGTATTCAGAGAGTTTTTTCGGGGGGGTCATAGATTTTTTGGAGGCTAGGCACCCCCAAGAAGATGCCTGAATGCATCATTGAGCATCGTTCTTTTCAAGCAGTTTGTTCACTAGTTGACAAACTGCTTCGAAAAGAGTAAAATATTCACTAATCTTTGTTATATTTAATTTTTTCGAATTCTGAAAAAAAAAAAAAAATAGAAAACTGTGAACGTTACGGTGTGTTCAATAAGTAATGCCTCCGTGCTAGTGTCTCGCGCATGACTTGTTGCCAAGCGACCAGTCAGGCGGCAAACGATTCTTTGTGCCATTAGCTTAATTTTACTGCGTAATAGAACTCCGTACATCTCTTTCGTCGTATTTAATTGTGTTTAAAATGGATGATTCTCTTTCAACTGTGTCGACGGGTATCAAACAACGATCAGCTATAGAGTTTTTAACTCATGAAAATGTACCTCCCAAAGAAATTCACGCTAGAGTAGTGGCAGTTTATGGTTCTGGACCTTTGGACATAAGCACTTGAGTAAGAAAATCAAAGGGGGTACATCCACCTTCGCCTATTCCCGTTACGTCGAAAGTTAATGGATTCCGCCATTTTAGGCGAGGAAAGAATTCTTGATTCGCCTATTCCTGTCTCGCATAAAACTTTAACCTGCTAGACGGGAGGCATTCACCTGGAACAAATTTCCTGTTTAGCCTATTCCTGTTACTTCGAAAGTTAATGGGTTCCGCCATTTTAGGCGAGGAAATAATTCTTGATTCGCCTATTCCTGTCTCGCCTAAAACTTTCTGCGGTACTCTTGTGTCACAACTGAAAATCACTTTTTTATTTAAGAAACAAAACAAAAAGTACAGTTGCTCTGGAAACAGTGGCAAGCATAGTACCGGCAGAGGGGGGGGGGGGGGGGCAAAAAGTACACCGGTCATCCTTAAATTGAAGTGGGTGTTGCGGAAAAATTTTCATCGGCCCATGACAAGTTTTTACTGCAGAAAAATTGTACTACAATTTTTTTGTTGTGGACAATCACAGTTAGAAATTTCAAGATATTTAAATATCGTGGCAAACTCACTTAATCGACATGGGAAAAGCGAATAACCAGGTTTAAATCACTAGTTTAGTTAGTTATGTATGTAATTGCGCTGGAGAAGCTTCTAATTTTGGACACACTCAATATTTATATTTGTTTAAAATTTTCTCTTAAGAACGCTGAAGTAAGAACATTTTTTTATTTTTTTTAAATTGCTTAAAAAAAAAAAAATCATGTTTGACAGATCGTAAAATAATTTTGATTTTCATACCTTTGAGCTTCCAGTTCTTAAATTTCCAACAAAGTGGGCTGAAATCCCAGCAAATATTTGATAGAGAGAGAGTACTGCTACTACCAAAATTATATTGGAGTTGTACCAAAAATCTTTTCGCATAAGACATGATTTTTAAATCTAAATCAATGAAAAAAAAAGGCAGAAGTTTTACACTGTAAAATTTTCTATTTGTACTGCAATTTTTGTAATTTTTCTATTGTGGGCAATCACAGTTAGAAATTTCAAGATTTTTAAATATCCTGGCGAACAGATTCTTCATTTAGTGACCATATATTCTTATGTGTTTCAATTACAAAACGTACTTGTATGCTGCGGTTATGTATTGTAAAGACAACTTACTAAATAACGTAAAAAAAAAAAAAAACGTTTTGCAACTTCATGTTGAAATGGCATCTCCGTAAATGCCTTCAGTGCAGCATTTGTCAGTTATCACAAGAAGCGTCGGCTGCGTAGGTAGAACATTTCGGGGGAAAGGGATGGTATATGAACACTCGCAAATATTCTTACAGTTATTTCAAAATAAGTTCTTGATATTATTAGCTTTCATTCTGAATTCTGTGTTGTCATATAGTGGATAGTACCGTCCATAATAAAATGAACTTTCAGAAGACAAAAGTGATGTTCAATGCTTTTACGCGAAATGAAGATTTATCGATTGATGGAGAAAAGCTGGAGATAACAGACACGTACGTTTATCTTGGACAGCAGATATCAAGTGAGGGTCACATTGATGAAGAAATTAATCGGCGTACAAAACTTGCCTGGTGAACTTTTGGAAGAAACAGCATAATTTTCCAGAGCAATATGCCATTATGTCTTAAAAGAAAAGTGTTTGATCAATGCATCCTTCCAGTGCTTACGTATGGTGCAGAGACGTGGACCTTAGCTAAAAGAGACATACAAAGGCTGCAGACAACTCAAAGCAGCATGGAGAGGTGCATGCTTGGTGTAACCAGGAGAGATAAGAAGAGGAACTCGTGGATCCGAAAAATGACAAGAGTGGAAGACATCATGATCAGAGTTAAATTCCTGAAATGGCAATGGGCTGGACATACTGCCAGAAGGACAGATCATCGATGGACAGCCGAAATTTTAGATTGGATTCCAAGGGACAGGAAAAGACCCAGAAGAAGACCACATGGGAGATGGGTGGATGAAATTCGAAAGTATGCAGGGGTGACATGGAGGAGACTGGCACAAGACAGACCGTTGTGGAGGAAACTTGGGGAGACCTTCGTCCTGCAGTGGATTGATAATGGTTGACAATGATGATGATGATGATGACAGTCCATAATGATCATTATCTAGCATTGTTCTGCAACTTTATCAAACATGGGTGAGTATTTTCACTACTTTAAGTAAATTAGTGCATGAAATTTAGCCCTGTTCAACCCCCACCCTAATGCTGTTAACATATATACACTGGCGGAAAGTGAAAACAGAACACCAAGAAGGAATTGGCGGACGATCATGAAATTTACATATGTTAATGGGGCCGAGTTTACGTAGGTGTGATGTTAATTTCGGGACCAACCGGTGAGCGCTTACGCCGCAGCACGGCATAATATGCAAATTATCGTCGGTGGTATTTAAGGAGTACGGCGAAGTGAATGTAATCAGTCGTCGGCGTACGGACACGTGCGAAGACCCTGAAGAAGCTGCAATGCCTGGACATGGAAGACGTGTAGGATTTCAGCAGTTATCGGACTTTGAGCGAGGTCGTCTAGTCGGACTCCGCGAGGCCGGGTGGTCGTATCGTCGTATTGCGGAGCGAATTGGACGGAAAGTATCGGTGGTGGTACGATGGTGGCGTAGATGGTCCGAAGAACATTCCCACACGAGAAGACGTGGAACCGGGAGTCACAGACGGACTGATGAGCGGACCGATCGACGCATAAGAAGAGCGGCGTTGTCAAGCAGAACATCCACTGCGACGCAAATCCGAGCTGCCGTTGCACCTGAGGTGACTGTGCGAACAATCCGCAACCGTCTACTGGATGCAGGACTACGTGCACGTGTGCCTCTGGCATGTGTACCTCTGACTCCAGCCCACCTTCAGGAACGGCTGCAGTGGTGTCGCCAGCGTCTGCACTGGAGAACGCAATGGCGATATGTCGTGTTCAGCGATGAAAGCAGATTCTGTTTGGGAGCCTCCGATGGCCGTATGCGTGTTCGCAGACGCACAGGGGAGCGTCTCCACCCTTCTTGCATCCGCCAGCGACACACAGGGCCTACACCTGGTCTCCTGGTGCGGGAAGCAATCAGCTATCACTTCCGTACACAACTAGTGTTTGTACCGGGTACGTTAAACAGCACCTCCTACATCAACAACATCGTTGAGCCCGTTGTTGTGCCATTTGTAAGGTCGGTCCATCGTGGGGATTTCCAGCAAGATAACGCACGCCCACACACGGCACGTGCAACGCAACATGCACTTCACGGTGTGAGACAACTTTCATGGCCTGCACGCTCACCGGATTTGTCCCCCATTGAGCACGTGTGGGATTTTATGGGACAACGACTTATCCGGTCTCCGCGGCCAGCCACGACCATCCCCGATTTACGCGTCCAGGTTGAGGATGCTTGGAACTCAATACCCCAAACTTACATCCAACATCTGTACGACAGACTCCATGCCAGAATTGCACAGTGTGACGCAGTTCATGGCGGTTCAACCTCGTACTAACCATGTTACATGGAAATGTTATTTTTCAGTTTACCAGCAAATACAGCTGTATTTTGCCATAATGTTTTGATCACGTTATCCTCTGTATTCCGTTATTATGCTGTATAAATTTCGTTGGTATCAGACGTCTCCTTCTTGGTGTTCTTTTGTTCACTTTCCGGCAGTGTATATAGATTGTTGTGCCACCCGATTTTTCCTGATGCCGGGCCCCTCGAAACATTTCAGCATGAAATGAATGGTCAAAGAAACTATAGAAATAGATATCCCCACTCCGCAGTTTAGAAAGACATCGGTTAATTGCACGGGGAGGGAGGAGTGGAAGTTTGGAAGAGGAGATTTTTTTTTTAATGCCTAAACAGATTTATCATAGTTTTCGGGCTCGGGCTCTTAAAATTGAGCTTGAACTCAGCTCTTATGAGCACAGAACTAATGCCTCCTACAACCAACGGAAGTAATCGTTCCTCAGCTACTAAGTGAACCCTGAAGTTCTCAAAAAGACATGGCCCATCTATTGTAGTTGGGATTCTAGCAGCTCCCTGGTGGGGATTTTTTTCCCTAATTCAAAATAGAAGTCCCCCCTCGCTTGTTATAATTACATTATGTGTATTTCGTTTATAAAAAAGTGTTGTGGTTTAGTTGAGTGTTTGAAACAACTGAACTGAAAACATTTTTAAGAAAGTAAGAAAGAAAGAGACTACGGAAGGGGCCCCGGAGTCCCAGTGGGCCAATCTGCCCCTGGTCAAGTCGCATGCACGCAATATCACGTAGGTACATTGCATTTCAGTGTCGCGGGATTTTCAGAAGCACACGCCAGATGTTCGGAAAAATAAAAATTGTAGAAAAATAAAATATGTGAATTAAAATAGAAATTCTGAGTTTTGTTCTTTTTTCCTTTCAATCTGATACCTTGCTACTGGGCTTGTATATAAATATGGAGGCATTACTTTCTGAACACCCACTGTATTCTAGTAACATCTTCTATTTCATGGCTTTAAATAAAAAAAAACCTGTCTCGGTCCTTCCAAAGTTGTAGCATATCTGGTGACATGTAAAAGAAATCAAAGAACCGTACATTTTTGATAATCTAAAATTCAAAATTTAACGTATAATCGCAAAAAAATGTATAAATGATTTACGTAAAACCGAATGGAAAAAGCGATAGAAACTATACAATAAATTATTGGGACTAGCACAGAATTACATATAAAAGCGAAAACGTATAACCCAAATTCCACTGTGTTTATTCAGTGTACTAGGGTAAATTATTGGGACTAGCGCAGAATTACACATAAAAGCGAAAACGTATAACCGAAATTCCACTGTGTTTATTCAGAGTGCTACACTGGCGTGCAAAAATTAAGGACGAGACGGTTTTTCGAATGTAACGTCGTGCAGAAGTGCTCCACATCAACTCAAATCATACCATAAGATCCCCAAGATGTAAGAATATGGGACAAATGAGCAAAACCCGTCCAATCAAGGAATCCAAAGGATACAAAGGCACTTTATTAAAAAAGTAGCTTCGAGCACAACTGGAAAGAAGACAGAAACGTCCATGTGACAGGCGGCTCCCAAGAAAAATCCAGTCTTTAGTAAGGGATATGATCACCCCTGACTGCGTTGCAGGACTTACAACGTCCGTCCATGCTGAGGACGAGGTTGTCAAGAAGCTGTTGAGGCATCGCTGCCCATTCCTCTTGTAGCGCCAATCGCAGCTGCGGAATCGTTGCTGGCGGCTGGTGACGTGCTGCCAAGCGTCTCCCGAGAAGGTCCCACACGTGTCCGATCAGATTAAGGTCCGGGGACCTTGCGGGTCAATCCATGCGTTGAATATCTTCTCTCTCCAACAGCTCTGTGACAGCCACTGTACGATGAGGTGTAGCGTTGTCGTCCATGAAGAGGAACTCAGAACCCATATCACCTCTAAACAGACTCACGTGAGGCAGAAGAACCTAGGTACAATAGCGAACACCAGTGATGGAACCTCCTTGGAAGATGTGGAGGTCAGTACGGCTATCAAGCATGATACCGCCCCAAACGATAACTCCGCCACCTCCAAACCGGTCCCTTTCGATGATGTTGGAGGTGTGATTGCGTGTTCCCTGCTCTCTCCAGATGTATATACATCCAGAATCGTTCGTCAGACTAAATCGGCTCTCATCCGTAAAGAGAACTCGACTCCATTGCTGATGTGTCCAGTTCTTGTGTTCCTGGCACCACAGAAACCGCCGTCTCCGATGAGCAGGCGCTAATGGCTCACACCGTACTGGTCGTCGTGCAAATAGACCACCTTTATGCAGCCTCCTGGCCACGGTAAAACGCGATAACGGACGTCCAGTTGTTTGTTGCATGTGCCTTGCTATTTCTCCCGCTGTCTGTCTCTTCTCCCCTGTAGGACAATATACCGGTCGTCCGCCGCCGTGGTTGCTCGTGGACGACCACTGCTAAACTCTCTGACAGCTGTTCCTGTCGTTTGAAATGCTCTCCAAGCTCGTGAAATGATGCTGTGAGCGATCCCGAACTATTCGGCCACACTAGTCACACTTCGACCTTCTTCCAACTTTCCAATGACGCGACCTCAGGTAAAGTCATGCAGATGTCGTCTACTGCATGGCCTGTTGGCCGTATCACACAGTGGCAGCAACTCGACATCTTTCAAACCGATGTACACCGTGCAATAGCTTTCACCGAATTGCTGAGCGTGCACCGCCCGTGTGCATTATACCCTTCCGGCACTCCCCCCCCTACGCCATGCTACATATATGCGCATGCCCTACCGTACCGGACCCTAGTCTCTCTCCTGAGGGGTCTTTCGGTCCATTCTGCCTGCTGGTTCCGCTGTTATGCTAATTTCTCCTCTTCGTCTTTAATTTTTGCACACCAGTGTAGTATGTAGTCAGTGGCAACGCCAGCAGCTTAGAACTGGGATGTTTGTTAGGGGGCTAGGCATCGAACGAGGGAGGGGACAAACATTCTGAGGTGCTTGGCAGAAATTTTGCCAAAAAATTACGTTCATGTAGATTTTACCCGAAGCTGATGTTTTTTCCAGTAATATAAAAAGTTTTAGGTACATACTGTAAGTAGTATTCATTCAATGTATGTATTAGTACTGGGAATCGTGGATACGAACATCTATGGGCTTTAACAAGCTACTAGTCGCAATTTTAGCTCGCTTACGTCACTATCTTTTTTATACATATTTTTTTATCGTTTTTTGATATTCGCTGTTATAAGGCTAGTTATGAATTTTGGTTGGCAACACGACAAGGATGATTTCTCTCTGTGTCTCTTATTTTTAAACAATAATCACGGAAATGGTATCTTTCTGGTATTCCCTTAGACATCGCGCACAGAGGATTCTCTCCATTTCACAGAATAGTTCAAAACAAGGTTTAACAAAAAATTCATTTTGTATAACAAAATGTCTATGAATTCCCAAAAAGTCACATGTTTATCTAAGTTCTCTAAAAATCGTAGATCGTTGCATTCGCTGTGACGTACTACAGATATAAAGTACGTGTCAAGACGACAATCTGCAGCGATAGATTCTGTCCGTGTACCTTAATTGGGAGAGCAACTTACTCCGGAGTGAGGGGCGCGACTTCAATCTCGTCGCAGACAAACTTGTGTTTTCACATTGGCGCCCGAACGTAAAAATGGATGTTCTCCTGGCCGTTGGGTTCTTCGAAAAATGTGTGATGTTTGTTCCACACATAGTCTAGAATTAATGAAAGTTCGTTCTTCGCTTCAAAAAGAAAGAAAAAAAAATTAAAATAAGAGGGAGATGATGATGTGACGTACTACAGAGGAAAAGCACGTGTTAAGACAACAAATCTGCAGCGATACATTCCGTCCGTGTAGCTTAGGTGGGAGAGCAACTTACTCCGGAGTGAGGGGCGTGGGATCCATCTATATACGTCATGGACAATCTTGTGTTTTAATATTGGTTTCATTGTATTTATTCTCTTAGACATCTCGCACAGAGGATTCCCTCCATTTTAGTACACAAAAAAAATCATTTTGCATGACAAAATTTCTATGAATTCCAAAAATTCACATACGTTTATCTAAGTTCTCTAAAAATCTTAGATCGTTACACTCGCCGTGCCGTACTTACAGAGGTGAAGACTATGCCAAGACGACAAATTTGCAGCGATATATCCCGTCCGTATAGCTTATTTGGGAGAGCAACTTACTCCGGAGTGAGGGGGGGGGGGGGTTCTATCTTCGTCATGGACAAATTTGTGTTTTCACATCGGCATTTCTTCTAACTGCTTAAATATTTGGTGGGGGGGGGGGGGCTAAAGTCGACCCGTAGCGTCGCGCTGTATGTAGTAGTGGAAACCACAGATACGAACCTCCATGTCCTTTAACAAGCTACCATTTTTTTCTTCGTATTTTCGCTTACTTACGTCACTTTTAAAAAAAAAATCTTAAATATTTGCTGTCATAAGGCCATTCATGAATTTTGATTTGTAACCTGACATCTCTCTCTCTCTCTCTCTCTCTTTATCTTCTCCTCTCTCTCAGAATAGTACTACACTAAATTTAAGGAAAAAAATCATTTTATATGACAACATTTCTGCGAATTGAAAAAATTCACATTCGTTTGTCACAGTTCCCAAAAATCTCTGATGGTTACATTCGCCATGAGTTCTAACTGCTTAAATATTTGGGGGTGAGCTAAAGGATGAGTTCAAAGAAAAGTTGGGTGGACTACACGTCACCGGTAGGAGGTAGCTTCACTCCTGACTGGTAGACAAAAATGGATAACTTAAATTATGTGGGAGTAAGCAGTTTAAAAATGGCCTTTTGATTAAAAAATATAACTTTAAAAATTAATCACGTTCAGTTCACGGTTTTTTAAACATGTTCTCGTCCGTAAATAAATGGATCATGAGACTTAAAGCGTAAAGAAATTCTGAGACATAAAAAACTTACTTTTTTTGGTCAGAGGCCTATCAATGAATATCAAGAATTTCGCCCTCCAGTGGTTACCTGGTAGAAACCGAATGATGCCCAGTGATGAAAGTCGTCATTTTTATAGAGATACCAGCAAAACTAAACTTAACGTTTTGGTTTCTGTTCGGCTCATAAAAATGATGTATCACACAATCCTGCCTGTTCGGTGACTCAAACTGTGCCAAAACAAAACTCAATGATAAAGCAGCTGAAAAGAAAGTTTCGGTTGACACAGCGAAGCTGATAACCTGTCATCTACTTATCTCTTGATAAGCAAGAAAATGGTAGCAACGTGCCTTTTTGCAGCATTTTTTTTTTTTTTTTTTTTTTGCACTATAGATGAAACATAATTATAAATACGCCACACTTTGAATACTCAAGAGACGCATATAGCGTTTTAAATCCGTTTATTTTTGTGGTGTAGTAAGCACAGAGATTCGCACTCCACGGGGAGGCTTTTTCAAGGCAATGGTATCAGGGACGTCGCCGGAGGGGGGGGAGCACCCTGCCGCCCACCCAGTTCAAAATGTACCATTTTTCAATATACTTAATTTTAAAATATAATCTGGTCTTTGTCAAAAGTAATAAGTCTTGTGTTTTATTGGGTGTGCAACTTAATTCTCGGCCACGGGCACGACACGTCGACAGAAAATTATAGCAAATTGAATACATATCTAATCAGGGAAATAATCCCCGTCGTGTTGGATACATTTGTGCCATCGGTCAGGGAGCTGCCGAATGCCACTGCGGAAAAAAGAGGGCTGTTTCGAGTTGATAAAGTCATCAATATTGTGTGGATCTCCTCGACAGAACTGAAGTGCTTATCACTCAGGTGATGTTGCAGGGAGCGAAAGAGGTGATGATCCGACGGGGCGAAGTCTGAAGAATACGCCGGGTGGGACAAAATCTCCCATCCCAGGTCGGTGATCGTGTTTAAAGTCGTTTTTGCTGTGTGAGGACGCGTGTTATCCTGAAGCAAAAGGGACCGACCTTCTGCCCTTGCCGGTGTATGGCCTTTTCGCCTCCATTGCGTCACTCACACGAATGAGTTGCTGACAATAACGCTCAGCATTGACCGTTTCACCAGGTTTGAGCAACTCATAGTGAACGACACCACACTGATCCCACCATATGCGCAGCAACAACTTCCTGGCATGGATTAGCGGTACTGGTGGTAGGCTGACCTGGATAAACCCACGATTTGCGCCGCTTAGGATTATCGTAAAGGATCCACTTCTCATCACAAGTCAAAATCTTGTGGAGGAAATCATTCTTCTTGAATCTGGAGAGCAAGGACACAGCAACATCGTAGCGCCTAGACTTGTTCGCAGCTGTGAGTTGGTGGGGCACCCAACGGCCCTCCTTGTGAATCTGTCCAAGCGCTTTGCAATGGCTTGCCGTGTTACTCCGAGTTCCTGGGCGAGCTCTGACTGTGTGCGACAGGGATCCGTGTCTAACAGTTGTTCCAGTTCCTCATCGTCCACTTTCTGTGGCTGTCCCGGACGCTCTGCATCACGGAGATCGAAATTTCCCTGCTGAAACAGCTGGAACCACTTCTTACACGTACTGTAGGACACAGCAGTCTAAGCAGCACAGATCATTTGCTGGGCTGCCACGGCACTTTTTTCAGCTGAAACGACAGCAGGAGGCAGTGCCTCAAATGTTGCTTCTCGAACGACATTGCTTTCACCGTCAAGTTTCGTCTCTTCTGTCACTACAGCTGTCAGCGGTTACGGTTGCCTGGAAAGCTGTTGGGTGGCGCTGGAATCAGCCATTAACGCACAGAGCTATTTGCATTTGCCGACGTTCTATGATCGCTTGCGGTTAGGGGCCGAGAATTAAGTTGCACACCTAATATTTCATGTAACCGTACGCATTTCCCCCTAGGAAGTGCATTGTTTACGTCACCAAAAAGATCATCAAAACAGAACCCGAAGAGCCATGAAAATTCAATTGTTCTCCACTCTTCCAATTCTTTAGTTCAAGCCTACTTTTCATGTTTGTATGGCCAGGGGGCTAATGAAGACGGTGGTTAGGAATTCACTGAAGGGGTCATTACTAAATGCTCTGTTTGTTTTCTTTACAAAATAGGGGATTCCAACACGGAAAGTGGAGTTCAAAGCTACACTAGCGCTCTTAAGACTGCCCCGGGACAGTGAGAGTGCAGCAAGTGGGTGAAGACTGCTTTGTAAGAGAGGAGCGCAAGGCAAAGTCGCTAGCTGGAAGGAAGGAACTTAAGGAGGGGGAGGTATTGTGTCTGCGTGGCACGACGTTGAAATTTAATTTAGATGGACAGAAACGACATTTCCCTTTAAATATATTTTTTTCTTTTGATTTGGAGGTTTAACGACCACCGTGAGCAACTCAATGGGCTATGAGTAGTCGTCCGTGCCTAATTTAGGGTCACTGGTTCCAGGGAAGGGAGAGAGCCAGTGCCGTAAGACAAGCACAACATCCATGCCTCACCGGGATTCAAACCCGGACCCCTTTCGGGCGAATGATCATAGGCCATCGCTTAGACCACTGCGCCACCGGGGCGGCAAATAAATTGTTCAAGTATAGTACTATTTTCGTAAGCAAAAAATGCAAAATTTTGAAAGCAATTTAAGGCAACTTATTCAGAGCAAGTAAAAAGTTGAAGGCGACATTCTACCAACACAGTAGTGAAAAGCATTAAAGCAGCCCCGTGGCAGTGTGGTCTAAGCGTTGGCTTATGACCATTCGTCCAAGAAGAGTCCGGGTTCGAATCCAGTATGGCTGTTGTGTTTGTCTTACGACACGGACTCTCCTCCCTTCCCTGGAACCAGTGGCCTTAAATAAAGGTCGGGCGACTGCTTATAGCCCATTGAGTTGCTCACGGTGGTCGTTAAACCTTCAATCGAAAAAAACAAGTTAGTAAAATCATGCAATGCATTGGTTATGATATGCTTTCCAACATACCAGAAATCATTACTCAAGTTATGAGGATAATGGCTGTGGAATAAATCTCGGTCTTGTGCCCTGAACTTTAATCCCATTTCGATGATATTCTACAGAACCGGTTCAGTATACCTCCGAAATAACATGGTAAAGTTTTGTCGGAATGGAAGCATTTTTACGTAAGTTATGATGCATAAGGGTTATGGAATATATTCCGCTCCTGTGTCCTAACCCTTGACCCCATTTCGCCCATTTTCAGTAGGATTCGTTGACCCCATTTCGCCCATTTAATAGGCAGGCCCCTACAACATACGAACATTTCATGCAGATCGAAGAATTTTTACGTAAGTTATGACGCATAATGGCGTTGGAAGTGATTCCGCTCCTATGCCCTGACCTTTGACCCCATTTCGCCCATTTTCAGGGTTTGTCCCCAGGTGGTCCCTTACCATATACTAAAATTTAATCGAAATCGAACCTTTTTTACGTTAGTTATGACGCATAAGAGCAGTGGAATAGATCCCGCTCCTATGTGCTAACCTTTGACCCCATTTCGTTCACGTTCAATAGGGTTCCTTCCCAGGTGATCCCCTTCCACATACTAAAAGCTCATCGAAATCGAACGATTTTTACGGGAGTTATCGTGCGGATGAACATACGCACACAAAGCGTGACGTAATGAGGCAAATGGGAATCGCGACCATCTGCTAGCAAGAGTGTGACGTCATAAAACTTTAATAAGATCCACACACAACGCGTGACGTAATGAGACAGATGGCGTGACCGCGCGCCAACATATCAAGCGCGAGATTGTGACGTCAAAGATCGTCCCCAGGTGGTCCCCTACCACATAATAAAATTTCATCGAAATCGAACCATTTTTACGCACGTTATGACGCATAAAGGCAATGGAATGCATCCCGCTCCTATGTCCTGACCTTTGACCACATTTCGTCCATTTTCAATAGGGTTCATTCCCAGGGGTCCCTTACAATATACTAAAATTTCATCGACATCGAACCATATTACGCAAGTTATGACGCATAAGAGCAATGGAATGGATCCCGCTCCTATGCCGTGACCTTTTACCCCACTGCACCCATTTTCAATAGGGGTCATTCCCAGGTGGTCCCCTATAATATGCCAAAATTTCATCGACATCGAACCATATTTACGCAAGTTATGACGCATAAGGGCAATGGAATGGACTCGCTTCTATGCCGTGACCTTTGACCCCATTTCGTCCATTTTCAATAGGGTTCGTTCCCAGGTGGTCCCCTACCACATAATAAAATTTCATCGAAATCAAACAATTTTTACGCAAGGTATCGTGCCGACAGACGGACAGACAAAGCTGGAGCATATACGCTTCTTTAGCCTACAGTTGGAAAGCCTAAAAAAAGATTAAAGATTCGTTCTTTCAGTGTTTCGTAAAATTAAAAAAAAAAAAAAAGTTGTTGTCAAGCTTGCATACAGGAGAGGCCGATGAATGCATGACTTCTCTGGCGAGAGCTGTATTCTGCATGTCCTGGTTGACACTTCGCACGTGCTTTTTTACATCTAGTGTCCGAGGATCTTTTTTACGCTTTCCAACCGTAGGTTGAAAAAGCGTATATGCTCCAGCTTTGTCCGTCCGTCTGTCTGTCCGCACAATAACTCGCGTAAAAATTGCTTGATTTCGATGAAATTTTAGTATGTGGTAGGGGACTACCAGGGGACGAACCCTATTGAAAATGGAAGAAATGGAGTCAAAGGTCACGAGATAGGAGCGGGATCCATTCCATTGTCCTTATGCGTCATAACTTGCATAAAAATGGTTCGATTTCGATGAAATTTTTAGTATGTGGTAGGGGACCATGGGGACGAACCCTATTGAAAATGGACGAAATGGGGTCAAAGGTCACGACATGGGAGCGGGATCCATTCCATTGTCCTTGTAGTTCATAACTTGCATAAAAATGTTTCGATTTCAAAGAAATTTTCGTATGTGGTAGGGGACCACCGTGGAATGAATTCTGTTAAAAATGGACGAAACGGGGTCAAAGGCCAGGACATAGGAGTGGGATCCATTCCATTGCCCTTATGCGTCATAACTTGCGTAAAAATGTTTCGATTTCGATGAAATTTTGGTATGTGGTAGGGGAACACCTGGGGACAAATTTTATTGAAAATGGACGAAATGGGGTCAAAGATCGGCACATAGGAGGGGATCCATTCCATTGCCATTATGCGTCATAACCTACGTAAAAATGCTTCGATTGGGACAAAACTTTATCACGTTGTTCCAGAGGTACACTGAACAGGTTCTGTTGAATATAATCGAAATGGGGTCGAAGGTCAGGACACAGGAGCGAGATTTATTCCACAGCCATTATCCTCATAAATTGAGTAAAAATGCTTCGATTGCGACAAAACTTTATCATGTTGTTCCGGAGGTATACTGAATCGGTTCTGTATATCATCATCGAAATGGGGTCAAAGGTCAGGACACAGGAGCAATATTTATTTCACAGCCATTATTCTCATAACTTGAGTAATGATTTCCGGCATGTTGGAAAGCGTATCATAATCAATGCATTGCATGATTTTACTAACTTGTTTTTTTTATTGTAGGTTTAAATGATTTATTGGAACTGGTGGTACAGACATGACAAACAGTCAGACATCAACAAGAGACAGAAATTACCCAGCAACAAGTACAAATCATACATGGTTGACAGCATGCCAAATGATCAATTTACACAGATAACCAGTGTTGGACAAATAACATATTCAGAGCCAGTGGCCAAACACAAACATCCACGTCCCAACGGGATTCGAACGCGGACCCAACTAGGGCAAATGATCATAAACCAGCGCCTTAGACCACTGCGCCACCGGGGCGTTCCAAGGATCGCTGAATGACAAAGAGATTGTTGGACACTAGATGTAAAGAGCACGTGCGAAGTATCAACCAGGACATGCAGAATACAGCCCTCGCCAGAGAAGTCATGCGTTCATCGGCTATACCTCTATGGAATATTATTAGAAGAATTGCCCCATTCACGACCTTTAAAGAGACTGCCATCAGGGAAACAGTCGAAATCCTATCCAGCAAACTAGCGTGCAATGATATAGTTACTACTGAACTACCAAGAGCTTGGCATGCGATATTAAAAGAGGGAAGCACATCGCGACACACCGTATAATTGCGTGATAAAAATTCGTGTAATACGCTCGTGATGTCAATCACGTTATTTTCAGAAATCATCTTTGTCCCTTACGTGTTCCAATTCTTTGCATTTTTATGTCTAACGTCGCCTTGAGAAAGCCTCCCAGTGGAGTGCGAAAGCTTGGAGAATTTTTGTACTTATACTACACCACAAAAATAAGCGGATTTAAAACGCCATATGAGTCTCTTGAGTACTATAAATGAAAATAAAACTTCAATATCCTGTTCTGACAAGAAACTGTGGGTGAGTTGTCTTAAGGATGATATGGGATCCATCATTTTTTTACGCTTTCCAACCGTAGGTTGAAGAAGCGTATATGCTCCAGCTTTGTTCGTCCGTCTATCGGCACGATAACTCGCGTAAAAATGGTTCGATTTCGATGAAATTTTATTATGTGGTAGGGACCACCGGGGGATGAATCCTATTGAAAATAGACGAAATGGGGTCAAAGGTCACGGCATAGGAGCGGGATCCATTCCATTGCCCTTATGCGTCATAACTTGCGTAAATATGGTTCGATGTCGATGAAATTTTAGTATATTGTAGGTAACCACCTGGGAATGAACCCTATTGAAAATGAGTGAAGGTGGGGGGGTCAAAGGTCAGGATATAGAAGCGGGATGCATTCCATTGCCGTTATGCGTCATAACGTGCGTAAAAATGGTTCGATTTCGATGAAATTTTAGTATGTGACTGGGGACCACCTGGGGACGAACCCTATTGAAAATGGACAAAATGGGGTCAAAAGTCAGGACATAGGATCGGGATCCATTCCATCGCCCTTATCCCATACTATTAAGGTGGACGTCAAGTAATTTCGCTTCCTATACTTCCAATGGAAAAACTTGTACACATTTCCTTCACAATTATTGTGTTCCCAAGGATGAAAATTTGACCATCGATTAAAATAACTTCATATTATAACTTGGAATACTTAATATTTCCTAAAATATAAACATAATTATATAAAAAAGTCAATAACTTTTCCTTTGGTGGTGTTGGAACCAGAAAAAAGATGGCGCGACCTGTACTTTGATGCCGTCAGTAGACAAACAAATGTTGGATTTCATTATTATGGTTATGTTTTAGAAAATATTAAGTATTCCAAATTATAAAATGAAGCTATTTTAATCGATGTTCAAATTTTCATCCTTGGGAACGCATTAATTGTGAAGAAAATGTGTACAGACGTTTTTCCATTGGAAGTATAGGAAGCAAAATTACTCGACGTCCACCTTAAAGGAGCAATTCTTGTATGTATGTAAATTTTATTTTGAAAACGGCTCTAAGGATTTTGATGAAAGTCGTTAACCTACCGTTTTCTGGTACTAGAAATAGATTTAGCTGGATTTCGACTTTAGGAAAATTCGTTTAGTGCGTTATTTAACCACCTTGAATTAACACGTTTTTAGTGTCATGGCGTCGTCCCATTGATGTTATCCATGCTTAGAAATCTTATGACGTCACAATCTCGCGATTGATATGTTGGCGCGCGGTCACGCCATCTGTCTCATTACGTCACGCGTTGTGTGTGGATCCTATTAAAGTTTTATGACGTCACACTCTTGCGAGCAGATGGTCGCGATTCCCATCTGCCTCATTACGTCACGCGTTGTGTGCGAATGTCCGTCCGCACGATAACTCGCGTAAAAATCCTTCGATTTCGATGAAATTTTAGTATCAAGTATCCACCTGGGGACAAACCCTATTGAAAATGGGCGAAATGGGGTCAAAGGTCAAGACATAGGAGCGGAATCACTTCCACCGCCATTATGCGTCATAACTTACGTAAAAATTATTCCATTTGGATGGAATGTTAGTATGTTGTAGGGGCCTGCCTGGGGACGAATCCGATTGAAAATGAGCGAAATGGGGTCAAAGGTTACGACACAAGAGCGAGATCTATTCCATAGCCCTTATGCATCATAGCTTACGTAAAAATGCTTCGACTGCGACAAAACTTTATCATGTTATTTCGGAGGTATACTGAACCGGTTCTGTTGAATATCATCGAAATGGGATCAAAGGTCAGGGCACATGACCGAGATTTATTCCACAGCCATTATCCTCATAACTTGAGTAATGATTTCTGGTATGTTGGAAAGCGTATTATAATCAATGCATTGCATGATTTTACTAACTTGTTTTTTGTTTTTTTTTTTAGAGAGGAGAAAGACAAAAAGAAAAGCTATAACACAGACATTTATTTGTTTTTACAAATGTTTTATCTACTTATTAATTTATCCCTTGTACATTTGCAGTTGATGGACTATTGGGACTTAAAATGTTTTTTCTTGCTATAATTTTAAACACAACTCCTATTACAGTTTTTCGTCTTCCATTTTTTTCTCTTTTTGTAACTTTGAACACGACTTTCTGATTTTTCATAGTAACAACAGTTTGACAGCCGGGAACACGAGAATTTTAGGGCCACTCCGCAAAATATCTTTTGGGGTCCCATGTGACGTATGCCTCCACTTAATCCAAGGTACTTAGAATACAATGATCCTGCTACATAAAAACAAGACAGATGACACCGAATTTTCGGGTGTAATAAGCACGTCTTTTGAATCCGTTCTGACGCAAATTAAATTTATCAAAGCTATTCAAAGGCAATGGAACCGGTATGGAAAACAATAGTATCTGACGGAAGAAAGAAGTTTTTCAATCGGGTCTTTAATCCCTCAGATATTGGTGTAAACGGAATCTTGAGCTTGCGAACTCTTAGAAACAGAGTTATGGACAAAAATAAGATGTGACTTTACGTCCCCTGGTGGGAAAACTATGCATTATTTTAGGAAGAAAGTATTAAAAGGTTTATCCATGTGAGTGGTATCAGTCCAAGAAAAAAAAATTAGTCGAGTTTTCAGGATCCCAGATTTTGCTACAAATACATCAGAAGCAGAAATTAACACTTATGACCCCTGGTGGCCAAATCATTCTTTACAAAACATTAGAAATTATGTGAAAAATATTTTCCATCAGGTCTTGTATGCGATACAGGAAGAATTTTTCAAATCGGAGTTTTAGGAGCAGAAAACGCAATTTACCTTTACGCCCCCTAGCGGGAAAGTCTATGAATTACTTGAAAATTTTGAATTTTTAGGAAAAACATGTCACACTAGAAACACTATCCAACAAAGAAGGAATTTTTAAAATTGAACTCCTAGAAGTCGAGATATTGACAAAAATAAGATATACGTCTACGCCCCCTGGCGCAGAAACCATGCACTATTTTAAGAAGAAAATGTTTCTAAAAGGTTTGTCGACACGAGTACTTCGGTCTACAAACGACGTTTTTTTCAATCGAGAATTTAGAAGCTTATATTTTACTGCAAATACATCAGAAGCGGAAATTAAGGTTTACGCCCCCTGGTGGCCAAACCAATTTTTTTTTTTTTTTTACAAAAATTAGAAATTATGTGCAAACGATTTTCCATCAGGAGCTGTATCCGGTGCAGAAAGAATTTTTCAAATCGGAGATTTAGAAGCAGAGATATAGGGAGAAACGCAATTTAGCTTTACGCCCCCTAGCGGAAAGTCTAAGAATTGCTTGAAAATTTTGAAATTATATGAAGCATATGTCATACTGGAAACACTATCCAACAAAAAAGGAATTTTTCAAATCGAACCCCTAGAACCCAGCAAAAACACAAGTGCTGGGAAACTGCTGGCCACCAGCTGGCAGTGATGGGTCACTGCTGGCTGAAATCTGCCGCTCACGACCCGGTAGTGGTCCGTTGGTGGCAGCGCTATCAGTTGGCGAGCCATTGATGGCCCTGCAGCATCGCCGTGAATTGTGGGCCTCCAAGCAAGTGCCACTAGTGGCCCGTTGCTGGCAACCAATGCAACCCCCAACAGCAGGTGGAAGCATCAAGACTGCGCATGCGCAGAAGCAACACTTGCTGTGTCTCTCATGGTACCAGTTAGTTGAAGACGACGCTATCGCCATCGTGTTATTTTAGTGGATGTTAAGAAAAAAATCCATATGTGGAGAGGCGAATTAATTTCCTAATGAAATTTTACGTCGACGAAGATATCAGATTAAGCCGTGAAATACTAGATTACAGCCATGAAATACACCCACTCCATTCCCATGAATAACAATTCATGGAATGGAGTGGATGAATAACAAGAAAAAATTTGAAACCGCTTGAAACACATATCCTAGAAAACCATTAAAACAGCGTTTGTTGGGGAAAAAAAGAATTATACGCGTACAAAATTTATTAATTATTTGAAAGAAAAAAAAAGCAACGCTATGTGGTGTACTCATCCATGGATTGAGTACACAAGACTGGGAGGAATTCGCTTCTAAAAATAACGAGAAGTAAAATAAAATATCTTTTACTCTTTAAAACAAATGTAGCTTCGGACAACGGAAAGGAAAGACACAACGTTAAAAATGTAACACGAACCCGGGTAAATATATATTAATTCAACAATCTCCTTTCAAGACGACTAGGACAGTACAAAACTTTGGAAAGCGACTCTAAATATGTACAGTCCTTGAAAATGAGTGAAGTTCCCTTAACGTAAAAAAACAAAAAAAGCTATCGTTACGTTGAAAAAATTAATTTATCAATTATATGAAACTGACTTTTATGAAAAAGACCTCGCAATATTATGAAATGAAAGAGGGAAGCATTAAGATTACAAATTCAATACTAAACAGATAGCTTCCAGCACATGTCCGAACGTCGTGAATCAGTCCGGTCGGTAGCGAGCGCGGCTTCCACGTAAACGGCCCAGGATCGAATCTAGTCCGATGCAAACGGCGTTTTTCCGGTCTGTCAAGCAATTTTCCCCAGCGCAGTGCGTTAATTCACAAGCTTCGTAAGGGTAGATGGAAACTGCGGTTATCCTTGCTTTTTTTTTTTTTTAATTATTATGGCTAATACTGGGAAATTGGCGGACAAGATTCGGCAAGCCACCAGTTACGTCACGTGGTTGCTGGCTGCCACTAACGGCCCACATTAGGCTAGCCATCATTTCTGGCACGTGCTTGCAGGGCCACTTGTGGCAGCTATTGCCTGTGATGGACCACTGATGGCCCTGTTGTGGCATATGACAACTGATGGGGTGCCAACTGTTGGCCGCCCGGACATTTTATTGACGGTTCGGCAGCGGCAACATAGTGCTGGGCCATTGCTCCCTGCTGGCCCAGCAAGACTGTTTTTGCTGGGAAGTAGAGATATTGACAAAAATAAGATATACATCTACGCCCCCTGGCGTACAAACCTTGCACTATTTTAAGAAGAAAATGTTCTTAAAGGTTTGTCGACATGAGTAGTATCGGTCTACAAACGACGTTTCTTTTAATCGAGAATTTTGAAGCTCATATTTTGCTGCAAATACATCAGAAGCGGAAATTAAGATTTACGCCCCCTGGTGGCCAAATCATTTCTTTGCAAAAATTAGAAATTATGTGCAAACGATTTCCCATCAGGAGTTGTATCCGGTGCAGAAAGAATTTTTCAAATCGGAGATTTAGAAGCAGAGATATAGGGCGAAACGCAATTTACCATTACGCCCTCTAGCGGAAAGTCTATGAATTACTTGAAAATTTTGAAATTATATGAAAAACATGTCACACGGAAAACACTATCCAACAAAGAAGGAATTTTTATAATTGGACTTCTAGAAGTAGAGATATTGACAAAAATAAGATTTACATCTACGCCCCTGGCGGAGAAACTGTGTGATATTTTAGGAAGAAAGTATTCCGAAAAGGTTTATCGATGTGAGTGCATCAGTCCACGAAAGAATTTTTTCAATCGATATTTTAGAAGCTCAGATTTTATGGCAAATACATCAGAAGCAAAAATTAACACTTACGCCCCCTGGTGGCCAAAGTATTCTTTACCGAAAATTCGAAATTATATGCAAAATATTTTCCATTGGGAGATGTATCCGCTAAAAAAAAGATTTTTCAAATCGGAGTTTTAGGAGAAAAGTTATCGGAAAAAAATGTAATTTACTTTTACGTCCCCTAGCGGAAAATCTATGCGTAATTTGAAAATGAAACTATATCTAAAACACTCTTCGACATAAATAGAATCGAAAGATAAAAGAATTTTTTCAATCGGATGTTTAGAAGCAAATATGTGGATTAAAACGTAATTTTGAATTCGACATCATCTGCATTTACGCCCCCTAGCGGCAAAATTGTGCATCGTAAAAAAAAAACGAAATGAAGGATCATCATTTGCATATTTCAAGCTTCCGAATGCAAAAAGAATTTTTCAAATCGGACTAACAGTTGCAGAGATTCCGTGGGTACAGACGGACGGACGGACAAACCGATAACAGAAGCACGATCTTTTTTTACAAAAGACGTGCTAAAAAGGTGACATTGAAGATCTCAGGAACTACACGCTTATCAGTGGTTTATAAAATCTTCATTAAGGTTCTTTCACAACGCTTGAAGGTAACACTGGACATATGGGAATGACCCAAATAATAACAAAATAGGCAAAATCCCTCGAATCCGCCGAACGTCCTGCCTGATTACAGGGAAATTTTTACGGCGTCTAACTTCCGTTTTCGCAAATTGGTGCCTCCAGTTTCAAGCTGGAATGCAAACATTTATTCATTGATATTTAACAAGAATAATAGACAAAAGCAACATCGCGAGAGAAAAATTACGATTACGGGAAAAATTTACACCATTTCATTTTCGTTCTCGAAATACCGTCCCCAGCCGGAAAACGACCCCCCAACCCCCTTCCAAAAAAATTCTCTTCAGTTTTGCATCAATCTCGAGAATAACCCAAACGATGATATTACCGCGCCAAGCCCTGTTTGGGAACTTGCTGGCATAACTTTTGTTAATTCCGATCGTCTATACTGGCAACAATGACATTGGGTTTCCTAGAATAGGCGACCCAGTCTCATCGTTGGGACCTGTTCGCGTTGTGTTTCATACGAGCTCGTACTACGTTGTCGCAAGAGGGCCGCGGGTGGCCTAGTGGGCAACGTTCGTGACTGCCACGGAAAGGACCTCAGGTTCGATACCAGGCAGGCACGAACGCCGGTTTCACTAAATATCCGCCGTGCGTCGGATGTGCACGTTAAGCCGTCGGACCCCGGGTACTGGCCCCCGGTAATAAATAAGGGCGTCTTCCTCCCCCTTTCTATTTCGCTTCCGTGTGACTTTCCTATCGGACACTGTAGCCCAAATCTCCTAGCTCCCTATTTCTAAGGGTTGTTTAAGACCTGGGGTCAGACACTCCCTTCCCAAAATCCTCTACATATGATCACGATGATCATGTTGTCGCAAGAACTCATATGCCGCAAAGAAAATAAGTTTTAAAACTGACATTTCCGTATCGTGTTTAAATCGTGGTACCTTCAAAAGAAAGGAATTAGTTTACTTAGCCATAAACTAGAACCCAACACTCATACTCATTTACAGAGCAGCAGCGAAGAAAAACACATTTGTTTAAAGAAACAAATATAAAATTTATTTTAACATATTTCTTAATTGATGTACAAATTAATGGTAGAACCAGATTAAGTTATATTTAAACATCACTGTCAAAATGATTATGGTTAAGCCTAAGATTCATAGTAACATTTCCTGGCAATCCAACTATAGTGTACGAGGTGAGCAATAATATTTCATTTTCAAATTTCAATGATTACTCAGCATGCAAATGATTGAAATATTTGGATGATGTCTTACCCAGCATCCTATGTTGTTTATCACTGTTTCCTAGAGTTTGATGATGGGTCTTCTCATCCCGTGGCGTTAAACTATACGAGGCTGGTATCCTCCGTGGATAAAACGCAGCCCGAGAGCCCTTGACAATTGTACTCATTTTTCTTGTACCATCAACTTGGCATCTTTTTCACTACCTTCCAATGGCACCTAACATATTACGAAATTTGTGAGCCCAACTTTTTGCCCCACGCACGGACAAGCCTTTTGCCAACCAACAACTCCCCGATTTCTCCTCGTTTACCGTTTTTATTTTCTCCCCGGTTTCGCTTTCTGCCGTGCTCCTAGGCGTGTTCTCCCCATCGCCTTCATTGGTTTCTGGGGTCCCCCTTCGTCCACTAGTGGTCCGCCGTCCAGTGGGCACTGACCAGTGGCTATTTTATTTTTTTATGAGGTTTAACGACCACCGTGAGCAACTTAATGGGCTATAAGCAGTCGTCCGTCACTAATTTAGGCCCACTGACTTCAGGGAAGGGAGAAAGCCAGTGCCGTAAGACAAACACAACATCCATGCCTCATCAGGATTCGAACCAAGACCCATCTTGAACGAATGGTCAGAACTCATCGCTTAGACCACTGCGCCCTGGCTATTTCGAGCAGATGTTCTTCTGGCCAGCTGACCATCTACCGAGCTCTTTAAAAAATTATTTGGCCCCGTCACCTTGTTTTGGGGTTCTATTGTCATCCGAGATTACCTTTCGAAATCTTTAAGTATGCTCGAATGCACGTTCGCCCGACTGAGTTATGTTTCCCCGACACAGAGACCGGGTGACAGTTATTACATAGTTTTACCACCTTCTTACGAGACTTACGCATGGCTTCTTTCTTGGACTTTCGCCGTACAGTCGCCACTGGCTTATTGTCAGCTAAGGCTGTAGTATGTAATCAGTCATGCTGGTTCTTTGCAAATGCCTGGCAATGAAAATACATTTCACTTTTTTTGTGGAGACCTGGCGTTTGCATTCCAATCTCCTTCCCACGCGAAGGGAAAAGAAGTAAAAGTAAAGCAGACAATCTTGATGCTACTTGGAGCGGGTTAATATCATCCCCTTCAAACCCAATCAGGGATTATCCTATTTTTTTTTTTTTTTTTTTTTTTTTTTTTTGATTGGAGGTTTAACGACCACCGTGAGCAACTCAATGGGCTATAAGCAGTCGCCCGTCCCTAATTCAGCGCCACTGAATCCAGGGAAGGGAGAGACCCATGCCTCACCGGGCGCCTCGCTAATGAATGATCAGAGGCCATCGCTTAGACCACTGCGCCACCGATTATTCTAATTGAAATGATTAATTATGTTAATTAATTAACATAATTAATTAGGTTATTAAAACTCGAATTGGGGTATTTCTTTACCTGAAGCAATGTGCCCGAAATTAGAATTTTTTTTTTTTTTTTTAATTGTAGGTTTAACGATTACCGTGAGCAACTCAATGGGCTATAAGCAATCGGCCGTCCCTAATATGGGGCCACTGACTCCATGGAAGGGAGAGAGCCAGTGCCGTAAGACAAACACAACATCCATGCCTCACCGGGATTCGAACCCGGACGAATGATCACAGGCCATCGCTTAGACCACTGCGCCACCGGGGCGGCAAATTAGAATTTCCGCGGCAACAATAACAAAAAAAAAAAAAAAAAGTAAATCCGCTGAAGAATCTCATGTATGCATTTATTACGAAGACTAGCCTTTTGTTTCTTTTTTCAAGTAATGCAGTTTTTCCGCTAGGGGACGTAAAGGTAGATTGCGATTTTCACGGATATCTCTGCTTCTGAAAATTTTATTTGAAATATATGTTTTTGCGTTGGATAGAGTTCCTTATGGGAAATATTCTGCATATATATTCTAATTATAGAGCAATTTTGCCACAAGGGGGCATGTGTCTTTATGTTCCAGATGAATTTGCAGCAATATCTGTGTTTCTGAAAATCAGAATGAATTTTTTTTTGGTCTGATACAGCTCATCACAGTAAACCTTTTGCATATATTTTCTGCTTGATATCTCCTTCTAACACTCCAATTTGAAAATCTGTTTGTTTGTCAGTGTATGTCATGTGAAATTATTTGCACAAGTTTGTTATGCCGCACCAGTGGTCTAAGCGATGGCTTCTGATCGTTCGTCTGAACCGGGTTCGAATCCCGTTGAGGCATGGATGTTGTGTTCGTCTTACAGCACTGGCTCTCTCCCTTCCCTAGAACCAGTGGCCCTAAATTAGAGACTAGCGACTGCTTATAGCCCATCAAGTTGCTCACGGTGGTCGTTAAACCTCCAATAAAAAAAAAAAAAAAAAGTTTGCTACTAGTGGACATAAGCCACGGATTCCTATTAGAGAATATTTGACGTAACATCTATGTGTTTAAAAACCCAATTGGAAAACTCTGGGCCACCTCCATGGTGCAGTGGTCTAAGCCCTGGCTTCTGACCATTCGTCCAAGATGGGTCCGGGTTCAAATCCCAGTGAGGCAGGGATGTTGTGTTTGTCTTACAGTACTGGCTCATTCCCTTCCCTGGAACCAAATTACGGACGGGCGACTGCTTAGAGCCCATTAAGTTGCTCATTGGTAGTTGTTCAAACTTCAATAGAAAAATAATAATAATAACAAAATTTTGTGCACAGTTCCTGCCCAAAATAATATACAATTTTCCCAGTAGAGTCCACAAGTGTTTACTTTGTTTTTCTTGATATCTCTGCTTCCAAAAGCACGATTAAAATTTTTTTTCACCAGCAGATACCATTCACCTTGTGGCATAGTTTACATGTTCTCGTGTGTTGTTTGTTTTCCACAGTTCTGGTGTTAGTTTCTCTTTGCAACTGTTTCTCTGCTTTTAAAAATCCTATTGAATAATTTCTTTCTTTTAATGCATGCCATTCACTACACTGAAGATTGGGAACATTATCCTCTTCATACAGTGCTTAGTTTTCCCACCTGGGTGCACAAATATAAAAACTTCTTTCTTGCTGTCTCTGCTCCAAAAATACTTTTTTGAAAAATTCCTTTTCCTTGGCATAGCTTTTGCTACGAAGGATACTTTCCGCATATTTTCTACTTTATTAATATTATTTCAAAATTCCACCACCACAGGACATAAGCCTATGTTTGCATGTGAAAGACTTTATTCGATTCTAAAATTCCCTTAGGAAAATCTTTTTACGGTCAGATACTCTTCATTACGAAAAGCATTTTGCAGCCATTTTCTACTTTAAGTAGCGCATAGCTTTTTCACAGGGTGAGTACAATTATATCACACTATACTTTACACTTCTAATAGTTCAATTTTGAAATATCTTTTGCCTCTGATATCTTCTGCTACGTGTAATTCTACATGAACAATTTGTTAATTTTCGTAACACACTTTTCAGCTACAAGTGGCAGTAAAAAGCCATTTCCCTTTATGAATGTTTTATGACTGTAGAAGTCCCGTTCCTCTTTTTGTAACAGGTTTCAGTGCTTATGAATAACTCTACTGCTCACATTGTGGGTTTTAAATTACACAGGTCTTTCCATAGATGGTGTAAGAATATTATTTTTTAGCTGAGTTTTTAGGTTTTCAAAAAATCTGCTTTGAAATATTCATTTCATGTCAGAAAGGATTCAAAAGACGTGCTTATTACAATTGAATATTCAGTGTGCCATTTTTCTTGTTTTTTTTCTTCTGTTGCACAGCTCTAATAAAAAGGAAACAGAAATGTTTTCACAATGCCACAACTGAAAGCTGTTAGAAACTACTCTTTCTAAGTAAATTGCTATCGCATAACAACAATGTAAAACAACGTAAAAATATCTGAGCCTTTATTTGTCTGTGTCAAAAGATATTTCCCAAATGCAGAGGTGGCATTAATGTGCAGTAGGTCAGAAGAAAAGAATTTTACTGTTCCAGAATTCTAACAACTCGAAGGAAAATTCAAGGTAATATCCGATTATTTACTAATTCTCAATAATTTATAAAATGTTTATCATGTTGTGTAGCACAAAACAAAACTTTTTAAGGGAGATGAAACAGTTTCTCTATTCCATACAAAGCATTTCACCTCAACGATTCTTTCTTTTTATATGAAATGCTTTATACAGAATAGAGAATGTGTTCCATCTCCCATTAAACTTTTTATGGGAGATGTAACACTTTCTCTCTTCCATACAAAGCATTACATCTTAACGATCCTTTCTTTTCAGATGAAATGTTGTGTACAGAATAGAGAAAGTGTTCCATACAAACATTTCATCTCAACGATCCGTTCTTTTCAAATGAAATGTTTTACACAGAATAGAGGAAGTATTCTATCTCCCATGAAATGTTTTATGGAAGATGGGCAAAAGGAATCGGCGATAACTTTTTCCTTTAGTTGATTTGTCAGTGAGAATAATTTTCTTTTGCATGTCAGGGCCCTACATTTATTTAAAAGAGCCCTGCTGTGATTTGCACAGGATCCACATACTTGCTCAATAGTTTACAAACTCCTATCATATTAAGGTAGACGTCTAGTGGTTTTGCTCCCTATACTTCCAATGGAAAAAATTTTGACCCTATTTCCTCAGCGAAGAAAGATTTCCCATACATCAAAATTGGCCCACAATATAGAAAACATCCTAATTTAGATTACAGAATCAGTGTGTTTTTTTTAAAACTTTCCTGAACAGTATCAAAAATCAATAACTTTATTTCGATGTAGTCATGATACTTGCTTACAGGTGAAGCTACTCTTTCTTGCCACTACACCGAAGTAAAATTATTGATTTTTAATAGAGGTGGGACGAATCCTAAATTTTCTCGAATCTCAAATCCTTCACATAAGAATAATTATAAGAAAAAAAGGGAAAGAAAAGACTTCTACTTAAAATTAAAAGTTTTTAATTGAAGCAAAGTTTGAAATCTGTGTTTAATGAAAACCAAATTAAAGAATATAGTTTTCGAAGCACATGCCCTTACTTATTAAGAAGATACAAATGAAATGTATAATTTACATTTACTAAATGAAGTACTTGACTCTTCAGTCTTGAGGTTCATTTCCATTTTCTGAATATAATTTGACAAAAAAATATTTGAGTAACAATTCACACTTTTGACATTTTTCTTTAATAACAAAAGTTCCAAAATCTTTTTAAATCAAAACAAGTATAGAGGTGGGGAGTATTATTTCAAGAGTTAATGTAGATAAACACTAAACATGGAACACTAAATTGAGTTAAATTCTTTTCCGGAAATTAAGAAAAATCAAAAATATGTTTGTTTTAAGAGCTAATAAAAACACTAAACACTGAACTCTTTCAGGGCAACGTAAAAAAATCAGAAACCTTTAATAAAGATTTTTATTTAAAAACACTAGCATTCGAACCCGCTCTGGATCTAGCCTACTTCGTTTTTTATCAGCTATGACAGCTGATGGGCTGAATAGTCTTTCTCGACATTACTGTTGATGGTGGTGTGATTAAAAACTTTTTAGAGTTTCCTCAAATTTTGGAAGAACGAGCTATTTGAAATAACTGTGTACACACTGTTGACGATCTTCTTCGATTGCTTTCTAATGTCAGAACTCGTCATGCTGACAAAAATTCGAACAAATATTGCTCTAAAACAAGCACCAAATGCCAAGTTTTTTAGGTTAAAATTCAAATGACGAAAAAAGCATGAAGATTCGAGTTTTGGAATATCACATCCTAATTTTTAATATACAATAGTTCAGGATTTTTTTTTTTTTTTTTGCAAAAAAACACTGATTGTACAATCTAAGTCAGGAAGTTTTTTTTTATCAGTAGGCCAATTTGGATGTATGGAAAATCTTTGCTGAGGAAATAAGGTCGAAATTTTTTTCTATTGGAAGTGTAGGGAGCAAAACCACTAAGATCCACTAAGTCCACCTTAAAGGAGAGAAAAAGAAAAATGAATTAGAAGTAACTTCTAGCCTACCATATTGAATGAACTAAAGGAATAAGTGGTAACTTCTTCCTTTAGTTCATTCATCCATCAGAAGTGAGATTCCCATTAGAATTATTTTTGTTTACTTGTCAAGGCCTTACATTTAACAGGGCCCTTCTGGGGGAGAGAATCTCACTCCTTGCACACAAATAAACTAAAGAATTTACCACTTTTTTTTTTTTGAAAAAAAAAAAAATAGTAGTAGCTTTGTAATTCATTCCTCTGCTGAATTCAAAAATGCAGTCAAAATTTTTGTATCTCCCAGTTTTTTTGTGACATTTTTTTAGCACTGGTTATTGAATTTTTATGTATTACATCAACAGATATAATGTACATAAAACATGTTTTTAAATTATTGTTTGTTGTATTTCATTTCAAATGTAGTGTAGTGAAAAAACCCCCACAATTTATCATTATAAGTGCTTAACCACAGTTAGGGATGATTTATACACTGACACAGCTTTTGCTTTTAGGATCTAAGTTAAAAGAATGAAATCTGTACCACCAATAAAGAAAGTACGTTTTTTTGGGCGATTTTCTTTTTTCCACAACTGTCTGTCAGGTTGAATTTAAAAATTTCTTCTCACAAGAAAGAAATTTAGCATTTTACAATGATGTTTCTTCTGTAATGCAAGCACTGGGTTATAAAAACGATACAACAGAAATGGCATTAGTTCACTGACTTTTCTAAAGTTAGCTTAAAAGCTGTGCTTCTTCACAATGAAAGTAAATTTGCATTGGGGCCAATTTTTTTTTTATTAAAGGTTTAACGACCACCTTGAGCAACTCAATGGGCTATAAGCAGTTGCCCATCCCTAATTTAGGGTCACTGGTTCTAGGGAAGGGAATGAGCTAGTGCCATAAAACAAATACACTGCTGGACAATTGCTAAGGACAGATGATGATAGCAACCATAAAATGGAAGGCAGGAAAATGTGGAAATTAGCAGAAGTGCGGGATACAGTAAGACGTGTTGTGCGTATGCAAATTTTGGATTGCCGAACTTGTTCGTGATGTCATAGCGCTGATAAGAGATATAAAGGATTTGACGCGTATTGACTGTTGTTGTTCAAACGCAAAGTTGAAAGGGAAAGAATCAATTGACGAACTTGCAATTTTCAGTATGTCTTCCCGACATCGCCTAGATGATTTTACGCGTGGCCGTATTATTGGCAAGATTGAAGAAGGGCGAAAAATAACAGATGTTGCCAGGGAGTTCGACGTCAGCCACAGTGTTGTTTCAAGGCTTTGGAAATCATTTCAAACAAATGGAGAGTGTAGCAAACGTCACGGGGGAGGTCGTGTTCGCAGTACAACACCTGCAGAAGATCGGTACATAGTGCTATCAACAAAAAGACACCGGCACAGCACAGCTAGTGAGGTAGCAAATCAGTTTATGGCTGCTACTTGCAAGTGGATCTCCCGAAAAACTGTCGCCAGACGTGTGCATGAAGGAGGACTATACGCCCGCCGTCCTGTTGTGTGCATCCAATTGTCCAGACGTCACCGTACCGCCCGTTTGCAATGGTGCCATCAACATCGCAATTGAACTGATAACGACTGGTCTGCTGTCCTCTTCTCAGATGAGAGTAGATACAGTCTATCGTCTGATTGTCGACGACAACTGATCTGGCGTGATAGTGGTACTGCATATTGTCCAGCAAACATACAGGAAAGGGACCGATATCCGACATGTAGTGTCATGGTATGGGCTGGCATCATGATCAATGGCCGTATGTCCCTCTATCTGCTTCCAACTGGACTATGACTGGCCAACGATACATTAATGATGTTCTGCTACCTCATGTTCGCATGTTCCGTGGTGCTGTCGGTGATAGATTCATTTTCATGGACGACAACGCAACATGTCATCGAACAGTCGCTGTCCAGGAGTGTCTTGAGAGCGAGGATCTTCAACGCCTCGTATGGCCAGCACGTTCTCCAGATCTGAATCCCATTGAAAATGTGTGGGATGCTTTGGGGAGGAGTTTTGCTGGTCGCCAATGCCCTCCAATAAACAAGGACACCCTCATCCGTGCACTGACAGAGGAATGGGATAAATTACCCCAACAGCTGCTTGATAATGTTGTGCAAAGCATGACACGACGTGTGGAATCTTGCATCGCCCTCCATGGTGGCCATATCCCGTATTGACATCTTACGCCGGAACGCCTGCGGATGGTAATTGCATTTTTTTCACGTTTACGTATTCTGCACAAAATGGCCTGTTTGTCCCTTGAACACGTTCCAAAGCCTTCTGGATTTCAGAGCACAATAAATTGTCTTTCTTATAATGTCCTGGCATTCTGACATTAATTTATTTCACTTGGCATCCAACCACACTTACTTTTTTATGCGCTATATAGCTGTTTATGATCCATCCTTAGCAATTGTCCAGCAATGTACAACATCCATGCCTCACTGGGATTCGAACCTGGACCCTTCACGGATGAATGATCATAAGCCAGCGCTTAGACCACTGCGCCAGCATTGGGGCCATTAACTGACATGAAAGAGTTATACGAAACTACTTTTAGTAAATATCCAGTACGAAAAATATGCTTGGAACATCTGTGGTGATTTAAAAGTCATTGCTCTTTTGCTTGGTTTGCTGCTTGGATGCACAAAATTTTGTTGTTTCCTGTGTGAGTGGGATGGGAAAGATAAAAGTCATTATACAAGAAAGAGCTGACTGAAACATGAGTCACTAACTCCATGGAAGAAAAATGTCATAAATCATCTACCAATCAACTCCAAAAATGTTTACCCCCCCCCTCCACACACACTCACACATTAAACTAGCACTTATGAACAACTTTGTCAAAGCAATGGACCAAATGGATTCACATATTTCAAAGAATTAGGGACATCAAAATAATAAAGGAAGGGGTGTTTTATTTTGTTTTGTTTTTTAAGGCCCTCAAATAAGGAAATAAGGGAGTTGATGCAGGATGAACAACTAACTATCCCTACAGAGCTGCAGAGTATGATGAACTTTCTGACAAGAGTAAAGAAGTGGGATTAAAAATGAACTCTCAGAAGACAAAACTGTTGTACAATGCTTTTACAAGAAATGAAAATTTATTGATTGTTGGGGAAAAGCTGGAGATAACCGATACCTAAATTTACCTCGGACAGCAGATATCACGCAAGGGTCACATTGAGGAAGAAATTAATTGGTATATAAAACCTGGTTGGAGAGCTTTTAGAAGAAACAGTGCATTTTTCAAGAGCAATATAGTATTATGTCTTAAAAGAAAAGTGTTTAATCAATGCATCCTTCCAGATCTTGGGTACACAATAGAGACTTGGACTTTAATAAAAAAAAAAAAAAAAAAAAAAGACATCATACAATTGAAAGAATCATGAAGAGATGCATGCTTGGTGTATCCCAGAAAGATACGAGGAAGTCATGGATAAGGAAAAGGACAACAGTGGAAAATATCATGATCAGAGTAAAATCCCTGAAATGGCAATGGGCTAGACATGTTGCCAGAAGAACAGACCACCGATGGACAACCGAAATTCTAGACTGGACTCCAATGGAAGGAAAAGACCCAGAAGACCACATGGGAGATGGGTGGATGAAATCTGAAAGCATGTGGGGGTGATATAGAGGAGACTGGCACAAGACAGGCCATGGTGGAAGAAACTTGGGGAGATCTTCATCCAGCAGTGGTTGTAATAGTTATGATACAGAATGAAAAAATTAAGAAGTTGAGCCAAGTTAAAGAAAACAGTTTGGAAACCTTTCAAAAATGTTACTAAAACCTTTTCTGGAAATTTTAAGGAAGAAAACTATGAACTCTGATTCATACAAAGCTATGTGATGTAATATGTCCCTGAAAATCCATTTCCTGGACTCCTGTTTGGATTTTTCCTGAGATTCTAGGCACTGTCAGTGACGAACATAACAAGTGATTTTGTCTAGATACATATTTCAAGCATGTAAAAGTGGTACCAGGATAAGTGGAGTCCCAGTATGCTGACTGACTACTGCTGGATACCAAGAGAGACGTTCTGCAGGTGAAATGCAATAGGAAGTCATCAATTGTTACTGTAAGGTGACGGAGTCGGGCCCCATTAATTATTTTCATATAGTAATGTTTTCAGCAATTATTACTCGTTTCAAAGGCAATGTAATGTAAATTCAAACGCACTTGTTGGCATGTGGTACGTTTCCTTTTATGACGGATTGTGTAACACCGAACGAAGCACGTGACTAGCAAGATCCGTTGACTTCGACGGGGTCTGATGTATAGGTCAAAAGTCATCACTTCCGGTGAACGGCTAACTCCACACCTGTAGGATTTCCAGAGGCGGAAGGGGGCGAGGGGGGGATTAAGGATATAAAAGGAAGCGGCAGGTTTGCTGAAGAGGCTTTTCGCGTTTCACCTTCCACGGAGTAAGAAGTGTTTCACAGAGAGAGGTCGGTTAGACTTCTCGGAGTTTTTCGTTTCCACTGACGGAAGAGTCAGGGTTTTTCAGTGATAAGAGATCGACAGGAGTTTTTGACGGAATGACTCAAGTCCACGTGGCGGATGGTCTTCCAGGAGATCGTGAGATAATGAAGTGTTCGCTATCTGGAAACCTGTTGGCACGTGGAGATAGCCAACTGAACATAACTTATTCTTTCATCTATTAAATTTTGTTTCGTCTAACCTAGGACTTGTGACCGGAGTTTTTCATTATCGTAGATATTAAGAATTGCTGACTACACGTTCCAGTTTTTTTCAACGATCGAGTTTAGCTCGACGGCACTCAAAGAACCTACGTCAGGCCCGTTTGAGAGATTCGGGTTCAGTAAGGCCTAGTGGCAGATTGAACTCAGTGGGACCTGACAGTTACGTTTTCGGTAATTTATTTATTGCTTTTTAAGTGTATGTAAATATGCAATTTATTCAAATTTAAACTGCATGTTACTAGAAAGCCTTGCATGATAGAAAAAAATCTAATATATTTGAATTCAGCATAAAAATACTCTATTAAAATCACATATTTTTTCATGTGGGACAAAGAAAATGGGTTTTTCTAGACCACTTTACAAATGCACTGTATATTCGATTGTGGTTTAGTTATGAGGAAAACAATTAATGAAAAGTTTTTTAGGTTTTATCCCCCAAATTTTTCCCTTACGTTTACAAATGTGAAAATTTTCAATCTAATCAAAACTATTTTGAGGTTTCACAGCACTGTCAAGTTTTTCTTGAAATGTATTCATTATCACTGTGAATATCACATTATTCTGCAGACTGAAGGAGTCAAGGTCAGTTGGTTTTAACCATACTAAACAGTGACTGAAGATTTAAAGAAAGAAAGAAAAAAAAAAAAAACCCAAACAGGTGTGCATAAACAAGATGTGTGTTCCTTGGTGCACTTTTCAAACTTTTAAGGGTGAAGTAATATTTTTTAAACTAACCTTCTTGCTGAAATACCAACGTTTATGGAATATACAATTGGGAAACAAATTTCCCACGAAGAAATAATTCTTCATAAATACATGGTAGGCATTGTAATGCTATTATTGGCATATTTTCACTGTATTCCATGTAACCAACTTTCTTCAGGAAACTTGAAAATTTTCATCGTCCTGGAGTGGGAATCGAACACGCACCTTAACTACCTCCCTCAACTTTATAGGTTGATAAGACAAAAAACTGAATACTGCCCTTTCGGTGAACCATACAGCTCTTTTCACAGCATTTCCTTAATCACTGTTTGCTACATCAAGAAATAAAAGGTGCGAGCGTTTTTCCTTTTTTTTTTTAACCAAAAATTTAAGTTCAAAATCGGAACTTCAACTGTCCGTCGCCGTATATAGTGATACACAACCATTTTCTCTGCACAGTGAGTAGGTAGTGGCATTTTTAAACTTTAATTTTGTTAAGAAAATGGCAAAATGCCTGCTCTGTGATTTGATGTAGCAAGAGATGACTAAGGAATGGCAAAACATGCATTTTAAGTTAAATTAATTCCAAAAATCGGTACTGCAGTAGCTCACTCTGCCGTGAATACGATTTTACAGGTCACTGAGATAACACAGATTCTTTCACGGACACATCACGAACCAAGTTTGAAATATCTCGCCTACAAAAATTGGAGTGTAAAACTGCAAGCCTCATTGATTTATTTTGAAGCAAAGACTACGAAGTAGTAAAGCAAGCATTTCGTTTAGAAAAATTCTTTAAAAATGCGAAGTCATTATTTTGCACGGTTACGGAAAAATAAATGAACCTCATTGGAAACAATAAAAAATGAGGATTACATACAGGAAGAGAAATAATAACAAAAAGACTCCTTCAGAAAAATTCAAAATGCAGAAAATCACTGAACATTCTCATGTGCTCTAGACTGGGCATTTACGCCAAACTTCCAGAAAATGTGATGAACCCCAAAAAACGCACTTTCTGACACGAAGAGATTTGCCAAAATCCGGAAAATTTGGCAGGTGTGCAATCGCGTCGAACTTTTTAGAACATTTTGATCACTTTTAAAACATTTGATGCAACTCCACAATTTCAATGATTTACAGAAATAGACAACTTTCGGAGGAAAAACGAAAACAGAATTTCAAAATATTCTAACAATTATAACAGGTGTTCAAAATCTTCAAAAGACGGAAATCTGCCCCCAGAACGGAAGAATGGCAGCCATGCAGTCATTACACTACCCAGGACAAGGAAATTCCAAGCAACTGAACGTAGATATCTGAGAACCTTCAGATTTGCACTAGTCGAAGCTATTTCTGCCCCATCGTAGCGTCTCACGACCTTTTCTCACATCCAGGGTCAGATGTAGGTAACAAATTCCAGTGATGAAAGTATGTCATATACAATTGGGAAACAAATTTCCACGAAGAAATAAGTTTTCATAAATACATAGTAGCTGTAATGACTAGCATGCTCGACTGGAAATCGGGAGGTGTGGGTCAGATTCCTGCTCCAGGACAATGAAAATTTTCAAGTTTTCTAAAGGAAGTGGTTACATGGAATACAGTGAAAATATGCCAATAATAGCATTACAGTTCCTACCGTGTATTTATGAATAATTATTTCTTTGGGGAAATTTGTTTCCCAATTGTATATGACGTACTTTCATCACTGGAATTTGTGACCTACATCCGACCCTGGATGTGAGAAAAGGTTGTGATATGCTACAATGGGGCAGGAATAGCTGACTAGCACAAATCTGAAGGTTCTCATATGTACGTTCAGTTACTTGGAATTTCCTTGTCCTGGGTAGTGTAATAACCAGCATGCTCGACTGGAAATTAGGAGGTGTAGGTTCGATTCCCGCTCCAGGACGATGAATATTTTCAATATAACTCATGTGAATAAATAAATACATCGCTCTTTCCATGTTCCAGAAACACATAGCAACCGAAAAATCGTTTTTCAGCCGCCGCCATGGAATTAAACCATGGAACTCTCGATATCTAGCCGAGTGTGTTAAATTATGTAAAGTTAACACGCTCGGCTAGATATCGAGAGTTCCATGGTGGCAGCTGAAAAACGATTTTTCGGTTGCTATGTGTTTCTGGAACGTGGAAAGAGCGATGTATTTATTTATTTACTGACGCCATGTATTTGGAAGATTTTTACCTTGTATCTCATGTGATTCTATTATAAAGTTCACATACCATTACGTGACAACAAGGTTCCTGAGGAAGACGCTTTGACGTCCGTAAGTCCTGTTTTACATGTTATGTAAAGTGGATGCAGTCTGCGGTGGTGCATTAAATTATTAAATTAAGATATACATCGGCTAAAAGTCCTAAAAATGTTACTCATGGAAGTGCCTGTTCAGTCCGACGTCAGTAGTTATTGAGAGTTTCTTTGTCCAAAGTTGTATCTTGCTTCAATATGGTCATTAGTTGTTAGGGTTAGCTTGAGAGCCATTTCGTCAAAAGTTGTACCCTACTTCGATTATGTCCAGTTGTTAGGGTTAACTCAATTCTGGCTGTGTCGACATCATATTGAATGGGTAAAGGTTTCCAGGTACTTGGCCATTACCTGACCTAACTTGAAGATTTCTTCAGCAAGTCTATGAGAATACAGCATTGATGAAATAAATGGCCAAGTACGACATGGAACTTCAAGTGGTATGTAAATAGTAACTCTTAACTCAAGAATCTTTAATTGTTATCTGGAAACCTTTACCCATTCAATATGATGTCGACACAGCCAGAACGGAGCTAACCCTAACATCTGGACATAATCGAAGTAGGGTACAACTTTTGATGAAATGGCTCTCGAGCTAACCCTAACAACTAATGACCATATTGAAGCAAGATACAACTTTGGACAAAGAAACTCTCAATAACTACTGACGTCGGACTGAACACGCATTTCCATGAGTAACATTTTTAGGACTTTTAAACGATTTATATCTTAATTGAATAATTTAATGCACCACCACAGGCTGTATCCAATTTACATAACGCGTAAAACAGAACTTACAGATGTCAAAGCGTCTTCCTGAGAAAAAATTAAGTTTTCTGAAGGAAGTGGTTACATGGAATACAGTGAAAATATGCCAATAATAGCATTACTTATGGAATAAAAAAATTAGCCACAATAATAAGACTGAGGAAACACTGCAAGGAAAAAAAAATATTACGGGAAATTTTTTTCACTTTGTCTAACTAGTTTTTGGAAAGTTTTGAAAGACAAAATTTCATCCTCAAATGGAAAACATGCACCCATGAATGGCTGAAAAACCGGCATTTGAACTTCCACCAGAAGCGTTTACCTCCCACATTGCATGTAGCACACATTAACCAACTGTGCTATATTGATAATCATTAAAAGCATTTTACAGGGTGATCAGAATCGACCACACAATAAACCTACTGGACGATTCCTCGTGGAGAAAGAAGCCAAAAACCGTTGTCCGATCGGACGTCGCATTCTGGAGATATACACGCCGAAATTTTCATGACGTCACATCAGGTAACGCACATGCTCGTTGAAGAGCAACATGGATAGTTATACAGATGCACGTATCACAAGGCAATTAAGCCGCCCCGGTGAGGCGCAGTGGTCTAAGGCGATGGCTTCTGATCATTTGTCGGAAAGGGGTCTGGGTTTGAATCCCGGTGAAGCATGGATGTTGTGTTTGTCTTACGGCACTGACTCTCTCCCTTCCCTGGAACCAGTGGTCCTAAATTCAGGACGGGCAACTACTTATAGCCCACTGAGTTGCTCTTGGTGGTCGTTAAACCTCCAATTAAAAAAAAGAAAAGGCAATCAATATTTTAAAATGTGGCACGGGGTGGGTATGCAGATTTGAAGGATGTGGTGGCGCGAAACCATCAGTTGTACGCCTGCGCAATACGGCAGGTAGGGATAAAAAGGGTTGGTGATGGCATCAGGTAAGCTCATACTGCGTTGGTACATTTGACAGCAGTGTGGGTAGCAATATGTCATACAGTTTAAGAGAGTATTGTAACGTGTATCTCCTATTGGGGAATGCCATGGTTCAGCATTGTGTGCAGCAAGGGCCTACAGCGAGCAATACCCAGCACGATGGCACCCAGAAGCCCAGGTCATAAGGCTGCCTAACACTCAAATGCGCGACACAGTTAATGTCGCACGACGTCCAAGTGTAGACACTGGTGCTAGACCCTCTGTGAGAACACCATCCCTCGAGGATGCCACACTAGAGTTCATAGAGGAGGAGCCAAAGACCAGCAGCCGAGAGATCGCGCTACAGTTCGGTGAGCACCAAAGTACCGTACTTGCCGTTCTACACGACGAAGACCTGCATCCATATCACATCACATGGGTGCAAGGCCTATTACCACAGGATTATCCTCGAAGACTGGCATACTGTGAGTGGCTGTTATAGCAACATGCTGCTGACAATACTTTCATCCGCCAGATCTTGTGGACTTATGAAGCCAGGTTTACACGGCAGGGTATCTGCAACACCCATAATAGTCATGTTTGGGCATTGGACAATCCGCGCACAACACGCTCACCAGGTCCGGTGGGGTGTTAATATTTGGTGTGGTATTGTGGATGATATCCTAGTGGGACCATATCTTCTTCCTGAACATGTCACAGCAGCCAACTACATGGTGTTCTGACATGATGTTCTGCAGGACTTACTGGAAAACGTAGCATTGGCTGTTCTCAGCATGATGGGGCACCGGCGCATTACGCTGCAAATGTTCGCCAGTGGCTGGATACGGAATATCCCGGTCGATGGCTTGGCCGTGGTGGTCCTGTCACATGGCCTGCTAGATCGCCGGATCTTAACCCATTGGACTTCTTCCTCTGGGGTCATCTAAAGGAACTGGTATATTGACTGTCTGCATGACCTAGTGGCCTCCTTACACGCAGCCCTCACAACTGTAACCCCTGCTTTGCTGCAACACGTGCAGATGTCTATTCCTCGGCGGGCTGCTGCCTGTTCCACACTACGAGGTGGTCATTTTGAACACATGTTGTTATCTGACACGAATCCACGTGTTTTATCATTTGTGTTGTAGTGGTACACATCAATAAATTATATGTTTTCTGTCAAAGTGATTGGGTAAGTTATTTGTTTTTCTAATGTCTGTATTCTATTTCCTACTGAATGTGACATCACGAACTTTCGGCGCATATATCTCCGGAATACGTCGTTGGATCGTACAGCGGACAATGGCTTTCGGCTTCTTTCTCCATGAGGAATCAACCGGTAGGTTTATTGTGCGGTCGATTCTGATCACCCTGTATAATATAACAGCTTTTATGTTGAAATATTTTTGCCTAATATTTCTCAACACTAAAGTAAAGTAATGAAGTGATTGTAGTTAAAAGATTACTTTTTTTTGTTATTTTTTTTTAGTAGGAATACACACCTATGTGTGCATATACAGATTTTTTGTCTTTCTTTCTTCAAATATGGCTCAAACTTTTCACAGGACTTGTAAAATTTTCATGTTTCCTTATCCCCAGACAGTAAGATTTATACATACATATTACTAAGCTGCTCTCTGAGATTCAGAGGTTAGCTCCACAAAGAAATATAAACTATAAGATAATTTTTACTTACTGTTGCCGTATCAAACTTATCCATTTACAGCGATCTTGACATGCAACTCGGGCTTCACTGACATCTATCACATGCCATACACAAGATCTTCTATACTTTATTGTCCATAATATTTTTTTTCATGCAGACACTCCTGAATCTGATCCTCCCATGACTTCCTTGGGCTTGCTCTGCCTTTCCTTCCTGCCACTTTGGGCTGAAAATATTTTCTTAGTAAGCATTTCATCACTCATTCTTTCAACATGGCCAAACCACCGAAGCATATTGGTCTCCACCTTGCTAAGAACATTTTGCTTTACATCACACAACTGCAATACATCTTCATTCCTCACACAATCAGATCGTGTCTTGCCACAAAGCCCCTGTAAGTAATGCATTTCTTCAGCACACAAACGACTCCTATGTTTCTTCTGTAGTACCCAGGTTTCATTGCCATACATCAGAGTAGGAACAATTACACTTTCAAACACACCCATGCGGGACTCTCTAGAGAACCCATCATTCCTGTGAAAACCTCCCAGAGCAGCTATGACTTTCAAAGAAGAATTCACTCGCCTACTGATTTCACCATCCAACTTGTTCTCTCTGTCAAACATACTTCCTAAATACACAAACTCATTTACTTGGTCAATCACTGTGCCATTTAGACTTCTATTACATTCAGTACTAACAGTTCCTTTCTTAAAACGAATAACTTTGGTTTTTCCCTTATTTATACTCAGCTTGAACTTCATGCAAACTTCGTACATCCGGGACAACATACTCTGCAACTCACTTTTGCTTTCTGCCAACAGGACAGTGTCATCAGCATACAGCAATCTGCACACACGGATATCACCAAGACATAAACCAGTATTATCGATTTTGGCATCACGCATGCATGCATCCATAAATATATTAAACAGCCATGGTGACATTACACAACCTTGTCTAACTTCTGCACTGATAGAAAACCATTTTGATAAAACACCATTCACTCGTACACAAGCTCCACTGTCAGCATATTTGTAAAACCCTTGACAGAACATCTGAATATATATTCTTGTCAAAAGAGAAAAATGCAGTCTTGATTAATGACAAAATACAAATTTATTAAAAAATTTCCTTTTGCACTTAGAACTTTAGTTCAACAATTATTTGAATAGTTCTAGCAATATTTTCATTTATTTTCCTGTCTAGTCTTATCTAAAATGAAAGTTTCATCATTATGACAATTCATGATAGAAAAATGGTAAAAAATTCCTTAAAAGTGCAAAAACACAGAAAATCTTAGCTTAAATGGATTTAAATTCAGACATGCATATTTAGGAGACAGTATTTTAACCAAAAGTGTAAAGCACTGAAATGTGGGTAATAAAATAAAAACATATTTTACTTGTAAATACTTGGATGCAGGCATGACATTAAAAACACTAAACAAAACAATAAATACTATGTGTCTTTGTACAAACAGTAATAATTACTCAAAATCAAGGATGAAAATAGAACAATAAATTGGATGATTGCATTCCAGAGTTTCTTCTACTAACATAATTCTCACAGAAATACAAATAAGCACATTTTTCAGAATGATGACTTTAGGAATGTACACTATGCAGGACACTATATCACACACGGATCATCAACATGCTACCAAAATCAAATAAAATTATATAACTTATTTGTGCGACATAAAATATACAATCAGATCATATACTTCGCTCTGACAATGCGTAAGTTACATCATCAACACTGGTGTTAAGACGAATCTTTTGGTAAAGATCATTTTCACTACTGTCAACAAGCAAAACACGAGAGCTTGCAAGATGGGCACAGGCTGCATATGCTTGAGAGGTATTAGGAGGACGAATACCTAGAAAATAAATAAGTTTATACACACATGTACATTATAAAAACACACACACAACAAAAGAGAGGAACCTCGAGGATCTCAGGAACTACAGACTCATCAGTCAGTTGTTCAGCAAATTAAGGTACTGTCACATCACTTGAAGGAAAAACTGGACATGGCTTAAACAAGAGAACTAGCTAGAATAAGGAGTGGGTACAGCCAGCAGTGACATTCAACTGGTTGTTAAAAACAGAGGAGCTTGGTTGAACTGGTTATTGATGTTAACGATGCTGAGATACACAGTGATAGTCTTCCACGCAATCTAGTGTTTTTTACTTTACCTCATCCTTTGTTTGCTTTTCTGTGTTATATACTGTATTCTTTATTTCCATAGTGGCATAGCAATGTTATACAGGGTGTCTATAAAGACTTTCCCACATTACAAAAATTGATATAAAAAATGTATTACAAGTACAAGAAAGGGATTGCACGACAAGGATGGTGCACAAGTAAAGTTTTTTTTTTTTCCCCAGTGTCAGTGCACCTCTACATGTGCGCCATTTGCAACCCGGAGGACATCTAAGTGATATTCGATTTCATGCCATGTTTTGTTTAACATCTCAGCAGAGACAGAACCAATGACGTCCGTTATTCTACTCTTCAACGTCTTGATATCCGGAACACTGCTAGAGTAAACTTGGGCTTGCACATAAACCCACAGGAAAACGTCTAGAGGGATTATGTCAGGTGATTGAGGTGGCCAAGGGACCGTCGCGGCCAATCCATCTGTTTGGAAATGTGACATTCAGAAACTCATGAACCATTATTAACCAATGTGATAGGGCACCGCCTTGTTGGAAAATAATCTAAGGTTGCAGTACAAGCAACTGAGGTGCTAAAAAAAGTTCCAGCATGTCCAGGTATACAACATGTTACCGTGGGCTCTGTAAAAAAGAAGGGTCCGATGATTCTGTCATGTACCAAGCCGCATCATATGTTCAATTTCGGACTAGACCTCTGTTGTTCAATAACATAATGGGGATCTTCTGATCCCCAGATGCACACATTGTGCCTATTTACTGTACCAGAGACTTGGAATGTGGCTTCATCTGAGAAACAGACACGGTGCAGATAATCACTATCATGAGCTATGTGCTGCAACATCTCCATCACAAATGCATCACGGTGAGGCCAGTCATCGGGCTGAAGAGCTTGAATGATCTGTACCTTATAAGCATACAGATGAAGACATTTGTGTAAAATTTTGTGAACCGTGGCACGGGGAATCCTAGTTTCCAGTGAAGCACAATGAATGGATTTCCTGGGGTTTCGCAGAAATGTCTCCTGAACAGCTGCAGCTGTCTTGTGTAACCGGTGGTCAGCCTGCTCGGGGGAGATCACCAACACTACCCGCGTCGCTTTAAACCTTTCATACCAAGTTTTTATAAAGGTCTGGTGATGATCGTCTGTACTCTTTTCTGAAATGATGCTGGACTGTAACCGCGAATTTGGTCCTATGGTACCACACAACACGCACACTGCTTTTTCTTGCACGGAAGCCATTATTGATGAAATGCTCCTCTTATTCAGTCGTAGCACTCACCTAAAGAACAGAAAAAAATAAAATAATAATAACCCTTCATGAGTGCTGCTATATTACATTGCCAACCATTTTATTTTAACTTACATAGATTTTTTTATATCAATTTTTGTAATGTGGGAAATACGTTATGGACACCCTGTATATTCTTTATTTCCATAGTGCATAGCAATGTTATATATTCTTTGTTTCCATAGTGGTATAGCAATGTTATATATTCTTTGTTTCCATAGTGGTATAGCAATGTTATATATTCTGTGTTTCCATAGTGGCATAGAAATGTTACATATTTTTTGTTTCCATAATGGCATAGCAATGTTATATATTCTTTGTTTCCATAATGGCATAGCAATGTTGTATATTCTTTGTTTCCATTGTGGCTTAGCAATGTTATATATTTTTTGTTTCCATAGTGGCATAGAAATGCTATATATTCGTTATTTCCATAGTGGTATTACAACTTTGTGAATGTTCTCACAAGAGTGTGTAGTGAACTTGGTTTAATTCTATGGCAATCAAAATGGTTAGAGCAGGTTTCCCAATGTTGTGAAGAAAGTATAGAGAGAAAAACATGAATATTTTATGAGTAAGTACCTGTGGTTATTTATGACTGAAACAAAGTGTTGAATATAAGGAAGTTGGACAGAATAATGTGAATACCTAGGAAAAGAAGGTTTTACATACCTAGTAGGGTGTAAGACCACCTTTGACATTCAAAACCGCCTGAATCCTCCTGGGAATGGATACATACAAATCCTGGATGGTAGTTAGTGGGATGTTACACGATTCTTCATGCAGAAGTTGCTCTAGGTCCTTGAGAGATGCAGGAGGAGGATAACAGGACCTTACTCTGTTTTCTAACACAGGCCACAATGGCTTGATGATGTTGAAGTCTGGTGATTGGGGAGGCCAAGGAAGGTGTGAAAGTTCGTTTTCATGTTCCTCAAGCCATGATTGGACATTTTGAGCCTTGTGAATTGGGGCGTTATCATCTTGATAGATGGCATCCCCCTGCAGGAAAAATGCCGGAGCCAATGGATGGACTTGGTCGGCCAAAATGGTTTCATACACCCTGCGAGTCATTCATCCTTTTAGTATGATCAGGGGACTTGCTGAAAACCATGATACGACCATCCAGAGCATGACAGAACCACCATCATGCTGCAAGCAGAGTCTGGGTTGTATACTTCTGACGGTGTTCTCTATAAGTAAACACATCCTGCGATGGGGATAGTGTGAATGCGGATTCATCCAACCACATTACACGCTTCCATGCATCGGCAGTTCACGTTGTATACTCCTAGCACCACTGCAGTAGTCGTTGTGCATTCACTTAAGTCACCAGAGGTTTTGCAATAGCAGCTCTGCCATGAATACCTTGTTTATCCAATTCCTTGCACATTGTTTTCGTTGATACTGGGGTCTGGAGATGCAGATTGAGCTCCACGCTAATTTTCAGTGCTGTGGTCTTATTACAGGTAACAAACCTCTTTAATGCTCTCCTGTCTTTATCAGTGTTTTGCATAATGGAAAAGTTGAAAAAAGTGAAAAGCATTCTTCATAGCAAAAGCTATGCTAAGGAAAAATAATTTTTCAAATGTGTCTCTCGGAAGCAGAGATGGCAATAAAAACGATTTGACCTTTACAACCCCTAGGGGGAAAGTTTTACATTATTTGAAGAGGATCTTCTTACTGTAGCGAAAATCTTATTCACCCTCCATCTTTATTATGTGAATGGCATACAGTAAAAAAAGAAATTTCTCAATAGGGTTTTTAGAGGCAGAGATAGGCTGCAAATGGAAATACACAAACTCCACCTAGCGGCAGAATTGTGAACCACAAGCCTCCTCAAATACAAACCTAAAGTGTTCCATCAGGTAATGGTATCTGGTGTTAAAAGAATTTTTTAAATCGGACATTTAGAAGTACAGATATTGAGAAAAATAGATTAAATATTTGCTCCCCTAGCGGCAAAAGTGTGCATTATTTTGGGAAGAAAATACACATAAAAAGTTTTCATAGTCAGTAGTATCTGATCGAAAGAAAATATTTTTCAATCGGGTTTATAGTCCCGCAGATATTGCTATAAACGGAAGCGTGAACTTATGCTCTCTAATGGCACACTTATGCATTAAGAAATATTTGAAATTATATGAGAAACATTTCGCACCAAAAATGTTCTCCAACAAAGAAAGAATTTTTCAAATTGGACTCCTAGAAGCAAGAGATATGGACAAAAATAAGATATACATGTATACCCCCTGGTGGAAAAATTATGCACTATTTTAAGCAGGAGGTATTCTCAAAACTTTTTCAGAGGTGAGCGTCATCAGCTCACAGAAGAATTTTTCAATCGAGTTTCCAGCCAGATTTTGTTGCAAATACATCAGAAGCAAAAATAAACACTTATGCCCCCTGGTGGCCAAACCATTCTTTACCAAAAATGAGAATTTGTATGCAAAACATTTCACCTCAAGAGCTATATCTGATGCAGGAAGAATTTTTCAAATTGGACTTTTAGAAGCACAGATATTGGGAAAATCGTGATTTAGCTTTACGCACCCTTGTGGAAAATTTACACATTACTTGAAAAGGGGACTGTAACTAAAATAGTCTTCGATATAAATGTCATCAAAAAGGAAAATAATTTTTTCTATTGGATGTAGCAAATATATGAAATAAAATGCATTTTAAATTCGATACGAACTCCATTTGCATCCTCTAGCGGCGAAGTTGTGCATCGGGAAAAAAACCAGAATGAATGAATCCTTATTCTCACATTTTAAGCTTCCCAATACAAAAAGAATTTTACAAATCAAAGTTTTAATTGCAGATATGGTCTCCCCGGTCGAACATACAAAGTGATAACATAAGTACGACGCAAAAGATGCTAATAACTTAGCTTCAGTACTCCTAACAGACAAGAAAACCAATAGCCTCCCCACCCCATTTTCCAGGGAGTGGGGAAGGGAAATTTGCCAGACATAAGTTGTGTCAGTATAAAAATCCTCAACTACAAAACATTGCGCAGGAATGGATAAAATTCCAGGACATGTAACAGAATTTTAGGACATTCCAGGACATGTAACAGAATTTTAGGACATTCCAGGACAAAATGGAATTCCAAGACTTTTCCAGGACGCGTACAGACCATGCCTATCTAAAATGATGTATTAAAACACTGACATTGGCTGTTGAAAGGTCCTCAACACCAACAGTCAACAAAAAACATGCAGTAATAAATCAGTATATTAGCATAGTGTTATACCCTTAATACGTAAGAACACTTACTGCTGGTATCCACACTATTAGAGAACATTTCTTGCACGTAATATTATGTGAGGATGAGGGAGACACACGTTTGTCCAAAGTCCTTGACATGAATTACTTAAAAGTGACGACTCATAAATAAATGCTTCAAACACACAACGTTGAAAAAATCAAACAAAGCACGGAATGAACTCTTAAAAACTATTCAGAATAGTCAAAAACCAGAATTATTAAGACAATACGAAAATTCACCAAACAATCCAAAAATATTTTACCAAACAGCTCATCAAGCTATTAAACACTAAAAGACAAAGTATCAGCAAGGTTGCACACAATATGAATCACGTAATAAGCAACACATTAGAACCAATGGGGAAAATAATGCAAATTGTACAAAGCGCCAAAAACCCAGCATAGTTTAGTTTATGCAAAAGATATTTGAACTGCATTGCCTTTGTGTTTGTTGAAATTTCTCATCATGTTGGTAACAGGTGGATTTTTATTTGTGCTGCTCTGAACTGGTGGGTTTTTGGTACTTTGTACAACTCGCATTATTTTCCCCATTGGTTCTAATGTGTTGCTTATTACGTGATTCATATTGTGCAATCTTGCCGAAACTTTGGCTTTTAGTGTTTAATAGCTTGATGGGCTGTTCGGTAAAATATTGTCGGATTGTTTGGTGAATTTTCGTATTGTCTTAATAATTCTGGTTTTTGACTATTCTGAATAGTTTTTAGAGTTTATTCCATGCTTTGTTTGATTTTTCAGCGTTGTGTGTTTGAAGCATTTATGTATGAGTCATCACTTTTAAGTAATTCACGTCAAGGACTTTGGAAGAACGCGCGCCTCTCTCATCCTCACATAATATTACGTGCTAGAAATGTTCTCTAATAGTGTGGATACCAGCGGTAAGTGTTCTTACGTATTAAGGGTCACTATGCTAATATATTGGTTAAAATGATGTAGGTCTTCCTCTTGCCACCAAAAGAGCTTTCACTCAATGAGGCATAGATTCAACAAGATGTTGGAAATTGTCTCTTGATATTTGATACCATGACTGCAACAAAAGATCCCACAGTTCCTGTAAATTACATGGTTGGGGTGATGCTGCTCATACCTATTTCTGCAACTCGAAAACCACAAATACCCAATAGGATTCATGTCCCATGAATTTGGGAGCCATGGCAATAAATGGAAATCCTTTTCATGTTCTTGGAACCATTCCTGAACTTTCGAGGTGTGGCATGGAGCACAGTCTTGTTGAAAGATGCCATCTCCACCAGCAAATATTGGGTTGTTGGAAAAGTCATGATGTATTTTAGCCACGTTTTGCAAAGGTCATTTATTGATAGAAAGAACAAAGGCCAATCAATGATATAAGCCCATTTTGTTCGATAACCTATTGCCATCTCTCAGTGAGCTGCAGAATGCCTCGTTCATAGAAGGACCTGTCTTTCGTGGCGAAAAACTGTGCAAGGTGCTGATTTACAGCCTCATCTGAATTGAACGTTATACCAAGCAAAGAACTGTTAAAAAGAGCGAAACAAGTGGAAGTCTGATGGCACAAGGTCAGGTGAGTATGCTGGGTGTGGCAACACATCCAACCCAAGCTCCAATAATTTTTGGCGGGTGATCAAACTTGTGTGTGGTCTCGCGTTGTCGTGATGGAACACAACACCTTTACGATGAACGAGCTCTGGATGATGAATTCATTCAAACTGTCCAATTGCCGACAGTACACATTCGAATTGATTGTTTGGTTCCGTGGTAGGAGCTCAAAAACATGACGCCTTTAAAATCCCACCACACTGAGACCAGAACCTTCCACTGATGAATGTCTGCTTTGGATGTTATTTGAGGCGAAGCAGCACGTCAGGATCAAGACCGTTTGTGCAACACATTGTTGTACACAATCCACTTTTCGTCACCAGTTATCAGTCACTTCAAAAAAGGATCGTTTTCCTCACGTTTAATGAGCATATCGCAGATGTTTATACGCAACTTCAATTGAGCTTTTTTGAGTTCACGAGGAACCCACACATCGAGCTTGCTTACGTATCCCAACTTCTTCAGGTGGTCGTGAATGCTTGAATGATGGATGTGCAATGTGTCTGCAATCTCTCGTGTCATGTAACGTGGGTTTGACTTGATAAATGCCTTGATTTGGTTGTCATCAACCTTGGTTGGCCTCCCGGACCGAGGAGCATCGTTGAGGTCAAAATCACCAGCACGGAATTTCGCGAACCACCGCTGGCACAGACGTTCTTGTAGATCACTATCACCGTACACTTTACGCAACTTTTCACAAGCTTGACGCGCGTTCTTCCCTTTACGGAAGTAAAACAGTAAAATATGGCGAAAATGCACAGTTTGGTCTTCCGTCTTGAACTTTATGTCAAATCTCCGCAAATCAACCAAATCGCTCACTATTCCTTTTAGACTGCAGCTAGAACTGGCACCTGTTGAATGCCATAGCGATAACAGAGCTGCGCATGCCTCTAGTACTTCTGAAACCGCCCAACCGCCACTGGGTGCCAAAATACGTCATGGCTTTTCCGACAAGCCAATACAATTGCCATAAAAGGGGGAACTTGGTCAGCCATGATGTTCAGGTACATGGCAGCTGTCAGAGTTTGCTCTACAGGGATATTAGGTTCAAGTGTTCCCCAAGAAATTATTGCCCAGACCATCACACTCTCTGCAGCTATCTGGATCCATCCCAGAGTGTATCCAGGCGAGAAGACTTCCTTGGTCAAGCATTGCACATGAGATTGTCCGTCGACATGGTGTAACAGAAAACGAGATTTGTCTGACCAGAAGACCCTCTTCCACGTTCCAGAAACACATAGCAACCGAAAAATTGTTTAAAGACACCGCCGTGGAATTGGACCACGGATCTCTCGGTATCTAGCCGAGAAGATACAGCTAGATACCGAGAGATCCGTGGTTCAATTCCACGGCGGCGGCTTTAAACAATTTTTCGGTTGCTATGTGTTTCTGGAACGTGGAAAGAGCGATGTATTTATTTATTTACTGACGCCACGTATTTGGAGGATTTTCGCCTTGCATCTTACCCTTTGGATTTAACTGCTATAATATATATAGCCAGTGCCGTTAATGCCCACCAGATGGAGAGTCTCAGTAGCTGAGCCCATCTTAAGGATTTATGATGTCAGAAGCTGACTTAAAAAATATACATAGCACCGTGGATTGTTGGCCACCGTGGTGTAAAGCAAACGCCCTCAGCTAGTCCGTGGATCAATTCCACGGCGGCGGCTTTAAACAATTTTTCGGTTGCTATGTGTTTGTGGAACGTGGAAAGAGCGCTGTATTTATTTATTTACTGATGCCACGTATTCGGAGGAAATCGCCTTGGATCTCCACAATTTGAAATTGTGGGTAATATCAGCCACAGTAGCCCTCCTGTTGCAGCAGACAAAATGAGATATCCTGCACTGACCTCTGGCATCAATGAGGTGTGGCCTGCCTATACCTTGTTGATGGCTTGAAGTGTCACCTGTTTTGGACCATCTTTGACGGGTACTAACTACTGCACAGCATGAGAAGCCTACCAGCATTGGTGTTTCAGAGATGCTCTTACCAAGGCATCACACCATAATGATCTGGCCTTTGTCGAAATCAGATAAATCCTTCTCTTTTCCCATACTGACACAAAACGAAACACTGACTGAGAGAGCTTTGACCCAGGTACTATACAGGGTGTCTGAGAATCATTGTACACATTACAAAATTATATAAAACAAAACATTAAACAGATAGAAAGAAACTGACTGTACTAACTTAAAAATGAAACTGCACAAGTTAATAAATTTCTATGTCAGATCCCTTGGTTGCTCGTAGTACGTCCAAGCGATACTCCATTTCATGCCATGTATTGGCAAGTTTCTGGGGAGTTATGGAATTAATAGCAGCTGTGATATGCTGCTTCAGTTCCTGCAAATCAGTACAAGGTGTCTGATAGACACGATCCCTCACATAACACCACATGAAATAATCCAATGGAGTTAGATCTGGAGAGCGAGGAGGCCACGGAATGGGACCACCATGCCCAATCCATCTGTTGTGGAAATGCTCATTTAGTCACTTGCGTACACACAGTGACCAATGCGGAGGCATTGGTCACAGTTCTCAGCTTGCTTTACGAATGGATTTCCTGAAGCTTCATCAGAAACTTTCATAAACTTAGTCAACCGTCTCACCGCTGATGCTAAACCTACTGGCTCCTCCATGATGTTCCACAGTGCCAGTTTCTTTAAACTGTTTCATCCACTGCTTAATTGAATTCGTTGACGGAGGATTACAACCATACTCTAATCGGTACCGTCTTTTAACTTTACTGACAGACTTTAATTCCGCAAGCCATAACACATAACACACACATCGCCTTCTGCTGTACGGATGACATGACTACTGATTGTGCATTTCTCATACATTCCTCATCAGGCCACACCTAGCGCCATCTATCGGATTATGGGAATAACAATTCTGCAAAACAAAAATTTAGAAACTGTGTTAGTAATATGTGACATAGAAAAATAGACCATGCTCATAGGTTTTTTTGTACATAATTTTGTAATGTGACCAATAATTCTTGGACACCCTGTATATAACATTTGCGACCTTAACATGTGACACCGATTGGCTGCATGCACATTTATTTGCATAATGCAGAGATGGTTTTGATGTTTTGGCTGCTCAGTGTATGTTTAAGCATGAACTGAGATACCTACATGCCATGTAATGTACTTTAAAATGAAAATACTGTACACATACTTTATGTTTCCACATGTATTGTTTCTCACTGTAAAACAATAGCAAAAAGATAAACTATTTAACCAAAACACAATTTCAATTTCATATTGTATGCATGTATTTAATAGGATTTTTTTGAGTGAGTGTGTGTTGTGAGCCTAGTTGGACTCAGAAGTCAACCTGCCACATAGAGGACACCACCCAAAGTGGACAAATTCTGAAGTTCCAGGATGTCCACTATTCAGAGGTTTTACCGTACTTTAATTGATAAAACAAACATTGATATAAAATATATAATTAGAAAACAAATTTAATTGATCAACTACAACATTAGAAAAGCATGATGGTCACATACCTTCAAACCTACACAATGAAACCAGCTGGCGATAAGTTTTGCTAAATACAGCTTCTTCTAAACCAGTTCTTTGGAATTCTGCCACAACTCCTCGAAGAAGCATCTTTTGCAGATCAGATGAGGACCTAAAAAAAAAACAAAAAAAACCCCTGCTTTTTAAGAATCATACATTAAAAAAAAAAAATCAAAAACACAATATAATGATATGTAAAAATGCTAGCTACACTTCCACACTTTTCAATACTTAGGTGTGTGCCATTTTGCTTCATGTGTGTGTACATAGTTGGTCCAAACAGTTCCAGAAATAATTCAGTGAAAAAAATATATCTTACCTGTAGCAATTTTGCCGATTGAATTTTCGACACATACACTCATGGACAATGAAATTTGCATACCTAGAAGAAAACACGCTACAACCGCGAAACTTTGCAGATGGCTAGAGTGCGTGCTGGTATGCAAATGATCAACATTTGGTGCGAGTGCGCATGACCGCACACCCTGTGGTGGTGCCGCAAGCACGAACTGGCAGCCTTATAAACCAGTGTGTGGTCGACGCCCCATGGAAGCAAAAAGCACCGGCCGACACAAGCAAGTGTACAGAGTAACCAGAATGCCAGAGATGTCGATTTAAGCAACTTACGAACTTTGAGAAAGGCTTGATCATCGGGCTGAAAACCGCAGAGTGGTCAGCGCGCCGTATAGCCCGCCATGTGGATTGTTCTGACCATGCCATCCAACTGTGTTGGAAGCAGTGGACACATAACGGCACTGCCATATGGTGGAGTGGCTCAGATGGATCACCGGCAGAGAGGATCGACGAATCGTGCGCCAAGCACGAACAGATCTCACGCGGACCCGGTCTGGCGTACAGGCAGATGCAGCAGTTCCCGTGTGCCCACGAACTATTTCCCGACACCTCGCGGAAGCGAATCTGCAGTCCCAGCACCCCTCACGTGTGCAGTGGTGCCGTGCCAGAGCGACGTGGAACGCCACAGACTGGCGACGTGTGGCGTTAAGCGATGAGTGGTGTTTCGTTTTGGGTACAGATGATCATCGTGTCTGGGTGCGGAGGTCAACGGCACAATCCCAACCTCCCCCACTGCAGGCATTATGGTCTGGGGAGCCATTACCTATGATAGCCGATCAGCTCTAGTAGCGGTATGTGGATGGGATCCCACTGTCCCATGTGCTCTTATTCCTGGCCAGGATTCCTGGTGTGCTATACCAGCAGGATAATGCCCACCCGCACACGGCTCGGGTTGCCCAGCACTGTCTACGTCGTGTGCAGACACTTCCATGGCCTGCCCGCTCCCCGGACATGTCCCCTATCGAGCACGTGCGGGACCAGTTGAAACTCCAGCTGCCACCTTGCCACACTGTCTGGGATTTGGCATACACCATGCAGCATCAAGCGTCTGTTCGCCTCCATGTTGGACCGTATTGCAGCATGTATCGCCACACGAGGCAATGCGGCACGCTATTGAAGATGACTGGACTGCATGCCACAGATCCCTCTGCAATTGTCCTGCAGCTCAGTTTTTGCCATCATGTGTATCATTACGTCCATAAAATTTCAGTTCACTCCGATGCTTCCTTCTTGGTGAGCAAATTTCATTGTCCGTGAGTGTAGTTCCCTCATCTTTTGATACACAGCTTGGAGCGTTCCAGAAGTATCTCAAATGCCCCGGGGAAGTCTTTTTCTGGGATATTTTTCAGGTACGTTGTCATTGTCCTTTGAATGTCTGGAACTCACCAGTAATTGTTTTTCCTTCACAGGTGTTTTGGGTTTGGGGAACAGAAAAAAAGTGTCTGCTGGAGGGCTAGATTCGGTGGGGTGGAGGGCATGATCATTGTTATCTGGTGTTTAGCCAGAAACTGGGTAACAATGGTTGAGGTGTGTGACAGAGCATTGTCATGGAGGAGGAACCATTCTCCACTGCGATGCAAATCCGGCCTAACTCATCAAATTCTCTTGAGAAGGTGACCCACGACTTCTTTGTAGAACATGCCACTGACTGTTTGTTCTTCATGCACAAATTCACGGTAAATAATCCCATGTGAAACAAAGAACACAATGAACATTTTTTTTTTTTTTTTTTTTTTGACTTCACAGCCCGCACCTTCTGTGGTTTCAGCTTTCCTGGACATGACAATTTGCTAGTTTGTCATTTTATGAATGGTTCATACTCAAAACACCACGAGTCGTCACCAGTTATTATCTTAGAATAATAATAACAACGCTTCGCACAATAAAATGTTTATTACACATCGACTATAGTTTCGCAGAGCATTTGGCTCAGCTTCCTCAGGACGAATGGAGTGTAAACATTCAAATAATTGTGACATCCATACCTGCCAACTTTCAGAAACCAAAAATCATAAAAAATAATAATCAATATATTCGATGAAATTTTTAATCGATATATCCAATGAAATTACTTGTCGTGCATATTGATTAAATGTACTGAACATATTGATTGAAAAACGATATGTTACCTAACTCAAGTATCAACTTTTAATTGATATGACTACAGATGTTTGAATTTATCGGCACGTTTATTTAGATTATCCATACAGAATTTCTCATTACTATGCTATATCATTATGATCTACAAAGAGATAAAAATTTATTTTTATGTAAGCTTGCATCTAAAGGGAAGGATGTTCCACACCCTTTGATCCCCAAATCCAATAGGATCGTATCCCACGCCATCACGGGACAAACTAAAATGTTTTCAAAAATGAACCATTTTCCTGCTAGGATTATCTTACGGAGAGACGGACAATGAGACAGTCAAATAAAATAAAAATGAAATAAATGAGTGACACTAATTGGTAAATTATGCTCAACTAAAGACGAAGTGAACAAACATTTTGCACGAATCGCATCCAGTTCATTAAAACTTTTAACAAAGGAAGTTAATTTTGTATTTTTTTTTTTCCACGCAGTCAACATTAGATTTGTGCTGAGCACTAGAAATATGATTAGTAATATCATTCCTTCCACCATGCGAAAGGCTGAAATTACATGACACACAGTGCAAAATGCACATTTTTCATTTTTTGAAGATTTTGCAACACACGGGAATTCCGCAGAATACGCATCACGGAATGTTTGATAGTACTTCCCCCCCCCTTTCATATTGCTGCTCATAGCGAATCACCGATACTAAATTTATTGACACTTGAAAAAAAATGCGAGTTAAGCTGTTATTGTAGTAAAACAGTAACAGCTTAAAAAGATGCAATTTGCAGAGGAAAAAAATAGTACCCCAACATATTAATTTCGTTCAATCAAGCCAAGACATTTTTATGCATGTTATCAAGCGACAAACTAAAAAAGCACGGTTGAAAAGCGTGGAAAACTTACTGACTAATGGACCAGCAAAATAAATCATTGCTGGAGAAGCACAGGCTTGAATGAACATTGGACTTTCTTTTTTTTTTTTTTTTTTTCAACTTCCTCTTACAGTAGCATTCTTTTGTTAGGTCAAATTTATTGCCACAGAAGAAGTTATGAAATCATGCCTAATTCATTTTTAATTTCACAAAACTGGCAGCTTTTGCCTAATTTCGTCACGTTGGGTAACAATCTGGGCTTAAAAATTCCACAGATTTAAAATCCGTTTGAATTTTTTTTCTACGATAACTACATTCTGAAATAGCATTTCGAACTGGGAGTGCTGGAATGCAAGACACACCCACGCTGGCCTCTGAGAAGCTGCGACCCCGGGGACGAACAATGCGTTATCTGAAAAGGAGAAGGGGGGGCAGCGAGAGAGAGAATGTGATTGTAATGTTACGCAGCTGCATAGCCTGATGGGAATTGTCCCCAGCATTGTGCCGCTTGCACAGGGAAAGGTACTCGGATCCATCCAAAAGTCCACGTGTAAGCAGAAAACCGTGCCGCTCGCACTTTCTCTTCACAACGGAAATAAGGAGAATTTTTTCTTTTTAATCATCTCGTGTTAAAGATTTTTTGAAGCGGAATAATTTTTTTTTTTTTCTCTTGAAATGGGGAGAAAAAAATAGGGATTTTTGGTATGAGAATGAAAAATCGGAAGGATTGGCAGCTATGGACATCATCAGAATTCTGACGGTCACAGGTTTTGGTGAGTTGTTTTCACGCGCTTGAAAGAAATGGAGTCGACGTCATGTCGTTGACAAGCCGTGACGAGTTCCGGTATATGTGGAAAGCTTCTAATATATTAAGCTTGATAGTCGTGTCCAGTTTATCAATAAGTGTAACATTTCCAAACAAAAATTTATGGTTATTTTCGTGACAATGTTGAACTATAGACGACTTCTTCAGATCATAGTTCCGTACATAGGTGTTGTGTTCCTACACATGGAAACTTCAAGCCCTGCGGGTCTGTCCTATATATGAAAGTCCGCAATCACAAGGTGTCTGATAAATTCCCCAGGAGTTTAAGTCTTCGACGTAGTCTTTTGATCCATAAAAATTCATCTTGTTTATAGGTTTGAAAATAACTTTGAAATTAAAACTTTTAAGGATTTTTGAAATTCCGAAGCAAATCTAAGGAGCAAATGGGATAACTGCCCAATTCTTTCGTATAACCCATAAACAAGATGAATTTTTACGGATCAAAAGACTACGTCGAAGACAAACTCCTGGGGAATTTATCAGACACCTTGTGAATGTGGTCTTTCATATATAGGACAGACCCGCAGGGCTTTAAGTTTCCGTGTGAAGGAACACAAGACCTATGTACGGAACTATGAACTGAAGAAGTCGTCATTTTCCAACAAAAACCATAAATTTTTGTTTGGAAACGTTACGCTTATTGATAAACCAGACTGGACTATCAAGCTTAATATATTAGAAGCTTTCCACATATACCGAAACTCGTCACGGCTTGTCAACAAAATGACGTCGACTACATTTCTTTCAAGCGTGTAGAAACAACTCGCCAAAAATCGTGACCGTCAAAATTCTAATGATGTCACAATGATTTGAATGTATATGCTCCATTCATCCTGAGGAAGCAGAGCCAAATGCTCTGCAAAACTATAGTCGATGTATAATAAACATTTTATTGTGCGAAACGTTGTTATTATTATTCTATTTTAACACTGCAAGCTTAGTAGTCATAAATTATATACAGTTATCATCTTGCTGAGAAAATCTGGGTCACCATTATCCAATTTAAACAAGTTTTGCAAAGCAGTCACTCACAGATCTCTTTGTTCTGGAGTGAGAAAGTGTGGGAAGAACTTAGCTCACACCTTCCGCTTGCCAAGAACCTTAAGAATAATGCTACCCACTACTGTCTTACTAATATTCAGTTCTTCTTCTATTATATATAATATTCAGTTCTAATATATATATATATATATATCATCATTGTCAACCATTATCAATCCACTGCTGGACGAAGGTCTCCCCAAGTTTCCTCCACAACAGTCTGTCTTGTGCCAGTCTCCTCCATGTCACCCCTGCATACTTTCGAATTTCATCCACCCATCTCCCATGTGGTCTTCTTCTGGGTCTTTTCCTGTCCCTTGGAATCCAATCTAAAATTTCGGCTGTCCATCGATGATCTGTCCTTCTGGCAGTATGTCCAGCCCATTGCCATTTCAGGGATTTAACTCTGATCATGATGTCTTCCACTCTTGTCATTTTTCGGATCCACGAGTTCCTCTTCTTATCTCTCCTGGTTACACCAAGCATGCACCTCTCCATGCTTTTTTGAGTTGTCTGCAGCCTTTGTATGTCTCTTTTAGTTAAGGTCCACGTCTCTGCACCATACGTAAGCACTGGAAGGATGCATTGATCAAACACTTTTCTTTTAAGACATAATGGCATATTGCTCTTGAAAATTAGGCTGTTTCTTCCAAAAGCTCTCCAGGCAAGTTTTGTACGCCGATTAATTTCTTCACCAATGTGACCCTCACTTGATATCTGCTGTCCAAGATAAACGTACGTGTCTGTTATCTCCAGCTTTTCTCCATCAATCGATAAATCTTCATTTCTTGTAAAAGCATTGAACATCACTTTTGTCTTCTGAAAGTTCATTTTTAATCCCACTTCTTTACTCTTGTCAGCAAGTTCCTGGATCATACTCTGCAGCTCTGATGGGGTAGTTGCAAAAATGACTACGTCATCAGCAAAACGAAGGTGGGTTAGATAATCTCCATTAATCTTTATCCCCTTGTTTTCCCAGCTCAGCGACTGAAAAACACCCTCCAATGTGGCATTAAAGAGCTTCGGAGATATGGTGTCACCTTGTCTCACTCCCTTTCCAATTTTTACGTGTGTTGTATTTTCAAACAGCCTAATCTTTGCACTTGCATTTTCATAGATGTTATTAATAATATTAATGTATGCATCTTCAATACCGCAGGTTTTCAGAGCCATTGTAACTGCTGATGGTTTCACCGAATCAAAGGCTTTTTCATAATCGATAAAAGCCATGCACAATGGAAGTTCATATTCCCTCGCTCTTTCAATTAGTTCTCTCAGCACGTGGATATGATCTATTGTGCTGTAGCCACTCCTGAATCCAGCTTGTTCTCTCGGTTGAGCCATGTCCAGTGTTACCTTCAAGCGGTGTGAAAGAACTTTAGTGAAGATTTTATAAACTACTGATAGGAGGCTGATAGGTCTGTAGTTTCCGAGATCCTCAATGTCACCTTTCTTATGTAGCAGGATCATTGTAGCGGTGTTCCAATCCTCAGGAATCTTTCCTTCATTAAGGCATCGAGTGAAAATTTGGGCGAGTACTGTTTCGATTTCTCCACTTGCTTCTTGTATGATGTCTACAGTAATTCCATCTTCTCCTGGAGCTTTTCCTCGCTTCATGTTCTTGATTGCATGTGCAACTTCTGCTGGAAGGACTGGAGGAACTCTGGTACTGGTATCTTTCATGATATCTGGAGTGCATATATCATCCCTTTCATATAATTTGGAGTAGAAATCTTTCACTCTTGTCAAAATTTCGCCTCTATTTCTTGTTACAGAACCATCTTCTTTTCTCAGTGCCATAATCTGTTTTCTTCCCTTACTGAGATGTCCCTTTGCTATCTTTAGGCTTTGGTTGTTTTCAATTGCTTTCCTCACTAGTTCACAGTTGAATTTCCTTACGTCTTCCGTGATACTTTTTCTTACTGTCTTGCATAGCTCTATATATTCCACTTTGGAAGTCACATCTTCTTTAGTTGTCCTCATCTCTCTTCTTTTTTGCATCAACATTTTGGTTTTTCCTGATAGTTTGTTCACATGCAACTTGTTCTTAGACCCAGCTAATTTTGTTGCTGTTTCCATAAGAGCTTTGGTTACTTTTCTGTTAACTTCAGAGATGTCCACTTCTTCCGATGTTAGGCCTTCTAAAGCAGAGAACCTGTTCTTCAGTTCTAACTTAAAGGTATTATGGTGTTTTTTAAGGTTGGTTATGTCAATAGATTTTGTTTGTCTTATGAGCTTGCCACGTTCAAATTTAGTGTTGAGGTGCATCTTACATCTCACCAATCTATGGTCACTCACTACCTGTGTTGAACTTGTTTAGCACACTGCAGTCTTCTATGATGAATTTTTTGTTACACATAATAAAATCAATTTCACTTGTCGTCCCATTTGGATGTCTCCATGTCCATTTCCTGTGTGGCTTTTTCTTGAAGAAGGAGTTCAAGATGAAAAACCCTTCTGCCTCTGCAAACTCAACGAGAGTATTTCCACGCTGGTTTCTGTTGCCATGACCGAATTTACCTACTGAAATTTCATTCTGTTGCCGTTGCCCTATTTTTGCATTGAAATCTCCCATAATTATTTTCAAGTGCTGCTTACCTTTATTATTTAGATGACAAATTTCCTCATAAAATTCTTCAATTTCTTCTTCAGGATGACTTGTGGTGGGTGCATAAGTTTGAATAATCTGAGCCTGGTATCTTTTCGAGAGTTGGATAACAAGTCGTGCAGCTCTGTCAGAGGAACTTTCAACTTCTACAACTTTATCCTTCAGTTTCTTGTTTATTATAAATCCAACACCACTAGTTCTGCCAGTATCTGTCCCACGATAGTAGAAGAGATGTCCACTTTTCAGTTCGATGAGATCTTCTCCTTTTCTCCTTACCTCACTTAGCCCCACGATGTCCCACTTGATCCTTTGTAGTTCCTCTTCCAATTCAAGAAGCCTTGAATCAGAAGATAGGGAGCGTCCATTGTAAGTAGCCAAGGTCAGCATCAGATGGCAGCCTAGTCCGGTCCTCCGGGGATTCTTAGCACCCTGTGCCTTCATGTCGCACTGGCCGCTGCCTTGGCCAGGTACATTCCAGCTGCCGGAGACTGAGGGCCAAGATTTAAGTTGTGGAATCATTTTGGAGGGGTTTGGCCATAACTCACCACGCTGGCCAAGCGGGTTGGTGAGTGTGGGATAGAATTTCCTCTAATCCCGATGGTATAGTTATACCGCTATGGGCGGTCGTCAGAGCCCCTTTAGTGGGAACAGGATGCACCACGAGAAGGCGGGGTTGACATTTGTCAAGTATATATATATATATATATATATATATATATACTTAAGAGCAAAACTGAAGACTAAGGAAAAACTTTAGAATTTAAAACGAAAGTTGCAAAATAACCTGAAGATCAAAACGCGCAACGCAGCAGTTTTGAAAATTCAGAATTCACATTCTATTAAGAAGATACCTAAGCAAAAAAATACATATATAATTTTGACTCACACCAAGTACAACATAGAAAAGGTTATGTATCTACCTGTGTGAGTAAAAGGAGAAAAGATAAAAAAATAAAATAAAACATCTGAATGTAGAAGGTGTCGAGAATACTGAGCCTTGGCTTTATCAAGGACCAGCAAAAACTCTGCATTTTCTCACTTCCACAAAGACCTAGTTGGAAATGGGTTTCTGCAAGGCCATAGATGCAAGTAACATTCCCACCTAAAATTGTTTTAAAAAATATATATATGTCATGTCCCATATATATATTTTTTAAAACAATTTTAGGTGGGAATGTTACTTGCATCTATGGCCTTGCAGAAACCCATTTCCAACTAGGTCTTTGTGGAAGTGAGAAAATGCAGAGTTTTTGCTGGTCCTTGATAAAGCCAAGGCTCAGTATTCTCGACACCTTCTACATTCAGATGTTTTATTTTATTTTTTTATCTTTTCTCCTTTTACTCACACAGGTAGATACATAACCTTTTCTATGTTGTACTTGGTGTGAGTCAAAATTATATATGTATTTTTTTGCTTAGGTATCTTCTTAATAGAATATATATATATATAATTTTCAGTAGGTAAATTCGGTCATGGCAACAGAAACCAGCGTGGAAATACTCTCGTTGAGTTTGCAGAGGCAGAAGGGTTTTTCATCTTGAACTCCTTTTTCAAGAAAAAGCCACACAGGAAATGGACATGGAGACATCCAAATGGGACGACAAGTGAAATTGATTTTATTATGTGTAACAAAAAATTCGTCATAGAAGACTGCAGTGTGCTAAACAAGTTCAACACAGGTAGTGACCATAGATTGGTGAGATGTAAGATGCACCTCAACACTAAACTTGAACGTGGCAAGCTGATAGGACAAACAAAATCTATTGACATAACCAACCTTAAAAAACACCATAATACCTTCAAGTTAGAACTGAAGAACAGGTTCTCTGCTTTAGAAGGCCTAACATCGGAAGAAGTGGACATCTCTGAAGTTAACAGAAAAGTAACCAAAGCTCTTATGGAAACAGCAACAAAATTAGCTGGGTCTAAGAACAAGTTGCATGTGAACAAATTATCAGGAAAAACCAAAATGTTGATGCAAAAAAGAAGAGAGATGAGGACAACTAAAGAAGATGTGACTTCCAAAGTGGTATATATAGAGCTATGCAAGACAGTAAGAAAAAGTATCACTGAAGACGTAAGGAAATTCAACTGTGAACTAGTGAGGAAAGCAATTGAAAACAACCAAAGCCTAAAGATAGCAAAGGGACATCTCAGTAAGGGAAGAAAACAGATTATGGCACTGAGAAAAGAAGATGGTTCTGTAACAAGAAATAGAGGCGAAATTTTGACAAGAGTGAAAGATTTCTACTCCAAATTATATGAAAGGGATGATATATGCACTCCAAACATCATGAAAGATACCAGTACCAGAGTTCCTCCAGTCCTTCCAGCAGAAGTTGCACATGCAATCAAGAACATGAAGCGAGGAAAAGCTCCAGGAGAAGATGGAATTACTGTAGACATCATACAAGAAGCAAGTGGAGAAATCGAAACAGTACTCGCCCAAATTTTCACTCGATGCCTTAATGAAGGAAAGATTCCTGAGGATTGGAACACCGCTACAATGATCCTGCTACATAAGAAAGGTGACATTGAGGATCTCGGAAACTACAGACCTATCAGCCTCCTATCAGTAGTTTATAAAATCTTCACTAAAGTTCTTTCACACCGCTTGAAGGTAACACTGGACATGGCTCAACCGAGAGAACAAGCTGGATTCAGGAGTGGCTACAGCACAATAGATCATATCCACGTGCTGAGAGAACTAATTGAAAGAGCGAGGGAATATGAACTTCCATTGTGCATGGCTTTTATCGATTATGAAAAAGCCTTTGATTCGGTGAAACCATCAGCAGTTACAATGGCTCTGAAAACCTGCGGTATTGAAGATGCATACATTAATATTATTAATAACATCTATGAAAATGCAAGTGCAAAGATTAGGCTGTTTGAAAATACAACACACGTAAAAATTGGGAAGGGAGTGAGACAAGGTGACACCATATCTCCGAAGCTCTTTAATGCCACATTGGAGGGTGTTTTTCAGTCACTGAGCTGGGAAAACAAGGGGATAAAGATTAATGGAGATTATCTAACCCACCTTCGTTTTGCTGATGACGTAGTCATTTTTGCAACTACCCCATCAGAGCTGCAGAGTATGATCCAGGAACTTGCTGACAAGAGTAAAGAAGTGGGATTAAAAATGAACTTTCAGAAGACAAAAGTGATGTTCAATGCTTTTACAAGAAATGAAGATTTATCGATTGATGGAGAAAAGCTGGAGATAACAGACACGTACGTTTATCTTGGACAGCAGATATCAAGTGAGGGTCGCATTGATGAAGAAATTAATCGGCGTACAAAACTTGCCTGGAGAGCTTTTGGAAGAAACAGCATAATTTTCAAGAGCAATATGCCATTATGTCTTAAAAGAAAAGTGTTTGATCAATGCATCCTTCCAGTGCTTACGTATGGTGCAGAGACGTGGACCTTAACTAAAAGAGACATACAAAGGCTGCAGACAACTCAAAGAAGCATGGAGAGGTGCATGCTTGGTGTAACCAGGAGAGATAAGAAGAGGAACTCGTGGATCCGAAAAATGACGAGAGTGGAAGACATCATGATCAGAGTTAAATCCCTGAAATGGCAATGGGCTGGACATACTGCCAGAAGGACAGATCATCGATGGACAGCCGAAATTTTAGATTGGATTCCAAGGGACAGGAAAAGACCCAGAAGAAGACCACATGGGAGATGGGTGGATGAAATTCGAAAGTATGCAGGGGTGACATGGAGGAGACTGGCACAAGACAGACCGTTGTGGAGGAAACTTGGGGAGACCTTCGTCCAGCAGTGGATTGATAATGGTTGACAATGATGATGATGATGATATATATATATTGAGTATATATATATATATATATATATATATATTCAGTATTTTACAAGAAATGCTTTTACAAGAAATGAAGATTTATCGATTGATGGAGAAAAACTGGAGATAACAGATACGTATGTTTATCTTGGACAGCAGATATCAAGTGAGGGTCACATTGATGAAGAAATTAATCGGCGTACAAAACTTGCCTGGAGAGCTTTTGGAAGAAACAGCATAATTTTCAAGAGCAATATGCCATTATGTCTTAAAAGAAAAGTGTTTGATCAATGCATCCTTCCAGTGCTTACGTATGGTGCAGAGACGTGGACCTTAACTAAAAGAGACATACAAAGGCTGCAGACAACTCAAAAAAGCATGGAGAGGTGCATGCTTGGTATAACCAGGAGAGATAAGAAGAGGAACTCGTGGATCCGAAAAATGACGAGAGTGGAAGACATCATGATCAGAGTTAAATCCCTGAAATGGCAATGGGCTGGACATACTGCCAGAAGGACAGACCATAGATGGACAGCCGAAATTTTAGATTGGATTCCAAGGGACAGGAAAAGACCCAGAAAAAGACCACATGGGAGATGGGTGGATGAAATTCGTAAATACGCGAGAGTGACATGGAGGAGACTGGCACAAGACAGACCGTTGCGGAGGAAACTTGGGGAGACCTTCGTCCAGCAGTGGATTGATAATGGTTGACAATGATGATGATGATGATTCAGTATATATATATATCATCATCATCATTGTCAACCATTATCAATCCACTGCTGGACGAAGGTCTCCCCAAGTTTCCTCCGCAACGGTCTGTCTTGTGCCAGTCTCCTCCATGTCACTCCCGCATATTTACGAATTTCATCCACCCATCTCCCATATTATTATTTTTTTAATTTTGTACTTTTTGTTAACCTTCACAACAAGGATAAAAATTCACCCTTCAGATTTCAGAATAACCATTAATTTTACCAGGCAGAGCTTAAAACATATCTGTTTTGTTGTACAAAGTGTCCTTCCGTTACCGCCGGAAACCATCGTATGCTTTGACTAGTGCAAAATTAACAGTTTATTCAGATTCCTAAGCTCCATTTGCTTGGAAGTTCATTGTCCTGGGTGATGTAATAATAATGCATTCAAATGGAAACTGGCAGATGAAGGTTCCATTCTCATCCCAAGGTAATGCAATTTTCAAGTTTTCTGAGGAGATAACTACACAGAGAAAAGTTAAAGTGATTCAGAGGGAAAATAAATGCTTGAACACCTGACATGTTCTTGAGAAGCCTTTCTTCATTGAGCTTTCCACCATATACATTCAAACCAAAAAGCACTTGATAGTCAGTTCGTTAAAACATTTGACAAAATTATTTAAAGTATTCCTAAAGAAATCAAGGAAGTTACAGTGATTAAAGCTCACCTGATTGCCATCATCATTGGGGAAGTAAACATCTCCTGCAGTGCAAGATCCACATGACCTATCCCTACTAATATTTTCAACCCCTTCTTGGGAGATATTGGAATCTTTCTTTCTTCGGCAATTTCTGTTGCCCTCCGACATATGTCTAGAGCCCTACGGGCATCACCCGACACAGCAGCCACCTATGAAAATGAAGCATCAGCACACTATGACCACAAAATCACTCATTTACACAAATAAAAATATTTAATATAACTGAAAATGCATGATCAGCTAAATGAAATGCTCACAGGTTTCGCATTTGCAGTGTCACTATCCAATATTCTAAAGAAATCAAACCAAAAATTCAACACAATTTAACAAAATTAATATTAGCAAGAAAATTTCTATGGTCTTACATTCGTTTTTAATATTTCAAAACCGGCCATTCACACATCCATATTTTTGGCAATTTCAGAATCTGAAATATCTTAATAAACAAAGGTCTAGCATAGGCTTGCCCTTGACATGGGCTAATTAAATAATGGGCTCTATAATAAAAGTTGTGAACAACATTTCAGCACACATTATGCACATATCTTCCAACATTGAAACACATGAAGATGCAAGGCTTCAACTAGATGCCTTTACTTTTGCATTATCTATATGTCGGAGCATACCACATGGCATTTGAGTCACCTAAATCACGTGATGATAAAATCAGTTTCACAAACAGAATAATAAGTGTACATTTTGGATTTCTAAGAACGCTTCAAAATGGGTGATTGCTTATCATAAGCACCTGTAAAAGTGTTGGTTAAGCTGTTGTTTCAACAAAATGCACAAATATAAATTTAACTTCTTCAAAATAAATGCACTACATTAAAGTGAAAACTATGAACAACTATAACTATGCCCAGTTGTCCATTCCACTGCTGTAGCTGAAACTTTCTGCCCTGCACAACAAAAAGAAGTCACAGAAGTAAATTTCCCTTCCATTTCCCTCTGCATCTGAAGATCTGTTCAACTCTCTACTACACTACTTCATAAAGAAACTTGAACACACTAGCGTACGAAGTACCAACAATTTGTTTGGCCTTAGTCACATGACGGGTACCACGAAGAACAAAATATCCCTTTCTTCTGCAGTTGTTATGAGCACATGAATGGTGGCATTTGAAGGAAAAGGAAAAAAAGAGGAAGGGGGGATGCAGATTTTAATACACTTGGAAGTATATGTAAGTTTAATCCTTTAAAAATAGTGAAGTAATAAGGATAATAATTAACTTCCAATGAACACAGTTTTAAAGTCTTGAGCTGAGTGAGTGGATTTCGCTGTCAAAAACAGAGCCACTTGGATTAAAGCAGAGTATTTGGCACAACTGTTTCACTTACGTAATTGCAACCCAAGATTATTACATTGTTAAATTTAAAGGATGCCAAAACAAAAAAGAATTTATTGCTTTGTACCAAACAAAACAAAATAAATAAAAAATAATACTTCATATAACTGTAATCACAAAAAGTTTGTTCACTGATGTTTCAAACAAGTATTAAGAATAATAGAGGATATTGCAAATGAAATGGACAGTTTCAACATTTTATTAAACCAAAACTATTTAATATATTGACACTCACATTGCATCATTTTGTAGGAAACTTGAAGTTTGTTACTGCACTTTACAAGTGTTCAACATGTGCACTAGTAGTCACATGACATATATTAACATGGTAGTTGAATCCCAGGCAAACATGCATTAACATATCTTCATCAACTCCAACAATAGCTATTATGATATGTTGTTTAAGATTCCCTGTTGTTTCAAATTTCTCATGCCAGTCGTAGATAGATTGCCTATTGGATGATGGTTTCTTAAAACATGTTCTAAAACGCCATTGCACAACAGTAACAGAATTAGTTTTGCTTAATTCAAGCACATAGAGAATGCCTTCTCCACAGCATTTGCAGCCATCTTGCCTGACTGGTTATGTGATGATGAAAATGTACAATTTTTTAGTGGCGCCACGTGTGAATAAAATCATTACTATTTGTGATAAAATGGTGCATCTTGTGAGTGACAAATATCTTACATAGTTTTGGTTTTATAAAATGTTGAACCAACTATTGCAGGGGTTGTCAAACTTTTTTGTCCCATGGCTCCCTTCACTGTATATAAATTTGCAACGGCTCCCAAATATAAAAACCATGTTATAAATTCATATATGCATGTTTTCATAGATAATTTTACATTTGTTGATCAAAAATGTGTGAAAAGCTTACCTTTTAATATAATTTTTTTAAATTAAATATTAACGGAAATATTATTATTTTTAAATGAAATAGGAAGGTAGTCATAAAATTTTAAAATGAAAACAATATCTTCTACAAAAAAAAAAAAACATCTTAAACTTAATCAATTATTTTCATTTAAAAATGTGTGCAATGTAGAAAAGGTGTCATTTAGAACTCCCTCTACCATTTTTTTCTTCCACAGGGCTAATTTTCTTTCGAATGCAGAAAGTTTGTCCATTAGTAGCAAAATGTAGATCTCATTACCCTGCAGGGATACATTTAATAAATTTAGCTTTCCAAATATATCACACAGACATGATAGCTTTGAAATGAAAGAAAGACATTGTCTTTGAACTTCCTGGAATATTTCTGGTCAAGAAGATATGAATGAAGTTCCCTCTTAAGTTCAAATACTCTTGACAAGACATTTCCACATGAAAGCCAGAGATATTTGCAGTAGTAAAGTAGAGAACAGTATCTGCACACATTTGTTCAAAACACCTGGATTTAAGTGGTCGAGTTTTAATGAAGTTTACTACTTTGATTACTGACTGTAGAACTTCGTGTATAGCAGGGCTGATGTTCTTAGAGGCAAGAACCTCCTTGTGGATGATGCATTTTTAATGACCGCCTTCAGTCCCTCATAACAACCTGCCATAGAGTGGGCTCCGTCTGTGCACACGCCTACACAATTTTTCCAGTTTACAATATTTTCTGTAATAAAAGAATCTATTACCTGAAATAAGTCTACTGCTTTTGTATGAGACGTTATACTTCTGGTGAAAAGATCTTCATGAAATTTATTATCATCATTTATAAATCTCACATGACAAATCAAATCCACATCGTTAAGGCTATCAGCGGCTTCATCCAATTGAATGGAAAAATCCTTGCCCTTTAGTTTTTCAACTGACTGGTCATTACTATCGTCAACCATACCGAGAATTCAACGACTAACGGTATTATCTGAAAATGTTAGCAGTTGCTTGGCAGCGGGTTCTGCTCCCATAATGGAAATCACGTCCATAGCAGCTGCTAAAATGAGGCTTTCAGCAATAGTGTGTGGTTTCTTGCTCTTTTCTACTCGATAAGCAACTTTGTAGGATGAAAGAAGAGCCTTTGTCTGGATTGTAGCTGGTTTAGTGAAAGTTGCCTTTTGCTCAGCCATTCCTTTCAACTTAGAAGAAAAATACTCACATGGTTTGTTTACCAAACTTTCATGAACTGTTTCCAAACGACGTTTCATTTTATTGGGGAGCATGCTTTCAGCGGCAAGTACTTTTAAACAGATAACACGCTGCGGACGTTCTTCATTTCCCACAACAGTACGTTTGAACCCTAAATCTAGGTAGCTTTCGTCATGTTTTTGATATTTACGCTTCTTGTCTTTTAAACTGTTTGCTATTTCCGAAACGTCATGTTTTTTACTAGCATTTAAAAACTTATCCATCTTGCCTGTTCTTAAAATGTAAAGGACATAAATACGAAAAGCTCACAAACCACTACACATCCGTTATCATGAACAGTAAGCACAAGAATGAGTCCGGTCTTCAAGCAGGGCTGCAACAAAAGGGTGCTTTCTCTGCTCTCTCAGCTAACTGAATCATCAGAAACCAATCAAATCACTTTTGCCCACGTTGTTTTGATCCTTGGAAGAAGCCACGTGACACCCGGGGGACACGGGGATGCATCTCCAGGAATGTTTTCTTTTCTATTTGAAGGGAGGGGGGGGGGTTGATGTATGGCTGTCATTATCCCCTCATTTCCAGCCTTTTCAGCAAATTCCTAAGACGCGAAGGCGACGACTCCCTTGACCAAAACCCGCGACACACAGTTTGAAAAGCCCTGACCTACTTTATTACATATGTAATAACCCTATATATTATCAATTCAAATTTGGAGCCCTGCGCAACTGTATGCATTGCACACATGACAGAGGCAGTCTTACACAGAATAACACATAAATTGTGCAAACAGATCTTGTCTTCAATTAGAACAATTTGTAGACTTACCAAATGCTACATACAGAGAGATTGACAAGATATTTCAACAGCATCACAAAAAGACTACAACATGTAAATCAGCAATAGCACATATCCTCACAAAAATAAGATTTTCTATATTATAGCATGTTAACTGACATACATAGCTTGTCCCAAAACAATTGAGAATATTTTTATAAAAATTGTGCAATGTTGCATCTTGGTACAAATCTTGAAAAAATGGTAGTTGTTGTAGTAGCCATAGCAACTGGCAACACCTGTTTATTAAGCATGCATCATCGGTAGTGAGTAGGAGTAGTTTAATAAGCATTGTTTTGTGAACCCCTAACAAAAGTTTTCGTGCTGTGATTTTTTGAAAAGATGGATGTGAAAGACGAACACAGATGCGCCATTAAATATTGCTGTCGACTTACGAAGTCTGACGGAGAAACTCTCTGTTTTATGCAAGACGCTTAGAAAGATGGATGCCTAGGAAAATCAACAATTTACAGATGGCATAAAGAATTTACGGACGATTGTGAGTCTGCGGTTTTAATTGCGCAAGGAGGAAGTCTTTCAACGAGTGTTACAGAGGTAAACATCAATACAATAGGTGTTATTATGTGAGAAGACAGACACCTATCAATTAAAGATATAAAAGATATGATTCACAATTCAAAATCATCAATTCACAGAATTTTAACTGAGCATTTGGGCATGAAACGAGAGTGTTCAACTTTGGTTCCCCATTTCTTTTCATGTGTGGCCCAATGCAAGGCCACACATAGCCAGTTCTGTTGTTTCTTATTTGGAGAAAATGAATATTAAATTGATTCCCCAACCTGCATATAGCCCAGACTTGTCACCGTGTGACTTCTGGTTGTTCCCCATTTTAAAGGGATGGCAATTTGAGACTGATCAACAACTTATTAAAGCTGCGCAGGGGTTCTTCAACAGCATTCCGGAAAAATTCCAGAAGACATTTAAAAAGGGGAAGGAACAATTGGAGCACCTGCATTCGATACAATGGACGGTATTTAGAAAAAAAAAAAAAAACTTTTTCCTTGATAATTAAGGTACACATATTACTTTTGATAAAAATATTCTCAGTTATTTTGGGACAACCCTTATAATTTAGGATTTGACATCATTATAAGGAAAAGCCAAGTGCAAACCACTGATATTTTAAATTACTTATTTATCGAATTTTCCCTAAACATATATGGCATAACTTACTTTTCTTGCTACAAGCTGAACAGCATCAGGATCAAAAGTTTCAAATTCTTGAATTCTACACATAACAATTTCTTGCAATTGCTTGAAAGTGTAAGGCTGGAAAGTTTTCCTGGTAAGGCCCTTTAAAACAGTAGGATTAAAATGAAATACAATATACACAGAGAAAAAATTTTGCATTTCATTTTTAAACAAAGCAGTACACAAGTTGCATACATGCCACGCTCTGGAAGTTGTTTTCATAATAAACATGTTTTTTTTTTCTTTTTCTGTAATCCAGCACATACATACATACATATCATTAAGCTGTTCTCTGATTTTCAGAGGTTAGCTCCTCAAAGAAAGACTCTGACAAATAAACATTTAATTGATAATACACATCTCTGAGATTAGCTCCACAAAGAAATACAACCACCAGATAAACTTTTAACTGATTTTTTACTTACTGTTGCTGAATCAAACTTCTCCATTTACATCGATCTTGACACACAACACAGGCTTCAGTGACATCCATCACACGATGTACACAAGACCTTCTATACTTAATCTTTTTCTCATTCAGACACTCCTGAGTCTGATCCTCCCATTACTTCCTCTGCCTTTCCTTCCTGCCACTTGAGCCGAACAAATTTTCTTAGTAAGCATCTCGTCATTCATTCTTTCAACATGGCCAAACCACCGAAGCATATTAGTCTCCAGCTTGCTTCACGTTACACAACTGCAACACATCTTTATTCCGCACTTGATCAGAACGTGTCTTCCCACAAAACCCCCCGTAAGTAATGCATTTCTCCGGCACACAAACGACTCGTATAACTCTTCTGTAGTACCCAGGTTTTACTGCCATACATCAGAGTAGGAACAATTACACTTTCATACACAGCCATTGGGACTCTTTTGAGAATCCATCATTCCCGTGAAAACCTCTTAAAGCAGCTATGACTTTCAATGAAAAATTCACTCACCTACTAATCTCACCATCTAATCTGTTCTCTCTGTCAAACAAGCTTCCCAAATACACTGGTGTGCAAAAATTAAGGACGAAGAGGAGAAATTAGCATACCCACACAAACTTACAGTTCTATATGTATGCATACCCACACAAACTTACAGTTCTATAAGTGCAATTTTCCAACAGCTGAAAAGATTTTGAGGGAGTCTCAGAGTGCAGTAATTGCTCACCAGGAAGAAGCTATGAGAGGGTGGTCTCTTGAGTGCAATTAACCCATGAACTGGGAGAGGCTATGAGTGCAACTGACCTTTTTTAGATTTTCCTGAATGCAACTGACCCTTTTTAGTTTCCTGAGTGCAACTGTGACCACCACTCCTTCAAACAAGAGGCCATCTCTCAATTAATTTCCTCCAAATTTATAGACTCATTAGTGGTGACTGAATTCAGTTACAATGTAATTAAAGTGTTTCTTGCAGCAACAGCTTCAGTTCCCTTATTCAGGAAGATGGAAATAGATACTTGTCTAGAGCCTCAGTAGAACTTGACTTTTCCACAGAGTCAAAGGAGACTGGTGTATCTCTACAGCCTCAATGAGACATCATATTTCCTCTAGTCAGTGGAACAGATGTTTTCTCTAATGTCAAGGGAAACTGATGTTTAGCTACAACATCAATGTAACCTCCTGATGTTTCTCTATGGTGCCAATGTAACTGATTTTTTCTACAAGTCAATGGAGCCAAATGTATCTTTCATCCTCAGTGGAACATTACATTTCTCTAGTCTCAAGCAACCTGAGGTTTCTACACATCAGTGTTTCCAAATATTTTTTTTTATTTCCTGGAAGAACCCTTAAAATAAGTTTTTGTATCCCACAAAACCCCTACTTATGAAATTTTCTACAGGTTACAAAAAGGTGGTGGCAAGGAGCACAATTTAGCTACTGCAGCATTATTGTCAAAAGAAGCAGAAAAGTCATTTGTGAAAGCTGCTATAAACGTACAAGTCAGCTCACTTTGTAAAAAAATAAAACTAAACTGAAACGTTTTTTGTCTTTTTCTGTACTATCTAATCTACACTGGTTTATTAATGCTTAAACATAAAGTTCAGGGTTAAAGTCAATACATAATTTATTTTCAATATGAGATTTGGGTTTACTAGCACAAATGTTGAATACTTGGCAGATCTTTTGACAAACATCATCAGTCATGTTATCAGTGGTGAAACAGAGGTGGGCCATGTCTATTCTGACTAGTCTTCCTACCTCAACAAGCAATGAATGTTTTTTTAATTTTTTTAAATATTTGTCAGACATAAGAAAGCTTGTTCACCTACAGAATTATAAAACTAAAACATGCATCAGATACCATTTGCAAAGACAGATCCCTTTGAGTGTCACTCACTCACTCACTCACTCACTCACTCACATACATACATACATGCATGCATACATACATCACTAAGCTGTTCTTTGAGATTCAGAGGTTAGCTCTACAAAGAAATACAAACTACCAGATAAATTTTTAACACACTTACTTACTTACTGTTGCTGTATCAAACTTCTCAGTTTACAGTGATTTTGACACACACAACTCTAACTTCACTGACATCCATCACATGACGTACACAAGACCTTCTATACTTCATACTCATAATCTTTTTCATGCACACTCCTGAATTTGATCCTTCCATGACTTCCTGGGCCTTCCTCTGCCTTTCCTTCCTGCCACTTGGGCCAAAAATTTTTTTAGTAAGCATCTCATCACTCATTCTTTCAAAATGGCCAAACCACTGAAGCATATTAGTCTCCACCTTGCTAACAACATTTTGCTTCACATTACACAACTGCAACACATCTTCATTCCTCACACGATCAGAACGAGTCAGAATGTGGGCAGTATTAGTGAGAGATGGGTTTGCCACCTTGAGGAGCTTCATGGGCAACAATGGCACATAGAACAGCAACAAAGGACTCTGTGAATCTTAGAGAAATACCAGCTAGTTCTGTGTGACATTGGCAAAAAAGGATCCTTAGGTTTTGACCAACTGAAACCATCAACTATGGGATAATCCCCCACACTGGTGTACTTACTTGATTAAAAAGACACAAAGAAATTATGCTTTGAGTGTCACGATGCCTGAAATTTGTGGAACTGCATCACCTACTTAGCTGAGATAAAGGAAATGAACCGTCTCAAACAATCCAGTAAAGGGGAGGTCAAGAAAAGTCTAGAAATACAGAGAATTCTGAGTAGCAGTCAGCAGGTGTTCTCAGAACTTAACCTCAAGATAAAGACATGCTTCAGGAAGTGTGTTCTGCAACATTGCACTTTTTCATCTTGGTGGCACATAGCCCACCTCTGTTTCACCCTTGATGACATGGCTCTGTAAGAATACAAAATGAACACAGACACAATACAACTAAATGTGAACCATACAAAACAGAACAATGTGGCAATTAATGGCACACAAAGATTACTCTCTTATTATTAACTGCTGGGCAAAATTCCAGATATATTGTAAGGGATTTTTCAAACTTTTTGTTCAGTATTTTGAAATTTTTATTAATTTATTTATTCCAACTCCAGTCAAGAAACACTGCGCTAAACAGTCAATAAAACCTCATGTCCTTTGGCAGTCTCAATAGAATCTGATGTTCCCACATAGATGATGGAGCTCAATGTTTCTCTGCAGGCATGGCAGAACTCAATGCTTCTGTAGTGTCAATGGAGCCTGTTATTTTTTACAGCCTCAATAGAACCTTATGTTTCTCTATGACTTTAATGAAATCCAATATTTATTTACAGAAGCCTAGTGTTTCTCTACAGAGCCAAAGGAACTCAGTTGAGAAATATCAATGAAGCCTGATATTTCCCTACAGAGTCAATGAAATCTGACGCTTCTCTAATCAGTGGAACCTGATGTTTCTCTACAGCCTCAATGGAACATAACTTTCTTTACAGAATCAATGAAACCTCATGTTTCTTGCTACTGCCTCATTGTAACCTGAACTTTTTCTACAGCATCAGTGAAGCAGAGTGTTTCTCTACAGAGCCAGTGGAATCTGATATTTCCCTATGGAGTCAATGGAACTTGACTTTCTTTACAGAATCAATGAAAGCTCATGTTTCCTGCTACTGCCTCATTGTAACCTGAACTTTTTCTACAGCATCAGTGAAACAGAGTGTTTCTCTACAGAGCCAGTGGAATCTGATATTTCCCTATGGAGTCAATGAAACTTGACTTTCTTTACAGAATCAATGAAACCTCATGTTTCTTGCTACTGCCTCATTGTAACCTGAACTTTTTCTACAGCATCAGTGAAGCAGAGTGTTTCTCTACAGAGCCAGTGGAATCTGATATTTTCCTATGAAGTCAATGGAACTTGACTTTCTTTACAGGATTAAAGGAACCCCATGTTTCTTTACTGCCTCTTTGTAACCTGAGCTTGTTCAACAGCATCAGTGAAACCTAGTGTTTCTCTACAAAGCCAGTGGAACACTGTTTAAAAATATCAGTAGAGCCTGACATTTCCCTACAGCGTCTACAGAAGGCTATGGCACTGTGTTTGTAACATCACACAATGCATCTGATTTAGACAGTTTCCTTTATAAATTCGTTTTTAAATAATGATTACTGTGAAACATTTTAATCTAACTGGATTATTATTTTTCAATGAGAAAGACATTAAAAAGATAAAATTAACGTTTTTCTTCTTTCTAATCTCTTTTAATTCAAAACAATGGATAAACAAGCTAAATTAAACATATTACAGTAACCACTACTGTATTACAGTAACAAAACATATTTAAAGCATATAAAACATATTACAGTAACCTTTAAAAAAGAAATTGTAAAGGTAATTAATTACCAGTATCAGACTGTGACAGTGGGCCATGAGAGGTCCAGTGTTTAGAGCAACAATCTTTAGACCAGATAGTCGCAAGATTGATCCCAGATAGGTTGGGTTGTTTAGAACCACTGAATATTACTCTTCATGCATCAGAGCATCAGATGGGCATGCTAAGCCATTAGCCTGGAGTATTCTACCCCCCCCCCCCATTGCAAATAAAATAATTTGTTCCTTCACCCAGCCCATGTTTTCTCTCCCGATCAATGCTGGTGTGACATCACAGTCTGGCTTTTATCACTAGTCAACTTGCATTGATCATTTGGCACACCTATTTCTCTCACCTGTCTACCATACATCCTATCTCAGCTTCTAGGTTTAATCAAATGTAACTTTCTTTCTGACATGCAGCACAAAAGTCCCATGGGACATAGGTAGTTGCATCTGAACCTTCCCTGTGAGTGGAAACCCTAAGAGATATAGTTGAGTGTCTTTTAGAGAGGGATGGTGACCACAAAAAATGTGTCAAGGTCTTTTCCATCCCGAGGGCCAAGACAATATGAAGGGGGGGGGCAAAACAAAAAAGGAGCTCCTTTTAATTCAAGAGAGCTTATTTCTTTATTTTTATAAATGCATTAATATCAATGTAATAAAATACACTGAAATGCCAGAAAAACTGGTATAGATGAGCTTATGCAAAATAATACATAGCAATATCACCTATGCGCATACTCGGTTGCATCCGCCAGTGCGTATATAACGCGATAGATATCCTTGCCAGCTGTCAGAGCTGTTTTCGGCATGAGAATGACCAGTAATAACGATTTAAGCGATTTTCAACGCAGTGTCACAGTTGGCGCTCGCGAGATGGGCCATGGTATTTCGGAGGTAGAAACGAAGTTCGGATTTTCACGGATGACCATTGCAAGGGTGTACCGTGGCTACAAGAATTCCGGCAAAACCTCCAACCTACGATACCAGTGTGACCGTAAAAAGGCATTGGGTGAACGTGACCATCGTCGGCTGTCAAGAATCATTTCACGCGATAGGCGTGCAACACTCTCGCAGGTATCGTTGGAATTCAATGCTGGAGCCTCAACAAGCTTCAGCGTCCGGACTGTGCAACGTACCCTGCACGATTTAGGCTTTGGAAGCTGATGCCCAACTCGAGTCCCCTTGATTGGTGCATGACACAGAACTATGCGCCTCACTTGGGCACAGCAACACCGCCAATGGACACTTGATAGCTGAAAACAAGTAGCCTGGTCTGACGAGTCTCATTTCCAACTGCATCAGGAAGGATTCGTGTGGGGCGCAAACCCCATGAAGCCATGGATCCCGCCATTCAACAGGGAACTGTACCGGCTGGGGGGGGGGGATAATGGTATGGGGTGTGTTTAGCTGGACTTCACTGGGACCCCTGGTACGTCTATAAATGTCTGTGACTGGCCAACGCTATGTGCGCAACCTTTCTCATTTTCTCATGAGGTACACCCGTTCATGTCCTACATTTATGCTGATGGGTTGGGCCTGTTCCAACAGGACAATGAACCTCCACACAAGTGTTGGGACGCCACATTATGGTTAGAGGAGTATTCATCTGAGTTTGAGGTGTTGCCATTCCCACCCAAGTCCCCATATCTCAACGTGATAGAACACATTTGGGATGCCATGCAATGCACTATCGAACACAGGAATCCGAGACCTTGGAATACACCCGAATTGTGGAACGCTTTGCAGGAAGTATGGTGTGCATTGCCTACAGCATATTTCCAGAAGCTAGTGGAGTCCATGCCCCGTCGTATTTCTACAGTCCTGTGCTTCCATGGGGAACCTACCAAGTATTAGACTGGTGCACAAGTTTTTCTGGCACTTCAGTGTACATATTTTGGAGCTATTGGGGGTGGGATCTTTCAAAAATTTAATGGTTGGCAGGGACACATGATTTTAGTGTGAGAGTAAGCAGGGTTGGATTTTTCAAACTGCACTGATGGCTGGGCACACCACCCCACAGAATCAATCTTGTGTATTGTTGCTACCAATGAATGAAAATACAAAACACCTAAACACTTATGGTTAAGTCTAACTGCTAATGCCCTTGACTTAAGATGCCCTCTTAAATAGCAATGCCCACTCTGAAAATATCTCTACATTAGAAGCTGAAATTTTAATTGGAGCTATATTAACTATACTGTTATTATTCCTACACCACTTCAAGTTACTTTTAGATTTATAGATAACTAAACAAAAGAAAGAAAATTAAAGCTTGACTAAACAAAGTTCAACACATTTTCACATAATTAATCATAATTAAACTGTGTAAAGAAGTTTCTAGAGAAACACACTGAGACATGAGCCCAAGAACACCAGACATTTTATTATGGTAAACAAGTCTGTAACAAGTATACCTGGATTCTTTATTCCACATAGAGAAATATTCATATTCTTTACACATAATCTGAAGTTTAGTTAATCACCATGCGTTTTTTAATTGTTTTTAAAGAAAATTCACAGAGAAGATGTTGTTTGGAAAATGCATACACCCGCCTCACTGGTTTAAATGATAATAAAAAAATATATTAAAATTTTGACTAACCAGTCTGCTAGATATCCTGCTCATCAGCAGTCTTTCAGGAAGATCCATAGCATTTGCTATAGCAATAACGATAAGCTTCGAATGTGATCTGCTTGGCCAGTCAAATATGTTGTACATTACTGTTTGCTTTCTTGTCCATAAGAGGTCCAACTCATCAACTACAAGAACCACTGCTTCTTTTTGTGATCTTCGCTTTGTGAAGTGCTTTTCCAGTAAGTCGGCTGCTTGCTGTGGAGCCACAGTTTCCCCATCAGACTCTGAAATACACAATTGAGAAAAAGGAAATTTCTTTATGAAAAATATCTACCACACAGTTTTCTCATATGGTGTCACTCAGAAATTACAAGAATATAATGAAAGCCAAAATTCTGTTCATTCTAGTTGATTGTTGCTGTTATACACTGAGTTAGCTTTCCAGCATTAGGAACACCCTCATTTTACATATTCGGAGAAATAATGAAGTATCACATGATGTCAACATAACATGAGGCTACTATAAATTGTCCATACCTATCCTCTGTACATAATCAGTAAACTATATTAGTTCATCTAACACTCTTCGGTGCCGAACTTAGTTTACGTGGTTAAATGATTCAATTATAAATGTCTTTCAACCTTATAGTTGTGATATTTTATTATACTGTTTCACACGTTGTATGAATACCAAAGCGTTCACGGGAAACTCTCTCTGCCTTATCCGACATTGTTGCATGATACTGAATATTAAAAAATTGAGGTTAAGTATACATACACATTATTAAGCTGTTCCCTGATATTCAGAGGTTAGCTCCTTAAAGAAAGACCAACTGACAAATAAACATTTAACAGATAATACAAACCACCAGATAAATTTCTAACTAATTATTTACTTACTGTGTTCCTGTATCAAACTTCTCCATTTACAGCGATCTTGACATACAACACGAGCTTCAGTGACATCCATCACACGACATACACAAGACCTTCTATACTTCATACTCATAATGTTTTTGTGCCTGAATCTGATCCTCCCATGACTTCCTCTGCCTTTCTTTCCTGCCACTTGGGCCAAAAAGATTTTCTTAGTAAGCATCTCATCACTCATTGTTTCAACATGGCCAAACCACCGAATCATATTAGTCTCCACCTTGCTAACATTTTGCTTCACATTACACAACTGCAACATATCTTCATTCCTCACAGAATCAGAAAATTGTGAGTCTGGAGAGTTTCGAGACTGCTGTGGTGCAGTGGAAGCATATCCGGCACGTAACTGGAAAACCCTAGGTTCGATTCCCGGCGGCAGCCAATGAGAGTTTTTCTGTGACTCACTTATAAACGTGGAAAGAGCGATGACTTCTATTTGATGTTCCTGGTCCACGTCAACTGTGTATTTATCATTCATTCGTCTTCTAGTTATTTGTTCAGTTGCTGCTGTTCATCTGTGGTGAATCCCCAGCATTGTGCAGGGCTCCAAAGAAGCAACAATGCGATGTGGTTTGGCAGTTTGTCGTTTGTGAGTCTGGAGAGTTTCGAGGCTGCTGTGGTGCAGTGGAAGCATATCCGGCATGTAACTGGAAGATCCTGGGTTCGATTTCCGGTGGCGGCCAATGATAATTTTTCCGCGACTCACTTATATATGTGGAAAGAGCGATGACTTCTATTTGATGACCCAACTGAACATTTGTGGGATATGCTAGAATGGGGTGTGAGAACTGCTGATCCTCTTCCAAGGCATGAGTGTGAGCTGCTGCAGCAGCCATGGGTCAAGTTGCTCATGGAAGATGTTCGGCACCTTGTGGAATCTGTTCCTAGGAGTCTGCAAGCCAGGACTGCACACACGAATGGACCAATGCATTATTAGGTAAGTGTTCCTAATGCAAACCTAACTCAGTGTAATCTATTGGTATGACCAAGACTAATATTTATTTGCAAGATTTATCTGTAAATGAAATACCGAGCAAATGTAAAAGTTCTCATCATTTGCACACATGAAAAACAAAGATTTTTTTCACTTTACTGCACAGCACCCAATTATCAATGATGACCTGTTCCCATTGTTCAGTCTGCTGTCTAATTTCCTTATTGGAGAATGTAGCATCCTTCAAGTAAAACAAGTTTGAATCACTATTTCAGCTTCTATACAATCTTTCATAGTGTTACCAGCCATATGATTCTCGAGAAACAGAAACAAGTAAACATCTGTTGTTGCTAAGTCTGGCAAATAGGGTGGATAAAGCAAAAGTTCCCAGCCAAGTTCCTGCAATTTGTGCCGTGTTGTCACAGCCACGTGAGGTATGGCATCATTGTGATGAAAGACAACATGATAATATTTAGGAGAGAGTTAAAGTTGAAAACAAATACTATGGATGAAGAAATTAACTCGTGCACCAAAAGCTATTGAATTGAAAACAAATGCCGTCTCCTGCACGATACACTTCAATGATAAAAAAACTATGTACAATTAAAATAAATGTGTTTAAGAACTTTCAACGCCACAGCGGCGTCATCATCAGTAACAGTGCAGCAGTGAGCACAGAAGTGAGTAGCCTATATACTTTGCAAGACACATAGCAGTTAATGCGCATGTGCAATAATCGGCAAATCCAAGTCAAGTTCAGTGGGTACAAGCATAGTTGGTGGGCGTAACCTGGCCCAAAAGTGTTCTCCAAGGAAGGGGATAAACACAGGGGGTTCATCGTTACAGCATCTTTCACCATTGACGTATTCGTCAATGGTGAAAGATGCTGTATTCGTCAATGGTGAAAGATGCTGTAACGATGAACCCCCTGTGTTTATCCCCCTTCCTTGGAGAACACTTTAGGCTACTCACTAGAACACGTATTCGTCAATGGTGAACACATATAGGCTACTCACTAGAACACGTATTCGTCAATGGTGAAAGATGCTGTATTCGTCAATGGTGAAAGATGCTGTAACGATGAACCCCCTGTGTTTATCCCCCTTCCTTGGAGAACACTTTTGGGCCAGGTTACGCCCACCAACTATGCTTGTACCCACTGAACTTGACTTGGACTTTGCCCATTATTGCACATGCGCATTAACTGCTATGTGTCTTGCAAAGTATATAGGCTACTCACTTCTGTGCTCACTGCTGCACTGTTTCTGATGATGACGCCGTTGTGGCGTTGAAAGTTCTTAAACACATTTATTTTAATTGTACATAGTTTTTTTTATCATTAAAGTGTATCGTGCAGGAGACAGCATTTGTTTTCAATTCAAATACTATGGATTATTAAAATTCCACCAAAACCAGGTGTTTTCTCAAAAACAATTGTAGACATGCCAACCTTCAAAATCTGAAAATCGGGAGATTTTTACAGCTCATAAAATCACACGAGCGCTATTTTTTACCAACATTTTCCAGATGTAGGAACAATTTTCCAGAAGCAGTATTATGGGTCCACTCGAAGTTTTGGAGAAAAAAGAAAAACAGTACACAAAAATCAACCCCTCCCTACTGAAATTCGTTTTCAGATACATTGATTCTGCAAGAAAACATAAAAATGGCCCGCATGTTGTTGGTTTTTACAAATAAAATACCAGCCAACTGTTTTTCATTTCTTCTTTAGGTGTGCGTGAAGGCGAAGATAACAGACAGCATCGCATTAGTGTCGCCTTTTGTTACAAGGCGAGGTCAACTGTAACTACTCCCCTTTGTCGTTAAGTGTATTCACTGCAACTCAACTGTTTATTATCACTTAGAATGCGCATTGCTCTGTTGAGGCAAGGGGTTGAAAAACTGAACTGCAAGGAAAAGGCAGGGCAGCTCCCATCTGTCAATTACTGACCCTCCCCGGAATTTTAGTTCCAGAGTGGGTAAGCTCTCTGCTGGAGACGTCGTATGACAATCGGACTGGGAGAAATTTTTTTAAAGAAAAGTTTTTCCGACCCATCTGAGACAGTTGGTCACAGGTCAGCGCTTAGACTACTGTGCCACCGGAGAATCACGACTGAATCACGACTCGTCTGTGAAGAGAACATTACCCCACTGAAGTCTGGTCTAAGGATGATGTTGTCTGCACCATGCTAAACACGCTCTCTTGTGTGCTGAAGTGAGCGGGACACAAGCAGCGGGTCTTCTGGCAAAAAGTCCTCTCTCATGAAGCCTTTGGGAAACAATAACCCTTGAAACTTGGGTTTCAGTGGTGGCATGCAGCTCACGAGATAGCTGTGCAGCTGTAGCAGTCCTGTGGCGCCTCGCTGAAAGTGCCAAATAACGATCTTCATTGGCCGTCGTGGCTCTTGGACAACCTTGCCCAGGTCTTCTCGATATGGATTCGGTGTCCTTAAACTGTTTCCACAAATTGCAGACGACACTGGGCATTACATTGAGCTTCTTAGCAACTTGCGATTGCCCTGCCTACAATCTAACGACGATTCTCAGCCTCATTCCGTCATCAATACGTTCGTTGCAACTCATTTTACCTGATTGCTTATGAAATTGAACCAACACCTGCAAGAAACACAATGAATGTCGCCAAGGAGTACGAGCGAACTAATCGCGGGAAAAGGCCAGGTGTGCTTTTCATGCCCTCCGCTGTCACAGCTCCACCCACACGCACGTGCACGCTTACGTATTTGACACTGCAAATTTGTATTCTGATTTGGCGGCATAATTTGTACCTTCAGTTCCTTACTTTTTGTGAAAATCGACAAAATGTGCAAATTCTCTTAATTTTGAACACCAGTGTATTTTTGAATCAGTTGTAGAAATAAAAAAATTCTACGTACTACTCTGAAATTTGTGATGAGTAAAGATCCGGAACGTCACTGCTCAAAAAATCCAGAATATCAGGATCATAATCAGGCCTGTACGGAACAATTCTTGTTTTATTTTTTGTGAATTACTTATTGCCTACCATGGGTAATCCAACTTTTTAGTTTTAGTTATTATGAACAATGTACTGATTTGATGTCATTTGTGCAGTGAACAGGGTGGACATCATTTCCCCACATAATTTAATTTCAATGTTTCAGAGGTAAATATAATGTTTTTACTGAACAATAAACAATCAGTGAAGGAAGAAATATTCTTCATAATACATGGAAAACTGATAGAATATTCAAAGCAAACTGAATTTGCTTGTACCGCTTACTGGTCATCCATGTAACACTTCTCAGAAAACTTGAAAATTTCAATCATCCTGGAGCGGGAATCGAATCCTGCACCTCCCGATTACCGGTCGAGTATGCTAACCATTACAACACCTAGGGCACTGAAGTTCCAAGAAACTGAGACATAGGAATATGGAAGTCCTCAGATTAGTGAAAATCTATGCAAAAAATCAGATTAGTGAAAATGTGAGGACTTTCAGATTTCTATGTCTCAGTTGCTTGGAACTTCAGTATTTTGGGTGGTGTAATGTTTAGCATACTCAACCAGTAATCAGGAGATGCGGGGTTTGATTCCCGCTCCGGGACAATGAAATTTTCAAGTTTTTCGAGAAGTGTTACATGGATGACTAGTAAGTGGTACAAGCAAATTCAGTTTGCTTTGAATATTCAATACATAATCAGCTAAAATCATTTGCATTTTCAATGTCTCTAAAGCAAATACAGTTTACTTTGAATATTCAATATATAATCAGCTAAAATCATTTGCATTTTCAATGTCTCTAAAGCAAATACAGTTTGCTTTGAATATTCAATACATAATCAGCTAAAATCATTTGCATTTTCAATGTCTCTAAAGCAAATACAGTTTGCTTTGAATATTCAATACATAATCAGCTAAAATCATTTGCATTTTCAATGTCTCTAAAGCAAATACAGTTTGCTTTGAATATTCAATATATAATCAGCTAAAATCATTTGCATTTTCAATGTCTCTAAAGCAAATACAGTTTGCTTTGAATATTCAATACATAATCAGCTAAAATCATTTGCATTTTCAATGTCTCTAAAGCAAATACAGTTTGCTTTGAATATTCAATACATAATCAGCTAAAATCATTTGCATTTTCAATGTCTCTAAAGCAAATACAGTTTGCTTTGAATATTCAATACATAATCAGCTAAAATCATTTGCATTTTCAATGTCTCTAAAGCAAATTCAGTTTGCTTTGAATATTCAATATATAATCAGTTAAAATCATTTGCATTTTGAATGTCTCTAAAGCAAATTCAGTTTGCTAAGAATATTCAATAAATAATCAGTTAAAATCATTTGCATTTTCAATGTCTCTAACCATTATTACCAATTTTTATGTTGCTGAAAATACATGGGACACACTGTACATTCCATCTACACTACTGTTTGGCAACACTGTGAAGAACTGCTGGTATTAGTTTGAAACTTACAGGATATGTACAACAGGTTAGGACATGCGAATGATTAAAATATCAGTGAAAATGTGCATGCTGTTTTGGAGCAGCACTCTCTGAACTATCCAGTCTTGGGTATAAAGAGCTGGCTCAAATGAGATGTTGCAATCAGTGAAGAGTCAACAATGAGTCGAAAGAATGTCTCTTGTGTCTCGTTATGCCTCTTAACGACGGTCACATTATGAACACCTCATGGACTTTGAGCAAGGAAAGATTGCTGGGATGAGAGAAGCTGGATTTTCTTACCGCGAAATTACCACTCATATCGGACGAAATGCCGGTACAGTGATGCAAACGTGGTGTCAGGACAGATGAGGCTCAGACGCATAGAAATCTGAGAAATGGACCACAAATTTGCATGACTGCACAGGATGATTGACACCTCTACCACATGGCAATGACCAATCGCACAGCAACATCCATGGTGTTAGCGCAGCAGGGGAGCACAGACAAAGAATATCTAACTGAGAAGAAGTTAAGGCTCGGCGAGTCGTAACTAGCGCCGCCATATCTTAAGAGTTAAAATGCAGTGCACAGAAGCCAACATACTGGCTGATGCCGGGGCAGACTGCACATGCATACTTCTGTTGACTTCAATTCATTGGGTAAATAACAGTCAGCCAAGCTACTCACAGCACGTGATTGTTACTTTCTCGGTAGCATAATCACTTCGCAAACCGGATATGTTAGTTTTGTTACGTCAATCGAGTTAGTTAAGTTTGTTCTTCAGTTTTTCAGAAACATTTTCAGTAATGCCAAATACTAGGGAATGTCTGCATTTTGTACAGATCCTTAGGCCTAACTATAATATTTGCTAACATTTAATTTAAATAGTAATACTAATGTTATTGCATATTTTTCTCACCAAAATAAGGGATGGGTGGGATATCAGAAACAGCAACAACAACAAAAAAACCAAAAAAAAAACCTGCTCTAAGCAAATAGTCATCCGATCGACGGAAACCATCGTGGATCAAAGAAAAGCTTCACTGCTGTAGTCCCCCTAACATGTTTTGCTCCTGAATGTTAACTTTCCCCCAGAGCATATTACCTCTTAAGATGTGGTGGCGCTGTTGTCACCTGTTTTACATTATCTCCATGAGAGTCGGCATTCTTCAAGCTTTATATTCTTTGGCACAGGTGAGGCTCTGTCCTCCAGCAGCCCATTGCTGCACATTCCTTTGACCCTCAACCACAGATGCCTCAGGTTGCAATGGCGTCTCAAACACAGACAGTGGCGCGCTGATTGGCACTAGGCCGCGTTTTCTGGCGAGTCACGATTCAACTTGATGCACCATGATGGTCACAGACATGTTCAATGACATCATGGCAAACCACACATTACAGCGCCATACTGGTCCAACACCAAGTGTTATTCATGGTTTGCATACCTGCCAACATTGGCAAGAACCTTATCAGTAGTAACTAGTATTATTGGGCAGCACACATAAGACGCTTTCTTACAAAACAATCCATCTCTTTGTGTACAACAAAATGTTACAACAAACTTAACACGTGCCAAACACAAAGTTGATTCCCCTGCGAAGGGCATGATAGGTAACATTGCAAAATTTGAATTCGAAACTTTCACCAGGAAAAATCTGTCAGATGCGTTTAAAATTCCACAATGTTTGACTGTCGCGGGAAATCCAAAATTTGTAAAAAATGCATACATTTTTACAAATTTCCGAATTTCGTTACTCCTGTTTTCGGAATTTCCCTCTCTCTTATCAAGCTTAAATGCAAAAACTTATAAGACGGGAGGATATCTAACAACTCAGGATAGTGGGAACATGGGGCATGGGGGGGGGGATTACGGGAGAAATCTTTGCTTCATTCGACTTCCGGTTTTGGAAATTTCCCACCTAATTTCAAGCTGAAATAAAAATATTTATACAGCAAAATATTATTTAGCAGTAATTCCAGACAGAGGCAACATCACAAGAAAAGGAGAATTACGGGGGAAAAAAAAATCTCTGAACCCCGTCGACCTTTCATTTTTTATTTTTTTATCTTGGTTTGGAGGTTTTACAACTATTGTGAGCAACTCAATGGGCTATAAGCAGTTGCCCGTCCTTAATTTAGGGCCACTGGTTCCAGAGAAGGGAGGGAGCCAGTGTCGTAAGACAAACACAAAATCCATGCCTCACCGGGATTCGAACCCGGAACCCTTACGGACAAATGATCAGAAGCCATCGCTTAAAACACTGCGCCACCGGGGCGGCTCTTTCATTTTAGAAAGTTTCGTAAAGATGGAAATTCTGTCCTCCATCGAACCCCCGTCATCCCCCAATTTCTGTTCAACTGTGCATCGATCTCATAAATGACCAATATAATAACGAAAATGACGGAATTTCTCGAATTCGCGGAAAGATCTTATACTTGAAGATTACAGGGAAATTTTTGCAGCGTCCAACTTTCGTTTTTGCAAATTGTTGCCTACAGCTTCAAGCTGAAATACAAACATTTATGCAATAAAGTGCTATTTAACAATTGTGCCCAGTATTCTTGTTAAATAGCAATAAAGTGCTATTTAACAAGAATACTGGGCACAAGGGCAACATCCGGAGAAAAAATTTACAATTAGCATCATGACAATTTTTTTTACTTCGTTTAACAACTGTTATAGAAAGTTTTGAAACACAAAATATTGTCCCCCAGACTGAAAACAACAACACCCCTCCGCAATTTTCTTCAGTTTTGCTTCGATCTTGACAATGATCTAAATGATGACAAAAAAGGCAGAATTCTGCAAATCCGCTTAAAAATCTCAGGTATATCATAAAATAATAGCAAAATAAATTTTTGTTAAACAAAATTAAAATTTGTAGAATCTGTAGTTCCAACAGTGAGTTTCGTAGTTCCGTTTTCAGACAACAAAATCCATAGAAACTATGGACATTCCGTAGTAGCTGGCAGGTATGGGTTTGGGGCACCATTGGGTTCAATTCACAATCTTGCCTGATATGAATTGAGGCAACCCTCAACAACCAGTGAAACATCAGGGATGTTTTAGAGGCAGGGTGATACCCCTCCTTCAGAGTTGTCCAGGCACTACACTGAAGAGCAATTGAATTAGAGACAGCTGGCGTTATGCAAATATGGCGTTGTGGGCGGCCCTGTAAACAGAAACGACATGGCGTATGCAGCGATCCGACAATATAAGGAGTGATGCGACGGGAATCAGTAAGAGTCGGACACAGTATGAGTAAGATGAAGGATCTAAGCGCATTTGATCATGGGCAAATTGTCGGGGCCCGACGAATGGGTCACTCCATCTTGGAAGTCGTGCAGGCACTGTGATTTTCACGAGCCACTGTGTGCCAACTGCTGTGGACAACAGCATGTGGATGAGCGGGGGTTATCGTCGGCTAGCTCGCATTGTAACAGCGGATAGACGGGCCACAGTGCAAGAAATCACTCAGCAATTTAACGCTGGTGCACAAAAATGTGTAAGCAGCCACACCATCCAGAACCATCTCCTCGCTATGGGGTACAGAAGCCATCGTCCCACGAGGGTACTGCTGCAAACCACACATCACAGGGTGCAAAGATTAGCATGGGTGCGGGAACATCGCCACTGGACCCTAGACATGTGGAAAAATGTTGCCTGGACTGATGAGTCGAGATTCATGTTGATACATGCGGATGGCAGGATACGAGTATGGCGCAAACCACACGAAGAGATGGATTCTTCTTGCCAGCAGGGTACTCTCTTCAAGCTGGTGGAGGTGGCATTCTCGTCTGGGGACTGCTTACGTGGACTCAAATGGGACCCCTGGTACGTGTGACATTGTCCCTCACAGGTCAACGTTGCTGGGATATCCTGGACGACCATTTGCTCCCATTTGTGCATCTTCAACATCCCACTGGGGACCTCATCCTGCAACAAGACAATGCAGCTCCCGAATTGTATCCAAATGGTTGGATGAACACTCCACCGACGTGTCCTTGCTTCCTTGGCCAGCTAGGTCACCTAACCTCAGCACATCTGTGATGTCATCGAGAGAGATGTTCGAGGCTCTGACCCCCTCCATCAAATCTTCATGAACTGTGGGAGTTTGTTCAGGGGCGTGGATTCGTATGGTTTCCCAACGCTTCCGGTGTCTTGTCGAGTCCATGCCGAGACGAATCGTTGCCGTCATCAGGGCGAAGGGTGGTGCTACACGTTACTAGACAGGTATCTCTAATTCAATTGCTCTTCAGTGTATATTCCAGCAAGACAAAGCTTCGCCACTTGTAGCCTGGAATGTCCAGGACCCCTTCCATGCATGGCAGCTAATGCTTCTTCCCTGGCCTGCATGTTCACCGGATATGTCCCCGATTGAACATGTCTAGGACATGTTAGCTATGCTACTGGCCCATCAAGTGCCTCTGCCAGTCACCAAATGCATAGAAGTAGCCTGGCAGGCTATTCCTCAGGACGATATTAAACATATCTTCCATTCAATTCTACACGGCGTAGAGGCTGTTATTGTTGCTCGAGGTGGCTTCACACAATACTGACTTTTGAAGTGAAAAATATTTTATAGCTCTACAAATGTAATCAATTATCTCCTGTAACATATAAAATTTCACTTGAATAGCGTGACTCTTTCTTGGTGTTGAAATTTTCACTAACAGTAGTGTATTTTTCTGTCCTTTACTAATAGGCAAAAAAGTTAACAAAATAATACCTTATAAATTAGCACATAACTCTGCTGAGGGTCAGTCATTCTCATGCCATTGATATCCACAAACTTGAAAGGCGGAACATGACCACGGTCTCTATCATTGTGCAAATTACGCATTACTTCAAACACGGTAGCTGTTTTTCCTGTTCCTGGCACTCCCGATATGTACATACAGCTAAAATAAATAAACATCAAAACATTAACATTATGTATGATGAAATGCACTGATAATTTAGTAAGATTATTCAGCACTAATTAATTAAGTAAGATTGTTCGGGACAATAAGTAATCAGTAACTGGAAGATAATACAAAAAACTTAACCATGTGATGGCCACTACATTTTGCCTATTTAAAACTCAATGTAATATTCACATCACCCATTGTCCCATATCCAGTAATATCCAGACTTTGGCTAGGCCCTGTGTTGGAAGGTTTACTATTTTACTTCTGGATTAAAGAAAATATTTTTCAGCTCACAAAACGAATACTGATTTGTTAGTAATCAGGTGGCAAAGTTCACCAAGTGAAACAAAACACTCCATCTGCCACCAGAAGCATCGATTAGTTACAGATGAAACAGACAAGTCAGGCTATAAGAAGAGAGTCTGAAATGGGATGGTTTATTGCATTTAGTAGACAAAACATTAGAGATAGGAGTGATGGGCAGATGGCATGGGCATCCCCCATGCAGGCTATATACACTGAGTAGACAAAACATTAGACATAAGAGTGATGAGCAGTTGACAAGGGCATCTTCTATGCAGACTATATGCGCTTAGTAGACAAAACATTAGAGATAAGAGCGATGGGCAGTTGACATGGGCATCCCCCATGCAGACTATATACACTGAGTAGACAAAACATCAGATAGGAGTGATGGGCAGTTGACATGGGCATCCCCCATGCAGGCTATATACACTGAGTAGACAAAACATTAGACATAAGAGTGATGGGCAGTTGACATGGGCATCTTCTATGCAGACTATATGCGCTTAGTAGACAAAACATTAGAGATAAGAGCGATGGGCAGTTGACATGGGCATCCCCCATGCAGGCTATATACACTGAGTAGACAAAACATTAGACATAAGAGTGATGGGCAGTTGACATGGGCATCTTCTATGCAGACTATATGCGCTTAGTAGACAAAACAGAGATAAGAGCGATGGGCAGTTGACATGGGCATCCCCCATGCAAACTATATACACTCAGTAGACAAAACATTAGAGATGGGAGCAATGGGCAGTGCAGAATTCCACACTGTCTATTCAGCCAGAAACATCATAGAAATTGACTATTACAGGGCCAGTGGAGTAGTGGTCTGGTCTGGGATAATGATCGATGGGTATACAGAGCTCCCAGTGTCAGAGAAATGGTCAATGAATACCCAGCATTATTATGAGATCGTTTTAGAAGATGTAATGCTATTTCATGGTGCCATGGGAAATTCTTTCGTTTTTATGGACAATAAAGCCCATCCTCATCATGTGTTGATGAACTGTTGGAGAGTGAGGGGATCGACCGAATGGAGAGGCCTGCATACTCCCCCAACTTGAATCCAATCAAAAATGATTGGGGTGCTTTGGAGAGGCACATTGCTGAATGTGATTCCCCATCTGGCACCGAAACAGAACAGGTGATGACGCTGAAAGAAGAATGGAGAAACCTCCCTCAGGATCTTCTGGACAATCTTGTGAAAAACACGGCCCACCAATGCCAATCATGCATTGCAATCAGGAGTAGACCAACACCCTATTATAATAATACATGAAAAATTCTTAATTTTTTTCTGTCAATTTTATTTATTGTGAGCCACTGTCAGAAAATGACGTGCTCTTTTATCAATTTTTCTCTATTAATAAGTAGAAATTCGTGCTTATTTATGTGTGTACATGTCTTTTCATCTTCGTTTCCTTATTAAGTTATTTTCGTCCACATCCTGTTGGAATAAACATGTGCTATGAAAATACACTGGCGGAAAGTGAAAAAAGAACACGAAGACGCAATTGCCGGACGATCACGAAATTTACATATGTTAATGGGGTCGAATTTACGTAGGTGTGATGTTAATTTCGGGACCAACCGGTGAGCGCTTACGCCACAGCACGGCATAATATGCAAATTATCGTCAGTGGTATTTAAGGAGTACGGCGAAGTGAATGTAATCAGTCGTCGGCGTACGGACACGTGCGAAGACCCTGAAGAAGCTGCAATGCCTGGACGTGGAAGACGTGTACGATTTCAGCAGTTATCGGACTTTGAGCGAGGTCGTCTGGTCGGACTCCGCAAGGCCGGGTGGTCATATCGTGGTAATGCGGAGCGAATGGGACGGGAAGTATCGGTGGTGGTACAATGGTGGCGTAGATGGTCCGAGGAACATTCCCACATGAGAAGACGTGGAACCGGGAGTCACAGACGGACTGATGAGCGGACCGATCAACGCATAAGAAGAGCGGCGTTGTCAAGCAGAACATGCACTGCGATGCAAATCCGAGCTGCAGTTGCACCTAAGGTGACTGTGCGAACAATCCGCAATCGTTTACTGAATGCAGGACTATGTGCATGTGTGCCTCTGACTCCAGCCCACAGTCAGGAATGGCTGCAGTGGTGTCGCCAACGTCTGCACTGGAGAACGCAATGGCGATCTGTCGTGTTCAGCAATGAAAACAGATTCTGCTTGGGAGCCTCCGATGGCCGTATGCGTGTTTGCAGACGCACAGGGGAGCGTCTCCACCCTTCTTGCATCCGCCAGCGACACACAGGGCCTACACCTGGTCTCCTGGTGTGGGGAGCGATCACTCCCGTACACAACTAGTGTTTGTACCGGGTACGTTAAACAGCACCTCCTACATCAACAACATCATTCAGCCCGTTGTTGTGCCATTTGTAAGGTCGGTTCATCGTGGTGTTTTCCAGCAAGATAACGCACGCCCACACACGACACGTGCAACACAACATGCACTTCAGGGTGTGAGACAACTTCCATGGCCCACGTTCACCGGATTTGTCCCCCATTGAGCATGTGTGGGATTTTATGGGACAACGACTTATCTGGTCTCTACGGTCAGCCACAACCATCCCCGATTTACGCGTCCAGGGTGAGGATGCTTGGAACTCAATACCCCAAACTTACATCCAACATCTGTACGACAGACTCCATGCCAGAATTGCACAGTGTGACGCAGTTCATGGCGGTTCAACCTCGTACTAACCATGTTACATGGAAATGTTATTTTTCAGTTTACCAGCAAATACAGCTGTATTTTGCCATAATGTTTTGATCACGTTATCCTCTGTATTCCGTTATTATGCTGTATAAATTTTGTTGGTATCAGACGTCTCCTTCTTGGTGTTCTTTTTTCACTTTCCGCCAGTGTATAAGTGATCTTCAATTTTTGGGCATGAGGTGTAGTGAAGTATGCGCATGGGGTGCGTGCGTGTGTTTGAGCAAGTAAAATTTTGGTTTTGGCATGTATTTTTTTGGACAACACGCCTGACTAGACATGTTATTTTTCAAAAATTTTCTGGCCCTTCATAATGATAATTCTGCAGATGGGTGGCTTTTATCTCTTTCAAGTTATTTTTCTGTAATACTGTATTGAAGTGCTTACAAATACACTGAAGAGCAATTGAATTAGAGACAGCTGCTGGCATTATGCAAATGTGGCACTGTGGGCGGCCCTGTAAACGGAAACATGACATATGCAGCGATCCGACAATATAAGGAGTGATGCGATGGAAATCAGTAAGAGTCAGACGCAGTATGGGTAAGATGAAGGAACTAAGCGCATTTGATCATGGGCAAATTGTCGGGGCCCAACGAATGGGTTACTCCATCTCGGAAGTCATGCAGGCACTGGGATTTTCACAAGCCACTGTGTCATGGGTGCACCATGAGTACATCGAATCCGGTAAAACCATCCCTGCAAGGGCCAACTGCCATGGACAACAGTGTGTGGATGAGCGGGGTTATCGTCGGCTAGCTCGCATTGTAACAGCGGATAGACGGGCCACAGTGCAAGAAATCACTTGGCAATTTAACGCTGGTGCACAAAAACGTGTAAGCATTCACACCATCCAGAACCATCTCTTCGCTATGGGGTGCAGAAGCCATCGTCCCACGAGGGTACCGCTGCTGACTGCACATCACAGGGTGCAAAGATTAGCATGGGCGTGGGAACATCGCCACTGGACCCTAGACATGTGGGAAAATGTTGCCTGGACTGATGAGTCGAGATTCATATTGGTACATGCGGATGGCAGGATACGAGTACGGTGCAAACCACATGAAGCGATGGATCCTTCTTGCCAGCAGGGTACTCTTCAAGCTGGTGGGGGTGGCATCCTCATCTTCGGACTGTTTATGTGGACTGAAATGGGACCCCTGGTACGTGTGACATCGTCCCTCACAGGTCACTGTTACCAGGATATCCTGGACGACCATTTGCTCCCGTTTGTGCGTCTTCAACATCCCACTGGGGACCTCATCCTGCAACAAGACAATGCACTGTGCCATCGCTCCCGAATTGTATCCGAATGGTTGGATGAACACTCCACCGAGGTGACCTCGCTTCCTTAACCAGCCAGGTCACCTGACCTCAATCCCAGCTAGCACATCTGGGATACCATCAAGAGAGATGTTTGAGGCTCTGACCCCCTCCATCAAATCTTTGTGAACTGTGGGAGCTTGTTCAGGGGTCGTGGATCCGTATGGCTTTCCAACGCTTCCGGTGTCTTGTCGAGTCCATGCCAAGAAGAATCACCGCCGTCATCAGGGCGAAAGGTGGTGCTACACTTTACTAAACAGGTTTCTCAAATTCAATTGCTCTTCAGTGTATGTGTAACAACTTGAATAAATTCACATTGCTTCCAAATGAAAACAGTGTTTCAAATTCCAGTTGAGTTGAAAGGTTATGCATCAATGTTCACACTTACCCTCCTGTGCCATTAGTCAAATTGCTTTCTACGAAAGTATAAATGTCAGCATATTCGTCTTCTCGGCAAGGCAGAGATTTTGGAATGGCAGACACATGAAGCCTTGAAAACAGGAAATAAAATTATATGACTACATCAAGTAAGCATTCAACAATCTTTAATTGAGTTATAGTTGGAATTATAGAAAACCACAAACAACATATGACAGAACAAGGAACATTTAGAACCACAATGAACTATATTCAAAGCAAACTGAATTTGCTTGTACCATTTACTGGTCATCCATGTAACACTTCTCATAAAACTTTAAAATTTTAATGCCCTGGAGCAGAAATCGAACCCCGCATCTCCCGATTACCGGCAGGGTTAGCACTGGTTTTGAAACGGATGGAGCATTTTGTTACTCACAGTTGACAAAGGTTTAACCACCTGGGAATCTAATGTAGTGTAATTATGTACATAGATTTTTAACTGAATGTATGAATGAGTAGTATGCTTGGGTGGTTTTTATGGAATTGACGAGCTATGGTTACATCTCATATGGCTGAAAAAAACACAGCGTTGTTTGTCTAGCAAATAAAAAAAAATAATAATAATAATAATACGATGTTTCATCCCCAGAAGAAGGAATCATAAGCAAGGAGTCTGTAAAACTTTGAAGGCCAACAACATTACGATAATTGACGTGCTTTTGAAGTGTTTGTGGATGGAAATTACCATGATCTTTAGGGTACGTGATTGGTGATTTTTAATAGTATATCATGTACAAAATGTTTTAATAGTAAATAATATCTGACTGGTAAAGAATTTCAGTCAGGTTTTCAGAAACAGAGGTATCAAAATGTGCACTATATTTGATTCAGAAAATTAGAAAATCTATGCAAAATATTTCTTACAGTGTGAGAGCTATGTTGAAACAAGAATTTTTCAGAACAGATTTTGAGATGCAAAGACAGCTAAAAAATGGAAATATACATTTGCATCTCATAGTAGGGAAACTGCATATATTTTGAAGTACAAAGTGTGTATGCACAATATGTATGTGTGTGTGTAATTGTCTTTATGGTAACAAGTATCAGAAGCAAAAGTCAACTGGCTTTTCTTCCAACCCTGACCTACTGTGCTCAATATAGTGATTACAGATCGGCCAACAGATGTCAACCTGTCATCTCTCTATCAGTTGGGCTTTGTTCTGTTGTGAAAGTGCCTTAAAAGGACCTGTATGACATTGGCTGTCCTTTAAAAGGACCTAATTGTCTTCCTATTGCAAAATTTTTATTCTGATGAAATTTTTTTATTTCCATGTTTGTAATTAATTGTCTTTGTGAAAACAAGTATCAGAAGCTAGAAGCCGATTGGGTTTTCTTCCAACCCTGACCTACTCTGCTCAATAATGATTACAGATCGGCCAACAGATGTCATCTCTTTATCAATCAGGTTTTGTTCTGCTGTGAAAGTGCCTCAAAAGGAACTGTTTGATGTTGAATGGCCTTTAAAAGGACTTGTAGGAATGTTAATTGTCTTCCTACTCCAAAATATTTATTCTGACGAAAAACTGTTTTATTTCCTCATGAATGTGAAACTGTCTATATAGCAGTATAAATCAGTAAAGGAAATGGTTACCAGTGATGAAATATAATAATATAATCATATGTATTTAGGGCAACGGCAACAGAATGAAACTTCAGTAGGTAAATTCGGTCACGGCAACAGAAACCAGCGTGGAAATACTCTCGTTGAGTTTGCAGAGGCAGAAGGATTTTTCATCTTGAACTCCTTTTTCAAGAAAAAGCCACACAGGAAATGGACATGGAGACATCCAATTGGAACGACAAGTGAAATTGATTTTATTATGTGTAACAAAAAATTCGTCATCGAAGACTGCAGTGTGCTGAACAAGTTCAACACAGGTAGTGACCATAGATTGGTGAGATGTAAGATGCACCTCAACACTAAACTGGAACGTGGCAAGCTCATAAGACAAACAAAATGTATTGACATAACCAACCTTAAAAAACACCATAATACTTTCAAGTTAGAACTGAAGAACAGATTCTCTGCTTTAGAAGGCCTAACATCGGAAGAAATGGATATTTCGGAAGTTAACAGAAAAGTAACCAAAGCTCTAATGGAAACAGCAACAAAATTAGCTGGGTCTAAGAACAAGTTGCATGTGAACAAATTATCAGGAAAAACCAAAATGTTGATGCAAAAAAGAAGAGAGATGAGGACAACTAAAGAAGATGTGACTTCCAAAGTGGAATATATAGAGCTATGCAAGACAACACGAAAAAGTATCACTGAAGACGTAAGGAAATTCAACTGTGAGCTAGTGAGGAAAGCAATTGAAAACAACCAAAGCCTTAAGATAGCAAAGGGACATCTCAGTAAGGGAAGAAAACAGATTATGGCTCTGAGAAAAGAAGATGGTTCTATAACAAGAAATAGAGGCGAAATTTTGACAAGAGTGAAAGATTTCTACTCCAAATTATATGAAAGGGATGATACATGTACTCCAGACATCATGAAAGGTACCAGAGTTCTTCCAGTCCTCCCAGCAGAAGTTGCTCATGCAATCAAGAACATGAAGTGGGGGAAAGCTCCAGGAGAAGATGGAATTACTATAGACATCATACAAGAAGCAAGTGGAGAAATCGAAACAGTACTCGCCCAAATTTTCACTCGATGCCTTAATGAAGGGAAGATTCCTGAGGATTGGAACAATGCTACAATGATCCTGCTACATAAAAAAGGTGACATTGAGGATCTCAGGAACTACAGACCTATCAGCCTCCTATCAGTGGTTTATAAAATCTTCACTAAAGTTCTTTCACACCGCTTGAAGGTAACACTGGACATGGCTCAACCGAGAGAACAAGCTGGATTCAGGAGTGCCTACAGCACAATAGATCATATCCACGTACTGAGAGAACTAATTGAAAGAGCGAGGGAATATGAACTTCCATTGTGCATGGCTTTTATCGATTATGAAAAAGCCTTTGATTCGGTGAAACCATCAGCAGTTACCACGGCTCTGAAATCCTGCGGTATTGAAGATGCATACATTAATATTATTAATAACATCTATGAAAATGCAAGTGCAAAGATTCGGCTGTTTGAAAATACAACACACATAAAAATTGGAAAGGGAGTGAGACAAGGTGACACCATATCTCCGAAGCTCTTTAATGCCACATTGGAAAATGTCTTTCAATCACTGAACTGGGAAAACAAAGGGATAAAGATTAATGGAGATTATCTAACCTACCTTCGTTTTGCTGATGACGTAGTCATTTTTGCAACTACCCCATCAGAGCTGCAGAGTATGATCCAGGAACTTGCTGACAAGAGTAAAGAAGTGGGATTAAAAATGAACTTTCAGAAGACAAAAGTGATGTTCAATGCTTTTACAAGAAATGAAGATTTATCGATTGATGGAGAAAAACTGGAGATAACAGATACGTATGTTTATCTTGGACAGCAGATATCAAGTGAGGGTCACATTGATGAAGAAATTAATCGGCGTACAAAACTTGCCTGGAGAGCTTTTGGAAGAAACAGCATAATTTTCAAGAGCAATATGCCATTATGTCTTAAAAGAAAAGTGTTTGATCAATGCATCCTTCCAGTGCTTACGTATGGTGCAGAGACGTGGACCTTAACTAAAAGAGACATACAAAGGCTGCAGACAACTCAAAGTAGCATGGAGAGGTGCATGCTTGGTATAACCAGGAGAGATAAGAAGAGAAACTCGTGGATCCGAAAAATGACGAGAGTGGAAGACATCATGATCAGGGTTAAATCCCTGAAATGGCAATGGGCTGGACATACTGCCAGAAGGACAGACCATAGATGGACAGCCGAAATTTTAGATTGGATTCCAAGGGACAGGAAAAGACCCAGAAAAAGACCACATGGGAGATGGGTGGATGAAATTCGTAAATATGCGGGAGTGACATGGAGGAGACTGGCACAAGACAGACCGTTGTGGAGGAAACTTGGGGAGACCTTTGTCCAGCAGTGGATTGATAATGGTTGACAATGATGATGATGATTATTATTATTATAATAATATATCATTACATTATTATAATAAATCATACTAATTATAATGATATAAAAACTCATACTATCATAATATAAATGTACACTGGCGTGCAAAAATTAAGGACGAGACGGTTTTTCGAATGTAACGTCGTGCAGAAGTGCTCCACATCGACTCAAATCATACCATAAGATCCCCAAGATGTAAGAATATGGGACAAATGAGCAAAAACCGTCCAAACAAGGAATCCAAAGGATACAAAGGCACTTTATTGAAAAGGTAGCTTCGAGCACAACTGGACAGAAGACAGAAACGTCCATGTGACAGTCAGCTGCCAAGAAAAATCCAGTCTTTAGTAGGGGATACGATCACCACTGACTGCGTTGCAGAATTTACAACGTCTGTCCATGCTGAGGACGAGGTTGTCAAGGAGCTGTTGAGGCATCGCGACCCATTCCTCTTGTAGCGCCAATCGCGGCAGCGGAATCGTTGCTGGCGGCTGGTGACGTGCTGCCAAGCGTCTCCCGAGAAGGTCCCACACGTGTTCGATTGGATTTAGGTCTGGGGACCTTGCAGGCCAATCCATGCGTTTAATATCTTCACTCTCCAACAGCTCTGCGACAGCCACTGTACGATGAGGTGTAGCGTTGTTGTCCATGAAGAAGAACTCAGGATCCACAGTACCTCTAAACAGATGCACGTGAGGCAGGAGAATCTCGGTGCAATAGCGAACACCAGTGACTGAACCTCCTTGGAAGATGTGGAGGTCAGTACGGCTACCAAGCATGATACCACCCAAAACGAGAACTCCGCCACCTCCAAACCGGCCCCTTTCGATGATGTTGGAGGTGTGATTGCATGTTCCCTGCTCTCTCCAGATGTGTATACGTCCAGAATCGCTCGTCAGACTAAATTGACTCTCATCTGTAAATAGAACTCCACCCCATTGCTGATGTGTCCAGTTCTTATGTTCCTGGCACCACAGAAACCGCCGTCTCCGATGAGCAGGCGTTAATGGCACACGCCGTACTGGTCGTCGTGCAAATAGACCACCTTTGTGCAGCCTCCTGGCCACGGTAAAATGCGATAATGGACGTCCATTTGTCTGTTGCATGTGCCTTGCGATTTCTCCCGCTGTCTACCGTCTGTCTCTTCTCGCCTGTAGGACAATATATCGGTCGTCCGCCGCCGTGGTTGCTCGTGGACGACCACTGCTAAACTCTCGGACAGCTGTTCCTGTTGTTTGAAATGCTCTCCAAGCTCGTGAAACGATGCTGTGAGCGATCCCGAACTCCTTGGCCACACTAGTCACACTTCGACCTTCTTCCAACTTCCCAATGACACGACCTCGGGTAAAGTCATCCAGATGTCATCTACTGGATTGCCTGTTGGCCATATCACACGGTGGCAGCAACTCGACGTCGTTCAAACTGATGTACACCGTGCAGTAGCTTTCACCGAATTGCTGAGCATACACCGCCCGTGTGCTTTATACCCTTTGGACCCCCTCCCCTCCCGTTATGCTGCATATATGCACGTGCCCTACCGTACTGGACCCTAGTCTATCTCCTTAGTGGTCTTTCGGTCCGTTCTGCCCGCTCGTTCCGCTGTTATGCTAATTTCTCCTCTTCGTCCTTAATTTTTGCACACCAGTGTATTATGATTTATATTTTTAACTTTTTTAAAGGTAAAAAAAGTTAAGAAATATAAATCATAATATATACCTTTATGATATTTTTGTTAGCTGCGCTAATATTGATATGGTTTTCACACAGCAAAGTGCATGTATTCGTATCCCTACCGATTTCAACAAAAAACCTTTCTGAACACCACATGTTACACAGGGTTCACAAGGCCTCTGGAATCCTGGAAAAGTCCTGGAATTTGATTTCCCCTTTTTCCCAGGCCTGGAAAGTCTTTGATTTTTTAGATTTTTGTGAAAGGTCCTGGAATAGTCTTGGAATTTTTTCATGCAATGAAAAAGAAAAATTTGTTGAAGTGTTTGGATTGATTGTGTCATGTTCTAGCTCCCTGCAATGTCTGCTTGTGATGACATCACTTCCTGCCATGGAATGTGGAGAAGCGATGTCATCTTGTGTGAAGCTGCAATGCAAGGTGTTTGAGTGCCATATTTTCAGCAACCTGTTGTGGTACAGCAGTTGTTTGCAGTTGGAGTCACAACAGTGTGTGGAAATCTTCCACATGTCCAAGATGGCCCTTCCTTTTATCACGCATTTTCCTCACTGAAAGAGATTGATATCTGGCCTTTATGCCGCCAATGTACGTGGGAATAGATGACTACAGAATAGGGAAATTTCAGCTCCATGGCAAAATTGTTTTGTTTTGCTATAATTGTGCTAAGTTCCAGATCGCTTCATATAATTTTTATATAGGGCAATTTAAATACAGCTAAATTCTGCCACTTCATGGAAGATGTAACACAGACTGAAGAACAAACACTCTATAACAGCAGAACTCATTAGGATTTAATAAGAAATCTAAATGAATAGTAAATTTCACCCCACTTTGCAAAATGTAAAACAAAGTACTATGATTTTAGCAAAAAATTTAAGCTCCCGGAATTTTTTCTATGAACTCCTGGAAAAGTCCTGAAATTCATTTTCTGTAAATGTTTATGAACCCTGCTTACAGCAAAAGAACATATAGGAACAAAGAAAAACAAACGTATTGAAACAATGGATGGGTTCTCATTACAAGACATATCTGAGCTAACAGGTACCACACAAAATGATAGGAGTGAGTGCTGATATGCTGATATATGTCGGCCAATCTGTAATGACTTTATCAAACAGAGGGAACCATAGTTGGAAGAAAACCCAGCAAATTTTGTCAGTCAAGTTTTTGGCAGCAGTGACTAAAATATACTCCTATTTCAAAATCACTAGTATATGCAGGGCTTAAAAAATACAGTGGCTGAGATGCCTAGGGCATGTAAATTTATTGGCCTGGACAGGTAAATAAAAATCTAGTTGTCCAGTCTGGGCAACTAAGTTGAAAAATGAAAAGGTTTAAGATAGAATTTCCTACTCTAGAAGAAAGAAAGTTGTCACATGTCATGTTTCATTTCACTGCTAATCACCGGAAGTTGTATTATTGTTACGGAATGCAGGGACATAAAAATATCACTTTTTTAATTATATTATGCTCTGGTTCTAGAAATTGGAACCATATGTAGTTTTGCTCCAAATGTTGTTTATAGTCAGCAACAGGATGTATGCCTCTGATGGAACTAGCCTCCGGTGTTTAGTGACAAAGGGCGAGAACTTCAATGAAAGGAACATCGCAGATCACTAAATTTCTCATATACCAGTTGCATCATCATATCATTTCATTCTAATTTTAGCATCATCATCTTAAAACTTGAGATACAGGCTTTTGTGCATTGAACATTTTGAATAAAGACCCTTAAAACAGAAATGCAAAACTTGTAAAAAAAAGTTCATATTTTTTTACTTAAATGAAGATTCTGATTTGTTCTTCTAAAAGATAAATTTTTCTGGACATTCAGCTTTTATTACCTGGGCAGATAAATAATACCTAAACATGCCTAGTTGGGCATGTAACTTTTCAGATTCTTTTCAAGCCCTGATTTGCATCAACTAGCAATATGCTTCAGCACACTAAGAAATCTTGAATCCTTGTCTAATTTCACTTTGAAATGTAATGTTTCCAAGCCGACCTCTGTTGCATATCATAGTTCATTGTGAATCAATAAAGGAAGACATATTCTTCATAATACATAGATAATTCACAGAATATTCAAGCAAAGCAAACTGAATTTGCTTCTATCACTTACTAGTCATCCATGTAACACTTCTCAGAAAACTTGAAAATTTCAATCATCCTGGAGCGGGAATCGAACCCTGCATCTTCTGATTACCAGTTGAGTATGCTAACCAGTACACCACCCAGGACAGCAAAGTTCCAAGCAACTGAGACATAGGAATCTGAAAGTCCTCAAATTTTACAACTTCGCTGTCCTGGGTGGTGTACTGGTTAGCATGTGTCTCACACACCCACCACAGCTCAAGTGAGCAGAGCCATCGAGGCACGGGCTCCAGTCACAATCTCTGAATCTTTGTGTCTCTGGAGCCCGTGCCTCGATGGCTCTGCTCACTTGAGCTGTGGTAGGCAGGTGAGACACACCTGCCTCCTGAGGATGACAGTAGCCTGTTGAAAGCGCTAGAGGATTGTGTGTGAAGGGCTGAATGAGGGTGACACTTGCAGTAGGGTTAGCACTGGCTTTGAAACGGATGGAGCATTTTGTTACTCACAGTTGACAAAGGTTTAACCACCTGGGAATGTAATGTAGTGTAATTATGTACATAGATTTTTAATTGAATGTATGAATGAGTAGTATGCTTGTGTGGTTTTTATGGAATTGACAAACTATGGTTACATCTCATATGGCTGAAAAAAAAACAGCGTTGTTTGTATAGCAAATAAAAAAAATAAATAAATAAATAAAATAATTCGATGTTTCATCCCCGGAAGAAGGAATCATAAGCAAGGAGTCTGTAAACCTTTGAAGGCCAACAACATTATGATAATTGATGTGCATGAAGTGTTTGTGGATGGAAATTACCATGATCTTTAGGGTAAGTGATTGGTGATTTTTAATAGTATATCATTAATGAATTGCACGTAAACTATGCACACTTTGCTGGGGTTTAATACCTTAAAAGTGCAAATATAATAATTTTGTACATGTTTTTCCATTGGGGTGTATACTTACATACTGGGACACAATTGTCAATGGACATGTCATGAACTGAGTGCTAAAGTCAGTATTGCATTTTCAACTGTGTATGCCCCTTTAACAAAAGCTGGGATGACATTTTGATGATGCCTCAACAGTGCTAGGCTAATGGTGGTGGGGAAATTCGGAACATCCACCATATTCACTGGATATGAGTTCACGTGTTTTTGACTTACTCCAAAAAATGAAAAAACTTCTTAGAATCAATCACTTCCAGACTATCAACGACATCATTTCTGAGTTACGGTATTCTCTGAAGAAATGCCAGTGTCAATAGCATTCAACGGCTTCTAGACATTTGGCAATTGGTTGTCAGCAAAGGCGTAGAATATGTTGAGGGATGGTGACTGTCACTGGTATGTTTCCCTTCAATATCTACTAATTGCAGCAATGTGTTACTACTACAGGAAAAATGATCCTTGTATTACTGCATAAATATTTTATTATTTGTAGGAAGCAGTCATATTATGTTCCCACTCAAAAGTCAAAATCAATTCTCTGACTTTTTCATGTGGTTTTGAAAGTTTTTCTAGAGTGCTGACTCAAATCGTGTTGCAATGAATTGTTACATTTCCTTCTGCTTTTGCATCTTCTCACAAAGGCACACATTTGTAAATTCTTTAAATCGTGTTGCAATGAATTGTCACACATCCTTCCATTTTCTCACAAAAGCACGCATTTGTAAATTTTTTGAACATGTTGCAATGAATTTTTACATTTTATTCCATTCCTGCACTTACTTACAAAAGCATGCATTTGTAAATTCTTTGAGTCAAGTTACACTGAATTGTTACATATCCTTTTATTCTTGCATTTTTCTCACAAAAGCATGCATTTGTAAATTCTTTGAACATGTTGCAATAAATTTTTACATTTTCTTCCGTTCCTGCACTTACTTACAAAAGCATGCATTTGTAAATTCTTTGAGTAAAGTTGCAAGGAATTGTTACATATCCTTTCATTCTTGCATTTTCTCACAAAAGCATGCATTTGTAAATTCTTTGAATAATTTATCTTTATACAACTACCTGCTTTTTGTTAATACAGTCAAACCCACATACAAATGAGCTTGCAAATGTGAATTTCTGCATAAACTGAAGTTTCTATGGATACCTTGAACTTCGTAATATTCCTTCTTATTTTAACTGCACATTACAAATAATAATTTTTGGAGAAACCGCATATATCAAAGTTCAAAACAAAATAAGTGGCATTCACCCGGTTTTTTCACTGGAAAACAGACTTATTTATATATAATTTAAGACTAAACACTTGTGTTGATTTAAAATAAATTACCAACACCTATTCACAATTAAACATTTTATTAACATCGACTATAGTTTCACAGAGCATTTGGCTCGACATCATCAGGCCGAATGGAGCGTAAACATTCAAATCATTGTGACATCATCAGAGTTCTGACAGTCACGGATTTTGACGAGTTGTTTCCATGCGTTTGAAAGAAATGGAGAAGATGCCATGTCGTTGACAAGTCGTGAAAAGTTCTGGTATATCTGGAAAGCTTCTAATATATTAAGCTTAATGGTCGAATCAGGTTTATCAATAAGTGTAGCGTTTCCGAACAAAACTTTATGGTTATTTTCGGGACAATGGTGGGCTATAGAAGACTTCTGCAGTTCATAGTTCCATACGTAGGTCTTATGTTCTTTCACGCGGAAACTTAAAGCCCTGCGGGTCTGTCCTATATATGAAAGTCAACTTGACTTTTTGTTGCTGCTGGCACCTTTATCTCACAAACATGTGATGTCATCAGCTCTGGTTAAACATCATTTGCATGTTTTGAGTGGATACACCCAGAGAGAGAGAAACATGTGATGTCATCAGCTCTGGTTAAACATCATTTGCATGTTTTGAGTGAATGAGTGAGTGAGTGAGTGAGTGAGTGAGAGAGAGAGAGAGAGAGAGAGAGAGCGAGAGAGAGAGAGAGAGAGAATTTGGTCCCTTTCCTTGCTGAACTTCCAGCACTTTTGCTAAAAGAGTGAACTGCAGAAACTGCATACCAAACATCCAGTTATGTTGCAGGATATATATATATATATATATATATATATGTGTGTAAGTCAAATTCTCTACACCTTCAACCAAGAACTTCCCGTAGAAAGCCTTGAATCCCACTAAATTAACACACTAAAACTCTCACAATTCACATCCAACAATAATAAAAATAATAATTTTAAACACTTGGGGTTGGGTACTGGGAGCCACTCATAAGGAAAGACTCCCCAGCCCCTGAACCCTGGTTCAGGTTTCATGCAGGTGTCTTTGAAATATGTGATTTCCGAAACAAGGGTTACTTTTTTTTTCTTTTTTTAGTGTTATACACGTGGTCTTTCCTACCTGAACCAGCAACACCGAACTTAAATACAAAAACTTACCTGAAATGAAACAACTGTAGACTTTATAACTCCACTGAACTCCAATAACTCTAAACTTCGATCCCAACACATCCCCTCCATATCATGCAAAAGCGTACCAACAGCTGCCGAACCCACTCCCAGACATATCTTGAATTTTTGAAAGTAACCATATGATGTCCTATGGCGATCTCTGTCGGAATTCACAAAAAAATGAAAAACTGTAACGAAAATTATTTGTTTTTGTGTTTTAATGGATGTCAGCAAATGTTAGGTTAAATGCTCCGGGCGGCTCGGAGGAAGGTATTTTAAATTGAGGCCCGAAGAAAAATTAGTCCAAAGCTAAAATATTTTCCCGAATTAAAAGATGTCAATAATTTTTCAAAATGAAATAAACAATATTTTAACGGATAATTATTTTTTAAAAAAAGAAGAAGAAAAGTATTTTTAACTGCTTTGTGGTATTGGACCGATTATTGCATATTCTTGTGATTATGATGAATTGGGAAATAATAATATTTCTAAGTACGTGTTTAGAGACATTGGAATACCAGCTACTTAAAACATTGGTATCAAAACTAAAATGTGTTCTCTTATCTTCGTAGTACACCTTTAAGAGATTATATAAACTCTGAATTACTTTAAAACTTGGTAATAATATAAATATATTTTAAAATAGTCTGAAAAAATCTGAAAAGTTTTTTGACAAAATAAAAAAAATCCCCTGGTTTTTCAGTTCCCTGATAATGAAAATTCTTTGACTCTTAGTTCCCCCGATACAAAAATCTCGAATTTTCAATTCTTTGATTAAAAAAAAAAAATCCCTTGATTTTTTAATTTCTTGAAGAAAAAAAAAGAAAGAAAAAAAAACGATTTTAACCCCCCCCCCCCTCCCTTAATGCAATTTTCTTCCTTTTCTAGTTTGTGCGAGAACCCTGTGATATATCAAGTGATACATCTCAAAAGCAAAAATAACCATACAGATATTATGAGAGGTGTTTTGTTATGCACTTTATAAAAAAAGTTCATTACGATGATTGTATAAAAACCATGTAATAGATGTAAAAAAAATTAGTTTACAATTATGTAATAATGAAATCTGAGAAACCTCAGATCTTGCTAGCTGTTGAATTCCTATGCTTCCTAATTCAGGAACAGACGTAGGCCATAAATCACCAGCACTTCAGATACGAAAATTAAAGAAATATTCCTCATGAATATGTGGGAAATTCGCTAGATCATTCACAGCCAGTAAACTGCAAGCAATTCACTCTACATATTCTGATTGTTGTGAATGATCTAGTGATTTTAAATTTGTTAGTGAGCTTATTTGCATTGCTTCTTGTTGGTATTTTTGTGTAATTTCTATTCCTTTTTTCATCTGATTGTTTTGGTTTCTCTTCTTCTTGTATGTCTTCATGCATAAGACATGTTTATTGTATCATTATTGCCACAGTTTTCATTTCTCATTTGTCTATTGATAATGATGATTTCTAAAATTCAGAGATCTTTAGAATTTCAGAAGAGGCAAAGTATATAAAGGAGTTTTCTTTCTCTTCTTACATAATTTTTTTTTCATTCCATATAAATTAGTAGAGTACTCATCAAGCACATTTAAAATGGTTGTTTTGTTATGCATTTTATGAAAAATTTATCACAATGATCATTCTAATGAAAATTTCATTACAACACTTATCTTCAACATTTTATAATTCCAAAAATCACCCCTAATAAGTCACAGGCATGAATATATTATTATAAAAGCATTACATTTTAAGGATCTATGCTATTTATATGAAAATTTTTCCAATACACTATCAGAGTGTTACAAGCACAGGGAATTTATTCTCTACAGTAAAAGACAAAAACATAAAGTACAGTATTATCAGGTAACCACAAAAGTATTTGCCATTTTCAGAGACAGACAAAGTATAACACATACGTATTAGAAAAGCAATTATTAAAGAAAAAGTATAACACACCTAGTAGAAAAGCAATTATTTAAGAAAAAGTATAACACATACCTAGTAGAAAAGCAATTATTTAAGAAAAAGTATAACACATACGTATTAGAAAAGCAATTATTAAAGAAAAAGCATAACACACACCTAGTAGAAAAGCAATTATTTAAGAAAAAATATAACACATACGTAGTAGAAAAGCAATTATTAAAGAAAAGTATAACACATACGTAGTAGAAAAGCAATTATTTAAGAAAAAGTATAACACAAACATAGTAGAAAAGCAATTATTAAAGAAAAAGTATAACACATACGTAGTAGAAAAGCAATTATTAAAGAAAAGGTATAACACATACATAGTAGAAAAGCAATATTAAAGAAAAAGTATAACACATACGTATTAGAAAAGCAATTATTAAAGAAAAAGTATAACACATATGTAGCAGAAAAGCAATTATTAAAGAAAAAGTATGACACATACGTAGTAGAAAAGCAATTATTAAAGAAAAAGTATAACACAAACATAGTTGAAAAGCAATTATTAAAGAAAAAGTATAACACATACGTAGTAGAAAAGCAATTTATTCATCAAAATAATTACCATGGGCATCAACAACATTCTGCCAACATGTTAACAATTTATATATAACCCTGCGGTAAAATGCCAGGTCATGGGAAGAGAAAAAGTTTTGGAGGTCAGCGTGCAACTCATCAAAGTTGGAAAAGTCCTGTCCATGTAAACGATTGTCGAGTGAAAGAGATAAGCGATAGTCTGAAGGAGAGATATCTATCCGGTGAGTAAGCTGGATGACATAAAAGCTCCCACCAAAGTTCTTTGATGATATTTCTGGTCAATGAAGCAGAGTGGTCATGAGCATTATCTTGAAGGAGCAGAACTCCCTATCTTTTGACAGTACTGCTTCCTTCTTTTTCAGGTCCTCAAGCAGACGTTTCAGTTGTTCACAGTACACAGCAGCAGAGATCATTTGGCAGCACTGCAAGAGTTCATAATGAACACCATGTGCTGTCCACCATATCCACAGCATAACTTTACGTGGATGCAGTGCTGGCTTCGACGTATGAGGAATTGAGCCACTGGTGAACAACTAATGTCTGTAACATTTTGAGGTGTTGTACTGAACCCACTTTTCATCACATGTGAGTACCCTATCCAAAAATGATTCTTTGTCACAGCGAGACAGCAATGAAAGACAAGCTCAGACACACTGCTGTTTGCTCACTGCAGACCATTTATGGGGGACCTACTTAGACAATGCCTTACCTATTGCATGCAGATGCCTTCAAACAGTTTCATCACTAACACCAAACGACTGGGCTAGTTCCTGGCATGTTTGACTACTGTCCTGCACAATAACAATTGTCAGGGCTGTTGTGCCAAGACAGACAGGATGGCCACTCTGTGCCTTTTCTTGAAGGTATTCATCTCCATCTCTGAACTTTCAAAACCAATACTGAGTTGTGTGTTCTTTCACAGCATCTGCCCTGAATGCTAAGCAAATGCGACGAGTTGTTTCTGCAGCAGATGGACCAAGTTTAAATGCGTGTAACAAACACCCACGAATAATCTCTGCCACTGTAATCACACATCTTTCCACTACCAAACTGCTTACTCATTTGATATACACTGAGTGGCCTCTTTATTATGACCACCCCCTCAGTACTTCGTTGGGCCACCTTTTGCATTTAATACTGCGTCGATTCTTCGTGGCATGGACTCCACGAGATGTTGATAGGTGGTTTGTGGAATCTGAGACCATGCTTGATGAATAGCACTTTCCAGGAGTGTGAGATTGCAGGGTTGTGGATCCAGCTGTCTGATGGCTTGTTCAACTTCATCCCACAAATTCTCAATGGGGTTGAGATCTGGAGATTCTGGGGGCCACCTAAGCAAAGTAAACTCACCAGCATGTTCCTGAAACCAATCCTGTACAATACAAGCACTATGGCAGGACGCATTATCTTGTTGAAAGTAGCAATCGCCATTGGGATAAACCATCCACATGACAGGGTGCACTTGGTTCGCAACGATGTTTAGATATGATGTGCCAGTCAGAAGTTGATCAACACGAATTAAAGGGCTCAAAACATGCCAGGAAAACATTCCCCAAACCATAACGTTGCCTCCACCAGCTTGAAGGGTTGTAGCAATGCATTTGGGGTCCATGCTTTCGTGCTGTTTCTGCCAAATTCTCACTCGGCCATCGGCATGGTGCAACTGAACACATGATTTATCGGACCACATAATTTGTTTCCAATTATCGACTGTCCAATTGTTGTGCTCCTGTGCGAACTGGAGGCATTTTCTCTTGTTAACTGCAGACAGCAAAGGTGTTCGAACAGGCCTTCGGCTGCCATATCCCACCCGATGCAGTGTATGGCGAACAGTGCGTGCAGAGATCATTCGAGGGGATCTTGATTAAGATGGTCTGTAATTTGCTGCACTGTTGCCCTTCTGTTGTCTGTTACCAGTCTGGACACTCTCCGTTCCGCCCGAGCAGTCACTAGTCGATGACGACCACACATTGCATGTAGAGACCCAGTTTTTTGGCTGACAGTCCAGTCTTTAAACACTTTAACAACAGCTGCTCTGCAACATTTCACGAATGTGGCGGTTTCGGTGATACTCGCTCCATGGCTCCAAGTTCCTACAATCATCCCACGTTGAAAGTCTGTCAAATCAAATTTTTTACCCATCTCGTCACCCAAAAATCACTTCTACTACTGTCGCAAGCACTAAGCTTTCCCTTTTAATACTAGCCTCGCCCTCTGGCGGCAACAGCATGCAGCCATAGGTCATTTGCTTAAAACTGTCAGGTGGTCATAATAAAGTGGCCACTCAGTGTATATGTGCAGGGCATCTTGGGAATTCAGCTGATGATATACCGTGGGCAGAATGCCATCTCACTGCAAATTCAATCATTTCAAGGTGTTTCTCTTGTTCCCTCGAAAAACAGCAAATACTTTTGTGGTTACCGGATAGTTTAATGCACATAATATCCAAATTAGATAACAAGCAATTTTTCAAAGTGCCTACTGACAGATAAAAAAAATATATACCTCTGTCTTGACACTTCAAGAATGCTTTGTGGGGTTTTAAGAGGTTCACATCTTTCAGGAACACTTGGAGTAAAAGAAGTTGTTCTCTGTGAATGATACAATAAAACTACAGAAAGGTTGTGCGCAGTAACATAATAATCTGCAAAACATTGTGAAATAAAATTATGACATTAGATTAGGCAACATTTTTGTTTTTATTGAATGACTAATTTTTTCAAGACACATTCCAGATACTGTAACAACAACACTGCTATAACAGCAAATCGAGTACATGCAACTCTCCCGAAAGGTTTAATCATATAAAAATCAGTAAACATAAAAATCACAAATAGCCAAAGAGACAACAAAAATGATGACATGGTTTTTACAACTGATAATGAAACATCACTGGGTATGAGAGAATTAGCACTGGATTCAGCAATGCAAAATGGAGGAAACACACACACACACACACACACAACAACAAACAGGAATCCATGAATCCAAACCATTCTTCAAACACATTGTGTTGAACTTCGCTACATGGTTATAATCCATATTGTACATACACTATCTATCAACAAGTAATTGGACACCTGTGATAGCAAAGGAAAACAAAGTTTATTCACCTTCAATAGTTGATGGAGCCTCCAGGAGCGGCGATTACAGCTGCGACCCTCTGCAGCATACTCTCAACCAGGCGTCGTACGACAGCTAGCGGTATTTTCTTCCACTCGGCTTGGAGAAGACAGGTCAGTTCCTTCACCGATTTCGGACAGTGGGGGCACCCCTTAAGTCGACGCTCCAACTCGTCCCAGAGGTGCTCGATAGGGTTAAGGTCTGGGCTCTGCGCATGCCAGTCCATTCGATTAACCCCATTGTCACCATACGAAGCCATGGTGGACCTTGCAGCATGACAGGTGGCGTTGTCATCCTGAAAGTAACATGGGTTGCAGGATAATGTGCCGGCTCACAAGGCTTGCAAAGCAAAGGATGATTTGAGGGATCTGGGGTTTAAGTGCATAGACCATCCACCTTACTCACCAGACCTTGCTCCACCAGACTACTTCCTGTTCCCAAACCTCAAAAAAAAGTTTGGAAGGGAAGCATTTTTCGAATGATTTGGAGGTGATATCAGCAGCAGAGCAGTATTTCCGTGATCAGACTTCTGATTCTTATTTTTTTGGGAAGGGTTAAAGAAACTTCAAAAATGTTGTGCCAAGTGTGTTGAACTTCAGGGTGAATATGTGGAATAGTCTGAAAGTTTCCTGGCTCTAAACCATTTCCTTCTTGGTGAGGCCAAGGACTTATCAGAATCTTCTCATATTCTACAACAGCACACCACAGATCATGATAACCACATAGAATATGGAATTAAGCCATAAAATGAACAACAAAATCTGGCAGAACATTATGTTAAACTACATGAATAAGAAAAATTACTATGCCAAAATTCTAATGTTGCATACCCTGGACTTCTTGGACAAACCTTTCCCTCCAGATCTGCTGACCTTCTGCAACTTAGGTTCAGGGTCACTTTCTTTGTTACTGCTTTCATCATCAGAGCTACTTGCAGAAGGTGTGTAAGCACTTTCATCATCACTAGAATCCACGATAAACGAAACACGCTTCTTTGTGTGTGAACTGTTCTCAACAATGGCATTCTTCTTATTATTATGTTTTGGAGCATCTTTTTCTTTTCTTGGGGTACCAACCCTAAAGAAACCAAATTACAAGACATAATTATTGAAAAACCGTTTTTATTAATTTAGTGCTGATTGATAGTAGTGGAAAATTTTACACAAACCGTAGTAATAATAGAACATTCAACAGACTTGAGACAACATTTCTGGAACAGGAAAATGAAAAATATTTATTGAATATTAACAGTTTCCCATGATACATAGTGATCATCATCAATGTCAACTTAACCAAAGCATTCGATAATCTACTTTAAGAGATCAAAAAACAACAACAACAAAAAAACAAAAAAAACTGATGTCCCGAAAACCATTAATGCAGTGTTAGATTTAGAAATAAATTTTCTACTGGCCCAGCGGACCACTAGAATTTGCAAGCCACTGGTCCGTAAAAAAAAATAAAAAAGAAAAATTTAAAGACATTTACAAATAAAGGTAACTTGATCACGCTAGTTACGTTAAATGAAAACTTTTACAAAAAAGTTCGTAAGTTGGAAGCTTTCGAAAGCTTCCAACTTACGAACTGTTTGTAAAAGTTTTCATTTAACGTAACTAGCATGATCAAGTTACCTTTATTTGTTAATATTGTTACGTGTTTTGCCCATCATCGACAAGACATTTACAATATACGTATGTAGAAAATAACGTATCATTTCAATGGAACTATCTCCAATACTTGTTTTAAAACCTCTCATTAGTTTGCAGCGTAAAAGGAAAACCATATACATACAGCAAGGTAAAAGAAGCAGATATTAATTTTTTAACTTCTGACAAATTAGAAAAAAGCCACAACAAACTTACTGGCCATCCAGGCCAGAAAAATCAATAGTTTAGTGGTGCGGCAGAAATTTTACTGGCCAATGGCCAGCGGACCACTGGGTAATTTGAACGCTGTTAATGAATTATTCAAAGATGCAGAGCAGCATGTAAAGCTGGAACATCAATTACATGAAAAGGCACAATAGAAAATTTAGCAAAAATAAAGAAACAGAAAGGACTCTTTTGGAAGTAAGCAGAGATTTAAAATGCAATAGATGGGCTACAGAGTGGCTGTTATCAACAGAAATTAAAAAAAAAGCAGGAGGAGGGAACGAATGAAAAATACAAAACTGTGATGGACAAACCGTGAAATTCAAATCTAATGGATTGGATTTTATCACAGTCAAAGGGGAGAGTTATTAATTGTTAAGATGAACAATTGTATTTTGTGTAGCCAATCAATAATGCAAAAAATAAAAAATAAAAAATCAGACAGTCGTTGCTTACTCTGTCATGAAAACAATTTCATGGGTATTGGATATGGTGCTCTATCCATCAAATGCAGAGATTAAGCCCCAATTTTGAAATTAAATTTTGCTTAAAAAGGGGGATGTTAGCTCCATAGTCTAATTTTGTAGAGAAGACTGTAAAAATAAATTTCTCTATTACAAAAAATTAAAAATAACATTGTCTGAAAAGAATTAAAAATATGGAATAAAATACATACATATCCTTAATTTGTACTCTCTGATTCAGAGGTTGAAACTTCAAACAAAACTCATCTACCAACTAGAAGTTTAAAACTGATGGTGCTAGATTTTACTTATTGTTGATGTATCAAACATTTCCATTTACAATAGTGTTCTCCCTAGATTTTTTTTTACAGCTGGGTGGCAAGAAATTTTAGCTGGATGGCACTTTTAACGACTCCTTCCCCAATTGAGAAACAAAAAGGGTGTTGTTTTTCTTAACATTATTATACTTATTAAACATCTTCAGTAGTGTGGTAGGCATTAATGCAACAAAACATGATAAACAACATTAGAAAACTGTACATAAATGATAAAGAATTAATACTTAACTAATAAATCATATTTAACACAGATTTCATTCAGTTTTAATCAATGTTTATGGTGCATGTGGGGATAAATTTTCCACTTTTATGTGCATTGTGAAAACATTCATTGAAGGAAATTTAGCTGGGCAGCAGAGAAAATTAGATGGGGGGGGGGGGGGGGTTGCCCAGTAAAAAGGCTCTAGGGAGAACACTATACAACGATCTCTTGAGCTTCACTGAAATCTACCAGATGCCTCACGCAAGACCTTTTGTACTTCATATTCATGTCTTTTTCTCCTGCAGATATTCCTGAATTTGGTCCACCTGGATTTCCTTGGACTTACTTCACATTTCTTTCCAATCCATTTGGGCTAAAAATTATCTTTAGTAAGTATTTCACCACTCGTTCTTTTAACATGGCCAAACCACCTTAGAATGCTTGTCTCTACCTTACTAACATTTTGCTTCACACAGCAGATCTGCAACACATCTTCATTCCTCACATGATCAAAATGTGTGTTGCCACAGCCTCATGTAAGTAATGCAATTCTCCAGTGCACAAGTTAATAAAATAAACGGGGGGGAGTAACTGGCAGGCTATTAAAGGTGTGCCCATCCCAACTCAGTTTAATGGTTTAAATTTGTTGAAATACCTACCTACTTGATTCCTATGCCTCTTCTGCAGTACCCAGGTTTCACTGCCATACGTCAGAGCAGGAACAATTACATTTTCTTATATAGCCATTCAGGACTTTCTTGAGAACCCATCATTCATGCAAAATCCTCCTAAAGCAGCTATCACTTTCAAAGAACAATTCACCCACCTGCTCATTTCACCATCTATTTTGTTTTCTCTGACAAAAAGTGCTTCTTAAACAAGGTTTGTACTCTTCCAAGCAAAATAAATTCAAGCACTTTTTAAAACCAAATTATCATACATGTGTGAAGTCAGTAGGTAGGTATTTCAGCAAATTTAAACCATTAAACTGAGTTGGGACGGGCACACCTTTAATAGCCTGCCAGTTACCCCCCCCCCCCATTAGTTTATTTTATTAACTTAGAATTGCCCCTCTGTTTTGGTGTTATTTGAAATGACTTTATTTTATGGAATATTTAAAAAAGGTACATTATTTTTGCATTCGCACTCCAGCAAGGATGCATCCCTAACCCCAGTCAGCAGAAGCCCATCCCGGTTTGTGAATACATTATTCCACTTATTTTACTCTCATTGCTGACATTTTACGTCGTAAAGATGTCATAGCCAAGGCACCAGCTGTCCACACACTCCCCTGAGTTGAAAGTAAATTCTGAGCTATTTGTTCAGCTTGGCGTTTTTATCAGAACTACACAGAAATCTCCTACACAACTTTTCACCACAAACAATTATTTTACATACACATGCTCTTTCATATCATAGTTTAAAAACAAAACAAAATCTTTTTCAAGTACTCTCTACGGAGTTTTAAACACTTTCAAGGACTTGAAAATGAATTTTTCTTTTTGAATGACTTTTTAAAGCTTTCAAGGAGCGCACGGACCATGTTAAATACACAAACTCACTCACCTGGTCTATCACTGTTAAATTTAGACTTATCTTGCGTTCAGTACTAACAGTTCCTCACTCAAAAACCATAACTTTGGCTTCCCCTTATTTATATAATCAGCTTGAATTTCATGCAAACTTCATACATCTGGGACAACATACTTTGCAACTCTCTTTTGCTCTCTGCAAACAGGACTGTGTCATCAACATACAGCAATCTGCATACACGGATATTACCAAGACATGAACCTGTACTGTCTATTTTGGCAAGACACAAGCATGCATCCATAAATATATTGAATGACAGGAAAATTGAAGTGTGACAGATAAAGGGATGGCTATTCAATATTTTTTAGTATTGTTCCTGATCACACTATTAATCTTCTGACAAATATTGAAGCAAGCTTCTATAGGTCAGTGCCAAACATGGTCCAAGAAGCAGAATTAAGTTGAATGGTAATTGGGCATTTTAAATGAGACCAGCACCAGTCTTACAGAGTTACACATGTACAACAACTTGATGTGAAGCATTTCAACAGGTGTTTTGTAAATGATGAATCACAGCAGCAGATGCTAAGACTCCGGTACAGATTTTAATAAGTTTTGTGCCAAGATAATTTTTCCAAGCAAAGAAAAAATGTCCTCCACCAACAGCAGATTAGAAAAAAAAAAAAAAATCAAATGTTGTTTTGGTATACAATGTATGAAATATTCGTTAGGTTACAAAGCTTGATCTGTACTGTGCCCTCTAGCTAACTATCTCAAAGGTTGCAGAGATATGTAAACATACAACAAATGCAAAATTACCCAATATTGTTGAAAACAGTTATGCAAATGCATCATAAGCAATCCTAGGCTGCTACTCTTATGTTCAGCAATATTTTTAGTTTATGAATGTAATAGAATATGAACAGAGAGAAAAAGAAATAACTATGGACTTATGCGGACCAAAACAACATTTTATCTTTTCCTTCTTTTCTTAAATCATTATCACATGAATAAATCTATATGTGAAGCACTTTTCCTGGGTGTCCGTTGTATGTGTACATATCTGTACCAGTGCCGAGATGGGCTGAGCCCGAGCCCAAAGTTAAACCCGGGCTCTGTGAGAGAGGGAGAGAATTTTCCTTTTCTTTAAAAAAAAAAAAAAAAAATGGTTTTGTATGATTTAGCACACGAGACTTTCTTTACACTTTCTAGTTGCTAAATACAATTATTCGGCAAATGGGTCTAGATAGGGAGTGGGAACTCGGCAGGGCTACTCATTTCAGGCTTGGGTAACAAATACCATAGGCCATGAATTATTGAATTTCGGTGAAGGAAAAGTTTCTCTAAGAACTATAGGCAGTAGATAGCAAGCTGACGAAATTTTGCTCCCTACCTCAACAGGGCAGATCCCTGCTAATTCTATTGAGCAACATACAATGCAGAGTGTTGTGCCCTCCAATTTTTCCTGCCCCCCCCCCCAGCATTTCAGGAAGAAATGTATGGTCAAAGAAACTATAGAAAGAGACATCCCTTCCTCACTCTGCAGTTGAGAAAGACATCGGTTAAATGCATGAGGAAGAAAGAGTGGAAGTTTGGCAGAGCAGATTTTTTTAATTAATGCCTAAACAGGTTAATCATAGTTTTGGGGCTCGTTCGGGCCCGGGCTCTATCTTGCAATATAAAATTCAGGCTACGGCTGACATACTTCGTGCTCGGGCTCTTAAAATTTAGCCCGAACTCAGCTCTGATCTGTACAACCTTTGAGATAGTAGTACAGAAGGCACAGTGCAGACCAAACTTTGAAATTGAATAAATATTAAATTGTAAGAACTTTTCCTGGGTGTCTGTTGTATGTGTACATATCTGTACAACCTTTGAGATAGTGGGATAGAGGGCACAGTACAGACCAAACTTTGAAATTGAATAAATATTAAATTGTAAGAACTTTTCCTGGGGGTCTGTTGTATGTGTAACTTTTCCTGGGGGTCTATTGTATGTGTACATATCTGTACAACCTTTGAGATAGTGGGCACAGTACAGATCAAACTTTGTAACTGAAAAAATATTACATATACTGAATACCAGAAAAATATTGAACTTTTTTTTTTCTAATTTTATGTAGGCAATGACATCTTTTCTTAGAACAATTGTTATGGTACAAAATAAAGATATCTATAAGAATGACAGAGGTTCCAGCCTCTCCCCCCCCCCCATCATATCTGCCCCTGTATCAATGTTTATGAGGATATCTAAAGCGCTGGGGATTTATGATCTATATCCATTAACAGATTAAAAAAGGGTTATTGCCACTACAAGGTAGCATCACTTTTGTTCAACTAGCAGAAATCTGAAGTTGTTCAAATTCCTAAGGTATAACTGCTTAGCTTCAGTTGCTTGGAGATTCATTATCATGGGTGGTGTAATGGTTAGCATGCTCTAATGGAAATCAAGAGATGCAATTTTCATTACGAAAATTGCAATTTTCATGAGGCATCCTTATGGGTTGTCTTATGTTATAAACGTGCTTTTGATTAAAATATACATAATATCTAAGGTATTTTACCTGATACTGTCAAAGTATTTCGCACGTTGTTTGCTCAGTGAGGCACGTGCTCCTGGCCCGAGAGGTCCCTTTGTTACGGACCTTTGGTTAGTTATAAAAAAATTTTCAGAAATAAAACAGTTAGGTTATATATTTTCGGTTCCACATACATTCATTCGCACAATCAAATGCTTGAAATTTACTATTCATTAAAAGATTTTAGTAGAAAGAGTTATACTCATCGGGTCAGAGGATGTCTCACAAGGGGTTCGTTGTTACGGCGAGCGCTTCTCTCATCGATTCCCGACATGCAATTCCAAAACTACACACACACACGAGGAACCCTCGTGTAGAAGCAGTGTCCAGAAGTAGACGGTTAAGCACCGTTGAAAGCGCTCGCCGTAACAACGAACCCCTTGTGAGACGTCTCCTGACCCGACTCTTTCTACTAAAATCTTTTAATTAATAGTAAATTTCAAACGTTTGATGGTGCGAATGAATGAATGTGGAACCGAAAATATATAACCTAACTGTTTTATTTCTGCATTTTTTTTTTTTTTTTTTTTATAACTAACCAAAGGTCCGTAACGAAGGGACCTCTCGGGCCAGGAGCACGTGCCTCACACAGCAAACAACGTGCGAAATACTTTGACAATATCAGGTAAAATACCTTAGATATTATGTATACGCAATTTTCAGTTTTCTGAACAGATGTGTCACGGGAAGCAGTGAAAAAAATGGCACTTCTGTATAGAAAATGACATTTATATGTGCTTATCATGTACTGGGGATGCCAAGAATAATTTCTTTGTTGTGAAAATTCATTGCTCAATAATTACTGTTATTTCTGCAATGATACCTGTTTGTATAGACTGTTTCTGGTATTTTTTTTTTTTATCACCAAGGGTTAATGCTAATGATTGTGCATTGCTTCTAAATAATGTTTTTATTATGAATGGATTTAATGCAAATGTGAAATCTGAAAAACAAAAAACAAAACAAGATATGCAAAAATAAGAAATTGCTACCCCTCTTCCCCCAAAATTATCATAGCAGATGTGCTATGAAAAATTTCCTTAACAAATTTCACTTTGAAACGCATTTACGAAAAGTGTGGCACATTCAGTACAGGCACACTGCAGGCTGCCACTGAAAACACAAAACATCAAATCAATACCTGCAAAGAAATTCATGGAACAGAGTTCAAACATTTGCGAGAATAAGTCTATGATTCTGTAATTCTGAAAAATATGGGAGGTTCTCAGACCCTGTCTGCGGTGAAATATGCAAATATGTTTTAATTTTCACATTCAGTTGGAAAGCGTCTTTGTTTGCGCCATTTTCTGCAGTGCCTGTGAGACGCATAATGTTACAGGCAGGACTGGTGCCAAGTAACGGGATTAGAAATCCTTGTAAACATATTTTTGCAAACATATTACCAATGTAGAGCATCTAATCAAAATGAACTCAGAATCATGATGTAATAGCATTATAATCTTAATGCTATCAGTGCATGTCGGTCATTTTTGTGTCAGTGAGTGTAGAAAGGAAAGATTAAGAATTTCAAAGTCACCTACACAGAAGAATTAACTTCTCCCTGGGCTTTGGGGAGAATACACAAGGGGATGATGATAAGTTCTTGGCCTCACCAAGAAGAAAATGGGCTAAAACCATGAAACTTACAGATTATTCCACATATTCATCCCGAAGTTCAACACACTTGGCATAGCGTTTCTGGAGTTTCTTTAACCCTTCCAAAAAAAAAAAATTCTGAAGTCTGATCACTCAAATACTGCTCTGCAGCTGATTTCACCTCCAAACCATTCGAAAAATGCTTCCCTTCCAAACTTTTCTTGAGGTTTGGGAACAGGAAGTAGTCTGGTGGAGCAAGGTCTGGTGAGTAGGGTGGATGGTCTATGCACTTAAACCCCAGATCCCTCAAAACATCCATTGTCTTGCAAGCCATGTGAGCCAGCGCATTGTCCTGCAAAAAGAGAATGCCTCTCCAGTTTTCCTCGTCTTTTTCCTTCAATGCTTCCTTTAATCGGCACAGCAAGTTGGAACATTATTCAGCACTTATTGTTTGGCCCTTCAGGAGATAATCAGTCAGTAAAACGTCTTCCGAATCCCAAAATGCCATTGCCGTGACCTGTCCTGCAGACCTTTGAGTCTTGAATTTCTTTGGCTGTAGAGAACCCGAGTGCTGACAACTACAGTGAGCAACTCAATGAGCTATAGCAGTCACCCATCCCTAATTTAGGGTCACTGGCTTCAGGTAAGGGAGACAGCCAGTGCCACAAGACAAATACAACATTGATGCCCCACCGGGATTCGAACCCGGACCCGCTTGGACGAATGATCGTAAGCCAGGGAATAGACCACTGCACTAACGGGTAGCTACGTAAGGCGGTGAAAAAGTACGAGCTACAATACTCTTATGATATATGGGTCATCCAAATGAAACGTAGACTCAGGTAGACGGGTGGTGCTGCAGTGCCTGCTGAAGTTATTGTGACGTTGCAGTAACCACACATAAAAGAGGAATGCAGCATATGAAGCAGTTACTTAGTGCGACTCGTTGAATGTGAGTAACATCAAAGGAATGTAAAGGACCTGTCTCATGGATACCTCCAAGCGGGCACAGCAAACCGTGATCCAATTTTTGACAAAAGAAAGAAATCGACAGAAATCTTACGATGCACATCCCTTTCTGCTGTACGGATGACATGACTACTGATTGCGCATTTCTCATACATTCCTCGTCAGGCCACACCTAGCGCCATCTATCGGATTCTGGGAATAACAATTCTGCAAAACAAAAATATAGAAACCGTGTTAGTAATACATGACATAGAAAAACAGACAATACTCATAGTTTTTTTGTACATAATTTTGTAATGTGTCCAATAATTCTTGGACACCCTGTATATTAAAAAAAAATTCTTTTTTAATTTTTATGTAATCAAAGCTTACTTTACTTACGGCTCAACATAGGAAAATTTGGGAGTCACATTCCTCCCATATCGTGAAATTCTTCTCTTTTCTCTCTTTTTATCAACATCATCAGGAGAAACTGAATGTGACTGAGCATGATTGGATTCCTTCTTCATGCTGTGACCATCATCACCACTGTCTTGAAACAAACTCCGTTTGGCACAAGATCCCTGAATTTTATTAAGTTGATCACAGCTTTTACTGTTCTCATTAAAGCTGAACTTGGCTTTCCGAGACCCTGAAGGACTTGTAATTTGAGTTAAGATATCTAACTCTGCTCCCCTATGATCAGTACTACTGCCATGTGGATCCTGAAACTGCTTGAAATATGGAGAATTACTTAAGATTCGACTGTGTTTTTTGCAAGGAGAATAAAATCTTTTCACTGGAGTTGTTTGTATACTTGATTCTTCCACATTTGTGTCTAAAGATGGAGATGTACAACTGTCCAATTGACCAGAACTGCCCTTAATGCAACGACTAGAAAATCTTTTAACAGGCGATTTTTCATTTTCCAAAATACGACCATTCATAAACGGACGATCAACGATCTTATCAGCATGTGGAGACTGAGTACCACTGGATGATTCATCTAATGGACAGTCTATATCTCTTTCCATTGATTTAACAGGTGTTTTACTAAGATGCACATCTTTCATTTCATTTGTTATGAATGGCACCAGCTTTTTCACAGTGACTTTACCCTTTTTGGGTGGAACAGGACCTGGAAACAAAAAGAGTAAAAAAATGGTAATGCTATTCATAAAAATAAAATAAAGTAGTGACAAATTTACTTAATTGTATGAATAATAAGTTACAATTCATAATTTAACTTCTGAGAGGGTGTAGTGCATAATTGATGTCATTTACAAAGTATTCCGGAAGTTCTCAGGTGCACCTCCATCTAAAGCTATTAATTTTGGTTTTCTTTGTGTGTGTGTGTGTGTGTGTGTGTGTGTGTGTTTCATAATCTGCTATTAGCATCTAGGACTACAAGATATCACCTCCTCTAATTTAATTAAGGCCACTGGTTTCAATGTAGAAACAAAACAATCAGCACAAAAATGTGCTCTCCAACTGGTTGCCCCTGGGCAGCATGAATTTTCACTGAAAAAAATTTTGCACTGTCAACATCACCCTGCCAAGTGATCGGTCTTCCCACTCTTTTTTTGATGCTGCACACTACCAGTCTTTTGAAACTACTTCAACCAATGTCTTTTTGATGCTGCACACTACCAATCTTTTGAAACTACTTCAACCAATGTCTTTTTGATGCTGCACACTACCAGTCTTTTGAAACTACTTCAACCAATGTCTTTTTGATGCTGCACACTACCACTCTTTTGAAACTACTTCAACCAATGTCTTTTTGATGCTGCACACTACCAGTCTTTTAAAACTACTTCAACCAATGTCTTTTTGATGCTGCACACTACCAATCTTTTGAAACTACTTCAACCAATGTCTTTTTGATGCTGCACACTACCAGTCTTTTGAAACTACTTCAACCAATGTCTTTTTGATGCTGCACACTACCAGTCTTTTGAAACTACTTCAACCAATGTCTTTTTGATGCTGCACACTACCAGTCTTTTGAAACTACTTCAACCAATGTCTTTTTGATGCTGCACACTACCAGTTTTTTTAAACTACTTTAACCAATGTCTTTTTGATGCTGCACACTACCAATCTTTTGAAACTACTTCAACCAATGTCTTTTTGATGCTGCACACTACCAGTCTTTTGAAACTACTTCAACCAATGTCTTTTTGATGCTGCACACTACCAGTCTTTTGAAACTACTTCAACCAATGTCTTTTTGATGCTGCACACTACCAGTCTTTTGAAACTACTTCAACCAATGTCTTTTTGATGCTGCACACTACCAGTCTTTTGAAAGTGCTTTAACCAACGTCGGAGACCATTATCAGAAGGTGCGGTTCTGACATACTGCGTTCTGTAATGATGTTGCATTGTAATAACTGACTTTGTTTCAAAGAACCAGTGTATGCACATTGCTTTTTTTTTTTAACTGTCACCATTTTTAAGTATGACACCAATTCAGAGGGTACTGTGTTGCTACATAAAACTTTCCGCTGTGAACTTATTTTTGTTGTAGACAGTTTTATTTGGTCGGTTAAAGTTTTACCATGCCAGGCCATGGAAACCCTGACAATAATTATGAATCACGTTGTACAAGTATATATTATATCGCTCTTTAATATATATATATACACTATTTACCAACAAGTAATTGGACACCCCTGCAATCGACGATATCTGCAGTCCTGATACACGTCACGGCCGCCGCCATTAAATATCGTGTGGGAAACAACAACGCAACCAATCGTATGCAAGATGTCACGCAGTTTGGAGCTCTCTGATTTCGAGAAAGGTGTAATCGTCGGGTATCACAGAAATGGCCGATCCATACGTGACATATCCAGCGAGTTGAAGTACCCAAAATCGACAGTGGCCAACGTGATTGGAAAGTGGAAGATGAGAGGTGACTGTCGGAATGTGCCCCGACCCGGCAGACCCACAAAACTGGGAGTTAGAGACCGATGGGTGCTGGCCAGAGAAATTCGGAAGAACCGCACCAAATCAATGGGCCACATCCGCGAGGAGTTTTAACAGGCATCCGGGAGTGTTCTTTTGATGAATACCATCCGCAAGGAAGCCCATCTGCTCGGTTATCATGGACGTGCTGCCGCCCACAAGCCTTTCATCACCAAGTCCAATAGCTCTGCTCGGCTAATGTGGTGCAAAGAATGTCGACAGTGGACCGTTGAACAGTGGAAACAGGTTCTCTGGAGCGACGAATCAAGGTTCACCCTCTACCATTCGGGTGGCAGGGTCTGGGTTTGGCGTCTGCCTGGAGAATGCCTCCTGCCGGAATGTATTGTGCCAACTGCGAAGTTTGGCGGCCATGGAATTATGCTATGAGGGTGTTTCTCCTGGTATGGCACGGGACCCTTGGTCGCAATTGCTGGTAGACTCAACGCCGAGACCTACTGCACCATTTTGGATGACCATGTGCTTCCTACGTTGTGACAGTTTTATGGGGTGGACCCATGTTACTTTCAGGATGACAATGCCACCTGTCATGTTGTGAGGTCCACCATGGCTTGGTATGGTGACAATGGGGTTAATTGAATGGAATGGCCTGAGCAGAGCCCGGAACACCCTATCAAGCACCTCAGGGACGAGTTGGAGCGTCGACTTAAGGGGTGCCCCCACCGTCTGAAATTGGTGAAGGAACTGACCTGTCTTCTCCAAGCTGAGTGGAAGAAAATACCGCTAGCCGTCGTACAACGCCTGGTTGAGAGTATGCCCTGGAGGGTCGCAGCTGTAATCGCCGCTCGTGGAGGCTCCACCAACTATTGAAGGTGAATAAACTTCATTTTCCTTTGCTATCACAGCTGTCCAATTACTTGTTGGTAGATAGTGTATATTCGTAGCAAAAGCAGTGGCACCCAGATCATCATCATCATCATCATTGTCAACCATTATCAATCCACTGCTGGACGAAGGTCTCCCCAAGTTTCCTCCACAACGGTCTGTCTTGTGCCAGTCTCCTCCATGTCACTCCCGCATATTTACGAATTTCATCCACCCATCTACCCATCTACACAGACACATATCTAATTTTCTATGGAAAAAGTGCCCCTGCCCATCTGCTAATAAAAAAAATTTGACTCATCATACTTTGATACTTTGACTGCACCTGAAGTAAGTCGAAATACTAAACAGTGTGCACCGTGATTTCATTATACACTTTTCTTTAACATTTATTCTTGAAAAATGTCAAGACCTCATAGCAGCATAACTTAAATTGATCTGAAAATTTTGTAAACAATATTTTGTACACATATTTCTATGCTAAAACTTTGTTTGCTTAAACAGTTTTCTTTATGAGGAGAGCACAATAAGCTCTGCTTTTTTTTTTTCCTTTTTTTTTTTTTTTTTTTTTGACAAGTTGATTGTTAGATGGAAACCACATTTTTATCTTATGTGGTTGGTGCATGGAGAATTACTTGGATTGACACCAGAAAATGAATAATAATTAAAAATGAAAAAAATGCATGACCCCAAAGCAAAATGCAGGATCTTTCCATGACCTTTTATGAATTCATGACTTTGAACATATTCACTTTTTATACTGCAGGTCTGGCTCTATTCAATGCTTCACGATTTGTACCTAATGATGCAGAATAAAAACTGAAGAAATGAAAAACTGAACATATTGACTTTTTATATTCCAAGTCTATAGCTCTAATTGCTGCTTCACAATTCATATCTAATGATAAGGAATAAAAACTGAAGAAATGAAAAATTGAACATATTCACTTTTTATATTCCAAGTCTCTAACTCTATTTGCTGTTTCACAATTCGCATCTAATGATGGAAAATAAAAAATGAAGAAATGAAAAATTGAACATATTCACTTTTTATATTCCAAGTCTCTAGCTCTATATGCTGCTTCACAATTTGTACATAATGATGGGGAATAAAAACTGAAGAAATGAAAAGTTGAAAATACTTTTTATTGGCAAAAAAGGTAAAAATACTCATATAAAATTATCTAGTTTAAGGACAAATAACACACATTCATGCTGGACTGTTACCCCTATCTTCCTCTTTTTCTTCAACTCTTTCATCAGTTTTGGAGACACTTCATCTGCTTTGGAAGCATCTGTAGCTAGGCCTCGGACGTTGTTATGCAAGTACCACTGATGATATAATGACATTCTTCTTGGCTTGATTACCTATGGCATGTTCCCATCCAATAGTTTTATTAGAAGAGTGAACTCATCAATTTCCTTACTATCAGAAAAATCCCTTACCTTCACTACTCCACTAGGACAAATCATGAAGTGATGGTATTTACTAATCCCAGTTGTTTGAAAAATTGCTTCAAGTACATCCATTCATACCAAGTCACTTTTTTTTAGCAGAGACAGCTTTATTATGACCACCACAAGAGGAGGTAATATAACACTATTTATCAAGTCATTGTGGGTATCAATGTTACCGACAGCATACTGAGCTTTAAAGATTACAAACACCCGATCAGGATTGAACTCGGTATGATTACTTTAACAGCTGTTTACTCAAAATTTTCTTTTCGCACGTTAACCAACTTTTCGTATAGTCTAGATCACATGTGCATAAACTGAAGATTTCCAGAATAAAATATAAAACGGAGGAAGACGGGGAACGCCTCATATGTGAGTCAGTGAAAAAACATCTGGCAGAAATGCAGAAGAGTGATTTTATATTTATGAATTTGTCTCTTTTCTTTTCCCACCCTCCGAATGAATCAAACATCAAACTCAGCACCTATCCTGCCCACCACTGTCTGTCATGACTTGTAACACGCAAACATTGTTTTCATGACACAGTAAGCAGAGGCAGTACTTAATTAAAATACAGGGTTTGCACACATTTAGAGAAAATAAATTCCAAGGGATTTCCAGGAGTTCATCAAAAAATTTCAGGAGCTGAAATTTTTGCTACAATCACAGTGCTTTGTTTTATGTTTTGCAAATTGGGTGAAATTCAGTGGCATAACTAAAATGTAAGGAGCCCCCAGGCACAAAATTAAGTGAGGCCTCCTTATATTTGATTTTAATCATACAAAATTAATTAATTCCTAAAATAAAAGATACAGTTCCTTACTCAAATTTTGGAAATTCTATATTTTAATTTTATCTATTGTAAACTGTTATTTGTTTTAAAAGTACTATTGTTCTGATTTTTATTATTAGGTTTTAATGAGGAGCCAATATTCAATAAAATTGTTGACTTTCAACTTCTTACTCGAGAGTAACTACTTACCTAAAATATTCTGTCTTCTTACTTTTGTTTTAGCAAATACACTGTTTGTTCTTGCCCAGGTTTGTTCTTAAAAGGTGTGTTTCCTCACGTTCCATTCTCTGCTCAGACGGCCCATAATGCTTCTTAAATATTTTTTATTACTTTTAGTTTTTAAAATGATCGTTCAGCAGTTGCAGCTGTGACTATCTATATATGCAATATCAATTTATGCTATGTCATTGAGCAATGCATCCCTCGTGTATATAAATTCGGTTTTATTACGATGCATTTTTGAATATTCCTATTTTTTTAACCTAGGTCTTAAGTTTTATAAAAACTATGCAGGTATATTATTTAACCATATTTATTAAAGGTCAGATTATTTCATTTAAAAGAATAAGTACTAATATAATGGATTTAATTTTAGAATTCAAAAAGTGCATCATTTGAAGGTTAAATATTTTGAATGTGCGAACATCAAATGTATTGTGGAATAACTTTTTACGGGTCTTTTAGAGGTTATTTTTAATGAAAGTTGGTTGTCAAATTTTCGAACTAAAGCCTAGTTCGTCATCAGGACTATGTCACTGGAGTAGTTGCTGCCACTCAATTGGAAGAGACCATCCGCAATTATCGTTAATTGTGGTACTTCTTCTTCTTGCTATTTCGATTCCTTCTTCTAGTTTTCTCTTTACTAAGTTTGACTGGTGGGCGATTATTTTCACTGAGTCCCAATTTATGGAGTGTCCACTTGCTTGTACATGTCTGTCTAGCCCTGTTTTGTTCCCAATGTTCCTAATAGCTGCTTGGTGTTCTTTCATTCGGACCTTAATACTTCTCCCTGTTTCTCCTATATAGCTGAGTCCGCAGTTACAGTCGATGCAGTAAATTACTCCTTCCTGCAATTGGATGTCCAATTCTTTCTGCTTTAAAGCTGGCAAGAATTTCTTTATTTTGTTATTAAGATCTGGAGCTAGCCTGATATTATATTTTGCTCCGATCCTTTTCAGTTTCTCGAAAAGTCCCTTGTGGTACGTAATTTTGCTGGTGAATTTGAAGTTGGTTTTTTCCTGCTTCTTTTTTGGCACTTGTTTAAATATTTTCTCAACATATGGGGAGGGGTAATTGTTTTCTGCCAACATTTCCTTTAATTCTTCTTTGTGAAGATCTTTTTGAGAAGCTGAAGAGACCAGGATTTCAATTTTTTCCAAAAATTGTCTCGCTGTAAAAAAAAAAAAAAAAAAAAAAATTCCATGCAGCTAAAAAGAAAACTGGACAACTTGCCAGAATTAATTCATCCAGTAATGGCAAGCCTGGATATAGTCTCTATGTATACCAACATTAACCTGGACCTCCTACTGGAATTCATTGCAGATGACCTTGGGGAAAAATAGTATTCCATAATCACAATAGAGAAATACTACTTGGCATATATGAACTGCTCCTATTTTCCTTCAAGAATAATTTCTTCCAGTTTGGAAAGAAATATTACAGGCAAACTTCAGGACTTGCAATGGGTTCTCCACTAGCACCTCTGCTAGCAAATTATTATATAAGTAAACTAGAGGCAAAAATCCTTATACAACCCTCCTTGTTTGCTCTCTATGTAAGGTACATGGATGATGTCCTAATTATAGTAGATACTGTGGACCAATCTCTACCCTCTCAGATTCTGGAAGAATTTAACTTACTAGAGAATACCTTGAAGTACACCCTGGAACAGGAAAAAGACCATAGCATCAATTACCTGGATTTAACCTTGACCTCAAGAGAAGGGAAAATATTCACTCAGCTTTTAGAAAACCCACCAACACAGGGAAGATGTTAGACTTCTGCTCATTCCACCCTGATTATATTAAATCGAATACAGCGAGACAATTTTTGGAAAAATTGAAATCCTGGTCTCTTCAGCTTCTCAAAAGATCTTCACAAAGAAGAATTAAAGGAAATGTTGGCAGAAAACAATTACCCCTCCCCATATGTTGAGAAAATATTTAAACAAGTGCCAAAAAAGAAGCAGGAAAAAACCAACTTCAAATTCACCAGCAAAATTACGTACCACAAGGGACTTTTCGAGAAACTGAAAAGGATCGGAGCAAAATATAATATCAGGCTAGCTCCAGATCTTAATAACAAAATAAAGAAATTCTTGCCAGCTTTAAAGCAGAAAGAATTGGACATCCAATTGCAGGAAGGAGTAATTTACTGCATCGACTGTAACTGCGGACTCAGCTATATAGGAGAAACAGGGAGAAGTATTAAGGTCCGAATGAAAGAACACCAAGCAGCTATTAGGAACATTGGGAACAAAACAGGGCTAGACAGACATGTACAAGCAAGTGGACACTCCATAAATTGGGACTCAGTGAAAATAATCGCCCACCAGTCAAACTTAGTAAAGAGAAAACTAGAAGAAGGGATCGAAATAGCAAGAAGAAGAAGTACCACAATTAACGATAATTGCGGATGGTCTCTTCCAATTGAGTGGCAGCAACTACTCCAGTGACATAGTCCTGATGACGAACTAGGCTTTAGTTCGAAAATTTGACAACCAACTTTCATTAAAAATAACCTCTAAAAGACCCGTAAAAAAGTTATTCCACAATCACTATGAATAGAGGTGCCATAAATGCATTTACAACTAGGATCAAATGTAAGGTTTACACTATGGCTTATGACTTTCCAGAACCATAACTCCACATGCATCCACGTGCCACTATTTTTCAGTCAAATTAAATATGTAGCAAATGTTTAAAAACATGCATTCTATACAAGTACTCGGGTGTCCCAGCCCCAGAGGGTTTCCTTCGGATCACTATTTGCCAGGGCCCCAGAGATGTATGTGCCCAGTCATCTTATGTGGTAGTTACACCACTGGTGAAATTTACTATGAATGTAGAATTCTTAGGAGGTTTTCCACCCTCAGAGGTCATGTGGTTAAAAGTGCAACTTCATGAACAATGGAGCTTAAGTTTGAAAACAGGTAAAACATGAATGTCATGCTCTGCAAATCTGGTTGCATTTATCATTATCATTATTAACACTAATTTAAAATGAAGAACTTTTGATGTTTACACCTTGTTCTAAAGCATTTTGTAGTAGGTGACTAAAATCTCATGCACAGTTAAATTAAATAAACAACTGAATAAAATGGCAGGCACAGTTGACTGAATTATTATTTCATTTAATGTTGTCTTACGTTCTGCTAAAGGGCATATAGCATCAAAATTTAAAGAACTTTTTTCTGACTACGTCTACCACTAGGTGTTGAAGCAGCAGCCCCTAAAATAAAGAAATTCAAGAAGTGAAAGAAGTGTACACTATAATACTGTACTTAAATTTCTCACAGCATAGATGTTAATTTGATCATTAGAGAAATTTTGCACAGTACACAATTTCAGAGAAAATTCTACATTAAGTGAAGACAGCTCCTTGTAACTTTAAAAATTCCAATTACAAGAATTTTTTTCACTCCATCTAACTTCCATTTTCAAGCATTTTGAGAGACAAAATACCATCCACAGATGGAAAATGACTTCTCCCCCCTAATACCCTCAAAAATTCTCTTTAGTTTTGTTTCGATCTTTTAAATAACCCTAATGATGATGATGAAAAGAAAAAAGGAAGAATCTCATGCCCAAAATTTTCATGAATTTCTTTAGACAAAAAATAGAAAAATTTAATCACAACCCATTGCTGGAAACTTGGCCTAAAACAATACAACCTATAAAACAAAGTATTTACTTAGCATACATTTGTCGCAAAAAGTTTAAAGTCTTATCACCAGCTTAAAATATTTTCTCTAACTTACGACAATAAAATAATACAAGCCAAACGCGTTAATTTTTAGTCCACCCATCAGGACCGGAGCAAGCTTTTCTTGTCTGGGAGGACGAAACTTGAAATTACGCCTGTTCGAGTACAACAGTTATCCACCTCCACTCAAATAGCACACAGTTTTTACTATCTCATACCTCAGTTGCATTCAAGTATCATATTATGATCGTGCCAAATTAAAACCTCCAGTTTTGGACATAATTTTACTAAAAATGTGAGAACTAGGTAAATACTAAAGAGCCACTAGTTATAAATATAAAGTAAAATATAAAAGTTATGTGAATGCTGACAATGCATGCAGCACCCTGCAGAAATTCAGAGTGAAAAACGAGCCAGCACACAGAATGAAAGAGTATCCGATAGGAAAATGCTTTTGAGGCAGTGCTTAGAAAAATTTCTTTTGCGGTTAAACACTCAGATGGAATTTCTACAACAGAGCGCAGATGACTAATTAGCTCTTCGTCCCTACAAAGTATTCCCAAAGATCACAGAGGTTAGGCATATCTGCATATTGTTCAGTATGCCTCTCTTTTTTTAAAACAATTTCTGTCTTGCACATGAAGAGTCCACACCTTACAGAGCAGGTTACTATGAACCGTGATTAGTTATGAGGGATACTGTATGTGGCTAATTAATGTTTAAAAAAAAATACTGAGGTACAGTATAACATCCTTTTTTAGCTACAATTTTCAGTAAATTTATTCATACGACATGCATTTCTATTTTTTTCATCTCCAGTATGACCACTCTCGGAGGGCAACCGCCCCCGCCCTCCATCCCCTGGTAGCTACGTCCCTGCCATCCACACATACAGAGCTGACATTGGTATAAAGTGGTATTTTTCAACATTTATACCTTGTCATGAAGCATTTCTGAGAATAAAATAATTGAGTAAATTGACACATAAAGTTAAATGAAATGAGAGTGACTGAGTAAATAAACATAGAAATTGAGTAAAAAACATACAGAGTCACGTACAGTAAAGAAGTTTGTTAAGCAGTAGCTTTCGGCTGTTCTACAGCCTTCATCACCCACGATCAACTGAATCTGAGGACTGGTGGCCAGAACTATAGTAGGAATTTGAGGTGAGGAAACAGTTGCCAGAATTTATTATAGAGATCCAGATAAATGGGATTTGGTGAGGGATCTCTGAATTGCAATTCTTGGTAAACAAAATTTTAATTCATTTTTTGGAAATGTAGAGATGCTTTTTGATAAACCAGGCAACTTTTTTTTTTTTTCTTTCCAAAGGGGAACTGCAGAAGTGTCTTCAAGGGTTAGAGCAGATAATGCTGTTTATGGAAGACCATTTGACATGTCTTGTTTGTGTTCACAAGGTGTTGTATTGATGCTTCGGTGCATACTTCCAATATATATTGAGTCCAGAGGAAGTTGAAATAGGAATGGCATAAACTTCAGGGGTGTGACATAATCCCATCACTGTCTTTAGGCAGGCACTTTATTGCAGGAGGATTAGGTTTTCACAGTGAGAGTGTAGCCCATAGTTTTTAAGAGTTTACAAACCGTATAAGAAAATGATCCCCCATTCATTGGTTCTATCCCTTTCCATGGATCATTTACTTATAAGATTTGTAACCTCTTCAAAACTCTCACAGTAAATCCTAATCCTCCTGAAATAAAGTGCTTGCTTAAAGACAGGGATCTTGTCACACCCCTGGAGTTTATGACATTCCTACTTCAACTTTCTCTGTACTTCCAATATATATTAAAAGTACCCACTGAAGCATCAAATACTTGAAGACACTAACTGTTGAAGACACTTCTGCAGTTCCTCTTTGGAAAGAAAAAAAAAGTTGCCTCATTTATCAACAAAGCATCTCTACATTTCCAAGAAAGAATTGAAATTGTTTACCAAGAACTGCAATTCAGACATCCTTCACCAAATCCCATTTATGTGGATCTCTATACTACATTCTGGCATCAGTCCCCACACCTCAAATTCTCATTGTAGTTCTAGCAACCAGTCCTCGAATTCAGTTGACAGCAGGTAATCAAGACCATAGGACGGCTGAAAGCTACAGCATGACGAACTTTATTATTATACGTGACTCTGTGTGTTTTTCACTCAATTTCCATGTTTATTCTGATATTGTCATGTGAGTAAAACAACACATACATTTAACTAAATCATGTTTTTCTCAAATGTTATCTTATCTTACTTATTGTTGAAGAAATTCTAGGAGTTGGAGTCAATGCACTTTTTCGTAGCCTGTGTTTGCCATGTGATGATGATGTGCCGGGATCTAAAAACAAAGAAATACTTTCAGGGAAAGAAGAGTACAATACAGTACTGTTCTGAATTTCTCATAATAATAACAATAATAATAATAATAATAATAACATAGCACATATTATGAAGCATTTAACTTATCATTACTACAAATAATGCACTGAGCACCATTTTACAGCACAAAATACTATAAATCACATACCAAGGGAAAACGCACTATACTGCCAAAAGAATTTGGACAACAGTAATGATGAAGAAAATGGATTTTACTGTGGAAATTAATAATATGCACGCCCACCTTTAGTTTGAATGACAGCTCTGATCCTTTGTAGGGATTTCTGATTCTCTTATGACAGTAAGGAACTGAAATTTGCAACGTTTTTCTTTCAACATAGTCGTCAACTTAACAATAAAAGCATGTGTTAGAAGTCTGAATGGCAAGAACATGCACTGCCGGACAATTGCTAAGGACGGATGACAATAGCAACGATAGCAACCATAAAATGGAAGGCAGAAAAATGTGGAAATTAGCATAAGTGCGGGATACAGTAAGACGTGTTGTGCGTATGCAAATTTTGGATTGCCGAACTTGTTCGTGACGTCATAGCGCTGATAAGAGATATAAAGGATTTGACGCGTATTGACCGTTGTTGTTCAAACGCAAAGTTGAAAGTGAAAGAATCAATTGACGAACTTGCAATTTTCAGTGTGTCTTCCCGACATCACCTAGATGATTTTACGCATGGCCGTATCATTGGCAAGATTGAAGAAGGGCGAAAAATAACAGATGTTGCCAGGGAGTTCGACGTCAGCCACAGTGTTGTTTCAAGGCTTTGGAAATCATTTCAAATAAATGGAGAGTGTAGCAAATGTCACGGGGGAGGTCGTGTTCGCAGTACGACACCTGCAGAAGATCGGTACATAGTGCTATCAACAAAAAGACACCGGCGCAGCACAGCTAGTGAGGTAGCAAATCAGTTTATGGCTGCTACTGGCAAGCGGATCTCCCGAAAAACTGTCGCCAGACGTTTGCATGAAGAAGGACTACACGCCCGCCGTCCTGTTGTGTGCATCCCATTGTCCAGACGTCACCGTACCGCCCATTTGCAATGGTGCCATCAACATAGCAATTGGACTTATAACGACTGGTCTGCTGTCCTCTTCTCAGATGAGAGTAGATACAGTCTATCGTCTGATTGTCGACGACAACTGATCTGGCGTGATAGTAGTACTGCATATTGTCCAGCAAACATACAGGAAAGGGACCGATATCCGACATGTAGTGTCATGGTATGGGCTGGCATCATGATCATTGGCCGTACGTCCCTCTATGTGCTTCCAACTGCGACTATGACTGGCCAACGATACATTAATTATGTTCTGCTACCTCATGTTCGCATGTTCTGTGGTGCTGTCAGTGATAGATTCATTTTCATGGACGACAACGCAACATGTCATCGAACAGTCGCTGTCCAGGAGTGTCTTGAGAGCGAGGATATTCAACGCCTCGTATGGCCAGCACGTTCTCCAGATCTGAATCCCATTGAAAATGTGTGGGATGCTCTGGGGAGGAGTCTTGCTGGTCGCCAATGCCCTCCAATAAACAAGGACACCCTCATTCGTGCACTGACAGAGGAATGGGATGAATTACCGCAACAGCTGCTTGATAATGTTGTGCAAAGCATGACACGACGTGTGGAATCTTGCATCGCCCTCCATGGTGGCCATATCCCGTATTGACATCTTACGCCGGAACGCCTGCGGACGGTAATTGCACTTTTTTCACGTTTACGTATTCTGCACAAAATGGCCTGTTTGTCCCTTGAACACGTTCCAAAGCCTTCTGGATTTCAGAGCACAATAAATTATCTTTTTTGTAATGTCCTGGCATTCTGACATTATTTTATTTCACTTGGCATCCAACCACACTTACTTTTTTATGCGCTATATAGCCGTTTATGATCCGTCCTTAGCAATTGTCCAGCAGTGTATTTAAAGGTGGGCAAGGAGCCTGCCCCCTGAAAGTGTTTCATTCTTTATGTTTTTGATTAAAACATGACTCAGAAAAAAAAAGTGCGTCAACTTACATTAGAAAATGGTTCAATATTTTCTTCTATTTTTCATTGGTTTTTATTTTGTTCTGGTGGATTTCAAGAAATTCCATTTTTTTGCTCCCAGAAGAAACATTCTATATATGCCCCTGCTGTACTGGCCTTAATTTGGAAAAGCTAGCATGACCTGTTTCAGACTCATCAAATATTCTCTGCCACTTATTGCAAATAACGCAAGGCTTCCTCTAGAGCAGGGAGAGGTATTCAACCTGTGGCCCACGAGACATTGTCCACAAAGGAAATTATAAAGTGAAAAATCATACCTTTTCAAAATGGAAAAATGAATATCCTGGTGCCTTGCATATATTGAAATACCCAAATCTACTTTGAGCTATGCTGAGATAAAGTATATACCGTATACGTTTGTGTACAAGCCAAAAGTTTTATTAAGAAATCCTGCTTTCAAAGTTGGGCGGTTGGCTAATACATGGGTCACTAAAAATTAGGACTCAACTCCCATGAATTCTCCCAAGGAATTTATTGGTGGATTTGTTTATATTTTATACTGTGTCTCTTTGCATGACAGTTTTCTGACCTGAAGAAAAAAAAATACAGGTAGGCTCAGTTCCGACTGAGCTGTCAGGTTGTACGTTGGACTACAACTTGCAGATTGGTGAGTTGAAATGAGATAGTCGAGTATGGTTTCAATGCGTTTATTTCATTTGTTATAGCCAACACAGGTCTATATGAAAAGTAGCTTACATAATTTTTACAAATAATGCTGGATACATTGAGAACACAAAGCAGATCGGTACACGAATTACCCGAAGTGGTGCCCTGTCTTCTTGGGCTTCTTACATTCCTCATCACTTGCTCTTGCCTCTCGTTTTGATTTTCTCCACTTTTGCTTGCATTTGTTCTGCGAATTCTGCGGCACTGTCAAAAATGTTAACTTGTTCACATGAAAACAATTTTTTTTTAATTTTAGTTTAAACCACTGCAATATGTTTTTTATATATTTGAATATATAGTCAAACCTCGATTTAACGAACTTCAAGGGACCAACAGTCTTGTACGTAAAATCCCGGAATTCGCTAAATTGAGGAAGCCTTTCGAATGAAACATTCAAATTAAGCTAGTGTTCATAATAGAATACGTAAGCAGCTATGTTCTCTTTCTTTCAGTGACTAACTTTTCTAGTGCTACCTGTGTTCATCAAAACTTTGTCCGTAAAACGAGCTCGGTTGTTTAATTGAGCTGTAGGTTCAATACTGAGAAAAAAAAAAAAAAAAAAAGACACGATTTGGTGAAGAATTCCAGCGGTTCAGAAATGGGTACGTAGCATGTGTGTCCCCGACTTCACAGAGTGCTGTTGTTCTGTCTGTAGCTGAAAACAAGAATCCCCAGGGTACTCTAGATTTTCTTCCCCACACCACCTTTCTTTTTCCTGCTTTCCACCCATGCAAGAAGACATTGCGCTCCTTATTGGTCATTTGCTTCCTCCTGTAAGAAGCTTACACTTGGTAGTCGGAGAAAAGGCGAACTGATTTATGATTCTGTCAAGTTGTGTGGCAGATGGTGTTCTTTGAAATGCTGGTTAACTGCATGCAAAATTTTCCCGTTACACGAAGCTCTCTTTCTAGTAGTTGACTTTTAACGTGAAAATGCTGGTTATCATAGTTCTGTGGTTAAAAAAAAAAAAAAAAAAGTATGTTAAATTGAGAAACACCAAGCATTGATTTCAATGTGGTTCTGTCCGGACCACAAAAAATGTACGTAAAATCGCAGAGTTCGTTAAATCGCAGTCCGTTAAATAAGGGTTTGACTATATCTCATCGGGAGCTTTAAAACAATACTGGGCACAGTTGTTTTGCACTCATGGTTGTCCAGATAAACTGCGATATTGTTAAAAGTGTACACTGATTCACAAGACAACATTTTTTTAAATGTTAGGTTGAAACCACTGTGAAATGTTCTTCGTATATTTGAATAGATATCATCAAGAGCTTTAATATGATACCACACACAGTCGTGTTGCGCTCACGGTTGCCGAGATAGACCGAGTAAAACACGGCAGCACATCCAGAAATATTGCGTTATCTCCCCCATGCACGGAGAGCGAAGCGCGCGCGTTGCGTTGTGCAGTACACGAATTGGACTCCACGCTGTTTACGAATATGTTAGCACGATTAGTGTGCTGCACGTATTTTTAATGCTGTAACGATTTCAATTGGGACCTATTTTGACACAGGCGGTTGGCCATAAGTTACCCCATACTATCCAGGGAGTTAGACATAGTCCTACGTCAAAAAAAATTAAAAATTAGGAAATATTTTTCCACCCAGAGTAGAATTCCTATGGGAATAGGTGCCGCTAATATGATAAGTGAAATCCCTAATCCCGTTTCAAATTGAGACTCTGCAATTTCTGGCTTCCAATCACAGGATACCTCATTACTTCCCGTGTGCAATTGCGGGACATCGTCAACACCACGTAAATCACTGAGCTAGTGGGATGGGTCTTAGGCTTTTCTCAATAACAGTTTTTGACAATGCCGAGGCAGCGGGTTCCGTTTAAATGGCATATCTGTGTTCAGCCCAGGGGGTACCTAGGCTTCGAAAGGTCGAGCCCACATAGCAAAGATCTGCTGATTGTCCATTCTTGTCCACTAGAGGGATGTTATACACTCCAAAATGGGAGGTAGTTGGAACTACGTCTCTATCACGTCTAATTACCAAAAATAGGTTTTGGGTTTTATCCCCAAACCCAAGAGTATTTTTTACATATTTCCTTTCTTTCTTTTTTTTTTTTTTTTTTAAACACAAAAACCTATTTTTGGTAATTAGACGTGATAGAGACGTAGTTCCAACTACCTCTCCATGACAAATCATTGACCAATGACAATCGAATATCCTGTTTCAAGAGGGAAGAGAGAGCGAAGCTGATGACGTCATGAGATCAAAGAGAGTTAGTTGCTCGGAGCATGAAACAAGGGCGATTCTTGCTAACAAGATGGATTCCCTGCGAGGTTTTACCACGCCACGTTTTTTTTCTGAGTTTTATTGGAGTCGCCTCTATCTCTCTTCTCTGTCCTACCTCAATCCTATAACCTATTATTGTCATGTCTTGTTTTAAGAAGGGGTGGGTGGAATTTATTGCACATGGCTGTAACATCATTATTTTATTCCCTCTCTATTGAGATATCTTCCCGCGGGAAAAAGAATGGAACAAGCCAAAACGTTTTTTGTTACATAATTTCGTTCCACCAAAAAAAAAATGAATTAAAAGCTGTATGCGCCACCATGCTGTATAAGCCGCGTGGGCTGAAAATTTAATTTTGAACTCATATATGCTGCAGCTTATCTACCCGAAATTACGGTAACTTGGATAATTCGAAGCTGAAGGGACCACAAAAATAATTCGAATTAGACAAGTTTGTACTGTAAAAAACAATTCATAACATAAAAAAAAACATTCAAGTACTGTAAAACAATTCATAACATAAAAAAAGTACAGTACAGTAAATTTACATATTTTTTGTAAAAAAAATACGTGAAATTTTGCCCTGCTTCTTAGAATTTATGTTATGGGTAAGTGTAAATTTCTCAATTTTGTCGAGTGAATGAAAGAGAGAGTCACTTACATTCTGCTGTCCCTCAACAAATTTCCTTAACTGTTGGAGGTGAACCAAGGCCTCTACTGAATTTGAAGGCACTCTTCAGGAAATTCTGGCCATTCCCGTTCTTCATCTGAAGATACACAGCAGGTCCTTCTTATTCATAACATCAGCTAAGATCTCATCGTCTGTGAGCTCACCACGAACAGCTAAATTGCCATCAATGCTCACAAAAGCCTCATACGGTACATCACGGCCTACATCCTCCCAATACTCCACAGTGGGTATGATCTCCTCGCCACCATTACCTTGATGTAGTTGAGACTCATCATCAGGGTGCTGGAAGCCTGCTTTACCGAAGCAGTTGGCTATAGTTTCAGGTTTAACTTGTTGCTTTATCCAGAACAGTACGTACCCATTTAAGAAGGTAATTGTTGAAAATACGAAAATGGGGTTTTCTTCGAATTAAACAAAAAAAAAAAAGTTCAAATTTAAGGGGTTTTTTAACATTATTTATGTAGAAAATTCAAGGGATCAAATGAAAAAATTGAATTAACCAAGAATTCGAATAAAAAATGTTTGAATTAGACAAGTTACACTGTATTTGGAGGGAAAGTATGTCACCAAATCTTTTTCCTGATTACTAAGAGTTGCAAAGTGGCCAAGGGTATTGCCAACCAGAGCTGTATAAAAATAAAATGTATCTGCACACACAACCACTGAAAAAATCACAACCACCAAAATTTCTGAAACAGAAATTTTGCTGCAAACCCAGGAAGCTTGAACCATGATAATAGAAGAAAATTTAAAGAAAAATGAATAAAACAATAAATAATTATTAGAACATTACAGATTCCAATGAGGACAAAATTAATACATTACAACTGAATGTGCAGCAATTTGTGCAAAATTGACCTTTATGGCAAAACATTAAAATATTAGCATGTAGCCTGTCCTATGATGGTTGTTTTTAAGCTTTAAATAAATATTAATATATAGGGGATGTTGCCCGTCCAATGATGGAGGAAATTTTTTTTATTGAAGCCAGGGTTGTCTACCCACCCCCAAAAAAACCTGGGCAGGTTTAAAAAAAAAAAAAAAGAAGAAAAAAACTTTAAAAAACCCAATAAAACCCACTTTGTAGTGGGTTTTATTGGGGTTTTTTAAAAACTGGTGTAAAACTTTGGAGTTTTACTGCAATTTTGGGATATTTTCTTCAAAGAGTTTCAAAAGCAACATTTTAAAATGGGAACGCTTGGTGCTCAAATTGCTTTTTAATTATACCTATTTTGCTTCAATTATTACATAGATGTGTTATACATGTTTGTTAAGCACTCAAATGATCTGCAAATTCCCCCAAACATAAATGAAATTCTAAAGAATGTAATCATTTACAAAGATACAATATACACATGCTAAAGCAGCTAAAAATGGTTAGTAGAGTAGGCCAACTAGACATTATCCAGGCTGAACAAACAAACATTTCTGAGGCAGTGGAACTGTGGCAAGATCTTATGGAAAATTCAGATCTTGAACCATATACACCGGTAAAGAATGGATCAAGCACTTCAGCCTTGCCACTACTTGGCAAACTTAACGAATCCAAAATGGCCAGGGAGAGAGAATGAGCCCTGAGAAAGAACAAATTGCTGCTAACTAGGTGTTAGAAAAGAAACCTGAATGCATAATTTTTGTAATGGGTTTTAAAATATGTGACACAAAGTACTATCCAAAGTCTATGTTTATAAATAATGTTGTGCAAAACTTCAGTGCTGCCAAATGGTGACAGCTGATGGAGTGACATGCAAGTGTGACTAAAGCTGGAACCCTGAAAGATTTCTGCTCTTACATGTCAAGTTTATGTGGTTGTCCAGCCAGCTCATCTGCAGTAGAAAGGATATTTTCTACTTGAGGACTAGTCTGATCAAAACTTTGCAATTGCTTAAGTGTTGATAAAGCACAGAAACTTGTCAAGATTCACAATTATTTAAAAAACAAACAGTAATTTTGTCACAAAAAAATATTGAAATTTGTGGTTTTACCCAAATTTAATTAAACATCTCAGAAATGTTTGATGAGGGCTTAGAGTTTGATCAAATACTAATTTATAGATTACAGTGAATGGTGTGTAAAGTATCTTCATCTTTGTGCAGATTTAAATAAAATTATTTCAAGACTACATAAAAAGGAGATTTTTGTTAACCAATAGGTAAGTTGCATGGATTTTTCATTAATAATATTTAATCATATGAAATTTTAATGAAAGGATATGAAAACCAAATAGAATCCCGCAAACCCCGTCGAAACCCCAATAAAACCCACCCGGGTTGGGTTTAAAAAAAAAAAAAAAAAGCCCAGGGTTTTTTCAACCCTGATTGAAGCAGATTGAAAACAAATCAAATAGACACCAGATTTCTGTAAGAAAATACACGCACATACATACATCTCACTAAGCTGTTTTCTTACCTGATTAAAAAGACACAAAGCAATACTAAAATGGACTCTAGTGAGGGATAAGGTGGACCTACACACCTGAGAAGGATGGTCCACCACGGAATCGACCTGGAAAAAGGTGAATCAGAAAGAGATCTCGGCTGAGTGAGTGTAAGATTGGTGTATCGAATACTAAAATAAAAATATAAATGACACATAAATGGCAAGATGAATGAGGTGAAGAGATGAATAAGTATAGATTGGATGTGCTGTGAGTAAGTGAAACCAAAAAGGAAATTGGGATAGAAGAAGTGAATGGAATGGTGAGTGTGTGGTCTGGAGTATTGGATAATGTGAGGACAGGATGGTGTAGGTGTGATTTTAAGTGAAAAGATGCTTCACTATACCCACATAAGTGAGAGAATTGTTTGGATTCATTTGAAAGTGAAGCTTCAGAGAATAGTAATTTGACGACATGACGATTATGGGCAAAACACGTAACAATATTATCAAAGAAAGGTGACTTGATCACGCTAGTTACGTTAACTAAAACTTTTACAAAAAGTTCGTAAGTTGGAAGCTTTCGACCTTATCTTAGGTCTTCATCACGCCAATGGAGGACTAAGATTGTTGCCAGATTCTACATTTGAATTTTTCCTATTTTTGTTGCCAAAACTTAGAATTGATCTCCAGATCAACGGAATGTAGAGAGGAGATTCGGAGTTGCAAGTCATTGAGTTGAAAATAATTTCTATGCTTTCACGGTAACGGAGGGCAAAACGATTGTCAAACGAAGCAATTCGTTTTGCTTCGTTCCAGTGGGGAACTGCAGATGTGTCTTCCATTGTCAAAATAGACAAGGCAGTGTTGGGATTGCCTTTCGAAACATCTTTTCTATGTTCTAAAATTCTATGGCTAATGCTCCTGTATGTGCTTCCAATGTATAAGTTATCCCCAGTAGAAGAAGAGATAGGAATGCAGTAAACTCCTGGGAGGTTCAGGCTTTCAACTTTGTCCCTATCCCTTTGCAGAAGTTTCAAGATGTTTGGGGTAGATTTAATGGCAAGATGGTAACCAAAACTTCTAAAAAGAATCTGTAACTTATAAGCATAGGAAGGATGGTAAGGAACAGAACCACAGAATTTCAGGTCTTCTTTCTTGTGAGGAAGCAGGCATTCGATTTTCGAATGGTTTTCATATTTCTTTATGAGGGATTGTAAAACAGTGACAGTAGTGACCTATCTGGACATGCTACAGCTTTATCTGTTGCATCATATTTCTTTATGAGGGATTGTAATAGTAATTGTTGTAGTGTAAGCTCCTTGTGACTCAGAACCTTCTGATAGGAAGGAAGATTTCTGGAATGAGCTAGAAATACACGTAATTCATAATTATTGTTGGGATTTCCATGGCTTGGCATGATCAAACTGTAACCGACCAAATAAAACTGCCTACACAGCATAACAAGTCCACCATGGAAAGTTTTATGTGGCAAAACAGTACCCGCTGACATCATACTTGAAAATGGTGACTGTTCAAGAAAAAGCATTGTGCATACTCTGATTCTTCGAAACAAAGTCAGTTATCACAACACAACATTGTTACAGAACACAGTATGGCAGTGCTCCACCTTCCAATAATGGTCTCCGATGTTAGTTAAAGCAGTTTCGAAAGACTGGTAGTGTGCAGCATCATAAAAGAGAGGGAAGATCAAGCACTTCACAGGACGATGTTGATCTCGTCTAGGAAGCCTTTTCTGGAAGCCCTCAGAAGTCAACAAGACGAGCTGCATCGCAGTTAGGTATGCCACAAACAACTTTTGGAGGTTTCTGCATAACTCCCTACAACTCTGTGTGTACAAACTGCAGATTGTACAGTACAGGCTTTACAGCACGATGATAAACCTCATCGTTTTTAATTTGCCCAAGACATTTTGTCCTAAGTCGAAGCTGCGGACATGGATATTTAGTGATGAAACTATGTTTTTGTCTCAGGGAGGGTACATTGGCATAACTGCAGAATATGGGGCTCCAAAAATCCTCACACCATTCGAGAAGTCGAATAAGATAGTCAAAAGGTGAACGTCTGGTGCGCTTTGTCATTTTCGGAAGTGTTGGGGCCCTTTTTCTTTGTGGGGAAAACAGTGACAGTAGTGACCTATCTGGACATGCTACAGCTTTATCTGTTGCCTCAGTTCGAAGATCGGCAGCCCAATGTGGTGTTCCAGCATGATGGCGCACTGCCGCATTAGGCTGTTATTGTTTGAGAATTTCTTGACCTGCATTTTTCTGGGCGCTGGGCTGGGCGTGGTGGACCCATTACGTGGCCTCCGCACTCACTCGATATTACGCAACCGGATTCCTTCTTGTGGGGATACATGAAAAACATCGTTTACCAGACCCCTGTGACCTCACTCGATGACCCGAAGACCAGATTTGGTGCTGCGATAACAACAGTAACGCCTCAAATGCTGGCGAACACTTGGCGGGAAATTGATTATCGCTTGGATATCTTACATGCCACGAAAGGTGCACATGTTGAAGTGGTTTAGCAATCTGATGCATTGATTCTACAGGTAATAAAACTTTTAGTTGTCATCTGTCATATTCTGTTTGCGGTTTTAGTTTGTTGTTTTCCACTTTTCGATTATATGCCACTTAAACCCCAACAATAATTATGAATCACCCTGTATAGTAAAAACTTACATAGTAAGAACTCATTCATGTTAGGACTAAAAATTATATGCTATTTATTTCCATTTTTCAAAAGATCAAAAGATCTTGCAATAAATAACATTCTGTGTAAAATATTTGTTGTTTAACAATTGTAGGTTAGAGTGTTTAGGTAGATCGATATTTTGCAAAATGTGAAATATTATCAGCACTAAACTCAGAAAGTTGTTTTTGTGTAAACTTACCTTAATAACTTTTACTTTGATTTTTCGTGTTAAAATAACTTTTTATCCGGCACATTTATAATTCCCTTCATGGCTTGTTTTAAGACTGTTTTATTCGAAGGTTAGTTTGAAACTTCATACCAAAGTTTTTTCTACAAAATAATGTGACATCTGGTATTACAAATCGTAACTATTTAAATTATTGACAATGTGCTACTGGGGCGACATCTGCTTTTAGATGAAATTTTGCTCACTTTAACATCTCAAGATTTCAGTTTTTATTGTAGGCTAGAGCGTTTAGATAAATCAATATTTTGCAAAATGTATGATATAGTCAGCACTAAACTCTGAAAGTTAGTTAAATTAAAAAAGTAAAAAATAATTAAAGTGAACAAATTAATATTCAAATCGTGCTAAATTAAATTAATATACAAATGCAACTTGCCGTGAGATTAAGAATTCAATTCAAATTTTGTAGATTGGATAAACAGAACGAGTCATTGATAATCCAATGTTTTTAAATTAGCATGTGATCACCTGATTGCATGCAAGCTCAACTTGCTGTGACATTAAGAATTCAATTTGAATTTTGTAGATCAGGAAAATAGAACTTGAATCATTGGTAATCCAATGTTTTTAAATTAGCATGCAATCACCTTGACATCTAAAAGTGATTGTTTGCTATTACATATCAGGCAATCACTTTGACATCTCGAGAGCACACATGAATTGATTGATATGTGATGCCGCAACAATGAAGACGTTGCTGCGACATCAAGCATCACAGAAAGAGAGAGAGAGATCTGGGTGTTTACATGAATAATTGGACTATGAACCTCGTAAAAACAAGAGACTAATTAAAGGAAGTTTTTATATAAAAAAATCAGTTCCATTAATGAACCTTCAAAAATTATCAATAGCATTTTCAATAATTTAATTAAAAGATAGTAAATTTACAAAAACACAAGAAAAATATTTTAATTTAATAACCGATAACTGCAAGAGGAACCTGGCAATAAAATTTTAATTCTTTCTATGTAAATGAAACTTTGGATACAGATCCTACACACTGAGAACAGGCCTTGATAAAATCTAGAGACCAGAAACTTCTGTAAAAACAAGATGTGAAATACAGAGTGTGTCACTCACTTCTTTACCCCGCATTTTTGCAATAACTGGAAGAAGAATGAAGATATCGTAATGAAATTTGAACTGGACTTATCTTAAGCTGTGAGAAAGGATATGGCATCATAACATGTGTTGAAAATGGTCACCATTTGCGTCCAGGTAGAGCTGAACACAACGCTTGATATTTTGGAAGGTTCGGGAATTGCTGAATTCGATATTTTGGAAGTCCTAAAATATTGAATTCAGCAATTCCCGAACTCTCACTTCAGGGTGTGAGAAGATGTCTGATACCAACGAAATTTATACAGCATAATAACGGAATACAGAGGATAACGTGATCAAAACATTACGGCCAAATACAGCTGTATTTGCTGGTAAAGTGAAAAATAACATTTCCATGTAACATGGTTAGTACGAGGTTGAACCGCCATGAACTGCGTCACACTGTGCAATTCTGGCATGGAGTCTGTCGTACAGATGTTGGATGTAAGTTTGGGGTATTGACTTCCAAGCATCCTCAACCTGGACGTGTAAATCGGGGATGGTCGTGGCTGGCCGTGGAGACCGGATAAGTCGTTGTCCCATAAAATCCCACACGTGCTCAATTGGGGACAAATCCAGTGAAAGTGCAGGCCATGGAAGTTGTCTCACACCCTGAAGTGCATGTTGCGTTTCACGTGCCGTGTGTGGGCATGCGTTACCTTGCTGGAAAACACCACGATGGACCGACCTTACAAATGGCACAACAACGAGCTGAATGATGTTGTTGATGTAGGAGGTGCTGTTTAACGTACCCAGTACAAACACTAGTTGTGTACGGGAGTGATAGCTGATCGCTCCCCACACCAGGAGACCAGGTGTAGGCCCTGTGTGTCGCTGGCGGATGTAAGAAGGGTGGAGACGCTCCCCTGTGCGTCTGCGAACACGCATACGGCCATCGGAGGCTCCCAAGCAGAATCTGCTTTCATCGCTGAACACGACAGATCGCAATTGCGTTCTTCAGTGCAGACGTTGGCGACACCACTGCAGCCGTTCCTGACGGTGGGCTGGAGTCAGAGGTACACGTGCCAGAGGCACACGTGCACGTAGTCCTGCATCCAGTAGACGGTTGCGGATTGTTCGCACAGTCGCCTCAGGTGCAACGGCAGCTCGGATTTGCATCGCAGTGGATGTTCTGCTTGACAACGTTGCTCTTCTTATGCGTCGATCGGTCCGCTCATCAGTCCGTCTGTGACTCCCGGTTCCACGTCTTCTCGTGTGGGAATGTTCCTCGGACCATCTACGCCACCATCGATACTTCCCGTCCAATTCCGCTTCGCAATACGACGATACGACCACCCAGCTTCGCGGAGTCCAACTAGACGACCTCGCTCAAAGTCCGATAACTGCTGAAATCGTGCACGTCTTTCATGTCCAGGCATTGCAACTTCTTCAGGGTCTTCGCACGTGTCCGTATGCCGACGACTGATTACATTCACTTCGCCGTACTCCTTAAATACCACCGACGATAATTTGCATATTATGCCGTGCTGTGGCATAAGCGCTCACCAGTTGGTCCCGAAATTAACATCACACCTACGTAAACTCAACCCCATTAAGATATTTAAATTTCATGATCGTCCGCCAATACCTTCTTGGTGTTCTTTTTTCACTTTCCGCCAGTGTATTTTGGAAGTCCTAAAATATCGAATTCAGCAATTCACGATGCTCGATATTTTGGAAGTCCCCAGGAATTGCCTGAATTTCTTGAATGATGTTGGATTTCAATGCAGTGATGGATTATGGATTATTGCTGTAAACTCTACCTTTCAGATAGCCCCAGAGAAAGTAATCGAGAGGCGTCAAATCTGGCAACTGAGGAGGCCAAAGTCCGTTTGAAATGACTCTGTTCTCAAAAAATGACTCAATTTCGGCCATGCTGGCACTGGAAGTATGGCATGTTGCCCCATCCTGCTCGAGGCCAAAATGCAGGGCTTCGATGGTGGTTTTTCCGTCCTTCAAACCTCTTAACGAATTCTTTTTGACACGACTTCCGCGATTTAGTCTGCCAGTACGTCTGCACAATATACACTCACTCCTTTAGAGTATACCGGTTCATTTCAACATTTTCTGTTCTCCGACAACACACACACAACCATACTGTTCCACGAGCAGCAAAACAATGACCGTACCGTGTCAGCAGACTCAGTAAATTGACAAATGCCCGCTTGTCCGGCAGGCGACGAGGAGTTGCGATACACTAGTGCCGCCACATCAGTCTGACACGCCCACGATGCCGGCGCAACTACAAGTCACTTCCGTTTGCTTTCTCACAGCCTAAGGTAAGTCCAGTTCCAATTTCTTTATGATATCTTCATTCCTCTTCCACTTATTGCAAAAATGCCGGGTAAAGTAGCAAGTGAAACACCCTGTATAAGTGAAAGTTCAAGTTAAAATAGAATTAAGGATATTAATCTGAGTAAAGCCTTGAGTAAGTGTTTTAATTGCTATAAATAACATTTTTACTTTTTTTAATGTACAAGCAAAAACTATCAGCAAAATTTGCTAATAATTTGGAAACCATCTGCATACAGCATATGGATGTGCGTCTACATTCTGCTACTCTGTTGTCAACCAGCAGTAAGATTTTTTTTTTTTTTTTTTTTGCTGTTTTGGGCTTAACAACAACCAGGAGCAACTCTTAGGGCTATCAGCAGTCACTGATTCCAGAGAAAGAAGAGAACCTGCAGTGTATACAAACACCATTTTACATGCAATGACATGACTGGGCTACGGCAGCTGATAACCATATCAAGTACCTTGATTAACAGCACACGACAAGGCTATGAGGCTGTAGTGGGTGAAAGAACATTGCTGCTGGACCAAAGAAGACTGGAAACTTGGTCCAACTACAATATGCTATGAGGCTGTAGTGGGCAAATGAACATTGCCACTGGACCATAGAAGTCTGGAAAATGGGAGCTTAGTCCAACAAAAGTAGGTTCAACTACAATATGCTACGAGGCTGTAGTGGATGAAGTAACACTGCTACTGGGCCATAGAAGACTGGAAAGAGGAAGCTTGGTCCAAGAAATTGAGGCCCAACTACAATATACTATGAGGCTGTAGTGGGCTACTAGACCATAGAAGACTGGAAACAGGAAGCTTGGTCCAAAAAAGTGAGGTTTAACTACAATATACTATGAGGTTGTAGTGGGTGTAAGAACATTGCTACTGGACCATAGAAGACTGGAAACAGGAAGCTTGGTCGAACTACAATATGCTGTGAGGCTGTAGTGGGCAAATGAACATTGCTACTGAGCCACAGAAGTCTGGAAAATGGGAGCTTGGTCCAACAAAAGTAGGTTCAACTACAATATGCTACGAGGTTGTAGTGGGTGAAGTAACACTGCTACTGGGACATAGAAGACTGGAAACGGGACGCTTGGTCCAATAAATTGAGGTCCAACTGCAATATACTATGAGGCTGTAGTGAGCTACTAGACCATAGAAGACTGGAAACAGAAAGCTTGGTCCAAAAAAGTGAGGTTCAACTACAACATGCTATGAGGCTGTAGTGGACGAAAGACCATTGCTACTGGACCATAGAAGACTGGAAGTTTGGTCCAACTACAATATGCTATGAGACTGTAGTGGGTGAAGGAACATTGCTACTGGACCATAGAAGACTGGAAATGGGAAGCTTGCTCCAATGAATTGAGGTTCAGCTACGATATGCTGACAGGAGAGTTTATGTGTGGCATAGGCAACATGAGGTTATGGACTCTATTAAGTAGGGGTGTTACTGACTGGTAGAGGCAGTTCTGGGGCATGTTTACTTAGGGTATCTTGCCCCCCATTGAGACCAGCAATTATATGAGTCATTCCCTCTTGGAATTGAGTTTATTCATCATTGATGAAGAGGTCATTCACAAGGGATTACTCAATGAAGTGGTCTGTCATTCACTTTCCAGTCCCGGTTATCTCACTACTCTGAATGAGCAAATAATTATTTTCTCCAAAGCAGAGACTGACAAACTGTGCAAAACAGCAGGAGCTTAGTTGACCCATTCACTGTTCATGAGAGCTCATCGCAAACACATCATTCAAATGAATGGCATTCACGTATCATTCCCATTCTTCAGTTTCACCATTATTTCCCAGTTGACTGTTGATTGCTCACTCACATAACGGTTGACACTTATTAATTCTTGACATTTTTCTTCTTATTGGGAATTAGTTACCAGACTCATGAGAGCAGAATAAAGTTAAATGTGCTGCAACTTCAGTGTGTGTCACAGTGAATAATAATTCACAGAATTGAGAAAAAACCATTCATGGTGAAGAGTCATTCACTGTGAAAATCATTCGTGAATGGTTCATCCCTAATGCCCAGGCCTGATATGAAACTTTTGTCTTATACTCACCATTTTATACTAAGAAAATCAAGAAACAACAATAACAAAAATAATAATGAGACTTAGATGATTACCTGTGTAAGTTGAGCCATCACTGTCTTTAGAAACTGATAAGGAAACCTTAAGATCAGTTCTCACTTTGGAATTAGTAAGATTTGCATTTTTTTTAGAGTTTTCCTTAATTGCTTTCTTAATGGCACTTTTGTTTGCCGTATCAACACATACAAATGAATTTCCTCTGAACTCCCAGCGACAAAAATAAATGGGCATTTCTTCGCAATTCACATGTTGAAATGGCAATTTTGGGACTCACTATTTCAGGCAAATAGATAACCTGAAAAAAGATATATACAATATCCTTCAGTCAAATGTAAAAATTATATCAAAAAGCATACTGCTAAATGATACAGCATTGTTATGCCTCAACACTAGATTCTGTTAAACTACAACAAAGATTAATCAACACAAAATGATATTGAAATAAAAAAAGCAAGTTCAACAGCAATTTCTTAAACTTGTACAGATTTTTTTAAACAACAGAACTAAATTTTACAGGTAAATTTTCAAGGATGAATCATTCTCTTCAACAGGCCAAAAATAAAATAAAATCACAACAGTTGTTAAATTTAGCCACACAACATCATTCTTCTAGTTGTAACAAAAAGCATGTGATCTATGCAGTTCTAACCATTTTTTGCTTTTTTAAAAAAAAAGAAAGCTTCCATTTTATGATGCCTTACTAATGATTAAAGTTTTAAGAGGTTCCATTTCATTTTGTAACTACTTTCTGTTGAATTTCAATACAAACCAGTTCTATTAGGCATTTCTGCAATCGTTAATTTATGTTCTGCAAAATGTACTTTTGTCTAACAACCAATTTTGCTCATATATGCAGACATCCACAGATTTGCTGTAAATAACTGCTTGTTTAATTCTAGAAATGACACCCTATATGGCAATTTCTAGTATTTTAAATTCCTTATCTTCAGAAATCTTTTTTAAGCGCTTTTACTAAAAAAAAAATTTAGCTTCTAGCAAATTTTTGGACATAATTTATCTCCAAAAAGGTTTAATCACAGGGATTCACATCTTTTTCGGTTATTCACTTATGGTTAACTCCAACTAAACAGCACCAGATGCTTGGTAGGGAATTCCCTATGACATCATTGATGACAGACTTTTCTTTTCAATTTGAATCCTTTTTTAATTTTTCCTTTGATTAGGTTATTCTGATTGGTTATCGATGTCCAGAGTATCCCAGTTCACGGTCATGACTGGTTTCCTAAACATGCCTGTAGGTAGAGTCCAGTTTCATTTAAACAATTTCTTACTGCAACTTTGTGTTCTGCTATACACTGACGAGCCATTACATTATGACCACCCTCAGCCTAGAGAAATGAGGGTGCCTGGAGACCGAACGGTGGCATAGGTGAAGTTCACAGAGCAGTATATATACAACCAGAAGACCACCTTCTGGTTAGTAGTGTTCGGAGTCAGAATGGGAAAAGCTGCCGATTTATCAGAGTTTGATAAAGGACAAATTGTGATGGCACGGCGCCTCGGAACTATGATCTTGGAAACTGCGCAGCTTGTGGGTTGTTCACGTGCCGCTCTAAACGAGTACGTATCAAAAGTGGTGCACAGATGGCCAAACGACGAACCGTCGTCCACAGCTCACGATGCCCAAGGGGAGAGGAGACTGTCGCGCATTGTTCACAGCGACCGGAGGGCCACAGTGTGACAAATCACCCGTAGCTACAACAGTGGTGATCAGGGCAATGTGTCACGGCACACAGATCATCGCAGTCATCTGCGCATGGGCCTGCGTAGCAGAAGACCCAGCCGGGACCCCATGCTAATTGCACGTCTCTCTAACAACGCATCAAATGGGCCCAAGATCATCGAGATTGGACCGTGGATGATTTGAAGAAAGTGGCCTGGTCTGACAAATCAAGATTCCTGGTGCATCACGTAAATGGCCGAGAGCAGGTTTGCCGATTACCAACGGAGGCTATGGCACCTGGATGCACTGTTGGGTGGAAACAGGCCGGCGGCAGAGGTGTTATGCTTTAGGCGATGTTTTCTTGGGACACTTTAAACCCTGTTATCCCAATAGCACAATCCCTGACAGCTGTCAGTATCTGAACATTGTTGCTGACCAAGTTCGCCCATTAATGGCAACTGTGTTCCCTGCTGGTGATGGCCATTACCAACAGGATAATGTGCCAAACCACACTGCCAGAATCGTCAAGGAGTGGTTCGAGGAACATAAAGGTGACTTTCTGTTAATGCCCTGACCTCCAAATTCACCTGAAATGAACCCAATCGAACATTTGCGGTTCGACTTGGAAAAGTGGGTTTGAGCTAAATCACCACCACCCCAAAATGTACGGGAACTGGAGGACCTGCTGTTGACATTATGGTACCAGATACCCCAGGACACCTATCGCCACCTCATCGAATCGTGCCTCACCAAGTGGCTGCTGTTTTTCGGGCTAAAGGGGGTCCTACAGCTTATTATGTAATGGCTCGTTGGTGTAATAGCATAATGGTGTAGTGGTCATAATGTAATGGCTCGTTGGTGTATTATATAAATTGTATGTAATTTAATCATGAAAAACATGCCTAAGTTGAACGTAGGGTTTACATACATTTACAGAAAATAAATTGCAGGATTTTTCCACAAGTTCATCTAAAAATTCCAGGAGCTTAACTTTTCCTGAAATCCTAGTGCTTTGCTTTATACACTGCTGGCCATTAAAAATGGAACACCAGGAAGATCGCATACCAGGGGCTTGAAAGTTGGCGGAAGGGCAGAACACGGGCACACATGTAAATGATTAACCGGGCAGCACATATGGGAATCGTGTAGGACAGTGTCATGGCGAAAATTTTAACCTCTGGTGAATTTCAGAGAGACCTGATCAATCTTTCTGTTGGTTTATCAGAGATTAATTAATGCAAAAATTTTCTCCCATGACATACGTTAGAAGAAAATTCCTGGTTGAAAGGCAGGGGAATTCGTGCGCAAAATTCGCTTGTCTTAATCACAACCAGGAAAACAAAATTTCATGTTGGTGAAAAGAAAAAAAAAGAATAATATTTGATTTAACTGACTTTGGGGTTTTGAAAATAATTATTTTATCTGTTCTTTTATCGCGATAGGAAAAGGCGAGTAGGTGTGCAGCTCAGAGAATCAAAATTAATTTTAGTTTAACATCACGGAGCGAGAGAAAAAGAAAATTAATTTTAGTGATTTTCTGCAAAGCAAGAATTCGCCATTTTTTTTTTTTTTTTTTTTTTTTGTGCTTTCCTGTTTCCAAGCGTTGTGGAAAAGTCGCCCAAAAGTAACATCTTGTCGTCTTTTGGGGTAGGGAATTCAGCAACAGAATCTATTTTTAGACCTCAGGGTCAAAAAGAGCTTGGTCTACACGTGTGAAGGTCAGAGGTCACTCGAGGCGTGGGAGTGAAGATTCCGTTGGGAGGCCGTGAGTTGCTAGGCTGAAGTTTCGACCAATGAGAGGGTTCAGCGGTTTCAAGCACCCCAGAGTTTTATCCGTTGAGAAGTCACTGTTGTTCTGGTCGCTGCGTTAGCTGGTGTACAGCAAAAAGAAAGCAAAATTTTCTCCTCGCCTTTTGGTGGGGAGGGGGCAGTCAGAATGAGATGCACTGGGGTCTGTTGGCCCTGTGTGAAAAAAATAAATCTTTTTTTTTGGCCTGGTCGGCAGTAAGAATGACTGGCCGCTAGCTGTGTTCCCGTATTCTGAAGTGACTCTAAAATCGGTCAGCTAGGGTGATTGTTTTCAGGGATCTCGTTGCCGGAGATGAAATGACCGCTGATACACCCAAATTATCAAGTAGCGGTCGACTGCCGTGTTGGGTGCAGATGGCGGAGAAGGATCAGACCCGATTTCTTACTTCCAAGCCCAACGTGCCTGAGGACCGAAAGTCCACCTCTTGTTGTTGCTGCCTCCATATTTTAACGCTGGGCTGCGCCCAGGCTTCGGGGAGAAGGCCATGGCTATCATGGACGGCCTTGTGAATGACATCGCCTTCGAATGCTGAATTGTCGAGCTGGGCCCACTACTGATTACAACAAGGGGTCCACCAACAGGGTTCCAAAATGCCCGTTTCCTGTTTCGTTGGCCAAACACACTGTGGCAGAAAAAAGGAAAAGAAAAAACAACCTTGGAGGTGAAGTGAAAATCAACCGGGACAGTGGTGTTCTCTCAGGGAGAGTTTATTTTTTATTTATTTATTTTATCTATTATTAGGCTGTGAAACCTTTTTTTTTTATTATTATTATCGACGGTTAGTGTGCTTGTCAGGAAGTGTTGCTGCCCCAGTCCTAAAGGTAAATTTCTCTCGGCATTTTCTTTTTTGTATTATGTTGTGGTTTCTTTAAAATTATAAAACGAGTTGGTTTTAATATCTTAAGCTGTTTAAATAAATTTCATGTCATCTTCTGTGGATAGGTAATTGAAAAACAAAACGAAACAAAGTAGTGGAAGTGGATAATTTTCTGGGTCATGTAGGGATAGATGATATAATAAGAATATTAAGTTATTTCGGAACGAACACCTCTCCAGACCAGTATTTCTCTTAGGTGAAATTTAACTCTTTTTGTGCTCGGTGATTTTTGTATTTGTGAAGTAGAATTTGTATTTATGAACTTAGCGTAGGTGCTATGTAGTTGGGAATTTTTTCTTGTGGGCTGGTAATTATTTTGGTTTAGTGTTTTGGTGAATTTGGGTGCTGAATTACTCTTTAAAATTTAATTTTTGTATTAGTGAGGGCTAATTTCTAGTTTCAGCCCGTAGATTAGAAAAACAGGTTTTTATGGGGAAAAGAATATAAGAATTGGGCATACAGGCAGATATGAGCATATGTATAGTGTGACTAAAAAAATAACCCAAATAGCTGTTGTGTTTCTTCAAGAAGTGATGATTTTTTTTTCAGGAAAAGAGTGATCTAGGAAGTATGGTGATGTATAGATTTTTCAGGAAATAAAGTAAGGTTTGGTATAGTGTGTCAAGTATGGTGTTATTGAGCTTTCTGGGAAATGAATATGTACAGTGTGTTCCTGGGAAATAAAGATAAGTGATTTTCTGGGAAATGAGTGTGTTCCTGGGAAATAAAGATAAGTGATTTTATGGGAAATGAGTGTGTTCCTGGGAAAATAAGGATATGAAGTGTGTTCCTGGGGAAAATAGGATAAGAAGTAATTTTCTGGGAAAAAGGGTGATGTGTTGAATTTTCTGGAAAATGGACGAAGAGATATTTTGGGGACAAGAGAACTCTTGTGGGATACTTTACCCTATGTAGACAATGCCGCGGGGTCTGAAAGGGTGCACGAAACAAATTGGGGGATTTGTTTTCTGCCCAAGTAAGCTTGTTCGGTCCATAGGAGGTGGTACCTATGAGGGGAGTGATATAGGTTGTCCCCAAATCAGAGTGAAGGAACAGAAAAGGGTTAGGTCGCACTTTGCTCCACTACACTGTATAAGCTGGGAATGGATTCACGACCCATTCCCGCCTTCAGACTCAAACTTTGTTGTTCTCCCCGAAAAATAATGTTTTTCTTCAGATGCGGGACTCATTGGTTGAGATGATTGTTTGGCTTTATGCCCGAGTTGATTATTACATGGGTGCCAGTTGACTGGAAAACTTATAGTATGGAATTTTGAAATGTTGGATTTTCATGATGATGGTGTAAGTAAGATTCTCTTGTCAGTGTAGCAATTTAATGATAACTTTGTGTAATTTGAATAAGGTATCTAGTGCATTAGGTTTTGGTATGGTGTATAGAATGGGTTGAGTATCCGGTAATGCTAGAAATGTTGATTGTAAGACAAATGTTGATTTTTTTTTTTTTTTTTTTTTTGATTGGAGGTTTAACGACCACCGTGAGCAACTCAAATGGGCTATAAGCAGTCGCCCGTCCCTAATTTAGGGTCACTGGTTCCAGGGAAGGGAGAGAGCCAGTGCCGTAAGACAAACACAACATCCATGCCTGACCGGGATTCGAACCCGGACCCCTTACGGACGAATGATCAGAGGCCAACGCCTTAGACCACTGCGCCACCGGGGCGGCAAATGTTGATTTAAGACAGGGTTATGCTGATTTTAAGACAAATTTTCCTGGAAGGGTAGAATCTTTTATTAAATTAACTTTCATTATACGTAGAATTTTGGCAGTTGTTATAGTAGTTTAAAATTAAAAGTGGATTCGGAAGTCTGGTCTGAGAAGGTTGGTTCGAGCGATTTAATTAGAACAATATAGTGTACACATATGATATAATATTTTTTTTTTTTGAGAGAGAGTGTGAGATATTTTCACTTCAAATACTTAAGTTGTACACCATGTTAAATCAAGTGTTGGTGCTGTTGAAGTACAATGAAATTCTTGTGTTTATTATTTTTATCAGTAGTGTCCCTGGTGCTAGTTTTTCTTGGAAAGAAACTAACCTGTCATCCGTTTATTTTTATTGGGCCCTGTGGCCAGGCATAAAATCTGTGACCTAAAAATTTAACTTGTTAAGTTTTTTAAAATAAATATAGGCCAAGTGGCCTTTCAAAAACCTAAACCTTAGTGCAGTGAAGTTTTAGGTATTTTCAGTTTAAATTTTCATCACATGGTTCAAGTGCATCCCCCTCAGCAATGACTGAGGTGGGAATGTAATCTGAGGTTATAACTGTAAAATCAATGTTTTTGTCCTAACTAGCTAATTTGATCATCGCCACTTCCAAAAGGTTATTTACACGTGTACATTGTATACCATTAAATTTTATTGTTTACAAATTTGGTACACGTGCAAACAATAGTTACCTTTTCTTACACTTTCAGGTGTATCTACTCATCAAATGCAAACAACGCAAACAATACAATAGTAACTTTTGGGAGATACCAAATTCAGTGGTGCATTTTATTTTATTTTTCTATTTTGTTTCATGGCCTTATTCAAAATTTCAGTTTTGTTTCGAAATGCATCCACCCATTTCCCAAATTTAAATTTTCTATAATTTCCATATGAATTTTAATACCAGCATAAATATAACGCTTTTAATAAATAACAATCAATTCAATATACTCAAAATAAATTCAATTTTTTTTCACCAAAACAATTGGTGCCGAGACCAGGATGCATACCCTGTGATGAAATTCAACTTCACTGCACAGAAAAATTAAAGGAAAATCTTAAAGTTCATTTGATACAAATAGTAAGCTGATGAATAAAGAAATGTATGTGTTTATATGATAACTTACTTTGAGTTTAGGTTAATTCTAAAGTGGATGCAGTTTTGTCAGTGAGTGGTGTATGTCAGTGAAAATTTTTTTCTCGTTGCTCTCTCTCTCTCAGTGATAACATAGTAAAAGTGTTAAAAGTTGTGTTTTTCTCGGTGGTGAAATTTTTCTGGGGTGCCAGATGTTCTCTCAGTGGTTTACGTTAGTGAAAGTTAAAGTTAATTTGTGTTTACTCTAAGTGGTTTAATAAGTGAAAGTGCAGATGATAATTCTAGTATTTTGCCGTTTATAATTTTTGGATCAATTTTCATATGTAACATTGTCTAATTGAATAGTGTATAATTTCAGTGTATGAGTGTGGTGTATATAGTGTATTTGGCGGATAATGTCAATAATTTCACGAGTATACGTACACATACAAGCAATTTAGTGTTTTGCATACAAGCAATTTTGGATTTCACACACTTCTCTTTACAAATAATTTCTTAATTGCACTTACATTGCATTGTGTCATACATAAGTAATTTTGTGTTTACATATCATCTCAAGTGTATTTTTCATGTGCTACATTCAAGCAAAATTGATAATTTGAGAATGAGGTTAGGAAAGTGTTAATTTTGACATCCAAACATGCTTGTGGTAATGTAAAATTTGTAAAAACATGCAGCGAAAATTGTAAGAAGTGTAAATTCTCTCCTCTCTTCAGATTGAATAATTTAGTGCCCGAGAGCGCTGTTTATTTAAGGTTAGGCTATGGCTTATTTTCTACTGCGGTATAAAGTCAGTGTTAGATGAGATTATTACTTCAGTGATAGTTAAGTTAAGAAGTGATAATAATCAGTTTAATTTTTTTTTAAATTAATTTTCTCAGATTAAATGATAGGTTAGAGTTTTGAATCATCGCAGAGATAGATTTTCTTCGTTCCGTGAAATTTTTGGCTTGTAAAAAAATTCTTCGTGTAATTCTCTCGTTGATGTGAGTAGTAGACAACTGCGTTTCGAGACATTTATTTTTCTCGTTGAGTGGTAGCCATGTTGGAACGGAAGTCAGCTCACCGGAGGTAGGTGGCGCTGCAGGTTTGTGTACATTCATCGGTTTGTTGACATGGTCGGAGCACGTGTGTGTTGAGTAGTAGGTAGAAGCGAATTTTCTGAGATTTTATTTTATGTTTCGACTCGCTTTGCTCGTCTTTTCGCAGGGGGAATGTATTTGTCATGGCGAAAATTTTAACCTCTGGTGAATTTCAGAGAGACCTGATCAATCTTTCCGTTGGTTTATCAGAGATTAATTAATGCAAAAATTTTCTCCCATGACATACGTTAGAAGAAAATTCCTGGTTGAAAGGCAGGGGAATTCGTGCGCAAAATTCGCTTGTCTTAATCACAACCAGGAAAACAAAATTTCATGTTGGTGAAAAGAAAAAAAAAGAATAATATTTGATTTAACTGACTTTGGGGTTTTGAAAATAATTATTTTATCTGTTCTTTTATCGCGATAGGAAAAGGCGAGTAGGTGTGCAGCTCAGAGAATCAAAATTAATTTTAGTTTAACATCACGGAGCGAGAGAAAAAGAAAATTAATTTTAGTGATTTTCTGCAAAGCAAGAATTCGCCATTTTTTTTTTTTTTTTTTTTTTTTTTTGTGCGTTCCTGTTTCCAAGCGTCGTGGAAAAGTCGCCCAAAAGTAACATCTTGTCGTCTTTTGGGGTAGGGAATTCAGCAACAGAATCTATTTTTAGACCTCAGGGTCAAAAAGAGCTTGGTCTACACGTGTGAAGGTCAGAGGTCACTCGAGGCGTGGGAGTGAAGATTCCGTTGGGAGGCCGTGAGTTGCTGTGCTGAAGTTTCGACCAATGAGAGGGGTCAGCGGTTTCAAGCACCCCAGAGTTTTATCCGTTGAGAAGTCACTGTTGTTCTGGTCGCTGCGTTAGCTGGTGTACAGCAAAAAGAAAGCAAAATTTTCTCCTCGCCTTTTGGTGGGGAGGGGGCAGTCAGAATGAGATGCACTGGGGTCTGTTGGCCCTGTGTGAAAAAAAAAAATCTTTTTTTGGCCTGGTCGGCAGTAAGAATGACTGGCCGCTAGCTGTGTTCCCGTATTCTGAAGTGACTCTAAAATCGGTCAGCTAGGGTGATTGTTTTCAGGGATCTCGTTGCCGGAGATGAAATGACCGCTGATACACCCAAATTATCAAGTAGCGGTCGACTGCCGTGTTGGGTGCAGATGGCGGAGAAGGATCAGACCCGATTTCTTACTTCCAAGCCCAACGTGCCTGAGGACCGAAAGTCCACCTCTTGTTGTTGCTGCCTCCATATTTTAACGCTGGGCTGCGCCCAGGCTTCGGGGAGAAGGCCATGGCTATCATGGACGGCCTTGTGAATGACATCGCCTTCGAATGCTGAATTGTCGAGCTGGGCCCACTACTGATTACAACAAGGGGTCCACCAACAGGGTTCCAAAATGCCCGTTTCCTGTTTCGTTGGCCAAACACACTGTGGCAGAAAAAGGAAAAGAAAAAAAAACAACCTTGGAGGTGAAGTGAAAATCAACCGGGACAGTGGTGTTCTCTCAGGAAGAGTTTATTTTTTATTTATTTATTTTATCTATTATTAGGCTGTGAAACCTTTTTTTTATTATTATTATCGACGGTTAGTGTGCTTGTCAGGAAGTGTTGCTGCCCCAGTCCTAAAGGTAAATTTCTCTCGGCATTTTCTTTTTTGTATTATGTTGTGGTTTCTTTAAAATTATAAAACGAGTTGGTTTTAATATCTTAAGCTGTTTAAATAAATTTCATGTCATCTTCTGTGGATAGGTAATTGAAAAACAAAACGAAACAAAGTAGTGAAAGTGGATAATTTTCTGGGTCATGTAGGGATAGATGATATAATAAGAATATTAAGTTATTTCGGAACGAACACCTCTCCAGACCAGTATTTCTCTTAGGTGAAATTTAACTCTTTTTGTGCTCGGTGATTTTTGTATTTGTGAAGTAGAATTTGTATTTATGAACTTAGCGTAGGTGCTATGTAGTTGGGAATTTTTTCTTGTGGGCTGGAAATTATTTTGGTTTAGTGTTTTGGTGAATTTGGGTGCTGAATTACTCTTTAAAATTTAATTTTTGTATTAGTGAGGGCTAATTTCTAGTTTCAGCCCGTAGATTAGAAAAACAGGTTTTTATGGGGAAAAGAATATAAGAATTGGGCATACAGGCAGATATGAGCATATGTATAGTGTGACTAAAAAAATAACCCGAATAGCTGTTGTGTTTCTTCAAGAAGTGATGATTTTTTTTTCAGGAAAAGAGTGATCTAGGAAGTATGGTGATGTATAGATTTTTCAGGAAATAAAGTAAGGTTTGGTATAGTGTGTCAAGTATGGTGTTATTAAGCTTTCTGGGAAATGAATATGTACAGTGTGTTCCTGGGAAATAAAGATAAGTGATTTTCTGGGAAATGAGTGTGTTCCTGGGAAATAAAGATAAGTGATTTTATGGGAAATGAGTGTGTTCCTGGGAAAATAAGGATATGAAGTGTGTTCCTGGGGAAAATAGGATAAGAAGTAATTTTCTGGGAAAAAGGGTGATGTGTTGAATTTTCTGGAAAATGGACGAAGAGATATTTTGGGGACAAGAGAACTCTTGTGGGATACTTTACCCTATGTAGACAATGCCGCGGGGTCTGAAAGGGTGCACGAAACAAATTGGGGGATTTGTTTTCTGCCCAAGTAAGCTTGTTCGGTCCATAGGAGGTGGTACCTATGAGGGGAGTGATATAGGTTGTCCCCAAATCAGAGTGAAGGAACAGAAAAGGGTTAGGTCGCACTTTGCTCCACTACACTGTATAAGCTGGGAATGGATTCACGACCCATTCCCGCCTTCAGACTCAAACTTTGTTGTTCTCCCCGAAAAATAGTGTTTTTCTTGAGATGCGGGACTCATTGGTTGAGATGATTGTTTGGCTTTATGCCCGAGTTGATTATTACATGGGTGCCAGTTGACTGGAAAACTTATAGTATGGAATTTTGAAATGTTGGATTTTCATGATGATGGTGTAAGTAAGATTCTCTTGTCAGTGTAGCAATTTAATGATAACTTTGTGTAATTTGAATAAGGTATCTAGTGCATTAGGTTTTGGTATGGTGTATAGAATGGGTTGAGTATCCGGTAATGCTAGAAATGTTGATTGTAAGACAAATGTTGATTTAAGACAGGGTTATGCTGATTTTAAGACAAATTTTCCTGGAAGGGTAGAATCTTTTATTAAATTAACTTTCATTATACGTAGAATTTTGGCAGTTGTTATAGTAGTTTAAAATTAAAAGTGGATTCGGAAGTCTGGTCTGAGAAGGTTGGTTCGAGCGATTTAATTAGAACAATATAGTGTACACATATGCATATAATATTTTTTTTTTTTTTTGAGAGAGAGTGTGAGATATTTTCACTTCAAATACTTAAGTTGTACACCATGTTAAATCAAGTGTTGGTGCTGTTGAAGTACAATGAAATTCTTGTGTTTATTATTTTTATCAGTAGTGTCCCTGGTGCTAGTTTTTCTTGGAAAGAAACTAACCTGTCATCCGTTTATTTTTATTGGGCCCTGTGGCCAGGCATAAAATCTGTGACCTAAAAATTTAACTTGTTAAGTTTTTTAAAATAAATATAGGCCAAGTGGCCTTTCAAAAACCTAAACCTTAGTGCAGTGAAGTTTTAGGTATTTTCAGTTTAAATTTTCATCACATGGTTCAAGTGCATCCCCCTCAGCAATGACTGAGGTGGGAATGTAATCTGAGGTTATAACTGTAAAATCAATGTTTTTGTCCTAACTAGCTAATTTGATCATCGCCACTTCCAAAAGGTTATTTACACGTGTACATTGTATACCATTAAATTTTATTGTTTACAAATTTGGTACACGTGCAAACAATAGTTACCTTTTCTTACACTTTCAGGTGTATCTACTCATCAAATGCAAACAACGCAAACAATACAATAGTAACTTTTGGGAGATACCAAATTCAGTGGTGCATTTTATTTTATTTTTCTATTTTGTTTCATGGCCTTATTCAAAATTTCAGTTTTGTTTCGAAATGCATCCACCCATTTCCCAAATTTAAATTTTCTATAATTTCCATATGAATTTTAATACCAGCATAAATATAACGCTTTTAATAAATAACAATCAATTCAATATACTCAAAATAAATTCAATTTTTTTTCACCAAAACAACAGTAACACCCCCTAGAAGTGGTATAAGAGGGGTGAACAAGGAACCAGTGTTAAGCACTCAAGTGCATTTCCTCACCGTTCCTGGTGGCAGACAGCTGCAGCCCTACCAGCAGGCTTCCGCCTTCGATAGCGGGAGAATCATGGCATATTGAGATTGCAGAATACCACACTGAGACAACAATGCTTGTGTGGGACATGCTGGTAGTGGAGGAATGAACACACCAACATGCAGCATCCCAATGGCCCTATCACACCACCAAACAAGAGAACCTTTATCTGGTGTGCATGGCTCTGGCGGATCGCACAGCCACACCGACCACCGTAGCTTAACAGTTTGAGTGTGTGGCACAAAACAGTCTCTGCACGGATGGTTCGATGTCATCATCAGCATCAGGGCATTTTTACACAATGCCTGTTGCTTTGGCTACCTTTGGCGCTGTACGACACCAGCGCCTGCTACTGCAATGGTGCTAAGAACGTCCCACATGGAGGAGTGAATGGCAAGGCATTGTGTTTGCAGCACCATGATGGATGAATCCGTGTCTGGCAATACCACTGCAACCAGCTGAGTGAGTCCTGCATTTTGCTGTAGAGTAGCCATATTTCATATCTTCAATCACAAAATTCCAGGACTTTTGAATTTTTTTCAAGGGCATTCAATCCAAATGTTCTTACTTAAAATATAGTGAAACCATAGGTCTGTAAAACCTGTAACCTAAAACAAACAACTTCCTACATGCTTGGGCAAACTGAATGCAGAATGTTAAAAATGATGTCCACTGCAGCTAATTAGATACACGGGTTTTTAGTCCCGCAGATATTGCTGTAAGCAAAAAAGTGAACTTATGCTCTCTAGCGGCGCACTTGTGTGTTAAGAAATATTTGAAATTATGAGAAACATTTTACACCGAAAATGTTCTCCGACAAAGATTTTTCAAATCAGACTCCTAGAAACAGAGATATGAACAAAAATAAGATATACGCATACGGGAGGGGGGGTATGCACTATTTTAAGCAGGAGGTATTCTGAAAAAGTTTTCCGAGATGATCAGCATCGGTTCATGAAGGAATTTTTCAATCGAGCTTCCAGCTCAGATTTTGTTGCAAATACACATCAGAAGCAAAAATAAATGCTTATGTCCCCTGGTGGATAAACCATTCTATACCAAAAATGATAAATTCTATGCAAAACATTTCCCCTCAAGAGTTGTATCCGACGCAGGAAGAATTTTTCAAATGGGACTTTTAGAAGCGGAGATATTGGGAAAATCGTGATTTACCATTACGCCCTAGCGGAAAATTTATGCATTTTTTGAAAAGGGGACTGTAACTAAAATAGTCTTTCATATAAATGTCATCAAAAGAAAAATAATTTTCTTCAATTGGATATTTAGAAGCAAATATATGAAATAAAATTAATTTTAAATTCGATATGATCTCGATTTGCGCCCTCTAGCGGCGAAGTTGTACATAAGAAAATAACAAATCTAACTAATAATTGCAGAGATATGGTCTCCCTGGCCAGACAGACAAAGTGATAACATATGCATGATGCAAAAGATGCTAATAACGCAGCTTCAGTCCTAACAGAAAAGAAAACCAACAGGCCCCGCATTTTGCAAGGGGTGGGGAGGGATTTTTATCAGACATAAGTTGTGTCAGTAGAAAAATGCTCAACTGCAAAACATTGTGCAGGGTCAAAATTCCAGGATATGTAACAGAATTTTAGGACATTTCCACGACAAAATGGAATTCCAGGACTTTTCCAGGATTTCCAGGACGCGTACGAACCATAGCTGAGGCATACCGGCCCGGCATCCGGTGTTATGGTATGGAGTGCCATTAGATTCCACTCCCACACATGCCTCATCCACATTACCGGTACGTTGAACAGCCATTATTTCATCACTGAGGTGTTGGAGCCTGTTGTTGTACCATATCTTCAGAGAATGTCTGGAGCCATTAACAGGGATCATAGCATACTTCTGGAAAATTTTAGGTAAGAATTTTAGGAATTTTAGGAATTTTTAGAAAAATTTTAGGAAAATTTTAGGAGTGTATTTCAATAAAAACTAGATGTATATTTGTATACATCTAGTAAAACAACTTTGTATACATTGTAAAGAGTTCGCTTCACACCCTTCAACCATATATACTGATAGACTGCGCATGACATCAAAATTTCTGGCTCCAACATAAAATCACATGACAACAGTCAAAAAGATGGGTTACACCTGCTGTGCTTATGGTTGCTCTGACCGAAATAGTAAAGAAAGTTCTATGATTTTTCATGGGTAAGAAACGAATTAAATACCTAAGTCAATAAAGTTCAAACACTTAACCAGAAACTTGCAGCTATTGATATAAAAATATAGTAACTTAAGAAAAAAAAAATGGAATGCATGTTCCAAATTCTTTGCAAATGTTCATCACATTATAAATCACAAAATGTAAACAACACGATCATGCATGTATATAGCTCATAAGTAAACTTACCTGAAGAGTTTTCATTATATATGAGGTGCATTCACATAATACACCGAAAACACTGAAGTTCTGCAGCGTAAATTAGTAATCATAACAGCATTTGTACACGAAATTTGGAGTCTGATGATGACGTGCCCAATGTTTGAGCCATGGCGGCTTTGGTGCAGCTATTTATTGCCAATGCGCAGTCCATTAGTATATATGGTCGAAGTTCACACCCAAATTTTTTGCATAACGTCTAATGTCTAAAGTTTAAGTATGATTTACTTCTAATGTTCAGTTCTTATCTTTTCACGTGTTATTATCATATTCAAGTATATTTACCACATTCAAGTTTCACTTTGAACATTAATATGCTGTTGAACCAGAAGCAATTCACGATTTTCACAGTAAAGTTTTCAGGTTTCACATTAAACTATAATATCCTAAAAAGGTAATTGAAAACCAAGAACTATGTACAATTGTTCACTGAATTACTTTTTTCATATTATTGTTTTAACCTTTTCCTGATTAGCCTATCTTTTTCTGCTTCCACCACAACTAATTTACTTTCAGTTTTCTTTATTTCAGCTGAACCTTGTATGATCAAGTTAGAGGCAACTGCTATTTCAACAGTATTTTGTTTTTCTACAGCTTTTCTCATTCTTTCTGTTCCCTCTTGAATTACTGCTAGGGAGGCTTCTTTATCTTTTTTAAGTCTATTTATTTCTGCATCATTTTCTTTTATTTTGTCATCAAACTCAGCTTTTCTTTTTTTCTCTAGCTGCTTTTCCTTATTTTCCCTCTCTTTCTGCTTCCTTTCTTTTACCTTTTTTGAATCTTCTTCCTTCAGCTTATCAACATACTCTTTATAAAATTTATGTGAATCACGAACACTATTTAACAAATTTCTTGTTATGGGAACTTTACTTACACATCCATAGTGTTTAATGGCCCCTTTAACTATTCTTAATGATGTTATAGTTGAGTCTTTTAAGTTAGCCTTGTCCTTCCTTAACAGAGCAGTGTTAACCGAAAATCCCCTTTCTGCATCAGCATTACCATGAGGTAAAACTAAAATTGACTTTATGAGTTTAGCAAGATTTGAGTATTTTTCTTTTCCGCTAGTCTTTAATACTAAATATATTACGCCAGTGATGATCAATCCGCACTGGAATATGCCCTTCCTCTGAAAATTTCACTAGTTCATCTAGAGTTGGCTTATCGCAACTTAAAAGTTTCCACTCTTCTCTTACTCTATCAATTTGTTCCTCAGAAAGATGCAAAACACTTGAAATTCTGGTTATTTCCGAAAGTCCTTCAGTGACTGAAAGTTGAATTGACTCTTTCTTTGGTTCTTTTACCTTTAAAACTTCTGTCTCTTAGCTTTTGATTGCAGAATGGCAAATTTGTCTTTAAATATTTTGTGGTTGCAATTAGTGATTATCTTACATCTAAGAGAAATAATTTCTGCCTGGTCTCCTGAACATTCCTGAGGAGATTTTTTGTCTTCATACGAACTTCTAACTCCCCTAGTTTTTTCCATGAATTTTTGTTTTCAAAATCTACATTCTTTAGGTCTTCTCCAAATTTCCCTGCAATAACATCATCTTGGATAAACTGAGCCATAACATTCTTCATTAAAGTATTTAAATCAGAATATAACTGGTGTATTTTTGGTTCTTCACTCTGATAACATAATGAAAACTTTTCAAAATTTTGGTGTGAAAATGAAATTAATGCTAAATAGCAAGGAGTTAGCTCATTTTTCAGGAAACAGTGAATTCTTTTATACCTTGTTGAATTGCGTAGTTGTTTTTCAAATATTTTTTGAGATGGCAAGAAGTTTAAAAAATATTCTGTAATATTTAGCCACTGATCCAAGAGCCTCTGGGCTACAGAACCAACGGTTAACCATCTGTTGCTGACATGACGCAAAAGAAATTTGGCAGTGACCAATGTTATATCCTCGACAGATTTATAATCCTCTCGTCTTGCAGCACTACTCTTTAAAAAGTAATGCATATCAGTAGCAAATTCGTCAAAATCTATATTTAAGCTTGTCAAAAAAATTTTAAATGCATTACTAACAACATGCAGGTTGCAAAAACCTAGTTCCAAAGATTTCTGGCCTGTTTCTTGTTTTACAACTTCATTGAATTTGCGTAAAAAGCACTTATTTACATTTGGGCTGTCCATGGATACACAAATAATTCTGTTCAACGAAATATTGAAGGATGATAACACATCAAGAATTTCTTTTAGCAAAATATCTGCTGTTGCATGACCCAGAAAAACGCTTGTTAGGTATCGGCAAGAAACAATTTATTTCTGAAGACCAGTACCTGAGATACACATCCAACTGCCGTTTCACTTGTGTATTTGTAGTTTCATCAAATGCTATAGTAACCTTTCCTGGGCTACTAGATGCAATGTCTTTTTTCAAATCCTCTTCAAAATATTTTGACAATCCATGTGATATCACATAAGCAACTTTTTTTCTTTAAGTTGCATTTTGGCTGCAATAGCAGAATCAGGAAACATTTCTTTGAAAAGTTCAACTGTTTCAGTGCATGAAACAAAAGACATATTGTCCTTAGCAACTTTCATGGCCCATAATGCTTCGGCTTTAGCCAACTGTAAATCATGACTCAGTACTTCACTAATATTTGTTTTGGGCTGAAGATCCCGTCCTCTAAAGGCTTTCAGGATGGACTTATTTTGAAATTTACTTTGAAATTTCTGCAAATGTTTTTTTCCTTTATGATGCGCTTTTACTTTTGAAAAGCCACTATTAGAAATGTTGAAAATTTCTGAACACAATATACACTTAGCAGAAAATATTGTTTCAGTTGCAGAACACCATTCTTTCAACTTCACTCCGTCCAATTCTTTGGCGAGCCACACATCTTGAAATTTCGTTTTGGATTTAGGCATCTTAAACACTTGTATTACTAAACAGAAAATGAAAGGGAAGCACAAAAACACGTTCCAATATTGCAAAACCAGACAACTTCCCGAAATTTGGCTGCAAGAATGTCAGAAGATAGAAAAAAAAAAAAAAAAAAAAAAAGCAGGTCACCACTAGAGAACTGAACCTGCACACAGCACAGAGAACACCATAAAAGACACAAAACCAGAAACTATCATACGCATCTCATGCAAGTTCAGTCAAAGCGAGTCGGAGCCGAGATATATTGCGCATCGAAGGTCGCTGTCGCCGACGCACGATCGAAGGTCAATGATCACGTGCTCTACTGCCTGTCACGATAACACTCAGCTACCATCCCATCGTCATTACCGGAGGTTACGGAAGGAGATCACATGTTTCCTCTTTGCTTCCACCCACCTGCGGTTTACAATAACAAAACATCAGCAGAAAGAGGAGGTTCCACAAGGCATGTACAAAAATAAAGTACGACCTTCTGCGTGCCACGGAGTTCGTCTGCAAAGCGCAAACCAGGGGTGAAAATGACCCCTCCCCTTTTCCCTTAGATCTCTTGTTACTCTCGAAAACTGTCTGAAGGCAAAAAAGTGGAGCGCCCGCCCCGAAGCAAGTGCATCTCGATGGCGTCATTTTCCCTCCCTTCAGCAGCACAGCATATAGGCTGTGTTTCTACAATAACAGGTCTTTTTACCTTACCGTAATGGTAAATTTATTGGCGTTAATAACGGTTGTGTTTTTAATAAATAAGCTTACGAAAATTTTAGGATGAATAGCAAATTTTAGGTATAATTTTAGGAATTTAAGGAGGGTCACAAAATATTAGGAATTTTAGGAATTTTAGGAGGAATGCGATCCCTGCATTAACCAACAGAATAATGCAAGATCGCAAGTGGCACACAATGTCCAAGGCTTCCTGAGTTGCCACAATGCGCCACGTCTTCTTTGGCCTGCACGGTCCCCGGATATGCTGCCTACTGAACACGTATGGTTCATGATTGCTGGACGACTGGCACGCCAGCAACTATCCCTGGCTACAACAGAGGAAATGTGGCATCGTGTCGAAGCTGCATGGACGGACATTTCCCAAATACACATCCAACATTTCTTTCTCTCAATGCCAGGTCATGTAACAGCTGTAATTGCTGCCCATGGCGGCTACACCAGATACTGATTGTTATATCATTGAAGTAGGATACAACTTTTGACCAATAGGCTCTCAAGTTAACCCTAACAGCTGACCATATAGAAGTAGGATACAACTTTTGACCAAAAAGCTCTCGAGTTAACTGTAACAACTGACCATATAGAAGCAGGATACAAGTTTTGGCCAAAAGGCTCTCCAGTTAACCCTAACAGCTGACCATATAGAAGTAGGATGCAACTATAGACCAAGAGACTCTCCATAAACTGCTGATGTGGGACTGAACACGCACTTGGACCGTAAGTAACATTTTTAGGACTTTTAACTGAATTGTATCTTAATTGAATAATTTAATGCACTGGCGCAGACTCTACCCACTTTATAACGTGTAAAACAGAAAATTTACAGACGTCAAAGTGTCTTTATGAAGAACCTTGTAGTCACGTAATGGTATGTGAACTTTATGATAGAATCACATGAGATATATTTAGGTTTTACAGGTGTCAGCATATTTGTTGTATGCTTGACAAAGCTTGTCCCAGCCACGATTTGCCGCATGAAAACTTCCACGAATTAATGGCCACACAACAAAGTAAATAAAAGTACGTACTTTATTTTACAGAAAAACTGCCTATTTTTATTACTGTTTCGTTAGGTGATACACATAGCATTTCATAATCATTAAAAAAAAATCTTCAGGCTACTACATTGTTTTAGCTTCATGTGCTTTTTCACACAATTGCCGTAGCAGTCGCTATCCAAGATGGGACTTTGTCTGAGTCCCATCTTGGAAAAGGATGGATGGCGACAACTGTGGCAATTGTGCAAACATATTAAAAGTAAAAAAAATTATCTGAATCATTCAAAATTTAGGAGGGTTTGCTTCTATTTGTGATTTATGAAGTTTATTAACATTTCAGCATTAAAATTTCAGCAAGTTTTGTGAATATCTTGCAAAATAAATTTCTTTTCACAGGGCAGCCTGCCCAGCTAAATTTCCTTTAATGAACGTTTTTACAGGACGCATAATAGTAAGAGTGGAAACTTATTTCCGCATGAACCACAAAATATTGATAAAAACTGGCTGAAATCTGTGTCACATATGATTTATTAGTTAAGTACTCATTTTTTTAAATCATTTATGTACAATTTTCTAATGTTATCATGTTGTGTTACATTAATGCCAGTAACACAACATGATAAACAACATTAGAAAATTGTACATAATGATTAAAAAGATGTTTAATAAGTATAATTATGTTAAGCAAAACATCCTCTTTTTTTTGTTGTTGTTGACTGGGAAAGGGGTCATTAAAGCCCCATCCAGGCAAAATTTCTTGCCACCCAGCTGTAAAAAAAAACTAGGAAGAACACTAATCCCATTCTCAAGTGACCGATGCAGAGGACACCTCAAAGCTGCCAGGCAGGCAAGGAAGAGTGCAAAGACTCTGGCATGCGTGCCAGCTCTTACGGCAGGAAAGTTTCAGTCAACTTCTCTACCCTCCTTACCTACAGCACCCCATCTACCCTCAGCAGCATTTTTTTCACTATCCCTCATGGATTCCCCCAGTGGTGGGTGTTATCGGTGCTGTAAAATGCCAGTATCAGCAATGCCACACCCTACCTAAAAAATATTATCCTTCAAAGAAATATTAAGGAAATAAAAAAAAAAATCTGTTCCCAGAAAAAATATATATGCCAGGGTGTCATAAGTTTGTCGTATTTTCGGGTACAATGTTCAGTCTAGTACATGTTGACCACATATGGCTATTCAGCAAAATACAGTCCACCAGAGTCTATTGTCCCAGGGGTGCGGAATATGTCTAAATGCGCAAAAGAGGTTTGGGGGAAATTAAGGTAGCTCTGAGGAAATTTTTGCTTGGGCGTAAAAAAAAAAAAAAAAAAAAAAAAAAAATATTGTGGAAAGCAACCTTTTAAACACAGCTTGTCTTTTTTTTTTTTTTTTTTTTTAAGTACTTGTTTCTTCTGAAGAAAATCAAAAACCAAACTTAATCAATCCAGGATAACACAGTAATAAAAGAAGCATTTACTAACCCTGAAGTGTATGCCCACATCCCCGAAATAATTTACATACTTGAAAACTGTTTAAAAATCTGTAGCTTAAATATACATAATATCTAAGGTATTCATTACCTAATATTGACAAAGTATTCCGCACATTGTTGCTCTGTGAGACACGTGCTCCCAGCTCGAGAGAGATCGATTATGTTAAGGGTTTTTGGTTAGTTAAATTTTTTTAGAAATAAAACAATTAGGTTATATATTTTCAGTTCAATATTCATTCATTCGCACAATCAAACGTTTTAAATTTACTATTAATTAAAAGATTGTAGTAGAAAAAGTTATACTCATCGTCACGTTGTTACGGCGAGCGCTTTCGGTATTGCCTTAATACCATCCTCGGGTCATCTACTACCTACCCGGGGGTTAGGTAGTAGATGGCCCGACAATGGTATTAAGACAAAACCGAAAGCGCTCGCCGTAACAACGTGACGATGAACCCCATGTGAGACGTCTGCCAACCAGATGAGTATAACTTTTATTGTCTTAATACCATCGTCACACCATCTACTACCTTAACTTGAGGGTTAGGTAGTAGATGGCCTGACGATTTTATTAAGACAATACCGAAAGCGCTCGCCATAACAACGTGACGACGAACCCCATGTGAGACGCCTCTCGACCCAATGAGTATAACTTTTTCTAGTACAATCTTTTAATTAATAGTAAATTTAAAACGTTTGATTGTGCGAATGAATATATGTTGAACTGAAAATATATAACCTAATTGCTTAATTCCTAAAAAAAAATTTAAACTAACGAAAAACCCATAACATAATCGACCTCTCTCGAGCTGGGAGCACGTGCCTCACAGAGCAACAACGTGCGAAATACTTTGTCAAAACCAGGTAAACAATACCTTAGATATTATGTATATTTAATCTAAAGCACATTTATAACATAAGACAACCCTTAAGGTTGCCTCATGCATTGCATATTTCGTAAATCTGTAGCTGTTTGTGAATCAGTTGGATCTGTAATTGGCAACAACCTACACAATTGGAACATCCATTTCGACACCATTTTTAATGAAGTCTTCATTTCTTGGAATGGACCTCCTCCTGTTCATAAGGTTTCACAAGTTTTAAAAGAATCCTTGGACAGGCATTTCCATGGTGGAAGATACCATTTCACACGGTTTTCTTCAGCACCTCGTCTCAAGGTGTATAAAGATGTCAAAGGTGATTGACAACCTTCACAAAGAGACGGGATGGCTGCCATTTCTTGGTGACAACTGATGTCACCCATCTATGTAAGATTGTTTTTTATTTATTCACTGGAATAAATTTTTTTTTCTATTTTTAAGTAATAGGCTTTAAGTATAGTTCTTATTCATCAACATATACTCTAATAATCGTTTAAACTTGTATGAAGATCCACTACAGTTTTGGGGGAAATTTCAGACAAAAAAAAAATTGTATTCTGGGGAAATATTGGGCCCTGAAAATTTCCTGCACCCCTGTATTGTCCTACGCCAACATTCAGCCAAAGATGCAACGTCGTTGCAATACCAGGCGGCTGGCTTGCATGCAAAAAACTTGAGGATGCCTAACATCACCAATGGTACATTCCCAGTCACATAAATCAACGAAACAGCAAATGCAAGTGATCACAACCAGTTTGATGACAGCTTTTGGCTCTTTGTCAATATGGGGAAGGAGCGAAGGAAGTGATTTCAGCGTTGGAACATACCGTAGTCAGTCTGATTTTCCCCAAAAAAACTTTGTTCTGTATATTTAGTGTCGAGTCCATGTGAGATTCCAACAGAACTCTGCAGACAAATCCGGGGGGGTCGTATTGATTAGATTTGTTGCAAGAACTGCGAAGCAAAAATAATTTCATTTAGCACTGATCTACTTATGCATCACAAACTGCGATGCAATACCGCTTTTTAAATTCCTACGCTGTTTACATACAACCTGATCACACCCAATGTGAAAGAAAGTAGTTCACGATAGTATACGAAATTTTTTTTTTACTAATCTTGAAAACGAAACAGCGAAAGCAAGTCGGATAATTATTTCACTGTTGGGAAGCTAACCCATTCGGATAATTCTTCCACCGTTGGGAAGCTTACTTCTTTCCGGTGGACATAGGCTATTTCTTTTATCTATACTAATACTAATCTTGTACTTAAATTTTATGTATGAAGAAGACCGTCTGTTTTAACTTCAACTTAACCTTGATGCTATTTGAGAGGACCACGCCTATTGGTGGGAATCTGTAGCTCCACCCATATTTGAGACTCCTGCACCAATTGTTGAGAGTCTAATGAAACCTAATCCTTACAAAGAAAATGCCATGGTAACATAAACAAAAAAATACTTATGACAATATGTTCTGCCGGTGCATTGTGTTTTCAAAAATCGAACTCTTCCCCGTATGCCTGAACCACGATAGCTTGCGAGGAGTGAGGCGTCACCTGACGACTGTTGCTCTGACATGCGGAGTAATATCGCAGCAGCCGACTTGCACCTAGTAGAGAGCCCCGTAAAAACACAATTGACCCCCTTAAAAGGATGGAATTTCTAAAAATTGTCCCGCCTGTATTTTAATCTGGGTGATGAAGAGTATGTATACTAATTTTGGTGCAAATCCATCAAACCGTTTAGGAACATATGTGGAACAAACATACAAACTTTCACTTACATATATATATATATATATAAATGGGATGTAAGGTCAGGTGATGCGTAACATCACAGCCTCTCCTTGACAAATGTCAACCCCGCCTTCTCGTGGTGCATCCTGTTCCTACTAAAGGGGCTCTGGCGACCGCCAATAGCGTTATAACTATACCATCGGGATTAGAGGAAATTCTATCCCACACTCACCAACCCGCTTGGCCAGCGTGGTGAGTTATGGCCAAACCCCTCCAAAATGACTCCACAACTTAAATCTTGGCCCTCAGTCTCCGGCAGCTGGAATGTACCAGGCCAAGGCAGCGGCCAGTGCGACATGAAGGCAGAGGGTGCTAAGAATCCCCGGAGGACCGGACTAGGCTGCCATCTGATGCTGACCTTGGCAACGTACAATGGACGCTCCCTATCTACTGATTCAAGGCTTCTTGAATTGGAAGAAGAACTACAAAGGATCAAGTGGGACATCGTGGGGCTAAGTGAGGTAAGGAGAAAAGGAGAAGATCTCATCGAACTGAAAAGTGGACATCTCTTCTACTATCGTGGGACAGATACTGGCAGAACTAGTGGTGTTGGATTTATAATAAACAAGAAACTGAAGGATAAAGTTGTAGAAGTTGAAAGTTCCTCTGACAGAGCTGCACAGCTTGTTATCCAACTCTCGAAAAGATACCAGGCTCAGATTATTCAAACTTATGCACCCACCACAAGTCATCCTGAAGAAGAAATTGAAGAATTTTATGAGGAAATTTGTCATCTAAATAATAAAGGTAAGCAGCACTTGAAAATAATTATGGGAGATTTCAATGCAAAAATAGGGCAACGGCAACAGAATGAAACTTCAGTAGGTAAATTCGGTCACGGCAACAGAAACCAGCGTGGAAATACTCTCGTTGAGTTTGCAGAGGCAGAAGGGTTTTTCATCTTGAACTCCTTCTTCAAGAAAAAGCCACACAGGAAATGGACATGGAGACATCCAAATGGAACGACAAGTGAAATTGATTTTATTATGTGTAACAAAAAATTCGTTATAGAAGACTGCAGTGTGCTAAACAAGTTCAACACAGGTAGTGACCATAGATTGGTGAGATGTAAGATGCACCTCAATACTAAACTTGAACGTGGCAAGCTCATAAGACAAACAAAATCTATTGACATAACCAACCTTAAAAAACACCATAATACCTTCAAGTTGGAACTGAAGAACAGGTTCTCTGCTTTAGAAGGCCTAACATCGGAAGAAGTGGACATCTCTGAAGTTAACAGAAAAGTAACCAAAGCTCTTATGGAAACAGCAACAAAATTAGCTGGGTCTAAGAACAAGTTGCATGTAAATAAATTATCAGGAAAAACGAAAATGTTGATGCAAAAAAGAAGAGAGATGAGGACAACTAAAGAAGATGTGACTTCCAAAGTGGAATATATAGAGCTATGCAAGACAGTACGAAAAAGTATCACTGAAGACGTAAGAAAATTCAACTGTGAACTAGTGAGGAAAGCAATTGAAAACAACCAAAGCCTAAAGATAGCAAAGGGACATCTCAGTAAGGGAAGAAAACAGATTATGGCACTGAGAAAAGAAGATGGTTCTGTAACAAGAAATAGAGGCGAAATTTTGACAAGAGTGCAAGATTTCTACTCCAAATTATATGAAAGGGATGATACATGCACTCCAGACATCATGAAAGATACCAGTACCAGAGTTCCTCCAGTCCTTCCAGCAGAAGTTGCACATGCAATCAAGAACATGAAGCGGGGAAAAGCTCCAGGAGAAGATGGAATTACTGTAGACATCATACAAGAAGCAAGTGGAGAAATCGAAACAGTACTCGCCCAAATTTTCACTCGATGCCTTAATGAAGGAAAGATTCCTGAGGATTGGAACACCGCTACAATGATCCTGCTACATAAGAAAGGTGACATTGAGGATCTCGGAAACTACAGACCTATCAGCCTTCTATCAGTAGTTTATAAAATCTTCACTAAAGTTCTTTCACACCGCTTGAAGGTAACACTGGACATGGCTCAACCGAGAGAACAAGCTGGATTCAGGAGTGGCTACAGCACAATAGATCATATCCATGTGCTGAGAGAACTAATTGAAAGAGCGAGGGAATATGAACTTCCATTGTGCATGGCTTTTATCGATTATGAAAAAGCCTTTGATTCGGTGAAACCATCAGCAGTTACAATGGCTCTGAAAACCTGTGGTATTGAAGATGTATACATTAATATTATTAATAACATCTATGAAAATGCAAGTGCAAAGATTAGGCTGTTTGAAAATACAACACACATAAAAATTGGAAAGGGAGTGAGACAAGGTGACACCATATCTCCGAAGCTCTTTAATGCCACATTGGAGGGTGTTTTTCAGTCACTGAGCTGGGAAAACAAGGGGATAAAGATTAATGGAGATTATCTAACCCACCTTCGTTTTGCTGATGACGTAGTCATTTTTGCAACTAGCCCATCAGAGCTGCAGAGTATGATCCAGGAACTTGCTGACAAGAGTAAAGAAGTGGGATTAAAAATGAACTTTCAGAAGACAAAAGTGATGTTCAATGCTTTTACAAGAAATGAAGATTTATCGATTGATGGAGAAAAGCTGGAGATAACAGACACGTACGTTTATCTTGGACAGCAGATATCAAGTGAGGGTCACATTGATGAAGAAATTAATCGGCGTACAGAACTTGCCTGGAGAGCTTTTGGAAGAAACAGCATAATTTTCAAGAGCAAGATGCCATTATGTCTTAAAAGAAAAGTGTTTGATCAATGCATCCTTCCAGTGCTTACGTATGGTGCAGAGACGTGGACCTTAACTAAAAGAGACATACAAAGGCTGCAGACAACTCAAAGTAGCATGGAGAGATGCATACTTGGTGTAACCAGGAGAGATAAGAAGAGGAACTCGTGGATCCGAAAAATGACAAGAGTGGAAGACATCATGATCAGAGTTAAATCCCTGAAATGGCAATGGGCTGGACATACTGCCAGAAGGACAGATCATCGATGGACAGCCGAAATTTTAGATTGGTTTCCAAGGGACAGGAAAAGACCCAGAAGAAGACCACATGGGAGATGGGTGGATGAAATTCGAAAGTATGCAGGGGTGACATGGAGGAGACTGGCACAAGACAGACCGTTGTGGAGGAAACTTGGGGAGACCTTCGTCCAGCAGTGGAGTGATAATGGTTGATGATGATGATGATGATATATATATATAATAATAATAATAATAAGCTTATACACAGTTTTAAAAGAATTATAGTTTTGGGGTCATTCTGGATTATAGAAAGCTAGATAATAGATCCGATAGCTAATGCTATGTTTTATCAGGTGCAAATCAACATACCACTAAAAACTGTAAAGCAAATGTCTCGTGAACAAAGCAAATTGACTTTAATACTAAAATTCACCATTTCTACTCCAAACAACAACAACAACAACAAAAAAAGTAAAACGGACAAAACTTACTGTACATTTTCCAAATATTGTTTCACAATCAATAATGTTTGACCAGTGTGAACGACCTTCTCTAACAACTTCACGTTTGTAATCTACATCCTTCAAATGTTTCACAGTGTTGGGCGGTAATTCAATCATACGTGAAAACCACTGAACAACGGCTCTGTATGGTGAATCATATTCATCATCTAAATCGTTGGAATAAAAATTAAAACAATTATGCACAACACGCAATCATTCTTTAACAAGCATGGACCAAACAACTCTTTCACCACTACAAGTTTGATTTTTACACATAGAAAATTTTAATTTATCATAAATTTTTGTGGAAAAGTAATAAAACAGCAACTTCCAAAAAAGCTTCGGACAATGGCATATCACAGAAAATGTAAGGACATCATAAAGAAACGTCATAATTGCATTAGACATTAATAATATAAACACTCAGATCTATCTCTGTCTTTCTGGAACGCTTGATATCACTGCAGTTTCTGCATTGTTGTGCCATCACTTATCGATCAATTTGTGTGTGCTCTCGCAATGTCAAAATGATTGCTTGCTATATAATAGCATGCAATCACTTTTAGATGTCAAGGTGATAGTGTGCTAATTTTAAAACATTGGATTATTAATGACTCGAGTTCTGTTTTTTCAATCTACAAAATTTGAATTGAATTCTTAATATCCCAGCAAGTTGAGTTTGCACGCAATTGCATTGAGATGTCAAGGTGATCACGTGCTAATTTAAAAACATTGGATTATCAATGACCCGAGTTCTATTTATCCGATCTACAAAATTCTAATTAAAATCTCAATATCACGGCAAGTTGCGTTTGTATATTAGTTTAATTTAGCACAATTCGAATATTAATTTATATGCTTTAATAATAATTTTATTTTTTAATTTAACTAACTTTCTGAGTTTAGTGCTGATTATATTAAACATTTTGCAAAATATCAATCTATCTAAATGCTCTAACCTACAATAAAAACTGAAATCTTGAGATGTCAAAGTGAGCAAGATTGCGTCTAAAAGCAGATGTTGTACCAATAGAACATTGTCAAGAATTCAGATAGCTCCAATTTGTAATATCACATGTCACATTATTTTGTAGAAAAAGCTTTGGAATAAAGTTTCAAACTAAGCATTGAATAAGACAGTTTAAAACAAGCCATCAACGGAATAACAAGTGTGCCAGAGAAAAAGTAATTTAACGCAAAAAATCTAAGTAAAAGTTATTAAGGTAAGTTTACACGAAAACAACTTTCTGAGCTTAGTGCTGATTATATTACATAGTTTGCAAAATATTGATCTACCTATAATTTACAATTGTTAAACAACAAATATTTTACACAGAATGTTATTTATCGCGAGGTCTTTTGAAAAACAGAAATAAATAGCATATGATTTTTAGTTCTAACATGAATGATTTCTTACTATATAAGTTTTTACTATATTTTCTTACAGAAATCCGGCATCTATTTTATTTATTTTCAGTCTGCTTCAATTAAGGATGAGCAACATCCCCCTATATATTAATATTTATTTAAAGCTTAAAAACAACCATCCTATGATGGGGTATACGCTAGTAATAATTAGTGTTCTCTCTAGAGCCTTTTTAATGGGCAGCACGCCCAGCTAATTTTCTGTGTCACCCAGCTAAATTTCCTGAAATGAATGTTTTCACAATGCACATAATAGTAAGAGTTGAAAACTTACTCCCACATACACCATACATATTGGTGAAAACTAACTGAAATCTGTGTTGAATATAGTATTTAATAAGTATAATAATGTTAAGTAAAACATCCTTTTTTTTTTTTTTCGATTGAGGAAAGGGTCGTTAAAAGCACCACTCAGCTAAAATTTCTTGCCACCCAGCTGTAAAAAAAAAAAATCTAGGAAGAACACTAATAATAATTATGCTTTTACATATTTTGAGATAGTGTTAAGTATGTGCATTTTAGAAGCCTGGCAGGAATGCTATGCTAATGTGAAGTGCTTCATGTGCTATTAAAGCACAGGTTCTGGGCAGAACTTTGATTAAAACTGGACTATGAGAGGACTATCGAGATGTTTCTCATAGGCCATGCTGTCGGTCACACTTTACCGCAATTGGTTAATTTTTTCAAAGTATGGAGACTGTAAAGCATGCAGAAGTTGTTTCATGTTTATAGTGACAAAGTTTGCAGGATCATACAGTTATGAAATACCATGGCACCAACTTCTGTTGTGTTCTATGTGGTTACCATGCTCCTTCCCTATCCTTCTGCAGTGCAACTTCCACTGTAGCAGGCAGCTTTGCAGACAGGCCAGATCAATTCTCTCCCACACCGCTTTGTAAGATTTCCAAAGGTGGTCAATTGTTTTAGGTCGTCTATTTTTGAGGGATCATTTAAGAAACCCGAAACAGCAGAAATTCATGTGAGAGGCATCTGGGGATTTGACAGGAATTGAGGAGAATGGTATTACAGCATGAATCTTGATCTCAGTTTTTATCTTCCACATGTATGCCACTGTGGACTTAACTGTATGGCTGGAAGCCTTATCTTGGTGGATCCATTCATTTGAAGCCATAGCACTGTATAAAGGTGGAATTTCTTCGGGGTAAATTGGGTCAGGAAAGTTTGTCTGATAAGCTGCATTAATTTTTGCATTATTTGCAACCATTCGCAGCTTTAACTTGCCATTATAGCACATACGTGAGACCGACCAAGAAAGAAAAAAGCTGAATTTTTTGACCGGACGAAAAATCAGCAGAACGTGTGACAAGCAAGTGTCAATATAATGCAGCACGAGATGGAATTGTTTACTGTAATTTAATATGTGAATATTAAACTGGAGCACATTGCTGTACTCACAATATGAAATTATTGAATTCAAAGCAAAATAATATAGTTTTAAAAGGCATTGCTTTAAATTCAATATTCTTTCTGTTTTCTTGTACTTTCCAGAAAATCAGCTCAAGATTCCTCTTGTATTGCTTTTTTGTCTTTTGTTGACTCTGCAGCTGCACAATTCATTGCTTAATTTTATTTTCTGTTCATATGATTCTCTTCCCATTTCTTCATTGTTGCTTCTCTTTTCTTTTTTTAATTTCCTCACATGATAATTTTATACATCATACAAAAGCCCTTTCAGCCTGAGGACCATGAATACATGATCATAACAAAGCTTTCACTAAGTTAGAAAACCTTGAGAATATATATGAATACTTTGAACACTATGCATTAATTCGTACAAATCTCACCTTCCTTATGAAGCTTAAATCTAAGCATTTATGAAGAAAAGTAACATTTAACAACAACACAGGATAGTGAGAACATCACAGGGGGAAATGTTAAAATTAAGGAAGAAATCTGAGCTTCTTTTGTTTTCGGAGACTTTTTCCCCATTTTTAAACTGAGATACAAAAATTAATGGAATAGATGGATATTTAGTAACAACACTGGGCAGAAGGTATATCGCGAGAACAAAAAAATTACGAATATGAGAGAAATCTTCACCTCTGTCTAACTTCAATATCTGAAAGTTTTGAAATATGGAATTTTGTCCTCAAACGGAAAACGAATCCTCCACCCCCACCCCCAACCCCCAAAATTCCTGTTCATTTGTGCATTAATGTCGAGAATGCTTCAAATGATAACAGAACTGGCAGAATTCCTCAAATCCACAGAAGAATCTCATGCCTGAAGACTGCAGGGAAATTTTCGTGCCGTCTTAACTTCCGTTTTCGAAAAACGTTGCCCACAGTTCCATGCTGAAATACAAACATTTATGCAATAAAATCATATTTAACAACAATACTGGACAGAGGCAACATCGTGAGAAAGAAGAAATTACGATTATGGGAAAAACCTTCCATTCGTTTAACTTCCGTTTTCGAAAGTTCTGGGAGCCAAAATACCGTTCCCAGATGGAAAACGAACCCCACTCCCCCATTAACCCCCCCCAAATTTATCTTCATTTTTTTCCCACGGAAGAATCTCATGTATGATAGCAATAACCTGCCGCAACCATAAATTTACGTAAAAAACTTTGCATTCACAAACTGATTCTGGGTATGCCTTAGCACCCTTTTCTTGATAGTATATGTATATTGCCCTGATTTTGTTTGTCACTAAGGTATATCCACGCTTCACCCAAAGTGACCACAAACTTCCACCTGTCCCTTGCTAGGTGTCACTCATACAGTTTCCTGCAGTTCGTCATCTGCTCCCAAAATGTGGAGCAGAAGGAGCTTGTGGACATTAGGCTTACACTGCTTTTCTAAGTGTAGCTCAGATTTGATAATGCAGTTTACAGTTGCCTATGAGACACATACATGCTGTGCAATGCTTCTTTGCATTACTGGATTCTCTTTCTTTACAAGAAACCTGATTTTTCACACCACCTCAGCGGTCCTCTTTGGTTTGGGGTGTTTTTCTCATGGCATTGTTGAGCAAGCTGCAAAGTTCTCTTTTACAAGCGTAATTACTTGACATTTTTGCAATATTTAAAAATCACACAATCATTTTCTTTGCACCATTTTTTTCTGCATTGCTGTATAGGAATAATCTTCTTTGGAAAAGAAACTATATACCCCTTCCTGAACGGAATCACTCATGGAGACATCTTTACACTACGAAAGCAAAATTGCAAATGCTCTTAAAGTGGAAGGCTGCCACTGCACGATAAACATGGTTACATAATCGTGAAGCAAATGATTTGCATTTTACTTTGTCACTATAAATGTGAATCAACCTCTGTACTTAACGATTGAGTGTATAGCTTTGGAGATTGTGTGTACAGCTTTGCAGACTAGTGTATCTAGCATTTCAATCACTTTCAAATTAAAAAAGAAAAAAGTGAGGTATTTAACAATGTAGTATTGTAATTTCTGGGAAAGCACCGCTTCAAGAGGTTTCCGATACAGCAGGTGTCACCAAACTAGAAAGTTCGTCAAATCTTTTATCTGCGGAAAAAAATTCTTTGTTGGCAAATGAAAACACCAGTTACATGCTACAAAGGCTTTGTATTTTCCCACTTTTTTAGAAAATATTGGAAGACAACTTCTAACTTTGCCTAACTGTTGACTCTGAAAGAGGATTTTCATTTCAAAACCTCATTAAAACAAATCTGAGGAGCAGGCTTAAAACAGTTAACGTGTTCCACTCAATGAACATACACATCAACGGTCCAGAGACTGAAAATTTTGACTTCAGTTCAGCATATAAAAAGTGGACTGCTTTCCGTTCACGATTGCTACAGGGCAGGGATGCACAACCCTTTCTAGGAAAGGACCAAATGAAAAAAAGTTAATTTGCCAAGGGTCGGACTCTACGATGGCTGGGACTGAATGCTGGTAGCAATTTTTTTTAGGTTTGGAGCGATGTTAGACCTGGATACAATCAATATATTTTCTAAGTTCTCGTCTGTAATGTGATTCCTCATTTTGCACTTGTTTAAGTTCACAATCGAGAAAGACTCCTCGCATACATATGTGCTTCCAAACATACTTGCACAAAATCGAGCATCACCCTTCAGTATAGGAAATGTTTCTGGCAACTGAACTGCTTGTAAAAGTTTAGAAGATCAAGACTCGTAAATGATTTCAGTTCGCTATTGCATTGCATGTCTATCATTTCTAATTGAAAATCTTCAGGTGCCTCTTCTGGCTGCACTGAAAATGGATTTGAAAACAGCTGCAGCTGAAGTTTGTATTATTTAGAACTCATGAAACCTTTCATTAAATATGCAAGAAGTTTGTTAATTTCTTTGGAATAATCCATCTTCATGTGTAGGTATTTTTCCTAATCCATTTTCATGTGTGGGTAACACAATAACGATATGTAAACGCAGTAGCGATACCGTTATCATTATTTGCGTAGCGAAAAAAAAAAAAGATTTAAAATGTTTCCTCACAAGAAATGTTTTAAATATTTTTTTTTTTTTTTTAAATCATAGCCTTGCAAATAACGATATTTTTTTATATCGTACTGGGAAATCGTCAAAATCCCGAAAAATCTGACACTGATGTTTCAAATAATTGCTAATTAAAAATTTTACATTGATTAATCGACTTTTTTATGAACGCCACTATTTATCATCGCCAGTCAAGGTCATGCTGTGGCGCGCCGCCGACAAAATCTGGCTGGCACACCATCGCCGCGTTTTTTGCTTCGGCGCAGATCTCTATTTGAAAATCATGACGCCAATTGCCATTTCAAACCATGGGCTGGATACGCAACGACCACGGGCCATATTTGGCCCGCAGGCCAGAGGTTGTGCATCCCTGCTATAGGGTAAGTAATTGTTTTAGAAATTTTCCCAAAAATGTACTTGCCACCTTTAAGTTGTGCTTGCAACAGAACTGTTTGCATAAAAAATTTTGAAATTCAGTTTTTTCATATCTCTAGCCACCATTATTAAATATTACATTCGGCGTAACAAGTGCATGAAAAATAATTAAAATTAATGCGCATATATTTTCAAACTAGTTGCGATTACTCTAAAAATTTGGCGAAGGATTTTTTTTTATTATTATTAGAATGGCAAATGAAATTACAGAGGCAGAACAACACCTGTTTCCAATTGGTACATACTTTGTGAGTTTAAGCATTCAGTCTTATAAAAAGTTGATTTGAATTAAAATAACAAAAAAATCAGGTAGGCTGTGTCGAAGCATGGCTGCAAGGTTTTACGTGAATACGTCTTATTGGCGCATAGTATTTATTCGGGTTTAATAAATGAAAGAAAGACAAATTCAGTAGTCAATTACAAGTTTATTAATCAATGGTCTATGATAAGAGAAGTAGGATACAAATGGCATACAAGACACATCTATGTTTCTAGCGAATGTCAAGTCGATACAAATATTTCTGAGTGTGGTTGGAGCAGTCGGTACGTAACTCAGACGAAACTCACATTGCATGAAATCAAGCCTACACCACCGACTTCTTTAAGAAACCACACAAGTATGTCGACTTGTGGATCAAGTTCTTGATATTGACATTGAAACTGAGATCATCGTCCAGATGCCGTGACAACAGCTGCACCATTGTGCTAACATCCACTGGAACATTTATCACTTGGATAACGATTCCATAGTTGCCCTCGTAGCGAAGTCGATGGATCCACATGAATGGAAGCCTCAGAGAAACCAATCTGGTACTTTTCAGATCTAACGGTGGCAAACCAATCGGTTTTGGGAGATACTTGAAACCGTTCGATTGTGACAACTTCAGAATCTTGTTCAGGGCTCGAAAAATACCGTGCCCAAGATGCCCGGGGCATGTAAATTATTGGCCTGGGCAAGTAAAAATGAAATCTACTTGCCCGGTTGGGGAACTAGGTTTAAAGGGGAAAAAAAAGTTTGGAATGGAGAATTTTCTACTCTAGGAAAAAAAAAAAAAAAAAAGACTGTCGTCGCATGTTTTTCATTTTACAGCAAATCACCAGAAGTTGTATTACTGTTACGGAATGAATGCCAAGGCCAGGAGGATAGTGCTTCTTCAATTATATTATGCTCTACATCCAGAAATTGGGGTCATCCATAGTTTTGCTCCAGATGTCGTTTACAGTTAACGACAGGATGCATGCCTCGGATGAAACTAGCCTCCGGTGCTTAGTGACAAAATGCATAAACTGCTGCCATGAAACAGGAGGACGCAGACTGATGGGCAAAATAGCCATGCTTTATGAGGAGGGAGTGACAACAGAATATTTATTGCACAGCTTCGGGTGTGGTTAGGTCTCTGAAATAACTTGACGCCAGTGAGGGAGAGGAAACGGAAGCTTCCGATCGCGCGCAACCCCCTCCCCTCCCCTCAGCACAACAGCCGTACTACTGAAACAAAGCCTAAATTTCATTTAAGATCAAGCCTGTACACTTAGCCGGGAGAAGAGCGAAAATTACTGACACTGATAACTTACATAGTTTGTCTGAGAGAACTTACATAGTTTGTGTTAGCAGCGGATATAAGTTGTATTTAGTAATGGACATGATTTTTTTTTTTTTTTTTTTTTGGAAAAAAATCCAGCAATGAGAGTATATTTTATAGTAAGCAATTATGTGAAATTCCCAATCTGTCAGCGGTTGTTACAAACAGTGGCGGCTCGTGGTAGGAAAAATAGGTGAAGAGCTACAAGAGCAATATGAAAATATCTACTGTCTTCAATGAAAATCAGTTAATGAGAACTTACTTATTTTTTTATATATTAGATCAATTCTTCTTCCCTTTAAAGCTAGAAATTTGTCGATTATTTCGTCATAAAATGGCTGTTTCTTCGTGACATCAAGAAAATCTCTTTCTGAATAGAAATATTTGCCAAAGAAGCAAGTTTATCTGGAGAAATAGTGTTTCTTGAGTAAGTTTGTATTCTTTTAAGGCAAGAAAAACTTCTTTCCACTGAAACACTTGCAGATGCAATTGTTAAAATCCGGGAAACCAATTTATAAGCTTCTGTAAAAATGCCTTTATCTCCATGAAGCACTCGAAAAAATTCATGAGTCGATATATTCCTTAATTTTTCATCAGCATATACAAGACTCAGTTCATTTTTAAGGCTTTGGTGTTTAGTAAATATTTTTCCGTAAAAATGTTGTAGATTTTCAAAAGCGTGAGAGGGAAAGCATGAATTAAATTGGTCGAATTTGGTTGTGTCAGTAAGACAGGGAAATTGAAGTTGTCTTGAAATATTATGTCCATTTCCATAAGAACGTGGTACAAAATTTCAAAATACAATTGTTTATAATTTTAAAAAATTGTTTCTTGTGTCAGAGCAGCATATTCCCATTTAGATCTGCTTATTTCTGTGATTTTGCTACCTTTTCCAAACAGTGTTTCAAATACCTCATCGTTCCTTTTATGACTCAAATCATAAGTTTTTTTTAATTCGAGTAACACAGTATATGTCTAGTGATTTTTCCTGCAAAATTTCGAATAATAGATCGGTGAACCAAATATTTCATTAAATACTATTCCCAAAAATGTAAATTCAAAAGTGTTCATATCATTAAAAAACCCTTGGGCAAGTTGAATTGAGTTTTTGTCTGATTGGTCACTATTTGTGAGAAATTCGAATACTTCCTTCAATTTATCCCAATCTTCAACTATTACTCTTACTAACTTCAAAGTGGAGGACCTTGGAGTTTCTGTTATGGTTGGCATGCCTTTTGCAGTTGTTGATGTGAGTGTATTGTTTTTTCGCCACTCAGTGAAGCGATCGCTTCGCTGAGTGGTGAAAAAACAAAGGAATTACACTGAGGTTTGCAAAAAATATTCGACACTTAGAAATTTTAGAAAAACTCTGCTGTAATACAAGGTTCAAACGATGTACTAAGCAATAACAAAAACAGATTGAGAAGCTTTATGCTTAATTTTTTCTGGAGCCCAGTCAAGTGTCCAGACATTATCCTTGCCCCATCGTAACATTGTCCTATTGACTTGTGTTGAAAATCAAACTGTTCCAAAATTTTGTCTAGCATTTTGTATAAAGCTTCTGACGTTCTATCTTCACTCACACCATGGAAACCCAAAAATCGCTCAACAGTACACTTTCCGAATCAACAGATCATATTATTAAAGAGCACTCGGAAGTCTGGTTATGTCTTCCCATCTACTTGAATATAAAAGCATTGAACTTCATTTATTTCATTTTTGACGTGATCGTTTATATATTTAGATATACATTCAATTAATTCGTTTTGAATAGTTTTTGAGTCACCTGTGAAGACATTTTTTATCGTTTCGTATTGATTTTGAATTTTAAAGGACTTCTTGATATCAACAGTGAAAGCAATTCCTTGAATTTCTATGATTTATCGAGTCAATGCCTTCGTCGGAATGCTAGTTCTTGTTTACTCAAATACAGTACTGCATCAATCATTGTCTGCAGAAAAAGTCTATTTAAACGAACGCTTTCGTTGAAATGCATTTTCAAAAGCCTAGCATTCTCCCTCAGGGCATCGGCAATGGTGTTCTGATTCTTTTCAAAATTATTTAGCATTAATTCGCATTTCAGGTGTTCGCTAGAATCACCATGTTTGTAAAGTGACCATTTTACATTTAAGAAATCTGAAAATTGTCTTTATTCCACGCCGAATTTTATTACTATAATATAAGCAGGGCCAACAAAATAATTTTGTAACACAGAAGGGCTACAAAGCCATTTATATTCAGTAAATCAACAATTTTTAAAATTAATATTGTAAGATTTACCGCTCTTCTTGATTTCTTTCTTGGCGACAATTGTCAGTGAATCCGTCGGTCATCCTTGAAGTAAAATGTCTCTTTTATTTTCAACTTTCCACCGATTGAACGGAGTTTGCAATAAATTACAGACAATGTTGTTCACAGGATACATACTGAAAACTAAAACTATCAGTTAAACTGTACACGAAACTAAAGTAACTAATGAAGTTTTTAACAAACAATCGCAAAACATGAAAAAACAAATCTCTTTCGGAAAGTATGTACCAAAACACCGCAAGGAAAGAGCCTTAGTGAATTGCAAAGAATCCTTGGCAATCCATCCATCCCGTTCCACTGCGATCTCTTCGAAAGGTCACGACTGCAGGTGCAGAGCCTTAGCGTCTCAAGCTAAAACACTTCACTTGCCCGTCAGATAGGGGAGGGTGACGTCACAGTTACCATGGGAACTCGGACGAAAACTGCAGACTTCCAAGCATTCTCATTTCAGCTCTTCACTTGAACTGTTTTGCGTATAAGGACTTGTTTTCCGTATTGGACGCGCATTGTGAAGTGATATCTAATCAAAATTTTGGGTATTTTGGCACTCAGTAAAGGCAAAAAAAGAATATATTATACGAAACTATTAAATAAAATTTTATTTCAAATAAAATAGGTGAAGAGGCACTTCACCTACTTCACCTGAAAAGCCGCCACTGGTTACAAATTAGTCTAATTTCAGAATCGGAATCTGCGTCGTTGGCAAAATTGAAACTTACGCAAGCGGACTATGATAAAGTGTACGCAAAAAAAAACGCTGCCGGGAAGTTCAGGAATCTTGGATAAAAACATTTAATTGGCTAAAGTCAAATGACGCCAAGACTATTATGTGGTGCACTGCTTGCCAAAACCATCCTAAAATTGCTGTTACCACCAGCAATTTTTTCAAGGAATGTGTGTGTGTGTGTTGGGGGTAGGGGTCCAGGTGATAATATAGTTTTATAACTATAAGTGTACACAACAGTAGTCGAAAACGTAAGGATTGCCTTTGTTTCTAAACAATTCTTTGGATATTTTTTGATGCAAAATCACTTCTGTTTGCACAAGAGAAAAAGTTGAAAACTAGTTAAACTGCTGTACAGTTAACTATGACTATTTTTTTTTTTTTTGCAAAACACAGGACGTATATTAAAAATTCTTGAAAATGGCATAATCACTAAATTTCTCAAATGCCATCGATTACCTTTCTTAAAACTTAAGATATCTGCTTTTGTGCATTTCGAACACAGACAATTTAAAATGGTGATGCAAAAGATGTATAAAAAGTTAAGCATACTTTTTAACTTTAAAAAAATGAGGCTTCTGTTTTGTTATCTTAAAAGATAAATTTTTCTGGGCATACAGATTTTACTTCTGGGCAAGTAAATATTTTCTGCACTTGTCCAGCTGGGCATGTAACTTTTCAGATATTTTTCAAGCCCTGTTGCTGTCTAGTGATTTACGACACGTACCGCACAACTTGAACTCTGGTAGGTTCTCGCCAGGAAATGTGTTTTTGAGCAATTTCGCATGTTTTGGCTTCACTGGCTTCAAATCCTTCAGAAACCACAGTCTGTCACAAACCTGTACGAATGAATGACTGAGTGGATTGTTCACAAACATGTTCTCGAAACATTCACTCACTGATCTTCAACAATTCTCAAACCATGCCGAACTCTCGAAATCCACTTTCATTTCATCGTTTCCGTGTTCCGAAGCATGGGCAGAATAGTTTTCATGCTCCACGTCCATGAGCTTGTGCGTCGCTGCCGCCCAAGTGCTCGCGGCGCAGCAGTTTTCTTTCGCTCCCGATACTTTCTCATGCGTTCTGATACGGACATTGAAAGCTAACGAGTTGCGCTTCCACGTAGACTATGTTCGATGTATTTCTAATTGGCTTTTCGACGAGTGTATGCCAACATTGTGAAATTGAAAAAAATTCTCAACTGTGATCCAAAGTTTCACAACCAACACTGCATTCGATTTCACTTCTAACCATGGCCGTCTTAAGGAGTGGGCCAACGGGGACGATGACCAGGGTCCTCACCTGAACTGGGGCCTCCAACGCCCCAAGAGTGTTATGGGTTTACAAAAAGTCAAACTGTTTGACCATTCACCAGCAGGGTTCTTGTTTTTTTTTAATTTAAAGAAAAGAAGAAACACCAATACAGAACGTTGGAAGTGCTTTTGCCTTTTTTTTTTTTTTACCTTGCTTGTAGCTTTGATTTCCTGAGGAGGCAGGAGGAAAGTTAGGTGTTAGGGTGGATCTTTTGTGACAAAATAAGAAACAAGGAAAGTCGATCTCCTTTCCGATCCCGAGTTTGGGTGAGGCTTGAGCCTCGAGGGCCACGCACAAATCGCATTTCCCCCTTTTAAACAGTCATTTGTGTTGTCCACACGATGAAGTGCACGTATGTTTATCACAGGGTTTTACCCACCTGGGCTACTTATACATAAATTCTTTCAATCGTCACTGTTTAAACAAATAACAATGATGGGTGTCCCATATCGGCATTTCCGTTCGTGCATCATATTGTCTGGAAACAGCACTGGTTGGTTTAGTTCTTTCTTCTGTTTTAATTTAATTTTCATTGCATAATAATTTGTAGAATGGGGAAGAAACATTATATCTTTCAGCATTCATTTTCTTGTAATTTGCTAAGCAACAAAATGTGAATGCATTTCCTACACTTCATAGAGTTCTACAATTTCTGTCATGTACCATTTTTCATTCAAGTGGTATTTAAAAAGTTACTGGATACTGAATGCTTCTTCTCATAGGGACAACATGGTGATGGTGGTGTATATAATGATTCTGATACATTGTGTATAATGTAATAATTCTATATGTGAACAAAAAAAACCACATATTGTAATAATACCATATGTTGTATATGTTCTGTTACAGTGGCAGTTCTAGACAAAAAAAATGGGGGGGCACAATTCTTGCATGTTCCTGCAATTAATCAAAATTATTATATAATTCCCCCAAAAATGGTTATATTTGGGTGGCACTGGGGCCCCCAGACTAGAACCGCAACGGGTTCTGTATATATAAGATCAGGGCCCCCAAAAGTGTTAAGACGGCACTGCTTCTAATGCCTTAAATCAACAGATCTCAACGTTAGCTTTCGTTTGAGACCAATTTCGACATCATAGTGCTTTGCAGTTCTGAGTTATACTCATTTGAAGTTTGCGTGGCGTAGCGGACCCCCTGCTTACCAAGGCACATGAACTCAAGGTCACTAACAAACAAGTCTTTGTTCCCTTAGCTATCGAATAACACACTAGGTTGGTTTGGTTCGCGTTGATAATATACAAATTATTAGACCGAACTCGATGCCCATTTTTTCGTAAAGCCTTACTTTCCGTACTGGCCACCTAGTACTGGTCTGATTTTAAAGACGTATTCACGTCAAAAAATCTTGCACAACAAAAGACAGGATAATTCTGATAATTTGAAGCACTGCAATCACTATTTAAGACAGCACAAAGACATACTAAACACTTTTATAGAAATTTAAGTGTCATTAAATTAAGTCTTTGCATTGCTGTCCAGACTTTTAGCTCCCTGCTAGTCAAACAATTTTTTGGCTGACAATACAAGGTCATTACAAAATTACAAAGTCTAGTAGTTTACAACTTCTGAATGCTTTTTATAGTTAAAGTCCACGTCCCTGATCCATAAGTAAGAACTTGGAGGGGGGGGTAGAAGACACTAATCAAACACTTTTCTTTGAAGATATAATACTAAACTGCTCTTGAAAATTGATCGAAGACATAATGGTACATTGCTCTTAAAATGAACTGTTTCTTCCAAATGCTCTCTAACCAAGTTTTATATGCCTAATAATTTCTTCTTCAAGTGGCCCTTACTTGATGTGTTTTGGGGAAGGTAATGTAGGATTTACATTACCTTCCAAAAACACATCTCGAGAGAGAGAGAGAGAGAGAGAGAGAGAGAGAGAGAGAGAGAGAGAGAGAGAGTGTGTGTGTGTGTGTGTGTGTGTGTGTGTGTGTGCGTGCGTGCGTGCGTGCGTGCGTGCGTGCGTGCGTGCGTGCGTGCGTGCGTGCGTGCGTGCGTGCGTGCGTGCGTGCGTGCGTGCGTGCGTGCGTGCGTGCGTGCGTGCGTGCGTGCGTGCGTGCGTGCGTGCGTGCGTGCGTGCGTGCGTGCGTGCGTGCGTGCGTGCGTGCGTGCGTGTGTGTGTGTGTGTGTGTGTGTGTGTGTGTGTAGATTGCTTTAAATATTTCGTTTCGTCATAACATCTGTCCCACACCCACCTGCCCATCATTTGGGACAAGTCTATATCTGCGGTTGAGACTTAAAGACCATGAGATTAAAAATACTGAAACTTAAATAAATTACCTTTTACTGAAATATTTTACAAATTGCTTTTGTATCTCTTGTGGAACTGAAGTTATTAAAATTTTAAAATGTACAAGGATATTGTAATGACCCTGCATTTGGATCTGGTGCATAAAACAATGCCAAGGGTTATGTTGATTTGAGTGGAATCTCCAGGGATCATAGCATACTTCTGGAAAATTTTAGGTAGGAATTTTAGGACTTTTTAGACAAGTTTTAGGAAAATTTTAGGACTGTATTTCAATAAAAATTAGATGTATATTTGTATACATCTAGTAAAACAACTTTGTATACATTGTAAAGAGTTTGCTTCACACCCTTCAAATATATATACTGATAGACTGCGCATGACATCAAAATTTCTGGCTCCAACATAAAATCACATGACATCAGTCAAAAAGATGGGTTACACCTGCTGTGCTTATGGTTGCTCTGAGCGATATGGTAAAGAAAGTTCTATGATTTTTCATGGGTAAGAAACGAATTAAATACCTAAGTCAATAAAGTTCAATTACTTAACCAGAAACTTGCAGCTATTGATATAAAAATATAGTAACTTAAGAAAAAAAAATGGAATGCATGTTCCAAATTCTTCGCAAATGTTCATCACATTATAAATCACAAAATGTAAACAACCCGATCATGCATGTATATAGCTCATAAGTAAACTTACCTGAAGAGTTTTCATTATATATGAGGCGCATTCACATAATACACCGAAAACACTGAAGTTCTGCAGCGTAAATTAGTAATCATAACAGCATTTTTACACGAAATTTGGAGTCTGATGATGACGTGGCCAAGGTTTGAGCCATGGCAGCTTTGATGCAGCTATTGCCAATGCGCAGTCCATTAGTATATATGGTCGAAGTTCACACGCAAATTTTTTGCATAATGTCTAATGTCTAAAGTTTAAGTATGATTTACTTCTAATGTTCAGTTCTTATCTTTTCACGTGTTATTATCATATTCAAGTATATTTATCACATTCAAGTTTCACTTTGAACATTAATATGCTGTTGAACCAGAAGCAATTCACGATTTTCACAGTAAAGTTTTTAGGTTTCACATTAAATTACAATATCCTAAAAAGGTAATTGAAAACCAAGAACTATGTACAATTGTTCACTGAATTACTTTTTTCATATTATTGTTTTAACCTTTTCCTGATAAGCCTATCTTTTTCTGCTTCCACCACAACTAATTTACTTTCAGTTTTCTTTATTTCAGCTGAACCTTGTATGATCAAGTTAGAGGCAACTGCTATTTCAACAGTATTTCGTTTTTTTACAGCTTTTCTCATTCTTTCTGTTCCCTCTTGAATTACTGCTAGGGAGGCTTCTTTATCTTTTTTAAGCCTATTTATTTCTGCATCATTTTCTTTTATTTTGTCATCAAACTCAGCTTTTCTTTTTTTCTCTAGCTGCTTTTCCTTATTTTCCCTCTCTTTCTGCTTCCTTTCTTTTACCTTTTTTTATTCTTCTTCCTTCAGCTTATCAACATACTCTTTATAAAATTTATGTGAATCACGAACACTATTTAACAAATTTCTTGTTATGGGAACTTTACTTACACATCCATAGTGTTTAATGGCCCCTTTAACTATTTTTAATGATGTTATAGTTGAGTCTTTTAAGTTAGCCTTGTCCTTCCTTAACAGAGCAGTGTTAACCGAAAATCCCCTTTCTGCATCAGCATTACCATGAGGTAAAACTAAAATTGACTTGATGAGTTTAGCAAGATTTGAGTATTTTTCTTTTCCGCTAGAGTCTTTAATACTAAATATATTACGCCAGTAATGATCAATTCACACTGGAATATGCCCTTCCTCTGAAAATTTCACTAGTTCATCTAGAGTTGGCTTATCGCAATTTAAAAGTTTCCACTCTTCTCTTACTCTATCAATTTGTTCCTCAGAAAGATGCAAAACACTTGAAATTCTGGTTATTTCCGAAAGTCCTTCAGTGACTGAAAGTTGAGTCGACTCTTTCTTTGGTTCTTTTACCTTTAAAACTTCTATGTCTCTTAGCTTTTGATTGCAGAATGGCAAATTTGACTTTAAATATTTTGTGGTTGCAATTAGTGATGATCTTACATCTAAGAGAAATAATTTCTGCCTGGTCTCCTGAACATTCCTGAGGAGATTTTTTGTCTTCATACCAACTTCTAACTCCCCTAGTTTTTTCCATGAATTTTTGTTTTCAAAATCTACATTCTTTAGGTCTTCTCCAAATTTCCCTGCAATAACATCATCTTGGATAAACTGAGCCATAACATTCCTCATTAAAGTATTTAAATCAGAATATAACTGGTGTATTTTTGGTTCTTCACTCTGATAACATAATGAAAACTTTTCAAAATTTTGGTGTGAAAATGAAATTAATGCTAAATAGCAAGGAGTTAGCTCATTTTTCAGGAAACAGTGAATTCTTTTATACCTTGCCGAATTGCATAATTGTTTTTCAAATATTTTTTGAGATGGTAAGAAGTTTAAAAAATATTCTGTAATATTTAGTCATTGATCCAAGAGCCTCTGGGCTACAGAACCAACGGTTAACCATCTGTTGCTGACATGACGCAAAAGAAATTTGGCTGTGACCAAGGTTATATCCTCGACAGATTTATAATCCTCTTGTCTTGCAGCACTACTCTTTAAAAAGTAATGCATATCAGTAGCAAATTCGTCAAAATCTATATTTAAGCTTGTCAAAAAAATTTTAAATGCATTACTAACAACATGCAGGTTGCAAAAACCTAGTTCCAAAGATTACCGGCCTGTTTCTTGTTTTACAACTTCATTGAATTTGCGTAAAAAGCACTTATTTACATTTGGGCTGTCCATGGATACACAAATAATTCTGTTCAACGAAATATTGAAGGATGATAACACATCAAGAATTTCTTTTAGCAAAATATCTGCTGTTGCATGACCCAGAAAAACGCTTGTTAGGTATCGGCAAGAAACTGAATTTATTTCTGAAGACCAGTACCTGAGATGCACATCCAACTGCCATTTCACTTGTGTATTTGTAGTTTCATCAAATGCTATAGTAACCTTTCCTGGGCTACTAGATGCAATGTCTTTTTTCAAATCCTCTTCAAAATATTTTGACAATCCATGTGATATCACATAAGCAACTTTTTTCTTTAAGTTGCATTTTGGCTGCAATAGCAGAATCAGGAAACATTTCTTTTAAAAGTTCAACTGTTTCAGTGCATGAAACAAAAGACATATTGTCCTTAGCAACTTTCATGGCCCATAATGCTTCGGCTTTAGCCAACTGTAAATCATGACTCAGTACTTCACTAATATTTGTTTTGGGCTGAAGATCTCGTCCTCCAAAGGCTTTCAGGATGGACTTATTTTGAAATTTACTTTGAAATTTCTGCAAATGTTTTTTTTTCCTTTATGATGTGCTTTTACTTGTGAAAAGCCACTATTAGAAATATTGAAAATTTCTGAACACAATATACACTTAGCAGAAAATATTGTTTCAGTTGCAGAACACCATTCTTTCAACTTCACTCCGTCCAATTCTTTGGCGAGCCACGCATCTTGAAATTTCGTTTTGGATTTAGGCATCTTAAACACTTGTATTACTAACCAGAAAATGAAAGGGAAGTACAAAAACACGTTCCAATATTGCAAAACCAGACAACTTCCCGAAGTTTGGCTGCGAGGATGTCAGAAGATAGAAAAAAAAAAAAAAAGCAGGTCACCACTAGAGAACTGAACCTGCACACAGCACAGAGAACACCATAAAAGACGCAAAACCAGAAACTATCATACGCATCTCACGCAAGTTCAGTCAAAGCAAGTCGGAGCCGAGATATATTGTGCATCGAAGGTCGGTGTCGCCGACGCACGATCGAAGGTCAATGATCACGTGCTTTACTGCCTGCCACGATAACACTCAGCTACCATCCCATCGTCATTACCGGAGGTTACGGAAGGAGACCACATGTTTCCTCTTTGCTTCCACCCACCTGCGGTTTACAATAACAAAACATCAGCAGAAAGAGGAGGTTCCACAAGGCATGTACAAAAATAAAGTACGATCTTCTGCGTGCCACAGAGTTCGTCTGCAAAGCGCAAACCAGGGGTGAAAATGACCCCTCCCCTTTTCCCTTAGATCTCTTGTTACTCTCGAAAACTGTCCGAAGGCACAAAAGTGGAGCGCCCGCCCCGAAGCAAGTGCATCTCGATGGCATCATTTTCCCTCCCTTCAGCAGCACAGCATATAGGCTGCGTTTCTACAATAACAGGTCTTTTTACCTTACCATAATGGTAAATTTTTTGGCGTTCATAACGGTTGTATTTTTAATAAATAAGCTTACGAAAATTTTAGGAAGAATAGCAAATTTTAGGTACAATTTTAGGAATTTAAGGAGGGTTACAAAATATTAGGAATTTTAGGAGGAATGCGATCCCTGAATACCTCTCTCTCTCTCTCTCTCTCTCACACACACACACACACCATGGTTCATACTCTTCCAAGCAAAATAAATTCAAGCACTTTTCAAGGACTTTTTAAACCCGAATTATCATATGTGTGTACTGTCAGTCGGTAGGTATTTTAACAAGTTCAGACCATTAATCTTAGCTGGGGGGGGAGCACACCTTCCATGACCAGCCATTAACCCTTGCCCACAGTTTGTTTATTTTATTAACTTTGAATTGCCCCTGTGTTTTGGTATTTTTTGAAATCGTTTTATTTCGTGGAATAGTTTGAAAGGATACATTATTTTCATATTCATTTGCTGGTATAACACTTAGTGTCTGTTTTAACCTTTTATTTTTGATGCATGACTTTGATGCATCTTTTTTTTTCTTTTTTTTTTTTTTGATGCAGTCAGGAGAAGAAAGGGTTCAATGCATGAAGCACAAGCAATTCCTGGAAGTTCACCCTCCGGCAAGAATGCGTCCCTAACCCCAGTAAACAGAAGCCAATCACAATTTGTCAATACATCATTCCACTTATTTTACTCACATGGGCTGATACTTTACTCTGTAGTGATATCATAGCCAAGGTACTAGCTGTCCACACACTCCCCTGGGTTGAACGCAAGTTCTGCGCTATTTGATCAGCTTGGTGTTTTTATTGGAACTACACAGAAATCTCCTATACAACTTTTTAGCAGAAAATTATTTTACACATGCTCTTTCATATCATTACTTAACAAACAAAACAATTTTTTTCAAGTACTATTTACAGAGCATTAAGCTTTTTCAAGTACTTTCAAGGACTTGAAAATTAACATTTTTAATTCAAGGACTTTTCAAGGTTTTCAAGGAGCGTACGAACCATGACACACAAATCACAAACAATATTTGCACTGCACATGTATGATTTCAGATAACTTGAATTAACACTTTTAAATGGAAAAGAAAGAAAGGAGAGAAGCCTACCTGCTTCATACAGATCTTTCACTTGAGCAATGAAGCAATGTTCCTCAGGGTCCAGACTATCATCATTACGAACAAGAACATAGTCATCAATTTCAACATTTAGATCACCATGCGAAAAGCCTCTGTAAAATGAAAATGTGGAACATGAGACATTTATCTGAACAACACCACGATAATATTTGCCAAGAAATGCCCACATAGTTAAAATTCAATCATCCCCAAAAGGGAAACTAGGGTGGGTTTGATGAGTATGAGTTAGGGTTTACTCAAAAATTAAAAACTTTTGAATAGCAAAAATGCTTTGAACTTAAAATATTTGATTCCTTTTGTATTTATAACATTTTATTATCTTTTTTCTTTTTTAAAAGTTCAAGATTTAATAGAAATTTTTTTAAATAAAACTGCAAATGGCAAATTAAAACTAGAATTGATTTTTCAATGTTCAATTAACAGATCCCTGAGCTAATTTATATACAGTACATATAAAATTGGTTTATAGTGTCTGACATCGCCTTCCGATCTCCAAGAGTTTTTTTTTCCATTTGAAATGACCTGATGGAAGAGTTCACCATTCTTTCATCAGGCCATTTTGACTAAACGCTCTCTTTATTCCATCAGACTATATTCTTCTAGGTCGGCCTCTATTTTTTCTTTTGTTTGATTTAAATTCCATGGCAATTTTGGACAGTCTTTCATTGGTCATTCTTTTTACATGACCAAACCAATGCAACTGTTCTTTCTGTATGTCTTATTAATTGACACTCCACATAACCTTCTTAAAGCATCTATCTCTACTGCTGTTATTTTCTTTTTATCCACTTCTGTTAATCGCCAGGACTTTGTCCCCTTATAGTACGATGCTCTTTTACATGTACTAATAAACCTTCTAAAATTCAAGTTTAAAAAGAGATAATTAGACATGCATTAATAAGCCTTCCTAAAATTCAAGTTTAAAAATCCATTTTAAAAAAAGAGTATCTGTAATCTTTCAATGGAACACAATCGATAATTCATCTTTTGTCAAATTCCAATCTCAACATAAGAAAATAACAGTTATTGAAATATTTATTTTCAAAATTTCATTGTTTTTTTAATGATAAAAACATTTTACAAGATAATTTCAGAGTTGTATAAAAATGAAATGTATCTGTGTACATAACCAATAAAACAGAAATTTTGCTGCAAACCCCGCAAAGCATGAACCAAAATAACAATAGAATAAGATAATTTATATAAAATTAATAAAACAAAAAATAATTATCAGAACATTACAGATTCCAATGAGGACAAAATAAGTACATTACAATTGAATGTACAGTAATGTGTGTGAAATGGACCTTTACCATAATATATTAGACTATGAACCTCATAAAAACAGGGGACAAAGAAAGTTTTTATATCCAGAAAAACAGTTCCATTAATAAACCTTCAAAATTTATAAATATCACTTTCAACAACTTAATACAAAAATAGTAGACTTACAAAATACATAAGGAAAAAATTTTAGTTTAATAACTGGCAATAAAATTTAAATTCTTTCTGTGCAAACGCAACTTTTGATAGTCCCTGTACATTGAGAACAGGCCTTGATAAAATCTAAGAGGCCAGAAATGTCCGTAAAAACAAAAGAACTCAGGAGATGTGAAAAATAATTGAAAGTTCTTCAGGGTAAAATTGAATTAAGTACATTAATATGATTAAAACCTTGAGTGTTATAATTGCTGTAAAAAACATTTTCATTTTGCAGGTAAATAATGGATTCCAAGAAGAAACAATATGCTGTCATCGAGTTTTTGATGAAGGAAGGGTGCTGGCTGTCTGACATCCACAGAAGGCTACAGAATGTTTACGGAGATGAAACCAATGACGAGAACAATGTGCAGACAGATGAAGAAGTTTAAAGAATAGGAAACCAGCATTGATGACAAACCACGCAGTGGGAGACCATAATCTGCGACCACAGACACGAATCGTCAGCGAGTGGATGAATTGATTCGTGCGGAGAGACGAGTCACAATCTATGAGCTTGCTGCAGAACTGGACTCGGGACCATGGCCAGACAAACAAGTTCGGAGGGCGGCTGATGATTGAGATTGAGCAAAGGATATAAAGTGGTCAGGCAAAAGATGTAAAACAGATCGGGCACTATACTGTTGTGCGAGTCGCTAGGACGGGCAAAAGAAAACACAGGTCGGGCTCAGCCCGCCCTGGCCCTCCCTGGCTACGGCCCTGACTGGACTGCGATCACAATGCCATACAGAAGATGGTGGAAGACTTAGGGTATTGGAAAGTGTGTGCAAAGTGGGTACCTCGGCAGTTGGCACCCGATTTGAAGGAGAGAAGGATGAAATTCGGCTATGATCTGCTGGAAGCGTTTGAAGCCAATGAAGACACGTTTTTTTTATCTAGTGATAGGGGATGAAACGTGGGTGTATCTTCACAATCCGGAAATGAAGAATCAATCCATGGAATGGTGTCACATCTCTTCAACAAGGCCTAAAAGTTCAAGAGCCAGTGATCAGCACAGAAAATCATGGTGACTGTTTTATGAGATGACAGGGGTGTCCTTGATTTTCTGGAACGTGGTTATACTGTGACCAGCGAGCAGTACATTGAGACACTCAAGAAGCTTAGAGAAGAAATAAGGAGGAAGAGACCGAACAAGAATCTGAAAAGGATACACATTCACTATGACGATGCAAGATCACATACACATCTTTGGCAACAGATCACAGTGGTTGGTGGTCTCCCATCTATCGCACAGCCCAGATCTGGCACCCACCGACTTCCACCTGTTTGGTCCAATGGACAATGATTTGATGACACAGATGAGGTGAAAGTGGCTGTGAAGAAGTGGGTACAACAGTCCACACCTGAATTTTTTCAAAAAGGATTCGAGAGTTGGGTTCAACGATGGCGCAAATGCATCGCTTACGACGGAGACTATGCTGAATAGTAACGACTAGCTGATGACCATTATCCTGTACCGTCCAAATGCGGACTCCACAGGGTTAGGAGAACTCTCTCAAAAGATTTTTGGTGACGGCGTTGCGAGTAATCCTGCCTGGATCCGACATTCCTCCATCCGGACAGGATCGGTCCGTGGACCTGCAGTGCGCTGCTACCCCCGGTTGCCGGCACTTCCCACCTCTCCTTCATGACCCGGGTGTGCGTGCCATTTGGGCAGGGGCTAGAAATTTTTCTCTACCCCTGACTGGGAGAATAATTGCTGGCGCAAACTGTTTGGGGCATCTGCCCTTTATTCAGACAAACAGGTTACATGCATGGTTATTTACACTGAGGAACCCATCTTCGCTTAGGAAACAAGTCCTTTGCTCAATGGGCCCTCTCACATTGAAAAATATTTACATTATTTACATTACCACAGGACTAGGGTAGGTTCTGTGGTGACAACTCTGGACTCGAGTCATCTGTTTCCCTTCTTCGGTTCTTCATTCCTCTTCTTTTCTTCTTTCTTCTTCCTTCTTCATTCTTCTTCGGTCACCCCTCTATTAGGTAGACCGCCTGTTCCTCTTTGAGGTACTTGACCATCTCGATGAGCCCCTGTCTCGCTCTTGGGTACGTGAACAATGCTGAATAGTAGCTTTGTATAGAGAGTTATTGTACTAACATGTGTAATTTGAACGACCTCTGTCAGTTAATAAAAATGTTATGCCTACTTTTGCATTACTTTCGGCACGACCCTCGTATATACAGTAACAAATTAGAGTAGACTTCCTAATGGCATTTAAGGTGGCTCCACCTAAAATCTCTGCCTTATGTTTCCAATGGTAAAACTTCTTTACATATTTTCTTCACAATTAATGTATTCCCAAGGATGAAAATTTGCACATTGATAAAACTAACTTGAGGTTATAGCATGGGATACTTAATACTTGCTAAAACATAACCATAATTAAGCAATCCAACATAATTTTGTCTACTGACATCATTAATATACAGGTCACGCCATCTATTAACAGGTCTAAACATTACTCAAAGAAAAAGATTGATTTTTAATATAATTATGGTTATATTTTAGCAAGTATTAAGTATCTCATGCTATGATTTAAAGTAAGTTTTATCGATGTGCAAATTTTCATCCTTGGGAATTAATTCACTAATTGCGAAGAAAATATGTAAAGAAGTTTTATCATTGGAAACATAAGGCAGAGATTTTAGGTGGAACCACCTTAATTATGCATAGATCATTTTTGAATCATAAAGATTATACTTATTAAAATGCCAGTAAAGGAAACTAAAATGCAACCGTGGTTTCAGCCGCTAGGACTCTCATCAGCCATCAAATCACATATGTTCTTCTGTTCTTGATCAGTTTTTGAAATTCTCATTATAGGGATGTGGTCTTGTGCTGCGATCTTTTGGTTGGATTCTTTTGAATTCTTGGAAGATTTTAATTTTTCATTTATATTTCAAGAAAATGATGCAAAAATTATCCCATATTTAGTTAATGACCTATCCATCAAAATTAACAAAATATGCATACATGAGAAAGGCCAACGAACAAAAACGCTGAATTTTTAAACCGGGCGAAAAATCAGAACATGCGCCAAAAAATGTGAATATAACACAGTACGAGTAAGATGGAATTGTTCACTGTATTCACAATATAAAATTACTAAATTCAAAACAAAATAAAGTGGTTTTAAAAGACATTGCTTCAAATAATTTTTCTTTTAGTTTTATTTGCTAGAACATCAGCTTAATTTTGCTCGTGTGTTGCTTTCTTCTCAGCAAGTTCCGTGGCCATGCCTTTTATTGACTCTGCAGCTGCACAGCAATTTTTAATTAGTTTTTCTTTCTGTTCATATCATTCCCTTCCCATTTATTCACCACTTTTCTTCTCCCCTTCCCCTTTTTATTTCCTTAGATGACAATAATTTATCCATCATTCTGAAAAAACTTTCAGTCTGAGGACCATGAATGCATGATATCAAAGCTTTCACTACTTTCGATAACTTAGAGAACATGAATACTTTGAACACCATGCATCAATTCCAACAAATTTTAAAACTTCGTCAATTCTATTTTCGGAAAGTTTCGAAAGACGGAATTCCGTCCTTAAACGGAAAACGAATCCCCCTCCCCAACCATTCCATCCCCAATTTCTGTTCAGTTGTACATTGATCTCAAGAATGCCCAAACTGATAACGGAATTCTTCAAATCCACGGAAGAATCACATGCCTGAAGACTACAGGGAAATCTTTATGCTGTCTTAACTGCCGTTTTGGGAAATCGTTGCCTACAGTTTCATGCTCAAATACAAACATTTACGCAAAAAAATTATATTTAATAACAACACTGGACACAGTTAAGTAACATTGTGAGAAAACAGAAATTACGATTTTGGGAAAATCGTCACTCCGTTTAACTTCTGTTTTTGAAAGTTTTGAAAGACAAAATACGGTACCCAGTCAGAAAACGAACCCTCCATACACCCCCTCCCCGACCCCAACCAGAATTTCTCTTCAGTTCTACATCGATCTCGAGAATATTCCAAATGATGACAAAAAAACCTGATTTCCGCGAATTCGCGGAAGAATCTCACGTATGAATATGGGATAATTTTCTCACATCATTTACCCAAAATATAAACGACGAATCAAAACTTCTGAAAATTTAATAAAATCCAGCCAAAAGATGGCAGCGCAAGACCACATCCCTATAATGAGAATTTCAAAAACTGATCAAGAACAGAACAACATAAGCAATTTGATGACTGACGAAAGCCCTAGCGGCTAAAACGATGGTTGTATTTTAGTTTCCTTTATTGGCATTTTAATAAATATAATCGTTATGATTCAAAAACAATCTATGTGATAAAATGTGTTACATATGATAATCAGAGCTGAAGGAAATTCAAAGATAAATTACTTGTGTTTCTCTTTTGGTTGTTTAGCAACCACCGTGAGCAACTTGATGGGCTATATCCCTAATTTAGGGACTCTGGTTCCAGGGAAGGAGGAAGATAGGTGGTACCATAAGACAAACACAACACCCATAACAAATAAAGGTAAGTTGATCACCCTAGTTACGTTAAGAGATTAGAACTTTTACAAAGAAAGTTCGTAAGTTGAGAACTTTCAGCCTTGTCTTAGGTCTTCATCACGCCAATAGAGGACTAAGATTGTTTCCAGATTCTACATTTGAATTTTTGTTGCCGGATCTTAGAATCGATCTCCAGATCATCGGGATGTAGAGAGGAGATTCGTAATTGTAAGTCTTTGGGTTGAAAAGAATTTCCAGGCTTTCATGGTAACGGAGGGCAAATCGATTGTCCTAAGAAGCAATATGTTTTGCTTCGTTCCAGCAGGGAATTGCATATGTGTCTTCCGTTGTCAAAATAAACAAGGCTGTATTTGGGTTGGCTTTCAAAACATCTTTCTTATGTTCCAAAATTCTGTGGTTAAAGCTTCTGTGTGTGCTTCTAATGTATAAGTTATCACCTGTTGAAGAAGAGATAGGAATGCAGTAAATAAACTCCTGGGAGATCAAGATTTTCAACTTTGTCTCAAACACTTTGTAAAAGTTTCAAGATGCTTTGGGGGGGGGAGGGGTTAATGACAAGATGGTAACCAAAACTTCTGAAAAGAATTTGTAACTTATAAGCCTAAGAAGGATGGTAAGGAACCGAACTGGATAATTTTAGGTTTTTTCGAGGATGGAGGCATTCAATTTTCAACTTGTTTTCATATTTCTTTATGAGGGTGTTGGCTGTAAGAGCAGGGAAACCATGAGAGAGTGCTGTTGTAGAAATTATGGAGAATTGAAGAGAAAGTTGGTTGTTGCAAATGATATGAACCCTGTGGATGTAAGACTTCAATGCTGCGAGCTTGTAGAGATGCATAGTGAATGATTCGAAGGGAATGATGTTGGTGGCAGCAGGTTTACGATAGATGGAGAGATCAGAGTTTCTGAAGATCGAAACGTCCAGAGAATCGATTTTGCTTACTTCCTTAGATTTAGTGAGTTTAATAGATGGATATTTTTCTGTAATGGAGTTTATCAGGATCTCTAATTCAGATTTGGTAGGTGGCCAGCTAATGAAAATGTCATCAACATATCTTAACCACAGGGAAGGTTGAAAAGAGTGGTGTGAAATGGTGGAAACTTCAATTTGTTGCATGTAGATCTCTGCAAGAAGAGTGTATAGAGGTGATCCCATGGGCAGACCAGATTGTTGTTTGTACATAATTTTGTTGAAAACAAAACAACTGTGTTTATGAATGGTGTGGAAACAATCATAAAGATCTTTGATAAGAGTACCGGGTGGTTCAAAATGAAGAATCAATTTCTTCATGAGGAGCATGTAGGAATCAAAATATGGTACTGAAGGAAACAAAGATTCCACATCAAGAGTATATAAATTTTCACTATGAGAAAAGGAATTATGAAGAGGAGAGATTTGCATTTGAGGACAATTTCTTTTCAAGGTTTATTGCTGGAGAAAAAGAATATTCCACCAAAAATTTGATAGGATTGCCAGCTTTATGCAGTTTAACTTGCAGGAAAAGCCTGGGAGTCCGAATGTAGGGAAGGGGTGAGATACCTCCAAGAAAGGATTGAAGTGTTTCTTTCTTTGAGAGACTGTCAACTGAGTTTTTGGGTGAGTTGGTGATGTCTGACTGCAGAGGGATGCAGTTAGAAGTATGAAATGAATGCACTTTTTGGTTTAGTGTTTCTTTTCTCATGGCAATAACTTTTGTTTGGATCAGTCGCCCTACAGATATTCTGTACTTTGGCTGAAGTCAGGCGAAGCCCAACATTGGACTCAAGTTTGTACGTTGAACATGCCCAGCAAACCTGAAATATAAAAACAATGCAAATCACCAAGGAAACGAGCGATGCGTATATTATACATACCTGTAATGAAGTCGACAGTATTTTCTTTTCTGTGATGGGACGCAATCACCTACCCACTCGAAATTTTTACTCCCCATGTTGCCGCTATTAAATCATAATAACTCGAGAAGAAACTAAAGGAAAATAAAAGCCGATTTTAAAGAGGGATTGCATACATCAGCTGATATCAAAACCTATTATTGTAAACATCCCGCCATTGTGCACGACAATCGGTTACGGTCAATTTATTTATAAAACTTGGGAAAACACTGAATACTCCTATAGACCGTATCAACCGTATGCATAAACGTCACGAAACTGCGGTTCACGTCACTTTTTCGTCTGCTGCTTTCTTGCAGAACAACTGGTGTACAAGTGAGATCAAAGATGCATTGCATGTGCTACGTAAGTTAAGGTGACCAGATATCGGGACACCGATTTCAGGACAAAAGGGCGTGGCGTCCCCAAATCGGTAGTTGATTTGGGGACACATACGTACTCAAAATAAATATGCAAATCTTTTTGTCACAAAACTGTATTGCTTCAATAAGTGTGATATTACACATTAAAATCTGTGTCTTAAAAGAATATATCTTGTAGAATGTTGGTAATTTGCATTGACAAAGTAGAATTATGATGGCAAGAACATATTAGCAAAAGTGAAATGCTTTACCTTAAGTGCATACGCTGAATTAAAATTAGGCTGCACATCATAGTAATTGCATGGCGAATTTTTCATTTTTCCAAAGTTTTTGGAGAAACTCAGAACAAGTAAAGTCGAAATTTGACCGAACCAATGGTGCAGTGTCTTAGTGCTGGTCACTGACAACGATTCGTACAAGTTGACCTGGGTTCGAGTCCCGAATGAAGATTGGATGGTGTGTTTGTATTACAGCACTTGCTCTCTCTTTCTCTCTCTCTCTCTCTCTCTCTCTCTCTCTCCCTCTCTCTCTCTCTCTCTCTCTCTCTCTCTCTTCCCTAGAACGAATGTCTCCAAATTGGAGACAAGTGACTGCTTATAGTCCTTAGAGTTGCTCGTAGTGGTCGTTATAAACCCAGAAAGGTGGCGCAGTGGTCTAAGCGATGGCCTCTGATCATTCGTCCGTAAGGGGTCCGGGTTCGAATCCCGGTGAGGCATGGATGTTGTGTTTGTCTTACGGCACTGGTTCTCTCCCTTCCCTGGAACTAGTGACCCTAAATTAGGGACGGGCGACTGCTTATAGCCCATTGAGTTGCTCACGTGGTCGTTAAACCTCCAATCAAAAAAAAAACCCAGAAAGAAGAAAAAAAAAAGTCAAAATTTGTTTTAACAAGAAGCATGTTGGAAAATTAATACAACGTAAACTAATTTTAAAAACATTTTTCTTTGGAAATCTAAAGGGTTAATGAGGAAGTGTAAATTCGAGGACATTTGGGGACAAACGTTAAAATTTGAAGAAAATTTGCGGGACGCAAATTTTCTTAGGCTTCAGGCGTTTTTGGGGACAGTAAACTAAATTCGAGGACTGTCCTCAAGAATTGGATACGTCTGGTCAGCTTAACGTAAGTGGGTTATCTGGTGATCAAAAATAGCTTTATTCTGATAAATTAAAGTTATTGGGCAATTGTGGTGACCCATAGGTAATTCCATACTCATTTTCCTTGAACAATATTGAGGTCTTGCCACGAATAGAACACGGGGATATTGTTAAATATTTTGTTTTTTGCACGAACGCCATCACTCCCGAGCAAATGAAATCGTGCAAGTCATTCATAAAGAAAGGTTAATTACAGTCTAAAGATCTTCATTAATTTTTTGTAGATAACGCATCAGTAAATTTATGAACATATCTGTTACGAAATGTAAACTACACACTCTAATGTTTCTTCGTTTCCGGTCATCAATGTCAACTCTGCTGAAACGTGATAACCACAAATTTTGGCGCTTCTGAATAATTGTTTTATAATTCTGATCCCACTTCGTTCACTCAGATGGTAATCTATAATAGGACACATCATTATCTCTCCCACTTCGGTTACCGCAGCTAAAAATAGCACATAACACCCTCTTCCTTAACGCTCCACAATGCAAATCCAAGCAGTGTTTGTACACCAGTTGATCATCAGGGTGTCTGCTAGGATGGTTTACCTTGCTGTGGCCGCCCCGGTGGCGCAGTGGTCTAGGCGATGGCCTCTGATCATTCGTTCGAACGGGGTCCGGGTTCGAATCCCGGTGAGGCATGGATGTTGTGTTTGTCCTACGGCACTGGCTCTCTCCCTTCCCTTGAACCAGTGACCCTAAATTAGGGACGGGCGACTGCTTATAGCCCATTGAGTTGCTCACGGTGGTCGTTAAACCTCCAACCTAAAACCTTGCTGTGACCTCATACGCATACGGTCTATAAGTAAGCTGACCAGAAGTACCGAATTCTTGAGGACAGTCCTCGAATTCAGTTTCTGTCCCCAAAAATATCTAATGCCTTTGGGGATGCAAATTGTCCTCAAATTTTAATGTTTATCCTCAAGTATCCTCGAATTTACACTTCCTCATTAGCCTGTTAGATTTCTAATGAAAATTGCTTTAAAAAACCGTTTTCTTTGCGTTGATTTTTTACCATGCTTCTTGTGAAAACAAACTTTGATTGATTTTCTTCCCCTATCTCCGAGTCTAAGAACCACTGTGAGCAACTCTAAAGACTATAAGCAGTCACCTGTCCCTAATTTAGGGACATTCGTTCTAAGGAAGGGAGAGAGCAAATGCTGTGAGACAAATACACTACCCATGCCTCATTCGGGACTCGAACCAGTACCAACTTGTACGAATGGTCAGCACTAAGTGCACTGGGAAGGCTAAATTTTGACTGTACTTGTTCTGAGTTCCTCCAAAAACTTTGGCAAAATGAAAAATTGGAAATGCAATTCGTTCATTAGTGTGCAACTTGATTTTAATTCAGCACATTATGCCTAAGGTAAAGCATTTCACTTTTGCATATATGTTCTCGACATCATAGCTCTGCTTTGTCAGTACAAATTACCAACATTCTACAAGATATATTCCTTAAAGACATAAATTTTCATATGTAATATATCACACTTATAGAAACAATACAGTTTTGTGACACGCCGCCCCGGTGGCGCAGTGGTCTAAGGGGCTGGCCTCTGATCATTCGTCCGTATGGGGTCCGGGTTCGAATCCCGGTGAGGCATGGATGTTGTGTTTGTCTTACGGCACTTGCTCTCTCCCTTCCCTGGAACCAGTGACCATAAATTAGGGACGGGCGACTGCTTATAGCCCATTGAGTTGCTCACGGCGGTCGTTAAACCTCCAATCAAAAAAAAAAAAAAGTTTTGTGACAAAAAGATTTGCATATTTATTTTGAATATGTATGTATCCCCAAATGATCTGCTGATTTGGAAACACCCGGCCATTTTGTCCGTAAAAGTCATATTTTTTTTCGTTCTTTTTGGGGGTTTAACGTGCACCATGAGTAACTATAATGGATATAAGGATTCGCCAGTCCCTAATTTAGGGTCACTGGTTCCAGGGAAGGTACAGATTCAATGTTACCATCAGTGGTGTAGTGCTAATCGAAAAGTACAGGAACGGGCGGTGTTTTTACGTCTTCAATACTTCTCAACCCTCCCCTTCTCCAGCATTCCCTATTCCGCCTCTCCTCTTTTTACTTTCACATATATATTTTTCTTTTGATTGCATGCTTAACGACTATCGTGAGCAACTCAATGGGCTATAAGCAGTCGCTCGTCCCTAATTTAGGGCCACTGGTTCCAGGGAAGAGAGATAACCAGACCCGTAAGACAAACACAACATCCATGCCTCGCCGGGTTCCGAACTCGGACCCATCTCGGACGAATGGTCAGTATCATTCGCTTAGACAACTGCGCCACTGGAACAGCTCATATTTATTGTATAAGAAAGTATAGTGATCGGTCGAAATCAGACTTCCGGATTTACACGTTTTGTCATACAAGGAATAAGATTTCACTATTTTGGTAAGAAAACACTGACACGTCGGAACCCAAATTGGGGCCGTTTCGGAGTGCAAAAACTAAAAATTAGCCTCATATTATTGAGTAAGATGTCGTTGGAAGTGAAAACTAATCTAGAGTGCAACTGTGAATGTATTTATTACTGGGCGTCTTAGTTCTCGAGATATCTCGATAGGAGCAGTTTGGGTACATCACGGACAATTCTATAGTACGCCTAAAAACGAGCTGTGAAACAGCTTAGAGATTTATTACTTTGACGGCGCCTGTGTAAAACGGGCCTAAAGCTCCAGAGGGAAAAACAATCTCCTCTGCTTCAACGTAATTAAGGGGCACTAACAAGCCGGTAGGCGGAGGTTGCCCACCCTGAGTCGGCAGTTTGCCCACTATCGCATTTTCGGCGGGGGAAAGGTACCCATGCACCAGTATATATCATCATTGTGAACCATTATCAATCCACTGCTGGACGAAGGTCTCTCCAAGACTCTTCCACAACGGTCTGTCTTGTGCCAGTCTCCTCCACGTTACTCCAGCATACTTTCGAATTTCATCCACCCATCTTCCATGTGGTCTTCTTCTGGGTCTTGTCCTGTCCCTTGGAATCCAATCTAAAATTTCGGCTGTCCATCTATGGTCTGTCCTTCTGGCAGTATGTCCAGCCCATTGCCATTTCAGGGATTTAACTCTGATCATGATGTCTTCCAGTGTCGTCATTTTTCGGATCCACGAGTTCCTCTTCTTATCTCTCCTGGTTACACCAAGCATGCACCTCTCCATGCTTCTCTGAGTTGTCTGCAGCCTTTGTATGTCTCTTTTAGTTAACGTCCATGTCTCTGCACCATGCGTATGTACTGGAAGGATGCATTGATCAAACACTTTTCTTTTAAGACATAATGGCATATTGCTCTTGAAAATTATGCAGTTTCTTCCAAAAGCTCTCCAGGCAAGTTTTACACACCGATTAATTTCTTCATCAATGTGACCCTCACTCGATATCTGCTGTCCAAGATAAACGCATGCACCTGTTATATCTCTAGTTTTTCTCCATCAATCGATAAATCTTCATTTCTTGTAAAAGTATTGTACATCACTTTTGTCTTCTGAAAGTTCATTTTTAATCCCACTTCTTTACTCTTGTCAGCAAGTTCCTGGATCATACTCTGCCGCTCTGATGGGGTAGTTGCAAAAATGACTACATCATCAGCAAAACGAAGGTGATTTAGATAATCTCCATTAATCTTTATCCCTTTGTTTTCCAAGTTCAGTGATTGAAAAACATTTTCCAACGTGGCATTAAAGAGCTTCGGAGATATGGTGTCACCTTGTCTCACTCCCTTTCCAATTTTTATGTGTGCTGTATTCTCAAACAGCCGAATCCTTGTACTTGCATTTTCATAGATTTTATTAATAATATTGATGTAAGCATCTTCAACACCACAGGATTTCAAAGCTATTGTAACTGCTGATGGTTTCACTGAATCAAAGGCTTTTTCATAATCGATAAAAGCCATGCACAATGGAAGTTCCTATTCCCTCGCTCTTTCAATTAGTTCTCTCAGTACGTGGATATGATCTACAGTGCTGTAGCCACTCCTGAATCCAGATTGTTCTCTCAGTTTAGCCATGTCCAGTGTTACCTTCAAGCGGTGTGAAAGAAATTTAGTGATGATTTTATAAACCACTGATAGGAGGCTGATAGGTCTGTAGTTCCTGATATCTTCAATATCACCTTTTTTATGTAGCAGGATCATTGCAGCGTTGTTCCAATCCTCATGAATCTTCCCTTCATTAAGGCATCGAGTGAAAGTTTGGGCAAGTACTGTTTCAATTTCTCCACTTTCTTCCTGTATGATGTCTATTGTAATTCCGTCTTCTCCTGGAGCTTTCCCCCGTTTCATGTTCTTGATTGCATGTGCTACTTCTGCTGGGAGGACTGGAAGAACTCTGGTACTGGTACTTTTCATGATGTGTGGAGTACATGTATCATCCCTTTCATATAATGTGGAGTAGAAATCTTTGACTCTTGTCATAATTTCATCTCTATTTCTTGTTACAGAACCATTTTCTTTTATCAGTGCCATAATCTGTTTTCTTCCTTTTCTGAGATGTCCCTTTGCTATCTTTAGGCTTTGGTTGTTTTCAATTGCTTTCCTTACTAGTTCACAGTTGAATTTCCTTACGTCTTGAGTGATATTTTCCCGTACTGTCTTGCACAGCTCTATATATTCCACTTTGGAAGTCTACATCTTCTTCAGTTGTCTTCATCTCTCTACTTATTTGCATCAACATTTTGGTTTTTCCTGATAATTTGTTCACATGCAACTTGTTTTTAGGCCCAGATAATCTTATTGCTGTTTTCATAAGAAATTTGGTTACTGTTCTGTTAACTTCAAACATGTCCACTTCTTCTGATGTTATACCTTCTAGAGCAGAGAATCTGTTCCTGAGTTCCAATTTGAAGGTATTATGATGCTTTTTAAGGTTGGTCACGTCAATACACTTTGTTTGTTTTATGAGATTGCCACGCTCGCGTTTAGCATTGAGATGCATCTTACATCTTACCATTCTATGGTCACTACCTGTGCTGAACAAGTGCAGCGCACTGCAGTCTTCGATGACAAATTTCTTGTTGCGCATAATAAAATCAATTTCACTTGTCCATCCATTGGGATGCCTCTATGTCCATTTCTTTTGCAGTTTTTTCTTGAAAAAAGAGTTCATGATGAAAAACCCTTCTGCCTCTGCAAACTCTACGAGAGTATTTTCACGCTGGCTTCTATTGCCGTGACCGAATTTACCTACTGAAGTTTCATTCTGTTGCCGTTGCCCTGTTTTTGAATTGAAATCTCCCATAAATATCTTCAAGTGCTGCTTGCCATTGTTATTTAGATGACGAATTTCCTCATAAAATTCTTCAATTTCTTCTTCAGGATGACTTGTCGGGGGTGCATAAGTTTGAATAATCTGAGCCTGGTATCTTCCCGAGAGTTGGATAACAAGTCGTGCAGCTCTGTCAGAAGAACTTTCAACTTCTACAACTTTATCCTTCAGTTTCTTGTTTATTATAAATCCAACACCACTAGTTCTGCCAGTATCTGTCCCACGATAGTAGAAGAGATGCCCAATTTTCAGTTCAATGGGATCTTCTCCTTTTCTCCTTACCTCACTTAGCCCGACGATGTCCCACTTGATCCTTTGTAGTTTCTCTTCCAATTCAAGAAGTCTTGAATCAGAAAATAGGGAGCGTCCATTGTAAATAACCAAGGTCAGCATCAAATGGCAGCCTAGTCCGGTCCTCCGGTGATTCTTAGCACCCTCTGCCTTCATGTCACACTGGCTGCTGCCTTAGCCAGGTACATTCCAGTTGCCGGAGACTGAGGGCCAAGATTTGTTTTGTGGAGTCATTTTGGGGGGTGGGGGATGCCATAACTCACCACGCTGGCCAAGCGGGTTGGTGAGTGTGGGATAGCATTTCCTCTAACCCCGTTGGTATAGTTATATCGCTATTGGCTGTCCAATATCGGTATAACTATACCATCGGGATTAGAGGAAATATGTATATTCCTGATATAATTGCCCACCCTGAAAAATTGTCGCCCAGCGACCTCTGTATAGAATCCTGACTACGTGCCTGCCTGCCTGGGCACTCGTAACTGGACTAAATTCACTGAGACTCACAACTAGACTCCTTAATAATGACTAAATTAATTAAAATCCCATTAAAAATAATTTCCCCATTGCAATATCCCCATCTCAACGTTCTTAACAATAGTAAGAAAAAAAAAGGAAGTTTCAAGAGACTGCCAAGTGAGAATGAAAATAGAGACTAATTCTACCTTCAAAAATCCATGGGACATTTAATTACACTAATTGTGCAGTTTTCCTGTTGCGTTTTTTTTTTTATGTCGAAAAAGAATTATAAGATATTCACACTTAAAAAATAAAACAAATTATGCTGTACAGGGTTTACCGGAGCGCGTATCGGCTGGGAAAAAAAATACCGAAACGCTATTCCGGTCGCACTACACCACTGGTTATCAAACACACCACTCATGTCTCGTCCAGGACTCTAACTCGGACGCAATTCAGATCCCTCTGATCACTCTGTCTCGGGGGAGCCTTGTCATAGTTGAAATGATGTAAACAAATCGGATAGACTGCAATGCAACGATCATCACTAACTAAAAGTTTTGCTGATTCTTATGTTAGTTTTGTTCATTTAATCGGCAATAATTTTTTTAATGTATACATACGTCCGACTCGTATTTCACCGAAGATTGCTTAATTTGTGCATTTACGAGATCTTTTGAGAGCAAAATAAGTGATTCAAGAAAGAAAAAAACGAAAAACTTTCTGCGATATCATTACTTCCTGTGAAGCCATACGTTAAAAAAAATTATTGCCGGTGGCCAAGCGATCTGAGGCGTGGGCTTCTGATCATACATCCGAGCCGGTACTGGATGCAATCCCCGAATAATCCACGAGCGGTGAGACTGTCCTACAGCGATGGTCTTCCTCCACTACTGGCAGTGGTGGATCCAGCGTGGGGCGACTGAAGCGATCGCGTCCCCTTAAGATTTTTCTTTATTGAAATGGCCAAGTTCGTAAATAATTAATGTAAACCAGAACACCCCCCCCACACACACACACACACAATAAGGTAAGTATCTGGGTCCACTCTGCCTCCTGGAAGCATTGGCCATAAATTAGGGACTGGAATCTGCTTATAGTAAGCTGACCAGACGTCCCCAATTCTTGAGGACAGTCCTCGAATTTAGTTTACTGTCCCCAAAAACGTCTGAAGTCTTTGGGGACGCAAATTGTCCTCCAATTTTAATGTTTGTCCCCAAATGTCCTCGAATTTACACTTCCTCATTAACTTTTTAAATTTCCAATGAAAAATGTTCTTAAAGGTAGTTTCAGTTGTTCTAATTTTCCAACATGCTTCTTGTGAAAACAAATTTTGACTTTTTTTCTTCTTTCTGGGTTTATAACGACCACTACGAGCAACTCTAAGGACTATAAGCAGTCACTTGTCTCTAATTTGGAGACAATCGTTCTAAGGAAGAGAGAGAGAGAACAACAAGTGCTGTAAAACAAAGACACCACACATGCCTCATTCGGGACTCTAACCCGTACCCACTTGTACGAATGGTCAGTAGCCAGCACTAGGTCAATGCACCACTGGCGCTGTCAAATTTCCACTGTACTAGTTCTGAGTTTCTCAAAACACTTTGGAAAAACGAAAAATTCGCCATGCAATTACTATGGTGTGGAGCCTAATTTTAATTCAGCGCATGTACCTAAGGTAAAACATTGCGCTTTTGCTAATATGTTCTCGTCATCTTTTTTTTTTTTTATTGGAGGTTTAACGACCACCGTGAGCAACTCAATGGGCTATAAGCAGTCGCCCGTCCCTAATTTAGGGTCACTGGCTCCAGGGAAGGGAGAGAGCCAGTGCCGTAAGACAAACACAATATCCATGCCTCACCAGGATTCGAACCCGGACCCCATACGGACGAATGATTAGAGGCCTGCGCCACCGGGGCGGCGTTCTCGTCATCATAATTCTACTTTGTCAATACAAATTACCAACATTCCACAAGATATATCCTTTTAAGACACAGATTTTAATGTGTAATATCACACTTATTGAAGCAATACAGTTTTGTGACAAAAAGATTTGCATATTTATTTTTGGGGACGCCACGCCCTTTTGTCCTGAAATCGGTGTCCCGATATCTGGTCACCTTAGCTTATAGCCCATTGAAGTGCTGGGAAAGCTTTGTTAATCTCCCCCCCCACCCCTCCCGCAAAAAATAATTCTGTGAATCGTTTATTTGACTGGTTAAACATGATATCGAATGATTATTAACCCTTTAACCGGCCGCGTATTTCAGAAGTGAATGTACGAAATTGCGATTAGAGCCATTTTCGCCACGTGATCGGTTCAGAGCTACTTTGGAGATTGCGAGTGAACGAGGCCTATGAGGAGAGTCATGTGACAGGAACACTGTCTTTTTATCTGGGGAAGTTCAGTTCTGCTTGCTAAGAAATTCATTGTGAGGTTACTTAACATATGTGACAAATAATTCATACTGAATTATATCGTGGGAAGTTCTTCATCCTAAGAAGTTCACTGTGAGGTTAAACATATGTGAGAAATGATCATATTGAATTATATCGTGAAAAGTTTTATCATGGGAAGTTCTGCTTCCTAAGTAATTCAGTGAGGTTACTTAACAAATGTGACAAATCATCATATTGAATAATAAGGTAAAGTAATTTTGTGCACGATATCATAAGGGATATATCTGTAGTTTCTCAGATGAATACAAGTCGAAATCTATATTAAAATTAAGGACGACTTTAATAACTAACTAATTGAATACCATACTCCGTATCGGCCAATAGATGGTAGCACGTCAACTACCCATCATGATTCGTGCTGTTGTGAAAGTACGTATATAGGGATACTAAAAGTATTCTTTTAAAGGTCCTTTCTATTACCCTTAAAATGACCTTTAACAATGAAAAGTATGTCTCCACGGCGAAATATTCTGACGATCAAGTTTTTTTCCTCATGAATGTGAGGAGGTCTAGCTAGAAAATAATATCAAATAGAGTGATTTTGTATTAGCAAATGGCACGGAGTACGACCAGTGATGTATTCAGGCATGTTTTCGGGGTCTTAGCCCCACTCCGAAAATCCGTGGACCCCCCCTCCGTAGGTTTTTGAGTGATCACCCTTTATATTTAGTCTAATTTTTTGTTTATAGATGAAACTTTGAAACTTTGGAGAAATTAATTTAAAAATTTAAGAAAACGGGGAAAAATATTATAATAAAAAAACTCATTCACATGGACTTCATATCTCAGTAGCATTAAGATTATTTTAAGTATTAAATTAATTGCTTTGTTTTACACACTAAAACTAAAATCGCCATCGGCATGTATATTTACGTTTTCTAAATCCGATGAATCAATGCAGCCAATAATGTATACAATACCTCAAGAAAAAAACGGAATTTCAGTTGTTAATTAAAGCCATAAATGACTTCACACAAAGTGTTAACACTTTAAATATATATATTTTTTTAATGTAGCTCTGAAATCAAAGTAATTATGAAAATATATATACTCTATAGGAAAATTTGTTGCTCTAGATGAGAATGCTTTTGTAAATTTGTTTATAAATGGAACAATTGTCCATGTTAAAAATCGATTATGAAGTCCTACCAAAATTACTCAATACTTTCTCCAGATAAAAATCAGGAGGGTAGAAGAAGACCAGTTCATCTTGATCACATACACAAGAGGGGCAAACAAGAAAACCAAGCATTGTTTCACAATTCGGTAAATTTTTTAGAGCCTTTGTATTTGATAGTTAAGTTTACTGTGGATTTGTAATCACCAACGAGCCGCACCGGTGGCGCAGTGGTCTAAGCGATGGCCTCTGATCATTCGTCCGTAAGGGGTCCGGGTTCGAATCCCGGTCAGGCATGGATGTTGTGTTTGTCTTACGGCACTGGCTCTCTCCCTTCCCTGGAACCAGTGACCCTAAATTAGGGACGGGCGACTGCTTATAGCCCATTGAGTTGCTCATGGTGGTCGTTGAACCTCCAACCAAAAAAAAACAAAAAAAACGGCAAGCTGCTTGCTCTGCAATACATCATCATATTTTGGAAGCCGGCATTCAACTTTGTTTCAGTCTTCTGGATGCCGACTTTCCATGTATATGGTTAAGTAAGCCTCAATGTAGCTAACGTGACGTTAGGGCTTCGAATACAACAAAATATTTGCGCTACATAATTTTTAACGATAGCAAATTATTAAAAATGATTCCCATATTTTTTTCATGACGGGATGTGGTTTACTCTCTGCGACAAAAAGAAAATCCGGGAATTTCAAACGATTAATTAGTTGTTCTTTTTTAACTACTATGTGCTAACTTAAATAATCTAAAGGGGCCGAAACCAAGTGGCAGCGGAATGGTTTGCACCATACGTTTTCAGGTAACACTGTAATGATTCCTTAATAATCAGAAAAACACTTGTTGGACTAAAATATTTTTGCCACTCCTAATGTTTAGAGGGGGAGGGGGAAGAATTTTCTCCAGCACAGCAGCGTTCTCTTACTAGTATCCTTAATATTTTACACCACCGCAGCATGGAGAAATCCGTGGTGCATTACTGAATTAAAATAAAGGTATAACTTTTTTACAGTTTTAATCACTTGCATGTGTAGATTTCAGAAATGTTTTTATATGTATGAATGTATATATAATTAATATAATATGTATGAATGTATATATAATTAATATGATATGTATGAATGTATATATAATTAATATAATATGAATTAATGTATAAATAAATAATAACAAGTTTGAGCCCTCTCAAAATTAGTGATTGATCCACCGGAAAAAACTCTCTGAATGTAACGCTGAGTACGACCTCAAGACAATGTTCTGTTGAAATAAGACACTTCCGTTGGAATAAATACTCCAGAATGTTGTTTGCCATATATTGTGTGCCGCCCCGGTGGCGCAGTGGTCTAAGGCGTTGGCCTCTGATCATTCGTCCGTAAGGGGTCCGGGTTCGAATCCCGGTGAGGCATGGATGTTGTGTTTGTCTTACGGCACTGGCTCTCTCCTTTCCCTGGAACCAGTGACCCTAAATTAGGGACGGGCGACTGCTTATAGCCCATTGAGTTGCTCACGGTGGTCGTTAAACCTCCAATCAAAAAAAAAAAAAAAATATATTGTGTCTGATAAAATAGTAAGTGATCAGTCATATATATATATATCTAATATTTAGGAAATTCCTCATATTTTTGTCCCTCCAAACTTAATCAAAAATGCCTTCAATTCCACATTTCAACCCGCCTTCTCCCCGAATAAAAAAAAAAAACGTTAAACAGCTCATGGTTCTCCATACAAAACACATAAGCATAAAGGAAGGATCTATAGAATGGAAACAGACATAGGAGCCCATGGAAACTCCTCCCATAGAAAGTGGCGCCCCACGAACCTAAAACAGAACCAAACTGTGACGTGATCCATCCCGTTGGCAATGGCTGCTATGGAAACCCCACCCCAGTGCTGCGGTGGTGAGGTGCAGCTGCTCTGCGCCACCCTTCCGTTGCCCTCCCCCCCACACACACACGACCTTTGTCATCAACTGCTATCCCAGTCTAAGCCAAGTGAGGCATCGGAAAGATGACAATAACGAAATATCCACAGATATTGAAACCAAAGACGTAGATATCAAAACAGATGACAACGGAATACAAATGAGAATTGAAAGTAAAGCTATATTGTGAAGAAAACAATGACAAAGTATGCGTGAATGAAATGTGCAACAAAAACACGTAGAAACCAAGGAGGTTAGAAAAGAGGAGGTGAAGGGACCCGTTTTGAGTGAAGCCACAATAGATCAGCTGTTTCTGTCCCCTCTCTGAGGTGGTGGGAGTCTGCGCTGCGAGAGTTCGGGAACGTGACGTCACTTTCTGTGGCTTAAGCAGTTTTGCTTAGCGTATGAAAACCTTATTTCTTAACATTAGGCTTTTGGTTATATTTTAAACATGGTTACTTGCACATGGGCAGTATGCAAGGTTACTTGCACATGGGCAGTAAGTAACCATGCGCACTATGCACTTCCGCCCAAAAAATCATTATTTTGTTCAATTATTTAAAGAAATACCAACAAATATTTTCCTGTTTTTTCTGGAAATTTTTTATTATGGGAATGAATATTTCAGCCTCAATTTTTTTCATGCCTGTTTCGATAGAGTAAGGGTCCGAAAAACCCGTTCGAAATCGCGATTTCCCCATAGAGATATACAGGAGATTCTTAGGTTGGGCGCATTGGCGTAGTTAGCTGATAAAAAGTGACGTCACGCCAGAAGCACAGGGAGCCACCTCCTCTTACTTCTAACCTCCTTGGTAGAAACCTAACTAATGGAATTTACAAAGGAAAAGTTAACGATTAGTGAGAAATAAGCAAGAATAATGCCACTTATTAGAATGCTACAGGAAACTGGACGATGCAAACCAAAAAGAATCCGGAAAATGTTAGGTACATGTCGTAAACGTCGTCTTCCACTCTGCACGGCAGCACGGAGGCCAAAGCTCAAAACTCAAATGGACAAAGTCATGTGGTTCGCTGTGATTCCTGGGAAGCCCAACTGTCAATCAACTGTAGTTCTGTTTTAGGTCGCGGGTGCGCTGAAGTCGACTTCATGAAGTCATGAGTTTCAACTTAATACAGCCAGTGTCTTCTCTATATATCATTCCTTTATGCAGATAAGTACTAATCCTGTTCTACAGCAGTGCGCGCTGACGTGCTGACATCTATCGGCTCTGTGAGAACTATATAGATTGAAGCATGGCTTTCTACGATTAATCAAAGATAAGTCGGTCCATGAAGTCATGTTGATATAAAAACTCAAAAGTTCCCCTACCAATAAAGTACACTCTCTATTTACCTCCTGTCGCATTCCGACTGTACGGGTAAAACAACTGGGGTTAACCATTGTCGCAATGAAAACACCCGAACATTAAAAGGGCATATAGCGTGTGCAGCAAAGCTTACATGTCTCACTCACATGACTCTCCTTGTAGTCTACTCTCAATCTCCAAAGTGGCTCTGAACCAATCGCGTGGCGGAAATGGCCTTAATCGCAATTCCGTACATTCACTTGTGAAATACGCGTCCGGGACGGAGTGCTTACCAGCTTCGTTCAATCTGCTCTTTTAATGTCATCACACTTGAGAACTGCCATCCATTCGCATACACATCACGAGCGAGGATACCCCAGAGGTTCTCGATAGGGTTCAGATCTGGACTGAGTGCTGGCCAATCCATTACGGTCGCATGATGAGTGTTAAACTAGCTTTTCGTTGATGCAGACCGATGAATAGAGGCATTGTCTTGCTGAAACAGATAATCAACACCCGCTAGAGTTTCGGCAAACGGTAGAGGATGACTGCTGAATATGTCCTGATACGTTTCGGAGTTTTGCCTGCCTTGCAGGAAAGCGATATCCGTTGTCCCATTGAATGCAAAAGCTCCCCAGACCATCACAGATCCCCCTCCTTTCTGTCTGCTGAAGAAGGTGCGTGGCTCGCATAGTAAATCATGCCAATAGCAGTTCCAACCGCCAGGGCTGTACAGGTTGAACTTTTTCTCATTGGAGAAAATAGTTATGATTCACTCGTCCGCCCAGTGCATGTGGCTGCTTGCCCATAACAATCTAGCTTCCTTGTGGCGCCGAGTGAGGTGTGGCAGACGGCGCACTTTACGGAGCACAATGTTGCGACTTTCCTTCATTCGTCGATGAACTGTGTCCTTTGAGACGGTGACACCAACAGTCCGAGAAACTTGACGTAGTGATAACTTTTGGGATGAAACTAAACGCATGATGGCACGATCATCTCGTTTGGTTGTTATTCGAGGCCGTTTTCTGGCAGTTAACGCACCGCGTTTCGATAAAGTCTTATAAATGACTGCACTACTCCTCCTCCCCATAGCTTTACAAATTTTCGCTACAGGCAATCCATTTGCTCTCAGTCTCCAAATCTTCTGCATCTCTTCACCAGAAAGTTGACTGTTGCGTGGCATTTCGGCAAATGAATGTTTGACTGCAGGTCCGCTGTCTTTTGTAGGATGGACCGAATTACGGCCCATGCGCGTGCGTACAACATGCTAATTTGTACATCTCATTTGCATGTGGCTACTTTACATAGTTGTCTTTATATTTATGAGACACCTAAAATTACGCTATTTCACTTTCTGGTTGTTCTTTTCACACAATCCGGTCATCTCGACGGATCGAAACGTTTGTTGTATGGTTATGTCTAATTAGGTACCACTTCAGCTTCCTACCTATATTCGCATTGCGTTCACGGCGCAAAGTCGACTGTCTCTATATTTATGCGACGCACCTTAGCTATAACAGCTTTTGTCTTAAGGAATCCAGAGACTTATACATAGGCATGGTACAATTGCCTGCACAATAAGTTAAGTATAACCCAGTTTCTTACAGTAACGCAATATATAATAAATAGGTGGTGCACAAAATGGGGGAGAAGAGTATCCTTTGCCATAATAAACAAAATTCATGCGATATATTATCCATAATATAATAATAGGTGGTGCACAAATGGGGAGAAGAGTATCCTTTGCCATAATAAACAAAATTCATGCGATATACATACTATCCATAATATCCGATCTCGCTAAGGAACTTCAAAATCAGATCCTTCAACAGAAGACTGAAATTTAAGTTAATCAAACCTCAAATATTGTCACCAATCACTCCTATTACCAGTAATTTTTCACCATATGGACACGAAAAAAAACGAGAACGTAGTTCTTCCTTCAATATAAGAAAATAATTGCGGAAAGATTTCTGAAAACTCAGAATTTTCCTTTAACACTATTGAAAACGGTAATTTACCGTTAGTATATAAGAAAGGTATTCAGGGAAGGTTTCTGAAAATTCAGAATTTTTCTTTAACACATATTGAAAACGGTAATTTACCGTTAGTATAAGAAAGGTATTCAGGGAAGGTTTCTGAAAATTCAGAATTTTCCGGTGGTACGAAAAATCCGTGAAATTCAGTTTTTTTTTTTCGTCATTTTGACGGAAAAGGTTGTATCAAAAATACGTTCCGTTAATTCACGAAAGGAATGACGGAAAGTGGCTCGTAAATTTCAGATTTTTTTTTTTACAGTGTACATAATAAGCAAATACATACCCAGATTCGGATATACAGCGGGTATCTCTTTAACGCAGTTATCGCCTTGTCTTCGTATACCCACGTTAGAACAGGCTTCCACTGAGTGTTGCATTCAGAGAGTTTTATCCGGGGGAGGGGGAGGGGGCAATTACGAATTTTGAGGGGGCTGAAACGTATTCACTGATTATTTAAATATAATCACAATTTTGTAATTTATATATACATTAATGTATATAATATTGTTTAAATAGATAACAAAAATTTTCTTATATTCGTATATCGCAAATGCTAATTCGAGGAAATCTACACATACACGTAATTAAAAATGTAAAAATGTTATGCCTGTGCTTTAATTTCAGCAATACACCACGGATTTCACCATGGAGTGGTGTAAAATATTAAGGATGCTAGTACAGGGTGTCTACAAATGATTGGAGGGTTTCGTGATTTTTTTGTGTGGCTGTAATCAGTGTTTCTTTCAGGACTTTTTGGCCGGGGGCAAATGGAACCCTAGAGGAGGCAAGTTTTCCATTTGCTATATATATAATTTTAACTACTACATATTTATATATGTAGAAGTAATTACTATATATTTAGAACAGGGGCGCATTAGGAGAGGTCCTTGCCCCCCCCCCCCGAAAATGTGTCATTTTTTTTTTTTGGTTAAAATGGGACTTACCTTAGAAAAAAATGCCTTAATTTAATAAAAATGTATCGACTTACATTGAAAAAAAAAGCTTTAATTTTTCTTAAATTTTTCATTAACTTTGATTTTATTCCAGATGGTGGATTTCAAAAACTTCTTATTTTCGTTGTCGTCCTCCCCCCCCCCCCGAAGAAAAATTCTATATACATCTCTGATATAGTTATTACTTCTTCAAACATTTCAGGAATAATAAACTTTCTTCAGCTAAAGGAGGGGGGGTCCGCAATCTTGAAATTTTCATCTATTAAAATGCATTCAACGCACTCTTGATCCTGAATCACGATTCCCAGGCAATTAGGTATGATTAGTCTACTTATTATATTTTGAAGAATATCGTGCGTCGTAATACACTTTTTAATAAAATAAACTAAAACTAGTACCATTTGAACAAATATTAAAAAAAATATAATTGGAGAAATATTTATAGCATAAAAAGAAACGATACTTCCTTTTTCATCATAGCTTGAATTTATTAAAATTTGGCTCGGTATCCTAAAATGTCTCGGGGGGGGGGGGGGATGGTCGTTTCCGGGAGGGCATCGCCCCTCTGGATGTATGCCTGAAAGAAACACTGGCTGTAATATTAGCGATATGCTGCTTGAGTTGGATGTTACCAGACACACATTGCTCAAAGTTTACGCCGCCCCGGTGGCGCAGTGGTCTAAGGCGCTGGCCTCTGATTATTCGTCCGTAAGGGGTCGGGGTTCGAATCCCGGTCAGGCATGGATGTTGTGTTTGTCTTACGGCACTGGTTCTCTCCCTTCCATGGAACCAGTGACCCTAAAATTAGGGACGGGCGACTGCTTATAGCCCATTGAGTTGCTCACGGTGGTCGTTAAACCTCCAATAAAAAAAAAAAAAAAAGTTTACTTTGGTCGCCGCTAGTGGTCGCGAGAGGGCAGTACTTGTCTTATAGTCGGTAAGATGGCTTCAAACAGCGAGAAAGCGTTTGCTGTCCTTGAATTTCATGCTATTCAATCTGTGACAACAGTGCAACGACACTTTCGAACGAAATTTAGGATAATTCCACCCAGCGCCAACTCCATTCGGCGATGGTATGAATAGTTTAAAGCGACAGGATGCCTGTCTAAAGGGAAATCAACGAATAAATCGTCCATCAGTGCCTGAAGAAACCGTGGAACTCGTGCGGTCAAGTTTCGTGCGTAGCCCACAGAAGTCGACGCGCATAGCGCGTAGAGAACTGGATATTCCACGATCGGCCGTTTGGAAGATCTTACGCAAACGATTGAAGCAGAAGCCGTACCGCTTGAAAATGCTACAAGCCCTAACGCCCGATGACAAAGTGAGTCGCTTTGAGTTTTGTTCGCGATTTCAAAGTTTTATGGAAGAAGAAGATGCGTTTTCCGATAAACTTGTCTTCAGTGATGAAGCAATATTTTTGTTAGTGACAAGGTGAATAGGCACAATGTGCGAATCTGGGGCACAGAACCCCCCCCCCCCCCCTTCGCGGAGCACATTCGGGATTCTAAAAAAATCCATGTTTTCTGTGTTTTCTCAAAATTTAAAGTTTACGGCCCTTTTTTCTTCTGCGAAAAGACCGTTACCGGACACTTGTATTTAGACATTTTGGAAGATTGGCTCATGTCGCAGTTGGAGACCGACAGTGTGGACTTCATCTACCAACAGGATGGCGCTCAGCCCCATTTTCATCGCGATGCTCGTGAATTCTTGAACACCACATTGCGAAAGCGATGGATCGGTCGTGCTGGGAATGATGATCACCAACTGCTGTTTTGGCCTCCACGCTCCCCCGACTTAACCCCCTGCGGTTTTTTTGCGTGGGGTTATGTGAAAGGTGTTTCTGTCGCATTTACCAGCCGATCTACCAGAACTGCGGGCTCGCATCATCAGTGCCTTTGCTCCCATCGATAAAGACATGCTAACTCGCGTGTGGGAGGAACTTGATTACAGAGTTGATGTTTGCAGAATCACTCAAGAGGCGCATATCGAGCACCTGTAATATGCCCTTAAAAAACTTTGTGCATTGTAATATGTAATTGTAAAGTTTAGTGATCATATGTCAAATAATATACCTACAATAAAATCGTGAAACCGCTCCAATCATTTGTAGACACCCTGTAAGGTAAAGCTGTACTGGAGAAAATCTCCCCCAAAACATTAGGAGTAGTAAAAATGTCCTCGTCTTAGCCTTACTACAAGTGTGTTTCTGGTTATTAAGGAATCATTACAGTATTACATGCAAACGTATGGTGTAACCATTCCCCTGCCATTTGGTTCTTGCCCCTTCAGTTTTTAGCACGCCTTTTGTAAAAAAAGATCGTGCTTATGTTATCGTTTTGTCCGTCCGTCCGTCCGTCCGTCTGTACCCACGATATATCTGCAACTATTAGTCCGATTTGAAAAATTCTTTTTGCACTGGGAAGCTTGAAATATGCGAATGATGATCCTTTATTTCATTTTCTTTTTACGATGTACAATTTCGCCGCTAGAGGGCGTAAATGCAGATGATGTCGAATTCAAAAATACGTTTGATTCCACATATTTGCTTCTAAACATCCGATTGAAAAAATTATTTTATCTTTCGATTCCATTTATGGCGAAAAGTATTTTAAATATAGTTACTTCTTCAAATTACGCATAGATTTTCCGCTAGGGAGCGTAAAAGTAAATTACATTTTTCCCGATAACTCTTCTTCTAAAACTCCGATTTGAAAAAAAAATTTCTTCAGCGGATACACCTCCTGGTGGAAAATCTATTGCATATAATTTCAAATTTTTGGTAAAGAATACTTTGACCAGAAGGGGGCGTAAGTGTTAATTTTTGCTTCTGATGTATTTGCCATCAAATCTGCGCTTCTAAAATATCGATTGAAAAAATTATTTCGTGAACTGATGCCACACACATCGATAAACATTTTCGGAATATTTTCTTCTTAAAATATTCCACAGTTTCTCCGCCAGGGGGCGTAGACGTATATCTTATTTTTGTCAATATCTCTACTTCTAGGAGTCCGATTTGAAAAATTCCTTCTTTGTTGGATAGGGTTTTCAGTGTGATATGTTTTTCATATAACTTCAAAAGTTTCAAATAATTCACAGACTTTCCGCTAGGGGCGTAGAGGTAAATTGCGTTTCCCTCTATATCTCTGCTTCTAAATCTCCGATTTTAAAAATTCATTCTGCACCGGATACAGATCCTGATGGGAAATCCTTTGCACATAATTTCTAATTTTTGAAGAAAATGGTTCAGCCACCAGGTGGCTTAAGTTTTAATTTCCGCTTCTGATGGATTTGCAACAAAATGTGAGCTTCTAAAATCTCGATTGGAAAAAAAGTCGTTTGTTGACCGATACTACTCATGTCGACAAACCTTTGAGGAAAATTTTCTTCTTGAAATAAATCATGGTTTCTACGCCGGGAAGCGTAGATATATATCTTATTTTTGTCAATATCTCTACTTCTAGGAGTCCGATTTGAAAAATTCTTGCTTTGTTGGATAGTGTTTCCGACGTGAAATGTTTTTCCTATAAATTCAAAATTTTCAAGTAAATCATAGACTTTCCGCTAGGGGGCACAAAGGTAAATTGCGTTTTCGCGTTATTTCTGCTTCTAAAACTCCGATGTGAAAAATTCTTCCTGTGTCGCATACAAGACCTGATGGAAAATATTTTTCACATAATTCCTAATGTTTGGTAAAGAATGGTTTGGCCACCAGGGGGCATAAGTGTTAATTTCTGCTTCTGATATATTTGTAGCAAAATCTGGGCTCCTGAAAACTCGACTAAATTTATTTTTTTTTCTTGGACCGATACCGCTCATATGGAAAATCCTTTTGAGAATACTTTCTTCCTAAAATAATCCATGGTTTTCCCACCAGGGGACGTAAAGTCACATTTTATTTTTGTCGATATCTCTGTTTCTAAGAGTCCCATTTGAAAAATTCTTTCCGCGTTGGAGAGCGTTTCCGATGCGAAATGTTTCTCATATAAATTCATGTTTTTCTTAACGCACAACTCTGCAACCAGAAGGCGTAAGCTCCCGATTCCGTTTACAGCAATGTCTGAAGGATTAAAAACCCGATTGAAAAACTTTATTCTTCCGTCAGATGCTATTGTTTTCCATACTGGTTCCATTGACTTTGATTGGCTTTGATAAATTTAATTTGCGTCAGAACGGATTCAAAAGACGTACTTATTACACCCGAAAATATGGTGTCATCTTTCTTGTTTAGATTATTTAGATTAGCACATAGTAGTAGAAAAACAAAACAAAAGTACTAACTAACCGTTTTGGATGCCAGATTGAGGTGCTTCAATTTTTCTTTTCTATCTTCTTTTTTTTTTTTCTTGTCATAGAGTGTAAACCACCCACCGCCATAAAAAAAGAAGTTTTTATGGGAACAATTTCTAATAATTGTTATTGTTAAAAATTAGGTAGCAAATACAATATTTTGTCGTATTGGAAGAACTAACGTCACGTTAGCTACACTGAGGCTTAACCATATACATGGAAAGTCGGCATCCAGAAGACTGAAATAAAGCTGAATGCCAGCTTCTAAAATATGATGAGGTATTACAGTGCAAACATCTCTACTCTGGGGAATTAGGTTTTTATGGCGGAAGTATAGTTCGAGTTGTCACTGCTTGAAAAGTTGCCCCTTCAGCGAGGACAGTTTAATGTTTTATTGAAGGATGATAGAAATTTTAGATTTTGAAATTCATGCGAATGTTGTCTTTTTCGTATTACAATATTTCCCCTCATTTTCTTAAGTTTTTAAATTACTTTCTCCAAATATTCAGCTATGAACTAACACAATTAGACTAAAAGATCGCTCAAAAACCTACGGGGGAAGGAAGGGGGTGTCATGGATTGGGGGGGGCTAATCACCCCCGAGAATATGCCTGAATACATCACTGCTTCCATTGTATTCATTTATTGATTTATTTACTGAAGGCTAAGTGCTGCTAAAACCAGATTTGCATTTTCAAATGCATCGCCACGTACTTGCGATAACATAGGCATTTAATGTCTATATTGCAACATCTTCTTTTAGAAATCACAATGTGCGGTGGTTTTAAGCTATTGTTTTCGTTTAATGGGAAGAAAGAAATCGTTCCACTTAATTGAGATATTTTACTGACGCAATCCGGTAAACAGTTTATTTCATGTTTATGTAATTTAATGCATTGCTCTCTCATTCTAATAATCTTCGCTACAGCTTCTTTTCCCTTCCTTATTCAATTTCGGTCGGAATAATTTCCACCTCGGGATTTCGAAAGTCGTAAGAGTTAATAACAGTCAAAATGTAATTCCATCTTGGCATTATTCTTATTAAATAAAATTATATTCTTTCGTTAAATTCGTTGCTTGGTTTCACAACGTAGTTAACTGCGCATTTAGTAATTATATCGAATAACATCTCCCTTCTTATAGACAGAAGCGGAAGGTAGAAAAATACCGTTGTCATCTAAAGTTTCGGAAATGTCACATATAGAGTTACCAGATCTCCTGTTGCACATCTGAAATAACATAATACATGTGCAAATATTTTTTCTAATTTATTACTGGCTGTCAAGTCATTCGCTTTAGGCCACTGACAAAGTACAGAAACCATAATAATTATATTTCCTAATTTCAAAGCACAAGCTATTTTCCGCAATTAAAAGCTTCCTGTCTCCTCGATATCATGCATTACAGTCTCGGGGAACGCAACCCAATGAAATAAAACGTCGGTTAAACTTTTTATTTGTTTGTTTGGCGGTTTAATGATTTACGGCCGCCCTGGTGGCGGAGTGGTCTCAGCGATGGCCTCTGATCATTCGTCCGAAAGGGGTCCGAGTTCGAATCCCTGTGAGGCATGGATGTTGTGTTTCTCTTACGGCACTGGCTCTCTCATTCCCTGGAACGAGTGACCCTAAATTAGGTACGGGCGACTGCTTATAGCCCATTCAGTTGCTCATGGTCATAGGCGTAGCCAAGGGGGTGGTCCTCGGGTACCGACCCTCCCCTTGAAGGGAGATTTGGTATGAATTTAAAGCGATATAAATGAACCAAACCCATGGACCCACCCCCTTAAGAAATTTCTGGCTACGCCACTCCTCATGGCGGTCGTTAGAGCTTCAATAAAAAAAGCAAGTTAGTAAAATCATGCAATGAATGCATTGATTACGATACGCTTTCCAATATACCAGAAATCAATAATCAAATTATGAGGATAATGGCTGTAGAATAAATCTCGCTCCTATGACCCGACTTTTGACCCCATTTCGATGATATTCAACGGAACCGGTAAAGTATACTTCCGGAACAACATGAAAAGTTTTGTCTCAATCGAAGCATTTTTATGTAAGTTATAACGCATAAGGGCAATGGAATGGATCCCGATCCTATGTCCTGACCTTTGACCCCATTTCACCCATTTTCAATAGGGGTTGTCCCCAGATGGTCCCCTACCATATACGAAAATTTCATCGCAATCGAACCATTTTTACTCAAGTTATGACGCATAAGGGCAATGGAATGGATCCCGCTCGTATGTTCTGACCTTTGACCCCATTTCGCCCATTTTCAATAGGGTTCGTCCCCAGGTGATCCCCTATGATATACTAAAATTTCATTGAAATCGAACCATTTTTACGCGAGTTATCGCGAGGACGGACAGACGGACAAAGCTGGAACACATACGCTTCTTCAACCTACGGTTGGAAAGCGTAAAAAATGACTCACGTGAGCAACTCGGCCGGCTATGTTCCTGATTTAAGTCTGTTTGTTCCAGGGAAGGGAGAGAGACAGTGCCGCAAGACAAACTCCATATCTCACCAGGATTCCAACTTTGACCATCTCGGACGATTTTTTTGGCAGAAGCCAGAACTTTAACCACTGCGCCACTGGGACAACAAACTGAAAGCACCCATGTGTCCTTTTGTAGACGTGACAGTGGTAGTCAATTTTTTTTCTCATGAGCACATATTTTTCCTGTACGTTGTGAACACTTTCTGCGGAAATTCATGTATTCAGACATGTATATTTTCTGTGAGACAATCGTCATCATGTGACAAAACTTAGTAAATGTTATGACGGATATTATAATTTACCCTACATTTTTAATTTCTTTCCTTATAAAAATCTTGAGTTCATTCTCTTTAAACGTTTCAACCTTGACGTTATATTTCCCCCCTTACTGAATGTTATGTGGCAACAGTCTTGAGGTCAGGTTGAGTATGTGTGTATGTTTTGACAAGATAAGTACAATGTACAGGGTGATCGAAAAGTCTCCTTAGGGTTTCGATTGACAACTGTACAAAAACGAACAGATCTACAGCAATGCGGTTTGCGGCATTTGTAAGAATAAATATTCGAGTTTTCAACGCCATCTCTTTCCAACATATGACGTTACGTGCTCGCAAATACCGACGCCGACCGCAAAACAACTGAAAATGTCGTCGCCGCAGATGAAAACAATGTGCGTGCGTTGGTTTTTGAGACGAAGTTTGTAATTATGGTACAAAGAAATTACCGTCGGACACGTGAGAAAGATTCACAGAGTGATTTCAGTATCAGAGTATGTAAGAAGAAATTCTTGGATATTGGTAGCGTCCTGGACCGGCAAAGAAGTGGAAGACCCCCTGTCAGTGAAGAAACTGTGCAGAGCATACAGGAGGTTTTCGCTCGCAGTCCTAGCAAGTCCACGAGAAGAGTCACTTTACAACTGAATATTCCACTATCCACATTGATAGGAGTGCTTCTGCCTGAAACTAACCGCATACAAAGTGCAACTTCTACACCAGATTAAACCGAACGATGGACCTCAACGCTTAGCATTCGCTCGGGATGTGTTGGAGCTGCTTGAAGTTGATGAAAGTTTCCTACGCCGTATAATGTTCTCGGATGAGGCAACCTTTTACGTGCACAGAAAAGTCAACACTCAGAACCTTCGTGTATTGGGTAGTGAAAACCCGCATTCAGTCAGGGAGCACGTCGCGCACAGTCCAACAGTGAATGTTCGGTGTGGGCTCATGCATAATCGCGCAATTGAGCCATTTTTCTTCTCCGAGCCCACAGTGCAAACGAATAATTACATGGGCATGCTGCTTCAGAACTTTGCAGTTCCTCAACTACTGGATTTGCAACCAAACGTCATACTACAACAAGATGGCGCTCCACCACATTGGGGACTTGACGTTCATGAATACCTGGACCGTGAGTTTCCGGGCAGATGGATTGGCAGAGATGGTCCCATTCCTTGATCACCCCGGTCCCAGAATGTCACTCCTTTAGACTTCTTCCTCTGGAGCTATGTCAAGGACATGGTTTACCGGGAAAGATTAAGCAGCCTTCATGAGCTCAAAGAGCGCATTACAGCAGTGTTTGATAGAATCGATCCTGACATGATGGAGCGCACATGGCAAGAAATTGAATACCGACTGGATGTGTTACGTGCCACCAAAGTCGCACATGTAGAAGTGTATTAAGGTAAGATTATTAAACTCGAATATTTACTCTTTCAAATGCCGCAAACCACATTGCCATAGTTCTGCTCGTCTTTGTATAGTTGTCAATCGAAACCACTAGGGGACTTTTCGACCACCCTGTGTATAGTGGGTGGAGAGACCAGCGTTAAGCGTGGGTAGAATAGTGCAGCCTTGCGTTGTGCCTTCAAAACTAGATATTCACTGCCTGACAGAGAAAATACCCCACCATGAAGACGTGAACGCAGCGCCATGCAAATTGCAGGGTGTCTGCACACGTACAAGTTATGCAATTGATTGCATTTGCATGCCAATCGCACGAACGGCGCGCGGGATATAAGCGGACAACCAGCCCGTGAGGCCATGAGCTGAGACGTCGTCACGGCAGCGAGAAGTGAATTGTTCTGCCGTTACTGTGTCTGGAGAACGAACAAGGGGTGCCAATGCCGTTAAGACGCCGTCGCGCGCCATTTCGTAATACGGATGAATTCACGAGAGGTGTCATCGTAGGCCTTCGTACAGCCGGATGGTCCTTGTCGTATTGCTGAAGAAACGCAACGTGATGCCACAACCGTCGGTCGCATTTGGAGACAGTGGTTCCAGGAAGGGTCCGTGCAACGTCGTAGGTGGCCCGGAGCACGGAGACGGACGTCCGAGTGCACCGATCGTTGCATCCGACGTCATGCCGTAGCGGACCCACAGGCCACAACGGGCAATATTTTGCGGAGTGTACGGAGAGGCTTGGATGCTCCGATATCGACGAGGACAGTGTCACGCTGATTAGCTACGTCTGGATTGCTGTCCAGCCGTCCGTTGCGAAGGAGGCCCTTAACAGCGAGCCATCGTCGTCACAGCTTGGCGTGGCGTCGCTCCAGAGCTGCGTGGGCTGCCGAATGAAACACTGTGGTGTTCAACAACGAATCGCGGTTATGTCTCACCACGGATGACCGCCGTGCGAGAGTCTGGAGGCGACGTGGCCAACGGGCGAATATCTCCGCCATTGAGCGCCGCACGGCCCGGCAACGTGGAATCATGGTTTCGGGTGCTAACAGCACCAACAGCCGCTCACCGCTGGTACGCACTGCGGGCACAGTGACGTCACGCAGCTATGTTGACGAGATGCTGCGGCCCATGGCACTACCGTATCTGCAGGGCACTCCAAACGCCGTTTTCCAACAGGATAACGCCTGTACTTCATTTGTAGTAATAGGGCTGGAATTTATATAAATTTGCTAGAAAATGCCATATAAAAATGCATTAATGACCTAGAAAACTAAAAATATTGCCCTATAAAACCGAAAAAAATTACCTAACAAATGCGCATTGCTTCATATAGAAATTAACAGGTGGGTAGTTGCACCAGATGATAACACCAGATGATAACAATTCGTGACGTCACCGTTTTTTTTGGCGTAATAAATAGTAAACAGGCGTGCGAGCTTTCACCGTCAACGGATGGCATCTTCAGCCGTGCTTTCTGAAGCTGTCCTTCGGCCACTAGAAGCAAAAAATCCTCAGCGCTCAAACGCTGATCCCAACAACATGGCTGAGATATGCAGACGACATAATCTTCATCTGGCCTCATGACCCTGTTGATCTCAATCGTTTTTACGACCAGCTCAATACTATGCACCCTGTGACGTATATTCTAAATTAACTTTCCTTTTTAGTTTCTTTCCCTATGTAAATCTTGAGTTTATTCTGTTATTCTTCACTCTTAACGTAATATCTTTTCTCTCAAGCGAATACGTTTGGCAACACAGTTGAGGTTGAATGCACGTGACGTATGCCTGATATTGATAAGAACAAGAGATAAAAGCGACGACTAAATTGTTGCTTGGAGATCGTTGTAAGAGAGCGATTATTACGAGCGTAGGGTTGTAAACTGATTATTGAAAGGAGTGTTGTGAAAAGAGCGTTGTGTTAAGAGTTGAGTGGTGTGTGGAGAGTTTAGTGCAATATGCTATGCTACGATGTGTTTGCTACATCCTGAATAAAGCATCTTTTCTGTAAGTGTGACTTCTGTTGTTTACATGTTTCGTCTGGCCTTTAAGGTTTCTTTCATTTAGGAACTATTTCTTAGTATGTTGCTGTTTTAAATTAACGTAGAAGTAAGACAAGACGTCTACGTCATAACTCCTGCATCAATTTCACGTTAGAACAGGAATCGAACAGCACGCTCCCGTTCCTTGATGTGCTTATCAAAAAGGCACCACAAGGAAGGCCAATAACAAGTGTCTACTACAAACCAACGCACATCCCAAACGTGATGCTGCCCTCCTCATCGTGTCCGATAGTACACAAAATGGCCCTTTTTTGACATAGAGCGCGACGGGCCTTCACACACACTGTTCCGATCCACATACGCTCCTGAAAGAGCTCAATGACTTACGAACCCTTGCAACCACAGCCAGGATACGATGCACAGAAGATTGAAGCGATTATTGAAAGGGAAAAAATAAAGTCCACCAGCCCTGACAACCGGACACGTGACAGCCCATTTCGCTACATTGGATCCTGCCCCTATATACAACATTTCGCTTATTTTCTGAAGAACTCGCTTCGAAAATATGGACTTGACATAGGAGTAAGAGAACCTAAACCACTTGCCACAATCCTCACCTCAAAAAGGAACACTAACACAGATCTTTCAGACGCCGGAGTTTATTCTATACCGCTTATCTACCCCGACGGATCCATGAAAGAATATGTGGGCATGACAAAGCGCTCTTTCAAGGTAAAGACTAGCTGATGACCATTAACCTGTACCGTCCAATTGCGGACTACACAGGGTTAAGCGAACTCTCTCGAAATTGATAGTGACGTCGTTGCGAGTAATCCTGCCAGGATCCGACATTCCCCCATCGGGACAGAATCGGTCCGTAGACCTGCAGCTTGCTGCTACCCCCGTGGGCCGGCTCTTCTCACCTCTCCGTCATGACCCGGGTGTGCGTGCCATTTGGGCAGGGGCTAGAAAAAAAAGCTCTACCCCTGACTGGGAGAATCAATTGCTGGCGCGAACTGTTTGGGGCGTCCGCCCTTTATTCATACAGAGATACATGCACATTATTTACACTGAGGAACCCATCTCCGCGTGGGAAACAAATCCTTTGCTCAATGGGCCCTCTCACACTAAGAAATATTTAAAAGAAAATATTTACATTGATATTTTCATTGCCACAGGACTAGGGTCAGTTCTGTGGTGATGACTCTGAACTCGAGTCATCAGTTTCTCTTTTCGTTCTTCATCCGTCTTCTTTCTTCTTCGGTCACCCCTCAGTTAGGTAGACCGCCTGTTCCTCTTTGAGGTGCTTGACAATCTCGATGAGCCCCTGTCGCGCTCTTGGCTACGCGAGCAGGATCGAGAGGTCCCTCGTCTTTGCCAATTCTGGCACTAAACTTGCTCTCTTCCCTGCCAGAGAAGCACATTCTAGAATCATGTGCGCGACATCTGCAGTCTGGGCACCACACATGCACACTCGCTCCCTAACCGCAAATCTGCGGAAGTACTCCGGCGACACGCCGTGCCCGGTTAGTACCTAGTTGAGGGAACCATTACTCTCGATGCGCCTTATCGAAATTCGGGGGAATATACGGCGTGTTCTTCTACCCGTGTCCCCCTCACCCCATCTCTGTTGCCACTCCACCAATGTGGCTATTTTCAGTTGTGTCCGCACGCTTTGCAACGGCGTTCGCATCTGAAAATCTACGTCCTCTTTACCAGCAGCTTCTTTCGCTAGCTGGTCTGCACGTTCGTTTCCGACTGTACCGATATGGCTTCGGATCCAGTGGAAGGTAACCCTCATACTTCCCGCTGACTTTAATAGCGCTTTTATCTCTCTAACAAGGGAGTCTTACTCCCGGACTGACCAAGCGCTTTCAGGGCCGCTTGGCTATCAGAGAATATGCTATAAGCCCCTTCACTGTGTATAGTAAGCACCCAGCGCAGTGCTTCTCTGATCGCCAATAACTCTGCTTGGAAGACAGAGGAATTGGGCGATAGTTTCACTCGCTCCGCGTGCGTCTCGTTGCCATCCGAGATCACGCAGAAACCTGCGCCGACACTACCACCTATTTTCGAACCGTCCGTGTACAGTTCCCTCCCCTGACCTGGGAAGTCCAGTCCATTTTCAGAAGTTCCACCTCGGACGACCGGAACTGGTGCCCTAGGAAAGAAATATCGTCCCCGTAGCGGAGGGTCTGCATTACTGCTTCCCTCGCTACGACCAGGTCCGCCGGTTCACACCCAGCCAGCACTTGGAGCGCTGCTGTGGAGGTCGTGCGGAAACACCTCGTCATGCCCAATAACGCTATGCGCTGAATTTGGTTTATACCATTTCTCATTCTCACGGTATCTGACCACCAGGCGGGACACGCATATGTTAATATGCGCTCCATCCCTCGCTTATAGAGCACCTTTTTAGCTGGCCCAGGCAGCCGCATTCCGTTGATCTTGCTTAGAATGCTGGTGCATCTGTCCTTCAAGAAGCGAAGATGCGGTAGCCCCGACAACCTGGTGTCAAGGATGACTCCTAAGTACCGCATCTCTCTCACTGTTTTAATAGTATGCCCATTGAAGCGACACTTTGGTGGGGGGACCAGTTCCCCCTTCTTTGCTATTAGCATTAGTGTCGTCTTTTCGGGAGCGAAGCAGAACTTACACTCCTTGCTCCAACTATCTAGCTGTGAGAGAGCGGTGTGTACCTTCCGCTCAATCACGTGCCTACCAGATGCTGACACTATTAGCATTAGGTCATCTGCGTAGGCCTGCAGCTGCACCCCGTCTTCCAGTGGAAGCGCAAGTGCAGTATCTGCAACCACATTCCACCACAAGGGGCCCGAGCAAGAGCCCTGCGGACACCCTTTGGTGTACTCCCTGCTGTAGGTCTTACTAGCTGAGCACAAGAGAGACGTTGGAGCTGGAAGAATAAGCACAGCATTAGCGAAAGAAGTCGCAACCCATTCAGCCACTCCGCAATGGGACAACATGAAGAAAGTCGCCTCCTGCACAAGTCCCAAGGCCACTGCTATAAGGGAATCCATTGAGATCTTAACCAACCCGATCACGTGCATTGATGAACTTTCATTTCACTTACCTTTTGCATGGCGCATGTTTCTACGTACAGCACGCACGTAACCCATGTCCTTCACCCGCCTGCACGAGGCATACTTCACTTTCTAGCATTGTACTTAGTTTTGTGTTTATATTAATGTTATATTGCATTTAAATCTTGTATATTCTGTGACGTACCTGCCAGCAGGACGCACACGACATAAAGGCAGATAGGAATCAGAATAAAACGTCTGCGTAGCTCAGTTGGTAGAGCAACTTCTTCCGGAATAAGCGGCCTCGGGTTCGAATCCCGGCGTAGACCAAAAATGACGGAGAAATTTACTTCGTTATAATTCTTTAGACGTTATTTTAATCCTGAAGAAGGCACCCGTTAGTGGTGAAAGCTCGCACGCCTGTTTACTATTTATTACGCCAAATAAACGGATTTTCACAGGAATTGCGCATTCCTTTTTTTATTTCCTTGCAAAATTAATTACTTAAAAAAAGAAGAGGTGCATGTTGCTGCGTCTACTGAAATTCTTTATTTTATTTACCAACACATGACCTATAAAGCAAAACAAAGAATAAACAAGAAATACAACTTAATTGTTTTACAACATCTGTTCGGAACTAAAAATTAATTGCCCCCAGAAACTAGAAGACAAAAAAAAAAAAAAAAAACTTAAAATACAATTTCATTTTTAACTGTTTCTGTGTTTCTGTGCTAAACCAAGTCTTTTTTTTTCTTTTCGTTAACCAAGAAATATTCCCTATAAAAGAAAACAAAAAAACATTTAAAAATGTACCCTTTCCCGCACCGAACCTCGCCTTCCGACATAATGGCAACAAAGATGGAAACGGGTCCCGGGTCTTGGGTCAGCGGGGCAACTGGTCGACAATTTCTTGCGGGTCCAACGGGTCGGGTCAAAGTGTTCCTGACTAGATTTTGACCGGGTTTTATTCCCGTTTTATTCTTGAAAAGAGAAAAAATATTCCAAAGAAAAATGCGCGTTGTGGAATTCTGTAGTCGATACTTGTGCCCACGGAGTGAATAATGATTTGCCATGCAAAAATATTGTCGTCTCTCTCTTAAAGCAACGAAGATTTCCACCGACCGACGTCAGACACACCGACACCATATCGTAAAAAGATACTTCCTTTGCGTTCTCTTACAGTGTGATTGTCCAGGGCAAGGTACAGCCAAACGCCATTCGCCTGCTTCTCAGCTGATTCACTCTCTCCGTGCGATGTTCACTGTATGAATAACAGTCACTTTTCACATCGCATCTTTTACATTGAGCATTCAGAGGTTTTCGATTGATGTGCTAACATCTCGTTCCCATGACATATCATGTCGAAATTAACTCCTTTTTTGTTAATATGGATGGATTTAATATTAAGGAGGTTGAGAAAGACATTGAGGCCAACAAATACGTGCTTGTTGAAAACCACAAGGGGAAGAGTGAATGCTGGAAATTGTTTCGTCTCATTAAGGGACAGGTGAATAATTCTGTGTTGTTTGGTCTTGCTTGTTGTTCAAAATGTGGAAAGTGTATAATTACAAAGAAAGGTGTCGACGGTGTAATAAATGATTATGGAACCAAAAATCTAACGGACCATATGAAAGTACGCGCACCTCCATCAAAGCGTGAAAAGAGTGAACAATCTAAATACATTAAAAAAAATACATTTGTGTAATCGTAAATAGTGATTCCCATTTGTAAATACACTCCATGGTCACGGTCATAGTCAGCCATTACTTCTGGATTACGCGAAATAGTGGCACTAAAAATGGCACTAAAATTTAGCAAGTAACCAAATTTTATTATTAAAAAAGGATTTCAGTTATTAAATATCAAGCAGTTATTGAGATGAATATACACTATATTGACAAAAGTCACCGGACACCTAGAAGAAAAACAGAACACAGCATTTATTGACATACATTAGTACGGTGTCGGTCTACCTTTGGCCTTAACGCATGCACTGACCCTTAGAGACATGCTTTCGACAAAGTTTTGGAACACAGCGATAGGTATGCGCTTCCATTCAGTATATAATGCTGTCACTAACTGTTGCTTAGTAGCAGACCTTGGTTCCAAACTTCTTATGCGGCGCTCTAATTCATCCCAAAGGTGCTCTATGGGATTAAGATCGGGGCTGCGTGCTGTCTGCTGGCCAGCCCACCCACGATACGGAATTATTGTCAAACCACGCCGTAACAGTCATTGCTTAATGGCACGGTGCATTATCCTGCTGGTACCAACAAGTCTCGGTTGCATAGTATTGCCACAGAGTTGGTAGGGCATAATTGTCCAGAATATCGAGGTAGACGTGCTGGTTAACAGGTTTGTCCACGATAACCAATGGGCCGGGACCATACCAGCTCCAAACTTGACCGTAGGAACGCTACACTGTGATAAATAGCGTTCCCCCGGCTGCCGCCATACCCACACACGGCCATTTTTTTTTTTTTTCGGTTGGAGGTTTAACGACCACCGTGAGCAACTCAATGGGCTATAAGCAGTCGCCCGTCCCTAATTTAGGGTCACTGGTTCCAGGGAAGGGAGAGAGCCAGTGCCGTAAGACAAACACAACATCCATGCCTCACCGGGATTCGAACCCGGACCCCTTCGGACGAATGATCAGAGGCCAACGCCTTAGACCACTTCGCCACCGGGGCGGCCACACGGCCATCAGACTGATAGATCGTGTATCTGGATTCATCAGTCCATATAGGATCCGTTTCCATTGATCTACGGTCCACGATAAATGTTCTTTACACCATGATAAACGACGAGTAGCATTCCGAGTGGAGATGAAAGGCTTATGAGCAGCCGCACAACCACGGTAACCCATGGAATGAAATTCTCTGCAAATGGTATGTGTACATACCGAGATTCCAGCATTTTTACTCACCAGTACACTGAGGTCTTGTGCAGTACTCCGTCGAGTAGCTGTAACGACTCTCCTGAGGCTTCGACGTCCTCTGTCACTGATTTTCTTTATTCTGCCGGTACGTTTGGCTGCTTCAGGCACGGTCTTCTACTTATTCAGTACATCGAAAGCAGTTGACTTGGGTATGTTTAAATGCTTCTCGGTTTCTCTTATGGGCAACGCACTAATATAACACCCAACAATCTTTCCTTTCTCAAAGTCAGGTCAGTTCTCTCCCGCAGTGACATTTTTTTTTTTTTTGATTGGAGGTTTAACGACCACCGTGAGCAACTCAATGGGCTATAAGCAGTCGCCCGTCCCTAATTTAGGGTCACTGGTTCCAGGGAAGGGAAAGAGCCAGTGCCGTAAGACAAACACAACATCCATGCCTGACCGTGATTCGAACCCGGACCCCTTACGGACGAATGATCAGAGGCCAACGCCTTAGACCACTGCGCCACCGGGGCGGCAAGTGACATTTTCACTAAACCTCACAGTGCGATATCATCGCGATCAGCTGCAGGCTTGTATATATATATATACTGTACATATATATATATATATATATATATATATATATACTGAAGAGCAAAGCTGAAAACTAAGGAAAAACTTTAGAATTTAAAACGAAAGTTGCAAAATAACCTGAAGATCAAAACGCGCAACGCAGCAGTTATGAAAAATCAGAATTCACATTCTATTAAGAAGAGACCTAAGCAAAAAATATATATATATTTTTGACTCATACCAAGTACAACATAGAAAAGGTTATGTATCTACCGGTGTGAGTAAAAGGAGAAAAGATAAAAAATAAAATAAAACAACTGAATGTAGAAAGTGTCGAGAATACTGAGCCTTGGCTTTATCAAGGACCAGCAAAAACTCTGCATTTTCTCACTTTCACAAAGACCTAGTTGGAGATGGGTTTCTGCAAAGCCATAGATGCAAGTAATAAGCCCACCAAAAATTGTTTTAAAAATTATATATATGTCATGACCTCCGCAGAGTTGTATGACCTAGCTCTAGTTAACAATTTAGCTTGCATCCATAACTTTCATGGCCCGACCCATGCTCTTCATCTGTTACTATTAAACAGAGAGAAGAAGATTAAAGAGAACTCAAGTTGTGAGAGTGACATAATAATTAGAAATAATTTTCAGCTATAACGAAATGCCAAGTTCGCCTGAGAGAGAATTTAAACCTGAATAGCAATGCAAAAGAATTCCAAATTTTTACATTGCAATTAAAAAGGAAATATTAATTTTTTAAAACTCAGATTTTTGAAAGAAAACTTGATTCTAAAACCCCCTACTCCACAACTTCGGACAACACAAAAACGAGAATAAATTAAAGACAATAATTAACTAAAGAAAAGCTTTGTGAAAGTTATATGACATAAACAACAACTCTGAATGTCAACGGCCTTACTTCCAATGTGGAGAAAGAACAGCTTATCGCCGGCTTGAAGGAAGAGATAGGGGAAGGATGGAAATTCTTTTACCACTGTCGTGGTGCCGCCATTCGCTATGACGTGTGTATAGATGTTGTAAACAGGAGTACCCCCCCCCCCAGGGACGTCGCAAAGGGTATGCAAACCCACCCTGAAATTTGTCTTGCCCACCATGCCACCCACCCTGTTCAAAATGTGCCTTTTTCAGTATATTTAATTTCAAAATGTAATCTTGACTTTGCCGAGTAATATCTTGTGTTTTATTTCATGCAGCCCTACGTATGTTCGCCATGTAGGAAGTGCGTTGTTTACGTCTTCAAAAAAGGGTTATCAAAATAGCATCCGCAGGGCCATGAAAATTCATTTGTCTTCGAGTTCTTTAGCTCTTTTTCCCTCTTTTCCAATTCCTCAGCTTGTTTCTCATGTTTGTGTGGCCAGGGGCTAATGAGGAGCGTGGACAGGAATTCACTGAGGTGGTCACTAATTATTGCTCTGCTTTTTGTTTTCTTTACAAAAAGGGGTTTCCAACACGGAAAGTGAAATCTAAAGGTACCCAGGGACAGTAAAAGTGGCTGTTGACTGTTTTGTAGGAGAGGAGTGCAAGGCAAAGTCTCTGGCCTGAAGGAAAGGAGTTAAGGAGGGCGGACTTACTGTGTCTGCGTGGTAAGACGTTTGATTTAGATAACCAAAGATGATACTTTCCTTTAAATAAATTGTTCAAGTACAGTATTATTTTCGAAAGCAAAAATGCAAAATTTTGAAAAGCAACATAAGATAATGCATTCAGACAAGCAAAAAGTTAAAGCGACATTCTAGTAACACTTATGTCTTACACCACTGGCATAAGTAATCAGATCCGTGCATGTATATGTGTCTAGGGGGAGGGTGTGGAGATTACACAAATTCCTATGTAGCCCGTAGTGAAAAGCATTAAACATTAGTTCTTTCAGTGTTTCGTAAAAAATATTGCTATAAAGCTTGCTTCATAAAAAATAATGCTATCAAGCCTGCCCCATCAAAAATATTGCTATCAAGCTTGCTCCATCAAAAATATTGCTATCAAGCTTGCCCCATCAAAAATAATGCTATCAAGCTTGCCCCATCAAAAATATTGCTATCAAGCTTGCCCCATCAAAAATATTGCTATCAAGCTTTCCCATCAAAAATATTGCTATCAAGCTTGCCCCATCAAAAATAATGCTCGCCCACCCGTCGCCCATCCTGATTGCGAAGCCTAGCGACGTCCCTGCCCCAAATCCCCATCCCACCTCCACATTTCCTCAGTGTTGCTTTATCATTAAGAAAAAGAGTTTGTTTGAAACAACAAAATAGTTTTGTTGAGCTGTTTTGTTGATTTAATTTGTTGCTTTAGCCAAACTCCATATGAATTGTTTTGTTGGCAACATATAATTATTTTGTTGGCTATATTTCGTTAATTCAACTAAACGTTTTATCAAGATAACAATACACATTGTTGTATCAAACAAATTCCCAAAAATCGACCTAGGCGCTTTGTTAAATGAACAAAACGTTTTGTCATGATAATATAAAAACAATAAATTTTGTTGAATCAGCAATAATTTTCAGCAAAATACATTTGTAAATTCAACAAAAAAAATTTTTTTGGCTGTATAACAACAAAATGTCTTGGTTGTTTAAACATTTTTTTTTCTGAATTAGCAAAACGTTTTTCTCAGTATAGAGCAGTGGTCTCAAACTCGCGGCCCTGCGACAACCGTTTTGCGGCCCGCATGAATGATTACAAAATAAAAATAAATCACCCTTTTTTCAAGTGTATCATAATATTTTAAATATAATAAAAACATAGTAATGCTTACCAAAGCCATTCTCTTTCTAAGTAACAAATTTATTTTTGAAGAACAAATCTTTATTAAGCAAATCACATATTTTCAAGTCTCCATTTTCCTATAACGCTGACAACGCACCTGAAGAACTTCAGCGTGAATTAATAGACTTTTCGTGTGATTCTTTCCTAAAAGAAAAATTCGACAGCTGCAATCTAACAGAGTTTTACCAGTATAACAAAGTGAATTTCTCCGTCATTTTTTTCCGCGCCAGGATTCGAACCCGGGTCCACTCATTCCGGAATAAGTTGCTCTACCAATTAAGCTACGCGGACGTTTTATTCTGATTCCTATCTGCCTTTATATCGTGTGCGTCCTTCTGGCAGGTACGTCACATCTCCTGGTACGTTACACCAGTTAGTTTCAAAGGACAAATACGTAAACATTCATAACCCAGCTGCACGTGTTCTGTCTATGTTCGGAACAACATAACTCACGGGAACAGTTGTTTTCAAGAATGAACCAAGTAAAATGTCTTGAAAAGAATATGTTAAGTGACAGTCATTTATGTTCACTTTTAAAAGTAGCATGTTCAAATGACATTATCCCAAATATCGATAAGTTAGTGACAGAAAAGCGAGCCCAAGTTTCTGGTCAGAATATGTAATATCTTCTGTACTGTGTACCGTGTTCAGTTGGTAAAATGTGATTGTTTTAAGATTTAAGTGAACATAATTGTTACCAGCCTCTCCTTGACAAATGTCAACCCCGCCTTCTCGTGGTGCATCCTGTTCCTACTAAAGGGGCTCTGACGACCGCCAATAGCGGTATAACTATACCATCGGGATTAGAGGAAATTCTATCCCACACTCACCAACCCGCTTGGCCAGCGTGGTGAGTTATGGCCAAACCCCTCCAAAATGACTCCACAACTTAAATCTTGGCCCTCAGTCTCCGGTAGCTGGAATGTACCTGGCCAAGGCAGCGGCCAGTGCGACATGAAGGCAGAGGGTGCTAAGAATCCCCGGAGGACCGGACTAGACTGCCATCTGATGCTGACCTTGCCAACGTACAATGGACGCTCCCTATCTTCTGATTCAAGGCTTCTTGAATTGGAAGAGGAACTACAAAGGATCAAGTGGGACATCGTGGGGCTAAGTGAGGTAAGGAGAAAAGGAGAAGATCTCATCGAACTGAAAAGTGGACATCTCTTCTACTATCGTGGGACAGATACTGGCAGAACTAGTGGTGTTGGATTTATAATAAACAAGAAACTGAAGGATAAAGTTGTAGAAGTTGAAAGTTCCTCTGACAGAGCTGCACGGCTTGTTATCCAACTCTCGAAAAGATACCAGGCTCAGATAATTCAAACTTATGCACCCACCACAAGTCATCCTGAAGAAGAAATTGAAGAATTTTATGAGGAAATTTGTCATCTAAATAATAAAGGTAAGCAGCACTTGAAAATAATTATGGGAGATTTCAATGCAAAAATAGGGCAACGGCAACAGAATGAAACTTCAGTAGGTAAATTCGGTCACGGCAACAGAAACCAGCGTGGAAATACTCTCGTAGAGTTTGCAGAGGCAGAAGGGTTTTTCATCTTGAACTCCTTCTTTAAGAAAAAGCCACACAGGAAATGGACATGGAGACATCCAAATGGGACGACAAGTGAAATTGATTTTATTATGTGTAACAAAAAATTCGTCATAGAAGACTGCAGTGTGCTAAACAAGTTCAACACAGGTAGTGACCATAGATTGGTGAGATTTAAGATGCACCTCCACACTAAACTTGAACGTGGCAAGCTCATAAGACAAACAAAATCTATTGACATAACCAACCTTAAAAAACACCATAATACCTTCAAGTTGGAACTGAAGAACAGGTTCTCTGCTTTAGAAGGCCTAACATCGGAAGAAGTGGACATCTCTGAAGTTAACAGAAAAGTAACCAAAGCTCTTATGGAAACAGCAACAAAATTAGCTGGGTCTAAGAACAAGTTGCATGTAAATAAATTATCCGGAAAAACGAAAATGTTGATGCAAAAAAGAAGAGAGATGAGGACAACTAAAGAAGATGTGACTTCCAAAGTGGAATATATAGAGCTATGCAAGACAGTACGAAAAAGTATCACTGAAGACGTAAGAAAATTCAACTGTGAACTAGTGAGGAAAGCAATTGAAAACAACCAAAGCCTAAAGATAGCAAAGGGACATCTCAGTAAGGGAAGAAAACAGATTATGGCACTGAGAAAAGAAGATGGTTCTGTAACAAGAAATAGAGGCGAAATTTTGACAAGAGTGAAAGATTTCTACTCCAAATTATATGAAAGGGATGATACATGCACTCCAGACATCATGAAAGATACCAGTACCAGAGTTCCTCCAGTCCTTCCAGCAGAAGTTGCACATGCAATCAAGAACATGAAGCGAGGAAAAGCTCCAGGAGAAGATGGAATTACTGTAGACATCATACAAGAAGCAAGTGGAGAAATCGAAACAGTACTCGCCCAAATTTTCACTCGATGCCTTAATGAAGGAAAGATTCCTGAGGATTGGAACACCGCTACAATGATCCTGCTACATAAGAAAGGTGGCATTGAGGATCTCGGAAACTACAGACCTATCAGCCTCCTATCAGTAGTTTATAAAATCTTCACTAAAGTTCTTTCACACCGCTTGAAGGTAACACTGGACATGGCTCAACCGAGAGAACAGGCTGGATTCAGGAGTGGCTACAGCACAATAGATCATATCCATGTGCTAAGAGAACTAATTGAAAGAGCGAGGGAATATGAACTTCCATTGTGCATGGCTTTTATCGATTATGAAAAAGCCTTTGATTCGGTGAAACCATCAGCAGTTACAATGGCTCTGAAAACCTGCGGTATTGAAGATGCATACATTAATATTATTAATAATATCTATGAAAATGCAAGTGCAAAGATTAGGCTGTTTGAAAATACAACACACATAAAAATTGGAAAGGGAGTGAGACAAGGTGACACCATATCTCCGAAGCTCTTTAATGCCACATTGGAGGGTGTTTTTCAGTCACTGAGCTGGGAAAACAAGGGGATAAAGATTAATGGAGATTATCTAACCCACCATCGTTTTGCTGATGACGTACTCATTTTTGCAACTACCCCATCAGAGCTGCAGAGTATGATCCAGGAACTTGCTGACAAGAGTAAAGAAGTGGGATTAAAAATGAACTTTCAGAAGACAAAAGTGATGTTCAATGCTTTTACAAGAAATGAAGATTTATCGATTGATGGAGAAAAGCTGGAGATAACAGACACGTACGTTTATCTTGGACAGCAGATATCAAGTGAGGGTCACATTGATGAAGAAATTAATCGGCGTACAAAACTTGCCTGGAGAGCTTTTGGAAGAAACAGCATAATTTTCAAGAGCAATATGCCATTATGTCTTAAAAGAAAAGTGTTTGATCAATGCATCCTTCCAGTGCTTACGTATGGTGCAGAGAAGTGGACCTTAACTAAAAGAGACATACAAAGGCTGCAGACAACTCAAAGTAGCATGGAGAGGTGCATACTTGGTGTAACCAGGAGAGATAAGAAGAGGAACTCGTGGATCCGAAAAATGACAAGAGTGGAAGACATCATGATCAGAGTTAAATCCCTGAAGTGGCAATGGGCTGGACATACTTCCAGAAGGACAGATCATCGATGGACAGCCGAAATTTTAGATTGGATTCCAAGGGACATGAAAAGACCCAGAAGAAGACCACATGGAAGATGGGTGGATGAAATTCGAAAGTATGCAGGGGTGACATGGAGGAGACTGGCACAAGACAGACCGTTGTGGAGGAAACTTGGGGAGACCTTCGTCCAGCAGTGGATTGATAATGGTTGACAATGATGGTGATGATGAATTGTTACATAAAGATGATTGTTTTCAGTGATTGATGAAGCATTTGTTTTTACAATTTACTGATAATTAGAAATAATATTGCACTCTAGTGCCAAGCCATTGGAGTGGTTTTGTAAAGTGGATATTTATTGATTAGAATTTTTTTAATATTCATGCGGCTCCGTAAGTTCCTTCAAAATTGGAAAGTGGCCCTTCCAAGAGTCTCAGTTTGAGACCACTGGTGTAGCGGTTCTGGCTTTCAAGGAAATATGGATTTCCAGAGAAATTCATCCAAAAATGCTCTTCTTAAGTACGCTTTCCAACCATAGGTTGAAGAAGCGTATATGCTCCAACTTTTCCCGTCTGTACGTGCATCTGTCCGTCCGTCCGTCTGTCCGCACGATAACTCGCGTACAAATGGTTCGATTTCGATAAAAATTTTAGTATATTATAGGGGATCACTTGGGGACACACCCTGTTGAAAATGGGTGAAGTGCGGTCAAAGGTCAGGACATAGGAGCGGGATGCATTCCGTTGCCCTTATGCGTCATAACTTGCGTAAATATGGTTCGATTTCTATGAAATTTTAGTTTGTGGTAGGGGACCACCTGGGAACAAACCATATTAAAAATGGATGAAGTGGGGCCAAATGTCAGGACATGGGAGCAGGATGCATTCCATTGCCCTTATGCGTCATAACTTGCGTAAATATGGTTCGATTTCGATAGAATTTTAGTATGTCGTAGAGAATCACCTGGGGACAAACCCTGTAGAAAATGGGTGAAGTGGGGTCAAAGGTCAGGACATAGCGGGATGCATTCCATTTCGCTTATGCGTCATAACTTGAGTAAATATGGTTCGATTTCGATGAAATTTTAGTATGTGGTAGGGAAACACCTGGGAAGGAACCCTATTGAAAATGGATGAAGTGGGGCCAAATGTCAGGACATAGCGGGATGCATTCCATTTCGCTTATGAGTCATAACTTGAGTAAATATGGTTCGATTTCGATGAAATTTTAGTATGTGGTAGGGGGACCATCTGCGGGCGAATCCTTTGGAAAATGGGTGAAATGGGGTGAAAGGTCCGGACATAGAATCGGGATCCATTCCATTGCCCTTATGCGTTATAACTTTCGTAAAAATGCTTCAATTGAGAAAAAACTTTATCATGTTGTTCCGGAAGTATACTTATCCGGTTCTGTTGAATATCATTGAAATGGGGTCAAAGGTCGGGTCATAGGAGCGAAATTTATTCAACAGCCATTATCCTAAAAACTTGAGTAATGATTTCTCGTATGTTAGAAAGCGCATCATAATCAAATGCATTGCATGATTTTACTAACTTGTTGAAAATTCCACAACCAAAATAAGCAAAATAATGACTCAAAAATAAAAAAAATAAAAGCATTAGAATGACTGAAAAACCTGTAAAAATGCCATATAGTATAAAAATCCTGAAAAAATGCAGAAAAGTGCCTTAACAAAAAGTATTTAAATCAGCTTAGTTTTGTATGAGATATTTGTATACATTTGAACGTTTTAGTATTGTAAAAAAATGGAAATGAAAAAAAATATGCACAATCATAAAAATCAAGACCTAGTAATAACCCTGTATTTTCCATTGACTTTGTTCATAAACTATCCTTTTGAAGATTGCTCAGTTTCCGTTCCTGCCGGCGCGAATTTGAAGGGAGATCCTTATTATCCACAGGATTTCCTCAGTTTAAATTCGAGAAAATCTTGACAGTTTTGTGGCTGTGGGCAATTATTGACCGCCGCTCTGCGACGGACAGCAAGCACGTGTCCTGCTGTTGCACACCTGCGCAGAAGGAAGAGCTGTTGAATTGCCATTTGCTGCTTTCCCCAACTCGTACGACCTAACAAGCTTCGGGAGAGAGTTTAAAAAAAAAAAAAAAGTTACCAATTTCCGTGAACCCGAACGATTTTTAGAACTTACCCAGCGGGCACTTGGAGCGTGAAAAATGGTTCGTAGGTGATACTGAGCTCCCCTTTACTGCAGAATTCCGTGGCTCTTAACCTAGCTGCATCATCTTTTTACTTACTTCTCTGCTAACCTCACTTTATCGCCATCTTGTCACAATTATGATTAATATTTCTCGGTGCTCCTTTCTTCTTTGCTATCATCTGGAAGATAGCACCGGATCGTTCAGTTGACTTACGGGAACGTATTAATATTTTCCTCTACTTGCTGACATAGAAGTAATTTTTTAGAGCACATCATTTATTTTCAACAAAACCTTCTCGAGCAATAGAGGGAATAAAGCACCATCATTTTATTTGTAACCTCACCAGCTTCAGCTATCACGAGTGCACGCTAAATATCCCATGACGTAATTCTAAGTTAACTTACATTTTTAGTTTCTTTCCCTATGTAAATTTTGAGTTCGTCCTCTTTAACCGTTTCAACCTTAACGTTATACAGGATGTCCATAAAGTATTTTCCACATTACAAAAATTAATATAAAAAAATGCATTATAGGTACAAGAAAGGAATTGCACGACAATGATGGTGCACAAGTAAAGTTTTTTTTTTCCAGTGTCAGAACACCTCCGCATGGGCGCCATTTGAGGCCCTGAGGACATCTCAGCAGTATTCGATTTCACGCCATGTTTTGTTTAACATCTCAACAGAGACAGAACCAATGACGTCCGTTATTTTGCTCTTCAACGTCTCGACATCCGGAACACTGCTAGACAGAGGAGACTTTAGATCTTTTGGGGCCCTAGGCGCTAAAAGGTTCAGAGGCCCCTCCCTTTATTATGCCTCCAGAAATTTTCATCCGTCAGATTAACAAAAAAAAGGGGGGGGGGGAGGAAGAGTCAAGAAAAAGGTTTTTACACTTTTTTTAAATGCCATCGCTTCCTATTATTAAAACGTTCTGTAAGAAACAATGCTAGTGTAATAATTTTGTCTGTCCATGCACATCGAACTTTTTGATTTCAGAGATATCTCAAAAATTATTTTTGCGGCTAATAGGAAATCAATGGATATTAAGTTTGGTGCTTTTAATATTCCATATACTTCATGCACTGCAGTTATCATAAACAGAATTTTGAGGTTAATAGGGAATCAATGGATGTTAGGTTTGGCACTTTAAATACCCGTATCCTATTTATACCTGCACTGCAGTTATCAGAAGCAGAAGCATACAAATTAAATGCAAAAGATCCGGTTTGAAAATGGAAAAGTAAGAACTGCAGGTTTTTGAGTAAGAGTATCATTGAAACTTTTTATTGCTTTTCCAAAAGCTAGTTTTAAGTCTATTTAAGGTATAGAAAAGGTGAGAATACTTGATAATTATCAGTATTAAACCAGGGGAGCAGAAAGTAATGAGAAAATGTTGTTGCAATACAATATAAATTACTTTTAACACTATTAAATAAGATAGTGTGATAATCTCAAATTTCTTTATTTTTTCAGCCTAAGTATTAATAACTCTTTTCGTTTAAGATGGTTTAGAGGGATTAGGGCCGAGAAAGAACTTGATTGTCCTAAGAAGAGTTATCCTGTGAAGAATATTTCTTTCTTCATTGATTATCCTACCACGAAGGAAAAAAACTATTAACAGCAAACACGCCCGAGCATCAGGAAAGTTTTTTACAAGTACTCCTCATCACAACTCGGAAAGAAGGTGGGATGATTCCAACACAGATGTGTTCCCTTGGCTGGAAGTACCATGAAAGCAATTTATAGCACAGCAGGCCAGTTAAGACTTTGCCTTGAACAATGAAAAGTGTTGGAAGCGTGAATACCTTCTTTACCAACCACTAAGAGGAACTCAAAATTATTTTAACCGTTCCTTTCAAAATAAGTACATCGATAAGAACTCGAAAATTCGGAATATCAGCAACATAAGAAAAAATATGTTATTATTAATATGAGAAAGTAAAATATCAATTGGCAATACAAAGTAGTCGCTTTAAGGATTGATTTGCTTCGGTCTATGAAAACCAAAACTGAAAATCCAATTATATGTTTTCGGGGTCCCTCAAACAGCGAGGCCCTAGGCGCGCGCCTGGTGCCCCTAGCAGGAAATCCGCCCCTGCTGCTAGAGTAAACATGGTCTTTCACATAATCCCACAGGAAAAAGTCTAGAGGGGTTATGCCGGGCGATCGAGGTGGCCATGTCATGGGACCGTCGTGACCAATCCATCTGTCCAGAAATGTGGAATTCAGGAACTCACGAACCATTATTAACCAACGTGGTAGGGCACCGCCTTGTTGGAAAATAATCGAAGGTTGGAGTGCATGCAACTGAGGTGCTACGAAAAGTTCCAGCATGTCCAAGTACATGTTACATGTCACCGTGGGCTCTGTAAAAAGGAAAGGTCCGATGATTCTGTCATGCATTAGGCCGCACCATACGTTCACTTCCTGGCTAGCCCTCTGTTGTTCGATGCCATAATGAGGATTTTATGATCCCCAGATGCGCACATTGTGCCTATTTACTGTACCAGAGACGTGGAATGTGGCTTCATCTGAGAAACAGACACGGTGCAGATAATAATCATCATGAGCTACGCGCTGCAACATCACCGTCACAAATGCAGCACTGCCGGGCCGGTCATCAGGTTGAAGAGCTTGAGCGATCTGTACCTTATAAGCATACAGATGAAGACGCATGTGTAAAATTTTGTGAACCGTGACACGGGGAATCCCAATTTCCAGTGAAGCACGGCGAATGGCTTCCGTGGAGCTTCGCAGAAATGCCTCCTGAATAGCTGCAGCGGTCTCTTGTGTAACCGGTGGTCGGTCCGCTCGGGGGTGATCGCCAACACTGCCCGTCGCTTTAAACTTTTCATACCAAGATTTTATGCTTTTTTGGTCCGGTGGTGATAGTCTGTACTCTTTTCTGAAATGGCGATGGACAGTAACCGCCGATTTGGTCTCACGGAACCGCAACACGCATGCCGCTTTTTCTTGCATGAAAGCCATTATCGATGAAATGCTCCTCTTATTCAGCAGTAGTGCTCACCTAAAGAACAAAAAAAAAAAAACTTTATGAGTGCTGCTATATTATGTTGCCAACCATTTTATTTTAACTTATACAGATTTTTTTATATTAAGTTTTGAATTTTCTCACTCACTGAATGTTATTTGGCAACAGTCTTGAGGTCAAGTTTGAATGACGTATGTATGTTTTGATAAGATAAGAACGATGCACAAGGGTTGTCTCAAAAACAACTGATAGCCGCGGTGGCGCAGTGGTCTAAGCGATGACCTCTGATCACTCGTCCGAAAGGGGTCCGGGTTCGAATCCCGGTGCGGCATCGATGTTGTGTTTGTCTTACGGCACTGGCTCTCTCCCTCCTCTGGAACCAGTAACCCTAAATTAGGGACGGGCGACTGCTTATAGCCCATTGAGTTGCTCACGGTGGTCGTTACTCCAAAAAAAAATCTGATGCTTTTACAAAAAATAAAAAAAAGTATGCGTGCCTTAATTATCAAGGGAGTGGTAATCTTTTTCGAAATACTGTCCACTGCATCGAATACAGGTGTCCCAATGTTCCTTCCACTTTTTGAATGTCTTCTGGAATACTTCTTCTTTTTGAATGCCTTCTTCTTCTGCTGATACCACATTCTGCTGCGAGACGTCGCGTCGTGTGCTACATTGTGGACTCTTTGCAAATGATGCCAAGACCATTTTTGGAGTAGGGCAACGCGGTTTGCGTACAAATGATCAGAATGACATCTGGTTTTTTATGAAATCATATATATTTTTACTCATTTTACTTACATTTTTCATCGCCAGATGGCGCCACAGGCGAACAGGTCTGGGATAGTGGGTATAAAAGCAGCTGTTGGGAAGCAACCACAAGTCGGAGCCGCGGATGGCTTAGTGGTTAGTGTTTCAGGCTATCGATGCTGGGTCCCCAGGTTCAAGCCTGGGCTGATCTTTCAGAGATGGCGTGATTTACTAACAATCGCTGAATATCCGCCGTGCATCGGACGAGCACGTAAAGTGACGGCCCCCAGGCTGGACCCACTGGTTAAATGGGTATCCTTTCCTATGTCCTCCCTGAAATTCTCTCACCCATCTATGTGCAATATCGTACTTGTACGGTGGCGCCATCTACTGTACTCTAATCTCACTACAAACTGTTCTGTCAAAAGTCGCTAGACTTGCTCTCATTCCTTCCGTTTCTGTGTCCTGCCCAAAAGGCGATCTCGCTGTAGGTGGCTGGGACCTAAACTCTACTACCTGTGGACGGAAGTCCTACAAGAAAATGACGCTGACCCTACGCAACCACAAGTCACAGCGGTCAGTATCAGTATGCTGTCATTACCGGACAAAGCGCTATTGGTGAAATTGTTCTATTGCAACGCTGAATGTGCGAGTGCTGCGTTGAGAGCCTACCGGTCACTGAAACGTGATCGCAGTGGGAAAGGACCGATGGAAAGTGCTGCGCTGCGGCGAATGGTGAAAAAATTCGAGGAAAAGGGATCTTTGGCAGCACGACACGCCCACGAAGCGGTAGACCACGAACACGTGCTGCTGCAGCAGAGACGATTACGCAGGAAATGGATGTGATTGCAATGTCATCCGCACATGGTGACTCCAGTGCTCGCCAGCATGTTTCTCGGCAAACAGGCATTCCATACGGGACTGTATGGCGAACACTTCGACGGATTCTGCACAGATACCCGTACAAACTGCAACGGCATCACGAACTGCAAGCTGGCGATTACGTGTAGCGTCAGGAGTCCGCAGCATGGTATTTTCGACAAATGGATGTCGACGAGAACTGGCTGATGAACGTTTTATGTACTGATGAGGCACACTTTTCCCTAAACGGAGCGGTAAACACGCACAACTTCCGCATCTGGGCCACGGTACAAACCCGAGCAGTCGTTGAAGCACCACTTCATCAGCCGAAAGTGACAGTGTGGTGTGGATTCACGGCTTCCTTCATTATCGATCCTTTTTTTTTATAAGAGGTCCGCGGCATCTCCTTCGAAACCGTTTCAGTGACAGGCGCATGTTATGTGAACATGTTACGAACGTACGTTATCCCTAGCTTGCAGGAGCGGGATGCAGTGAGTCTGTGCACATTTATGCAGAATGCAGCACCACCCCACATCGCACGTTCCGTTAAACAACTGCTGCAAGAGACGTTTGGCGCAAATCGTGTGTTGATATTCCGAAGACATGGCCTCCTCGGTCACCAGACCTGACACCCTGCGATTACAGATGTCGCCCCACTTCATTGGCCATGCTGAAAGATGCCATTCGACACCATGTGGCAGCTATACCATCGGACACGCTCTTCAATGCCATCCATGGTGTTTTCTCTCGTCTGCAGGCAGTGCTGGAACAGGACGGCCATCACATTAAATACCTGGTACAATAAGGTGTCTATTTTTCTCGACGCTTCCAACCTGTGGTTGCTGCGCCATCTAGCGATGAAAAATATAAGTAAAACGAGTAAACATTTATGTGATTTCATTAAAAACCCGATGTCATTCTGATCATTTCTACGCAAACCGCGTTGCCATATACTCTCAAAACTCCGCGCGTTATTATGTTTTCAAAATGGGCAAGACTTTTGGATCAGCCGGCACATATACGTGACTTGTCATCCGCAGGCCCAGTTCTTGGAATTTGGATGTCAGGTATGCGACAGTGCTGTGTGAAATTGGTGGTCTTTCTGGGTGTCAGGTGTTAAAGTGTGCGGCTATGATACGGAAGCTGCGTTCTCCGGACATCAGGATCACCTCAGTCCTCTCCACTTTCATCAATGCCATCTTCATTTACCTGCAACAAACAATGATTATTTCAACTTTCTGTGTTGATAACTTGTGAACCACAAGACACATGTCAAATCTGATTACGGCAATCAATTTCTAAGAAAATTCCGGTCTTGGTTGATATGGAACATGACCCCCTATAACGTACAAGTTTGTCCGCGCCTGACATCTCATCCGAGTTCCCTCACTCCGGAGTAAGTCGCTCTCCCAACTGAGGTACGCGGACAAACTTGTGTTTTCACATTGGCCCCCGGATAGCTCAGTAGGTAGAGTGTTAGGCTTTTAACCTAACGGTCCAGGGTTCGAGTCCCTGTTCGGGCGCCAAAACGTACAAGTTTGTCCGCGCCGGGCATCCTCCCTCCGGAGTAAGTCGCTCTCCCAACTGAGCTACGCGGAAATGTGAACTCACTGCTATCTGCCTTTATCACATGTGCGACCTGCAGGGCAGGCACGTCATAAGCTCCGAGTGTTATCCACTATAATACACTGGCATGTGCTCTCACTGCTATCTGCCTTTATCTCATGTGTGTCCTCTAGAGCAGGCACGTCACAAGCTCCGAGTGCTATCCACTATACTACACTGGCATGTGCTCTCAGTGTAATCTGCCTTTATCTCATGTGTGTCCTCTAGAGCAGGCACGTCACAAGCTCCGAGTGCTATCCACTATACTACACTGGCATGTGTCTCACTGTTATCTGCCTTTATCTCATGTGCGTCCTGCGGGGCTGGCACGTCACAAGCTCCGAGTGTTATCCACTATAATACACTGGCATGTGCTCTCACTGCTATCTGCCTTTAACTCATGTGTGTGTCCTGCGGGGCAGGCACGTCACAAGCTCCGAATGCTATCCACTAGACTACAATCGCATGTGCTCTCAGTGCTATCTGTCTTCATCTCATGTGCGCCCTGCGGGGCAGGCACGACGTCACAAGCTCCGATTGCTATCCACTAGACTACACTGTAATGTGCTCTCACTGCTATCTATCTTCATCTCATGTGCGCCTTGCGGGGCAGGCACGTCACAAGCTCCGAGTGCTATCCACTATACTACACTGGCATGTGTTCTCACTGCTATCTGTCTTTATCTCATGTGCGTCCTGCGGGGCAGGCACGTCACACCCCTTACCATTTCAAAAATTTGACCTTGATCCAATATGGTGGATTTCAGGATGTTCCGGAATATATTGTAACGTACCAGGAGATGTGACGTACCTGCCAGAAGGACGCACACGCCTAAAGGCAGATAGGAATCAGACTAAAACGTCCGCGTAGCTCAATTGGTAGAGCAACTTATTCCGGAATGAGGGGACCCGGGTTCGAATCCTGGCGCGAATAAAAATGACGGAGGAATTTACTTCGTTATAATGGCACCCGGACTATCCGGATGACCCGACCGTTCAAAAATCTCGCAATGGTGTGATGTTATTTCCACATCGCGAGATAGGAAAAATAAGAGAATCCCTTCTCCAGCACTACAAAAAAAAAAAAAAAAAATTAAATAAAAAAAAAAATAAGTGGGAGATGATGTAACGTACCAGGAGATGTGACGTACCTGCCAGAAGGACGCACACGACCTAAAGGCAGATAGGAATCAGAATAAAACGTCCGCGTAGCTCAATTGGTAGAGCAACTTATTCCGGAATGAGGGGACCCGGGTTCGAATCCTGGCGCGGATAAAAATGACGGAGAAATTTACTTCGTTATAATATAAGTACACTGGTGCCCAAAACCTAAGGACGAACACTATTTCGAAAGGTTACAACCACAAAATCAGACGCATTAGGTTGTGGTAATTCGCACAACGGGGGACGTTCATTAGCTTTAAAGCCGGTGCACATGCAAAATGTCGAACCGTGCGCACAGGGGTCGCGTGATATTACTTAAACTGATAAAAGAGAAAAAAGCGCTGAAGGCGACATGTGTTTGTAGGAAAATCTGTATGTGAAGGCATAAGCGCACGAACGTCTAATTTACGTTATGTCTTAAAGACATCATCACGCGGGGAACAATTATAGGGAAGCTGGATGAAAGCCTCATGTTGCCAGGCAGTTTGGAATCGCGCAAAGTGTCGTGTCCAGTGTTTCAAATCAATGAAATGTGTGCTAGACGCATGCTAGGATGTCGCCCTCGCTCTACTACGACGCATGAAGACAGGTTTTTATTTGTAACAAAAAACCGTAATCGCCGGACCAAAGATTGTCAGCTTGCGTTGAACGCCACCTCTGTAATATGTGTGAAAACAGGAATTTGTGTGTCACGAGTCTCCGCGTCTCTTCGCTCCGAAGTGAGTGTCTCTAACCAACTAAGTTATACCGACGGAATGTATCGCTGCAGATTTGTCGTCTTGACACGTGTTTCACCTCTGTAGTACGTCATATCATCTTCCTCTTCCTTTTTTTTTATTTGAAGCGAAGGAGGAACCTTTCATTAATTCCAGACGATATGAAGAATAAACGTCACACAATTTTCGAAGAACGCAACGGCCAGTAGATCGATTTTTCACAACCGAGCGCCAATGTGAAAATACAAAAGTTGTTGGCAACCCCGAGCCTCCTCGCTCCGGGGTCAGCTGTTCTAACCGACTAAGCTGCACCGACGGAATGTATAACTGCAGATTTGTCGTGTTGACGTATGTTTCACTTCCATAGTACGTCACAGCTCACAGATATTTCCAATCACCGTATTTTTTGACTTATAAGTCGATATGGGGTATAAGTCGAATTGGTTCAATTTCTCAATTTCCTTATCTTCAGTCATAGATGTGTTGAATACAGTTAGTGTTCCGAAATTCTGTAACTATATGCACTATAAAGTCACCGGACACCTAGAAGAGAAACACAACATAGCATTTATTCACATACATATTAGTACGGTGTCGGTCCACCCTTGGCCTTAATGCATGCACTGACCCTTCGAGACATGCCTCCAACAAGGTTTTGGAACACAGCGATAGGTATGCGCTTTGATTCAGTACATAATGCTGCCACTAACTGTTGCTTAGTAGTAGGCCTTGATTCCAAACTTCTTATGCGGCGCTCTAATTCATCCCATAGGTGCTCTATGGGATTAAGATCAGGGCTCTGTGCTGGCCAGTCCACGCACGATACGGAATTACGCGCCGTAACAGTTTTTGCTTAATGGCTCGGTGCATTATCCTGTTGGTACCAACAAGGTTCGATTCCATAGTATTGCCACAGAGTTGGTAGGGCATAATTGTTTAGAATATCGAGGTAGACGTGCTGGTTAACAGGTTTATCCACGATAACCAATGGGCCGGGACCATACCACGAAAAACAACCGCACACGAGTACATTGCCAGCTCCAGACTTGACCGTAGGAACAGTACACTGTGGTAAATAGCGTTCCCCGGCTGCCGCCATACCCACACACGGCCATCAGACTGATGGAACGTGTATCTGGATTCATCAGTCCATAGGATCCGTTTCCATTGATCTACGGTCCACGACAAATGTTCTTTACACCATGCTAAACGACAAGCAGCATTCCGGGTGGAGATGAAAGGCTTATGACCAATCGCACGACCACGGTAATCCATGGAATGAAGTTCTCTGCGAATGGTACGTGTACATACTGAGGTTCCAGCATTTTTATTCACCTGTACACTGAGGTCTTGTGCAGTACTCCGTCGATTAGCTGTAACGACTCTCCTGAGGCTTCGTCGTTTTCTATCACTTATTTTCTTTGGTCTGCCGGTACGTTTTGCTGCTTCAGGCACGCCATGTGTCTTCCACTTATTCAGTACATCCGAAACAGTTGAGTTGAATATGTTTAAACGCCTCTCGGTTTCTCTTCTGGACAACCCATTAATATAACACCCAACAGTCTTTCCTTCCTCAAAGTTAGTTCTCTCCCGCCGCGACATTTTCGCTCAACCTCACAGTGCAATATGATTGCGGCCAGCTGCAGGCTTGTTTTTTGCCATTTGCAGCTGTACGGCGCATTTTAACAACGAAGTGGATCCGTTCATTTGCTTTTAAAGGGATATCCGGTGACTTTTGTCAATATAGTGTATATATAATAAAATACCCAGATCTGCCTGTCTCTCTGGAACGCTTGACGTCACAGCAACGCCTGCATTGTTGCGTCATCACTTATCGATCAATTCGTGTGTACCCTCGCGATGTCAAAAATAATTGCCTGCTATATAATAGGACGCGATCACTTTTAGATATCAAGGTGATCGCGTGCTAAACTAAAAACATTGGATTATTAATGACTCTAGTTAAATTTTTCTGATCTATAAAATTCGAATTGAATTCTTAATATCACAGCAAGTTGAGTTTCCACGCGATCACATTGAGATGTCAAGGTGATCACGTGCTAATTTAAAAACATTGGATTGCCAATGACTCGAGTTCTATTTATCCGATCTACAAAATTCAAATCAAAATCTTTATATCGTGGCAAGTTGCGTTTGTATATTGATTTAATTTAGCACAATTCGAATATTAATTTGTACGCTTTAATTATTTTTTACTTAACTAATTTTCCGAGTTTAGTGCTGATTATGTTATATACATTTTGCAAAATATCGATCAATCTGAACGCTCTAACCTACTATAGAAACTGAAATCTTGCGATGTCGAAGTGAGAAAAATTGCATCTAAAAACAGATGTCGCCCCCAACAGCACATTGTTGATAAATTAGATAATTCCGATTTGTTATGTCAGATGTCGCATTATTTTGTAGAAAACGCTTCGGTATGAAGTTTTAAACTAAACTTTGAACAGGACAGTCTAAATAAAAACAAGCCGTGAACGGAATAACAAGTGTGCCGGAGAAAAAGTAATTTAACGCGAAAAATCAAAGAAAAAGTTATTAAGGTAAGTTTACACGAAAACAACTGGACTACAAGGAAAATTGTTAAACATCAACAAATATTTCGCACAGAATGTTTATTTATCGCTAGGTCTTTCGAAAAACGGAAACAAATAGAATATAATTTTCAGTTCTAACATGAATGTGTTCTTACTATATAAACAGTGCGTAAAAGAATTTTTAAGACTGGCGCTAGATTTCAGCCTACGGTGGCGCCACCAGTGTAATCGCGAATTCGTTATGAACCGTGACCATCTGGTTGCTTTCTGCCAAAAGTACTGCGCAGTTGTTAAAGTAACTGAAACGAAACGGCCGTTCATTAGAGAAGTAAAAATTTTTTCATCTTGAATTATTAACATGGAACAAAGTGCTGTTATTAAATTTAACGCAAAACTTTGTAAAAGTGCCTCGGAAACGTACCAAATGATGAAACAAGTTTACCGTGAGCTTTGTTAAAGTAGATCAAATGTTTTCCTGTGGCACAAACGTTTTTTGGACGGAAGAGATACGCTAGAAGATGATAAGCATACCGGAAGACCAAGTTCATCTAGGACACCTGAGATTATTGAAAAAGTGCGTGATTTCGGGGCAAACAATCGATGTGCGTCACTAAGAATGATGGAAGAGTCTTTAAACATCAACAAAGAAACGATTCGAACCATCCTGCATGAAGATTTGGGCAAAACAAAAGTCTGTGCTAAATTTGTTCCACACACGTTAACCAATGAACAAAAATCAAGGAGAAGTGCACATTGCAAAGACATCATTTCAGCCGCTGAAAATGATCCAAACTTCTTAAAATCGATTGTTACAGGTGAAGAAACATGGTGTTTTCAATATGATCCTAAAACAAAGCGACAAAGTGCGGAATGGAAGTCAAAAAACTCACCACAAGCCAAAAAAACAAGAAAAGTTCCATCGAAAATCAAAACAATGCTCATTACATTCTTCAATAATAAGGGTATTTATTATCCACAAAGAATTTGTTCCAAGTGAACAAACAATTACTGGTGAGTTTTATTTAAATGTTTTGAGGCGTTTGATGGGCAGAATTTGTCCAGAATATCGGGATGAAAACAGTTGGTGTTTGTTACACGATAATGCGCCCAGTCACACCTCACTTTTTGTTCGTAGATTTTTGGCGAAAAATAACGTCTGTGTGTTGAATCATCCACCGTATTCGCCTGATTTAGCCCCCTACGACTTTTCTTTATTGCCAAAACTTAAAATGACGTTCAAAGGGTGTTATTTTGATGATATTTCGACCATACAAACAGCTTCGACGCGTGCTTTGGAGGTAATTCCGCAAAGTGAACTGGAACAGGTATTCGAATCATTATTAAATCGCTGCAACAAGTGTATTGAAGCCGTAGGGACTGAATTTGAATAACAAACCTAAACAAATTATAATATCTTGTTTCTATATCATTTTACAGACCCAGTCTTAAAAATTCTTTGCCACACTGTGTATATAAGTTTTTACTATATTACCTTACAATAGAGCCGGCGTCTATTTGATTTGTTTTCAATCTGCCTCAATTACAGATTTCACTCCGTCATAGGAGGGGCAACATCCCCTATATATTAATACTTATTTAAAGCTTAAAAACAACTGTTCTAGGACGGGCTACAGGCTAGTTTTTAATGTTTCAGTAAGTACTAAAAGGAAGAGAAAATGAGGTAACTTATGCAGTTCTCGTTTCGGCAAAAAGTTGAATTTCGCAACCTTTTTTTTTCTGTTCTTACGAATTGATGTTACCGTATTTCTCCTGGAGGAAAGAATAGGCTAGAGGTTGTAAGACGTCTAGTCTAATCCCTGAAGTCAGTTTTCCCGGCGACCTTGGCTTACTAGTTTTTCGGCCACACCCCCTATAAGCCCAAAAAGGAGTCCAACAACCCTTACAGGAAGCAAAACGTTACCGATGCTCTTTTCAAACATTTACGTAATTTGTATCTTTTTATTCATCTGAAGGGTACCTTTCCCGTTTAACAACATGGCTTAAGCACCAATATGAAATCCGTTTAACAACTTGGCTTAACCCAAAGCTTAAGCACGACTATGAAATCTGAAGAAATCCTAAATTTGTCATCTGGAAATGGAAGGGTTTTAGATAAAGATTGTAATGTAGAATCGGAATTAATTATAATATAAATTATGAAAAGTTAGAAGAAATAACAGATAGTGTTGAAGTCATTGTAGTACTTATTGTTGGTTTTGTTGTAAAGAAACAAAAACAAACTGAACTGCGAGAAATGCATTAGCACATTAGAGCAAGAAGTACCAATTTTGAAGATGACAATCCGTTTTTTGGTGTAATTATGACAAGGATGGTAAGTCAGATAATATCCGAAAACTTGAAAATTTCGTCATCCAGGAGCAGTAAATGAACCCGCGTCTCCCAGATAGCGCCCGGGTATGCTAACCACTACACCACCCAGAACGACCAAGTCTCAAGTTTCCGATTAATTTGAATATAACCATCAGAGGATTCGCTAGTCGAAGCAACCGGCATTCATGTTTAGCGAATCTGGAGGTTAAGAATCCTATCCCGTGATTGCCCGTAGGAGCAGATAAATCATGAATGGAATATGGGATTACACCATACAATACAGATTTTGAAGATGACAATCCTTTTTTACGCTTTCCAACTGTAGGTTGAAGAAGCGTATATGCTCCAGCTTTGTCCATCTGTCTGTCTGTCCGCATGATAACTCGCGTAAAAATGGTTCGATTTCGATGAAATTTTAGTATGTGGTAGAAGATCACTGGGAACGAACCCTATTAAAAATGTGCGAAATGGGGTCAAAGGTCAGGACATAGGAGCGGGATGCATTCCATTGCCCTTATGAGACGTAAGTTGCATAAATATGGTTCGATTTCAATGACATTTTAGTATGTGGTAGGGGATCACTGGGGACGAACCTTATTGTAAATGGGATCAAAGGTCAGGACATAGGAGCGGGATGCATTCCATTGCCCTTATGAGACGTAAGTTGCATAAATATGGTTCGATTTCAATGACATTTTAGTATGTGGTAGGGGATCACTGGGGACGAACCTTATTGTAAATGGGATCAAAGGTCAGGACAAAGGAGCGGAATGCATTCCACTGCCCTTATGCGTCATAACTTGCGTAAATATGGCTCGATTTCAATGACATTTTAGTATGTGGTAAGGAACCGCACCTGAGGGCGAGCTCTCTTGAATATGGGCGAAATGGGGTCAAGGGTCAGGATAGGAGCGGGATCCGTTTCCTCGCCCTTATGCGTTATAACTTACGTAAAAATGATTCGATTGAGACAAAAGTTTATCATGTTTTTCCGGAAGTATACTTTGCCGGTTCTGTTGAATATCATCGAAATGGGGTCAAAGGTCAGGTCATAGGAGCGAGATTTATTCTACCGCCATTATCTTCATAACTTGAGTAATAACTGGAGTATTGATTTCTGGTATGTCGGAAAGCGTATCATAATCAATGCATTGCATGATTTTACTAACTTGTTTTTTTACGCTTTCCAACCGTAGGTTGAAGAAGTGTATGTGCCCCAGCTTTATCCGTCTGTCTGTCTGTCTGTCCGTCCGCGTGATAACTCGCGTAAAAATGGTTCGATTTCGATGAAATTTTAATATGTGGTTGGGGACGAACTATTTTGTAAATGGGCGAAATGGGGTCAAAGGTTAGGACATAGGAGCGGGATCCCTTCCACTGTCTCTAAGTTGCGCAAAAATGGTTCTATTTCGATGAAATTTTATTATGTGGTAGGGGACCACCTAAGGACGAACTCTTTTGAAAATGGACGAAGTGGGGTCAAAGGTCAGGACATAGGAGCGGGATCCATTCTATCGCCCTTATGCGTTATAACTTTCGTAAAAATGCTTCGATTGAGACAAAACTTCATCATGTTGTTCCGGAAGTATTCTGAACCGGTTCTGTTGAATATCATCAAAATGGGGTCAAAGGTCAGGGCATAGAAGCGAGACTTATTCTACAGCCATTATCCTCATAACTTGAGTAATTATTTCTGGTATGTTGGAAAGCGTATATCAATGCATTGCATGATTTTACTAACTTGTTTTTTTATGTAAATATGACAAGGATCGTAACTCAGATAATATCCGAAAACTTGAAAATCTCGTCGTCTGGGAGCGGGAATCGAACCGGCGTCTCTCAGATAGCGCCCAGGTATGCTAACCACTGCACCACCCAGAACGACCAAGTCTCAAATTTCTGATTAATTTGAAAATAGCCATCACAGGATTCGCTAGTCGAAGCGACCGGAATTCATGTTTAAAATTTGTATTGTATGGTCTAATCCCGTATTACGTTCAAGAAGTACCAATAAAATCTTCGAGGCTAAAATGTGATTTATTGAGAAATATAAAGGATAGGGGGCGGGGGCTAACTTTTTCTTCAAGTTATATTACGCGCATTTGTCGCCAGTGTGAAAGAGTTTTCAAATCTACTTTTTTAACAGAGCCAAGTGGAAAAATTGAGCCTATGCACACACCATTGTGGCTTACAACTAAAGTTTTGGGATTTTTCATTGGGAAAAAGATCCTCAGCGACCTCCAAACACATGCATTAGACCAGGATCACCCATACAACAATCCCATACTTCATTTACTTAAATCTGTGTCAATTAAGTATTTAGAAACTAGATTCAAATATTGGCTCAAAACATTCACTTCTAACTTCCAATCGAAAAATATTAGACAAAAATTAAATAAATTGGTAATATTCAAAGGTTAATGAGATTCTATTTTAAAAGGCAAATATTCTAAACGATGCAAATTAAATATATTCAGGGTTTCATATACGTTACTTTTTTTTGGGAAGGGGGGTGCTTTATTTACCATGAATATCGCAAATTCATGCATTGTGGTTTTGCGGAAACTTAAAAACTTAAGTGTAGGAGTGTCTTACATAGTGAAATTTTGCTGCGTTTGTTTACTGTGATCAGAGCATGACATTTTAGTAAAATCACGCAATGCATTGATTATGATACGCTTTCCAACATACCAGAAATCCTCTCATTCTCATTGGCCGCCACCGGGAGTCGAACCCAGGGTCTTCCAGTTACGCGCCGGAAATGCTTCCGCTACACCACAGCGGCCTCGAATTCCTCCATTCTTCAATTGCGACAAAATTCCTCCACACTCACACATGCTAACTGCCAAGCCATGTTGCCAGGTTGCTTCTTGGAGACCCGCACAATGCTGGGGATTCACCAAAGATGGTAAGCAACAACTGAAGAAATAATTAGAAGGCGAATCAACTGAAGAAATAATTAGAAGGCGAATGAATAATTAATACAGACATTTAACGTGGACCAGGAAATCCAAACAAAGATCTTCGCTCTTTCCACGTTCATAAGTGAGTCACGGAAAAATTCTCATACTATGAACGTGGAAAGAGCAAAGATCTTTGTTTGAATTTCCTGGTCCACGTTAAATGTCTGTATTAATTATACCAGAAATCAGTATTCAAGTTATTACTCAAGTTATGAGGATAATGGCTGTGGAATAAATCTCGCTTCTGTGCCCTGACCTTTGACCCCATTTCAATAATATTCAACAGAACCAGTTCAGTATACCTCCGGAACAACCTACTAAAGTTTTGTCGCAATAGAAGCATTTTTAGTCAAGTTATGAGGATGATGGTTGTGGAATAAATCTCGCTCCTGTGCCCTGACCTTTGACCCTATTTCGATTATATTAAACAGAATTGGTTCAGTATACCTCCGGAACAACATACTAAAGTTTTGTCGCAATAGAAGCATTTTTAGTCAAGTTATGAGGATAATGGCTGTGGAACAAATCTCGTTCCTGTGCCCTGACCTTTAAACCCATTTCGATTATATTCAATAGAACCGGTTCAGTATAACTCCGGAACAACATGATGAAGTTTTGTCGCAACTGAAGAATTTTTACGTAAGTTATGACGCATAAGGGCGATGGAATGGATCCCGCTCCTATGACCTTTGACCCCATTTCGTCCATTTTGAATAGGGTTCGTCCCCAGTTGTCCCCTACCACATACTAAAATTTCATCGAAATCGAACCATTTTCACGCGAGTTATCGTGCGGACAGACAGACAGACAAACAGACGGACAAAGCTGGAGCATATACGTTTCTTCAACCTACGGTTGGAAAGCGTAAAAAAGCAATAATGCGTTTGAAATGATGCTCTCTCTCAAAGACAAATGTAAAAAAATTACACAAGTAATAAAAAAGTTTATAAAATATTTTCAGATGACTTGTTCTGTGTCAGGAAACATACTTCTGTGTATTCATGGTTTCCTTTCTGTGGCATTTTTCAGTTCATAACATCATGCTATTGATACATCAAAAGACAATTCTGTTAATCTGATTTTTCGCAGTTCTTAACGAATAAGAATTTCTGTGTTAATTTTCTGCTCGGTTTCATCTATTTTACTATAACTTAGCGTTCTTTCAGCGATTTGAGCAAATACGTGAGCCGAAAGTGTTGAAAAACCCCTTCGCAAACTTGTCTCCAAACAAGCAAAATACGGACCAACTTGCTGTTTTGAGCGGATAAGGGGCGTAGCTCTTCCGTCGAGCTCTCTCCGCAACCCAAAGTCATTTGAGAAACCGGCTACAGCCTCGGCTGCGAGGGACATAGCTGATGGCATCTCCACCCTGTACTTTCCTTCAAGGTATTTCTTCCCTCCGACCGACCAGTCAGAGAAGCCGCCGTGCAAAGGCGAAAACAGAAAAACAAAAAAATAAACTAGGTCACACATATGAGCCGATCACAGTAATGCAAGCATGAGTCGTTGCTCTCTCACAGAATCCGATTAGAATCAGAAACCAAAAGAGCTTTTGATTTCAATCGGAAACATAAAATAAATTAAGATAAGCATAACAGATGGAAGTAATAGTTTATTTTGAATTCAGTTGAGAGTTACAACTGAGAAATTGGCAGAGCGAAAAAAAAAACTGCCTTTTCGCTAGTAGCTAAATTACATTAAGATAGCCCACTAATATCTTTCTTGCCGTGTTGCAGAAAACAGTGGCTTTCTGCACTACGGACATCTCGACCATAGACCTTCCTGATGCAGTCCATAACGGACAGTTTGTTCACTTATCTCTACATCGGTGGCACTTCTCAGAGTACCTCGAATGTTGCTGATGGATACTGTGCTGTTTCTGCGAGCGTTTGTTGTGATGTCCCGATATTCCCGTGCTGTAGTCGCTCGCCCGACCTCCTCTCGGCTGGATATTGTGGGGTTTCTGCGAGCGATTTTTGTAAGATACCAGTCTTGCCGGGTCGTAGTTGTCCTCGGACAAACACTTCTCATATGGATATTGTGGGGCGCTTGAGAGTGTTTATTGTAAGATACTGATCTTCCCCCGGGACGTAGTTGTTCTCTGAAGACCAGTTCTCGGATAGATATTGTGGGGCTTCTGCGAGCTCTTTTTGTAAGATACTAATCTTGCCCCGTCGTAATTTACCACTTCTCGGATAGATATTGTAGGGCTCCTGTGGGTCTTTATTATGAGATACTGATCTTTGAATAGACGTAGCTGTCCTCGGACCGCCACTTCTCGGATAGATATTGTGGGGCTTCTGCGAACTTTTATTGTAAGATACTGATCTTTGCTGGGACGTAGTTGTCATCGGAAGACCAGTTCTCGGATAGATATTGTGGGGCTTCTGCGAGCGCTTTTCGTAAGATACCAGTTTTACAGGGCAGTAGTTATCATCGGACAACCACTTCTCGGATAGATGTTGTGGAGCTCCTGCGAGTGTTTATTGTGAGATACCAATCTTGCCGGGCAGAAGATATCGGACGACCACTTCTCAGATTGATATTGTGAGGTTTCTGGTAGCTTTTATTATAAGATACTGATATTTCCTAGGACGAAGTTGTCCTCGGACGGCCACTTCTCGGATAGACATTGTAGGTTTTCTGCGAGCTTTTGTTGTGAAATACTGATCTTGCTGTGGCGTTGTTGTCTTCGGACGACTACTTCTGGGTCGTTCTGCGTCATCACTTTGCTCTCAACATCGCGCATGGGATAGAATTATCACCCTTCAGGATATATAAATAGCTTCAGCGACAACTGTCTCTCCGAGCTCGGACTATAGCATTTTCAGATGAGCACCATTAAGACAAACTTAAGGGCACTGACGGCTTAGAGGTCCAATCATTCCACGTAAATGTTTCCTGCGCCTGCGCATACGTGACAGCAATACGAAACCCGAAATTTGCATATTGCATTTTTCGTACTCTACCAGCTACCATACTGACTTGACAGCGTTTTCACAAACACACGCTTGAGATTCTAAATCGTAATATCCCTTGCTTTCCTTTTTAGCTGTTTACATCCCATTCTAGGCCGAAGTTAGCATCTTTTCACTCATTTGGATAGAAATGGCAGATGAAATTTTCATCTCGTGCTATCACGATTCTTCAAGAAACGAACTTTTGTTAAAAATCCTATTTCAGAATCCTATACATCCAGCACTTTCATGAGACCAAAACGTTCAGATTTTTAAAGAAAGGAAAAAAAAAAAACGTAATTCATCGCGAACTCTCTGAAAACTTTTCCTTCGCCTCGACCTATAAGAAGATGAAGCACCATTTAATTTTTCCTTTGCAGCGAAAAACGAACCCTCCCTTCTGCTGAAGTTTTGTTCTAAATGTCTCGGGTCATTTAAGGTAGGACATTTTATTGCGTCGTGAAGTTAAGGACTTCTTATTGAAACGCTTCATTACCTCTCCTTAGGGATTTCCTTTAAAAAGCCGGCCTCCTGTAAGAACGGACTTTATCTATAAAGAAGGAATTTGGGGGCAATTTTTGAATGTTTCGAGATAGAAAGAACACGGTTGGAGGTTTTTTTACATATATATATATATACTTTAGTTTTTGAATCGAACCATTTATTTCATGGACGCCGACTTCGTGGTTGCAATGGGGTCCAGATACCCATTGAAATTCATCAATGGGTACAGAGCATCCATTAAGTTATTGCTAGCAATAAAAGTCCCCATCCTTTGACAAAAAACAAAAAAATACCTAGACCTAGATTAGCAGTTTTTTTTTTAATTTTTAAAGGACGCTATCATTTCTTTATATATATATATATATATATACAGGGGGATCAAGAACATGAAGCGGGGAAAAGCTCCAGGAGAAGATGGAATTACTGTAGACATCATACAAGAAGCAAGTGGAGAAATCGAAACAGTACTCGCCCAAATTTTCACTCGATGCCTTAATGAAGGGAAAATTCCTGAGGACTGGAACAACGCTACAATGATCTTGCTACATAAAAAAGGTGACATTGAGGATCTCAGGAACTACAGACCTATCAGCCTCCTGTCAGTAGTTTATAAAATCTTCACTAAAGTTCTTTCACACCGCTTGAAGGTGACACTGGACATGGCTCAACCGAGAGAACAAGCTGGATTCAGGAGTGGCTACAGCACAATAGATCATATCCACGTACTGAGAGAACTAATTGAAAGAGCGAGGGAATATGAACTTCCATTGTACATGGCTTTTATCGATTATGAAAAGGCCTTTGCTCTTTAATGCCACATTGGAAAATGTCTTTCAATCACTGAACTGGGAAAACAAAGGCATAAAGATTAATGGAGATTATCTAACCTACCTTCGTTTTGCTGATGACATAGTCATTTTTGCAACTACCCCATCAGAGCTACAGAGTATGATCCAGGAACTTGCTGACAAGAGTAAAGAAGTGGGATTAAAAATGAACTTTCAGAAGACAAAAGTGATGTACAATGCTTTTACAAGAAATGAAGATTTATCGATTGATGGAGAAAAGCTGGAGATAACAGACACGTACGTTTATCTTGGACAGCAGATATCAAGTGAGGGTCACATTGGTGAAGAAATTAATCGGCGTACAAAACTTGCCTGGAGAGCTTTTGGAAGAAACAGCATAATTTTCAAGAACAATATGCCATTATGTCTTAAAAGAAAAGTGTTTGATCAATGCATCCTTCCAGTTTTTACGTATGGTGCAGAGACGTGTATAACGAAGTGAATTTCTCCGTCATTTCCGTCCACGCCAGGATTCGAACCCGGATCCCCTCATTCCGGAATAAGTTGCTCTACCAATTGAGCTACGCGGACATTTTATTCTGATTCCTATCTGCCTTTATGTCGTGTGCGTCCTTCTGGCAGGTACGTCACATCTCCTGGTACGTTGCACGTGGACCTTAGCTAAAAGAGACATACAAAGGCTGCAGACAACTCAAAGTAGCATGGAGAGGTGCATGCTTGGTGTAACCAGGAGAGATAAGAAGAGGAACTCGTGGATCCGAAAAATGACAAGAGTGGAAGACATCATGATCAGAGTTAAATCCCTGAAATGGCAATGGGCTGGACATACTGCCAGAAGGACAGACCATCGATGGACAGCCGAAATTTTAGATTGGATTCCAAGGGACAGGAAAAGACCCAGAAGAAGACCACATGGAAGATGGGTGGATGAAATTCGAAAGTATGCGGGAGTGACATGGAGGAGACTGGCACAAGACAGACCGTTGTGGAGGAAACTTGGGGAGACCTTCGTCCAGCAGTGGATTGATAATGGTTGACAATGATGATGATGATGATATACAGGGGTTGTCCAAAATAATGGAAACACCTCGCTGAAAACAGTGGCTTTGGTATGCGCTGTTTAAAATAGTAAAAAATCACGGACGTACTTTATGGACGGCCCCTAACCTCAATTTCCAAGCTTAACATTTGTAACTTCTGTTTAATCAGGAATCAGGCACTGCGTTCCTAAAATCCATTATACGATGCTTGATTGTCAATGTTTAGCTAGGGGTAGTGGACAATAGGTAAAGATAACGAGAAAAACTTTTGCATTTAAACTGTTAAAGTCACGCTTACTATTCATTTTGCTGGTTCAAAAATTCGTCTGAGAACAATCAGTTGTATTTACTGCTCTAAACAGGGCCTGATTTACTGCTAGGTCCACAAGGCCCGGGCCTAGGGGCTCGCATTTTAGGGAGCCCCAGAATCGCAATAAAAAAATGCTTTTTTATCAATTATTATGAATGGAAAAACACATTTAGGGATGGAAAAAGTTCATTTTTTATACTATATACACCTCGTGAGAGAGGTTTTGAATTGCTAAGACACTTGTGTAGAAGCTTTGAGTATTTCATATCCTAAAGGATAAGATTTTAACATTGCTTGAATCTAAATTAAGTGAATTAATGAGCTGAAAAATGTGCTTTTATGAGTGTGAGAATTATCCTGTTATGCATGTTTGCTCACTTCTAAGTATCGTTCCTCTGTTAATAGAATTATTCCACTATGACAGAGGTTCCCAATCTGTGCGCGCCCCAGGGCTTCGCCGGTCTTGGTCCGGGGCGTCGCGATTATAAGGAAAAACTAAAACTTATAATTTATAGCGAAACGCAACATGCAAATTTTCAAGACGTTTACATATTTTAAAGAATGAATTGTAAGAAAGAATGTTAAAGAAAAAAAAAAAAAAAGAGCATATCATTTTTCCTATTGTGAAAGCGCTCCCTTCATCTCAGTTCCGGACTCTAACGCTCTCTGAAAACTTGGCATGACGTCGTGCGGATCTCGCTCCCCCTGCACTTGCAGTCTGAAAATGGACTGGCCGCCCCGGTGGCGCAGTGGTCTAAGGTGCTAGCCTCTGATCGTTCGTCCGTAAGGGGTCCGGGTTCGAATCCCGGTCAGGCATGGATGTTGTGTTTGTCTTACGGCACTGGCTCTCTCCCATCCCTGGAACCAGTGACCCTAAATTAGGGACGGGCGACTGCTTATAGCCCATTGAGTTGCTCACGGTGGTCGTTAAACCTCCAATCAATAAAAATAATAAAAATTAAAATGGACTGAGCCAGTCAAAGTCAAGCGATAACGTTCTGCCCCCTCTTTGTTGGGCACTTAGTTTACTACGCAGTCTTCATTCGATACATACGTAGCGTATCATCATCATCATCATCATTGTCAACCATTATCAATCCACTGCTGGACGAAGGTCTCCCCAAGTTTCCTCCACGACGGTCTATATATACATGTATATATAAACATTGGGATGTAAGGTCAGGTGATGCGTAACATCACAGCCTCTCCTTGACAAATGTCAACCCCGCCTTCTCGTGGTGCATCCTGTTCCCACTAAAGAGGCTCTGACGACCGCAAATAGCGGTATAACTATACCATCGGGATCAGAGGAAATGCTATCCCACACTCACCAACCCGCTTGGCCAGCGTGGTGAGTTATGGCCAAACACCTCCAAAATGACTCTACAACTTAAATCTTGGCCCTCAGTCTCCGGCAGCTGGAATGTACCTGGCCAAGGCAGCGGCCAGTGCGACATGAAGGCAGAGGGTGCTAAGAATCCCCGGAGGACCGGACGAGGCTGCCATTTGATGCTGACCTTGGCTACCTACAACGGACGCTCCCTATCTTCTGATTCAAGGCTTCTTGAATTGGAAGAGGAACTACAAAGGATCAAGTGGGACATCGTCGGGCTGAGTGAGGTAAGGAGAAAAGGAGAAGATCTCATTGAACTGAAAAGAGGACATCTCTTCTATTATCGTGGGACAGATAATGGCAGAACTAGTGGTGTTGGATTTATAATAAACAAGAAACTGAAGGATAAAGTGGTAGAAGTTGAAAGTTCCTCTGACAGAGCTGCACGACTCGTTATCCAACTATCGAGAAGATACCAGGCTCAGATTATTCAAACTTATGCACCCACCACAAGTCATCCTGAAGAAGAAATTGAAGAATTTTATGAGGAAATTCGTCATCTAAATAATAAAGGTAAGCAGCACTTGAAGATAATTATGGGAGATTTCAATGCAAAAATAGGGCAACGGCAACAGAATGAAACTTCAGTAGGTAAATTCGGTCACGGCAACAGAAACCAGCGTGGAAATACTCTCGTTGAGTTTGCAGAGGCAGAAGGATTTTTCATCTTGAATTCCTTTTTCAAGAAAAAGCCACACAGGAAATGGACATGGAGACATCCAATTGGGACGACAAGTGAAATTGATTTTATTATGTGTAACAAAAAATTCGTCATCGAAGACTGCAGTGTGCTAAACAAGTTCAACACAGGTAGTGACCATAGATTGGTGAGATGTAAGATGCACCTCAACACTAAACTGGAACGTGGCAAGCTCATAAGACAAACAAAATGTATTGACATAACCAACCTTAAAAAACACCATAATACTTTCAAGTTGGAACTGAAGAACAGATTCTCTGCTTTAGAAGGCCTAACATCGGAAGAAGTGGATATTTCTGAAGTTAACAGAAAAGTAACCAAAGCTCTTATGGAAACAGCAACAAAATTAGCTGGGTCTAAGAACAAGTTGCATGTAAACAAATTATCAGGAAAAACCAAAATGTTGATGCAAAAAAGAAGAGAGATGAGGACAACTAAAGAAGATGTGACTTCCAAAGTGGAATATATAGAGCTATGCAAGACAGCACGAAAAAGTATCACTGAAGACGTAAGGAAATTCAACTGTGAGCTAGTGAGGAAAGCAATTGAAAACAACCAAAGCCTAAAGATAGCAAAGGGACATCTCAGTAAGGGAAGAAAACAGATTATGGCTCTGAGAAAAGAAGATGGTTCTATAACAAGAAATAGAGGCGAAATTTTGACAAGAGTGAAAGATTTCTACTCCAAACTATATGAAAGGGATGATACATGTACTCCAGACATCATGAAAGGTACCAGAGTTCTTCCAGTCCTCCCAGCAGAAGTTGCTCATGCAATCAAGAACATGAAGCGGGGGAAAGCTCCAGGAGAAGATGGAATTACTATAGACATCATACAAGAAGCAAGTGGAGAAATTGAAACAGTACTCGCCCAAATTTTCACTCGATGCCTTAATGAAGGGAAGATTCCTGAGGACTGGAACAATGCTACAATGATCCTGCTACATAAAAAAGGTGACATTGAGGATCTCAGGAACTACAGACCTATCAGCCTCCTATCAGTAGTTTATAAAATCTTCACTAAAGTTCTTTCACACCGTTTGAAGGTAACACTGGACATGGCTCAACCGAGAGAACAAGCTGGATTCAGGAGTGGCTACAGCACAATAGATCATATCCACGTACTGAGAGAACTAATTGAAAGAGCGAGGGAATATGAACTTCCATTGTGCATGGCTTTTATCGATTATGAAAAAGCCTTTGATTCGGTGAAACCATCAGCAGTTACCACGGCTCTGAAATCCTGCGGTATTGAAGATGCATACATTAATATTATTAATAACATCTATGAAAATGCAAGTGCAAAGATTCGGCTGTTTGAAAATACAACACACATAAAAATTGGAAAGGGAGTGAGACAAGGTGACACCATATCTCCGAAGCTCTTTAATGCCACATTGGAAAATGTCTTTCAATCACTGAACTGGGAAAACAAAGGGATAAAAATTAATGGAGATTATCTAACCCACCTTCGTTTTGCTGATGACGTAGTCATTTTTGCAACTACCCCATCAGAGCTGCAGAGTATGATCCAGGAACTTGCTGACAAGAGTAAAGAAGTGGGATTAAAAATGAACTTTCAGAAGACAAAAGTGATGTACAATGCTTTTACAAGAAATGAAGATTTATCGATTGATGGAGAAAAACTGGAGATAACAGATACGTATGTTTATCTTGGACAGCAGATATCAAGTGAGGGTCACATTGATGAAGAAATTAATCGGCGTACAAAACTTGCCTGGAGAGCTTTTGGAAGAAACAGCATAATTTTCAAGAGCAATATGCCATTATGTCTTAAAAGAAAAGTGTTTGATCAATGCATCCTTCCAGTGCTTACGTATGGTGCAGAGACGTGGACCTTAATTAAAAGAGACATACAAAGGCTGCAGACAACTCAAAGCAGCATGGAGAGGTGCATGCTTGGTATAACCAGGAGAGATAAGAAGAGGAACTCGTGGATCCGAAAAATGACGAGAGTGGAAGACATCATGATCAGAGTTAAATCCCTGAAATGGCAATGGGCTGGACATACTGCCAGAAGGACAGACCATAGATGGACAGCCGAAATTTTAGATTGGATTCCAAGGGACAGGAAAAGACCCAGAAAAAGACCACATGGGAGATGGGTGGATGAAATTCGTAAATATGCGGGAGTGACATGGAGGAGACTGGCACAAGACAGACCGTTGTGGAGGAAACTTGGGGAGACCTTCGTCCAGCAGTGGATTGATAATGGTTGACAATGATGATGATGATGATATAAACATTCGTTAGAACTGAGCTGCTGTGTTTTCATAACTGTGAACGTAGTTATTTCTATGTGAGTGTGTGTTGGTTTATGATAATGGAGAAGTTTTTAAATAAAAAATGTGTTGTAGAAGAAGTTGCAAGTAGTTCTAAACAGGCGAGAAGAAACAAGGACAGAAACTATGATGACACGTACTTGGATTTCGGTTTTACGCGCACTGTTGTTACGAACGATGAACGTTCTCAGTGTGTAATCTGTCTGAATACAGGCCAGTAATCTAAATGACTATTTTCTTTTAAAAAATACCACAAACTCGAATTTGGGCAATTTTTTACGCTTTCCAACCGTAGGTTGAAGAAGCGTATATGCCCCAGCTTTGCCCGTCCGTCCGTCCGTCCGTCCGTCTGTCTGTCCGCATGATAACTCGCGTAAAAATGGTTCGATTTCGATGAAATTTTAGTATGTGGTAGGGGACAACCTGGGGACGAACCCTATAGAAAATGGGATCAAAGGTCAGGACATAGGAGCGGAATGCATTCCACTGCCCTTATGCATCATAACTTGCGTAAATATGGTTCGATTTCAATGAAATTTTAGTATGTGGTAAGGGACATTGAAAATCGGTGGGGTCCAAGGTCAGGACACAGGAGCGGGATTCATTCCATTGCCCTTACGCGTCATAACGTGCGTAAAAAAGGGTTGGACTTCGATGATATTTTAGTATGTGGTAGGGGACCACCTGGGGACGAACCCTATTTAAAATGGGCGAAATGGGGTCAAAGGTCAGGACATAGGATTGGGATCCATTCCACCACCCTTATCCCATACTATTAAGGTGGACGTCAAGTAATTTTGCTTCCTATACTTCCAATGGAAAAACTTTTGTACACATTTCCTTCACAATTAGTGTGTTTCCAAGGATGAAAATTTTAACATCGATTAAAATGACTTCACATTATAACTTGGAATACTTAATATTTTCTAAAACATAACCATAATTACAGTATACTAAAAATCAATAACTTTTCCTTTGGTGGTGTTGAACCAGAAAAAAGCTGTACTTTGAAGACGTCAGTAGGCAAACAAATGTTGATTGCATAATTATGGTTATGTTTTAGAAAATATTAAGTATTCAAAGTTATAAAATGAAGCTATTTTAATCGATGTTCAAATTTTCATCATTGGGAACGCATTAATTGGGAAGAAAATGTGTACAGAAGTTTTTCCATTGGAAGTACAGAAAGCAAAATTACTTGACGTCCACCTTAAAGGAGCAATTCTTGTATCTATGTAAATTTTATTTTGAAAACGGCTCTAAGGATTTTGATGAAAGTCGTTAACGTACCGTTTTTTGGTACTAGAAATCGATTTAGCTCGGTCTCGACTTTAGGAAATTTCGTTTAGTGGGTTAAACAACCACCCCAAATTACCACGTCTTTAAGGTCATGACGTTGTCCCATTAATGTTACCCATGCTTAGAAATCTTATGACGTCACACTCTCGCGATTGAGATGTCGGCGCGTGGTCCCGCCATCTGTCTTATTACGTCACGCGTTGTGTGCGTACATCCGTCCGCATGACAACTCGCGTAAAAATCTTTCGATTTCGATGAAATTTTAGTATGTGGTAGGGGAACATCTGGGAAGGAACCCTGTAGAAAGTGAACGAAATGGGGTCAAAGGTCAGGACATAGAAGCGGGATCCATTCCACTGTTCTTATGCGTCATAACTAACGTTAAAGAGGTTCGATTTCGATGAAATTTTAGTATGTGGTAGGGTACTACCTGGTGACAAACCCCATTGAAAATGGGCGAAATTGGGTCAAAGGTCCGGACATAGGAGCGGAATCACTTCCATCGTCATTATGCGTCGGAACTTACGTAAAAATGCTTCGATTTGGATGAAATGTTAGTATGTTGTAGGAGCTTGCCTGGGGAAGAATCCTATTGAAAATGGGCGAAATGGGGTCAAAGGTTAGGACACAGGAGCGAGATCTATTCCATAGCCCTTATGCATCTTACGTAAAAATGCTTCGATTGCGACAAAACTTTATTATGTTATTTCGGAGGTATACTGAACCGGTTCTGTTGAATATCATCGAAATGGAATCAAAGGTCAGGGCACAAGAGCGAGATCTATTTCACAGCCATTATCCTCAGAACTTGAGTAATGATTTCTGGTATGTTGGAAAGTGTATCATAATCAATGCATTGCATGATTTTACTTCTTGCTTTTTTAATTTTGGGTACAGGGGCGTCGCACGGGAAATGTGACATGTGAAGAGCGGCGCGGTCACAAAAAGTTTGGGAACCCCATGTACTACGATATTGAAAAAATCACGGATGATTGATCAGCTACGTGGAGGTTCACCTTGCCCCCAAAAAATCAGTCTATACCAAGTTTAAATAATGTTCATCGGTAAAATATAAAATTAAAAAGGGATGAATTACTTAACATCTGTGGATATTTGAATTATTACATAATTAAATGCGAAAATAGCAATACTAAACTATTAAATAGTGTTTTACTTACCAGTCTATATTTTTAAGTGCGAATTTCCTTGCTGATATTAAGATTTAATAAAAGTAGATAGTATTTCCTATTTTTCTGCGCACGGTGTCCCATTCATCAAATCAACTTTTAAATTAATTGATAATATTTAGTGGTGACAAATGCACTCACTCTTTCAAGCATGTCGATGGGTGAGAGGGGGCCTCATCTTGTGCTGTGGATAGGACCCAATTTTGTGTAAATCGCGCCCTGGCTCTAAATCTGTACATTTTCGTTCTTAATTAAGCTTAGCTTTCTGTAGGCTAACATTATAATTTCGTCTGTAACTCTGCACTGTCTTCCAGGATTTGGTCAGCCCAAACGCAGTTGTGTATAATATTAATTTAAGTGCGTTGTTTACGTCTCCGTAGAAAGATTAGAGAAACAGCTTCCCCAGAGCCATGAAAATACAATTTTTCTCCACTCGTCCAAATTCTTAGTTTAAGCCATTTTAGCACGTCTTTTGTGAAACAAAGATCCTGCTTATGTTATCGGTTTGACCGTCCGTCCGTCCGTCTGTGGACATCATATCTCTGCAACTTAGTCCCATTTGAGAAAGTTTTTTTGCATTGGGAAGCACGAAACGTGCGAATGACGATCCTTAATTTCTTTCTTTCTTTCTTTTTTTTTTTTTATGTACATTTTCGCCGCTAGAGGATGTAAATACAGATGATATCAAATTCAAAATAGTCATTTTCTATAAGCAATCAGGAAATAACAGTTACTAGCCGCGAACCAAAATTATGTTATACTGTGTAATGGTTGTTGATGGTGATATCATCATCATCATCATCATCATCATTGTCAACCATTATCAATCCACTGCTGGATGAAGGTCTTCCCAAGTTTCATTCACAGTTGTCTGTCTTGAGCCTGTCTGCTCCATGTCACTCCGGCATGCTTTCGAATTCCATCCATCCATCTCCCAAGAGATCTTCTCCTGGATCATTTTCTGTCCCTCGGAATCCAGTCTGAAATTTCGGTTGTCCATCGGTGGTCCGTTCTTCTGGCAACATGTCCAACCCATTGCCATTTTAATGATTTCCCTCTGGTCATGATGTCGTCCACTCCTGTCATTTTCCTTATCCACAAGTTCCTTTTCTTATCTTTCCAGGTTACACCAAGCATGCATCTCTCCATGCTACTTTGAGTTGTCTGCAGTCTTTTGCATGTCTTTTTTAGTTAAGGTTCATGTCTCTGCTCCATACGTAAGCACTAGCAGGATGCATTGATTAAACACTTTCATTTTAAGACATAATGGCATACTGCTCTTAAAAATTGTACTGTTCCTTCCAAAAGCTCTTCATCCAAGTTTTATACGCCGACTAATTTCTTCATCAATGTGATCCTCGCTTGATATCTGCTGCCCAAGATAAATGCTGATATCGGTTGTCTCAAGATTTTCTCCATCAATCGATAAATCTTCGTTTCTTGTAAAAGCATTCTTTTGGGTGTGTGCAAAAGTTCTACCCGTTTTGGTAATAGATGCAAATTGCGATCGGAATAGTTACGTCACAGGCGATGCCGAGTTTTCGGCCAACAAAGTGTGGAACAGTAGAGATAGGCACTGGGTTTGTCCGAGTAAGTCATTCGTAACGAAAACCACGGACGGTGTAACATGGCATGCGATGAGGAGCACATTAGACATTGTTTACTGAACGAGTTCGATTGTTCATTGTACGAGTCCGCGGCTTGCCGCAACATCTGTCAAGTGTATGGGGAGGATGCAGTTGATGATAGCACATAGCGTCGTTGGTTTCGGAAATCCTGGGACGGAGACAGAAGCTATAAAGGTCAACCGCGTCCTGGACGTCCATCCGTGGTTTCTGACGAGGATGTGGACCGAGTCATAACAAATGACCCACATCCAACCGTTCAGAAATTAGCAGAAACGTTGTCGGTATACACATCAACAGTGTTGGCTTGGTTTATTTCGTGTATCGTGGTGGACGCCAACTTATCAGAAGAATCGGTTGCAGGTTCCTATCGTTGGAGCAGGGAAGCAAATAAACAAGTAGTTAAAAATTGAACGTTATGACAGATGTTTCCTTCAGCACATATCTTTATTCATCAGATGGGGGGGGGGGTATTGGAATAATAGTTGATCTGATTGGATAGTAAATACTTCCAGCTGGAGTTGGATGTTATGGACGGCCTACTCTACGTTTCCCCCATCAAATCTGTTCCTATCTTATGTGGCTACAAGCTCGCGTGAAAATCTCTTTCTGCCTCCTCCCGTGTTAAAGCGTTTGTCGTGCCTTGCCTCCGAGCAAAACCCTTCCTACTTTTTTTCTCGAGATCTCAATGAAGACTCCTCTCTGTCTCATTCCCTTACACGCTCTGTTCTTGACGTAAGAAGAAATTCTTAATTGTTTGGTCCATTGTACCCGTCGGCTCTGAGAGAGATTCTGGCGACGGCTGGGGGAAAAGTGGGTGTCATTTTGTCCGTGGGAGGGGTCCCACGATCGACGAGAGAATGACCTTTCTCCGAAATAAATCTGTGCTGAGCGCCTTTCTGACTGGGGAGGAAATTTCTCACTGTCGTTGGCCCACAAAATGACAAAAGTTTCAATTTAAATATAGTTTGAATATTTCCATATAACAACAGTCGAAAGACGGATGCATGCGCCTAGGTTCATCACCAAGTTCGATAACTGGGTTCCGCACCAGCTTTCTGCAAAGCAACTAGAGGAGAGAATCCGTAACCGTGTTACTTTGCTTTCTCGTCACAGAAATGAACCGTTTTGGGGACAAATTGTAACGGGTGATGTGAAATGGGTACTGTACCGTAATGTAAAACGTCGACGAACTGTGAGCCAAGGTGCGGAGCCTGCTCCATCGACCTCAAAAGGAGAACTGCATCCGAAAAAGGTTTTGTTGAGTGTTTGTTGGGATGTCCAGGGAATAATCCACTGGGAGGTGTTGGTACCTAACCGAACGATAAATGCTGACCTCTACTGTCAACAGTTAGACAGATTGCGAGAACAACTGACATTGAAGCGGCCAGCACTCGTCAATCGCGAAGGCGTGATCCTTCATCATGATAACGCCAGACCTCATGCTGCTTTAATCACTCGACAAAAATTACTGGACTTCAGTTGGGAAGTGTTACCTCACCCGGCGTATTTCCCTGACCTGGCACCTACGGACTACCACCTTTTTCGATCGTTACGTAACGCCTTCGCTCTCCAAACCTTCGATGATGTGGACGATGAGAAAATCGCATTACATGACTTTTTTGACTCTAAAACACAGGAGTTTTTCCGGCGCGGGATTCACCTACTCATAGGCAGATGGCAAGAGGTGATACATAATGGCAATTATGTGAAATCCTTGGTACGTTATTTGTTGTGTTCTCCTCCTTTCTTTGTAGCCTTCAAAAACGGGTAAAACTTATGCCCACACCCAATACATCATTTTTATCTTCTGGAAGTTCATTTTTAATCCCACTTCTATAATCTTGTCAGCAAGTTCCTTGATCATGCTCTGCAGCTCTGAAGGTGTAGTTTCAAAAATGACTATGTCATCAGCAAAACGAAGGTGAGTTAAATAATCTCCATTATTCTTTATCCGTTTGTTTTCTCAGTTCAATGATTGAAAGACATGGCTTTAAACACGCCCTTGTGAGTGGTCGTTGTGAGTGTACTTTTGTAAACTGAGTGTATTTTCCCTTTCTGATCTTTATGAAATATTTAAGCACTCTAACCTTTTATATCTAAGTAATTTCAATACCTGCTGTCTTTTTTTCATTTCACGCCCTTTTCTGGTCATTTTTTGAAGCTGCGAACTCCGAGAAACGAGAGTGCGAGAGAGATTACTATACATAAATAGTATTAATCAACTAATTAATGAAATTTATCTCGCGCGGTAGCATTCTCCTAACATTTGAGATTAGGGCATGTAACTTTTGTACGGCAGCACCTGCATTCTGAGTTGTCAACGGACCACTTCTTCGAGAAATTCCTTCCGGGTTAACTAAACATGAATGGAGGATCGACAATTTATCTCATTTTAGCGGATTATGGAAAACAAACGGAAAAAGAAAAATAGCAGCGATTTATTATCTTTAGAATTTCGACGTTTTCCCTAAATCCCCTCGTGCTCTCCCGTGACATTACCGAATTCTTATCGCAGACAGGAAGCTGCTTTGAAATTTCGCCGCCGCCGCCGGAAGTGTCGGTTTCTCCCGGAAGCGGAAACTATTTAGCCCTTGTAGCATTATGCTGGCTTCATCCCCGGGCTCTGCAATTTCCACAAGTTTCGTTAAAACTATTTGATTTTTTTTTTTTTTTTTTTTTTTGGACAACAGCCAAACCGACGCATCTTTATGAGGATTTTGGCACAACGTCGCAGCTGATTTAAAGCAAAATGCTATTTAGCGACAGAACCATTGTTATCGAACAAAGTGCCATACCTAAAGTAAAAATCGCCAAAATGTGCACGTGTGAAATGCGAAGTCGATGCTTGATAAAACGCACAACAATTTCAAACATATTTTCTTTTTATACTCATACTGGTAATAGGTGTTTCCTTTATCGCTGAGCCCCGAAATTGACCCCACTGGCATAACTTCAAATTTTGTGTCCGGAGGCAGGAGCTGGTACTGAGGCTACTACATATATCCAAACGCAGGCCCTTGAAAGGGCCACATTCCAGTTTAAAAGGAATTTAGAGGACCGCATGAATATTAATAAGTCTCTTATAAATAAATATCAACGTTACAAAACTACACCAATGGCTTGGCACTATAGAATGGAATATTATTTCTAATTATCTGTAAATTGTAAAAACAAATGCTTCGTCAATCACTGAAAACAATCGCTTTAGCGTAACAATTATTTATCACTGAAATCTTAAAACAATCACATTTTACCAACTGAACATGGTACACGGTACAGAAAATATTACATGTTCGGACCATAAATTAGGGCTCGCTTTTCTGTCACTAACTTATCGATATTTGGAATAATGTCGTTTGAACATGCTACTTTTAAAAGTGAGCATAAGTGACTGTCACTTAACCTATTCCTTTCAAGATATTTTACTTGGTTCATTCTTGAAAACAACTGTTCGCATGAGTATGTTGTTCCGAACATAGACAGTACCAGTGCGAGCTAGGTTATAAATGTTTAATTGCTTGTCCTTTGAAACTAACAGGAAAAATTCTGTTAGATTGCAGCTGTTGCATTTTTCTTTTAGGAAAGAATCACACTGGAAGTCTATTAATTCACGCTGGAGACTTGAATATATTGAAAATATTTCCCAGGTCATTAAAACATTCAAACCGCCATACGGTTATATTCTTCATAAATAAACATGTTACTCATAAAGCGGAAGGCTTTGCCAAGCATTACATGTTTATATTATATTTAATATATTATAACGTACTTGAAAAAAGGGTAATTTATTTTTATTTTGTAATCACTCATGCGGGCCGCATTTCTTGAACGGTTGTATATGGTCATTTGTTATGGCTCAGTCCACATCCTCGTCAGAAAAGAGACCACTGACATATATATTGTTACGACCCACCCCCGCCATTACTTCTGGAATTAATGGGCGTGGTGGATGTATGAAATTAATTAGGTATTAATTAATTAAGTTCGAGGCTTTGTTGGAGTTAAAGTGTAAAACGCAGAGAAAATTGTATCCGGGGTTAGGAAAGAAATGAGAGGAAGAATTCTCACGAAGGCTGGGTGGTCGGGAGTTTCTAGCACTTTGAAGTCGTAAATCGCAGGTCGCAGCTGACGTGTAGTCTAAACACGGGAGGAACGAATGGATCGAAGCGAGACATTGCGGGCCACTTGTAGAACTAAATGAAGATGGGGGACAAGAGGGTGAGCGAATAATCGTAAATTCGTCGATTGTTTGGAGCATTTTCGAGAACAATTGCTCTCTTTTTGTGTGGTCCAGTCGGAAAGCAAGATTGCGCACTTGGCGTTGAAAATAAGGAAGACATTTCAGTTGCCTGTACGCTCTCCGATGTGAAAGACGAGATGTCTTTGGGCTGCTATGTGATTTGGGGGAAATGAAGCAGCAAACCTCCCGCATTTTTAAGGAAACTGAAATCAGAAACTCGATGGTATCTGGATAGGCTAGATTGCCATTAAGATTGCGGAATGCTTATATCCGCGTGATAAATCAGCAATTCCGGTGCTGTGAGCCTAATCGAAATTAGCGACTGGTTGGCCCAGTAAATAGCGAAGCTACGGAGAAATTCAGAAATCTGCGAGTTGACGTTGGTCGCTCCAAGGAGAAGCGAAGCCAAGAAACGAATTTCGGGCTGATAACGCTAAGGACAGTATTGCGGAATCGTCATCACAGCCATCCCCTCCCAAATGTTGCAAAGGAGGCGAAGTGAGGCTCATTAACAAAAACATGTGTGTGTGTGTGTGTGTGTGTGTGTGTGTGTGTGTGTGTGTGTGTGTCTCCCAAATGTCGCAAAGGAGGCGAAGTGAGACTCATTAACAAAAACATGTGTGTGTGTGTGTGTGTGTGTGTGTGTGCGCGCGCGCGCGCGACGGTGTAACGTACCAGGAGATGTGACGTGCCTGCCAGAAGGACGCACGCGACATAAAGGCAGATAGGAATCAGAATAAAACGTCCGCGTAGCTCAATTGGTAGAGTGACTTGTTCCGGAATGAGGGGATCCGGGTTCGAATCCTGGCGTGGACAGAAATGACGGAGAAATTTTACTTCGTTATAATGGCGCCCGAACTATCCGAATGACCCGACCGTTCAAAATCTCGCATTGGTGTGATGTTATTTCCACACCGCGAGATAGGAAAAAAATAAGAGCAGCACTTCGAAAAAAAAAATAAAAAAAAAATAAGGGGGAGATGATGTAACGTACCAGGAGATGTGACGTGCCTGCCAGAAGAACGCACACGACATAAAGGCAGATAGGAATCAGAATAAAACGTCCGCGTAGCTCAATTGGTAGAGTGACTTGTCCCGGAATGAGGGGATCCGGGTTCGAATCCTGGCGTGGACAGAAATGACGGAGAAATTTACTTCGTTATAACGGGACGAAGCCCGCGCTAAGGAAATCGGCAGCGTAAGGGAAGTGTGTTGGATACCTTACCATTTAACAGGTGAAATAACTATGGGATTTGCGGATGATAGCCCCCATCCATGTAAGTAGAAACATTTTGTTATTATTGTTACATCTGCTACGCTATTAGCAGAGGAACTGAACTGTGGATTAAGTTCATTAAAACTTTCTCACGGGAATAAATTTCAGTCAAAGTTGACCAAACACTTATGATCAGCAGACAACTAATTTTCATACGTATTTGTGTCATTGTAATTTTTACAGAAAACTAGGGGCTGCGCCTCTAGGCTCGCTACGCTCGTTTCCAGAGTTACTCTCGGGCCCTGCAGCCCGATGTCCAAGTATATCACATGAAATAAAAACTGGAAAATTCATATTCATTTCCATTGTTATTGCATGTCTAAGCAAATAAGGCTTGTTATTCCGAAGCTTCAGAGTTTTTTTACTGTCGTTAATTTTTGGAATGTCGGACTTTTGTCGTTTGAACTTATATCACTTACTAAATTTACCACTAAGGAAAACAAAAGCGGTCCAAAAAGCATTTCCGTAAACCGTTATGCTAAACCGTTAAGGTGGACATCAAGTAATTTTGCTTCCCATACTTCCAATGGAAAAACTTTTGTACACATTTCCTTCACAATTAGTGTGTTCCCAAGGATAAAAATTTGAACATCGATTAAAATAACTTCATATTATAACTTGGAATACTTAATATTTTCTAAAATATAACCATAATTATATTAAAAATCAATAACTTCTCCTTTGATGGTCTTGGAACCAGAAAAAGGATGGCGCGACCTGTACTTTGATGACGTCAGTAAACAAACAAACAAACGTTGAATTGCATAATTATGGTTATGTTTTAGAAAATGTTAGGTATTCCAAGTTATAAAATGAAGCTATCTTAATCGATGTTCAAATTTTCATCCGCCGTCCCGGTGGCGCAGTGGTCTAAGCGATGGTCTCTGATCATTCGTCCGGAAGGGGTCCGAGTTCGAATCCCGGTGAGGCATGGATGTTGTGTTTGTCTTACGGCACTGGTTCTCTCCCTTCCCTCGAACCAGTGACCCAAAATTAGGAACGGGCAACTGCTTATAGCCCATTGAGTTGCTTATGGTGGTCGTTAAACCTTCAATCAAAAAAAAAAAAAAAAAGTTCATCCTTGGGAACGCATTAATTGTGAAGAAAATGTGCACAGAAGTTTTTCCATTGGAAGTATAGAAAGCAAAATTACCTGACGTCCACCTTAAACAATTGAGATAGCTTTACCAACAAAATATATGCATAACAAATTCTCTGGGTCACCATGGCAGCAGGTCACGGGACCAGAACGTTCCTCTGTGGTTATCGTGAAGACAGACGAGCCCTTCGTTTCTTTCCTTTGCATCTTTAAAAAATGCTCAAAAATCAGGAAATTACTTTTTCTTAAATTTTTGTTGTAAAAAAGGGATGATAGTTGTAAGTTTATGCTGTAAAAATTGCAAAGCGTTATGATTTATAGTTTGCCATATATCCGGTTTTTTTAATGGATCCCATCGCGAAATAAAGAATTTTGTGAAATTTAGAAATTTAATTTCTCGTAAACTAAATCGAGATTCAAAAAAAGGGTGACGAGGTGCAAAAATTCGGTCATGGCACTACATGCCTACAAAGTTTCGTGGTTCTGTTGCTGTTAGTATGTCCGGAACGCGACCTGATAGCACTTTTTTGCTTACCTTAACTTTGAAATACAATAGCTCCTGAAGTATCGCCAGAATCGAAAAACGGTTTATTTCAGCGTGTTCTCCAAACAATTCTCTACAAACGATGTAAATTTCGTATTTTTGTGTTCAATACGTTTTGCGCTGCGAGCTAGGAAAGCAAGCGTGTCGCGAAATTTCTAAAACAGCGGCAGCATCGGCGGCAGTTACTTTTTTTTAGAATAGAGAGATTAAATGTTTGTTTAGTGCAGTCAGCGCATTTGGAGAACGCATTATTTATGTGTACGAATGTGGTTGGTTCTAATTGTTTAAGTGTGTGCCCATACATTACAGTCTTCGCGCCAAGGACAACGTTGAATGACCGTTGAGAAGAAATTTAATAATTGCTCCGCCACGGTAGTTACAAAATATTAACTTACGGGAACCAGCAGCCTTTTGAGTGAATCCAAATTTTGCAGAACAAATCCTTTTATTTTTATTAATACGCTTTTGTTTGATTTTTATTATTTTTATTTTAATCTAAAAATGACCGTATTTAAAATACCAAAGAGTAAAAGAAGATTCAACGAAATAATGCTCCGCGATTGACGGCCACAGTTAGAACATTAGTAAGTCAAAAGGGCTATTTTGAAACCTACTACACTCATGATTTCGTTCTATGTCTCCCAAAGAACTGCAGATGAAATTAACTGAGCTCTCAGAAGATGACATTTTAAAGTCCTTATTTGACGTTAAGAAAGATCCAGTTGAAATATGGAAAAATGCAATAGAATACCCACGAATTCGGCAAGATGAACGAAAAATGCTTTCTTGCTTTTCAACCATTTCTTGCTACGAATATACAGAGGGTGAGTCGAAAGTTTTGCACTATTTGCATATACGCATGCGCTGCGACGGGTATGTCACGTATTTAAACTACGTAGTTCAAGTCGCGCACTGCAGTCAGTCGAAAGGGATATAGAGTGGTAGTCGTTGCTGTGAACAGCATTGCGTGTCGTCCTTCTGTCAGTGGTTGGAACGCCTAAAACATGAACAGCTACACAAGGCTAATAAGGGAACTTTTGCTTTAGGAGTTTGAACTCGGCCATAACGCTGCTCAAGGAACACGAAACATTTATCATGCGAAAGAAGAAGGTTCCGTGAACCATAGCATCGCAACCAGATGGTTCAAGAAATTTCTCTCAGGTGACAGAAACCTCGACGATCAGCCAAGGTCAGGTAGGCCGTGGATTCAGTGGCCGTGCGCCAGGCCGTTGAGGCAAATCCAACAACCGGCACTCTGAAATTATCGGGCGAGCTCGGCATATCACAGAACACCGTGGTTCTTCACCTTCCAGACCTAGGCAAGGTCTACAGGAGCTGCAGCATTGTGTCTCACGTGCTGACGCCAACTGAAGCAAACGGCCGAGCACGAATATAGAAACCCCGCAGACGAGCGCGGGTTTTCTAGGAGCGCACGAAACTCCTAGTAAACCCACGCGATATATACGTTTCGTCAACAAAATTGTTACGTGCGATGAAAAGTGGGTCTATTTTCGTAATCCTAACACACAACATCAGTGGTTGAGCCCGGACCAGCTTCCTGAGTCTGTTGTCAAATGTGGACGCTTCGAGCACAAGGTGATATTCTACGTCTGGTGGAATTTCGAGGGGATAATCCATTACGAATTTGTTCCAGATGCTCGGACCATCAACGCCAACCTCTATTCTGAACAGCTGGAGCGGATGTATGCCGTTTTGGAGGAGAAGTACCCGGCACTTGTGAACAGAAAGTGCACTCTCCTGCAACAGGACAACGCTCGGCCTCATACCGCGTGAACGACCAACACTCCAGGAACTTCAGGTCATCGAACCGATGCCACACCCAGCATATAGTCCGGATCTTGCCCCGTCGAATTAACTTTTCCGGTCCATGGCCCATTTCCTTCGCGGGTGGCACTTCAACAGCCAGGAGGAGGTGGCAGCTGGGGTGAAGGAGTTCTTCGCCTCGAAGTACAAGAACTGGTACCGCCGCGGAATCGAAGAACTGGCAGACAGCTGACTAAAGACAGTGCAACATGATGGCCTATACTTTGATTGCTAGTCAGCTTTCATTGTAAAGGTACGTATGAAGACGCTCTGCTCAAAAAAAAAAAAAAAAAAAAATTCTTGAAATCATGCAATGCATTGATTATGATACGCTTTCCAACATACCAGAAATCATTATTCAAGTTATTACTCAAGTTATGAGGATAATGGCTGTGGAATAAATCTCGCTCCTGTGTCCCGACCTTTTACCCCATTTCGATTATATTAAACAGAATTGTTTCGGTATACATCCGGAACAACATACTAAGTTTTGTCGCAATAGAAGCACTTTTAGTCAAGTTCAGGGATGTAGTTCTAAGTAAAAAAGTGCCTTAGCTGTAAACGGATTTAGAAAAACAACCCGGAAAGAAAATTTTCAAAAGCCCTGTGAAATCACATTTGTTGTTTTTTATTCTCTGAAATATTTTTTTTTATATTTTTATTACTAATTACTTTTATCAATTGATGTTAAAATTGCTTAATTTGAGCAATTTTAAATAAAAGAAAAAAATGAAAATACTCCAAATACGTGGCGACAAGTAAATAAATAAATACATCGCTCTTAACCACGTTCTAGAAACACACAGCAACCGAAAAATTGTTTTAAAAAAAACTAAAAAAAAACCTAATTTTCGGTTGCTGTGTGTTTCTAGAACGTGGTTAAGAGCGATGTATTTATTTAAAAGAAAGAATGTTACGAAGAATATCAAATTTTTATTTAAATATCGCTCTGTTGTTCTGCACGATTCCCTACTGAGAACAATACATATAGCTACTATGAGCAAATGCAACTAACACAGTCACATCAATTCAAGTGTGACAAACATGCGGGTTTTCCTAAAATTATGAAGTGGATGTTGCACAGTATACTTTTGTGTTACCCATTAGGAAGCAGAGAGTGAGCTCAGGGGCTTACCTTTATTATTGCCAACAGCCAGTAGCGAGAAGTTTAGTTCTGGGTTGAACGACTGCCGTGAGCAACACGTAGGGAATTAGCAGTCGCCTGTCCCTAATTTGAGGCCACTAGCTCCAGGAAAGCGACAGAGCCAGAGTTATCTGACAAAAGTCTCTCTCATGCCTAACCGGGACTCGAACTAGGACCCATCTTAGGCGAATGACCAGAATTCAGCGCCTCAGATCACTCGACCACGGGAGTGGCCACCTCTGGAGTACGAACATTTGGTTAAGATGCTAAGTATGTTTGTACGAAGAACACAGTTTTCCCTATTTTTGCGTACATGATCATTTAGAAAGTTCCTTTGCCCAAATTCTCTTATCATGTAACCGCGAAAAGTGCCTTAGTAGCGCTAAGCCTAGAAAAATAGTGCCTTAGCGCCGCTAAGGTGCGCAAAGCCCCTTCTACATCACTGTTCAAGTTATGAGGATAATGGCTGTTGAATAAATCTCGCTCCTCTGTCCTGACCTTTGAGTCCATTTCGATGATATTCAACAGAACAGGTTCGGTGTACTTCCGGAACAACATGATAAAGTTTTGTCGCAATCGAAGCATTTTTACGTAAGTTATGATGCATAAGGGCAATGCAATGGATCCCACTCCTTCGTCCTGATCTTTGACCCCATTTCAACAATTTTCAATAGGGTCCGTTCCCAGGTGGTCCCCTACCTCATATTAAAATTTCATCTAAATCGAACCATTTTTACGCGAGTTATGACGCATAAGGGCAATGGAATGGATTCCGCTCCTATGTCCCGACCTTTGACCCCATTTCGTCTATTTTCAACACGGTTGGTCCCCAGGTGTTCCCCTACCACATACTAAAATTTCCTCGAAATCGAACCATTTTTACGCAAGTTATGACGCATAAGGGCAATGGAATGGATCCTGCTTCTATGTCCTGACCTTTAACTCCATTTTGTCAATTTTCAAGAGGGTTCATCCCTAGGTGGTTCCCTACCACATACTATGATGCAGTAAAAAAATAAATTTTTCAAAAGGGTTTTTAGAAGCGGAGATACAGCATAAAACAGAAGTACACACTAACACCACCTAGCGCCACAACTATGAATTACAAAACTCCATGAGTAGATGCAAAGTGTTCCACGCCGAACACTTTGCATCTACTCATGGACGCCGTATGCTACTTTTTGGACGCCGTATGCTATTTAGCATACGGCGTCCAAATAATTTTTTTAATCAGACATTTAAAAGCAGAGATATTAACCAAAGCCGATAAGACATTTGCGCCCATAGCGGGAAAGCTGTGCACTGTTTTTGGCTATAAATGAACACAAAACGTGTTGGAAATTAGTTGTATGTATCTCACCGAAAGGGGATTTTTTCAATAAGGTTTTTCGACGCGCAGATGTTGCTGCTAATATGCTGCAAACGAAAACGTGAACTTATGCAATCTTAGTGACACACGTGCTTGCTTTATGAAAAATTAAAATTATATGCAAAATATTTCGCTCACCAAAACGCTCTCCGATAAAGATTTTTTTTTTCAATCGGACTGTTAGAACAGAGATATCAACAAAAATAAGTTATACATCTACGCCCTCTGGCGGAAGAATTATGCATTATTTTTAGTACAAGGTATTCTCAAAAAGTTTGTCGTGGTGAGTGGTATCTGACCACGAAATATTTTTTTAAATCGAGCTATCAGAAGCACAGATATTGCTGTAAATATATCAGAAACAAAAATGTACCTTACGCCTCCTAGTGGCCAAACCACTCTTTATAAAAATCCAAAATTATATATATTAGAACACTTCCCATCAGGTTCTCTATCCGATGCAAAAATTATTTTTTAAGTCGGACTTTTGTAAGCAGATATATCAGGGAAATCGAAATTTAACTTTACGCTCCCTAGCGGAAAACCTATGCATGACTTAAAAAAAAGCTGTATTTAAAATAGTCTTCGTTATAAATGGTATGGAATGCAAGAAAGAATATTTTTAATTTGATGTTCAGAAGCAATTATATTGAATAAAATGTATTTTCAAGTCGATAGCATCTGTATTTAATCTCTGGTGGCCAAGTTGTGCATCGTAAAAAACCCCGGAAAGCAAAGATCATTATCACATTTTACGCTTGTGACTGTCCAACCGGTAACTATTCCATATCTTTACCCAGCTCCGCAGGCTAGCTCACCCCCTCCCCCTGCAGGAAGGACTGTCTTACGTTAAGTTAAGTAAACAGCGATAGTGCACAAAATTTAACAACACAAATTCAAGTTTAACTGTTTAATGAATCTCAAATAATTAATTCCAAATTATCGCAAATTTTTGCTTTAAAGGCCAAGAATACATTTACCTTGAGATGATCGATCATGTAGAAATAATGTTTAGCCGCCCCGGTGGCGCAGTGGTCTAAACGATGGCCTCTGATCATTCGTCCGAACGGGGTCCGGGTTCGAATCCCGGTCAGGCATGGGTGTTGTGTTTGTCTTACGGCACTGGCTCTCTCCCTTCCCTGGAACCAGTGACCCTAAATTAGGGACGGGCGACAGCTTATAGCCCATTGAGTTGCTCACGGTGGTCGTTAAACCTCCAATCAAAAAAAAAAAAAAAAAAAAAAAAAGAAATAATGTTCACAAACTCAGATACGGTCATAATTCACACGTACCAGTCCTTGAATGCACAAAACTGGAACATAAAGCAATGAGCTCGCAAGAGCTGTCGACGAGGACAGACCAATATATCTGGCGGTCCACATCATCAGCGGTGGTTGAGCGTAGACACCCCTCCGCTGTATTGACGTTCACCGGCAGGTAGAAGAATCAAGACTGGGACTCCAGGCAATAATCCAACCAAAACTGTCGACGAGGTTAATCCATTACACATGGTGGTCCGCATCATCAGCACGGGCACAGCATAGACACCCCTCCGCCGCACTGACGTTCACCGGCAGGTAGAAGAATCAACACTGGAACACCAGACAAGTCCGACATCATCGCATCAACTCCAAACGTTCACGGCTACAAGTCCTACATCAGATCGACAATCTCATCAACAAGCATACTGAACCATCATCCTAAGAAAAAAAAAAAAATAGACAGAAGCAACAGCCTCCAAAACTTGTGCAAGCAGCAACAGCTCTCGTGACAACAGACAGTCGCCCTCGAATCTCAATATTCCCCTTTCCTTAATCTCACTCTAAAACAAAGGGGCCGCTCCGGTGGCGCAGTGGTCTAAGGCGTTGGCCTCTGATCATTCGTCCGTAAGGGGTCTGGGTTCGAATCCCGGTCAGGCATGGATGTTGTGTTTGTCTTACGGCACTGGCTCTCTCCCTTCCCTGGAACCAGTGACCCTAAATTAGGGACGGGCGACTGCTTATAGCCCATTGAGTTGCTCACGGTGGTCGTTAAACCTCCAATCAAAAAAAAAAAAAAAAAAAAAAAAAAAAAGGGCAACTACGCATTCCAATTAACATGCAGATACTCACATTCCAGAAATATGCAAATCCCATGAAAAGACAGTGAATCGAAGAAGCAGCTCCCAAAGAAATGCCTCGAGGCCTCGAAGACTTTTTTTTTGATTGGAGGTTTAACGACCACCATAAGCAACTCAATGGGCTATAAGCAGTCGCCCGTCCCTAATTTAGGGTCACTGGTTCCAGGAAAGGGAGAGAGCCAGTGCCGTAAGACAAACACAACATCCATGCCTGACCGGGATTCGAAACCGGACCCCTTTCGGACGAATGATCAGAGGCCATCGCTTAGACCACTGCGCCACCGGGGCGGCCAAGATTTCCTCATATGCTTCTATCAATTTTTTTTTGATTGGAGGTTTAACGACCACCGTGAGCAACTCAATGCAACTCAGCAGTCGCCCGTCCCTAATTTATGGTCACTGGTTCCAGGGAAGGGAGAGAGCCAGCGCCGTAAGACAAACACAACATCCATGCCTTCGGGATTCGAACCCGGAACCCTTTCGGATCAGAGGCCATCACCTAGACCACTGCGCCACCGGGGCGGCCCTATCAAATTACCCGTAACGTGATAAGCTTCCCAACCAACGCAAAAATAATTTTTTGATTTTTTTAGATTGGAGGTTTAACGACCACCGTGAGCAACTCAATGGGATATAAGCCCGTCCTTAATTTAAGGCCAATGGTCCCAGCGAAGAGAGAGAGAGCCTGGGCCGTAAAACATACACAACATTCATGCCTCCCCGGGATTCGAACCCGGCCCTCTTTCGGAAGAATGAAACATGAAGGCGATCTTTTTTAACAAAAGACGTGCTAAAAGTAAACACGCCTTCCCGGTGACGCAGTGTTCTAAGCCATGGCTTCTGATCACTTGTCCGGGTTTGAATCTTGGTGAGGCATGGATGTTGTGTTTGTCTTACGGCACTGGCTCTCTCCCTTCTCTGGAACCAGTGTCCCTAAATTAGGGACGGACGACTGCTGAGTTGCATTGAGTTGCTCACGGTGGTCGTTAAACCACCAATTAAAAAAATAAATAAATATATAAATAAATAAACTCACGTAGTGTACTCAATTAAATGATTAAAGTGCTTCATTTCGGGAAACGAAATTAACAAATATTCTTTCTGTTTATTTTTTACTTAATCTCTTGACCTTCCTGAACAGTTAAGAAGGAAACACGGCATCAACAAGGAAGTGCGGGGGAGGGGATTTAAATACGTATATATAATTTCATGTAAACGCATTCGTGAATTCTAAAAAAGCACGGAGACTCCAGTCGTGAACTGCAATCCTGCAAACTGATTTGTGGCTGCAGCACAGCTCCTGTTCGCACCACCAGCTTGGCGATGTCATTACTCCTGATCCCTTTCTGATTTTTTTCTTTTTCTTTACAGTTTTTGAGTGGCTGTAGGTAACTAACTACACGAAGCAACAAACAGTTCATCTCCCCAAATTATGTGGGTTTCCCTACGGGAGTGACTCTGCCGAAAAGCTTCTGCAAGTTGTGGTGTCACCTCTGAGTAATCATATCGAATTTATCATTTGATTTGATTCTCTGTTACTGAATGTACAGGTTAATTGAATATGTGTTGTAACCGCAAACCGCACACTCATAAGTGCGAAGAGCGGGCTTTTGTTGGAAAGTGGAAACTACATGACTCCGGAAGTAACTTTTGTTCGAAGTTGGCCTCTTAGCCCTTTAGGTTCTCAGGGATTTAATTTACAACCTAGTGATTCCGTAAGTCCATGACCTGATTTCTGTTTCGCTTAATTAAAAATACAACTTCATAATTCTTCGTTCAATATGTATCTGTTCGGTTTTTAAGTGTAACAACAAAAATAATTAATGAGTATAGTTCGTAAGAGAAAACTAATGCTATTTTAGGAGGTACCGAATTGACAACGAGTATTGTTGAGAAACACTTGCAAAGACTGCATTTGCTCAGGAAGTATAATTTATTTTACCCATTCGAGGAGGGTGACACAGTCTGCAAAGTTTTTGAACCATTTAGTTACAGAATCGTGTTCAGCGCGACAACAGCGTTGTTTAATGAACATTTCTAAGTAATTTTTATTTGTAGTCAATGAAATTAGTGGTGGTTCATAAACAAACTGTTGAATGAGATCCAGATTATATGTAGAGGAAATGGAACTACAAAAATTAATTGAAGGTGATAGTGGGACAGTTTTTGTTTCGGGTTGGGAAAAAAATGGCGGCTGTTCGTGGACGCCGCTCAAAAACGATTGTTAGAACGTTCTATGAAGTGATTCGAGAAAGTGGCATGTGATGTTAGGCTGATGTTTCAGAATTATGTGTTTATTTGTGTAGCAGCAGTGATAAAAAATGCCGTTAAGGAAACCAGAATTCGAAATTTCCCTTTTCTTCAAGTAGAGGTAAAGATCTCAAGTTTTACTGATATGCACGCAAAGTATTTTATATTATGCTGCCTTTAATTTTTACAAGTATTTTTGTCGAATGCAGTAGATTTCGGTTAATCTGGGGAACCGTTTATTTGAGACAATTCTTGAAGAGCATCCCAAATTAGCTCTTTGGTATAAACTTCGCTTAATTGGGCTAAAGTGTTCTTTCTAACCCCGATCGATGTGTTCCAGTTAATCGAAATCTGTACTGGCATTGCAACATAGTTTTCTAAAGTTTTTTTCACTTTATGTTTTGTGATAAACTATTTTCCAAATCCTGTGGATATTTTAGTCACATGTTGATTTTTTTTTTGTCTTGGAGATTTGCTGTGTTAATATTTTCTTTGTGTGTTTGACTGTTTATACCATATGAAAACCAGCAGAGAACTTAAAAAAATATATTGTAAAGTTTTACAGAAAGATGTATATCTTCTCATATTTCGCTGGTAGATCAATGAAATTATTCCCTAACTTTTGAATGATAGTTGATTTGAATCCATGAAATGATTGCCCAATTTTTGAGTGACAGTTGATGTGAATCCATAAAAGGATTTTTAAACTTATTTCCACCAGCATTAGGACAGAATGTCGCATTCAGTTTTGATACGTTTAAGATAATTGTTTTAAAGAACAATTATTTTAGAAATTGTTTTGAGTTGAAATAGGTTCATAAAAACTGTAATTTTTTGTATTTATGTCAGTTTTCATTGTTTAATTAATATTACAGTTCTCATGCCGCTTGTATGTTTATTAATTCACCAAGTTAGATTTCATTTGCTATTTTTTGGCTGTGCCTTGCTTGTTGAGAATAATTAGATTTTTTTTTCTGTTATGAATAATTTATTAAAGTGTTGACAAATTATGCTATGTATTCTGTTAAGCAGATTTCTTCCAATTGTCACGCGTAGTTTTTCCTTTTTTTATTTTCTAGTGGTAGCAGCATCTTTGTCATTCCACAGTTGAAACAGTAGCATATTAGTGTCCGAGTAGAACAAGTGTTGTAAAACGAATAAGCATTTTTCTCATTCAAATTGCAAATATAGGAATCGACTGCATCATCCAAAAATTTTCGCTTAGGGTTTTTGAGCACTTCTTACAAGTTGGAAAGTTACTTTGATTCCAAAGTATTTGCTGAAATTTTATAGAAGCATTAATGAAATTATAAGTGTTTGAAGTCTGGACTTCCGCCACGGTATCCGAGTAACTAGAGGCGGGGGTTACTGGCTAATCGCCGAAAATGGACAACCGTTCGAAGCCCTGATAAAGCAGGGGTGGCGTGTTTGCTCCCTCTGTTGTAACCAGTGGTCCCTAAATTAGAGATGTGAGTTTTTTTGTTTGATGGTTTAACAACCACTGTCAGCAGCTCGGTGGGCTATAAGAAGTATCCTGACCGTAATTTCGGGCCCTGGCTCCAGGTTAGGGAAGGAGCAGTACCGTAAGACAAACGCAACATTGTACCTGTGGGATTTGAACCCGGACCCATCTCTGACGAGAGGTCAGAAGCCAGCGCTTAGACCACTGCGCTACCGTGGTAGCACGGGCAACGACTTACAGCTCTAGATGCGCACACGGAAATTCGAAACTTAAAAAAAAAGGGGGGGGGGTGTATACGAACTCTCAGGACAGGTCAGATTGAGTGTCGAAACCAGCGATCCTCGTGATCCAGAGCATTGAGTTCTAGGTAACAGCTTGATTCGTGTTGACGCACCAAAATGAACTAAATGTGTTTGATTTTGTCTTTTCTCTGGGCCAGACATCAGCCGATTGGGCCTCCGTATCCATCGTTCAGGTGAAGGAAAGATAATTTCAGTCTCTTAGGTTAGTTCCGGGACTCATTCTGCTTGTGAGGGTTTTCCAGCCATCATCCACGTACAGTTACGTGAATACAGATATTGGTATCCTCATAACAACTTTTTTTTCTTTAAATAGCATGGGACAAAAATTTGAGCACGAAAAAAGTTTCGAGAGCTTCTGTTGTATTGTCTGTAAAACACGATGTGTTTCATAATGAGGCAAAAACGCTTTAGGAAATTCGATACGATGCAGTTCATAGGGAAATTTATAGCGAATCAAACCATGGGTTACAAACCCCTTCCCTGCCGACTCGGTGGCCTAGTGGTATGAAGCACTGGCTTCTAAATAATTCATTCATCCCAGATATGTCGGGGTTCGAATCCGTGCTGGAAATTGTGTTTGTTCTTTCTCTGGAACCAGCGGCAAAATTAGGCACGGGCGACTGCTTATAGCCCGTTCTGTTGTTCACGATGGCCTTTCTAAGCCCTTGGAAAAACAAATGAGAGTCACTGGTATAACATATGGTTAAAGGAAATCTTGATTCTTTCCCAGAATCATCGGGTATACAATGCTGGATTCAAACATTTTTATTCGTGGAAGAAATTCACATTGTGGTACTAACAGGAAACACTTCGCGAAGGAAAAAAAATATCTACGACGTTTTTCTTTTTGTTTTTCTTATCACGCGAGAAATGGTCTTAAAAAAAAAAAGCACACAACTTCGTCGTTCTTTCGGCGTCGGTGAAACAATGCGAACAAAAAAAGCAGTAATTTAATGCGAACAAAAAAAGCAGTAGCGTTTGTCTCCCACGGGTCAGTTTATTAGCAGCGCCACGCAACGTCTGCTAAACAAAAAGTTCTCCCCGAAACCGAAAGTAAACAGAGTATGGTGTCAAAGTTCACCTTCCTGCTCCACTTAGGAAGGGAGAGAGCGAATTTCACGGCAGGATAAAATGTCAGATGTTTGTTTTTGTTATATCACGTAACTAAATGCGAAGAGATGGTTATTGCCGTTTCGTCAAATATCGTACTTTTAAAAATTATGAAGAATGCGCTGGAAAGATTGTTGTGTAGAGCCATCTGGATGAAAAGAAACTAAACATTTCAGTAAGCTTGTGGCATGATTTTAGATTTTAGGCCCTAAGCTTAAATTGGGGACGCTTAAAAGACGGAAAAGAAAGTTAAAACATGGAGACTCAGTGGTATACAACTGCGTATTGTGAGTTCTACATAGAGGGTGCTGAAAAAATCACTTACGAAAGCGATTAAAATTTTTTGGCCAACCTTCCGATTAACAGCATCAGGTAGTTCAGTTAACAGGCAAAGAATCAAACTATAAATAATTACATTATTGGTCGTTGTATTCAAAACCCATTTCAGCGAAACCATGGTCGTTGTATGACAAACCACGTTGTATTCTCTTAATGCGTAATTACATTATTTATTCAGCATTCCAATTATTACATTATTATTCAAAAAAAGCATTGGTACTTAGCAGTTCAGTTTAAAAAAGTTCTCACGATATGTGCGGTAATTATCTGCGCATTAGGTAATTCCGTTAACCGGGCAAAAGAACTAGTAATAAATAATTATATTTATTATTAAACATTTCATTTCTATGAAAACAAATCTCATTTTTATTTACAAAATTGCTACTTATTAGCGTTCCAGTTAAGGTGGAAATTCGCACGAAATGTAGATTTTTTTTTTTTTTTTTTTCTCAAATCATTCTTGGCAGAGAAGCGAATTGGAACGTCCAAACCAGGCTGGGAATTTTAGTCTTCCACTGAAAAACACATGTCCTTACAGGGGAACACCTCATAAATTCCCTCATGAACAAAAATCTATTAGATCCCGGATGAAAAAAAACTGCTGAAATGTGCATTGTAAAACGAATTCAGTTGTGGACATATTTATCAACGGCGAAAGACTTAAAATTTCAGCTCATGTTTGAAGGCAGCATTAATCCACGATCAAAACGGGGAATTGTACCAGATAACTTTCCTTGGAAAATATTGCTTTTGAGAAGAAACAAGTTAGTAAAATCATGCAATGCGTTGATTGTAATACGCTTTCCAACATACCAGATATCTATTACTCAAGTTATGAGGATAATGGCTGTGGAATAAATCTCACTCCTGTGCCCTGACCTTTGATCTCATTTGGATAATATTAAATAGAATTGGCTCAGTATATACCTCCGAAACAACATACTAAAGTTTTGTCGCAATCGAAGCATTTTTTACGCTTTCCAACCGTAGGTTAAAGAAGCGTATACGCTCCAGCTTTGTCCGTCTGTCCGCACGATAACTCGCCTAAAAATGGCTCTATTTCGATGAAATTTTAGTATATGGTAGGGGACCACCTGGGGACGAACCCTATTGAAAATGGGCGAAATGGGGTCCAAGGTCAGGACATAGGAGCGGGATACATTCCATCGCCCATATGCGTCATAACTTACGTAAAAACGCTTCGATTAAGACAAGATTTTATCATGTTATTCCGGAAGTATACTTAACCGGTTCTGTTGAATATAATCGAAATGGGGTCAAAGTTCAGGGCATAGGAGCGAGATTTATTCTACAGCCACTATCCTCATAACTTGAGTAATGATTTCTGGTATGTTGGAAAGCGTATCGTAATTAATGCATTGCATGGTTTTACTAACTTGTTACGTAAGTTATGACGCATAAAAGCCATGGAATGGATCTTCTCCAATGTCCTGACCTTTGGTTCATTTCGTCCATTTTCAATAAGGTTCGACCCCAGTTTTCCCCTACCACATACTAAAATTTCATCGAAATCGAACCATTTTTACCCGAGTTATCGTGCGGACAGACAGACGGACAAAGCCGGAGCGTATACGCTTCTTCAACCTACGTTTGGAAAGCGTAAAAAAAACACGAGTCTCTTTTGAAAACCCCCATTTTCAGATAAATCATGAAGATCGTTCCGAAAGTTGAAAGGTGCCTCAAAGCAGTTTTACTACACAACTAATTTTTATATTCATTTGGTCATTGGTAACTCCTACTTAAGTGGAAGCTTTTTTACGCTTTCCAACTGTAGGTTGACGAAGCGCATATGCTCCAGCTTTGTCCATCTGTCTGTCTGTCCGCATAACTCACGTAAAAATGGTTCGATTTCGATGAAATTTTAGTATGTGGTAGGGGACAACCTGGGAAGGAACCCTATTGAAAATGGGCGATATGGGATCAAAGGTCAGAACATAGGAGCAGGATCCATTCCATCGCCCTTATGCGTCATAACTTACGTAAAAATGCTTCGATTGCGACAAAATTTTATCATGTTGTTCCGCAGGTATACTGAACCGGTTCTGTTGAATATAATCGGAATAGGGTTAAAGGTCAGGGCACAGGAGCGAGATTTATTCCACAGCCATTATCCTCATAACTTGACTAAAAATGCTCCTATCGACAAAACTTTAGTATGTTGTTCCGGAGGTATACTGAACCAATTCCGTTAAACATCATCGAAATGGGGTCAAAGCTCAGGGCACAAAAGCGAGATTTATTCCACAGCCATTATCTTCATGACTTGAATAATAATTTGAGTAATGATTTCTGGCCGCCCCGGTGGCGCAGTGGTCTAAGGCGCTGGCCTCTGATCATTCTCATGTTATATCTCTGTCAACATACACACATGCTGCTCAAACGAGCAAAACAACTGTAAATACTCACTGCATATGTAAATATTCACCTAACTCTTACCATCATCAATTTCCTGAGGAGCGAAAGCTCTCTCGCCTTGTCAGCCACGCATGTACTTCATCTTTTAGATTGTAAATAAAGTTGGTTTTGAAATGATCATTCGTCCGTAAGGGGTCCGGGTTCGAATCCCGGTCTGGCAAGGGTGTTGTGTTTGTCTTACGGCACTGGCTCTCTCCCTTCCCTGGAACCAGTGACCCTAAATTAGGGACGGGCGACTGCTTATAGCCCATTGAGTTGCTCATGGTAGTCGTTAAACCTCCAATAAAAAAAAAAACGATTTCTGGTATGTTGGAAAGCGTATCATAATCAATGCATTGCATGCTTTTACTAATCTACGCTTTCCAACTGTTGGTTGAAGAAGCGTATGTGCTCCAGCTTTGCCCGTCTGTCTGTCTGTCAGTCAGCACGATAACTCGCGTAAAAATGGTTCGATTTCCATGAAATTTTAGTATGTAGTAGGGGTCAACTGGGGACGAACCCTATTGAAAATGTGCGAACTGGGGTCAAAGGTCAGGACATAGGAGCGAGATGTATTCCACAGCCATTATCCTCATAACTTGACTAAAAGTGCTTCTATTGCGACAAAACTTTAGTATGTTGTTTCGGAGATATACTGAACCATTCTGTTGAATATCATCGAAATGGGGTCAAAGGTCAGGGCACATGAGCGAGATTTATTCCACAGGCATTATTAGCCTCATAAGTTGAGTAATGATTTTTGGTGTGTTGGAAAGCGTATCATATTCAATGCATTGCATGATTTTACTAACTTGTTTTTAAGTCTACCCAATATTCTGGCCGATGAAGCACCGTTTTCACCCGTGAATTCTGTTGGTAAATTAGTGTTTTAGGATAAGTATGGGTGTGACAAGGATATGAGAATAGCTCTGCGTAAGAATCGCTCTGTGTCAGTCAGTCTCGCAGTGCCGGCGGGACCATGAAGGGGCAACCGGGGCGGTCGCCCAGGGCCCCGCGGCTTAAGAGAAAAAAAATCCTCATTTACTGCAGAATTTTTTTTACAATTTGTTTTGCAAGTTATGGGGCACGAGGTTCTTAAAAAGATACTTTTAAAGTTTTTTTTTTTTTTTTGTTTGTTCTTCCTCTTTTTAATTTCCAATCCCTCTCTCCATTTTTGAATAGGTTATCGCCCGTCGCCGTACAGATTCATACATATTTTCTGATTTCATGAAATAGCAAATTAAATTTATCGTTTTGTGGCCCCTACTTTTATATAGTCCACAACTAGTGTGCAAACCAGACACCAAAATTTTAAGAAATAAAACAATATAAAAAAATTCATACATATTTTCTGATTTCATGAAATAGCAAATTAAATTTATCGTTTTGTGGCCCCTACTTTTATATAGTCCACAACTAGTGTGCAAACCAGACACCAAAATTTTAAGAAATAAAACAATATAAAAAAATTCATACATATTTTCTGATTTCATGAAATAGCAAATTAAATTTATCGTTTTGTGGCCCCTACTTTTATATAGTCCACAACTAGTGTGCAAACCAGACACCAAAATTTTAAGAAATAAAACAATATAAAAAAATTCATACATATTTTCTGATTTCATGAAATAGCAAATTAAATTTATCGTTTTGTGGCCCCTACTTTTATATAGTCCACAACTAGTGTGCAAACCAGACACCAAAATTTTAAGAAATAAAACAATATAAAAAAATTCATACATATTTTCTGATTTCATGAAATAGCAAATTAAATTTATCGTTTTGTGGCCTCTACTTTTATATAGTCCACAACTTGTGTGCAAACCAGACATTAAAATTTTAAGAAATAAAACAATATCAAAGTTTGTTTCGGGCAGTAGTGTAAGTATGTTGTTCCGTAGGTATACTGAAGGCCAATAATTGCTCAGTGACTTTAAAAACATTACTAGAAATTTAAAGAAAAGCGATTTTCATTTATCGTCTTGTATAAAAATTAAAAAAGTCATTAATTTGTCAGTTACTCCATTTTGCATTTAAAATCATTCACTGAAACATGCATCGGGGGGGGGGGAAGAAAGCTATTTATATAAATTTATTTTAAGGTAATCCTTATTATTTCCTACACTAAAATATTCGCAATGAAAAAATATTTGCTGTGCAGTTACCTTTTTATAATTTTTGAGCACGTTTTTATGTCACACACACACACACATACACACACACACACACACACACACAATACAATCGCACCCCCCCCCGACTTCCCGAAAAGAAAGCCATAGATTTTAACTTTGTATTCTTTACGGACGACATTTTCAATGTTATGACTTTATTAAAAAGACGAGACTTATTTTCTAGCCCCCACAATTAAATTTTGATTCAGACCTCCCAATGAAATCTTGCCCCGGGTCCCGCAAAAGCTCCATCCAGCCCTGGTTTCTCGATAAGGGCATAGGGAAGATGAGTTATCACAATGAATACTGGTGTCTCTTTTTCAATATTACAAAAGAAGGGTAAGGCATGCAAATGACTCGGAGCTCCAAGTCCAACGACCTATACGACCGTATATTCAGCTTACTTAATTTATTCTTAAGAGTGTATTTGATCCTTTTTTCACAAAGTACAGCAAATTTTGTTACGTCATTTCAGAGCCGCCCGACATATGGATAGTAGGAAGTGGTCCACCAGGGAATGGCCCGGTGGGCCAATCCAATCCGCCCCCTATTGTGGAGATGTCATGGCGCTGTTCCTCCGCTTGCTGCCGGGCAAATGCCAATTATTTCGTGTAAATACCACTAGTGTATCACAGTCAGGAGTCAGGACCGGCTTCAGGGCGGTGCGAATGGTGCCATGGTGCCAAGCTGAAATTTTGTGATATGGTAGATTATATAAAAAAAAAAAAAAAAGGTATCCTGCGAGTATTGTAATTCCAAGACGATGAGCCATTAGGGATAGAGATGTTGAAAGGTCTCACTGTCATTGGAACAACCCAAATTGTCACAGAGGATTAAACACATTCTGCCCTCTAGAAATTTGCCTCCATTTTCAAGCTCAAACAGAATATATGGAATAAAATTATATTTAACAACAATACAGGACAAATGGAAGATTTAAAAAAAAAAAAAAAAAAAAACGGTTACGGGTAAAATCTTCACTCTTTCCAGCTTTCAGTTTTGGAAAGATTTTTCTCCATTTTCAATCTTAAATACAAATATTTACGCAATTAACTTATGTTTAAACAATAATGCAGTGCAGAAAAAACCCCTCGAACAGGAGAGAAAAAAAAAGAAAAAAAAAAAAAACGATTTGGGGAAGAAATCTTAGCTGCCTTTAGCTTCTATTGTCTAAACTTTTTGCCCTATTTTACGATTACGGTAGAAATCTTAGTTCCTTCCAACTTCCGTTTTCAATCTTAAATACAAGCATTTATGTAGATACATAACATGCTTCCGTGGATTCGCGGAATTCCGTTTTTTTCGTCATCATTTGGGTCATTCTCGAAATCGATGCAAAACTGAAAAGAAATTTTGGGGGTATTAGTTGGGAGAAGGACTAGTTTCTCGTTAGGAAACGACATTGTCTTTTAAAACTTTCAAAAACAAGTTAAACAGAGTAAAGATTTCCCCCCGTTATCGTAACGCCCTTTTCTCGCGATGTTCTTCTGCCTAGTATTGTTGTTAAATATCATTTTATTCCATAAATATTTGTATTCCAGCTTGAAAGCGACAGAAAATTTTCCTGAAAACTTAAAAGGCAGAAGGTGCTAAAATTTCCCTGTAATCTTCAAGCGTGAGATTGTTCAGCGGATACAAGGTATTTTGCCTTTTCTATCATCATTTGTGTGGTACTCGAGATCGATACACTACTGAACAGAATTTGGGGAGGGTCGTTTTCCGTCGGAATTACTACTTTCGAAATCGAAAGTTAGACGGAGTGAAGATTTCTTCCATGTTATTTTTTTCTTGCAATGTCCTCCTCAGTGTTGTTAAATATTCTTTTATTGAATAGATATGTGCATTTCAGCTTGAAAATGTAGGGAAAATTTCTGAAAACAAAAGTCAGACGGAACGAAGATTTTGCCCGTTATTCCTCCCTCTCTGCTCCGTGTTTCCTCTATCCTGTGTTGTTAAATGTCAATAATTTTATATTTTGAATCGTGATGTGGTCCAGTTTATTAATTACATAAATAAATTTACATAAGCAACTCTGTCTTGCCCATGCTGTGTTTTATTCACACTGTTTCACCACACATTTTATTTTTTACCCAGTTAAAAAGTTCAGCATTTTATTTTATTCGTCAGTCTCATGTATGTTATATAATAAAATGGTGTTTAAGAACCATATGAGGGGAAAAGGGACTTTGAAAAAAAAAAAAAAAAAAAAAAAAAAAGGATAAGATTACTCGGCTGCGTCAAACTTTCGTTTTCGGAAATTGTAGCATACATTTTAAAACTGAAACACAAACAGTTTGTGCAATAAAATTATATTTAACAATACCGTACATATGGAACATGGAGAGAAAAAAATGTGATTACGGGGAAATCTTCACACCGTCTAACTTCCTAACTTCCGTTTTCAGAAAATGGAACTCAGAAATCTGAAGATGGAAAATTTGCATTCATGAACAGGAGGCTGCAAGAGATGATTTAATAGGAGGTCTGGGGACATCGTTTTTGTTTTCAGCCATGGCCACGATTCCGCTAGGAGGGGGCTGGAAATTTCGCCCCTTCGAGTTCAAAATTTTTCCACTTCCACTCAAACAGTATTGCGGTTTTTACTTTCTTATACCTCTGTTATGAGAAAGCATTAATGATCGTTCTAAAATCGCACTTTCGGTTTTTGACAATTTTGCTAAAAGAAAAAAATGTTTTTAGTACTTAAAAAAACATTAAAATAAAAATGACATTTTGTCGTCACTTCCGAACTGCAATCAGCAACTTCAGAAAAATACTTACTTTTTATTCAGTGTTCCATCAGGTACACTTTTTATTTAATTTTTTTCACTGTTTAGTCTTTTTTTTTTTTTCACTCAGCGTGAATAAGCATTTTATGGCAGCAAAATTTGGAAGTACTTAAAATAAATTACAAATTCTACAGCAATTGTTAGGTGGTAGTTAATTATTTTAAATTTCAGTTCTTTGTTAATAATTTTAAAAGCAAACTTTTGCAATTAGCAAATGAATCAACTAAGCTGTCAAAGTATAACTGGCTGGCTGTTTCATTTCCTATGGAAAGGTTAGATAGACAATGAGGAAAGTCGTTCTTGTGACATTGATGTTCTCAGATAATTTTTTATTAATTTTAGTTTGCTGAATGCCCTTTCACAGGAAGCAACTGAAACTGGATAGTCAACAGCAATTTATACGCTAAAACTACATTACTGTAATATAGGCTTCATGTAATATGTTCAAGCATGTAACGTAAAACAGCAATACAATTTTCGGATCTTAAATTTTCTTGCATCAGTCAACAAAAGTATATCAATTCTGCAACGAAATCTACTTTGTTAACATCAAAGGAGTATTTCTGACATAATTTTGAACAAGCAGATCTAATTTTGTTGCTATCCATGGATTTTAGGTTTTTTGGATATAAGAATCCAAATGTATCAGAAACTGCTTTCACACCATGCAATCTAATTTCTAACTGATTTATGACAACATCTATCATCATGTTAAAGACAGAATCAATTTTTTTTAAGAATCTAAGGTATTTCATCTGGAAAGATTTTGCCATGTATTCTTTTCTTGGTGCATGTTCTGGTAGCAGGAAATGCTGGAGAGATCTTATCAGAAGCAACTGCTTCTTTGTGGCATTTTAAAAAACCTGTTCTGTAGAGAGTCTTTCATTTCATCAGTGGCTGCAGCAAAAAATATTTCCTGCAATGCTAATGTCACAAGCATTATTCTGGAAAAATTTACTGGCCACTCTAACAGCACACAGGACCTTTATGCAAATTAGAAGTAATAAAATAAATTTGAAATTTCCAATGTAATGCAAGAGCCTGTTTATTTCAACAATGACATCACGATATTTTACAAACAGAGCCATCTTGGATGTCAATCAAACACTTTGATATGTGAGAAAAAGAATGCAGTGCAGCTTGAACAGTATCAATACGAGCTTCTCATCGAGTAGCGCACATTTTTTATGGTAATAATCTGCATAAAACACTGCCAATGTGCACTACTGCTAGATAAAAGCACATTAAATTCCTGCAAAGCACCAAAAAATGCATTGACTTCAACTAAAGATGATGCAGCATCACACAGAACTAAATTCAAGCAATGTGCAGTGCAATGAACATAAATAGCTAGTGACTGACGCACAAGTATTTTTTGGAACACGCCATTATAAATCCCACACATAACTGCAGTACCATCATACCCCTGGCCTCTGCAGTCAGATAGGGTTGAGATGAAGGGTATGCTCAAAGAAATGTATAATTTTTTCTTCTATTCCAGATGCAGTATTGCCTGCTATAAGAATAAATCCAGTAAAACTTTCTACAATTTCACAGACACTAGATTTTTTGTTGTTAATGTAGCGCTCCACTACGAGTAGTTGCTGAACATGTGCTGCATCTGTTGGCGCATAGCTCAATTAGCTCATTTTAAACCTGGGAACTTAGTTGCCCCTGATCGATTATCCAAATGAGAGTTTAAGCACATGATCATATTTTGCAAGTAACTCCACAGTGGCTAAATAATTTCCACATGATTTTGCCCCAATTTTTTTCATTTTCACCTCTAAATGTCATGTTTTGACCAGCAAGATGAAGTACAATATCAATTAAACGATAAAAACCAGCCTTATTCCATTGATTTCTTTTCCTGTTGGCTACGGAACAGAGCATCTACTGTCTTATTATTCTTCCAGATTTTTCATGTGCCCATTGAGTCTAAGTGAGCCGAAGAAAACGTGCTTTTTCAGCTTTTGTCCAAAATGCTTCGTTTTTGACACCCACTTCAAAAAAGTTTTTTTCATATGATGGACTGTTTCTTTCAGCAAAAAGCCAGCATCAAAAACAAAATGCGGCATCAAGTTTAGGTGAATAACATAACCATGTTTGAGAGACCTTTTGACCAGTTTGCAATTCTTTTTCATAGTAAACTGTAGGAAAATGCCAACCATCTATAGTTGGAAAACAAAATAATTTCCGAGTTGGCCTGCAGGGACTAAATTCAACAATTTTCCGACATAGGTGCCTGTTCTCCAACAAAGTTTTGTATGAATACGATGCAGGATCAGTGGGCCACTCATCACATAGTGGGAAAATTTCAGTGATATTTTGCCTTTCTTGTATTTCAAAACATGTGCTGTTGTTTATGAATAACAATTTCAACTGTTTTTGATGATTCCAAAGAAATAATTGCATTTTTTGGCGTCAGATTATGTATTGAAGTAGTTGCACTTTTATTGACTTCATTATCTGAGGGTTTAGATAGCTTGGAGTCTTTGGCATAACTAGCACAACATGTGCACCCCCTCAAGATTTACTTCAGCACCCCTAAGCACGGTAATTTTCCCAGGATTTCGAACACAAGGGGGATGCATTTTTTGCTCTGTGTGTGTGTGTGGTGGTTGGGGGGAAGGGGAGGGGGGGGTTAGGAAGTCATAGGGAGAGTGTCTGCAGAAGTGATGGTGGTACCTAGAACCTTGTAGTTTTAACTTTTTAAGTAATAGATTTGACAATATGTGTAATTTCCTTGTCCAAAACTAAAATCACTTGAAGAAATCACCCTCTTACACAGGCAGATCGGCAGCTGCTGTGAATAAATGTTGATGCCTGTCATGCATGTAATCCTAGGTAACTGACTGTTCCCACATCTTCCACAGGGAATCCCACTGTGGCTTCGCGCTTTTTCTCAGCAGCACAGAGAGAGGGCGATTGGAGAGCAATCATATTATTTACAACCCATTGCAGAGAAATTGTATTACAACCCGAAGGCAAAGAGCCGAACACTTTCAATCTGTAGGATGTTCAGTGTTTTAAAAGTGAAACTTGGCATTTATTTAGGCAAAGCTAAATATATCTTAAAGCAAAATGTGAATCTTTGGGTTAATTATTGTGCGTGTTTGAATTTTTTCACAAAACTATAACTGGCAGCTGCAAGCCCCTTTGTTACCTGAGCCTCCCCCCTCCAGCTGTGGGGGTGGTAGTTACACTTGGAGTTACATACTGGTAATCCAGGTGAAACTGCTCTCTCCTTTGGAATGCCATAGAACACTTGAAGATCACATGATTCAACAGCAGTTTCTTTCATTTCAGTTTTTGGCTCAAGAGAGAGAAACTTATGCATATTCAAAACTAATTGTCTCTTCTCTTCTTTTTTTAATCTCTTTTGGCGCCCTTGAGCACCCAAATGGCATTTCCTGTTCATTTTTATAATTAGTGAAAACTAGACAAATAATAGCAAACTGTTGAAAGTATTAAGCAAAACTTAAAAGTTATGGGAACGCCAAAAACACAGTGCATCAAAGAAATACGCAATAAAAAGCGAACCAGTGTAGAAAGAATGAGTACAAGTTATGGAGCGCAAAAATTGGAAAGTCGCTTTCGGGGTAGGGCTTAAAAAAAAAATTCTGTTCAAGGTTAAAAGCTCAAAGGGGATTTCTGCGACAAAGCACAGGTGACTAATTAGCTCTTATCCCTATGGTGTATTCAGAAAGGACACAGAGCTTAGGAACATCAGCATATTGTTTTAAATTCATCCTTCCACCATTGCAGACAATTCCTCTGTTGCACATGAGGATTCCACAAATCACAGGGTAGGTTATTTTGTACCCTGGTCAGCTGTGCGAAATTCTGTATGCAGTAAACTAAAATCGTTTTAAAACAAAATTTCTGAAATGAATAACTTTTTTTTTTTCAGTTACAATTTTCAGTAAATTTATTCACAAGTTGTACATTTCTGTTTTTATACCCCTAGTATGATCATTCTATGAGGGCAGCCCCCCACCTCCCAGTAGCTACGGCTCTAGGTTAGACCTATTTTGTCACTTTGTTCTAGCTCCTGCTGTGTCTGCTCATGATGACATCATTTCGTTCCATGAAGTGTGGAGACATGTCATCTCATGTAATGCTGCAGTGCAGGATGGATGTTTGAGTGCCATATTTCTAGTCACCTTGGTTTGTGGCATAGCAGTTAATGGCAGTTATAGTCTCAGCAGAGGCTGAAAACCTTCACAGTCCAAGATGGCCGTTCCTTCTAGCATGCGCTTCCTGACTAAAGGAGATAAATATGTGGCCTCCCTGCCACCAATATGCATAGAAATAGATTACTGTGAAATATGAATCTTCAGTGCCATGGCAAAGTAGTTTTCTATATTTCAGATAGCTCACATATTAGTTCCAGATAGCTCCACATGTGAGTTTTATACATAGCAGTTTTTATATGGGGAAATTTTGCCACTTTATTGAAGACGTAACACATACTGAAGAACACCGTGTAACAGTGAAACCTAAAGGACTTCATAAGAATTCTAAAAACACAGTAAATGTCACTCCAATTTGCAAAATGTAAAACACAGCACTATGATTCTAGCAAAGATTTATAAGCTCCTGAAATTTATTTTATGTAAATGTGAGTGGCATCAGTATGAAAAAGGGGGGGGGATTCCCATCTATGTCTCTCTTCCATGGTTCTGAAACTAAATGTTTAGTGTGTGTATATATACCTTGCCCATACCATTAACTCTGGACACCAGCATAAAATTTTGTATTGGGTGCTCAGACCTTTGGCCCTTATGATAGCTTCTTGTCTTAGTGGAATCTTTTGAATCAGTTTTATGTAATTATCTGCCGATAATATGTTCCATCCATTTAGCCCTGAAAGCAATGACCAGTTCAGTTTTGTCCGTTGGATGATCTCTTCAACATGTCTGATGATCCTGTTCGTCCCAGAGATTCCCTAGAGTGTTCGGCCAGTCCAACTTTTCAATGTCCATGTCTTCAAGCAGATCTATACCAGTGTAAGCATATGACAGACATTGTTCTGCCTGTAAATACAGTTGTGGATCTCCCCGAAAGTACTGCCACAATGTTGGTAGTACATAATTGTCCAGGACATCTAGGTTGAGCACAGTGTTCATAGTTTCGTCTAAAAGGACTAATGGGCCCAAGATGAACCATGCAAAGCATCTGCATACCATCGTGTTGCCTCCACCTAACTTCATGGTAAGGATGATATAGTCCAGAAGGTAGCTTTCTCCCAGCAGCTGCCACACCCAGAACCGACCATCAGACTGGTAGACTGCGTACCATATGCATCAGTCCAAAGCAGTTTTCCATTGGTTTACAGCCCAAGATTAATCAGTCCAAAGCAGTTTTCCATTGGTCTACAGCCCAAGATTAATCAGTCCAAAGCAGTTTTTCATTGATCTACAGCCCAAGATTAATCAGTCCAAAGCAGTTTTCCATTGATCTACAGCCCAAGTTTCATGAGTCCAGAGCAGTTTTTCATTGGTCTACAGCCCAAGATTTATCATTCCAAAACAGTCCATTGGTCTACAGCCGAAGATTTTCATTCTTTAAACCACACTAATTGGCATGTGGCATTAGTTGAAGTGATTGGAAGATTGTGAATAGCTGCTTGGTTGTAGTAACTCATGTCACACATTATGATAATTTGATGACTCTTATTGGCATACACCAATAAGTCGCCATCTCGTCCTCAGAAATGACATCATTAACGGGTGACGTGCAAGGTCGCCGTAACACAGGGACATCGCTAGACTTCGAAATCAGGATGGGCGAGGGTGGGCGAGCATTATTTTTGGTGGGGCAAGCTTCGTAGCAATTTTTTTTTTTTTTCGAAACACTGAAAGAGCAAATTTTGGATGATTTTTTTTTCTTTTAATTGAAGGTTATATAACCATAGTGAACAACTCAATGGGCTATAAGCAGTCGCCCGTCCCTTATTTAAGGTCACTGATTCCAGGGAAGGGAGGGAACTTATTTAAAGTCACTGATTCCAAGGAAGGGAGGGAACCCGTGCCCTAAGACAAACACAACATCCATACCTCACCAGGATTCAAACCTGGACTCTTCTCTGACAAATGATCATAAGCCAGCTATTAGACCAGTACGTCACCGGGTCAGCTTCAATGCTTGTCACTACTGGCTACAAAAGAATTTGTACAGTTCCGACTCCCTCCACCTGGACACACATACTACATACATGGATCTGACTAGTGACACCAATGATATAAGATAAAAGCATTGATAGAATGTCGCCTTCAACTTTTTGCTTGCCTGGATGCATTGTCTTAAATTTATTTTCAAAATTTTCCTTTTTAACTTATGAAAATAGTACTGTACTTGAACAATTTATTTCAAAAGAAAATGTCGCTTTTGTTTATCTAAATCAAATTTTAACATTGTGCCACGTAGACACAATGCCTCCCCCTCCTTAACTTAACTTCTTTCCTTCCAGCCAGTGACTTTACCTTGCATGCCTCCCTTAAAAAGCAGGCGTCAGCCACTTTCTGCACTTTCACTGTCCCGGGGCAGTCTTAAGAGTGCTAGTATAGCTTTAGACTCCACTTTCTGTGTTAGAATCTCCAATTTTGTAATGAAAATAAACAGAGCAATTAGTAATTACCACCTTCAGTGAAACTCCTCATTCTCCCCTTGCCCCCCATACAAACCTGAAAAAGAGGCTTAAACTAAGCAATTGGAAGAGTGGGGAACAATAGCATTTTCATGGCCCTGCAGATGCTATTTTGATAATCTTTCCACAGAATAGTTAACAAAGGTGAAAATGAAAACGGCTGCATGAAGTAAAACACAAGACTTATATTACTTGGCAAGTCCAGATTGTGCTTTAAAGTTAAATATTTTGAAAATGGTACATTTCAAACTGGGTGGGCAGCAGAACACTGAAAGAAAAAATGTTTGATCTTTTTAACAAATTTTGGATGCATTCGTTGATTAGTGTTACAGCAAGAACCCCCTTGGCAATGTCCCCGCTGTAACGTTAATTAACGACAGAATTTGATAAGAAACTGCTTTCACAAAGTGACGCAGTATGCTAGGTCGAGTTAAAAATAATAGTTTTTACCAATTAATGACTTCATGGCTTCCTCTAATTACTTTCAGTACTATAAATATTTAACAGAAATTATAGAGGATAAATTTATTAAGGTACATTGCCAGTTCATTTTCTAGTAGGAAGAAAATCCTACTAGGAAGAGAACTTGGCACTACAAACAAAAATAAGAAAAAAAATGAATATTTATTCACAAGAAAGTTACTTACTGCAAAGGGACTGTTTGAAAAACTAAAGAAAATCAATACTAAATATAAAATTATGTTAGCTCCAGGTTTAAATAACAAAATTAAAAAATACTTACCATCCCTAAAATGAAGAGAAGGAAATACTTTACTCCAGGAAGGAGTCATTTATAAAATCAAGTGTTCATGAAATTGGAGGTATCCCTGGAAATTTACAGAACCCAAGGTGGCAACATCAACGACCATGCTGGATGGCAAATCCACCAGGCTTGGTCGCCAGACCTGTGGAAAGTAGTAAGACGCAAGAACTCCTGACGAAGATCTAGTGTATAGATCAAAAATTTGAGAGGTAACGTACCTTAATAAATTTTTCCTCTATAATTCCCGTTAAATATTTATAGTACTGAAAATAATTTTTTATATTCAAAATATTTCTTGCACGTCCCATGAGCAACTGCATAAGATACACATAAATGCAACACTTATTTCCTTCTGTTCTTGCTATTTACAGTAAATTTCCATCACAATATGCTAAAGTTATTGTAAAACATGCAAAATACGCAAAATATGCGCAACCAAATATACCTATGGTCCCCAGCTTTTTAGACATGCTGAAAGTATGAAAAATATGCCTTGTTCAGGAGAAGTCAATGGAAGAAAGGAGTACTCAAGATTATCACGTGGCAACCAATACTCCTACCTGATTAGTCAGCGGTATCTTTGAAAAGAGCGGCATGTACTTGAGTAACTGTCCCCCTTCTCCTACGATGGTCGCGCCCCACAGTTTGAAAATCAATGACCTACACACTTTCATGGCAGTTCATTTTCAACATCAGGATTCTTCCTAGAACTTGCTAAAGATTCTTCCTTTAAGAAAAACAAAAACAAAAAAAAAAGAAGCACCCCATCCCATGACTTCCATTTAGCAAAAGGACTTGTTGTGGCAGTGTACATTTGGGTGAGTTCCAAACCCTTGAATGGCCCTTTCACTCACTAGAATTGAACCAAATTGAGCATCTGTGGATGAAGTGGGGTTATTTACTTGATCCCTAAACAAACCCCTTACCTGCAACGCTTGGTGCCTTACACACAGCTAAACTTTCTGTCTAAAGATTTCAGAACCCTGTGAGAGTCTATGCCATAACATGCTGCTATTATTGTGAGAGTGAAAAGTAGGCCTACATATCATTCAGTGGGTGTGTATAATTAACTGCCCTTTCAGTATATACAAGGGTAAGTCGTGGCAACCAATTTTTTGGGGCAAATGTGTTTCACAGACAGGGTGAAAAATAACTGAAATTTTTGAGGGAGCAATTTTGCTCCTCAAATTTAGCATTGCGGAGCAGTTGAGTAATTATGTTGAGCACTTTTGAGACTTTTTTTTTATTTAAGTGACTAATAATTTATCAAATAAAACTATTACTAGCACCTTTCAATATCTGTCAAAAATATTCTAATCAGTTATGAAAAGTAAAATTTAAAAACATTTTAACAGATATGTAAAAAGTACAAATTTTCTTACTATAGATATATGGTAAAATGTTACCTTACCACACATTGCAACAGCTACTTACTGTCACTTGACAGTTAGAGTACTCCTGAACTTGTGGTAGCTCGGGGCTTCTTTAAAAAAAAAAATACCTCCACTGCTTGTTCAGGATGAAATTCACATAGTTATTGTCCTTCCAGCGTTATCCGCAATAGCTGGTTCAAAGCATCAGAATTCATCCGATTATAAAAATCTGTCTTTATTCTTTTCATTGCAGAAAATGTTCTTTTGACCTTAGCATTGGATACGGGCAACTATTTCATGATATTTATCATGTGGTTTAGATTTGGGAATTCATTCGTATACTTTTCTTTCAAACATTTCCATAACTGTTGCTTTGACAGGTGTAGATTTCTTAACAAAAGGTTTTGAAATAATCCCAGTCCTCTTGAATTTTATCGTTGTCAATGTTGTTAGCCGTCAACAACTCACTGAAAATGTTCAGTCAATACAGTAATTCAAAAATCACAAAAATTTGCAAGAGTAGATTTGTCTGTTGGCCAAAACTTAGGTTCTAACAGCTTTGCAACGTTGAAAACCTGATTTTCCTGCAAGTCACCGAGCCGGGTATTTACACACTGATCAATATGATTTAAAAGATATTCACAATTTTCATAGAATACATCTACTGTCAAATTACAGCTGAGTTCAATGCCACGAAATTCTATTGTTTTCACTGAATCACAGTCACTGTAATCACAAGCTTATACGTTTGGTAAGTCTTGTATAATTTTGGACAGTTTGGCTGAAAACTTTCTTTCTTGATAATTTCGATAGAATCATAGAATTTTTCTAATGCGTTCAAAATACAAGGTATATCCACATCATCCAACTGGAGAGACAGAGATAATTTTGACAAAGAATATAAAATGTTGCAAAGCAACAGCAGCCAAGTTACAAATTTGATGAACTTAAGTTTTCTCAAAATTCACGTAATCCTGCTTTTTCTCCTAGTTATACAATAACAAACAATTTTTAATCAGCGTGTCATTGGCTCTTTGCTTATGTGAAACCCATCAGGTGTCATGGACTCACAAAACTGGTGTATCTGATACATCTTCATCGAATATTGTTAAGAGCTCACAAAAGTCTAATTCGTTTGGCACTTTTTTCATAAAAATTATGAATGTCTTCCATCAACTTATGTACCTCTTGAAAATATGTTGACAGCATAAAATCTTTTAGAGTATGTACACACTTCTTTGGAGTATGCAAATCTTCAAATTGATGACCTAAACAATGCACTTACTTACACTAAACAAGGACAGTTTTCTTCAAAAGAGGTGCAACACCTTTTCTCTGTCCCATGTTAATATTTGCTCCGTCAACTAATCCAATTCATTTATTTTCAAAATTGACTACTCCAAATCCTGCAATGGGCTCTGCAATTGCATTTTTGATACCATTAACATCAGTATTTTTCAGTTCTTTTAATGCCAGGAATGGGAATTTGGTATCTCCTACTTCATTGGCATGCATGATACAAATAATGTCAATTTCAGATACACTAACATATGTACTGCTATCAATAAATAAGGTAAAATAGTCTTTCTTTCTTAAGTCATTGCCCAAATCAGTTTCAAAAACATTAGCAATGCATTCCGTGAACTGAGCACTCATCACGGACGAATGGCAAGTTTGCTGTACATGAACACTGTGGCGTTTCTCTAACTCAATAATTTTAAAAATCTGATCTGGTGTGCTTTTCTACATTGTTCTTTTTAATAATAAATCCCAAAACTCCATCAATAAAAGAAAAATTGAAATTTCAAAATTTTTTACGCTCAACATTCTTCTGATAAATTTCGCAATAGGTAGCCAGGATGGAGATTTTATCGGCTTCAACATCATAGCGTAACCAACTACCTTTTGAATCTAATTCTCCCGTCCATCTTTTCATGGTTGATATTTTCACTGTATTAGCCATGATTTCAAATAACAGAGAGTAAAACAACAAAACTCACATTCCCCTTAAAATTAAGTGGCGGACAAACCGAAACAAAAACAGCGATAAGAGCATCCGCCCTTAAATGTCTTATGGCGCAGACAGGCGGGAACATGGAACCAATCATAGACACTCTTCAGTCGGACGATGACCACCTCAAAACTGCACAGCTAAAGCTACACGAGGAAGCTTTTTTCCAGCTGAAAGCAAACATAAAATATTCGTGAAGTTATGAATTTTATTTTTTCTTCACGCATAAGCAAAATCGTATATTCGATAAATAATGAATTGCTCTATGGATTGAACATTTTAATGGAAATTTCATTTTTAAACTTTGAGTCATGGTTTTGCGATTCAAATATGAATTTGCATCGCAAACTGCGATGCGATACTGCTTATTTTTTTCCCTGTTCACAGATGAAATTTCAAAATATACTACACTAAGGTGCCAAAAAAAACAATAAAAAAACTGGGAAGGGTGATGCCATTTTCATTATATGCCACCACGCCCACACAATAAATGGTATAATCCGCAAACAACATATTTATCAAGCCGGATATCTCCGCAAGCTCAAGTAGTAGCATTTGCAGTTCAGATGGCAGCACTCGGGGTATGGCAACAATCCCATGAGGTAATAAATCCTGCATGCTTACAAGTGACAATGCAGGCCAGCGGTGGCCGTGTTATGGTGTGGGGTATTTCCAGCTGGCACGCATTAGGAAACCACCATTCGTCTGCAAACTGCTCCGACAGGTGCGGTCCATGCAACCATTCTTGGGGATCATTTGCACTCATTCATGTCATGCAATCACTCCGGTGGGTGTGACCTCTTATAACACAACAATGTGCCCACGTCCACAGTCGCACGATTATGATTATGGCTGGAGGAACATTCTACAGAGTTTGAAATCTTTACTTGGCCCCCATCATTTGCTGAATTTAAACGCCGTCCAACCAGGGCTTGATTTCAACCGGTAGTTAGTAGCAAATTGCCTAGCAAGCAAATGCATTTTGCTAGTGATAAAAAGTGGTTCTAGCAAACGTTGCTAGTGGAAAAATTTTGAATGTTTTAGAGTGAACTATAAAGTGTCACTGCATTGCACATGTGGAATATTTTAGACACATACAAAAATGAACAACTGCTTTCTGGAAACACGTTTCTCGAAAAGTACAAACATTATAAAAACATTTTGGTACCAGTAGAAATATCTAGTATATTTCCCTTATCTACTTCTGCATGTGATGTTGGGTTCAGTTTCATGAAGAGCTTCCAGGGTGATTTGAGAGGCAGTTTAAACTTACAAACATTGAATGCTCTCATGAGTGTTGTAGTGTTGAAGGTCAGTCCAAAGACAAATTTGACCCCAGGCCTGCTGTTTTAAAGTGGTATGATGAAAAGACCCGAAACGTAGATCATAAACCGTACAGAAAATACACTGCCGGAAAGTAAAAAAAGAACACCAAGAAGGAATTGGCGGACGATCGTTAAATTTACATATGTTAATGGGGTCGAGTTTACGTATAGGTGTGATGTTAATTTCGGGACCAACCGGTGAGCGCTTGCGCCACAGCACAGCATAATATGCAAATTATTGTCGGTGGTATTTAAGGAGTACGGCGAAGTGAATGTAATCAGTCGTCGGCGTACGGACATGTGCGAAGACCCTGAAGAAGCTGCAATGCCTGGACATGGAAGACGTGTACGATTTCAGCAGTTATCGGACTTTGAGCGAGGTCGTCTAGTCGGACTCCGCAAGGCCGGGTGGTCGTATCGTCGTATTGCGGAGCGAATTGGACGGGAAGTATCGGTGGTGGTACGATGGTGGCGTGGATGGTCCGAGGAACATTCCCACACGAGAAGACGTGGAACCGGGAGTCACAGACGAACTGGTGTGCGGGCCGATCGACGCATAAGAAGAGCGGCGTTGTCAAGCAGAACATCCACTGCGCCGCAAATCCGAGCTGCCGTTGCACCTGAGGTGACTGTGCGAACAATCCGCAACCATTTACTGGATGCAGGACTATGTGCACGTGTGCCTCTGGCATGTGTACCTCCGACTCCAGCCCATCGTCAGAAATGGCTGCAGTGGTGTCGCCAACGTCTGCACTGGAGAACGCAATGGCGATCTGTTGTGTTCAGCGATGAAAGCAGATTCTGCTTGGGAGCCTGCGATGGCCGTATGCGTGTTTGCAGATGCACAGGGGAGCGTCTCCACCCTTCTTGCATCCGCCAGCAACACACAGGGCCTACACCTGGTCTCCTGGTCTGGGGAGTGATCAGCTATCACTCCCGTACACAACTAGTGTTTGTACCGGGTACGCTAAACAGCACCTCCTATATCAACAACATCATTCAGCTCGTTGTGCCATTTGTAAGGTCGGTCCATTGTGGTATTTTCCAGCAAGGTAACGCACACCCACACACGGCATGTGCAACGCAACATGCACTTCAGGGTGTGAGACAACTTCCATGGCCTGCACGTTCACCGGATTTGTTCCCCATTGAGCACGTGTGGATTTTATGGGACAACGACTTATCCGGTCTCCACGGCCAGCCACGACCATCCCCGATTTCCGAGTCTAGGTTGAGGATGCTTGGAACTCAATACCCCAAACTTACATCCAACATCTGTACGACAGACTCCATGCCAGAATTGCACAGTGTAACGCAGTTCATGGCGGTTCAACCTCGTACTAACCATGTTACATGAAAATGTTATTTTTCAGTTTACCAGCAAATACAGCTGTATTTTGCCATAATGTTTTGATCCCGTTATCCTCTGTATTCCGTTATTATGCTGTATAAATTTCGTTGGTATCAGATGTCTCCTTCTTGGTGTTCTTTTTTCACTCTCCGCTAGTGTAACTTATTATTTTGAATAGTGTTCTTGAATTTTGCGAATAAAGTTTAATAAAAAAATGTTTTTTTTTTTTTAAATATTGGCATTCGAATTAAATTGTTAGAATTAATCTGGAAGGTCATGAAAAGGTAAGTTATATCTAAATATTGGTATTCTTTTCAGCATTACAATGTGACAGTTACAGAGGTGAAATCAAAATGTGTCACGATTGATTAATGGAGGAGGACATGTTAAAGTTTCTTTTGTATAATGTATTTACTTTACATCCAAGTTGAATATCATATTTATTACACTTATTAATTTTGGATGAGACACCCCTTTGAGATATGGGAAAACACCAATATATTTCAATTGTTCTTTTTTTCTTGACATTGTACTTCTATTTATTGTCAAGAAAAAAAAAGAACAATTGAAATATATTGGTGTTTTCCCATATCTCAAAGGGGTGTCATCCGAAATTAATAAGATGTGTAATAAATATGATATTCAACTTGGATGTAAACTAAATACAATCAAGAATTTGGTGTTAAAAAGCAAAGAAAAAATGAGTTGTTTGGAGCAGGTAGGAGTGTATGCAATACCCATATCAAAGAATCCACCGGTTTCATACATTAGTAGTACCAAAAACAAATTAAAACACAGATTAAAGCAACATTTAAAAAAACTTGCAAAAAAAAAAAAAAAAAAAAAAAAAAAAAAGAAACTAAAAATGTCTTAATTCAATATTGCCTGGAAAACAAAGAATATCCGAAATTCAAAGACATTAGAATAATTAAAAAATGTAAAACAGAAAGTCATTTGAGAATAGCTGCGTCAGTACTTATTGAAAAAAATAGGGATAGATTGTGTAATTCTAACGACCTGAATATACTTAATGACAATTAAAAGGCCTTGATTAAAATAGAACAGAAAAGAAACAAAAAAAATTCCAATTCTAGATTTTGACCAAATTAAAGAACAGATAGTGCCACAGGCAAACATCGTAAGATACAGTGAGAGAGCAGAGAACCGGAGGCGATTGCATTACTTGCTCTGTGGCTGCGGAGAGGAATGATTGTTTTTCGACATACATGAAGACGGCTATCTATGGTCTGGCAGAAAGTACTTGGAGTGGACGAAGTCATGGTGGTCAGACTTACAGTATCAGTGGTTAAGCGTATCGGGTTTCCTGTCAGAAGACTAAATAGGGTTGGAGGAGGAAGGTTGAGCCATTGTATAAATGAATTGAGTTGATGGAATAATGCTTCTGTAAATAGTGTACATAGATAGCGTTTTTAATATGAATGTATGTAAAAATGTTGTGAATATAAGGACATGGGCAGCAGTTGTGACCAAGAGAATTAGGGTTAAAGTCTTTAATGAGTGGAATGTAAGTTATATGTATAGTGTTTTAGCCTTTTTAAATATATGTTGAAAATAATGAAAGTGGTGCATATGCGATATACGATGAAAATGTGAATGTAATTGTAATGTGTTGGCTCAAAAACAACTTGCAAGAGTATATGCGAAGACACAGGGAAGAGATACAACAACCACAAAATGTACATCATGCATTATGACAAGTCAGCTGGAAATATATGTGTGGCAAATGTTGAACAACCTTTTAGGTGAGTTTCCATTATTGAAGTTAAATATTGGGTTGTCAGAAAAGTCATGACATATTTTAGCCATGTTTTGTAAAGGTCATTTATTGATAGAAAGAACAAAGATCAATCAATGATATAATGCCCGTTTTGTTCGATAACCTTTTGCCATCTTTCCGTGAGCTGCAAAATGCCTCATTCATAGAAGGACCTGTCTTTCGTGGCGAAAAACTGTACAAGGTGCTGATTTACAGACTCATCTGAATTGAACGTTATACCATGCAAGGACTGTTGAAAAAAGCGAAACAAGTGAAAGTCTGACGGCGTAAGGTCAGGCAAGTGAGTATGCTGGGCGTGGCAACACATCCCACCCAAGCTCCAATAGTTTTCGGCGGGTGATCAAACTTGTGTGTAATCTCGCGTTGTCGTGATGAAACACAACAGCTTTACGATGAACAAGCTCTGGACGTTTCTGGATAATGGATTCGTTCAAACTGTCCAATTCCCGACAGCACACATTCGAATTGATTGTTTGGTTCCGTGGTAGGAGCTCGAAAAACACGACACCTTTAAAATCCCACCACACTGAGACCAGAACCTTCCGCTGATGAGTCTGCTTTGGATGTCGTTTGAAGCAAAGCAGCACGTCGGGACCAAGACCGTTTGCGCAGCACATTGTATTACACAATCCACTTTTTGTCACCAGTTATCAGTCGCTTCAAAAAAGGATCGTTTTCCTCACGTTTAATGAGCATATCGCAGATGTTTATACACGCCGTCAATTGAGGTTCTTTGAGTTCATGAGGAACCCACACATCGAGCAGCTTGCTTACGTATCCCAGCTTCTTCAGGTGGTCGTGAATGCTTGAATGATGGAAGTGCAATGTGTCTGCAATCTCTTGTGTCGTGTAACGTGGGTTTGACTCGATCAATGTCTTGATTTGGTCGTCATCAACCTCGGTGGGCATCCCGGACCGAGGAGCATCGTTGAGGTCAAAATCACCAGCACATAATTTTGCGAACCACCGCTGGCACAGACGTTCTTGTAGAGCATTATCACTGTACACTTTACGCAACTTTTCACAAGCTTGACACGCGTTCTTCCCTTTATTGAAGTAAATCAGTAAAATATGGCAAAAATGCACAGTTTGGTCTTCCATCTTCAACTTGATGTCAAATCTCTGCAAATCAACCAAATCACTCACTATTCCTTTTAGACTGCAGCTAGAACTGTCACCTGTTGAATGCCATAGTGATAACAGAACTGCGCATACCTCTAGTACTTCCAAACCCGCCCAACCGCCATCGGGTGCCAAAATAAGTCATGACTTTTCCGACAACCCAATACAATTTTCACGTAAAATAAGAACAATTTTCGGGAATGTGTGTGTATTTTTGAGTTGTGTCTTTTGTTATTATTTCCTTATATATTTTGTAAGTCTAGTATTTTTGAATTAATTTGTTGAAAATGCTATTTATCAGTTTTGAAGATTAATTGTTTGAAGTGTTTTTCTGGATATAATAACTCTTTTTAATTAGTCTCTTGTTTTCATGAGGTTCATAGTCCAATATTTTAATATTTCGCCATAAAAGTCCATTTCACACACATTGCTGTACATTTAATTGGAATGTACTTCATGATAATTAACACAGCAATCAGACATATCTGAATTGACTGTATTTACTGTTCTCACGTAGTGTCAGTCACATCAGAAAACTTGAAAATTTCATTGCCCTAGAGTAGGAATCGAACCCACATCTCCTGATTACCATTTGAGCACACTCAGATATTTGGGACTTTGTCATCCTGGGTGGTGTAATGGTTATTAGCATACTCAAATGGAAATTGGGAGGTGCAGGTTTTAATTCAGAGATGTCTGCTTGCTGTGTTAATTATCGTGACATGTTTTCCACGTATTAAGAGAACATTTCTTCCACACTATATGTAATGTCCTAATATTTATTGTTTTATAATTTTTCTTTAAATGATCTTATTCTGTTGTTATCGTGGTTTGCACTTAACGGGTTGCAGCAAGTTTTCTGTTTCAATGGCCGTGTATGCAGATACATTTTTATACAACTCTGGTAATACGTTGTGTTTTGTTCGGTTCAGGGTTCAGTTTCGTACGTTCCCATTGAACTAGCAATCATAATTTAGGGATGGGCATGTTTTAAATTAGTTGTAAGTTAAGGTTGATTTAAGTTACCTTGATTGAATGTGAGTTTAAGTTTTGGATGTGCCTCATGCACCAGTGTGTATGTTTGTGTTTGTGCATTATGAACTGAATATTTGAATTTAACTCATTCATGTTCTTTCAATATTTTTTTTCATATAGGTCAGCACCATGCGGCAAAATCTCTGTTTGTTCTGCAAGAAGAAATTCCTGAGCAAAAGAGGATTATCACTTCATGTAAATAGGGTCCATAAAAAACGTGAAAGTGGGTCAAGTTCAGTTAAAGCATCGGTCAAGGCACCTCCACAGGAACTATGCACACTATGCAAAAAAAAATTTGTGAACAAAAAAGGATTATCCCGTCACGTAGCTCGCATCCATAAGAAACATGAAGACGGAGGTGGGGCAAGTTTAGTTAAAGCATCAGTCAGAATGCCGCCAAAGGAATTGTGTTCATTATGCAAAAAAAAATTTCTGAACAAAAGAGGACTATCCCTTCACATTGCTCATGTCCATAAGAAACAAAGAAATGAATGTAGGGCAAGTTCAGTTAAAGCATCAGTTGAACACCATTATTCGAAGGCTTCGGCAAATCCTAAGGTCCTCCAACAAGATTTTGACAAATCTTTTCCATTCATGTGTTGTGTGTGCAAAGGTTATTTTGGGAGTCCCAGAGAGTTGATGTTGCATCAGAGCACCTTTCATGCATATCACAATCACACTGCTAAGGTAAAGAGAAACCCTATTCTCATTGTTCCTTCTGAAATAAAAGTTGAAGAGTGTTCATTCACTGATTCTTTAATCGTGGGAAAGGAAGTTAAGCAGCAGATGAGATGCCCAGTGCCATTTCAAGCTCATAAAATCTGTAAAGCCTCAAATACAGAGCCCAGCTATTCTTGTGAAGGATGCTCCTATGAAACACCGACTGAGAAAATGCCCCAATTTTTTCCATTTCGTGGGTTTGCACCTAATGAAGGTGAACAGTGCGAGGACCGGGAAACAAGCCCAGACTCTCGTCGATCACATTTGAATGACTTCAGTTATAAGTCTGTGGAAGTGGAAGAACTGCAACAGAATGCAGATGTATATATTCCTGACATCAGCACACAACACCAGGATGCGCTTATCAGTAACAGGCCAGTTGAAGAACCTTACACTGTATCTGTGTGTGCTGCCAGCTCTGGAACAAGTCACGATCTCCGTATTGACTATTCATTGGAGAGTCAACCATGTCCACAGCATGTAGTATGTGGTGATACGTCTGTCAAATGGAACATGTCTTCGTCTCTTACTTCAGTTCCAGAGCCTCACACTATGTCGCATAGTGACGATTCGTCCGTTGAAACAGGCTCGTTGTCATCCTCTCAGTCAGTTCCTCAAACAGATTTGTGTGGTGCGAATGTGGAATCGGCCAACAATTCATCCATATCCCAGATTCACTCAACAAGAAAGCCTGCGGACATTGTGTGCCAGAGAACAATGCTCAGAAAAATACGAAAATTCGCAGCAACTTGTCCATCTGTAAGCCACAATTACAAGGGCACAGCTTCTCAGTGCACTGGTGGTAGCCCTGAAGAATTCAGAGAATGTGCAGCACAAGGAGATGAAACCCCTCAGTACAAAGTTCGGGAAGCCCAATCCGTGGGTCATAGCCTTGAAGCACGTGGAGACCCTAGTACATGTCAGAACACATCAGGAAGAGGTTGTGCCAGCAGTGACCCTGATATTGAAATAGTTTACGAAGGTCATGCATCATCCCCTAAAGATGCAGGTAACATCACAGATGGTGAATCATCCCCTTCAAATGAAGGTGAAAGTAACAGCATCTGTAAGATGGGCTCCTACTACAGCATATGTGACAGTATGGCAAATACTGCAGAAAACCGTGATTCATCGATACCAGTTGCTAACCTTCAGTTTGCACGCCTATGTCATGCCCCTGGAAGTGTAGAGGGTGGACATTGGGACACAAATGATTGGACTAAACTATACAACACTTTGAAAATCTACTTATGCAAACTCTGCAACTGCATCCTGAGCTCTGAACATGGTATGCGTGCACATTTTGAGAAGCACAGGAAACAAAAGTCACCATTGCATTAACAGAGTGGGTGGAATTCAGTGCATTTATGTAGACAAGCTCTTGTCATTCTCTACAAAAAACAAAAAACGTAGTCACTCGTACAATATAGCATAAGATCAATAAAATGCTGACGATGTATGAAAAAATGAATTTGTCAAGTAAACCAAATAATACCACAAGAGTTATATCACCAGATACTGACTTTAAATCTTTAAAATCTAAAATATATACACACATAAGTACTTTCCGTCCACTGAGTGAACCATCTTCAGATGTACAAAGCGTTAGCAGATAACATGACTATATATATATATATACACACTGAAGTGCCAGAAAAACTGGTACACCAGTCTAATACTTGGTAGGTCCCCCACAGGAGTGCAGGACTGCAGAAATACGATGGGGCATGGACTCCACTAGCTTCTAGAAATATGCTGTAGGCAATGCACACCATACTTCTTGCAGAGCATTCCACAATTCGGTTGTATTCCGAGGTCTCGTATTCCTGTGTTCGATAGCGTATTGCATGGCATCCCAAATGTGTTCTATCACATTCAGATCTGGGGACTTGGGTGGGAATGGTAACACCCCAAACTCAGATGAATGCTCCTTTAACCATAATGTGGCATCCCAACACTTGTGTGGAAGTGCATTGTCCTGTTGGAACAGGTCCAACCCATCAGCATGAATGCAGGACATGAATGGGGGTACCTCATCCGAAAGGATGCACACATAGTGTTGGCTGGTCACAGACATTTGTAGACGTACCAGGGGTCCCAGTGAAGTCCAGCTAAACATACCCCATACCCTTACGGACCCCCCCCCCCACCACCACCACCAGAGTTCCCTGTTGACAGGCGGGATCCATGGCTTCACGGGGTTTGCACCACACACGAATCCTTCCATCTGCCTGATACAGTTGGAAACGCGACTCGTCAGACCAGGCTACTTGTTTCCAGTCATCAAGTGTCCAGGAGCCGTGTTACCGTGCCCAAGTGAGGCACATAGCTTTGTGTCGTGCGCCCATCAAGGGGACTTGAGTTGGGCATCGGCTCCCAAAGCCGATATCGTGCAGGGTACATTGCACAGTCCGGACGCTGATGCTTGTTGAGGCTCCAGCATTGAATTCCGATGATGCCTGCGAGAGTGATGCACGCCTATCGCGTGGAATGATTCTTGACAGCCGATGATGGTCACGTTCACTTTACGGCCCTCTGGTATCGTAGGTTGAAGGTTTTGCCGGAATTCTTGTAGTCACGGTACACCCTTGCAATGGTCATCTGTGAAAATCCGAACTTCGTTTCTACCTCCGAAACACTATGGTCCATCTCACAAGCACCAACTATGACACTCACTGCGTTGGAAATCACTTAAATCGTTATTACTTATCATTCTCATGCCGAAAACAGCTCTGACAGCTGGCAAGGATGTCTATCGCTTTATATAAGCACTGGCGGACGCAACCGAGTATGCGCATAGGTGACGTTGCTATGTATTTTGCATAAGCTCGTCTGTACCAGTTTTTCTGGCACTTCTCTGTGCATGCGTGTGTGTGTGCGTGCGCGCGCACGCAGAAGCCGAAGTGGCACAGGGGCAAATATGTAAATGAATTAGCAATAGGTGTCACAAGGTTCTAACATAATTGCAAGTGTTCAGGCCATTAATTAGGTTACTAAAGTTTGAGTAATGACCTTCCAGACTTTGGATAGATCGTAAGGAAAGTTGTTGCTGCATGCATCACCATATGTGCGAATAAGTATGCTTTCCGTGATGTGAAGGGAAGACTTGTATTTTGGAGTAATATAAAGTTTGGATAATATTAAACTTACTTGGATAATATTAAACTTTTGATTACTCCAAAGTACAAGTCTTCCCTTCACATCACGGAAAGTATACTTACTAGTACATATGGTGTTCCATGCTACAACGACAACTTACCTTACGATCTATCTACCCAAAGTCTGGAAGGACATTACTCAAACTTTAGTGACCTAATTAATGGCCTGAACACTTGCAATTATGTTAGAACCTTGTGACACCTATTGCCAATTTATTTACATATTTGCCCCTGTGCCACCTCAGCTTTCTGTACACACACACACACACACACACACACATATAGTCATGTTATCTGCTAACACTTTGTACATCTGAAAAAGTACTTATGTGTGTATATATTTTAGATTTTAAAGTTTTAAAGTCAGTACCTGGTGATATAACTCTTGTGGTATTATTATTTGGTTTACTTGACAAATTCATTTTTTCGTACATCGTCGGCATTTTATTTGCCTTATGCAAAAAACATAAAAAGACATCTGAATCGTTCCATGGAAATCCATCAGTAAATTAATCTCACCACAACTGATTTTTGTAAAATGTGGTGAATTCCGTGCATCTGCTGAACAAGCTGAACCAAAAATTAGATTTCCGAGACCCTAAAATTTGCAAAAAAAAAAAAAAAAAAAAAAAAAGTTACTATAGTTCTAGTTTTAAAAAACTTTAAATTCTGGTGGCCATTAAAATGCCTTCATTTGATACAAAGGGTCATTCCGTGTCACGTGATCCAGTGAAAAAGCCTTACCAACTTGGATTTTTTTCAAATTTGGCTCACCCAATGTATCCCTAGAGATAATAAAAAATTCCAAATTTTTAGGTTTTTTTCTGCAGTAGTTTTAAAGTTATGTCCCTCTGAAATCTTAAAAAACCCACAATTTTCAGCTGACATGTAATTCCAAAATAAATTATTACTCAAGCTAGAAATGAGATAAAAGGTTGGGGTAAGGACCATTTTCTAGCTTATTTTATAAGCTTTCATATGATATGCAACATTGCTAGTTTTAGACACTTTTTAATTTCAAGGTCATACAATAAAATTTTTTACCTTGAATTTCTTAAAAACCTAATTCTTTTTTAATTTTGAAAAAAATCACACACAAACTTCTATATTTTAGCATCATTTGTGGAAAGTTTCATAATGGGATAGCAGTGGGATCATGGTTTCATGGATTTTTAAAAAATATTATGCAAAGGAAAAACCATCGGGATGCGAAAGAAAAATTGTTCAATTTTAATTCACAATTTTTAATTCCTTTGGACACGCTAATTTATTAAATATTATAACTAATTACATACCTTTTAGTATTGTCACCATCCCTTCCACATTAACAACTTCAACAATCCCTTGCAAGGTAGTTTTTGAAGTGCCATGGTTGCTGCATCCATCTCTTCCTTGCGAAAGTAGTAAGTGCTGCCAGTGGGACACATGGGTTCCACCGTGGTCAGGATTTGGCAGACGGGCACTTTAAGTTCATCTTCAAAGTCCTGTGGGTATGTAAAGGATGGAGCAGGACCTTCAGGGTATATAAACTTCACTTCCACCATCTGAGTTGTCTCGTTTTTGTTTAGCACTACAGCAAGCCACCATTTCTTGTCATATTCACGTGCTACATATCCTTTAACTTCTGATAGTGAGAGCTTATGATTCAAATCTTCTGACAAAGAAAACTTGTGTGATTGCTCACTTTTTGAAAATACCTTTGTCAGTATTACTTTATCTGACACAGGGAGGAAACTGGAACTTTTGGGTGCCTGGTATTGGTTTTGCTACCATAAATCGCTCTTCAAGCACTTTCTCTTCTTCTAAGTGCTGTTCGTTATTAAAAAAAAAAAAAAAAAAAAGAACTCAATGGAGTCAATGTTGGCCTGACTCCATGTAGACAGCTGGGATGGTGTCATAATTTGTTCTTCATAGGGTCGTTGGAGGCTTGCCCTTGCCGCAAGTCGTTTCATTGTTACCCCAGACCATCACATACTCCTTTACTGTGGGCTGTTGCGTAGAAATGCCATTCAGCTTTGATTTCAAACTCACTTTCATGGTGGCATATGTTTGAGAAGTTTTTTCGGTTTTTAAACGGAGCAGCTGAACCATCAGAGAAATAGTAGATCTTTTTTCAAATTTGGTATCAGTCCAGATCTTAGATATGAGATAAGTGTTTTCTGAAACAAGTGTACAGCAACTGTATCATGCTTAAGAGATTCAGAGATACAAACAATACTTTTAAATTTTAAACCATCAGAATTCTTGTAATACACTGCTAATGAAAAAACTGTTGCCTGGTCATTGTTCCAGTGGAAAGACTGTGCCTCATCTTGTAATACAAAGGCATAATTTTCTGCAAAATCGAAAGATACCACAGCCTTATTTTCTTTGAGGCTATGGTATCTTTGATAAGGCTATATATATATAGTCTGGGGGCAACAGTGAAATGACTTGCAGACTTGTTGACTATGAAGAACAAATTATGACACCATCACAGCTGTTTGCATGGAGTCAGGCCAACATTGACTCCATTGAGTTCTTTTTTTTTAATAACGAACAACACTTAGAAGAAGAGAAAGTGCTTGAAGAGCGATTTCAGGTTGCAAAACCAATACCAGGCACCCAAAAGTTCCACAGTTTCCTCCCTGTGTCAGATAAAGTAATACTCACAAAGGTATTTTCAAAGAGTGAGCAATCACACAAGTTTTCTTAGTAGGAGATTTAAATCATAAGCTCTCACTATCAGAAGTTAAAGGATGCATAGCATGTGAGTTTAAGAAGAAATGGTGGCTTGCTGTAGTTTTAAACAAAAACGAGACAACTGATATGGTGGAAGTGAAGTTTCTACACCCTGAAGGTCCTCTTCCATCCTTTACATACCCACAGGACTTTGAGGATGTTTAAGTACCTGTCACCTGTCTGCCAAATCCTGACCACGGTGGAACCCATATGTCCCACTGGCCACACTTACTACCTCCACAAGGAAGAGATGGATGCAGCAACTATGGCACTTCAAAACTACCTTGCAAGGGATTGTTGAAGTTGTTATTGTGAAAGGGATGGTGACAATACTAAAAGGTATCTAATTAGTTATAATTTTTAATAAATTAGCTTGTCCAAAGGAATTAAAAATTGTGAATTAAAATTGAACAATTTTTCTTTGCATCCCAATGGTTTTTTCCTTTGCATAATATTTTAAAAAAATACATGAAACCATGATCCCACTGCAATCCCATTATGAAACTTTCCACAAAGAATGCTGAAATATAGAAGTTTGTGAGTGAATTTTTTCAAAACTAAAAAAAATTAGGTTTTTGAGAAATTCAAGGTAAAAAATTGTATTGTATGACACTGAAAGTAAAAATTGTCCAAAACTAGCAATGTTACATATCATATGAAAGCTTATAAAATAAGCTACAAAATGGTTCTTACCCCAACCTTCTATCTCATTTCTAGTTTGAGTAATAATTTATTTTGGAAGTACATGTCAGCAGAAAATTAATTTTTTTTTAAGATTTCAGAGGGCCATAAAAACTACTGCAGACAAAAATCTAAAAATTTGGAGTTTTTACTATCTCTAGAGGTACATTAGGTGAGCCAAATTTGAAAAAAATCCAAGATGGTAAGGCAAAAAAGGTGTTAAAATTTTGGATCACTTGGCACAGAATGACCCATAAGTTGTTTTTTTTAATTATTTTTTGAAGGTGAAAAAGCGAATTCCCATTTTGAATTCATCATTAAAAATCATCAATTTCTAATAAAATTGGAGTCTGGAGAATTTTCTTTCTCAATTGTAAAAAGTATATAACCAATAAATTTGGGTAACTGATCAATATGCACATATTCAACTTTGCTCTGTGTACCAAGTTTTGCATTTTAATAAGTGTTGTAAGTTATCATTTTAATGTGATCTTATAGTATAATATTTAGTGCATGGCAAAGTATAGTTTCAGCTCCCAAAACTCCTTTTTCCGAGTGTGTTTGTTTTTTAGAAAACATCGCGCCAATATATATATTATTTATGCTGTGTAATGATTACACATAACCCGTGAAAAAACTTGAGGTTATTTAACTGTTGACAATTCTATTACTTGCGTTTAGTATTCATGACATAGCCATAAGCTGCTGTGATTATATGCATTGATACTATTGCATGTTAATCCAATTAAATCAAACGTTCATTACCTACCATTGCTTGATGTCAAACTTCCCACTCTGTAATGCCATTGTCAAAGTTCTTACTGATTTGCAGTTCCTTAAGGGCGGAGGGGGGTCTTAAATGATAGGCAATGATGTGCTCTCTTACCTACTGGGGTCGATGCTACAGTGTTTGGCCCCCTAGACAAGCAACCAGCCTAGCACCCCAAAAATGTATGTTATTCATTTGTTTGGCTAAACATATTGTATTTATTCAATAATTCAAGATACAAAAATTCAATAATAGGGATACACAAACAGTAATACAAAATACACAACCATGGAAATCCCTCATTGAATGAACACTACAAGACACCATAATTGACACTGAGGACATACCAACATTGCCATAGGAAGCGGAGTTGCCCATCTAAATCCTTTAAGACTAACTCTTTGAGCATGCAGTTGGGCGCCTTTTTTACGTCACCAACCAACTGTATATAAGTTTCTGCTGTCTGTATACCTCCCTTACATTTTACCTGAAGATAGGCATATTTGATGGCCCGAAAGATCTGGTTGATTTTAACTTGTAAATAGTATATTTTAATATAAGAAACCTTTAATGTGAACTTGTTATATTGGATTTTAAATTGTACAATAATAGCTATAGTCCCCATTAGTTTCTCTAAATAGAAAGAAACTAATGGGCACTACTGCTATTTAATTAGTTGTCCAATGAAAATTAAAACTAAACTAAAATTTCATCTTGTGTGCTTCATTGCATGCAAAATGCTCAAGAGCAATGTCCTGTATCACGGACGATTTCTTGCTCGATCGATAATCCAACAAGGGTACTGTATCCCTCGGTAGAAAAATAAATAAATAAATAACAAATTTCCAGTGGAATAAATATAGTGGTAGACCCTCTCTTACTTTTGCCCCTGTTCTCACTTGAAAATCATTTGAGTGTGGCGATTGCTAATCTTTAGGCATTGTACATTGCCACTATTTGTGATGCAAGTGGACAGTCTTGACATTTCCATTGAAAGCCGGGTAATATGGAATCCCTTTTCTTTAAAAACTAACTGAAATTCTACCTGTTTTATGGATGACATGTTTTACAGATCTAACTTATTAGGTTTTTTAATTTTGTTTGGTTTTTCAGATTAGTACTTTTGGGGGTAGGAGAAAAAGAGTTCCTAAGGACCACTGTGTCTGTATATGCTGATTTACCTGATCATATTTTTACCCACTTCCTCATCCCAAACTCTCTCTGCTCGCAGCCTAGTGATAAAGACTCAGTAAAAACGCTGTCAGATTAGTATTTGCGATAACCTTTAAAACAGAAAAATATCAGTATCACTTAAGGCTTAAAAAAGTGTTTTTTCTAAAGGTATCCTAAGAACATGCTGGCATAAAAAATTTAAAGTCCAAAGTTACTGCAGTATATATGTATAATATTGCAATAATTGCAGTTAAAATGAATGTTTTATCTGTATATGTAACTTAATGATAGCATACTAAGGAGATAATTATTTATTGATTACATTTTAATCTCTGTAGGCGTTAAATAATGCCAAATATCTTAATTATGGCATATGAAATCTACCAAAATCGACAGATCATTTGCTTAATAAGTCAGCTTTAATCGATATGTTGATACAGACGTGCCAACTCTCTGGATTTAGGCGGGAGACTCCGGGTTTTCAGCTCTTTCTCCGCCTCCGGATGAATGTCAAATTCTCACGATTTTCACTGAAAATTAGCCATTAGGATAATCGAAATTTCATCAGCCTCCGTGATTTTGAACCGTCTGAAATATTTTTATTTCTGTGTCGATGCAAGACAGCATTACAGTCATCAGTTTCGCATATTTCCTGTCTGCATTAAGAAAGCTGCCCCGATGGTGCAGTCGTCTAAGAACTGGCTTCTGAGCAATCATCCAACGTGGGTCGGAAAAAATTTCTCCCAGTCCGATTTTCATACGACGCCTTCAGCAAAGAGCTCACCCGCTGTGGCAGTAGAATGCCGGTGAGGATCAGCAATTGATTGACAGATGGGAGCTGCCCTGCCTTCTCCTGGCAGTTCAGTCTTTAAACCCCCTTACCTCAACAGAGCCATGCACTTTCTAAGTAACAACAAACAGTTGAGATGTGGTGAATTCCCTTAATGACAAAAGGGAGTAGTTACAGTTGGCCTTGTCTTGTAAAGAAAGGCGATGTTAATACGATGGATATTTTTTCTTCGCCTTCGCGCACAACCTAAAGAAGAAACAAAAAACAGCTGGCTGCTATTTTATTTGTAAAAAACAACAGCATGCATGCCATTTTACGTTTTCATTATCTTGCAGAATCGACATACCTGAAAACAAATTTCAGTAAGGAGAGAGGATGCTGATTTTCACACTGTTTTTTTTCTCCAGAATTTTTAGTGGACCAATAATACTACTACTAAAAAATCTCGATAAAAAATAGCGCTCTTGTGATTTTACGAGCTGTAAAAATCGCCAATTTTCAGATTTTCAAGCTTGGTATGTCTGGATATGTCAGATACATCAGGCATTGAACATATCGATGAAACGTTCACGCGAAATTTTTATTTCAGTTCTTAGAAGTTGGCTGGTCTACATAAGAATGGACCTGATTTATGGCAGTTTTTCAACAAATGCACACTTTCGTGTTGGTTTTACTGCAAGCTGACTTACCCACTCTATAAGTACAGATCTCATTTTCTTGCTTACTTAAGGAATAAGAATTTGCAAGTTAAATCAAATATCAAAGGACAACAGAAAATAAAATTGCCTTTGTTTTTATCACTTTTATGAGGGTTTTTGTTTTCTGATTTATTAAATTGCTTGATTTTGTAAATTCTAAAGTGCCCCTGAAGTTTAGGCACCTTTGGCAGCCACCTAGTTTGCCTAGTGGTTGAACTGGCCCTGTTGCCTACCATTTAAGAGCCCACTGATTTGCAGATCCTTTAGGGAGGTCTTGAATGGTAGGCAATGTGTTGTCTTGCATGCCATTCAAGAACCCCCTCAAGGAACTGCAAATTGGTGAGAACTTTGACGACGAGAACAACAACAATATGAAGTGGGAAGTTCAACATCAAGCAATGTTATGTAATGAATATTAGATTTAATTGGATTGACATGCAATATTACCAACACATACACAGGGTAATTCAAAATGATTGCCCCAATTACAAATGTCAATACCTGGTATGAACATAGGTACAGAGATCACATTGTTGCACAATATAGAAGTAAGTTTAGAATTTTGTTTCCATTTTTTTGCAGTTCTCGGCAAAGGTGGTACATACACATGGTCTTTGACATACCCCCACAAAAAGAAGTCGCAAGGAGTAAGGTCCGGAGACCTGGACTGGACTTTTCAAACTCCAGCACGCAAAACGCCTTTTCTGCTGCGGTCACCATTTCTTCGCACTGGCTTTGGCGCACGGGCAGCTCACTTTCCTAAGTCACCATAGCAACACAACAGTAGGTTCCAATAAAATTTTAAACTTCTGTCTTGTGTAGGAATATCAGCTGTCTATTTATCTTCATAAACACATTATTGTCATTTGTAATCGGGCAATCATTTTTAATTACATTGTATATCACATCAACTTATGGCTACGTCTTGAATAGTAAATGCGAGTAACAGAGTTGTCAGTAGTAAAAAGTTTTCTTTTATGAACACTGGTTGTGTAGTAGGCTCAATGAGGTGAAAAATTCAATTCTTTTAACAGTGTCAAGGTAGATGTTCGACATGAGAGGTAGATTTTGAGCCCGATCTACCTGTTGTTTTATGAAAATAAAAATAGTAAATTTTGGAAAAATAATAGAGAAATGTGGTAAATGTTTCTAAAATGTTTTTTTTTTTTTTTTTTTTTTTTTTTGTGGAATTATGCATCTTCATCGGGTTGTCTTCTAGCTGCACATCACTACAGTTGTGGCTATGATTGCCTTTTTCCTTTGTGATTATGGTTAGCATTAACCAGACTGTCATATGCTTCAAAAAAAAAAAAAAAAACAGACCATGAATGAAAATGTCATATGCTTCAAAAAAAAAAAAAAAAAAACAGACCACGAATGAAAAGAGTCCTAGCTTTTGTTGAAATTTGAAATTAGGAAAAATTAAAAAATAATTTTCTAGGAAAAGAAATTGTATATCTCTATATATTTCAAAATTAACTTTAGAAAGGCCAAAAGAGCAATGAAAATCTGCATGAGCAATGAAAATCTTCATACATACATTATAAAATTGTTTATTAATTTATAGACAAGATTATATCTGCATTCCAATAAGGTTATTTCTGCATTTCACAGATGATTTCTACAAAAAAATAAAATAAAAATTGGCAGTAGACCTCTTTCTTTTCCTTTTGTCCATTGCAAATTTTTCTGTCTCTACCATATTGCTTGATGAATTCACCCACTTTGTTCTGTGGTCAGCCTCTTAGTTTTGCAATATTTATTTTCATTTTTGGGATTACTGATTTATGTATAGTACAAAATGTGTTTTTGTATAGGCATCAAATGCATCTTATTTCTGTTGTGTCATTTCAGTGCATAGGATTTATATTTTGTCAGATATGTTTACAACTAAATCTGCATTACTGATGTAAATAAAAAAAGTTTAAAAAGTGGATTAATATATTTTTGTGAAAAGCCTACAGTGGGAGAAAAGTGTGAAAAAAGCATTCTTTTTCATGTGTGACTGATAGAAAATAAAGTATTTGAATACCTATAAACTGAACTGTTATTTTCTTCCTGTTTTAATTTATTGTTTTGACTTTTGATTACTAAATTAGAAAACGACTTTTTTTTAGTATTCTACAAAGAATATTCATTCAAATGAAAATCCTGAAAAAAAGAGATGTGTCTGCATTTTTGTATTGTAGATCAGAATTACTGTTAGAAAACAATCAACGAATGAAAAATTGAGATCTGCAGAAAATTTTCAGATTAAATTCTCAAAGATGATTAATCAGGAAATATTTTGGCTTCTTAATTTTTAACCATCAGAGCAGTTTGAACACTTTAGATGTATTGAAGGTCCCACTTTTCTAAAACAGCTTGAACGTGGATGATTTGGTTGAGATCCTACTACCCTTAAAGCCATTTGACCATATCAGGTGCTACTTGTCTGTCTTCTTTTAAAGCAATTTGCATGTGTGGAATGCATTCAGTGTTTTCATGAAGGATTAATGGCTTGACATGTTTGGCATGTTCATACTCCAGGAGCAAAAATTTTTAAGTTCTGGGCAGTATATGCATGCCTATGGCCAGAGTAACAGAACGTAGATGTATGTGTGTACGCTGTACGCGGATAGTTTCCAAATTACTAGCAGTTTTTTTACGCTTTCCAACCGTAGGTTGAAGCGTATATGCTCCAGCTTTGTCCGTCTGTCCGCACGATAACTGCCGTAAAAATGGTTCGATTTCGATGAAATTTTAGTATGTGGTAGTGGACCACCGGGGGACGAACCCTATTGAAAATGGGACAAATGGGGTCAAAGGTATGACGTAGGAGCGGAATCATTCCATTGCCCTTATGTGTCATAACTTGCGTAAATATGGTTCGATTTCAACGAAAGTTTACTATGTGGTAGGGGACCACCTAGGGAAGAACCCTATTGAAAATGGGACAAATGGGGTCAAAGGTCACGACGTAGGAGCGGGATCATTCCATTGCCCTTATGTGACATAACTTGTGTAAATATGGTTTGATTTCAATGAAAGTTTACTATGTGGTAGGAGACCGCCTAGGGACGAAACCTATTAAAAATGGGTGAAGTGGGGTCAAAGGTCAGGACATAAGATCGGGATGCATTCCATTGCCCTTATGCGTCATAACGTGCGTAAAAATGGTTCGACTTCGATGAAATTTCAGTATGTAGTAGGGGACCACCTGGGGACAAACCCTATTGAAAATGGACGAAATGTGGTCAAAGGTCAGGACATAGGATTGCGATCCATTCCATTGCCCTTATCCCATATTATTAAGGTGGACGTCCAGTAATTTTGCTTCCTATACTTCCAATGGAAAAACTTTTGTAAACATTTCCTTCACAATTAATGTGTTCCCAAGGATGAAAATTTGAACATCGATTAAAATAACTTCATATTATAACTTGGAAAACTTAATACTTTCTAAAACATAACCATAATTATATTAAAAATCAATCACTTTTCCTTTGATGGTGTTGAAACCAGAGAAAAGATGGCGCGACCTGTACTTTGATGATGTCAGTGGACAAAAAAATGTTGGATTGCATAATTACGGTTAGTTATGGTTTAGAAAATATTAAGTATTCCAAGTTATGAAATCAAGCTATTTTAATCGATGTTCAAATTTTCATCCTTGTGAACGCATTAATTGTCCAGAAAAAAGATGGCGCGACCTGTATTTTCATGACGTCAGTAGACAAACAAATGTTGTGTTTTAGAAAATATTAAGTATTGCAAGTTATAAAATGAAGATATTTTAATCGATGTTAAAATTTTCATCCATGACCTGTATTTTCATGACGTCAGTAGACAAACAAATGTTGTGTTTTAGAAAATATTAAGTATTGCAAGTTATAAAATGAAGATATTTTAATCGATGTTCAAATTTTCATCTTGGGAACGCATTAATTGTGAAGAAAATGTGTACAGAAGTTTTTCCATTGGAAGTATAGGAAGCAAAATTACTTGACGTCCACCTTAAAGTAGCAATTCTTGTATGTATGCATGTACATTTTATTTTGAAAACGGCTCTAAGAATTTTGATGAAAGTCTTTAACCTACCGTTTTCTGGTACTAGAAATTGATTTAGCTTGATCTCGACTTTAGGAGAATTCGTTTAGTGGGTTAAATAACCACCCCAAATTATAACGTTTTTAGTGATGGCGTTGTTCCATTAATGTTATCAATGCTTAGAAATCTTATATAATCTCGCCTTTCAGAATGTTGGCGTGCGGTCACGCCATCTGTCTCATTACATCACACATTGTGTGTGGATCCTATTAAAGTTTTATGACGTCACACTTGCGGCAAGCAGATGGTCGCGATTCGCATCTGCCTCATTACGTCACGCGTTGTGTGCGTATGTCGGTCCGCAGGATAACTCGCGTAACAATCTTTCGATTTCGATGAAATTTTAGTATCTGGTAGGGGATCACCTGGGAAGGAATCCTATTTAAAGTGAATAAAATGGGGTCAAAGGTCAGTACATAGGAGCGGGATTCATTCCACTGCTGTTATGTGTCATAACTAACGTAAAAAAGGTTCGATTTTGATAAGCTTTTAGTATGTGGTAGGGGACCACCTGGCGACAAACCTCATTGAAAATGGGAGAAATGGGGTCAAAGGTCAGGACATAGAAGCGGAATCACTTCCATCGCCATTATGCGTCGTAACTTACGTAAAAATGCTTTGATTTGGATGAAATGTTAGTATGTTGTAGGGTCTTGCCTAGGGACAAATTCTATTGAAGATGGGCGAAATGGGGTCAAAGGTTAGGACACAGGAGCGGGATCTATTCCATAGCTCTTATGCATCATAACTTACGTAAAAATGCTTTGATTGCGACAAAATTTATCATGTTATTTCGGAGGTATACCAAACCGATTCTGTTGAATATCATCGAAATGAGATCAAAGGTCAGGGCACAGGACCGAGATTTATTCCACAGCCATTATTCTCATAACTTGAGTAATAACTTGAGTAATGATTTCTGGTATGTTGGAAAGCGTGTTATAATCAATGCATTGCATGATTTTACGAACTTGTTGCAAATAGTTTTTGCTTGTAGATTAAAAAAATAAAAATGTTATACAGCAATTAAAACACTCAAGGCTTTACTCAGATTAATAATTCTATTTTAACCTGAAGAATGTTCAATTATTTTTCACATCTTCTGAGTTCTTTTGTTTTTACAGGCATTTCTGGCCTCTAGATTTTATCAAGGCCCATTCTCAATGTATAGAAACTGTACCAAAAGTTTCATTTACACAGAAAGAATTTAAATTTTATCGCTAGGTTCCTCTGGCAGTTGCCAGTTATTAAATTAAAATCTATTCGTTATGTATTTTGTAAGTCTACTATTTTTGAATTAAGTTGTTGAAAATGTTGTTCATAACTTTTGAAGGTCCACTAATGGAATGGAACTGTTTTTCTGGATATCACAATTTTCTTTAGTCTCTTGTTTTTATGAGGATTTTAGTCCAATACTTTATTATTTTACCATAAAGGTCCATTTGACACACATTGCTGCACATTCAATTGAAATGTACTTATTTTGTCCTCATTAATATCTGTAATGTAATAATTACTGTTTTATTAATTTTTCTTAAATTATATTATTCTGTTATCGTGGTTCGCGCTTCACGGATTTACAACAAGTTTTCTGTTTCAATGGTTGTGTACACAGATCCATTTTATTTTTATACAACTCTGCATATGGCTGTTAAATGGGGCCTGAAATAGCTGCTTTCTAGTCATTCAGTTTTTATGAACTAAAACCGTGAAAATTATTTCTAAATATTTTACTTATTCATTTTCTTTTTAAGTTATTTCTAAATATTTTACTTATTCATTTTCTTTTTAAGTTATTTCTAAATATTTTACTTATTCATTGAGGAAACGATTACAAAAACTTAAACTCTTTTCTTTTTAATACTTCATTTAAAAATTCCATCAAAAATTTCTGGCTGTTTCTTTAACCAGTTTCACATGAAGTATCCACAAAAAGTTTTATAACATTTTTTTGCTGAGTTTTGAGGCCCCTTAGCTGTGATCCTCTCGCAATGGGGGTGGGGTTGCAGGAGTTATCAGGATGCCTATGGGGCAACCAAACTGATATGTTATAAACCCTATTTTACTTAACTTCTAGTGCAAAAGTTGACTTATCTAAGGTTAGACTGGCGGATCGGAGAATCCCCGGGGAGCAAGCAGGCGATAATTGACAGTGGTTCGAAAGTGTTGATTGAAGCTAGCGTAAGAGGCACGAGAAGGTTTGCGTGCAAAGCGCGCCTGCGCCCACAAAACTCATTTGAAAACAAGAGCTCTTTTCAGAGCTACTTGCTCCAACCGATCCACGCTCTGCCCCGTTGTCGTCTGGCCGGTCCTACCACTCAGCATGAGTGGTTCAAGTGCAGAGCACTCAGAGCAAACACCATCATGCTCGGGTCTTCAGACCCATTCTCCGGGGGATGTAGATATGGAGAAACCAGAGAGCGCATGCCCAGATGCGATTTTGGGGCTGTTCAGGCAGATGAACGAGCTGCTGGACAGTCCCACGACGAAAGTGTCCCACAATGTGAGGGGACAGCTGCGTCCAATCATTGATCAGATGCAAGCTGCCCTCTTCAAACTGCAACTTGAAATTGAGCTGTTGAAGGGAAGACTAATGGAACACCAGAAGAGTGAGTCCAAGCAGAAACCTCAGCGCACCTTTGCTGATGCTGTGAAGGAAAAGCCGAAGAAGGAAGGAATACCCAAATTCCAATCCGAACACGCTATCCTGGTCTATCCAAAGGACCCGGACACACCTAAGGAGGATTTCCGGGATGAAGTAGCCCTAGACTTCGCACCCTGGAGAATTGGTATTGGTGTCAAAGGATTTAAACGAGTGAGCGAGGGCGGAATGCTCATTTCGTGCCCGAAAGCAGAAGGGATAGATAAGGTGATTGAGTATTACCAGGACGATGAGAACTTGACCTCAACATACAAGCTGTGCCCGATAAAGAAAAGACTCCCACATATCATAGTGTACGGGGACGATAATGACAGAGATAACCCGGAGGCGATTGAGCTACGCATCCGGAGCCAGAGCGATCTCCAAGTCCCTGAAAAATGCAGGGTGCTCTTCCCAATCACGCCAAAGGGAAAGAGTGGAAAAGTCCACTGGGTGCTCGAGATGGCCCCAGAGGACTTCAGAAGCACACTGAAGAAAGCCCGGGTAAACCTAGGCTGGCGAATCCTTAGCTGCAAGGAATTCATCAGAGAAACCCGTTGCTTTAGGTGCAATGGGTTCGGGCATCACAAGGTTAGTAGGTGTCCGGAGGAAGAAGAGACCTGTGCCCGATGTGGCAAGGTGGGTCACAGGCACCAGAATTGTCCTAATAAAGCTCAATGTCCCAACTGCAGAAAGGCTAATGAGCATTTCAACCTCAAACTCAAGTTGGAACATTCCAGTCTGGCCTTGGATTGTCCCAGTCTCCAGCGGGAAATCAACCTCCAAAGGAGAAAAATAAATTACGGCTAAAACGTTGCTGCTCACCGACGGGTATGTGTACCCGAAAGAAATGACTCTGTAAACGCTGACTGAGCGTAAATCTGGGCTTGCAAGCCAAATTAACCATGTGCTTTTAAAAAGTGTTTTTCCATGTGTGTTTTTAATCTGTGTTTGTCTGTGTCTTGTTGGAAAAGAAATAAAGGCTAAAGTGCCCACCGTTCGGGTGGCGATCGAATCTCCCAGGGACGTCTCAACGGATACACGGTCCGCCTGAGTACGCGCCCGCTTTGCGCCACCCGTCCAAGTGTGCGGACTTGCAGTGACTCCGAACTTCTGATGAGAATAGCGACGTATCGTTTGCGGTAAGCAAACGCGCCTAGTGAGTTCCACGGAACCCTGTGGAGTCCGCAACGGGACGGAACAGGACAATGATTCATCAAATTACCTAAGGTTAAATTTAACTCACCTTAAGTTAACATAGTTAATAGAAACTCACTCAAAGGTTGTTGCTTCTTGGCACATTTACTACACGTATCTTTCGGCCGACTTGTCATATTGCGTTGTAGGCGTTTTGTAGTCGTCATATCTCTTCCCTGTGTCTTCACATATACTCTTGCCAGTATTTTTTTTTTTTGAGCCAACATTTTACAGCCACATTCACAGATTTCCCACGTATTGGCACCCTTCATTAACTTCAACTTTTATTAAAAACTCTAAAACACTATACAGAACCCTCTCGTCATTCATCGAAAACTCTATCCCTAACTCTCTTAGTCATTAAATACTGTCTGCGTCTTATTATTCACAACATCCATACATATCAATACATACATTCATATTAAAAAACAGCATTTTATATACACTATTTACAACACCCCTATTTTATCCACTCAATTCATTTACTCACTGGCTCAACCCTCTTCTCCTTACACTACATAGTTTTCCGATGCGAAACACGATATGCCTAACCACTGATATCGCCAAGTCCACATCCATGTTGGCTAAAAAACAAAACAAAAAAAACAACTGGCAAAAGTATATGTGCAGACAGAGGGAAGAGATACGACGACCGCAAAAAGCCTATCACGCATTATGACAAGTCAGCCGAAAAATACTTGTAGTAAATGAGCCAAGAAGCAACAACCTTTGGGTGAGTTTCTATTAACGATGTTAATTACAATTTGCACATAAAATATAGGAACAATTTTCGGGAATATGTATGTATTCTCAGGTTGGGTCTTTTCTTCCTACCTTAAGTAATTAAATTTAAATTTATTCATAAATATTTACCTTAGGTAAGTTTAGTTTATTGATAAATATTTAAATTTAACTTACCTAGGTAATAAGTTAAATTCAAATTTTTATCAATAATAACAGTATTTTCCTTTAACCAAATATTATTTTGATTACAGTATAATAATGCATTGCCATTTGATCCTTCTAAATATTTATTTTTTAATATCAAACAAAGATGAAATACACGTGATTCTTTATATTGTGAATCGGCAAAACAGAAAATGTGCTATAAAAATACTATTGTCCAGTGCCCGACCTCCTTTATATTCTCTTCCTGACCACAATCTTGAGCCTCCCTCCCAGCTTCTCTGTCTGGTTATGGGGCCTCCCTTCTGGTACTCTTAAAACTTGCAGTTCTTTACATTGACAGTGACTCCATTCGCTACTAATTCTGCTCATCGTGAGAAATGGTATTAGGTGTACAGATTAATTTGCGGCCTTTTTTCTACAAAGTCAGTGTTTATTTTGTAATGATTAACTTGCATGATTTTAACATGCAAAATAATCTCCATCGGCATCTATACACTTCTGCCGACGATTGGGCAGCTGGCAAATCTCATCTTGGTAAAAGGACGGCGGTTTGGAGTTGATGAAATCAGCAATGCTTATAAAGTGACATCATCGGGTGTTTTGAAGTGCGAATCCACCAAGTGATGTTGGGGAGACCGTAACAAATGGTAATCCGATCGGGCTAAGTCTGGAGAATACGCCTGGTGCTGGAGAACTTCCCAACCAAATGCAGTTAGGGTGTCCTTGGTGGTTTTCACCATGTGAGGTCTTGCGTTGTCCTGAAACAGTATCACTTGCAGAGTCCCATGGTCGGTAAACGGTCGTTTCTTCTCCATTGTGTCTCTCAAACGATGAAGTTGCCATTGATATTGCACAACATTGATGGTTTCACCTGGTTTAAGCAACTCGTAAGACAATATACCCTTTATGTAACAGTAACAGTGTTTAGTCATGAATATTGGATTTCACAGTAGATGCTTCACCAGGGTTAACGCACAGTTTTCACTTTTTGGGATTGTTGTACAACACCCACTTTTCATCGCCAGTCACTATTATGTTTAAAAAATCCAGTTGAACTTGGGCAGCAGGGGAAAAGCAGTGTCATAGTGTTACTGTTTGTTGTCAGGAGAGCGCACATGAGGAACTCAACCAACCCTGCCTTGTGAATTTTCCCCAGCTTTTGTGGGCGAATAGAGATTGCTTGTTGGGTTACTACAAGTGCTTAAGCAAGGTCTGACTGCACCTGACACAGATTTCTGGCCAACAGCTCTTCCAAATCGTTGTCGTCCACCTTTTCGGGTTGGCTGGGAAGTGTATCATTAACAAGATTAAAATTTTCTTCCGAAAACCTTTGGAATTACTTTTTACATGTGCTGTAGGACACAGCAGCTTCCCCTAAGGCTGAACAAATCATTTCCTTAGCCTCGCTAGCATTTTTTTGAGCTGGAACGCAAAAGGCATGCAATTCCTCACATGCCATGCCGCTTATCGGACGCCATTGTGCTTACTCCACTTTTCACCTGCTTTTTGAGGTTCTGTCAGCTGCAGCATCCGGCTTTACGGTGTCATCCGTGGTCTTGCACAACCCTCACATGGCAGCGCCACACGTTCAGTTTACATAAGTGCTACAGTGGATTGTATTTAGGGGCTGAGAATTAATTTGTACACCTAATATTTAGATTTCACTTGGGAGACTCGTTTAAAAGGAACGTCGGTAAGGGGGTGCAAGGGTAGGCTTGAGCCCACCTTGAAATTTGTCTTGCCCACCCAGTTCAAAATGTCCCATTTTAAAATATATCTAACTTTAAAATATAATCTGGACTTTGCCAAGTAATAAGTCTTGTGCTTTATTTCACGTAGCCTTATGTATTTTCGTGTAGGAACTAGAAAGTGTATTGTTTATGTCTCAAAAAAAAAAAAAAAAAAAAAAAAAGAAATGACACCAAGAGGGCTATAAAAATTCAATTGTTCCCCATATATTTGTATGGCCAGGGTGCTACTGAGGCGGGTGAATAGGATTTCACTGAGCGGGTCACGGCTAATTGCTCTGTTTGTTTTCTTTACAATATAGGGGATTCCAACACGTAAAGTGGAGTCTAAAGCTACACTAGCAGTCTTAAGACTGCTCTTGAATAGTGAAAGTGGCTGATGACTACTTTGTAGGAGAGGAGTGCAAGGCAAAGTTGCTGGCTTGAAGGAATGAAGTTAAGGAAGGGGGAGGTATTGTGTCTGTGTGGCAGAACATTAAAATTTGATTTAGATAAAAAAAAAAATTAAATAAATTGTTCAAGTACAGTACTATTTTCGTAAGCAAAAATACAAAATTTTGAAAAGCAATTTATGACAATGAATGCATTCAGAGCAAGCAAAAAGTTGAAGTGCACATTCTACCAACACTTGTATCTTACACCAGTCGCATAACTAGTCAGATCCGTGTATGTATGTGTGTACAGGTGGAGGAGGTGAGGATTGCACAAATTCCTTTGTAGTCAGTAGTGAAAAGCATTAAAGCTGCTGTGGTGGCACAGTGGTGTAGGCACTAGCTTATGACCATTTGTCCGAGAAGGGTCCGGGTTCGAATCCCAGTGAGGCATGAATGTTGTGTTTGTCTTACAGCACTGGCTCTCTCCTTACCCTGGAACCAGTGACCTTAAATTAGGGGTGGGAAACTGCTTATAGCCCATTGAGTTTGATCGTTAAACCTTCAGTAAAAAAAAAAAAACATTAAAAATTCGTTCTTTCGTAAAAAAATTGCTATCAAGCTTGCCCTACCAAAAATAATGCTCGCCCATCCTGATTTTGAAGTCTAGTAACGTCCCTGGGTTTATGTAACAGTATTTTTTATAATAAGCAAAAAAAAAAAAAAGACATTAAAAATTCAATTACTAATCAAAAACTACTATTATGGGAATTCTTACTAGGAATTTTTAAAATTTATTTGCAAATTTTTGGAGAAAACTCTTCTCCTTCAGGCTGTCCTTTGTTGTCACTTGACACAAAAGACAGCCTGAAGAAGAAGAAGAGTTTTATCCAAAAATTTGCAAATAAATAAAAACATTTCCTAGTAAGAATTCCCATAATAGTAGTTTTTGATTAGTAATTGAATTAAGAAACTAGGAAGCCAATTCTCAACACGAGCTTTATTCAAAGAATTAAAAATTCATTCTTTCATAAAAAAAGAGTTGCTATCAAGCTTGTCCCACCAAAAATAATGTTTGCTCATCCTGATTTTGAAGCCTAGCAAGTCCCTTCTTGTTGGTTTATCATCAGTGGCATAACTTGTAAGATTCGGATGTGTATATGTGTGAATCCGGGTGGAAGGGTGCGCCAGGGGCATAACTACCGGGGAGCAGTTGGAGCAGCATTATCCGGGCGCAAGATTTTGAGGGGTATGCAAAAGTTTGTGTATTAAAAAAAAATCATTAAAATGCGAAATGTTAAAAAAATTGCTCCAGCCATGGTGAAAAAAAATTCCTATTAAAAAATCATTAAATGGAAAAAATAATAAAGATAAAGAATAGTTTAAGTCCTCCACAACTCAGCTACCAACAACTGTTTGACCGATGTAGAGGTGTTGCACCAATGTGATATGCTAGCTGCAACGTACCTGTCAGATATTTCTGGAGATCTGCGTCCAGAATTATAGTGTCTGAAAATGTGCTTTGCTAGCCATCTCCAAAAACTGTCAAGCATTGGAAAGCTTACGGAACTGATACTAATACCTTAATCAAGCGTCCAGCAGCTTTCCGGGTGTTATAACTGGATGCTGAATTTTTCTGACATTCCCAGTGACAGAGGTTTTAGAGGCAGAGAGGTTTTTGTCTAAATTAAAGATAATAAGGAACTAGTGGTGTAGAAGAGCCTTAGCGGTGCTAAGGCACTTTTCGTGGTTTTTGGGAAGAAAAGCAGGGCAAAGTTGTTTTTTTAGATGATCATGTAAAAGGAACATTGATTTATATGAAAACATTCTCGTACCTTAACAGAATGTTCGTATTGCAAGGAAGAGACTAAACTGTCGGATGTGACTGCTATAAGGACAAGCAACACATAGGAGTTAAACATGCATGTAGACAGAACAAGTGGGCGCTACGGTGACATAGGCTACTCACCGTTTGTCTGGGTGAGCCTAGGTTTGATTCTCAGTTGAAGCATAGGTAGTGCATGCTTGACTTACACCACTGCTTTTTCCCCTTCCCTAGAACCAGGACCCTAGGTTAGGGTCAAACAGCTGCTTATATCCCTTAGAGTTCTTCAAAGTGGTGGTTAAAAAGTCCTCCACCTGAAAGTGAAAAGTGTTTTGTGTTTGAGAAGGGAGTTTTGGCTCCAACAAAAGTGATTACCTGAGCCCATTCTGTGGTTATTTATGAGTAACGCAAAGGTGCTTAGGTTTCCGAGTGATCAGAGGCACAGACTCCTGGACAATCACTCAAGGTGGGCTGGAGCTCCGGACGAGGCATGGGTCCTGACTATTCCAGAAACCAATAGCTCCAAATCAGGGTTTGGCGACTATGATGATCGCAGCGGTCATTTTATCTGGAAAGAAACAAAAAGCAACGCAAAAGATATCCGCCACACCCATCTCATAATCTTAACAAGAGCGGCATACGAGTTACAAGTATTCAGTGTGACTGACACATATGACACTGAATATTTAGAACCGTACAGAATGACAGAACAGTTTCTAAAGGGAAACACACTTAACATTCTTAGTATCTGACTCCCACATAACCTTTATATTTCTAATCTAAAACAACTATTATGGGAATTTTACTAGGAAGGAAATTTTTTCATTTAATTGCAAATTTTCGGAGAAAACTCTTCTCCTACTTCAGGCTGTCTTTTTGTTGTCACTTATTCCTGTCACTATCGCGGTTACGGTTAACCTTGACGGTTTAGGCTATTTTTCAACAAATCCTGCCAGATGTTAGTCAGGGAAAATACTTTGCAGTCATTGATGATGGAATTTTGATTTTTCTCAATTTCTATTCCTTCTTTCAGCTTTCTTTTTTGAAAATTGCTTTGGAAACTGATGACTTTAAGGGAATTCCAATCCATGCTATGACTAGTTTCTCTAACATGCCTATCTAATCCATAGTCTTGTTGGAGCAATTTTTTATAGCTGCTTTATGCTCTGCTATATGAGTTTCTAGTCTGCGACCTGTTTCACCTATGTAAGATAGTCCACAACTACATTTTACTTCATAGACTACTCTTGCATTTTTAAAATATCTTCTTCTCTTTGAACTATTTTAGGGAAATTTTTTTTAACTTTGTTCTCTAAACTTGGAGCTAGCCTAATATTGTACTTCTTACTAATTCTCTTTAAAGACTCAAATAAACCTTTGTGATAAGAAATTTTTCTAGTGAATTTTACTTGTTGCTTTTGTGGGTTCTTCGTACCTTTAAAATTTAGAAGCTTTTCAATTTCTTCTTTAGGATAGTTATTTTCTGCAAGTATGACTTGAAGTTCTTCTTTATGGGCTTCTTTTTTATCTGCTGTAGAAACTATTTTATTATTTTTTTCTAAAAACTGACTTGCTACATTTTTCTTAATAGAAACTGGATGATAGGAATTGAAATCCAATAGTCTATTAGTTATTCATTGGCTTTTTATACCAACTAGTGAGGAATTTTTAATCTTCATAATAGATAGTAATATCTAAGAAGTTAATTCTTCTTTCTTTTTGAAGTTCAATAGTGAACTTTAGGGAATCATCTAATTCATTGAATGAGTCTAGAATTCTTTCTGGAATATATTTTATATTTCTTTAAAATTGCTCCGATTAAGCAATTTTAAGGAAAGTTGATATAAATAATTAGTAACAAGACTTTTAATAAAAATACTGATGAAAACAACAAATCGTAATTCTAAATTGATTTTGAAATTTTTAAGGCCCTTCTTTCTCGGTTTGTTTCACCTAACCAGTTCACCGCTAAGGCACTTTTTTCTTAGAACTACATCCCTGGAACTACCTAAGAAGCAGTATGTCCCAGCATCGCCTGTGTGCTTTAGCAGCTATATCAATTGAAAGATCAAGAGCTCGTGCATTGTATTTGAGACGTGTTCGACAACTCTGCAAAACAAAAAGGAAGAAGGAATTTTAAATAGCTGTAGGATATCAACGTAAAAATTTTAAACATTTCAATTTTTTGTAATTACTTTCTTAAACCTTAAGGGGAAAAAAATATGTAGGGGCAGATTGGCCCACCGGGACATTTCCCGGTGGGCCCCTTCCATATTTTTTGTCTCTTTCTTACTTACTTTCTTAAAAATGTTTTCAGTTCAGCTACTTTAAACACGTAACTGAACCACAACATTTTTTTTATAAACGAAATACACATAATGTAATTATAACAAGCGGGAAAAAAAAAAAAAAACTATTTTGAATTAGGGAAAAAAATTCCCTCACCAGGCAACTGCTAGAATCCTAATTACAATAGATGGGCATGTGTGTTAACAAACTTCTGGGTTCACTTAGTAGCTGAGGAATGAGAATGTATGTACCGTATGCTGTGGTAGGGTGGGGTGTGTGTACAAGATGTTCTATATATTCCCCAAGGAAGGGGGGGAGTTGATTTTACTCCCGTTGGTTGTAGGGGGTATTAGTGCTGCGCTCATAAGAGCTGAGTTCGGGCTCAATTTTAAGATCCCGAGCCCGAATTTTATATTGAAAAATAGAGCCCGGGCCCGAAAACTATAATTAATCTGTTTTTAAAAGAAATCTCCTTTCAAACTTCCACTCCTTCCTCTCCGTGCAATTAACCAATGTCTTTCTCAACATTGTTTTCAGTTCAATTGTTTTAAACACACAACTGAATCACAACATTTTTTTTTTATAAATGAAATACACATACAGTAATTATAACAAGTGGGGTAAAAAAACTATTTTTAATTAGGGAAAAAAAATTCCCTCAACAGGCAACTGCTAGAATCCCAACTACAATAGATGGGCCATGTGTGTTTGCGAACTTCTGGGTTCACTTTAGCTGAGGAATGAGAATGCATGTACCGTATGCTGCGGGAGGGTGGGGGTGTGTACAAGATATTCTATATATTCCCCAAGGAAGGGGGGTGGGGGTGGAGGGGTTAGTTGATTCTACTCCCGTTGGTTGTAGGAGGCATTAGTGCTGCACTAATAAGAGCTGAGTTCAGGCTCAGTTTTAAGAGCCCGAGCCCGAATTTTATATTGCAAACTAGAGCCTGTGCCCAAAAACTATGAGTAATCTGTTTAGGCATTAAAAATAATCTCCTCTTCCAAACTTCCACTCCTTCCTCCCCGTGCAATTAACGGATGTCTTTCTCAACTGCAGAGTGGGGAAGGGATGTCTCTCTATTTCTATAGTTTCTTTGACCAGTCATTTCATCCTGAAATGTTTCGAGGGGCCCGGCATCAGGAAAAATTGGGAGGAACAACAATGTACATATGTTGACAGCAATTGCGGTGGGGGCTTAATAGGGATAAATTTTTTCACTACTTTAGTTAAAGTAGTAAAAATACTCACCCATGTTTGATAAAGTTACAGAACAATGCTAGATAATTAATGGTCATTATGGGGTGTACTATCCACTATATGACAGCACAAAATTCAGTGAAAGCTAAAAATATCAAGAACTTATTTTGAAATAACTATCATTATTTGCCTACGCAGCCAACGCTCCTTGTGATAACTGACAAATGCTGCAAATGAAGGCATTTAAGTATATATCATTTCAACATGAAAATGCAAAATGTTTTGTTTACATTACTTAGTAAGGTGTCTTTACAATACATAACCGCAGCATACAAGCACGTTTTGTAATTGAAACACATACAAACAGTATCAGCAATTTAAAATAAAAAAAATTAATGTTCTTACTTCAGCGTTCTTAAGAGAAATTTTAAACAAATATAAATATTGAGTGTGTCTAAAATTAGAAGCTTCTCCAGCACAATTACATACATAACTAACTAAACTAGTGATTTAAACCTGGTTATTCGCTTTTTCCATGTGGATTAAGTGAGTTTGCCACGATATTTAAATATCTTGAAATTTCTAACTGTGATTGTCCACAACAGAAAAATTGTACAATTTTTCTTCAGTAAAACTTTTTCCGCAACACCCACTTCAATTTAAGGATGGCGGGTGTACTTTTTGTAACCCACCCACCCCCACCCCAGTACTATGCTTGCCACTGTTTTCAGAGCAACTGTACTTTTTGCTTTGTTTGTTATATAAAAAAAGTGATTTTCAGTTATGATACAATAGTACTGCAGAACTACACCTGAACGAGCCCATTTGTAAATAATTTCCCAGGTCCTTTTGCAACCGCCAATCCACCCCTGAAAATATGTATAAATGATTTCACTTTATTTTGATTTTTAACTTTCCGTTGGTGATGTGGGGTGTATACTGTAGATTATCCTTAAGAATAAATAAGTTTTTCAATTAATTTAAAGGAAAAATCACCATGAGGTGTGATATAAACCCTCATCACCAACGGAAGGTTAAATAAAGCATGATACAGTATAGTATACAAGGAGAGGAAAAAGAAAATTTTCCCCCAACCTTGCAAAAATTGTTAAGTTTCAGCAATTTTGTGGTTAGTTAAAACAATTTTACCTTCATCAAGTCTATTTTACATTTTTTGTGTGTACAAAGGAATTAAAATAGACAACCTGGTTTATAACTACGACGGTCGATGGGGGGAGGGGGACGCCAACGCTGGGAATTGCTCCTGGGCGCAGATTTCGTAGTTACGACACTGAGGCAAAGAATATCAAGCGTTTATATTCTTTGACTGAGGTGCGCTGAATTCCTTTGTAGCCGGTAGTAAAAAGCATTAAAACTGCTTTTCAGTATTTCGCAAATATTAAATTGCTATCAAACGAGCCCCAGCAAAAATAATACTCCCTCCCACCCTGATTTCAAAGTCTAGTGACGTCCCTGTTGTGTAATAACGCTGAGGTTTTGAACAATTTGATTTTCTGCGCACTTTCTGCAGTTTCATCAACCGTGCTTCGGGTAGTTATTTCGGGTAGTTATTGTTTTGCGTCTCCTGATCCTGACTTGTCAAAGTACCCAGCCTGCAGTGCTGCCATCTATCGATATTTGCGATTACTGTCGATAATGACGGAGCATTACACAAAGATGCAGCACAGATCTCCGGAAATGTTGTCCCCTAACATTTCGTTGTATGAACTCCTGCTTAGCCACCACAATTAGATGTCTTTCAAATAGTTACAGTGGTTAATAATGGTTCAACATGCAACGAAATGCGTAGCTCTCCCTTACACCGGTATGGGCAGTGTTTCTTTCAGGACTTTTTGGCCGGGGGGGGGGAGGGCGAATGGAACGTTAGAGGGGGCAAGTTTTCTATTTATAACGCACACATAATTTTTAACTACTATATCTACATATCTAGAAGTAATTACTACATATATATAGTACAGGGGAGTATTTAGAGGGGGCCTTGCCACCCCCCGAAAGTGTTTCATTTTTTAATTTTTGGTTAAAATGCGACTTATATTAGAAAAAAAAATGCCTTAATTTAATGAAAATGCATCATCTTACATTAGAAAAATGCCATAATTTTTCTTCTATTTTTCGTCAACTTTAATTTTGTTCTACTGGATTTCAAAAACTTCCATTTTTTGACTCCCCCCCCCGAAGAAAATTCTAATACGCTCTATATATAGTATAGTATAGTAATGTTTTTTCTTCAAGCATTTCAAGAACAAACTTTCTTCAGCTAAACTGGGGGGGGTCGTTTGTTTCGGCAGGTTTGAAAATTTTGTCTATTAAAACGCATTTAACACACTTCTTTCTGATCCTGAATCGCGGTCCCCTGACTATGAGGTATGATTAGTCTACTTATTATATTTTGTAGAATGGCATATGTCTTAATACACTTTTTTGCAAAATAAACTATAATACTTGAACAAATAAAAAAAAAATTATAATTGGAGAAAAATGTGTAGCATCAAAAGAAACGAAACTTCCTTTTTCATTATAGCCTAAAATTATTCCCATTTGGCTGCGTGACATAAAATGTCTTGGGGGAGGGGGATGGTCGTTTCCGGGAGGGCTTCGCCCCCCCCTTTCCATGTATGCCTGAAAGAAACACTGGGTAGGGGACATTTCGGGAGATCTGTGTCGCCTACGTTTTATGACCTGACCAAAAAATGTGTTCCCTGAAATCCCCCGTTGTCAAAAAATAGTTCCGACGTACTGTATATTTCAGCCTTTATAGAAAATTTGTGTCAATGGTGGAAAAATCGCTGAATTTGATTATAAATCTACGAATATGTAATAATATATCTTAATATTCTAAGAATTTATAATAAATTCTAAAGTAGATTGTGATGAAGTGAATCAGCAATTTCAGAGAAAAGTTACAAAAAAAGAAAGAAATTGAAACTGCTTCTTTAATGAAAGCATTGGAGATTTATCTTCACCGATAAGAGGGTACAACAAAACTTCACATATACATAAAATATTGCTTTCATAGTAATGATAGCAACAGTAGAAACGGTTTCTGTCTATCTTCCTTGAAAAAGGAATCTGGTTGATGTGCGAAGGCTTGGTAACATTTATAGTCTTACGCCAATAAATCGGATTTCTAGTTTAGTTTTACTGGAGTTGGTGTACACTTCCTCCTTAGTAATTTAAAATTTCAGGACAACTTTTTTGATAAGGTTGGTACTACAAACATTTATGAATAAAATGATATGTAAACAATAATACAGTGCAGGAAAAACACCGCGAAAAAAAAAACCGGGGAAAAATATTCGCTGCATTTAAATTGTTTTTCCGCAATTTTGCGATCATGGAAGAAATTTTTTCTCCGTCCAACTTTCGTTGTCGGAAAATTCTCCTCCATTTTGAATCGTAATTGCAAACATTTATGTAATAAAATTATGCACTGAAAGAACAAATTATTATGTGCATCCCGGTAAAAATACGCAAAACAGCAGGAAAACCGGTTGGGGCTATAAATAGAGTGGGTCGGTACGCACAGGAATACAAAGCCGCGGATGGCTTAGTGGTTAGTGTTTCAGACTATTGATGCTGGGTCCCCAGGTTCAAGCCTGGGCTAATCTTTCAGAGATGGTGTGATTTACTAACAATCGCTGAATATCCGCCGTGCATCGGACGAGCACGTTAAGCGACGGCCCCCAGGCTGGACCCACTGGTTAAATGGGTATCCTTTCCTATACCCCACCTGAAATTCTCTCACCCCTCTATGTGCAATATCGTACTTGTACGGTGGCGCCATCTACTGTACTCTAATCTCACTACAAACTGTTCTGTCAAAGTCGCTAGACTTGCTCTCATTCCTTCCGTTTCTGTGTCCTGCCCAAAAGGCGATCTCGCTGTAGGTGGCTGGGACCTAAACTCTACTATCTGTGGACGGAAGTCCTACAAGAAAATGACGCTGACCTACGCACAGGAATACAGAGCCGCGGATGGCTTAGTGGTTAGCGGGTCAGACTGTCATTGCAAGGATCAGCCCAGTTCGAGCCCGGGCTGATCTTTCGGAGATGGTGTGATTTACTAACAATCGCTGAATATCAGACGATCACGTTAAATAACGGCCCCCAGGCTGGACCCACTGGTTAAATGGGTATCCTTTCCTATGCCCCCCCCCCTGAAATTCTCTCACCCCTCTGTGTGCAACATCGTACTTGTACGGTGGTGCCATCTCCTGTACTCTAATCTCACTACAAACTGTTATGTCAAAGTCGCTAGACTTGCTCTCATTCCTTCCGTTTCTGTGTTCTGCCCAAAAGGCAATCTCGCTGTAGGTGACTGGGACCTAAACTCTACTCACTGTGGACGGAAATGTGTGAATACAGAGCCGCGGATGGCTTAGTGGTTAGTGGGTCAGACTGTCATTGCAAGGTCCTCAGGTTCGAGCCTGGGCTGATCTTTCGGAGATGGTGTGATTTACTAACAATCGCTGAATATCAGACGAGCACTTTAAATGACTGCCCCCTAGGCTGGACCCACTGGTTTAATGGGTCTCCTTTCCTATGCCTCCCCCGCCGAAATTCTCTCACCCCTCTGTGTGCAACATCGTATTTGTACGGTGGCGCCATCTACTGTACTCGAATCTCACTACAAACTGTTATGTCAAAGTCGCTAGACTTGCTCTCATTCCTACCGTTTCTTTGTCCTGCCCAAAAGGCGATCTCGCTGTAGGTGGCTGGGGCCTAAACTCTACTCACTGTGAACGGAAGTCCTACAAGAAAATGACAAATACTGTGGTGCACAGGAATACATTCCGTCAAGTGCCAGCATGGGTCGAGGACGAGACTGGTTAAGTCGTGGGAGCCCATTGAGTTGCTCACGGTGGTCGTTAAACCTCCAATAAAAAAACTGAAACCGCAAACAGAATTTGACAGATGACAACTAAAAGTTTTATTACCTGTAGGTCGATACATCAGATTGCTAAACCATTTCGACATGCGCGTTCTGCTTAACCGCCTACAACTCCATGCGTACAAACCGCAGATTGTACAGGCTTTACAGCGGGACATTCGCTATGCTAAACCATTTCGACATGCGCGCCTTTCGTGGCACGTAAGATATCCAAGCTTCGCTAGCATTTGCGGCGTTGCTGTTGCTATCGCAGCACCAATTCTGGTCTTCACGTCATCGAGAGAGCTGTTATAGGGGGTCTGGTAAACGATGTCTTCACGTATCCTTACAGGAAGAAATCAAGTGGCGTAATATCGGGTGAGCGCGGAGGCCACGAAATGGGGCCATCACGCCTAACCCAGCGCCCAAGAAAATACAGGTCAAGAAATTCTCGGGCCGCCCCGATGACGCAGTGGTCTAAGCGATTACTTCTGATCATTCGTCCGAGATGGGTTTAGGTTCGAATTCGGGTGAGGCATGGATGTTGTGTTTGTCTCTCTCTCATCCCTGGAACCAGTGGCTTTAAATTAGGGATGGGCGATTGCTTATAGCCCACTGAGTTGCTCACGGTGGTCGTTAAATCTCCAGTGAAAACCAAAAAGAAATTCTCAGACAATAACAGCCCAATGTGATGGTGCGCCATCGTGCTGGAACACCACATTTGTCTGCCGATCTTCCAACTGAGACAACAGATGCAACTGTAGCCTGTCCAGATAGGTCACCGCTGTCACTGTCTTCAAGAAAAGGGGCCCCAACACTTCCTAACATGATAAATGCGTACCAGACGTTCATCTTTTGACTCTCTCGTTCGACTTCTCGAATGGCGTGAGGGTTTTTGGAGCCCCATATTCTGTAGTTATGCCCATGTACATTCCCTGAGGCGAAAAACGTTTCTTCATTACTAAATATTCATGTCCGCAGGTGATGTTCATCAGCTTCGACATTGGACAAAATGTCTTGGTACAATCTGCGGTTTGTACTCATGGAGTTGTAGGCGGTTAAGCAGAACTATCCAAGCAGTCGTTTGTGGCATACCTAACTGCGACGCAGCTCCTCTCGTTGACTTCTGGGGGCATCGAGAAAAGGCTTCCTGGACGCAGGGCCGGATGGAACTTTTGCGAGGCTTGGGACGAAATTTTATAGCGGGGCCTGAGCGAAAATTTCCTTAGCGCCCTAGAAAATAAATCTCATAGTTTAATAAAATCGTTAGGTGAAAATGAAAACACACGAAAACTATTATAAAGAAAAATGATCATCTCAAATTACCGTGAGCTTAAGAAAAAGACCATATTATGGATTGAAAGTTCAGAGAGAGAGAGAGACAGACAGATAAAGAGAGAGAGACAGACAGACAAAGAGAGAGAGACAAACAGACAGACAGACAAATACAGAGAAAGATGGAGAGGCAGTAGAGAGAGAAAGAAAGACAGAAACAGACAGACAGACACAGAGAGAGTAAAGACTGCTAAAATCTATAATTTTCTTTCCAGGTAGAACGGTGATTTTTATAAAAACTTCCCCACAAAATGGTAAAACGATAAATTTAACTAATCTGCATAGCGAATGTTTTTCTATAGCAAACATTTTTACGTAGCGAATAATAAGGATCCTTCTTAAATAAATTCGTTTATATATATATATATATATATTTTTTTTTTTCCTGGCACATTTTGTTTTAGTGATTGATTTTTGAAGCAAGGTGGTATAACTGACAAATTAGTGAGTTACCTTGCATCAAAAATCAATTAGTACTTTCTTTTATCTTTCATACGCGCTCATGTATGAAAATTTCTTTTTTTTTTTTTTTTTAATTTCTAATACTGTTTTTAAAGTCACTCAACAATTGGCGTCCACATATAGCCCAAAAACAACGTCAATATTGTTCTTTTCATTGTTTTTAAATTTCAGTGTCTGGCTTACACACAAACTGTTGAGCATATAGTAGGGAGTGATAAAATGTGATAAAATTTAATTTGCTATTTCATGAATGTGGAAAAGTTTAAGGTCTAAAACAGTGGAGGAGGATTGTAAACTGAAAAAAAAAAAACATTGTAAAAATATATTTTAAGGACCTCGCGCCCCAAAACTTAAAAAAAAAAAAAATAGCAATAAATATAGAGAATTCTAGGAACAAATATTTTGTTTTTATTTTCTAAGATGCGGGGCCGCGTGAAGACGCGGGGCCCGGGGCGACCGGCCTGGTTGCCCCTATGGTCCAGCCGGCTCTGCCTGGACGCATTCAACATCGTCTTGGGAAGTTCTCGGCCTTCCCGCTCGGTGTTGACGCTGTACACGACCAGTCTTTTGAAACTGCTTTAACTAACGTCTGATAGCATTATCGGAAGCATAGGCGCCGACTATAGGAGTCAAAGTGAATCTCACCCCCTAATAATTTTACACCCATTATTTTTCGTCCTGTTCAACTCATAACGTGGAACCAAGCTCCACCTTATGAGGCCAAAGCGATTTATTTCCGAAAAATTTATAAATAACAAAATAGTAAACTTTTTTCCCATATAAAGCATTGCTTATTTTATAAAGAAACTTCATTGTCAGCCCCGTATTTTGTTCGACATGTTCTCGTGATGTTTAAAACAATAATGAAAAATAAAATAAATAAAAATACAGAAACGTATATCTAGCGTCTTTATGTATCTATTTATTTTCTGCGCTTCTCGTGCTTTGTTTGAGTAACAGCGCTAATTTTTCATATTTTTGATAAACGTTTGGAAACAAAACCTCTGGGGATATTTTTACAAAATCGCAGGCTGAATTTCATTTTTTAAAATATTAATACTCATCAAAAGAATATTTCTATTTTCTTGTTCATTTGCTGATGAACAATTACAATTACGTTTCAAAATATACGTCGAATCTCGTAGTAAAAGTTAAAGGGTTAACTTTTATTTTCCTCCAGACAAAAGAACAGACGTGCTCTTCTCACTTCAGATCTCTTCACGCCTGCCCCCTCAATAATTTGGTGAAGTCGGCGCCCCTGATCGGAAGGTAGGAGCTCTGCCATCCTGCGTTCTGCAACGACGTTGTGATAACTGATTTTTTCAAAGAATCAGAGTATGCACATTGCTTTATCTTGAACAGTCGCCATTTTGAAGTATGACGTCAATTCAGCGAATACCGTGTTGCCACATAAAACTTTCCGCAGTGAACTTGCTCATGCTGTAGGCAGTTTTATTTGGTCGGTTATGGTTTGACCATGCCAGGTCACGGAAACCCTGACGATAATTATGAATCACGCTGTAATAGCGTGGACTATTATTGATATTAAAAGAAACAAACTACACTATCTACCAACAAGTAATTGGACACCTTTGATAGCAAAGGAAAACGAAGTTTATTCACCTTCAATAGTTGGTGGAGCCTCCACGAGCAGCGATTACAGCTGCGACCCTCCGGGGCATACTCTCAACCAGGCGTTGTACGAAGGCTATAACGAAGTAAATTTCTCCGTCATTTCTGTCCACGCCAGGATTCGAACCCGGATCCCCTCATTCCGGAATAAGTCACTCTACCAATTGAGCTACGCGGACGTTTTATTCTGATTCCTATCTGCCTTTATGTCGTGTGCGTCCTTCTGGCAGGTACGTCACATCTCCTGGTACGTTACAAGGCTAGCGGTATTTTCTTCCACTTGGCTTGGAGAAGACAGGTCAGTTCCTTCACCGATTTCGGACGGTGGGGGCACCCCTTAAGTTGACGCTCCAACTCGTTCCAGAGGTGCTCGATAGGGTTAAGGTCCGGGCTCTGCGCAGGCCAGTTCATTCGATTAACCCCATTGTCACCATACCAAGCCATGGTGGACCTCGCAACATGACAGGTGGCATTGTCATCCTGAAAGTAACATGGGTCCACCCCGTAAAACTACCACAACGTAGGAAGCGCATGGTCATCCAAAACAGTGCAGTAGGTCTCGGCTTTGAGTCTACCAGGAATTGCGACCAAGGGTCCCGTGCCATAACAGGAGAAACACCCCCATAGCATAATTCCACCGCCGCCGAACTTCACAGTTGGCACAATACATTCCAACAGGAGGCGTTCTCCAGGCAGACGCCAAACCCAGACCCTGCCATCCGAATGGTAGAGGGTGAACCTTGATTCGTCGCTCCAGAGAACCTGTTTCCACTGTTCAACGGTCCACTGTCGACATCCTTTGCACCACGTTAGCCGAGCAGCGCTATTGAACTTGGTGATCAGAGGCTTGTGGGCGGCAGCACGTCCTTGATAACCGAGCAGATGGGCTTCTTTACGAATGGTATTCATCGAAAGAACACTCCCGGATGCCTGTTGAAACTCCTTCGCGGATGTGGCCCATCGATTTGGTGCGGTTCTTCCGAATTTCTCTGGCCAGCACCCGTCGGTCTCTAACTCCCAGTTTTGTGGGTCTGCCGGGTCGGGGCACATTCCGACAATCACCTCTCATCTGCCACTTGCCAATCACGTAGGCTACTGTCGAATTTGGGTACTTCAACGCACTGGATATGTCACGTATGGATCGGCCATTTCTGTGATACCCGACGATTACACCTTTCTCGAAATCAGAGAGCTCCGAACTGCGTGGCATCTTGCATGCGACTGGTTGCGTTGTTGTTTCCCACACGATATTTAACGGCGGCGGTCTTGGTGTGTATCAGGACCGCAGATATCGTCGATTGCAGGGGTGTCCAATTACTTGTTGGTAGGTAGTGTATAACAAGAAAGATGACACCGAATTTTCGGGTATAATGAGCACGTCTTTTGAATCCATTCTGACGTGAATTAAATTCATCAAAGCTATTTAAAGTCAACGGAACCGGTATGGAAAACAGAAGTTTTTCAATTGGGTCTTTAATCCCGCAGATATTGCTGTAAACGGAATCGTGAACTTACGCCCTCTGGTTGCAGACTTGTGCGTTAAGAAACATTTTAAATTATATGAGAAACATTTCGCAGCGGAAACGCTCTCCACCAAAGAAAGAATTTTTCAAATCGGACTCTTAGAAGCAGAGATATCGACAAATAAATATAAGCTATGCATCGACACTCCCTGGCGGGAAAAAATGCATTATTTTAAGAAGAAAGTATTCTCAACAGGTTTTTCGATGTGTGAGCGGTATCGGTCCAGGAAAGATTTTTTCCAGTCCAGTTTTCAGGAGCTCAGATTTTTCTGAAAATGCATCAGAAGCAGAAATTAAAACTTATGTATGACCCCTGGTGGCCAAACCATTCTTTGCAAATTATTAGAAATTATACGGAAAACATTTCCCATAAAGAGCTGCATGCTATACAGGAAGAATTTTTCAAATCGCAGTTTTAGAAGCAGAAATATCGGGGAAAACGCAATTTACCATAAAGCTCCGTATAGCGGAAAGTCTGCGACGTACTTGAAAATTTTAAAATTATACGAAAAACATTTCGCACCGAAAACGCTATCCAACAAAGAAGGAATTTTTGAAATCAGACTTTTAGAAGTAGAGATATTGACAAAAATAAGATGTACATCTACGCCCATTGGCGGAGAAACCATACATTGTTTTAAAAAGAAAATATTCCGAAAAGGTTTATCGACGTGAGTAGTATCGGTCCACAAAAGATTTTTTTTCAATCGAGATTTTAGAAGCTCAGATTTTTTGGCAAATACATCAGAAGCAGAAGTTAACACTTACGCCCCCTGGTGGCCAAACCGTTCTTTACCAAAAATTAGAAATTATATGAAAAAGATTTCACATCTGGTGCTGTATCCGCTGAAGGAGAAGTTTTTCAAATAGGGGTTTTAGAAGTAGAGATATGAGGGGAAACGCAATTTACTTTCACGCGCTCTAGCGGAAAATCTATGCGTAACTTGAAAAAGTGACTAACCCTAAAATACTCTTCGACATAAATAAAATCGAAAGGTAAAAGAAGTGTTTCAATCGGATGTTTAGAAGCAAATATATGGAATAAAATGTATTTTGAATTCGATATCATCTGCATTTACGCCCAATAGCGGCGATATTGTACATCGTAAAAAAAAAAAAAAAAAACCAAAAAACGGAATGAAGGATCGTCATTCGCATATTTTAAGCTTCCTAATGCAAAAAGAATGTTTCAAATCGGACTTATAGTTGCAAAGATATGGATGGCGTCCATAGACGGACGGACAAACCGGTAACATAAGCACCATCTTTTTTTACGTTTTCCAACCGTAGGTTGAAGAAGCGTATATGCTCCAGCTTTGTCCGTCTGTCTGTCTGTCTGTTTGTACGATAACTCGTGTAAAAATCGTTCGATTTCGATGAAATTTTATTATGTAGCTGTGGACAACCTGGGGACGAATCCTGTTGGAACTGGCCGGAATGAGGTCAAAGATCAGTACATAGGAGCGGGATCCATTTCGTTGCTCTTATGCGTCATAACTTACATAAAAATGCTTCGATTGCGACAACACTTTAGTATGTTATTCCGGAGGTATACTGAACCAATTCTGTTGAATATAATCGAAATGGGGTCAAAGGTCAGGGCACAGGAGCGAGATTTATTCCACAGCCATTATCCTCATAACTTGAGTAATTATTTCTGGTATGGTGGAAAGCGTATCATAATCAATGCATTGCATGATTTTACTAACTTGTTTATTTTATTTATTTATTTATTTTTTTTGATTGGAGGTTTAACGACCACCGTGAGCAACTCAATGGGCTATAAGCAGTCGCCCGTCCCTAATTTAGGGTCACTGGTTCCAGGGAAGGGAGAGAGCCAGTGCCGAAAGACAAACACAACATCCATGCCTCACCGGGATTCGAACCCGGACCCCGTTCGGACGAATGATTTTTTTTTTTTTTTTGGTTGGAGGTTTAACGACCACCGTGAGCAACTCAATGGACTATAAGCAGTCGCCCGTCCCTAATTTAGGGTCACTGGTTCCAGGGAAGGGAAAGAGCCAGTGCCGTAAGACAAACACAACATCCATGCCTCACCGGGATTCGAACCCGGACCCCTTTCGGACGAATGATCAGAGGCCATCGCTTAGACCACTGCGCCACCGGGGCGGCACTAACTTATTTACAAAAGACGTGCTAAAAATGGCTACGGTGCGTGTGCAAGGTTGGTCATGTTCCCCTCGAGATGGCTAGCAAGTTGCATTTTAGTTATTTTCTGAGATAGCAACGTCATCCGCAAACAGCAACGAGGTCATCAAGAAATCTTATGTTCGTGAAAACCAAGGTCAATGTTATTTATCCATAGTTCTGCACGAAGAGCGTGTATAAGGTTTTTTCGATAAACTGCCCCACATGCATACCACACCTACACGTAACAGATGCTTGAAGAAGTTGAATCTAAGATAGTTCCAGTTATTAGGAAGTACTACTAGTACGGTATGGGATAAGAAGCTACAGAACTTCCGTGAAGGAAATTGGGGATGCTGCTGCATTTATGTATATGTAAAAATGAGCGACACTTAATTCACCGAAGGTGGCATGACATGCATAACCACGTGCTTCTTTGTAATTTCCTGGTATGGGAGGTTTTGAAGACTCGAAATCTGTAACAAGGTTAACATTTCGTCGTGCGAATTAAAAATACAGTAAGTAAAAAAAAAAAAAAAAAAAATTGATGGTACTCCCCAATCAATCTGTAACATCGGCGTGACATACTTTTTCGGTCTTTTGGGGTTGATTTTAAAAACATTTTAATACTTTGAACAAAGTCTTCACCGTAAGATGATCTTAGCAAGTAGGATGACACCGAAAACATAAGCATAGGAAGTATGTCGTCTGAGAGAAGAAAAAAAAAAAAAAAAAAGAAAGACAGAAATGTAAGTATGTTTTATGATATTTGTGACGTACTATCACTGTAAAACATAAATGGTGTGAATTCACCGTAAATTTCTGAAAATAACGTGCAGCAAAGTTGCCGGTAGGTGTCCGTGTTTTTCTGAAATTTCAGTTTTTAAAAGTTCTCGTTTAACTTCCGTATTTTTACAGATTTTCCGTAGTCAGGAATTCCGTTTATTTCTGAAAGATAAATTTCAGGTTTTTCTGTATTAAAACTGAAATTCCGCAAAACCGACGACGCTGCATTTTCCAGCCATTTCCCCAGATAATCCTTCTACTGAGGACCGAAACCGCGCAGCTATTGGTTTTGGTTGAATAGGTAACGCACGCCTTTAACCACTGAGCCACAGACACTCGAAAATACGGAACACATCGTAAAACAAATTGCACAACAATGAATTTTTGTGTCATTAATAGGAGTGATTTAGTCATTTTATTTTCTGTTGGAGCTTATTATTTTTCCGAATAGGTTTGTAATAATTTTTTTTTCTGAGGAGGACTTTTCACAAATTAAGCATTTTTCATCCTGATTTTTTTAAATGCTTTGCAATTAGATATTTTAAAACTGACAATGACTTTCAGTTATCTTTAGAAAAGGCTAGTGCGCCCATGGGGGGGGGGGGGCACCCCGCCGTTGGTATAGCCACATTTTTGATAAATTTAAAACACTAAAATAGACGAAACCTTTTTTTAAAGCATTTTTAAAAATAATAAGATATTAATGATTGATTATATCAATTATTTTTGTTGTATTTTAGTATCTTGTACATTTACTAAAATGTTTGACATGCAGCCTTGAAGGAGGTAAGGATTTTTCTTAGCCTCTCCCCTAAAAGTACTCATGTGGGCGCCATTGAGAAAAGGTGAAGTGTACTTTTTTATAGCATTTCATACACACGCACACGCACGCACGCACACGCACGCACGTACTTCTAAATACTGTAAAATTTACTCTTGATAGCTAAATAGCTTTTGTCTTCAGTTGTCCAAAGACTCATACATAGACATCGTATAATCATCTCCACAATAAGTACCCGGTTTCTTACAGTAACACAATATACTGTATAATCAATAATACAGACATTTAACGTGGACCAGGAACATCAAACAAAGACATTCGCTCTTTCCACGTTTATAAGTGAGTCACGGAAAAATTCTCATTGGCCGCCACCTGGAGTCGAACCCAGGGTCTTCCAGTTACGCGCCGGATATGCTTCCGCTACACCACAGCGGCCTCGAATTCCACCAGACTCACGCATGCTAACTGCCAAGCCAAGTTGGCAGGTTGCTTCTTGGAGCCCCGCGCAATGCTGGGGATTCACCAAAGATGATAAGCAGCAACTGAAGAAATAATTGGAAGGCGAATGAATAATTAATACAGAAATTTAACGTGGAACAGGAACATCAAACAAAGACATTCGCTCTTTCCACGTTTATAAGTGAGTCACGGAAAAATTCTCATTGGCCGCTACCGGGAGTCGAACGCAGGGTCTTCCAGTTACGTAGTGGAAGCATATCCGGCGCGTAACTGGAAGACCCTGGGTTCGACTCCCGGTGGCGGCCAATGAGAATTTTTCCGTGACTCACTTATAAACGTGGAAAGAGCGAATGTCTTTGTTTGATATAATCAATAACTGGTGCACCAAATAGGAGAAAGGACAAGAAATATCCTGTGCCACAATAAACAAAATCCATGGGATATGCTATTCACAATATCTGATCTCGCTGCGGAACTTCAAAATTAGACAGACGACTGAAATTTAAAAGTTAATCAAACCTCAAGTATTCTCACGAATTGCTCCTATTACCGGTAATTCGGGAGAATGGAGTTTTTCCGTTAATATACGAAAGGAATTGTGGAAACGTTTCTGAAAATTCAAAATTTTCCGTTAACACATCCCTAAAACGGTAATTTACTGTCAATACACGAAAGAAACTGCGGACAGGTTTCTGAAAATTCGGAATTTTTCCGCGGTACGAAAAATCCGTGAAATTCAGATTCCTTCCTTTCATTTCACGGAAAAGGTTGTATCACAAATATGTTTCGTTAATTCACGAAAAAAATGCATGCGAAGTGACTCGTGAATTTCAGAATTTTTTTACTGTGTACAGAGGTGCAACACGTGTCAAGACGTCAAATCTGCAGCTATACATTCCGTCGGTGTAGCTTAGTCGGTTAGAGTAACTCACTCCGGGGCGAAGAGACGTGGGTTCGATCTAAGAAGGAGATGATGTGACGTACTACAAAGGTGAAGCACGTGTTAAGACGACAAATCTGCAGCGACATATTACGTCGGTGTAGCTTAGTCGGTTAGAGCAACCCACTCCGAAGAGAAGAGACGCGGGTTCCATCTGAGAGGGAGATGATGTGACGTACCACAGAGGTGAAGCACATGTCAAGACGACAAATCTGCAGTGATACATTCTGTCGGTGTAGCTCAGTCGGTTAGAGCAACTCACTCCGAAGAGAAGAGACGTGGGTTCGATCTAAGAGGGAGATGATGTAACGTACTACAGAGGTGAAGCACGTGTTAACACGACAAATCTGCAGCGATACATTCCGTCGGTGTAGCTTAGTCGGTTAGAGCAACCCACCCCGAAGAGAAGAGACGCGGGTTCGATCTAAGAGGGAGATGATGTGACGTACTACAAAGGTGAAGCACGTGTTAAGACAACAAATCTGCAGCGACACATTACATCGGTGCAGCTTAGGCAGTTAGAGCAACCCACTCCGAAGAGAAGAGACGCGGGTTCGATCTAAGAGGGAGATGATGTGACGTATTACAGAGGGGAAGCACGTGTCAAGACGACAAATCTGCAGCGATACATTCCGTCGGTGTAGCTTAGTCGGTTAGACCAACCCACTCCGAAGAGATGAGACGCGGGTTCGATCTAAGAGGGAGATGATGTGACGTACTACAGAGTTGAAGCACGTGTCAAGACGACAAATCTGCAGCGATGCATTCCGTCGGTGTAGCTTAGTCGGTTAGAGCAACCCACTCCGGAGAGAAGAGACGCGGGTTCGATCTAAGAGGGAGATGATGTGACGTACTACACAGGTGAAGCACGTGTTAAGACGACAAATCTGCAGCGACACATTACGTCGGTGTAGCTTAGTCGGTTAGAGCAACCCACTCCTAAGAGAAGAGACGCGGGTTCGATCTAAGAAGGAGATGATGTGACGTACTACAGAGGTGAAGCACGTGTCAAGACGACAAATCTGCAGCAATACATTACGTCGGTGTAGCTTAGTCGGTTAGAGCAACCCACTCCGAAGAGAAGAGACGCGGGTTCGATCTAAGAGGGAGATGATGTGACGTACTACAAAGGTGAAGCACGTGTTAAGACGACAAATCTGCAGCGATACATTCTGTCGGTGTAGCTTAGTTGGTTAGAGCAACCCACTCCGAAGAGAATAGACGCGGGTTCGATCTAAGAGGGAGATGATGTGACGCACTATCGAGGTGAAGCACGTGTCAAGACGACAAATCTGCAGCAATACATTCCGTCGGTGTAGCTTAGTCGGTTAGAGCAACCCACTCCTAAGAGAAGAGACGCGGGTTCGATCTAAGAGGGAGATGATGTGACGTATTACAGAGGTGAAGCACGTGTCAAGACGACAAATCTTTAGCGATACATTCCGTCGGTGTAGCTTAGTCGGTTAGAGCAACCCACTCCGAAAGGAAGAGACGCGGGTTCGATCTAAGAGGGAGATGATGTGACGCACTACCGAGGTGAAGCACGTGTCAACACGACAAATCTGCAGCGATACATTCCGTCGGTGTAGTTAGTCGGTTAGAGCAACCCACTCCTAAGAGAAGAGACGCGGGTTCGATCTAAGAGGAGATGAAGTGACGTACTACAAAGGTGAAGCTCGTGTTAAGACGACAAATCTGCAGCGAAACATTACGTCGGTGTAGCTTAGTCGGTTAGAGCAACCCACTCCGAAGAGAAGAGACGCGGGTTCGATCTAAGAGGGAGATGATGTGACGTACTACAAAGGTGAAGCACGTGTTAAGACGACAAATCTGGAGCAATACATTCCGTCGGTGTAGCTTAGTCGGTTAGAGCAACCCACTCGGAAGAGAAGAGACGCGGGTTCGATCTAAGAGGGAGATGATGTGACGTATTACAGAGGGGAAGCACGTGTCAAGACGACAAATCTGCAGCGATACATTCCGTCGGTGTAGCGTAGTCGGTTAGAGCAACCCACTCCGAAAGGAAGAGACGCGGGTTCGATCTAAGAGGGAGATGATGTGTCGCACTACCGAGGTGCAACACGTGTCAAGACGTCAAATCTGCAGCTATACATTCCGTCGGTGTAGCTAGTCGGTTAGAGCAACCCACTCCGAAGAGAAGAGACGCGGGTTCGATCTAAGAGGGAGATGATGTGACGTACTACAAAGGTGAAGCACGTGTTAAGACGACAAATCTGGAGCAATACATTCCGTCGGTGTAGCTTAGTCGGTTAGAGCAACCCACTCGGAAGAGAAGAGACGCGGGTTCGATCTAAGAGGGAGATGATGTGACGTATTACAGAGGGGAAGCACGTGTCAAGACGACAAATCTGCAGCGATACATTCCGTCGGTGTAGCGTAGTCGGTTAGAGCAACCCACTCCGAAAGGAAGAGACGCGGGTTCGATCTAAGAGGGAGATTATGTGACGCACTACCGAGGTGAAGCACGTGTCTATATAGATGACAAATCTGCAGCAATACATTACGTCGGTGTAGCTTAGTCGGTTAGAGCAACCCACTCCGAAGAGAAGAGACGCGGGTTCGATCTAAGAGGGAGATGATGTGACGCACTACTGAGGTGAAGCACATGTCAAGACGACAAATCTTCAGCAATACATTCCGTCGGTGTAGCTTAGTTGGTTAGAGCAACTCACTCCGGAGCGAGGAGACGCGGTTTGGATCCTTGTTACCACCAAATTGCTGTTTTCACACACATATTACAGAGGTGACGCATATGTCGAGACGGCAAGTAGCAGTGATAAGCCCTTGTCAGCGTAGCTTAATTGGGTAAACATTCGGCTCCGGAGCAAAAGAATGTGGATTCGAGTCGCGCCACTGCAGAGAGAATGTTTGAGTTCCACATTGGCACCCGAATGTAAAAATGAATCTTCTGTCCTTTGGGTTATTCGAAATACGTGAAACGTTTCTTCAACACATCATATGGAATTAATGTTAATCCAAATTTCATAGATATCAATCCAATCGAGCATCTGTGGTTTTTGTAGTAACAGCGAATCCGATTTGCGTCGCTCAACCACGTGACTTACAAGAGTTAAAGAATCTGCTGGGGCGTGTTGGTGCCATATACCACAAAACACCTTTTGAAGCGTCCATTCCTCACGGGGTAAGAGCTGTTTTGGCAGCACGTGATGGATGACCAACATCATCTTACGCAAGTGGTCAAAATGTTTTGGCTCCATTGATGACCGGAGTCGACATAGACTATCCGTGATCGAACTGCGCCCCCTCTCTCCGGAGTAAGTTGCTCTCCCAACTAAGCTACACGGACGGAATGTGCGCTGCAGATTTGTCGCCTTGACACATGCTTTACCTCTGTAGTGCGTCACATCATCTTCCTCTAATTTTTTTTTTTTTGACCTAGAACTATATTTAGCTCCGCGGATAGTATGGAGCGACTTACGGCCAACGGCCTGTGACAAAAATAGGTCCCAATTGAAATCATTACAGCGTTAAAAATACGTGCCGCGCGTTAATCGTGTTGTCATATTCGTAAACTGCATGGAGTCCAATTCGCGCACTGCGCAATGCATCGTGCGCGCGACTTTTCCCGCGATCCCTGTGCGAGGGGGAAATGATGCAATATTTTTGGGTGTGCCGCCGCGTTTGACCCAGTCTATATCGGCAACCGTGAGCGCAACACGACTGTGCGTAGTGTCGTTTTAAAGCTCTCGACGAGATCTATTCAAATATATGAAGAACATTTCGCAGTGGTTTGAGCTGAACATTTAAAAAATTGTTTTCTTGCGAACTGATGAACACTTTCGACAATATCGCTGTTTATCTGGACAACCATGAGTGCAAAACAAGTGTGCGTGATATCATTTTTAAGCTCTCGACGAGATCTATTCAAATATATAAAGAACATATAGCAGTGGTTTAAAGTAAAATTTTTCAAAATTGTTTTCATGCGAATGTGCTAAAATCGTCGACAATGCTGCTGATTTCGCAGAATGAATGCAAGCAAAAGTGGAGATAAATCAAAACGGGAGGCAAGAGCAAGTAATGAGGAACGTAAAAAGCCGAAGAAGACTATCTCGGCAACCACCACGTTGGATAATTCGTGTATCGATCTGATTTGTGTTCGCACTGTATCCAGCATTATTTGTAAAAAATATGTAAGCTACTTTTCATATCATAGACCTGTGTTGGCTATATAACAAAGCAAATAAACGCTTTGAAACCATACTCGACTAGCTCATTTCAACTCTCCGATCTGCAAGTCGTAGTCCTACGTTCCAAAAAGGTAGGCTCAATCAGAATTGAGCCTACCTGTATTTATTTATTTTATTTTTTTTTTTGAAGCGAAGAACAAATTTACAGTAGAGCTCTGCACAGGCCGTGCCTGCCTGTAATTTAAAACTTACGAGCCGGGCCTACAATTTCGTAGGCGGGCTTGGACGGGCCTGCACTTGCATGTGTTCCGTGTAGTCAGGTTGTTGATAAAATTAGTCATTCTGTTTCTGAAGTCTCTGTCTTTCCCTTCCCGTGATCATATTTTTTGTTTCTCGCAATTATTCTTCTCTCCCGCCTTGTGCTATTTTTATTTATTTATTTTGCGCGCGTCTTTTCGTCTTTTGCAATCTCTCTCTCCCCTTTGAATCCATATTCCATTTATTTCGGAAGTTTACACCAGAAAAACACTTGCTCCGTACGATGATTTGCATTTATAGGAATTAGGAATCAATTAAAGCTTCAATATGCGCTAGTAAACTATTCTTAGGCTCTGTCTTTATAATTTTGATTAGCTACTTGCTTTGTTTTAAATATGGGTGACTATTGGGTTGTGTAAATTAGAGGTTCGGGGAGCAAAAACAATCGGGAAATTGTGTTGCATTAGGTTTTTGGGAGTTATATCCTAAACCTGAAGAATTAAAATAAGAGACGTCGGGCCAACAGAAAGGAATAATATTCTGCGCACGACAGTTTGTTGTATTAACTATTAAACGTTAAGCATGTTATTGTGTGTGCGTGTGTGCAACTGAGCATCAATTTATATTATGTTCTGGGCAAAATTGTCAAAGAAGACAGTACTTGACTCGTATAAACAGTGATCTGACCCTACGAAGGGTTCGATTATGAAATGAATGAAGAAGTTCACTAAATACTATTTATTGCATTTGCCGTGTTTCTGGTTATTGGTGGGTTAGTTAACTTACTTATGCCATCTTTTTACACGAGTTTCGAGTTAGTCCAAAAAGTTACAGTACAAATACCGTCCGTGTTAAAGCAAGTGACAGTTACGCAAATAAAATTTATGCAGGACCTGAATGGCCGGACCGGGCCCTGAAAAAACAAAACAAAAAAAACACCAGGCCGTGCCGGTTCGGGCCTGAATTGGGTGGGAACACCACTCCTATCCACGCAGCATTGGCCGCCATAAGTCACCGTCCGTGCTGCAAATGACGTCATGAGCTGGCACGACGCAGCCGCAGAAAAGAAGCTGCTTTGAAACCAATGGAACAAAAGCTTCTAAGCGTATAAACAGATAAAATGAGGGCCGCGGGTGGCCTAGTGGACAACGTTCGTGACTGCCACGGAAAGGACCCCAGGTTCGATCCCAGGCAAGTACGAACGCTCGATCCACTAAATATCCGCTGTGCTTCGGATGGGCACGTTAAGGTGTCGGACCCCGGGTACTGGCCCCCCGGTAATAAATAAGGGCGTCTTTCTCCCCCTTTCTGCTTCGTTTCCGTGTCACTTTCCTATGGGACACTCTAGCCCAAATCTCCTAGCTTCCTATTTCTAAGGGTTGTTTAAGACCTGGGGTCAGACACTCCCTTCCTAAAATCCTCTACATATGATGATGATGATGATGATGATAAACAAATAAAATGAGTAATTCAATAATCTTTATCAATGATACACAAGCTTACTGTTTTGATTTAGTTCGTTTTTGCCTGCTTGTGACGTCATACCACAGATTAGCTGGTACCTATGGCGGCAGAGCCAGTGGTGTCTCCAGTAATATAACCTCCTTGGTTCAAACTCGTAAAGCGAAAGTTCACTAATTAGCTGGTTGTGGCTGTTCATCTTTTAGGCGTCTTATAATGAATTTAGCTTCTTCTACTAGTCTAAGCTAATTATCGTGAATATAGCTTTCACTAATATTATAATGAATTCAATGCTTGTAGTAAGCTAATGCTTCTTCTAATGCTTGTTCAAATGGTTGTTGTTTGTTAATTAAATCATGAATAAACTTTCCTGCTAGTAGTGTAGTAATAATAATGAACAAGCTTATAACTGGTAGTAATGTTGTAGTAGTAATTAAGATGAATAAAGTCTTATGCTGGTTGTTACTAATAACACTAAATGAAATAAACCTAACAGCCAGACAGATATCTGACAGTACTATGAACTGAGAAAGACGTACTTACTTAAAACTCTTTATTATGAACTTCTACTGGTATCATCACACACACACTTCACACACAGCTACTCAAATAACACGTAGCTCCTTGCACATGAACGAAGCTCTACTCACATAAACAACAGCTCTCTGACACATAAACAACAGCTCTCTCTATACAACAACAAACGCTCTCTCTACATAACACAAAAAGCTCTCCTTAGGTATCATTGAACGCACCTATTTATACTGGCTACCACCACGTCATGACTTACACTCATTGCCAGATCTCATTCAGCGGTTGAAATAACATCTCGTTCAGTAAGAAGATAATTTACATAGTAAAAATAAAATAACCAGAGATAGTAAAAATCAAAAGGAAAGTGAATCTAGAGTATACGTTACAGTCTCACCCACTGACAGAACAACGACACGCAGTTCTGTTCACAGCAACGACTACGACTTTATATCCCTTTCGACTGACGGCAGTGGGCGACTTGGACTAGTTTAAACACGTGACATACCCGCCGCAACACAAGCGTTTATGCAAATATTGCAAAACTTTCGACTCACCATCTGTAGTTTAGTAGTTAGTTTCATGTTTTAACGGATTTCATAATTATTCACCGTCAGAAGTTCTTCAGGGGGCCCACTAAGATATCTTAGCCCTGGGGCCCACTCAAAAGTCTTAGCCTAGGGCCCCACTAAGGACTTAATCTGGCCCTGACCCCGCCCTTGTCACGGTTTTGCTTGTAATGTTATAACTCATGAGTGTATGCTGCATTTTTATGTCACACCTGACAGCCCCGGTGGCGCAGTGGTCTAAGCGATGGCCTCTGATCATTCGTTCAAAAGGGGTCCGGGTTCGAATCCCGGTGAGGCATGGATGTTGTGTTTGTCTTACGGCACTGGCTCTCCCCTTCCCTGGAACCAGTGACCCTAAATTAGGGACGGGCGACTGCTTATAGCCCATTGAGTTGCTCACGGTGGACGTTAAACATTCAATCAAAAAAAAAAAAAAAATTAAAAAAAAATGTCACACCCGAGTTGTCGCTGAAATGGTGGTCGTTATCTCGAACTTCTGCTGTATGCTATTACGCTGTCTACGGGGAAAAATATGATAAAAATGTTTTTCGTCTACATGGCTCCAGTTGTTTATGGCCCTCTTTTTCGGTAGGTTTTTCATGGAACTGTTTTATTTAACGCACGTTTCCACGAATGCGGCGTGTTGGTGCTTGAGTAGGTGTTCTTACTAAACAACACCAGCGAATGACCAGGAGTGAATGCGAGTAACTAATTTTGGATTTTATCTTAAACAGCAGCACGCGGGAGAACAATAAGATAATAAAATGAAAACCGTTGGAGGAAGAGTTAAGACTGCCTAGCTTGATTGGGAAAACTAGTTGCTCACTTTTGTGGAATAAAAACTAACATCTTGTTCTTCTTCGAAGAGGTCTGAATGCGTCCTGGTTGATGTTTATTATTTTGCATGCGCTCCAGTTAGAAGTGAAACCTACTTTAAACACACCGGTCATCCCTGCCCTAAAGGCTTACTTTTAAGAAGCTCAGTTTTAAAAGAAATACGTGTTCTAAGGAAAAACTATTTGTTGATTTACTTTTACGCTGCGTTGATTGTGTTATTGCCCTCGTCTAAGAGGATGCTGGGATATCAGTGCACGGTAGTTTTCTTTTTCTTTTTTCAGCCGGATGGTGTACCTAATTATGAGTTGACCACGACAGCGGAATACCTCGATTTTTTTCTGTAGAAGTTTTTTTTTTTTTTGATTGGAGGTTTAACGACCACCGTGAGCAACTCAATGGGCTATAAGCAGTCGCCCGTCCCTGATTTAGGGTTACTGGATCCAGGGAAGGGAGAAAGCCAGTGCCGTAAGACAAACACAAAATCCATGCCCCACCGGGATTCGAACCCGGACCCATTTCTAACGAATGATTAGAGACCATCGCTTAGACCACTGCGCCACGGCTCTGTAAAAGTTTAGCGACCGCTACGAGCAATTCGGAGTGTTGTAAGCATTCGCCCTTCACTAATTCGGTCCCCCTGGTTCTGGGAAAGGGACAGAGCCAGTGCCATTGGGCGGATCACCACCCATGCGTTACCGGGACTCGAACCTGGGCCCATTTCGATGGATATTCCGAAGCCAGAGCTTTAGACCACTCGGCCACAGGAGCGGCCCTAGAATGTTAACAAGGGTTCTTTTTATTTTCTTATTCATTGAAGGTTTAACGACCACCGTGAGAAACTCAGTGGGCTATAAACAGTCACCCGTCCCAATTTAGGACCACTGGTTCCAGGGAAGGGAGCCAATGCCGTAAGACAAACACAACATTTATGCCTCACCGGGCCGATTCGAACCCGACCCCTTCACTGACGAATGGTCAGTTTGATTGATTATTTGGGGGTTTAACGACCACTGTGAGCGCCTCAATCGGCTATAAGCACTCGTCTGTCTCTAATTTAGGGCCACTAACTCCAGGGAAGGGCGTGAGCTAGTACCGCAAGAAAAACACATCTTCCATACCTCACCGGGATTCGAACCCGGACCCTTCACTGACGAATGGTCAGTTTGATTGATTATTTGGGGGTTTAACGACCACTGTGAGCGCCTCAATCGGCTATAAGCACTCGTCTGTCTCTAATTTAGGACCACTGATTCCAGGGAAGGGTGAGAGCTAGTACCGCAAGAAAAACACATCTTCCATACCTCACCGGGATTCGAACCCGAACCCTTCACGGACGAATGGTCAATTTGATTGTTTGAGGGTTTAACGACCACTGTGAGCAACTCAACTGGTTATAAGCAGTCGCCGGTCCCAAATTTAGGGACACTGACACCAGGGAAGGGCAACAGCCAGTACCGTAAGAAAAACACAACATCCATGCGCCTCATCGGGATTCGAACTCGGACCCTTTCTGGACGAACGGCCAGAGGCCAGGGGTAGATCACTGCGCCACCTATCCTGATAACAAGGGTTCAACGTTGATCAAAGCGGAGAGGTGCGTACTACTGATGGACCATTGGTGAATGATTCATTCACGACGAATGACTCTTCACCGTGAATGGCGAATAATTTACTCTCACCATTGTGAATGATCATTAAATCCGCCATTACTGCAACACCTTAATGTCATCCCGTCCACATGAGTTCGGAAACGAATTCCTAATAAGAAAAGTAATGTCCAGAATTAATAAGTGTTATGTAATGTGAGTGACCAGTCAGCAGTCAGATAAGAAATATTGGTGAAACTTAAGAATGGGAACTATGCATGAATCCCATTCATTTGAATGGTGTGGCCAAATTGTCTGCCACGAGCAAATCATTCATTGTCAATGGTGAAGAGCTCGCGCTTCTTTGGGTAGTTTTCCAAAAAGATCTGTGGCCTTGAAAGCGCTTTGGCCGTAAACACGAGATCCCTGCAACGAATGATATAATCAGTGAGCATAGTGACAACATGCAAATTGAATGGTCATTCGTGAATGACTCTTTTGCATGAATGATGAATGAACTTTCAAGAAGGAATTATTTGTGCCATCACTAGTAAACACGAGATCCCTGCAACGAATGATATACTCAGTGAGTGTAGTGACAACATGGAAATTGAATCACCATTAATTTGCATGATCATTCGTGAATGACTCTTTTGCATGAATCATGAATGGACTCCCAAGGAGGAAAGATTTATGCCATCGCTAGTAAACGCGAGATCCGAGCAACGAATGACTTACTCAGTGAGCGTAGTGACAACATGAGAATTGAATGGTCATTCGTTTGACTGATCATTCGTGAATGACTGTTTTGCGTGAATGATGAATGAACTCCCAAGAAGGAATGATTTATGCCATCACTGGCAAACACGAGATCCCAGCAAAGAATACTTTACTCAGTGAGCGTAGTGACAACCTGGAAATTGAATGGTCATTCGTTTGACTGATCAATCGTGAATGACTGTTTTGCGTGAATGATGAATGAACTCCCAAGAAGGAATGATTTTTGCCATCACTAACGAACATGAGATCCTTGCAAGGGGTGATTTTTTCAGTGAGCGTATAGTAACAACCTGAAAATTGAATGGTCATTCGTTTGAATGATCATTGATCATTCGTGAATGACTGTTTTGCGTGAATGATGAATGAACTTCCAAAGAAAGATTTATCATCACTAGTAAACACGAGATCCCTGCAAGGAATGATTTACTCAGTGAGCGTAGTGACAACCTACGAAATTGATCACTCATTGGTTTGCATGATCATTCGTGAATGACTGTTTTGCATGAACCATGAATGAACTCCCAAGAAGGAATGATTTATACCATCACTAGTAAACACGAGATCCTGCAGCGAATGATTTACTTAGTGAGTGTAGTGACAACCTGGAAATTAAATGGCCATTTGTCATTCGCGAATGACTCGTTTTGCGTGAATGATGAATAGACTTCTAAGACTTCCAAGCAAAACTTTAAATTTTAGTCTCCAGAAAACTTTATACTCTGAGTTTTGATCGTATCGAGAAAATAATACACAGTATTTACTTAAGGGATGTAAGGTCAGGGGATGCGTAACATCACAGCCTCTCCTTGACAAATGGCAACCCCGCCTTCTCGTGGTGCATCCTGATCTCACTAAAGGGGCTCTGACTACCGCCAATAGCGGTATAACTATACCATCGGGATTAGAGGAAATGCTATCCCAAACTCACCAACCCGCTTGGCCAGCGTGGTGAGTTATGGCCGAACCCCTCCAAAATGACTCCACAACTTAAATCTTGGCCTTCAGTCTCCGGCAGCTGGAATGTACCTGGCCAAGGCAGCGGCCAGTGTGACATGAAGGCAGAGGGTTCTAAGAATCCCCGGAGGACCGGACTAGGCTGCCATCTGATACTGACCTTGGCTACGTATAATGGACGCTCCCTATCTTCTGATTCAAGGCTTCTTTAATTGGAAGAGGAACTACAAAGGATCAAGTGGGACATCGTCGGGCTAAGTGAGGTAAGGAGAAAAGGAGAAGATCTCATTGAACTGAAAAGTGGACATCTCTTCTACTATCGTGGGACAGATACTGGCCGAACTAGTGGTGTTGGATTTATAATAAACAAGAAACTGAAGGATAAAGTTGTAGAAGTTGAAAGTTCCTCTGACAGAGCTGCACGACTCGTTATCCAACTCTCGAGAAGATACCAGGCTCAGATTATTCAAACTTATGCACCCACCACAAGTCATGCTGAAGAAGAAATTGAAGAATTTTATGAGGAAATTCGTCATCTAAATAATAAAGGTAAGCAGCATTTGAAGATAATTATGGGAGATTTTAATGCAAAAATAGGGCAAGGGCAACAGAATGAAACTTCAGTCACGGCAACAGAAACCAGCGTGGAAATACTCTCGTTGAGTTTGCAGAGGCAGAAGGGTTTTTCATCTTGAACTCCTTTTTCAAGAAAAAGCCACACAGGAAATGGACATGGAGACATCCAAATGGGACGACAAGTGAAATTGATTTTATTATGTGTAACAAAAAATTCCTCATAGAAGACTGCAGTGTGCTAAACAAGTTCAACACAGGTAGTGACCATAGATTGGTGAGATGTAAGGTGCATCTCAACACTAAACTTGAACGTGGCAAGCTCATAAGACAAACAAAATGTATTGACATAACCAACCTTAAAAAACACCATAATACCTTCAAGATGGAACTGAAGAACAGATTCTCTGCTTTAGAAGGCCTAACATCAGAAGAAGTGGACATCTCTGAAGTTAACGGAAAAGTAATCAAATCTCTTATGGAAACAGCAGAACAAAATTAGCTGGGTCTAAGAACAAGTTGCATGTGAACAAATTATCAGGAAAAACCAAAATGTTGATGCAAAAAAGAAGAGAGATGAGGACAACTAAAGAAGATGTGACTTCCAAAGTGGAATATATAGAGCTATGCAAGACAGTACGAAAAAGTATCACTGAAGACGTAAGGAAATTCAACTGTGAACTAGTGAGGAAAGCAATTGAAAACAACCAAAGCCTAAAGATAGCAAAGGGACATCTCAGTAAGGGAAGAAAACAGATTATGGCACTGAGAAAAGAAGATGGTTCTGTAACAAGAAATAGAGGCGAAATTTTGACAAGAGTGAAAGATTTCTACTCCAAATTATATGAAAGGGATTATACATGTACTCCAGACATCATGAAGGGTACCAGTACCAGAGTTGTTCCAGTCCTCCCAGCAGAAGTTGCACATGCAATCAAGAACATGAAGCGGGGAAAAGCTCCAGGAGAAGATGGAATTACTGTAGACATCATACAAGAAGCAAATGGAGAATTCGAAACAGTACTCGCCCAAATTTTCACTCGATGCCTTAATGAAGGGAAGATTCCTGAGGATTGGAACAACGCTACAATGATCCTGCTACATAAAAAAGGTGACATTGAGGATCTCAGGAACTACAGACCTATCAGCCTCCTATCAGTGGTTTATAAAATCTTCACGTAAGTTCTTTCACACTACTTAAAGGTGACACTAGACATGGCTCAACCGAGAGAACAAGCTGGATTCAGGAGTGGCTGCAGCACAATAGATCATACCCACGTACTGAGAGAACTAATTGAAAGAGCGAGGAAATATGAACTTCCATTGTGCATGGCTTTTATCGATTATGAAAAAGCCTTTGATTCGGTGAAACCATCAGCAGTTGCAATGGCTCTGAAATCCTGCGGTATTGAAGATGCATACATCAATATTATTAATAACATCTATGAAAATGCAAGTGCAAAGATTCGGCTGTTTGAGAATACAGAACTCATAAAAGTTGGAAAGGGAGTGAGACAAGGTGACACCATATCTCCGAAGCTCTTTAATGCTACATTGGAGGGTGTCTTTCAGTCGCTAAGCTGGGAAAACAAGGGGATAAAGATTAATGGAGATTATCTAACTCACCTTCGTTTTGCTGATGACGTAGTCATTTTTGCAACTACCCCATCAGAGCTGCAGAGTATGATCCAGGAACTTGCTGATAAGAGTAAAGAAGTGGGATTAAAAATGAACTTTCAGAAGACAAAAGTGATGTTCAATGCTTTTACAAGAAATGAAGATTTATCGATTGATGGAGAAAAACTGGAGATAACAGACACGTACGTTTATCTTGGACAGCAGATATCAAGTGAGGGTCACATTGATGAAGAAATTAATCGGCGTACAAAACTTGCCTGGAGAGCTTTTGGAAGAAACAGCATAATTTTCAAGAGCAATATGCCATTATGTCTTAAAAGAAAAGTGTTTGATCAATGCATCCTTCCAGTGCTTACGTATGGTGTAGAGACGTGGACCTTAACTAAAAGAGACATACAAAGGCTGCAGACAACTCAAAGTAGCATGGAGAGGTGCATGCTTGGTATAACCAGGAGAGATAAGAAGAGGAACTCGTGGATCCGAAAAATGACAAGAGTGGAAGACATCATGATCAGAGTTAAATCCCTGAAATGGCAATGGGCTGGACATACTGCCAGAAGGACAGACCATCGATGGACAGCCCAAATTCTAGATTGGATTCCAAGGGACAGGAAAAGACCCAGAAGAAGACCACATGGGAGATGGGTGGATAAAATTCGAAAGTATGCACGAGTGACATGGAGGAGACTGGCACAAGACAGACCGTTGTGGAGGAAACTTGGGGAGACCTTTGTCCAGCAGTGGATTGATAATGGTTGACAATGATGATGATGATGATTTACTTAAAACACGCACAGGCGTTCTTGAGTGACGAAACGCACGCGGAAAACGAGATAAGTAATAATTAAGAATTTAGGCAAAGAACAAAAGGGAGATTTTGACAAAAGTCACCGGACACTTAGAAGAGAAACACAACATAGCATTTATTGACACACATTAGTACGGTGTTGGTCCACCTTTGGCCTTAATGCATGCACTGACCCTTCGAGACATGCTTTCGACAAGGTTTTGGAACACAACGATAGGTATGCGCTTCCATTCAGTACATTATGCTGCCGCTAACTGTTGCTCAGTAGTAGGCCTTAGTTCCAAATTTTTGATGCGCCGCTCTAATTCATCCCATCGGTGCTCTATGGGATTAAGATCAGGGTTTTGTGCTGGCCAGTACACACACAATACGGTATTATCGTCAAACGACGCCGTAACAGTCCTTGCTACCCAACGCTTCCTGGGTGTGCACTTAGGCGCACCACAAGCTACATCTAGTGCAACTCGCTCGGAACTCCATCCTCGCCTCCTCCGCACAGCTGCATTCTGGTGTCGTGCGCAGTTCTGTACGTCCTACTACCAGCGTGCAAATCTCACCAGGACATACCTTCTGTCCATCTGCAAGCATTCTTGGATTGCATCTACGACCCCGCTTTTCTGTCTCCAGGAGGTTACACGCTGCCTTACTCGAGTAATGTGGGCGGGTCATCACTGGATTAACGTCCACAAGCTCTGTGCTCCTCCCTCCTATGGTGGTGCTGGCCTACCTGATGTCCCGCTGTGCTACAAAGCAAGCCGAGTGATCAACTTCATTCACCTTTTCACGGCTCCAGTGGCTTCCGCAGTTCAGGTACGTGACGTTCTTGCCTCCTTGCGTAACCCACATTTTTCTTTTCTTTCTTTAGTTCTCATGGATTGCTGTCCTTTCCCCCCTCCAAACTCCCACCTGCATATTCTGAAGCCCTCACTCACCTTCGCTCTCTCCCCCTCATTCGCTCCCCTCCCTCTTCAACTCTGGAGCTTCTTTCTGAACCCCTCTTCTTCAACTCCCTTGTTCATCCCCCCCATCTCCCCTGTTTTTCATTCCCCTCTTGGCTCCGAGCAGGTGTAGTAACTGTACAAGACCTCACTAACTCGGATCTATCCTGGCGCCCTCTCTCTGGCCTCCCCCCTGCTATTCTCTCGTCCCCATCCGCCCATTTGGTCTATGACTCTCTGCTAACTGCACTTCTTTCGCTTTTCCCTGATCTTGTCTCCCCCACCGGTCTCGTCTCTGTCTTTTCTGCCCCTCTTCCGCTGCCGTTTTTCCTCCGACTCACAAACTCGGTTCTTCCTCTCTCCTCTCTCTCCTCTAAATCTCTTTATCGTTTTCTAGTGCACCTTGCCACCCCTTCACCGCTTTCTATTCTGGAGGTTCCCCCTGCTTCTCTTCCTCTTGTCTGGGCCGCTGCCCGCTCACCCTTATCTGCCCCTCTTGAAATTAATACCCACTGGCTCTTTTTGCATAATCGCCTCCCTGTTCCGTATTTTCTCTTTCGCATGTCTCTTCTCTCCTCCCCTCTCTGCTCCTTCTGCGCACAGGAGGCAGACGTTTCTCACGTCTACCTTTACTGTCCCATCCTGATGCCTCTCCTCCACCAGGCTTTCCGGATTGCCAGTCGCTCTTGTTCTCAAGATCTTCCGTTCACTGCCTACAGACATCTTCTTCTGCGGGCTCATCCACCTACAACTCTTCCTTCAGTATGTGCCTATCTTTTCGTGCTGGTTAAACACGTTATTTACGTATACCTTCAACAACTCCGCAGCATTTCCTCGCCGGTCTCTTTACACCAGGCCAGCGCAGCACTTTTGTGCCATTTTCAAGATCGATTGCTTTCTCGACTCCGCCTGGAGTACCAGTCGGCTTCTTCCAGTCGTCGAAAAGCCACCTTCTATGCTACCTGGGCGCCGGCCGCTCCATGGTTTGCGATTGATTCTGGACTGCTACACCTATCAGGACCCTAGGACATTCTACACCTCCTTTGCTGAGTTCCGTGGCACCCTGGTGGCCCTCCTCCACTCTACGACTCGTGCAATCCACACTACCGTTGAATTGTGAATGCTAATGCCATCTCAGTGCATTTTCATGCTTACTCGTGTACATTACTTACTTTCACCCCGCCTGTATTATGTTGCTTTGGTGCCCTCGTTAAATAACTTGCACAATTGTGCACGCTGTGTTTTTATCTCATGTATGTAATGTTTTACCTTCACGGCGGTGTTTGTGCTGTTCTTTTTCTAATTGTGTACTATTGTTTCGCCTGTGTTATCCTGTAAATCATGCCCAGCCAATGTCATGTGACACGATGTGTTTCTCTTTGTCACTTCTGCAATTTTTTTATTCAATAAGCTTTGCTTGCAGCATTTTGTTATTCATCCCCATTGTCATTGCAATGTATATACCATCATGTTTTTAACAGTTTTGTATTATTTCCCAGTGAGATGCCCAATACTGTACGTCTCCCTCTTATGTTTTCTTATGATAAATTAGAATAAAGCGATTTTGAAACCTTGCTTTATGGTTCGGTGCTTTATCCTGTTGGTATCAACAAGGCTCAGTTCCATATTATTGCCACATAGTTGGTCGGGCATAACTGTCCAGAATATCGGGATAGACATGCTGGTTAACAGGTTTGTCCACGATAACCAATGGGCCGGGACCATACCACGAAAAACACCCCCACACGAGTACACTGCCAGCTCCAAACTTGACCGTAGGAACAGTACACTGTGGTAAATAGTGTTCCACGGCTGCCGCCATACCCACACACGGCCATCAGACTGATGGATCGTGTATCTGGATTCATCAGTCCATAGGACCCATTTCCATTGATCTACGGTCAACGATAAATGTTCTTTACACCATGCTAAACGACGAGTAGCATTCCGAGTGGAGATGAAGGGCTTATGAGCAGCCGCACGACCACGGTAACCCATCTAATGAAGTTCTCTGCGAATGGTATGTGTACATAGCGAGGTTCCAGCATTTTTACTCACATGTACACTGAGGTCTTGTGCAGTACTCCGTCATTAGCTGTAACGACTCTCTTGAGGCTTAGACGTCCTCTATCACTGATTTTATTTGGTCTTCCGGTGTGTTTTGCTGCTTCAGGCACGCCATGTGTCTTCCACTTATTCAGTGCATGCAAAACAGTTGACTTGGATATGTTTAAACGCCTCTCGGTTTCTCTTATGGACAACCCACTGATACAACACCCAACAATCTTTCCTTTCTCAAAGTCAGTTCTCTCCCGCCGGGACATTTTCATTCAACCTCACTGTGCGATATGATCGCGGTCAGCCGCAGGCTTGTTTTAATACCGTTTGAAGCTGCACCGCGCATCTAAAGAACGCAGCGGATCTGTTCATTTGCTTTTGAAGAGGTGTCCGGTGACTTTTGTCAATATAGTGTATATCGTAAGCCAGATGTGGGGACCTTTTTGATGTTGGAAGGCAGCATTAAGTTATTTGTAATCTAACAAGGCCGCATTCAAGAAACTTCAATTAGATATACTTCGAAACGTACATTATTTTGTAAAAACCTAACTTCAAAAAATGAAAAAAAAAAATCTAAAGTTAACTAAACTTTTAATGACTTTGTTGTGACTGCTTTTTGTTGCAAAGAATTTGAATATTTAGTCGCAACATGGAGGTCCGCACTTTTAGTTGATCCTCCATAGATGGATATACGTCATTTGCGACCTTAAGGACGTCTTGATTTGGGTTAGGTAGGAGAATGTACAGGGTATCCACAATGTCTTGTTACCCCCCTGTAATAAGAAATGTAAGTGAGCTATGTATCTGTTGTATGATGTATATGTTGAGTTATATGTTGAGGCATCCTTAAACATCCAGTGGATCCGTTTGGGATCCGTCATTCTCGTGACAAATAATAATTTTACGCCATGTTCTGTGGGACACTTTCCGAAGCAGTTGCGGGGTGATACGAGAGAAAGCACATCTCACTGCTTGTTTAAGTTCATCAGTGGTTTGGTAGCGCTGCTGTGCAACAACCTCCTTTATGAAACTTTAAAAGGCATTATCACACGTTGAGAGATCTGGGCTTCGAGGTGGCCATTCAAGTGGAGCTGACACCACTGCCGAACCTCGGCCGATCCAACGATCCCGAAAGACCTCACCAAGGTATTCCCGAACAGCGAATGCGTAATGGGCGGCTACCCCATCCTGTTGGAACCATACGTCATTCAGATTGCCAAGATTTCCAAGTTGTGGCACAAACCAGGATTGCAGCATGTCCAGATAAGTTGTCTGATTCACTGGACCATCAAAGAAATACGGTCCAAGCAGATGTGGACTATTCATTGCAGCCCATATCATGACATGTGGAGGATGATGTTCCAATTCTTCGACATAATGTGGGTTTTCCTTGGACCAGAACACAACGTTCCGTGATCGACAGCTGCGGTATATCGCACATTCATCACTGAAAATGACCTTTCAACAATTTGGGATTGTGACAACTGTCTGAAGCATCATTGCACATGCATCACGCCTGCGGTTTAAATCGATGTCTGATAACTCCTGAACGAACATCGGGCGATATGCGTGCAAATTCAGGTCATTCTTCATGTGCTCATGCAGTGTCGATCGTGGTATTCCAAGCTCCGCTGATCGATTGCGGAGTGACTTCGTCGGTGACCTGATAACTGATTCCTCGACCGCTTGACATTGTTGCACTCTGGTTGATGGTCTTCCTGTTCGTGGTTTATCCTTGATGTTGCCTGCTTTGAAGAGTTTACGTTCCCACCGCAGAAGAGTCTGTTTTGGAGGGGCCTCTTTGTCGAATCGTTGTTGGAAATCGGCACGCACGTCACAGCATTGTCTTCCCTGTGTGTGGACGTTCGTGTACCTAGACACTGACTACAATCCGCTGTTGCAGGGTGTATTCGCTGGTATCACACATGGTTCCGGTACCTAATCTGTAAATAAACACAATACAGACCATAACTCAACCTATACATCATACAACAGATACATAGCTCACTTACATTTCTTATTTCGGGGGGGGGGGGGGTAACAAGACAATGTGGACACCCTGTAGATTCGCAGCAATAAGTGGTTGAAAAGCAAGAAAACATTTCAATATTTGGTTGCAACATTGAGGTCCACAGTTTCAACCGATTCTCTATATAGATGAGTATCCGTCATTTGTGACCTTAAGGACGTCTTGATTTCGGTTTGGTAGGAGAATGTAGATTTGCAGCAATAAGTGGTTGAAAAGCGAGAAAGCATTTGAATATTTGGTTGCAACATTGAGGTCCACAGTTTCAACTGATCCTCTAAATGGGTATCCGTCATTTGTGACCTTAAGGACGTCTTGATTTGGGTTAGGTAGGAGAATGTAGATTCGCTGCAATAAGCGGTTGAAAAGCAAGAAAGCATTTGAATATTTGGTTGCAACATTGAGGTCCGCAGTTTCAACCGATCCTCTATATAGATGAGTATCCGTCATTTGTGACCTTAAGGACGTCTTGATTTGGGTTAGGTAGGAGAATGTAGATTCGCTGCAATAAGCGGTTGAAAAGCAAGAAAGCATTTGAATATTTGGTTGCAACATTGAGGTACGCAGTTTCAACCGATCCTCTATATAGATGAGTATCCGTCATTTGTGACCGATCCTCTATATAGATGAGTATCCGTCATTTGTGACCTTAAGGACGTCTTGATTTGGGTTTGGTAGGAGAATGTAGATTTGCAGCAATAAGTGGTTGAAAAGCGAGAAAGCATTTGAATATTTGTTTGCAACATTGAGGTCCGCAGTTTCAACCGATCCTCTATATAGATGAGTATCCGTCATTTGTGACCTTAAGGACCTCTTGATTTGGGTTTGGTAGGAGAAGGTAGATTTGCAGCAATAAGTGGTTGAAAAGCGAGAAAGCATTTGAATATTTGGTTGCAACATTGTGGTCCGCAGTTTCAACTGATCCTCTATATAGATGGGTATCCGTCATTTGTGACCTTAAGGACGTCTTGATTTGGGTTAGGTAGGAGAATGTAGATTCGCTGCAATAAGCGGTTGAAAAGCAAGAAAGCATTTGAATATTTGGTTCCAACATTGAGGTCCGCAGTTTCAACCGATCCTCTATATAGATGAGTATCCGTCATTTGTGACCTTAAGGACGTCTTGATTTGGGTTAGGTAGGAGAATGTAGATTCGCTGCAATAAGCGGTTGAAAAGCAGGAAAGCATTTGAATATTTGGTTGCAACATTGAGGTACGCAGTTTCAACCGATCCTCTATATAGATAAGTATCCGTCATTTGTGACCTATCCATTATATATATGAGTATCCGTCATTTGGTTTGGTAGAAAAATGTAGATTTGCAGCAATAAGTGGTTGAAAAGCAAGAAAGCATTTGAATATTTGGTTGCAACATTGAGGTCCGCAGTTTCAACCAATCCTCTATATAGATGAGTATCTGTTATTTGTGACCTTAAGGACGTCTTGATTTGGGTTAGGTAGGAGAATGTAGATTCGCTGCAATAAGTGGTTGAAAAGCAAGAAAGCATTTGAATATTTGGTTGCAACATTGAGGTCCGCAGTTTCAACCGATCCTCTATATAGATGAGTATCCGTCATTTGTGACCTATCCATTATATATATGAGTATCCGTCATTTGGGTTTGGTAGGAGAATGTAGATTTGCAGCAATAAGTGGTTGAAAAGCAAGAAAGCATTTGAATATTTGGTTGCAACACTGAGGTCCGCAGTTTCAACCGATCCTCTATATAGATGAGTATCCGTCATTTGTGACCTTAAGGACTTCTTGATTTGGGTTTGGTAGGAGAATGTAGATTCGCTGCAATAAGTGGTTGAAAAGCAAGAAAGCATTTGAATATTTGGTTGCAACATTGAGGTCCGCAGTTTCAACCGATCCTCTATATAGATGAGTATCCGTCATTTGTGACCTTAAGGACGTCTTAATTTGGGTTTGGTAGGAGAATGTACATTTGCAGCAATAAGTGGTTGAAAAGCAAGAAAGCATTTGAATATTTGGTTGCAACATTGAGGTTCGCAGTTTCAACTGATCCTCTAGATGAGTATCCGTCATTTGTGACCTTAAGGACGTCTTGATTTGGGTTTGGTAGGAGAATGTAGATTTGCAGAAATAAGTGGTTGAAAAACAAGAAAGCATTTGAATATTTGGTTGCAACATTGAGGTCCGCAGTTTCAACCGATCCTCTAAATGGGTATCCGTCATTTGTGACCTTAAGGACGTCTTGATTTGGGTTTAGTAGGAGAATGTAGATTCGCAGCAATAAGTCGTTGAAAAGCAAGAAAGCATTTTTTGTGCATGTTGCCGAAGGCGTTTGTATTCTATTGCATTTTTTTCATATTTCAATTGGATGTTTCTTAGCGTCTAATTAGGGCCTTAAAATGTCATCTTGTGAGAGCTCAATCAATTCCATCCGTAGTTCTTTAGGAGCCATAGAACGAAGTCATGAGCGTAGCAGGTATCAAAAGAGCCCTTATGATTTACTAATGTTTTAATTATGGCCTGTCCGGGGATCATTATTTCGTTGAATCTCCTTTTACTCTTTGATATTTTAAATACGATCATTTTAAGATAAAAATAAAAATAATAAAAATGAACAAAAACATATTAATAAAAAAAAAGGCTTTGTTCTGCAAAATTTGGATTCACTCAAAAGGCCGCACTTAGTGGCCTAGATGGCTGCAGGTTCCCCACCCCTGACCTAACCACTCGGTTGTGCGTTTCCGATTGCGTTAGTACAGACGGTGAGTCAAAAGTTTTGGAATATTTGCATAAACGCATGTGCTGCGGCTGGTATGTCACGTGTTTAAACTAGTTCAAGTCGCGCATTACAGTCAGTCAAAAAGGATATAAAATGGTAGTCGTTGCTGCGAATAGAATTGCATGTCGTCGTTCTGCCTGTGCTTGGAACGCCTAAAAGATGAACAGCCACAACCAGCTAATTAGGGAACTTTCGCTTTACGAGCTTGAACTCGGCCATAACGCTGCTCAAGCAACACGAAACATTTGTCATGCGAAGAAAGGGGAAGGTTCCGTGGACCACAGCACCACAACCAGATGGTTCAAGAAATTTCACTCAGGTGATAGAAACCTCGACGATCAGCCAAGGTCAGGTAGGCCGTGTGCCAGGCCATAGAGGGAAATCCAACAACAAGCACTCAGAGATTATCAGGCGAGCTGGGCATATCACAGACCGCCGTAGTTCGTCACCTTCAGGACCACGCCAAGGTCTACAGGAGCTGCCGCATTGTCCCTCACTGCCAGCTGAAGAAAACCGCAGAGAGGAAGTGTGCACGAAACTCCTAGAAAACACGCGCGATGTACGTTTCACCAAGAGAATTGTTACGTGCGATGAAAAGTGGGTCTATTTCCTTAATCCTAACACACAACGGCAGTGGTTGAGCCCGGGTCAGCTTCGTGAACCTGTTGCCACACGTGTGCCCTTCGAGCACAAGGTGATGCTCTGCGTCTGGTGGAATTTCGAGGGGATAATCCGTTACGAATTTGTTCCAAACAGTCGGACCATCAACGCCAACCTCTACTCTGAATAGCTGGAGCGGATGTATGTCGTTTTAGAGGAGACGTACCCGGCAATGGTGAACAGAAAACGCGCTCTCCTACAGCAGGACAACACTCAGCCTCATACAGCGCGAACGACCTGGGCAAAACTCTAGGAACTTAATGGCATTGAACTGATACCACACCCAGCATATAGTCCGTACCTTGCCCCGTCGGATTATTACTTGTTCCAGTCCATGGCCCACTTCTTTCGCTGGCAGCACTTCAACAAGCAGGAGGAGGTGGCAGCTGGGGTGAAGGAGCTCTTCGCCTCAAAGGAAAAGAACTGGTACCCCTACCCCAGCGGAATCGAAGAACTGGCAGAAAGATGGCTAAAGACGGTGCCACACGATGGCTTATACTTTAAATGCTAATCAGCTTTCGTCGTAAAGGTACATATGAAGACAAAGTGATCCAAATATTGCAAAACTTTCGACTCATAATTTGTAATTTGGTTAGGAGTGGTAAATAAAATTAATTAAAAAATGAAAGAGAAAATTAACTTGATCCCGGGCAGTGTTTCTTTCAGGCACACATCCAGGGGGGCGATGCCCTCCCGGAAACGACCATTCGCCCCCCCCCCCGAGACATTTTAGGATACCGAGCCAAATTTTTAATAAATTCAAGCTATGATGAAAAAGGAAGTTTCGTTTCTTTTTATGCTACAAATATTTCTCCAATTATATTTTTTGAACTATTTGTTCAAATGGTACTAGTTTTAGTTCATTTTATTAAAAAGTGTATTACGACGCATGGTATTCTTCAAAATATAATAAGTAGACTAATCATACATAATTGCCTGGGAATCGTGATTCAGGGTCAAGAGTGCGTGGAATGCATTTTAATAGATGAAAATTTCAAGCCTGCGGACCCCCTTCCTCCCACCCTCCCTCCTTTAGCTGAAGAAAGTTTGTTATTCCTGAAATGTTTGAAGTAATAACTATATCAGAGATGTATATAGAATTTTTTTCGGGGGGGGGGGACGACAACGAAAATGGGAAGTTTTTGAAATCCACCATCTGGAATAAAATCAAAGTTAATGAAAAATTGAAGAAAAATTAAAGCTTTTTTTTTTTTCAATGTAAGTCGATAGATTTTTATTAAATTAAGGCATTTTTTTCAAATGTAAGTCACATTTGAACCAAAAAAAAAAAAAATGACACATTTTCCGGGGGGAGGGAGGCAAGGCATTCTCCTAACACGCCCCTGTTCTAAATATATAGTAATTACTTCTATATATATATAAATATATAGTAGTTAAAATAGGGTTACATTTGCCCCCCCCCGGCCAAAAAGTCCTGAAAGAAACACTGATCCCGGGCCTGTACGTATGGGAAAATTAACTTGAGCCGGGCCTGTACGTATGGGAAAATTAACTCGAGCCGGGCCTGTACGTATGGGAAAATTAACTCGAGCCGGGCCTGTACGTATGGGAAAATTAACTGAAACCCGCACAGGCCCAGTTTTTAGTCAAAGATTTGATACAAGAGCCCGCCCGAGTACGAGACGGGCCCGGATCCGGTTCCGGGCTTTTAATCATAGCCCGGGCTCGTGCTTATCTCCAGTCTAAAATACTTTGCGATTTAAGTTTCACACGTGTTAATTAAAATTTTGACAGCTGTCAAATTCCGAGAAATTTGCTTCGCAAAAATGACGCGAATAAGAAAAGTTATCTATCCTTTTCTCTGGTCTAGCACAACGCGAACGCATCAACAAGCAACTCTTTCGAGTAGGAGTCCGTTTGCCGCTAATCTACATATCTACCTATTTGATGTTATGCAGGGGGTCAAGGGGAAAAAATAAAATGCCGCCAAGAAGAAGCAACATAAAAGTGGCACATGGGAGCACTCACTCGATTCTAGAAGCAGTTTTACCTGACGTTAACCTAGGCTAACCGGCTCAGAGGATGATGGTAAGGGAAGGGGCACGGGGGATGAAATACACACACACGACGATGTTCAAGTGACCCACTGCCGGCCATCTCGCCGCCAACCTAATTCCAGTACCGGAAATCGAAGAAGCGCATGGATCACAACTGCCCCAGTGAAATAATGCTCTGCTTGCTCGGCTAACGTTAAGTGGTTTTGTCTCTCATTGGATTATCCCCTAAAAATCATCTTTGGATTATTCAAAGCTCTCCCGAAATTTCTTCAACACTGACTGCGTGAGGTAGGAAACGGATTTATTTTTATTTTTCCTGTTTTTTTAGTTTTGTCTTAATGTCCTTCATTCAATTGATCAGTGAAATTATCAAGGCAAACGCGTTCGTGGTCGCATTGCCTGAAAAGACGTATAAAAAAAATGGGTGTCTTGCTTCAAAAGCGCAGCATTTTTCAATAGTGAATCACGCATTATGCATGCAAATAAATATCTCCTTGTCTCTCTATACTGCTAGGGAGGCCCAACAACAGGGCGGGGGTCGCCTGGCGTCTGGGACGTACAATTATTTTCACAAGTGGAATCTTTTTTTTTTTATGGGTTTATAACAAAAATTAAATGATTTATTTCACCTGGTGATACAGATACAGTGACAGGATAACCAGGCATACATCGATGAGCTATTACATGATGACCACCAACCTAACAAGCTCTAGGGCGCTTTAGCCCGCCAAACAGGGGCCACTCGGCGAGGGCATCGATTCGATGAGGTGACGATGGGTATCCTGGGGTATCTGGTACCATAATGGCAGCAGCAGGTCCTCCAGTTCCCGTACATTTTCGGGATGATGGTGATTTAGCGCGAACCCGCTTTCCCAAGTCAAACCACAAATGTTCGATTGGGTTCATGTCAGGTGAATTTGGAGGCCTGGGCAGCATTAACAGAAAGTCGCCAGCATGTTCCTCGAATCACTCCTTGACTATTAAGGCAATGTGGCATGGCGCATAATTCTATTGGTAATGGCCACCACCAGCATGGAACACAGTTGCCACGAAATGGGTGAACTTGGTCCGCAACGATGTTCAGACGCATTGGGATTGTGCTATTGGGATAATGGGGCCTAAAGTGTCCCAAGAAAACATCGCCCACAGCATAACACCGCGGCCTCCGGCCTGTTTCCGCCCAACAGTGCATCCAGGTGCCGTTGGTAATCGGCGTATCCGCGCTTGGCCGTCTACGAGATGCACCAGGAATATTGATTCGTCAGACCAGGCCACTTTCTTCTAATCATCCTCGGTCCAATCTCGATTATCGTGGGCCCATTTTATGCGTTGTTGGCGATGACGTGCAGTGAGCATGGGGACGCGGCTGAGTCTTCGGGCTGCGCAGGCCCATGCGCACAAGGCTGCGATGAACTGCGTGCTGTGACACATTGCCCTGGTCACCACTGTTGTAGCTGTGAGTGATTTGTCGCACTGTGGCCCTGTGGGCGCTGTGAACAATGCACGACAGTCTCCTCTCCCCTCTGGCATCAATGAGCTGCGGACGACTGTTCGTCGTTTGGCCATCGGTGCACCACTTTTGATACGTACTCACTACAGCGGCACGTGAACAACCAACAAGCCGCGGCGCCGTTTCCGTGATTGTAGTTCCGTGGCGCCGTGCCAACACAATTTGCTCTTTATCAAACTCCAATAAATTGGCAGTTTTTTCCATTCTGACTCCGAATACTCTACTAACCGAAAGCCGGTTCTCGGGTTGTATATATACTTCTATGTGAACTTCACCTCCGCCATCGTTCGGTCTTCAGGCGCGCTCATTTCTCTAGGCTGAGGGGTGGTCATAATGTAAGGGCTCATTGGTGTAGTTAATTGTACAGTATTGACAGGCAGACATAGACAGTATATTCATTTTACATCAACAATGTACATAGCGAACATGGTATACAGTATGTCAAGTGATCAAGTAACGCAGAGAGAGCCAGTGCTGATGAAGTAACACATTGAGAGCCAGTGCCAGAAGACAAACACATACATCCATGCCTTATCCGGGATTCGAACCCAGACCTCTCCCTAGGCGAATGATCATAAGCCAGCGCTTATACCACTGGACCGCAAGACCGGCGTGGAACTTTTGAAGGGATACTTAGCGAAAATTCGAGCTATACAGAACAATCGTTACAGTACGCAGGAATTTGTTTATACTCTCCGAAATTTCCTAACCGCCCCCCCCCCCATAAAAATTTCAATATCCCCCATTTGAAGGGGTGTAACTACTTTTGGAAGAAACAGAAAATTTTTCAAGAGCGATTTACCATTATTTCATAAAATAAAAGTGTTTAATCGATGTAGTCTTCCTTTTACAGGCGTAGAGTTCTGTAAGTATCAAGGCACGCTCAGAAAAAATATACCGCTTATACACTATTTTTTTTTTTTTTTTGAGAAAATAAGATGATAAATAAAAATGTATAATCATTAATCGTTATCCACTAATAAACTTTGAACATTTTTGAAATGGCGCCCGTTTTTTAGCACGACTTTTGTAAAAAAAAATCGTGCTTATGTTATCAGTTTGTCCGTCCGTCTGTCTGTGGACACCATATCTCTGCAACTATTAGTCCGATTTGAAAAATTCTTTTTGCATTGGGAAGCTTGAAATATGCGAATGATGATCCTTCATTTCGTTTTTTCTATTTTTTACGATGCACAATTTCGCCGCTAGAGGACTTATTTGTAGATGATATCAAATCCAAAATACATTTTATTCCATTTATTTGCTTCTAAACATTCGATTGAAGGAATTCTTTTACCTATCGACTCCATTTATGTCGAAAAGTATTTTAGGTGTAGTCACTTTTTCAAGTTACGCATAGATTTTCCGATAGGGGTAGTAAACGTAAATTGCATTTTTCTCCGATATCTCTACTTCTAAAACCCTAATTTGAAAATATTTTTCTTCGGTGGATACAGCTCCTGATATGAAATCTTCTGCATATAATTTCTAATTTTTGGCAAAGAATCGTTTGGCCACCAGGGGGCGTAAATGTTAATTTCTGCTTCTGCCATAAAATCTGAGCTCTTAAAATCTCGATTAAAAAATTCTTCGTGAACCGATGCTACTCACGTCGATAAACCTATTCGGAGTATCTTTTTCTTAAAATATTGCATGGTTTCTCCGGCAGGGGGCGTAGAAGTATATCTTATTTTTGTTAATACACTGACGGAAAAAAAATCCCAACACCAAGAAGGGGTTGTGTTAGATAAACGACAGTTGGTAGCCGGTGAGAGTACATCTGTAAGATGACGTCTATGCAAATTTCGCGCTCGGCGCATACGTGTGGCGCTAGTAGCGCCCCTCGGAACATGCAAAGCAGGTTTGCTGTAAATACGCGCTGTAACGTTCGTGAGCGTTAGTTAACGTTGAGATTCGACGTAGGGTGTTGATGTTAGTCAAGAATGCCTTTAAGAAGACGAAGCAGCCATTATCAACAGCTCACGGAGTTTGACCGAGGTCGTGTAATAGGGCTACGAGAAGGTGGATTTTCTTTCCGCAATATTGCAGAACGACTTGGCAGGAATGTAGCCACTGTGCATGATTGTTGGCAGCGGTGGTCAAGGGAAGGTACTGCCTCAAGAAGACCGGGTTCCGGCCGGCCACGTGGCACTACTGAGAGGGAAGACCACCGTGTACGGCGTATGGCCGTGGCGCATCGTACCGCGTCTGCGGCAGCAATTCGAGCTGCAGTTGCCACCACAGTGACACAACGAACTGTTACAAATCGGTTACTTGAAGGACAGCTCCGAGCCAGACGCCCTGTAGCGTGCATTGCACTTACTCCAAACCACTGCCGTTTGCGACGTCAGTGGTGTCAAGCTAAAGCTCATTGGAGGACGGAGTGGAGATCTGTTGTGTTTTCTGATGAAAGCCGGTTCTGCCTGGGTGCCAGTGATGGCCGTGTGTTGGTTAGAAGGAGGCCAGGTGAGCTCCTGCAACCAACCTGTCTGCGGCTGAGACACACTGGACCTACACCTGGAGTTATGGTCTGGGGAGCAATTTCCTATGACAGCAGGAGCACTCTCGTGGTTATCCCACGCACCCTGACGGCGCAGTTGTACGTCGGTCTGGTGATTCAACCTGTTGTGCTGACATTCATGAACAGCATTCCAGGGGGTGTTTTTCAACAGGATAACGCTCGCCCGCATGCCGCTGTTGTAACCCAACATGCTCTACGGAGTGTCGACATGGTGCCGGGGCCTGCTAGATCACCAGATCTTTCACCAATCGAGCACGTATGGGACATCATTGGACGACAACTCCAGCGTCACCCCCAACCAGCATTAACCGTCCCTGTATTGACCGACCAAGTGCAACAGGCATGGAACTCCATCCCACAAACTGACATCCAGCACCTGTACGACACAATGCATGAACGTTTGCGTGCTTGCATTCAACATTCTGGCGGTTACACCGGTTATTAATGTACCAGCATTTCACATTTAAAATGGCTCTTCTCGCGCTTACAATAAGCTGTGATCTTGAAACCTTAATAGATTAAATATGTTACCTATACAAATGTATTGCCGCCATTTCATTCCTCTACAACTATATATATTTTTTCGTGGTGTTGGGATTTTTTTTCCGTCAGTGTATCTTTACTTCTATAATGGTTCGATTTCAAAAATTCCTTCTTCATTGCATAGTTTCCGATGGGACATAATTTACATATAATTTCAAAATTTTCAAGTGATTCATAGACTTTCCGCTGGGGGGCGTAAAGGTAAATTGCGTTTCCCCCTATATCTCTGCTTCTTTTTTTTTTTTTTTTTTTTTTTTTGATTGGAGGTTTAACGACCACCGTGAGCAACTCAATGGGCTATAAGCAGTCGCCCGTCCCTAATGTAGGGTCACTGGTTCCAGGGAAGGGAGAGAGCCAGTGCCGTAAGACAAACACAACATCCATGCCTGACCGGGATTCGAACCCGGACCCCTTTCGGACGAATGATCAGAGGCCAGCGCCGTAGACCACTGCGCCACCGGGGCGGCTCTCTGCTTCTGGAACTCCGATTTGAAAAATTCTTTCTGCATCGGATACAGTTCCTGATGGGAAATGTTTTTCATATAAATTCTAATGTTTCGTAAATAATTTTTTGGCCACCAGGGGGCACAAGTGTTAATTTCTGCTTCTGATGTATTTGCAGCAAAATCTGAGCTCCTGAAAGCTCGAATGAAAAAATTCCTTCCTGAACCGATACAGCTCACATCGAAAAACCTTTTGAGGATACTTTCTTCTTAAAATAATGCATGTTTTATCCGCCAGGGGGCGTAGGTGCAGATCTTATATTTATTTCTCGATATCTCTGCTGCTAAGAGTCCGATTTGAAAAATTCTTTCTTTGTTGGAGAGCGTTTCCGCTGCGAAATGTTTCTCACATAATTTCAAATTTTCCTTAATGCACAAGTCTGCAACCAGAGGGCGTAAGTTCACGATTCCGTCAACAGCAGTATCTGCAGGAGTAAAAACCTCATTGAAAAAACTACTTTGTTCGGTCAGATACTACTGTTTTCCATACAGGATCCATTGGCTTTGAATAGCTTTGATACATTTCATTCGCGTCAGAAGCGACAGGACCTGAACCTTCTGGAATATTCTTGATTTACATAAAGCTCTCCAACTTCCCACTGCGCGATCATTCTGGAACATTCTACAAAGTCTGACCCATTCTTGCCGCTTCTAGAATATTCTACAAAACACTTCGGTCTCTGTCTGCTATGTTACATGACCGACTTTTCTAGACATAGCTTTTGGTACACGTACATTTCAATAACTAGTAGTATGTAATTATTATTTGCAAATTGTGTAATTTCCTTACAAAATAATTCCATTGCGTTTGAATGGCATTATTAAATAATTGAATTACATCCTCTTCATTTCAATGCATTACAGATTAATTCCATTACCTTGTACAAACCATACTTCGGATTACTTTGTAATGCATTACATGTTACTGCATTACCTTGTAATGCATCACCTGTTACTGCATTACCTTGTAATGCATTACCTGTTACTGCATTACTTTGTAACGCATTACGCGTTAATTGTAATCTGTCTTTCCATTATCTTGTAATGCATTACCTGTTACTGCATCACCTTGTAATGCATTACACGTTAATTGTAATCTGTACTTCCATTATCTTGTAATGCATTACCTGTTACTGCATCACCTGGAAATGCATTACACGTTAATTGTAATCTGTCCTTCCATTACTTTGTAATGCATTACCTGTTACTGCATCACCTTGTAATGCATTACACGTTAATTGTAATCTGTCCTTCCATTATCTTGTAATGCATTACCTGTTACTGCATCACCTTGTAATGCATTACACGTTAATTGTAATCTGTACTTCCATTATCTTGTAATGCATTACCTGTTACTGCATCACCTTGTAATGCATTACCTGTTACTGCATCACCTTGTAATGCATTACACGTTAATTGTAATCTGTCCTTCCATTATCTTGTAATGCATTACCTGTTAATGCATCATCTTGTAATGCATTACACGTTAATTGTAATCTGTCCTTCCATTACTTTGTAATGCATTACCTGTTACTGCATCACCTTGTAATGCATTACACGTTAATTGTAATCTGTCCTTCCATTATCTTGTAATGCATTACCTGTTACTGCATCACCTTGTAATGCATTACCTGTTACTGCATCACCTTGTAATGCATTACCTGTTACTGCATCACCTTGTAATGCATTACCTGTTACTGCATCACCTTGTAATGCATTACCTGTTACTGCATCACCTTGTAATGCATTATACGTTAATTGTAATCTGTCCTTCCATTACTTTGTAATGCATTACCTGTTACTGCATCACCTTGTAATGCATTACACGTTAATTGTAATCTGTCCTTCCATTATCTTGTAATGCATTACCTGTTACTACATCACCTTGTAATGCATTACACGTTAATTGTAATCTGTCCTTCCATTATCTTGTAATGCATTACCTGTTACTGCATCACCTTGTAATGCATTACACGTTAATTGTAATCTATACTTCCATTACTTTGTAATGCATTACCTATTACTGCAGCGCCTTGTAATGCATTACACGTTAATTGTAATCTGCCCTTCCATTATCTTGTAATGCATTACCTGCTACTGCATCACTTTGTAATGCATTACATGTTAATTGTAATCTGTCCTTCCATTATCTTGTAATGCATTACCTGTTACTCTATCACCTTGTAATGCATTGCACGTTAATTGTAATCTGTCCTTCCATTACTTTGTAATGCATTACCTGTTACTGCATCACCTTGTAATGCATTACACGTTAATTGTAATCTGTCCTTCCATTATCTTGTAATGCATTACCTGTTACTGCATCACCTTGTAATGCATTATACGTTAATTGTAATCTGTCCTTCCATTACTTTGTAATGCATTACCTGTTACTGCATCACCTTGTAATGCATTACACGTTAATTGTAATCTATACTTCCATTACTTTGTAATGCATTACCTGTTACTGCATCGCCTTGTAATGCATTACACGTTAATTGTAATCTGTCCTTCCATTACTTTGTAATGCATTACCTGTTACTGCATCGCCTTGTAATGCATTACACGTTAATTGTAATCTGTCCTTCCATTACTTTGTAATGCATTACCTGTTACTGCATCACCTTGTAATGCATTACACGTTAATTGTAATCTATACTTCCATTACTTTGTAATGCATTACCTGTTACTGCATCGCCTTGTAATGCATTACACGTTAATTGTAATCTGTCCTTCCATTACTTTGTAATGCATTACCTGTTACTGCATCACCTTGTAATGCATTACACGTTAATTGTAATCTGTCCTTCCATTACTTTGTAATGCATTACCTGTTACTGCATCACCTTGTAATGCATTACACGTTAATTGTAATCTGTCCTTCCATTATCTTGTAATGCATTACCTGTTACTGCATCACCTTGTAATGCATTACCTGTTACTGCATCACCTTGTAATGCATTACCTGTTACTGCATCACCTTGTAATGCATTACCTGTTACTGCATCACCTTGTAATGCATTATACGTTAATTGTAATCTGTCCTTCCATTACTTTGTAATGCATTACCTGTTACTGCATCACCGTGTAATGCATTACACGTTAATTGTAATCTATACGTCCATTACTTTGTAATGCATTACCTGTTACTGCATCGCCTTGTAATGCATTACACGTTAATTGTAATCTGTCCTTCCATTACTTTGTAATGCATTACCTGTTACTGCATCGCCTTGTAATGCATTACACGTTAATTGTAATCTGTCCTTCCATTACTTTGTAATGCATTACCTGTTACTGCATCACCTTGTAATGCATTACACGTTAATTGTAATCTATACTTCCATTACTTTGTAATGCATTACCTGTTACTGCATCGCCTTGTAATGCATTACACGTTAATTGTAATCTGTCCTTCCATTACTTTGTAATGCATTACCTGTTACTGCATCACCTTGTAATGCATTACACGTTAATTGTAATCTGTACTTCCATTACTTTGTAATGCATTCCTGCCCGATTCTAGTCAGAACGGATTCAAAATATGTGCCCATTACAGCCGAAAATTGGGTGTCATCTTTCTTGTTATTTAATTCTTTGGCTTGTGAGTAAATTTGAATACACACTATGCCGCAATTAAGTAATTACGCTGATTTAAAAAAATCCAGTCAAAAATACACAGATCGGGAAGGCATGGCTTTTTGATGTCATTATCAGTTATGCGATGGTAACAGCGTTTGCGCGAGAATTACGCAGTTGATTATTTACGCTGTGCATGACGTCATTCAGTGGAAGAACATTGTCATAGCTCTGTCATGGAGCAATGAACAAATATCTGGTTCTGTTTGAAAATTGGTAAAACTGCATCTGAAACATTGAATTGTTGCGTGATGTGTTTTTGGGGCTAATCGCCTATCTCGTACACAAATATTCCAATGGTATGCACGTTTCAAGGATGGACGGAAAGATTTGGAAAATGACGAAAGATACGGACGCGGGATTTCAGGACACTCGTCTGAACTCATTGAGAAAGTTCACGAAAGGATAAAAAATGTTGGTTGTGTGACCTTGAGGATACCGGAATATCATCTCGGTGTTAATAAGGAGACGATTCGTCAAATTTTAGTGCACGACTTGGGGGGGGGGGGGGGACGGAGTTCCTCTTCGTTTTGTTATGCATGCTTTGCCAGACGACCACAAACGTGCACGAGTGGAGTACGTAAAATACATCTTGGAGAGTGCAGAAATGGTGCAAAATATTTTCCAAAGCATGGTGGCAGGTAACGAGACTTGATGTTTTCGTCGTGATCCTGAAACGAAGCGTCAGAGTGCTCAGTGGATGTCGCCACAGTCACCAGGTTAGAGAGTCCAAAATCAAGACAATGCTTGCGCGCTTTTACGGCATCCAGGGAATTCTGTATCACGAGTTCATTCCTGAAGGTACAGCAGCAGTCACTTGCAATGCTTACACATTCAATTTGAAACGATTGTGGAGGAGGATTGTTCGCGTTAGGCCTGAGTAGAAAAACGGGCAATGGTTCCTTCTTCATGATAATGCATCCGCACACAGAGAAACCAGTGTACAACAATTTCTGGCACAAAAAACAAGTGTGTGTACTCAAACATCCTCTCCTATTCTCCAGATTTGTCACCGTTTGACTACTTTATGTTCCTTAAATTAAATCTGCCTTTAAAACGAAAGTTTTTGAAGACATGAAAACATACAAAGATTTGTGATATCAGCTCTTCGCCCTATACCAAAAAAACCAACAACCTCTGCAAGCTTTCCTTTAATTGGCTGATAGTGCCACTTCTTGTATTAACGCAGGAGGAATGTGCAATATATTGACAAAAGTCACCGGATACCCCTTCAAAAACAAATGAACGGATCTGCTGCGTTGTTAAGATGCGCGGTACAGCTGCAAACGGTATAAAAACAAGCCTGCAGCTGAACGCGATCATATCGCACTGTGAGGTTGAGTGAAAATGTCGCGGCGGGAGAGAACTGACTTTGAGAAAGGACAGATTGTTGGGTGTTATATTAGTGGGTTGCCCATAAGAGAAACCGAGAGGCGTTTAAACATACCCAAGTCAACTGTTTTGGGTGCACTGAATAAGTGGAAGACACATGGCGTTCCTAAAGCAGCAAAACGAACCGGCAGACCAAAGAAAATCAGTGATAGAGGACGTCGAAGCCTCAGGAGAGTCGTTACAGCTAATCGACGGAGTACTGCACAAGACCTCAGTGTACAGGTAAGTAGAGATGCTGGAACCTGGGAATTCACACGTACCATTCGCAGATAACTTCATTCCATGGGTTACCGTGGTCATGCGGCTTCTCATAAGCCTTTCATCTCCACTCGGATTGCTACTCGTCGTATAGCATGGTGTAAAGGACATTTATCGTGAAGCGTAGATCAATGGAAACGGGTCCTATGGACTAATGAATCCAGATACACGATCCATCCGATCCATCAGTCTGATGGCCGTGTGTGGGTATGGCGGCAGCCGGGGGAACGCCACTTTTTACCACAGTGTATTGTTCCTACGGTCAAGTTTGGAACTGGCAGTGTACTCGTGCGGGGGTTGGGTGTGTTTTTCGTGGTATGGTCCCGGCCCATTGGTTATCTTGGACAAACCTGTTAACCAGCACGTCTACCTCGATATTCCGGACAATTATGCCCTACAAACTCTGTGGCAATGCTATGGAACCGAGCCTTGTTGGTACCAGCAGGATAATGCACCGAGCCATAAAGCAAGGACTCTTACGGCGTGGTTTGACGATAATTCAGTATCGTGTGTGTACTGGCCAGCACAGAACCCTGATCTTAATCCCATAGAGCACCTACGGGATGAATTAGAGTGCCGCAGAAGAAGTTGGGAACCAAGGCCTACTACTAAGCAACAGTTAGCGGCAGCATTATATACTGAATGGAAGCGCATACCTATTGTTGTGTTCCAAAACCTTGTCGAAAGCATGTCTCGAAGGGTCAGTGCATGGATTAACGCCAAAGGTGTATAACGAAGTAAATTTCTCCGTCAGTTTTGGTCTACGCCGGGATTCGAACCCGAGGCCGCTTATTCCGGAACAAGTCGCTCTACCAACTGAGCTACGCAGACGATTATTCTGATTCCTATCTGCCTTTATGTCGTGTGCGTCCTGCTGGCAGGTACGTCACATCGCCCCCCCCGAAAGAGGGCCGGGGGCATGGCCCACGGGTCAGCCGTGACCATGAATCGTTGCAGGCAGCCATCCACTGTAGAATGTACACTTGAGAACTCCCAGTCAATCTGCTGTGTGGAATGCAACATCACACATTTTTATTTTTCGAAGCGTTGGAGAAGGAATTCTCTGATTTTTCCTGTCTCGCGGTGTGGAAATAACATCACACCAATGCGAGATTTTGAACGGCCGGGTCATCCGGATAGTTCGGGCGCCATTATAAAGAATAATATTTCTCCGTCATTTTTGGTCTACGCCGGGATTCGAACCCGAGGCCGCTTATTCCGGAACAAGTCGCTCTACCAACTGAGCTACGCAGACGATTATTCTGATTCCTATCTGCCTTTATGTCGTGTGCGTCCTGCTGGCAGGTACGTCACAGGTGGACTGACACCTTACTAATGTATGTTGATAAATGCTATGTTGTGTTTCTCTTCTTGGTGTCCGGTGACTTTTGTCAATATAGTGTTGCTGCGGGGAAATAGTAATGGGTAGGGGAGTGGTGTAAACATGAGCTATAAGTTCAATCTTTCAAAGGATGGAAATGAAGCTATCCATAGTGCATGATCACATCTTGCCCAAGCCCCAGATCATCCCACTAAAGATGTCTGTAATTATTATTATATCATTAATTTAAAGCATTCAATTTGAAGAGCTTCATCAAATGAGGACTTGGGAGCAATATATTAAACACAAATTTTAATTTTGCAGCAGTGAGTATAAACGTTTTCCACTTCCGACTTTTTTTTTCTTTTTCTTTAGGGTGGTGAGATTAATACAGACATTTAACGTGGACCAGGAACATCAAACAGAGGTCATCGCTCTTTCCACGTTTATAAGTGAGTCACGGAAAAATTCTCATTGGCTGCCACCGGGAGTCGAACCCAGGGTCTTCCAGTTACGCGCCGGATATGCTTCCGCTACACCACAGCGGCCTCGAATTCCTCCAGACTCACACACGCTAACTGCCTAGCCAATTTGGCAGGTTGCTTCTTGGAGCCCCGCGCAATGCTGGGGATTCACCAAAGATGGTAAGCAGCAACTGAACAAATGATTAGAAGGCGAATGAATAATTAATACAGACATTTAACGTGGACCAGGAACATCAAACAGAGGTCATCACTCTTTCCACGTTTATAAGTGAGTCACGGAAAAATTCTCATTGGCCGCCACCGGGAGTCGAACCCAGGGTCTTCCAGTTACGCGCCGGATATGCTTCCGCTACACCACAGTTAGCGCGTGTGAGTCTGGAGGAATTCGAGGCTGCTGTGGTGTAGCGGAAGCATATCCGGCGCGTAACTGGAAGACCCTGGGTTCGACTCCCGGTGGCGGCCAATGAGAATTTTTCCGTGACTCACTTATAAACGTGGAAAGAGTGATGACCTCTGTTTGATGTGGTGAGATTGCCACTAATTTGAGACTGAATATTCATTCTGATTGTGGTGAGACTGCCACTAATTTGAGACTGAATATTCATTCTGATTGTGGTGAGACTGCCACTAATTTGAGACTGAATATTCATTCTGATTGTGGTGAGACTGCCACTAAATTTAAGACTGAATATTTATTCTGACTGTGCTGAGACTGCCACTAATTTGAGACTGAATATTTATTCTGATTGTGGCGAGACTACCAATAAATTTAAGACTGAATATTCATTCTGATTGTGGCGAGACTGCCACTAAATTTAAGACTGAATATTCATTCTGATTGTGGCGAGACTGCCACTAAATTTAAGACTGAATATTCATTCTGATTGCGGAGATTCTAATTGCCATACTTTCTACTTCATGAAAGTCTCTGTTGGAAGGGGACTGTCTTCTCGCTGGGGACCTTAAATTTCTTGGTTCAAATTCCAGCTGAATCATTAATGATTAACTGATGTTCGAAAATCTCGTTAGTCCGTTGGTCCCAGGGTATAGACTCCTCGTCATAAACAAGTCTAACCCCAGTCCTCCATGTAGCATAAGTAGCGACTGCTGGATCTACAAACTAAACAACTGAAATCGACCGCCATCGTTTCCGACTTCTGGTACAATAGTATTCCACCGAATTGTCAATTACAATTTCAAATAAAGGAGTTTTTTTTCCAGGGATTTTTTTTTTACTTTCTCAGTTTAAGAGATTTTCTAGTGTAGGTATTTTTTCGGATGATTTTCAGCTAAATGTGAGCATACCGGCACTTCAAAATTTCCGTTTCGAGTCCTGAGTGTAAAAATAGGATCCCGGACTCTCCCTAGAAATGAAGTCCTGGGTACGTCATTGCCTCAGCTCCATAATGATTAAGTAGAAAATTATATCAGTTTAGATATGTAATGGATATTGTATGTACATTTTTTTTTTTGCTCCTGGAACATGTGGATTTGCTATTCTTTGTCTTACAACGTTCTGATGAAAGTTTTTAATTTAATTTCGCGATAAACGTGGAACTTTTGTCGCTTGGCTTGCGCTTTGGCACACTCGGACCTAATGACCTGACAATCCGAAAGCGGATTTGTTTATCGGAGTTCCAATACAGGATGTGAGGGACGAGGGAAAGAAGGGGAGAGAGGGGGGGGGGGCAGCTAAGCCCTTCTTACTGACGCTAACACGGAACACAAATGTCGCGAATGGCGTTGCTACCTCCGATATGAGTCGCAGTATGGCCGTCGTTTTGCGGTTACCTGTGAGTCAGATAATTGGTGGCGTCTGTAAAGAACTCCGGTGAAGGTAATGACACTTTTCTCCCGCCTCCTTTATTAATGAATTACCGTCGTATGCTGGGAAAATTTAATTTCAACGTCATGTGCTGTCGGGATAGTAAAGCCCGCTACCTCAACAAGGAAGTTGCGCGATAGGGAAAGAGATATGGATAGCACTGTGAAAAGAGAATGGCAAATAACACGCCGCAGAACGCCATCTGGCGAAAAGATGCTGTCACGCGCCAAATGATACGATATTTAAACGACGGTGCTTCGTTCAGAGAAGATAAGGAAATTTATAAAGGTGATACAATTCGTGCCTTGTTTTCAGCGCATGTCGGATTATCAGAGCTTACAGAAGTATGCTAAGACTTATTTAACGGTTATATGAGAGAATGAGACCAGTGTTGTAAAAAAACCTTTGTTGCGTTAAGTGACTTCTCGTCGGGGCTCCACACTTTTATAGAAACTGGGCAAAGGAATTCCTTTAGATCAGAGGTTTCCATTTGGTGGTTCGCGAAGGTGTTCCATGGGGTTCGCCGTAAATATTCTGTAATGGCGTCTTCATAAAACTACAGTAAAGGTATCTCTAAAAAAGAAACTGGGCATAGAAAATTCCTTTAGAACTTTTTTTTTTTTTTTTTTTGATTGGAGGTTTAACGACCACCGTGAGCAACTCGATGGGCTATAAGCAGTCGCCCGTCCCTAATTTAGGGCCACTGGTTCCAGGGAAGGGAGAGAGCCAGTGCCGTAAGACAAACACAACATCCATGCCTCACCGGGATTCGAACCCGGACCCCGTTCGGACGAATGATCAGAGGCCATCGCTTAGACCACTGCGCCACCGGGGCGGCAATTCCTTTAGATCAGCGGTTTCCATTAGAAACTGAGCAAAGGAATTCCTTTAGATGAGCGGTTTCTATTAGAAACTGGGCAAAGGAATTCCTTTAGATCAGCGGTTTCCATTTGGTGGTTCGCGAAGGTGTTCCATGGGGTTCGCCGTAAATATTCTGTAATGGCGTCTCCATAAAATTACAGTAAAGGTATCTCTAAAAAAAAAAAAAAAACAGCAAATAAGTTGAAATGCATTAAGAGTTTAATTATTTTTTGCAGATGCTTGGGACAAGCGTTCTAACGTAGCCAGGAATTCAGAGTTGGGCGAAATCGTAATTGAATTAATCGGTAATGCATTACAGCGTAATAGTAATGGGAACAAGAACTTAGAGTGCACTGGTCATTAGAATAGCAGTTACCTATTATAATCGTAATGGTTAATGGTTAACTATATGTTGGTAATTACCGCCCCGGTGGCTCAGCGGTCTAAGTGATGGCTTCTGATCATTCGTCCGAAAGGGGTCCGGGTTCGAATCCTGGTGAGGCATGGATGTTGTGTTTGTCTTACAGCACTGTCGCTCCCTTACCTGGAACCAGTGACCCTAAATTAGGGACGGGCGACTGCTTATAGCCCATTGAGTTGCTCACGGTGGTCGTTAAACCTCCGAAAAAAAAAAAAAAAAAAAAAAATGTTGATAATTAACCAATAACTTGTGGGTAACAATACAACGTGAATAAAGCAGCAGCTAGTGCACCCTTACACGTTGTGTAGGTTATTTGACAATTGTTCCACCCCTCGGACCTCAAATGCGTGTATGTAGGTATTGAAGATTATTCACGTATGACATGAGTACTGAGTAGTTGCCCGTCTTCGCTGCAAGTAAAATGATTTGAACGCAATAATACGTATGAAGTAAGTACGAATGGGATGTTTATTTCGGCTAGAGATACTCATTTCGTCCATCTCCAGTACAGTATTCTCGGCCATTACATTCGTTTCACTGTCCAAATTAATTACCCCACTATAGCCACAAGCACCTACTAGCACTACACTCACAGTTCAGCAACTCGGGGTGCACCACCGAATATTACAGAAATTCGCGAACTCTCGACATTTTTGCCGTATTTCTCAAGTGCATGTTGTTGCCCATTACTCGTCCGGTACGAACACTGGACTAGCGATTTGATTACCACTACAGTATTTGTCATTTTCCTTGTAGGACTTCCGTCCACAGTGAGTAGAGTTTAGTTCCCAGCCACCTACAGCGAGATCGTCTTTTGGGCAGGACATAGAAACGGAAGGAATGAGAGCAAGTCTAGCGACTTTTGACAGAACAGTTTGTAGTGAGATTAGAGTACAGTAGATGGCGCCACCGTACAAGCCACCGTACAAGTACGATGTTTCACATAGAGGGGTGAGAGAATTTCAGGGTGGAGGGCATAGGAAAGGATGCCCATTTAACCAGTGGGTCCAACCTGGGGGCCGTCACTTAACGTGCTCGTCCGATGCACGGCGGATACTCAGCGATTGTTAGTAAATCACACCATCTCTGAAAGATCAGCCCAGGTTCGAACCCGGGAACCCTGCATCGACAGTCTGACTCGCTAACCACTAGGCCATCCTCGGCTCACACTGGACTAGCGGGCGACTGACCCCTTTATATATACTTCACGACAGGACCTGAACCTTCTGGAATATTCTTGATTTACATAAAGCTCTCGAACTTCCCATCATTCTGGAACATTCTACAAACGTCTAACCCATTCTTGCCGCTTCTAGAACATTCTACACGACACTTCGGTCTCTGTCTGCTATGTTACATGGCCAACTTTTCTAGACATAGCTTTTGGGCACACGTACATTTCTATAAACTATTAGTATGTAATTAGTATTTGCAAATTGTGTAATTTCATTATCAAATAATTCCATTGCGTTTGAATGGCATTATTAAATAATTGAATTATATACTCTTCATTGTAATGCATTACAGATTAATTCCATTACGTTGTGCAAACCATACTTGGGATTACCTTGTAATGCATTACACGTTTATTGTAATCTGTACTTCCATTACTTTGAAATGCATTACCTGTTACTGCATTACCTTGCAATGCATTACGCGTTAATTGTAATCTGTACTTCCATTGCTTTGTAATGCATTACCTGTTACTGCATCACCTTGTAATTGTAATCTGTACTTTTATTACTTTGTAATGCATTCCTAACCAACTCTTGCCAGCGTGCACGACAGAGTAACACAAAGCGTACCCTAAAAGTAATGCCTCGTCCCTCATAAGATTTTTATTTTTAGCAGCAAAAATGTGAAACTTGGTGGTAAAATACTTGGACATATTGTTAATAATGCTAGCCTATTCAAATTGTCCATCACACATTTCCGCTATTTATTTATTTATTTATTTATTTATTGTAAGCACATCCTTACAGACGGTAAATCTAGTTACAGGAATTGCTATATTTATATTAACAGTGATAATTGCCGAGTGATATTTACGATCTTGTAAAACATGCTTTATGACATTGTTTAAGTGAGTTGTGAAGCCTATGTAATATACATTTTACATAACGGAGAATTCTTTCCAGCATCAGTTCTGCAAAATGGCACTGCAAATAGTTCACATTTTGTCCTCGGTAAATATGGAACACGGAAACTTAATTGGTTTACAATTCGAGTATCATCTATCTCTCCATTGATGATGCCGTACAGGAACTTGAGTTGGAAAGCCCTCCTTCTCGATTGCAGAGAGGTCATCTTGAAGAATGTCAGCAGTCGGGATGTCCGCTATATAAACACCGGTCGATTTATAAAAAAGTTGTCGAAGAAACTTTTTCGGAACTTTCTCAATTTCATTTACTAGAGTTACTTGGCTAGGACTCCAAATAATCGCCGCATATTCCAGTGAGGATCTGACCGTAGTCTCAAAAATGCGAATAAGTGTCTGAGTATTCGAGTAATACTTGGAATATTGCATGATAAATCCAAGTTTTATGTACGCTGTACGTACAATTCTTTTAATATGACTTTTAAAGTCCAAGTTCGAACCAAACGTGACTCCCAAGTCCTGGACTTCGTTTGTCCAGGTAAGAGTATAGTCGCCACCTTTGTAGTCAAAAAGAATTGGTTTTCTTTCCAGCGAAAAGGAAATGACATGACACTTGGAGATGTTGAGTTAGAGATGGTTTAATGCACACCACTGAAACAGATTATTGACGTCAGTTTGAAGAGCAAGACAGTCATCAGGAGTCTGTACGTTGCGATAAAGCTTGAGATCATCAGCAAACAAGAGACATGGGAAATGAATGCAAAAAGGAAGGTTATTAATGTATATTGAAAACAGGAGTGGTCCTAAATTAGAGCCTTGGGGTATTCCAGATGTGGCGCCACAGGGCTTTGAACCCATTGGTAGAATCCATTTTGGAAAAATTCCCGAGGCTGTCGTTTCACCCATGAGTTCACAGCCAGTTAAACGTCTGTCACATCGTCGAAACGTTCTCCACGAAGGACGTTTTTCAAAGAGGCAAAAAGGAAAAAGTCTGAGGGCGTCAAATCAGGACTGTATGGGGGATTAGGGCATCACCGTCCACCCCATTTTGGCAGTAGCTTCTGAAGTCTCCATTGAGGGGACGTGCGTTATTATGGTGTAAAACAAAGCTATGAAGTGAAATGTCACGTCTTTTCCTTCTGATAGCTTTCTTTAGCTTCTTCAATGTCTGCACATAGTGAGTACTGTTTATTGTTGCACCCCGTTCAAGGAAATCAGTCAAAATGACACCCCTTTTGTCCCAGAAAATTGTCACCATCACTTTCCCTGCAGAACGAGTTGTTTTCATCTTTTTCTGTAGAGGTGAAGATGTACGGTTCCATTCCATTGACGCACGTTTTGTTTCTGCGTCATGAAAGAACACCCAGGTTTCATCCCCGTCACAACATTAGAGAAAAACATCTCACTCTCCCTCTCATAACAGTCCAAGTGGTTCCGGCACATGTCCACCCTTTTGCTCACATTGTTCACGGGTTAGGTTTCTTGGGATCCACATTGAACAAATTTTTTTTGTAGCCCAGATTCCTAATTAATGTTTCCATAGCACTATGACTACAATGAATTGCATCACACAGCTCCTGGATTGGTGACACGATTATTAGCTGTACTGAGGTCTTTACTCGTTGCCTGTTGCCATCTGCCATTGCAGTTGCGGGTCTTCCACTCCGTTTTTTGTCCGACACTGAACCTTCTCCCTCTCGAAACTTCTTCATCCATCTTCGGACATTACTGATATCGATTGTGGCAGCTCCATACACCGCCAAGAGTCTTCTGTTGATTTCCGGAGCCTTACATCCCTCTTTTTCCAGGAATTCAATTACGGCTCGCTGCTTTTCTCTCTCATTCATGATCTATATTTCCGATTGTGAAAAAAAATTGTTCCCACATTGGTAACATATCATAGTACATGTCAGTGCAGTTTCATTAAAATCACTTCAAAATTTCAAAAGTTATTAAGGAGGAGGCATTACTTGCAGGATGCTCCTTGTACGTTTCAAAAACATCCATGTGCGACGGACGCCCGCAGCGAGGAAAAGACTACTCCGTGACATCACAAGGTCGCGGAATAATTCGTTCTACCTGACTCTGACGTAGAAAGAAATCGGTTGGTTTTTAACTTATGGGATGACCTTGCAGAGTGCGCACGTACTATTGTTTTTCACCGGAACTCGCAGCGCATCGAAAGTTTGTGCATCGTTAAGGTAGCATTGGGGTAGTAGGACCAATGGACGTATTCAATTTGCTATAACTTGGAATTAAAGCAAATCGAATACGTACCTAATCAGGGAAATAATCTTCTTCGTGTTGGATACCTTTGAGCCATCGGTCAGGGAGCTGCCGAATGCCACTGCGGAAAAATGAGGGCTGTTTCAAGTTCATAAAGTCATCAATACTTGTGTGGGACAGAAGTGAAGTGCGTATCACTCAGATGATGTTGCAGGGAGCGAAAGAGGTTATAATCTGACGGCGCGAAGTCTGGAGAATACGCCGGATGGGAAAAAATCTCCCATTCCAAGTCGGTGATGGTGTTTAAAGTCGTTTTCGCGGTGTGAGGACGCGCGTTATCCTGAAGCAACAGGACCGATTATAACGAAGTAAATTTCTCCGTCATTTCTGTCCACGCCAGGATTCGAACCCGGATCCCCTCATTCCGGAATAAGTCACTCTACCAATTGAGCTACGCGGACGTTTGTTCTGACTACTATCTGCCTTTATGTCGTGTGCGTCCTGCTGGCAGGTACATCACATCTCCCCCCCCGAAAGAGGGCCAGGGGCATGGCCCACGGGTCAGCGGTGACCATGAATCGTTGCACACAGCCATCCACTGTAGAACGTGCACTTGAGAACTCCCAGGCAATCTGGTGTGTGGAATGCAACGTCACACACATATATTTTTCGAAGCGCTGGAGAAGGGATTCTCTGATTTTTTCTATCTCGCGGTGTGGAAAGAACATCACACCAATGCGAGATTTTGAACGGTCGGGTCATCCGGATAGTTCGGGCGCCATTATAACGAAGTAAATTTCTCCGTCATTTCTGTCCACGCCAGGATTCGAACCCGGATCCTCTCATTCCGAAATAAGTCACTCTACCAATTGAGCTACGCGGACGTTTGTTCTGACTACTATCTGCCTTTATGTCGTGTGCGTCCTGCTGGCAGGTACGTCACACGATCTTCTGCCCTTGCCGGTGTATTGCCTTTTCGCCTCCATTGCGTCCCTCACACGAATGAGTTGCTGACAATAACTCATAGTGTACAACACCGCGCTGATCCCATCATATGCACAGCAACAACGTCCTGGCATGGATATTCGGTTTAGCGGTACTGGTGGTAGGCTGACCTGGATAATCCCACGATTTACGCCGCTTAGGATTATCGTAAAGGATCCACTTCTCAACACAGGTCAAAATCCTTCTTCTTGAATCTGGAGAGCAAGGACACAGCAACATCGTAGCACCTAGACTTGTTCGCAGCTGTGAGTTGGTGGGACACCCAGCGCCCTTCCTTGTGAATCTGTCCAAGCGCTTTGCAATGGCTTGCCGTGTTACTCCGAGTTCCTGGGTGAGCTCTGACTGTGTGCGACAGGGATCCGCGTCCAACAGTTGTTCCAGTTCCTCAACGTAAAATTTCCGTGGTTGTCCCGAACGTTCTGCATCACGGAGATCGAAATTTCCCTGCTTAAACCGCTGGAATCACTCCTTACACGTACTGTAGGACACAGCAGCCTCACCCAAAGCAGCACAGATCATTTGCTGGGCTTCCGCTGCACTTTTTTTCAGCTGAAACGCGAACAGGAGGCAGTGCCTCAAATGTTGCTTCTCGAACGACATTGCTTTCACCGTCAACTTTCGTCCCTTCTGTCACTACAGCTGTGAGCGGTTACGGTTGCCTGGAAAGCTGTTGGATGGCGCTGCAATCAGCCATTATTGCACACAGCTATTTGCATTTGCCGACGTTCTATGATCGCTTGCGGTTAGGGGCCGAGAATTAAGTTGCACACCTAATGCACTTGAGCAACGTGGCTGTTTTGTCAACAGAGAAAAATACTCTTTTTAAATATGAAAAAGTACTCGGAAGAAACTTTTATTTAAACGTAACACTCGAGTTCACACAAAGGAAAGGAGAATGGAGTTCAAGTACAAATAAAGTATTCAGAAGAAGAATGGAATTAATGTGCAAATAAGTGTTAAAATCCTAGTCCTCATAATTACTTGGCATTACGATAGTAATAGTATGAAGTTAAAATTTAGAAAAAAAGTTACTTCTATTACTTAACAACTCAAAAATAAACTTCGCAATTAAAAAAAAAAAAACAGTAGTGGGGCGGGGCGGAGTGGGTGGGGGACGGGTGAGATAGCCCAGGTGGTCTCGGACCCAAGATACGCCACTGAATATAATGTTGAAAGGGGTTCGCGGGACAAAAAAGGTTGGGAACCACTGCTTTAGATGAACACATATTTCAAAAAGATAAGCAACACTATGCTTTATATGAAAGCATGCTCTTATTCAGTAGCGCCTAACACAAATTATTTTGAATGGCTCCCAGTGTTTCTGCCTTTCACGTGGAACAAGTCAATACGTTGTAGCACCACCTCAGGCTCGGATACAAGCGGTTACCCGGCGTGGCATAGACGCGTACATTTCACGGATACTGTCCTGAGGTGTCAAAATACACCTTAGGACAGTATCCGTGAACTCAATGCGGATGCTATCCTCCGCATGCCAGATGGCGTCCAAATTGCGGGCCAATTCGCCAACATTCCGGGATGGGCGTAGGCAGCGTCCCATCATGTCCTAAACATGTTCAATCGGTGAGAGGTAGGGCGATCGGGCTGGCCATGGAAGGGTGTCGACATTGCAGAAGCACGCCTGAGAGAGCCGTGCCGTGTGTGGCCGGGCATTATCCTGTTGAAAAATTGCTCGATGATGCTGAGACAGGAATGGCAACACAACAGGTCGTAGAATGTCGCCGACGTACCGCTGAGACGTCAGGGTGGTACGAAGGACTAGTAAAGATGGGCTATCGTAGGAAATGACTCCTCAGACAGTCACTCCCGGTGTGTCAACCGTGTACCGTTCCACGTTAAAGGCAGGATCCGTGCGCTGTCCGACTCGTCTCCAGACACGTATGCTCCAGTCATCGGCGCCAAGTGCAAATCGTAACTCATCACTGAACACAACACGATGCCACTGGACGAGACACCACTGCAAACGGTGTCGGCGATGCTCCGTGTTCCCTGATCCGGGCTCGGCTCGAGTGCCGGATCACGCATGCAACCGGTGGCTCTTGTTCGTTCCCTGCTGGTCCGTTCCCGGAACCAGTGGCCACAAAATTAGAAGCGTGCGACTTCTCATAACCGCGGCTCATGGTGGTCGTTAAGGTGGACGTCAAGTAATTTTGCTCCCTATACTTCCAATGAAAAAACTTCTGTACACCTTTTCTTCACAATTAATGCGTTCGCAAGGATGAAAATTTGAACATCGATTAAAATAGCTTCATTTTATAACTTGGAAAACTTAATATTTTCTAAAACATAACCATAATTATGCAATCCAACATTTGTTTGTCTATTGAGGTCATCAAAGTACAGGTCGCGCCATCTTTTTTCTGGACAATTAATGCGTTCCCAAGGATGAAAATTTGAACATCGATTAAAATAGCTTCATTTCACAACTTGGGATACTTAATATTTCCTAAAACATAACCATAATTATGCAATCCAACATTTGTTTGTCTACTGAGGTCATCAAAATACAGGTCGCGCCATCTTCATCCTGGACAATTAATGCGTTCCCAAAGATGAAAATTTGAACATCGATTAAAATAGCTTCATTTTATAACTTGGAAAACTTAATATTTTCTAAAACATAACCATAATTATGCAATCCAACATTTGTTTGTCTACTGAGGTCATCAAAGTACAGGTCGCGCCATCTTTTTTCTGGACAATTATTGCGTTCCCAAGGATGAAAATTTTAACATCGAATAAAATAGCTGCATTTTATAACTTGGAATACTTAATATTTTCTAAAACATAACCATAATTATGCAATCCAACATTTGTTTGTCTGCTGAAGTCATCAAAATACAGGTAGCGCCATCTTTTTTCTATTTTCAACACCACGAAAGGAAAAGTTATTGATTTTTAATGTAATTATGGTTATGTTTTAGAAAATATTAAGTATTCCAAGTTATAATATGAAGTTATTTTAATTGATGTTCAAATTTTCATCCTTGGGAACACACTAATTGTGAAGGAAATGTGTACAAAAGTTTTTCCATTGGAAGTATAGGAAGCAAAATTACTGGCCTCTGATCATTCGTCCGTAAGGGGTCCGGGTTCGAATCCCGGTCAGGCATGGATGTTGTGTTTGTCTTACGGCACTGGCTCTCTCCCTTCCCTGGATCCAGTGACCCTAAATTAGGGACGGGCGACTGCTTATAGCCCATTGAGTTGCTCACGGTGGTCGTTAAACCTCCAATCAAAAAAAAAAAAAAAAAAAAAGAAGCAAAATTACTTGACGTCCACCTTAAATCTCGAAATAAAGAAAAGAAATTCGACTTGTTTATAACGAACCAAAATTCACGACTCTCAGAGGTTCGTCTTACAGTGGTTTGACCGTAGATTTCCTGAGCATTATTTCCCATGAAGAATATTGCTTAGCATAAAATTCCTAAATTTATTCCGGAAAGGTTGCTATCAACAACGGCTGGCTCTCAATTTTGCTATCAACAACGTGCTCCGAGGCCGATGGTCGGCTTGAACATCCCTTTCTCTGATCACAGATGCATCCTTTGTCAATGAAATTGTTGTGCCATTTAAAAATGGACTTGTTAGTAAGCGGATCCACACTAAATTTGCGTCTGAAAGAATACTGCACAGTCACAACATTGTTTGTTTCCGCAAATTCCAACACGCACCAGCTGCGTTGCTGTGCGGTGAGCACCATCTTGGATTTCACTGCCCTCTAGCGGTGGGAGGAGTGCACAGAGATTCTGCAGGAGAGAAAAGAAATTTTTTGAGTTTACGTATCTTTGGTCACCATATATTATAAACATATTCCAAAAAGTTTCGATTTTATAATCCCTTGAAATCAAGGAATGTTTTTGTGTTCACCCTGCATAAAATATCATATATCAAATCATAGAAACGATATTTTATGATTTTTCTGTTGTCGTGAATATGGTAAGTCTGAGTGAATTTGTCTTATATATCATCATCATTGTCAACCATTATCAATCCGCTGCTGAACGAAGGTCTCCTCAAGTTTCTTCCACAACGGTCTATCTTGTGTCAGTCTCCTCCATGTTACTCACGCATACTATCGAATTTCATCCGCCCATCGCCCATGTGGTCTTCTTCTGGGTCTTTTCCTGTCCCTTGGAATCCAGTCTAAAATTTCGGCTGTCCATCGATGGTCTGTCCTCCTGGAAGTATGTCCAGCCCATTCCCATTTCAGGGATTTTACTCTGATCATGATGTCTTCCACTCTTGTCATTTTTCTGATCCACGAGTTCCTCTTCTTATCTCTCCTGGTTACACCAAACATGCATCTCTTCATGGTACTTTGAGTTGTCTGCAGTCTTTGTATGTCTCTTTTAGTTAAGGTCCACGTCTCTGCACCATATGTAAGCACTGGAAGGATGCATTGATCAAACACTTTTCTTTTAAGACATAATGGCATATTGCTCTTGAAAATTATGCTGTTTTTTGCCGAAAGCTCTCAAGGCAAGTTTTATACGCCGATTAATTTCTTCATCAATGTAACCCTCACTTGATATCTGCTGTCCAAGATAAATGTAGGTATTGGTTATCTCCAGCTTTCCCCCACAAATCGATAAATCTTCATTCCTTGTAAAAGCGTTGTACACCACTTTTGTCTTCTGAAAGCTCATTTTTAAACCCACTTCTTTACTCTAGTCAGCAAGTTCCTGGATCATACTCTGCAGCTCTGATGGGGTAGTTGCAAAAATGACTACGTCGTCAGCAAAACGAAGGTGAGTTAGATAATCTCCATTCATCTTTATCCCTTTGTTTTCCAAGTTCAGTGATTGAAAGACATTTTCCAATGTGGCATTAAAGAGTTTGGGAGATAGAGTGTCACCTTGTCCCACTCCCTTTCCAATTTTTATGGGTGCTGTATTCTCAAATAGCCGAATCTTTGCACTTGCATTTTCATAGATGTTATTAATAACATTAACGTATGCATCTTCAATACCGCAGGATTTCAAAGCCATTGTAACTGATGATGGTTTCACCGAATCAAAGGCCTTTTCATAATGGATAAAAGCCATGCATAATGCAAGTTCATATTCCCTCGCTCTTTCAATTAGTTCTCTCAGTACGTGGATATAATCTATAGTGCTGTTGCCACTCCCGAATCCAGCTTGTTCTCTTGGTTGAGCCATGTCCATTGTCACCTTCAAACGGTGTGAAAGAACTTTAGTGAAGATTTTATAAACCACTGATAGGATGCTGCTGATAGGTCTGTAGTTCCTGAGATCCTCAATTTCACCTTTTTTATGTAGCAGGATCATTGTAGCGTTGTTCCAATCCTCAGGAATCTTCCCTTCGTTAAGGCGTCGAGTGAAAACTTCGGCGAGTACTGTTTCAATTTCTCCACTTGCTTCTTGTGTGATGTCTACGGTAATTCCATCTTCTCCTGGAGCTTTTCCCCTTTTCATGTTCTTGATTGCATGTGCAACTTCTGTTGGGAGGACTGGAAGAACTCTGGTACCTTTTGTAATGTCTGGAGTACATGTATCATTCCTTTCATACAGTTTTGAGTAGAAATCTTTCACTCTTGTCAAAATGGGACCTCTATTTCTTGTTACAGAACCATATTCTTTTCTCAGATCCATAATCTGTTTTCTTCCCTTACTCAGATGTCCCTTTGCTCTCTTCAGGCTTTGGTTGTTTTCAATTGCTTTCATCACTAGTTCACAGTTGAATTTCCTTACATCTTCGGTGATACGTTTTCGTACCGTCTTGCATAGCTTTATCTATTCCACTTTGGAAGTCACATCTCCTTTAGTTGTCCTCATGTCTCTTCTTTTTTTGCATCAGAATTTTGGTTTTTCCTGATAATTTGTTCATATGCTACTTGTTCTTAGTATACACTGAGTGGCAGTTTATTATGACCACCTGGCAGTTTTAAGCAAATGAGCTATGGCTGCACGCTGTTGCCGCCAGAGGGCGAGGCTAGTATAAAAAGAGAAAGCTTAGTGCTTGCGACAGTAGTAGAAGTGATTTTTGGGTGACGAGATGGGTAAAAAATGCGATTTGACGGACTTTCAACGTTGAATGATTGTAGGAGTTCGGAGCCATGGAACGTGTATCACCGAAACCACCGCATTCGTGAAATGTTCCAGAGCAGCTGTTGTTAACGTGTTTAAAGACTGGACTGCAGCCAAAAAACTGGGTCTCTACGTGCAACGTGTGGTTTGTCATCGACTAGTACCTGCTCGGGCGGAACGGAGAGTGTCCAGACTGGTAACAGACAACAAAAGGGCAACAGTGCAGCAAATTGCAGACCATCTTAATCAAGGATCCCCCTCAAATGATCTCTACACGTACTGTTCGCCGTACACTGCATCGAATGGGATATGGCAGCCGAAGGCCTGTTCGAACACCTTTGCTGTCTGCAGTTAACAAGAGAAAACGTCTCCTGTTCGCACAGGAGCACAAGGATTGGACAGTCGATAATTGGAAACACATTATGTGATCCGATGAATCACGTTTTCAGTTGCACCATGCCAATGGCCGAGTGATAATTTGGCGGAAACAGCACGAAAGCATGGACCCCAAATGCATTGGTACAAACCTTCAAGCTGGTGAAGGCAACGTTATGGTTTGGGGAATGTTTTCCTGGCATGCTTTGGGCCCTTTAATTCGTGTTGATCAACGTCTGACTGGCACATCATATCTAAACATCGTTGCGGACCAAGTGCACCCTGTCATGTGGATGGTTTATCCCAATGGCGATGGCTACTTTCAACAAGACAATGCGTCCTGCCATAGTGCTCGTATTGTATAGGTTGGTTTCAGTAACATGCCGGTGAGTTTACTTTGCTTAGGTGGTACCCACAATCTCCAGGTCTCAACCCTTTGGGCATTTTAATTCGTGTTGATCAACGTCTGACTGGCACATCATATCTAAACATCGTTGCGGACCAAGTGCATCCTGCCATGTGGATTGTTTATCCCAATGGCGATTGCTGCTTTCAACAAGATAATGCGTCCTACCTTAGTGCTCGTATTGTACAGGATTGGTTTCAGGAACATGCCGGTGAGTTTACTTTGCTTTGGTGGCCCCCACAATCTCCAGATCTCAACCCTATTGAGAATTTGTGCGATGAAGTTGAACGAGTCATCAGAAAGCTGGATCCACAACCCTGCAATCTCACACTCCTGGAAAGTGCTATTCATCAAGCATGGCCTCAGATTCCATAAACCACCTATCAACATCTCGTGGAGTCCATGCCACGAAGAATTGACTCAGTATTAAAAGTAAAAGGTTGCCGAACGAAGAACTGAAGGAGTGGTCATAATAAAGTGGCCACTCAGTGTATATATACGTATATACAGGGTGCATAGGAAAGTCCCTTTAGCCTGGAATAACTTGCGAACGGGGAGAGGTGCAGTTATGCAACTCAGATAACGGTATGGTAAAGGGACTACGCCCGATCGAATACAACCAATAGCAGCGCCCCTAGTGGCGAAATGCGGAAATTAGCCATTGCAAATCGAAAACGTAAGGAGATTGAGCAAAATTTTCAATTACAAAGTTGTAGATCATCAATTAATTAGTACAAGACGACATTTGTTTCACACGGATAGGAGAAATTGTCACCTGAATACCCTACAATGCCCGAAGTCGATGCGCGACGATTCGAATCTGCATATTCACATTTCGCAAATGTAGCCGTATGCAAATATTGTGACGTTGTACCGTACCTACGATATAAAACCAGTAGCAGGATGTACCCTGATCAGAAGTTTAGATCTACGTACGCTGTGTGAGAATGGCAAGCTTGGATTTCTGCGGTTACGTAAAAAATCAGGTGTATGCAACAGCGCCTACAAGTCTGCTGGATCTACGTCGTCGTGTTACAGATGCTTGCAGTAGTGTGACACCTTCCATGCTGAGGAATGTGCATGCAGAGTTACTTTCACGAATACAAATGTGTATCGTGGGCAATGGCGAACTCTTCGAACATACTCGACATTAACATTTTACCACTGTGCGCCAGTTTGCCTTTTTTGTTTTTGTCTGACGTCATCAAACTGTATTGACATAAGTACGCATTTATGCAATAAATTGTGTGTATTTGCTCATACCTATGCCTGTTCCCTTCAAACATTCACACAAAAGGTCGCACATCGATTTCGGACATTTCAGGGTATTCAGGCGACAATTTATCTTATCCGTGTGAAACAAATGTCATTTTGTACTAATTAATATATGTTCTACAATGTAATTGGAAAGTTTGCTCTATCTCTTTTCGTTTTCGACTTCCGCATTTCGCCACTAGGGGCGCTGTTACCGCTTGCATTCGATCGGGCGTAGTCGCTTTACTGTACAATTATCTGACTTGCATAACTGTACCTCTCTCCGTTCTCAAGTTATTCCAGGCTAAAGGGACTTTCTTATGCACCCTGTATATATAACTATTAGATGGAGACGCAATATTTCGTGGTTTGCCCCGGGCGCATGAATGCGTACAGTTACGCCTCTGCCAATTCTTCTGTGTTTTCAATCCTTCCAAGTGACGTTGTAGGCTGAATGAACACTGAACCTTGTTTAGGAATTCGTTGTTTCGTTTCGCATTATTTCCCTGTTTACCTTATGTTGCACTGCGTCATGATTTTCTAGAACGCATCCGCGACTTTCAGATAGCGCTAAATAACCTGAATTTTCAAATCTCGATAGAATACAGCATAAGCAGCTTTAAACGCCCGGTGGAAAAATTAAGGGCATTTAGATTCGAATAAAGTCACTTAGTTTCTGGTTGATCTTTTTAAGTCGGGATTCCCAAATGAAATTCTTAAGTTTATAACTCATGGAGTTTATCTTATTACTCCAGAAAATTTTTTTTATTTAGTTTCAGTATGAATTCATGTCAAAGATAGCTGCTTTAAAAAAAAAAAAATTCCTTTTGTTTTTTATTCCCTCTCGAAAGATAGCTGTGGCTCTTCAGAGCTCAGTAATTAAAAGCCCATAAAGCTGCAAGCGCCTGCTGGGACCAAAGTTGGAGCAAAGGATGCGTATCCGTACGTTCCACTTGTGCGCAGTTTCTACGACTCCTCCCCCAGTGGGACACCATTGAATCTCTCACACCCAGCGGTGGAGAAAAACTTAAATGAGTTGAGGAATATGTGTATCGGGGGTTAGTGTTATTCAATGTTTCACTCACCTTCAATATGGGGGTCACCAGTGGTTCGGTGTACTTAAGAATTCTGGAAGCGTTTCCGCACATTCGAAAAATCACTCATGCGATTAATGACTTCAAAATCACCGTCCTTCGCACCACTTCATTTCTAATTCATTTGCAGGTTTTTTTTTCAATATTTTTATTTTACCGTTTCGCCGCACGTGATGTTCTTAGTTGGGGGTTAATCCTGTCAGATTTATTCCGCTTTATTTTCAAATGAATGCAATTCATAGGAATGTCATCCGTATAGCTTGGGTGGTCTCGGCGTTAGATATAATTGAGTTACGGTAGCTTAATTCCTCCAATCGTTCCTGGCACTTTCTCATTTTTCACAGCCAGTTATTTCATTTCAAAACACATTCGTGTAAAACCCATTTACTAATGAAAAATAGTTTTCAACCATAGCAAACCTGGTTGGTGAACGTGTGATATTTTCAGGATTCGCACGTCGAAAACCTACTGAGCAGAAATACGAAAGTCTCGTATTTCGTAACTTGACCCTAACGTTAGGAAAATTGCTGGTCCCGTTTTGTACTGGTAATATGGACTTCATATATGTATATCTTTAACTTTTCCCTATCAAACGATAAATCCTCGTTTCTTTGGGAGAGGGGAAAGGGGCATAACTCAGCCAAGCGGGTTGGTGAATATGGGAAATCGTTTCCTCTAATCCCGGAGGTATAATTATACCACTATTTGGCTGTCGTCAGGGCCCCTTTAGTGGGAAAAAATGAGTACATATATTTCAAATTAGAAATACCAGATATACTCACAATTGATTCCCTGTATGTACTCAAAAATGAGTGCGTGTTTTTTCCAAAAATGAGACACAAGTACTCGGAGCTGTTATACACTAAAGAGCAATTGAATTAGAGATACCTGTCAAGTAACGTGTAGCACCACCTTTCGTCCTGATGACGGCGGCGATTCGTCTCGGCATGGACTCGACAAGACACCGGAAGCGTTGGGAAGTCATACGGATCCACGACCCCTGAACAAGCTCCCACAGTTCACGAAGATTTGATGGAGGGGGGGGGGTCATCTCTCTCGATGGCATCCCAGATGTGCTGAGCTCAGGTGACCTAGCTGACCAAGGAAGCGAGGTCACGTCGGTGGAGTGTTCATCCAACCATTCGGATACTATTCGGGAGCGATGGCACGGTGCATTGTCTTGTTGCAGGATGAGGTTCCCAGTGGGATGTTGAAGACGCACAAACGGGAGCAAATGGTCGTCCAGGATATCCCGGTAACGTTGACCTGTGAGAGACGATGTCACATACACCAGGAGTCCCATTTCAGTCCACGTAAACAGTCCCCAGACGAGAATGCCACCCCCTCCACCTTAAAGAGTACCCTGCTGGCAAGAAGGATCCATCGCACCATGGGGTTTGCGCCGTACTCTTATCCTGCCATCCGCATGTACCAACATGAATCTCGACTCATCAGTCCAGGCAACATTTTTCCACATGTCTAGGGTCCAGTGGCGATGTTCCCGTGCCTATGCTAATATTTACACCCTCTGATGTGCGGTCAGCAGCGGTACTCTCGTGGGACGATGGCTTCTGTACCCCATAGCGAGGAGATGGTTCTGGATGGTGTGGCTGCTTACACGTTTTTGTGCACCAGAGTTAAATTTCCGAGTGATTTCTTGCACTGTGGCCCGTCTATCCGCTGTTGCAATGCGAGCTAGCCGACGATGACCCCGCTCATCCACACGCTGTTGTCCTCGGCAGTTGGCCCTTGCTGGGATGGTTTTACCGGATTCGATGTACTCACGGTGTACCCGTGACACAGTGGCTCGTGAAAATCCCAGTGCCTGCACGACTTCCGAGATGGAGTGACCCATTCGTCGGGCCCCGACAATTTGCCCACGATCAAATGCGCTTAGATCCTTCGTCTTACCCATACTGCGTCCGACTCCTACTGATTCCCGTCGCATCACTCCTTATATTGTCGGATCGCTGCATACGTCATATCGTTTCCGTTTACAGGGCCGCCCACAGCGCTACATTTGCATAACGCCAGCTGTCTCTAATTCAGTTGCTCTTCAGTGTAAGCTCAGAATGTACTTAAAAGCGAGTACGTTTTGCCTATTTCTAAATACCAATTTTTAACAGTGTTGGTAGCGTCTGGTTCATTTGCCCGACGTTTACTTCACCGAAGCATCACTTGACCGAAAATCACTTCACCAAAAAGATTGTTTTACCGAAAAAATCACTTGATCGAAAAGTTCATTATACCGAAGAGTCGCTTGATCGAAAGGTACATTTCACCGAAGGGTCGCTTGATCGAAAAGTTCATTTCACCGAAAGGTCTCTCTACCTAAAAGTTCATTTCATCGAAAGGTCATTTCACCGAAGGGTCAGTTTATCGAAAATTTGGATTTCATTACAGGATCTGTTGAAAAGCATGGTGCAAGTTCGGCAGATAGACCTCCGAAACGTTAGGGTGTATACTCAAATTGCACTTTTGATTTCTCCGTGTCACGGAGAACGCAAAGATTTAGTTTTAAGATAAATGTTTTTTTTTAAGACAATAGGCTTCTGCTTAGGCCTTTTACCAAATTTTACTTATGTTCATAAGGTTTACGTAAAAAATAATATTAATAATGTAGCACATTTTTTCAGGCAAACAAAAAAATCAATTTTAGGGCCGCTAGGTCTCGGCTTAGGCCTTTTTAGCAAATTTTAACCTATAATGAATAGAAATCTCCGGCTGGACGTGTAGTGCAGAAAAGCTTACGTTAAGTCACGTTAGGGTTATTGAAAGGTTACTTGACGTAGCTAAAGTGTGCTTAATCTTCAAAGTGCTAGAGTTTGTTTAGGTAAGACACGCACGTGCAATAAATTACAAGAATATGGAATTTATTTTTACTCAGCGTTCCTCATTATCTTGAATATCAGTAATATAACTTCGGTTTTAGTACATTAGTACCTTGAAGGCTCCTTATTAGAGCGGTAAACACAATATTCCCTGAACTTAACGTAAACACTCAATGAAATAGACTTAACGGCCAGGTAGAGGTCTGACAATAAAATGAACTAAGTAAACGTACTCACTTTTAACCTTTTATTGGGGAGTCCCTGGTATTACTCAAATACACACTCCAAAAAACGCAAAACTACTGATATCCCGAACTTTCGTACTATCGTAATATCGTAGAAAAGTAGGTAAATCGCATATCAATAATCAGAAAGAACCTATCACATATAAAACGAAGCTCTCTTGATGTCTGCGTGTTCCGCAAGTCTCACGGGCCTATAAGCTCAATGGGTTCATCTTTGTATCTGTTGTTATATGTCCAGTAAATCTGGTTTTGCCATCTCGTGTCCTTCTTGGTGTTGCATTTTGGGTGGCCAGCAGTGTATATAGCCATACCATAGCCTCTCCTTGACAAATGTCCACCCCACCTTCTCGTGGTGCATCCTGTTCCCACTAAAGGGCCCCTGATGACCGCCAAATAGCGGTAGAACTATACCTCCGGGATTAGAAGAAATGCTATCACATGCTTACCAACCCGCTTGGCTAGCGTAGTGAGTTATGTCCACCCCCACCCACCCCTACAAAAAATGAATGCTTTTACAATAAATGAAGAGTTATCGATTGATGGGGAAAAGCTGAAGGTAACCGACATCTACATATATCTACCTTGGCAGTATATATCAAGCGGGGCCGCGGGCGGGTGGCCTGGTGGCCAACGTTCGTAACTGCTACAGAGAAGATCTCGGGATCGATCCCAGGCAGCTACGAACGCTCCAACCACTAAATATCTGCCGTGCGTCGAATGGGCACGTTAAGCCGTCGGACACCCCGGCAATAAATAAGGGCGTCTTCCTCCCTCTTTCTGCCTCACATCCGTGTCACTTTCCTATCGGGCACTCTAGTCCAAATCTCTTAGCTTCCTATTTCTAAGGGTTATTTAAGACCTGGTGTCAGACACTCCTTTCCTAAAATCCACTACATATGATCTGATCTGAGATATCAAGCGAGTGTCACATTGAGAACGAAATTAATCGTCGTATAAAACTTGGTTGGAGAGCTTTTGAAAGAAACAGCACAATATTTAAGATCAATATGCTATTATGTCTTAAAAGAAAAATGTTTGATCAATGCATCCTTCCAGTGCTTACGTACGAAGCAGAGACATACACAGCGTGGCAAAGAATTTTTAAGACTGGGTCTGTAAAATGAAATGGAAACAAGAAATTATAATTTGTTTTGGTTTGTTATTCAAAGTAAGTCCCTCCGGCTTCAATGCACTTGTTACAGCGATTTAAAAATGATTCGAATGCCTGTTCTAGTTCACTTTGCGGAATTGCCTCCAAAGCACGCGTCGAAGCTGTTTGTATGGTCGAAATATCATCAAAATAACACAATTTTAACGTCATTTTCAGTTTTGGGAATAAAGAAAAGTCGCAGGGTGCTAAATCAGGCGAATACGGTGGATGATTCAACACACAGACGTTATTTTTCGCCAAAAATCTACGAACAAGAAGTGAGGTGTGACTGGGTGCATTATCGTGCAACAAACACCAACTGTTTTCATCCCGATATTCTGGACGAATGCGTCGAATTCTGCCCATCAAACGCCCCAAAACATTTAAATAAAACTCACCAGTAATTGCTTGTCCACTTGGAACAAATTCTTTGTGGATAATACCCTTACTATCGAAGAATGTAATGAGCATTGGTTTGATTTTCGATGGAAATTTTCTTGTTTTTTTGGCTTGTGGTGAGTTCTTTGACTTCCATTCCGCACTTTGTCGCTTTGTTTTAGGATCATATTGAAAACACCATGTTTCATCACCTGTAACAATCAATTTTAGGAAGTTTGGATCATTTTCAGCGGCTGAAATGATGGCTCTGCAATGTGCACTTCTCCTTGAATTTTGTTCATTGGTTAACGTGTGTGGAACAAATTTAGCACAGACTTTTGTTTTGCACAAATCTTTATGCAGGATGGTTCGAATCGTTTCTTTGTTGATGTTTAAAGACTCTTCCATCATTCTTAGTGACGCACATCGATCTTTTTCAATAATCTCAGGTGTCCTAGATGAACTTGGTCTTCCGGTATGCTTATCATCTTCTAGCGTATCTCTTCCGTCCAAAAAACGTTTGTGCCACAGGAAAACATTTGATCTACTTAAACAAAACTCACCGTAAACTTGTTTCATCATTTGATACGTTTCCGAGGCACTTTTACCAAATTTTGCGTTAAATTTAATAACAGCCCTTTGTTCCATCTTAATAAATCAACATGAAAAAAAATTTACTTCTCTAATGAACGCCCGTTTCGTTTGAGTTACTTTAACAACTGTGCAGTACTTTTGGCAGAAAGCAAGCAGATGGTCACGGTTTATAACGCATTCGCGATTACACTGGTGAAGCCACCGTAGGCTGAAATCTAGCGCCAGTCTTAAAAATTCTTTGACGCACTGTGTAGACCTTAACTAAAAAAGACATACAAAGACAGCAGCCAACTGAAAGCAGCAGGGAGAGATGTATGCTTGGTGTAACTAGAAAAGATAAGAAGAAGAACTCGTAGATAAGGAATATGACGAGAGTGGAAGGCATCATGATAAGAGTATCTGAAGTGGCAATGAGCTGAAAATACTGCCAAAAGAAAGGACCACCGATGGACAACCGAAATATTAGACTGGATTTGAAGAGACAGGAAAAGACCCAGAAGAAGAACGCATGGTAGATGGGTGGATGAAATTCGAAAGCACGCGGGCGTGACATGGAGGAGACTGGCACAAGACAGACCGTTGTGGAAGAAGCTTGGGAAGACTTTATTCAGCAGTATGGATTAATAATGGTTGACAATGACCATGATGATATATACAACGGCCGTTCCATAAAAACTGAGAGTAAAATCACACAAAATGAAGAAATATAGGTACAGCAAAAGATATGTTATTTTTCTCAAAGTGTCTTCCCTCGGATGATATGCAACGGTCCCATCGTTCAGTCCACTTTTCAAAGCATGTGGCGAAGGCATTTTGTGGAAGCTGCTTTAGCGTCCCCTGTACAGCTTGAATAACGTCAGCATCTCTGTTGAATGTTGCTCCACGGACTTCTCCTTCATTGTTGGAAACAACCAGAAATCGCACGGGGCGAGATCAGGACTGTAGGCAGGCTGTCGCATCATTTCAATACTGCATTTTGTAAGAAACTGTTGAACACAAGCAGCCACATGTGGGCGGGCATTATCATGGTGTAGGGTTCACTTGCCCACCAGTTCCGGTCGCTTAATCGATATGTGTCGTCACAGACGCTTCAAAACTAAAATGTAATACTCAGCAGCATTGACAGTAATTTGTGGAGGAACGGCATGCTGGTAGACTACACCTTTATGATCAAAGAAAATTATCATCATCACCTTCCCAGCTGATTTGGTTTGGCGAAATTTTTTCGGAGGATTCGAGCCTGTGTGTTTCCAAACACTCGTTGCGTGCTTCGTGAGGGGGTCGAAATAGTGGACCCATGTTTCATCGGCAGTTATTACTGTGTTTAGAAAGTTTGGATCCTTTGCAATCATTTGTTTCCACTCATGACACACCTGAACTCTGGTTAACAATTGTTCTGTTTCAGGTGATGAGGTACTCATCTGGAACACACAGGATGCAGCAGTAATTTGTGGCGCAGAATGCGGAATGCCGACTTTTTTAAATATTAGTTGACGTCGCTTTGTCTTCACACGTCATTCGTCGATCATGCTGCAGGATTTCCCAAACAGTGTTAACAATACGCTCGGTAACAGCACTTTCAGGTCGACCAGGCCTAGGAGCGAGTTCTGCCGACAAACGCCCTTTTTTGAAATCATGGTGCCATCTAAAAATCGTTGACTCACCGATACATTTATCTTTGTAAGCTTTTTTCATTAAATCAACTGTTTCTGGAGCAGTTTTGCCCAAACGTTAGCAAAATTTTATCGCACAAGGCATTTCACCTCTTAACTCTGAATCACTCACCTCCGTAGCAGTATGTCGAAATGCAGACAACTGCGCAATAGCAAAACCAAAATCGTCTGCCACGGCTAATAGCTGTTGCCATCGATACTTCCTGAATTCAGTTAGTAGTCTGCGTGGGGATTTTTTCACTTCGCACTGTTGCCAACTCAATAAAAAAAATACTCTCAGTTTTTATGGAATGCCCTTTGTATAAATTTCAGTTCTCGAGAAACGTAGCCCAGTTTTTCGGATAGATATCGAGGTAACTGAGATGCAGTTTGAAAAATAAGTGGTGTGAATTTACGGATAGCTGCCCGGTGGCGCAGTGGTCTAAGGCGCTGGCCTCTGATCATTCGTCCGTAAGGGGTCCGGGTTCGAATCCCGGTCAGGCATGGATGTTGTGTTTGTCTTACGGCACTGGCTCTCTCCCTTCCCTAGAACCAGTGACCCTAAATTAGGGACGGGCGACTGCTTATAGCCCATTGAGTTGCTCACGGTGGTCGCTAAACCTCCAATCAAAAAAAAAAAAAAAAAAAAATTAAGGATAATTCCTGAAAATATGCTGCAGCAAAGTTGCAGGGAGGCAGTGACGTACGCAGGATACTGCTATGGGGAGGATTTAGCGAAAAACAAAATGTCTTCCCAGAAATAGGGTTGCAGGCGATTTTATTTACAGAGATTTTTAGTCAACCGATTAATCGACTAACGAATGTTAATTAATCAGTTATGGCTGTCTTTGAATGAGTGTTAGGGTTCATCTTCTGCAATAGATGGCGCAAAAAATCACTCCTTGGGTGTGGCTTTTACTTCTTGAGGTACTGTCACAGAAGTTGGCACCAGCGAATCACTGCATACCTCGCCATATTCAGAATGGAAGCGGTCTCTCATTGGCTCCACAGGGAAAAGATAAAATACGCACTGTTGCGTTTTAGCTCATTATGTTATTTGGGAATGGAGCTTAGTAGGTAAGAGAAGTTTCTATTGCTCAAATTCAGGGGTTCTCTGCTAATGTACACATTTTCTCTTCAAAAAATGAACGTACAGTAGGATTTAAGATGATTTGTGTGAGGCAAGATTCTAGTCTCATTTTTGGCCCCATTCAGTGAGTTCTATTTGGCCTAGATAATTAAAAAAATCAGACAAAAAGGAGAGATTCGTTTCTTCCACACAGAAACGCTACTCAGCTAACTTATCGCGCCATCTATCGCCCAAATCGGAATACTTTCGCGTCAGATAAACTGAATTTTAAAAAATATTGTAACAATTTTTTCGGAAAAATAACTGTGACCCATATTAGCTATAGGTCGTGTTTATTTGTGCTCAAAATTTCAAACACTAGACATTAATAGTCTTCGAGAAAATGTGTACAAAAGAATTTACATTTCAGATATAGGATAGAATTTCTTTAACACTCGTTCAAAGGCAACTTTGAAATTTTTAGTCGGTTCAAACCCCAACGATGCAAGGTATGCACAATCTTAAATGTTAAAAATAAGCAATGCTCGCATTACAGTATGAAATATTTATTTCCTGACTTCAAACGTCACTCAATTCGACGTGCTGTTTTAGATAGTTCATCATCAGTCAGAAGAACTCAGAAGCACGTGTGTCAAGAGATTGAGCCAAGGTCAAACATGAGACCGTTGGAGCAACAACTAACAGCCAATCACACGCCGTTTTATTTGTGACGTGCGGTGCCGTTGACTATGCGATGTGGTGTCGCCATCCACGCGATTTCGTGGTGGATCTCCCACTATCCCGGTGCTCCACCGATTAAAAAAAATTCCAACTGAATTCTTGTTTTATAATTTTCACGTTAGTTTAAATTGAGTGCGTTCGTGAAAGTTGTGTGAACTTCGCATTTCTACCAAACAGTAAAACTTTTTCGAAATTTAAATTTCATAATTTTCAATCAAAACTTTTATTTAAGAAACAAACGCTGAGTCGTAGATGTGTGGTTCTGAACCATCTTACCCCTATATGGATACGTCACTGCCAACAAGTGTCCGTCTTTTAACGATATTCCCTTTTTTAAAGTTCTAGTTTCATGTTTAACGACAGTAATTTGACAGATTATCCGGAGTTAGTAATTTCGTTTATTTCCGAAAAGTCTGTTTCAGGTTTTCCCGTATCTGTACAGAAATTTCACAGAATCTTCGATTTGATCTTTTACAGCCCATTTACGAGAGGTTCTTTTTGACGTACGAAGTTGACGAGCCCTTTCCCTTTGAGCGTCAGAAGTTTGAGACAGAAAGACACGTAACCCACAGTCACGTGTAAGGGAGAACTCTAATTGCGCGATGATGAAATAATTTTTGCAATTAATGTGGGCGAATTAGTCATTTTATTTTGTGTTTGAACTTATTATTTTTCTAAATCGGTTTGTAGTCATTTTACTTTTTCTGTAAGAAGACTTATTACATATTTTTTTCCATCGTGGTATTTCGAAGTAACAGAGTGCTTTGGAACTTGAGATGACTTGGTGACTTTCATTTATCTTTAAGACAAGGTGACATGTATTGCTTTATAGTATTATTTCACAAAACTCTAAATATAAAATATACTCTCGATAGCTATAATAGCTTTGGCCTTAAGGGGCTCAAAGTCTGATACATAGACATTGTACAATAATATGTACAATAGTTTAAGTACCCAGTTTTTTACGGTAACACAATATACACTAGATGGAGGAGGGGGGGGGGAAGGAATATCTGATTAATTCATATACTCGACGTGGATCAGAAACACCAAACAGAAGTCATCGCTCTTTCCACGTTTATAAGTGAGTCACGAAAAATTTCTCATCGGCCGCCACCGGGAATCGAACCCAGGGTATTCCAGTTACGCGCCGAACATGCTACCACTGCACCACAGCGGCCTCGAATTCTCCAAACTCACATGTGATTAACTGCCAAACAACATGGCAGATTGCTTCATGGTGCCCCGCGCAGTGCTGGGGATTCACGATAGATGGAAAGCAGCAACTGAACAAATAACTAGGAGACGAATAGATAATAATTAATTTAAACACTCCACGTGGATCAGGAACATCAAACAGAAATAATTGCTCTTTGTGGAAAGAGCGATGATTTCTGTTTGATGTTCCTGATCCACGTCGTGTGTTTGAATTAATCATTACTGCCTCCCCTAATTCCTATAGGGGAGGCTGATAGGCTAAATCAAAACACGTTGAATATTTAGAATATTATTATTACTTAATATTTAAAATCGTTTAGAATCACGTTAACCGCGAAGGCACTTTCTTATGGAAATAAAAAAATAAATAAATTATGTTCTTGGCATGGGACTCACACGTAGCATTCATTCTTTTCTTTTAAATTGCCTAAACTCAGCAGTTTTAACAAAAATTAATAACATCATGTACAATAAAATTTAATTAAAAATTATAACTGATTAAACAATACAAGTCAAACTTTAAAAAGCTTTTGAAAGAGATTTTTCGGGGTTGTCTTTGACTAATCCGTTCACCGCTAAGGCACCTTTTTAAATTAAGACTTTACACTGCTTAAAGCAGTGTAAAGTCGAAACAACACTTAAAAGTGAAAACATGAAATAATATTTTTTTCAAGAGAAATCAGGAAATAACGAATCTACCGTCAGTTATTAGTTCATAAACTGAATATCTGTTTTCCCTTTTAGTATTTAAGTACGTGTCAAAGTTGATTTTTAAAAGTAATTATCAACTGCGAGTATTACTCACTCTCTAAACTGTGTCCTCCCCCCCCTCCAAAGGATAAAAAAGACAAATCTTATGTGGTATGTTCCGTGAATAATAATCAAAGTGGAGAGGAATTTATGATGGGAAATGTTCTTTTTCTTCGCCGACAACTAATTTTTTTTTCTTGCTATCGGAGAGCATTTGTTTTTGTTCGCAAAACCACTGTTTGGATTAAGCGATCAGGTGGTGTCGGCCTCCATTTTTTTCTTCACTGCATGCGCTCAGGGAGTTCTTAGGAAGTCTCACATTATCAGAAATAAAACTTCTCGGTTACCTTTTCTGTTTTTAGAGGCGGAATTTCCTCCCCTTTGTCCAATTTTCCCAAAGAATTACCATAGTTTCTTTTATTATGAAAACAACCGACCGAAATGTTTTCGTTGACTTTCGCGCTGCTGCGGGAGAGAAAAAAAAAAAAAAAAAAAGACACTGATAGAAATACTGCCTACGGAAGTAGTTAGCGCCTAACGGAAGATTGTAGCATGTTCTTTGCTTTCCTTCAAACCCCGTGTTTTTATCTGTTTTTGACACTTTGGTTTATTCTTCGCTTTTTACTATAAGAGAAACAAACATATCTACACGTAGAAAACGGATTCCTTTTATACGATTGCGTTAACTTTGCTCCTTAAGAGGGATTTGCGAAAGAGAAAACTATTATGTTTTATATAATATTCCCTTAACTTTGTTCCAATAGTCATTTGATATGTTCTCTCTGTCGATTGACGGAAACGTTTCTATATTTGTAATTTTATTTAATTTCGGAATAAATGTTCCCCCATATTTTTAATGATAGTGCCAAGTAGTTTACTAAAACACACACACAACTGCTGTTTGTGAAAATTCGGACACCGAGAAAGAATTGCGCTATTCAAATGAAATTTATATCACTGATTCCTAATGTTACAGATCAGATCATACGTAGAGGATTTTAGGAAGGGAGTGTCTGACCCCAAGTCTTAAACAACCCTTAAAAATAGGAAGCTAGGAGATTTGGGCTAGATTGCCCGATAGGAAAGTGACACGGAAGCGAAGTAGAAAGGGGGAGGAAGACGCCCTTATTAATTACCGGGGGGGCAGCACCCGGGGTCCGACGGCTTAACGTGCCCATCCGACGCACGGCGGATATTTAGTGGATCTAACGTTCGTACCTGCCTGGGATCGAACCTGAGGCCCTTCCCGTGGCAGTCGCGAACGTTGCCCTCTCGGCCACCCGCAGCCCGATTCCACATGTTACAGGAGATAACGGATTACATTTGTAGAGCTATACAAGATTTTTACGCTTCAAAACTCCGTATCGTGTGAAGCCACCTCGAGAAACAATAACAACCCTCTACACTAGGCCGAAGCGTAAAAAAAAAAAATTTCGAATTTCGATATGCCCTAGTGCGGAAAAGTTGTGTATTGCTACGTAAACCATGTGCAAAAAATTTAGCGAAATTCAAATAATATCTCACGGTTCCACTTAACCTCCAAAATTTCTATTTGGGTAAAAACGGCACATTTTCAGTCCGTTGTGAGAAAAGAACAGTGTTCGTTACAGACATTCCCTAGAGCGCAAAAACTATGTGTTGGTATTAAAAAGATGTGCACAATTTTTCAGGCAAAGCAACTAATATCTTATGGTTCTATTTTAATGCAACAATACTCCATGTTTAAGGAAAATTTCAATATTTTGACACCTAGTGTTCACCATGTGATTTGTTTCCTAGTTGGGTTAGTGTGTGCACTACTGCACTGAAAGCACAACATATTGTGCAGTAGTGCACACAGCACACGGTGCAGCTCTTCACATTTTTCATGTTTCAGAAAAATCCCAGAACTCATCATGAGGAGGTGGCTGCACAGCGAGTTCCACCGGTGCCCAACCCAACCACTCATCCATTAAGGCGAATCAATTTTATGTTCTTCTTTTTTAATCTTCAATTTCCTGTTCTTTATTAAATTTTACCCGGAAATCTGATTTACTTTGGAAGGCTAGCATTATTTCCGTGCTTCCAACCATACTCTAATAAATTAATCCCTTTGTTGTTCTTCGCAAACAGCAGCAGATACTTCTGTTGTCAACTTAACGCATCGCTCCACTCCCTGATTGTGACAAGGGAAGTTTTGCGTGCCCAATCGCTTAACAATGTCCTTACAGTCACTGTTGCATCGGTTCATTATTTCATCGTCGGTTAAATGAGTAGTCAATGGCGGTTCGCTTAAGACGTGTGATTGCCAGTCAATTAGGTCAAAATAATCCTCCCCTGGAAGTTGAACTGAGGAATTTCAAATACACGGATTGTATCGCAGTTTTGTGCCCTTGCTCTAAGGATCCTGAGGAAGCCAAGTTCTCTGATGTTCCACTCGTCGGTGATCGTAGCCTGAAGTATTGATTCTGAATGACCAAAATAGTGGATTACGCGGTCCAGAACGCTCTTCAAATCCTGGGTGAGATATCTGGATGTAAGGAGCCATTATTGCAAGTGCACCTTTGGAAGATGTAGGAATGATAACTTAAGTTGATACTCCAAGTGTTATAGATAGGCCCAAAATTAGAAGGCAGAGAAAAAACCCCAAAGAAAATAGCTTCAAAGCGATAATCTGACTGTACGTAAAGTTATTAAAGGCCTATATTTCGACGGGCGTAAGGACCAAACTATAATGTATGAAGAAAGGAAAGAAAAGCGGTTAAAAAAAAATGTTACTGAAGAACACGTGACTATGCTGGAAGAACCTGGAAGTAAATATCTTGGGCATACCACTCCTACATCTTCCACCGTAAAGGGCATTGCCAAATGTCAGCTGGATTTCTTACATGCCAAGAATATCGACCTAAGCAAACTGTTGGTGATAGGCTACAGCGGAACCGTCGTTAATACTGGGTGTAAAGGAGGTGCAATTCCCATTCTAGAGCTAGCCTGCCAAAAATTTCTTCAGTGGAGCATCTGCCAGTTGCACGGAAACGAGCTGACACTCCGTCACTTAATTCAACATTTGGATGGCCAAACGAGTGGCACAAAAACATTTTCAGGGGGAAATCTGCAAACAGCTGGAGGTTGCGAAAATCTACCGGTTTTGAAGTTTGAAGCAATTGAAGCGGGTTTTCTTGAACGTGATGAAAAAATTGCAAAGGATCTTAACGCGTCTCAGAAATACCTGTGGAACATTAGCTACGCTGTGACAAGGCGTACGTGGTCATCAAGCTTGTAAGATCACACCCTCATTGCTATTATGGAGCACGGAATCTGTGGAATGCCATCCATACTTCCAGATATCTCACCCAGGATTTGAAGAACGCTTTGGACCACGTAATCCAAAGGAATGGCTATTTTGCCCATCCAGAATCAATACTTCTGGCTACGATCACAGACGAGAGGAAACCTCAGAGAACTTGGCTTCTCTCACAACTGGTCTTACAGTATAAAACCTTATAGAATTAATATATAGATTTTCTTACTTCTGAATGGTGTTGGCAACAGTCTTGAGGTCAGAGTGTGTGACGTGTGCGTGTTGACAGATGGGAACGAGAGTTATAATGCTGAAGCAAGCAGCAAAAAAGTGTGATGGTGTGTGGTTTGCGTAGTCGTGATGTATGTTATGTAGGGTACTACTACAAATTGTTATTGTTGGATGTAAGCAAGTTCAACCTAAGTTGATAAAGGTTCAATGTTGTAACTAATGTGATTGTCTTTGATTAATTTGAAGTACCGTATAGCATGTTTATGCTTTTCCTGAAACAACCAATCGACCATTTATGTGAGCAATTGAAGTCTCCTCTCTTCTTGCCGTTGGGTCGTTTAATCTACCTCACTGTGTAATTAGATTTTCGTGTGTTAGTTCTCCGATATTTAAGACTTCGAAGTTACTGTGCTACGAGTTCAACTGACTGATAGTACGATAGATAATGTTTTAAGTAGGGATATTTTAAACGAAAAACAGTATAGTATAAGTGCCTAAATCAAGCAATTTTAATAAAAATGAATGAGAGTTTAATACGAGGGTTGTACCGAAAGTAATGCAGAAGTGGGAATAACTTTTTTATTAACTGACAGAGGTCATTCAAATTGCACATGTTGGTAGAGTAACTCTTCCTCTATACAAAGGTACTACTCAATATAGTCTCCATCACAAGCGATGCATTTCCGCCATCGTTGAACCCAACTCTCGAATCCTCTTTGAAAAAATTCAGGTGTGGACTGTTGTACCCAATCATTCACAGCCACTTTCACCTCGTCTGTGTCATCAAATCGTTGTCCTCGGAGACTGTCCTTCATTGGGACGAACAGGTGGAAGTTGGAGGGCGCCAGATCTGGGCTGTACGGTGGATGGGGGGACCACCGACAAGCCTAATTTGCTGATCGCCTGATTTGTTTCCAAAGATGTATGTGGTCTCGCATTGTTATGGTGAATGTGGATCCTTTTCAGATTCCTGTTCGGCCTCTTCCTCTTTATGGCTTCCCTAAGCTTCTTGAGTGTCTCAATGTACCGCTCGCTGGTCACGGTAAGTCCACGTTCCAGAAAATCAAGAAGAAGGACACCTTGTCATCCCAAAAAACAGTCACCATGACTTTCTGTGCTGATCGCTGGCTCTTAAACTTGTTAGGCCTTGGTGAAGAGGTGTGACGCCATTCCATAGATTGATTATTCGTTTCCGGATCGTAAAGATACGCCCATGTTTCATCCCCTGTCACCAGATCGAAAAAAAAAAAAAAAAAAAAAACGCGTCTTCGTTTACTTCTAACGCTTCCAGCAGATCAGAGCAGACTTTCACACCTCCTTCCTTCAAATCGGGTGTCAACTGCCGAGGTACCCACTTTGCATACACTCTCTGATACCCTAAGTCTTCCACCATCTTCTGTATGGCATTGTGACCACAGTCCAGTTGTGCAACAAGCTCACGGATTATGATTCGTCTCTTAGCGTGAATCCATTCGTCCACTTTCTGACGATTCGTGAGAGTGGTCGCAGACAGGGCCGCAGCTAGCGGGGGCTAGAGGGGGCTCAGCTCCTCCTACAAGGCTAGCGAGCCCCCCCCCCTGGAAAATTGGCGCTGTCAAAAATGACTTAAACTTTTATTTCGATGGTTTACGTAAATTACTTTGATATTTCATCACAGGCATAAATACTTTATTCGTATACTGGACTTTTAAAAAAGTTAAGTAACAGTAAAACGACGCAGTATGATGAATGTAACTCAAAAGAAAAAAGAAATTTCGACTTTTTGAATTGTGAATTAGTTGTAACGGCTGTATTAGTAATTTTAGTGATTCTCTACTAGCGGTAGGAGTTATAAGGAACAAGAAACGCATTTTAGGAGGGGGGCGTACGTTAAATTTAGAAGAACAAGCTAAAAGAAAGTAATCAAGGGTGGAGGCGTACTTGCACTCGGGACCGGATTAAAGGTAGGTGGGAAGCTTTGGGGGGCTTAAGTCCCAGGCTGCATCCTTTGTAGTTTTAAGGAAGCAATTGAATGTTGCCCTTGATGGCGAACGAAGCACTTTAAGACTACATGGGATCCTATTGCCGTTGAGTCTGTTCCGTGCCCTGAAAGGGAAGGTCCCTCATTATGCTGGAGGTAACAAATTCGTACATTTGTTTTGCTTTTCTTGGCGTGACACTTGCTAACACATATGGTGACGCGAAGGGGCTCCAAAGACGGAAACAATTAAAGGTGAGAAGTTCTGGAATTCTAAAGCATACAAAACACAATCTGATAGTTCTTAAGGAGGAGGGAAAACACTAATAATTTTGAAATGCCTGAAAAATCTAGTTCAAAGAACTTACTCAGAAAAAAAAATTATCTTAGCAGGCCAAAACCTATTTTTCATCATAGTCCACTCCTCGTTGTTACTCTCTCGGCCTCTCTTACATTCCGAGCGAACGAGAAGGGAGTATTCATCGCACCACTATCATATTTACGGCCTAAGGGATCACAGATTTTTTTTTCTTGTAGTGTAACTCAGTTGGCACATGGAAGCTTTCCGTGCCTGTCAAAAATAAAAGCGAAAAGGGGAAAGGGATTGCATATTATAAGAATTAAAAATTACGGTTATGGAAGCTACGGAACTGAAGAAGTTTCAAATACAACATTTTAAATGTTTGAAACCATAAATGTAAAAAGTTATTGAAATCGTTCAAAACATTAAAAAATCCACTGAAAAAGTCATAAATCGGAAAACAATATGTCTGCCACTAACTCCATTCTGAAATCTCCTGAATTTAGTTAATGTCCCCCCAAGTCGGCAAAACTGCGTGAGCGACTGCCTTCTTTGCCCACGCCTAGCAAAAATTTGAGCCCCCCAGTTCTGAGACCTAGCTACGGCCCTGGTCGCAGATGATGGTCTCCCACTGCGTAGTTTGTCTTCAATGCTGGTTCCCCCTTCTTTAAACTTCTTCATCCATCTGTGCACATTGCTTTTGTCAATGGTGTCATCTCTGTAAACATTCTGCAGCCTTCTGTGGATGTCGGACAGCCTGCACCCTTCCTTCGTCAAGAACTCAATGACGGCACGTTGCTTTTTCTGTGAATCTCTTATTTACCTGCAATGAAGAAGAAGGGTTACTATAGAGGAAGAGGTACTGTACCAACATGTGCAATTTGAACGACTTCTGTCGGTTAATAAAAAAGTTATGCCCACTTTTGTTACAACCCTCGTAATAAAAATTCAATTAAAATGCTAAACGATGAAAACATCGAGTCAAACTTGTATAAACTTTTGAAAATTTTGAGGATCGTTCCGAGTTGTTTATACCTTATCCGTTGAACGCTAAGGCACTTAGAACTACATCACTGCGCATTACTCCTGAAATGAAAATCCCGCACGGGGATAACTGGTTTTCCAGTTATTTGGGGAGCGGCGCCCCCACGGCCCGAGCTGACCTTGTGACTGGTCAACATCTGATGTCATGCCACCGCTTGTTTTTTGTTTCGGTGCTGTTGGTGTTTGCAGGGACGGCTGTTCATCCAGCTGTTGGGGAGTTGCGGCCCCACGATCCCTAGCTGGTCTTGTGTCTCGCTTTTTTGTTTTTATTTATTTTCTCCACTGGCTAGTTGCCCGTGTTGTATGCTCTACCTAATCGCTACCACGTTATGTACTAACACCCCGGTCTTGTGGTTTTGTTACCCTCCATCACTAACTGTTTTATATTAACCGCTCAGTTCGTAGGTTGCTGAGATTCCGTTTAGGTTCCCTTCCAGGATTTGTCTTCTTTGGATTTCTTTTTTTCCTTTTAGCTGGTTTGGGTGCTAGACCTACCTGCATGTTTGCCGCGTGCGGAGACCCGTGAGGCGGAAATGGGATGTCTGGCGGCTGAGGTCGCAGGAGATCGGTTAAGTGCCTCCTGTGTACCAACACTCCTCTTCGACCCCGGCTTCGCTGTAAACGGGAGGCTAGAGCCTAACCCACCTCTAGTCAGAAGTCTTGTACCAAGTTGTGTGCAGGGCTTTTGCGGCTTTTTGTCGTATTGCACGGCAGGGTGAGCCCGGGGGCTGTGGGATCATGTCGAAGGCGTTGGCATGACGGTACCCGGAGGCCGAAGTGTCCGCCGAGTGCGTGTGATCCCAGCCAACGGACTATATTTGCAACTAAGCTCTAGAACTGTGTCTTGCGTCATGTGTTTGGCTTGCGGACCTCCAGTTCTCCCCTGTTGGGCTCGATTGTGGGCGGAGTACGTTGCAGATGAATTCTTTCTTACTCCCATGGGGAAACATAAACCCTCCTCAAAATTTAAAAAACAACAGGATATGGTGGTTGATCAGGCGCCAAATTTGCCTCAACCACCTCCCACACATAACACACTGAAGAGAACTTTCGTTGAAAAACGACATCACCGCGACGTATCTTTAGATCCAGGTGTTGAGCCGTCAGCTCAGAAACGTCGTATTACACTTGCAGATTCGATACCTCAAGCTACTTTTCTCGTCATTTCTTCTACTGACCAGATGTTGAAACTTTCCTCAAAGTCTCCTTTTTTCATCTCGAAGGCACTTGCGGGTGTTGCTGGCTCTTTGAAGTCAGTGAAGAAGCTACGCTCTGGAGACCTGCTTGTGGAAACTTGCACTCTCTCTCAGAGCAAATCTCTTCTGCAGTTGACCAGACTTCAGGATATTCCAGTTCAAGTGACGGCACATCCGTATCTCAACACCTCCAAGGGAGTCATTTCTGAGCCCGACTTGTTGGTCTGCGATGAAGATGAACTTGTGTGTGAACTTGCTGATCAGGGTGTCATAGCTGCCAGACGCATGACTTTCAGGCGCGATGGCGCGCTGATCAAATCACGAAATGTTATTTTGACTTTTAACAGCCCGAAGGTACCTCCTGAAATAAAGGCTGGTTACTTGTTATGTGCAGTTCGTCCTTATATACCAAATCCTCTACGCTGTTTCAAGTGCCAGAGGTATGGACATTCCCAGCGGTCCTGTAACAGTGCTGCGAGGTGCGCCAATTGTGGATCCCGAGACCACGAAGGGACTGGATGCACTTCAGAGCCCTGCTGTGTAAACTGTGGTGACTCCCACGCTGCTTATGCCCGGTCCTGTTCGAAGTGAAACGACGAGAAGGCGATCCAGCGCCTCAAGACCCTGGAGGGCCTCTCGTACCCTGCTGCCAAGGCCAAGTTGGGTATTCCCAACAACCGACAGCGTACTTTTGCCGCAGTGGTTCAGTCTCTGCCGCAACCTGTGCAGTCCTTTGTTCCGCGCCCTGTAGCTCTCGCCGCACTTGCCAAGCGATCTACAGTTGAACAAGCGACACAGGTGGATTTCACCGAGCTCCAGCTTATTCGACCATCTGAGTCTGCGCCTTCTCTTTTGAAGACGACCGACTCTTCCGGTTCCCAGCTGACAGCCTGCACGTGCGGAAGACCCGGCCCTCAATCCGCAAAGGTGTGCCGTGTCCATCCACCTGCCGCGGTCCACCTGACCAACATTGCAACTGTCTCGGACTCAGCGAGGTCCCCACCCTCACCCAACATTATAGAGGAACATCGGGGGGAGAAGAGTGACAGTTCGTCCCCAGCCTCACCTAACATTGCAGAGGAACATGAGGGGGAGGATAGTGACAGTTCGTCCTCGCCCTCGGCCAGCATTATCTTGGAGTGTGTGGGGGAGGAGAGTGACTCATCCTTTGTGTAGTTGTGTTCGATTTCGTAATGTGTTTTATCATTCTCATTCCTCAGTTTTACTTAATCGGCTTGTTTCTCACCATTGTACCATGTTTTTCATACTGTTTGTTTCATTGTCTTTTTTGGCCCTTCCTTTGTACTCATGGTTCGGTTTTACTTGGTCAGCCAGATTTTGCGATTTATGCCCTGTTTTTGTTTGTCTTGTGTCTGGCGCTCTTTGGCCAACCATGGCCCTTGTGCCATTAAAATCTAATAACCAACCAACCAACCTGAAATGAAAAATGGCAGGCACGAATTTTTAATATTATCTATCACATATATGCATAGTTGCCGAATAAATTGTTTCCTTGTGCAAAAATAATAATAAAGAGGAAGAAGCTTACGATCGTGCGAAAGAGTCCGGCTTTATTATAAAAATTATACCCCCATCATCTCACAACAAAGCAAAAGTTGAAAGAAAATGGCATCTTCGAGATGTGAAATCTTGTTTCCTGCGAACTTGTAGGGGAGAATAATATTTAACTCAGCTCGAACCACTAAAGTATTACAATGCATTCATCATGGAACATTTGCAAAGTGCAATAAAATAGTAATGACAGAAAGTTTTTATCCCCTTTCGTCTTGAATGAATGCTAGCTACTTTGTTTCATTTCCGAGCTGAGATTTTACGTGTTCGCTATGCCTCAAAGCGAGTGTTGGGAAAAGGATATGGAGCAGACGTGTAACACCTTAGGCGGCAAACGGATCATTTGGCAAAGCTGGTAAAGATAATTCGCGGCTTCTGAACTTGGAAAATAAAAAAAAAAGGTAAGAAAAGCTACGAGCGTTTCGAAGAAAGCAACAATGTCTTAGGATAAAAAGAAAAGGAGCGAAGGTTTTGAAGGTCTACTTGGATGAAAAATCAGGAAGGAGGAGGGGGGAGAAGGGGGATTCGTTAGGGGATCAACTAACCCTGCTGCGGTAGCAGATTGGCAAACCAGAAATAAGTTCACGCCGTCTGCCGGCGTCACCTCATCAACGGAAGCTTCCGAGGAATATTGCAACAGATGCCTACATGTGGAGCCATCGACTTACTTGCCGCAATTACTCTGTGAAGGTCCTTTTCCAACGTTCAAGTTTAAAAAAAAAGTGAAATAACAAAACAAACTTATCTATCGGAAACAACCTCATGATACAGGGGGAAAGAGAAGAGAAAAAAAATTCTTGTGAAGTTAAGCGGGTCACTAGCAAAGAGAAGCACTCGAACGATATAAACAGTTCTTTCCTTTTTTTTTTTTTTTTTTTTTTTTTTTATGCTTTAAAGCAGACCTGATTCGTTTGCGATTTTTCACACGATTGTCGGCAAGACCGAGGTAATCGTCCGCAGTTTCCAAATGAAGTTATTAAAATTTATCTGACACAAACCTACTTATGATTTTTTTTACCTTTCTCTATTCGTGGGAACGAGACAGAATGTTGTGACGCTAATGTATACTATATTCACGTCAACATATCTTAAGCAGAATGCAGTTTATACGTAGGTGACTTGATATATATATTTGTTTTTTCAAAGAGTATAGGAATACAGTTACCAAAAGTATAGGTCCTTTTCTGGGACCGATACTTTTGGTAAGTGTATTCACATTATGTATTCATATTTTACATTAACACACTTGTCCTATCCACATGGAAGACTCTGTAAGACAATCTAGAAAATTTGGGTGGTGCTGCCGTATTCACATTATGTATTCATATTTTACATTAACACACTTGTCCCATCCCCATGGAAGACTCTGTAATTCAGACAATGTAGAAGATTTGGGTTGCTGCCGTAGCCATTGTAGACACACTTCTATATTTGTTCATATGTAGTGAATTTCTTCCCTCCTAAATGCTCCTTCAGGAACAGGTGTAAGGTAGAAATAACTTAGAGCGAGGGGAATTGCTGAATATTTCCCTGCCCACTGAGTACCACAGCTGTCGTTGTAACGTGAGCCGTGTGTGGCTTAGTATTGTCATGTAACAGAATGATCTGTTTCGCCAATTTTGTTGGCATCTCCTTGCGAATGGTTGGTTGAAGAACACAGTCCAGATGGAGGGTGAAGCTTCTCAAGCACACGGTCCAGATGGTAGGTCGAAACTTTATGAGTACACACTCCAGATGGCGAGTGAAACTTCGTGAGCACACACACAGTCCAGACTGCAGGTAGAAGCTTCCCGAGCACAACGTCCAGATGACGGATCGAATAATCCCGAGAACACAGTCCAGATGGCGAGCGAAACTTCCCAAGCTCACAGTCCAAATGGTGGGTCAAAGCTACCCAAGCACACAGTCCAGATAGCAGGCAGAAACTTCGCGAGCACACAGTACAGATAGCGGACAGAAGCTTCGCGAGCACACAGTACAGATAGCGGACAGAAGCTTCGCGAGCAGACAGCCCGGATAGCTGATGGAAGATTCCCGAGAACATAGTCCAGATGGCGGGTGAAGCTTCTCAAGCACTCAGTCCAGGTTGCGGGTGAAGCTCCTCAAGCACACGGTTCAGATGGTGGGCCGAAGCTTTGTGAGCATACAGTTTAGATGGCGGATGAAGTTTCCAAAGTATACAGTCCAGGTGGCAGGTCGAAGCTTTCGGAAGATACAATCCAGATGGCGGGTCGAAGCTTCCCTAACATATAGTCCAGATGGCGGGTCGAAGCTTCCCTAACATACAGTCCAGATGACGGATCGAAACTTAACGTGCACACAGTTCAGATAGGAGGACGGAGCTTCCACATGACAAAGTCCAGATGGCGTGTCGAAAATTAACGAGCATACAGTCCAAGTGTTAGGTAGAAATTTCCCGAGCGCACAATCCAGATGGCAGGTTGAAGCTTCGTGAGCGTACAGTCGAGATGACGGATGAAGCTTCGTGAGCGTACAGTCGAGATGGCGGATGAAGCTTCGTGAGCGTACAGTCGAGATGGCGGATGAAGCTTCCAAAGCATACAGTCCAGATGGCAGATCGAAGCTTTCGGAGGACACAATATAGATGGTGGGTCGAAGTTTCCCGAACACACAGTCCAGATTGCGGGACGAAGTTTCCCGATTGCAAAGTCCAGATGGTGGGTCGAAACTTAACGAGCACACAGTCCATGTGGCGAGTAGAAACTTCCCGAGCGCACAGTCCAGAGGGCGGGTCCAAGACGGAGCTGTCGATGACGCTCTGGCTAATGGGCCTGAAGAGTTGACGTCCCTTTCGTGTACCTATGCTGACCTACCCTCAACGACAGCTCCGCTTGTAGGGTCCATGGACGCACTGTGACTGGACAATGGACAACTGCAAAAGAGTCGTTTGATTCGATGGGTCCAGGTTGCAGCTTTAACACGTCAATGAACGGATCCGTATCCGATGCAGCCCCGGTGATCACCTGTAACAAGACTCCACTGTTGGACGGAAACATGCCGGTGACGGCGGAATCATGGTATAGGAATTGTTCTCATGGATATTAAAGGGTCTCCTTATCTCAGCTGAACACCTCACCGCACAGTGCTGCTTAGCTACTGTTTCTGGCTAAGTATTTCCCTACACGATGATTTACATACAGATGGAAGAAGACTTTCAGAAAGACCACGTCCCGTGTTACAGTATCCGCATTGTGCAAGAATACTTCAAATATACTGCACAAACATTTCGTGCGCTTCTGTGGACATCAAATCTCCCCGATTTTAATCTTATCGAATATTTGTGCGATACAGTAGAGCTTTAGGACACGCCGGTCCACACCAGTGCCTCGTTTCGTCCCAGAAGGTCATTCTGGTCATCAAAATACTGGAGAACACTTTCCGTTGTTTAGTGAAGTCGATGTCACGGTGGGTGGTAGGGGTTAACGCTGCGAAAGGTGGCCAAACACGGCTTAAGACACTGTATACACCGCAAGAAATAAGAAAGATGACACCGAATTTTTCGGGTGTGATGAGCACGTCTTTTGAACTCGTTCTGACGCGAATTAAGTTTATTAAAGCTATTCAAACTCAATGGAGCCCGTATGGAAACCAGTAGCATCTGACAGAAGAAAAAAATAAATTAAATCGGGTTTTTAATCCCTCAGATATTGCTGTAAATGGAATCGTGAGCTGACGCCCTGTGGTGGCAGACTTGTGCGTTAAGAAAAAATTGAAATATATGAGAAACATGTCGCAGCGGAAATACTCCCCAACAAAGAAAGAATTTTTCAAATCGTACTCTTCGAAGCAGAGATGTATAAGATATGCATCTATGCCCCTGGCGGGGAAAATATGCATTATTTTAAGAAGAAATTATTCTCAAAACGTTTTTCGATGTGAGCGGTATTAGTCCAGGAGAGATTTTTTTCAGTCGAATTTCCAGGAGCTCAGATTTTGCTGCAAGTACACCAGAAGCAGAATTTAACACTTATGCCCCCTGGTGGCCAAACCATTCTTTACCAAATATTAGAAATTGTATGAAAAACATTTCCCATCAGGAACTTTGTACGATACAGGAAGAATTTTTAAGATCGGAGTTTTACAAGCATAAATATCGAAGAAAACGCAATTTGCCTTTACGCCCCCTAGCAAAAAGTCAATGAATTGCTTGAAAACTTTGAAATTCTATGCAAAAAATTTCGCACCGGAAACGCTATCCAACAAAGAAGGAATTTTTTAAATCGGACTTTTAGAAGTAGAGATATTGACAAAAAAAAAAAAAGATATATATCTACGCCCCCTGACGGAAAAACCATGTATTATTTTAAGAAGATGATATTCCAAGAAGGTTTATCGACGTGAGGGACCACGAACGATTTTTTTCCATCGAGATTTTAGAAGCTAAGATTTTGTGGTAAACACGTCAGAAGCAGAAATTAACCCTTACGCCCGCCTGGTAGCCAAACTATTCTTTACCAAAAATTAGATATTATATGCAAAAAAATTTCCCATCAGGAGATGTATCCGCCAAAGAAAAAAAGTTTTCAAATCAGAGATTTAGAAGTAGAGATATCGAGGGAAACGCGATTTACTTTTACGCCCCCTAGTGGAAAATCTATGCGCAACTTGAATAAGCAGCTATAGCTGAAATAGTCTTCGACAAAAATGGAATCGAAGGGTAAAAGATTTTTTTCAATCCGATGTTTAGAAGCAAATATATGTAATAAAATGTATTTTGAATTCGATATCATCTGCGTCGAAATTGTAGCGGCGAAATTGTATATCGTAAAAGAAAACGAAGTGAAGGATCGTCATTCGCATATTTCAGGCTTTCCAATGCAACGAAATTTTCAAATCGGACAAATAGTTGCAGAGATATGGTGTTCACAGCCCGACGGATAAACCGATAACATAAGCACGATCTTTTTTTTTTTTATGCTTTCTAACCGTAGGTTGAAGAAGCGTATATGCTCCAACTTTGTCCGTCCGTCCGCACGATAACTCGCATAAATATGGTTCGATTTCGATGAAATTTTAATATGTGGTACGGGACCACCTGAGGACGAAACCTATTGAAAATGGGCGAAATGGGGTCAAAGGTCAGGACATAGGAGCGAGATCCATTCCACCGCCCTTATGCGTCATAACTTATGTAAAAATGCTTCGATTGCGACAAAACCTTATCATGTTGTTCCGGAGGTATAGTGAACCGGTTCTCTTGAATATCATCGAAATGGGGTCAAAGGTCAAAGCACAGGGGCGAGATTTATTCCACAGCTGTTATCCTCATAACTTTACTAAAAATGCTTCTATTGCGACAAAACTTTATCATGTTGTTTCAGAGGTATACTGAACCAATTCTGTTTAATACACTGCTGGACAATTGCTAAGGACGAATCATAAACGGCTATATAGCGCATAAAAAAGTAAGTGTGGTTGGGTGCCAAGTGAAATAAAATAATGTCAGAATGCCAGGACATTACAAGAAAGACAATTTATTGTGCTCTGAAATCCAGAAGGCTTTGGAACGTGTTCAAGGGACAAACAGGCCATTTTATGCAGAATACGTAAACGTGAAAAAAATGCAATTACCGTCCGCAGGCGTTCCGGCGTAAGATGTCAATAAGGGATATGGCCACCATGGAGGGCGATGCAAGATTCCACACGTCGTGTCCTGCTTTGCACAACATTATCAAGCAGTTGTTGGGGTAATTTATCCCATTCCTCTGTCAGTGCACGAATGAGGGTGTCCTTGTTTATTGGAGGGCATTGGCGACCAGCAAGACTCCTCCCCAAAACATCCCACACATTTTCAATGGGATTCAGATCTGGAGAACTGGCTGGCCATACGAGGCGTTGAATATCCTCGCTCTCCAGACACTCCTGGACAGCGACTGTTCGATGACATGTTGCGTTGTCGTCCATGAAAATGAATCTATCACCGACAGCACCACGGAACATGCGAATATGAGGTAGCAGAACATCATTAATGTATCGTTGGCCAGTCATAGTCCCAGTTGGAAGCACATAGAGGGACGTACGGCCATTGATTATGATGCCAGCCCATACCATGACACTACATGTCAGATATCGGTCCCTTTCCTGTATGTTTGCTGGACAATATGCAGTACCACTATCACGCCAGATCAGTTGTCGTCGACAATCAGACGATAGACTGTATCTACTCTCATCTGAGAAGAGGACAGCAGACCAGTCGTTATCAGTCCAATTGCGATGTTGATGGCACCATTGCAAACGGGCGGTACGGTGACGTCTGGACAATGGGATGCACACAACAGGACGGCGGGCGTATAGTCCTCCTTCATGCAAACGTCTGGCGACAGTTTTTCGGGAGATCCGCTTGCCAGTAGCAGCCATAAACTGATTTGCTACCTCACTAGCTGTGCTGCGCCGGTGTCTTTTTGTTGATAGCACTATGTACCGATCTTCTGTAGGTGTCGTCCTGCGAACACGACCTCCCCCGTGACGTTTGCTACACTCTCCATTTGTTTGAAATGATTTCCAAAGCCTTGAAACAACACTGTGGCTGACGTCGAACTCCCTGGCAACATCTGTTATTTTTCGCCCTTCTTCAATCTTGCCAATAATACGGCCACGTGTAAAATCATCTAGGTGATGTCGTTAAGACATACTGAAAATTGCAAGTTCGTCAATTGATTCTTTCCCTTTCAACTTTGCGTTTGAACAACAACAGTCAGTAAGCGTCAAATCCTTTATATCTCTTATCAGCGCTATGACGTCACGAACAAGTTCGGCAATCCAAAATTTGCATACACAGAACACGTCTTACTGTATCCCGCACTTATGCTAATTTCCACATTTTCCTGCCTTCCATTTTATGGTTGCTATCGTTGCTATTCTCATCCGTCCTTAGCAATTGTCCGGCAGTGTATAAACGAAATGGGGTCAAAGGTCAGACACAGGAGCGAGATTTATTCCACGGCCATTATCCTCATAACTTGAGTAATAACTTGAGTAATGATTTCTGGTATGTTGGAAAGCGTATCATAATCATGCATTGCATGATTTTACTAACTTGTTTACAAAAGACGTAATAAAAAGTTGAAGCCGACGTTTTACCAACTCTTATATGTTACACAATTAACCCACTAGTCATTGTTATGTTATCTTGTTGATTTATGAGGGGCATAACTTGTCAGATCCAGATGTGTGTGTGTACTCGCGCTGAATTCCTTTGTAGCTGGTAGTAAAAAGCATTAAAACTTCTTCTTTTCAGCATTTCGTTTATGCAGTATTAAGTTACTATCAAACCTACCCCAGCATTTTCAAAGTTTAGCGCTAAATTCCTTTGTAGCCGGTAGTAAAATGCATTAAAAATTCTTCTTTTCAATATTTCGTATATGCAGTATTATGTTACTTTTAAACCTACCCCAGCAAAAATGATACTCGCCCACCGATCGCTCACCCTGATTTCGAAGTCTAGCTACGACCCCGCTGGATAGGAACGCGAGCATCCGTGCGTAATTACATCATACTGGGAATTAGAATTTATTGAGCGTCTTACGAATTTCTGGAACGGATTTCTTGTTTGAGAAATTTTTGCCTTGTCTAAAATATTTTCGATACCAGTTTTTCCTGCTCGTTGTTCAAATAACTTTTGAATATTTTTGCTCGGGTGAATAATATATAGGAACAAAAAAAAAAAAAAAAAAATGCATGCGCTAGAAACTGTCGCATAAAATTAACCATTCGCTATCATGCCTCAAAAGTTGTAGCAAATTAATTTATGAAAACATCTTGCACCGACGAAATGGATGCATTTTAATACATGCGGCGGAGATATCGGCAAGCAGGCCCATTCGAGAAACGATAAAGTTAGCGTTCGATTAAATTTTATGGCTCAGAGTGTTTAATTATTGAAATAACTGGCGATAAGAAGAGGCATAATTTTTTCCCCTCTTTCACATATTTATTCTACCTGGCTACATTCCGGAAAATCTTTAGAGGTTTCTTATAATGAACACACAGCTTTTTAGTTTACTTAAAGTTCTAAACTGACGCGAACAGTAACTGATTAAAAAAAGAAAAAGTAAAAAAGTCAAAACTGAAATAAAAGAGGAAAACCTAAAAGGAACTTCATTGCAGTTTTCAACAGTTGCGGTTTAATCGCTGTTCGGCGGTTCTGTTGCGAAGCAGCACCAATGAACGATACTTTTAACACATTTTCATCTGCGTCATTAAGATTCGAAGCGCCATAACATTCCACCGATTATTAACTGCCCCTCAGTTCTCGAGATTAATGGCTGCCGATAGCTTCCTGCGACGTGTCATTAAGCGGCGCTAGGTGGCATTCTCCGCAGCGCTGTCTTCCTTGTTGCCACGGCAAGCAAGCGGAATTTGTTCTGCCTATCATATTATTAACAAGTCCTATCACTAACGTAACAGCGTGTAACGCGCTTGATATTACGTACAAATGGCTAAAAACTTCACCGTGGGTTAATCAGTTATCTTCACCACTTTACTGCAGTTCGTGACACTTGGCCTCCGAAGTGGAAATTAAAGCAAACGACTTTAAGATTTCCTGATGCTTTTATGTATTTGCATTGATTTCCAAGAATAAAATAAATGGCGAGGAAGAACATGTATGAATTCATAGAAATGTTCGTCAGTATAGAATTCATCAAACGGCAGGAAATTTGATTTCAGAAAGTATTTACTAGACTTGACAGATGTACCATATTGTCAGCTCATTTTCAGAAGGTACAAATACATCTTTCGAATCGTCGTCTACTTGAAATCAGGCAGCATCTTTCTTAAAAAAAAATACAGTGTTTCCCGTAAGTCGTGACCTATATAGGAGAAAACCACATACAATTACAGAATATGTTCAAAGTGTTCGACGTTGTGTTGCACACACAGATGAGAACGCAATCTTCACTCTTTCAGCACTTTATGGATCACCCTCGCGGGAATTTGCTGAGACGCTTGCGCAATGCGTTTTTTAAGATGGAGAATGCTTTGAATTTTGACCTCGTACACCACGCTTTCAGGTGACCCCATAAATAAAAATCGAGCGGAGTGAGATCTGGGTTTCTTGGAGGCAACTCCACTTGTCCTCGGCGTCCAATCCAATGTTCGGGAAACTGGGTGTTAAGGTAATGTCGCGCTGTCAGTGCGTAATGCGGAGGGGCGCCATCCTGCTGAATTCATTCCGGGAATATGCCTGCTGGATTCAACAGGCTTGGAAATGCTTTCTCCTGCAACATGTTCAGGTACGTTTCAGCGGTTACCGTCTCGTCAAAGAAGAAAGGAACAACGATTCTGTCTTTCCATATCCCGTACCCACCATGACGTGCCCGCCGCCTTGTTCCTTGGAAAGATTGAACCAAAAAGGTTTTTGTATTGACCATTATCGAGTGTTCTGACGGTTGATTTTCCCGGAAACAAGAGTTCGCTTCATCAGAGAACAGAATTTGTGATGGAAACATTCACACATTGTTTTTCTGCCCATTTGCAAAACTGAATTTGCTTGTCAGGATCATCTTTACTTAAAGGCTGATGGAGTTTAAGTTTGTATGGATGCCAGTGATTAAGTTTCAAGATACGGTGGATGCTGCTCTTGGAGATTCCAGTTTTAGAAGGCATGCGTCGAAGCGACTTCCTGAGTCTGGAAAGAAAGCGAGCCATCACATTGGTACTTGTTTCGTCGTCCGTAACAGTCCTTGGCGGTCCTCTGCGAGGCCTTCATGGATCAAGTTTCCTTAAATTTGGATATTAGCTTGCCAACACATCTGTGTGCGGTTGGTACGTGGTCTGGATGCAGCTTGTTGAATTCATCAGCCACTTCCCTGTGACTTCGGATCCCAACCGACAAAATAACACCAATTCGTTCCTTCGAACTCAGCGACGTGGTTTTCCTGTAAAAGAAGAAACACAAATGCATACCTGCCAACACTGGCAAGAGCCTTGTCAATAGTAACTAGTATTGCGCGGCATATATAGATGCAGGAGACGGGAAAATCGCGGGAGGGGGGACGATTATGGGAGGAATCATTGCCCCGTCCGCCTTCCAGTTTTGGAATTTCCCCCCAATTTTCAAACTGCAATTCAAACACTTATGCAGTAAAAGGTTATTTATGGATAACAATAATGCTGGACAGAGGTACCATCGCGAGAAGAAATCTGAATTCCGTCGACCTTCCGTTTTCGATAGTTTCGTAAAGATGGAATTCCGTTCTCAGACTATCACCGCCCCCGTCACGACCAGCCCCCCCCTCATTTTGTTCACTTGTGCTTCGATTGCGCGTGAATGACTAAAATTGCAATGGAAAAGGCAGAACTCCTCGAATTCGCGGAAGAATCTTATGCCTGAAGATTACGGGAAAATTTTCGCGGCGTCTACAACCGGCTAATTAGAGAAGTTTTGCTTTACGAGTTTGAACTCGGCCATAACGCTGCTCAAGCAACACGAAACATTTGTCATGCGAAAGGGGAAGGTTTCACGGACCACAGCACCGAAACCAGATGGTTCAAGAAATTTCTCTCAGGCGACAGAAACCTCGACGATCAGCCAAGGTCAGGTAGGTCGCGAACCGTGGATTCGGATGCCGTGCGCCAGGCCGTACAGGCAAATCCGACAACCGGCACTCAGAAATCATCAGGCGAGCTGGGCATATCACAGACCGCCGTAGTTCGTCACCTTCAGGACCTCGGCAAGGTCTACAGGAGCTGCCGCATTGTCCCTCACGAACTGACGCCAGCTGAAGCAAACCGCCGAGTGGAAGTGTGCACGAAACTCTTAGAAAACCCGTGCGATGCGATGTACGTTTCATCAAGAGAATTGTTACGTGCGATGAGAAGTGGGTCTATTTCCGTAATCCTAACACACAACAGCAGGGGTTGAGCCCGGTCAAGCTTCCTGAACCTGTTGCCCGCTTCGAGCACAAGGTGATGCTCTGCGTCTGGTGGAATTTCGAGGGAATAATCCATTTCGAATTTGTACCAGACGGTCGGACCATCAACACCAACCTCTACTGTGAAAAGCTGGAGCAGATATATGCCATTTTGGGGAAGAAGTACCCGGCACTGATGAGCAGAAAGCGCGCTCTCCTACAGCAGGACAACACTCGGCCTCATACCGCGTGAACGACCCGGGCAAAACTCCAGGAACTTGAGGGCATCGAACCGATGCCACACTCAGCATATAGTCCGGATCTTGCTTCGTCGCATTATTACTTGTTCCTGCCCGTGGCCCATTTCCTTCGCGAGCGGCACTTCAGCAATTAGGAGGAGGTGGTAGCTGGGGTGAAGACATAAAGTGATCCAAATATGGCAAAACGTTCAACTCACCCTCTGTACTGAAGGGTATTACTTTCTTTTTATGAGTTACAAATTTCAATAAACGTATTCACACGTTTTGAGTGTCTGTGTTATGTGCCCCTCAAAGCATGAATTTTCGCCCTTGGTATGCCAATTTTGGGAGTGCAACCTCCCCTTGCCGCTACGGCGCTGGACATGAGGGATTTGACCCTGGACTGGCTTTTGTTGATCAGTTTCATTTCCCGTGGAAAATCTTTTCATGGACTCAAATATTGGCAGCAGAATTTTTTGCCAGACGCACACACACACAAAGGAAAGAAAATCCGTCGTAGATGTTATAATTTTGTCATTTCTGACGGAAGCGGGGAAAAAAAATGTGATGTCATGATTTTCTATCCTCGAAGAAGGATGCTTTTGGCGTTATATCATTTGCTGAATCTTCAGAATCCATTAGCAGTTTGCTTTTGCGGTCATCGCTGCTACGATTAGGACACAGCAATGGGTCCGTTAGCACCATCCTTGCCGTGACCTCTGACCCAGAGCATTCATCACGAGACCTCTTGGAAGTTGTAGACGTTCTTTGAGGTAATATCTGCGCTCCGTTTGGTCAGCGTGTCGAGAGAGAGAGAGAGAGAGGGAGAAGGAGAAAGAGAGTAAGTAAGAAGCGGAGAAAGAAAATGAGATATCGTGAGTGGCAGGATGATGCTGATGCTGCGTTTTGTCCTCTTTGAGGTCAGTCATTAAACCGCTTCTGTAGTCGGATTACCCCCCACACACACACACACAACCCCTCGCCTTCCCCTACCCTGATGGTTGATCGGAGCAGAGATGGTTACATTGACAAAAAGGAATTCCAGCGTGACGGAGGCTGCCCTGCACAGCAAAGACATATTTCTCAGCATCAAAAGCGCCCAGCGAGATCTGTGCCAGCGATTTCGTCAAGATGTTCCGCTGCAGAGAAAGACAAAAAGGAATGAGTTCTCGAAAAAGCGCCATTTTGGTTGATTTAATGGAGCATCGTTAACAGCTTAGTAGCATACACTGTTTTAAGTTTTATATAAATCGTAATTATATATTAATTCTATAAGATTTTTTACTGTAAGACCAGTTGTGAGAGAACGGCTGAATGTAAACATATGGTTGAGGTATCAAAATAAAAATATTACCATGTAGATATGCCAGTCGAAGAGAAAAACGAGATTGGGGCAATGGTTCGGGCGTTGTGGGGCGGCAAAGTTCCCATGCGAAGTCTATGGGAGAAGCGTGCAGTTGACATCCGATCGCCTGCGATTGACTCACGCGCTGTTGAAAGCGAAAGTATGGTGGGACTCAGATAGTCCAAAGTCCGAAGTCTCTCTTCTCAGCGAACCGTTGTGCAAAACAACGCTAGCAGGAATTTGTTTGTAAGTACTTATCGGAACAGCGAACACTCGAAGACCTGATTGCGTTGTGCCATTGGACTGTGTGATGCATATATACAATTTAACATTCATTCGATCCAGTTTATTTACGTAAGTAAGACGTTTCCCATTATGTAAAGATGTAAACAAACGTTTCATATGAGTATATTCTTTTTATAAAACAAACAAACAAACAAACTTATCGTCGATTCCGACGGGTTTCGTCTACCGGGTTCGAATCCCGGTGAGTCATGGATGTTGTGTTTGTCTTACAGCACTGGCTCTCTCTCTTCCCTGGAACCAGTGACCCTAAATTAGGGACGGGCGACTGCTTATAGCCCAAGCGTTAGCTTATGATAATTCTTTCGTGAAGAGTCCGGGTTCGAATCCCAGTGAGGCATTTTTTTTTTGATTGGATGTTTAACGACCACCGTGAGCAACTCAATGGGCTATAAGCAGTTGCCCGTCCCTAATTTAGGGTCACTGGTTCCAGGGAAGGGAGAGAGCCAGTGCCGTAAGACAAACACAACATCCATGCCTGACCGGGATTCGAACCCGGACCCCTTTCGGACGAATGATCAGAGGCCATCGCTTAGACCACTGCGCCACCGGGGCGGCCCAGTGAGGCATGCATGTTTTGTTTGTCTTACGCCACTGGCTCTCTCCCTTCCCTGGAACCAGTGACCCTAAATTAGGGACGGGCGACTGCTTATAGCCCAAGCGTTAGCTTATGATAATTCGTCCGTGAAGGGTCCGGGTTCGAATCCCAGTGAGGCATGCATGTTGTGTTTGTCTTACGCCACTGGCTCTCTCCCTTCCCTGGAACCAGTGACCCTAAATTAGGGACGGGCGACTGCTTGTAGCCCAAGCGTTAGCATATGATAATTCGTTCGTGAAGGGTCCGGGTTCGAATCCCAGGGAGGCACGCATGTTGTATTTGTCTTACGCCACTGGCTCTCTCCCTTCCCTGGACCCAGTGACCCTAAATTAGGGACGGGCGACTGATTATAGCCCAAGCGTTAGCTTATGATAATTCGTTCGTGAAGGGTCCGGGTTCGAATCCCAGTGAGGCATGCAGGTTGTGTTTGTGTTACGGCACTGGCTCTCTCCCTTCCCTGGAACCACTGACCCTAAATTATGCTCACAGTGGTCGTTAAACCTTCAGTCACACACACACACACACACACACACACACACACACACAAAAAAAATCACGAACCTGGACAATTGTCTTAACTGAAGTGGTTGAATGAATTTCTCAATCTAATAAAGTTTACATTTGTTGTTTCATATAAGTTTATTAATTTAAAAAAACAACAACAAAAAAACAACAACCAAATTACCGTCGATTCCGACGGGTTCCGGTCCGTTTTAAATATTAGACACTCAACACGGGTCGTAGCACACATGATCAGGCTGTTTAAATTTTAAAATTTGCGAGGTGGGAGGGGGGCTGAAATGGACCTTAGGAGGGTAAGGTGTGCTGTAGACAATATGAAAACATATCACTCGTTGCTGTCATGGATAAAATGAGCGATTTATCAGATTTGCAAAGGAATGATCATCGTCTTTGGGGCCAAGGATGGCAGTACTTCTGAAACAGCGCAGTTTGTGAACTGTTCGCGTGCTGTTGTCGCTAAAGTGTATCGTAATTGGAGAAATAGCACCATGGCGAATAAGCAACGTGGAAACTGCGGAGCACCACGTGCCACTGATGTGAGAGGTGAACGTCGGTTTCGAAGGTGCGTGAGGGCCGGACGACACGCTGCAGTGGAGCAACTCACTGGTCGAATGAACCAAGAGGCTACCGGAAGTGTGTCTAAAACGGCAGTTCAGCGAACCCTGCTGCGTATGGGGCTGCAATGCAGACGAATGGTCACTTCACCTATGCTAACGAAGGTGCATCGGCAGAAAAGGCTTACATTTCCACGGCAGTATCGGAATTGGACCTCCGCTGATTGGCAAAGGATTGCCTTCCCCGATGAGTCAGGTTTTCTTCTTCATCAAACCGATGGACGTTGGTGAGAAACATCGGAGAACAAACGTTCTTCAACCACTGCTGGAAGAACACAAGCTGATGGGGGCAGCGTTATGGTCTGGGAAATGTTTTCGTGGTATTCTCTAGGTCCACTCACACTTGTGGAAGGCACTATGGAGCGAATTCGTTATGAATCTATCCTTGCATACCACGTACACCCACACGTGCTGATTGTCTTCCCTGGGGTGGATGAGATCTTCCAACACGACAATGCAACGTGTCACACAGCTAGAAATGTCCAAGAGTGGTTGGAACAGCACGATGAAGAATGCAAAGTACTTCCCTGGTCCCCCTAATTCCCCAGACTTAAACCCAATTGAGCATGGGTCCACCACGGTCGTGTTATTCGCTTTATGGATCCTCCACCACGCACCCTCCCGCAGCTGTCAGAAGCACTGCAGTCAGCATGGCTCCACTTACCTGTGAACACCTTCCAGTACCTTATTGAGTCATTTCCAGCCCGTCTAGCTGCTGACCACGCTGCACACGTGGTTACTCTGGCTGGTGGTCACAATAATGTGACTCGACCGTGTAGATAATTTTGCACAGTGCAACATAGTGTCCTGCTTCTAAAGTCTAACTTAGATGAAGAAAACGTAAGAGAAGCATTAGTTTCTAAAGTCTAACTTAGATGAAGAAAACTTAAGAGAAGCATTAGTTTCTAAAGTCTAACTTAGATGAAGAAAACGTAAGAGAAGCATTAGTTTCTAAAGTCTAACTTAGATTAAGAAACCGTAAGAGAAGCATTAGTTTCTAAAGTCTAACTTAGATTAAGAAAACGTAAGAGAAGCATTAGTTTCTAAAGTCTAACTTAGACGAAGAAAACTTAAGAGAAGCATTAGTTTCTAAAGTCTAACTTAGATGAAGAAAACGTAAGAGAAGCATTAGTTTCTAAAGTCTAACTTAGATTAAGAAAACGTAAGAGAAGCATTAGTTTCTAAAGTCTAACTTAGATGAAGAAAACGTAAGAGAAGCATTAGTTTCTAAAGTCTAACTTAGATGAAGAAAACGTAAGAGAAGCATCAGTTTCTAAAGTCTAACTTAGATGAAGAAAACGTAAGAGAAGCATCAGTTTCTAAAGTCTAACTTAGATGAAGAAAACGTAAGAGAAGCATCAATTTCTAAAGTCTAACGTAGATGAAGAAAACGTAAGAGAAGCATCAGTTTCTAAAGTCTAACTTAGATGAAGAAAACGTAAGAGAAGCATTAGTTTTGGATCTTGTGTGAGTGTTTCAAGAAAGCTCAAAGAAGCGATACATACGAAGTACTTTTTGTATCACGAAGTGCGCGGAAGTCTGAATTTCTAGATTAATTTTCTCACGTTTGTAAGCGAATGTTCCAGAAGTTTCTTATTAACTTGGAGCACGCATTCGTTCCTGTTTAAAGCGACTTTTGGGCGAAAAAAAATCATTTGTCTTGCAAGTTTCCCCGAAAATAAGGATTTTGTTCCATGCAGAATGAAATCCCAAAACATTTCTGCCACATACGCGCGCGATTTTGTGTGTGTGTAGGTCTGTGTGTGTGTGTCGCAAATTTAATATCGGAAAAATAATTATCCTCGCCGACCAATTTAACCTCTCATGCAATCACCAGATTCCAGCGCGAACACTTCCGAATTAAAAACCGTACGAGACATTTCGGGCTTATCGGAACATACGACTGAGCCCAATGCTCTAAAAAGCGAAGATTAATTATGAGAGCATTTTTCCGGCTGCCAACATTTTTCAAACGAACCGAGCCTTTTCGCCTCTCCGCTGTCGACTGTCTCTATGAAAGCCGGAGCGAATGCCTAATTATGTTTCACTACAGCAAAACCACAGGGAAAATCTAACTGCACGGCCGCCAACACTACTGGAGCTCAAATTCAACGTTAGCTGAGACTCAGAAATGGATTCTGTAAATGCACGGCGAAATTTGTTCTACCTCTACCGACTTATCTGATGCCCAAAACAACGACCATCTGGAATTACCGTTTGCTTAACATTCTGCGTCATTAGTGTGGATAGGAATCACTCAGATAATCTCATTACATAATGCCGGTTAAACCTGCGAACTAAAGTTTTCAAAAGGAGAACTATTCAGACTCCAGCGTTGAGTGAAATTTGTTTAGAAAATTGTGCAGTAGATCTGCGTTTTTTTTTTTTTTTTTTTACATACCTGTAATTTCATACTTTTGCGTGGTATTTGTTTCAGTATTTCCAAATTTTACGAGGGGAATTCAAATTTGACCTGGACTTTTTTTTTAATCAGATATTTATTTACCATACAGCTGTTGTTACATCACTTACTTTTAGAAGTAATCCCCATCGTGGTCCATTCATTTTTTCCAGCGTTCTGGAAACTTCCGGATTCCAGTTTCATAGAAATTTTACTCTGTTGTTTAAACCATCTCAGGACGACACTTTCCCCCTCTTCATTTGATCTGAACTTCTGTCCTCCCAAAAATCCCTTTAAGGCTCTACGAGACCCGCCATCTTGTATTGCTGCCTTCTCTTGTTAACCAACGGGCAAGCGTATTTCACAAATTGCTCGGGCAATTTTGCACATTTTGGAACACCGTTTGTGGCTAACGCAAGATATATGATAAATAAAGAGTTTCCTGGTTTCAGAATTTTTATTGACCTTTCCCTTCAGTTTTTATCTGCAGCGAAAGTCGTACCAAGGCGTCTTCCATAGTTTCATTAATTAATAAAAAATACTTAAAGAGTCCAAAATGAAAATCTGAAACCAGGGAACTCTTTATTTATCATATATCTTGCGTTAGCCACAAACGGTATTCCAAAATGTGCAAAATTGCCCGAGAAATTTGAGAAATACGCTTGCCCGTTGGTTAACAAGAGAAGGCAGCAATACAAGATGGCGGGTCTCGTAGAGCCTTAAGGATGTCTTTGAATGAGTGTTAGGGTTCATCTTCTGAGATAGATGGCGCAAAAATCACTCCTTGGGCGTGGCTTTTACGTCTTGAGGGACTGTCCTAGTAGTTGGCGTCAGCAAATCACTGCAGACTTCGCCATGTTCAGAATGGAAGCGGTCTCTCGTTGGCTCCGCAATGAAAAGAGACAATGGGCGCTGTTGCGTTTTAACCAATGACGTTGTTTGGGAGTGGAGCTTGGTAGGTAGGCGAAGTTTCGTAGCTCAAATTCAAGGGTTCTCTGCTAATGTACACATTTTCTCTTCAAAAAATGAACGTGCAATAGGGTTCAAGATGATTTATGGGAGACAAGTTTCCAGTCTCTCTTTTGGCCCCATTTAATTAGTTTTATTTGACCTAGATAATTAAAAACAAAATCAGACAGAAATGAGATATTTCGTTTCATCCAGGCAGAAACACTGCTATAAGCTAACTTATCGTGCCATCTAGCGGCCAAATTGGAATACTTTCGAGTCAGATAAATTGAATTTAAAAAAAAAGTTCTAACTCTTTTTTTCGGAAAAATAACTGTAGCACATGTTATCTGTAGGTCGTTTTTCTTTGTACTGAAAATTTCGAACACTACAAAGTAATAGTCTTCCAGAAAATGTGTACAAATGAATTTACATTGCAGCTATAGGATATTATTTCTCTTACACTGATTCAAAGACAGGCTAAATGGGCCGAGCAGGTGTTAGTCACAAGGTGACACATCCGGGTTGTACGGAGGGAGTGGTACAACGTCCCATCCCAATTCCTCCAATGTTTCCATAGTGACTTTAGCGGTGTGGGGCCTGGCGTTTGTGACGTATATTCTAAAATAACTTTCATTTTTAGTTCCTTTTCCTATGTAAATTGAGTTTGTTCTCCTTTATACTTCCAAACTTAACGTGATATTGTTATAGGGTTGCAGCCTAACTTGTGGAAATTTTTTATATTTCATTTATGCGATAAATTTTTGTTTCGATATAACTGCAAGGAGGCACTCATAGTTATAATTAATTACGGTAATTGAACATCTAATTTGTTTATCACTGCCATTGTTAAAATTTGTTCATCATTTGAAAAGTGCATAATTCGTAGCCTTCTGGCAAATAAGAATTGTGAAAGGCCACATGGCGACAGACCATCTCTATTTCGGACTTATCGCAATAATCTTGTGCATTTTTGACTCCGACAAAAGTCTGCAAAACTTACCCCCAAAATTCCCTCTTGAAGCCAAGAGACATTCTGGCGGTGGCATTTTCTCCTAACTGGACTGCATAAGGGAAAACCGAAGGCCACACACAGTTGAAAACAAGGTGATAAATCCCTCTTCAAGTGGCGAAGAGGAGCCCTTGCGACAGGACAAAGAGGAGAGAATCCTGGAGAAGAGAAACAAGCGTCGGGGCATTCTCATGACTGATTTGATTGCGACAAGACGCGAAAGAAACGCAGCGGCGAAGTGGGATGGAACCGATGGAACCTAGGCCTTAGAGCTGACCGCTGAGAGCGTAAAAGAACCAGAGGAACAACGACCCCGGAGCGCAGCAAGTGAGGAGGGCTATGAATGATCCCCTCTAAAAATGAGCGACATCTCAGTCCTTTGGACATGGGGGGCTTCTCGATCGAAATTAGGTCGACATTAGTGCACAAGTGCTTAGGCTGTCGCCGCACGAAAGAAAGGACATCTTAAAGACTGCCAAGGTATGTGGCGTTTATCTGAACATTTGCTCACAACTTACCAGTGCCGTCGGACGGTGAAACAACGTATAGAACTCTGTCCCCTGTGAAAGGGAGAACGCAATCGGAGGCCTCCAACACATTTCAATCGTGTTTTTTTCTTTGTGTTATGGCCATAATTATTAAGAGCTCTTCCCTGCTAATTTGGCCTCAAGCCTATGCAGGGTGTGTGTCATCATCATTGTCAACCATTATCAATCCACTGCTGGACGAAGGTCTCCCCAAGTTTCCTCCACAACGGTCTGCCTTGTGCCAGTCTCCTCCATGTCACTCCCGCATATTTACGAATTTCATCCACCCATCTCCCATGTGGTCTTTTTCTGGGTCTTTTCCTGTCCCTTGGAATCCAATCTAAAATTTCGGCAGTCCATCTATGGTCTGTCCTTCTGGCAGTATGTCCAGCCCATTGCCATTTCAGGGATTTAACTCTGATCATGATGTCTTCCACTCTCGTCATTTTTCGGATCCACGAGTTCCTCTTCTGTGTGTAAGGGTATATATATATATATATCATCATCATCATCATTGTCAACCATTATCAATCCACTGCTGGACGAAGGTCTCCCCAAGTTTCCTCCACAACGGTCTGTCTTGTGCCAGTCTCTTCCATGTCACTCCCGCATACTTTCGAATTTCATCCACCCATCTTCCAAAACTTGCCTGGAGAGTTTTTGGAAGAAACAGCATAATTTTCAAGAGCAATATGCCATTATGTCTTAAAAGAAAAGTGTTTGATCAATGCATCCTTCCAGTGCTCACGTATGGTGCAGAGACGTGGACCTTAGCTAAAAAAGACATACAAAGGCTGCAGACAACTCAAAAAAGCATGGAGAGGTGCATGCTTGGTGTAACCAGGAGAGATAAGAAGAGGAACACGTGGATCCGAAAAATGACAAGAGTGGAAGACATCATGATCAGAGTTAAATCCCTGAAATGGCAATGGGCTGGACATACTGCCAGAAGAACAGACCATCGATGGACAGCCGAAATTTTAGATTGGATTCCAAGGGACAGGAAAAGACCCAGAAGAAGACCACATGGAAGATGGGTGGATGAAATTCGAAAGTATGCGGGAGTGACATGGAAGAGACTGGCACAAGACAGACCGTTGTGGAGGAAACTTGGGGAGACCTTCGTCCAGCAGTGGATTGATAATGGTTGACAATGATGATGATGATATATATATATATATATAGCTTATAATTAAATTGCGACAGTCATGGTAATTACTGTATCTTTTCGAGTGTATGTGTGTGTTGCTGTGACTTTTCGGTAGATTGGGACGTGCTGGAGGCATCCACGCCCAATCGCGGTACTGGTTTTGCTGGAAGTTAATAATTAATTGGTTATAATTAATTATGGGAGGTCGTTATTAAGTATTGGAATCAAATAATTAATTTGTTGTTGAATAATTTTCGGTTGCCAACGCAAGTAGGAAAACTCCTTGCTAGCCTCGAGCAGCGGAGGAGGAGGGGCAAAAATTTTGACAAAATTTTCTTTAGTTTTTTTTTCTTTTATTTTTATTTATTTATTATTTTTATTTTTTTTGGTGGAGATATCGGGTGCTTCACTGCACGCGCTATTTCATCTGGTGCCGCGGCCACATCAGCCTGTAAAGGTAACATCCAACAATATCTTCTCTCTCACGAGAATGAGGTTGGCAACACATTTGAGGTCAGAGAGAAAGTGACGTATGAATGTGATAAGAATGATGGATAAAAAGGACGATACAACAGTTGCTCGTGTGTGTGTGTGTGTGTGTGTGTGTGTGTGTGTGTGTGTAGACGTTCGATCGCTAAGGTTAATGTGAAGTTTACCTGCTGTGTTATATGTTGGATCTACTGAAAGAGGGCTGGACTAATAAAAGGTTATCGTAAGTTGACTTCTGTTTATGTTTCGTCTGGCCGTAAACTATTGCATCGTATTCTTATTTAATGGTTTTAGACTTAGCGTAACTTCAATCTTGCTCACGAAAAAGACATTACGTTATAGGTTGTCTTGGAGAAGGAATACTCTACTGTTGAGGTGTCTTGGTCTCTTCTTTCTCAGTGCTGCCTTAAAGGAGTTCTTGAGGATATCGCTGTAATAGGTGGCACTGGTTGTTTGACGATCTTTCAGGAAATCCGTAAGAATAATACCGTTAATGTCCGAAAACACCGTAGTCATTACGTTCGTGGCTGATGCCCTGATCTCCACTGTATGCTTGTACGTTTGCTTTCCGGCGTATGATGATGAATCCATGTCTCATCCACTGTCACCACACGTCTGAGAAAGTTGTCTCTTTCTCTTTGATATCTTCGGAACAACATGTTCGCAATTTGCAACCAGCTGGCTTTCTGCTCGTCGGACAGCTTCTTCGGTACCCACCCCGCTTTCTGCTCGTCGGACAGCTGCTTCGGTACCCACCTGGCTTTCTGCTCGTCGGACAGCTGCTTCGGTACCCACCTGGCTTTCTGCTCGTCGGACAGCTGCTTCGGTACCTACCTGGCTTTCTGCTCGTCGGACAGCTGCTTCGGTACCCACCTGGCTTTCTGCTCGTTGGACAGCTGCTTCGGTACCCACCTGGCTTTCTGCTCGCCGTACAGCTGCTTTTGTACCCACCTGGCTTTCTGTTCGTCGTACAACTGCATCGGTACCCACCTGGCTTTCTGCTCGTCGGACAGCTTCTTCGGTACTCACCTGGCTTTCTGCTCGTCGGACAGCTGCTTTGGTACCCACCTGGCTTTCTGCTCGTCGGACAGCTGCTTCTGTACCCACCTGGCTTTCTGCTCGTCGGACAGCTTCTTCGGTACCCACCTGGCTTTCTGCTCGTCGGACAGCTGCTTCGGTACCCACCTAGCTTTCTGCTCGTCAGACAGCTGCTTCGGTACCCACCTGGCTTTCTGCTCGTCGTACAGCTGCTTTTGTACCCACCTGGCTTTCTGCTCGTCGTACAACTGCATCGGTACCCACCTGGCTTTCTGCTCGTCGGACAGCTTCTTCGGTACCCACCTGGCTTTCTGCTCGTCGGACAGCTGCTTCGGTACCCACCTGGCTTTCTGCTCGTCAGACAGCTGCTTCGGTACCTACCTGGCTTTCTGCTCGTCGGACAGCTGCTTCGGTACCCACCTGGCTTTCTGCTCGTCGGACAGCTGCTTCGGTACCCACCTGGCTTTCTGCTCGTCGTACAGCTGCTTTTGTACCCACCTGGCTTTCTGTTCGTCGGACAGCTGCTTCGGTACCCACCTGGCTTTCTGCTCGTCGTACAGCTGCTTTTGTACCCACCTGGCTTTCTGTTCGTCGTACAACTGCATCGATACCCACCTGGCTTTCTGCTCGTCGGACAGCTTCTTCGGTACCCACCTGGCTTTCTGCTCGTCGGACAGCTGCTTCGGTACCCACCTGGCTTTCTGCTCGTCGGACAGCTGCTTCTGTACCTACCTGGCTTTCTGCTCGTCGGACAGCTGCTTCGGTACCCACCTGGCTTTCTGCTCGTCGTACAGCTGCTTCGATACCCACCTGGCTTTCTGCTCGTCGTACAGCTACTTCGGTACCCACCTGGCTTTCTGCTCGTCGTACAACTGCTTCGGTACCCACCCGGCTTTCTGCTCGTCGTACAGCTGCTTTGGTACCCACCTAGCTTTCTGCTCGTCGTACAACTGCTTCGGTACCCACCTGGCTTTCTGCTCGTCGGACAGCTGCTTCGGTACCCACCTGGCTTTCTGCTCGTCGGACAGCTGCTTTGGTACCCACCTGGCTTTCTGCTCGTCGGACAGCTGCTTCGGTACCCACCTGGCTTTCTGCTCGTCGTACAGCTGCTTCGATACCCACCTGACTTTCTGCTCGTCGTACAGCTACTTCGGTACCCACCTGGCTTTCTGCTCGTCGTACAACTGCTTCGGTCCCCACCCGGCTTTCTGCTCGTCGTACAGCTGCTTTGGTACCCACCTAGCTTTCTGCTCGTCGTACAACTGCTTCGGTACCCACCTGGCTTTCTGCTCGTCGGACAGCTGCTTCGGTACCCACCTGACTTTCTGCTCGTCGGACAGCTGCTTCGGCCCCCACCTGGCTTTCTGCTCGTCGGACAGCTGCTTCGGTACCCGCCTGGCTTTCTGCTCGTTGGATAGCTGCTTCGGTACCCATCCGGCGCACACTTTGCTGAAGTGCAGCTTATCGTGGATGATGGTATGCACGCTGCAGGCGCTGATGTTCAGTACAGAGCTCAGATCACTTACAGTAATCCTCCTGTTGTTTCGTATGAGCTCATTTACGTGCGCAGTCATGTAATATCGACAATAGTTTGGGCCCTGTATCCAACAGAAAAATTAAATAATTATAAATTTGATATTTAGGGGTTTTGTGTAATAATACTATAAAGTAGTAGATTTCCCCTTTTCTTACGTAATTGAAAGTCACTGTCAGTTTAAAAAGATCTCGAGTTCCAAAGCATTCTGTTGCTTCGAAAAATCATGATGAAGACAAAAATGCAATTTGTGATAAGTCCTTTTACAGAAAAAATACAGTTATGGTAAACCTATTCAGAAAAATAATAAGCTTCTACAGAAAATAAAATAACTAATCAACTCGCAATGATAGCGAAAAACATTTCATCATCGCTCCATTCGGCCATCTCTTTAAGAAAGGGGGAAATCTACTACTTTATAGTATCATTTCTGCCTTACTTGACTGCATGTTCAGTGCGTTTCAAGTCAGTCGGTAGATCTCGCTGACTTTAAAGTCGTGCTGGGCTTGATTTATTTCTAACGGCAGGAAAAAAAAAAAAAAAACACACACACACACTTTAAAATTCAAAATTTTTGGAAGTTCAGGAAATTTCTGTATAAAAACGGAAAAACACGGAATTTGTGACAACGGAAAAATCTATGCAAAATACCGAACTTTCCGTAATTCGAAACGGAAACTTTTCAAAACTGAACACGTCTTTGTAAAAAAAGATCGTGCTTATGTTATTGGTTTGTCCGTCCGTCCGTCTGTACCCACGATATCTCTGCAACTATTAGTCCGATTTGAAAAATTCTTTTTGCATTGGGAAGCTTGAAATATGCGAATGATGATTCTTCATTTTGCTTTTTTGCTTTTTTTTTTCGATGTATAATTTCGCCGCCAGAGGGCGTAAATGCAAATGACGTCAAATTAAAAAATACGTTTTATTCCACATATTTGCATCTAAACATCCGATTGAAAGAATTCTTTTATCTTTCGATTCCATTTATGTCGAAGAGTATTTTAGATATACTTACTTTTTCAAATTACGCATAGATTTTCCGCTCTGGGGCGTAAAATTAACTTACATTTTTCCCGATAACTCTTCTTCTAAAACTCCGATTTGGAAAATGTTTTCTTCAGCGGATACATCTCCTCATGGAAAATCTTTTGCATATAATTTCTAATTTTTGGTAAATAATACTTTGGCCACCAGGGGGCGTAAGCGTTAATTTTTGTTTCTGATGTATTTGCCATAAAATCTGAGCTTCTAAAATATCGATTGCAAAAATTCTTTCGTGGACTGATGCCACTCCCATCGATAAAACTTTTCGGAATATTTTCTTCTTAAAATATTCCATAGCTTCTCCGCCAGGGGGCGTAGATGTATATCTTATTTTTGTCAAAATCCCTACTTCTAGGAGTCCGATTTGAAAAATTCTTTCTTTGTTGGATAGTGTTTTCCGTGTGATATGCATTTCATATAATTTCAAAATTTTCAAGTAATTCATAGACTTTCCGTTAAGGGGCGTCGCGGTAAATTGCGTTTCCCCCTATATCTCTGCTTCTAAATCTCCAATTTTAAAAATTCTTTCTGCACCGGATGCAGCTCCTAATGGGAAAATCGTTTGTACATAATTTCTAATTTTTGTAAAAATGGTTTGGCCACCAGGTGGCGTAAGTCTTAATTTCCGCTTCTGATGTATTTGCAGCAAAATATGAGCTCCTAAATTCTCGATTGAAAAAAACGTCGTTTGTTGACCGATACTACTCATGTCGACAAACCTTTTAGGAACATTTTCTTCTTGAAATAATGCATGGTTTCTACGCCAGGTGGCGTAGATGTATAACATATTTTTGTCAATATCTCTACTTCTAGGAGCCCGATTTGAAAAATTTCTTCTTTGTTGGATAGTGTTTCCGGCGCGAAATGTTTTTCCTATAAATTCAAAATTTTCAAGTAAATCATAGACTTTCCGCTAAGGGGCACAAAGGTAAATTGCGTTTTCTGCGTTGTAAGCTTCTAAAACTCTGATTTGAAAAATTCTTCCTATATATGCATACAAGACCTGATGGAAAATATTTTTCACATAATTTCTAATGTTTGGTAAAGAATGGTTTGTCCACCAGGGGTCATAAGTGTTAATTTCTGCTTCTAATGTATTTGTAGCAAAATCTGGGCTCCTGAAAACTCGACTAAATTTTTTTTTCTTGGACCGATACCGCTCATATGGATAAACCTTTTGAGAATACTTTCTTCCTAAAATAATGCATGGTTTTTCCCACCATGGGACGTAAAGTCACGTCTTATTTTTGTCGATATCTCTGTTTCTAGGAGTGCGTAAGCTCACGATTCCGTTTACAGCAATACCTGAGGGATTAAAAACCCGATTGAAAAACTTCTTTCTTTGGTCAGATCTATTATTTTCCATACCGGTTCCATTGACTTTGAATAGCATTGATAAATTTAATTTGCGTCAGAACGGATTCAAAAGACGTGCTTATTACACCCGAAAATTCGGTGTCATCTTTCTTGTTTTATTTTTATTTTTAAATTCATTTCTTCTTCCAGTTCCTATCGCAGTTCCGTTTACACTCCTTGATCTCTTTCGTGAATTAACGAAGCATATTTCAGATACAACTTTTTCCGCGAAATCACGAAAAATACTTTGAATTTCACGGATTTTTTCGTAAGCCGGAAAAATTCTGAATTTTCAGAAACCTTTCCGCAGTTCCTTTTATATTAACGATGAATTGCCGTTTTTAAGATGTGTTATAGAAAATTCTGAATTTTCAGAGACCTTTCCGCAGTTCCTTTTGTATTAGCGGTAAATTGCCGTTTTTAAGATTGTTAACGGAAAATTCTGAATTTTCAGAAACCTTTCGCAGTTCCTTTTACATTAAAAGTAAATTGCCGTTTTTAAGATGTGTTAATAGAAAATTCTAAATTTTTAAAAACTTTTCCGGAATTCCCTTTAATTAACGGTAAATTGCCGTTTTTAAGATTCTTAACGGAAAAATCTGAACTTTTAGAAACCTTTCGCAGTTCCTTTTACATTAAAGGTAAACTGCCGTTTTTAAGATTCTTAACGGAAAAATCTGAATTTTTAGACACCTTTCCGCAATTCCTTTCTTAGATTAACGGAAAAACTCCGTTCTCACTTTTTTCGAATCTATTATTATATGACGAAAAATTTCCGGTAATAGACAAGATTCATTGGAATACTTGGGGTTTGATTAACTGTTAAACATCAATAGTCTTTCAAAGTATTTGATTTTGAAGTTCTGTTGCGAGATCGGATATTGTGGATGGTATATTGCGTGAAGTTTGGTTAGTGTGGCACAGGATATTTCTTTTCCTCTTCCCCATTTTGTGCACCAGCTGTTATATATTGCATTACCGTAAGAAACCGTGTACTTAATTTATTGTACAGGTGATTGTACGATGTCTATGTATCAGTCTATGGAGTCCTTAAGACAAAAGCTATATAGCTACCAAGAGTAAATTTTGTATTTAGAAGTTTTGTGAAATAATATTATAAAACAGTGCTTTGAACCTTCTCTTACAGGTGATTGAAAGTTATTGTTAGTCGAAATTTTTTTCTCAAACCCAAATCATTCTGATACCAATGATATATTTCGCACGAAAACTGTAGAATTACTATACACATGCTGTCGAAACGTACGATTAATTCTAACCGTGTCTCCAACTGCAAATTAAAATACATTTATTTACAATTAAAAACACTATTTACAATAAAAAGGCAAGTACTTTCAGGGATCTCTTGTCCCCATCATCAGGCCTAAGTGCCACGAATCATGAGGAGCTATCCCATGTGTTATATATATATATACGATAATCTCAATGTAAGGAAGCTGTTCTACAATAATGCAATTTTTTTTCCCATCCACAGGCACCAGTCTATTGTAAGTTTTAAATATGTTAAGACCTTAGGGTCAATAGTTAAAAACTACAAACTTAACTCTTCGAGCTACATTCCTGTAATTACTACTTGTTCTTGTGATGAACATAAAGAAACAGTTCACTATGATAAGAATTACAACCATATTATCACCGGAAACTTGAGTTTTGTTGAAAATGAAAAGCTTAGGAATTTATTAGAGTATGGCTCTAAATTCAGACCTTCCTTCACAATTTCCAAAGAAAGGATTCTTGAGAGCTTCACTCAAGATGTAAATAAGTATATCGTAAAAACCAGTTTAACGTACAATCAGCCTATTGAGGCCTTCGCAGAATGGAAATATAATATAATCAATAGCTTCACCGGTGAGTTGGCAGGTCTGGACTTTTGTTTCGACAGAAATCTCTTCTTCTCTGGAGAAGCTAAAAGGTCACTCTCCAAACTACAAGACCAATTTATTTTTACCACTACGGATAAAGCTAGCAATAATTTTGCAATTATCTGTAAGAAGTTCTATTTTGAATTGTTAACTATGGAACTCAATAATAGAGTAACATACGAGCCCGTAAGTTATTCTACCAAGCAGTTAGAAAATCGGTTTAAGGCATTCTTCAAGAAACTTAAAATTCCACAAACTAGAAGATATGAGCCTGAATTTCCATTTCTTTTTGCAACGGTTAAGTTTCATAAGGATCCTGTGAAGTTCAGGTTCATAGCTAGTGGAGTAAGGAGTCATAAAAAGAAAATGGATCTTGCTTTTGAAGATGTCTTAAAGAAGGTTTTGAAACACATTAGAAACTGTTCTAACTTGATGTACAGAGATTTTTGGATAATTAATAATAATGCAGAAGTAATTTCTACTATACTCAAAGTTTGTCCCCTAGATATTAATAGTTATGATTTTGAAAACCTATATACTAATCTGCCTCTATCAGATATTATCACTACCTTTAAAGAGCTGTATGCAGAATTTAAACTTAACCAATTTGTTGATGTAGGAACTTGGAACTCTTATCTCAATTGCTGCATAATAAATAACCATATCTTATATAATAATACTCTCTATAGGCAAGTGAACGGTATTCCAATGGGAACATCAACGTCCACGAATATCGCTAATCTATTCCTGTTCTTTAAGGAATATAAATTCATTAAAAATCACCCCACCTGCTCAGATAACTACCTTTACACTTTTAGATATATTGATGATCTGCTGTGTATCAATAATTCAGAAGTTATAGAGAGTGATTTTGATAATATCTATCCTAGCTCTCTTAACTTATGTAAAACCAACCACAGTAATCAGGAACTTGAGTTCCTAGACTTAAGCATTAAGCTCAACAGAGGTAACCCATCTATTAGCCTCTATGATAAAAGAGTTAATTTTCCTTTCAAAGTAATTAAATATCTACACTGGAATAATAACATTTCAACCAAAGTAATTGAGAATGTACTAATTTCTCAGGTCCTAAGAATTTCAAGAATTTGCAGCAACAATTTGGACTTCAATTACCACATTAATATACTATTAGAAAGTTTTCTAGAGAACGAAATTCCTTCTTCTTTCATCAAAAGAACTTTAAGAAAAATTATTCTGAATAATAGAGTAAGGTTGGCAGATCTGCTTTAATTTTCTACACAGTTAATAATATGATTCTGACCAATCAAAGCCGTAAGGAAGTTGGCTAGAGGATGCCTATTAACTACCTAAAGGAACCTTAGTGCTATGGATATGACGGTCCTATTAAAACAAAAAATTAAATAATATAAACAAAATCACAAAAAAGCTTAAAAATCTGTTTATAAAAGAAAATAAAAACAAATAAAAAAGAAAACTAGTTATTCATCACTAGGATAGCTATACTAAAAATAGTAAAACCAACATTAAAATTAATAAGATTCTGATTAATCTATAGAAGCTCACTAAGGTGATTTAATACATGCAAAGATTATTAAATAAACTGCTCGTGTATTTTATAATATTTCTCATGTATTCTGGAGAGTTAATTCTGCTCTTTCTGATCATACAGATCCACAGTCTTAAGTTTATATATTTTTTTCTCTGGTTAAAATCTCCGCGCGTTGGTTTCTTGCTGTATGAGGAGGCCATCAGCCCCACCCTCACTGCCCCCCAGCGTCTAGGGAGTGGCGGAAGAGGTCAGCCATGTTCTTCTCTTGTGAGGAGAAAAGTTTTTGTAACACAAGAGGTAAGCTCTCTTCCTTGTTTTTGGGTTCTAGGTTTTATAAGTTCAATGTTTGTACTTCATGTACCTTTTCTCTGTCGTTTTTTAGCTTTTCAGCTTTTAGGCATTGGTTTGTCTGTTAACATTTTTGCGGGTTTTAACTCTTTCTTTTCTTTGTAACTTTGAGCGTCTTTTGGGGTACCTAGGAACAGAAGATGGCTAAGCTTGTTCCTTTTCTATGCGCTGTCTATGCGCTGTTTTTTCAAAGTAGTTAAGTTCTTAATAACTAATTAATTATGCACTTAAAGCACTGCTGAAATACTTTGTACATATTGCAACTAACTGTTTAAGGTATATAACTTTCACACAGTTTTCTTTAGTTAATTATTATCTTTAGCTTATTCTCGTTTTCGTGCTGTCATAAGTTGTAGAGTAGGGGGTTTTAGACTCAAGTTTTCTTTCAAAAATCTGTTCGTTATAAATTAACATTTCCTTTTTTAATTGCAATGTAAAATTTGGATTTCTTTTGCATTGTTTTTCAGGTTTAAATTCTCTCTCAAACGAACTTGGAATTTCGTTATGGCTGAAAATCATTTCTAATTATTATGTCACTCTCACAGCTTGAGTTCTCTTTAATCTTCTTCTCTCTGTTTAATAGTAACAGATGAAGAGTATGGGTCGGGCCAGGAAGGTTAATGGATGCAAGCGAAATTGTTAACTAGTGCTAGGTCATGCAACTCTAAGGAGGACATGACTTATATATATATTTTTTAAACTATTTTAGGTGGGAATGTTACTTGCATCTATGGCCTTGCAGAAACCCATTTCCAACTAGGTCTTTGTGGAAGTGAGAAAATGCAGAGTTTTTGCTGGTCCTTGATAAAGCCAAGGCTCAGTATTCTCGACACCTTCTACATTCAGTTGTTTTATTTTATTTTTTTATCTTTTTTCCTTTTGCTCACACAGGTAGATACATAACCTTTTCTAAGTTGTACTAGGTGTGAGTCAAAATTATATATGTATTTTTTTGCTTAGGTATCTTCTTTATAGAATGTGAATTCTGAATTTTCAAAACTGCTGCGTTGCGCGTTTTGATTTTCAGGTTATTTTGCACCCTTCGTTTTAAATTCTAAAATTTTTTCCTTAGTCTTCAGTTTTGCTCTTAAGTATATATATATATATATATATTCTATAAAGAAGATACCTAAGCAAAAAAATACATATATAATTTTGACTCACACCTAGTACAACATAGAAAAGGTTATGTATCTACCTGTGTGATCAAAAGGAAAAAGGTAAAAAATAAAAAAAACAACTGAATAGAAGGTGTCGAGAATACTGAGCCTTGGCTATCAAGGACCAGCAAAAATACCTGTATTTTCTCACTTCCACAAAGACCTAGTTGGAAATGGGTTTCTGCAAGGCCATAGATGCAAGTAACATTCCCACTAAAATAGTTTAAAAAATATATATAAGTCATGTCCTCCTTAGAGTTGCATGACCTAGCGCTAGTTAACATTTTTCGCTTGCATCCATTAACAACTACTCTTCATCTGTTACTATTAAACAGAGAGAGAGAAGATAAAGAGAACTCAAGCTGTGAGAGTGACATAATAATTAGAAATGATTTTCAGCATAACGAAATTCCAAGTTTTGAGAGAAATTTAAACCTGAAAAACAATGCAAAAGAAATCCAAATTTTACATTGCAATTAAAAAAAGTTAATTTATAACGAACAGATTTTTGAAAGAAAACTTTGAGTCTAAAACCCCTACTCTACAACTTATGACAACACAAAAACGAGAATAAGTTAAGATAATAATTAACTAAAAAAAACTTTGTGAAAGTTATATACCTTAAACAGTTAGTTGCAATATGTACAAAAAGTATTTCAGCAGTACTTTAAAGGTCATAATTAATTAGTATTAAGAACTTAACTACTTTGAAAAACAGCGCATAGACAACGCATAGAAAAGGAACTAAGCCATCTTCTGTTCTAGGTAAAAGACGCTCAAAGTTACAAAGAAAAGAAAATTAAAACCCGCAAAAATGTTAACAGACAAATCAATGCCTAAAAGTTGAAAAGCTAAAAACGACAGAGAAAAGGTACATGAAGTACAAACATTGAACATAAAACCTAGAACCCAAAAACAAGGAAGAGAGCTTACCTCTTGTGTTGCAAAACTTTTCTCCTCAAGAGAAGTATGGCTGACCTCTTCTGCCTCCTAGACGCTGGGGGCAGTGAATGCCTCATACAGCAAGAAAACAACGCGCGGAGATTTTGGAGAAAAAATATATAAACATAAGACTGTGGATCTGTATGATCAGAAAGAGCAGAATTAACTCTCAGAATACATGAGAATATTATAAAATACACGAACAGTTTATTTAATAATCTTTGCATAATAAATCACCTTGAGTGAGCTCTCTAGATTAATCAGAATCTTATTAATTTTAATGTTGGTTTTACTATTTTTAGTATAGCTATCTAGTGATGAGAATAACTAGTTTTCTTTTATTTGTTTTTATTTTCTTTATAAACAGATTTTTAAGCTTTTTTGTGATTTTGTTTATATTATTTAATTTTTGTTTTAATAGGACCGTCATATCCATAGCACTAAGGTTCCTTTAGATGAGTTAATAGGCATCCTCTAGCCAACTTCCTGCGGCTTTGATTGGTCAGAATCATATTATTAACTGTGTAGAAAATTAAACAGATCTGCCAACTTACTCTATTATTCAGAATAATTTTTCTTAAGTTCTTTGATGAAAGAAGAAGGAATTTCGTTCTCTAGAAAACTTTCTAATAATATATTAATGTGGTAATTGAAGTCCAAATTGTTACTGCAAATTCTTGAAATTCTTAGGACCTGAGAAATTAGTACATTCTCAATTACTTTGGTTGAAATGTTATTATTCCAGTGTAGATATTTAATTACTTTGAAAGGAAAATTAACTCTTTTATCATAGAATTTAATAGATGGGTTACCTCTGTTGAGCTTAATGCTTAAGTCTAGGAACTCAAGTTCCTGATTACTGTGGTTGGTTTTACATAAGTTAAGAGAGCTAGGATAGATATTATCAAAATCACTCTATAACTTCTGAATTATTGATACACAGCAGATCATCAATATATCTAAAAGTGTAAAGGTAGTTATCTGAGCAGGTAGTGATTTTTAATGAATTTTATATTCCTTAAAGAACAGGAATAGATTAGCGATATGCGTGGACGTTGATGTTCCCATTGGAATACCGTTCACTTGCTTATAGAGAGTATTATTATATAAGATATGGTTATTTATTATGCAGCAATTGAGATAAAGTTCCAAGTTCCTACATCAACAAATTGGTTGAAATTCTGCATACAGCTCTTTAAGGTAGTGATTATATCTGATAGAGGCAGATTAATATGCAGGTTTTCAAAATCATAACTATTAATATCTAGGGACAAACTTTGAGTATAGTAGAAATTACTTCTGCATTATTATTAATTATCCAAAAATCTCTGTACATCAAGTTAGAACAGTTTCTAATGTGTTTCAAAACCTTCTTTAAGACATCTTCAAAAGCAAGATCCATTTTCTTTTATGACTCCTTACTCCACTAGCTATGAACCTGAACTTCAAGATCCTTATGAAACTTAACCGTTGCAAAAAGAAAATGGAAATTCAGGCTCATATCTTCTAGTTTATTGGAATTTTAAGTTTCTTGAAGAATGCCTTAAAACCGATTTTTCTAACTGCTTATTAACTTACGGGCTCGTATGTTACTCTCTATTATTGAGTTCCATAGTTAACAATTCAAAATAGAACTTCTTACAGATAATTGCAAAATTATTGCTAGCTTTATCCGTAGTGGTAAAAATAAATTGATCTTGCAGTTTGGAGAGTGACCTTTAGCTTCTCAGAAAAGAGATTTCTGTCAGCAAAAGTCCAGACCCTCACCTGGGTGAAAGCTATTGATTATATTATATTTCCATTCTGCGAAGGCCTCAATAGGCTGATTGCTACGTTAAACTGGTTTTTACGATTTATTTACATCTTGAGTGAAGCTCTCAGAATCCTTTCTTTGGAAATTGTGAAGGAAGGTCTGAATTTAGAGCCATACTCTAATAAATTCCAGCTTTTCATTTTCTACAAAACTCAGTTTCCGGTGATAATATGGTTGTAATTCTTATCATAGTGAACTGTTTCTTTATGTTCATCACAAGAACAAGTAGTAATTACAGGAATGTAGCTCGAAGAGTTAAGTTTGTAGTTTTTAACTATTGACTTCAAGGTCTTAACATATTTAAAACTTACAATAGACTGGTGCCTGTGGAATGGGAAAAAAAATTGCATTATTTAAAGAACAGCTTCCTTACATTGAGATTATCGTAGGCTTTATTTAGGAACCTGATGGTAACAAAATTACTGGAAAATTCTTTAAGAGAAATTTTATCTTTAAGAATATGTTTAAGAATGTCCAGAACCAAAGCAAAAACATGCTTATCAACATGGTCAGCAGTTTCATTCCAGAATTTGAAAAAACATTTAAGGACAGAGTGCTTGAAGGACTTGAGAATTTTGTAAGTATTTTTAACAAAATTAGTGCCAGTTTTAAAGCCTTCCAGAGTTTTTAGCAAGTTAGCAAAATCAACTTTGCTTGATGTGCGAAATAACCTCTGTCCTCTATTACCTCTAGAGCAGCTCTTATTATTAACAAGAAAGAAGAGTTCACGAATTGAAAATTTATGCTGATTATGCTTATTGTCAGATAGAGTGGAATTAAGGCCATAGGGATAAAGAGACTGATGCTGCAAATTTCAAGGGATTCAGTTTCTAGCCGAGCATAGAGGTCAGGGATAATATGTAGTACCTCTATTTTCACTTTGTCAAAACCATGAGTATGGAAATGCTCTAATTCAAAGGTAGAGTACTGGTTGGCGTTTGTGGAGGGTTCACTCCTGAATTAGAGAACTTGTTTACTAGAGACCTGTGACCATTAATCCTAAGATGAAGAGGATTTTTACTTTGGCCAATATAGCTAAGGTTGCAGACAGTACAGGTGAGCTTATAGATGGTATTGTAGGCTTTGCAAAACTTGTTGGAGCAATTATCCTCAACATAAGAATAGAGGTTAGGATCTGCAGATTTACATGTCAAACAACGTTTGTCATTTCATAACTTTAGATTACCTTTGCCAGCGAGTTCATACACTATGGGAAAGGGTGCTAGCCTAACCGAGCAGGAGGACTTAAAATATCTGAGCTGACCTCCAATCCTTTCATCGTCCTTAGAACTCCACTTGGGCCAAAACATACAAATTCTGAGCATACCAACTAGGAAAAACTTTTTGAAATAAGCAGTCCAAGAAAAGACCAAACTCGAGTATAAACTACACTCCAAAAAGCTGCATCCAAAACATACTAAAAAGAAAAAATTAGAAAATGAAAAAAAAAAAAAAAAAAAACCCTAAGTAAAAAAATAGTAATAAAAAAATATAAAAAAAAAAAGAAAAAAAAAATAATAAAACATTTCAACTAGAATTTGCGCATGACTGCTAAATAATAAATTGAAATTAGTTACTAAAAAAACAAAACTGAGACTAAGGAAAAAAATTTTAGAATTTAAAACGAAGGGAGTGCAAAATAACCTGAAAATCAAAACGCGCAACGCAGCAGTTTTGAAAATTCAGAATTCACATTCTATAAAGAAGATACCTAAGCAAAAAAATACATATATAATTTTGACTCACACCTAGTACAACATAGAAAAGGTTATGTATCTACCTGTGTGATCAAAAGGAAAAAAAGGTAAAAATAAAATAAAACAACTGAATGTAGAAGGTGTCGAGAATACTGAGCCTTGGCTTTATCAAGGACCAGCAAAAACTCTGCATTTTCTCACTTCCACAAAGACCCTAGTTGGAAATGGGTTTCTGCAAGGCCATAGATGCAAGTAACATTCCCACCTAAAATAGTTTAAAAAATATATATATAAGTCATGTCCTCCTTAGAGTTGCATGACCTAGCACTAGTTAACATTTTCGCTTGCATCCATTAACCTTCCTGGCCTGACCCACTCTTCATCTGTTACTATTAAACAGAGAGAAGAAGATTAAAGAGAACTCAAGCTGTGAGAGTGACATAATAATTAGAAATGATTTTCAGCCATAACGAAATTCCAAGTTCGTTTGAGAGAGAATTTAAACCTGAAAAACAATGCAAAAGAAATCCAAATTTTACATTGCAATTAAAAAAAGGAAATGTTAATTTATAACGAACAGATTTTTTGAAAGAAAACTTGAGTCTAAAACCCCCTACTCTACAACTTATGACAACACAAAAACGAGAATAAGTTAAAGATAATAATTAACTAAAGAAAACTTTGTGAAAGTTATATACCTTAAACAGTTAGTTGCAATATGTACAAAGTATTTCAGCAGTGCTTTAAGTGCATAATTAATTAGTATTAAGAACTTAACTACTTTGAAAAAACAGCGCATAGACAGCGCATAGAAAAGGATTATTTTTGATTTTCAGGTTATTTTGCACCCTTCGTTTTAAATTCTAAAATTTTTTTCCTTAGTCTTCAGTTTTGCTCTTTAGTATATATATATATATATATATATATATATATATATATATATATATATACAACATATATAGTCAATATGTTGTAATATTGACTTGCCTACCTATATACCAAACCCATGGAGACGGCTGGTAACCCTCACATCCATCGAGAATGAAACCTAGATATAACTTTGACTTGTATAATTATTTTTAAACATTATAATTTGTGTTTTTTTTAAAGTTGGCAGCACAGGAATGTAAAAGAGACGTGTGACGGGGGCTTTCTTCTGATGTATATAACACATGGGATAGCTCCTCATGATTCGTGGCACTTAGGCCTGATGATGGGGACGCAAGAGATCCCTGAAAGTACTTGCCTTTTTATTGTAAATAGTGTTTTTAATTGTAAATAAATGTATTTAAATTTGCAGTTGGAGACACGGTTTGAATTAATCGTACGTTTCAACAGCATGTGTATAGCAATTCCGAATCATTCTGTTGCTTCGAAAAATCACAATGAAAAAATACGTATAATTTGTAATAAGACCTTCTACATAAAAAATAAAATTATTACAAACGTGTTTAAAAAATAATAAACTCCAATGAAAAAAAAATGACTAAATCACTCGTATTAATGAAAACAACAACAACAACAACAACAACGTTATCGTCCAATTCCTTTTACCTTGGACGTGAGTGCGCTTCCAAAGACATTCTGGCTCAGTGGTTAAGACACGCGGCTTCAACCCAAGCGGCTGGGCTCGATCACCGACGCAAAAGGGTTCTTTCACGTAAGGGTTGAAATATTCAGTATGTTGGATTTTGCGAAATTTCTGTATAAATACGGAAAAACTTGAAACCGACTTATCTGAAATAAACGGAATTACTGACTACGAAAAATCTGTGAAAGTACGAGAAGTTAAAAAAACCCGGAACTTCTAAAAACGGAAATTCCGTTAAAAAAACAACACTTACCGGCAACCTTGCTGCACGCTATTTTCAGAAATTATCCGTGAATTCGCACCACATTTTTTTTTACAGTGTAAGACAATAACTGAATGATGTTAGCCAAGCCTCATGTGCAGACATGAAGTCTTTACCTCTGAATAAGCAACTCCGCGAAACTAACGAAAATACTACAAATAAATATAATGTTTCCTTCAGGGAGTCTCTCGAGGTATTTTGCATTTTACTCGTGTTGCATTTGTTTTAACTGCGTGTGATTTAAAATACGACAGAAGAGGTGATTTACAGGAAGTTATTTCTAAGTTAAAAGTTATTAAAATCCACTTAGTTTTAGTAATTGCAAAATTTCGAAGCAACGGATAAAGCCAGTCCATAACTCTTTAGCGGATGTGTCGTAGAGAAACCATTTCGCCTAATTATTTTCCAGAAAATACAGAATTATTAAATAACAGAAAGGCAAAGCTCATCTCGAATACAGCCCATTTGATTCTTCCCAGTCAAACTTTAATTTAAATTTGTTGAGATCCAGGCAAGCGAATAATTAGCTTTTCACCGCTCGCGACTTCCTCCGCCATCTCACGAGATAGCCTCGCGGCACACTTTGTTTTGAATTAGCGCGCTTAAAAATTAGTCCTTAATTGGCGTTTAACGATGTTTTAAACTAGTTTTAGAAAAGGACGAGAAAATAATTTCCTGGGTAAGATGAAAAAAAAAAAAAAAAAAAAAGAAGACAACGAACAGAAATGTGCTGGTCTACAAATAAATACGAAAATAACCGTTTGAAAAACACGGAATAAAATTTTTTTCGGCACTGATGTACAGTATCTTGCCAAAAGCATTCCAGCATTCTTCCATAACTAAATAATGCGATACACTGTTAAAAATACAGGGGTTGGGCAAAACAATGTGAACAGCTAGGCAATATGTATTTATTAATAAGGTGTTGGACCGTCATTTGCTTTTAATACAGCTTCCAATCCTGGAATAGATTCATACAGTTTTGAATAGTCTCCAGTGGAATGTTGTACTATGTCTTTATCAATAAGGGGTTGGACCACCATTTCCCTTTAATACAACTTCCAACCTTTTTGAAACAGATTCATATAGCTTTTGAATAATCTCCAGTGGAATGCTGTACTATGTTTTTATCAATAAGGGATTGGACCACCATTTGCCTTTAATACAGCTTCCAACCTTGGAATAGATTCATACAGATTTTGGATAGTCTCCAGTGGAATGTTGTACTATGTCTTAATAAGGTGTTGGACTACCATTTCCCTTTAATACAGTTTCCAACTTTCTTGGAATAGGTTCATACAGCTTTTGAATAGTCTCCAGTGGAATTATAACGAAGTAAATTTCTCAGTCATTTCTGTCCACGCCAGGATTCGAACCCGGATCCCCTCATTCCGGAATAAGTCACTCTACCAGTTGAGCTACGCGGACATTTTATTCTGATTCCTATCTGCCTTTATGTCGTGTGCGTCCTTCGGGCAGGTACGTCACATCATCTCCCTCGAAGTGCTGCTCTTATTTTTCCTATCTCGCGGTGTGGAAATAACATCACACCATTGCGAGATTGTGAACGGTCGGGTCATCCGGATAGTTCGGGCGCCATTTATAACGAAGTAAATTTCTCCGTCGTTTTTGGTCTACGCCGGGATTCGAACCCGAGGCCGCTTATTCCGGAACAAGTCACTCTACCAGTTGAGCTACGCGGACATTTTATTCTGATTCCTATCTGCCTTTATGTCGTGTGCGTCCTTCTGGCAGGTACGTCACATCTCCTGGTACGTTACAGAATGTTGTAATGTGTGTTTATTAATAAGGTGTTGGACTACCATTTCCCTTTAGTACAGCTTCGAACCTTCTTCGAATAGGTTCACACAGTTTTTGAATAGTCTCCAGTGGAATGTTGTACTATGTCTTTATCAATAAGGGGTTGGACCACCATTTGCCTTTAATACAGTTTCCAACCTTCTTCGAATAGATTTATACAGCTTCAACCAATTTCTGCAGTGATGCTGGAGGAAAGAATACGCTTCGCTCTCTGCTGTCTCCTAAACTGCTCACGATGTTATTCAAGTCTGACCTGCCCAGAGCAGATATCGAACTTCATTTTAGTACTCAAACAAATACTTAACTGTTTTGCCTATGTGTATGGGCACATTATCATCTTGAAAAAGGTATCATTTTTGAGAAACAACATTTGGGCCATAGCATGTACTTGATCACTTAGAATGTGCAAATACTCACCGGCAGTAACTCTGCCATGTATGGTAATGTTGGGGTCAGCCAAATATCAAGATGTGGCCGGATCCACCCAATGTTTGACAGTTGGAACCAGACATTCCGAATACTTTGGGGGATCTCCATACATAAATCCGGCCTACTATTGGCAGTAATATAAATCAGTACACATCGGACCACATCACACGTTTCCAGTCATCATCTGTTTAAATTTTAAGCTCATGACACCATCTTTTTCGCATTGTGTTGTCTCTGTGAAGTTCTCTGAGGATTGTTTTTGTGGAAACAGGGTCTTCCAGGTGGATACTGAGTCCTGCTGTCACCTTTTCTGCAGTAGTTCTGTGCTGTTTGGACACAATCCTTGTTAGTGTTCGACGACCCCTCTGAAAGATTTAGCAATCACAACTCTTCCACGGTTGTTGGCTTAATGAAGTTCTCTGCGAACTGTTATTGCGGAAACAGGGTCTTCCAGGTGGATATTGAGTTCTGCTGTTACTTTTGCTGTAGTGGTTTCTGTGTTGTTTGGACACAATCGTTGTTAATGTTCGACGGTCTCTCTCCGAGGTTTAGCAATTGCAGCTCTTCCATGGATGTTGACTTCGTGAAGTTCTCTGCGAACTGTTATTGTGGAAACAGGGTCTTCCAGGTGGATATTGAGTTCTGCTGTCACTTTTGCTGTAGTGGTTTCTGTGTTGTTTGGACACAATCGTTGTTAATGTTCGACGGTCTCTCTCCGAGGTTTAGCAATTGCAGCTCTTCCATGGATGTTGACTTCGTGAAGTTCTCTGCGAACTGTTATTGTGGAAACAGGGTCTTCCAGGTGGATATTGAGTTCTGCTGTCACATTTGCTGCAGGAATTCTGTGTTGTTTGGGCACAATCCTTGTCAGTGTCCGAAGGTCCTTCTCATTCAGTCTCGGTTTTCGTTCACTATTCTTCTTAGCCGATGAAGTCTTTGCATGCTTTGTGTACTCAGTCATAACCGTGTAGACGGTTCCTCTTGAAATACCGAACACTTTGGCTTTTATGGTTACAGACGCTCCTGTTGAAGAGACTGTTATGGTTTGTTCTCTTTGGGCGTCTGACAGGTCCCCAGGGGCGTATTTAGCCTCTTGCTCCCCCCCCCCATAAAATATTTCATTTTTTACCTGTTTGGTTAAAATGCGACTTACATTAGAAAAACATGCCTTAATTTAATAAAAATTTAACTTATATTAGAGAAAAAATTCTTCAATTTTTTTTCCTATTTTTCATAAACTTTTTTTTTTTATTGATTGGAGGTTTAACGACCATCGTGAGCAACTCAATGTGCTATAAGTAGTCGTCCGTCCCTAATTTAGGGTCATTGGTTCCAGGGAAGTGTAACGTACCATGAGATGTGACGTACCTGCCAGAAGGACGCACACAACATAAAGGCAGATAGGAATCAGAATAAAATGTCCGCGTAGCTCAATTGGTAGAGCAACTTATTCCGGAATGAGTGGACCCGGGTTCGAATCCCGGCGCGGATAAAAATGACGGAGAAATTCACTTCGTTATAGAAGGGAGAGAACCAGTGCCGTAAGAAAAACACAACATCCATGCCTCACCGGGATTCGAACCCGGACCCCTTTCGGACGAATGATCAGAGGCCATCGCTTAGACCTCCGCGCCACCGGGGCGGCAACTTTTATTTTGTTCTGGTGGATTTCAAAAACTTCCACGTTCGCCCCCCCCCCCCCCCCAACTCCGAAAAAATTCTTTATACACCTTGGATTTCACCGACTTCTCGTAGGAACCACCCTCCCTCAAAACTTGAAAATTTTTTGGTATAGTGAGAAAAAAACACACGAAAAAAAGCAGAAATTTCCCATTCAATAAAGTGAGTCACGCAAGATTTTGAGTCCTGAAATGATGAGAAACCGTCTATTCTCTTTGCTGAGCATAACTTGTACTACGCTGGCATACAACCTAGAGAATATATACACTCCTGGCCACCCAAAATGCAACACCAAGAAGGAAGCATCCGATTGGCCTGAAATTCGCAGCATGCGTCGCCCGCGTGAGGACATGCAAACGATTAACATTGCAGGGCATATGCAAATGATGTGCGCCCGGCACGCCACCGATAAGCACTATAAGGAGGGTGCACAGTAGGCGTGGTGTAAGTGGTGGAAGTGTGTTGTACTGCAGGACCTGTGCGTGGGAAGCTTCCTGATGCCTCGTCGCAGAATACGGCAGTCATTCCAGCACGTTTCGGAGTTCCACAGAGGACGAATAGTGGCTTATCGCGACAGTGGTTTATCGTACCGAGACATCGGCGCCCGTGTGGGACGACATCCAGCCACAGTGAGGCGAGTATGGATTCGGTGGGTGCAGGAGGGACGGACAAACCGACGTGAGTGATTGCTCCAGCAGCGGCACACCACCAAACGAGAGGACCTGCATGTTGTGCGGCGGGCATTGACGTCTCGCACCGCAACATCACGAACGTTAGCGCTGGAATTAGTGTGTGTTGCGCAACAACCTGTGTCAGCACGTACCGTTCGACGTCATCTGCAGGAGCGGGGACTTGTCGCACGGCGCCCATTGCTCTGATTACCATTGACGTTACACCACCGGCGAGTGCGGCGGCAGTGGGCCTTTGAACGCTACACCTGGACTACGGAATGGCACGACATTGTATTCTCCGACGCATCCCGCTTCTGCCTGCAACACCACGATGGTCAGATCCGCGTGTGGCGGCACCGCGGCGAGAGACTGTACGACGCCTGCATTATGCATCGCCATACCGGTCCGTCGCTTGGCGTTATGGTTGGGGGCGCAATTGGATATGACACCCGCGCCCCTCTGGTACGCATCGCCGGTACACTCAGCCGCCACCACTGCATCTGTGACGTTTTGGAGCCTGTAGTCCTCCCTTACCTGCATGACCTGCCAGCGGCCACGTTTCAACTGGACAATGCGCGCCCGCACGTGGCACGCATCGTGCAACAATTCTTCGCGGCCCAACAGGTGTCACTGCTGCCGTGGCCCGCCTGTTCTCCCGATATGTCGCCCATCGAACACGTCTGGTCGCTGATCGGCAACCGAGTGGCCCGGCAAGCACCACCCGCGGCTACACCTGATGAACTGTGGCAACGTGTGGAAGCAGCCCGGACCGACATACCCCAAGCCCACATCCAAAGCCTCTTTCGTTCGATGCCGCGGCGTGCAGCGGCCGTTATTGCCAGCCATGGGGGCCACACGAACTATTGATGTCTGCGTGTTCCGTAAGTCGCACGGGCCTGTAAGCTCAATCGTTTCATCTTTGTATCTGTTGTTATGTGTCCAGTAAATCAGGCTTTGATATCTCGTGTCCTTCTTGGTGTTGCATTTTGGGTGGCTAGCAGTGTACAAAGAAAAGACGCACAAAAGATAGAGACCACGTTTATTTATTTTTTTGTGTCTGTAGCCTGAATAACATTAACCTCTATAATCATGGTGTTCACATTATTTTGTCCAGCTCCGGTAACGAATTGATGGCACTTGCGTACATGCCAAATTTGGTGGCACTTGCTTACATATTAAGGCGTTTCCAAATATAACACGTGCAGCATAGGAAAAGAGGTGGCACTTGCGCACAACACTGGATTTCCGCTGTAACATAATTTTCACTGAAATTCACTTTTTCAAAATTTACTCTAATTTAGCAATATAAGATAAAGACTTCAAACACTTCTTTACATGTTCAGTCACTTGGATTAGCCAGTGCTTATAAAGAAAATGGAGAAATCAGACTTCATGTGCGCATTAGTGTGCAGCATTAGCACACTTTCCAGATGCCGACATAGATAACGGATCGTTATCGATTCATGAAAGTTCACGGCAGCAACCAAAGCTGCGGGAATTTTACGATTATTTTGAGAATGAATATCTAGAAAATTCTGTCTGCACAACTAGCATGTGAAACTGTCATAATCTACAGGGTGGTCGAGAAGTTCCCTAGGGGGTTTCGATTGATAACTGTACAAAAACGAACACATCTACAGCAATGCGGTTCGCGACATTTCAATGAGTACATATTCGAGTTTTTAACGCCATCTTTTCCCAACAGATGGTGCTACGTGCTCGCAAATACCGAAGCCGACTGCAAAACAACTGAAAATGTCGTCGCCGCAGGAGAAAGGAATGTGCGTGCGTTGGTTTTTGAGACCGAGTCTATCATTACGGTATAAAAAAATTACCGTCGGACATATGGGAAAGATTCACCGAGTGATTTCAGTATCAGAGCGTTGCAGAAGAAATCTTGGATACAGGTAGCGTCCTGGACCGGCAAAGAAGTGGCAGACCATCTGTCAGTGAAGAAACTGTGCAGAGCATACAGGAGGTTTTTGCTCGCAGTCCTAGCAAGTTCACGAGAAGGGCCTCTTTACAACTGAATGTTCCACGATCCACATTGATGGGAGTGCTTCGCAAGTGCCTGAAACTAACCGCATACAAAGTGCAACTCCTACACCAGATTAAACCGAACGATGGACCTCAGCGCTTAATATTCGCTCGGGATGTGTTGGAGCTGCTGGAAGTTGATGAAAGTTTCCTACGCCGTGTAATGTTCACGGGTGAAGCAACCTTCTACGTGTACCGAAAAGTCAACACTCAGAATGTCCGTATATGGGGTAGTGAAAACCCACGTTCAGCCAGGGAGCACGTCGCGCACCGTCAGAAGGTGAATGTTTGGTGTGAGCTCATGCATAATCGTGTAATTGGGCTATTCTTCTTCTCCGAGCCCACAGTGCAAATGAATAATTACGTGGATATGCTTCAGAACTTCTTTGCGGTTCCTCAGCTACTGGATTTGAAACCAAACGTCATACTGCAACAAGATGGCGCTCCCCCACATTGGGGACTTGACGTTCGTGAATACCTGTACCGTGAGTTTCCCGACAGATAGATTGGAAGAGATGGTCCCATTCCTTGGCCATCCCGGTCCCCGGATATCACTCGTTTAGACTTCTTCCTCTGAGGCTATGTCAAGGACATGGTTTAGCGAGAAAGATTAAGCAGCCTTCAGGAGCTCAAACAGCGCATTACAGCAGTGTTTGATAGAATTCGTCCTGACATTTTGGAGCTCACATGGCAAGAAGTCAAGAAGTTGAATACCGACTGGATGTGTTACGTGCACTAAAGGCGCACATGTAGAGGTAAGATTATTAAACTCGAATATTTACTCTTTCAAATGCCGCAAAACGCATTGCTGTAGATCCATAGGCGCCGACTACTGCAAATTTCGAGGGGTGCTGAAATTCAAAGGGCAGGCACCGTTTCCAGTGTTGAAATTTTAGATGTTTAAATGGACCTCGTCTTCAGTGTAAACGCAAACAAACCGATAATACATTATTTCATGATAAGGATATTGCATTTTTTCATAGCAACTAAATTCTTGAACCCCGTTTTAATTCTTTCGATTTAATTTTGTGTAAAGTGCGCACAAGAGCTCTTATAATTTTGTTTCTTTTGCACAAAATTTGAGCATTTTGTTGGGCACTACTAACAGAAAAACAAACCTGTTGAAAAAGGCTGAGATTGGCAGTATACACTGAAGTGCCAGAAAAACTGGTACAGACGAGCTTATGCAAAATACATAGCAACGTCACCTATGCGCGTACTCGGTTGCGTCCGCCAGTGTGTATATAAAGCGATAAACATCCTTGCCAGCTGTCAGAGCTGTTTTTGGCATGAGAATGACAAGTAATAATGATTTAAGCGATTTTCAACGCGGTGTATTAGTTGGAGCTCGTGAGATGAGCCATAGTATTTCGGAGGTAGAAACGAAGTTCGGATTTTCACGGACGACCATTTCAAGGGTGAACCGTGACAACAAGAATTCCGGCAAAACCTCCAACCTATGATATGCTAGCAGTTTTTCCGTAAAAAGACATTGGGTGAACGTGACCATCGTCGGCTGTCAAGAATCGTTTCACGCAATAGACTTGCAACACTCTCGCAGGTATAATCGGAATTGAATGCTGGAGCCTCAACAAGCATCAACGTCCGGATTGTGCAACGTGCTCTGCACGATATGGGCTTTGGGAGCCGACGCCCAGCTCGAGTCCCCTTGGTAGGTGCACGACACAGAGTCATGCGCCTCGCTTGGGCACGGCAACACCACCACTGGACACTTAATGACTGGAAACAAATAGCCTGGTCTGACGAGTTGCGTTTCCAACTGTATCGGGCAGACGGAAGAATTCGTGTGTGGCGCAAACCCCACGAAGACATGGATCCCGCCTGTCAACAGGGAACTGTACCGGGTGGTTGGGGGGGTGTCCGTATGGTATGGGGTGTGTTTAGGTGCACTTCACTGAGACCCCTGGTACGTCTACAAGCGTCTGTAACCGGCCAACGCTATGTGTGCATCCTTTCTGACGAGGCACACCCGTTCATGTCCTGCATTCATGCTGATGGGTTGGGCCTGTTACAACAGGACCCTGCACCTCCACACAAGTGTCGGGAGGACGCCACATTATGGTTAGAGGAGCAATAATCTGAGTTTGAGGTGTTGCCATTCCCATCCAAGTCCCCAGATCTGAACGTCGTAGAACACATTTGGGATGCCATGCAACGCGCTATCAAACACAGGAATCCGAGACCTCGGAATACACCCGAATTGTGGAACGCTCTGCAAGAAGTATGGTGTGCATTGCCTACAGCATATTTCCAAAAGCTAGTGGAGTCCATGCCCCGTCGTATTTCTGCAGTCCTGTGGTCCCGTGAGGCACCTACCAAGTATTAGACTGGTGAACCAGTTTTTCTGGCACTTCAGTGCATATCATTAGGCAAAACAGACAGTAGGCAAGTAGCGATACCTCTGAGGAGCTCGCTCTAGCAGTAGCAAACAAACTGACGTGTTCAGTGTTGGAATGGAACGCGTTTCATAATCATTGCACTGTATTATTTTCCTTACTTGTTATCGTGAGCATTTAGCGTATAACACAGCGTATATTACAGTGAAATTTTTGCTTTGATAAACAAGTGTAACTTGGAAATCAAAGCAAAAATTTCATTCATCTCGCAGTCCATGTGAACCAGTTGTTATCGATTTGGCATATCATCCCTGCGTGGATTGATTGGTGTTACTATTAGTGACTGCTTATATATTTTATAAAGCTGGGGATAAAAAAAAGCCTCAACAGAATTATGTCAAACAAACAAACAATAACTGCAACTTCAAAATTATCCTTTGAGCGAAAGAAGATCATTCGCAGTATGGCTGTGTGTCTTCTGCTCTCGGACGGTAATACATTACTCCCGCTATGATATATATGGTTTTATGACCCTACCAAAGCTCATTGAAGTGCATGGTGAGCTGCTGTCAACCTACTGATGTGCAAGGAACGTGATTGCGAAAAAAAGATAAAAATAAATAAAACCGGTAGCTTAAAACAATTAGAAAGGTAGGGTACAAACCACATCCCAGACCCCCAATTTCGCGCTTGCTTGGCTGTCTTATTTCTTAAGTGTTTATTCGGTATCGGTAGTTAAAACACTATTTTTTGAGGATACTGATTTTTTTTATGGAAACCAAATATTTGCACTATATTCTAATTATCTTTTTTTAATTTTATGTAAAGTGGAACTGAATATTTAAGTATGAATCCAGTACATATAACAAAAATTCGGAGGGGTGCAGAGCACCTCACAACTGATTTCAAGGGGTGCTCAAGCCCCTAAGCACCCCCGTAGTTGGCGCCAGTGCGTAGATCTGTTCTTTTTTTTACAGTTGTCAATCGAAACTCCTAGGGGGCTTTTCGACCACCTTGTACAACACAGAACCAATAACGCAGTATAGGGCTGGAATAATAAGTTTAGCAACTTAATGAGTAGACCATATCCTAAAATCAAGACCCTCATTCAAAGCTTAAAAGAAGAATCTAAGTAGAGTGACATTCTTATAAATCGATCAGACCTTAATCTCGAATGAAAGAAACGATCTAAAAGGTATACATTAAACTGGATCAGCGAATCTCTGGAACTCTGCGACATTACGAAAGTACGCAAGATGTAAAGAAATGTTTGAAGTCTTTAGTTTGTATTGCTAAATTAGAGTGAATTAAAGTAAATTTTGAAAAAGTGAATTGAAATATCTTGTGACGTACCTGCTAGCAGAACGCACACGACATAAAGGCAGATAGTAGTCAGAACAAACGTCCGCGTAGCTCAATTGGTAGAGTGACTTGTTCTGGAATAAGCGGACTCGGGTTCGATTCCCGGCGTAGACCAAAAATGACGGAAAAATTTACTTCGTTATAATGGCGCCCGAACTATCCGGATGACCCGACCGTTCAAAATCTCGCAATGGTCTGATGTTATTTCCACACCGCGAGATAGGAAAAATCAGAGAATCCCTTCTCCAGCGCTTCGAAAAAAAAAAAAAAAAATTGACTGGGAGTTCTCAAGTGCACGTTCTCCAGTGGATGGCTGCCTGCAACGATTCATGGTCACGGCTAACCCGTGGGCCATGCCCCAGGCCCTCTTTCAGGGGGGGGTGATGTGACGTACCTGCCAGCAGGACGCACACCACATAAAGGCAGATAGTAGTCAGAACAAACGTCCGCGTAGCTCAATTGGTAGAGTGACTTGTTCCGGAATAAGCGGACTCGGGTTCGATTCCCGGCGTAGACCAAAAGTGACGGAGAAATTTACTTCGTTATAATCTGTAAAGGAAAAAAAAATTAAATTATCAGAAAAAAAATAAAAAAAAAAAAAGACGAATGTCGCCTACAAATAAAAGTTAAATAAAAAAAAACGCGAATATCGCCTACAACTTTTAAACACGCCAGCATAGATGCTGCCAGTCCTAAGCCTGGATAAAGTGTGAAGGAAAGTTAGAATTATTCAAAATATGGGTCACAGTGACAGTGTTGTTCGGGGATAATTGCAAAAGCATATAGGCCGAATTACTCCCGAACATAGGACTTTGACATGTACGCAAGTGCCACCATATTTGACATGTACGCAAGTGTCACTATACCCCTGTAAGTGACGTGAATTCACGGAAAATTCCTGAAAGTAACGTTCAGAAAAGTTGCCGGCACGTCTCCGACTTTTAACGAAATTTCCATTTTGAAGAACTTCCGTTCCCAATAACGGAAAATTCAGTACACTCTGAAAATAATTTTGAAATTCACGAGCAACTTTGCGTAGTTCCTTTCGTGAATTAACAAAGCATATTTCTGATACAAACATTCCCGTGAAATGGCGGAAAGAAACTTAAATTTCACGGATGTCTCATACGCCAGGAAAATTCTGAATTTTCAGAAACCTGTCCGGAATTCCTTTCTTGTGTTGACGGTATATTGCCTTTTGCAAAGTGTGTTAACGGAAAACTCTGAATTTTCAGAAACCTTCCCGCAATTCCTTTCTTGTGATGACGGTAAATGGCCTTTTTTAAAGTGTGTTAACGGAATACTGTGAATTTTCAGAAACCTTTCCGAAATTCCTTTCTTATATTGACAGTAAATTGTCCTGTTTAAAGCATGTTAACGGAATATTTTGAATTTTCAGAAACATTTCCGCAAATCCTGTCTTATATTGACAGTAAATTGACGTTTTTAAAGTGTGTTAAAGGAAAATACTGAATTTTCAGAAACATTTCCGTAATCCCTTTCTTGTGTTGATGCTAAATTGCCCTTTTAAAGTAATTTCTGTTAACAAAAATTACTGAATTTTCAGAAACCTTTACGCAATTCCTTTCTTGTGCTGACGGTAAATTGCCGTTTTTAAGGTGTGTTAACGGAAAATACTGAATTTTCAGAAACATTTCCGCAATCCCTTTCTTGTGTTGACGATAAAGTGCCTTTTTCAAAGTGTGTTACCGGAAAATTCTGAATTTTCAGAAACCTTCCCGCAATTCCTTTCTTGTGATGACGGTAAATGGCCTTTTTTAAAGTGTGTTAACGGAATACTGTGAATTTTCAGAAACCTTTCCGCAATTCCTTTCTTATATTGACAGTAAATTGTCCTGTTTAAAGCATGTTAACGGAATATTCTGAAATTTTTATAAACCTTTCCGCAATTCCTCTCTTATATCGACAGCAAATTGCCGTTTTTAACGTGTATTAACGGAAAATACTGAATTTTCAGAAACAATAACCTTTTAGTTATGTTACATTTTAAGTCTAAGTGTAGGCACAATACTTAATATTCTTTATCTCAAAGACTACAGTCTTGGGATGATTGTATATAGATTAAAATAATACAACGTAGTTGTCACAAATGTTTATTTTTTCTGATATATTGATATTTTGGAAGCTTTCCATATATATCAGAAGTCTTCGCAACTTGTTAATGACATGGCATTAGGGTCGGCTTCATGGGTGTGCGACCTGTGGTGTCGCACAGGGCTCCGCGCCTAGAGGAGCCCGCGTTTGTGTGATGTTTTTGAATTTTTCATAATTTTTTTTCTTGTATTAAAAATAAATGACACTTAAAGATGTAAAAATGGCATTTTTAAAGTTTTTATATCATTACACTTTATTGCCTTAGTGAACAGAATTTATGGGTACATCGGGATGATTCACCGTATCACCGACAGAGAATTTGCGTTAATAACATCATATATATAATCACCCATATCTCTCTGGAACGCTGACGTCACAGCAACGCCACAGCTACGTCTGAATTCTGCCGCAATCACAACGCGGTCAGTTTTTCGCGTGCGTGGGTTTCGAATCTCTGGCAGATGGTTTATCAATAAAAAAGGGAAAAACGTAGCTTTGCGAATTCTTTATGAAACTGGCTGAAATTTTAATTACAACACTATAACTGACAGATTGATTCTACCTGACGACGAGGAGTGACGGCGAATTGATAAATTACAACATACCGCCGATTCGCGATTGTCAGGACACTAGACCACTGCCACTGGTTTTTTTTTTTTGTTTTTTGTTGAAGGTTTAACGACCACCGTGAGCAACTCAATGGGCGATCAGCACTGCCACTGGTTCCCAGAAACACCTACAAGCAAGGCGCGAACCGACCGGCACGATGTTGCTTTTATGTAGAAAGACGTTTGTGCAGACCTGTGTTTACTGGTCAAATTCGGAAATACACAGTGCGTCAAAGAATTTTTAAGACTATTACCATGACCCCGGTTGTACGGTGGTCGCCGAATAAGTATTACTCGTCTAATTGGATAAACAGTGAGGTTGCGTTCCCATAAAAGTAAAGAACCCAATCTCAAAGTTTACGGACGTCGCGTTGTGTTTCATATGGGCTCGTTACGAGGTATTCGTAAAAAACCCATATGCCGCAAATTGTGAATTTAGAGGAATATACACAGCCTATAAAGTTAGCTACACCAGGTTAGGTAATTAACAATGTTTATTAATAGAAAAAGTATATGTAAGCAATTACATCCTTTAGGTGGAGGCCAAATAAAAGTTACGTTAAATTAAAAAAATATTGGAATTAGCCATGTGTACTGATCAACTGCTGTGTACGCCTGTCACACCCTTGAGCTTAACTTTAAAGTAACTCCCTCAATCTATTTCGAGGAGGCATAGCGACCATGCATATGTATATATCTAGTTAACATGGGAACTGGAGTTGGGGAAAATAACGTCATCTTACCTTCCTTTAGGATAGGGTGGTCTCTCGTTGAAACCCCACGCTGGTAGATGAAAAACTTGCGTGGATGTTGACTGCGTGGTTGGTTCGCTGTATATCTTGTCTGCCACGCTGGGACCGCGTACTATGTCCGTTTCCTAACTAAGCCTCATCCGTCTCATCCTCGACTATCTCTGAAAATTGTACTTCGACTACCATCACTAGATAATCATCTCGAATTTTTTCATATGATCACCCCATCTTCTCTCGTGTCTGTGTATATATTTCCGTCCCTTTAATTTTCACGTGATAGGGGCGTGCCTACAACCTTCTACGTACTCTTCGCCTGGGGTCCGGATTTGTCAGCTGGTCTGACCAGTGCTCGGGCGTAGTGGCTATTGGTTGGACCTCTGGTCCAGTTGGCTACCTTTTCGCGACAGCTGGCCTGTTGTGCAGGTGGTACTTTTTTTGTGAATTGCATAAGCCTATTTTACGCTCAGATGAATGGCGAGGAATTTAAAGGGGCTTTCCGCTGCCAGAGTTACGACTTTTCTGTGACACCGCGATGTACTTTACGACTTTCGCTGGTGCCTCTCTCATCAAGGAGATGGTCGTAAACCGCAACTCGCCTATTCATCTGACGGCGTTCCGGATTCTTGCCTGTGCCTTCTGAAATACCGGGATGTATTGTCCCACCAGCAACGCTAGCACTGGGGACATTTCTTAAATTTTGCGAATGCCATGCTTTTCCTCACAAGAGTGAAAAGAAGGTGAATTCCTTTGGTCATTCTTCACGGGTGTCCGGCAAACCGATTTGATCAAATGGGTTTTCTGCTTCCGTGGGGAAAAGGGGGTTTATTAGGCAGGAAGGGAGCAAAAGAAAAGTAATTTAAATTAAGTAAAAAAATAATTTAGGTAAATTACTCCTGGTCTTTAAATTTTAATTACGCCGTAAACAATGTGACCCGAACTACGAAGTAGTTCCGCGGCAACAAAACTGACGCTAGATTTCAGCCTACGGTGGCGCCGCCAGTGTAATCGCGAATGCGTTATAAACCGTGACCATCTGCTTGCTTTCTGCCAAAAGTACTGCGCAGTAACGAAGCGGCCGTGCATTAGAGAAGTAAAATTTTTTCATGTTGAATTATTAAGATGGAACAAAGGGTTGTTATTAAATTTAACGCAAAACTTGGTAAAAGTGCCTCGGAAATGTACCAAATGATGAAACAAGTTTACGGTGAGTTTTGTTTAAATAGATCAAATGTTTTCCTGTGGCACAAACGTTTTTTGGACGGAAGAGATACGCTAGAAGATGATAAGCATACCGGAAGACCAAGTTCATCTAGGACACATGAGATTATTGAAAAAGTGCGTGATTTCGTGGCAAACAATCGATGTGCGTCACTAAGAATGATGGAAGAGTCTTTAAACATCAACAAAGAAGCGATTCGAACCATCCTGCATGAAGATTTGGGCAAAACAAAAGTCTGTGCTAAATTTGTTCCACACACCTTAACCAATGAACAAAAATCAAGGAGAAGTGCACATTGCCGAGACATCATTTCAGCCACTGAAAATGATCCAAACTTCTTAAAGTCGATTGTTACTGGTGATGAAACATGGTGTTTTTAATATGATCCTAAAACAAAGCGACAAAGTTCGGAATGGAAGTCAAAAAACTCGCCACAAGCCAAAAAATAAGAAAAGTTCCATTGAAAATCAAAACAATGCTTATTACTTTCTTCGATAGTAAGGGTATTATCCACAAAGAATTTGTTCCAAGTGGACAAACAATTACTGGTGAGTTTTATTTAAATGTTTTGGGGCGTTTGATTGGCAGAATTCGTCGCATTCGTCCAGAATATCGAGATGAAAACAGTTGGTGTTTGTTGCACGATAATGCACCCAGTCACACCTCAATTCTTCTTTGCAGATTTTTGGCGAAAAATAACGTCTGTGTGTTGAATCATCCACCGTATTCGCCTGATTTAGCACCCTGCGATTTGTCTTTATTCCCAAAACTTAAAATGAAGTTAAAAGGGTGTTATTTTGATGATATTTCGACCATAGAAACAGGTTCGACGCGTGCTTTGGAGGCAATTCCGCAAAGTGAACTGGAACAGGCATTCGAATCATTATTAAATCGCTGTAACAAGTGTATTGAAGCCGGAGGGACTTATTTTGAATAACAAACCAAAACAAATTATAATTTCTTGTTTCTATTTCGTTTTACAGACCCAGTCTTAAAAATTCTTTGCCACACTGTGTATCTACCATTTCTCAAGTTTTTCTCCGTTTTCCGCGGACCGGCGAAAACCTCGTGACGAACCGGTGGTGTTTGGGAAACATTGCACTAGACTGCTATCGCACTCACCTCATTTGAGCTACGAAGCTGAAAGCTCCCACTACCCACTAAAATAAATTACAATGAACTGTAGGACGTGGCCAGCAAAAGAATCTTTCTTTCTAGAAGTAAAGAGACAGAGCGACAAGGTAAAAGTTTTCTGAAAATTGCATTACTCATTTAGTATTGTACGGACGGGTCTTTAGAACTTCAATATTTCAACCATGAATCATTGAAAATGACATTTCCTATGATCCTGTCTTATTTGTTTAAACGATAGCAATTTTTTTTAATTTTGGATAAATTACATTAATTTTTGCCATCGGCATGCATTTCGACGAGGTGCGGGAATTATATTTTGTCGCTTCAATTTAATCAACTTCAATTTGATCTGGCAATGAAAATTAATATAGCGTAATTTCAAAATGTGTCTTTTTATTTTTTAATGAGTTATAAGAACAGCTTATTATAACTCACGAATAAATAATAATATTCCTTAGTACCAGCATGCTTTATAAAACTTCATTAGAAAATGGAAAAAAAATGTGGTTTCTCTACCTGACCCCGCCTTTCTTTCAAAAAATGTTCCAACGTCCAAACCCATTTAGTAGATGTAGAACTCACTGGGAAAAGGGTCCCGCATTTTCGTTTTGCACTGGGCCCCGCAAGTTATACAGCCGGCCCTGCTGATGGCATCCACGCCATTTCTATCAAGCGCGTGGAAGCATCTAACTAAAAACACGTGACTGTAAACACCATTTATGATGTCATAGATTAATGGAGATTATCTAACTCATCTTCGTTTTGCTGATGACGTTGTCATTTTTGCAACTACCCCATCAGAGCTGTAGAGTATAATCCAGGAACTTGCTGACAAGAGTAAAGAAGTGGGATTAAAAATGAACTTTCAGAAGACAAAAGTGATGTTCAATGCTTTTACAAGAAATGAAGATTTATCGATTGATGGAGAAAAGCTGGAGATAACAGATGCATACGTTTATCTTGGACAGCAGATATCAACTGAGGGTCACATTGATGAAGAAATTAATCATCGTATAAAACTTGCCTGGAGAGCTTTTGGAAAAAAACAGCATTATTTTCAAGAGCAATATGCCATTATGTCTTAAAAGAAAAGTGTTTGATCAATGCATCCTTCCAGTGCTTACGTATGGTGCAGAGACGTGGACCTTAACTAAAAGAGACATACAAAGGCTGCAGACAACTCAAAGTAGCATGGAGAGGTGCATGCTTAGTGTAACCAGGAGAGATGAGAAGAGGAACTCGTGGATCAGAAAAATGACAAGAGTGGAAGACATCATGATCAGAGTTAAATCCCTGAAATGGCAATGGGCTGGACATACTGCCAGAAGGACAGACCTTCGATGGACTGTCGAAATTTTAGATTGGATTCCAAGGGACAGGAAAAGACCCAGAAGAAGACCACATGGGAGATGGGTGGATGAAATTCGAAAGTATGCGGGAGTAAAATGGAGGAGACTGGCGCAAGGCAGACCGTTGTGGAAGAGGCTTGGAGAGACCTTCGTCCAGCAGTGGATAGATAATGCATGGTTGACAATGATGATGATGATGATGATATAATTTTAATATTTACGTGCCATTCGTCCTGATGAAGCTAGGTCAATACCCAGCGAAACCATGGTCGGCTTGAAAAAATAAACATTTGTGACAACTACGTTGTATTATCTTAATCTATACAATACTTAATAGTTAGAGTAATTGCAATAAACTGATTAAAACATTACAGACTATGCAGGAATTAGTAAAAATACTGCCAATAACTTGTTCTCTTGCTAAGTACTGAGAAGGAAGAAAGTTCGATTGGCTGCTACAGTTTTTTTTTTCCTTCTTTTCAGTTGCGGGTATTTTGGGAGCGGTGTATTAAAACCACTTATCTCGATGGGCGGGCCTCTTAACGATACCCTGGAGTCCTTCTTTCAATAGGATCTCTTTTTTCTCTTGTAAGAAAGTTGAAACAAACCGATCACATTATCACCTGCTTGATTTACAGCCGGTGACATACAGGACTCCCAATCGTTTAGTCGTAGTAAGAAAAAGAAGGAAGGCAAAAAATCGGGAAGTACTTTACGAAAGTCAAAAAGTCATTTACGGGAGGAAAACTGAGAGTAATTTGGAACTCCTTTTATTTCGACTATGACAGAATTTTTTTTTTTTTTTTTTAATTTGCGAAGTAAATTATTCTTGGAGTGTAAGTTCTGAATTTTCTGGTTCTTCAGCTTTAGATGATTCTTTTAACGCCGTTAAATTTTATCTCCTTTGAAATTCATAAGTTTAGAAAGTACGTCTCAAATGCACTTTCGAGCATTCATTTGCTTTTTCAGTTGATGAGTTTTGCACTAACGATGGACCGTTCGTGAACGATTCATTCGTTCATAATGAATGACTCTTCACCGTGAATGGTTCCTCTCACCTAGCGTTGGCAGAAACTTTTACCTACTGATTTTACCTCAAACAAGAAAGATGACACCGAATTTTCGAGTGTAATGAGCACGTGCTTTGAAGCCGTTGTGACGCAAATTAAATTTATCAAAGCTATTCAAAGTCAATCGAACCAGTATGAAAAACAATAGTAACTGACCGAAGAAAGAAGTTTTTTAATTTGGTTTTTAATCCCGCAGTTATTGCTGTAAAAGGAATCGCGAACCCTCTGGTGGCAGACTTGTGCCTTAAGAAAAATTTGAATTTATGTGAGAAACATTACGCAGCGAAAACGCTCTCCAACAAAAAAATAATTTTTCAAATCGGTCTCTTCGAAGCAGAGATATGGACAAATATAAGATATGCATCTACGTCCCCTGGCGGAAAAACCATGTATTATTTTGGGAAGAAAGTATTTTCAAAAGGTTTTTCGATGTGACTGGTAATCGGTCCAAGAAAAAAAAAATTTAGTTGAGTTTTCAGGAGCTCAGATTTTACTGTTAATACATCAGAAACAGAAATTAACACTTATGTCCCCTGGTGGGCAAACTATTTTTACCAAATATTAGAAATTATATGAAAAACATTTTCCATCAGGAGCTGTGTGCGATACAGAAAGAATTTTTCAAATCGGAGTTTTAGAAGTAGAAATAACGCAGAAAACGGAATTTACCTTTGTGCTCCTAGCGGAAAGTCTATAATTTACTTGGAAATTTTGAATTTATATGAAAAATATTTCGCATCGGAAACACTATCCAACAAAGAAGGAATTTTTCAAATCGCACTCCTAGAAGTTTTGATATTGACAAAAATAAGACATACATCTACGCCCCCTGCCGTAGAAACCATGCATTATTTTAAGAAGAAGATATTCCAAAAATGTTTACCGACGTGAGTGGCATCGGTCCACGAAAGAATTTTTCAATCGATAGTTTAGAAGCTTCGATTTTATGGCAAATAAATCAGAAGGAAAAATGAAAACTTCCGCCCCCAGGTGGCCAAAGTATTCTTTACCAAAAATCAGAATTATGTGCAAAAGATATTCCATCAGAAGCTGCATCCGGTGCAGAAAGAATTTTTCAAATCGGAGTTTTAGAAGTAGAGATATCGGGGAGAAACGCAATTTAAATTTACGCCCTCTAGCGGAAAGTCTATGAATTACTTAAAATTTTTCAAATTATATGAAAAACATATCACACCAGAAACTCTATCCAATAAAGAAGGAATTTTTCAAATAGGACCATTAAAAGCAGAGATATTGACAAACATGTGATATACATCTACGCCCCCTGGCGGAGAAACCATGCAATATTTTAAGAATAAAATATTCCGAAAAGGTTTATCAGCCTAAGTGGCATTGGTCCACGAAATGAAAATTTTCAATCGAGGTTTTAGAAGCTCAGATTTTATGGCAAATACATCAGAAGCAAAAAGTAACTCTTACACCCCCTGGTGGCCAAAGTACTCTTTACCAAAAATTAGAAATTATGTGCAAAAGATTTTCCACCAGGAGCTGTATCCGCTGAAGAAAAAAATGCTCAAATCAAAGTTTTAGAAACAAAGATATCGGGGAAAACGTAATTTAATTTTACGCCCCCGTGGAAAATCTATGCACAACTTGAAAAAGTAACTATACCTGAAACACTCTTCGACATAAATGGAATCGAAGGATGAAAGAATTTTTTCAATCGGATGTTTAGAAGCAAATACATGGGATAAAATGTATTTTGAATTCGACATCATCTGCATTTGCGCCCTCTAGCGGCAAAATTGTACATCGTAAAAAACAAAACAAAAAACGAAATGAAGGATCATCATTTGCATATTTTAAGCTTCCCAATGCAAAAAGAATTTTTCATATCGGACTAATAGTTGCAGAGATATGGTGCCTACAGGCGGACGGACTGACAAACCGATACCATAAGCACGATCTTTTTATTCAAAAGACGTGCTAAAAATCAGATTTTTTGCTTGAATATGCACTATGTGAAAACACAAGTTTGTCCGTGTCCCCTGACTCCGGAGTAAGTCGCTCTCCCAACTGGGCTACGCGGACAGAATGTCTCGCTGCAGATTTGTCGTCTTGACACATGTTTTCACCTCAGTAGTATGTCACAGCCACCATACAAATGTAATGTCGTACTGGATGTAATCTCAGTACGAATGACCATTTGAATCTACTGGTATGTCAAATATTACTAGTATTCCACATACTACTGTTAAATAGCGGAAGGAAAATTCATACAATCCTGAGTCGTTTTTATAAGACATTACAAGGGGCATCCTGAAAGTAACGCCTCCTCCTTAATAACTTTTGAAATTTTGAAATGATTTTAATGAAAGTGCACTGACATGCACTATGATATGTTACCAATGTGGGAACAAATTTTTTTCAGAATCGGAAATAAAGATCATGAGTGACAGAAAAAAGCAGGGAGCAGTAACAGAATTCCTGGAAAAAGAGGGATGTGAATCTCCAGAAATCAACAGAAGACTCTTGGCGGTGTATGAAGCTACCACAATCGATATCAGTAATGTCCGAAGATGGATGAAGAAGTTTCGAGAGGGAGAAGGTTCAGTGTCGGACAAAAAACGGAGTGGAAGACCCGCAACTGCAATGGCAGATGCCAACAGGCAACGAGTGAAGACCTCAGTACAGCTAATAATCATGTCACCGATCCAGGAGCTGTGTGATGCAATTCATTGTAGTCATAGCGCTATGGAAACATTGATTAGTATCTGGGCTACAGAAACATTTGTTCAAAGTGGATTCCAAGAAACCTAACCCGTGAAAAATGTGAGCAAAGGGAGGACATGTGCCGGAACCTCTTGGACTGTTATGAGAGAGAGGGTGAGGTATTTTTCTCTAGTGTTGTGACGGGGATGAAACCTGGGTTCTCTTTCTGACCCAAAACGTGCGTCAATGGAATGGCACCGTACATCTTCACCTCGACAGAAAAGGGTAAAAGAACTCGTTCCGCAGGGAAAGTGATGGTGGAAATTTTCTGGGTCAAACGTGGTGTCATTTTGACTGATTTCCTTGAACTTGGTGCAACAATAAACAGTGCTCACTATGTGCAGACATTGAAGAAGCTAAATGAAGCTATCAGAAGGAAAAGACGTGACATTCCATTTCATGGTGTTGTGCGAAATACCTGCACCGCAGGACGCACATGAGATAAAAACAGATAGCAGCGAGAGCATACGTTCGCGTAGCTCAGTTGGGAGTGCGACTTATTCTGGAATGAGGGGACTCGGGTCCGATGCCCGGCGTGGACAAAAATGACGAAGAAATTTACTTCGTTATATTGGCGCCCGAACTTCAAGAATGACCTGGCCGTTAAAGCTCTCGCAATGGTGTGACGTTCTTTTCACACCGAGAGACAGACAAAATGAGAGAATTCCTTCTTCCGCGCTTCGAAAAATAAATGCGTGTGATGTTACGTTCCACACACCAAATTGACTGCGATTTCTACAATGCACGTTCTTCAGCGGATGACTGCCTACAGCGATACATGGGCCCGGCTGACCCGTGGGACATGTGCCCCGGCCCTCTCTCTGGGGGGGGGGTGACGTGCCTCCCCCGCTGGACGCACATGAGATAAAGGCAGATAGCAGCGAGAGCATACATCAGTTGGAAGAGCGACTTATTCCGGAATGAGGGGACCCAGGTTCGATGGCCGACGTGGACAAAAATGAAGAAGAAATTTACTTCGTTATAGTTGATTTGCACCATGATAAAGCACGTCCCCACACCTCAATGGAGAGAGACTTCAGAAGCTATTGCCAAAATAGGGTGTACGGTGATAGCCCAACCCCCTACAGTCCTGATTTGGCTTCCTTAGACTTTTTCCTGTTTGCCTCTTTGAGAAACAGCCTTCGTGGAGAACGTTTCGACGATTGGACAGACGTTAAACTGGCTGTCATCTAATGGGTGAAACGGCAGCCTCAGGAATAGACTTCAGTATACAAAATTGTGCCTACGTTTGCTGGCTAATTTGTTCCTGTTACGAAACATTCTGCATAGATTTGGAGGAAGAAAGTAAATGAGGTCAGATCTCGTGTAGCGACCAGCGTTTCTACATTAAAATGAAAGCTTTGCGAGGAATATCCCCTGCCGAAATTCATAAAGCTTTATGTGAAGTTAGCGTAGTGGTTCGTAGCACAGAGTCACGGTGGGCTTCTCCTTTCCGCCAAGGTTGGGAAAGTATCGAAGACGATCCAAGAAGCGGTCAGCCATCAGATGCAACGGACGACACTTCTGTGGTTATCGTCAACAGCATTTTGGAAGAAGATCAACGGAAGATATGCGAAGAGACTACATTTGAAGCAAACATGTCTACCGCTTCAGTTTTCAGAATCCTAACTGAAACATTTGTGACGTATATTTTAAATTAACTTTCCTTTTTAGTTTCTTTCCCGATGTAAATTTTGAGTTTGTTCTCAGTTATACTTCACAATTTAACGTGACATCTTCTCTCTCGAACGAATACTGTCGGCAACGCATTTGAGGTCAGAGTGAACGTATTACTGTATGAGATAGGAACGATAGATAAGAACTACGATACAACAGTTGCTCGTGTGGGATATTGGATGTGTGTTGGAGATGTGATATGTGAATTATGTTGAAATGTGATATCTGTTCTATTGATATATTCCTGGAATAAAGCCAATTTCCGTAAGTTTGACTTCTGTTTAAATGCTTCGTCTATCCGTAAAGGTTTCATTAAGGAAGTGTTCCATCGTATTCATACCTAATGATATCGACATAACGTAAGAATAACAATATTTCAACACGAAAAGAAGATTACGTTATACATTACCGAAGAGTAAAGTGCCTACCAAATGGGTTCCGCATAATCTGAATGAAGAGCAGCAAGCAGTTTGCAAAGGGATCGCAGAAGAATTGCTTCAGCGGTACGAGACAGAAGGCGAACAGTTTTTGGACAGAATTGTTGCTATAGACGAAACCTGGATATGAGATTTAGAACCAGAACTGAAATCTCAATTCGCTCAGTGGGAACATCCAGAATCACCTAGCCAGAAAAATTCCGCCGCCAACAATCGAAGGTTAAGCTGATGATGATTATGACCTATGACAAGTTTGGAGTGATAGCAGCAGACAGAGTGTCCGAAGGGTCCACTGTAACAGCGGAATACTACAGAAGGTTTCTGCAAAATGTTTCGCGCCCAAAGATTCGACAAAGAAGGCCCGACATGCTCGAAGCTGGTGTCATCATTTTGCACAACAACGTGAGGCCGCATGCTTCCCGTACAGTAAGAGATTCTGGGAAAGTATGGATGGGAACTGCTTCCCCACGTGCCATACAGTCCTGACATGAGCCCACTAAACTATGACTTCTTCCCAAAACTGAAGAAGCCACTCCGCGGGAAACGATTCAGTACGATTCAGGTTGTTCCTAATGAGGTGACTTGTTCCCAAAACTGAAGAAGCCACTCCGCGGGAAACGATTCAGTACGATTCAGGTTGTTCCTAATGAGGTGACTTGTTCCCAAAACTGAAGAAGCCACTCCGCGGGAAACGATTCAGTACGATTTAGGTTGTTCCTATTGAGTTGACTTGTTCCCAAAACTATAGAAGCCACTCCACGGGAAACGATTCAGTACGATTCAAGTTGTTCCTAATGAGGGGACTTGTACCCAAAACAGAAGAAGCCACTCCGCGGGAAACGATTCAGGTTGTTCCTAATGAGGTGAGTTGTTCCCAAAACTGAAGAAGCCCCTCCGCGGGAACCGATTCAGTACGATTTAGGTTGTTTCTATTGAGTTGACTTGTTCCCAAAACTATAGAAGCCACTCCACGGGAAACGATTCAGTACGATTCAAGTTGTTCCTAATGAGGGGACTTGTACCCAAAACAGAAGAAGCCACTCCGCGGGAAACGATTCAGGTTGTTCCTAATGAGGCGACTTGTTCCCAAAACTTAAGAAGCCATTCCGCGGGAAACGATTCAGTACGATTTAGGTTGTTCCTAATGAGGTGACTTGTTCCCAAAACTATAGAAGCCACTCCGCGGGAAACGATTCAGTACGATTCAGGTTGTTCCTAATGAAGTGACTTGTTCCCAAAACTGAAGAAGCCACTCCGCGGGAAACGATTCAGTACGATTCAGGTTGTTCCTAATGAAGTGACTTGTTCCTAAAACTGAAGAAGCCACTCCGCGGGAAACGATTCAGTACGATTTAGGTTGTTCCTATTGAGTTGACTTGTTCCCAAAACTATACAAACCACTCCACGGGAAACGATTCAGTACGATTCAAGTTGTTCCTAATGAGGGGACTTGTACCCAAAACAGAAGAAGCCACTCAGCGGGAAACGATTCAGGTTGTTCCTAATGAGGTGACTTGTTCCCAAAACTGAAGAAGCCCCTCCGCGGGAACCGATTCAGTACGATACAAGTTGTTCCTAATGAGGCGACTTGTTCCCAAAACTTAAGAAGCCATTCCGCGGGAAACGATTCAGTACGATTTAGGTTGTTCCTAATGAGGTGACTTGTTCCCAAAACTATAGAAGCCACTCCGCGGGAAACGATTCAGTACGATTCAGGTTGTTCCTAATGAAGTGACTTGTTCCCAAAACTGAAGAAGTAACTCCGCGGGAAACGATTCAGTACGATTCAGGTTGTTCCTAATGAGGTGACTTGTTCCCAAAACTGAAGAAGCCACTCCGCGGGAAACGATTCAGTACGGTTTAGGTTGTTCCTATTGAGTTGACTTGTTCCCAAACTATAGAAACCACTCCACGGGAAACGATTCAGTACGATTCAAGTTGCTCCTAATGAGGGGACTTGTACCCAAAACAGAAGAAGCCACTCCGCGGGAAACGATTCAGGTTGTTCCTAATGAGGTGACTTGTTCCCAAAACTGAAGAAGCCCCTCCGCGGGAACCGATTCAGTACGATTCAAGTTCTTCCTAATGAGGCGACTTGTTCCCAAAACTTAAGAAGCCATTCCGCGGGAAACGATTCAGTACGATTTAGGTTGTTCCTAATGAGGTGACTTGTTCCCAAAACTATAGAAGCCACTCCGCGGGAAACGATTCAGTACGATTCAGGTTGTTCCTAATGAAGTGACATGTTCCCAAAACTGAAGAAGCCACTCCGCGGGAAACGATTCAGTACGATTCAGGTTGTTCCTAATGAAGTGACTTGTTCCCAAAACTGAAGAAGCCACTCCGCGGGAAACGATTCAGTACGATTCAGGTTGTTCCTAATGAGGTGACCCCGAGTAATCCGACGCATCAACAATGGAGGTGTCCTGACTGGAATACAAGACTTGCCTAAGCATCAGGCTGCTGTCATAAAGAAACATGGAGATTACTTCGTTGGGCCTGTAAATGTACACTGAAGAGCAATTGAATTAGAGATACCTGTCTAGTAACGTGTAGCACCACCTTTCGTCCTGATGACGGCGGCGATTGGTCTCGGCATGGACTCGACAAGACACCGGAAGCGTTGGGAAGCCATACGGATCCACGACCCCTGAACAAGCAATCACTCGGCAATTTAACGCTGGTGCACAAAAACGTGTAAGCAGCCACACCATCCAGAACCATCTCCTCGCTATGGGGTATAGAAGCCATCGTCCCACGAGGGTACCGCTGCTGACTGCACATCACAGGGGCAAAGATTAGCATGGGCGTGGGAACATCGCCACTGGACCCTAGACATGTGGAAGAATGTTGCCTGGACTGATGAGTCGAGATTCACGTTGGTACATGCGGATGGCAGGATACGAGTACGGCGCAAACCACATGAAGCGATGGATCCTTCTTGCCAGCAGGGTACTCTTCAAGCTGGTGGGGGTGGCATTCTCGTCTGGGGACTGTTTACGTGGACTGAAATGGGAACCCCTGGTACGTGTGACATCGTCCCTCACAGGTCAACGTTACCGGGATATCCTGGACGACCATTTGCTCCCATTTGTGCGTCTTCAACATCCCACTGGGGACCCCATCCTGCAACAAGACAATGCAGCTCCCGAATTGTATCCGAATGGTTGGATGAACACTCCACCGACGTGAGCTCGCTTCCTTGGCCAGCTAGGTCACCTGACCTCAATCCCATGGAGCACATCTTTCTGGGGGGGGGGGGTGACGTGCCTGCCCCGCTGGACGCACATGAGATAAAGGCAGATAGCAGCGAGAGCATACATCAGTTGGAAGAGCGACTTATTCCGGAATGAGGGGACCCAGGTTCGATGGCCGACGTATACAAAAATGAAGAAGAAATTTACTTCGTTATAGTTGTTTTGCACCATGATAAAGCACGTCCCCACACCTCAATGGAGAGAGACTTCAGAAGCTATTGCCAAAACGGGGTGTACGGTGATAGCCCAACCCCTACAGTCCTGATTTGGCTTCCTTAGACTTTTTCCTGTTTGCCCCTTTGAGAAACAGCCTTCGTGGAGAACGTTTCGACGATTAGACAGACGTTAAACTGGCTGTGATCTCATGGGTGAAACGGCAGCCTCAGGAATAGACTTCAGTATACAAAATTGTGCCTACGTTTGCTGGCTAATTTGTTCCTGTTACGAAACATTCTGCATAGATTTGGAGGAAGAAAGTAAATGAGGTCAGATCTCGTGTAGCGACCAGCGTTTCTACATTAAAATGAAAGCTTTGCGAGGAATATCCCCTGCCGAAATTCATAAAGCTTTATGTGAAGTTAGCGTAGTGGTTCGTAGCACAGAGTCACGGTGGGCTTCTCCTTTCCGCCAAGGTTGGGAAAGTATCGAAGACGATCCAAGAAGCGGTCAGCCATCAGATGCAACGGACGACACTTCTGTGGTTATCGTCAACAGCATTTTGGAAGAAGATCAACGGAAGATATGCGAAGAGACTACATTTGAAGCAAACATGTCTACCGCTTCAGTTTTCAGAATCCTAACTGAAACATTTGTGACGTATATTTTAAATTAACTTTCCTTTTTAGTTTCTTTCCCGATGTAAATTTTGAGTTTGTTCTCAGTTATACTTCACAATTTAACGTGACATCTTCTCTCTCGAACGAATACTGTCGGCAACGCATTTGAGGTCAGAGTGAACGTATTACTGTATGAGATAGGAACGATAGATAAGAACTACGATACAACAGTTGCTCGTGTGGGATATTGGATGTGTGTTGGAGATGTGATATGTGAATTATGTTGAAATGTGATATCTGTTCTATTGATATATTCCTGGAATAAAGCCAATTTCCGTAAGTTTGACTTCTGTTTAAATGCTTCGTCTATCCGTAAAGGTTTCATTAAGGAAGTGTTCCATCGTATTCATACCTAATGATATCGACATAACGTAAGAATAACAATATTTCAACACGAAAAGAAGATTACGTTATACATTACCGAAGAGTAAAGTGCCTACCAAATGGGTTCCGCATAATCTGAATGAAGAGCAGCAAGCAGTTTGCAAAGGGATCGCAGAAGAATTGCTTCAGCGGTACGAGACAGAAGGCGAACAGTTTTTGGACAGAATTGTTGCTATAGACGAAACCTGGATATGAGATTTAGAACCAGAACTGAAATCTCAATTCGCTCAGTGGGAACATCCAGAATCACCTAGCCAGAAAAAATTCCGCCGCCAACAATCGAAGGTTAAGCTGATGATGATTATGACCTATGGCAAGTTTGGAGTGATAGCAGCAGACAGAGTGTCCGAAGGGTCCACTGTAACAGCGGGATACTACAGAAGGTTTCTGCAAAATGTTTCGCGCCCAAAGATTCGACAAAGAAGGCCCGACATGCTCGTAGCTGGTGTCATCATTTTGCACAACAACGTGAGGCCGCATGCTTCCCGTACAGTAAGAGATTCTGGGAAAGTATGGATGGGAACTGCTTCCCCACGTGCCATACAGTCCTGACATGAGCCCACTAAACTATGACTTCTTCCCAAAACTGAAGAAGCCACTCCGCGGGAAATGATTCAGTACGATTCAGGTTGTTCCTAATGAGGTGACTTGTTCCCAAAACTGAAGAAGCCACTCCGCGGGAAACGATTCAGTACGATTTAGGTTGTTCCTATTGAGTTGACTTGTTCCCAAAACTATAGAAGCCACTCCACGGGAAACGGTTCAGTACGATTCAAGTTGTTCCTAATGAGGTGACTTGTTCCCAAAACAGAAGAAGCCCCTCCGCGGGAACCGATTCAGTACGATTCAAATTGTTCCTAATGAGGCGACTTGTTCCCAAAACTGAAGAAGCCATTCCGCGGGAAACGATTCAGTACGATTTAGGTTGTTCCTAATGAGGTGACTTGTTCCCAAAACTATAGAAGCCACTCCGCGGGAAACGATTCAGTACGATTCAGGTTGTTCCTAATGAAGTGACTTGTTCCCAAAACTGAAGAAGCCACTCCGCGGGAAACGATTCAGTACGATTCAGGTTGTTCCTAATGAGGTGACCCCGAGTAATCCGACGCATCAACAATGGAGGTGTCCTGACTGGAATACAAGACTTGCCTAAGCATCGGGCTGCTGTCATAAAGAAACATGGAGATTACTTCGAGGGCCTGTAAATGTACACTGAAGAGCAATTCAATTAGAGATACCTGTCTAGTAACGTGTAGCACCACCTTTCGTCCTGATGACGGCGGCGATTGGTCTCGGCATGGGCTCGACAAGACACCGGAAGCGTTGGGAAGCCATACGGATCCACGACCCCTGAACAAGCTCCTACAGTTCACGAAGATTTGAGGGAGGGGTACATCTCTCTCTCGATGGCATCCCAGATGTGCTCCATGGGATTGAGGTCAGGTGACCTAGCTGGCCAAGGAAGCGAGCTCACGTCGGTGGAGTGTTCATCCAACCATTCGGATACAATTCGGGAGCTGCATTGTCTTGTTGCAGGATGGGGTCCCCAGTGGGATGTTGAAGACGCACAAATGGGAGCAAATGGTCGTCCAGGATATCCCGGTAACGTTGACCTGTGAGGGACGATGTCACACGTACCAGGGGTTCCCATTTCAGTCCACGTAAACAGTCCCCAGACGAGAATGCCACCCCCACCAGCTTGAAGAGTACCCTGCTGGCAAGAAGGATCCATCGCTTCATATGGTTTGCGCCGTACTCGTATCCTGCCATCCGCATGTACCAACGTGAATCTCGACTCATCAGTCCAGGCAACATTCTTCCACATGTCTAGGGTCCAGTGGCGATGTTCCCACGCCCATGCTAATCTTTGCCCCTGTGATGTGCAGTCAGCAGCGGTACCCTCGTGGGACGATGGCTTCTATACCCCATAGCGAGGAGATGGTTCTGGATGGTGTGGCTGCTTACACGTTTTTGTGCACCAGCGTTAAATTGCCGAGTGATTGCTTGCCCTGTGACCCGTCTATCCGCTGTTACAATGCGAGCTAGCCGACGATGACCCCGCTCATCCACACGCTGTTGTCCACGGCAGTTGGCTCTTGCAGGGATGGTTTTACCGAATTCGATGTACTCACGGTGCACCCGTGACACAGTGGCCCGTGAAAATCCTAATGCTTCCACTACTTCCGAGATGGAGTGACCCATTCGTAGGGCCCCGACAATTTGTCCACGATCAAACGCGCTTAGATCCTTCGTCTTACCCATACTGTGTCCGACTCATACTGATTCCTGTAGCCTCGCTCCTTATATTGTCGGATCGCTTCATACATCATGTGGTTTCTGTTTACAGGGCCGCACACAGCGCCACATTTGCATAGCGCCAACTGTCTCTAATTCAATTGCTCTTCAGTGTATATTGTGAAATATATTCGGTTTTTAAGAGTTAACCCACATTGTGCAAAACTTTTAAAGTCACTCTCATATAAACGCTTTTTTCTCTTCAAACCAGTTCTGGGGTGAGTCGTCGATTGGATCAGTAGATGGTGTATACTGAAAGAATGCAGCCATTTTAAAACAGCGTGTCCCTGAGTGTGCAGGTGGTTTTAAAACAGAAAAATCAGTAGTTTTACGAAAATCTATCAGTAGACAGGTGTCAGATTCAGTAGATCTACTGATGAATCAGTAGAATTGCAACTGCTTTCACCGCTATAAATATTCATTCAATCCGCCATTACTGCTACACAATCTGAAGTCGCAGGACGAATCGTTCGCCATGAGCCGTCCCGAGGCAATTTATTCATCGTGAGTAGCGAGTGGGAAAGAGCTTGCGCTTTTTTGGGCAGTTTGTCGAAAAGAGCTGTGAATGTTATTCATCCGCCATTACTGCGACACACACTGAAGTCGCAGCGCCTTTAACTTTCTTCGGCCGCCTGAGTTCGGAAACGAATTTCCATAGGAAAAGCTAGGTCGAGAAATAATAAGTGTCATCTACACCGATGAGCATTATATACAGGGTGACTAGTAAAGTCCCTTCTCAGCCCCGTAACTTCCGAACGCCGACAGCTATAGCCATAAGAACGGTGTCTAGGTATAGTAAAGTGGCTATGCGCTATTCGATGAGACCGCTTACAGCGCCTCCTAGCGGTAAAGTCAGGTGTTAGCGTGCCGATCTCAAAAACTATACCAGATACGGGAAAATAGTCAACTGCAAAGTTGTAGAGCAGCATTGATTTAGTACGAAAAGACACCTTACGCACATGAATGCTAAAAATAGAACGCGTACAACGCTCGTTCGTTTGTTCGCGATGATACGTCACGAAACGCGTCAGAAAGGAGCAATTAGTTGTCACTAGGCACATTTACCATCGGTGCTCAATGTGCTCTCCGTCAACCACACTACACATTTGGACTCTAGATTGAATCTCATGCTGCACATTTTGCAGCATATCAGGTGACACGCTGGAACAAGCATCAGTTATACGGCGTCGAAGGTCCCGCATTGTTGTCGGAGGGGTCTAATATACCTGCTCTTTGAGGTAGCCACACAGAAAGAAGTCCAATGGGGTGAGGTCCGGTGAGCGTGCAGGCCACTCTACGCAACCACCATAGCCGATGATTTGTTGCTCGAATGTCTTGACCAGGTACCTTCTTACGTTGCCTGGCTGATGCGGAGGGGCGCCGTCATGTTGGAACCAAACATTCCGCAGTTGAGTCGGGCTAGTGCTTTGCGGAAAGCGATATTAACTCCTTTCTGACGCGTTTCGTGACGTTACAATGTTCGACATCGTGAACAAACAAACGAGCGTTGTACGCGTTCTATTCTTAGCATTCATGTGCGCAAGGTGTCTTTTCGTACTAAATCAATGCTGCTCTACAACTTTGTAGTTGGCTATTTTCCTGTTTCTCGAATAGTTTTCGAGATCGGCAAGCTAACTCCTGACTTTGCCGCTAGGGGGCGCTGTAAGCGGTCTCATCAAATAGCGCATAGCCATTTCACTATACCTAGACACCGTTTTCATGGCTATAGCAGTCGGCGTTCGAAAGTTACGGGGCTGAGAAAGGACTTCAGTGGGCACACCTTGTATGTATTATTACCACCTACCTTATAAGCTGTAGGACATCTTTTTGCTCGCAAAACAGCGGCCACTCGGCGAGGCATCGATTCGATGAGGTGCCGATAGGTATCCTGGGATATCTGGTACCATAATGTCAACAGCAGGTCTTTCAGTTCCCGTACATTTCGGGGTGGTGGTGATTTAGCGCGAGACCGCTTTTCCAAGTCAAACCACAGATGTTCGATTGGGTTCATGTCAGGTGAATTTGGAGGCCAGGGCATTAACAGAAAGTCATCAGCATGTTTCTCGAATCACTCCTTTACGATTCTGGCAGTATGGCAATGCGCATTATCCTGTTGGTAATGGCCATTACATTGCAGATATGGGGTAGAAGATGAACCTAACACTCATTCAAAGACAGCCTTAAGGCTGTCTTTGAATGAGTGTAAGAGAAACTCTATCCTATATCTACAATGTAAATTCTTTTGTACACATTTCCTCCAAGACTATAACTTTGCAGTATTTAAAATTTTGAGCACAAATAAAAACGACCCAATACTAATATATGCCACAGTTATTATTCCGAAAAATTTCTTAGAACGTTTTTAAATTCAATTTATCCGACTCGAAAGTATTCCAATTTGGGCGCTAGATGGCGCGATAAGTTAGCTTAGCAGTGTTTCTGTCTGGAGGAAACGAAATATCTCATTTCTGTCTGATTTTTTTGAATTATCTGGGCCAAATAAAAATAATTGAATGGAACCAAAAGGGAGATTGGAATTTTGTCTCCCATAAATCATCTTAAATCCTGCTGTGCGTTGTTTTTTGAAGAGAAAATGTGCACATTTGCAATAACCTCTGAATTTGAACTATGGAAACTCCGCCTACCTACTAAGCTCCACCCCAAACAACGTTATTGGTTAAAACGCAACAGTGCGTATTTTGTCTTTTCATTGTGGAGCCAAAGAGAGACCGCTTCCATTCTGAATATGGAGAGGTCTACTGTGATTCGGTGACCCCAACTTCTGGGACAGTCCCTCAAGATGTAAATGCCACGCCCAAGGAGGGATTTTTTTGCGCCATCTATCGCACAAGAAGAAATCTTACACTCATTCAAAGACAGCCTTAAGAGAAGGTGCAATGTACTGTATCTTCCAAATGTAAAATTTACTCTTGATAACTATAATGGCTTTTTACTAAAGGACTCCACAGACTGATACATAGACATCTTACAATCACCTGAACAATAGTTTCAGTGCCCCGTTTTTTACGGTAACAAAATATAAAAAAGCTGGTGCACAATGGGGAAGAGAAGAAAAAATATCCTGTGCCGCAGTAACCAAATTTCATGCGATATCATTATCATCATCATCATCATCGTTAACCATTATCAATCCACTGCTGGACAAAGGTCTCCCCAAGTTTCCTCCACAACGGTCTGTCTTGTGCCAGTCTCCTCCATGTCACTCTCGCATACTTTTGAATTTCATCCACCCATCTCCCATGTGGTCTTCTTCTGGGTCTTTTCCTGTTCCTTGGAATCCAATCTAAAATTTCGGCTGTCCATCGATGGTCTGTCCTTCTGGCAGTATGTCCAGCCCATTGCGATATACTATGCACAATATTCCATCTCGCTACGTAACTTCAAAATCAAATACTTCGACAGACTATTGAAATTTAACAGTTCATAAAACCCCAAAGTATTCTCGTGAATCTCTCTTATTACCGGAAATGTTTCGTCTCATGGATACCGAAAAAGTTAAAACGAATTTTTTTCCGTTAATACAAGGAAGAAATTGCAGAAAGGTTTCTGAAAATTCAGAATTTTCCGTTAACGCATCTTAAAAACGGTAATTACCGTCAGTATAATAAAGGAATTGCGGAAAGGTTTCTGGAAATTCAGAATTTTCTGTTAACGCATCTTGAAAACGGTAATTACCGCCATTATAACAAAGAAATTGCGGACAGGTTTCTGAAATTTCAGAATTTTCCGTTAACGCATCTTGAAAACGGTAATTACCGTCAATATAAGAAAGGAATTGCGGAAAGGTTTCTGGAAATTCAGAATTTTCCGTTAACGCATCTTGAAGACGGTAGTTACCGTCAATATAATAAAAAAATTGCGGAAAGGTTTCTGAAAATTCAGAAATTTCGGTTAACGCATCTTGAAAACGGTAATTACCGTGAATATAAGAAAGAAATTGCAGAGAGGTTTCTGAAAATTCAGAATTTTTCTGGAGAACGAAAAATGCGCGAAATTCAGAGGGGTTTTTTTTTCGTCATTTCAAAGAAAAAGTTGTATCAGAAATGTGCTTCATTTATTTACGAAAGAAATTGCGAAAAGTGGTTCGTGAATTTCAGAATTTTTTTTACGGTGTAGTTGTATATTTCCCGACATAACGGTTTTCATTTGAATCTTGTAAGCGGCCGTAGTTTGTTATGCTTCTCTCGCTTCAAAGAAACTCCGGCTTAATTTCATTTGTACAAAGGTCGTTCCATAAAATCTAAGAGTGTTATGTTTTTTGAGTTGGCAACCGTGCGAAGGGGAAAACTAACCACCAAGACGACTAACTGAATTAAGCGAATTTCTATGGCAACAGTTATTGGCCGTGGCAGATGTTTCTGGTTTTGTTATTGCGCAGTTGTTTAAAGAACGTCTGCATTTCGTCGTACAACTATGGAGGTGAGTGATTCAGAGTAAAGAAGTGAAAAGCGTTGTGCGATAAAATGTTGCTATCGTTTGGGTAAACTAGCTCCAGAAACAGTTGATTTAATGAAAAATCTTACAAAGATAAATGTTTTGGTGAGTCAACGATTTTTAGATGTCACCGTGATTTCAAAAAAAGGCGTTTGTCGGCAGAACTCGCTCTTAGGCCTGATCGACCTGAAAGTGTTTGTTACGGAGTGTATTGTTAACACTGTTTGAGCAATCTTGCAAGAAGTTCAACGAATGACGTGTGAAGACATAGCGGGGTGAACTAATATTTCAAAAACATCGGCATTCCGCATTCAACGCGATAAATTACAACGTGTGTTTTCCAGGTGGGTACCCCATCACCTGACGACAAAACAATTGTTACCCAGAATTCAGGTGTGTCATGAGTGGAAACAATTGATTGCAAAGGATCCAAACTTTCAAAACACAGTAATATTTGCCGATGAAACATGGGTCCACTATTTCGACCCCCTCACAAAGCACACAACGAGTGTCTGGAAACACACAGGCTCGAATCCTCCGAAAAAATTCGCCAAACCAAATCAGCTGGGAAGATGTTGCTGATAATTTTCTTTGATCACAAAAGCGTAGTCTATCAGCATGCCGTTCCTCCACAAATTACTGTCAATGCTGCTGAGTATTACATTTTAGTTTTGAAGCGTCTGTGACGACACATATCGATTAAGCGACCGGAACTGGTGGGCAAGTGAACCCTACACCATGATAATGCCCGCCCACATGTGGCTGCTTGTGTTCAACAGTTTCTTACGAAATGCAGAATTGAAATCATGCCTACAGTCCTGACCTCGCCCCGTGCGATTTCTGGTTGTTTCCAACAATGAAGGAGAAGTTCCGTGGGTCAACATTCAACACAGGTGCAGACGTTATTCAAGCTGTACAGGGGTCGCTAAAGCAGCTTCCACAAAATGCCTTCGCCACATGCTTTGAAAAGTGGACTGAACGATGGGACCGTTGCATATCATCCGAGGGAAGACACTTTGAGAAAAATAACATATCTTTTGCTGTACCTATATTTCTTCATTTTGTGTGATTTTACTCTCAGTTTTTATGGAACGGCCGTTGTATTACGCTGTTCGGTACAAACTCTCTGCTTTTAAGGGCAAACTGGCCAAAGTTAAACAAATCCTCAGTATTGCCATTGCATATTCTTTTTTTGAAAGAAAATTGGTGACATCCGGTGGTTTATTTGTGCTGTATAGATGAATTTATTGTCCACGTAGGTCTCATGCTACAGAATCTCTCATCCCTAATTATACGTTACTTATGTCAACTAAAGGAGAAGCAAGTCAAATGAAATGCTTTTGTTTTGTCGTTTATCGAAGAAAATAATCTGGAGGCGGAAAAAATGTAGGCAAATGCATGATAAAATTGCAAAGATCTTCCACAATGGTACATGAAATATGGTATTTATTTAACATTATTCGCTTGAGTGAAAAATAACATGTTCATATCCGCTAGTGTTTCTGGAAAACCTATCGAAACGCTAAGGTGGAACCTACCAGAATTAAAGTTAAGGAACTCCCACGTATACGAATGATAAATTCTAATACGTGAAATTATGCTTTATGTATTCTAGTATCGTCGACGGGAAATAAGTTAGAGATCTTCCTTTCTCTACTGCTCTCTTACCGGTGATTTTAAGACAGCGGAATTCTTATAACCAAGCTAATCGTGGTACTTACAATTCCACTTTAGAGTGACTTAAATTACAGTTGGAGAAACTACTCTTATAATTGGACTACAGTCACAAATAGTAGCATTTCCTTCCGTTTCAAAGGAGGTGAAGCTATCGAGGATATTTAGAATGTGCCATTAGAAAGGAAATCCTCTCACATCATGTGGAAAAACAGCAGCCACAATGTGTCTGTGTGTGTGGTCCTAGAAAATCGGAATCACTGTGGAAATCAGATACAATTCTGCGGGCGAAGGTAGTAACGCTTGGATGCTTCAGTTCTGAGCCTATGCGCAAGAACTATGTTGCGGTAATCCGAATTTGATAAAATACACCTTCCACGGCAAGGAAAATCATGAACGACAAATATCCTTAAATTATAATAATGCTTCAGTATTTCGATTTCCTGTGAGGAAAAAAAGGAAAACTTAAGGAGACTTTTCGGCATAAAAAAAGATGTTTTTTTTTTTTTTTTTTTAGATTTCTTTACAACTTTTTTTAGTTTTATTTCTATGCAACTGAGATTTTATAATGTCAATTTTAAAATCTCTCTACAAATGTCCAGGTTTTCTTAAAAAAATGTTTGATAGCGATGCTGAGAATGTATTGGCCAAAACAAATATCAAATGAAAAACTATGGCAGAGAACAAACCAGAAACCTATATCGCAAAAAATAAGTGAAAGGAAATGGAGGTGGATGGGGCATGTGTTGAGGAAGGAGAATAAAATAATAGCAAAATAGGTTCTTGATTGGAACCCACAGAATAAAAGAAGACAGGGAAGACCAAGATAAACATGGAAAAGAGCAATAATGAAAGAAATATCAAATATTAGTAAAAATTGGAACCAAATAAGAACAGAAGCAAAAAAACAGAGTCCGGTGGAAAGTGGTAGAAGACCTATGCAGCCAGGTGGAATGAAAAAATTAAGTAATTAAGTAAGTAAACATTTCACAAGAATTTGAAAGAAAACAAAGAGTACGACGTTTAGAATTCACATCATAAAATTTTCTGATGTTATGTGCAAATTCGAAGATTTCCAAATTTACACTTTCTATGTTTATTGGACAAAAAAGTTTTTCCTAAGTGATTTTAATGTATAAAATTCTTTTTCTTTCGGAAAAAAATGGCAAGATTTTCAATTTAGGTAATTTCAAATAATCTCACCTTTCTGAAAATGTACTCACTAAATTAGAAATTTTTGCTTTCGCGTTCGTTATGCAATTAGAGAAAGGTTTTTTTTTTTTCAATTGCACAACGAACGTGAAAGTGACTTTGGAAATGTTAAAGTGAAATGTTTACAAAAAACAAACAAATCCCTCTTTGTATCTAAAACGCAGCGCTTTTCGTGTGATAAGTAGAGGAACACTGTAAATATAATGTTTCTTCGATAATGGATACTTGCATGAAATGGACAAAATGTATAAAACTAAGAATATACAAATTTTGAAGATGACAATCCGATTTTTGGTGAAAATGTGACAAGGATGGTAAGTCAGATAATATCCGAAAACTTGAAAATCTCATCGTCCTGGAGCGGGACTCGAATCCGCGTTTCCCAGATAGCGCCCGGGTATGTTATACCACCAGATTCGCTAAACATGAATGCCAGTTGCTTCACTAGCGAATCATGTGATGGATATATTCAAATTAATAGGAAATTTGAGACTTGGTCGTTCTGGGTGGTGTAGTGGGTAGCATACCCGGGCGCTATCTGGGAGACGCGGGCTCGAGTCTCGCTCCAGGACGATGCAATTTTCAAGTTTTCGGATATTATCTGACTTACCATCCTTGTCACATTTACACCAAAAATCGGATTGTCATCTTCAAAAGTTGTATTACATGGTGTAATCCCGTATTTATTTCATGATTTATCAGCTTCTCCGGGCAATCAACGGGATAGGATTCTTAACCACCAGATTCGCTAAACATGAATGCCGGTTGCTTCGACTAGCGAATCATGTGATGGTTTTATTCAAATTAATCGGAAACTTGAGACTTCGTCGTTCTGGGTGGTGTAGTGGTTAGCATACCCGGTCGCTATCTGAAAGACGCGGGTTCGAGTCCCGCTCCAGGACGATGCAATTTTCAAGTTTTCGGATATTATCTGACTTACCATTCTTGTCACATTTACACCAAAAATCGGATTGTCATCTTCAAAATTTGTATTACATGGTGTAATCCCGTATTTATTTCGTGATAAAGATATCATATTTTGCATTATTTCAGCACGTATTATTTAGACAAAAACCAAGAAAACGTAGTCTATTTATTACCATTTGCGCGAATTATGCAATAATATATCAGGTAACCACAAAAATATTTATCGTTTTCGGAGGCTGAGACAAAGTAACACATACTTAGCAGAAAAGCAATTCATTCATCAAAATAACTACCGTGGGTATCAACAAAGTTCTGTCAACGTGTTAAGAATTTATGTACACTATATTGACAAAAGTCACCGGACACCTAGAAGAAAAACACAACATAGCATTTTTTGACATACATTAGAACGGTGTCGGTCCACCTTTGGCCTTAATGCATGCTGCATGCACTGACCTTTCGAGACATGCGTTCCACAAGGTTTTGGAACACAGCGATAGGTATGCGCTTCCATTCAGTACATAACGCTGCCGCTAACTGTTGCTTAGAAGTAGGTCTTGGTTCCAAACTTTTATGTGGCGCTCTAATTCATCCTATAAGTGCTCTATGGGATTCACATCAGGGCTCTGTGCTGGCCAGTCCACACACGATACGGAATTATCGTCAAACCACGCCGTAACAGTCCTTGCTTTAAGGCTGCTAGTCACGCCCTTCAGAGCTCTGCATTTTGCGCCCCATTTGCCTGTTTATTGTGCCTGTTGCTCTTTTAATTTGTGCTTCGCTGGTGCATAAAGGTGTACGTCATCTTTCTAGCAACTTTTCCGAGTCGGTAAGTGCTTATTTTACCGCTATTCCTTCAAATTTCATCTCGTTTTGTGTGTTTTCAATTTGCTCATCGTGACTCGCCTTGACTGTTTATTCTGAACCTGCTTGCTGCGTACTGAAGTCTTCTTGCTGCCTGTCGCTGCGTTTGAATCCTGTGTCTGTGCTCCACTCATCGCTAGTGGTTCTCTGCGCTGCCTTCCCTGGTGTGCCCATTGCCTTGATAGTGCTCCACCTTGTTATAGTGGATCTGCTGCTACATTTCTACACATTATCCACGGCCTGTGCTTCTGGATCTGACTTCCCTCTCATGCCGCCATGTGCTGCTTCCATGACTTATCCTCCGAATTTGTTGCGTCCCTGGACTGCTCTTCTCATCCTGCTACAGAAGAGTGTTCAACGTTTCAGACATTTCTTCCGACATCATTGGACTCCTATATTTCCCGACAGTGTTCTAAACTTATCGTACATGTATCTGAATCCTTGCTTTATGGCTCGGTGCATTATTCTGCTGGTACCAACAAGGCTTGGTTCCACAGTACTGCCACAGAGTTTGTAGGGCATAATTGTCCAGAATATCGAGGTAGACGTGCTGATTAACAGGTTTGTCCACGATAACCAATGGGCCGGGACCAAACCACGAAAAACACCCTCGCACGAGTACACTGTCAGCTCCGAACTTGACCGTAGGAACAGTGTACTGGTAAATAGCGTTCCCCGGGCTGCCGCCATACCCACACACGGCCATCAGACTGATGGATCGTGTATCTGGATTCATCAACCGATAGGACCCGTTTCCATTGATCTGCAGTCAACGATAAATGTTTTTTACACCATGCTAAACGACGAGTAGCATTCTGAGTGGAGATGAAAGGCTTATGAGCAGCCGCACGACCACGGTAACCCGTGGAAGGAAGTTCTCTGTGAATGGTATCTGTACAACCGAGGTTCCAGCGTTTTTACTCACCTGTACACTGAGGTCTTGTGCAGTACTCCGTCGATTAGCTGTAACTACTTTCCTGAGGCTTCGACGTCCTCTATCACTGATTTTCTTTGGTCTGCCGGTACGTTTTGCTGCTTCGGGCACGCCATGTGTTTTTTTTTTTTTTGATTGGAGGTTTAACGACCACCGTGAGCAACTCAATGGGCTATAAGCAGTCGCCCGTCCCTAATTTAGGGTCACTGGTTCCAGGGAAGGGAGAGAGCCAGTGCCGTAAGACAAACACAACATCCATGCCTCACCGGGATTCGAACCCGGACCCCTTACGGACGAATGATCAGAGGCCAGCGCCTTAGATCACTGCGCCACCAGGGCGGCCACGCCATGTGTCTTCCACTTATTCACTACATCCAAAACAGTTGACTTGGGCATACTTAAACGCTTCTAGGCTTCTCCTATAGACAACCCACTAGTATAACACCCAGCTATTTTTCCTTTCTCAAAGTGAGTTCTCTCCCGCCGCGACATTTTCACTGAACCTCACAGTGCGATATGAGTGCGGTCAGCTGCAGGCTTGGTTTTATACCGTGTTCAGCTGTACCGCGCATCTTAACAACGCAGAGGATCCGTTCATTTGCTTTTGAAGGAGTGTCCGGTGACTTTTGTCAATATATTGTATACCGCTGCGATAAAATGCCGAGTCATGGGAAGAGAAAAAGTTCTAGTGGGCAGCGTGCAACTCGTGAAATTTGGAGAAGTCGTGTCCACGCAAAGGATTATCGAGTGAAAGAAACAACTGACAGTCTAAAGGAGAGGTATCTGTTGAGTAAGCTGGATAACATAAAAGCTCCCACGAAGTTCTTTGACGGTGTTTCTGGTCAATGAAGCGGACTGGGTACAAGCCTTATCTTGAAGTAGCAGAACTCCCTTTTTGTTGACCAGTGCTGTTTTCTTCTTCTTCAGGTACTCATGCACACGTTTCAGTTGTGCACAGTACACTGCAGCAGTGATCATTTAGCAGCATTGCAAGAGTTTATAGCGAACAACACCACGTGCTGTCCACCACACACACAGCATAACTGTACGTGGATACAGTGCTGGCTTCGATGTGTGTGGAATTCAGTCACTGTTGGACAACCAATGTCTGGAACGTTTTGAGGTGCTGTACTGGAACCAGTTCTCACGACATATGGGTACCCTATCCAAAAATGGTTCCTTGTCATAGCTAGACAGCAATGCAAGACAAGCTGAGACACAGTGCTGTTTGTTCACTGCAGACAACTCATGGGAGACACACTTAGACAATTTATGTGCCACCTATCGCATGTAAATGTCTTCGCACGGTTTCATCACTAACACCAAATGACTAGACTAGTTTCTAGCATGTTTGGCTACTGTCTTACTTAATAGAAACTTTCAGGGCTTCTCTGTCAAGGCTGACATGACGACCGTTCCGGAACTTGTATTGAAGCGATTCATCTCCGTCTCTGAATTTTCGAAACCAGTTTCGAGTTGTGCATTCCTTCACAGCATCTGCCCCGCATACTCAGCAAATGTGATGAGTTGTTTCTGCAGCAGATGAACTGCGTTTAAATTCGTATAAGTAACACCCACGAGTAATCTCCACAGATACCGCCATTGTAATCGCACGTCTTTTTACTATCAAACTGCTTATTCATCTGATTCATATGCGCAGGGCATCTTGGGATTTCAGCTGGCGATATGCCGCGGGCGGAGCGCCATCTCTCCGCAAATTCAATAATTGCAAGGTGTTTCATTTGCTCCCTCGAAAAATGATAAATAGTTTTGCGGTTACCTGATAGTAACGCACTCGCGAAAATATTTCTCCACCGGGACAACGCATTACACGACCGGCGTTTAAGAATGGAGCTCGGTCTGTTAGCTCTGACGTCACGTAGTAGTTCTGACGTCACAGAACAGTTCTGAGGCTTTCTATTAGAGACGGTTTTGTCTAAGCGCTGCCTTTTGACCATTTGACCGAGATGGGTTCGGGTTCCAATCGCAGTGAGGTATGGATGTTGTGTTTGTTTTAAAAAAAGACACTGGCTCTCTCCCTTCCCTGGAACTAGTGGCCCTATATTAGGGACGGGAGACTGCTTATATCCTATCAGGTTGCTCATTGTGGGCGTTAAACATCCCAACAAAACAAACAGATTAGTGTGATCATCCCCCTAGATGACCACTTTGAATAATAGACCTAAGGAGAAAGTCCCAAGGCATGATAGGGAAGAGCTAGTCCCCCTGATATGGACATCATGCCACTGGGTAGAAACAAATGATTCAAACATCTCTCTCCTTTCTTAGGTTCGTCGCCATTGTTATAGCCCTTTGAGCAGGTAAGCAGTTAGAAAGGATTACAGACAATATTCCTCTTAAATGACCGCTTTGAATAACAAAGCTAAGGGGAATGACCCAAGGCATGATAGGGAAGGGCTAGTTCCCCTAAAACGGACATCATGCCACTGGGTAGAAACAAGTGACTCAAACATCTCTCTCCTTTCTTAGGTTCGTCGCCATTGTTATAGTCCTTTTAGCAGGTAATCAGTTAGAAAGGATTACAGACAATCATCCCCTTAAATGACCGCTTTCAATAACAAAGCTAAGGGGAATGACCCAATGCATGATAGGGAAGGGCTAGTCCCCCTGATAAGGATAACATGTCACTGGGTAGAAACAAGTGACTCAAACATCTCTCTCCTTTGTTAGGTTCGTCGTCATTGTTATAGCCCTTTTAGCAGGTAATCAGTCAGAAAGGATTAGAGACAATCACCCCCTAAATTACCACTTTGAATAACAACGCTAACGGGAAAGACCCAAGGCATGATAGGAAAAGGCTAGTCCTTCTGACATGGATATCATGCCACTGGGTAGAAACAAGTGGCTCAAACGTATTTCTCCTTTGTCAAGTTCGTCGTCATTGTTATAGCCCTTTTAGCAGGTAATCAGTCAGAAAGGATTAGAGACAATCATTCCCCTAAATGACCACTTTGAATAACAAAGCTAAGCGGAAAGACCCAAAGCAGGGTAGGGAATAGCTAGTCGCCCTGACACGGACATCATGCCACTGAATAGAAACAAGTGACTCAAACATCTCTCTTCTTCCTTAGGTTCGTCGCCATTGTTGTAGCCCTTTTAGCAGGTAAGCAGTCAGAGAGGATTAGAGACAATCATCCCCCCAAATGATCACTTTGAATAACAAGGCTAAGGGGAAAGGCCCAAGGCATGATAGGGAAGGGCTAGTCGCCCTGACACGGATATCATGCCACTGGGTTGAAACAAATGATTCAAACATCTCTCTCCTTCCCTAGGTTCGTCGCCATTGTTATAGCCCTTTTAGCAGGTAATCAGTCAGAAAGGATTAGAGATAATCATCCCCTTAAATGACTATTTTGAATAACAAAGCTAGCCACCCCGGTGGCGCAGTGATCTAAGAGATGGCCTCTGATCATTCGTCCGAAAGGGGTCCGGGTTTGAATCCCGGCGAGGCATGGATGTTGTGTTTGTCTTACGGCACTGGATCTCTCCCTTCCCTGGAACCAGTGGCCCTAAATTAGGAACGGGCGACTACTTATAGCCCAGTGAGTTGCTCACGGTGGTCGTTAAACCTCCTATCAAAAAAAAAAATAAAAAATAAAATAAAAGCTAAGGGGAATGACCCAAAGCATGATAGGGAAGGGGTAGTTCCCCTGACATGGACATCGTGCCGATGTATAGAAGCAAGGGACTCAAACATTTCTCTCCTTTCTTAGGTTCGTCGCCATTGTTGTAGCCCTTTTAGCAGGTAATCATTCAGAAAGGAGTAGGGACAATCACCCCCTAAATGACCACTTTGAATAACAAAGTTAAGGGGAAAGACACAAAGCATGAGAGGGAAGGGCTAGTCCCCCTGACAGGGACATCGTGCCACTGGATAGAAACAAGTGACTCAAACATCTCTCTTCCTCCTTAGGTTCTTTTTTTTTTTTTTTTTTTTTTTTTTTTTTGAGGTTTAACGACCACCGTGAGCAACTCAATGGGCTATAAGCAGTCGCCCGTCCCTAATTTAGGGTCACTGGTTCCAGGGAAGGGAGAGAGCCAGTGCCGTAAGACAAACACAACATCCATGCCTCACCGGGATTCGAACCCGGACCCCTTACGGGCGAATGATCAGAGGCCAGTGCCTTAAACCACTGCGCCACCGGGGCGGCCTTCCTTAGGTTCGTCGCCATTGTTGTAGCCCTTTTAGCTGGCAATCAGTCAGAAAGGATTAGAGACAATCATCTCCTTAAATGACCACTTTAAATAACAAAGCTAAGGGGAATGTCCCAAGGCATGCATGATAGGGAAGGGCTAGTTCCCCTGATAAGGATATCATGCCACTGGATAGAAACAAGTGACTCAAACATTTCTCTGCATTGTTAGGTTCGTCACCATTGTTATAGCCCTTTTAGCAGGTAATCAGTCAGAAAAGATTAGAGACAATCATCTCCTTAAATGACCATTTTGAATAACAAAGCTAAGGGGAATGACCCAAGGCATGATAGGGAAGGGCTAGTCCCCCTGATAAGGATATCATGTCACTGGTTCGAAACAAGTGACTCAAACATCTCTCTCCTTTGTTAGGTTCGTCGTCATTGTTGTAGCCCTTTTAGCAGGTAATCAGTCAGAAAGGATTAGAGTCAATCACCCCCTAAATGACCACTTTGAATAACAACGCTAACGGGAAAGACCCAAGGCATGATAGGGAAGGGCTAGTCCCTCTGACACGGGCATCATGTCACTGGGTAGAAACAAGGGACTCAAACATCTCTCTTCTTCCTTAGGTTCGTCGGCATTGTTATAGCCTTTTTAGCTGGTAATCAGTCAGAAAGGATTAGTGTCAATCATCCCCATAAATGACCCCTTTGAATAACAAACCTAAGGGGAATGTCTCAAGGCATGATAGGGAAGGGCTAGTCCCTCTGACACGGACATCATGCCACTGGGTAGAAACAAGTGACTGAATGATCTTCTCTCTCCTTTCTTAGGTTCGTCGCCATTGTTTTATACCTTTTAGCAGGTAATCAGTAAGAAAGGATTAGTGACAATCAACACTCTAAATGACCACTTTGAATCACAAAGCTAATGGAAAAGACCTAAGGCATTATAGGGAAGGGCTAGTCCCCCTGACACGGAAATCATGACACTGGGTATAAACAAGTAACTCAAACATCTCTCTCCTTTGTCGGGTTCGTCGTCATTGTTGTTCTTTTAGCAGGTAATCAGTCAGAAAGGATTAGAGACAATCATCTTTTTAAATGACTACTTTGAATAACAAAGCTAAGGGGAAAGACCCAAGGCATGATAGGGAAATTCTAATCGCCCTGACACGGACATCATGCCACTGGATAGAAACAAGTTACTCAAACGTCTCTCTTCTCCCTTAGGTTCGTCGCCATTGTTTTAGCCCTTTTAGCAGGTAAGCAGTCAGAGAGGATTAGAGGCAATCATCCCCCCAAATGACCACTTTGAATAACAAGGCTAAGGGGAAAGACCCAAGGCATGATAGGGAAGGGCTAGTCCCGCTGACACGGATATTATACCAGTGGGTAGAAACAAGTGATTCAAACATCTCTCTCCTTCCTTAGGTTCGTCGCCATTGTTTTAGCCTTTTTAGCAGTTAAGCAGTCAGAGAGGATTAGAGACAATCATCCCCTTAAATTACCGCTTTGAATAACAAAGCTAAGGTGAATGACCCAAGGCATGATAAGGAAGGGCTAGTCCCCCTGACGAGGGCATGATGTCACTGGGTAGAAACAAGTGGCTCAAACGTATCTCTGCTTCCGTAGATTCGTCGTCAGTGTTATACCCTTTTAGGAGTTAATCAGTTAGAAAGGTTTAATGTCAATCTTCGCCTTAAATGACAACTTTGAACTTTCCCTGCGCGCAGTTTCACTCGCTCGGCCAACTTTTTACACGGCGAATATATTCGTTCATGCTGATTTCAGCCCATTTTACTAATCCCTGGTTAACTTGTTTTAGCCGTTTAAAGGGATAAAGATCAATATATTTCTAAAAATAATATCTTTTTCATTTTCTAAAGCTAATTTTAAATCAGTAGAAATATTCTTGAAGAAGTTTGTCCTGACAAGTTATTTTCTGTGTCGTATTAAACGTGCATGTGCTAGGGTTTTGGCAGACTGACACATTGAAGGATAAACGAAGAAGAGAGGTATCTAAAATTCTTATGCACGTTCTCCACAGAGTCATCAGTAAAACGCTCAGAGCTTCAAAACGCAACAATTCTTCTTGGTCAACTCGTTGAGAAAAGTTTTATTAATTCCATTTAGGCCTGAGTTTATGGTTCATAAAGGCAAGGATTTTCTACCCTTCTATTGAATTCTCTCAACATCTGTTACTGTAACATGGGGAAACTCTTCCCGTTTTCTCCAACTTAGCAGATTTCAATTATGACCGGCAATTAAATTTGTGAATGAAAACAAACGTCGCCTAAGCAGGACTTATTCTGCTTTCCTTCCTGGGCTCGGGAAGGCGATATCTCTGCAATCACAGTTTCCGATCTCAATAAATTTTGTTGGTTGTACCAGAAAAGGTTACTCTCTCTCTATAGACGATCCACTGAGATTTCATTGGCGAAGCAAATGTTCCCTCCGTTGGTCGTAAAAGTCTTGCGTTTCAATTAAAATGAGAACAAACCTTTAATCTTTTGTAATTTCCGACAATGTGTCTATTTGTGAAACTTCGTTCACAATGATAGCAGCACAAAATATGTGAAGTATCATGTCTATCTCATAGCCAAAAATACACTAATCCAACCCACTTATAACGGGAACCTCGGGACCGATGGAAATCCGCGTTGAATCTGGACGCTCTCCGAATCATCTTTTGGGGGGAAAACTGACCGCCAAAATAACATGCATATCTGACAATATGCATATACACCGGTGAGCCATTAAAATATGACCACCCCCAGCCTAGAAAAATGAGCGCGCCTGGAGACCAAACGGTGGTGCAGGTAAAGTTCACAGAGCAGTATATACATTATATTGACAAAAGCCACCGGGCACCAATTCAAAAGCAAATGAACGGCTACGCTGCGTTGTTAGGATGCGCGGTACAGCTAAAAACGGTATGGAAACAAGCCTGCAGTTGACAGCGAACATATCGCATTGTGAAGTTGAATGAAAATGTCGCGGGGGGAGAGATCTGACTTTGCGAAAGGAAAGATTGTTGAGTGTTATATTAGTGGGTTGTCCATAAGAGAAACCGAGAGGAGTTTAAACATACCCAAGTCAACTGTTTTGGATGTACTGAATAAGTGGAAGACACATGGCATGCCTGAAGCAGCAAAACGTACTGGCAGACTAAAGAAAATCAGTGATAGAGGACGTCGAAGCCTCAAGAGAGCCGTTACAGCTAATCGGCGGAGTACTTCACAAGGCCTCAGTGCACAGGTGTGTAAAAATGCTGGAACTTCAGTATGTACACGTACCATTCTCGGAGAACTTCATTCCATGGGTTACCGTGGTCGTGCGGCTGCTCAAAAGTCTTTCTTCTCCACTCGTAATGCTGCTCGTCGTTTAGCATGGTGTAAAGAACATTTATCGTGGACTGCAGAACAATGGAAACGGGTCCTATGGACTGATGAATCCAGATACACGATCCATCAGTCTGATGGTCGTGTGTGTGTATGGCGGCAGCTGAGAGAACACTATTTACCACAGTGTACTGTTCCTACGGTCAAGTTTGGAGCTGGCAGTGTACTCATGTGGGTGTGTGTTTCGTGGTATGGTCCCGCCCATTGGTTATCGTGGACAAACCTGTTAACCAGCACGTCTTCCTCGATATTCTGGACAATTATGCCCTACCAACTCTGCGGCAATACTATGGAACCGAGCTTTGTTGGCAAGGACTGTTACAGCGTGGTTTGACGATAATTCCGTATCGTGTGTGGACTGCTGGCCAGTACAGAGCCTTGATCTTAATCCCATAGAGCACCTATGGGCTGAATTTGAACGCCGCATAAGAAGTTTGGAACCAAGGCCTACTACTAAGCAACAGTTAGCGGCAGCATTATGTACTGAATGGAAGTGCATACCTATCGCTGTGTTCCAAAACATTGTCGAAAGCATGTGTGAAAGGGTCAGTGCATGCATTAAGGCCAAAGGTTAACCGACACCGTACTCAATCAATGCCATATTGTGTTTCTCTTCTAGGTGTCCGGTGACTTTCGTTAATATAGTGTATATATAACCTGACGACCGTCAAAAGCCCGGCCCAGACAGGCCTCTATTTTACGCTGTGCATGACGTCATTCGGTGATAGAACATTGTCATCGCTGCGTCATGAATCAGAGAGCGAATATCCGGTTCTGTTTGAGAACCGGTAAAACTGCATCTGAGACAGTTGAATTTCTGTGTGATGGGTATGAGGCTATTGCATATCTCTTCCGAGATAAGTCCGGGCTCAAATCCCTGTGAGACATAGATGTTGTGTTTGTCTTACGGCAGCACTGGATCTCTCTCTCTCTATCTCTTGATTCCTTGGAACCAGTGGCCCTAAAGTAGGGACGGGAGACTGCTAATACCCCCATCGAGTTGCTTACGGTGGTCGCTAAACCCCCAACAACAACAACGACAAAAAAAAAAAGGTAGATAATATGTTCTGAACTAGAAGATTGAAACGTTCTGTTTAACCTCAAGCAAAGGGAAGATAGAGAGTGTCATTCATCCAGAACAGTATACTGTCAAACTGCACGTTTACAGAACGAAATTTTTCATTCCGCAAATGAAGACCGAACTAAATTCCATGTCGGACTGAAAAGAGATGGCATCAAATCTGAAATGTTGCATTGCGTTATACATTGGTGAGCCATTCATTTCCCATTATGACCATCTCCAACCTAGAGAAATGAACGTACCTGGAGACCGAACGGTGGCGCAGGTGAAGTTCACAGTGCAGTATATATACAACCCGAGGACCGGCTTTCGGTTAGTAGAGTGTTCGGAGTCAGAATGGGAAAAGCTGCCGATTTATCGGAGTATAGGCGGAAACGTTAGCTCCGTACAGCTAAAAACAAGAGCTCGAATTCACAACCCCGGCTTGTTTCACAAGTACTGTCTTAAAAATACCTTGCGTTAAGCAATTGCTCCACTGGGAGACGCCAATGGTGGCGCTCTGGATGACTGCCTTTATTGAAAATTTCGTCGAGATTCTGATGAGAAAATAATTTCTTATACAGGAACTTAGCAGTGCGTATTTTTTAGCAGACTGGAAGTGACTTTCATAAAGTGAGGGAACTTAGTACGCACTATAGTGCGTATGTTTTAGCAGACTGAAAGTGACTTTCATAAAGTATAATGATTAAATAAAAGGAAAAAAATCAAATTCCCCAGGTGAGGCTCGAACTCACAACCCCGGCATGTCTCACAAATACTGTCTTATAAGTACCGTGCGCTAACCAATTGCGCCACTGGAGAAGACGTCCCTAGGCGTTGACTAGATGTCTGCCTGCATTGCAATATCATTGACGCTGATAAGGGTACTTCCTTATGCAGAAACTTAGAACGTAAATGTCTTACGCAGGAGCGGAGGTTTTTCGTAAAGTATGATGTTTAAATAAAAAGACAAAAACTCAACTTCCTGAGGTAAGTCTCAAATACTGTCATAGAAGTATCGTGCGCTGAACAATTGCGGCACTGGGGAAGATGCCGTTGTCCGCTGACTGGATGTCCGTTTGGATTGCAATGACACTGATCACATACGCCGACTCGTGGGTTCGGGACACTTTTTGAACACCCCCAATGATTTTGTTGTGGGTTCGAGACACTTTTTGAACACCCCCCCCCCCTAATGATTTTGTTGTGGGTTCCTCGAACCCCTAATATTTTTGCGTGCATTTCGTGGGGGAAATACACGTACGCATATATGCATAAATTTACTTTTTCGTTATCAATTCTTCAAGTTTTTTATTATCCATTCCTCGTTTACTATATATAGAATGTGTGTATAGAAATTTACCCCTCAGACTGTTTATTGTATAACGAAGTAAATTTCTCCGTCATTTTTGGTCTACGCCGGGATTCGAACCCGGATCCCCTCATTCCGGAATAAGTCGCTCTACCAATTGAGCTACGCGGACGTTTGTTCTGACTACTATCTGCCTTTATGTCGTGTGCGTCCTGCTGGCAGGTACGTCACATCCCCCCCCCCAAAGAGGGCCGGGGGCATGGCCCACGAGTCAGCCGTGACCATGAATCGTTGCAGGCAGCCATCCACTGTAGAACGTGCAGTTGAGAACTCCCAGGCAATCTGGTGTGTGGAATGCAACGTCACACACATTTATTTTTCGAAGCGCTGGAGAAGGGATTCTCTGATTTTTCCTATCTCGCGGTGTGGAAATAACATCACACCATTGCAAGATTTTGAACGGCCGGGTCATCCGGATAGTTCGGGCGCCATTATAACGAAGTAAATTTCTCCGTCATTTCTGTCCACGTCAGGATTCGAACCCGGATCCCCTCATTCCGGAATAAGTCACTCTACCAATTGAGCTACGCGGACGTTTGTTCTGACTACTATCTGCCTTTATGTCGTGTGCGTCCTGCTGGCAGGTACGTCACATCCCCCCCAAAGAGGGCCGGGGGCATGGCCCACGGGTCAGCCGTGACCATGAATCGTTGCAGGCAGCGATCCACTGTAGAACGTGCAGTTGAGAACTCCCAGGCAATCTGGTGTGTGGAATGCAACGTCACACACATTTATTTTTCGAAGCGCTGGAGAAGGGATTCTCTGATTTTTCCTATCTCGCGGTGTGGAAATAACATCACACCATTGCAAGATTTTGAACGGCCGGGTCATCCGGATAGTTCGGGCGCCATTATAACGAAGTAAATTTCTCCGTCATTTCTGTCCACGTCAGGATTCGAACCCGGATCCCCTCATTCCGGAATAAGTCACTCTACCAATTGAGCTACGCGGACGTTTGTTCTGACTACTATCTGCTTTTATGTCGTGTGCGTCCTGCTGGCAGGTACGTCACATCCCCCCCCAAAGAGGGCCGGGGGCATGGCCCACGGGTCAGCCGTGACCATGAATCGTTGCAGGCAGCGATCCACTGTAGAACGTGCAGTTGAGAACTCCCAGGCAATCTGGTGTGTGGAATGCAACGTCACACACATTTATTTTTCGAAGCGCTGGAGAAGGGATTCTCTGATTTTTCCTATCTCGCGGTGTGGAAATAACATCACACCATTGCAAGATTTTGAACGGCCGGGTCATCCGGATAGTTCGGGCGCCATTATAACGAAGTAAATTTCTCCGTCATTTCTGTCCACGTCAGGATTCGAACCCGGATCCCCTCATTCCGGAATAAGTCACTCTACCAATTGAGCTACGCGGACGTTTGTTCTGACTACTATCTGCCTTTATGTCGTGTGCGTCCTGCTGGCAGGTACGTCACATCCCCCCCCCCAAAGAGGGCCGGGGGCATGGCCCACGGGTCAGCCGTGACCATGAATCGTTGCAGGCAGCGATCCACTGTAGAACGTGCAGTTGAGAACTCCCAGGCAATCTGGTGTGTGGAATGCAACGTCACACACATTTATTTTTCGAAGCGCTGGAGAAGGGATTCTCTGATTTTTCCTATCTCGCGGTGTGGAAATAACATCACACCATTGCAAGATTTTGAACGGCCGGGTCATCCGGATAGTTCGGGCGCCATTATAACGAAGTAAATTTCTCCGTCATTTCTGTCCACGTCAGGATTCGAACCCGGATCCCCTCATTCCGGAATAAGTCACTCTACCAATTGAGCTACGCGGACGTTTGTTCTGACTACTATCTGCCTTTATGTCGTGTGCGTCCTGCTGGCAGGTACGTCACATCCCCCCCCAAAGAGGGCCGGGGGCATGGCCCACGGGTCAGCCGTGACCATGAATCGTTGCAGGCAGCGATCCACTGTAGAACGTGCAGTTGAGAACTCCCAGGCAATCTGGTGTGTGGAATGCAACGTCACACACATTTATTTTTCGAAGCGCTGGAGAAGGGATTCTCTGATTTTTCCTATCTCGCGGTGTGGAAATAACATCACACCATTGCAAGATTTTGAACGGCCGGGTCATCCGGATAGTTCGGGCGCCATTATAACGAAGTAAATTTCTCCGTCATTTCTGTCCACGTCAGGATTCGAACCCGGATCCCCTCATTCCGGAATAAGTCACTCTACCAATTGAGCTACGCGGACGTTTGTTCTGACTACTATCTGCCTTTATGTCGTGTGCGTCCTGCTGGCAGGTACGTCACATCCCCCCCCCAAAGAGGGCCGGGGGCATGGCCCACGGGTCAGCCGTGACCATGAATCGTTGCAGGCAGCGATCCACTGTAGAACGTGCAGTTGAGAACTCCCAGGCAATCTGGTGTGTGGAATGCAACGTCACACACATTTATTTTTCGAAGCGCTGGAGAAGGGATTCTCTGATTTTTCCTATCTCGCGGTGTGGAAATAACATCACACCATTGCAAGATTTTGAACGGCCGGGTCATCCGGATAGTTCGGGCGCCATTATAACGAAGTAAATTTCTCCGTCATTTCTGTCCACGTCAGGATTCGAACCCGGATCCCCTCATTCCGGAATAAGTCACTCTACCAATTGAGCTACGCGGACGTTTGTTCTGACTACTATCTGCCTTTATGTCGTGTGCGTCCTGCTGGCAGGTACGTCACATCCCCCCCCCAAAGAGGGCCGGGGGCATGGCCCACGGGTCAGCCGTGACCATGAATCGTTGCAGGCAGCGATCCACTGTAGAACGTGCAGTTGAGAACTCCCAGGCAATCTGGTGTGTGGAATGCAACGTCACACACATTTATTTTTCGAAGCGCTGGAGAAGGGATTCTCTGATTTTTCCTATCTCGCGGTGTGGAAATAACATCACACCATTGCAAGATTTTGAACGGCCGGGTCATCCGGATAGTTCGGGCGCCATTATAACGAAGTAAATTTCTCCGTCATTTCTGTCCACGTCAGGATTCGAACCCGGATCCCCTCATTCCGGAATAAGTCACTCTACCAATTGAGCTACGCGGACGTTTGTTCTGACTACTATCTGCCTTTATGTCGTGTGCGTCCTGCTGGCAGGTACGTCACATCCCCCCCCCAAAGAGGGCCGGGGGCATGGCCCACGGGTCAGCCGTGACCATGAATCGTTGCAGGCAGCGATCCACTGTAGAACGTGCAGTTGAGAACTCCCAGGCAATCTGGTGTGTGGAATGCAACGTCACACACATTTATTTTTCGAAGCGCTGGAGAAGGGATTCTCTGATTTTTCCTATCTCGCGGTGTGGAAATAACATCACACCATTGCAAGATTTTGAACGGCCGGGTCATCCGGATAGTTCGGGCGCCATTATAACGAAGTAAATTTCTCCGTCATTTCTGTCCACGTCAGGATTCGAACCCGGATCCCCTCATTCCGGAATAAGTCACTCTACCAATTGAGCTACGCGGACGTTTGTTCTGACTACTATCTGCCTTTATGTCGTGTGCGTCCTGCTGGCAGGTACGTCACATCCCCCCCAAAGAGGGCCGGGGGCATGGCCCACGGGTCAGCCGTGACCATGAATCGTTGCAGGCAGCGATCCACTGTAGAACGTGCAGTTGAGAACTCCCAGGCAATCTGGTGTGTGGAATGCAACGTCACACACATTTATTTTTCGAAGCGCTGGAGAAGGGATTCTCTGATTTTTCCTATCTCGCGGTGTGGAAATAACATCACACCATTGCAAGATTTTGAACGGCCGGGTCATCCGGATAGTTCGGGCGCCATTATAACGAAGTAAATTTCTCCGTCATTTCTGTCCACGTCAGGATTCGAACCCGGATCCCCTCATTCCGGAATAAGTCACTCTACCAATTGAGCTACGCGGACGTTTGTTCTGACTACTATCTGCCTTTATGTCGTGTGCGTCCTGCTGGCAGGTACGTCACAATTGTGCCTCAAAATAGAATTAGTGTTTGTTCGTGCTCATCAAATTTGACGCGACAGACAATACCTCAAGTTCTGTTGTTTAACAGCATTTAAAACTGCCTCCTTTATAAAAGGAAATCTTTCGGTTTGTCTGGGTTCCCACAAAATTACAAAAGTCTAGCTCTACTTTCAGAGACGAGAACCTATTCGAGGTCATAGTGATAAAGGCGGAAATATGTTGTACAGTTAGTTTACCCACCTTATCTTCGGACAGTCGGGGACCAAGGAGGTTAGAAGAGAGAGGAGATGGCATCAGCGGCCGCTGGTGAAGCCAAATCTCAGACCCTAAATTAGGGACGGGCGACTGCTTATAGCCCATTGAGTTGCTCACGGTGGTCGTTAAACCTCCAACCAAAAAAAAAAAAAAAAAAAAGGAAGCCAAATCTGATCATCTGGTTTCTTGTGCCCTCCGGGTGGGGAGGGTTCAGTGACATGACGTCACTTACTGAAGACATGTCTTGGAGCACAGGTTGATAGCGGCCGTCTCTTACTCTCTGCAGCATTCGCTGAAGGTCAACATGGCTCCCACAGCTTTAGGAAGGCTGTGATTGGCTAATGCGCAATTTGCATTTCCGCTCTACGAATCATAATTTTGCTTAATTTTTTTTTAGAAAATACTAAGCAGTATTTCTGTATTTTTTTTTGCACATTTTTAGTTATGCGCATGCATATTTCGGTCTCATTTTTTCTTGACTGTACATGCTGCACAAATGTCTCTAAAACCTCTTCAAAGTCGACGATTTCCCCATAGACGAAGCAGCCCAAGTTGGGCATACTGGACATACACAGCTAATACGAAGTGGAACCCACGGAAAACGCAGGGCGTGAAGCTGATGCCATGTCCTCTCCCTTCTAACCTCCCATTTTAACTCAGAAATCATTTGAAGAACAAATCTGTTCGCATTTTTAAAATTTCTGAAAACACTTTAGAATAAGTTTTACAAGTTTTTGTTACCTTTAAAGACAATTGAGTAGGAAATTGACACAGTATCTGTGTATTGTATATAATAATGTCGCGCCTACAAAAGCAAAATAAATGAAATGAATAATTATCTAGAGAAAAACATATTTTTCTGTAATTAACTATAATTTGCTTCATTTTAGCATTTCAGGCGTCTTATTGTGCCGGAATATCTGACTGAATGAAATTTTAATTAGACTTAAATACTTTGAAATATGCATGGGTAATTCGATTAAAATTTCCGGAACCCCAATAATTTTTCAAGTCGGCGCCTATGACACTGATAATTGCAGTTTCTTATTCAGAAACTTTGAAAGTAAACTTCTTTCGCATGCCAGTAGATGACTTTCATAAAGTATTATAATTGAATAAAAAGACAAAAACACAAATTTCCGAGGTAAGCCTCGAATTTACAACCCCGGAATGTCTATGATACATTGTGCTACACTGTAGCGCATTCAGTGGGAGTAGCCCAGAGGCCTGGGTCCTGCCCATGATGAATTACTTGGTTCCTTGTTATTATCTGCTTATTTTTAAATGTATCTGCATGTGCTTTTAAGTATATATTTTTCGAATAATTGGAAACGTACTTATAAGTGCGGAGATATTTTTATAGCTTTCTAATATTTTGAGAGCTGTTTTCTCCGGGACCACTTTAGATGTATCTTCAATTTTTTCGTCCATTTCTATAAAGAAATCCTGATGTGTCACTGGAAAAGAGAGCAGATTCATCGCCATGGATGACTACCTTCATTATCATTATATTCAGATTCTGATGAGAGTAATTTCTTATTCAGGAATTTAGTATATAAGTTTCCTTTGCCAGGTTGGAGGTGATTTTCGTGAAAAATATTAAGTAAATAAAATAAAAAATTCAAGTTCCCCAGGTGAGGCTCGAACTCACAACCCCGGCATGTCTCACAAGTACTGTCTTATAAGTACCGTGCGCTAACCAATTGCGCCACTGGGGAAGACGTTACTGGAAGTGCACTGGATCATCACCTTCAATACAATGAAATCGAGATTCTGATAACAGTCATTTCATTTGTTTAGGAACATTCATGCGGATTCGGGTATGATGTTGGTCCTCCACGTGCCTCCAAAACAGCTATTACCCGGAGATACACCGAATAGCCAAAACATTATGACAACCTGTCTAATATGATGTTCGCTTCAACTTCTTCAACCTACGGTTGGAAAGCGTAAAATATGGTTAGAGTAACTTTTAGTTTTTAGTATTTTTACTGCAGGATTGCGATTACTACTTTTTTACCCTTTACAACCGTAGGTCGAAGAAGCGTACATGCTCCAGCTTTGCCTGTGTGTCCGTCCGTCTGTCAGTCTGTCTGTCTGCACGATAACTCGCGTAAAAATGGTTCGATTTCCATGAAACTTTATTATGTGGTAGTGGACCACTTGGGGACGAACTCTATTGAAAATGGGCGAAATGGGATCAAAAGTCACGAGATAGGAGCGGGATCCATTCCATTGCCGTTATGCGTCATAACTTGCGTAAAATGGTTCGATTTCGATGAAATTTTAGTACGTGGTAGGAGACAAACCGGGGACGAATAATATTGAAAATGGGCAAAATGGGGTCAAAAGGTAGGACATCTCGGCGGGATGCATTCTATGCCCTTATGCGTCATAACTTACGTAAAAATGCTTCGATTGCAACAAAGCTTTATCATGTTATTCCAGAAGTACACTGAACCGGTTCTGCTGAATATCATTGAAATGAGGTCAAAGGTCAGGACACAGGAGCCAGATTTATTCCACAACCATTATCCTCATAACTTGACTAAAAATGCTTCTATTGCGACAAAACGTTAGTATGTTGTTCCGGAGGTATACTGAACCGGTTTTATTGAATAACATCGAAATGGGGTCAAAGGTCATGACACAGGAGCGATGTTTATTCCACACCCGTTATTCTCATAACTTGAGTAATGATTTCTGGTATGCTGGAAAGCGTAGCATAATGAATGCGTTGCATGATTTTACTAACTTGTTTATTTAGTGAAAGAAAACTACGCTATTCACATGTGAAGAATGTGTACAGAGTTTTGAGATAATGAGAACTGTATTGAGAAATACACCTCATGGGATAGCTTCAAATATAATTTCCTTCGTCCAAAATGAAAAAAAAAAAAAAAAGCATAGGCTATCATCATTAAAAAAAACATTCTCATTTAAAAAATTACGTAAAAAGGGTTCGTCCAACTTGCAAACAATTATTCTACAAATTTCCTTGGGTGTGGTTCAGAGACATTCTCTCGAAATTTTCACAAGCATTGCCTTAGCGTTATCTTAATCGCTCCTGCAAGATAGGACCAGTGAGTTTTCCTTCATCTTTTGCATTTTCTTATTAAATCTGAATCACGCTGAGAGCTGTAGCAAATAATAAAGGAAATGTTTCTTTTTCTTCCAAAATTGAATCGTACTATAATATGAGGGTTGTACCGACAGTAATGCAAAAGTGGGCGTGACTTTTTATTAATTGACTGAGATCGTTGAAATTGCACATGTTGGTAGAGTAACTCTTTCTCTATACAAAGGTACTACTCAACATAGTCTCCATCACAAGCGATGCATTTGTGCCATCGTTGAACCCAACTCTCGAATCCTCTTTGAAAAGATTGAGGTGCGGACTGTTGTACCGACGTTTTTACAGCCACTTTCACCTCGTCTTTGCCATCAAATCCTTGACCCCGGACACTGTTCTTCATTAGATCGAACAGGTGGAAGTCGGAAGGCGCCAGATCTGGGCTGTGCAGTGGATGGGGGACTACCGACAAGCTTAATTTGCTGATTGCATGATTTCTTGCCAAAGATCTGTGTGGTCTCGCATTGTCATGGTGAATGTGGATGCTTTCCAGATTCTTGTTCGGTCTCTTCCTCCTAATGGCTTCTCTAAGCTTCTTGAGTGTCTCAATGTACCTCTCGCTGGTCACGGTAACACCTTGTCATCCCAAAAAGCAGTCACCCTGACTTTCTGTGCTGATCGCTGGCTCTTAAACTTGTTAGGCCTTGGTGAAGAGGTGTGACGCCATTCCATAGATTGATTATTCGTTTCCGGGTCGTAAAGATAAGCGCACGTTTCATCCGCAGTCACCAGATCGAGAAAAACCATCTTTTTATTGTCTTCAAACGCTTCCAGTAGATCAAAGCAGACTGCCACCCTTCTCTCCTTCAAATCGTCTGTCAACTGCAGAGGTACCCACTTTGCACACGCTTTCCGATATCCGAACTCTTCCACCATCTTCTGTATGACATTGTGACCACAGTCCAGTTGGGCAACAGGCTCACGGATTGTGACTCGTCTTTCTGCGCGAATCAATTCATCCACTCGCTGACGATTCGTGTCAGTGGTCGCAGATGATGGTCTCTCTCTGCGTGGGTTGTCTTCAAATGCTTCCCCCTTCTTTAAACTTCTTCATCCATCTGTGCACATTGTTCTTGTCAATGGTGTCATCTCCGTAAACATTCTGTAGCCTTCTGTGGCTACAGAATGTTGGTTGAAAAAGCGTATATGCTCCAGGTTTTTCAGTTCGTCTGTCCATCCGTCCGTCTGTCGGCACGATAACTCACGTAAAAATGGTTCGATTTTGATGAAATTTTCGTATGTGGTAGGGGACCACCTGGGGACGAACCCTATTGAAAATAGGTGAAGTGGAGTCAAAGGTCAGGACATAGGAGCGGGATGCATTCCATTGCCCTTATGCGTCATAAGGTGCGTAAAAATGGTTCGATTTCGATCAAATTTTAGTATGTGTTAGGGGACCACCTGGAGAGGTACCCTATTGAAAATGGGACAAATGAAGTCAAAGGTCAGGACATAGGATCGGGATCCATTCCATCGCCCTTATCCCACACTATTAAGGTGGACGTCAAGTAATTTTGCTTCCTATATTTCCAATGGAAAACCTTTTGTACACATTTCCTTCACAATTAGTGTGTTCCCACGGATGGAAATTTGAACATCGATTAAAATAACTTCATACTATAACTTGGAATACTTGACATTTTCTAAAGCATAAGCATAATTATATTAAAAAACAATAACGTTTCCTTTGGTCGTGTTAAAACCAGAAAAAAGATGGCGCGACCTGTACTTTGATGACGTCAGTGGACAAATAAATGTTGGATTGCATAATTACGGTTATGGTTTATAAATTTTATTACGGTTATGCTTTAGAAAATATTTTTACGGTTATGGTTTAGAAAATATTAAGTATTCCAAGTTATGAAATGAAGCTATTGTAACCGATGTTCAAATTTTGGGAACGCATTAATTGTGAAAAAAATGTGTACAGAAGTTTTTCCATTGCAAGTATAGGAAGCAAAATTACTTGACGTCCACCTTAAAGTAGCACTTTTTGTATGTATGTATGTATGTACATTTTATTTTGAAAACGGCTCTAAGAATTTTGATGAAAGTCGTTAACCTACCGTTTCCTGGTACTAGAAATCGATTTAGCTTGATCTCGACTTTAGGAGAATTCGTTTAGTGGGTTAAATAACCACCCCGAATTATAACGTTTTTAGTTTCATGGCGTCGTTCCCTTAATGTTTCCAATGCTTAGAAATCTTATGACATCACAATCTCGCGTTTGAGAATATTGGCGCGCTGTCACGCCATCTGTCTCATTACGTCACGCGTTGTGTGTGGATCCTATTAAAGTTTTATGACGTCATACTCTTGCGAGCAGATGGTCGCGATTCCCATCTGCTTCATTACGTCACGCGTTGTGTGTGTATGTCCGTCCGCACGATAACTCGCGTAACAATCGTTCGATTTCGATGAAATTTTAGTATCTGGTTGGGTATCATCTGGGAAAAAACCTTATTTAAAGTGAACGAAATGGGGTGAAAGGTCAGTACATAGGAGCAGGATTCATTCCACTGCTGTTATGCGTCATAACTAACGTAAAAAAATTTTAGTATGTGGTAGGGGACCACCTGGCCACAAACCTTATTGAAAATGGGCGAAATGGGGTCAAAGGTCAGGACATAGGAGCGGAATCACTTACATCACCATTATGCGTCATAACTTACGTAAAAATACTTCAATTTGGATGAAATGTTAGTATGTTGTAGGGACCTGACTGGGGACGAATTCTATTGAAAATGGGTGAAATGGGGTCAAAGGTTAGGGCACAGAAGCGGGATCTATTCCACAGCCCTTATGTATCATAACTTACGTACAAATACTTCGATTGCGACAAAACTTTATCATGTTATTTCGGAGGTATACCGAACCTGTTCTGTTGAATATCATCGATATGGGATCAAAGGTCAGGGCACAGGACTGAGATTTATTCCACAGCCATTATTCTCATAACTTGAGTAATGATTTCTGGTATGTTGGAAAGCGTATTATAATCAATGCATTGCATGATTTTACAAACTTGTTTAAGTGAATACGGATTATACACATATTTTCAGCAACTATCTCAAATAAAGATCAATATTTATATCCCTTAACTTTTATTTTCTCAGATTTTAAGAGAGAGAGAGCCTATCTAAGGTGAGCTCGGAAACTCAACTCCACCAAGATATTGTCTTCTACGAACTATGCAACAACTTTAAAAAGCACGTGCCTTGACTTATTGTGTCCTAAAGTGTTTTACACTAGAACCGAATTCAGTGGAGAGCTATACAACGAAGTAAGTAAAAGATTTCTGTTCTGCTTCTCATTATATTTGCGCAGTTTCCGACATAGTGTCTTCCATAAACCATTTCCTAGCTTACAGTAATCTTCACTTTTGCATTTAATTTCATTTGATTCAAAAATATTGATGTTTGCCTGTTGCATTAAAAAAAAATGAAGTTTTCATTAAAACCATTTCTTGAATTATACTGAAAGTCATTGGCTTTTACCTCAACCGTAGAAAGCCACTCACACAAGGTAGGTAGCCTCTTACTTAAGTGGCCTTGACTCCGAATAACGTCTCAGAAGATTTTTGTTCCACGGCTAGACCAATTGTAGTCTTAGCAACCACAGATGTAGACTGCTTCTAGATTATTTTTTTTTTAATCAACATATGCAGATTGCTTCCATAGTAGCATTTTGGGCACCAAGAGATCTACACCTACTGATCGCTGAATTAGAAACTTTTATTCAATACCGCATTGGACTTCCTTTAGCCCAGAATTGCAGCATGCATGCGGTTTGCCATACATTCCACAATGTGTTAGAGTGTATCTACACTGAAGAGCAATTGAATTAGAGATACCTGTATAGTAACGTGTAGCACCAACTTTCGCCCTGATGACGGCGGCGATTCGTCTCGGCATGGACTCAACAAGACACCGGAAGCGTTGAGAAGCCATACGGATCCACGACCCCTGAACAAGCTCCAACAGTTCACGAAGATTTGATGGAGGGGATCAGAACCTCGAACAACTCTCTCGATGGCATCCCAGATGTGCTCGATGGGATTGAGGTCAGTTGACCTAGCTGCCCAAGGAAGCGAGGTCACGTCGGTAGAGTGTTCATCCAACCATTCAGATACGATTCTGGAGCGAAGGCACGGTGCATTGTCTTGTTGCAGGATGAGGTCTCCAGTGGGATATTGAAGACGCACAAACGGGGGCAAATGGTCGTCCAGGATATCCCGGTAACGTTGGCCTGTGAGGGACGATGTCACACGTACCAGGGGTTTCCATTTCAGTCCACGTAAACAGTCCTTAGACGAAAATGCCACCCCCACCAGCTTGAAGAGTACCCTGCTAGCAAGAAGGATCCATCGCTTATGTGGTTTTGTTTTGGTGGAAAAAAAAAATTGAATTTAATTCATTTTGGGTATATTGAATTGGATTGATGTTTATTAAAAGGCGTTATATTTATGCTTGTATTGAAATTCATATGGAAATTATAGAAAAGTTAAATTTGGGAGATGGGTGGATGCATTTCGAAACAAAAATATTTTCTAAGTACTAGAAAAGGCCATGAACATCCTAAACAAAAATGCATCTGAAAATTTACATTCCACAAGAAGTTATTGGAAAGTTTGCGTTGTTTGTGTTCAAGCAGAGTTGAGTCACCTGAAAGTGCAAAAATAAGTGGATATTGTTGCATGTGTATGAAAATGTGTCACTATAAGTCATACGATAAAATGTACTCGTTCAATAACAACTTGTGGAGGCGGTGAAAGTCAATTTAAAAAGGTTAGGACAAAAATTGCAGTTATGAAATACCTTAGAAAACCAGGATTCGGATCGATAGCCTTAGTCAAGCTAAGGGGGAGTACATGGGACCAAGTCATGGAAGACAACAGCACACAAAAATTTTTCACACTGCACTCATTTTGAACTTTTTTTTTGAAAGGCTACTGCCTGTATTTATTATTTTTCTTTAAAAACTTAACCAGTTAATTTTAATGGACAAACAGATGGTATTTCCTTTTTTTCTTGTTTGCTTAAACACAGCAGTATAAAACAGAATCTCAATTTACTTTCTATTTCTATTTGGCCACTGGCCTTATGAACAGCACAACTTTACATATTTCAACACAGTTGGTTTGAACACTAGGCATGCATCCAAAATTATACCATGATTCACATAGCTTAAAAAAAAAATACTGGATTATTTTTAATTCTACAAGGTGGACAAATTCTGTTCTTTTGAAACGTACTCTCTTCTCTCTCACCCAGTTAGCTCAATGACCAATTTACAATTTTACACTTATTGATTTAAATTTACAGCACCTAAACAATCTTAGCAAACTCCGCAATCTCCCAGACCAGATTCAAAGACTTCAATTAAATTTACAGTTATTTTAAGAGCCACAAATTATACTTTAACAAATCTACTATCAGCAAGTAAACAAACCAAGTAAATTATCCTCAAAACAGAATTTACACTGAGCACAAGCATTAATTAACATTACATAACCCATAGAACTATCCTGAATGAACCTACTTCACTTATAAAGAAACCTCACTAACTAATCTTAAAAATTATCACTATTCATAACATCAACATAATTCAGAAATTCAAACAATCTTCTTGCACTAGCTTGCTCATAAAAATCACCTCACTCTGCACTTCACATAATAGCTCAGGATACTTAATAACTCTATACAGTAAACAAAAGCTCAAAATACCAATTAACTAAATTTCCAAACTAAATATCAAGTTCACTAACACCAACAACCAGAATTTAGAATTTACATCCCTAGCACTACAGCAAATCATAAACAAATAAATTTAGATACTTTAAATCACCAAACACTCTTGAATTTAACACCTGCAGTGAATTACTGAGGTAGCGGTGAGGCAAATACTCTCAGTTCAGACACTACCCTGGGTTTTGAGAACCAACACAGGAAGAAAATACCAAGTCAGGCTGAAGGCGTGAAATTGGGTCGTGAATCCACTTTCAGCCTATGCAAAGGGAAAGGAAAAAAATCCTCAAGTGTGACACATCATCATCAGGCACAGAATTTCCTCTAACATGATCTCACCACATTTCTTGAAGCAACGCCCGACCGACCCTCGCTGGCAGTACATATCTCCGTGAGCAGCGAAACTACTGGGGGGGTTTGAAGACAAGTTTTCCCCCAAAAACCACGTCTTCAAGGATCTCCCCCTTTTCGAACCAATGCATGATCCCACCTTGATCAACCACGCCTGCAAGAGCCTGTCGTACTTCAACCCTAAATACTCCAGGCACATCTGGCCCAGAACTAACACAACTATATCTCAGGAACAATTCACTTATCTCTGTATATATTCCAAGAAATTCTAAATCACAATATCCACATATATCCCAGGAAAATTCACTTATCTCTCTATATCCCAAGAAATCCTAAATCACTATATCCACATATATCCCAGGAAAAATTCACTTATCTCTCTATATCCCAAGAAATTCTAAATCACAATATCCACATATATCCCAGGAAAAATTCGCTTATCTCTCTATATCCCAAGAAATCCTAAATCACTATATCCACATATATCCCAGGAAAAATCACTAGCAAGGAAATTCTTCTGCACCATGGCAATGCGCAGGTCCACTTCAGACAATAACACTGACCATTTACATAACCCACTAAATATTTTCACCTTATTGAAAATTAAAATTACATTTAGACTTTTAACCTTATAGTAAAAACAAGAAAATTTAGGCCAAAGAAAAGAACAATTAATACTGGAACTGGTGAGCAAAAGTGTGTCTTCTCAACCCATGATGTTCATTCTTTTTGTGAAATACTAAACTTGAGAACAAAAAAATACTTTAACTTCTATTCTGCACATATCGCGTCCTGGTGAAAATTCCCTACTCAGAGCCCTCTGCCCTAGGACAAGTTCCCTGCTTGCCCTAAGATCACCCCTTTCCAATGGGAGATTAACACTCATCTGGAGCATGTAAAATACTGGTCCTCAATTAACACTCCTACCATCTCAATTTCGACACTCAACACTCCAAGAATGTAAACAGCACTTTAGGTTTCCAATTTCATCACACTATAATATGTTCCCAAAATTCCAATATAAATCATCCCATAATTTATCTTCACTCAAAAAAAAAATAACTCAACGCTGTAAAAAGGCTAGAGAAAAAATGTTTACAATTATTTTATCACCCACGACATCACAATAACACTGCTTTTCAATTATCACATGCCCAACTAAACTATTATCGATGCACCAAAATTCACTGTGCCCAACTATTAAACTAAATTTTTCCGATACATCAAAATTTACTGGCCTGGGAAGTTGCTAAAATACCAGACATGACAGCACAAAAAAAACATAAATGAAAGCATTTTCAACTCCCCTCTCTTTTTTTCTTCTTTCTTTTTTTTTCTGAATTCGTACCTGAGTAACTAATACATTTTAATTTTGAAAGCTGAACGACGACACAGCCAAAATCAGAGGAAAAAAAAAACTTGCTCTTTTTCTTTTTGTTTCTTATGCTCAGCTCGAAGTTTAGGTACCCTGCGTGGGATGTTATATATCAATACAAAAAGATATGAACTAAAACATTACCTTCGAGCTGGCGTTCTTTTTTTTTTTCTTCTTCTTTTTCCTTTTCACCATAGTTTACAGTCCTGGCACAACCACATTCTCGTTAGAATTGCTTTCTTTGTTGTCTTCCTCCCAGTTCCCTTCCTTAAACGGTTAATGGCCGAGGTAACCATTTTCGAAACCTCGGGATGAGATGGAACCTTTGAGGCAGGCCTCCTTTTCGGAGTATCATCCGAGGGTGAAGCTGTAGAGGCTGGGCCCATTCTTTCCGGAATTTCCATAAGGGAGAAGGCATGTCCCCCTTCAGCCAAGAATTTTCCATTAACGACAATGTCCCAGCCTGCCGCCATTTTGTTCTTCAGGGCGAGGTTCCCGGCCGGCGGAATGCCGCTTTAACTGCGTTCTACATCGTCAAAAATTTTTTAATAGGCAGCCCAGATCCAGAGTGTCCCCTTGTGGTGGACTGGTGGTCAGCAAGATGCTGCCATGGAAAAAACTCTTTTTTTTTCTCTGTGGTTCTCTCCCGCCAAAAGGCGAGGAGAAAAAAAAACTCCGCCGTCCCCTCTTTCTCTGACGTCCAGCAGCAAGACAAGAGCAAAAGTAGTGACTCTCAACGGATAAAAACTCTGGGGGTGCTTGAAAACCACTGACCCCTCTCATTGGTCGAAACTTCAGCCTAGCAACTCACGACTCTCCAACGGAATCTTCACTCCCACGCCTCGAGTGACCTCTGACTTTCACACGTGTAGACCAAGCTCTTTTTTTTTTTATTCTTGACCCTGGGGTCTAAAAATAGATTTCGTTGCTGAATTCCCTACCCCAAAAGACGAAAAGATGTTACACTTTTGGGCGACTTCTCGCTTGGAAACAGGAACGCAAAAAAATGGCGAATTCTTGCTTTGCAGAAAATCACTAGTTTTAATTTTCTTTTTTTTTTTTTCCTCGTTCCGTGATGTTAAACTAAAATAATTTTGATTCTCTGAGCTGCACACCTACTCGCCTTTTCCTATCGCGATAAAAGAACAGATAAAATAATTATTTTCAAAACCCCAAAGTCAGTTAAATCAAATATTATTCTTTTTTTTTTTTTTTTCTTTTCACCAACATGAAATTTTGTTTTCCTGGTAGTGATTAAGACAAGCGAATTTTGCGCATGAATTCCCCTGCCTTTCAACCAGGAATTTTCTTCTAACGTATGTCATGGGAGAAAATTTTTGCATTAATTAATCTCTGATAAACCAACAGAAAGATTGATCAGGTCTCTCTGAAATTCACCAGAGGTTAAAATTTTCGCCATGACAAATACATTCCCCCTGCGAAAAAGACGAGCAAAGCGAGTCGAAACATAAAATAAAATCTCAGAAAATTCGCTTCTACCTACTACTCAACACACACGTGCTCCGACCATGTCAACAAACCGATGAATGTAAACAAACCTGCAGCGCCACCTACCTCCGGTGAGCTGACTTCCGTTCCAACATGGCTACCACTGAACTAGGAAAACAAATGTTCCGAAGCGGAGCTACTTATCACCTGACCTTAATTACAGAGGTGAAAGAATTTTTTCAAGCCAAAAAAAATTTTTCACGGAACGAAGGAAAAAAATTCTGCACCGGCTCAAATACTAACCTTTTAACTACACTGAGAAAATTAAATTAAAAGAAATTTAACTGATTATTAAATTCCTAACTCACTGGCTATTACTACAGTAATACTAATCCTACCCAACACTGAACCTACACTTCACTCCAATAGTAAACAACCTAACTTAAAATAACTAACCAGTGCACCTGGGCACTAAATTAACCAGCGTGAGGAGAGAAGAGAAGTTACGCCTCTTACAATTTTTGCATTATGCTTTCACCAATTTGACATCACCAACAACAGGCATTTTCGAATGACAACATTACTTTACAATACACTTTCTTCGCTTAGTTCAACAGAATATGATAAATTGCCTGAATGCAACACATTAAAATTACACTTAATTCAACACTCGGACTGTAGAGGTAAAAAAAATTTGCAACACATGAAAAATACACCTAGAAGTTCAATATTTGGAAAAGTGTGAAATTGCATATATATATGTGACACACTGCAAACTATTAATTAGCACTAGTTATATTCGAAATACCAAATTATACATTATGCAGGTACGCTTGAGAAATTATTTGTGTGAAAACTCATGTAGGTAAACACCCAAAAAAAAATTGTATGTGTGTCAAGCACAAAATTACTGAAATTACTCATATATCACTGAAAATATTACACCAACACAAAAAAAAATCTTTTTATGTGTGTCAAGCCCTAACTGGCTTTTATGTTAAGCCCAAAATTATTCAATTATTACAAACACTGCTACTGAAATATAATAATACTTATACACAGAAATTCAGCTAAAATAAAAAAATATGCACTTTCGTTACTTTGGTCACTGAGAGAGAGAGACTACCAGAACTTATCACTACGAGAAAATAATTCACATATGAAACCATACTCAAGATTTTTTCGTAACCACTGTGCAGTACAGGTTGAATTCCATGACAAGGCATGTATCCTATGGTCACGGCACCAAATGTTTTGGTGGAAAAAAAAAAATTGAATTTAATTCATTTTGGGTATATTGAATTGGATTGATGTTTATTAAAAGGCGTTATATTTATGCTTGTATTGAAATTCATATGGAAATTATAGAAAAGTTAAATTTGGGAGATGGGTGGATGCATTTCGAAACAAAAATATTTTCTAAGTACTAGAAAAGGCCATGAACATCCTAAACAAAAATGCATCTGAAAATTTACATTCCACAAGAAGTTATTGGAAAGTTTGCGTTGTTTGTGTTCAAGCAGTGTTGAGTCACCTGAAAGTGCAAAAATAAGTGGATATTGTTGCATGTGTATGAAAATGTGTCACTATAAGTCATACGATAAAATGTACTCGTTCAATAACAACTTGTGGAGGCGGTGAAAGTCAATTTAAAAAGGTTAGGACAAAAATTGCAGTTATGAAATACCTTAGAAAACCAGGATTCGGATCGATAGCCTTAGTCAAGCTAAGGGGGAGTACATGGGACCAAGTCATGGAAGACAACAGCACACAAAAATTTTTCACACTGCACTCATTTTGAACTTTTTTTTGAAAGGCTACTGCCTGTATTTATTATTTTTCTTTAAAAACTTAACCAGTTAATTTTAATGGACAAACAGATGGTATTTCCTTTTTTTCTTGTTTGCTTAAACACAGCAGTATAAAACAGAATCTCAATTTACTTTCTATTTCTATTTGGCCACTGGCCTTATGAACAGCACAACTTTACATATTTCAACACAGTTGGTTTGAACACTAGGCATGCATCCAAAATTATACCATGATTCACATAGCTTAAAAAAAAAATACTGGATTATTTTTAATTCTACAAGGTGGACAAATTCTGTTCTTTTGAAACATACTCTCTTCTCTCTCACCCAGTTAGCTCAATGACCAATTTACAATTTTACACTTATTGATTTAAATTTACAGCACCTAAACAATCTTAGCAAACTCCGCAATCTCCCAGACCAGATTCAAAGACTTCAATTAAATTTACAGTTATTTTAAGAGCCACAAATTATACTTTAACAAATCTACTATCAGCAAGTAAACAAACCAAGTAAATTATCCTCAAAACAGAATTTACACTGAGCACAAGCATTAATTAACATTACATAACCCATAGAACTATCCTGAATGAACCTACTTCACTTATAAAGAAACCTCACTAACTAATCTTAAAAATTATCACTATTCATAACATCAACATAATTCAGAAATTCAAACAATCTTCTTGCACTAGCTTGCTCATAAAAATCACCTCACTCTGCACTTCACATAATAGCTCAGGATACTTAATAACTCTATACAGTAAACAAAAGCTCAAAATACCAATTAACTAAATTTCCAAACTAAATATCAAGTTCACTAACACCAACAACCAGAATTTAGAATTTACATCCCTAGCACTACAGCAAATCATAAACAAATAAATTTAGATACTTTAAATCACCAAACACTCTTGAATTTAACACCTGCAGTGAATTACTGAGGTAGCGGTGAGGCAAATACTCTCAGTTCAGACACTACCCTGGGTTTTGAGAACCAACACAGGAAGAAAATACCAAGTCAGGCTGAAGGCGTGAAATTGGGTCGTGAATCCACTTTCAGCCTATGCAAAGGGAAAGGAAAAAAATCCTCAAGTGTGACACATCATCATCAGGCACAGAATTTCCTCTAACATGATCTCACCACATTTCTTGAAGCAACGCCCGACCGACCCTCGCTGGCAGTACATATCTCCGTGAGCAGCGAAACTACTGGGGGGTTTGAAGACAAGTTTTCCCCCAAAAACCACGTCTTCAAGGATCTCCCCTTTTCGAACCAATGCATGATCCCACCTTGATCAACCACGCCTGCAAGAGCCTGTCGTACTTCAACCCTAAATACTCCAGGCACATCTGGCCCAGAACTAACACAACTATATCTCAGGAACAATTCACTTATCTCTGTATATATCCCAAGAAATTCTAAATCACAATATCCACATATATCCCAGGAAAATTCACTTATCTCTCTATATCCCAAGAAATCCTAAATCACTATATCCACATATATCCCAGGAAAAATTCACTTATCTCTCTATATCCCAAGAAATTCTAAATCACAATATCCACATATATCCCAGGAAAAATTCACTTATCTCTCTATATCCCAAGAAATCCTAAATCACTATATCCACATATATCCCAGGAAAAATCACTAGCAAGGAAATTCTTCTGCACCATGGCAATGCGCAGGTCCACTTCAGACAATAACACTGACCATTTACATAACCCACTAAATATTTTCACCTTATTGAAAATTAAAATTACATTTAGACTTTTAACCTTATAGTAAAAACAAGAAAATTTAGGCCAAAGAAAAGAACAATTAATACTGGAACTGGTGAGCAAAAGTGTGTCTTCTCAACCCATGATGTTCATTCTTTTTGTGAAATACTAAACTTGAGAACAAAAAAATACTTTAACTTCTATTCTGCACATATCGCGTCCTGGTGAAAATTCCCTACTCAGAGCCCTCTGCCCTAGGACAAGTTCCCTGCTTGCCCTAAGATAACCCCTTTCCAATGGGAGATTAACACTCATCTGGAGCATGTAAAATACTGGTCCTCAATTAACACTCCTACCATCTCAATTTCGACACTCAACACTCCAAGAATGTAAACAGCACTTTAGGTTTCCAATTTCATCACACTATAATATGTTCCCAAAATTCCAATATAAATCATCCCATAATTTATCTTCACTCAAAAAAAAAATAACTCAACGCTGTAAAAAGGCTAGAGAAAAAATGTTTACAATTATTTTATCACCCACGACATCACAATAACACTGCTTTTCAATTATCACATGCCCAACTAAACTATTATCGATGCACCAAAATTCACTGTGCCCAACTATTAAACTAAATTTTTCCGATACATCAAAATTTACTGGCCTGGGAAGTTGCTAAAATACCAGACATGACAGCACAAAAAAAACATAAATGAAAGCATTTTCAACTCCCCTCTCTTTTTTTCTTCTTTCTTTTTTTCTGAATTCGTACCTGAGTAACTAATACATTTTAATTTTGAAAGCTGAACGACGACACAGCCAAAATCAGAGGAAAAAAAAAACTTGCTCTTTTTCTTTTTGTTTCTTATGCTCAGCTCGAAGTTTAGGTACCCTGCGTGGGATGTTATATATCAATACAAAAAGATATGAACTAAAACATTACCTTCGAGCTGGCGTTCTTTTTTTTCTTCTTCTTTTTCCTTTTCACCATAGTTTACAGTCCTGGCACAACCACATTCTCGTTAGAATTGCTTTCTTTGTTGTCTTCCTCCCAGTTCCCTTCCTTAAACGGTTAATGGCCGAGGTAACCATTTTCGAAACCTCGGGATGAGATGGAACCTTTGAGGCAGGCCTCCTTTTCGGAGTATCATCCGAGGGTGAAGCTGTAGAGGCTGGGCCCATTCTTTCCGGAATTTCCATAAGGGAGAAGGCATGTCCCCCTTCAGCCAAGAATTTTCCATTAACGACAATGTCCCAGCCTGCCGCCATTTTGTTCTTCAGGGCGAGGTTCCCGGCCGGCGGAATGCCGCTTTAACTGCGTTCTACATCGTCAAAAATTTTTTAATAGGCAGCCCAGATCCAGAGTGTCCCCTTGTGGTGGACTGGTGGTCAGCAAGATGCTGCCATGGAAAAAACTCTTTTTTTCTCTGTGGTTCTCTCCCGCCAAAAGGCGAGGAGAAAAAAAAACTCCGCCGTCCCCTCTTTCTCTGACGTCCAGCAGCAAGACAAGAGCAAAAGTAGTGACTCTCAACGGATAAAAACTCTGGGGGTGCTTGAAAACCACTGACCCCTCTCATTGGTCGAAACTTCAGCCTAGCAACTCACGACTCTCCAACGGAATCTTCACTCCCACGCCTCGAGTGACCTCTGACCTTCACACGTGTAGACCAAGCTCTTTTTTTTTTTTTTTCTTGACCCTGGGGTCTAAAAATAGATTTCGTTGCTGAATTCCCTACCCCAAAAGACGAAAAGATGTTACACTTTTGGGCGACTTCTCGCTTGGAAACAGGAACGCAAAAAAATGGCGAATTCTTGCTTTGCAGAAAATCACTAGTTTTAATTTTCTTTTTTTTTTTTTCCTCGTTCCGTGATGTTAAACTAAAATAATTTTGATTCTCTGAGCTGCACACCTACTCGCCTTTTCCTATCGCGATAAAAGAACAGATAAAATAATTATTTTCAAAACCCCAAAGTCAGTTAAATCAAATATTATTCTTTTTTTTTTTTTTTTTCTTTTCACCAACATGAAATTTTGTTTTCCTGGTAGTGATTAAGACAAGCGAATTTTGCGCATGAATTCCCCTGCCTTTCAACCAGGAATTTTCTTCTAACGTATGTCATGGGAGAAAATTTTTGCATTAATTAATCTCTGATAAACCAACAGAAAGATTGATCAGGTCTCTCTGAAATTCACCAGAGGTTAAAATTTTCGCCATGACAGTTTGCGCCGTACTCGTATCCTGCCATCCGCATGTACCAACGTGAATCTCGACTCATTAGTCCAGGCAACATTTTCCCACATGTCTAGGGTCCAGTGGCGATGTTTCCGCGCCCATGCTAATCTTTGCACCCTGTGATGTGCGGTCAGCAGCGGTACCCTCGTGGGACGATGGCTTCTGTACCCCATAGCGAGGAGATGGTTCTGGATGGTGTGGCTGCTTACACGTTTCTGTGCACCAGCGTTAAATTGCCGTGTGATTTCGTGCACTGTGACCCGTCTATCCGCTGTTACAATGCGAGCTAGCCAACGATGACCCCACTCATCCACACGCTATTTTCCACGGCAGTTGGCCCTTGCAAGGATGGTTTTACCGGATTCGATGTACTCACGGTGCACCCGTGACACAGTGGCTTGTGAAAATCCCAGTGCCTGCACGACTTTCGAGATGGAGTGACCCATTCGTCGGGCCCCGACAGTTTGCCCACGTTGAAATGCGCTTAGATTCTTCGTCTTACCCATACCGCGTCCAATTCTTACTGATTCCCGTCGCGTCACTCCTTATATTGTCGGATCGCTGCATACGTCATGTCGTTTCCGTTTACAGGGCCGCCCATAGCGCCACATTTGCATAATAACGCCAGCTATCTCTAATTCAATTGCTCTTCAGTGCACATCTGCTGTAAAAAATAATTGGTGTGAATTCAATGAAAATTTCTGAAAATAACGTGCAGCAAAGTTTCCGCTAGGTGTCCGTCTTTTTCAGAAATTTCCGTTTTTAAAAGGGCCCATTTAACTTCCGTATTCTCACAGATTTTTCGCAGTCAGAAAAATTCCGCTTATTTAAAAAAATTCCACGTCAGGTCTTTCCGTGTTTAAACTGAAATTCCGCAAAATCGACTATTCTGCATTTTTCAGCCCTTCCCCAGGTAATCCATCCGCTGCAGTAAAGCTCGAACCCCCATCGCTTGGGTTGGTTTAACAGGAAACGCAGCCTTTAACCACTGAGCCACAAACGCTCGGAATTCCGAATCACGTACATCGTAAAACAAATTGCGCAACGGTGATTTTTTCCCCCATTAAGGCTGTCTTTGAATAAGTGTTAGAGTTAATCTTCTGCGATAGATGGCGCAAAAAATCACTCCTTTTGTGTGGCTTTTACGTCTTGAATGACTGTCCCCGAAGATGGCGTCAGCGAATCACTGGAGACACCACCATATTCAGAATGGAAGAGGCCTGTCGTTGGCTTCACAATGAAAAGACAAAATACGCGCTGCTGCGTATTAATCAGGGCTGTTAGAATACTAGAGCTGAGTCATTCCTTTGAAGAAATTTTGCCGCCACGGATCCCCTCAGCGGTGACAGATGACCTGTTTCTGACGTCACTGTGTTGGAACTTCGGTTGAAACGTTGGAACCATGAAGCTGCCGGGAAGGGTCTCTATACTTTCGCCACATTCTTTTCTTTGCTTTTTTGTGGATAAGTATTCAGCTCTTAGAAATTGTTCTTTGAGAAATTGTTTAGTTAGTTTACGTTGAAATACTGATAACAATGTCGAGTTGTGCTGTGGCTACTTGTAAGAACCATTACGAAATAACTAAAGGTCAGTATATTGTGTACCATGCATTTCCTTTGAAAAATCCAGATTTGGTAACGGAACGGCTGATCAAGTGCTACAGGTCAGACTCTGTGAATGTATCGAATGCTAGAATTAGCGGTGAACATTTTCATTCTTCCGATTACGAAGATGATTTAAAAAATCGCCTACTTCGACTCCCGGAGAAAAAAATCTGTAACAAAACGCGGTGTCTGCAAAACGGGCACTGTGTCATTCCACGAAGTAACAGAAAGCACAAACGATATATATTTTAAAACGTGCTTTTGATCGGATGGATATTTTATGTCTGAAAAAGGTTTGTGTGCAAGAAACGCAGGATCTCTGTTATGAAGTTGATTAAACATCAGGGGATATCAGTTGTTTTTCCTGTATCAAAATAACGGAGGAAAATAGATTGCTACTTGAAAATGTTGCATCCTTTAAAAATTAAATTGAAATTTTAAAATTCGAGAGAACCAAAGCGTTAAAAATGAAAGCTAACGGAAGACTACAGCGACTATTGTAGGGAAAAAAAACCCCCGACTACGCAACAACTATTGAAGGAAAACAGAGTTCTGAAAACAAAGCTGAAAATTATTGATTTAAAGAATAAAAAACTTGAAAATGGAAGCGCGTATTAAAGCAGTAATTCAGAATGCAAAAGGCATCTGATGTTCAATCAAAGTCGGGGGGGGAGCACTATACAAAAATATGTTTTCTTTAATTCATTCATAGATTTTTAACAATGGTATACAAATGAATAAGGACATTGTGTTACCTTTCCGGTTCTTTTAAAATTTCTCGCATTAAAAGTTCGTAATTTGAAAGTAATACATTAGTAGCTTTACGTGAAAAAAAAAAAGTACTGATTTAGAAAGATGTCGAAGACTCAATACAAAAACACCGCAAATAAAGTTTAAGGAAAAACGAAAAGAAAAGCATACGAAAAAATTTGCGATTTTATTATTGCTGTTCGAAATTTAAGAAATTAAACAAAGAAGGAAACGTGGAAAAAAAAATACTTTTTCACTTCAGGTGATCTATTTGCGTGATCTCGCAGATCAAATATATTTTAGCCGCCCCGGTGGCGCAGTGGTCTAAGGCGTTGGCCTCTGATCATTCGTCCGTAAGGGGTCCGGGTTCGAATCCCGGTCAGGCATGGATGTTGTGTTTGTCTTACGGCACTGGCTCTCTCCCTTCCCTGGAACCAGTGACCCTAAATTAGGGACGGGCGACTGCTTATAGCCCATTGAGTTGCTCACGGTGGTCGTTAAACATTCAATTAAAAAAAAAAAATATATATATATATATATATTTTAACGCACACATCTGCTGGATGGCGCAAGATGTTGACAAGAAAACTTATGACCTGAAAATTTAAACGTATTGTGTGTGTATAATGAAAATTTTCATTTGTCTTTACCAGATAGCACAGCTTTTTCTCTTACTTTTTATTTAAGTCTGTTAAATACCTAGAATGAATCATTTGTTATATTTCTTTGCAAGAGCCACTGAAATGCTAGTTAGCTTTCAGTCCCTCACTGCAGCCATCCAGCTGTCAGCTCCGTTCCAACCTAGGCTGACGCAAAAGACAGGCTTCGGTGCGGAAGGGAATCGATGGGATCACGTGACCAACTTAGTGCTGTTGCCTCTGCTTGGGCTGCCGAGAGCAAATGGTGATCGAGTAGAGAGCTATTTTTTTCAACACGCAGCGAATATAAGGTGGCACATCTAATCACTGCATATTAATTTCAAACTATTAGAGAATAAAACGTTTAAAAGGAACATTATTAAAACGTGAGTTTTACTTAACTTAATCATTTAACACTACTGAATTAATTTTGTTTTTCGTTTTCCGTGTAGTGTGGATTTTTGCGCTTAGCCATTCCTTTAGCAAAGTCGTATCAAGAGACATATTCGAAAGTTTTGTTGCTCGTTTTAATGAAATTAACTATATTTTCTTCGTTGTCCGTGTAGTTCATTTTTTTCTTTTTGCCTTCATGATTTTTTAGCAACACTGAAAAGCAAGTTCGTTTGATAAATAGCGTACAGAGTATTAATAGCAAAAGCAAAACGTTAAGCGAAATCATATTGAGGTCGGAGAAAAAGTGTTCCCTCATATACATATCTCTGACTAAAACGTTCCTTACTAAATTTAAAAATGATAAATTTTTTTCTTGCTCCGGAAAAAATACATTTTTGGATATTATTGCATACATTTTGATAGCGTTTCTCTGGAGTTGACACGTATTTGGAATCAGTTCTTCAAATAATGCTGAGTTCTCTACCATTGTACCGCGTGCCCAACCAACGTGACCTCGTTTTTTCGAAATATCACGTTTGTTCCTAATCATTTATTGTCTAGTCAAGTCACCTCGTTCAAAGTGTTGAAACGTTCTATTATCCAGTTTGCAGTTAGCTGTCTACCTTCCTTGAGAAAGCCATCTGGTTGATGTGCGAAAGCTTGGAAACTTTTATTTCTATTCTACGCCAAGAATTTTCAGATTTTTAGTGTAGTTATACTATTTCAAGTTATGAGGATAATGGGTGTGGAATAAATCTCGCTCCTGTGCCCTGAACTTTGACCCTATTTCGATGACATTCAACAGAACCGGTTCAGTATATCTCCGAAATAACATTCTAAAGTTTTGTCGCAATAGAAGCATTTTTTAGTCAAGTTATGAGGATAATGGCTGTTGAATAAATCTCGCTCCTGTGTCCTGACTTTTGACCCCATTTCGATTATATTAAACAGAACTGATTCAGTTATACCTCCGGAACAACATGCTAAAGTTTTGTCACAATCGACGCATTTTTAGTCAAGTTATGAATATAATGGCTCTAGAATAAATCTCGCTCCTGTGCCCTGATGTTTCACCCCATTTCCATGATATTCAATAGAATTGGTTCAGTTTACCTCCGAAACAATATACTAAAGTTTTGTCAGAATAGAAGCAATTTTTGTCAAGTTATGAGGATAATGGCTGTGGAATAAATCTTGCTCCTATGTCCTGACCTTTGACCTCATTTCGATGATATTATACAGAACCGGTTCAGCATATCTCCGGAAGAACATGATGAAGTTTTGTCGCAATCGCAGCATTTTTACGTAAGTCATGACGCATAAGGGTGATGGAATGGATCCGCTCCTATGTCCTGACCGTTGACCCCATTTCGTCCAATTTCAATAGGGTTACTTTTCCCAGGTCGTCCCCTACCGCATACTAAAATTTCATCGAAATCAAACTGTTTTTACACGAGTTATCGTGCGGACGGACGGACAGATAGACAGACAGAAGGACAAAGCTGGAGCATATATGCTTCTTCAACTTACGGTTGTAAAGCGTAAAAATCAGAAAGCAAAAGGTAATTACTGATTTTTTCCAAACCAACATCCCATAATGTAAGTTGGTATGTATAGTTGTACTGCATTTTTTGGTTCTTATATGATTACAATACATACAAATGCCGTTGCATAAAAATTGAGAGTGCCTTTTTCTTTTGAGTTAGCAACAGTGCGAATTAGAAAAATAACCACGCAGACGACTAACTGAATTAAGGAAGTATCTATGACAACAGTTATAAGCCGTGGCGAAGTATTCTGGTTTTGTTATTGCGCAGTTGTTTAAGGTACGTCTGCATTTCGCCATACAGATATGGAGGCGAGTGACTTAGAGTCAAGAAGTGAAATGCGTTGAGCAATAAAATTTTGCTATCGTTTGGGTAAAACGGCTCCAGAAACAATTTATTTAATGAAAAAAGCTTAGAAAGATAAATGGTTGGGTGAGTCAACGGTTTTTAGATGGCACCATGATTTCAAAAAAGGGCGTTTGTCCGCTGAACGCGCTCCTAGGCCTGGTCGACCTGAAAGTGTTGTTGCGGAGCGTATTGTTAACACTGTCTGGATAATACTGCAAGAAGATCGACGAATGACGTGTGAAGACATAACGGCGTGAACTAATATTTCAAAAACGTCGGCATTCTGCATTCTACGCCACAAATTACATCGTGTATGTTCCAGATGGGTACCTCATCACCTGACGAGAGAACAATTGTTAGTCAGAGTTCAGGAGTGTGACGAGTGAAAGCAAATGATTACAAAGGATCCGAACTTTCTAAACACAGTAATAACTGCCGATGAAACACGGGTCCATTATTTCGACCCCCCTCACGAAGCGCGCAACGAGTGTCTGGAAACACACAGGCTCGCCTCTTCTGAAAAAGTTCGCCAAACCAAATCAGCTGGGAAGGTGATGATGATAATTTTCTTTGATCATAAAGGTGTAGTCTACCAACATGCCATTCCTTCACAAACTACTGTCAATGCTGAGTATTACATTCCAGTCTTGAAGTGTCTGCGACGACACATATCGATTAAGCGACCGGAGCTGGTGGGCAAGTTGGCCTTACACCACGATAACGCCCGCCCACATGTGGCTACTTGTGTTCAACAGTTTCTTACGAAATGCAGAATTGAAATCATGCCTACAGTCCTGACCTCGCCCCGTGCGATTTCTGGTTGTTTCCAACAATGAAGGAGAAGTTACGTGGCTCAACATTCAACACAGATGCTGACTTTATTCATGCTATACAGTTGTCGCTACAGCAGCTTTTACAAAATGCCTCCGCCACATGTTTTGAAAAGTGTACTGAACGATGAGACCGTTGCATATCATCTGAGGTGAGATACTTTGAGAAAGAATAACATATATTTTGCTGCACCTATATTTCTTCATTTTGTGTTATTTTACTCTCAGTTTTTATGAAACGGCCGTTGTACCATGTACCAGTATAGTGCTGTATTACTAATGTACATTGGTTTCTATTTCTTTTGAACATACACTGACGGAAAAAAAAAATCCCAACACCAAGAAGGGGTTGTATTAGATAAACGACAGTTGGTAGGCGGTGAGATTACATCTCTAAGATGACGTCTATGCAAATTTCGCGCTCGGGGCATACGTGTGGCGCTAGTAGCGCCCTTCGGAATATACAAAGCAGGTTTGCTGTAAATACGCGCTGTAATGTTCGTGAGCGTTAGTTATCGTTGAGATTCGACGTAGGGTGTTGATGTTAGTCAAGAATGCCTTTAAAAAGACTAAGAAGCCATTATCAACAGCTCACGGAGTTTGAACGAGGCCGTGTAATAGGGCTACGAGAAGGTGGATTTTCTTTCCGCAATATTGCAGAACGACTTGGCAGGAATGTAGCCACTGTGCATGATTGTTGGCAGCGGTGGTCAAGGGAAGGTACTGCCTCAAGAAGACCGGGTTCCGGCCGGCCACGTGGCACTACTGAGAGGGAAGACCGCCGTGTACGGCGTATGGCCGTGGCGCATCATACCGCGTCTGCGGCAGCAATTCGAGCTGCAGTTGCCACCACAGTGACACAACGAACTGTTACAAATTGATTACTTGAATGACAGCTCCGAGCCAGACGCCCTGTAGCGTGCATTCCACTTACTCCAAACCACTGCCGTTTGCGACGTCAGTGGTGTCAAGCTAGAGCTCATTGGAGGACGGAGTGGAGATCTGTTGTGTTTTCTGATGAAAGCCGGTTCTGCCTGGGTGCCAGTGATGGCCGTGTGTTGGTTAAAAGGAGGCCAGGTGAGCGCCTGCAACCAACCTGTCTGCGGCCGAGACACACTGGACCTACACCTGGAGTTATGGTCTGGGGAGCAACTTCCTATGACAGCAGGAGCACTCTCGTGGTTATCCCACGCACCCTGACGGCACAGTTGTACGTCGGTCTGGTGATTCAACCTGTTGTGCTGCCATTCATGAACAGCATTCCAGGGGGTGTTTTCCAACACGATAACGCTCGCCCGCATACCGCTGTTGTAACCCAACATGCTCTACAGAGTGTCGACATGTTGCCGTGGCCTGCTAGATCACCAGATCTTTCACCAATCGAGCACGTATGGGACATCATTGGACGACAACTCCAGCGTCACCCCCAACCAGCATTAACCGTCCCTGTATTGACCGACCAGGTGCAACAGGCATGGAACTCCATCCCACAAACTGACATCCAGCACCTGTACGACACAATGCATGAACGTTTGCGTGCTTGCATTCAACATTCTGGCGGTTACACCGGTTATTAATGTACCAGCATTTCACATTTAAAATGGCTCTTCTCGCGCTTACAATAAGCTGTGATCTTGAAACCTTAATCGATTAAATATGTTTCCTGTACAAATGTATTGCCGCCATTTCATTCCTCTACAACTATTTTTTCGTGGTGTTGGGATTTTTTTTCCGTCAGTGTATTATGTATTCCTATAAAGTTTTTTTTACCGCTACCTTGGTTTTAAGTTTTCTCGCATCGTACGACTTTTTATTCTGGTCCTCTGAAAAGCGTAAAATCGGGGTTTTACTGTACTACTGCTTGAAAAGTTGTACATGCAAAAATAACAAAAATAGCACTTTGAGACTGTCAAAGAAACACGCTCATTACACCCGAAAATTCGATGTAAGCCTCCTTGTTAAATGGCTATTTGTGGATTTTACGCTACTTTCACACAACTTCTTTTTTTATTGATCTGCTCACCCACGATCGTGATAGCTTCTGCGTTTGCACATTTGAACACGCAGGTGGTTATTTAGTGTGGGTAACCCGACCACATGGCGAAAGTGAGAACAGCATTGTTGGAGAGCTTTGTGTGTCAGGAAACGCACAAAAGCAAAACAAATATCCCTCGTTGCCAAACAGCAAAACGCTTGGACAATGAAAATATTTTAACGCATTATCCTTAAACTGATAAGAAGAGTCGGCGAAACAGAAAATTCTCTCTTACGTGTTTCCGAATTTCTTATCTGTTGGAGTATTTGTCTGAGAGCAGATTTTCTGGTGCGTTGATGCGAACGAGAACACATGCACCTCGCTTTTACCGAATTCCCGATGGTATTGTTTTCGTCTTCGTTATTGTTGGATTATAACGGGAAAATCTTAGTAACTAGTAGAGATTTATTTTTATTTCTTACTGCTGTTAAACTCATCATGCCTCTTAAAGACTGACCTTTTGACATTTTTATAATTCCGCTGTTCTAGAAAAGTCTTAAAACCAAGTAATGCAAGATCTTTTCCCAGGACCCAAAATTTAAAAGATAAAAAAGAAAAATAGTTCTTAAGGATCGACGACCCTTGTTTTATACACCCTTCGAAAATTCTCTTCAGGAAGATTGTCATTCAAATACTTTTCTTTTTTACTTTTTTCTTTTTTAAGTTCTGGTTTTCTTATACAATAGCGACTTCTTCCATCGCATGTTTCCGGAAATTGTTATGTGCCATTTCCTGTCTTGTGGTTTCAGGTGGCGACTGTAAACGGCCGTAAGCGTAGAGTTTTGTATAAATATTCAGGGTTGATCGACCCCCCCCCCCAAAAAAAGAAAAAAGATCGCAAGGGTGTTTGGGCTATATATATAGTCTTGGGACCCACAATTACAAGGGCCCAGAGGGCATGCTGCTACACCTCAAATAATACGCATTTTACATTACATAGCACCATCATCATCATTTCCAACCATTATCAATCCGCTGTTGGATGAAGTTCTCCCCATCCAGGATATCATATAAGCACACCGGACAAAAAAATTAGTCACCCCTATCAGAACTTACCTACTAACGAGTGATGGCGCCTCTTGCCTTGATAACAACATGAATCCGGTGTGGTAGAGACCACGAGGTTGTGGATGTATTGAATATCGATTTGTAGCCAATCGTGGGTCGATTGGTTCCGATGTTCTGCCAGAGTACGTGAGTGTCTATTCCGGCGTTTCACCTTCTGCTCCAAATGATACCACAGATTTTCAATAGGATTAAATCTGGAGATTTGGAGGGCCAGTCGAGGTGAGACAGTGTTGCTGATTGTTCGTCATGCTACTCAGACGCAGTTTTAGCCCTGTGCACACGGCTGTTGTCTTGGAAGACAGGAGTGGCAATGTAATGTTGCTCCTAGAGATGTAGGGCAAAGGGCAACACCTCGTCATTCAGAATGCGGAGGTACGCATGCTGGTTCAAATTAATCGTAACTGCAACGAGAGGGCCCATTTCGTGGTACGAAAAACATCCCCAAAACATCAAAGAACCCTTTCCAGCTTGAACAACACCTTCGACATAATCGGGATTAAAGGCTTCATTGGGCCTGCGATGCACTCGTCACCTCCCATTATTGGAGTACAAACGAAAACGAGACTCATCAGACCAAATTACTCGTTTCCAATCCTCCACATTAAAGTTTTGGTGCCTCTGAGCCCATTGATAACGTGCGACTTTGTGACTTGCCATTAAAAGAGGCTTTTTCCGTGGTAATCTGCTCCAGATGTCCATCGCATGCAGTTCTCGTCGCAATGTCCTTTCGTGAATTGGTTGGAGTAGACTTTCATTGACTGTTTGGAGCAATTGTTGTCTGGTTTGAAACCCGTTTGGAGTTACTAGGACTGAAACATGGCGGCGGTCCCTGTTGGTGAGAATCGTTTTCTGGCCACAGTTACGTCGCCGATTTTCAGTTGACTACGAACTGCACCGCTGCTTGTAGACCAGCTTGAGCGACTTCATTCACTTCGTGTCCGTGGGCACGGCCAAACACCATGGCTCCTTTCTGCCACTCAGTAACGTCTGCCTTACGACCCATATTGCAGACTAAATTCAACACACACGTTGCTCTTCACCACTGCAAGAGACAAAAATAATCCTGTAGACCACGTCAGTGCTATTTATCTCCCAACAATGCTATCACGGCGCCCTCTATGTAACCGGCAACTTCCTACTGTCATTTCTGTTAGGGGTGACTAATTTTTTGTCCGGTGTGCTTAGAAACTACTCTAGCCCAAGTTTTCACTAGATGTCTCAATGAAGGAAAGATCCCTGAGGATTGAAACAATGCTACAATGATCCTGTTACATTAAAAAGGTTACATTGAGGATCTCAGGAACTACAGGCCCATCAGCCTCTTGTCAGTGGTTTATAAAAATCTTCAATAAGGTTCTAACCATTTTACACGAGTTATCGTGTAAAATATTTTTCTGATTGTCTGCTTCTCCAGGCAATCACGGGATAGGATTCTTAACCTCCAGCATGATTTACCGGAATCAATGACGTGGAGAGCTATTGGCATGCTGGAAGCAGGTCGGATACAGTGGGTGGTAGCAGATGCCATTGGAGTGTCACGAAGTGTCCTTTCCCGTCTGTGGACATGATTCCAGGATATGGGAAGTGTTCGAAGAAGGCAAGGTCAAGGCCGTCCACGAGCAACTACAGCAAGGGACGACCGTTATCTATTGTTAACAGCCCGTCGGAATATGCGGCAAAGTTCTACTCAGCTCCGACGAGAGCTTCTCGTACTTAATATTAACAGGATGCAAGTTGTCAACTCAAACTATCCGCAATCGCCTTCACCAAGGTGGCCTTTATGCATTAGACCAACGGTGTACGTCCCTTTAACAGCAAGACACCGTACGGCACGTACAAATTGGGATGAGGAACATCGTGGTTCGGGACTCGAGTGCAGTCAAGTTCTCTTTTCTGATGAGCCGACATTCGGTCTGGAGTCTGTCAACCGATTAATTTTTATCTGAAGGGAACTCGGAACATGAAATAACAGAGCTTTTGTGCAGGAAACACCACATTACGGCGGACATGGATTGATGGTCTGGGCAAGCAAGTTCGTCATCCGGAACAGCAGTCTGACACAGACTTGTACGCCATCCTAAACTGCATTCTAACGGCCCAAATATATAAAGACGAGAATTTTTTTTTTTTTTTTTTTTTTTTTTGATTGGAGGTTTAACGACCACCGTGAGCAACTCAATGGGCTATAAGCAGTCGCCAAAGACGAGATTCTTAGACCTATTATCATGCCATATGCTGCAGAATGCGTTGCGCATTAATTATCACAAACATATTGCTACAGTTTAGTGTTTTAGCGGATTTCGTAATGATCCCCCGTCATAAGTTCGTTGAGGGCCTTAATTCGGCTCTGGGTGTTTGCGAACCAATTTTCTTTCAAATAAATGAGAATTTAAATAAAAATATGTTATTATTAACTGCTATCCAGTGGTAAACTTTTGAACAATTTCTAAATAGTGCCCGTTTTTGATTCTATATTAATGCCGCCCTGGTGGCGCAGTGGTCTAACCGCTGGCTTCTGATCATTCGTCGGAGATGGGTCCGGTTTCGAATTGCGGTGAGGCATGGATGTTGTGTTTGTCTTTTGGCACTGTCTCTCTCCCCTCCCTGGAACCAGTAACCCTGAATTCAGGACGGGCGACTGTTTATAGCGCACTGAGTTGCTCACGGTGGTCGCTAAACCTCAAAAAGAAAGTAGTTGTGCTTGTGAGTGAATTTGACATACGGCGAGCAGAAAATGTTCTTGTTTTTCTTCACATTGTTCTAATAAATGTATCATTTCTCAGTACATTTGAAAAATGTTTGCTGTATTGAATTCATCATAAAATCTAAAACAATATAATTTCCTTGTCTGAACGTTTGTTCCACTTTTGTGACGCAACGGAAAAAGTCGTCACCTTAGCAACAACAGAGAAAGAAATATTTGGGACGTCATACTTAGCTTTTCGTGTTTTTGTGCAGCTGTTCAGTGAATGGAAACTTCTTCCCGGATATAATTATGTGACGTCATTACCATAGCATCAGCTGAGAAGGAATCATTTGTGACGTCCCGCGTAGTTTTCGTGTTTCCGGTGTTCAATGAATGGAAACTACGAATTATGTCAGCGTGTGATGTAATAACTGTATGACGTAGAACTTTTTAGCACATCTTTTGCAAAAAAACATCGTGCTTATGTTACCTGTATGTCGGTCCATTTGGGGACACCATATTTCTGCATCTATTAGTCCCATTTGAAAAATTCTTTTTGCATTGGGAAGCTTGAACTGTCCGAATGGTGATCCTTGCATTCCGACTTTTTGCGATGCATAATTTCGCCGCTAGAGGGCATAAATGCAGATGATGTCGAATTCAAAACACACTTTGTTCCATATCTTTGTTTCTAAACATCCGATTGAAAAAATTCTTTACCTTTCGATTCCATTTATGTCAAAGACTATTTTCGGTATAGTCACTTTTTCAAGTTACGCATAAATTTTTGGCTAGGGGGCATAAACGTAAATTGCGTTTTCCCCGATATCTCTGCTTCTAAAACTCCGATTTAAAAAATTCTTTCTGCAGCGGATACATTTCCTAATGAGAAATTTTTTGCATATAATTTCTAATTTTTGGTAACAGAAATTATATGCAAAAGAGCTTTGGTTTGTTAAAAAACGGTTTGGCCACCAGGAGGCGTAAATCTTAATTTCCACATCTAATGCATTTGCAGCAAAATCTGAGCTTCTAAAATTTCGATTGAAAAAAAATTATTTCGTGGACCAATATTATTCACGTCGAAAAACCTTTTCGGAATATTTTCTTCTTAAAATAAAAAATGGTTTCTCCACCAGGAGGCGTAGATATATACCTTATTTTTGTCAATATCTCTACTTCTAAGAGTCGGATTTGAAAAATTCCTTCTTTGTTGGATAGAGTTTTCGGCGCGAAATGCTTTTCATATAATTTCAAAAGTTTCAAGTAATTCATAGACTTTCCGCTAGGGGGCGTTAAGGTAAATTGCGCTTTTCCCGATGTCCTTGCTTCCAAAACTCCGATTGGAAAAATTCTTCCTGTATCGCATACAGCTCCTGATGGAAAATGTGTTCCATATAATTTCTAATATTTGGTAATGAATAGCTTGGCCACCTGGTTGTGTAAATGTTAATTTCTCCTTCTAATGTATTTGCAGCAAAATCTGAGCTCCTGAAAACACGATTGAAAGAATTCTTTCGCGGACTGATACCGCTCACATAGAAACATCTTTTAAGAATCATTTGTTCTTAAAATAATGCATGGTTTTCGCGCCAGGGGGCGTAGATGCATATCTTATATTTGTCGATATCTCGGCTCCTAAGAGTCCGATTTGAAAAATTATTTCTTTGTTGGAGAGTGTTTCCGGTGCGAAATGTTTCTGATATAATTTCAAATTTTTTTTAACGCACAAGTCTGCCACCAGAGGGCATAAGTTCACGTTCTCATTTACAGCAATATCTGCAGAATTGAAAACCCGATTGAAAAACTTCTTTCTTCGGTCAGATACTACTAGCTGTTTGTTTTCCATACCGGTTCCATCGACTTTGAATAGCTTTGATAAATTTAATTCGCATCAGAACAGATTAAGAAGACATGCTCAATACAATCGAAAATTCGGTGTCATCTTTCGTATTTTTATTGTAATGCTCATGAAATATACTTTTGCATTTGGACATTACAAACAAAAAGAAAAAAATACCTGACTGTTGAAAAATTATTCTACATATCTTTTTTCCCCCGTCATTATTGATGAGATTTCATCTTATTATAACTTATTTTGGAATTTATTTATAATAAAATGATATTATACCCAAAGCAGACCATTTTGGAACTGTATTTTGAATATAATCATTTTGATTTTTAATAACCTGTACCTGATGGATACATGATATTTCACAAATTCTAATTACAATATACACAAAATTACGAAAAGATAATTGAGGTTTCTCATGCGCATGCCCTAATTTCTGAGGAGACATACTTAATCAGCCGAGCATTCCCGTAGTCGGCGCCCGTGTTACCGGTTGTTTAGTCGGTTTTGGGGAAAACGCCTTTTCATTGCAGGTAACAAAGAAATGCAAAAGAGAAATGAAAATCCGCGTTTGTAATCACTTCTCACTCAGAAAAGTTTCGTCTTAAGGAATAAAGGAATGTGAATGACTCCTTGACAAATTTAAATGGGCACCCCGGTGGCGTAGTGGTCTGAGCGTTGGCTTCTGATTATTCGGCTGAGATAGGTCCGGGTTGGAACCTCAGTGAAGCATGGGCGGTTGTCCTACGTAGGCGAGACGGAAAGCTCACTCTTTAGCACCTCCAAATATTTAGGCTGTTAGAACATATGGCAGGTGCAACCACCTAAGATTTTAGAGAACTTGGTCAAACGCGCCTGAGTTTCTAAAATTCACAGAAATTTTGCTACAAAATGAATTTTTTGTTAAATTTAGTGTTTGTATTTCTTATTTCTGGGAATGGAGAGAGTCCCCTGAGCAATGTCTAAGAGAGAGGGGGGAAGAGAGAGCGAAAGAGACAGAGAGAGAGAGAAGAAGGGAAGAGAGAGGGGGAGAGAGGGGGAGAGGGGGAGAGGGGGGGAGAGAGAGGGGGAAAGAGAGACAGAGGGTGGAGAGAAAGAGAAGCAAAGAGAGAGAGAGATAAGTAAAAAAAGAGAAGCAAAGTGACAGATAAGTAAAGAAAAAGAGAGAGAGAATGAGAGAGAGGGAAAAGAAAGGGGGAAGAGAGAGAAAAAGAAAGACAGAGGGAAGAGAGAGAGGGGGAGAGATAGAGAGAGAGAGAGAGAGAGTGAATGAGAGCGAGAGGGAAGGAGAGAAGGGGAAAGAGAGTGAATGAGAGAGAGAGGGAAAGAGAGAGGGGAAAGAAAGGGGAAGAGAGAGAAAGAGAGAGAGACAGAGGGAAAGAGAGAGAGAGAGAAAAAGAGACAAAAAAAAAGAGAGAGAGGGGGAAAGAGAGAGAGAGAGAGAGAGAAAGAAATATTCGTGGTCAGGTTACAAACTAAAATTCATAAACAGCCTTATGACAGAAATAAAAAATAAATAAAAAGAACGACGTAGATAAGATAAAAATGCGAAGAACGAAGAAACATTAACCTGTTAATGGATATGAAGATTCGTATCCATGGTTCCCATACTGCATACACTGAATAAATACTACTCACAGTATGCACCTGAAAACGTTTTTTTACTAGGGATAACATCATCAGCTAGAATAAATCAGCAACGTTTATTCAAAATTAAATATTTTATTTTAAGATCCAACGTCCCCCCTAAGCCGCGTGGCCGCGTAACGACTTAACTTCCTCCGCGCAGTAAGCATTTTAGATTAGTATTCCCAAATCCCTAATTACTTTTCATACCTTGAAAATCAATCACCTGCAAAAAGAAATAATAATAAATAAATAAAATTCGGGCTCTCAAAAGTCTAAACAACACTTTTCTCAAATACCGTTCGCCTCCTTCTAAATTCGTCTCATTGTTCTCTTCATTCATTCTCATAGTCTCGTGCGAGCAGATAGTGAACGCGAGAATGCGGATTAGTGATTTTTCCACGCCGAGAAAGAGTAAGATATTGAGCCCTTTCTCAAAACAACACATGAGCGACAGCTAACACAGCAAACCGTAACCAAGTTCATTGTACTAACTAATGCACCCATGCTAGTTGGCGGGGGAAAGGAATTCCGGTCAGTTAAATCGTAAGCCGCTGGTCAGTAAAGTTGTAAGCATTCCAGAAGTAAGTTTGAGCTTTTCACTTTTTATAAAATACAAATTTTAATTAATTAAATGTTTTATAATAATTTCCTTTTTTATTTAAAATCAATTGCGGAAAGAACAATGATAAAAATGGGGGGATTATAAAAAATAAGGGTTCCAATCCAAGTTCCAACACTGCATTAGTAAGAGAAACTGAGAAAATTAAAATTTTTGCCCAAGTGGTTTTGATACCTGCCCAGCTCATTGGGTTAGGCGTGCATTGCCCATGACCACTTAGAGGAAATATATTGTTAACATCTACTATAGATTCTCTGAGCGTTTGGCTCGGCTTCATCAGGATAAAAGGATTTGTTGTAAACGTTGCTGATTTATTCTATCTCAACATCACAAGTATTGTGGTCACAAAATATTTTAACATCGTCAGCGTCGAATAAAATCTACGCGGATAGAATTTTTTGCCAAAATTTCTGCCAAGCACTTGTGCCCCCCCACCATGCCTAGCCTCCCTAATACCCCCCCCCACTTCTGAGCGGCTGGCGTCGTCACTGGTCCTATGCCTCTGGCTATCTTGGAAAGTACCATCACGCTAGGAGACATACACATGGAAACTTTTTTCGCGCGGTCTCTTCTTGCACAGAAGTGGTTTTAAGCATTTTTTCCCTTCGCATAACTTTTACTATTAAGAATGCTTATATTTTCCTCTTTTACGTTATTCATAATTCTTTTTTAAGGGCCATCAGCGTATATATTTCTATTTGTATGTTTGTGAAAGAAAATCACCGATTCTAAAAATACCTTAGAAAAATTCTCTCCTTGTATATTGCAAAAAATAAGTGGTGTGAATTCATGAAAAATTCCTGAAAATAACGTGCAGCAAAGTTGCCAATAGGTGTCCGTCTTCTAACGAAAGCTCCGTTTTTAAAAGTTTCCGTTTCTTCTAACTTCCATATTTTCACAGGATTTTAGCAGTCAGTAATTTCGTTTATTTCAGAAAAGTCCGTTTCTGGTTTTTCCGTCTTCAAACAAAAATTTCGCAAATTTTACTTTGATTATTTCATCCCCTTCACCAAAGAATCTCCTTTCCCGTCGTACGCACTTAGTTAACGAGTCAAATTCCTTCGCCCCCGGGTGGGTTTCGCACCAGGGACCATCTCAATGGCAGCAGCGTGTGCTACCATTGAGCCAGAAAGACATGTAACAGTCACGTATAAATTAAAACCCTAATTGCGGGATTATTATTATTTATTTATTTATTTCTTCATGAAAGAAATACGGGATTACGCCATATAAATACAAATTTTGAAGATGACAATCCGATTTTTGGCGTAAATGTGACAAGGATGGTAATTCAGATAATATCCGAAAACTTGAAATTTTTCTGACTTACCATCCTTGTCACATTTACGCCAAAAATCGGATTGTCATCTTCAAAATTTGTATTTATTTCTTGCTATTAATGTGGGTGATTTAGTCATTTACGCTTTCCAACCGTGCGTTGAAGAAGCGTACATGCTCCAGCTTTGTCCGTCTGACTGTCTGTCTGTCTGTCCGCACTATAACTCGTGTAAAAACAGTTCGATTTCGATGAGATTTTAGTCCGTGCTAGGGGGCAACCTGGGAAGGAATCCTATTCAAAATGGACGAAATGGGGTCAAAGGTCAGGACATAGGAGCGGGATCCATTCCATCGACCTTAACTTACATAAAGATGCTTCGATTGAGACAAAACTTCACCATGTTGTTCCAGAGATGCACTGAACCGGTTCTGTTTAAAATCATCGAAATGGGGTCAAAGTTCAGGGCACAGGAGCGAGATTTATTCCACAGCCATTATCTTCATAACTGGAGTAAAAATGCTTCTATTGCGACAAAACCTTAGTATGTGTTTCCGGAGGTATATTGAACCGGTTCTATTGAATATCATCGAAATGGGGTCAGAGGTCGGGGCTCAGGAGCGAGATTTATTCCACAGCCATTATTCTCCTAACTTGAGTAATAAGTTAAGTAATGATTCCGGGTATGTTGGAAAGCGTTTTATATTCAATGCATTGCATGATTTTATCAGCTTGTTTTATTTACTGTTGCAGGTTATTATTTTTCTGCATAGGTTTGTAAACATTTTATTTTTTTTGTAGGACGGCGTATTGCAAATTACGTATTTTTTCATCATGATTCATCGAAGTAAGAGAATGATTTGGAACTTGGGATCTTTTTTAACTGAGAGTGTCTTCAATTATCTTTAAGAAAAGATTAAATGTACTGCATTATTGTATTATTTAAGAAAACTTCTGAATGTAAAATTTACTCTCGATAGCTATAATAGCTTTTGTCTTAAGGGGTCCACAAACTGATATATAGACATCGTGCGATGACCTGTATAATAATTTAAGTACCCGATTTTTTATAGTAGCACAATATGCAACTGCTGGAGCGCAAAATGGGGTAGAGAAAGAATATCCGGTGCCACAAATAAACATAATTCATGCGATATGCTGTCCACAATATCCAATCTCGCTACCGAACATCAAAATGAGATCCTCCGACAGACGACTGAAATTTAATAGTTAATCAAACCTCAAATATTCCCGCGAATCCTTCTATTAACAGAAATTTTCCGTCATGCTGACATGGAAAAAGTGAGAACGGAATTTACCCGTTAATATAGGAAAGGAATTGCGGAATGCTTTCGGAAAATTCAGAATTTTCCTGGCGTATGAAAAATCCGTGAAAATTAGTTTTTTTCTCCCGTCATTTCACGGAAAAAGGTTGGATCAGAAATCCTCATCATTTGTGTTCTGTCTCTTGACAGGTCCAACGGTAACTCAGCAAATTCTCTTCCTGTAGTTTCCTCTGTCTTTGTTTCCTCCTTCAATTCTTGAATGCTTCTTGTGCCTGTTATTATATCATCTAGCATCATTAGTCGTCTCCTTCCTCTTGGTAGCTTTCCTTCAGTTTGCTCTTCTATCATTCTTTTCAATAGGCTGTCTCCTCTTAACACGTGTACTATCCAGTTGTACAGTATTTTCTCTTTCTTATGGTTTTTAGTGATTCCTTTCTTCTTCTTCAACTCTTTGCAATACTTCATTATTGGTAATTTTTTCAGTCCACTTCATATTTTCTATCGTTCTCCATAACCACATTTCAAATGCCTCCCAACATTTTAGCTTCTTTTTTCTCAGTTATAAACGTTTCCTAATAATGAAGAACTACGTGTACGATAATGAAAAAAAAATGCCGTCTGTGCACGGGGTCCATACTGGAACACCCAGATAGGTTTTATTAAAACACGAAAATAAAAGGTTAAAATCATAAGACTTTTCGGACACCCACACCGGGATCCATCATCAGATACACTAAAAAAGAGAAAGATGGGCTAGCCCCAAACATATATAATGTTGTATATGGGAGATTTCAATGCAAAAATAGGGCAGCGGCAACAGAATGAAACTTCAGTAGGTAAATTCGGTCACGGCAACAGAAACCAGCGTGGAAATACTCTCGTTGAGTTTGCAGAGGCAGAAGGATTTTTCATCTTGAATTCCTTTTTCAAGAAAAAGCCACACAGGAAATGGACATGGAGACATCCAATTGGGACGACAAGTGAAATTGATTTTATTATGTGTAACAAAAAATTCGTCATCGAAGACTGCAGTGTGCTAAACAAGTTCAACACAGGTAGTGACCATAGATTGGTGAGATGTAAGATGCACCTCAACACTAAACTGGAACGTGGCAAGCTCATAAGACAAACAAAATGTATTGACATAACCAACCTTAAAAAACACCATAATACTTTCAAGTTGGAACTGAAGAACAGATTCTCTGCTTTAGAAGGCCTAACATCGGAAGAAGTGGATATTTCTGAAGTTAACAGAAAAGTAACCAAAGCTCTTATGGAAACAGCAACAAAATTAGCTGGGTCTAAGAACAAATTGCATGTGAACAAATTATCAGGAAAAACCAAAATGTTGATGCAAAAAAGAAGAGAGATGAGGACAACTAAAGAAGATGTGACTTCCAAAGTGGAATATATAGAGCTATGCAAGACAGTACGAAAAAGTATCACTGAAGACGTAAGAAAATTCAACTGTGAACTAGTGAGGAAAGCAATTGAAAACAACCAAAGCCTAAAGATAGCAAAGGGACATCTCAGTAAGGGAAGAAAACAGATTATGGCACTGAGAAAAGAAGATGGTTCTGTAACAAGAAATAGAGGCGAAATTTTGACAAGAGTGAAAGATTTCTACTCCAAATTATATGAAAGGGATGATACATGTACTCCAGACATCATGAAAGGTACCAGAGTTCTTCCAGTCCTCCCAGCAGAAGTTGCTCATGCAATCAAGAACATGAAGCGGGGGAAAGCTCCAGGAGAAGATGGAATTACTATAGACATCATACAAGAAGCAAGTGGAGAAATTGAAACAGTACTCGCCCAAATTTTCACTCGATGCCTTAATGAAGGGAAGATTCCTGAGGATTGGAACAATGCTACAATGATCCTGCTACATAAAAAAGGTGACATTGAGGATCTCAGGAACTACAGACCTATCAGCCTCCTATCAGTGGTTTATAAAATCTTCACTAAAGTTCTTTCACACCGCTTGAAGGTAACACTGGACATGGCTCAACCGAGAGAACAAGCTGGATTCAGGAGTGGCTACAGCACAATAGATCATATCCACGTACTGAGAGAACTAATTGAAAGAGCGAGGGAATATGAACTTCCATTGTGCATGGCTTTTATCGATTATGAAAAAGCCTTTGATTCGGTGAAACCATCAGCAGTTACCACGGCTCTGAAATCCTGCGGTATTGAAGATGCATACATTAATATTATTAATAACATCTATGAAAATGCAAGTGCAAAGATTCGGCTGTTTGAAAATACAACACACATAAAAATTGGAAAGGGAGTGAGACAAGGTGACACCATATCTCCGAAGCTCTTTAATGCCACATTGGAAAATGTCTTTCAATCACTGAACTGGGAAAACAAAGGGATAAAGATTAATGGAGATTATCTAACCCACCTTCGTTTTGCTGATGACGTAGTCATTTTTGCAACTACCCCATCAGAGCTGCAGAGTATGATCCAGGAACTTGCTGACAAGAGTAAAGAAGTGGGATTAAAAATGAACTTTCAGAAGACAAAAGTGATGTTCAATGCTTTTACAAGAAATGAAGATTTATCGATTGATGGAGAAAAACTGGAGATAACAGATACGTACGTTTATCTTGGACAGCAGATATCAAGTGAGGGTCACATTGATGAAGAAATTAATCGGCGTACAAAACTTGCCTGGAGAGCTTTTGGAAGAAACAGCATAATTTTCAAGAGCAATATGCCATTATGTCTTAAAAGAAAAGTGTTTGATCAATGCATCCTTCCAGTGCTTACGTATGGTGCAGAGACGTGGACCTTAACTAAAAGAGACATACAAAGGCTGCAGACAACTCAAAGCAGCATGGAGAGGTGCATACTTGGTGTAACCAGGAGAGATAAGAAGAGGAACACGTGGATCAGAAAAATGACAAGAGTGGAAGACATCATGATCAGAGTTAAATCCCTGAAATGGCAATGGGCTGGACATACTGCCAGAAGGACAGATCATCGATGGACAGCCGAAATTTTAGATTGGATTCCAAGGGACAGGAAAAGACCCAGAAGAAGACCACATGGAAGATGGGTGGATGAAATTCGAAAGTATGCGGGAGTGACATGGAGGAGACTGGCACAAGACAGACCGTTGTGCAGGAAACTTGGGGAGACCTTCGTCCAGCAGTGGATTGATAATGGTTGACAATGATGATGATGATGATGATATGACGTAATTACAAAATGTCCCTTAGTGTGTGGAATAGGAGCAAACTGACAAACACACGATTAAAATACCGATTAATGTTTGAACTGTATCAGGTTGACCTGTCGAATTATGAAAAGCATTGTCCGTAAACAAGAATGTCCAAGGTCTCGGAACAACATGTGGAACATAGTCGTTGCAGCATAAATGTCCCCTCCAAATAATGAATAAACTTTCTGCAAAAGTTAAATATGACCTCTTACCTGGGGTAAGGAGGATCGTTAATTCCTTCAAGATGAGAAAGAGTGTTCCCGAGTGAACCAATCTAGCGAGTGCAGTTGTCATACCTCCAACACGAACACTATACAAATGTTCCTTGATTCGGGTGTTTAATGTGCGGGACGTAAACCCTACGTGTTCTTTATCCACATCTCCTGGGTTGGACGCTTACAGTGGAATACGATAAATACCATGTCTGTTACCCATTTCCACCAGGTCTCGGCCCTTTTTAACTCTGAAAGGATGTTACGTCAACGTTTCCGCCCCATATAAAGTTATACTCCAAATATAGCATTTAATAAGCCTTTTCTTTAAATTTTAATTATAAATATGCTTCTTTGATTCACGAAAGGAATCAAGAAAAATGGCTCGTCAATTTCACAAAATTTTCGATGTAGGGTACTCTTCATTATGAAGACTTTGCCCTCATTTTCTCCTTTAAGCAACTCATAGTTTTCCTGCTAGGAGGCGTAAAGTTTTATCAAGTTAGTTGGAGCGTGTCATGGCACTTCAAACCCTAACAGTCTGTCACTGTCAAGCACTGCCAAATTACCGGGGAAGGTGAGTTAGTTGGAGGGTGCCATGACACTTCAAACCCTGACAGTCTGCCACTGTCAACCACTGCCAAATTACCGGGGAAGGTGGTTAGTTGGAGCGTGTCATGGCACTTCAAACTCTGACAGTCTGTCACTGTCAAGCACTGCCAAATTACCGGGGAAGGTGAGTTAGTTGGTGGGTGCCATGGCACTTCAAACCCTGACAGTATGCCACTGTCAACCACTGCCAAATTATCGGGGAAGGTTTGTTAGTTTGAGGGTGTCATGGCGCTTCAAACCCTGACGGTCTGACACTGTCAAGCACTGCCAAATTACCGGGGAAGGTGAGTTAGTTGGTGGGTGCCATGGCACTTCAAACCCTGACAGTCTGCCACTGTCAACCACTGCCAAATTATCGGGGAAGGTTTGTTAGTTTGAGGGTGTCATGGCGCTTCAAACCCTGACGGTCTGACACTGTCAAGCACTGCCAAATTACCGAGGAAGGTGAGTTAGTTGGAGGGTGTCATGGGACTTCAAACCCAGACAGTCTGCCAATGTCAACCACTGCCAAATTACCGGGGAAGGTCAGTTAGTTGGAGGGTGTCATGGCACTTCCGTATTATGAAAACTTTGTATAAGATCTGTAAAAGTAAGCACTCCTCAACAGCGTCTGCCAATTTTTTTCGCAAAGAGAGAGGGAAGCAACTGATCGTGTGCTACTTCCGTACAAAGTAAGAGTCATTACTTTGTCATCTTGTTCCTTTAAAATTATGTCGCACAGCGCTCTTGTTGCATGTTGAGATTTTTTTAAACAAAATGGATCTTATAGTGTTGTCTGAAACTTCAAAAGGCAAGCCTTGTGCTTTCTTCAGGGGCGGATTGCCTCCCCCCCCGGATGCCGGCAGGGACGTTGCTAGATTTCGAAATCAGGATGGGCGACGGGTAGGCGAGTATTATTTCTGCTGGGGCAAGTTAACGTAACGTTGGGCTGTCAAAGTGCCTGTAATGAACACCAACGGTGATCTAGCATCGTAGGCAATTACGCCTATACCATGACACCAGGCCTTCTGGACGTGTGACGCTCGACAACAAATCATTCATCTTGACGCTGACCATGGTGCCTCTACACACGGATTCGTTGGTCGTCTCCTCCAAGACAAAAGCGAGACTGGTCACTGAAGATCACCCGTTGCCATTATGAGTGTCTCCATGACAGTCTGGCGCGACACCATTGCAGTCTTTGGCGACGATGCAATGGCGTTACTGGAACTCGTCGTAACGGTCTGCGTGCGTGTAGTCCTACGTAATGCAGCCCTCTGCCAATGGTACTGGCACTAATCGGACGATGCATGGAGGGCACCACTGCTCGTTGAATATCCGCAATCGTGGCTGTTGGGTCACTCCGCGCATGTCAGACAACCCGTCGGTCCTCTCTTTCCGTGGTTCGTCTAGATCTCCCAGACCCTTCCTGTCACTGCTGTGTGCCTTGTTCTATCCACTGCCACTAACAGCGCGCTATGGTGATATCCGCACGGCGATAAGACCATCCCGCTTGCCGGAGCCTGACGATGCGGCCCCTCTCAAAATCCTGCAACTACTCGAATTGATTCCGAACTTTTCTCCGAGTCATACTTCACTTGTAATGGATGCAACCAACACAACAGCACGAGTCAGAATGACATGCACGCCCAACGGGACGACCTTATATAGCCGGACAGGCACAGCGCTACGACCCCTTCTTGCTTGCGTCACATGCGCGACCGAGCGTGATACTTGAATCATTTGCGTGTCTCACGATGTCAAACCTGCCCACCAAGTTTCATTCCTGTCGGTTGGTTCCTTCTGGGTACAACTATTTTTTTGACGATGAGTGTATTACCTACTGAGTTTTCACAAAAAAGTCACTGTGTTTTCCACTCTTCTAACAAGAACATAAGTTATAAGCTTTAGATTCCTACATTTTATCATGGAATGTTTAATAACTTAGCATTGTATGCTTTTCTTGGTACGTCTTTTTGTTATGCAATGTGAAGTTACAGTGAATTTCGGACCGTTAACGGTTCCAAATGCAAACAGAGAGGTGTGGTAGGATGATAGTGAAAAAGCTGAAACTGTCTCTCCGACCCCTCTGTACATGAAACCACCCCAGTGAGTCACTGCCTTGAAATCTGTTTGTCTTCTAGACACTGTTTGTAATAGAACAGAAATCATACGATATAACGAAGTAAATTTCTCCGTCATTTTTATCCTCGCCAGGATTCGAACCCGGGTCCCATCATTCCGGAATAAGTCACTCTACCAATTGAGCTACGCGGACGTTTTATTCTGATTCCTATCTGCCTTTATGTCGCGTGCGTCCTTCTGGCAGGTACGTCACATCTCCTGGTACGTTTCATCATCTCCCCCTTATTTTTTAATTTTTTTTTCTGAAGTGCTGGAGAAGGATTCTCTTATTTTTCCTATCTCGCGGTGTGGAAATAACATCACACCATTGCGAGATTTTGAACGGTCGGGTCATCCGGATAGTTCGGGCGCCATTATAACGAAGTAAATTTCTCCGTCATTTCTGTCCACGCCAGGATTCGAACCCGGATCCCCTCATTCCGGAATAAGTCACTCTACCAATGGAGCTACGCGGACGTTTTATTCTGATTCCTATCGGCCTTTATGTCGTGTGCGTTCTTCTGGCAGGTACGTCACATCTCCTGGTACGTTACAACGAGACAAAACTAATACTATTTTACTTCATATATAAATACACTATTTTGACAAAAATCACCGGACACTTAGAAGAGAAACACAACATAGCATTTATTGACATACATTAGTACGATGTTGGTCCACCTTTGGCCTTAATGCATGCAATGACCCTTCGAGACATGCTTTGGACAAGGTTTTGGAACACAGCGATAGGTATGCGCATCCATTCAGTACATAATGCTGCCGCTAACTTTTGCTTAGTAGTAGGCCTTTGTTCCAAACTTCTTATGCGGTGCTCTAATTCATCTCATAGGTGCTCTATGGGATTAAGATCAGGACTCTGTGCTGGCCAGTCCACACACGATAAGGAGTTATCGTCAAACCACGCCGTAACAGTCCTCGCTTTATGGCTCGGTGCATTATCCTGCTGGTACCAACAAGGCTCGGTTCCATAGTACTGCCACAGAGTTGGTAGGGCATAATTGTCCAGAATATCGAGGTAGACGTGCTGGTTAACAGGTCTGCCCACGATAACCGATGGGCCTGGACAATATCACGAAAAACACCCCCACACGAGCACACTGCCAGTTCCAAACCTGACCGTAAGAACAGTATACTGTGATAAATAGCATTCCCTCGGCTGCCGCCTTACCCACACACGGCCATCAGACTGATGGATCGTGTATCTGGATTCATCAGTCCATAGGACCCGTTTCCATTGATCTACGGTCCACGATAAATGTTCTTTACACCATGCTAAATGACGAATAGCATTCCGAGTGGAGATGAAAGGCTTATGAGCAGCCACACGACCACGATAACCCATGGAATGAAGTTCTCTGCGAATGGTACGTGTACATACCGAGGTTCCAGCATTTTTACTCACCTGTACACTGAAGTCTTGTGCAATACTCCTTCTATTAGCTGTAACGACTCTCTTGAGGCTTCGACGTCCTCTATCACTGATTTTCTTTAGTCTGCCGGTACGTTTTGCTGCTTAGGCACGCCATGTGTCTTCCATTTATTCAGTACATCTAAAACAGTTGACTTGGGTATGTTTAAACGTCTCTCGGTTTGTCTTATGGTTAACCCACTAATATAACATCCAATAAACTTTCCTTTCTCAAAGTCAGTTCTGCGACATTTTCGCTCAACATCACAGTGCGACATGATCGCGGTCAGCTGCAGGCTTGTTTTTATTTCTTGATCTTCTGCGTGATTGCTTGCGGAAAAATGCATCGAATGCGCCCAAATTTTAGTATGTTGCCCCGAACCAACATTGTGAGAATTTCGATAGGCTACGATTGAATAAATGAATTTTAAAAAGTCTGATTCAGTTAAAAGTGGCCTGCCGGCGCTCGACTGCGTTCCCTGCATGTTTTCCTTTATATCTCTTCTTCTAACGGTTCGATTTGAAAATCATTTTGTCTCTGATACCTTTCGCTATGAGAAACGTTTTGTGCATTATTTGGTTCTTTTTGTAACGCACTTTGCAGCTGCTAGTAGAGGTAAATAGCTCTTGCTATTTCTGAAAGTTTTATCGATTGTAGAAATCTGGTTCTCTGTAACCGGTTCGATTAGCTATGAATAACCCTTCTCACATTAAGTATGCTAAAGTACGCGCAGGTTTTCCCTAGGTGATGCAAGTGTATTTTCTTTTTGCTGAATATTTATTGTAGATTTTTCTAAAAATCTACTTTAGAATATGTTTTCGTGCCGGAAAAGATTCAAAAAATTTACTCATTACAACCGTGAATTCGGTGTCATCTTTCTTGTTTAAAAATTTAACCATTGCTTTATACGAGAGTGAACTGCTGTCACTAAAAAAAAAGTATAAAATCTTTTCAACTGGAAAATAGATCTTTATTCCATTCGTTTTTGCAATAAGAATTTACTTTCTTTTTTAAACTATTCACAAGAGTTCTGTTTCGTGTTTAAGATGAAAGCTGCGATTAAAAAAAAAAAAAAATCCGATGTGCAAAATTGTGCCAATCGCCGATGCAACTTGTTCTTGTAGCTTTCAGGCAAACTTTTCAACCTGTTCATTTTTTTTTATTGAATTCCCAGCTTTCGAGAATCTGGGCTTCATTCTGGGTGCTTTCGCTAGGCATAGTAACACGATGTCAGTTAAGGATGCCCTGTTAGAGAGACACGAAGGATAGAAAAACGAAGAAAAAATGGCAACATTATTAAAGCACATCAACAGGACGGCACACGACGAACCGAGAGAAGACTTTTAACAAGATAACGTCTTCTCGTCACGTGCAAAATTCCAATTAACTGTCCTTTTGTTTTTATCTTTTTTTCTTTTATCTAGCTTTTTTCCGTGCTTCAGTACATTCACTTCTCCACTAAGCACTCACTTTAAGAGAGGAATTTTTCCAATATTTTACTTTCCTTTCGGGTATCCACTGTTATACCATAGAGCGAGCTTTTAAAGACTAGCGTTTTTTAACTCAAAAAACGATATTTTCCCTATCATAATTGTAAAATGTCTCTTGGGAAACAGAAAAAAATAAGAAAAAAAATGGTGAAAAGAAAACAAGAAAGATGACGCCGCATTATCGGTGAGAAATGAATGGACACATATTTTTATTCAATATAACGTGTGAGATTATATAAAATATAATAATCACAGATCTTTTATTGGTTCCATCATATCATCAACTATTCTTAATTGGTTGAAGGTCTCCCCAACTAATATCTTCGACAACTTCGTGCCTTGCACAATTATTTTTTATGTCAGTCCAGCATGTTTCAGAATTTTATCCACCCATTTCCCAAATAATATTTTCTTCATTTTTAGTCTCTTGGTGTCTGGTCTATTAATACTTAACCCTTTAATCGGCTGGAACGAATTAACATGGGCTTTCTGAAATCAGCTGGAACAAATATGCAAGTATACGGGAGGTCTCCGTCTTTTAACGAAATTTTCGTTTTTAAAAGTTCTCGTTTCTTGTAACTTACGTATTTTGGGAGATTTTCCGTTGTCATCCATCTGCCCTAAGCATCTATTTGACATCTATTGAAACATCTATTTACATCTATAACATCTATTGAAACATCTATTTTCATCTATAACATCTATTGAAACATCTAGTACATTTATAAAAAAATATTGAGAAAAAATAACATCTATAAAAAATATTGAAACATATATTTACATATATTGAAATACTATTTACATCTACAACATCTGTTGAAACATCTATTGAAATATCTATTTACATCTACAACATCTGTTGAAACATCTGTCTACATCTACCGGGTGCGCCATGTAAAAGAGGCCCCGTCGTTGTTAGGCGGGTTAAAGTTGTTTGGCGGGTTTCCAGTTAAAACCGCTTTGTTCCACTTCTAACCGGTTTCTGCGTGTACAAAGGCGCTCCAAAAACTTAAAACTCCTGATTATGCAAAACGGATGCAATATTGTAAGTGGTTTCAGGAGACCATTGTCAGCGTTGAAATGGACCGCTGACAATGACAGATGAAGCATGGTTTCATCTGTCCGGGTATGCCAATGCGCAAAACACCAGGATTTGGACCGACACGAATCCCAGACGGACAATGTAGACTCCTCTGTACGACCAAAAGATAGATGTTTGGTGTGCTGTGTCTGCGAAGAGGATAGTCAGCCCGTTCTTTTTCACTGACACGATCAACTCGGAGCGGTATGTTCAGCAACTGTTCAACACATTTGCTGCCGCACTTACAGAAGAAGACCGAACATATGCTTTCTTTCAGCAGGATGGTGCAAAGGGGCATACTGCGCGGAACAGTCTACGTGCTGTGCATGAAGTGTTTGGGGAAAACAGAACTGTATCGAAGGGACTATGGCCACCCAGATCACCCGATCTCTCCACCTGTGACTTTTATCTGTGGGGAGCATTGAAAGGGAAAGTGTACGCAACTAATCCGCACACTTTTGATGAATTAAAAGTGAACATTACGGATGACATTGTCCAGATTACTGCCGACGAGTTGTGGCGGGTTACGAACAACAGGTTTCGTCGTGTGCAGCTGTGTCTTGATGTCGGAGAACAGCACTTTCAGCAATTGTTGTAAACGCACGTAAATTCCTCCTGTTTTCTGTGTTTTGGTGAAAAAAAAATAAATTAATTTAATTTATTTTGAGACTATTGAATTGGTTGTTATTTATTAAAACGTTATATTTATGCTGGTATTGAAATTCAAAATATGGAAATTATAGAAAATTTAAATTTGGGAGATGGGTGGATGCATTTCGAAACAAAAATATTTTCTAAGTACTAGAAAAAGGCCATGAACATCCTAAACAACAATGCATCTGAAAATTTACATTCCACAAGAAGTTATTGGAAAATTTGCGTTGTTTGTGTTCAAGCAGAGTTGAGTCACCTGAAAGTGCAAAAATAAGTGAATATTGTTGCATGTGTATGAAAATGTGTCACTATAAGACATATGATAAAATGTACTCGTTCAACAACAACTTGTGGAGGCGGTGAAAGTCAATCTAAAATGGATAGGACAAAAATTGCAGTTATGAACTACCTTAGAAAACCAGGATTGGATCGATAGCCTTAGTCAAGCTAAGGGGGAGTACATGGGACCAAGTCATGGAAGACACAGCACACAAAAACTTTTCACACTGCACTCATTTTGAACTTTTTTTTGAAAGGCTACTGCCTGTATTTATTATTTTTCTTTAAAAACTTAATGAGTTAATTTTAATGGACAAACAGATATTATTTCCTTTTTTCTTGTTTGCTTAAACACAGCAGTATAAAACAGAATCTCAATTTACTTTCTATTTCTATTTGGCCACTGGCCTTATGAACAGCACAACTTTACATATGTCAACACAGTTAGTTTGAACACTAGGCTTTTAATTTATGCCTTCAAAATCATACTATGATTCGCATGGTTTACACAAGAAAAAGATACTGGATTATTTTTAATTCCACAAGGTGGACAAGTTCTGTTCTTTGAAACGTACTCTCCTCTCTCTCACCCAGTTAGCTCAATGACCAATTTACAATTTTACACTTATTGATTTAAATTTAAACACTCTTAGCAAACTCCGCAATCTCCCAGACCAGATTCAAAGACTTCAATTAAATTTACAGTTATTTTAAGAGCCACAAATTATACTTTAACAAATCTACTATCAGCAAGTAAACAACCCAAGTAAATTATCCTCAAAACAGAATTTACACTGAGCACAAGCATTAATTAACATTACATAACCTATAGAACTATCCTGAATGAACCTACTTCACTTATAAAGAAACCTCACTAACTAATCTTAAAAATTATCACTATTCATAACATCAACATAATTCAGAAATTCAAACAATCTTCTTGCACTAGCTTGCTCATAAAAATCACCTCACTCTGCACTTCACATAATAGCTCAGGATACTTAATAACTCTATACTGTAAACAAAAGCTCAAAATACCAATTAACTAAATTTCCAAACTAAATATCAAGTTCACTAACACCAACAACCAAAATTTAGAATTTACATCCCTAGCACTACAGCAAATCATAAACAAATAAATTTAGATACTTTAAATCACCAAACAAACTTGAATTTAACACCTGCAGTGAATTACTGAGGTAGCGGTGAGGCAAATACTCTCAGTTCAGACACTACCCTGGGTTTTGAGAACCAACACAGGAAGAAAATACCAAGTCAGGCTGAAGGCGTGAAATTGGGTCGTGAATCCACTTTCAGCCTATGCAAAGGGAAAGGAAAAATCCTCAAGTGTGACACATCATCATCAGGCACAGAATTTCCTCTAACATGATCTCACCACATTTCTTGAAGCAACGCTCGACCGACCCTCGCTGGCAGTACATATCTCCGTGAGCAGCGAAACTACTGGGGGGTTTGAAGACAAGTTTTCCCCCAAAAACCACGTCTTCAAGGATCTCCCCTTTTCGAACCAATGCATGATCTCACCTTGATCAACCACGCCTGCAAGAGCCTGTTGTACTTCAACCCTAAATACTCCAGGCACATCTGGCCCAGAACTAACACAACTATATCCCAGGAAAAATTCACTTATCTCTCTATATCCCAAGAAATCCTAAATCACAATATCCACATATATCCCAGGAAAAAATCACTAGCAAGGAAATTCCTCTGCACCATGGCAATGCGCAGGTCCACTTCAGACAATAACACTGACCATTTACATAACCCACTAAATATTTTCACCTTATTGAAAATTAAAATGACATTTAGACTTTTAACCTTATAGTAAAACAAGAAAATTTAGGCCAAAGAAAAGAACAATTAATACTGGAACTGGTGAGCAAAAGTGTGTCTTCTCAACCCATGATGTTCATTCTTTTTGTGAAATACTAAACTTGAGAACAAGAAATACTTTAACATCTATTCTGCACATATCGCATCCTGGTGAAAATTCCCTACTCAGAGCACTCTGCCCTAGGACAAGTTCCCTGCTTGCCCTAAGATCACCCCTTTCCAATGGGAGATTAACACTCATCTGGAGCATGTAAAATACTGGTCCTCAATTAACACTCCTACCATCTCAATTTCGACACTCAACACTCCAAGAATGTAAACAGCACTTTAGGTTTCCAATTTCATCACACTATAATATGTTCCCAAAATTCCAATATAAATCATCCCATAATTTATCTTCACTCATAAAAAAAAATAACTCAACGCTGTAAAAGACTAGAGAGAAATGTTTACAATTATTTTATCACCCACGACATCACAATAACACTGCTTTTTAAATATCACATGCCCAACTAAACTATTATCGATGCACCAAAATTTACTGTGCTCAAACAATAAACCAAATCCTTCCGATACATTAAAATTTACTGGCCTGGGAAGTTGCTAAACTACCAGACATGACAACACAAAAAAAAACATAAATGAAAGCATCTTCAACTCCCTCTCTTTTTTTGTCTTGCAATATATTTTTCCGACAGCCCCCAATTTTAAAATCAACTCGTTTTATAATTTTAAAGAAACCACAACATAATACAAAAAAGAAAATGCCGAGAGAAATTTACCTTTAGGACTGGGGCAGCAACACTTCCTGCCAAGCACACTAACCGTCGATAATAATAAAAAAAAGGTTTCACAGCCTAATAATAGATAAAATGAATATAATAAAAAAAAAAACTCTCCTCAGAGAACACCTCTGTCCCGGTTGATTTTCACTTCACTTCCAAGGTGCTTTTTTTTTCCTCTTTTTTTTTTCTCTTTTCCTTTTTCTGAGGCATTTCCAAAATTTACCACAGAAGTATAAAAGCAAATGGTGAAAACGGATTCCTGAGGCAGCGTGTTTGGCCAACGATACAGGAAACGGGCATTTTGGAACCCTGCTGGTGGACCCTTTGTTGTAATCAGTAGGGCCCAACTCGACGATTCAGCAGTTAAAGGCGGTATCTTCTACAAAGCCGTGCATGCCCCTTTTTTTTTCCGGAACTTCCAGTGTCTGGTTGAACTGGCTTGAAGAGTTCATTCCATATTGAACCGAGTAGTAACAGCATTCGGGTTGCGCTGGCAGAAAATTCTCCTGCGGAGATCAGTTCACGGTAGTTATTTCTTTTCTTTTATTGCAGCTCACTCCTCCGTCGTCCACTAGGAGAGGAGGAGAGGGTTGAATCTGCAAGCATTTCCTCTCCAGCAATGAGATCCTTGAAATTCAATTTTAACTGCTGTCCGTTTATATTACAATACGAAATTTTCCTTCTTGCCGCCCCCTCCTCTGCCAAAAAGGCGAGGAGAGACTCGGCCGTCCCCTCTTTCTCTCCGGTCAGCAAAAGTCAAGAGCCAAAGTCAAAGTCCTCTCAACTGATAAAACTCAGGGGGTGCTTGAAAACCGCTGACCCCTCTCATTGGTCGAAACTTCAGCCTAGCAACTCACTCTTCCCACCGGACTTTTTCACTCCCACGCCTCGAGTGACCTCTGACCTTCACACGTGCAGACCCTGGCACATCTCGACCCTGAGGTTCTAAAAATAGATTTCGTTGCTAAATTCCCTACCCCAAAAGACGAAAAGATGTTACTTTTGTGCGACTTTGGAAACAGGAACGCAAAAATGGCGGATTCTTGCTTCGCAGAAAATCACTAATTTTAATTTTCTTTTTCCCTCGTTCCGTGATGTGAAAGTAAAATTAATTTTGATTCTCTGAGCTGCACACCTACTCGCCTTTTCCTATCGCGATATAAGAACCGATAAAATAATTATTTTCAAAACCCCAAAGTCAGTTAAATCAAATATTATTCTTTTTTTTTTTTTTTTTTCTTTTCACCAACATGAAATTTTGTTTTCCTGGTTGTGATTAAGACAAGCGAATTTTGCGCATGAATTCCCCTGCCTTTCAACCAGGAATTTTCTTCTAACGTATGTCATGGAAGAAAATTTTTGCATTAATTAATCTCTGATAAACAAACAGAAAGATTGATCAGGTCTCTCTGAAATTCACCAGAGGTTAAAATTTTCGCCATGACATCTGTCATTTCAACTATTCTTTACCATGTATGGTAACATTGCCTGACTGTTGTCGTTTATTATACTCGGGCCTCTTTTATATGGCACACCCTGTGTAACATCTATTGAAACATCTATTTGACATGTATTTGGCATCTATTTGAAACATCTATTTGACATCTATTTGAAACATCTATTCGACATCTATTTGACATCTATTGAAACATCTATTTGACATATATTGAAACATCTATTTGACTATCGAAGGAATATATTCGCAGTACAAAAAGTGGGCTGAACCGTGGCCAACGAGATGTCTGAAGGCCTGAACAGCTTTTTGTGACGTCAGCAGCACTGTCCTTCATTACACAGAACACTGCGACTTTTCAGAAGATTATTACTTGTCTGAGTTAACAGTTTGGCTCGTGGATCAGCAGGGGAAAAAATGCAAATATAGAATCTTAAATTAACCCATGAAGCTGATAATGTCTCTAAAGCTGTATATTCTTCCTGCATGGCTTACATGATTACTTTTGTGTTCGAAATTCAAAGAATATCGCTTAACTCTAACTATACAACCAAACACGAAAAGTAAAGTGATACACACATTTCGAAGCACATAATTACGTTAAAGTGAAAAATATGTGTACCTAATTAATTAAAGTAGCCGAATACTTATCAAATGTTTTTTATGCTTTCCAAACGGAGGTTGAAGAAGCATATATGCTTCAGCTTTGTTCTTCTGTCTGTCTGTCTGATAACTTGCGTAAAAATGGTTCGATTTATTTCGATGAAACTTTAGTATGTGGTAGGGGACAGCCTGTGGAGGAACCCAATTGAAAATGGACGAAATGGGGTCAAAGGTCTGGACATAGGAGAGGGATCCATTCCATCGCCCTTATGCGTCATAACTTACGTAAGAATAGGTCAGGGCACAGGAGCGAGATTTATATTCCACAGCCATTATCCACATAACTTGACTAAAGTGCTTCTATTACGACAAAATTTTAGTATGTTGTTCCGGAGGTATACTGAACCGGTTCTGTTAAATGTAATTGAAATGGGGTCAAAGGTCGGGTCAGAGGAGCGAGATTTATTCTACAGCCATTATCCTCATAACTTGAATAATAAGTTGATTAATTATTCCGGGTTTGTTGGAAAGCGTATCATAATCAATGCATTGAATGATTTTTTTACTAACTTGTTTGTAATAAACTAAATCTCTTTAAAATAACTTTTTTCATAATAGGTTTCTTAAAATTTGAATAACTTTACGTTTTCTTGGCGCATGATCGAAACAAACTTTCTGGAGTTTAAAATGTTCTGCCCTTTGTTCCAAAAAAGACATGGCTTCAATCAGGGGCGTAATTAGAAAGGGGCCCAGCGGGCCTTGTCCCCTACCCCGAAAGTGTTTCTTTTTTTTTTTTTTGTTAAAATGCAACTTGCATTAGAAACAAGTTAGTAAAATCATGCAATTCATTGATTTATGATAGGCTTTCCAACATACCAGAAATCATTACTCAATTTATGAGGATAATGGCTGTGTCGCTCCTGTGTCCTGACCTTTGACCCCATTTCGATGATATTTAACAGAACCAGTTCAGTGTACCTCTGGAACAACATGATGAAGTTTTGTCGCAATACAAGCATGTTTTCGTAAGTTATAATGCATAAGGGCAATGGAATGGATCCCGCTCCTATGTCCTGATCTTTGATCCCATTTCGCACATTTTTTTTAGGTTTCGTCCCCAGGTGGTTCTCTACCACATACTAAAATTTCATCGAAATCGAACCATTTGTACGTAAGTTATGACGCATAAGAGCAATGAAATGAATCCCGCTCCTATGACCTGGCCTTTGACCCCATTCCGCCTGTTTTCAATAGGATTCGTCCCCAGGTGGTCCCTTACCAGATACCAAAATTTCATCGAAATGGAACCCTTTTTACGCATGTTATTCTATGTCCTGACCTTTGACCCCATTTTGCCCATTTTCAATAAGGTTCTATCCCTGGTGGTTCCCTAGCACATACTAAAATTTCATCGAAATCGAACCATTTTTACACAAGTTGTGATGCATAAAGGCAATGGAATGGATCCCGCTCCTATGTCCTGACCTTTGACCCCATTTCGCCCATTTTCAATAGGGTTCATTCCCAGGTGGTTCCCTACCACATACTAAAATTTCATCGAAATCGAACCTTTTTACGCATGTTATGACGCATAAGGGCAACGGAATGGATCCCACTTCTGTGTCCTGACCTTTGACCCTATTTCGCCTATTTTTAATAAGGTTCATTCCCATGTGGTTTCCTACCACATATTAAAATTTCATCGAAATCGAACCATTTTTACACAAGTTGTGATGCATAAGGGCAATGGAATGGATCCCGATCCTATGTCCTGACCTTTGACCCCATTTCGCCCATTTTCAATGTCTCCATGTGGTCCCCTACCACATATTAAAATTTCATCGAAATCGCACCATTTTTACGCGTTATCGGGCGGACGGAGAGATGGACGGTCAGACAGACAGACGGACAAAGCTGGAGCATATACGCTTGTTCAATATGCTGGTGGAAAGCGCAAAAAATGCCTCGATTTGCATCAACTTACGTTAAAAAATAATGTTTTAATCTTTTCTTCTATTTTTCATATTTATGTGTCCTGATTGATTTAAAAAACTTACATGTTTCGTTTTCGTTACCCCCCCCCCTCACTCGCCGGCGCCGAAAAAAATTCTATACACGCCCCTGGTTTAAACAATAAAGTTATTGTTGTATTTCCATTGTACACTTGAAACTTCCTTGTCCTGTGCAGTGTAATGACTAGCATGCTCAACCGGAAATCGGGAGGTGTGGGTTCGATTTCCGCTCCAGGACGATGAAAAAAGTTTTCTGAAAGAAGTGGTTACATGGAATACAGTGAAAATATGCCAATAATAACAACGCAAGGAACTGTACACCAACTGTACATAAGATAGTATAACTATACTAGTTATCCGAATTTATTGGCGTAGATAAAATCAAAGTTTCCAAGTTTCGCACATCAACCAGATGGCTTTTTCAAGGAAGGTAGACAGCAAACTGCAAACTGGATAACAAAACGCTTCCACAATTTGAACGAGGTGACTTGACTTGACAATAAACGAAGAGATGCGAACGTAATTATTCAATAAAAACACTAGGCATCATGTTCGTTTTTTTTTTTTTTTTGATTGGAGGTTTAACGACCACCGTGAGCAACTCAATGGGCTATAAGCAGTCGCCCGTCCCTAATTTAGGGTCACTGGTTCCAGGGAAGGGAGAGAGCCAGTGCCGTAAGACAAACACAACATCCATGCCTGCCCGGGATTCGAACCCGGACCCCTTACGGACGAATGATCAGAGGCCAGCGCCTTAGACCACTGCGCCACCGGGGCGGCTCATGTTCGTTTTGTACGCGGAATCGTTGGAGGAAAACAAAAGGCATTCATTATCTGAAGAATTGGTTCCAAATTCGGTAGAGTTACCACGAATGGTGCAAACAAAACCAACAGCATGGTGCAAACATACGTTGGACAACTTAACCCTTTTAGAAGCAAATGTACCTGAACCAAATATTGGATTATCAGTGAATTTATCTGATCTACAAAATTCGAATTGAAATCTTAATATCACAGCAAGTTGAGTTTGATAAGGTCATTGATAATCCAATATTTGTAAATTAGCACGCGATCACTTTGACATTAGATCGCGTGCTACTGGGTGATTCATAAGTCCCCGAACTCTATATTTTAAAACGTATTTGCTGTAAAACCATAAAAGATGACCGAGTATTGCTGCTTGTGGCTGTTGGGTGTGACCTTGGGGAACGAGCTGCGCCACGTAATAGCACCACGTGACACTACGCTTACGCGGGCGCTGACAAGCAGTAACGTTCAGTCAGCCATGAGTCTCACGCAAGAACAGAGAGTCGCTTTGTTAGAAGTTTATTTTGCGGAAAAATCTCACCAACAATGCATCCAGCTCTTTCAAAGGAAGTTTCCTGATGCTCCTATACTAGGGAAAACAACTGTGTATGACATTGTGAACCAGTTTCACGAGACAGGCAGTGTTCAGGATAAGCCTAAAAGCGGCCGTCCGTCCGTGGTGACGACCACGTTTCTGCAGAAAACTTACGTTTCCCTGCAGCGCTCTCCCCGGAAGTCACTTCGGCGGTTGTCTCAAGAGTTAGGGGCATCGTATTCAGCCTGCCAGAGGGCTCCTAAACGTCTAAAGCTACGGCCGTACAGAATTCGAGTAGTGCAAGAGCTACTTCCTCTGGACTCGGAAAAGCGCGTTGCCTACTGCCAATGGTTTAAGAGTTTCACGCGCAACAATGTGACTAACCAGTTTAACAACACTTTTCTCAGTGACGAGGCATGGTTTCATTTGAATGCATATGTCAACAGTCAAAATACTCGCATATGGGCTGCGGAGAATCCAAACGCATTGCACGAGGTTGGACTTCATTCTCAGAAAGTTGGAGTGTGGTGCGCCATGTCTAGACGGCAAATTTTAGGGCCATTGTTTCGACACAACTGTAAATTCCGCTGTGTATGCAGACATCATCCATCAATTTGTAGCGACGCTGGAAGAACACGAACGTTACTGTGGGTTTCATCAAGATGGAGCAACGTGCCACACATCAAACGACACAATGGAGATGATCCGTGAGTTCTTCCACGAACAATTAATCTCGAAAAAACTTTGTCCGCCTCGCTCATTAGACTTGAGTCATCCAGACTTTTATTTGTGGGGCTATCTGTTAGACACAGTTCACCACAACAGCCCTAAGGCGGCACAGGACCAGTGGAACAGCATCATTACAGCTGTGAGGGACATGCCAGTGAACACACAAGACGCGGGCCGCGGGTGACCTAGTGGTCAACGTTCGTGGCTGCCACGGAGAAGACTTCGGATTCGATCCCAGGAAGGATAAGGCTATAAAAGAAAGAGACACGTTCGCTCAAGACGCGGGCCGTGGGTGTCCTAGTGGTTAACGTTCGTGGCTGCCACGGAGAAGACCTCGGGTTCGATTCCAGCAGGTACGAACGCTCGAACCACTAGATACCCACCGTGTGTCGGATGAGCACGTTACGCCGTCGGGCCCCGGGTACTGTCCACCGGCAATAAATAAGGTCGTCTTCCTCCCCTCCCCCCTTTCTACCTCGTTTCCGTGCCACTTTCCTATCGGGCACTCTAGTCCAAATCTCCTACCTTGCTATTTCTAAGGGTTGTTTAAGACCTGGGGTCAGACACTCCCTTCTTAAAATCCTCTACATATGATCTGATCTGATCTGTTGAAGAAGCTTTTAGTGTTTCGCCTTCGACGTGGTTGGACGGTGTGTTCGAGCAGAGAGTGTCGGTTAGTCATCTCGGGTATTTACGGTTTGGGTGACATAATGGTCAGGGTTTATCGTCGATCAGAGATCGACCGAGATTTGGACGGAAAGACTCAAGTTAAACGTGGCTGAGGGTATTCCGAGGTAGTAAAGGCTGAGGGTCTTCCGAGATAGGGAACTTGTTGGCACGTAGAGATAGCTAATCGAACGGAGTTTATTTTCTCATCAAATAAATGTTGTTACGCCTAGCAAAGGACTTGTTATTGGAGTTACTCGTTGTCTTAGATATTAAGTAATTGCTGACTACACGTTCCAGTATTTCAGCGATCAAGTTCAACTCGACGCACTCAAAAGAACCTACGTCAGGCCCGTTTGAGAGATTCGGAATCAGTAAGGCCTAGTGGCGGATTGAACTCAGCGGTGCCCGACACAAACCTCAAGTATTCGTGAGAACTGCATTGATTAAGGTGGCTCCACCTAAAATCTCTGCCTTATGTTTCCAATGGTAAAACTTCTTGACATATTTTCTTCGCAATTAATGTATTCCCAAGGATGAAAATTTGCACGTCGATAAAACTAACTTTAAGTTATAGCATGGGACACTTAATACTTGCAAAAACATAACCATAATTGAGGAGCGAGCAAGCAAAACCAAACATGTACATCAGATCTAGATTTGCAGTAGACAGAAAAAACGTTCATTGAGTTACGCGCAGTGAATTTCGTACTGTTCAACTAGCAGCCACTTTCCTGTTAACGCTCCAAACACGTCTGTGGATGTGATTCAGATGAAAAAATGTTTTAAAATAAAAATATAAAACTTTTTGTTGTTGACATGTTTGATTTTGTTTGGGCTCCAAGTGACATGTTTGTTTTTGATCAGATGACCTAGTGACTTGTTGGATTTTGCTTGAAGGTATTCTGAATTTAATCTACCTGTCTATGCTATGTACACTGACGGAAAAAAAAATCCCAACACCACGAAAAAATAGTTGTAGAGGAATGAAATGGCGGCAATACATTTGTATAGGTAACATATTTAATCGATTAAGGTTTCAATATCACAGCTTATTGTAAGCGCGAGAAGAGCTATTTTAAATGTGAAATGCTGGTACATTAATAACCGGTGTAACCGCCAGAATGTTGAATGCAAGCACGCAAACGTTCATGCATTTTGTCGTACAGGTGCTGGATGTCAGTTTGTGGGATGGAGTTCCATGCCTGTTGCACTTGGTCGGTCAATACAGGGACGGTTAATGCTGGTTGGGGATGACGCTGTAGTTGTCGTCCAATGATGTCCCATACGTACTCGATTGGTGAAAGATCTGGTGATCTAGCAGGCCACGGCAACGGGTCGACACACTGTAGAGCATGTTGGGTTACAACAGCGGTATGCGGGCGAGCGTTATCCTGTTGGAAAACACCCCCTGGAAAGCTGTTCATAAATGGCAGCACAACAGGTTGAATCACCAGACCGACGTACAACTGTGCCGTCAGGGTGCGTGGGATAACCACGAGAGTGCTCCTGCTGTCATAGGAAATTGCTCCCCAGATCATAACTCCAGGTGTAGGTCCAGTGTGTCTCGGCTGCAGACAGGTTGGTTGCAGGCGCTCACCTGGCCTCCTTCTAACCAACACACGGCCATCACTGGCATCCAGGCAGAACCGGCTTTCATCAGAAAGCACAACAGATCTCCACCCCGTCCTCCAATGAGCTCTAGCTTGACACCACTGACGTCGCAAATGGCAGTGGTTTGGAGTAAGTGGAATGCACGCTACAGGGCGTCTGGCTCGGAGCTGTCCTTCAAGTAACCGATTTGTAACAGTTCGTTGTGTCACTGTGGTGGCAACTGCAGCTCGAATTGCTGCCGCAGACGCGGTACGATGCGCCACGGCCATACGCCGTACACGGCAGTCTTCCCTCTCAGTAGTGCCACGTGGCCGGCCGGAACCCGGTCTTCTTGAGGCAGTACCTTCCCTTGACCACCGCTGCCAACAATCATGCACAGTGGCTACATTCCTGCCAAGTCGTTCTGCAATATTGCGGAACGAAAATCCACCTTCTCGTAGCCCTGTTACACGACCTCGTTCAAACTCCATGAGCTGTTGATGATGGCTTCTTCGTCTTCTTAAAGGCATTCTTGACTAACATCAACACACTACGTCGAATCTCAACGATAACTAACGCTCACGAACGTTACAGCGCGTATTTACAGCAAACCTGCTTTGCATGTTCCGAGGGGCGCTACTAGCGCCACACGTATGCGCCGAGCGTGAAATTTGCATAGACGTCATCTTACAGATGTACTCTCACCGCCTACCAACTGTCGTTTATCTAACACAACCCCTTCTTGCTGTTGGGATTTTTTTTTCCGTCAGTGTATCTATATATTCTATAATCAACCTGTTTTTAATAGAGTACCTCTTATCTGACAAAAATCTCAAGGTTTGAAAGAAAAAACTGATGGAGAAAGAAGAGCATTTAATTTTTGTTCATTATTTACCAAAGTTGTTGTCACATGTTGGTATGTATTTATTTCGCTGAATTTATTACAAATTAACGAAAAAAAACAATAGGTGGTATAAAAAATGCTTGACTGAGCAGAAAGGGTTTTTATGAAAATTAGAAAACAAGCATAATTAATAAAAATCAAACATGTAGACTACAGTCGTCTTCCACTTTTTAATAGAACACGTCGATTGTCTGAAAACATGAATGCCACTCTGTCAGTCTTATCAGCTTCGTAACGTGACCGAATTCTGGAGCTCTGATTGGTTCACTCGACATGTTTGATTTTGCTTGAGCCAGCTACTGGGACATGTTCGTTTTTGCTCGAATCGCATATAAAAATGAGTAGGAGCTCATTGGTTTGGGTCAGCTTATGATACAGAAACGGAATCAGACCAGCATTCTTTATGATATCCAACCATTACTTGATAATTCCCATTTTTGTGACATGTTTGGTTTTGTTGCGCGCTCCTCAATTATATTAAAAAAACAATCATTTTTCTTTGAGTAATGTTCAGACTTGTTGACAGATGGCGCGACCTGTACATTGATGACGTCAGTAGACAAACAAATGTTGGATTACTTAATTATGGTTATGCTTTAGAAAGTATTAAGTATCCCATGCTATAACTTAAAGTTAGTTTTATCGATGTGCAAATTTTCATCGTTGGGAATACATTAATTGCGAAGAAAACATGTAAAGTAGTTTTACCATTCGAAACACAAATCAGAGATTTTAGGTGGAACCACCTTAAACGCTTTTCTTTTGAACATAACGGCAAACTGTTCTTGAAAATTGTTTCTTCCAAATTCACTCCCGTCAAGTTTTTGTACGCCTATTAATTTCTCCTCCGGCGTGGCGCTGATGGGATATCTGTTGTCCGACGTAGATGTAGGCATCACTTTTGACGTAGGACGGTGTCTAACTCCGCAGATAGTATGGGGCGACTTACGGCCGACAGCTTGTGACAAAAATAGGTCCCAATTGAAATCATTATAGCGTTAAAAATACGTGCCGAACGTATTTTTAACGCTATAGTCATGACTATAGCGTATTTTTAACGCTATAGTCATTCGTATAGTCAGATGCTGACTGATAAACCTCGCATTGCGCTGAGAATTGTTGGCGCTGTAGCGTAAATTCGAACGCACTCGACTAGTTATCGAGAGTTCTGGGGTTCGATCCCAGCAGTGCCGAAATACAATTTTTCAGTCGCTATGCGTTGTTTAAAAAATAACGTGGAAAGAGTGATTACATCGTCCATTTACGTGCCGAACACTAATCGTGTTAGCATATTCGTAAACAGCATGGAGTCCAATTCGCGTACTGCGCAATACATCGTGCGCACGACGCTCCCCTCGCTTCCTGTGCGCGGGGAAGGTGAAGCAATATTTCTGGGTGTGCCTCCGCGTTTGACTCGGTGCATCTCGGCAACTGTGAGCGCAACATAACTGTGCGTGATATGGTTTTAAAGCTCTTGACGAAATCTACTGAAATATACGATGAACATTTCGCAGTGGTTTGAACTAAACATTTAAAAAAATTGTTTACTTGTGAACCAGTTAACACTTTTGACAATATCGCGGTATATCTAGACAACCGTGAGTGCAAAACGACTGTGCGTGGTATTGTTTTTAAGCTCTCGACGGGATCTACTCAAATATCTAAAGAACTGGTTTAAACTAGATTAAAAAAAATTGTTTTCGTGTGAACGGGTTAACATTTTTGACAATGCCGCGGAATGCGCAGAATGAACGCAAGCAAAAGTGGAGAAAATCAAAACGAGAGGCAAGAGCAAGTGATGAGAAATGTAAGAAGCCTAAGAAGACAGATCACCACGTTTGGTAAATCGTGCATCGATCTGCTTTGTGTTCGCAATGTATCCAGCATTATTTGTAAAAATTATGTTAGCTACGTTTCATATCATAGACCTATGTTGGCTATGACAAATGAAATAAACGCTTTGAAACCATGCTCGACTATAGCTCATTTCAACTCTCCGTTCTGCAAGTCGTCGTCCTACGTTCCAAACTGACGGCTCAATCAGAACTGAGCCTACCTATATATTTTTTTTCTTCTGGGTAAGCCAGTAGCACGTCAAACTCTTTCGTCTTTTACATAGTAGGCCATCGGCGACCCAGAAGCTTTCGTCTTCTGCGCAGTGAGTTATTAACCTGTCCAAATCTTTCGCCTTCGATTCAGTATAGGCCTTTGTTTTTCAGTTCTGGATTTTTAACTCTAGCAATGTAGTTCAGAATCATGGCATAAAACGGCATCACGGTCAGATCGTTGGAATGAGCGTCATAAAAAAAAATTAACAACAGTTGAAATGCATCACGTCGAAAGAATAGTTTCCCCATTCAAATGAGCGATGACAATGACAACTGGAGGACTAAATGAATGTAACTTCTTTCAAATGCAAATTACGTCGCAGATAGCTGAATCAGAAAACACTTTAGTGTCACATTATGCCGACTAGATGTCACTGAGGTTGCTGAGAAAACAATATAGATCCCCCCCCTCCTTCCCAAGATGATGTTGAATAGCACTTGCGTCCATCACTTCTTCTGTCAGTAAAATGAGCATGAATGTATTCGGATGGAAAAATGTTTCACGAGAGAATTGAAACCGTTCTCATTTTTATTAAATGGCATATTGTTCATAATGACGAACGACAGTTAGTGGGTTAAAGAACATGCACGCACTAGAAAATTGTGACTGAGATAACAGCGAATATCCTATTCCAATTTTGCATTTGAAATACGACACAGATGGCATCAACAATCATAGAACATCTTTGTGTCGAAGCTATGACCGTGTTTCTGTTTGTGGGACTCGCTGTGAATATCTGTGTGGGTCTTGTAAAACACGTGCGATATTTTATATTAAAGTTACGGCAAAATCCTGTAATTGAAGCACTTGTTTCCTTTTTTGGCATGTGTTTCAACGTTGAATCAAGCTCTCTGCCTGCTCCGTTAGAAGTGAAGTACCATTCTCATTAAGTGGAACACTACAAATACTACAGAGAAATAAAGTACAGAGTGAGCCAAAAGTCCCTGTGCACCTGACGTACTGTGATAAGAAATCTGAAAAGAGTAATTACCGCGCACGTATACTCCATCCATCCGAACTCTCCCACATTTAGGGGTGGTAGCAGGCATGATAATCTGCCTCGTTCCCTGTGGAACTCACTTGAATGAAAAGGTGTTAAATTGCCCTCAGTAGTCGTTTGTGGGATAGGGTGGGGTGGGGGTATAGACAGAAGATTTTCTCCCTATCACAAGAACGGGGGAAAAACACCCAACGGATGATCGGGAACCTAATTGATCGCTCTCTGTGTGGTCAGCTGAGTTTTTGGAAAGTGATTGTTACAATGGAACCCGCTGGCATTAACACTTTTTGCCCCCACACCCTCTGACAGGAACAATGCCTTTAAGCAAATGACATTGGAACAAACTGAGTGGCGTGGGGGAGACTTTCCAATCCTCACTACTATCATAGTTTATCATGCCTGCTACCACCGCTAAATGTGGGAGAGTCCAACTTCGCCAACTGCCAGGTTCGGATGGATGGAGTATACATGCAATATTGTGAATGGGGAAAGTTCATGTGTTTGTGGCTTGGTTACGAGCATAAAGGAAGGATCCATAGAGTGGAAACAGACATAGGAGCCCATGGAAACTCCTCCCATAGAAAGTGGCGCCCCCACGGACCAAAAACAGAACCAAACTGTGACGTGAATCCATCCCGTCGGCAATGGTTGCTATGGCAACCCCAACCCAGTGCTGGGGTGGTGAGGAGCATCTGCTCTGCACAACCCTTCCGTTGTCCCCCCTCCCCCCACGATCTTTGTCCTGAACTGCTGTCCCAATCTAAGCCTAGTGAGGCATCGAAAAGATGACAATAACGAAATATCCATAGATATTGAAGCCAAACACGTAGATATAGAAACAGATGATAATGGAATACAAATCAGAATTGAACCTAAAGCTATGTTGTAAAGAAAACAATGACAAAGTATGCGTGAATGAAATGTGCAACAAAAACACATAGAAACCTAAGTAATTGAATTTACAAAGGAAAAGTTATCGATCATTGAGGAATAAGCAAGAATAATGCCACTTATTAGAATGCTTCAGGAAACTGGAAGATGCAAACCAAAAAGAATCCGGAAAATGATAGGTGTAAGTTGTACACGTAGTCTTCCACTTTGCAGGGAGGTCAAAGCTCAAACAGCTGAAATGGACAGTCATGTGGTTTGCGGTGAATCCTTGGAAGCCCAGCTGTCAATCAACTGTAGTTCTGTTTTAGGCCACGGGTGCGCTGCAGTCGACTCCATGACGTCATGACTTTCAGCTTAATACAGGCAGTATCTTCTCTATGTATGCTTCCTTTATGGTTACAAGCATCCTGCCGTCTGACCTTGAACGACGCAGCCGGTATTTCCGGCGTCTGGCTGCGTCTGGGCGAATCAGTCAGTAGTGAGGCGTCACAGTGGCCGGTTGAACATGGTGTTGTCGCTTGAGGATCGAGTGTTTCTGATTGAACATGTGTTCCTTAGTGGACGTGAATATACTGACGAAGTGAAACGCAAGTACAGAGAAAAATTTCCAAACACTGAAGCACCCCATCGCAATGCAGTGAGGCGGTTAATTGAAAAGTTTCGTAAAACCGGATCAGTGAGAGATGCTCCGAGAAGCGGTAGGCTGCGAATGTAAACAGAGGAAAAAGTTGGTGGATGGTTCCGTTCGCATCAGTAAAAGTCCAAAGAAATCGGTTCGAAAATTGGCACAAGCAGATTTGTCGTACAGCAGCACCCGTAGGGCACTGAAGACGCGACTGTAGCTCACCCCTACAAAATCAGAACAGTACACGGACTGAAACGCACAGACCACAATAAGCGTGTGGAATATTGCAGATGTATAATTTATGACTACAATACTTTTTCTTTCTGCAAAGTTTTAATTCGTTTTCATGTTTCGTTGTTGTCGTGGTGCTTCGCAATCGGTAGATTTATTTCTTTGTGCTTCGCAGTCAAGATGATTATTTCCTCTTCAAGATTTTAGTTAGTTTTAAAAAAAAATCGGCAAGTTTTTAATTCGTTTTCATGTTCCGTTGTTGTCAAGGATTTATTTGCCTTCATTGTAAAAATTCATCTTGTTCAATTTTATCAGGTGCGGATTTTACAGTATCATTAATTTTATTTTTGAACTTCGCAATTGCAAAAAGCTCACATTCATAGAGTGAGTCGAATAGTTACGGCCAGGGCCGGATGGAGCTCTTGCGGGCCCTGGGCGAAATTTCATTGCGGGGCCCAGAGCAAAATTTCATTGTGGGCGCTAAGAAATAAATCTCATATTTTAATAAAGTCGTTTCTGAAAATTATCGTTCGTGAGGAAGACACACGAACACTACCGTAAAGACAAAACGATTATCTCAAAGAAGTATTTGCTTCAAGCTTAAGAAAAAAGACCATAATACGGACTGAAAGTGCAGAGAGAGAGAGAGAGAGAGAGAGAGAGAGAGAGAGAGAGAGAGAGAACTAGAGAGAGAGAGAGAGAGAGAGAGAGAGAGAGAGAGAGAGGAGGGAAGAGAGATAGAGGAAAAGAGAGAGAGAAAAGAAAGAGGGGAAGAGATATAGAAATATAGAAAGAAAGAGGAGAGAGAGAGGGAGATCGAGAAAGAGAAAAAGAGAGTGGGGAAGAGAAATAGAGAAAGAGAAAATGAGAGGGAGAGAGAGAAAATGAGAAGGAGAGAGAGAAAGAGAAAAAGAGAGAGGAAGCGAGATAGAGAAAAAGAGAGGGAGAGAGATAGAGCAAGAGAGAGAGAGAGAGAGAGAGAGAGAGAGAGAGAGAGAGAGAGAGAGAGAGAGAGAGAGAGTAAAAAGTGTTAAAATCTACGATTTTCTTTCCCGGGAGAAGAGGTTTAGGTTGCATTGTGACTCTTATAACAGCTTATTCACAAAATGATAAAAAGATTCCTGCTTAGCGAATATTTTCTCATTGCGAATATTTTTGTATAGGAAATATAATAAGGATCCCTCTAAAATAAATCCGCATAAACAGTTTTTTCCCCTGATACATGTTTAGTGATTGATTTTTAAAGCACAGTGGAGTAACTGACAAATTAGTGGCATTCTAAACTTTTATACGCGTTCATATATGAAAGCTGCCTTTTTTTTTTTTTTCAACTTCTTGTACTGTTGGAAAAGGGGCCTCCATATGTAGTCCGAAAGTAACTTGGATATTGTTCTTTTTATTTCCTTAAATTTCAGTATCAGGTTTTCACACAAATTGTTGGGTATATAAAAGTAGGGTACCACAAAATGATGAAATTTAATTTGCTATTTCATGAATGCGGAAAAGATTAAGGTGGTTACAAAAATCATTTCGAACCTGCAAATCTCAGTGTCCGTACGACCAACAGGGGGGATAATGTATTCAAAAATGGGGAGATTGGAAACAAACAAAAAACTTCAAAAATATATTTTTAAGGGCCCAAAAGTTACAAAAAAATGTAGTTACATTCTTTTTTACCGAAAATTATTTTGTTTTCTAAACTGCGGGCCCCCTAAAGGCGCGGGGCCTGGGGCGACCGCTCCGGTTGCCCCTATGGTCCAGCCGGCCCTGGTTACGGCAACGTCTTGTGAGTGGATTCATTACAGCCATACATAGGAAGCCCGCATTACATAACGTGTGAAACAGTAATAATGACTGACATTTAATGTCAATTAAGTACATGCATATAGCAATTATTGAAGTGCATGAGAAAATATATCAGAAATATATGACAAAATAAACTGCTGTTCCTCTGATGTGGAAGTGAACAGGAAACATTGTTTGGAATACTGCAACACCAAATAGATGTTTGAATCATATTCACACTAAGGTTGTTGTTTTTCCCCCTTCTTTTCCACAATATCTCAATAATCCACAATTTTCTTGTTTTCATTTCTTCGGCTCAGGTTGCAATTAATTTCCTCAGGTTCGATAAAAATGTTTGCAATGAAAAAAAGCATGGAATTTTTTCGGGGTTAAGGAAGGGATATGGTAGAAACTGAATTCCTTTTTCTGAAATTGTTTCCGTTCGCTCATGTGAGACGTTCATCGTAAGTATTTTATGAAAATAAAAATTAATTTCGTTTTTTTTTTCTTTTACATACTGAGGTTTAAATATAGATTTCGTTGTTAGCATCATGTAGCCAAGGGAGAAACTTGCCCGCTTTTACGCATCATAAGATTTGCAATAATATTTTCGCTTAGTGTGTAATTTAAGCATCTTGTTTTTCCATCGTTCCGCGAGCACAGCGCTTAAACTTGGTACCAACAATATTATCTGCGCGCAACTATCTCCGAAATTTCCATAAAAATGCTTTTTACAGCTGATAACTTTTAACTTATTAAACTACGCATTCCGGCCGAGCGAATTTTAATAACACGTTTTATTCCGCATAGATAATAATTACTCTCCGGTGATCAGTTGGCCGAAAGTTATTTGGGTGTTAAGCGACGACGTTATTTGCCATTCGCCGGCTAAGTGGACGGTCAACATCATAACAATGGCGTCTTGTATCGCTGGCGTTTCCATGGCTACGGCACAAGAATGCACCTTTTCCCAGCGCGTCTGTCAATCTGGCAACGTTCGTTCGCTTCCGGTGTACTTCCTGTCAGAGCTTCCCAGTCGAGAGAAGTCACGGCGGGTGACCATGCGCTGAAGCAAAGGCTCGCGCGCGCATTCAGTCGTTCATCATATTGAATATCCATTCCTTTAAAGCGAAAGATAATGCAAGCAAGGGGCGAATACCAAGCCGACCTTGCAGAGTGAAATCATTCCTACTGTTAGGAACGAAGCGATAGTTCTTCTCAGTCCTCAGAATGTGATTAAATCTTTAACTATTCGCGAATGAAGTAGTATATTTTAAAATATGCATGAATCCGAAAGAAAACTCTCGTCGAGAGGATGTCTTATGATGCAAATGACAATAACGAAAATTTATTACATCATTTTGAATGGAGTGTATTGACATAACGGAAAAATTCCAAAGCAGTTTCTTTTTTCTTTGCATATTTTTCTATCTTTTTTTTTTTTTTCGGTTCTATCTTTTTTTCTTTTAGCGTCTGCTAAGAACGTCCTATGATAATAATGAGGTTGTAGCAGACACGTGACTTTCGCATGGCAACGAGCCTTAGTAACGTAAGTGAAGGACAACCAGTCCCTGTTGAAATGATGGCGTCCTACTTTGAAAGTTTAACTTCCGAGTACAAAATGCGGTATTTGGAAAAAATTTAAGAGATTGAAGGAAAATATCTGTATGTGCTGAATGCAAGTATCTTCGAAGGTGACGCGAAAAGTTTTCCGAAAGTACAAATAGTAAATATTTTCTATTACTTTGTTTTGGTCGAACTGCCTTTACCATACAACAGCTCGAGGCATATAAAAGTCTTGAAGCAAATAACATTTTATTATCGTGGATATTCTTTTACATGGTAATTTAGTGTGTTCACTAATTAGTGAGTAATTAGGAACTCTTCAATAAAAAGTGTTCCTCTTAGTTCTGGGAAACGTTTTCCAAGACTTTGAAAAATTTAGAGCAGAATCTGTTTTTCCACACAAAATTGTGGTGAAAAAAAAATTGTTCTGCGGCCTACGTTATTTATCCGTAAATAAATTTAGCAGCATAATCCCAGTCTGTAAACCTAGACACCAAAAAGAAATTTCATTTGGAAATAATTTTATCCATTATTTGCATTTTTCCACAAAAGTGTACTTCAGCTCTAGTTAAAAATCCAGGTTACTAAAAATAAAATCAACGGTGGTTTGGGGAGGAAATATATAGAACGAAATATTAAAGTAAAAAACAAAAATCTCCCAACACTGAGAGCCAAATAATCTTAAAAGTGAAAATACTAAGTGAAAACCCGAAAATTCGCAAAAAAGTGGGTCAAGCTCTCCTAAAAAATCCAGAACAGCCGAAGAGATTTTATGCTGACTAACAGTCAGATTGGCTAACAAAGAAACTTTCAGCTCTATAAAAAGTTTCAACACCTCCTTGATCAGTCAGGAAGCTTCTGAATAGAAATCCCTGAAGGTGAAAAACCCAAGCGCACGGAAGTGCAGATTGAATACCGAAGCGTTGATTTAGGAATTTTTTTGACTAAGAGACAAACTCTGAAGGGTGTTCTATCAGAAAATAGTCAATAACAATAAAACCTACGCAAAACAAAAGCCAACACCTTTTAAATTCAACTTGAAAACTTCGAATCAACAAGTGAAACGACTGGCCCGATAAGTACAAGCACTGCACGCCAACGGCATTTGAACAAGTAAAAGATAGGTTCCCAGCCTTACCAGAAATCACTGACTTATAGATAAAACTAACCTTTAAAAGATTTTTTACCTTTGAAGAGTCTAACTCTTCAATATTTTTGTGAACATTGATCGCTAATGATCGCATTTTACACAATAACTGCAGGACAGCCAGCTGTGTTTGTCCTTCAGGAACTTGCAAGGACTGTTGCCACTTAACTGAAACTTCTCGATGACGTCACGTGTTACATCCTCATTCGCAGTGAATGAACTCTGAATTAAGTTAGTTTTCTAAGATGAAGTTGTGAAGTTGTTTGCTTCATATTTAGTTGCAAACCAAGGGGTGTACTGATAACTCCCGCAACTCCTGCATCGCGAAGGGGGGGGGGGGCTTTAAAGTATTAAAGAGCTTTGAAGTATTAAAGAAAGCGAATTTTTGTATTTTTTTCATTAATAAGTTCGTAAACATTTGGAAATCATTTTCGCGGTTTTCAGTTTATAAAAAGTGGATGACGGAAAAGTAGATATTGTAGTCAATTGGAGGCCCCTTTCACAGCCAAACAAGTCCTTATACATGTAAGTGAAAGAAATATCAGTTCAATGAATGTAATTTTTATACCAATGAGGATAAGATGTCGTGTATTACAGGTGTTTGCACATAACTACGCATCATTTAGAATATAATGAACTGAAAGGTGTTATTTCGGGGAGTCAAGAAACAGAAACCTGTGCCATTTTTTATGACAGAGTCAAGATAAAAGAATTACTATGTGCAAAATATTTGACAATATGTGAAACGTGTTATTTATACATATAAGAATTATATATATTATACATATAAGAATTATAACTGGGACAAGCCGCCAACGGTAACGGATAACTCGGGTACAGTTGGCAAATTTTGAGTGAAGCTATTGCAAAATCTGAGTTCATTAAGGCGTCTATTATAACAAATTCTAAAAAACGAACGCGTGAAATGTATGACTTCCAGAACAAAAGTACGGAACTTCCTAAAAAAGAAATGCCTAAAATTGATCATGAACTATCTTTACACCTTCACGTCAGTTGTAATCAGGTTGCATGTAAACAAAGCGGAAAGACACACTCAGATCGGGAACCACGTTTTTCATTTTGTATCGCGAAAGACAGACATACACAAACTTCCTTTTATTATTATAGATTAAGCAAGTGTTGAGCTAACAGACGGGGTCTTTCCATTTCTTCGTTTTTCAATTCAAACGATTGCGCCGTGAGACAAACACAACATCCATGCCTCACCGGGATTCGAACCCAGACCCCTTTCAAACGAATGATCAGAGGCCATCGCTTACACCACTGTGCCACCGAGGCGACAGCTTATGTTTCGTATTTTCGTATAAATTGGAAAAAGTCGTTAGACACTGTTAGGTGTTTTGTGTGTAAGATCGTGAGATATTTCAAGAGTCTGGCCTTAGTTCTCTAAAAGAATAAAGCCGCCCCGGTGGCGCAGTGGTCTAAGGCGCTGGCCTCTGATCATTCGTCCGTAAGGGGTCCGGGTTCGAATCCCGGTGAGGCATGGATGTTGTGTTTGTCTTACGGCACTGGCTCTCTCCCTTCCCTGGAACCAGTGACCCTAAATTAGGGACGGGCGACTGCTTATAGCCCATTGAGTTGCTCACGGTGGTCGTTAAACCACCAATAAAAAAAAATAAAAGAATAAAATTTGCATGATATGGTTAACTTGGGCCTAGTTTTATACTATTACAAGTCTTTTTTTGTAGTACTTTGGAATGATATAAAACTAAGACTATAATTTTAATTATAACTTGCACACTTGTGCTCTGTGCAACAATGTGCAATAATTTTGATTTTACGAAAAATGCCTGTAGGTTCCACAGAATTGGAATTATTAAAAGACCCATAAAACCTAGTTAATAATATGGAATTAAAAAGTTTTGGTAATTGAAAGCTGATAGATTTTCACAAAAGGGCCCCGAATATATATTTTTTTGCTTTTTGCGGGAGTGGGGGGTGGATCCGGTACGCCACTTTTGCAAACAGAACTTTCCAGAGCTTAAACAACCCTTAGAAATAGGAAGCTAGGAGATTTGGGCAAGAGTGCCCGATAGGAAAGTGACACGGAAGCGAAGTAGAAAGGGGAGGAATACGCCCTTATTTATTACCGGGGGGCCAGTACCCGGGGTCCGACTCTTAACGTGCCCATCCGACGCACGGCGGATATTTAGTGGATGGAGCGTTCGTACCTGCTGGGATCGAACCTGAGGTCCTTTCCGTAGCAGTCACGAACGTTTCCCACTAGATCACCCGCGGTCCTCAAAAGACATAACAATTAATAATAGTAATTCTTATTTTAGTTTTCTGGAACATTTGGCTGGAAGGTTATACTGAACAATCAAAGAACCGAAACGAAGTAAGTCAAACGAGTAACAATCTGTGTAATTACCGAGTCAAATTAAATCTCAGGCTGTGCCATCACGATTTGTTTCCGTACTAAAACCGAAAAAAAAAAAAAAATACGGATGAGTTACCGAATAAGGCGTATTGCATTACATTAGTCATTGAAACAATATAGGATGGTGGTGTGATTATGCTAGTAGCTACGAAAATTGAAATACAGAATTCACGAAAACAAATCATTTCCCCAAATGAGTTTCAATGGAACGAGGAAATAAATTTGCATTCGATAAAAGGGACAATAATTTTCACAGCCTATTTGAAAACTTCTAAACAAAAACAAAAAAGAATGAACTAAATTTTTACGTATGCATATTTTTATCAACGCTTCATGCGCGGCGCCATTTGTAATTTCGAAACGTAAACATCTTACACCGCAGAGTTAAAATGTTACGGCAACGTTTGATCTGTTATCCATAAATATCATCTATTTACATAATTTACTACACAGGAAGTTGACATTTTGCATAGAACACTATATAGAATTTTGTCAGTGCAAGATGTTTACGGTTCGAAATTGCAAATGGCGCCGCGCATGAAATATTCGCAAAAAGCCATAGGTAAAGATTTCGTTTATTTTTTTTTTTTTTTCTAAAAAAACACAATTGACGGTGAAAAAAGAACTATTAAACTCCGCTTTAAATTTGCTGTGCAACCAGTCTGGATACTATTTGATGACACCTATGTTTATCTGGCGGTAAGTGGGGGGAGCGGTATGAAGAACATGCGTAATAGGTTCCGAGGTCAACCTGTGCCAAACTGCTTCTTGCTGTGTCACGTGATTCCGAGCTATGCAGCTAGTCTGGATACTATTTAATTACACCTATGTTTATCTGGCGGTAAGCGAATGTAACGGTAAGAAGAACATGCGTAGTAGGTTCCAAGGTCAACATATGCCATAATGTTTCCTGCTGTGTCACGTGATTCGGAACTTATGCAACCAGTTTGGATACTATTTGATCACGCCTATGTTTATCTAGCGGTAAGCAAGGGTAGAGGTATGAAGAATATGTGTAGTAGGTTCCGAGGTCAACCTGTGCCAAACCGCTTCCTGCTGTGTCGTGCGCTTCCGAACTTATGCAACCAGTCTGGATATTTTTTGATCACATCTCCTATGGAGACGGAAGAAGTCAGAACATAGTTTTCCGGTTAATATGGGAAAAAAATTGCGTAAAAGGTTCCCTGAAAATAAATTTAGGTTTTTCCGGTAGCCCTTTTTAAAAAACGGCATTTTTCGGTGCGGGAGAAAGATGAGCAGGAACATTTCTGTCAATTCAGGGATGAAAAACCCGTGAAACTCAGGTTTTTTCCGGGATTTCACAGAAAAGGTTGAATAGGGAATATGTTTCGTTAAAATGTAATCATTGGCAGTTGTGCCGTATTTTCACTGCTGTCCATGTAGCCATTCTTTCAGAAAACTTGAAAATTACATTTCCCTGGAGCGGTAATGTAATTTTCAAGTTTTCTGAAAGAATGGCTACATGGACAGCAGTGAAAATACGGCACATCATTGCCAATTATTACATTTGTATCGCCTTCCATATATTTAGGAGGACTTATTTCTTCGGATAAATTCGTTACCCATTTATGTATGACTAGCTTTACTACCTGGCTTTGCCCGGTACAGAATGTATGGAATCTGTAGAATCAAACGGACCAAAAGCGTTACGAATTATTTAACACGCGTCCAGTATACACAGCATTCGAACACTGACTGATAAAAATTCGTTAACAATTTGTTATCGACGATCAAATGCATCACATGCTTTCAGTTTCAGACGTCTTTGTGGGGCTCTGGGATAAAAAAAGTTGAAAACGTATCTTTGCGAATATTTTGTGAAACTGGCTGAAATTTTAATGAACACCATAAATCGTTAATACAAACATGACCTCCAAATTTCTCCTGAATTGGTAAATAACTTTTTAAATTAGCCTTCAACATTTTATTAACCGTTTCTGCGTATATACACTGCTGGCCACCCAAAATGCAACACCAAGAACGACACGAGATAGCAAAGCCAGATTTACTGGACACAACAACAGATACAAATATGAAACGATTGAGCTTACAGGCCCGTGCGACTTGCGGAACACGCAGGCATCAATAGTTCGTGTGGCCCCCATAGCTGGCAATAACGGTCGCTACGCGCCGCGGCATCGAACGAAAGAGGCTTTGGATGTGGGCTTGGGGTATGTCGGTTCAGGCTGCTTCCACACGTTGCCACAGTTCATCAGGCGTAGCCGCGGGTGGTGCTTGCCGGGCCACTAGGTTGCCGTTCAGCGACCAGACGTGTTTGATGGGTGACATATCGGGAGAACAGGCTGGCCACGGCAGCAGTGACACCTGGTGGGCCGTGAAGAATTGTTGCACGATGCGTGCCACGTGCGGGCGTGCATTGTCCTGTTGAAACGTGGCCGCTGGCAGGTCATGCAGGTAAGGGAGGACTACAGGCTCCAAAACGTCGGAGATGTAGCAGTGGCTGTTGAGTGTACCGGCGATGCGTACCAGAGGGGCGCGGGTGTCATATCCAATTGCGCCCCAAATCATAACGCCAGGCGACGGACCGGTATGGAGATGCATAATGCAGGCGTCATACAGTCTCTCGCCTGTTATATGAGTGGTTGTCCATAAGAGAAACCGAGAGGCGTTTTAACATACCCAAGTCAACTGTTTTGGATGTGCTGAATAAGTGGAAGACACATGGTGTGCCTGAAATAGCAAAACGTACTGGTAGACCAAAGAAAATCAGTGAGGATGTCGAAGCCTAAGAAGAGTCGTTACAACTAATCGGCAGAGTACTGCATAAGACCTCAGTGTACAGGTAGTAAAAATTCTAGAACCTCATTATGTACACATACCATTCGCAGATAACTTCATTCCATGTGTTATCGTGGTCGTGCGGCTGCTCATAAGCCTTTCATTTCCACTCGGAATGCTACTCATCGTTTAGCATGGTGTAAAGAACATTTATCGTTGACCGTAGATAAATGAAAACGGGTCCTATGGACTGATGAATCCAGATACACGATCCATCAGTCTGATGGCCATGTGTGGGTATGGCGGCAGCCTGGAGAACGTTATTTACCACAGTGAACTGTTTCTACGGCCAAGTTTGGAGCCGGCAGTGTACTCGTGTGGGGGTGTTTCCGTAGTATGGTCCCGGCCAATTGGTTATCGTGGACATACTTTTTAACCAGCACGTCTACCTCGATATTCTGGACAATTGTGCCCTACCAACCTGCGGCAATACTATGGAACCGAGCCCCTTGTTGGTACCAGTAGGATAATGTACTGAGCCATAAAGCAAAAACTGTTACGGCGGGGTTTGACGATAATTTCGTATCGTGTGTGGACTGGCCAGCACCAGAGCCATGATCTTAATCCCTTAGAGCATTTATGGGATGAATTAGAACGCCGCATAAGAAGTTTGGAACCAAGGCCTACTACTAAGCAACAGTGAACGACAGCATATGTACTGAATGGAAGTGCATGCCTATCGCTGTGTTCCAAAACCTTGTCGAAAGCATGTTTCGAAGGGTCAGTGGATGCATTAAGGCCAAAGGTGGAGTGACTCCGACACTGTACTAATGTATGTCCATAATGCTATGCTATATTTCTCTCTAGGTGTCCGGGTAGTATATATATATATATATATATATATATATATATATATATATATATATATATATATATATATATATCAGTAGTTTATAAAATCTTCACTAAAGTTCTTTCACACCGCTTGAAGGTAACACTGGACATGGCTCAACCGAGAGAACAAGCTGGATTCAGGAGTGGCTACAGCACAATAGATCATATCCATGTGCTGAGAGAACTAATTGAAAGAGCAAAAGAATATGAACTTCCATTGTGCATGGCTTTTATCGATTATGAAAAAGCCTTTGATTCGGTGAAACCATCAGCAGTTACAATGGCTCTGAAAACCTGCGGTATTGAAGATGCATACATTAATATTATTAATAACATCTATGAAAATGCAAGTGCAAAGATTAGGCTGTTTGAAAATACAACACACATAAAAATTGGAAAGGGAGTGAGACAAGGTGACACCATATCTCCGAAGCTCTTTAATGCCACATTGGAGGGTGTTTTTCAGTCGCTGAGCTGGGAAAACAAGGGGATAAAGATTAATGGAGATTATCTAACCCACCTTCGTTTTGCTGATGACGTAGTCATTTTTGCAACTAGCCCATCAGAGCTGCAGAGTATGATCCAGGAACTTGCTGACAAGAGTAAAGAAGTGGGATTAAAAATGAACTTTCAGAAGACAAAAGTGATGTTCAATGCTTTTACAAGAAATGAAGATTTATCGATTGATGGAGAAAAGCTGGAGATAACAGACACGTACGTTTATCTCGGACAGCAGATATCAAGTGAGGGTCACATTGATGAAGAAATTAATCGGCGTACAACACTTGCCTGGAGAGCTTTTGGAAGAAACAGCATAATTTTCAAGAGCAATATGCCATTATGTCTTAAAAGAAAAGTGTTTGATCAATGCATCCTTCCAGTGCTTACGTATGGTGCAGAGACGTGGACCTTAACTAAAAGAGACATACAAAGGCTGCAGACAACTCAAAGCAGTATGGAGAGGTGCATGCTTGGTGTAACCAGGAGAGATAAGAAGAGGAACTCGTGGATCCGAAAAATGACAAGAGTGGAAGACATCATGATCAGAGTTAAATCCCTGAAATGGCAATGGGCTGGACATACTGCCAGAAGGACAGATCATCGATGGACAGCCGAAATTTTAGATTATATTCCAAGGGACAGGAAAAGACCCAGAAGAAGACCACATGGGAGATGGGTGGATGAAATTCGAAAGTATGCAGGGGTGACATGGAGGAGACTGGCACAAGACAGACCGTTGTGGAGGAAACTTGGGGAGACCTTCGTCCAGCAGTGGATTGATAATGGTTGACAATGATGATGATGATGATATATATTATTGGAGGTTTAACGACCACTGTGAGCAACTCAATTGGCTATAAGAAATCCCCGGTCCCTAATTTAGGGCCACTGGTTCCAGGGAAGGGAGAGAGCCAGTGCCGTAAGACAAACACAGCATCCATGCCTCACCGGGATTCGAACCCGGATCCATCTCGAACGAATGATCAGAAGCCATTGCTTAGACCACTGCGCCACCGGGACGGCCAGCAAAGATATGCGGCACTGAAATGGTCCTTTTGTAATTTTAAATTTCGGAAGAGCGAAATTGCTTTCAGTACCATAAGTGAAAAAGCCGTCGTAGTCAGCTTTAAGTCGGTCACGTACAAGTTCTGCTTGTCAGCTGTAAGCTACTTCGTTTCTTAGAATTAAATTTCACAACCAGAACCAAATTAAGAATGCTGGGAAACCGAAGTCATGTGTCGCATTGTATATTGTTTCGTAGTGACACTGCGTCTTAAGTGAAGAAGCCGATTAAATAATGAAATTCGACACGCGAAGATATGTTTGTTCTGAGGGTACTGTTGTTTTCCTATAGGTCTCTCACTGCTCCTACTAGATGCAGAAAGTGCGTCCTCCTGATTTGATTTGATGAATGTCTTCTGACGGATGATAATAATGGGTCTATTATATCCAAGAAAATAGAGACAAATGATTCCGATTCTGTGCTGAGAGGTGAGCTACTGCCGCTTCTATTGAAAGAAATGGAAATAATGATAAAAAAAAAAGTGAGTGGGATGATTGTTTTCCATTTCTTGGGTCTTCAGACAATGAAGGAATTCGTGCGCGACTCTTAAGTGGGTTAATGACCGATGGCGTGTGAATGTTCCCACTCCGAAGGTGGATCCTCGCTCACCTCCACTCGAAAATGCTTTCTGCGTTTGTTTCCTTGCCTGCGTACAACCGTTCGGATGCGCATGTGCATGGGGGAACCCCAAACCGATGACGCAGACAGTGAAAGTACTTCCTCATAAATTCAGCAGACCGAAATAATATAGCGATTGTTTCAAGAAAAGATCGCACGGAGATGGTCATTTGGAACGCTGAAAACCGCCGATTCAATCTCTTGCTTGAAATACGAGAAATTAAACTGTGTGTGAACTGCAGAACCCTAGCTACCGGATGAACAAGAGGGGGAGGGGTATACCCTCCCAAAATGATCATCCCAGGGGCGTAAAAACTAGAAATGCCCATCGTGTAAATACACTGGGGCCCAAAACCTGAGGAAGAAGTACAATTTTACCTGTATAAGAAAAACAATACATGATCGCAGCCAAATCGGGAAATAATTACACTACAGGGTGTGCCATATAAAAGAGGCCCGAGTATAATGAACGACAACAGTCAGGCAATGTTACCATACATGGTAAAGAATAGTTGAAATGACAGAAAACAGGAGTAATTTACCTGCGTTTACAACAGTTGCTGAAAGTACTGTCCTCCGACATCAAGACACAGCTGCACACGACGGAACATGTTGTTCGCAACGCGCCACAACTCATCGGCAGTAATCTGGGCTATGGCACCCGTAATGTTCACTCTTAATTCATCAAAAGTGTGTGGATTAGTTGCGTACACTTACCCTTTTAATGCTCCACGCAGATAAAAGTCACAGGGGGAAGAGATCGGGTGATCTGGGTGGCCATAGTCCCTTCGATACAGTTCTGTCCTCCCCAAACACTTCATGCACAGCACGTAGACTGTTCCGCGCAGTATGCGCCGTTGCACCATCCTGCTGAGAGAAAGCATGTGTTCGCTCTTCTTCTGTAAGTGTGGCAACAAATGGGTTGAACAGTTGCTGAACATAGCGCTCCGAGTTGATGGTGTCAGTGAAAAAGAATGGGCCGACTATCCTCTTCGCAGACACAGCACACAAAACGCCTATCTTTTGGTCGCTCCATTGTCCGTCTGGGATTCATGTCGGGCCAAATCCTGCTGTTTTGCGCATTGACATACCCGGACAGATGAAACCATGCTTCATCTGTCATGTAATAAAGTATTGGGTCCATTTCACCGCTGATGATGATCTCCTGAAACCACTTACAATATTGCATCCGTTTTGCATAATCAGGAATTTTAAGTTCTTGGAGCGTCATAACTTAGTACGGCCGAAAATGCAAATCCAACTTAAGCATGCGTGGGCATGACGTGGCAGATATTCCCGTTGCAGACGATAATCGACGAATCGGCTTCCGAGGGCTTTGTAACATCATTGCGCAAACATCCTTGATATTGTCTTGAGCTTGTTTCTTTTCCTGTTGCACACCGTGCCGGTTTCACGAAATTCCCGCACTAACTTCTGTAGCACTGATTTCGCCGGTGCTGCACAATGTGGAAATTTTTCTGTAAAGAACTCATTTAAAACCTTGTATGAGTTATTCCTGAAATATTGTTCCACAATAAAAATCGCTGCTTAACACCACTTCCGTTGCCTTTGTTCTCTCTTCACTTATGACCGCGTACCTACACTGCTCTGGCTGTGACTAACCACTCCGGAGAATTCCTTTGCAGCTGTACATGCAGAAACCGGTTAGAAGAGCAACAAAACGGTTTTAACTGGAAACCCGTCAAACAACTTTAACCCGCCTAACAACGTCTGGTCACGGGGCCTCTTTCATATGGCGCACCCTGTATAATCAAAAGTATTCGGACACCACAATGTTTTTGTTTTTTATTGAAGGTTTAACGACTACCGTGAGCAACTCAATGGGCTATATAAGCAGTCGCCCGTCCCTAATTTAGGGTCACTGACTCCAGGGAAAGGAGAGAGAGAGCCAGTGCTGTAAGACAAACACGATCATTCGTCCGTAAGGGTTCCGGGTTCGAATCCCGGTCAGGCATGGATGTTGTGTTTTGTCTTACGGCACTGGCTCTCTTCCTTCCCTGGAACCAGTGACCCCCTAAATTAGGGACGGACGACTGCTTATAGCCCATTGAGTTGCTCACGGTGGTCGTTAAACCTCCAATCAAAAAAAAAAAAAAAAAAAAAGACAAACACAAAATCCATGCCTTACCAGGATTCGAACCCGGACCCCTTTCGGACGAATGATCAGAAGCCATCGCTTAGACCACTGCGCCCCCTGGGCGGCACACTTTTTTTGTGAAAATGGCTTTATTATTGCAATGTGCAGTTAGTCGGTTCATTTTTTGCTTGTATGACAGCGGCAAGACGTCGCGGCATACTATCAACTAATTTCCGGTAGCTCTCGACAGGAATGACTCTCCATGAGTCCTGTAAAGCTGCTGCCAGAGTGGAGAGCGAAGACGGCCGTTGTGGTCCATTTTGTATCCGTCGCTCCAGTTCATCCCAGAGGTGTTCTATGGGATTAAGATCAGGGCTGTCTAAGAATTCCAGTCCTGCACACACCCTGCAGTGTGGGAGGGACCTCGATCGTGCTGGAAGAGACTACGGACATTTCCGCAGTACCGTCACATTATTGGTAGGGCAGAAATATCCTGAACAGTTGAAGACACGGACCACAACTGCGAACCGTTAGGTAGATGTACTCATAAAGTTTGTATCCAGCTACTGAGGGAAGTGACGTAGGCGATAGCGCGCACGTCACGTGACTGATCAGTCAAAATGGCAGTGTCTGCAGTGGAGAAGGCGTTTTGTGTTCTTGAATTGATCAAAACGGAATCAGTAACTGTTGTGCAATGGCATTTTCGATCACGATTCGGAAAAGAACCTCCAACCAGAAAATCTATCTACGATTGGCATAAAAAATTTTAAACTACGGGCTGTTTGTGCAAGCTTAAAAGTCCTGGACGACAGTGTGTGTCGGAAGAAGTCGTCGATAGTGTTTGCACCGCCATTCAACGAAACCGGGAAAATCAACGCGGAGGGTGAGTCGTGAAGAGCAGATTTCACAGCCCACTGTCTGGAGAATTTTGAGAAAGAAGCTGAAAATGATTCCATACATTTTCAGCTTCTTTCTCAAAATTCAGATATCTTACCTGGCGTTTGGGCGGAAATGGATTATCGGCTCGATGTGTGCCGTGTGACTAAAGGTGCACACATGGAACATCTAGGACTGTCTCTAAAAAAACTTGAAACATTCCCCTACAATTCTGCTACAGGTAACATAAAATATCTTACATTGTTCTTGTTTTATAGTGCGTTGAAACTGTATACGCCGCCCCGGTGGCGCAGTGGTCTAAGCGATGGCCTCTGATCATTCGTCCGAAAGGGGTCCGGGTTCGAATTCCGGTCAGGCATGGATGTTGTGTTTGTCTTACGGCACTGGCTCTCTCCCTTCCCTGAAACCAGTGACCCTAAATTAGGGACGGGCGACTACTTATAGCCCATTGAGTTGCTCACGGTGGTCGTTAAACCTCCAATAAAAAAAAAAACTGTATACTTCTTTATGAATCACCCTGTATACTGTATATTGCCAGCATATGAACACATATAAAAGCACACAAAAAAATAAGTTCATAAAAGACGCTCAAATGATAGTAGTAGGTAGTAGGCTCATGGCGCGCTCTGAGTTTTTTCGTGGTGGCAACACTTTGGGTCACGTGGTAAGAAAATATCACCATTTCCGGAAAGCACGTCACAGGTGGGCGTTGTCCTTTTTTCTGTAATACGTCATCTCCCACGTGGTTCTCGTCGATGCGACGAAGTAACTTTTAATTATATGTAAAGAGGATCTTTTTTTTTTTTTTTTGTCGTCCTCTATTTTTAGCACGTCTTTTGTAAAAAAAGATCGTTCTTATGTCATCGGTTTGTTCGTCCGTCTGTTTACACAAAATCTCTGTAACTATTAGCACGATTTGTAAAATTATTTTTACATTGGGAAGCTTGAAATATGCGAATGATAATCCATTATTTCGTTTTTTTTTTTTTACGATGTACCGTTTCGCAGCTAGAGGGCAAAAATGCAGGTGATATCGAATTCAAAATACATTTTATTCCATATATTTACTTCTAAACATCGGATTGAAAAAAATATTTTACCTTTCGATTCCATTCATGTCGAAGATTATTTTAGGTATAGTTACTTTTTCAAGTTACTCATAGATTTTCCGCTAGGGGGCGTAAAAGTAAATGACATTTTCGCCGATATCTCTTCTTCTAAAACTCCTATTTCAATATTTTTTTCTTCAGCTGATGCAGCTCTTGATGGAAAATCTTTTGCATATATTTTCTAATTTTTGATAAAAAATGGTTTTGCCACCAAGGAGCGTAAGTGTTAATTTTTGCTTCTAATGTATTTGCCATAAAATCTGAGCTTCTAAAATCTCGATTGAAAAAATTCGTTCGTGGACCGATGTCACTCACGTCGATAAACCTTTTTGGAAAATTTTCTTCTGAAAATATTGCATGGTTTCTCCACCAGGGGACGTAGATGTGCACCTCATTTTTGTTAATATCTCTGCTTTTAATGGTCCTATTTGAAAAATTCTTTCTTTATTGGATAGAGTTTCTGGTGTGACATGTTTTCCATATAATTTCAAAATTTTCAAATAAATCATAGACTTTTTGCTAGTATTACAGAATGTTAGTGGAGTGGGTGTGAGGGGGTTTTGCTGCAGAGGAGTTACTATTTTGGTGTTGTGTATAGCCACAGCTTTTTTAGGGTATGTCTTACCTTGAGGTCAGATATCTTTTTGAGCCGCGACGGTGATTACTAATTTATTGTCGGCGGTACCATATATAGGGAAAATGTTAGTGGAGTGGGTGTGAGGGGGTCTTCAAGGGCAAATTGCGTTTCCCCCGATATCTCTGCTTTTAAAACTCCGATTTAAAAAATTCTTTCTGCACCGGATACAGCTCCTGATAAGAAATCCTTTGCATATAATTTCTTACTTTTGTTAAAATATTGCTTGGTCACCTGGGGGCGTAAGTCTTAATTTCCGCTTCTCATGTATTTACAGCAAAATCCGAGCTACTAAAATCTCGACTGAAAAAAAAATCGTTTGTGAACCGATACTACTCACGTCGACAAACCTTTTAGGAATATTTTCTTCTTAAAATAATACAAGGTTTCTACGACAGGGGCATATATGTATATCCTATTTTTGTCAATATCTCTACTTCTATAGGAGTCCGATTTGAAAAATTTCTTCTTTGTTGGATAGTGTTTCCTATGCGAAATGTTTTTCATATGAACTCGAAATTTTCAAGTAAATCATAGACTTTCCGCCAGGGGGCGCAAAGGTAGATTGCGTTTTCTGCGTTATTTCTGCTTCTAAAACTCCGATTTGAAAAATTCTTCCGGTATCGCATACAGCTCTTGATGGAAAATGTTTTTCATATAATTTCTAATATTTGGTAAAGAATAGAATGGGTTGGCCACCAGGGAGCATAAGTGTTAATTTCTACTTATGATGTATTTGCAGCAAAATCTGAGCTCCTAAAAACTCGACTAAAATTGTTTTCCTTGGACCAATACCGCTCACATCAGAAAACCTTTTGAGAATACTTTCTTCCTGAAATAATGTATGGTTTTCCCGCCAGGAGGGGTAGATGCATATCTTATATTTGTTCATATCTCTGCTTTGAAGAGTCCGATTTAAAAAAATCTTTCTTTATTGGAGAGCGTTTACGCTGCGAAATGTTTCTCATTTGAATTTAATTTTTTATTAACGCACAAGGCTGGAACCAGAGGGCGTAAGTTCACAATTCCGTTTACAGCTCTTTCTTCTGTCAGATTCTATTGTTTTCCATACCGGATCCATTGACTTAGAATAGCTTTGATAAATTTAATTTGCGTCAGAACGGATTCAAAAGACGTGCTCATTACACCCGAAAATTCGGTGTCATCTTTCATGTTTTATTTTGGAATATCAAGCACATTTATTTTCGAAAAAACAACGAGGCGGTTTGGGGAACTGGGTGGATTCGAACCAAGGCGGTTTCGATGGCAATACATTGTAATCCGTGTTTACGCTAGAGTGACAAATTTCCGAAGTCATAGTTGGAGAATATATATACAGTGTTTACTGATAACCAGGCTGAGAGACATTTCAGCATGGAATATGTACACCCCATCGATGCAGTTCTCACAACGACGTGGGCACCAAGTGTTCCAAGAGTAATTGGCCCAGTGCTGTCTCACAGAACGGATGAGGCCCTGCTTGTTTTCTGGATGGAGCTTTCTAGCACCAATGCGTTCCTCCATTGCATCCCAGACGTGTTCGATGGGGTGGAGGTGTGAGGAGCTTGCTGAGTAGTAGATGCGACGAACGTCCTGGGTGTTCAGAAGTGTCTACACTGCTGCTGAGGTGTCGCGTTGTCATCCACGAACACAAAAAGTCTTCGGCTACCTAGAGCACCACGGAATAATCGAATATGGCGTAGAAGAACTTCGTGGCAATATCGTTCGCCCGTCATAGTCTCATTTTCCAGCACCTGTAGCTCGGTGGATCCATTAACCATGATGATGCCGACATATTTGTCCTTTTCCTGTACATTCCCGCGCTGGTATACAGTACCACTTTCACGCCAGATCAGCTGACGTCTGGAATCCGAGGGCAGACTGAAACGACTCTCATCTGTGGAGAGTACATTGGCCCATTGATGACGTGTCCAATTTCTGTAGATAAGACACCACTGAAAACGAGCGCTACGTTGATCTCTGGATAGGGAAACGCAGATTACAGGCTTTTGGGCATGTTGCCTTACATGTCGCAGACGTATTGCCACAGTTTGTCGGGATATCCGCGTTCCTGTGCCGGAATGGAAGTGACTTGCAAGTTGACTAGCCGTAGTGCGGCGATTTACGTTTTGTTGTTACAACTAAAAATCTGTTTTCATGCGTCGTAGTAGATTGAGAGTGACCTCCTGGCATGCATCTGGGACATATTTGATCGGTTTGAAGCGCTACCCATGGCCTGACTACCACACTATGCGCGATTCCAAACTCCCCCGCAACGTCACTCACTCGGCGGCCTTCTTCCAGATTTTCTTATAATTCTTCCTCGCGTGAAATCATTTAGATGATATCTTTGATACAACATAAATTACACGTTCGTACCTTTATGCCTTGACGTCCAGATTTTCCTACAAACAGATATTACCTACCGCGACCTTTTCTGTTTTATCCGTTTAAGTGATATCACGTGATCCCTGTGTGCACCATTCGACATTTTGCATGTACACCGGCTTTCTACTGCACGTCCTCAGTAATGCAAATTGACACTATAACGTAATATCTTTTTCGTGAGCAACATTGGTGCTACGCTATGTCCAAAACCATGACTAAGGAATCTCTCTGTATGTAAAACAGACTGTGTGTGTGTCTGTCGGTCAGATTTCACATAGAATTAGGTGACCTAGAGCGACGAAATTTGTTATGAAGGTACCTGTAGACATCTTCTAGTGCACCTCGAAGCGATTTTTTTTAAATTTGAATTTGATTTTTAGTTATTTAATATTACGCGTTTCTACCCGATCTGAGTGTGTCTTTCCGCTTTGTTGACATCAACCTGATCACACCGAACGTTAAGACGTGCAGAAAAGTAGTTCACCATAAATTTTAGGCGTTTCTTTTTTAGAATTCCGTTACGACTATTTTCATTCGTAAATACATTTATTACGCCCTTTTTTGTAAGCGCTGTTTGCCGATTGTATTATGACCTTGAGGGCGGAGAAGAAAAAAAGGAAATAGAACGTTGTTTTTCAATCTGTGTTATAAATTCAAAAGTGTCATACGTCAGAAGGTCATTATACTGTGACGACGTTGTGAGCTAGAAAATAGAACGTTGTTTTAACGTAATTCTAAAAATAAAATGGCTCAAATTTATCGTGAACTACTTATCTTCGCGCCTTCGCGTTGGGTGTGATCAGGTTGCATGTAAAAAAAGCGGTAAAGAAAGCGGAAAGGCGCATGTTTTTTTGTTAAGCGTTGTTTGCCAATTGTATTATGACCTTGAGGGCGGAGAAGAAAAAAAGAAAATAGAAAGTTGTTTTTCAATCTCCGTTACTAATTCAAAAGTATCATGCGTCAGAAAGTCATCATGCTATGCCTCAACCTCCCAGAACAAAACAATGTGTAAGAAGAACACAAAGAATGGATAGAGAAAATCAAAGAAGGAGAAGAGAACAAGAAACAGAAGAAGAACGAGAAAAAAGGCTGGAACAAGATAGGATTTCCAGAGCACAATCAAGGGCACAGGAATCATACCAGCAGCGAGAAAGAAGACTGGAACACAATAGGACTTCTACGGCGCAATTGAGGGCACAGGAAACACTCCAGCAACGAGACACACGACTTCAGCATAATCGACTCACTACGGCTAATGCTCGGTTGAACATCTGGAGAGAAAAAGAAAATGCAGCATTCGTCTACAACCCGTCTGTGGATTACGCCTCTTATCCATCATGTGTCATTGGATCAGTGTCATTAACGTGTCAATACTGTGCAGCCATGAAATGGAAAGGTGAAGCCCCAGTTATGTGTTGTAATGGTGGGAAGGTTCAGTTGCCATTATTGCGGGTTCCTCCGGAGATATTACGTATGTTTTTGACAGACAACTCATCAGATGCAAAACATTTCCAAAACAACTTACGCCGTTATAATTCCTGTTTTCAGATGACATCGTTTGGCACAACTAAAAAATTTAGAAAACCGTTTCTAATGAATCTTATTTTGGCTAAAGTACGACAAAGAAGCGAGATTGCCCTGGCTGTTGCTTCACCTGGAATTGCTGCTACACTACTACCACGAGGAAGGACAGCTCACTCGGCTTTCAAGTTGCCTATAAATTTGACAAACACAGAAACGCAAACATGTAGAGCCGTGAATGGCTGAGTGGTTAGCAGTTCAGACTACCAATGCGAGGTCCTCAGGTTCGTTCCTGGGCTGATCTTGCGGAGGTGGTGTGATTTGCTAACAATCACTGAATATTCGCCGTGCATCGGACGAGCACGTAAAGTGACGGCCCCCAGGTTGGCCCCACTGGTTAAATGGGTATCTTTTCCACATCGTACAAGTACGATGTGCAACATCGTACTTGTACGGTGGCGCCATCTACTGTACTCTAATCTCACTACAAACTGTTCTGTCAAAGTCACTAGACTTGCTCTCATTACTTCCGTTTCTGTGTCCTGCCCAAAAGGCGAACTCGCTGTAGGTGGCTGGGACCTGAAATCTACTCACTATGGAAGGAAGTCCTACAAGAAAATGACTCATACTTGCTACTTGCTTGCTAAAAACGCCAACAGGTAGCATTTCTAGGGGTTCAGGAAAGGCAAAGGTTACTGGCGATACTCCTGCCCAGGGGTTTGCCGACAAACTACTGAAACTAGGAAACGGATATATGACACCTGATAAGGAAGATGGATGTATATCAATGGCAGATGTTGGAAAAATTGTTAAAACACATCAAGATTTGTTAGACGCAGTTTTCCCAAACATTGGAGAGCACTTTAACAATCATGACTGGCTGTGCCAAAGAGCCATCCTTTGCACCGAAAAACGACAGTGTTAGAGTCACCAATAATCAGCTTTTAGCTCACTTGCCCAGCATTCTTCAAATTTACAAGTCAGTTGATACCGTTTGTAATACAGACGACGATGCAGTCAACTACCCAACTGAGTTTCTTAACTCTTTGGAGCCACCTGAAGTACCTTAACACATTTTAGAGTGTAAGATTGGTGCACCTATTATACTTCTGAGAAATTTGGATCCGCCTTCACTTTGCAACGACACGAGATTATCTGTCAAGAAACTAATGAAGAATGTTATTGAAGCTACTATAACGACTGGACATGCAGCAGGCAAAAACGTTTTTATTTCAAGGATCCCGATCATCCCATCTGATGTCCCGTTTCAATTTAAACGTCTTCAATTCTCGATTCGTTTGAGTTTCGCCATGAGTATCAATAAGGCACAAGGGCAGTTTCTAAAAGTTGTTGTACTGGATCTACAAAGTCCATGCTTTTCCCATGGTCAACTATACGTTGGTTGTTCCAGAGTCGGAAATGGGGGAAATCTTTATATCTTTGCTCCGAATGGAAGGACTGTTAATATTGTTTATTCCGAGGCTCTGCAACAATGAGGTACTTTTCATCTCAATCAATTTCATTGCATAAGCCTTCTGCTTTCAAACTTTTTGAATTATTTACATTGGACGTGACAACTACTAAATAATTCAAATACATTTTATCCTAATATTCTATTCCGAGAAGTTGTATTACAAAGTTGTATAAACCTTGATTTACCAGTTTTAATTTAATTGCCGATATAGCTTTTACTTTATACTATCAATAGCCCGTCAACGATGGGTACAACAGGCTAGTGTTGAACTAAATGCGAATACGATGCGATAGTTCCTAATTAAGCTTTTACGGCCAGACGAAACATATACAGAAGTCAGACTTACGATAACCTTTTGTTGGTCCATAAAATTGCATTTATGTCTACCAATGCCTTGAAAAAGCTTCCCAGTGGAGTACGAAAGCTTGGCGAATCTCTGTGATTATTACACCATAAAAATAAACGGATTTAATACGCTATATGCGTTTATTGAGTATTCATATTGTGGTGTATTAAAAATAACCTTAGCTTACATAATTTTACAAATAATGCTCGATACATTACGAACACAAAGCAGATCGATACACGAAATAACCAATGTGGTGGTCTGTCTTCCTGGGCTTCTTACATTCCTCATCACTTGCTCTTGCTTCTCGTTTTGATTTTCTCCACTTTTGCTTGCGTTCACTCTGTGAATTCCGCGGCATTGTCGAAAATGTTAACCCGTTCACCTGAAAACAATTTCCTTTTTAATTTTAGTTCAAACCACTGCGATACGTTATTTATATCATCATTGTCAACCATTATCAATCCACTGCTGGACGATGGTCTCCCCAAGTTTCCTCCACAACGGTCTGTCTTGTGCCAGTCTCCTCCATGTCACTCCCGCATACTTCCGAATTTCATCCACCCATCTCCCATGTGGTCTTCTTCTGGGTCTTTTCCTTTCCTTTGGAATCCAATCTAAAATTTCGGCTGTCCATCGATGGTCTGTCTTTCAGGCAGTATGTCCAGCCCATTGCTATTTCAGGGATTTAACTCTGATCATGATGTCTTCCATTCTTGTCATTTTTCGGATCCACGAGTTCCTCTTCTTATCTCTCCTGGTTACACCAAGCATGCACCTCTCCATACTGCTTTGAGTTGTCTGCAGCCTTTGTATGTCTCTTTTATTTAAGGTCCACGTCTCTGCACCATACGTAAGCACCGGAAGGATGCATTGATCAAACACTTTTCTTTTAAGACATAATGGCATATTGCTCTTGAAAATTATGCTGTTTCTTCCAAAAGCTCTCCAGGCAAGTTTGTACGCTGATTAATTTCTTCATCAATGTGACCCTCACTTGATATCTGCTGTCCAAGATAAATGAACGTGTCTGTGATCTCCAGCTTTTCTCCATCAATCGATAAATCTTCATTTCTTGTAAAAGCATTGAACATCACTTTTGTCTTCTGAAAGTTCATTTTTAATCCCACTTCTTTACTCTTGTCAGCAAGTTCCTGGATCACATACTCTGCAGCTCTGATGGGGTAGTTACAAAAATTACTACGGCATTAGCAAAACGAAGGTGCGTTAGATGATCTCCATTAATCTTTATCCCTTTGTTTTCCCAGTTCAGTGATTGAAAGACATTTTCTAATGTGGCATTAAAGAGCTTCGGAGATATGGTGTCCTCTTGTCTCACTCCTTTTCCAATTTTTATGTGTGTTGTATTTTCAAACAGCCGAATCTTTGCACTTGCATTTTCATAGATGTTATTAATAATATTAATGTATGCATTTTCAATACCGCAGGATTTCAGAGCCATTGTAACTGCTGATGGTTTCACCGAATCAAATGCTTTTTCATAATCGATAAAAGCCATGCACAATGGAAGTTCATATTCCCTCGCTCTTTCAATTAGTTCTCTCAGTACATGGATATGATCTATCGTGCTGTAGTCACTCCTGAATCCAGCTTGTTCTCTCGGTTGAGCCATGTCTATATATATATTTGAATAGATCTCGTCGAGAGCTTTAAAACGATACCACGCACAGTCGTTTCCCACTCACATTTGCCCAGATAACCCGCACTATTGTCAAAAGTGTTCGCCGGTTCTCAAGATTTTTTTTTTTTTAATGTTCAGTTTAAACCACTGCGATATGTACTTCGTATATTTGAATAGATCTCGTCGAGATCTTTAAAAGGATACCACGCGCAGTCGTGCTGCGCTTACGGTTGCCGAGATAGATTGAGTCAAACGCGGCGGTACATTCAGAAGTATTGCATCATCTCCTCCGAGCACAGGGAGCGAGGGGAGCGTCGCGTGCACTATGTATTGCGTAGTACGCGAATCGGACTCTATGCTGTTTACGAATATGCTAACACGATTAATCTGCGACACGTATTTTTGACGCTCTAATGATTTCAATTGGGACCTATTTTTGTCACAAGCTGTCGGCCGTAAGTCGCCGGAGTTAGACGTAGTCCTACGTCAAAAAGAAAACAACAACAATCGGAACGCCGTTCCGACTCCACTGCACCACTTCTCCCCTTGCCCTTACGTATGGGCGCTCGCGTCTGTGAAGGACTTCGTTAAATACTCGTAGAAAATTAGTTTGTTAAATGGAGATATTTTTAAACGCATTTCCGCTCATGTTTCAAACTTTCCTCAAAAAATTCGCTAAATAGAGGTTCCGTAAACGGAGGTTTCACTGTAAATAATGTTTCAAACTTCTCTCATAAAATTCGCTAAATAGAGGTTCCTTAAATGGAGGTTCCACTGTAAATAATGTTTCAAACTTCCCACATAAAATTCGCTAAAGAGAGGTTCCTTAAACGGAGGTTCCACTGTAAATAATGTTTCAAACTTCCCTCATAAAATTCGCTAAATAGAGGTTCCTTAAATGGAGGTTCCACTGTAAATAATGTTTCAAACTTCCCTCATAAAATTCGCTAAATAGGGGTTTCTTAAACGGAGGTTCCACTGTAAATAATGTTTCAAACTTCCCTCATGAAATTCGCTAAATAGAGGTACCTTAAGCGGAGGTTCCACTGTAAATAATGTTTCAAACTTCCATCATAAAATTCGCTAAATAGAGGTTCCTTAAATGGAGGTTTCACTGTAAATAATGTTTCAAACTTCCATCATAAAATTCGCTAAATAGAGGTTCCTTAAATGGAGGTTCCACTGTAAATAATGTTTCAAACTTCCCTCATAAAATTCGCTAAATAGAGGTTCCTTAAAGGGAGGTTCCACTGTAAATAATGTTTCAAACTTCCCTCATAAAATTCGCTAAATAGGGGTTCCTTAAACAGAGGTTCCACTGTAAATAATGTTTCAAACTTCCCTCATAAAATTCGCTAAATAGAGGTTCCTTACATGGAGGTTCCACTGTAAATAATGTTTCAAACTTCCCTCATAAAATTCGCTAAATAGAGGTTCCTTAAATGGAGGTTCCACTGTAAATAATGTTTCAAACTTCCCTCATAAAATTCGCTAAATAGAGGTTCCTTAAATGGAGGTTCCACTGTAAATAATGTTTCAAACTTCCCTCATAAAATTCGCTAAATAGAGGTATCTTAAACGGAGGTTCCACTGTAAATAAAAATAAAACTACAATTTGACATGTTATCATAAATACAGAAGTTCTGCTGCGTTTGAAAAGATTTACCACGATAAATTTTCTTTCGTTTCTCACTACCGATGAATAGAAAGATCAGTTTGACTTCTGCTGGTATAGGTGTGATCCTAAATCTTTTGACTACGTAGGCGCTGCTTGTGCCATGTCATTGTTCCTTGATCTTTCCGATGTCTCCTAGATGTGTTTTAAAGGTTGGAGGCATCTTCCTTGAGTGGATATTAAGGAGTACCGTCACGTTCTTTCAAAAAGGGAGCAACATTAATGCACTGCACTTTTCTCGTTCAGATAATACATCACCGAGCCTTCTACATCGGAATGGCCGCTCTCTCTCTCTGTCTCTCTGTCTGAGATCTGATAACTCTTACAGTATTCTCTGCAACGACAGACACATACACCTCTTTTCTCCGTCATGCTCAGCAGTTCGAGATGAACAGGGTATTCCAATGGGCGGGAACGGTGGAACGGTGGGATATTTTAGTAACAGAGATTTAAAAAATATCTCCCGCACATTTTTGTTACGTAAAAGGCGGGAAAACGGTTACACCTTTAAATGTTAACTAGACGAAACCCGTCGGAATCGACGGTTAGTTTGTTTTTGTTTTTTGTGTGAAAAGAATAAACTCATATGAAACAACAAATATGAACTTTATTTGACTGACAAATTCATCCAACCACTTCAGTAAAGACAATAGTACAGGTTCGTATTTTTTTTTTTTTTTGACTGAAGGTTTAACGACCACCGTGAGCAACTCAATGGGCTATGAGCAGTAGCCCGTCCCTAATTTAGGGTCACTGGTTCCAGGGAAGGGAGAGAGCCAGTGCCGTAAGACAAACACAACATCCATGCCTCACTGGGATTCGAACCCGGACTTTTCACGAACGAATCCTCATAAGCCAGCGCTTAGACCACTGCGCCACTGAGGCGGCCAGGTTCGTAATGAGCATCACGACTGCACCCTTTTACAGTCGTAAAATGTGAGGCCAAAGTCCACTCATCTCAATCGTGTGCAAAAATTTAACTGGTTAGCGCACTCTTTCACTATCACCTTCAGTCACAGTTGTGTTTATAAATGTTGTTGGCATGAGATTCACGTTGCGATTATACTCTTCACCCGTCGGAATCGACGGTTTTTTTTTTTTTTGGTTTTTTTGTTGAAAAGGATGAACTCATATGAAACAACAAATGTAAACTTTATTTGATTGACAAATTCATTCAACCACTTCAGTAAAGACAATAGTCCAGGTTCGTGAATTTTTTTATTTCTTTTTTGACTGAAGGTTTAATGATCACCGTGAGCAACTCAATGGCCTATAAGCAGTCGCCCGTAATATTTTAACTAACAATGGTCAAAGTAATGTTTATTTACATCTTTACATAATGGGAAACGTCTTACCTACGTGTATAAACTGGATCGAATGAATATTAAATTGTATATATACATCACACAGTCCAACGGCATAGCGCAATCAGGTCTTCGAAAGTGTTCGCTGTTCCGATGAGAAAAACTTTGATAGGAATGCCTGCTAGCGTTGCTTTGCGCAACGGTTCACTCAGAAATGAAAAGACTTCGGACTTTGGACTATCTCAGTCCCTCCATGCTACCGCCTTCAACAGCGCGTGAGTCAACCGTACGCTTCTCCTAAAGACTTTACATGGGGACTTTGCCGCCCCACAACGCCCGAACCGTTACCCCAATCTCAGTTTTCTCTTCGACTGACACATCTACATGGGAAGACCTTTACTTTGATACCTGAACCATATTTTTACGTTCAGCCGTTCCCTCAAAATAGGACTCACAGTAAAAATAGATTTAGTTAGAAGGGGATTTTTTTGCTGTTTTTAAATGAATTTCGGAAGGAAAACGCACAGGAAGGATATTTTATTGTTATATAATGAGGAATTTCTTTATGACGAATGGGAAAAGCATCTCGGAAACATTTCCCGAATTCGTTAAATTAAAAATTGAAAATGTTATGTATTAAAAACTGGTAGAATTTAGGAAGATTATTCTTGCTGGTTTACGAATAATAATTCCTACACGCTATGGTGTAGATACAAAGTAACGTGGCGATTAGGTAGTCTTACAATGACAATTTGGACAGTGACGTCACAAAGCAACCATCGGAAGTGCAGGATGAGAATAACCGTGTTATCTACTAACTTGTGTGTGTTTGTGTGCGTGCGTAAGAGAGAGAGAGAGATAGAGAGGGAGACAGACAGACAGACAGACAGACAGACAGAGAGATGGCGTTCCGTTCCCCCCAACAAACCGCCTACGTTCACCACTGGTGGTCCAAAAAACTTGCTCTATTTTACGCTTTCCAACCGTACGTTGAAGAAGCGTAAAAATGGGCGAAATTGGGTCGAAGGATAGGACATAGGAGCGGGATTCATTCCATTGCCCTTATGCCACATAACGTACGTAAAAATGCTTCGATTGCGACAAAACTTCACCATGTTGTTCCGGAGATGTACTGAACTGGTTCTGTTGAATATCATCGAAATAGGGTCAAAGGTCAGGGCACAGGAGCGAGATTTATTCCACAGCCATTATCCTCACAACTTGAGTAATGATTTCTGGCATGTTGGAAAGCGTACGATAATCAATGCATTGCATGATTTTACTAACTTGTTTTAGGGAATTATTTAAAAAGTAATTACACCATTTACAGACACAAGATATGCTGCGGTTGAAAGTTAAACACGTAAAGCTTTTTATGATGCAAATTACTGCACTTGTTCCCCTGAGTTGCATGCAGGATGTCCAACCTATACTGAATTTCTCCCCATGTCCCTTCTAATAAATCCATATCAACAACAGCAACGGAGTTCACGATCCGTCCCTTTAAATTTTTCAATCTTTCACCTTATAATGTTTTTAAATGGTATATACGCTAGTGTACTGTTAAAAATTGGTACTTAGAAATAAGCAAAATGTACTCGTTTTTGAGTACATTCTGGGCTTATAATACCTCCGAGTACTTGTGTCTCATTTTTGGAAAAGACACGTACTCATTTTTGAGTACATACAGGGAATCAATTGTGAGTGTATCTGGTATTTCAAATACACTAAGTGGCCACTTTATTATGACCACCCCTCAGTACTTCGTTGGGCCACCTTTTGCCTTTAATACTGCGTCGATTCTTCGTGGACGAGAAGTTGATAGGTGGTTTGTGGAATCTGAGACCATGCTTGATGAATAGCACTTTCCAGGAGTGTGAGATTGCAGGGTTGTGGATCCAGCTGTCTGATGGCTCGTTCAACTTCATCCCACAAATTCTCAATGGGGTTGAGATCTGGAGATTGTGGGGGCCACCTAAGCAAAGTAAACTCAGCGGCATGTTCCTGAAGCCAATCCTGTACAATACGAGCACTATGGCGGGACGCATTATCTTGTTGAAAGTGGCCATCGCCATTGGGATAAACCATCCACATGACAGGGTGCACTTGGTTCGCAACGATGTTTAGATATGATGTGCCAGTCAGATGTTGATCAACACGAATTAAAGGGCTCAAAGCATGCCAGGAAAACATTCCCCAAACCATAACGTTGCCTCCACCAGCTTGAAGAGTTGTAGCAATGCATTTGGGGTCCATGCTTTCGTGCTGTTTCCACCAAATTCTCACTCGGCCATCGGCATGGTGCAACTGAAAACGTGATTAATCGGACCACATAATGTATTTCCAATTATGGACTGTCCAATCCTTGTGCTCCTGTGCGAACTGGAGACGTTTTCTCTTGTTAACTGCAGACAGCAAAGGTGTTCGAACAGGCCTTCGGCTGCCATATCCCATCCGATGCAGTGTACGGCGAACAGTGCGTGCAGAGATCATTTGAGGGGATCCTTGATTAAGATGGTCGGTAATTTGCTGCACTGTTGCCCTTCTGCTGTCTGTTGCCAGTCTTGACACCCTCCGTTCCGCCCGAGCAGTCACTAGTCGACGACGACCACACGTTGCACGTAGAGACCCAGTTTTTTGGCTGACAGCCCAATCTTTAAACACTTTAACAACAGCTGCTCTGGAACATTTCACGAATGCAGCAGTTTCGGTGATACTCGTTCCATGGCTCCGAGCTCCTACAATCATCCCACGTTGAAAGTCCGTCAAATCGCATTTTTTACCCATCTCGTCACCCCAAAATCACCTCTACTACTGTAGCAAGCACTAAGCTTTCCCTTTTTATGCTAGCCTTGCCTTCTGGCGGCAACAGCGTGCAGCCATAGATCATTTGCTTAAAACTGTCAGGTGGTCATAATAAAGTGGCCACTCAGTGTATATGTACTAAAAAAATCCTTATATTTCAAATACATGTCCTCTAATTTCATTCAGTTTCTGTGCCCTTTCGGGCAGGGCACAGAAACAAGTTAGAGCGAATCTAGCGATTCTAACAGGATAGTTTGTAAGTGAGAGAGCGCACTGGATGGCATCACAGTTCAAGTGTATGATTTTGCACATAGAAGGCAGAGAGAAATTAGGGGGGGGTGAACACCTTTGAATGTAACCGAGGGATTCCTACCCAGGGGCTGTCACTTAACGTGCTCGTCCGATGCACGGCGAATATTCAGCGATTGTTAGAAATTCACACCACCACGCCGTGTTTGAGCCTGGGGTCCCTCCATAAGTAGTCTGAATCTTTAACCACTAAGTCATCCGCGGCTCGATTTCAAATTTGGAATACGTGTACTCCATACATACTCATTTATTCATAGAATCAAATGGAAGTATATTATTCGGTGGCACATCTGGGATAATAGATATACTCGTTGTCACATACAGAGCAAATGGACCGCACAATTTTATGACAAATATAGTGATGAAGCGACAATATATTATTATATTTATGAAATTGACACAAATAGTTAATGTAAAGACGTACGCAAAGATACTTTTTGCATAATTAAATTACTTGTGATCAGTGACTTATAACGAAGTGAATTTCTCCGTCATTTCTGTATCCGCACCAGGATTCGAACCCGGGTCCCCTCATTCCGGAATAAGTTGCTCTACCAATTGAGCTACGCGGACGCTTTATTCTGATTCCAATCTGCCTTTATGTCGTTTGCGTCCTTCTGGCAGGTACGTCACATCTCCTGGTACGTTACATCATCTCCCCCTTATTATTATTATTATTATTATTTTTTTCGAAGTGCTGCTCTTATTTTTCCTATCTCGCGGTGTGGAAATAACATCACACCATTGCGAGATTGTGAACGGTCGGGTCATCCGGATAGTTCGGGCGCCATTATAACGAAGTAAATTTCTCCGTCATTTCTGTATCCGCGCCAGGATTCGAACCCGGGTCCCCTCATTCCGGAATAAATTGTTCTACCAATTGAGCTACGCGGACGCTTTATTCTGATTCCAATCTGCCTTTATGTCGTTTGCGTCCTTCTGGCAGGTACGTCACATCTCCTGGTATACGTTACATCATCGTCCCTGTTCGGGCGCCATTATAACGAAGTGAATTTCTCCGCCATTTCTGTATCCGCGCCAGGATTCGAACCCGGGTCCCCTCATTCCGGAATAAGTTGCTCTACCAATTGAGCTACGCGGACGCTTTATTCTGATTCCAATCTGCCTTTATGTCGTTTCCGTCCTTCTGGCAGGTACGTCACATCTCCTGGTACGTTACAGACTTTGTTGTACTAATTATTAATGTGTGTCACTTTACACATTTATTAAACAATTTCTCTTGAAATCTATAATATCTAAAATGAAGTAATACGAGATTATATTTATATTTACTGACGCAGTTATTTGTAAGTACGTATGGTCACTTATATTTGAGCATGTCATGTACTCGTTTACGATACGATCGCACTTAAAAAAAAACGAGTATAGGTTCAGTTTCTCATTTTTAAGTAAATTTTTTTAACAGTGAGAAATTGCGTAAAGGTTTCTGAAAATTCCGAATTTTACATTAGCACATCTTTAAAACAACAATTTACCGTTAACATACCAAAGGAATGGCGGAAAAGTTTCAGAAAATTCAGAATATTCCTCTAGCACATCTTTAAAACATCATTTACCGTTAACGTTCAAAAGAAATTGCGGAACGGTTTCTGAAAATTCATAATTTTCCGCTAACGCTTCTTCAAAACGGCAATTTATCTTTAATATACTAAAGGAATTGCTGAAAGATTTCTGAAAATTCAGAATTTCGTTTACACATCTTTAAAACGGGAATTTACCTTTAATATACGAGAGGAATTGCGAAAAGGTTTCAAAAAATTCACAATTTCCCTGTCGTACGAAAAGTCCGCCACATTCAGAGTATTTTTTATCTGTCATCGCACGGAGTAAGTTGTGTCCACAATATGCTTCGTTAAGGTGGATCCACCTAAAATCTTTGCCTTATATTCCCAATGGGCCAACTTCTGTAGCCATTTTCTTCGCAATTAATGCGTTCCCAAGGATGAAGTTTTGAATATCGATAAAAATAACTATACGTATTATTGCCTTTTCCAAAACTTAACCATAATTACATTAAAAATCAATAACTTTTCCTTTGGTGGTGTTGAGAGCAGAAAATAGATGGCACGACCTGTACATTGATGACGTCAGTAGGCAAACAAATGTTGGATTGCTTAATTATGGTTATGGCAATAATTTTATCGCGGAAAAAAAAGGCAAAATTCGCGCGTCGGTCGCGGGGTAAATTATGAAATTTCGCAAAAAGTTCGCGGCCGATGATACACATTAACATTTCAAAAAAAAAAAAAAAAAAAAAAGGTCTACCAAGTTATGAAGCAGTAATACAAATGACTAGTGCGTAACTAAATTAGCATTATCGCTTTATAAATTTTTAAAATTGATACATTTATAAACCATTCAAATTCTGGCAATGTTATCAATGCCGTTACACTAGATCAAGATTTCCATTTAAGTGGAAGGCATTTTGATACATTCTATTGTACATACACAAATTTTCTTCTTTAATGTTCCGTCTGTTGTCCTGTAACACGTTTTTAAATTTAGAAAAGGATCGTTCATCATCGACATTGTTTGTGGGTACTGACAGACAACGGATGGCGACCTTATGTAGCTTAGGAAAACGACTTTTTTTCGTATTCTACACTGTTAAAAATGTTGTCGTAGGTTGCACCAAAAATTGGTGCTACACCAGCTGCACCACTTTCTGAGAAAATATATACACCATTTTGTGGTGCAAACAAAACCCAACAACATAGTAGAACTTTGCACAATGTTATGATACAAGGTTGCACCACATTACGGTGCAAGGTTTCACCATGTTGTTGGGGTTTGTTTGCACCATGCAATGGTGTATCTTTTCTCAGAAAGTGGTGCAGCTGGTGCAGCACCACATTTTGGTGCAACCTACCACAAAATATTTAACCGTGTAGAAATCTAGCAAACCTTCGTTGACACGAAATTCTTTTACACTCGCTTTATATGAACGGAATTCCCATTTTAGTTGGTCCTCATCTTCGAAAATAGGAATGTGGCTGAAAACAAACAAATCTTCTTCTTCGTCTAAAAGAGCCAAGGACTTAAATTGATCGGGATGAAACACCACCCTACATGCGTTGAAGAAACTTGCGGCTGGCTGACAAAATCATGCTTTTTATCTTCAAAAGAATAATGCTTAATTTTTTCATAACAAGCGGATAGAGCTCTTTCTGCAGCAACGTGACCGCAGTCTTGAGTCTTGCTAAGAAGACTGTTGGCGATGTCCAATATTTTGTTATATAAGCACGGAAATTCGCTGTTTTTCAAATAAAGTGAGCTGTATACGACCTATAAACCTCAACCTGCTTCAGATTTTCTTTTAAATCCCTATCTTGACAATACCCAATGATTTTATCCACAATACAACTGCTGCTGTTATCTTTTTCTTTCTCAAAAAACTCTGCGTATACAAGGTTTGTCCAGAAAGTAATGAGACCACTTTTCCTGGGCCAATCAGAAGGACCGGAGAGCGGAGTCTCCGGGTGTGACGGGTGGCGGGGTATGTTAGGTAAACGATCGATATCTCGTCAGTTGGCTCTGAGCTTTTACAGAGTGAGGATCGCTTGCGAAGTGGACAGCTGTGTGAGCGTCGCGTAACGGTCAAAATGCAGAAGAGTGTCGAACAGTGATACGCGGCACAGTTTTTGTGTCAAACTTAGAAAAATCCGCGACCGAGACGCTTGCTATGATACAGAAAGCCTACGTGAAGGATGCTTTATCGAAAGCACAAGTGTTTCGGTGGCACAAGACGTTCACAGGGGGAAGAGAGAGCGTCGAGGATGAACCACGCTCAGGGCGCCCTTCAACGTCTCACACTTTGGACAATGTGGGAAAGGTGAAAGCGGTTTTGGACTCTATCCGACGTCTTAGTGTTAGATTTGTAGCAGAGCACGTGGGACTCGCGAAATCTATTGTGCATGAAATCATCACGCAAGAATTGCAGATGCGGAGAGTTAGCGCCAAATTGGTTCCTAAGGTTTTGACCGACGAACACAGGAACAACCGTGTGTCGATTTCTCGTGAGCTTGTGGACCGTGTGAGGAGTGAACCTGGCTTTTTGGAGAAAGTGATAACAGGTGATGAAACGTGAGTCTTTGGGTACGATCCGAAGACAAAAAGACAGAGCTCAGAGTGGCACACTCCCGAGTCTCCTCAACCAAAGGAGGCTCGAATGTGCAAATCGAAGATGAAATCGATGCTCATTGTCTTCTTTGACTGTAAAGGTGTTGTCCATAAGGAGTTCGTACCACCCAGACAAACGGTCAACGCTGCATTTTACGTGGAAGTGCTTCAACGGTTGAAGAACAGAGTTGCGCGCGTCCGTACGGAGATCACCAACACTTGGGTTTTTCACCACGATAATGCGTCGAGCCATGCGTTGCTGAGAGTGAGAGTTTCTGGCAAAACACAACGTGGCAACGCTGTCCCAACCTCCCTAGAGCCCGGACTTGGCCCCGGCTGACTTCTTTTGTTTCCCCGGCTCAAATCCAGCCTGAAAGGACACCATTTTGGGACTATTACAAACGTGCAAACTGCTGCGACGAGTGCTTTGAAAGCGATCCCTGTTCCCGACTTCCAGGCAAGCTCCGCGGCGTGGCAGAACCGCGGGCAGGGGTGTATTGATGTTCAAGGATGTTATTTTGAGGAATTTTAATGTTATGTATGTATAACTTTAATTAAACGTCTGTTATTGAATGAGTCTCATTACTTTCCGGACAGACCTTGTAGTCTCCTAAATGTTTGCGATGAAAAAGCACGGCCTCAAACCAACTGTTCCACCTCGTTTGCACAGGTACTGGTGGTAAGCAAGGAATTTTGCCCATCTCTTGCAAAAATAGTCGAAAACGTCCTTTAGGGGAGGGACAAGCTGCGAAGGCACGTTTAACAGCAATTACTAAAGAGTTAACATTTTTTAAAAAATTAATTCTGCCAAATTTTGTTTAAAAGATTTAAAAGATGCGCATTACAGGTGACGTGAACACCATTTAACAAGAAAGATGACACCGGAATCGTGAGCTTACGCCCTTTGGTTGCAGACTTGTGCGTTAAGAAAAACATGAATTTATATGACAAACATTTCGCACCGGAAACGCTCTCCAACATAGAAAGAGTTTTTCAAATCGGACTCTTAGAAACAGAGATATCGACAAAAATAAGATGTGACTTTACGTCCCCTGGTGGGAAAGCCATGCATTATTTTAGGTAGAAAGTATTCTCAAAAGGTTTTTCCATATGAGCACTCCCGGTCCAAGAAAAAAAAAAAATTTAGTCGAGTTTTCAGGAGCCGAAATTTTGCTACAAATACATCGGAATCAGAAATTAACACTTATGCCCCCTGGTGGCCAAACCATTCTTTACCAAACATTAGAAATTATGTGAAAAATATTTTCCATCAGGTCTTGTATGCGATACAGGAAGAATTTTTCAAATCGGAATTTTAGAAGCAGAAATAACGCAGAAAACGCAATTTACCTATGTTCCCCCTAGCGGAAAGTCTTATTATTTACTTGAAAATTTTTAATTGATAGGAAAAACATTTCGTATCGGAAACACTATCCAACAAAGAAGGACATTTTCAAATCGGACTCCTAGAAGTAGAGATATTGGCAAAAATAAGATATACATCTACCCCCTGGCGGAGAAACTATGGAATATTTTAAGAAGAAAATATTCCGAAAAGGTTTATCGATGTGAGTGGCATCAGTCCACGAAAGAATTTTTTCAATCGATATTTTAGAAGCTTAGATTTTATTGCAAATACATCAGAAGCAAAAATTAACACTTGCGACCCCTGGTGGCCAAAGTATTCTTTACCAAAAATTTTAAATTATAAGCAAAACATTTTCCATCAGGAACTGTATCCGCTAAAGAAAACATTTTTCAAATCGGTGTTTTAGAAGAAGAGATATCGGGGAAGACGTAATTTTCTTTTACGCCCTCTAGCGGAAAATCTATGCGTAATTTGAAAAAGTAACTATATCTAAAATACTCTTCGACATAAATGGAATCGAAAGATAAAAGAATTTTTTCAATCGGATGTTTAGAAGCGAATATGTGGAATAAAACGTATTTTTGAATTCGACATCGTCTGCATTTACGCCCTCTAGCGGCGAAATTGTACATCGTAAAAAAAAATAAATAAATAAAGGAACATCATTCGCATATTTCAAGCTTCCCAAAGCAAAAAGAATTTTTCAAATCGGACTAATAGTTGCAGAGATATCGTGGGTACAGACGAACGGACGGACGGACAAACCGGTAACACCTTTTTTACAAAAGACGTGCTAAAAAACAATATCTAGAAACTTCATAAACTACTAACAGGAAAGCACAAATTTTCTAAGCTAAGCGTCTCCGAAACACTCTTTTCTGTGAGCTGCTTTCCCAGCTAAAATTACTAACACAACTGACGACATCCGGTTTACTAGTCCGGCAAGTCGCGAAGGTCATCTAACAGTAGCCGGGGAAATCACGAAAGACCACGTGTACACTCTTCAGCAGAGTGCTTGTAGCCTTGAATTACCCACCAAGCTTGTTCGAAAAGAGTGTCTTTCTAATGAACAATCTTGAGAGGTAATTCAAGGTTTAAAGCTCTGGTTTGGACTTTCTAGTGGGATTACTTTGTGGTATATTTTTTGCGTAAATTCTAACGAAGGCAGTATTAAATTATTTAACTATGATAAATACAGTGATCAAAAGATTATAATAGAAATTGGGGTAAAATAGGCAAAACATCTGAAATTCGCGGATATATTTTATATTCGCAAATTTATAGAAAACCCCCTGAAATTCGCGCCGCGACAGAATTACTGCCCTAATTATGGTTGAATTTTAGAAAATATTAAGTATACTAGGCTTTAATATGAAGTTCTTTTTATCGATGCACAAAGTTTCATCCTTGGGAACGCATTTAAGGTGAACGTCAAGTAATTTTGCTTCCTATACTTCCAATGGAAAAACTTTTGTACACATTTCCTTCCCAATTTGTGTGTTCCCAAGAATGAAAATCTGAACATAGATTAAAATAACTTCATATTATAACTTGGAATACTTAATATTTTCTACAACATAACCATAATTATATTAAAAACCAATAACTTTTCCTTTGGTGGTGTTGAAACCAGAAAAAAGATGGCACGACCTGTACTTTGATGACGTCAGTAGACAAAAAAAATGTTGGATTGCATAATTATGGTTATGTTTTAGAAAATATTAAGTATTCCAAGTTATAAAATGAAGCGATAACGCATTAATTGTCCAGAAAAAAGATGGCACGACCTGTACTTTGATGACGTCAGTAGACAAACAAATATTGGATTCCATAATTATGGTTATGTTTTAGAAAATATTAAATATTCCAAGTTATAAAATGAAGCTATTTTAATCGATGTTCAAATTTTCATCCTTGGGAACGCATTAATTGTGAAGAAAATGTGTACAGAAGTTTTTCCATTGGAAGTATAGAAAGAAAAATTACTTGACGTCCACTTTAATTCACTAAAGAAATCACAGAAAATGGTTCGTGAATTTCAGAATTTTTTTACAGTGTATCAAGCGTGTGTCAGCTGCTGACAAAACCGTAACCTGTTGATGACGTCACAACGATTTAAATATTTGCGTGCCATTCGGTCTGAGGAAGCTGTGCCGAAGCTCACCGAAACCGCGGTCGACAAGAAAAATAAAACTAACTGCGACTAAACGTTGTTTACTTCAGCCTTAACTCTATGGATTCTCGTATATTGTTTGTTCCTAATTACGCTAGCCCCACTTCCTCAGAAAGAAATCAATTCAGCGGCAGTTCCGCCGACTCAACGTGAAAGTGGTAAATCAGCGCTACATTTTTAAATAATTTGCTCTCTGCTACCTAGGTCGAATGGATAAATCTCAGATGTTGGTGCAATTAAAATGTGTGCTGCAGCATTTCCCCCTCCGTGTTGGGTATTTAGCGGTGAATTAAGCTAAAACAATTGCTTTGTCATGTTCTATGTAAGAGGCACGCAATCTTGACTCTTTTTCTTTTCCTTGCAAAACTCAAGCTGTATCACTGAAAAGTTCTGTTGTTTCCGCAGGGTATGCCGCAGATAATTTCGCAGCACAAGCTCGTTATCGTCAGAATTACGCGAGATATGATCTCTTTCTCGTTGAGAACTAAATTAACAGGAACCTCGCGCGGACGTGAACTTTATTTAATATTGCGTTACTAAAAGCAAAACGACTCCGCTTGTTCTCTTTTTGCTCTAACATTTTGCTGGAAACATCGCGACGGGAATTATTATTTTTTTTTAATTTGCGTCTTTTGAACAGTAAAGTTCTGACTGTGCCAAGGAATACTTTAATAGCATGAGAAATGAATATCTTAATAATTACCGCAAGTTTCTAAAGGCTTAACAAAAGTAAAAGGTAAATGGACTTCCTGCCTTTCAATGTACGGAGCAATGCCCTTGCTTCGGGGGGGGGGGGCACCCGAGGAAGCTGAGCTTCCCCTGAGAAATACCTATGGAACATAATATTGGGCTGATGCGTAAGCTCATGCAGTTTTATTTCACGAGTGTTTCCCAGGTCGGTAGTGACGGTGCAGATGGCCAGTTGCACACTGAAGTGCCAGAAAAACTGGTACAGACGAGCTTATGCAAAATACATAGCAACGTCATCTATGCGCGTACTCGGTTGCGTCCGCCAGTGCGTATACAGGGTGATTCCTGAAGTCCTAAGCCACCTCAATAACTTGGGAACAAAGACAGCTAGAGCTATGGAAGTAAAACAACCATGCGCTATCGTATGAGGGTGACTGCAGCGCCCCTAGTGGCAAAATGTGGAAGTTAGCACTCCTATCTCGGAAACCATGAGAGATACGGGAAAGAAATCCATTAGAAACTTGTAGAGCATCAACGAATTAGTAGGAAACGACATATGGTAGAAACGGCTGGGGTAAGTAGAAGGCTGGAAACGCGAACTTGTGCGAAGCCGGTTCGTGTCGTTGTCGCGGTAACAGTCTAGAAGAGGGAAATGTATGACGTATGCGACCGCACGCCTGTGAGTGTCGTATGTAAATTCTGGTGTGTTATAACGCCTCATCTGCCGTATCAGGTGCGGCGTGGCAATGTATAAAGGATCGTCGGCTATATCATTCGTAACGTGAGTATTGGGTAAAGAACGAGCATGGCAGGCTATTCAAATGAACAGTATTGCGAGATGGTACTGCTATATGGAGAATTCGGACGCACGCCAGTATGGCTTACGTCACGCCAGTATGGCTTACGATTTCCGACTCATCCATCGCCGACAACGTGGACTACTAATACACACTATTCACGTGGTTTAAGAACATCAAAGAGAAGTCATCGCTCTTTCCACGTTTATAAGTGAGTCACGGAAAAATTCTCATCGGCCGCCACCGGGAATTGAACCTATAGAGTCTGGAGAATTCGAGGCCAATGGGATGCAGTGGTAGCACGTCCGGCGTGTAACTGGAAGACACTGGGTTCGATTCCCGGTGGCGGCCGATGAGAATTTTTCCGTGACTCACTTATAAACGTGGAAAGAGTGATGACTCCTGTTTGATGTTCCTAAACCACGTCAATAGTGTGTATTAATTATTCATTCGCCTCCTAGTTATTTGTTCGGCTGCTGCTTTCTATCTCTAGTGAATCCCCAGCATTGTGCAGGGCTCCAAGAAGCAACCTTCCATATGGTTTGGTACTTAGTCGTATGTTAGTCTGGAGAATTCGAGGCCTTTGTGGTGCAGTGGTAGCATGTCCGGCGCGTAACTGAAGACCCTGGGTTCGATTCCCGGTGGCGGCCAATGAGAATTTTTCCGTGACTCACTTATAAACGTGGAAAGAGCGATGACTTCTGTTTGATGAGACGTCTCCATGTGGTGGGGCTTAACGGCACAAGCTATTAAATTATAGCTAATAAATCCAAGTGGCGAGTGATAGTAAAAATCTTCCAAATGCGTGGAGACAAAGTGAGTAGACAAAGACATCACTCTTTCCACGTTTTCTTTAATTAGCACACAGAAACCGACACGCAGAAATCATGAACACGTTAACACACAGAAATCGTGAGATCTGGGTATGCTGAGATCGTACCCCAGATCTCACGATAACATGGGTGTCCGGGAAACAATTTTTCGGTTGCTGTGTGTTAGTTTAAAAAAACGTGGAAAGAGCGATGATTTTGTCTATTCACATTGTCTCCACGTATTTGGAAGATTTTCACTATCACTCTCGCCCTTGGATTTATTAGTTATAATTTAGTAGCTTGTGCTGTTAAGCCCCACCAGATGGAGACGTCTCAGTTGCTGAGCCCATCCCTACGAATTTGTGAAGTTAGATGCTGACAGATGAACACACATAGCGCCGTGAATTGTTGCTAACAATTTTTCGGTTGCTGTGTGTTAATTAAAGGAAACGTGGAAAGAGCGATGACTTTGTCTATTTTAAATATACCGGTTTTCCCAGGGATATAAATGTGTATGTCAGATCATAGTGACACAAGGTTTGTGCAGTAGCTTTCCGACTAACTAAATCTTGATTTATGATTTTAATATTTCCTAAACTTCTACTCCTTCGCATATAAGGGGACGTTCACAAATTGCGTTTCGTTCCGAGATCTTGTAAAAGAGTGGGAGTTTTCCTAGCTGACCAAGACGAAATGTTTGAGTTTTTCTCGTTATATCAATGGGTATGTACTGTAAGATCAAAATGACACAAGGTTTATGCAGAGGCTTACCGACTCACTAAACCTTTTTTCTTTTTTTTTTTTTTTTTTGATTGAAGGTTTAACGACCACCGTGAGCAACTCAATGGGCTATAAGCAGTCGCCCGTCCCTAATTTAGGGTCACTGGTTCCAGGGAAGGGAGAGAGCCAGTGCCGTAAGACAAACACAACATTCATGCCTCACGGGATTCGAACCCTTCTCGGACGAATGACCATAATCCAGCGCTTAGACCACTGCGCCCACTGAATATTGAGTAATGATTTTAATATTCCGCATGCGATAACAAGCAATAAAGGCTAATCAACAGGGGCTCAACGAAGCGATCTTCAGGTGCTGATCTTTTTAGAAGATTTTAAATTACAACCTTAATAACAACCACCATGAACAACTCTGAGGGCTATAAGTAGTCTCTCGTCCCTAATTTCGGGCCACTGGTTCCAGGGCAGAGTCAGGGGCATCCGGCAAGCGGCACCACCCGTGACTCAAACGGGACTCAAACCCGGGGCACCTTCGAACGAATGATCCGAAGCCCGTACCTCAAACCACTCAGACGCCCTTAAAAACTTTCATGGTTGTAACTTATCGGTGGGAAAATTATAGGAGACTTCTATAATTTGCTTGAATACTTAAAAATCAAAACAAAAAAAAATCGAAAAATTTTATAGTTCCTGAAAGCATAAGCTTTCCCGATGTTCCCTTATCTTTTCCGCGAAGCGAAAGTTCATTTTCACGTTTTCCAGCCTTAAAAACACTTACGTCCCTTATTCATTTTTGACTCTTATAGATGCCCTCATGGGTATTTTGACATTTTGAAGCTTTCTTTTAAACGAAAGAATTGGTATGGAGTTCTTTTCGTCTTCTTCACTTTCCCTTTACTTTCTTTTTCACTTCGTTTCTTTTTTCATGTTCTCCTCGTGCTTTGGTCTCCTCGCTCTCTGTCGCAGGTGTTTCTGTAGCAAGCTCCCATGCATGTCCTGCTGACAATATGGCGGCTAGAGCGATAGCACGGATCATTACACACGTGGTGGATCGGTGCCACCAGGGGGCACTGATAGCGGAATGTGGGCGACGCCACGTTCTCAGCCACCTGAGGTCTCCGACGCTGAGGAAGCATTTTTACTCCAACTAACTTTTCTGTAAAATAAACTTCCCGCAAAGTTCCATAGAGATGCGATGAGAACAAGCCGGGATTTGAAATAGCGGTTAACGCTCATAAAAAAAAAAAAAAAAAAAAAAAGAAAGAACGAAAAAGGTCAGTTTGCAATTTGTCCCTGCCTTGTAGCTGTTAATTTTTTTTTAATTTATTACTGGTAAGAAACTTAATTCTGATGCTAATGTTACGGAAATATGTTGGAAAAGAGCTGAAATTTGATGAGCGTACACTTACCTCACTGGCAAAGGTCGTTTTTTATTTTAGACCTGCTCCTCTTCCACGGCTTCACTCCAAACGCAATTCAAGAGACATCAGCGATAAAAGAAGTTCTGTCGAGTCTTACAGTAGCGGTTTAAACTTTCCCCTCACTAAAACTTGTAAAATGTTTGGTTGATAAACATGTTATGTGGAAAAAAAAATCATTTCCGCTTTTCTCCTATATACCATGGTAACAAATCAGAAAAAATATTCTTTTTCCATGGCAAATGTACGAGTATAATTCTAGCGAAGACCCATGTAACACATGTTGGTGTACACCTACCTAATAAGATGAAAGACACCATTTATCCGGCAAAACGGCAGCCACTCGGCGAAGCATCGATTCGATGAGGTGGCAATAGGTATTCTGGGGTATCTGATACCATAATGTCAACAGCAAGTCCTCCAGTTGCCGCCCCGGTGGCGCAGTGGTCTAAGCGATGGCCTCTGATCATTCGTCCGAACGGGGTCCGGGTTCGAATCCCGGTGAGGCATGGATGTTGTGTTTGTCTTACGGCACTGACTCTCTCCCTTCCCTGGAACCAGTGACCCTAAATTAGGGACGGGCGCCTGCTTATAGCCCATTGAGTTGCTCACGGTGGTCGTTAAGCCTCCAATCCAAAAAAAGAAAAAAACAAAAAAAGTCCTCCAGTTCCCGTATATTTCGAGGTGGTGGTGATTTAGAACGAACCTACTTTTCCAAGTCGAACCACAAATGCTCGATTGCGTTCATGTCAGGTGAATTTGGAGGCCAGGGCGTTAACAGAAAGTCACCAGCGTCTTCCTCGAACCACTCCTTGACGATTCTGGTAGTGTGGCATGGCGCATCATCCTGTTGGTATTAGCCATCACCAAGAAGGAACACAGTTGCCATGAATGGGTGAACTTGGTCCGCAACGATGTTCAGATACCTGACAGCTGTCAGGGATTGTGCTGGTGGGATAATGGGGCCTAAAGTGTCACAAGCCGGGCCTGTTTCCGCCGAACAGTGCATCCAGGCGCCACAGCCTGCGTTGTTTATCTGCGTATGCGCGCTCGGCCGTCTACGTGACGCACCAGGAATCTTGATTCGTCAGACCAGGCCACTTTCTTCCAATCATCCACTGTCCAATCTCGATGATCTTGGGCTCATTTCATGCGTTGTTGGCGATGACGTGCAGTGAGCATGGGGACCCGGCTGGGTCTTCTGCTGCCTAGGACCATGCGCATGAGGCTGAGATGAACTGTGTGCTGTTACACATTGTCCTAATCACCACTGTTGTAGCTGCAGGTGATTTGTCGTACTGTGACCCTGCTGTCGCGGTGAACAGTGCACGACAGCCTCCGCTCCACTCTGGCATCAGTGAGCTGCGGACGACACACGGCTTCACGACGATTCGTCGTTTGGCCATCTGTGCACCACTTTTGATACGTACTCACTACGGCGGCAAGTGAACAACCCACAAGACACGCCGTTTCCGAGATCGTAGTTCCGAGGCGCCATGCCATCACAATTTGTCCTTTATCAAACTGCGATAAATCGGCAGCTTTTTCCATTCTGACTCCGAATCTCTACTACCGAAAGCTGGTCCTCGGGTTGTATATACACTGAAGAGCAATTGAATTAGAGACAGCTGGCGTTATGCAAATGTGGCGCTGTGGGCGGCCCTGTAAACGGAAACGACATTACGTATGCAGCGATCCGACAATATAAGTTGTGATGCGACGGGAATCAGTAAGAGTCGGACGCAGTATGGGTAAGACGAAGGATCTAAGCGCATTTGATCGTGGGCAAATTGTCGGAGCCTGACGAATGGGTCACTCCATCTCGGAAGACCTGCAGGCACTGGGATTTTCACGAGCCACTGTGTCACGGGTGCACCGTGAGTACGTCGAATCCGGTAAAACCATCCCTGCAAGGGCCAACTACCGTGGACAACAGCGTGTGGATGAGCGTGGTCATCATCGGCTAGCTCGCATTGTAACAGCGGATAGACGGGCCACATTGCAAGAAATCACTCGGCAATTTAAAGCTGGTGCACAAAAACGTGTTAGCAGCCACAACATCCAGAGCCATCTCCTCGCTATGGGGTACAGAAGCCATTGTCCCACGAGGATACCGCTGCTGACCGCACTTCACAGGGTGCAAAGATTAGCACGGGCGCGGGAACGTCGTCACCGGACCCTAGACATGTGGAAAAATGTTGCCTGGAGTCGAGATTTACGTTGGTACATGCGGATGGCAGGATACGAGTACGGCGCAGACCACATGAAGCGACGGATCCTTCTTGCCGGCAGGGTACTCTTCAAGCTGGTGGGGGTGGCATTCTCGTCTGGGAACTATTTGCGTGGACTGAAATGAGACCCCTGGCACGTGTGACATCGTCCCTCACAGGTCAACGTTACCGGGATATCCTGGACGACCATTTGCTTCCGTTTGTGCGTCTTCAACATCCCACTGGGGACCTCATCCTGCAACAAGACAATGTGTCATCGCTCCCGAATTGTATCTGAATGGTTAGATGAACACTCCACCGACGTGACCACGCTTCCTTGGCCAGCTAGGTCACCTGACCTCAACCCCATCGAGCACATCTGGGATGCCATCGAGAGAGATGTTCGAGACTCTGACCCCCCTCCATCAAATCTTCGTGAACTGTGGGAGCTTGTTTAAGGGTTGTGGATCCGTATATGGCTACCTAACGCTTCTGGTGTCTTGTCGAGTCCATGCCGAAACGAATCGCCGCCATCATTAGGGTGACAGGTGGTGCTACACGTTACTAGACAGGTATCTCTAATTCAATAGCTCTTCAGTGTATATTGCTCTGTGAACTTCATCGGCGCCACCGTTCCGTCTCCAGGTGCGCTCATTTCTCTAGCTGGGGGTGGTGATAATGGAATGGCTCAGCAGTGTACAACGCAATGTAATATTTCAGATTTGATGCCATCTCTTTTCAGTCAGAAATGAAATCTGGCTTGTTCCTCATTTGCGGAATAGAAAATTCCGCTTGGTGGACCTCCATTTGGACAGCACTGTTCCGGATGAATGACCCTCTTAATTTTCCCTTTGCTTGAGGTTAAACAGAGCCTTTTAATCTGCGAGTTCAGAACACATTATCTGGCTTTGTTGGTATTGTTGTTGTTTGGTTTGGGAGTTTAACGACCTCCGTGAGCAGTCGCACGTCCCTAATTTAGGGTCACTGGTTCCAGGGAAGAAAGAGAAAGATCCAGTGCTGCCGTAAGACAAACACAACATCCATACCTCACAGGGATTTGAACCCGGACCCATCTCGTACGAAATAGGAAATTAGCCCCATGCAAAAATTTTACTGTCTCAGATGCAGTTTTACCGATTTTCAAACAAAACCGGATATTTGCTCTCTGCTCTATGACAGAGCCCTAACAATGTTTTTCCCCCGAATGACGATTTTCAAACAGAACCGGATATTTGCTCTCTGCTCCATGACAGAGCCCTAACAACGTTTCCCCCCGAATGACGATTTTAAAACAGAACCGGATATTTGCTCTCTGCTCCATGACAGAGCCCTAACAACGTTTTTCCCCCGAATGACGATTTTCAAACAGAACCGGATATTTGCTCTCTGCTCCATGACAGAGCCCTAACAATGTTTTCCCCCGAATGACGATTTTCAAACAGAACCGGATATTTGCTCTCTGCTCCATGACAGAGCCCTAACAACGTTTTCCCCCCGAATGACGATTTTCAAACAGAACCGGATATTTGCTCTCTGCTCCATGACAGAGCCTTAACAATGTTTTTCCCCCGAATGACGATTTTCAAACAGAACCGGATATTTGCTCTCTGCTCCATGACAGAGCCTTAACAATGTTTTTCCCCCGAATGACGATTTTAAAACAGAACCGGATATTTGCTCTCTGCTCCATGACAGAGCCCTAACAACGTTTCCCCCCGAATGACGATTTTCAAACAGAACCGGATATTTGCTCTCTGCTCCATGACAGAGCCCTAACAATGTTTTTCCCCCGAATGACGATTTTCAAACAGAACCGGATATTTGCTCTCTGCTCCATGACAGAGCCCTAACAACGTTTCCCCCCGAATGACGATTTTAAAACAGAACCGGATATTTGCTCTCTGCTCCATGACAGAGCCCTAACAACGTTTTTCCCCCGAATGACGATTTTAAAACAGAACCGGATATTTGCTCTCTGCTCCATGACAGAGCCCTAACAATGTTTTCCCCCGAATGACGATTTTCAAACAGAACCGGATATTTGCTCTCTGCTCCATGACAGAGCCCTAACAATGTTTTCCCCCCGAATGACGATTTTCAAACAGAACCGGATATTTGCTCTCTGCTCCATGACAGAGCCCTAACAATGTTTTCCCCCGAATGACGATTTTCAAACAGAACCGGATATTTGCTCTCTGCTCCATGACAGAGCCCTAACAACGTTTTCCCCCGAATGACGATTTTCAAACAGAACCGGATATTTGCTCTCTGCTCCATGACAGAGCCCTAACAATGTTTTTCCCCCGAATGACGATTTTCAAACAGAACCGGATATTTGCTCTCTGCTCCATGACAGAGCCCTAACAATGTTTTTCCCCCGAATGACGATTTTCAAACAGAACCGGATATTTGCTCTCTGCTCCATGACAGAGCCCTAACAATGTTTTTCCCCCGAATGACGATTTTCAAACAGAACCGGATATTTGCTCTCTGCTCAATGACAGAGCCCTGACAATGTTCTTCCCCCGAATGACGATTTTTAAACAGAACCGGATATTTGCTCTCTGCTCCATGACAGAGCGTGACAATGTTCTTCCCCCGAATGACGATTTTCAAACAGAACCGGATATTTGCTCTCTGCTCAATGACAGAGCCCTGACAATGTTCTTCCCCCGAATGACGATTTTTAAACAGAACCGGATATTTGCTCTCTGCTCCATGACAGAGCGTGACAATGTTCTTCCCCCGAATGACGATTTTCAAACAGAACCGGATATTTGCTCTCTGCTCCGTGACAGAGCACTGACAATGTTCTTCCCCCGAATGACGATTTTCAAACAGAACTGGATATTTGCTCTCTGCTCCGTGACAGAGCCCTGACAATGTTCTTCCCCCGAATGACAATTTTTCGAACCATTCTTTTTATCGCAGTGGCAAATAAAGAAAAAGTTGTGCTTCCCAATTTCCTGGTCTGTTTAACTGTTTTGTTGCTTTTACGTATTTCGATGACGTAGCCCAGGACGCAATCACAAAGGCAAGGAGAGGCACGCCGCCCGCCCCAGTGGCCAGTGGTCTAAGCCATGGCTTCTGATAATTCGTCCGAGATGGATCCGGTTTCGAATCCCGGTGAGGCATGGATGTTGTGTTTGTCTTACTGCTCTGGCTCTCACCCTTCTGTGGAGTCAGTGCGCCTAAATTAGGGATGGGCGACTGCTTATAGCACATTGAGTTCCTCACGGTGGTCGTTAAAAAAAAAGGAGAGGCACTCACTGTTTTTACCATCTGTAGATATTAACCACTTTGAAGTTTGTTGACAACCAAAAGATTCGACCCTGAGCGAGTGTGTGTGTGTGTGTGTGTGTGCGTGTTGTGTGCAGTGGGGGGGACGGGGGTTCTGCAGTGAGTGTGAGAGACAGAGATAATGGGGAGACATCGATTGTTTCTCCTGTTCATATCTGTATAGGGATTGACTTCTGTGTTGTTATCGCTTGCTAGTTCAGAGAAAAAAGATTTTGAACGCGCTTAGTCCTTTTTTCTCTCTCTTTAAAGGTTATACACACTATATTGACAAAAATCACCGGACACCTAGAATAGAAACACAACATAGCATTTATTGACATATATTAGTACGGTTTCGGTCCACCTTTGGCCTTAATGCATGCTCTGATCCTTCGAGATATGCTTTTGACGAGGTTTTGGAACACATCGATAGGTATGCGCTTCCATTCAGTACATAACGCTGCCGCTAACTGTTGCTTAGTAGTAGGCCTTGGTTCCAAACTTCTTATGCGGCGCTCTAATTCATCCCATAGGTGCTCTATGGGATTAAGATCAAGGCTCTGTGCTGTCCAGTCCACACACGATACGGGATTACACGCCGTAACAATCCTTGTTTATGGCTCGGTGCATTATCCTGCTGGTACCAACAAGGCTCGGTTCCATAGTATTGCCACACAGTTGGTAAGGCATAATTGTCCAGAATATCGAGGTATATGTGCTGGTTAATAGGTTTGTCCACGATAATCAATGGGCCGGGACCATACCAGAAAAAACACCCCTACACGGGTACACTGCCAGCTCCAAACTTGACCGTAAGAACAGTATACTATGGCAAATAGCGTTCCCCCGGCTGTCATCCGACTGATGGATCGTGTATCTGGATTCACCAGTCCATAGGACCCGTTTCCATTGATCTACGGTCCACGATAAATGTTCTTTACACCATGCTAAACGACGAGTAACATTTCGAATGGAAATGAAAGGCTTATGAGCAGCCGCACAGCCACGGCAACCAATGGAATGAAGTTATCTGCGGATGGTACGTGTACATACCGAGGCTCCAGCATTTTTATTTTCCTTTACACTGAGGTCTTGTGCAGTACTCCGTCGATTAGCTGTAACGACTCTCCTGAGGCTTAGACGTCCTCTATCACTGATTTTCTTTGGTCTTCCGGTACGTTTTGCTGCTTCAGGCACGCCATGTGTCTTCCACTTATTCAGTACATCAAAAACAGTTGACTTGGATATGTTTAAACACCTCTCGGTTTCTCTTATGAACAACCCACTAATACAGTATAACACCCAACAATCTTTCCTTTCTCAAAGTCAGTTCTGTCCCGCCGCGACATTTTAACTCAACATCACAGAGCGATATGATCGCGGTCAGCCGCAGGCTTGTTTTTATACCGTTTGCAGCTATACCGCGCATCTTAACAATGCAGCGGATCCGTTCATTTGCTTTTGAAGGGGTGTCCGGTGACTTTTGTCAATATAGTGTATATCCTTCGATAGTTGTCAAAGTTTAGTTAATAATTTTAGGCTTGCATTCAACTAAATATTTTCAATAATATCTCATTTCATTATTTAATTTCCACAATTTAATGAAATACAATGGAAAAACGAAGTAATACAAAACGGCACATCACGGACCGGGCCGGTCCTAAATGATAGCCGCAATTTATTCGTTTATTTATTTGTAAGCAGCACATCCCTAGAGATGGTATATCTAGTTACAGGAATTGCTATAGTGATATTTACATTACCAAGTGTTATTTACTGTCTTGCAAAACATGCCATACGAAAAAGTTATGACTTACATTAAAAATATCCGGACATTCTTCAAGTGAGTTGTAAAGTCTATACATTTTGCATAACGGAGAATTTTTACAGCATCCGTCCTGCAGAATGGCACTGCAAATAGTTCACATCTTATCTTCGGTAAACGTGGGACACGAAATTAACTAGTTTACAATTTGAGTATCATCAACCTCTCCAGTGATGATGCCGTACAGAGCCTTCCTTCTCGATTGCAGAGAGGTCATCTTCAAGAATGCCAAGGTCAGTAGTATGATGTATGTTATATAAACACCACTCGATTTGCAAAAAAGGTGTCTAAGATATTTTTATTTTTTTGAACTTTCTCGATTTCATCTACTAGAGTTACGAGGCTAGGGCTCCAAATGATCGCCACATACTCAAGTGAGAATCTGACCGTAGTCTCAAAAATGCGAATAAGTATTTTAGTATTCCAGAAATGCTTGGAATGCCGCATGATAAATCCAAGATTTGTATACGCTGTAGAAATCAAGTTCTTTTGATATGACTTTTAAAGTCCAAGTTCGAATCAAACGTGACTCCCAAGTCCTGGACATCGTTTGTCTAGCTAAAAGTATAGTCGTCAGCTTTGTAGTAAAAAAAAAAAAAAAAAATTGGATTTCTTTTCCGCGAAAAAGAAACAGCATGACACTAGGAAATGTTGACGTCAGTTTGATGGACAAGACCGTCATCAGGAGTCTGTACATTGCGATAAAGCTTGAGATCATCAGCGAACAAGAGACAAGGGCCATCAATGCAAAAAGGAAGGTCGCTAAGACCCGGTCCGGGCATTAAACGCACGGGCTTGGGCCGGGCTCACCAAATAAGGCCCGTGCGCACCTCTAGCGTAAATAATCATCTGCGCAGTTCTCACGCAAGTGTTGTTGCCACCGCGTAGCTGATAAATGATTTGTCAGAAAACCATGCCCTTCCGATATCTGTGTTTCACTGTGATTTAAAAAAAAAATAGTCTCTTTACTTAATTGCGGCATGTGTCGCAGCAAGGGCGTATCTAGAGGGGGGGGATCAAGGGGGTCTTCCCCCGAAAGTGTTTCACTTCTTCGTTAAAATGCGACGTACATCAGAAAAAGTGCTTTAATTTAATAAAAATGCATCAAATTACAATAGAAAATATTGTTTTAATTGTTTTCTTCTATTTTTCCTTTTATTTTGTCCTGATGAATTTCAAAAACTTCCATTTTCGCCCCCCCCCCCCCGAAAAAAAATTCTATACACGCCCCTGTATAGTAGTTCTGACTGCTAATTTTTCTGTCTAAGTTCTGAATGCGGGTGTGTGTTCAGTAATACTGGTAAAAAAAAAAAAACGTCGAAAAATTACAGTAGAAAGTAATACTGTAATATTGAAGTTTCTCATTGCTTGTTGGAGCACATACGTGCGTATATCATGAAAAAATTTCAAAGGTGAAGAAGTAAAAAAGAATATCACTTTCCGCAGTAGCCATTCGTCTCTAGACAGAGATCTCCCAAAGTTTCTTCCAGAACTTTGTCTTGAAGGTATTTTTTCCTTCTTGGTGACCGAATGATTTATCGCTGGGATTTCGTGTCGCGAGAGGCACAAGTGGCAAAAAGGCGTAATGCTCAAAAACAACAACCACAAAAAACAAAAAATCAAAGGATATCTTATTATCTTAAAGTACTGTTAGTCTTCATTTGTTCATGTCTTTTTTGCAGTTTTTCGGTCTTCTAGTTTTCAATTAAACTTATCTGTCGCGCGCGGGCGTGTTTGTGTGTCTGGTAAGACGGTTAGACAACATAAGAGGAACAGTAGAAATCTGCGTATGGCGTTTGTCAACGTTATTTGTATTTATACACAGTCTAGTCAAAAAAATTATGACCACCTGTGTAACGTATACTCTCGATTCACTTTCCTTTTGATTTTACTATCTCTGGTTATTTTATTTTTCTATGTAAATTATCTTCTTACTGAACGAGATGTTATTTCTCCCGCTGAATGAGATCTGGCAATGAGTGTAAGTCATGACGTGGTGGTAGCCAGTATAAATAGGCGCGTTCAACGATACTTAGGAGAGAGCTTTTTGTTGATGTGTGTAGGGAGAGCGTTTGTTTGTTGTATAGGGAGAGCGGTTGTTGTATACGGAGAGCGTTGGTTTATGTGAAGGAGAGCGTTGGTTGTTGATAGAGAGAGCGTTTGGTGCTGTATAAAGACAGTTCGTTTATGTGAGAGCGAGAAGTCAATAATAAAGAATTTGTTGTAAGTACGTTTTTCTCAGTTCATAGTTACTGTCAGACCTCTGTCTGGCTGTTAGGTTTATTTCATTTAGTGTTATTAGTAACAACCAGCATAAGACTTTATTCATCTTAATTACTACTACAACATTACTACCAGTTATAAGTTTGTTCATTACTATTACTACACTACTAGCAGGAGACTTTATTCATGATCTTAATTAACTAGTAACAACAACCATTTGGATTCACTATTAGAAGCTTAGTACAAGCATTGAATTCATCATAATATTAGCTGAGTAGAAGCTTAGCTTAGCTGTAGTGGTAGCAAAAGCTATATTCATTATAATTGGCTAAGTTAAAAGCCTTATTCATTATACCTGTTAGTATGAGATATGCTCTCCTCATGCCACCAATACCGCTGGTAGACGGCGTGGCATTGATTCAATGAGGCATAGACGTCGTGGCATTGATTCAATGAGGCCTCAGATAGACGGTGTGGCATTGATTCAATGAGGTCTCAAATTGACGGCGTGGCCGCGTGGTATTGATTCAATGAGGCCTCAGATAGACGGCGTGGCATTGATTCAATGAGGCCTCAGACAGACGGCGTGGCATTGATTCAATGAGGCCTCAGATGGACGGCTTAGCATTGATTCAATGAAGCCATAAAGTCTGAGATAGACGGCGTGGGATTGATTCAATGAGACCTTTGAACGACACCAGAGCTTCTCGCAGATCAACAAAAGTCATCGGTGGTGGATTCAGAGGCGGATCCAGATAGGTTCCTGGAGCGCGCCCTCCCTCAGGAACCAAGGAAAAGCTTCGATTTGTTTAATAACGAATTGAAAAGCTTCATTTGTTTTAATAACAAATTTAATATCTTTTCATGAAAGAATGTCTTACTTAAAAGTACGAGTATATTACTTTCGTTGATTAATTGGAAGATATTGTTGCGACTTTTGGGTGCGGTAATTAATTCGATTAGCTGGTTTTGCAACAGGCGGGTACAGCGTTAATTGTTGGTTGAAAAATTAACAGCTAGTGGTTTTTCCCCATTGCAAAAGAAGAAAAGAGATAAGACCCCTTCTTCTTGGAAGGGAGAAATCTGAAGCGAAACAAGGGACATCTAGTGTGGGGAACGCAATGCGTAGCCTCCTTCGGGTGTGGTTGAGTTGGTGATCCGTGTAAGTGTGAGATGGTGGGACGTTTGGAGAAACCGTGAACGTCATCCCGATCGGAAAGTTATAGCCTTCTCTAATCTGAATCGTAGCAGGACAAAGAAGTCTAGTTAAGTTATGTGTTTGCCTACTTATCCGTGAGTTGACCCCCCCCCTCCCCAATACATATTCCGAATGCAGAGACATACATTTCTTAACATCTTCTTCGTGCCGAATGCTTTTAGGAAGCAATAAATTGACAGGGAATTAAATGTGAATGGCCGTCTGTTTCAAATCCTTGAACGAAGCTAGACTCAGAGAACTAGACCTGGACTGATCCAGCTCGGTGTTTGCGTCGGAAGATAAGATTCTGCCTGAAGAAGCCGGCCAGCTAAGCTAAGAGCGACTGGGCGGTTGATGTTACCGCGAGGAAATAGGAGGGGGAAGATACCTCTCTTCCTGGTGCTTGATTGCACGCAATCCTTGATGTGATTTTCTATACTGTGACGTGCCTGCCCCGCAGGACGCACACGAGATAAAGGCAAATAGCAGTGAGAGCACATGCCAGTGTAGTATAGTGGATAGCACTCGGAGCTTGTGACGTGCCTGCCCCGCAGGACACACACATGAGATAAAGGCAGATAGCAGTGAGAGCACATGCCAGTGTAGTATAGTGGATAGCACTCTGAGCTTGTGACGTGCCTGCCCCGCAGGACACACATGAGAAAAAGGCAGATAGCAGTGAGAGCACATGCCAGTGTAGTATAGTGGAAAGCATTCGGAACTTGTGACGTGCCTGGCCCCGCAGGACACACATGAGATAAAGGCAGATAGCAGTGAGAGCACATGCCAGTGTAATATAGTGGATAACATTCGGAGCTTGTGACGTGTCTTCCCCGCAGGACACACATGAGATAAAGGCGGATAGAAGTGAGAGCACATGCCAGTGTAGAATAGTGGATAGCACTCGGAGCTTGTGACGTGCTTCACCGCAGGACACACATGAGTTAAAGGCAGATAGCAGTGAGAGCACACGCCAGTGTATATAGTGGATAGCACTTGGAGCTTGTGACGTGCCTGTCCCGCAGGACGCACATGAGATAAAGGCAGACAGCAGTGAGAGCACATGCCAGTGTAGTATAGTGGATAGCACCCGGAGCTTGTGACGTGCCTGCCCAGCAGGACACACATGAGATAAAGGCAGATAGCAGTGAAAGCAAATGCCAGTGTAGTATAGTGGATAGCATTCGGAGCTTGTGACGTGCCTGCCCCGCAGGGCACACATGAGATAAAGGCTGATAGCAGTGAGAGCACGTGCCAGTGTAGTATAGTGGATAGCACTCGGAGCTTGTGACGTGCCTGCCCCGCAGGACACACATGAGAAAAAGGCAGATAACAGTGAGAGCACGTGCCAGTGTAGTATAGTGGATAGCACTCGGAGCTTGTGACGTGCTTGACCGCAGGACACACATGAGATAAAGGCAGATAGCAGTGAGAGCACATGCCAGTGTAGTATAGGGGATAGCACTTGGAGCTTGTGACGTGCCTGTCCCGCAGGACGTACATGAGATAAAGGCAGATAGCAGTGAGAGCACATGCCAGTGTAGTATAGTGGATAGCATTCGGAGCTTGTGACGTGCCTGCCCCGCAGGACACACATGAGATAAAGGCTGATAGCAGTGAGAGCACATGCCAGTGTAGTATAGTGGATAGCACTCGGAGCTTGTGACGTGCCTGCCCTGCAGGACACACATGAGATAAAGGCAGATAACAGTGAGAGCACGTGCCAGTGTAGTATATAGTGGATAGCACTCGGAGCTTGTGACGTGTCTGCCCCGCAGGACACACATGAGAATAAAGGCAGATAGCAGTGAGAGCACATGCCAGTGTAGTATAGTGGATAGCATTCGGAACTTGTGACGTGCCTGGCCCCGCAGGACACACATGAGATAAAGGCAGATAGCAGTGAGAGCACATGCCAGTGTAGTATAGTGGATAGCACTCGGAGCTTGTGACGTGTCTTCCCCGCAGGACACACATGAGATAAAGGCGGATAGAAGTGAGAGCACATGCCAGTGTAGAATAGTGGATAGCACTCGGAGCTCCGGTGACGTGCTTCACCGCAGGACACACATGAGATAAAGGCAGATAGCAGTGAGAGCACATGCCAGTGTAGTATAGTGGATAGCACCCGGAGCTTGTGACGTGCCTGCCCAGCAGGACACACATGAGATAAAGGCAGATAGCAGTGAGAGCACATGCCAGTGTAGTATAGTGGATAGCACTCGGAGCTTGTGACGTGTCTTCCCCGCAGGACACACATGAGATAAAGGCGGATAGAAGTGAGAGCACATGCCAGTGTAGAATAGTGGATAGCACTCGGAGCTTGTGACGTGCTTCACCGCAGGACACACATGAGATAAAGGCAGATAGCAGTGAGAGCACATGCCAGTGTAGTATAGTGATAGCACTTGGAGCTTGTGACGTGCCTGTCCCGCAGGACGCACATGAGATAAAGGCAGATAGCAGTGAGAGCACATTGTCCAGTGTAGTATAGTGGACTAGCACCCGGAGCTTGTGACGTGCCTGCCCAGCAGGACACACATGAGATAAAGGCAGATAGCAGTGAGCGCAAATGCCTGTGTAGTATAGTGGATAGCATTCGGAGCTTGTGACGTGCCTGCCCCGCAGGACGCACATGAGATAAAGGCAGATAGCGTGATAGCATTGAGGGTTGGAATCCCTCTTCTGGCATAAAAATGATGGAGTAATTTATTTCGTTATAACCGAGAAAGTAAGCAGCATGCTGGAGGTCAGACGAAGGGATGGAATTGCAGCCCCGAGTGGCTGAGGTGGACGACCCGAGGCGTAAAGCGAATCACCTTGGGGTAGACGGACTAATCCTGCTATCACGTAAGCGGCCTCGTTCGACCTCGACGCTAGTGCGCATAGATGCATGCGTCGCTTCATACAGGTGACTCCTGTGCACGAGAGTAAGTGGGAGGTGAGGTTCGACTCCCCTCTTCATCGGTCATAGTGCGCGCTTCGAAGTGGGCGTGCCGTCACACAGGTGCGCTGCAGAGCAAATATATAAGCGAGTGCATCGAATATACAAGCGAGTGCATCAAATATATAAGTGAGTGCGTCAAATATATAAGTGAGTGCATCAAACACGGATAATCGAGGAAAAGCTGCCTATCCGTAAGTACTGTATTTATTTATGCATGCCAGTTGTGAATAAATTGGCTCAGTTCAGCCAATCGACTTTCGTCGGCTGAGAGCTGTTTAAAGCCGGACTGTATATGCCAACGAATAATCATTGAACTTTAATGATAAATTCAGCTTATGAGCTATCCCGAAAGGGGCGAGTCTATTTGACGCTCCTCCTTCATCCTCTGTATATAGATGTCTTCATCATTATCTGTTTTTGTTTTAAATTGATTAAATGTCTGTTGTCTCGTACCAGTACTGAAGTTGCAAAATAATTTATGAGTGTCAGAAGAATTTCTTGGTGTTGATTGGCTAAATTAGAGGCTAAATCAACAATGCATAAGATTTCGGCGATAAAGAGCCGCAAGTATTTATTCGAAATACTGATGTTTACCTCCCTGTCGTCAGCCAATGCCTAAAAATTCATAAAGCTACTTTTATTTGATACTCTGGCGCCCCGGGGCGTAGCAATATCAACGATCGATTTCATCATGCAGAACTAGTGGAGATTTGTATTTTCCATTTCCATACGGTAATTTCACGCTGCTTATTCATTATTTTGGCAACACTACCACTGACTAGAGGGAGGCGCCGGCGCGACGCGAAAGATCCCCGGTTATTCCCGACACTTACGCCCCCCCTCCCCTGCCATGAAATTCATACGTCAAACCTGTTGGTGAAGACAGTTCCACAGGTGTTCAGTGGGATGGATGTCTGGCGAGTACGAGGGTCAGGATAATAGTGGAATGCTCAAATTATTCCCGCACACGCATAGCTGCATGATGAAGGGCATTCCGCCATGTAGCTAAAAAAGCAAAAATTTTCAATTTCCCGGAAATTTTTATGGAAAATTTAATCAAATCATTTCCCGTTAAGGTGAATCCACCTAAAATCTTTGCCTTGTGTTTCCAATGGGCAAACTTCTGTAGCAATTTTCTTCACAATTAATGCGTTCCCAAGGATGAAAATTTAAACGTCGATAAAAATAACTTCATATTATAACCTAGTTTGCTCAATATTTTCTAAAATTTAACAATATTTAAGCAATCCAACATTTGTTTGTCTACTGACGTCATCAATGTACAGGTCGCGCCATCTATTTTCTGGTCTCAACACCACTTAAGGAAAAGTATTGAATTTTAATGTAATTATGGTTAAGCTTTAGAAAATATTAAATATACTAGGCTATAATATGAAGTTATTTTTATCGTTGTTAAAATTTTCATCATTGGGAACGTATTAATTGTGAAGAAAATGGCTACAGACATTTGCCCATTGGAAATACAAGTTCCTTTCGTAATTAAGGTGGATCCACCTTAATTACGAAAGGAACTGCGGAACGGTTTCTGAAAATTCAGAATCTTCCGTTAACATCTTTTAACAAGAAAGATGACACTGAATTTTCGGGTGTAATAAGCACGTCTTTTGAATCCGTTCTGACGCAAACTAAAATTATCAAAGCTATTCAAAGTCAATGGAACTGGTATGGAAAACAATAGTATCTGACGGAAGATTTTGAAATTATATAAAAAACATGTAACACTGAAAACACTATCCAGCAAAGAAGGAATTTTCCAAATCGGACTCCTAGAAGTACAGTTATTGACAAAAATAAGATATACATCTACGCCCCCTAGCGGAGAAACCATGAGATATTTTAAGAAGAAAATGTTCGGAAAGGTTTATCGACGTGAGTGGCATCGGTCCACGAAAGAATTTTTTCAATCGAGATTTTTAGAAGGTCAGATTTTATGGCAAATACATCAGAAGCAAAAATTAACGCTTACGCCCCCTGGTGGTCAAAATATTCTTTACCAAAAGTTAGAAATTATATGCAAAAGATTTTCCATCATGAGCTGTATCCGCTAAAGAAAGCATTTTTCAAATCTGAATTTTAGAAGAAGAGATATCGGGGAAAACGTAATTTACTTTTACGCCCCCTAGTACAAAATCTATGCGTAATTTGAAAAAGTAACTATACCTAAAATACTCTTCAACATAAATAAAATCGAAAGATAAATGATTTTTTCAATCGGATGTTTAGAAGCAAATATGTGGAATAAAATGTATTTTTGAACTCGACATCATTCGCATTTACGCCCTCTAGCGGCGAAATTATACATCGTAAAAAAAGAACGAAATAAAGGATCATCATTCGGACATTTCAAGCTTCTCAATGCAAAAAGAATTTTTTCAAATCGGACTAATAGTTGCAGATATATCGTGTCTACAGACGGACGGACAAACCGATAATATAAGCACGATCTTTTTTTACAAAAGACGTGCTAAAAACGGCAATTTACCGTCAAAATAAGAAAGCAATTGCGGAAATGTTACTAAAAATTCGGAATTTTTCTGGCGTACGAGAAATCCATGAAATTCAGATTTCTTTCCTTCATTTCACGAGAAATGTTGTATCAGAAATATGCTTCGTTAATTCACGAAAGGATTCACAGAAAGTGGATCGTGAATTTCAGAAATTTTTTATAGTGTATTTAAATAAAAATTTAGTATTCGTAGCACATGATTTCCAGTAACATTCTTTCTTTTATTTAAAATTGTAATCTCACGCAATTTTAATAAAAATTGATGATGGGAAGTAGTAATGAAAATTTAATAAGAGCATAGCAAAACATCTGACACAACAAACCTCTGAAACCCTGGAACTTCAACATTTGTCGCTGTCGGTGTTCGCTCTTCGGGAGGTTAACTTCTCAGCCCAACTAGACTCACAATGCAAAAAAGCTTCATATTAAAAACGTAAGTACAATATGTAATTTAAATGATGTTTTATGATCAAAAGTGTTTTTTTTTCTTGCGAGAAGCAATGCAAAACGTTAGGCTACATGCACTGTATGTTACAGTATTTTCATTTAAAAATACAGTAAACATCACAAAGAAACAGGGAATTATGGAAGAAATTAACAGAAGAATAAAAATAGGGTGGACAGCTTTTGAGAAGTTAAAGAAGATTCTATGTAACAAAATAAAGCAGGAAAACAGAGCAAAACTTTTCAATCAATGTATAATACCCATTTGAGCATATGAGGCTGAAACCTGGCCTATCAAGAAAAGCATCTTAGGCAAATTGCAAAAAACACAACGTAAAATGGAAAGGTCCCTACTGAGTATAAGACTTCAAGATAAAATAAGAAATACAAATATAAGATCGAGAAGAAATTTTTTAGACATAGGTGGAAATATATTCAATTTAAAATAGAAATGGGCTGGCCATATAGCAAGAATGGAAATTAATAGATGGACTAAAATAGTAACAGAATGAAGACCATACAAAGGAAAGAGAAGAGTAGGAAGACCATAGGAAAGATGGATGGACGATATAAACGAAACTGCAGGAAAGCTGTGGAATAGACAGGCCCAAGACGGGAACATTTCGAAAGAGATGAGGAAAACTTATAGCCTCAGTTGGCTATAAAAAGTGTTGGAAGAAGAAGAAATACAGTGTAAGTATTTCGAGGCATGTTGAAGCCTACGTACATAACACTGAAATGTATTGCACCATGAATTTTAAAAAGCACATATTTGCCGCTCATTCAGCAACTTTTGGCTGCAAAAAATCTGATAAAAGCGTTTTATTTTTATTTTTTCTGGAATTTTGTAGCATATTCTTTAGAATGTATGTGTATTATTAGGTGCACAAATAAGTTTTAAAGCGTTTTAAGGCAACGCAACATGTAATTTGAGCGAAAACAACAATACCTTTACGAATCAAAATATGCGGCGTCATTATCTATCACCTTCCGCCATCAGTCGGGCAGCTGACGGATTCCAGCCATGAAGAATAAAAAATACTTCGTCGTGGGACGCGATGAAGTAGTCAACCCATTTTTGCACTTCGTCCCATGTCTGGAACCGTACATGCTTAAATTTAATAAAAATGCATCAACCTACGTTAGAAAATATTGCTTTAATTTTTTCTCCTATTTTTCATTAATTTTTATTTTGTTCTGATTGATTTCAAAAACTTCCATTTTCGATCGCCATCCCCAAAAAATATTCTATGCATATCCTTGACTCTTCGTTGCACAGATCTTCCAAAAAATATTTTCACGCAAAAATAATTTTTAGAATCGGACTAAAAATAATTTTTCAAATCGGACTAGTAAATTGGTATGGAATTAATTTTTCAAATCGGACTAATAAATTAGTATGGAATTAATTTTTCAAATCGTACTAATAGGTATGAAAATAAATTTTCAAATCGGACTAATAAGTATGGAAATAATATTTTAAATCGGACTAATACTTATGGAACTAGTTCTTTAAATCGGACTAATAGGCATGAAAATAAATTTTTAAATCGGACTAATAGGTATGGAATTTTTTTTTTTTAAATCAGACTAATACGTACGGAACTAATTTTTTAAATCCGACTAATAGGTATGAAAATAAATTTTCATATCGGACTAATAGGTATGGAAGTAATTTTTCAAATCGGACTAATACGTATGGAACTAATTTTTAAAATCCGGCTAATAGGTATGGAAATAATTTTTCAAATCGGACTAATAATAAGGAAATAATTTTTCAAATTGAACTAAAATAATTCTTCAAATCGGACTAATACGTATGGAACTACTTTTTTAAATCGGACTAATAGGTATGAAAATAAATTTTCAAATCGGACTAATAAGTATGGAAATAATATTTTAAATCGGACTAATAGGCTACTTATGGAACTAGTTCTTTAAATCGGACTAATAGGCATGAAAATAAATTTTTAAATCGGACTAATAGGTATGGAATTTTTTTTTAAATCAGACTAATACGTACGGAACTAATTTTTTAAATCCGACTAATAGGTATGAAAATAAATTTTCATATCGGACTAATAGGTATGGAAGTAATTTTTCAAATCGGACTAATAATAAGGAAATAATTTTTCAAATCGAACTAAAATAATTCTTCAAATCGGACTAATACGTATGGAACTACTTTTTTAAATCGGACTAATAGGTATGAAAATAAATTTTCATATCGGACTAATAGGTACGGAAATAATTTTTTAAATCGGATTAAAAATAATTTTTCAAACCGAACTAATGCGTATGGAACTAATTTTTCAGATCGAACTAAAATAATTCTTCAAATCGGACTAATACGTTTGGAACTAATTTTTTAAATCGGACTAATAGGTACGGAAATAATTTTTCAAATCGGACTAATACGTATAGAACTAATTTTTAAAATCCGGCTAATAGGTATGGAAATAATTTTTCAAATCGGACTAATAGTGTGAGGATCTCTGCGAACGAGAGGCCCCTTTAAATACTTATATATGATTTTTGTGTCTTTTTCGTGTGTATATGTATGTGTTCAAGTGACAGCCGTGTAAGATATCTTGTATGAGAACGAACAATTTATCCTTGCAAACTCACTGCTGGACATTTTGGGGACATTGGTCCTCAACGACGCCATTTCGGGGGTTCGCGGAGGAAGGGAGACGAGGAGGACATTAGAGATTGGAAGGCGAGGAGAATGAGATGTCACGGTGATACACCATAATGGTTTTTTTTTTTCGTTGTATGGGATATAACCCATAAAGCATGTAAATAATGTACAGTTATATATATATATATATACCTTGAATAAATATTTGGATTTCTTGGCAAATGGATTCCTGAACTGAAGGTATTTTCCTTAAGGCCGTACTTTGTGAAGGACGAAACGAACCAAACGAGCCTGGGAACCACAGGCTCGCTAAAACATGTCACACTGGCGCAGCCGGTAGGATCCGAACCTACGCGGGGAAACCCCAATGGATTTCGAGGGTTGCATTGTTGACACCTCGTAACGAATGTTCTTTAAGTTCCGCCTCCAAGCATGTAAGAAGGCGTACCGAATATCACCATGTATTTGACAACCAACGACTATCTTACGAGTTCGAGCAAAATGGCGTCGTTGAGGACCAATGTCCCCAAAATGTCCAGCAGTGAGTTTGCAAGGATAAATTGTTCGTTCTCATAAAAGATATCTTACACGGCTGTCACTTGAACACATACATATACACACGAAAAAGACACAAAAATCATATATAAGTATTTAAAGGGGCCTCTCGTTCGCAGAGATCCTCACAAATAGTAAGGAAATAATTTTTCAGATCGAACTAAAATAATTCTTCAAATCGGACTAATACGCATGGAGCTAATTTTTTAAATCGGACTAATAGGTACGGAAATAATTTTTTAAATCGGACTAATAGGTATAGAAATAATTGTTCAAATCAAACTAATAGGTATAGAAATAATTGTTCAAATCGAACTAATAGGTATAGAAATAATTGTTCAAATCGAACTAATAGGTATAGAAATAATTGTTCAAATCGAACTAATAGGTATAGAAATAATTGTTCAAATCGAACTAATAGGTATAGAAATAATTGTTCAAATCGAACTAATAGGTATAGAAATAATTGTTCAAATCGAACTAATACATATGGAACTAATTTTTCAAATCGGACTAATAGTATGAAAATAATTTTTCAAATTGAACTAAAATAATTCTCCAAATCGGAGTAATAGGCATGGGCAGAGTAATTACCTAAGCACGTCCTCTTTATTTAGAAGACGTGCTAAAAATGTGAGCTAGTTTGTGAATGGCCCTTACATTCACGATTTGAACTGAAATTGTTGAAGTTGTGCACAAGATACCTGTCACACTTTTAGGCTTTACAGCTCTCTCTTGGTCTTTGCTTTTTTTTTTTTTTTTTTTCGAAGATTTGTCAGGCGTGAATATTCCCTCTTCGTACACGAGAGGTTGTGAAAATTATCCTGAAGTGTCAGAACATACTTACAGACTGAATGTTCAGTCAACAGAAACATTTCGTATGCGATTACTAAAGAAGCCATTTTCGAACTAAATGGACCTTACAAGGAATCTAATCGTGCCATGGATTTCGGTGTATAGACACATGCCCTTTCTGCTCATAACTGCGCATTAAACGAGCGAAACATTTTGGAAATCGTCATCAGAACATACTGTGGTCTATTACTGTCGTGTTAAGATAAGCAAAGAAAAAAAAAAGCCAAATGGGCTGAAACAATAGGAATAGTTGTTACTCAGATGGGCTGAACTTAAGCTGGTTTCGGTGACACAGAAACCTTTCAAAGCGCACGCTTCGAAGGGTCGTCTGTGGAACATCACAAGATGAAAGCAGATACAAAACTTAAACCGCATTTTATTCTGCTTGTGACCGAAGCTATAGGTCCTTTGCGGAAGTCAAGCATTCGGATCCTCTGGGGGAATTTGTTATTTGTTAATTATCTTTCAACTGTTCACGCAATTATCACTAGTTCAATCAATATCTCCACGAAAATGCTCGAAATTCGATTTTTTTAGGAAGTCCTATATAAAAGTCGCTCTGCTCTGTAGTCTTTCTGGCTTCTCATTTTACCAACCAGAATTTCCAAGGCGATTTCAATCTCAAACAAGAATGTTCGTTTGTTTGGGGTTTAACAACCACCCTGAGCAACTCGATGGGCTATAAGAAATCGCCCGTCCCTAATTTAGGATCACTGGTTCCAGGGAAGGGAGAGAGCCAGTGCCGTTAGAGAAACACAACATCCATGTCTCACCGGGATTCGAACCCGGTCCTATCTCGGACGAATGATCAGAAACCAGTGCTTAGAGAATGCCTTACCCTATGAGAATGCCTTGCCCATACGAAAAGAATGTTTCAAAGCAGGTTTTTAGAAAAATCTGAAAATTCAGCATAAAATATAATACAATAGGGAAAAATATGCATAATTCAAAATGCGTAATTTAAGCGGTTATTCATAGTGAGTGTACCCAGTTATGTAAAAAACAAACAAAGCCTGGATTTCTAAACCATCTACAAATACCGTTCCTCATAGCCAGAAGGCGGGGGGGGGGGGGGGGGCGTGTACTTAGAGGGGAGGCCAACGGTGTCACAGGCGGGCGGCCAAAAAAGACACTGAAGTTTTGGTTGTAATGAGAATGCCTTGCCCACACGAAAATAAAATTTCAAAGCAGGTTTTTAGAAAATCTGAAAATTCAGCATAAAATATAATACAATATGGAAAAAATATGCATAATTCAAAATACGTAATTTAAGCGGTTATTCATAGTGAGTGTATATATGTATATATATATATATATAAATCCCGGATTTCTTACTAGGGAAGAAATCCGGGCTTTTTATAGCCAGAAGGGTGCGCGGGGGGGGCTTAGGGGGAGACCAAAGAGCCTTGCCTCCCCATTTTCTGCTTTTGTTAAAATGCTACCTATATTAGAAAAAGCTTTAATTTAATAAAGATACGTCTACTTATATTAGAAAGAAGTGCTTTAATTTGATAAAGATACATCAACTTACATTAGAAGAAAAACGTTTTAATTTAATAGATACATCAACTTACATTGGAAGAAAAAAATCTTTAATTTAATAAAGATACATCAAAATACATTAGAAAAAAGATGCTAAGTTAATTTGACAAAGATACATCAACTTACATTAGAAGAAAAAATGTTTGATTTAATAAGGATACATCAGCTTACACTAGAAAAAATAATGCTCTAATTTAATAAAGATACATCAACTTACATTAAAAGAAAAAATGCCGTAATTTTATAAAGATACATTAACTAACATTAGAAGAAAAAATGCTTTAATTTACGAAATACGAAATCTCCAGTGGTGGCACTTTATTGGCTGAACTGATATTTCATTCATATTTTTTCGGAAAGTTTCCGTGAATTCACATCACTAATTTTTTGCAGTGTAATAATTGCAACTAGATTCTAGTGTGGATGGTGAATTCAACAGAAAAACGAAATATTAAAAAAAAAAAAAACATTCGACATATATTGTCATATCTTATAAACTGTATCCGTTTTTGTGGCGCAAAATGAATACTAAACTAGCTCTGTGGGGAATCAGACTCGGCATCCAATCCCTGATTTTTGTTTGTTTCTTGCGGTAGTTTTTAATACTATTCTAAAGTGTTCAAAAATATTAATATATCAGCTGCTGTCACGTGTGCTGTACCTACTTGAATATCTAACTTACTTGTATAAAGAAACTAGCTTTACTACTACCCGGCTTTGCCCGGTACAAAATGTGTGGAATCTGTAGAATCAAAAGGACCAAGAGCGTTACGAATTATTTAACACGCGTCCAGTAGACGTCCATTAGAACACTGACTGAACAAAATTCGTTAGCAATTTGTTATCGACGATCAAATGCATCACGTGCTTTCAGTTTCAGACGTCTTTGAGGGGCGAATCTCTGGGATAAAAAAAGTTAAAAACGTATCTTTGCAAATATTTTATGAAACTGGCTAAAATTTTAATGAACACCATAAATCGTTAATAGAACCATGACCTCCAAATTTCGCCTGAATCGGTAAATAACTTTTTAAATTAGCCGTCAAAATTTTATTTACCGTTTCTGCGTATATATTTCTGTTTACCGATAAATTAAAAATTCCATGCCTATTTAAAAAAAATTTGAGTGGATTCCGGGTTAATTTTGAGGGACTCCTCTTATTACCTAATAATGGTGTTGATAAAAATTTCAGCCCGTTTTGTTAAGATTTCGCAAAGTTCGTTTTTGCATTTTTTTATAGTCTCAAAGAATAGGAATACCTGTGGATGTGCCGCGGCGATGAATGCAGTCACGTGCTTTCAGATTTGGAACAGGATAACGATGATGGCGTAGCAAACGACGCTGACTTTATTGATTAGTTTATTAATTAATTCGTAATTCCCGAACGGAACAACGTAGACATCTTTAAATACACTGACGGAAAAAAAATCCCAACACCAAGAAGGGGTTGTGTTACATAAACGACTGTTGGTAGGCGGTGAGAGTACATCTGTAAGATGATGTCTATGCAAATTTCGCGCTCGGCGCATACGTGTGGTGCTAGTAGCGCCCCTCGGAACATGCAAAGCAGGTTTGCTGTAAATACGAGCTGTAACGTTCGTGATCGTTAGTTATCGTTGAGATTCGACGTAGGGTGTTGATGTTAGTCAAGAATGCCTTTAAGAAGACGAGGAAGCCATTATCAACAGCTCACGGAGTTTAAACGAGGTCGTGTAATAGGGCTACGAGAAGGTGGATTTTCTTTCCGCAATATTGCAGAACGACTTGGCAGGAATGTAGCCACTGTGCATGATTGTTGGCAGCGGTGGTCAAGGGAAGGTACTGCCTCAAGAAGACCGGGTTCCGGCCGGCCACGTGGCACTACTGAGAGGGAAGACCGCCGTGTACGGCGTATGGCCGTGGCGCATCGTACCACGTCTGCGGCAGCAATTCGAGCTGCAGTTGCCACCACAGTGACACAACGAACTGTTACAAATCGGTTACTTGAAGGACAGCTCCGAGCCAGACGCCCTGTAGCGTGCATTCCACTTACTCCAAACCACTGCCGTTTGCGACGTCAGTGGTGTCAAGCTAAAGCTCATTGGAGGACGGAGTGGAGATCTGTTGTGTTTTCTGATGAAAGCCAGTTCTGCCTGGGTGCCAGTGATGGCCGTGTGTTGGTTAGAAGGAGGCCAGGTGAGCGCCTGCAACCAACCTGTCTGCGGCCGAGACACCCTGGACCTACACCTGGAGTTATGGTCTGGGGAGCAATTTCCTATGACAGCAGGAGCACTCTCGTGGTTATCCCACGCACCCTGACGGCACAGTTGTACGTCGGTCTGGTGATTCAACCTGTTGTGCTGCCATTCATGAACAGCATTCCAGGGTGTTTTCCAACAGGATAACGCTCGCCCGCATGCCGCTGTTGTAACCCAACATGCTCTACAGAGTGTCTACATGTTGCCGTGGCCTGCTAGATCACCAGATCTTTCACCAATCGAGAACGTATGGGACATCATTGGACGACAACTCCAGCGTCACCCCCAACCAGCATTAACCGTCCCTGTATTGACCGACCAAGTGCAACAGGCATGGAACTCCATCCCACAAACTGACATCCAGCACCTGTACGACACAATGCATGAACGTTTGGGTGCTTGCATTCAACATTCTGGCGGTTACACCGGTTATTAATGTACCAGCATTTCACATTAAAAATGGCTCTTCTCGCGCTTACATTAAGCTGTGATCTTGAAACCGTAATCGATTAAATATGTTATCTATACAAATGTATTGCCGCCATTTCATTCCTCTACAACTATTTTTTCGTGGTGTTGGGATTTTTTTTTCCGTCAGTGTAGTTGCGTCGACCTAGAAATTCCAGTATTAATAAGCTGTGCAAATTTCACGATGCCACAGTTCGGCGTTCGAGTGTTTTTGCTGCTTCAGACAAGACGTTTTGTGTTTTATACAGTGTATAAGATACTTGACTCTGCGCAATTCTGGAACAATTTTTCTAATACGTCCTAAGGTTATCAAGTCTTCTTACAAACGGAGTGATATTATCATATACCCCCCACCCCCACCCCATCATCCTCCTTCTTCCTGGACATGGTAACAGTTTAAGAAAGAATAAAATTGCTTATGCGTCATGTCGTGCAGATGGAAATTAATAGAAATCCTGGTAACCTTGCAAAGAGAGGAGATTCCCCTTTTTTGTTTCCTTATTTTCTTTTTTTTTTTTTTTTACGTGCGCCGCACGCGCGATGTGTTTCGTATGAATGTGTGTGGATTCACTTCCCCTTCAACCTCCCCATTTGTTTTCGAAAAAACAAAAGTGAATTGAAAAAGGAGAAAAAGAAAGTCTAAAATAGTACTGAAGAAAAAAAAATCTCTCGTTACCATTATCACGTCACCTCGCGTGGCAAAGCAGGTCACGTGCGTAGATGAGGGCGTGTGTACAATAAAAACCAAGATGAGCAGATAATGAAGAAACGCGGCTAGGTCAAGCAATGAGCGTAGCTTCTTCGCGAGATTTTAAGAGATAGCGGCCTTTATTCTATTATTTTATTCTTCTTTTACTTATATATATGTATATATATATATAGACATATTTCCTTTGGACAAATTATTTATAAACTGCTTTGATGAGCGCGATGTCTTGCATTACTGATTCCTCTCTGTGCGGTCTTTCAGAAGTATCATTTTTCGCTTGACTGCTGGGGTTCGCACTTCGAAGCTACCAATGAAACGTACATTCGCAAATCAAACAACACTTCGCGTCCATGTAGCGAAGCTTACTCACTTCCGACAGGTAACATCGGTAATAGTTGACCTCGCTTAGAATGATTTGCCTTCTGCAGGACAAGTACCGCTTCGCATGGTGTTAAGAAGACGAAATAAGAGGAAGAACGATCTTATTTTTGCGTGTCCTTCTGAAAAGTGGAAGTAGAGGAGAAGGTCTAAATATGGGCTACCACTTTCATTTGAGGACCTACCGGTATACCCGTTAAAGATTTTCTAGATTGAACACATGTGACGTACCTGCCAGCAGGACGCACACGACATAAAGGCAGATAGCAGTCAGAACAAACTTCCGCGTAGCTCAATTGGTAGAGTGACTTATTCCGGAATGAGGGTATCCGGGTTCGAATCCTGGCGTGGACAGAAATGACGGAGAAATTTACTTCGTTATCATCATCATCATCATTGTCAACCATTATCAATCCACTGCTGGACGAAGGTCTCCCCAAGTTTCCTCCACAACGGTCTGTCTTGTGCCAGTCTCCTCCATGTCACCCCTGCATACTTTCGAATTTCATCCACCCATCTCCCATGTGGTCTTCTTCTGGGTCTTTTCCTGTCCCTTGGAATCCAATCTAAAATTTCGGCTGTCCATCGATGATCTGTCCTTCTGTATGTCCAGTATGTCCAGCCCATTGCCATTTCAGGGATTTAATTCTGATCATGATGTCTTCCACTCTTGTCATTTTTCGGATCCACGAGTTCCTCTTATCTCTTCTGGTTACACCAAGCATGCACCTCTCCATGCTGCTTTGAGTTGTCTGCAGCCTTTGTATGTCTCTTTTAGTTAAGGTCCACGTCTCTGCACCATACGTAAGCACTGGAAGGATGCATTGATCAAACACTTTTCTTTTAAGACATAATGGCATATTGCTCTTGAAAATTACGCTGTTTCTTCCAAAAGCTCTCCAGGCAAGTTTTGTACGCCGATTAATTTCCTCATCAATGTGACCCTCACTTGATATCTGCTGTCCAAGATAAACGTACGTGTCTGTTATCTCCAGCTTTTCTCCATCAATCGATAAATCTTCATTTCTTGTAAAAGCATTGAACATCACTTTTGTCTTCTCAAAGTTCATTTTTAATCCCACTTCTTTACTCTTGTCAGCAAGTTCCTGGATCATACTCTGGAGCTCTGATAGGGTAGTTGCAAAAATGACTACGTCATCAGCAAAACGAAGGTGGGTTAGATGATCTCCATTAATCTTTATTCCCTTGTTTTCCCAGCTCAGCGACTGAAAAACACCCTCCAATGTGGCATTAAAGAGCTTCGGAGATATGGTGTCACCTTGTCTCACTCCCTTTCCAATTTTTACGTGTGTTGCATTTTCAAACAGCCGAATCTTTGCAGTTGCATTTTCATAGATGTTATTAATAATATTAATGTATGCATCTTCAATACCGCAGGTTTTCAGAGCCATTGTAACTGCTGATGGTTTCACCGAATCAAAGGCTTTTTCATAATCGATAAAAGCCATGCACAATGGAAGTTCATATTTCCTCGCTCTTTCAATTAGTTCTCTCAGTACGTGGATATGATCTATTGTGCTGTAGCCACTCCTGAATCCAGCTTGTTCTCTCGGTTGAGCCATGTCCAGTGTTACCTTCAAGCGGTGTGAAAGAACTTTAGTGAAGATTTTATAAACTACTGATAGGAGGCTGATAGGTCTGTAGTTTCCGAGATCCTCAATGTCACCTTTCTTATGTAGCAGGATCATTGTAGCGGTGTTCCAATCCTCAGGAATCTTTCCTTCATTAAGGCATCGAGTGAAAATTTGTGCGAGTACTGTTTCGATTTCTCCACTTGCTTCTTGTATGATGAGCTTTTCCCCCGCTTCATGTTCTTGATTGCATGTGCAACTTCTGCTGGAAGGACTGGAGGAACTCTGGTACTGGTATCTTTCAAGATGTCTGGAGTGCATGTATCATCCCTTTCATATAATTTGGAGTAGAAATCTTTCACTCTTGTCAAAATTTCGCCTCTATTTCTTGTTACAGAACCATCTTCTTTTCTCAGTGCCATAATCTGTTTTCTTCCCTTACTGAGATGTCCCTTTGCTATCTTTAGGCATTGGTTGTTTTCAATTGCTTTCCTCACTAGTTCACAGTTGAATTTTCTTACGTCTTCAGTGATACTTTTTCTTACTGTCTTGCATAGCTCTATATATTCCACTTTGGAAGTCACATCTTCTTTAGTTGTCCTCATCTCTCTTCTTTTTTGCATCAACATTTTCGTTTTTCCTGATAATTTGTTTACATGCAACTTGTTCTTAGACCCAGCTAATTTTGTTGCTGTTTCCATAAGAGCTTTGGTTACTTTTCTGTTAACTTCAGAGATGTCCACTTCTTCCGATGTTAGGCCTTCTAAAGCAGAGAACCTGTTCTTCAGTTCCAACTTGAAGGTATTATGGTGTTTTTTAAGGTTGGTTATGTCAATAGATTTTGTTTGTCCTATGAGCTTGCCACGTTCAAGTTTAGTGTTGAGGTGCATCTTACATCTCACCAATCTATGGTCACTACCTGTGTTGAACTTGTTTAGCACACTGCAGTCTTCTATGACGAATTTTTTGTTACACATAATAAAATCAATTTCACTTGTCGTCCCATTTGGATGTCTCCATGTCCATTTTCTGTGTGGCTTTTTCTTGAAGAAGGAGTTCAAAATGAAAAACCCTTCTGCCTCTGCAAACTCAACGAGAGTATTTCCACGCTGGTTTCTGTTGCCATGACCGAATTTACCTACTGAAGTTTCATTCTGTTGCCGTTGCCCTATTTTTGCATTGAAATCTCCCATAATTATTTTCAAGTGCTGCTTACCTTTATTATTTAGATGACAAATTTCCTCATAAAATTCTTCAATTTCTTCTTCAGGATGACTTGTGGTGGGTGCATAAGTTTGAATAATCTGAGCCTGGTATCTTTTTGAGAGTTAGATAACAAGCCGTGCAGCTCTGTCAGAGGAACTTTCAACTTCTACAACTTTATCCTTCAGTTTCTTGTTTATTATAAATCCAACACCACTAGTTCTGCCAGTATCTGTCCCACAATAGTAGAAGAGATGTCCACTTTTCAGTTCGATGAGATCTTCTCCTTTTCTCCTTACATCACTTAGCCCCACGATGTCCCACTTGATCCTTTGTAGTTCCTCTTCCAATTCAAGAAGCCTTGAATCAGAAGATAGGGAGCGTCTATTATACGTAGCCAAGGTCAGCATCAGATGGCAGCCTAGTCCGGTCCTCCGGGTATCCCCGGAGGACTTCGTTATACACATTGCAATATATCGGAGATTTGTTTCCCTTGTGATATCGGGTTGACGTAATTGTTAAAAATATCGTTTATGTTGGAAATGAAAGTTTTACAATGAGAGGCAAAATGATGACTTTTGAATCACTGTGCGCTCACGTTACCCATAGTTCACCCTTTGAGTCTTCAGAGAACAGTCCACCGCAAAATATGCAGCTCGTGTCCTTGTCATTAAGACAGTCCTCTTGAGGTATTTCAATTGTTGCTGTCACTGTCATCCAGAGAAGGATCTACAGGGTTAAAATCATCTTCTGATTCCGATCAGAGCCGTTTTCATTTTGAAGACCGTATTCCTCTAGTAGGCGCTGTTTCACTAGTTGACGCTAAACCTGCAGTTGGAGTTATAACGAAGTAAATTTCTCCGTCATTTTTGTCCACGCCGTGCTCGAACCCGGGTCCCCTCATTACGGAATAAGACACACTACCAATTGAGTTCGTTCTGACTGCTATCTGCCTTTATGTCGTGTGCGTCCTGCTGGCAGGTACGTCACAGAGTTTTTGAAGCAGCCGATCGTTTATATTGATGAGTAGGTCTGCATTTCACTCTCTTCTTGCGTTTGTTGGCTGCACATGTTTCCAAAGACAGAGACAATGCTGCTTTGTACGGTTCTTCAGTGATAATTTTATTTAGACCCCACCGGCTAGCCCGTATTTAGACCCATTGCATACGGACTATTTGAGGGTTGGCAGCCAGTACCGTACATTACTATTGAGTGAACCATCTATGCTAAAACAAGCTCAAGATATATCTAATGTTGTGCCCATACTGAAATAGCTTTAAGTTAAACGGAGTGTTGTACATAAAACAGAATACACATACCTGTCGAAACTTCCGCTGTGATGCAATAGGCAAAATGACACGTTATCAAATATTACTTCTCGATCGCTCGCCTGCTGACAACAAAATAACCACGCGCACGTCGTATGTTCGTGAGGTACCGTTTCACATTATTATCAATAGGCAAAATGGCACGTTATCAAATACTGCTTCTCGATCGCTCGCCTGCTGACAACCTAATAACCACGTACACGTGGTATGTTCGTGAGGCACCGTTTCACATTATTATCAATAGGCAAAATGACACGTTATCAAATACTGCTTCTCGATCGCTCGCCTGCTGACAACCTAATAACCACGTACACGTGGTATGTTCGTGAGGCACCGTTTCACATTATTATCAATAGGCAAAATGACACGTTATCAAATACTGCTTCTCGATCGCTCGCCTGCTGACAACCTAATAACCACGTACACGTCGTATGTTCGTGAGGCACCGTTTCACATCATTATCAATAGGCAAAATGACACGTTATCAATATTGCTTCTCGACCGCTCGCCTGCTGACAACCTAATAACCACGTACACGTCGTATGTTCGTGAAGCACCGTTTCACATTATTATCAATAGGCAAAATGACACGTTATCAAAGACTGCTTCTCGATCGCTCGCCTGCTGAAACCTAATAACCACGTACACGTGGTATGTTCGTGAGGCATCGTTTCACATTATTATCAATAGGCAAAATGACACTTTATCAAATACTGCTTCTCGATCGCTCGCCTGCTGACAACCTAATAACCACGTACACGTGGTATGTTCGTGAGGCACCGTTTCACATTATTATCAATAGGCAAAATGACACGTTATCAAATACTGCTTCTCGATCGCTCGCCTGCTGACAACCTAATAACCACGTACACGTCGTATGTTCATGAGGCACCGTTTCACATTATTATCAATAGGCAAAATGACACGTTATCAAATACTGCTTCTCGATCGCTCGCCTGCTGACAACCTAATAACCACGTACACGTCGTATGTTCGTGAGGCACCGTTTCACATCATTATCAATAGGCAAAATGACACGTTATCAAATATTGCTTCTCGACCGCTCGCCTGCTGACAACCTAATAACCACGTACACGTCGTATGTTCGTGAAGCACCGTTTCACATTATTATCAATAGGCAAAATTACACGTTATCAAAGACTGCTTCTCGATCGCTCGCCTGCTGAAACCTAATAACCACGTACACGTGGTATGTTTGTGAGGCATCGTTTCACATTATTATCAATAGGCAAAATGACACTTTATCAAATACTGCTTCTCGATCGATCGCCTGCTGAAACCTAATAACCACGTACACGTCGTATGTTCGTGAGGCACCGTTTCACATTATTATCAATAGGCAAAATGACACGTTATCAAATACTGCTTCTCGATCGCTCGCCTGCTGACAACCTAATAACCACGTACAACTCGTATGTTCGTGAGGCACCGTTTCACATTATTATCAATAGGCAAAATGACACGTTATCAAATACTGCTTCTCGATCGCTCGCCTGCTGACAACCTAATAACCACGTACACGTCGTATGTTCGTGAGGCACCGTTTCACATTATTATCAATAGGCAAAATGACACGATATCAAATACTGCTTCTCGATCGCTCGCCTGCTGACAATCTAATAACCACGTACACGTCGTATGTTCGTGAGGCACCGTTTTACATTATTATCATTAGGCAAAATGACACGTTATCAAATACTGCTTCTCGATCGCTCGCCTGCTGACAACCTAATAACCACGTACACGTGGTATGTTCGTGAGGCACCGTTTCACACTATTTCCACCAGGTTACAGCAACAATTAAACGCTGTGCTGCCACTAGCCCGTATTTAGACCCTAGCCCATATTTGGACCTTCTCGTCTACAACGACCGTTTCATAAAAACTGAGATTAAAATCACATAAAATGAAGAAATGTAGGTAAAGCAAAATATATGTTAATTTTTCTCAAAGTATCTTCCCTCGGATGATATGCATCGGTCCCATCGCTCAGTCCACTTTTCAAAGCATGTTGCAAAGGCATTCTGTAGAAGCTGCGTTAGCGACACCTGTACAGCTTGAATAACTGCAGCATCTGCGTTGAATGTTGCTCCACGGAACTTCTCCTTCACTGTTGGAAACAAACTGAAGTCGCACGGGGCGAGGTCAGTACTGTAGGCAGACTGTGGCATGATTTCAATACTGCATTTCGTAAAAAAAACTGTTGAACACAAAGAGCCACATGGAATAGGGACCACTTGCCCACCAGTTCCGGTCGCTTAATCGAAATGTGTCGTCGCAGATGCTTCATGACTGAAATGTAATACTCAACATTGACAGTAATTCGTGGAGGAACGGTATGCTTGTAGAGTACACCTTTGTGATCAAAGAAAATTACCATCATCGCCTTCCCAGCTGATTTGGTTTGGCGGACTTTTTTCGGGAGAGGCGAGCCTGTCACAATTTCAACTAAGCAATCGACAAAACTAGTCAGAACATTCCCTCTGCTCAACCACATAATTTTAAATAGCATTACAAGGACATCGTAGTATGTTCCCAAATGGCAGAAGAGGCTCATTGTTCGAAGGAACACGTGCATGCTTATTCACGAACAGTAACTACGCCAAAGCAATTCTGTTTAGTAAGTGGTGCATTACAGGAGAACTTTTAACTAAGCTTTATAACTAAATCTTAGGAACATGGTAAAATAAAAAAAGCGCCCACCTCATAAACAAAGCATCGCGTGGGCAAAGTTGCAGAATGTAGACGCACGCGTGAGCCCACTTCATAAACAGAGCATCACATAGGCAGAGTTGCAGAATGTAGACATACGCGTGTGACCACCTCATAAACAAAGCATCGCATAGGTAGAGTTGAAGAATGGAGTCGTGCGCGTATGCCCACTTCATAAACAAAGCATCGCATAGGCAGAGTTGAAGAATGTAGATGTACGCGTGTGCCCACCTCATAAACAAAGCATCACATAGGCAGAGTTGCAGAATGTAGACGTACGCGTGTGCGCACCTTAATAGACAAAGCATCGCATAGGCAGAGTTGCAGAATGGAGTCGTACGCGTGTGCCCACTTCATAAACAAAGCATCGCATAGACAGACTTACAAAACGTAGACGTACGCGTATGCCCACCGCATAGACAAAGCATCGAATAGGCAGAGTTGCATAATGTCGACGTACGCGTATGCCCACCTCATAAACAAAGCATCGCATAGGCAGAGTTGCAGAATGTAGACGTACGCGTGTGCGCACCTTAATAGACAAAGCATCGCATAGGCAGAGTTGCAGAATGTAAACGTACGCGTGTGACCACCTCATAAACAAAGCATCGTATAGGGAGAGTTGCAGAATTTAGACGTAAGCGTATGCCCACCTCATGAACAAAGCATCGCATAGGCAGAGTTGCAGAATGTAAACGTACGCATGTGCCCACCTCATGAACAAAGCATCGTATAGGCAGAGTTGCAGAATGTAGACGTAAGCGTATGCCCACCTCATAAACAAAGCATCGCATAGGCAGAGTTGCAGAATGTAGACGTACGCGTGTGCGCACCTTAATAGACAAAGCATCGCATAGGCAGAGTTGCAGAATGTAGACGTACGCGTGTGACCACCTCATGAACAAAGCATCGTATAGGCAGAGTTGCAGAATGTAGACGTAAGCGTATGCCCACCTCATAAACAAAGCATCGCATAGGCAGAGTTGCAGAATGTAGACGTACGCGTGTGCCCACCTCATAAACAAAGCATCGCATAGGCAGAGTTGCAGAATGTAGACGTACGCGTGTGCGCACCTTAATAGACAAAGCATCGCATAGGCAGAGTTGCAGAATGTAGACGTACGCGTGTGACCACCTCATAAACAAAGCATCGTATAGGGAGAGTTGCAGAATGTAGACGTAAGCGTATGCCCACCTCATGAACAAAGCATCGCATAGGCAGAGTTGCAGAATGTAGACGTACGCATGTGCCCACCTCATGAACAAAGCATCGTATAGGCAGAGTTGCAGAATGTAGACGTAAGCGTATGCCCACCTCATAAACAAAGCATCGCATAGGCAGAGTTGCAGAATGTAGACGTACGCGTGTGCGCACCTTAATAGACAAAGCATCGCATAGGCAGAGTTGCAGAATGTAGACGTACGCGTGTGCCCACCTCATAAACAAAGCATCGCATAGGCAGAGTTGCAGAATGTAGACGTACGCGTATGCCCACCTCATAAACAAAGCATCGCATAGGCAGAGTTGCAGAATGTAGACGTACGCATGTGCCCACCTCATAAACAAAGCATCGCATAGGCAGAGTTGCAGAATGTAGACGTACGCATGTGCCCACCTCATGAACAAAGCATCGCATAGGCAGAGTTGCAGAATGTAGACGTACGCATGTGCCCACCTCATAAACAAAGCATCGCATAGGCAGAGTTGCAGAATGTAGACGTACGCATGTGCCCACCTCATGAACAAAGCATCGCATAGGCAGAGTTGCAGAATGTAGACGTAAGCGTATGCCCACCTCATAAACAAAGCATCGCATAGGCAGAGTTGCAGAATGTAGACGTACGCATGTGCCCACCTCATGAACAAAGCATCGTATAGGCAGAGTTGCAGAATGTAGACGTACGCGTATGCCCACCTCATAAACAAAGCATCGCATAGGCAGAGTTGCAGAATGTAGACGTACGCATGTGCCCACCTCATAAACAAAGCATCGCATAGGCAGAGTTGCAGAATGTAGACGTACGCATGTGCCCACCTCATGAACAAAGCATCGCATAGGCAGAGTTGCAGAATGTAGACGTACGCATGTGCCCACCTCATGAACAAAGCATCGCATAGGCAGAGTTGCAGAATGTAGACGTACGCATGTGCCCACCTCATAAACAAAGCATCGCATAGGCAGAGTTGCAGAATGTAGACGTACGCATGTGCCCACCTCATGAACAAAGCATCGTATAGGCAGAGTTGCAGAATGTAGACGTAAGCGTATGCCCACCTCATAAACAAAGCATCGCATAGGCAGAGTTGCAGAATGTAGACGTACGCATGTGCCCACCTCATAAACAAAGCATCGCATAGGCAGAGTTGCAGAATGTAGACGTACGCATGTGCCCACCTCATGAACAAAGCATCGCATAGGCAGAGTTGCAGAATGTAGACGTACGCATGTGCCCACCTCATAAACAAAGCATCGTATAGGCAGAGTTGCAGAATGTAGACGTAAGCGTATGCCCACCTCATAAACAAAGCATCGCATAGGCAGAGTTGCAGAATGTAGACGTACGCATGTGCCCACCTCATAAACAAAGCATCGCATAGGCAGAGTTGCAGAATGTAGACGTACGCGTGTGCCCACCTCATAAACAAAGCATCGCATAGGCAGAGTTGCAGAATGTAGACGTACGCGTGTGCCCACCTCATAAACAAAGCATCGCATAGGCAGAGTTGCAGAATGTAGACGTACGCGTGTGCCCACCTCATGAACAAAGCATCGCATAGGCAGAGTTGCAGAATGTAGACGTACGCATGTGCCCACCTCATGAACAAAGCATCGCATAGGCAGAGTTGCAGAATGTAGACGTACGCATGTGCCCACCTCATAAACAAAGCATCGCATAGGCAGAGTTGCAGAATGTAGACGTACGCATGTGCCCACCTCATAAACAAAGCATCGCATAGGCAGAGTTGCAGAATGTAGACGTACGCATGTGCCCACCTCATGAACAAAGCATCGCATAGGCAGAGTTGCAGAATGTAGACGTACGCGTGTGCCCACCTCATAAACAAAGCATCGCATAGGCAGAGTTGCAGAATGTAGACGTACGCATGTGCCCACCTCATAAACAAAGCATCGCATAGGCAGAGTTGCAGAATGTAGACGTACGCATGTGCCCACCTCATAAACAAAGCATCGCATAGGCAGAGTTGCAGAATGTAGACGTACGCATGTGCCCACCTCATAAACAAAGCATCGCATAGGCAGAGTTGCAGAATGTAGACGTACGCATGTGCCCACCTCATAAACAAAGCATCGCATAGGCAGAGTTGCAGAATGTAGACGTACGCATGTGCCCACCTCATAAACAAAGCATCGCATAGGCAGAGTTGCAGAATGTAGACGTACGCATGTGCCCACCTCATAAACAAAGCATCGCATAGGCAGAGTTGCAGAATGTAGACGTACGCATGTGCCCACCTCATGAACAAAGCATCGCATAGGCAGAGTTGCAGAATGTAGACGTACGCGTGTGCCCACCTCATAAACAAAGCATCGCATAGGCAGAGTTGCAGAATGTAGACGTACGCATGTGCCCACCTCATAAACAAAGCATCGCATAGGCAGAGTTGCAGAATGTAGACGTACGCATGTGCCCACCTCATAAACAAAGCATCGCATAGGCAGAGTTGCAGAATGTAGACGTACGCATGTGCCCACCTCATAAACAAAGCATCGCATAGGCAGAGTTGCAGAATGTAGACGTACGCGTGTGCCCACCTCATAAACAAAGCATCGCATAGGCAGAGTTGCAGAATGTAGACGTACGCATGTGCCCACCTCATAAACAAAGCATCGCATAGGCAGAGTTGCAGAATGTAGACGTACGCGTGTGCCCACCTCATAAACAAAGCATCGCATAGGCAGAGTTGCAGAATGTAGACGTACGCGTGTGCCCACCTCATAAACAAAGCATCGCATAGGCAGAGTTGCAGAATGTAGACGTACGCATGTGCCCACCTCATGAACAAAGCATCGCATAGGCAGAGTTGCAGAATGTAGACGTACGCATGTGCCCACCTCATGAACAAAGCATCGTATAGGCAGAGTTGCAGAATGTAGACGTACGCGTATGCCCACCTCATAAACAAAGCATCGCATAGGCAGAGTTGCAGAATGTAGACGTACGCATGTGCCCACCTCATAAACAAAGCATCGCATAGGCAGAGTTGCAGAATGTAGACGTACGCATGTGCCCACCTCATAAACAAAGCATCGCATAGGCAGAGTTGCAGAATGTAGACGTACGCATGTGCCCACCTCATGAACAAAGCATCGCATAGGCAGAGTTGCAGAATGTAGACGTACGCATGTGCCCACCTCATAAACAAAGCATCGCATAGGCAGAGTTGCAGAATGTAGACGTACGCATGTGCCCACCTCATAAACAAAGCATCGCATAGGCAGAGTTGCAGAATGTAGACGTACGCATGTGCCCACCTCATAAACAAAGCATCGCATAGGCAGAGTTGCAGAATGTAGACGTACGCATGTGCCCACCTCATAAACAAAGCATCGCATAGGCAGAGTTGCAGAATGTAGACGTAAGCGTATGCCCACCTCATAAACAAAGCATCGCATAGGCAGAGTTGCAGAATGTAGACGTACGCATGTGCCCACCTCATAAACAAAGCATCGCATAGGCAGAGTTGCAGAATGTAGACGTACGCATGTGCCCACCTCATAAACAAAGCATCGCATAGGCAGAGTTGCAGAATGTAGACGTACGCATGTGCCCACCTCATAAACAAAGCATCGCATAGGCAGAGTTGCAGAATGTAGACGTACGCATGTGCCCACCTCATGAACAAAGCATCGCATAGGCAGAGTTGCAGAATGTAGACGTACGCATGTGCCCACCTCATGAACAAAGCATCGCATAGGCAGAGTTGCAGAATGTAGACGTAAGCGTATGCCCACCTCATAAACAAAGCATCGCATAGGCAGAGTTGCAGAATGTAGACGTACGCGTATGCCCACCTCATAAACAAAGCATCGCATAGGCAGAGTTGCAGAATGTAGACGTACGCATGTGCCCACCTCATGAACAAAGCATCGCATAGGCAGAGTTGCAGAATGTAGACGTACGCATGTGCCCACCTCATGAACAAAGCATCGCATAGGCAGAGTTGCAGAATGTAGACGTACGCATGTATGCCCACCTCATAAACAAAGCATCGCATAGGCAGAGTTGCAGAATGTAGACGTACGCATGTGCCCACCTCATAAACAAAGCATCGCATAGGCAGAGTTGCAGAATGTAGACGTACGCATGTGCCCACCTCATGAACAAAGCATCGCATAGGCAGAGTTGCAGAATGTAGACGTACGCGTGTGCCCACCTCATAAACAAAGCATCGCATAGGCAGAGTTGCAGAATGTAGACGTACGCATGTGCCCACCTCATAAACAAAGCATCGCATAGGCAGAGTTGCAGAATGTAGACGTACGCATGTGCCCACCTCATGAACAAAGCATCGCATAGGCAGAGTTGCAGAATGTAGACGTACGCATGTGCCCACCTCATAAACAAAGCATCGCATAGGCAGAGTTGCAGAATGTAGACGTACGCATGTGCCCACCTCATGAACAAAGCATCGCATAGGCAGAGTTGCAGAATGTAGACGTACGCATGTGCCCACCTCATAAACAAAGCATCGCATAGGCAGAGTTGCAGAATGTAGACGTACGCGTGTGCCCACCTCATAAACAAAGCATCGCATAGGCAGAGTTGCAGAATGTAGACGTACGCGTGTGCCCACCTCATAAACAAAGCATCGCATAGGCAGAGTTGCAGAATGTAGACGTACGCGTGTGCCCACCTCATAAACAAAGCATCGCATAGGCAGAGTTGCAGAATGTAGACGTACGCATGTGCCCACCTCATAAACAAAGCATCGTATAGGCAGAGTTGCAGAATGTAGACGTAAGCGTATGCCCACCTCATGAACAAAGCATCGCATAGGCAGAGTTGCAGAATGTAGACGTACGCATGTGCCCACCTCATGAACAAAGCATCGTATAGGCAGAGTTGCAGAATGTAGACGTAAGCGTATGCCCACCTCATAAACAAAGCATCGCATAGGCAGAGTTGCAGAATGTAGACGTACGCGTGTGCCCACCTCATAAACAAAGCATCGCATAGGCAGAGTTGCAGAATGTAGACGTACGCATGTGCCCACCTCATAAACAAAGCATCGCATAGGCAGAGTTGCAGAATGTAGACGTACGCGTGTGCCCACCTCATAAACAAAGCATCGCATAGGCAGAGTTGCAGAATGTAGACGTACGCATGTGCCCACCTCATAAACAAAGCATCGCATAGGCAGAGTTGCAGAATGTAGACGTACGCGTGTGCCCACCTCATAAACAAAGCATCGCATAGGCAGAGTTGCAGAATGTAGACGTACGCGTGTGCCCACCTCATAAACAAAGCATCGCATAGGCAGAGTTGCAGAATGTAGACGTACGCGTGTGCCCACCTCATAAACAAAGCATCGCATAGGCAGAGTTGCAGAATGTAGACGTACGCATGTGCCCACCTCATAAACAAAGCATCGCATAGGCAGAGTTGCAGAATGTAGACGTACGCGTGTGCCCACCTCATAAACAAAGCATCGCATAGGCAGAGTTGCAGAATGTAGACGTACGCATGTGCCCACCTCATAAACAAAGCATCGCATAGGCAGAGTTGCAGAATGTAGACGTACGCATGTGCCCACCTCATGAACAAAGCATCGCATAGGCAGAGTTGCAGAATGTAGACGTACGCATGTGCCCACCTCATAAACAAAGCATCGCATAGGCAGAGTTGCAGAATGTAGACGTACGCATGTGCCCACCTCATAAACAAAGCATCGCATAGGCAGAGTTGCAGAATGTAGACGTACGCATGTGCCCACCTCATGAACAAAGCATCGCATAGGCAGAGTTGCAGAATGTAGACGTAAGCGTATGCCCACCTCATAAACAAAGCATCGCATAGGCAGAGTTGCAGAATGTAGACGTACGCATGTGCCCACCTCATAAACAAAGCATCGCATAGGCAGAGTTGCAGAATGTAGACGTAAGCATGTATGCCCACCTCATAAACAAAGCATCGCATAGGCAGAGTTGCAGAATGTAGACGTACGCATGTGCCCACCTCATAAACAAAGCATCGCATAGGCAGAGTTGCAGAATGTAGACGTACGCATGTGCCCACCTCATAAACAAAGCATCGCATAGGCAGAGTTGCAGAATGTAGACGTACGCATGTGCCCACCTCATAAACAAAGCATCGCATAGGCAGAGTTGCAGAATGTAGACGTACGCATGTGCCCACCTCATGAACAAAGCATCGCATAGGCAGAGTTGCAGAATGTAGACGTACGCATGTGCCCACCTCATGAACAAAGCATCGCATAGGCAGAGTTGCAGAATGTAGACGTACGCATGTGCCCACCTCATGAACAAAGCATCGCATAGGCAGAGTTGCAGAATGTAGACGTACGCATGTGCCCACCTCATAAACAAAGCATCGCATAGGCAGAGTTGCAGAATGTAGACGTACGCATGTGCCCACCTCATAAACAAAGCATCGCATAGGCAGAGTTGCAGAATGTAGACGTACGCATGTGCCCACCTCATAAACAAAGCATCGCATAGGCAGAGTTGCAGAATGTAGACGTACGCATGTGCCCACCTCATAAACAAAGCATCGCATAGGCAGAGTTGCAGAATGTAGACGTACGCATGTGCCCACCTCATAAACAAAGCATCGCATAGGCAGAGTTGCAGAATGTAGACGTACGCATGTGCCCACCTCATAAACAAAGCATCGCATAGGCAGAGTTGCAGAATGTAGACGTACGCGTGTGCCCACCTCATAAACAAAGCATCGCATAGGCAGAGTTGCAGAATGTAGACGTACGCGTGTGCCCACCTCATAAACAAAGCATCGCATAGGCAGAGTTGCAGAATGTAGACGTACGCGTGTGCCCACCTCATAAACAAAGCATCGCATAGGCAGAGTTGCAGAATGTAGACGTACGCATGTGCCCACCTCATAAACAAAGCATCGCATAGGCAGAGTTGCAGAATGTAGACGTACGCGTGTGCCCACCTCATGAACAAAGCATCGCATAGGCAGAGTTGCAGAATGTAGACGTACGCATGTGCCCACCTCATAAACAAAGCATCGCATAGGCAGAGTTGCAGAATGTAGACGTACGCGTGTGCCCACCTCATAAACAAAGCATCGCATAGGCAGAGTTGCAGAATGTAGACGTACGCATGTGCCCACCTCATAAACAAAGCATCGCATAGGCAGAGTTGCAGAATGTAGACGTACGCATGTGCCCACCTCATAAACAAAGCATCGCATAGGCAGAGTTGCAGAATGTAGACGTACGCATGTGCCCACCTCATAAACAAAGCATCGCATAGGCAGAGTTGCAGAATGTAGACGTACGCATGTGCCCACCTCATAAACAAAGCATCGCATAGGCAGAGTTGCAGAATGTAGACGTACGCATGTGCCCACCTCATAAACAAAGCATCGCATAGGCAGAGTTGCAGAATGTAGACGTACGCATGTGCCCACCTCATAAACAAAGCATCGCATAGGCAGAGTTGCAGAATGTAGACGTACGCATGTGCCCACCTCATGAACAAAGCATCGCATAGGCAGAGTTGCAGAATGTAGACGTACGCATGTGCCCACCTCATAAACAAAGCATCGCATAGGCAGAGTTGCAGAATGTAGACGTACGCGTGTGCCCACCTCATAAACAAAGCATCGCATAGGCAGAGTTGCAGAATGTAGACGTACGCATGTGCCCACCTCATATGAACAAAGCATCGCATAGGCAGAGTTGCAGAATGTAGACGTACGCATGTGCCCACCTCATAAACAAAGCATCGCATAGGCAGAGTTGCAGAATGTAGACGTAAGCGTATACCCACCTCATAAACAAAGCATCGCATAGGCAGAGTTGCAGAATGTAGACGTACGCATGTGCCCACCTCATGAACAAAGCATCGCATAGGCAGAGTTGCAGAATGTAGACGTACGCATGTGCCCACCTCATAAACAAAGCATCGCATAGGCAGAGTTGCATAATGTCGACGCCCGCGTGTGCGCTGCGGACAGTTTCCAAATAATTAGCAGATTTTGCAGATAGTTTTTTGTTCGTAGATTAAAAAAATTATTTACAGGAATTAAAACACTTACTCAAGGCTTTACTTAGATTAATATACTTTTAATTCCATTTTTAATTTGAAGAACTTTCAGTTATTTTTCACGTCTTCTGAGTTTTTTTTGTTTTTGCAGACATTTCTGTCCTCTAGATTTTATCAAGGCCTGTTCTCAACAAAGACATTGGAGGAGATGAGACTGGCAAAAAGCAGGCTACTTCCGGCATATATTGAAAGCCGTCATTGTAGGGAGTAACTAGTGTGTTGGCCCGTTTGCGCGAGTATTTCAGTTCTAAATTTTTAAGCTTTTGATACGTCTTTGAGATTTAGGCGTATGTGACGCGAAATTTTGCTGCTTAGTAGTTTTCTTTCTTTTTTTTTTCTCTGCTTCGTGTACACGGTCATATCAGAATAATATGACCACTCCCCGGAATCTCAGTGTGCCCTCCCAAGAGGGTCACACAGTGCACGTGACAAGGTCGACCACACGGAGATATAAGAGACCGACCAAGACAGATGAGCCGCAGTACGTCACGTGCGCACAATGGGCATAGGTGGTGATTTGACGGACGTTCAAAATGGAATGATCATATGAAGCATCTCAGAAACAGCCGACTTCATGGGCTGTTTGCGAGGTGCTGTAGTAAGGGTGTACCAAGAATGGACCGTTGGCACACCTAGTACCTCCTGACGTCATAAGTGTGGAGCTCCAAAGGCCATCGATAACTGAGAAGAACGCCGCCTCCGTCGACTGGCAATGGGCAATCGACGCGCAACAGGGCAGCAATTGACCACGCAAATGAACGCTGGCACGCAGGTACGTGTCCCCGATAACAGGAGAGCCAACCCTGTTAGTCATGGGTCTCCGGAGTCGACACTGCGTCAAGGCACCCATGTTAACCCAGGTCCATCGGCAACGACGCCTGCAGTTCGCTTGGGACTACCGTCATTGGACAGTGGAAGAGTGGGAAAAGGCTGCCTTCTCCGACGAATCGAGGTTTCTACTCCACCGAAGGGACGGGCGGTGGCGGATACGGGGTAAGACACACGAGAACCAACACTCGGACACGTTTGTCGCTCAAGTACAGGCCGGGAGTGACAGCGTGCATGTCTGGGGGATGTTTTCCTGGTATGATCTGAGACCGCTGGCACCACTGGATGGATCCTTAAGCGCCAATGGCTACCTGTCCATCTTCGCTAACCACATGCATCCCTTCATGTTGGACATTTATTCTGGTGGTGATGGAGTCTACCAACAGGAAAATGCACCCTACCATGTCGCTAAGGGAGTGCGTGACTGGTTCCAAGAACACGACAGCGATGTCTCCGTTCTCCCTTGGTGGGCGAAATCGCCCGAACTCAATCCCATAGAGCTCTTGTGGGACTGTTTGGATCGACAGGTTCGACGTGCCGACCCACGACCACGTCATCTCCAGGACCTCCGTGCTCTTCTGAAGTCCGAATGGGCACGTGTGCCTCGGGCAACTTTCCAGGGCCTCACTGTGCCCATGCCACGTCGTCTCGCGGCTGTCATCCGGGCCAAGGGTGGTTATTCCCATTATTAGGTAGGTGCTCATATTATTCTGATACGACCGTGTATATATAGTCTCTCTTTTGTTCTTTGCCTAAGATTGTTATTATCATTTATTGTGTGTTTGGCGTGCATTTAGTAATTCAAAAACGTCTGCGAGTGTTTTAAGTAACAACTATGTATTTTTTACTAGACAAAACTGATAGTATTTTAACTATGTATTTTCAGTGCTGTAGTAGTAAAAGCAGCAGAGGGTTATTATACTATGTGCAAATCCTAAAAAAATCAGAGGTTATACTACATGGATACTAAAAAAAAAAAAAAAAAAAAAAAGAAAGGCACGGTACCCCCACGACTATGAGCTCACTTACTGATAACAATAATGCCTTTTTAACAATTATGACTATGAGCTCACTTACTGACAACAATAATGACTATGAGCTCACTTACTGATAACAATTATGACTATGAGCTCACTTACTGATAACAATAATTCCTTTTTAACAATTATGACTATGAACTCACTTACTGATAACAATTATGGCTCTGATATTCTCCATCAGGTGTTGTATGCGATAGAGGAAGAATCTGAAAAATTCTTCCTTTATCGCATACAACACCTGATGGAGAACATTTTTTTATATAATTTCTAATATTTGGTAAAGAATGCTTTGGCCACCAGGGGGCATAAGCGTTCATTTCTGCTTCTGATGTATTTGCAAAACTCGACTAAAAATTGTTTTCTTCTTGGACCGATACCGCTCATATTGAAATACCTTTTGAGGATACTTTCTTCCTAAAATAATGCATGGTTTTCCCACCAGGGGGCGTAAAGTCACATCTTGTTTTTGTCAATCTCTGTGTTTCTAAGAGTTCGATTTGAAAAATTCTTTCTGTGTTGGAGAGCCTTTCCGGTAAGAAATGTTTCTCATATAAATTCATGTTTTTCTTAACGCACAAGTCTGCAACCAGAGGGCGTAAGTTCACGATTCCGTTTAGAGCAATATCTGAGGGATTAAAGACCCGATTGAAAAACTTCTTTCTTCCGTCAGATACTATTGTTTTCCATACCGGTTCTATTGACTTTGAATAGCTTTGATAAATTTAATTTGCGTCAGAACGGATTCAAAAGACATGCTTATTACACCCGAAAATTCAGTGTCATCTTTCTTGTTTCATGATTAACTTGATCTGGAAACTGCACACACATATGATGATATTTGGATTATTATACTATTAATCGCAAAGCTTTGTTAATGTTACAAAATGCAGAATAATCTGGTCTGGAATGCTTTTACGCTCTTTTTTTTTTTAATTTTGAAAATTTCCCTTCGTGCTTTTTTTTTTTTTTTTTATATTCTACTACATCACTCTAAACTACTTTTAACAATTAGCATATATGTAAATTATATTGCAAAGATTAGTTTTCTAGAGTCAAAATTTGAAACACTTGCAACTGTCTGTACGGCGTTGTACGTTTTTTAATGCAATTTATTCAAAATAAAAGTAAATTTAGAAATCAAAAAGAAATAACGAATGGAATTTTTTGTTTCTAAACGATTTGCTTTTCTTCAGCTTTTACCAAAATTACTGATTCCCCTGATACGGTCGAAGGGCACGTTGATTATTTATTTATTTTCAAATCCACGTTTTAGAACATTTGGCTCATGCGTAGTATTTCATATTAATATTGTGAAGTGGATTAACTGAACTAAAATTTTTAAACTAATGATTTTTAAACTAATTCTTGCTTGGGCCATATCTTTGGCCAGTGTATAACGCATAAATGCAAGCCTTGATAAGCAAAATTTTCCAAGAATCCGGACCCGGGCTCAGCAAACACATGTAATCAAAGAAAGCGGGCCGGGCCCGGGCTCCTAAAATTAAGCCCGAACTCCTCTTTACTTTAAATGTCCGGGCCTGTACTCATCTCTAGTGCCAACGACGTTCAGCTTGCTATGGATATTACAGCTGACGGTGTTGGGTCGGAAAAGAAATTCACAAATGCAATTGTTACTCTTTAAGTAATGTCGTTGACTGCCCCTAGGTGTGCACGCTCCAGCGATCCAGCTCACTGGACTAAACAGAAGGTTGTTGAAGGTCACCGGGAACACATGTCGACAACAGGAAGGAATCATGCCATGTCATTTACGTCACCCATTTTTTATTTTAATTCCACCTCCTAATGATTATTATCCACCTGGCGCAGTTGGTGTGAACTACACGAACCGAAAACCTTAAGAGACAGTGTCACCGTCGTTAATAGATCAGTTTGACTTCCTCTTTCCTGGGAAGCAATTGATCTTGATCCACACCACTGACTTCTGTTGCTTATCAGATACACAGATGCGTTTGCTCAAAGTAAGCCGCCGCTTCACCGTGAAGTTTACATAATAACTCAGTCAAGTGAATATATATATATTTTTTTATTCTTCCGGACAGTATCTTTTTATATTCATCAGTTGATTAAACTAAAGGAGATATTTCCTGGTAGTAGGAGCTACCTCAAAATATCTTCCGGAACTGTCAGAAAACTTATCCCAGAAACAGGAATTCCCTCCTGATTTGCGTCATCATGTGCTACCGATCGTGCTTTTCAAACGTTATTGTGCAACCATGTTCAGCAGGCGTTCTTAACGACGTACAATGAAAATGAAAAGAAATGTGACATTGAATTTAACTTTCTAGTGAGTACCCTTCCTAACAGAAGTGTTACACACAAAATTTTGCTTAAATTTTGTTCAACAAGCTATAATTACGTTTTTAGCATGTCTTTTGTAAAAAAAAGATAGTGCTTATGTTACCGGTTTGTCCGTCCGTCTGTATCCACGGTATCTCTGCAACTATTAGTCCGATTTGAAAAATTATTTTTGCATTGGGAAGCTTGAAATATGCGAATGATGATCCTTCATTTCGTTTTTTTTTTTTACGATGTACAATTTCGCCGCTAGAGGGCGTAAATGCAAATGATGTCGAATTCAAAAATACGTTTTATTCCACATATTTGCTTCTAAATATCCGATTGACAAAATTATTTTATCTTTAGATTCCATTTATGTCGAAGAGTATTTTAGATATAATTACTTTTGCAAATTACTCATATATTTTCCGCTAGGGGGCGTAAAAGTAAATTACATTTTTCCTGATAACTCTTCTTCTAAAACTCCGATTTGAAAAAAATTTTCTTAGGCGGATACATCTCCTGAGGGAAAATCTTTTTGCATATAACTTCAAATTTTTGGTAAAGAATACTTTGGCCACCAGGGGGCGTAAGTGTTAATTTTTGCTTCTGATGTATTTGCCATAAAATCTGAGCTTCTAAAATCTCGATTAAAAAAATTATTTCGTGCATTGATGCCATTCATATCGATAAACCTTTTCGGAATATTTTCTTCTTAAAATATTCTACAGTTTCTCCGCCAGGGAGCGTAGATGTATATCTTATTTTTGTCAATATCTTTACTTCTAACAGTTCGATTTCAAAAATTCCTTCTTTGTTGGATAGTGTTTTGAGTGTGACACGTTTTTCATATAATTTCAAAATTTTCAAGTGATTCATAGACTTTCCGTTAGGGGGCGTAGAGGTAAATTACGTTTTCCCCTATATCTCTGCTTCTAATCTCCGATTTGAAAAATTCTTTCTACACTGGCTACAGCTGCTGATGAGAAATCATTTGCACATAATTTCTAATTTTTGTAAAAAATGGTTTGGCCACCAGGTGGCGTAAATCTTAATTTCTGCTTCTGATGTATTTGCAGGAAAATATGAGCTTCTAAAATCTCGATTGCAAAAAAAGTCGTTTGTTGACCGATACTACTCATGCCGACAAACCTTTTAGGAACATTTTCTTCTTGAAATAATGCATGGTTTCTACGCCAAGGGGAGTAGATGTATATCTTATTTTTGTCAATATATCTACTTCTAGGAGTCCGATTTGAAAAATTCCTTCTTTGTTGGATAGTGTTTCCGATGCGAAATGTTTTTCCCATAAATAATTTTTTTTAAGTAAATCATAGGCTTTCCGCTAGGGGGCACAAAGGTAAATTGCGTTTTCTGCGTTATTTCTGCTTCTAAAACTCCGATTTGAAACATTCTTCCTGTATCGCATACAAGACCTGATGGAAAATATTTTTCACATAATTTCTAATGTTTGGTAAAGAATGGTTTGGCCACCAGGGGGCATACGTGCTAATTTCTGCTTCTGGTGTATTTGTAGCAAAATCTGGGCTCTTAAAAACTCGACTAATTTTTATTTTTATTTGACCGATACCGCTCATATGGTAAAACCTTTTGAGAATACTTTCTTCCTAAAATAATGCATGGTTTTCCCACCAGGGGACGTAAAGTTACATCTTATTTTTGTCGATATCTCTGTTTCTAAGAGTCCGATTTGAAAAATTCTTTCTGTGTTGGAGAGCGTTTCCGGTACGAAATGTTTTTCATATAAATTCATGTTTTTCTTAACGCACAAGTGTACAACCAGAGGGCGTAAGCTCACGATTCCGTTTACAGCAATATCTGAGGGATTAAAAACCCGATTGAAAAATTTCTATCTTCCGTCAGATACTATTGATTTCCATACCGGTTCCATTGACTTTGAATAGCTTTGATAAATTTAATTTGCGTCAGAACGGATTCAAAAGACATGCTTATTACACCCGAAAATTCGGTGTCATCTTTCTTGTTTCTTATTTATTTGTTCGGGAACTTTCCTGTCGTTGGAAATTTTCCACTTCCTTTTAGGATAATCCGTTTGCTACCTAAATTCCCTTAATCTTCTTTGGTACCTATGAACAGTGCGACGCCAGCAGCTCAGAACTGGAAGGGTCAAGGGAGCTAAGCATGATACGGGGGGCTCAAATTTTGAAGTGTTTGGCAGAAATTTTGCCAAAAAAAGGAAAAAATCCGCTGATGTAGATTTTACCTGACGTTGATAATAATGTATCCAATGTTCCATCTAAGCTGTGAGCATGCGCGGCCGTGCAACGACTTAACTTCCTCCGCGCAGTAAGCATTTTAGATAAAAATTACCAAATCCCTAATTAATTTTCATAAACCAAAAATCAATTACCTGCAATAATAATAATAAATAAATAAAATTCGGGCTCTCTAAAGTCAAAACAACACTTTTCTTAAATGCCGTTCGCCTCCTTGTAAGTTCGTCTCATTGTCCTCTTCATCCTCAAAGGCTTCTTGCAAGATAGTGAACGCGAGAATGCGGATTCGTGATTTTCCCACGCCGAGAAAGTGGCAGATATTGAGTCTTTTCTCAAAACAACACATCAGCCCCAGCCAATCACATCAAACCGTAACCAAGTTCATTACCTGCAAAGAAAATCAATTACCTGGAAAAGTAATAATAAATAAATAAAAGTCGGGCTCTCAAAAGTGAAAACACTTTTTTTAAATGCCGTTCGCCTCCTTTTGAGTTCGTTTCATTGTCCTCTTCATTCTCAAAGACTTCTTGCAAAGTAGCCTCGTGCGAGAAGATAGTGAACGCGAGAATGCGGATTAGTGATTTTCCCACGCCGAGAAAGAGGCAGATATTGAGTCTTTTCTCAAAACAACACATCAGCTCCAGCCAATCACATCAAACCGTAGCTAAGTTCATTGTACTAACTCAGACATGCGGCTCTCGGCGAAATCGTATGTGGCCCGCGCGCACAAAATTACCGGGAGGGTACAACACGGAAATTAGTGAAACATTTATAGAAAAAAAAATTATGTGGGACCGGGGGTATACAGAAATATATAAAAAGGTATTAAATTTTTTTCGGGGTACACTCAAATACACGCCGCGTTTGCAAAACCATTCGGCCGCCCAGGTGGCGCTGTGGTCTAAGCGCTGGTTTATGACCATTGGAGGTGGATCCGAGTTCGAATCCTGGTGAGGCATGGATGTTGTGTTTGTCTTACGGCGCTGGCTCTCTCCCTTCCCTGGAACCAGTGGCTTTAAATTTGGGACAGGCGACTTCTTATAGCCACTCAGTTGCTCACGGCGGTCGTTAAACCCCAATAAAAAAAAATCGCAACTAATATTGAAATGGCGCCCGTCAATTTTCAGATTGGGCTTGCTGATCTTTCAAAATAACTTTGAATTGGAGGCTAAATTTTCAGAAATTGGTTTTCTAGAATTTTACATGAGGTATTTACTTTGTGAAATGAAGGCATTGAAAATCCACGCTCAAAAAAACTGCAACATTATTCGAAAGCACCTACTTATGCTAACAACCATTTTCTGTGATTTTTTTTTTTTTTTTGATTGGAGGTTTAACGACGACCGTGAGCAACTCAATGGGCTATAAGCAGTCGCCCGTCCCTAATTTAGGGTCACTGGTTCCAGGGAAGGGAGAGAGCCAGTGCCGTAAGACAAACACAACATCCATGCCTCACCGGGATTCAAACCCCGACCCCATCCGGACGAATGATCAGAGGCCATCGCTTAGACCACTACGCCACCGGGGCGGCTTTTTAAGATTTGCAGTCATAAAGCTGTTTAGGAATTTCATTTGGTAATATAAGGAATATCTACTTCTCTTTCTATCTCATCTTTTTAAACTCTAATTACGAAACTGTTTTTCCTGCTACTGCCTTAGACATTTGCTCAGAGAATCCCCCTCCCCCATATTTAACAGAATAGTACATAAATTTAACAAACTACTAGTTTTTAATATAACAAAATTTCTGTGAATCTGAAAAATTTCCATACGTTTATCCAAGTTCCCTAAAATTTTAAATGGTTCAACTTGCCTTGTGTTCTAAGTGCTTAAATATTTGGGGCGGGGGTGGGGTGGCTGAAGAGGGGCCTAAAGAAAAGGTAGGTGGAACTATAAAGTCCCTCCCCCGTAGTGTCGTCCCTGCCTATGACACGCATACTCTAATTTAACCTTTCATTTTAGTTCCTGTCTTATGTAAATTTTGGTTTATTCTCGTTAAATATTTTCCAGTCTTAACGCTACATTTTTTCTCTCGCCGAATTCGTGTTTTGGCAACGCTGGCAGCAGGTCAAAAAGCAATTAGCTAGTCGAATGCGTGAGATAAGAACGATTGTGTTGAGTCTTCGAGAGGCAATCTTGAGAGGCAATTTTAACTATACTCCAAGTCACCATAAGAGTATATTGTTGTTAAAAGCGGAGGAGCCTGATTACGTCACCTCCGTGGAACGCAAGAACAGTATCAAACTGCTTTACGGTGAACTCGTGCTGTTTCCTTCCTGTAAAATAATTACTCTTTCACTGACCCTCCACCCTGTGGCGTGCTACAGAGGTGAAGCACATGCCACGACGGCAAGTAGGAGTGATTAGCCCTTGTCGGTGTAGCTCAATTGGGAAGGCATTCGACTCTGGACCAGAAGGATGTGTGCTCGAGTCCCGCCACGGGCGAATTTCGATTTCACATTAGCGCTAGGATGTAAAAATGGATCTACTGGTCATTAGGTTATTCGGAAAATGTGTGATGCTTCTTCCACATATCGTCTAGAATTAATCAGAATTCCTTCTACAGAGAGTTACTTCAAACATGATTTGCCGGCTGATCCGGAAACCTACGATTCCGTCCTAGGCCATTCTTATCAACGGGAAAGAGGGGGGGGATATATGTGACGAACTATAGAGATGACGGTCATGTCAAGACGGCAAGTAGCAGCGATAAACATTTACCTGCGTAGCATAAATGGCAAAGCATTCGGCTCCGGAGCAGAGCTATGTGGGTTCCAGTGTCGACACCTGTACATTTGGATTTTCACACACTACACAAACTCTGCGGATTGTGAATGGAAATGTGGGATGGGTTCCAAATTTCTTCTCCTACTGTCTGCTTAACCTTTTAACCGGCGAAACGTATTAACTCGTGTTTGGCAAAATGGATTGAAATAACCTCGAATGAATATATTCGCAGTCTAAGAAGTGTGCATAGCGAAACTGGAAAAAAAAATATTCGCTGTCTAAAAAGTGGGCCGAACCCGGATGGAAAAAGTGAACCTGCACATTAGAAAGGGTTACATTTCCCTTAGCTATGCTATTGAGAGTGGTTATTTAGTGGGATGATTGTCTCTAATCCTTTTTGACAGATTACTTGCTAAAAGGGCTATAACAGTGGCGACGAACTTAAGAAAAGAGAGAGATGTTTGAGTCACTTGTTTCTACCCAGTGGCATGATGTCTGTGTCAGGGGGACTAGCCCTTCCCTATCATGCCTTGGGTCTTTCCCCTTAGCTTTGTTATTCAAAGTGGTCATTTATGGGGATGATTGACACTAATCCTTTCTGACTGATTACCTGATAAAAGGGCTATAACAATGGCGACGAACCTCAGAAAGGAGAGAGATGTCTGAGTCACTTGTTTCTATCCAGTGGCATGATGTCCGTGTCGGGGGGACTAGCCTTTCCCTATCATGCCTTGGGTCTTTCTCCTTAGTTTTGCTATTCAAAGTGGTCATTTAGGCGGATGATTGACACTAATCCTTTCTGACTGATTACCTGATAAAAAAGACTATAACAATGGCGACGAACCTTAGAAAGGAGAGAGATGTTTGAGTCACGTGTTTCTACCCAGTGGCATGATGCCCGTATCAGGGGAAAGAACCCTTCCCTATCATGCCTTGGGTCTTTCCCCTCAGCTTTGTTTTGTGCCCATTTATGGGATGATTGACACTACTCCTTTCTGACTGATTACCTGCTAAAAGGGCTATGATGTCCGTGTCAGGGGGAATAGACCTTTCCTATTATGTCAGAAAGGACATTGGCGACAAGCCTAAACAAAGAGAGTGTTTAAGTGACTTGTTTCTACCTAGTGCTTGACGTCCGTGTCAGAGGGACTAGCCCTTCCCATCATGCGTTAAGTCATGGAGTAAAGGTTGTGAATGATCATTTCAATGAATGAATGCTAAGAGAATTGAAACGGAGCGTTTCGTTGAAATCTGTACGAAACAGCCAGCTGCGAAAGCTTTGGACTTTGCATTCAGGCAAGGACGTTTTAAGAACCTCTGAGGCGTCCGGCGCGTCATGGCACGAGAGATACGCCACTCACCCCACCCTCCTTCCGTCCTCCGCTCGCACACACTCATGTAATTCCATTTTATCATCTAAAAAGTACAAATATTGCTAGGTATATGTTTTCCTTTTCGTCTCAAGCAAATACAATAAAAGATTCTTAATTTCTTACAGTGTATTTGAAAGTCCCAGAATGCAAATTTCGGCCACCTCTCGATTTCTGAAGGTCACATACTGTAAAAAAGTTGACCGAATGCACCAGAAGTTGTGTTCAAAACAGCCATCTTTGGTGAAGAGGAAGGGTCCTATTCTCCTCCATGATAACGCGAGATCACACGTGATGACGGAACAGAAACTATAACGCCAGACTACACGTGTTGACGAAACACAAACATAACGCGAGACCACACGTGATGACGAAACAGAAACATGACGCGAGACCACACGTGATGACGAAACAGAAACTACACGAACTGAGGTTCAAAACCCTCCTACATCCAGCCTACTCGCTTGATTTAGCACCTACCAATTTCCACCTATTCCTTCATTTTAGCAATTGCCTCAAGGACAGGAGCTTCAGAAACCGAGAAGAGGCCGAAATTGCATTCTGGGACATTCTTGCATCTAGGGAGCCAGATTTCTTTCTGGCTGGCATTGAAGCACTTGTCCCTCGCTGGCAGAGGTGTGTACCTTCAGAAACCGAGAGGAAGCCGAAATTGCATTCCGGGGAGCCAGATTTCTTCCTGACTGGCATTGAAGCACTTGTCACTCGATGGCAGAGGTGTGTACTTCAGAAACCAAGAGTAGGCCGAAATTGCATTCCGGGACTTTCTTGCATCTAGGGAGCCAGATTTCTTCCTGACTGGCAGTGAAGCACTTGTCCCTCGCTGGCAGAGGTGTGTACCTTCATAAACCGAGGAGGCCGAAATTGCATTCCAGGACTTTCTTGCACCCAGTGAGCCAAATTTCTTCCTAAGTAGTATTGAAGCACTTGTCACTCGCTGGCAGAGGTGTGTACCTTCATAAACCGAGAGGTGGCCGAAATTGTATTCTGGGAGTTTCTTGCATCCAGGGTACCAGATTTCTTCCTGGCTGGCATTGAAGCACTTGTCAATCGCTGGCAGAAGTGTGTACCTTCAGAAACCGAGGAGGCCGAAATTGCATTCCAGGACTTTCTTGCATCCAGGGAGCCAAATTTCTTCCTAACTGGCATTGAAGCACTTGTCACTCGCTGGCAGAGGTGTGTACCTTCATAAACCGAGGGGTGGCCGAAATTGTATTCTGGGAGTTTCTTGCATCCAGGGTACCAGATTTCTTCCTGGCTGGCATTGAAGCACTTGTCAATCGCTGGCAGAGGTGTGTACCTTCATAAACTGAGGAGGCCGAAATTGCATTCCAGAACTTTCTTGCATCCAGTGAGCCAAATTTCTTCCTAAGTAGTATTGAAGCACTTGTCACTTGCTGGCAGAGGTGTGTACCTTCAGAAACCGAGAGTAGGCCGAAATTGCATTCCGAGATTTTCTTGCATCCAAGGAGCCAGATTTCTTCCTTACTGGCATTGAAGCACTTGTCAATCGCTGGCAGAGGTGTGTATCTTCATAATATATATACTGATTTCATTGTCCCGTTCCGCCAATCTGTCTTGGCTCCACGGGGACTTATTGAGCACCTTGGATGTTATTTTGACATGTTGCGACAATTATCCTGCCTTGAGACGCCGGTTCGGACCCTGGCCACCCCAATGGCCTAGAGACCAGCCCGTGGTGACGTGCTGGCAGGCGACCTAGTGTACCTTGTCTGGGTTCCCGCTCTGTCTGGCGGGATAGGTCGTTTCTTACTTTATCGTTGACTGGAAGATTCCTTGCCCTCGAACTTTTTTTGGGGAATAATTTCCCTTTATTTTCTTTTTCAAAACATCTACACACATGTATACACTGTCCTCATGCTTAGGACTTACAACATCAAGAGATAGCAAAAAATTTATTTACAGAATATTTACATTGGTGGTCTCTTCGTCTGCTTTCCCTCAGACTTCTACCCTCATTCATCTTCCGAATCGCTTTCGGTGTGCACGTTCACCTCCTGCGTTTCGGTCCCCGTTTGATTGGGGAAGATGGTATGTTGCTGGAGGGTTAGCCTTTCTACAAAGGCTATTATCCCCCTCCTGTTAACGGAAGATTGGATGAGCAGCTCCAATCTTCGCGTTCTTTGCACACCTGGGATCAGTGTGTTTCTCCATTCGGCGAAGCCACTGCATTCGAGCACGCAGTGTTCTATGCTTGCCGCTCTATTTCCACAGGGACAAGTGCAGTTCCTGATGGCAAATCTGCCCAGGTATTCAGGGCTGATGCCATGGCCACTGAGTACCTGATTCAGGAGCTTGTTTGTTTGTGCACGTTTGGTCGAGACCTTTGGAAACACTCTATGTGTCTTCCGGCCTGTCTCTCCCGTGTCCCATCTGACCTGCCATTCGGTCATGGTCTGTCGTGCTAATGCTGCGCGAATACTCCTTCGCGGCGTTCTGCACTGCACGTCAACCGTCTCTTTCAGCGTGGCTGCCCTCGCCAGCTGATCCGCCCTTTCGTTTCCCTGGGTTCCGACATGGCTTCGTACCCAGTGGAAACTGACTGCCCCATCTCCCTCTGCCCTCAAGAGGGATTTGATCCTCTGGACGATGGGGTTTTTTCCCCTGAATCTACTCAGAGCCTGCAGTGCTGCCTAACTGTCCGAGTAGAGTTTTATCCTTTCGTCACTACGCCTGGGGAGTGCCCAGGTGAGTGCCTTTTCGATCGCCAGAAGTTCTGCCTGGAAGACAGAAGCGTTCTGCGATAATTTCACGCATCTTGCAGTGGCTTCGTTCCCATCTGAGAACGCACAGAAGCCTGCCCCCACTTGTCCCTTCCACTTTGAGCCGTCCGTGAACAGCTCGTGCCCAACTCCCGTGGGTTTCTCCTTATCCCACGGTGGGCAAATCTCCTCGGCCGGGTGGATCTGCCAATCCACACTTTCCAGCTCCATGTTGGAGGCTCGATGTGGGACACCGAGTAGGTAGGCGTCCTCGCCTGACCTAAGGCAGTGCATTGCTGCCTCCCTTTCCACTACCAGGTCTGCCGGCTCGCACCCCGCCAGCACTTGGAGTGCTAGGGTCGGCGTTGTGCGAAAACAACCGGTTATCCCTAGTAGCGCCAACCTTTGGATTTGGTTTATCCCCTTCCTCATTCTGACTGTGGGAGTCCACCATGCTCCGCTTGCGTACGTCAGAATTCTTTCAATTCCTCTCTGATAGATGGCCTTCTTGGTTTTGCCCGATAACCTCATGCCATTCAATCTATTGAGAATCACCGTGCACCTTGTTCTAAGGTGCCTCAGGTGTGGCAGCCCTGATAGACTCTGATCCAGGACCACACCCAAGTACTTCATTTCACGCACCGCCTTGATAGTGCACCCTTGGAATCTGCACTGAGGTGGTGTTTTCATTGCTCCACGCTTAGCTATTGCTAGCAGAGTGGTCTTCTCAGGAGCAAAGCAAAGTTTGTTTTCTTTGCTCCAGTTGTCTAGCACATCCAAGGCGTTATGTGCTTCTCTTTCGATCACGTGTCTCCCTGAGGCGGAGACCACGAGAACGAAATCGTCCGCATAGGCTTGAATTTCCACTGCCGGACCCAGGTCTAGATTCAGAGCTGCGTCTGCCACTATATTCCACCAAATGGGTCCGGAGTTGGATCCTTGCGGACACCCTCTGTGGTACGAGCGCGAGGCTTGCCCATTCCCCGCTTCGAACTCGACCCTTCTATCAGACAGGTAGCTGCTGATCAACGAGAACAAGTTCCTTGGACAGCCAAGTTCTTTTAGTCTGGTTAAAACCATTGGCCACCAGACACTGTTGAATGCCCCCCTCACGTCTAGTGAGATGAAGCAGGTGTGGAGCCCCACCGCTTTGTTCCTCTCTGCCCTCTCTCTGAGGCTGCGAATTGCCTGCGTTGCGCAACGCCCCGGAAGGAAACCAAACTGGTTCCTGTTTAGCTTTCCCTGCTCCATGAGAAAGCTAAGCGCTCTGTTCGTTATGAGCTTGTCCAGCACCTTGCTCCACGCTGAGAGGAGGCAGATAGGCCTGTAGGCTGCGGGATCATTTTTGTTCTTTTCGGTCTTGTTGAAAAGAACTAGCACCGCTGTTTTCCACAAGTCTGGGAAGATTCCCCTCCCGAGGCATTCGTTTAGGAGCGCCACAAAATACCCGGGATTTGCATAGTAGATTTCTCTGACTATGCTGAGGTCGAACCCGTCCTTGCCTGGTGCTTTGCCAGTGTTAAGACTGGAGAGGGCGTTCTCCACTTCCTCTCTCGTGAAGGGGGGTCCTCACCAGTGTCCGGTGGGATCCGACATTCATCCCTTATTTCTTTTTGTCGTGGGGAGTCCCCTTCTCCCTCGTCTCCTTGGAAGTGGTAATCCAAGAGACTCTCTATGGTACTATCAAGAGTCTTTGATAGGCTACCGTCTGCCCTTTCGACCGCTGCCAGTTTTAGCGGTTCGGTGATGGATCCCCTCGAGATCTTATAGGGGATCCCGAAAGGGTCTGCCGGTGTTTGGAACTCACACAGTTTTCTCCAGTAAGAGATTTTCGAGAGATTCAGTTCTCTCCTATATGCTGAACGAGCCTTTTTGTGCACTTCTGTGCACTCCCTGTCTTGCGGTGTAGCTTTCGCTCTTTGCAGAGCTTTCCTACTCCTCCTAGCTCTCGCCCTTAGAGCTTTTAGTTTCTCCGACCACCAGGGGTGGGGATCCTTGGCTCCCCTTTTGTTTCCCCTGCTACTCTCGCATAGCGCTGTGACTTCACTGGTAAGTTCTTCAAAGAGGGAGTTGAGGTCCGATGTTTCTCCGGCCTCTTCTGCCCTCCTACCCCCAACAGGGTAGTTAGTTTGGCTTTAAAAGCCCACCAGTCGAGGTTCTTCATTAAGAACCTTTTGCGCTTGGGTCGGATGGGCTTTTCCGATCCCAAAACGAAAGATAGTGCTAGATGGTCACTGCAGCTTTCATCGTCCAGTACTTGCCAATCCTGGACGAGGCTGCGCTGTGAGACTCTGACGAGAGTCACGTCGATCCAAGAGGAGCCCCTCGCCCCTTGGAAGGTCGGGGTGCTCTCTGGATCGTTCAAGACTCTCAGGTCTGCCGCGTCTGCCAGGTCTTCATAAACCGATAAGTGGTCGAAATTGCATTCCAGGACTTTCTTGCATCCAGGGAGCCAAATTTCTTCCTAACTGGCATTGAAGCACTTGTCACTCGCTGGCAGAGGTGTGTACCTTCATAAACCGAGAGGTGGCCGAAATTGTATTCTGGGAGTTTCTTGCATCCAGGGTACCAGATTTCTTCCTGGTTGGCATTGAAGCACTTGTCAATCGCTGGCAGAGGTGTGTACCTTCATAAACCGAGCAGGCCGAAATTGCATTCCAGGACTTTCTTGCATCCAGGGAGCTAAATTTCTTCCTAAGTAGTATTGAAGCACTTGTCACTCGCTGGCAGAGGTGTGTACCTTCATAAACCGAGGAGGCCGAAATTGCATTCAAGGACTTTCTTGCATCCAGTGAGCCAAATTTCTTCCTAAGTAGTATTGAAGCACTTGTCACTCGCTGGCAGAGGTGTGTACCTTCAGAAACCGAGAGTAGGCCGAAATTGCATTCCGGGATTTTCTTGCATCCAAGGAGCCAGATTTCTTCCTTACTGGCATTGAAGCACTTGTCAATCGCTGGCAGAGGTGTGTATCTTCATAAACCGAGAAGTGGTCGAAATTGCATTCCAGGACTTTCTTGCATCCAGGGAGCCAAATTTCTTCCTAACTGGCATTGAAGCACTTGTCACTCGCTGGCAGAGGTGTGTACCTTCATAAACCGAGAGGTGGCCGAAATTGTATTCTGGGAGTTTCTTGCATCCAGGGTACCAGATTTCTTCCTGGCTGGCATTGAAGCACTTGTCAATCGCTGGCAGAGGTGTGTACCTTCATAAACCGAGGAGGCCGAAATTGCATTCCAGGACTTTCTTGCATCCAGGGAGCCAAATTTCTTCCTAAGTAGTATTGAAGCACTTGTCACTCGCTGGCAGAGGTGTGTACCTTCAGAAACCAAGAGTAGGCCGAAATTGCATCCCGGGATTTTCTTGCATCCAAGGAGCCAGATTTCTTCCTTACTGGCATTGAAGCACTTGTCAATCGCTGGCAGAGGTGTGTATCTTCATAAACCGAGAAGTGGTCGAAATTGCATTCCAGGACTTTCTTGCATCCAGGGTAGCCAAATTTCTTCCTAACTGGCATTGAAGCACTTGTCACTCGCTGGCAGAGGTGTGTACCTTCATAAACCGAGAGGTGGCCGAAATTGTATTCTGGGAGTTTCTTGCATCCAGTGAGCCAAATTTCTTCCTAAGTAGTATTGAAGCACTTGTCACTCGCTGGCAGAGGTGTGTACCTTCAGAAACCGAGAGTAGACCGAAATTGCATTCCGGGATTTTCTTGCATCCAAGGAGCCAGATTTCTTCCTTACTGGCATTGAAGCACTTGTCAATCGCTGGCAGAGGTGTGTATCTTCATAAACCGAGAAGTGGTCAAAATTGCATTCCAGGACTTTCTTGCATCCAGGGAGCCAGATTTCTTCCTTACTGGCATTGAAGCACTTGTCACTCGCTGGCAGAGGTGTGTACCTTCATAAACCGAGAGGTGGCCGAAATTGTATTCTGGGAGTTTCTTGCATCCAGTGAGCCAAATTTCTTCCTAAGTAGTATTGAAGCACTTGTCACTCGCTGGCAGAGGTGTGTACCTTCAGAAACCGAGAGTAGACCGAAATTGCATTCCGGGATTTTCTTGCATCCAAGGAGCCAGATTTCTTCCTTGCTGGCATTGAAGCACTTGTCAATCGCTGGCAGAGGTGTGTATCTTCATAAACCGAGAAGTGGTCGAAATTGCATTCCAGGACTTTCTTGCATCCAGGGAGCCAGATTTCTTCCTTACTGGCATTGAAGCACTGGTCAATCGCTGGCAGAGGTGTGTATCTTCATAAACCGAGAAGTGGCCGAAATTGTATTCTGGGAGTTTCTTGCATCCAGGGTACCAGATTTCTTCCTGGCTGGCATTGAAGCACTTGTCAATCGCTGGCAGAGGTGTGTACCTTCATAAACCGAGGAGGCCGAAATTGCATTCCAGGACTTTCTTGCATCCAGGGAGCCAAATTTCTTCCTAAGTAGTATTGAAGCACTTGTCACTCGCTGGCAGAGGTGTGTACCTTCAGAAACCAAGAGTAGGCCGAAATTGCATCCCGGGATTTTCTTGCATCCAAGGAGCCAGATTTCTTCCTTACTGGCATTGAAGCACTGGTCAATCGCTGGCAGAGGTGTGTACCTTCATAAACCGAGAAGTGGCCGAAATTGTATTCTGGGAGTTTCTTGCATCCAGGGTGCCAGATTTCTTCCTGACTGGCATTGAAGCACTTGTCACTCTCTGGAAGACATGTGTAGATACTGAAGGCGCCTATATCAAATAAAACAAGGTTGTGTGCTATGAGGTATGTCTCTTTCATTTTTGTCCTCCAAATCGGCCATTATTTTACGAAACACCTGGTATTTCGAAACAGGAGGTTTGGAAACCACATTTTTCTACGTAGAAACGGTTGTTCTCCCAACTGAACTACTCCGGCAGAATTTTCCCTGCTTCATTATCCATTTGACTGATCTCTCACAAAGTTTAGTTTGTAAGTCATGTACAAATGACTTAAGCCACCATATGAAAGCAGAAGTTTGTCCGCGACGGATATCGAACCCACGACCCGTCCCTCCGGAGTAAGTTGTTCTCTCAACTTAGCTACACGGACGAAACTTATCGCTGTAGATTTGTCGTATTGACACGTACTTTACCTGCGTAGTACGTCACATCATCTCCGTCTTAATTTTTTTTTAAACGACGAACGAACTTTCTTTACAAATTTTGAAGATGACAATCCGTTTTTTGGTGTAAATGTGGCAAGGATGGTAAGTCAGATAACATCCGAAAACTTGAAAATTTTCATCGTCCTGGAGCGGGACTCGAAGCCGCGTCTTCCAGGTAGGCTTGACACGTGCTTTACCTCTGTATTACGTCACAAGCATCTCAGGGCGCAGATGGTTGCTTACCGAAACAGCCAATGAGAATAGTTTATCAGTCATGCTCGAGCAAATAATATCATTGAACAGAAGACTCATCTGCATGATTTTTAACAAAGCTAAGGAATATGAAAAGCGCTCGTAAAATCCGCCCGTCGACTTCTAAGGCCGTCACCTTAATTATTGCATTTTCCAATCAACTAACACAAAGAAACAAAAAAATCGTGTTTTATTCTCTCTTCTGTGTTTTGTTACCTAACTTTCTCATCCATAAGATTAGTCCGGGTTTGCCAGTAACAAGAGCATGTCTGTCGTGCTCGGCATAGATAAGTTCTTGTTTACGGTTGATCTGCCGAAAACAAGAACCTGCGCGGAGCAGGAAAAAGAAATCGATTAAATATTAGATTATTTCGATGTGTTTGTTCCTGATGAATAAATACGGAAGTGCCAAGAAAGAATTTCACTCAATAAATGCTAATGCGTACCAATTACAGATCTGGAGATCGTATCTTCCTTAAAACTGATCTTTTCCCATCAAACCATCATACCTCATGAGATACTGAGATTTTATGGTTGCTGCTCTTTCCTCTTTCATTTCCAGGAACACGCTCGGGAGATTTTTTTTGCACGCTTTTCGACACACGATGTGCCGTTCCGGTGGCCCTGTGGTCCGAGGTGCTGGTTTATAATCATTCGTCCGAGAAGGGCCCTCACTTTAGAAGAGGCATGTGTGGATACACTATGTTATCAAAAGTATTCGGACCTACCAAATACAGTGAAACCTCCAATATAGGGGGTAACCTCCGAGCTGCGGCCAGAATTGGGAACGGGAAATTTTTTTTTGAACACGTATCCGACCCGACACGGATCTGTAACTGACCCGGACCCAACCCGGACAAATATGCTTTGAACTACACCCATGAGCCATTACATCATGACTTCTTACCTAATAAGCTGTAGGACACCCCCCCCCCGTTTAGCCCGCAAAACAGCGGACACTCGGTGAGGCGTTGACTCAATGTGGTGTCGATTGGTATCCTGGAGTATCTGGTACCATAATGTCAACAGCAGGTCCTCCAGTTCCCGTACATTTCCGGGTGGTGGTGATTCAGCGCGAACCCGCTTTTCCAAGTCGAACCACAAATGTTCGACAGGGTTCATGTCAGGTGAATTTGGAGGCCAGGGTATTAACGGAAAGTCACCAGCATGTTCCTCGAACCACTCCTTAACGATTCTGGAAGTGTGGCATGGCGCATCATCCTGTTGGTAATGGCCATCACCAGCAGGGAACACAGTTGCCATTAATGGGCGAACTTGATTCACAACGATGTTCAGATACTTGACAGCTGTTAGGGATTGTTCTATTGGGATAATGGGGCCTAAAGTGTCCCAAGAAAACATCGCCCACAGCATAACACCGCCGCTGCCCACCTGTTTCCGCCCAACAGAACAATCAGGTGCCATAGCGTCATTGGTAATCGGTTTATCCGCGCTCGGCCGTCTACGTGATGCACCAGGAATCTTGATTCGTCATACCAGACTGCTTTCTTCCAATCATCCACCGTCCAATCTCGATGATCTTGGGCCCATTTCATGCGTTGTTGAGCACGGAGACCCGGTAGGGTCTTCGGCTACGCCGGCCCATGCGCAGAAGGCAGCGATGAAGTATGTGCTGTGGCGCATTGCCCTGATCACCACTGTTGTAGCTGCGAGTGATTTGTTGCACTGTGGCCCTGCGGTTTCTGTGAACAATACGCGGTAATCTCCGCTCCTTTCTGGCATCAGTGAGCTGCGCGCTAAACACGGCTGGACGACGGTTCGTCGTTTGGCCATATGTGCACCACTTTTGATACATACTCACTAAAGCGGCACGTTAACATCCCACAAGCTGCGCAAATTCCGAGATCGTAGTTCCGAGGGTCCATGCCATCACAATTTGTCCTTCATCAAACTCTGATAAATTGACAGGTTTTTCCCATTCTGACTCCGAACACTCTACTAACCGAAAGCCGGTCCTGGGGTTGTATATGTACTGCTATGTGAACTTCACCTGCGCCACCGTTCGGTTTCCAGGCGCGCTCATTTCTCTAGGATGAAGGTGGTCATAATGGAACGGCTCATGGGTGTACATATACACTGAGTGGCCACTTTATTATGACCACCTGACAGTTTTCAGCAAATGAGTTATGGCTGTACATTGTTGCCGCCAGAGAGCGAGGCTAGTATAAAAAGGGAAAGCTTAATGCTTACGGCAGCAGTAGAAGTGATTTTTGGGTGACGAGATGGGCAAAAAATGTTATTTGACGGACTTTCAACGTGGGATGATTGTAGGAGCTCGGAGCCATGGAGCGAGTATAACCGAAACCGCCGCATTCGTGAAATGTTCCAGAGCAGCTGTTGTTAAAGTGTTTAAAGACTGGACTGTTAGCCAAAAAACTGGGTCTCTACGTGCAACGTGTGGTCGTCATCGACTAGTGACTGCTCGGGCGGAACGGAGAGTTTCCAGACTGGTAACAGACAACAGAAGGGCAACAGTGCAGCGAATTACAGACCATCTTAATCAAGGATCCCCTCAAATGATCTCTGCACGCACTGTTCGCCGTACACTGCATCGGATGGGATATGGCTGCCGAAGGCCTGTTCGAACACCTTTGCTGTCTGCAGTTAACAAGAGAAAACGTATCCAGTTCGCACAGGAGCACAAGGATTGGACAGTCGATATCAAATTATGTGGTCCGATGAATCACGTTTTCAGTTGCACCATGCCGATAGCAGAGTGAGAATTTGGCGGAAACAGCACGAAAGCATGGACCCCAAATGCATTGCTACAACCCTTCAAGCTGGTGAAGGCAACGTTATGGTTTTGGAATGTTTTCCTGGCATGCTTTGGGCCCTTTAATTCGTGTTGATCAACGTCTGACTGGCACGTCATATCTAAACATCGTTGCGGACCAAGTGCATCCTGTCATGTGGATGGTTTATCCCAATGGCGATGGCGACTTTCAATAAGATAATGCGTCCTGTCATAGTGCTCGTATTGTACAGGATTGGTTTTAGGAACATGCCGGTGAGATTGTGGGGGCCACCCCCACAATCTCCAGATCTCAACCCCATTGAGAATCTGTGGGATGAAGTTGACCAAGACATCAGACAGCTGGATCCATAACCCTGCAATCTCACACTCCTGGAAAGTGCTATTCACCAAGCATTGTCTCAGATTCCACAAACCACCTATCAACATCTCGTGGAGTCCATGCCACGAAGAATCGACGCAGTATTAAAGGCAAAAGGTGGCCCAACAAAGTACCAAGGGGATGGTCATAATAAAGTGGCCACTCATTGTATATAGGGCGTTCAAAAAGCCCGCAGCGGATTTTTAGGTTATGTGGAAATCAAACAAATGTATATATTAATATATCTTGTTCTTATCTGTCAACATGCATACGTCACGCTCTTTGACCTCAAAATTGTTACGAACATCATTCCGCGAGCGAGAGCGTATAACGTTAAGGTTGAAAACGCTAAAAGAATGAACTCAAATTTACATAGAGAAAGCAACTAAAAATGAAAGTTAATTTAGAATATACGTCAGCAAAATGGTTTGGATTACGACCGGCACAGTGGTGTGCTTAATGAAAAGAAAGAAGTTAAAATTTAGTCTTACGTGAGACGAGCTGCAGCTTCCATGTATGTTTCAATCGCCCCTGCGGGCTGCGAGGGTGATTGATGGGGACCTGGAAATTTGCCCGTTGAGGGCGATGTTTCTTGGTTTGGTCCTCGTGGGCTCTGTTCCTGCTGTACGGCGCTCGGCCAGCTAACCATACAGTTACGCTTTACTATCTATCATTTTTCTTTCCTATAGCACACCCAAGCCTAATCTCCTAGTTTGCTGTTTCTAAGGGCTGTTTAACACCAGACGTCAGACACTGCCTTCTTAAAATCCTCTACACCACCAATTATTGAATTATATTCAGTGTTTTTCAGCAGTCAGCATTTGTAAAAAAGCACTGCAACGTTTTGTTTATTGTGCGTCAGCTTCATACACTGAAGTGCCAGAAAAACTGGTACACCAGTCTAATACGTAGTAGGTCCCCCACAGGACCGCAGGACTGCAGAAATACGACGGGGCATGGACTCCACTAGCTTCTGGAAATATGCTGTAGGCAATGCACACCATACTTCCTTCAGAGCGTTCCACAATTCGGGTGTATTCCGAGGTCTCGGATTCCTGTGTACGATAGCGCGTTGCATGGCAACCCAAATGTGTTCTATCACGTTCAGATCTGGGGACTTGGGTGGGAAGGGCCAAACCCCAAACTCAGATGAATGCTCCTCTAACCATAATGTGGCGTCCCGACACTTGTGTGGAGGTGCATTGTCCTGTTGGAACAGGCCCAGCCCATCAGCATGAATGCAGGACATGAACGGGTGTACCTCGTCAGAAAGGACGCGCACATAACGTTTGCCGGTCACAGACGTTTCTAGACGTACCAGGGGTTCCAGTGAAGTCCAGCTAAACACACCCCACACCATTACGGACCCCCCCCCCCCCACCAGCCGGTACAGTTCCCTGTTGACAGGCGGGATTCATGGGGTTTGCGCCACACACGAATCCTTCCATCTGCCCGATGCAGTTGGAAACGCGACTCGTCAGACCAGGCTACTTGTTTCCAGTCATCAAGTGTCCAGTGGTGGTGTTGCCGTGCCCAAGCGAAGCGCATAGCTCTGTGTCGTGTACCCATCAAGGGGACTCGAGTTGGGCGTCGGCTCCCAAAGCCCATATCGTGCAGGGTACGTTGCACAGTCCGGACGCTAATGCTTGTTGAGACTCCAGCATTGAATTCCGATTAGACCTGCGAGAGTGTCGCGTGAAACGATTCTTGACAGCCGACGATGGTCACGTTCTCCCAATATCTTTTTACGGCCACACTGGTATCGTAAGTTGGAGGTTTTGCCGAAATCTTTGTAGTCACGGTACACCCTTGCAATGGTCGTCCGTGAAAATCCGAACTTCGTTTCTATCTCCGAAATACTATGGCCCATCTCACGAGCGCCAACTATGACACCGCATTGAAAATCGCTTAAATCGTTATTACTTGTCATTCTCATGCCGAAAACAGCTCTGACAGCTGGCAAGGGTGTCTATCGCTTTCTATACGCACTGGCGGATGCAGCCGCGTACGCGCATAGGTGACGTTGCTATGTATTTTGCATAAGCTCGCCTGTACCAGTTTTTCTGGCACTTCAGTGTACATTTATTCAGCTTTTAAAGAGACGCAAGAGCCTAGTAATCTTAACTTAGGCCTAGCATCCGAATAACGGCCACCTCCCCATGGCTGTCTTAAGGGGTGGGCCAACGGGACCGATGCCCAGGGCCCCCACCTGAACTGGGCGCCCCAACGCCCCAAGTGCCTTATGCGTTTACAAAAAGTCCAACTCTTTCACCACTCACCAGCAGTTTTATTTATTTATTTAAAGAAAAGAAGAAACACCCGTGTAAAAAGTCCAACTCTTTCACCACTCACCAGCAGTTTTTTTTATTTATTTAAAGAAAGGGAGAAAGACCCGTGCAAAAAGTCCAACTCTTTCACCACTCACCAGCAGTTTTATTTATTTATTTAAAGCAAAGAAGAAACACCAGTGAAAAAAGTCCAACTCTTTTACCACTCACCAGCAGTTTTTTTTATTTATTTAAAGAAAAGAAGAAACACCCGTGTAAAAAGTCCAACTCTTTCATCACACTCACCAGCAGTTGTTTTTATTTATTTAAAGAAAGGAAGAAACACCCGTGTAAAAAGTCCAACTCTTTCACCACTCACCAGCAGTTTTTTTTATTTATTTAAAGAAAAGAAGAAACACCCGTGTAAAAAGTTGAAAGTTCTTCCGCCCTTTTTGTTTTTCAGACTTTGCTCGTAGCTTCGAATTTTCGAGGTGACAGGAGGGAAGTTCGGTGTTAGGTCGGATATTTTGTGACGACATAAGAAAGAAAGAAAGCTGATCTCTTACGCGGGACCAAGTGGGGGTGATAGCGTTGTGATAAATCAATTAAATGAAACTTCTGAACAGAAGTAAAATTGCGTGATTCGTAAATACGTATCATGTATTAGAAAAACGAAGTGGCGCGTCATCATGCATCCTGAAGAACATAGTTCTCAAGAAAGTGCGGTGAGTGCATGCATTTATTTTTGACTGATGGAGCAAGTGTTTCGTTTTATCTTATTTTTGGCATACACCTCTAGAATTCCGAATTTCATTTAACCAGTACACTTCCACAAGCGCATATCTAAGTGTTTATGTTCTCACAGGAGATGTGTCGATTTTTAAATCACAACTGTTTACCGACCTCAGATAATTCGTTTTCAAAAGAAATTCAGAGCCAAATGTAATTCAGTGAGCTAGAATGTAAAAATTACGTTAAAATTGCCTCATGTTCATGTGAGCCAGGCTTTTTCTTTTCTTTCCTTCCACGCACAAATTGCATTTTTTCCAAATCACTTTTTCCTTTTAAACAGTCATTTGTGTTGTCTATATGCAGGAGATACATGTACAGTGTGTTTATCACTAGGGTTAACTCACCAGGACTCTTTACAGTAGTGGCCAAAATTGTGGAAACCTTTTGGAAAAAGTGTACTTTTGAGGTTTGATGGCTCATAACATCACATTAATTTGGAGTAATATCATAAAATGATATATCAATGGAAAGATAATTTTATCAACAATGTAATGCAATAAAGTTTGTTTAATTATCTGCATTCCATGAAAAGTTATAGACAAATAACCAGAAAAAGGAAGCATAACTTGCTTAAGTTGATATGAAGTATAGTTCTCCTTCATTTTAATGTAACCAATGGGCATGAGTATTTAGAGAGCCAATCAGGTGTCATCTTGTTTTGGCAATGAGCCAATCAGGTCACAGTAGGATTCAGCTATTGATGTCATGTATTGAAGCTGAGAAGAGGACATTTGTCAGTGTGTTATGTGATTGCTATCAAGTTGATTTTGTGTGTGTGTGTGTGTGTGTGTTCTTTTATTTAGTGAGGTTGTAAAACTTAATCAAATTAAAGAAATGGCGCAAAGGGTTGACTGGGCACCCAGAAAGCGATGTAAAATAGTACTATTAAGTGAACAAGGCTTCAGTTATAAAGAAATCAGAAGAAAAATTGGTGGAAACTTAACCAAAGGTGGCATTTTTAAATTTTTGAGGAGGTATAAGGAGACTCAGTCACTACAAAACCAGACTGGTAAAGGCAGGAAAAGGTGCACCACAGCAATTGATGATAGAAGAATTAAAAGACTGTGCCTAGGTGACAGAAGAAAATCATCTGGGCGTATACAAGATAAAATGGCGCAATGCAATGTGAAGTTGAGTGCAAAGACTGTTCGGCGCAGACTGCAGGAATTTGGTCTAAAAGCTAGAATTCCATGAAAAAAGCCATTTTTATCTCTCAAACAAAGGTTGAAAAAGATTAAACTGGGCTGAAACCCAAGTTAACTGGACAGAGAAACAGTGGGACAGTGTTATTTGGAGTGATGAGACCAAAGTCTCCTTGTTTGGTAGTGATGGCATAAAGTACGTGAGGGGAAGAATCGGAGAAGATTTGTATCCTGATTGCATTACATGTACAGTGAAACACCCAGTTAGTGTTACGATCTGGGGTTGTATGACATCAAAAGGTGTGGGCAGAATTTGCGTGATTAATGGGAATATAAATGGCCAAAAATACATCAATGAACTACTGGAGCCCAAACTGAAGCCTTCCGCACGTGATATTTTCAAGATAATGAAGCATTTATATTTCAACAGGATGCAGCTCCATGTCATGTTACTGCTGTGTGCAAAACGTCGTTTCAAGATAATCATATTCCACTGCTGGAATGGCCTGGGAATAGCCCAGACCTTAACCCCATCGGGAATCTATGAAGCCGACTAAAGAAACTTGTTAGTCAGAGGCAACCCAGCAATAAAACCCAATTAATAGAAGCAATGATTCAATCTTGGTTTCACATTATAACAGCTGCAGAACTTACAAACTTGGTTCACTCCATGGGAAGGCGTTGTAAGGCCGTAATTAACGCTTAAGGTTACCCAACTAAGTATGAACTGACATGGTGAGAATTTGTGTATATCTCATTTTTTCAATGTGTTTCACTTTTCTTCTTTATAACTGCTGTTCTAATACAAAATCCTTCATAAAAGTTATTGCGTTACATTCTTGATGAAATTATCTTTCCATTGATATAAAATTTTATGGTATTACTCTAAAAAAAAAAAAAAAAAAAAAAAATGTTGTGTTATGAGCCATCAAACCTCAAAAATACACTATTTCCAAAAGGTTTCCACAATTTTGGCGACTACTTTATATATATCCAATCTTTTCTGTTTGAATAAATAACAATGAGGGGGCCGCATATCGGCATTTTTGTCTTGTCGCTTCCAATTATCTGGAAACGGCGTTGATTGGTTTATTTCTATCCTCTGTTTTAATTTACCTTTCGTTGAATAATTTTTAGAATAAGGAAGAAACGTATCTTTCGGCACCCATTTTCTTGTAATTTACTAGTCAACTAAGAGTGAGTGCATTTGATGCATGGAATTCTACAATTTTTGTCATGTACCATTTTTCATTCAAGTGGTATTTAAAAAGTTACTGGATATTGCTTGATATTGAATGTTTCTATATCAGTTGTGGAAGAAACTTAGGAGACCTTTATCCAGTAATGGATTAATAATGGCTGACGACGATGATACATAAAGATCAGGGGCCTCGAAAAATGTAATGGCCCATGGCCCCCACAAAGGCCAAGATGGCACTGCACCTCCCAACAACGGTCACTTTTTCTCGTTCCGAGCAGTGACCGTCGTTATTCGGGGGTTAAACTGTGTTTGCATAAGTGCAAAGAACGGCTGCGCAGTAAAATGCGCCGTGAGTGGGGAGGTACGTATATAAAGCTGGGATGTTCTGTCGTGTTATCAGTAACTTTGAAGCGGATATGCCACGCTACTGGTTGGGAATAGGGAGGTACGTATACGAAGCTGAGATGTTCTGTCGTGTTATCAGTGACTTTGAAACGGATATGCCGCGTTACTGGTTGTGAGTGGGAAGGTACGTATATAAAGCTGAGATGTTCTGTCGTGTTATCAATGACTTTAAAGCGGATATGCCGCGTTACTGGTTGTGAGTGGGGAGGTACGTATATAAAGCTGAGATGTTCTGTCGTGTTATCAGTAACTTTGAAGCGGATATGCCGCGTTACTGGTTGTGAGTGGGGAGGTACGTATATAAAGCTGAGATGTTCTGTCGTGTTATCAGTAACTTTGAAACCGATATGCCGCGTTACTGGTTGTGAGTGGGGAGGTACGAATATAAAGCTGAGATGTTCTGTCGTGTTATGAATAACTTAGAAAGCGGATATGCCGCGTTACTGGTTATGAGTGTATAACGAAGTGAATTTCTCCGTCATTTCTGGTCTACGTCGGGATTCGAACCCGAGTACGCTTATTCCGGAACAAGTTGCTCTACCAATTAAGCTACGCGGACGCTTATTCTGATTCCTATCTGCCTTTATGTCGTGTGCGTCCTTCTGGCAGGTACGTCACATCTCCTGGTACGTTACATCATCTCCCCCTTATTTTTCTTTTCTTTCGAAGTGCTGCTCATATTTTTCCTATCTCGCGGTGTGGAAATAACATCACACCAATGCGAGATTTTGATCGGTCGGGTCATCCGGATAGTTCGGGCGCCATTATAACGAAGTGAATTTCTCCGTCGTTTTTGGTCTACGCCGGGATTCGAACCCGAGTACGCTTATTCCGGAACAAGCAGCTCTACCAACTGAGCTACGCAGACATTTATTCTGATTCCTATCTGCCTTTATGTCGTGTGCGTCCTTCTGGTAGGTACGTCACATCTCCTGGTACGTTACAAGTGGGGAGGTACGTATATAAAGCTGAGATGTTCTGTCGTGTTATCAGTAACTTTGAAGCGGATATGCCGCGTTACTGGTTGTGAGTGGGGAGGTACGTATATAAAGCTGAGATGTTCTGTCGTGTTATCAGTAACTTTGAAACCGATATGCCGCGTTACTGGTTGTGAGTGGGGAGGTACGAATATAAAGCTGAGATGTTCTGTCGTGTTATGAATAACTTAGAAAGCGGATATGCCGCGTTACTGGTTATGAGTGGGGAGGTACGTATATAAAGCTGAGATGTTCTGTCGTGTTATCAGTAACTTTGAAGCGGATATGCCGCGTTACTGGTTGTGAGTGGGGAGGTACGTATATAAAGCTGAGATGTTCTGTCGTGTTATCAGTAACTTTGAAACGGATATGCCGCGTTACTGGTTGTGAGTGGGGAGGTACGAATATAAAGCTTATAACGAAGTATATTTCTCCGTCATTTCTGTCCACGCCAGGATTCGAACCCGGATCCCCTCATTCCGGAATAAGTCACTCTACCAATTGAGCTACGCGGATGTTTTATTCTGATTCCTATCTGTCTTTCTGTCGTGTGCGTCCTTCTGGCAGTACGTCACATCTCCTGGTACGTTACATCATCTCCCCCTTATTTCTTTTTTTTTTTTTTTTTCGAAGTGCTGGACAAAGGATTCTCTTATTTTTCCTATCTCGCGGTGTGGAAATAACATCACACCAATGCGAGATTTTGAACGGTCGGGTCATCCGGATAGTTCGGGCGCCATTATAACAAAGTATATTTCTCCGTCATTTCTATCCACACCAGGATTCGAACCCGGATCCCCTCATTCCGGAATAAGTCACCCTACCAATTGAGCTACACGGACGTTTTATTCTGATTCCTATCTGCCTTTATGTCGTGTGCGTCCTTCTGGCAGGTACGTCACATCTCCTGGTACGTTACAAGCTGAGATGTTCTGTCGTGTTATGAATAACTTAGAAAGCGGATATGCCGCGTTACTGATTGTGAGTGGGGAGGTACGTATATAAAGCTGAGATGTTCTGTCGTGTTATCAGTAACTTTGAAGCGGATATGCCGCGTTACTGGTTGCGAGTGGGGAGGTACGTATATAAAGCTGAGATGTTCTGTCGTGTTATCAGTAACTTTGAAGCGGATATGCCGCGTTACTGGTTGTGAGTGGGGAGGTATGTATATAAAGCTGAGATGTTCTGTCGTGTTATCAGTAACTTTGAAGCGGATATATATTTTTTTTTATTGGAGGTTTAACGACCACCGTGAGCAACTCAATGGGCTATAAGCAGTTGCCCGTCCCTAATTTAGGGTCACTGGTTCCAGGGAAGGGAGAGAGCCAGTGCCGTAAGACAAACACAACATCTATGCCTCACCGGGATTCGAACCCGGACCCCTTACGGACGAATGATCAGAGGCCAGCGCCTTAGACCACTGCGCCACCAGGGCGGCGAAGCGGATATGCAGCGTTACTGGTTGTGAGTGGGGTGGTACGTATATAAAGCTGAGATTTTCTGTCGTGTTATCAGTAACTTTGAAGCGGATATGCCGCGTTACTTGTTGTGAGTGGGGAGGTACGTATATAAAGTTGAGATGTTCTGTCGTGTCTTATCAGTAACTTTGAAACGGATATGCCGCGTTACTGGTTGTGAGTGGGGAGGTACGAATATAAAGCTGAGATGTTCTGTCGTGTTATCAATAACTTAGAAAGCGGATATGCCGCGTTACTGGTTGTGATTGGGGAGGTACGTATATAAAGCTGAGATGTTCTGTCGTGTTATCAGTAAATTTGAAGCGGATATGCAGCGTTACTGGTTGTGAGTGGGGAGGTACGTATATAAAGCTGAGATGTTCTGTCGTGTTATCAGTAACTTTGAAGCGGATATGCCGCGTTACTGATTGTGAGTGGGGAGGTACGTATATAAAGCTGAGATGTTCTGTCGTGTTATCAGTAACTTTGAAACGGATATGCCACGTTACTGGTTGTGAGTGAGGAGGTACGAATATAAAGGTAAGATGTTCTGTCGTGTTATGAATAACTTAGAAAGCGGATATGCCGCGTTACTGGTTGTGAGTGGGGAGGTACGTATATAAAGCTGAGATGTTCTGTCGTGTTATCAGTAACTTTGAAGCGGATATGCCGCGTTACTGGTTGTGAGTGGGGAGGTACGTATATAAAGCTGAGATGTTCTGTCGTGTTGTCAGTAACTTTGAAGCGGATATGCAGCGTTACTGGTTGTGAGTGGGGAGGTACGTATATAAAGCTGAGATGTTCTGTCGTGTTATCAGTAACTTTGAAGCGGATATGCCGCGTTACTGGTTGTGAGTGGGGAGGTATGTATATAAAGCTGAGATGTTCTGTCGTGTTATCAGTAACTTTGAAGCGGATATATATTTTTTTTATTGGAGGTTTAACGACCACCGTGAGCAACTCAATGGGCTATAAGCAGTTGCCCGTCCCTAATTTAGGGTCACTGGTTCCAGGGAAGGGAGAGAGCCAGTGCCGTAAGACAAACACAACATCTATGCCTCACCGGGATTCGAACCCGGACCCCTTACGGACGAATGATCAGAGGCCAGCGCCTTAGACCACTGCGCCACCAGGGCGGCGAAGCGGATATGCAGCGTTACTGGTTGTGAGTGGGGTGGTACGTATATAAAGCTGAGATTTTCTGTCGTGTTATCAGTAACTTTGAAGCGGATATGCCGCGTTACTTGTTGTGAGTGGGGAGGTACGTATATAAAGTTGAGATGTTCTGTTGTCTTATCAGTAACTTTGAAACGGATATGCCGCGTTACTGGTTGTGAGTGGGGAGGTACGAATATAAAGCTGAGATGTTCTGTCGTGTTATCAATAACTTAGAAAGCGGATATGCCGCGTTACTGGTTGTAATTGGGGAGGTACGTATATAAAGCTGAGATGTTCTGTCGTGTTATCAGTAAATTTGAAGCGGATATGAAGCGTTACTGGTTGTGAGTGGGGAGGTACGTATATAAAGCTGAGATGTTCTGTCGTGTTATCAGTAACTTTGAAGCGGATATGCCGCGTTACTGATTGTGAGTGGGGAGGTACGTATATAAAGCTGAGATGTTCTGTCGTCTTATCAGTAACTTTGAAACGGATATGCCACGTTACTGGTTGTGAGTGAGGAGGTACGAATATAAAGGTAAGATGTTCTGTCGTGTTATGAATAACTTAGAAAGCGGATATGCCGCGTTACTGGTTGTGAGTGGGGAGGTACTTATATAAAGCTGAGATGTTCTGTCGTGTTATCAGTAACTTAGAAAGCGGATATGCCGCGTTACTGGTTGTGAGTGGGGAGGTACGTATATAAAGCTGAGATGTTCTGTCGTGTTATCAGTAACTTTGAAGCGGATATGCCGCGTTACTGGTTGTGAGTGGGGAGGTACGTATATAAAGCTGAGATGTTCTGTCGTGTTATCAGTAACTTAGAAAGCGGATATGCCGCGTTACTGGTTGTGAGTGGGGAGGTACGTATATAAAACTGCGATGTTCTGTTGTGTTATCAGTAACTTTGAAGCGGATATGCCGCGTTACTGGTTGTGAGTGGGGAGGTACGTATATAATGCTGAGATGTTCTGTCGTGTTGTCAGTAACTTTGAAACGGATATGCCGCGTTACTGGTTGTGAGTGGGGAGGTACGAATATAAAGCTGAGATGTTCTGTCGTGTTATCAGTAACTTTGAAGCGGATATGCCGCGTTACTTGTTGTGAGTGGGGAGGTACGTATATAAAACTGCGATGTTCTGTCGTGTTGTCAGTAACTTTGAAACGGATATGCCGCGTTACTGGTTGTGAGTGGGGAGGTACGAATATAAAGCTGAGATGTTCTGTCGTGTTATCAGTAACTTTGAAGCGGATATGCCGCGTTACTTGTTGTGAGTGGGGAGGTACGTATATAAAGCTGAGATGTTCTGTCGTATTATCAGTAACTTTGAAACGGATATGCCGCGGTACTGCTTGTGAGTGAGGAGATACGTATATAAAGCTGAGAGGTTCTGTCGTGTTATCAGTAACTTTGAAGCGGATGTGCCACGTTACTGGTTGGGAATAGGAAGGTACGTATATGAAGCTGAGATGTTCTGTCGTTTTATCAGTAACTTTGAAAGCGGATATGCTGCGTTACTGGTTGTGAGTGGGGAGGTACGTATATAAAGCTGAGATGTTCTGTCGTGTTATCTGTAACTTTGAAGCGGATATGCCACGTTACTGGTTGTGAGTAGGGAGGTACGTATATGAAGCTGAGATGTATTATCAATAACTTAGAAAGCGGATATGCCGCGTGGACGTGAACTTTCTGAGTTCCAGCTTGGTCTGGTCATGCATGTTATCATACATTCTGACTGAACGAATGCTACTCTGACTGCGTTAACCAAACTTAAGAAGCAGTTCAATCTTCCCGACTCCATCCTTCAGGGTTTGAAACCGGTTCCTGGAGCTCGTGTACCAGAACTATTCGGTAAACTTAAGGTTCACAAAGAATGACACGCTATACGTCTTCTGGTTTCAGGTGTTGCATCTCCCACTAGACCACTCAAGAAAGCACTTGCTGCTTTTCTTAAGTCACTTACCAATTCCTCTACCTACTCTATTAATGGGACCACTGAAGCTCTCACTAAGATCAAGAACTCTGATACGACAAGGCTCACCGTTTTTTCTAGCATCACTAGACGTGGTTGCATCATTCCCGAATGTACATATTTCTGACGTTCACGACATTATTAAGTCTTCCCTTATTGAATTTGTCCGTTTCCAAGAAATTGTTGTTTCCGTTCTCGCTGCTTTAAAGCTAGTGCAACAACGTTCATTCTTTCGGTTCAACGTCTTCTATCGCCAAACAGGTAAGGGCCATTTTGGGTTACCCCTGTCTCCAATTCTGGCAGAGATCTTACTCCAAGATCTTGAAAATAAAGTACTACAGGAGTCTCGTCCCCGTCCACGCCTGTATTTACGTTATGTTGACGATGTGTTATTTTTCTGGGACCATGGTCTGGATGAGCTACAAGTTTTCTCGGAATATATATCTTCTATATATCCTTTAATTAAATTCACCATCGAAATTGAAAATAATGGTACTTTACCGTTCCTAGATTTCCTCTTATAACGTGACTCAGACTCCTGCTCTTTACACTATTAGGTATATAGGAAACTTACCTCCGCACCCACTATGATACCTGCATCTTCTGCCCACCCAAATAATTATAAACTTTCATCAATTAACTTCATGCTAAGAAGAGCGGTCACTCATTCTTCTGATAGCCTCAGGCGGCGTTGCGAAATTGATAAGGTTTTCGACATTGCTTGTGCCCTAGGTTTCAAAGAATCTACTGTTCAAGCGGCACTCGGGAAAATCTGTCGTCTACATATAACTACCCTTCAGACCGAACACCCATGTCGCAATTTTGTGGGCTCAATGGATTATTTTCCAACGGTCTCCTCAATCTTTAAAAATATTTGTAAACCATTCAATCTGGACTTTGGGGATACGTACCACCAATATTTTCACGTTGATTAAGAAAGATCGCGACCTAGCTCCAGAAGCTAACAAATTTGGTGTGCACACTATCCCACTTGATAGTTTGAATCAAGTTCCCCCTTGCAGCCAATATATCGGATCAACCAAAAGATCATTGGGAATTAGGCCCAATGAACATAAATATGCCGTTAAGAATGCCTATCAAATACTGCTCTTGCAAGACTAGTGAACGATGGACAACATTATCCAAATTGGAAAGAGACAAAAATCATTTTAATACCACGTACTATCTCCTCCTTATTATTCACCGAAAGTTTGATAATTGGCGAACATGGAACTTCATGTTGTAATGACAATACTCCTTCCTACGCTACATACCAAAACCTTGGACATAACTATTAAAACTTTCCCCTCCAGCTGTGGAGAATGAAAATATTTAATATACTTAAACAAAATTGTCATTGTTGTTGGGCCTAAGTATGCAAATCATCATTCATTTACTCCTTTTGTACGTCTTACTTGTCTTGTATATTATTTATTCGATAATTTAACCACTTGATTGTTTGTATTCATATATCGATTTAAAACTATATCATTTCTGGATTTGACGACATGATCACCTATTCTGTACGTCACGTTCTGCCTGTAGGTTACTTATACACAGTGTGGCAAAGAATTTTTAAGACTGGGTCTGTAAAATGAAATAGAAACAAGAAATTATAATTTGTTTTGGTTTGTTATTCAAAATAAGTCCCTGCGGCTTCAATACACTTGTTACTGCGATTTAATAATGATTCGAATGCCTGTTCCAGTTCACTTTGCGGAATTGCCTCCAAAGCACGCGTCGAAGCTGTTTGTATGGTCGAAATATCATCAAAATAACACCCTTTTAACGTCATTTTAAGTGTTGGGAATAAGTCGCAGGGTGCTAAATCAGGCGAATACTGTGGATGATTCAACACACAGACGTTATTTTTCGCCAAAAATCTACGAACAAGAAGTGAGGTGTGACTGGGTGCATTATCGTGCAACAAACACCAACTGTTTTTATCCCGATATTCTGGACGAATTTTGTCCATCAAACGCCTCAAAACATTTAAATAAAAGTCACCAGTAATTGTTTGTCCACTTGGAACAAATTTTTTGTGGATAATAATACCCTTACTATCGAAGAATGTAATGAGCATTGTTTTGATTTTCGATGGAACTTTTCTTGTTTTTTTGGCTTGTAGTGAGTTTTTTGACTTCCATTCCGCACTTTGTCACGTTGTTTTAGGATCATATTGAAAACACCATGTTTCATCACCTGTAACAATCGGTTTTAGGAAGTTTGGATCATTTTCAGCGGCTGAAATGATATCTCTGCAATGTGCACTTCTCCTTGATTTTTGTTCATTGGTTAACGTGTGTGGAACAAATTTAGCACAGAGTTTTGTTTTGCCCAAATCTTCATGCAGGATGGTTCGAATCGTTTCTTTGTTGATGTTTAAAGACTCTTCCATCATTCTTAGTGACGCACATCGATTGTTTTCTACGAAATCACGCACTTTTTCAATAATCTCAGGTGTCCTAGATGAACTTGGTCTTCCGGTATTTTTTTTTTTTTTGATTGGAGGTTTAACGACCACCGTGAGCAACTCAATGGGCTATAAGCAGTCGCCCGTCCCTAATTTAGGGTCACTGGTTCCAGGGAAGGGAGAGAGCCAGTGCCGTAAGACAAACACAACACCCATGCCTCACCGGGATTCGAACCCGGACCCCGTTCGGACTTATGATCAGAGGCCATCGCTTAGACCACTGCGCCACCGGGGCGGCCTTCCGGTATGCTTATCATCTTCTAGCGTATCTCTTCCGTCCAAAAAACGTTTGTGCCACAGGAAAACATTTGATCTACTTAAATAAAACTCACCGTAAACTTGTTTCATCATTTGGTACGTTTCCGAGGCACTTTTACCAAATTTTGCGTAAAATTTAATAACAGCCCTTTGTTCCATCTTAATAATTCAACATGAAAAAAAATTTACTTCTCTAATGAACGGCCGTTTCGTTTGAGTTACTTTTAACAACTACGCAGTACTTTTGGCAGAAAGCAAGCAGATGGTCACGGTTTATAACGCATTCGCGATTACACTGGCGGCGCCACCGTAGGCTGAAATCTAGCGCCAGTCTTAAAAATTCTTTGACGCACTGTGTATGTCTCCCCACCCAAAAAGCTCCTTTAGTACTTCCATCTGAAGATGGTCTTTAAGGAAGACCGAAAGTTCTTACGGCTTTAACTTTAATCTTTTAATCTTTTAACTTATACATTAAATAAGTTCTTCACTTCATCAGACACTTGTGTACTGTTTTAATTATCGTGCTTTTAAGACTGCTGCCTTAAACTTTTACGATTGGTAACAATATTGCCAAGTTACAGGATCATGACACTGTGTTTTGAACTTTTTATCGTACTTTCAAGGTTTTCATTTGACTCACGTGATGACACTTAGTGCAACTTTTCTGTCCTCATATTGGACAAGCGAAGTGAGCTTAATCCTCATCTCACGTCTCTGGAATTCAGAGTTCTAGATGGCTAATAATTAAAGTAGAAAACAATATTTTGTTTTATAAGAAGGAAATGGTAAAAAAGGGGGAAACCCAAGCATTAATCCGATTTCTGATTTCCGACGAAACTCGAAAGGGAGAAAAGTTAGGAAACACATGCGGTGTTTCTCCTATCCACGAAAATGAGTGCGCGTGTAATATTCTACTCTGCTCCCGCGGTTCCGATGCCGCTGTTCAAGAGAAAATAATTTAAGCAGTTTTACCTTTTTAGGTCGGACACTCCCTACCTAGAATCCTCTACATAAACCTCTACTACGCTTCCGTGTGACTTTCCTATCGGGCACTCTAGCCCAAATCTCCTAGCTTCCTACATCTACGGGTTTTTTTAAGACCTGGGGACAGACACTCCCTTCCTAAAATCTTCTACATAAATCTCTATCTACACTGCTGGCCACCCAAAATGCAACACCAAGAAGGACAGGAGATAGCAAAGCCAGCTTTACTGGGCACATAACAACAGATACAAAGATGAAACGATTGAGCTTACAGGCCCGTGCGACTTGCGGAACACGCAGACATCAATAGTTCGTGTGGCCCCCATGGCTGGCAATAACGGCCGCTACACGCCGCGGCATCGAAAGAAAAAAGGCTTTGTATGTGGGCTTGGGGTATGTCGGTCCAGGCTGCTTCCACACGTGGCCACAGTTCACCAGGCGTAGCCGCGGGTGGTGCTTGCCGGGCCATTCGGTTGCCGATCAGCGACCAGACGTGTTCGATGGGCGACATATCGGGAGAACAGGCTGGCCACAGTAGCAGTGACACCTGGTGGGCCGTGAAGAATTGTTGCACGATGCGTGCCATTGTCCTGTTGAAACGTGGCCGCTGGCAGGTCCTGCAGTTAAGGGAGGACTACAGGCTCCAAGACGTCGGAGATGTAGCGGTGGCTGATGAGTGTAACGCCAGGCGACGGACCGCTATGCGATGCATAATGCAGGCGTCATACAGTTTCTCGCTGCGGTGCCGCCACACGCAGATCCTACCATCGTGGTGTTGTAGGCAGAAGCGGGATTCATCGGAGAAGACAATGTCGTATCATTCCGTAGTCCGGTACGGCGTTCAAGGGCCCACTGCCGCCGCACTCGTCGGTGGTGTAACGTCAATGGTAATCGGAGCAATAGGCGCCGTGCGACAAGGCCCCCGCTCCTGCAGACGACGTCGAACGGTACGTGCTGACACAGGTTGTTGCGCAACACACTCTAATTCCTGCGCTAACGTTCGTGATGTGGCGGTGCGAGCCGTCAATGCCCGCCGCACAACATGCCTGTCCTCTCGTTCGGTGGTGCGCCGCGGCAGCGGCAATCACTCACGTCAGTCCGTTCGTCCCTCTTGCACCCACCAAATCCATACTCGCCTCACTGTGGCCGGATGTCGTCCCACACGGGCGCCGATGTCTCTGTACGATAAACCGCTGTCGCGATAAGCCACTATTCGTCCTCTGTCGAGCTCCGAAACGTGTTGGAATGACTGCCGTATTCTGTGACGAGGCATCAAAAAGCTTCCCACGCACAGGTCCGACAGCACAACACACTTCCACTACTTACACCCGGCCTTCTGTGCACCCTTCGTATAGTGCTTCTCGGTAACGTGCCGGGCGCACATGATTTGCATATGCCCTGCAATGCTAATCGTTTGCATGTCTTCTCGCGGGCGACACATACTGCGAATTTCAGGCCAATGGAATGCTTTCTTCTTGGTGCTGCATTTTGGGTGGCCAGTAGTGTAGCTTCCGTGTGACTATTCTATCGGGCACTCTAGCCCAAATCTCATAGCTTCCTACTTCTACGGCTTTTTTGAAGACCTGGAGTCAGACATTCCTTTCCTAAAATCTTCTACGTGAATCTCTACCTCGCTACCGTGTGATTTTCTTATCGGGCACTCTAGCCCAAATCTCATAGCTTCCTACTTCTACGGGGTTTTTTAAGACCTGGGGTCAGACACTCCATTCCTGAAATCTCTATCACGCTTCCGTGTGACTTTCCTATCGGGCACTCTAGCCCAAATCTCCTAGTTTCCTACTTCTACGGTTTTTTTAAGACCTGGGGTCAGACACTCCCTTCTGTGGAGTAAAAGTCTCTTCGACTTCTACGCTGTTTTAACACGTCAATACACTAGGAAATAGTTCCATAAATGAAAGAAACCTTAATGGCCAGACGAAACATGTAAACACAATTCAACTTACGGAAAATGTGCTTTATTCATGATGGAATGCACTACATTCTCCACACATTTATCACACCACTCTTTTCAATATTCATCAATTCATAATACAACGTTCTCATACAACTCTCTCGACGGTACAACGCTCGTGGTAATCGCTCTCAATAATCGCTCTCATACAACAGATCAGTCGTCCTTTTTATCTTTTGCTCTTATCTTATAACAGGCATACGTCACGTACATTCAACCTCAATTGTGTTGCCAAACGTATTCATTTGAGAGAAAAGATATTTCGTTCAGCGTGAAGAATACTGAGAATAAACTCAAGATTTACATAGGGAAAGAAACTAAAAAAGGAAAGTTAATCTAGAATATACGTCACACTTCCTAAAATCTCTACCTCGCTTCCGTGTGACTTTCCTATCGGGCACTCTAGTCCAAATCTCCTAGCTTCCTACTTCTACGTTTTTTTTAAGACCTGGGGTCGGACACTCCCTTCCTAAAATCTTCTACATAAATGTCTATTTCGCTTCCGTGTGACTTTCCTATCAGGCACTCTAGCCCAAATCTCCTAGCTTCGTACTTCCACGTTTTTTTTTAAGACTTGGAGTCAGACATTCCCTTCCTAGAACCTTCTACATGAATCTCTACCTCGCTTCCGTGTGACTTTCCTATCGGGCACTCTAGCCCAAATCTCCTAGCTTCCTACTTCTACGGGTTTTTTAAGACCTGGGGTTAGGCACTCCCGTCCTAAAATCCTCTACATAAATCTGTACCTCGCTTCCGTGTGACTTTCCTATCGGGCACTCTAACCCAAATCTCCCAGCTTCCTACTTCTACGGGGTTTTTTAAGACCTGGGGTTAGGCACTCCCGTCCTAAAATCCTCTACATAAATCTCTACCTCGCTTCCGTGTGACTTTCCTATCGGGCACTCTAACCCAAATCTCCCAGCTTCCTACTTCTACGGGTTTTTTTAAGATCTGGGGTTAGGCACTCCCGTCCTAAAATCCTCTACATAAATCTCTACCTCGCTTCCGTGTGACTTTCCTATCGGGCACTCTAACCCAAATCTCCCAGCTTCCTACTTCTACGGGGTTTTTTTAAGACCTGGGGATTTATGTAGAGGATTTTAGGCACTCCCGTCCTTAAATCCTCTACATAAATCTCTACCTCGCTTCCGTGTGACTTTTCTATCGAGCTCTACCTAGCTTCCGTGTGACTTTTCTCTCAATCACCGAGCCTTTACTTCTTTGGGTTGTTTAAGACCTGGGGTCAGACAGGTCTGAAACAACCCAAAGAAGTACATATATGTATAATACTCTTCATATAATCTGATCCGTGTTACATGCAATAATTTTGATTTTACAGAAAATATCTGTAGGTTCCCAAGAATTTGAATGGTTAAAACTCCCAGTTATTAATATGGAATTTAAAAATTCCAGTAATAAAAAGCAAATAGATTTTTGAAGCATCCAAAGTACTTTTTGCGGATGGTGGGGTGGGGTCCGGTACTGTACTGCCTGTAACGTTCTGAGTTCACGAATAATCTCCAAATGAATGTTCTCCATAATCAAATTCAGTGGTAACCATATGCGTTTTAATGTCATGAGGGTGATGTACATTAATGGGATGCGGGCCTCAGCTGTAGTTGGGGTTTGGGGTCACGCAAAACGATCACAGGGCTCCAGCTGTTCCCGCCCACTTTCACCACTCGAAATAATCCAAATCTTCACGAAGTAAAACCGCTGCTGTCCGTCCAACGTAGCTTTTACGGAGGGTGGGTTAGAGGAACTAAATTCTTCGCGCCATATGATCCGTTGTGAACTGAAGCGTGAGCTGCCCACGCTCAATCCTGGGTGTCGCCTCGGTGTCTGTTTCAGTTGACCTCGTGTTCAAAGAAAACGCGGGACCTCGGTCAGAGGAAAGCAAGAATGTTGGTTCATTTTAGTGATCGCTTTTCCTTGTTTTGAAAGATGTTTCAGCACGTCAGAAATCCTCTTTTGCAATACAGATCTTCTACTGATTCTGCAATCCCGAAACACATTTTAACAGACGAACCCAGGATTTCTTTTCTAGAGGAATTCCCTCACTCTCTCTCCCTCCCCCTCCTCCCCCTTGATGTACACAGAGATGCCTGTTTATTACGTACACCTGCAGATACGTAACTAAGCATTTCTGCACCCGTGGCAAGTTACAAAACAAAATATTGCGCCCCTTCGCCCCAATCTGTCTTTCGATGTTATTTATATACACTATATTGACAAAAGTCACAGGACACCTAGAAGAGAAACACAACATAGCATTTATTGACATACATTAGTACGGTGTCCGTCCACCTTAGACCTTAATGCATGCACTGACCCTTCGAGACATGCTTTCGATAAGGTTTTGGAACACAACGATAGGTATGCGCTTCCATTCAGTACATAATGTTGCCGCTAACTGTTGCTTTGTAGTAGGCCTTCGTTCCAAACTTCTTATGAGGCGCTCTAATTCATCCCATAGGTGCTCTATGGGATTAACATCAGGGCTCTGTGCTGTCCAGTCCACACACGATACGGAATTATTGTCAATACGCCGTAATAGCCCTTGCTTTATGGCTCAGTGCATTATCCTGCTGGTACCGACAAGGCTCGGTTTCATACTATTGTCACAGAGTTGGTAGGGCAAAATTGTCAAGAATATCGAGGCAGACGTGCTGGTTAACAGGTTTGTTCACAAGAACCAATGGGCCGGGACCATACCACGAAGAACACCCCCACACGAGTACACTGCAAGCACCAAACTTGACCGTAGGAACAGTACACTGTGGTAAATAGCGTTCCCCCGGCTGCCACCTTATACCTACACATGGCAATCAGACTGATGGATCGTGTATCTCGATTCATCAGTCCTTAGGACCCGTTTCTATTGATCTACGGTCCTCGATAAATGTTCTTTACACCATGCTAAACGACAGGTTACATTCCAAATGGAGATGAAAGGCTTATGAGCAGCCGCACGACCACGGTAACCCATGGAATGAAGTTCTCTGCAAATGGTACGTGTACATATCGAGGTTCCAGCATTTTCACTCACCTGTACGCTGAGGTCTAGTGCAGTCAATGGCGATTTTACGGGAGGGGGGGGGGGTAATAGGGGTAATTCTTTCACTTGAAGTGGGGGGGTAATTACCCCCCCCCACTTCAAGTGAAAGGAGTTTTTCAGCATTAAAAAGGTTGAAAACGTGGCTAAGAACAACAATGACGCAAGAGAGATTGGTGGGCCTTGCCCTTCTTCATGTTCATCGAGATATCTTCATATCAGTGGACAATGTTATTGACAGGTTTGCAAATATGAAGAACCAAAGACTGGAGTTCGTCATTTGATTTTATTTGTGTGAATAAACAGTAATGTTTTTAATAATTAATTGAATTAATGAATATTAATTTAATTAACATAATTCAATTAGAATATATATTAAACAATTTTAATTTAAATAGCTAAATTTCATGAAATATTAGTTATTATTACATGCTATAGTTAATACTTTACATAAGCTTATCAAATATTATTACCCCCTCCCCCCTCCCCCCAGACTGCAACTCTAGAACCGCTCTTGAGTGCAGTACTCCGTCGATTAGCTGTAACGACTCTCCTGAGGCTTCGACGTCCTCTATCACGGGTTTCTTTGGTCTGCCGTTACGTTTTGGTGTTTCAGTCACGCCATGTGTCTTCCACTTATTCAGTACATCCAAAACAGTTGACTTGGGTAGGTTTAAACGCCACTCGGTTTCTCTTATGGACAACCCACTAATATAACACCCAACAATCTTTCCTTTCTCAAAGTCAGTTCTCTCCCGCCGCGACATTTTCACTCAACCTCACAGTGCGATATGATCACGGTCAGCTGCAGGCTTGTTTTTATACCGTTTGCAGCTGTACCGCGCATCTTAACACCGCAACAGATCTATTAATTTTCTTTTGAAGGTGTGTTCGGTGACTTTTGTCATTACAAAGTATATATATATAATGCAAAAACCTTATAAAATTCTGAAATCAGGAGAAAACTGACTCGGAAACCAGAAAAAAGAGACCTAATAATCAACCAGGAGAAAAGGAAGGAACTATGGCAATTGCTATCTATCGCTTCATCATGGGCTAGGCACAGATAACACCTCTCATACTTCTATAAAGACCAAAAAGTGTAGGTTTCTGCACGAACTAGTTTGCAAGAAATAAGAAAACACAGAAAGTATTTGCAAACCCATCCCAATAACAATTAAAATATCCTGATTGCAATCGGGGAGTTTTTCGTTTTTTTCAATTGGTTGCATTTTTATTATTTAAAAAAAAATCCTATAATTTTTTAATTTTGATTTTTTTTTCTCTTGTTTATTTTTAGGAGAGTTTCGAGTTTGTAGATCTCAGGTGGCGTTTCTAATTGTACCAGAAAGAACAACACATGAACTCCATAAAGACCGGTGTTCCAAACCCATGTTAAACAAAAATCATATACAAGTATGTTACACATGTTCCGGCCCTATATATACAGTATATATACTGTATATGCAAATGGGTTTGTGGATATGAAATTTTTATGTCATTACCTTGTACCTTGGGTTCCGGCAGCAAATAATTCCCATTTCCATCCTGTATATATCTGAAAGAAGTACGGACAGATGCATGCTTGGTGTAACTAGGAGAGAAAAGAAGGGGATCTCGTTGTTAAGGAAAATGACAAGAGTGGAAGACATCATGATCAGAGTAAATTCCCTCCAACGGCAATGGGACCACCGATGGACAACCGAAATTCTAGACTGGATTATAAGGGTCAGGAAAAGACCCATAAGAAGACCACGTGGGAGATGTGTGAATGAAATTCGAAAAGCAGCCGGAGTGGCATGGAAGAGACTGGCTCAAGGCAGATCGTTGTGGAAGAAACTTGGAGACTTTAATCCAGTAGTGGATTTATTTATAATGTATACATTATAACGTAATTTCTTTTAGTGTTGCACTTTTGTCGTTCTTCTTACGTTATTTTTAAAACATCACCATACGATGAAAGAGTTCCTAAATTAAACCTTAACGGCCAGACGAAACATTTAAACAGAAGTCAAACTTACGGAAATTGGCTTTATTCCAGAACTATTTCATCAGCACAACATAGCACTTCACATTTTACTTAACAATTCAGTATCCACAACACATCCAACACCCCGCACGAGCAACTCTTGTATCGTAGTTTTTATCTATGGTTCTTATATCATACAGTTACACGTCACGTTCATTCTGACCTCAATTGTGTTGCCAACAGTATTCGTTTGAGAGAAAAGATGTCACGTTAAGTTGTGAAGTATAACTGAGAACCAACTCAAAATTTACATAGGGAAAGAAACTGAAAAGGAAAGTTAATTTAGAATATACGTCACAACATCTGTGTGTGTGTGTGTGCGTGTTATACACTTTAAAATGAGAGGTACTGCGATTTTTTTATGTGAGTTTTTTTTTAGGAAATTCTGGGGGTGTTGGAGGTATGCGTATAAATTCTTGTGAGTATGGCAAAAACTCTGAAATATTCGTCCGGGCTTCAAACAGTGGGCTCAGTCGAGGCAATTCATCTCCCTTCACTGCTGCCATTAATATACCTATTCCCCAAGAAAACCAGTGTTTTATCAAAAGCATTAGTAACTTTAGTAGCAGCTGTATTCTTCCAAAACACGCCTACTCGCACAGCACAGAAGCAATTTTTCTCTATTAGGTGTCTTCGATTACTACTACCACACTATGCTGGGAGTAAGTAAGATGTGTTTTGGGGAAGAGTGGGTTTTAGAAAGTGGTCAACTCCTTCGGTGTGTGTGTGAGTGTGTGTGTGCTCCGTTCAACAACAACGGATGGAAAGAACTTGACACCCAAAGTCTGACACCATTTTGCAATTAGAGAAGTGGAGCGCAAGCGGTCTTCAAGACACAAGGAATCGTCATTTGTCCTTCAAGAACTCTTTCCCTTCTACCGGAGCATAGTTTCTTTGCCAAGATTTGAGGTCGAGGATGGGAGAGACTTGCTTTTACTTTCCGCATTTCTTTCGTTTGCCATTATTTCAGGAAAAAACAGGTGGGGATCCTACAGCAAAAAAAAAAAAAAAAAAATGGCGTCTATGCAGCATTAGTCATTTTGAAACACGCACCTTTGAATCGTTTTGCGAGCAAGTTAACTAAAATAACGTTAAATACAGAGGATGCTCACACATTTTTTGAGCGTTTATAGATAAAGAATTACAGAAAATAGGAGAAGTTCGAAGATTGAAACTGGCAACAGCGTGTTAGATGAACACGAAAGAAACATCTGCTGCAGTTAAATATCGTCTGCTAAGAAAATGGCGCATGTAAACAAGCTGTAAATAGAAGGTTATGTTTTTGCTCTTTACGAAGAGAAATATTCTTTAGATGAACACGAAAGAAACATCTGCTGAAGTTAAATATCGTCTGCTAAGAAAATGGCGCACGTAAACAAGCTGTGGATAGAAGGTTAATGTAATGTATTAATGTAGAAGGTTATGTTTTTGCTCTTTACGAAGAGAAATATTCTTTAGATGAACACGAAAGAAACATCTGCTGCAGTTAAATATCGTCTGCTAAGAAAACGGCGCACGTAAACAAGCTGTGGATAGAAGGTTATGTTTTTGCTCTTTACGAAGAGAAATATTCTTTAGATGAACACGAAAGAAACATCTGCTGCAGTTAAATATCATCTGCTAAGAAAATGGCGCACGTAAACAAGCTATGGATAGAAGATTATGTTTTTGCTCTTTACGAAGAGAAATATTCTTTAGATGAACACGAAAGAAACATCTGCTGCAGTTAAATATCATCTGCTAAGAAAATGGCGCACGTAAACAAGCTATGGATAGAAGATTATGTTTTTGCTCTTTACGAAGAGAAATATTCTTTAGATGAACACGAAAGAAACATCTGCTGCAGTTAAATATCATCTGCTAAGAAAATGGCGCACGTAAACAAGCTATGGATAGAAGATTATGTTTTTGCTCTTTACGAAGAGAAATATTCTTTAGATGAACACGAAAGAAACATCTGCTGCAGTTAAATATCATCTGCTAAGAAAATGGCGCACGTAAACAAGCTGTGGATAGAAGGTTATGTTTTTGCTCTTTACGAAGAGAAATATTCTTTTGATGAACACGAAAGAAACATCTGCTGCAGTTAAATATCATCTGCTAAGAAAATGGCGCACGTAAACAAGCTATGAATAGAAGATTATGTTTTTGCTCTTTACGAAGAGAAATATTCTTTAGATGAACACGAAAGAAACATCTGCTGCAGTTAAATATCATCTGCTAAGAAAATGGCGCACGTAAACAAGCTGTGGATAGAAGGTTATGTTTTTGCTCTTTACGAAGAGAAATATTCTTTTGATGAACACGAAAGAAACATCTGCTGCAGTTAAATATCATCTGCTAAGAAAATGGCGCACGTAAACAAGCTGTGGATAGAAGGTTATGTTTTTGCTCTTTACGAAGAGAAATATTCTTTAGATAAACACGAAAGAAACATCTGCTGCAGTTAAATATCGTCTGCTAAGAAAATGGCGCACGTAAACAAGCTGTGGATAGAAGGTTATGTTTTTGCTCTTTACGAAGAGAAATATTCTTTAGATGAACACGAAAGAAACATCTGCTGCAGTTAAATATCATCTGCTAAGAAAATGGTGCACGTAAACAAGCTATGGATAGAAAATTATGTTTTTGCTCTTTACGAAGAGAAATATTCTTTAGATGAACACGAAAGAAACATCTGCTGCAGTTAAATATCGTTTGCTAAGAAAATGGCGCACGTAAACAAGCTGTGGATAGAAGGTTAATGTAATGTATTAATGGAGAAGGTTATGTTTTTGCTCTTTATGAAGAGAAATATTCGTATATTGTAATTAAAATACGTTGTGAAAATCACGGAATTAACATTTCTAAATAAGTAGTATTATTAATAATCGAGGAGAAAATCGTCAAGCATTGCTTTTAACAGGAAAAAGAACAAATGAATATCCAAACAAGATACGCACTTTTATGATTATTTTAAAAGTAAGGTCTCTGGTCTTAAAAGAAAATTCACTAACCCAAAGAGCAATCACTAAGTCGTTGAAAATCTCTGTATCAACTGTAAACAAGGTAATAAACAAAGATTTGAATCTGAAAAAAAAGAGAGAGAGAGAGAGAACGTAATTGTTATAATTAATAATTTTCACCGCCTGTGACGTACCTGCCAGCAGGACGCACACGACATAAAGGCAGATAGGAATCAGAATAAGCGTCCGCGTAGCTCAATTGGTAGAGCAACTTATTCCGGAATGAGGGGACCAGCGTTCGAATCCCGGCGTAGACCAAAAATGACGGAAAAATTTACTTCGTTATAATGGCGCCCGAACTATCCGGATGACCCGGCCGTTCAAAATCTCGCATTGGTGTGATGTTATTTCCACACCGCGAGACAGGAAAAATCAGAGAATTGCTTCGAAAAATAATAAAATGTGTGATGTTTGTTGCATTCCACACAGCAGATTGACTGGGAGTTCTCAAGTGCACGTTCTACAGTGGATGGCTGCCTGCAACGATTCATGGTCACGGCTGACCCGTGAGCCATGCCCCCGGCCCTCTTTCGGGGGGGGGGATGTGACGTACCTGCCAGCAGGACGCACACGACATAAAGGCAGATAGGAATCAGAATAAGCGTCCGCGTAGCTCAATTGGTAGAGCAACTTATTCCGGAATGAGGGGACCAGGGTTCGAATCCCGGCGTAGACCAAAAATGACGGAGAAATTAACTTCGTTATACGCCTTTTGTCTAGGCACGTAGCTGAGTGCATAACACGGTGTAGGCTTCTTCATGAAAATCACTTAGCCGGAGAGAGATGGAAATTTATTGTGACAATTGATGAAGCATTCTAAATGTCTGTAACAAAAAAAGGTCGATTTGCTATCGCAAAAGAGCAGAAAAAAACTTACAAACTTGGTTCCAATAATCCAAAAAAGGTTTTAGTAAAAGATTCATGACTATTGCTGTTTTCTCGTACAATAGGAAAGTTCAGAAATGTCGAAAAGAATGTTAAAATCAATTCTACGTATTATCAAAATAATGTTTTAAACTTCTATATTCAAAGAGGAAATGCCATTCCTTTATCCACGGAGCCTTCAAAGAGTAGAACTCCATCAGAATGAGGCTAACTGTCATACATCCAAATCTACCACTCTGTTTCTTGAAAAAATGAAAAAAGAGACGGTACATTTTGCTCATATTCCTTCAAAGTCCCCTGATATGTCATCAATGGACTATTGTGCCTACGGACTGCCAAAAAGAGCGCTTTCTAAACATAGACTTGTAACAATGATTGGACCATGGAAAGCAGTGCAAGAGGAGTGTAATTAAATACCACTACCAATTTTAAGAAATGCCCTGTTATCTTGGAAATCTAGATGTAGGTTCATACTTTAAAGAAACGGCTATCATGTAAAACATTTAAGACAGAAATAATTTTTTTTAAACATTAGTTATATTGCTGGAGAATCGTTCATAGTCCAGAGAATGGGATATCAGGTAGAATATTTAAGAAATAAATATTTTTATTTTAAACATTAATTATATTGCTGGAAAATCGTTCATAGTTCAGAGAAAGGGCTATCAGATAGAACATTTAAGAAATAAATAACTTTATTTTAAGCATTAATTATATTGCTGGAAAATCGTTCATAGTCCAGAGAAAGGGATATCAAGTAGAATATTTAAGAAAGAAACACATTTATTTTAAACATTAATTATATTGCTGGAAAATCGTTCATAGTCCATAGAAAGGGCTATCAGATGGAACATTTAAGAAAGAAACAAATTTATTTTAAACATTAATTATATTGCTGGAAAATAGTTCATAGTTCAGATCATCTTCGATGCTGCTTCGGCCCTCCCGAAAGCTCGATGCCCAGCGAGAGATTGTGCTTTTTTCAAGAGTTCCTTTCCCACAAACTTCTTGCAAGGCACTGTGGATCTGTGCCGGAGTCCCCCCCCCCCGCAGAGCTTTTGTTTTCACGTACGAGCGCTGGTCTAACGTTGTGACTCGACCTGAGGAGCTGCAGGCTTCCATTTCCAAACCCTCCCACGTCCACACAGAGTTTCTATTTTCACATACGAGCGCTGGTCTAACGCCGTGACTCGACCTAAGGAGCTGCACGCTTCCATTTCCAAACCCACCCACGTCCACACAGAGTTTCTATTTTCACGTACGAGCGCTGGTCTAACGTTGTGACTCGACCTGAGGAGCTGCAGGCTTCCATTTCCAAACCCTCCCACGTCCACACAGAGTTTCTATTTTCACATACGAGCGCTGGTCTAACGCCGTGACTCGACCTAAGGAGCTGCACGCTTCCATTTCCAAACCCACCCACGTCCACACAGAGTTTCTATTTTCACGTACGAGCGCTGGTCTAACGCCGTGACTCGACCTGAGGAGCTTCACGCTTCCATTTCCAAACCCTCCCACGTCCACACAGAGTTTCTATTTTCATGTACGAGGGCTGGTCTAATGTCGTGACGCGACCTGAGGGGCTGTACGCTTCCATTTCCAAAGCCTCCCACGTCCACACAGAGCTTCTGTTTTCACGTACGAGCACTGGTCTAACGCCGTGACTCGGCCTGAGAAGCTGCACGCTTCCATTTCCAAACCCTCCCGCGTCCACACAGAGTTTCTATTTTCACGTACGAGCGCTGGTCTAACGCCGTGACTCGACCTGAGGAGCTGCTCGCGTCCATTTACAAAACCTCTACGTCCACACAGAGTTTCTATTTTTACGTACGAGCGCTGGTCAAACGCCGTGACTCGACCTGAGGAGCTGCACGATTCCATTTCCAAACCCTCCCACGTCCACACAGCAAATGATAGCGCGTCGTTCTGACACCACAGCGTTGCTGAGAGTCTGATCTTGACACGATGCAATCATTTTTGCGATTGCATCTTCCGCTTCCGTTTTATATTAACGTGTGCAGATCTTTTATTATGACCCTCGTACTACAGAGGTGAAGCACATATCAAGACTGCAAAGTTGCAGCGATAAATTTCGTCGGTGTAGCTTAATTGGGAAAGCATTCGGCTCCGAAGCAGAGGGATGTGACTTCGAGTTCCGCCACCGAGATATTTGTGATGCACTACAGAGGTGACGCAAATGTCAAGACGGCAGGTAGCAATGATAGGCTCTTGCCGGCGTAGCTGAATTGGAAAAGCATTCGGCTCCGGAGCGGAAAGATGTGGGCTCCATTTTCACCACCGGCAAATTTGTTTTTCGCTATACTACACTGGTAGGCTTTTCGCTGCCTCATTGTTCATTTGGCTCACTCATAAGCCGTAACGAGCTTTGATAAAGCCTTAATTTTGAGGACAAGAAACGCAACGAGCTTTCGATAAAACCTAAATTTTGAGGACATTTGAGGACAAAAATCAAATTTCGAAGACATTTTACGTACCCAAACACACTCTGCAAAATTTTTTCTATAATTCACGAGCCACTTTCGGTCATTCCTTGCGTGAATTAACGAAGCACATTTCTGATACAACTTCTCCCCTGAAATCACGGAAAGAAAGCTGAATTTCACGGATTTTTGCACTCCAAGAAAATTCTGAATTTTCAGAAACATTCCCGCAATTTCTTTTTTATATTGACTGTAAATTACCGTTTTCAAGATGTGTTAACAGAAAATTCTGTATTTTGAGAAACTTTTCCGCAATTCCTTTTTTACATTGACTGTAAATTACCGCTTTCAAGATGTGTTAACGGAAAATTCTGAATTTTCAGAAACATTTCCGCAATCCCTTTCGTATATTAACGGTAAATTACCATTTTCAAGATGCGTTAACTAAAAATTCTGAATTTTCAGAAACTTTTCCCGCAATCCCTTTCGTATATTAACGGTAAATTACCGTTTTCAAGATGTGTTAACGGAAAATTCTGAATTTTCAGAAACTTTTCCGCAATCCCTTTCGTATAATAACGGTAAATTACAATTTTCACGATGTGTTAACGGAAAATTCTGAATTTTCAGAAACTTTTCCCGCAATCCCTTTCGTATATTAACGGTAAATTACCGTTTTCAAGATGTGTTAACGGAAAATTCTGAATTTTCAGAAACTTTTCCCGCAATCCCTTTCGTATATTAACTGTAAATTACCGTTTTCAAGATGTGTTAACGGAAAATTCTGTATTTTGAGAAACTTTTCCGCAATTCCTTTTTTACATTGACTGTAAATTACCGCTTTCAAGATGTGTTAACGGAAAATTCTGAATTTTCAGAAACTTTTCCCGCAATCCCTTTCGTATATTAACGGTAAATTACCGTTTTCAAGATGTGTTAACGAAAAATTCTGAATTTTCAGAAACTTTTCCCGCAATCCCTTTCGTATATTAACTGTAAATTACCGTTTTCAAGATGTGTTAACGGAAAATTCTGTATTTTGAGAAACTTTTTCCGCAATTCCTTTTTTACATTGACTGTAAATTACCGCTTTCAAGATGTGTTAACGGAAAATTCTGAATTTTCAGAAACTTTTCCGCAATCCCTTTCGTATAATAACGGTAAATTACAATTTTCAAGATGTGTTAACGGAAAATTCTGAATTTTCAGAAACTTTTCCCGCAATCCCTTTCGTATATTAACGGTAAATTACCGTTTTCAAGATGTGTTAACGGAAAATTCTGAATTTTCAGAAACTTTTCCTGCAATCCCTTTCGTATATTAACGGTAAATTACCGTTTTCAAGATGTGTTAACGGAAAATTCTGAATTTTCAGAAACTTTTCCGCAATCCCTTTCGTATATTAACGGTATAATGTAACCCTTTTTCTTGTGCGAGATTCGTAATACGCTTTGTCTATAAAACCATGACTAAAGAAATGTTGGACTAAATGAGAATACGATGCAATAGTTGCACGGGATAGCTCAGATTAGGGTGTTACGGCCAGATGAAACATATACAGAAGTCAAACTTATATTTAACCTTTTATTGGTCCAGCACAGTAGATGAAATTTAAAATATAGCACTGAGAGCTTTACACTTCACACATAATACCTTAATTATCTGTTGTATAATCTATCTTCACAACGATCGAACATCTCCACACACACACACACACACTAAGCAACTGCTGTATCGTCCTTTTTATCTAAATTTCTTATCACATTCATACGTCACTCTCTCTGACCTCAAAAGTGTTGCCAACCTCATTCATGTGAGAGAGAAGATATCACGTTAAGTTTGAAAAGTGCAAAAGAGAAAAACTCAAATTTACATAGGGAAAGGAACTAAAAATGAAAGTTAAATCAGAATATATGTCACAACGCATAAACTCTGTTTTCACTTTTTCCGTATCCATACGACGAAATATTTCCGGGAATAGGAGAGATTCGCGAGAATACTTGAGGTTTGATTAACTGCTAAATTTCAATCGTCTGCCCAAGGATCTGACTTTGAAGTTCTGTAGAGAGATCAGATATTGCGGATAGCATTTCGCATGAAATTTTTGCTGTTGTGGCACAGGATACTCCTTTCTCTCTCCTCCATTTTGTGCTCCAGCTATTTTATATTACGTTACCGTAAGAAATCGGGTACTTAAATTATTCTACAGATGATTGTATGATGTCTATGTATGAGTCTGTGGAGTCCTTGAGACAAAAGCTGTTATAGCTGTCAAAAGTAAATTTTATATTTAGGAGTTTTGTGAAATAATACTATAAAAACGTACATTTCACGTTTTCTTAAAGATAATTGAAAGTCATTGTCATGTTTAGATCTCAAGTACCAAAGCATTCTGTTTGCTTCGAAAAATCACGATGAAAAAAATACTTAATTTGTAATGAATTCTCCTGCAGAAAGAATTAAATTATTACAAACCTATTAAAAACAAGATCCAACAGAAAATAAAATGACTAACTTTATTTTAAATACACCAGACATGAATAATAATGAAACGCATATAGCGTATTAAATCCGTTTATTTTCGTGGTGTAGTAAGCACAAAGATTCGCACTCCACTGAGAGGCTTTTTCAAGGCAATGGTAGACATAAAAATGCAGGGAATTGAAACACGTAAGGAACAAAGATGATTTCTGAAAATAACGCGGGTAACATCACAAGCATATTACATGAATTTTTATCACCCAATTATACAGTGCGCAGTGATGTGTTTTCATCTTTTAATAACTCATGCCAAACCATTGGTAGTTCAGTAGAGACCATATCAGTGCATGCCAGTTTGCTGGATAGGATTTAGACCGTTTCCCTGATGGCAGTCTCTTTAAAATTCGTGTAAGGGGCAATTCTTCTAACATTATTCCATACGGGAGCGGCCGATGAATGGCTGTATTCTGCATGTACTGGTTGACACTTCGTACGTGTTCTTTATATCTAGTGTCAAAGGATCGCTTTGTCATTCCTATATACACTGGTGTGCAAAAATTAAGGACGAAGAGGAGAAATTAGCATAACAGCGGAACGAGCAGGCAGAACGAACCGAAAGACCACTCAGGAGATGGACTAGGGTCCGATACGGCAGGGCATGCGCATATATGCAGCATGACGTTTAGTGTCGGAAGGGTATAAAGCACACGGGTGGTGTACGCTCAGCAATTCGGTGAAAGTTACTGCACGGTGTACGACGGTTTGAACGACGTCGAGTTGCTGCCACCGTGGGATATGGCCAACAGGCAATCCAGTAGACGACATCTGGATGACTTTACCCGAGGTCGTGTCATTGGTAAGTTGGAAGAAGGCCGAAGTGTGACTAGTGTGGCCGAGGAGTTCGGGATCGCTCACAGCATCGTTTCACGAGCTTGGAGAGCATTTCAAACGACAGGAACAGCTGTCCGAGAGTTTAGCAGTGGTCGTCCACGAGCAACCACAGCGGCGGACGACCGGTATATTGTCTTACACGCGAAAAGAGACAGACGGCAGACAGTAGGAGAAATCGCAAAGCACATGCAACAGACAACTGGACGTCAGTTATCGCGTTTTACCGTGGCCAGGAGGCTGCACAAAGGTGGTCTATTTGCACGACGACCAGTACGGTGTGTGCCATTAACGCCTGCTCATCGGAGACGGCGGTATCTGTGGTGCCAGGAACACAAGAACTGGACACATCAGCAATGGGGTTGAGTTCTCTTTACGGATGAGAGCCGATTTAGTCTGACGAGCGATTCTGGACGTATACGCATCTGGAATGAGCAGGGAACACGCAATCACACCTCCAACATCATCGAAAGGGACAGGTTTGGAGGTGGCGGAGTTCTCGTTTGGGGCGGTATCATGCTTGGTGGCCGTACTGACCTCCACATCTTCCAAGGAGGTTCAGTCACTGGTGACCGCTATTGTACCGAGGTTCTCCTGCCTCACGTGCGTCTGTTTAAAGGTGCTGTGGGTCCTGAGTTCCTCTTCATGGACGACAACGCTACACCTCATCGTACAGTAGCTGTCGAAGAGCTGTTGGAGAGTGAAGATATTCAACGCATGGACTGGCCCACAAGGTCTCCGGACCTAAATCTAATCGAACACGTGTGGGACCTTCTCGGGAGACGCTTGGCAGCACGTCACCAGCCGCCAGCAACGATTCCGCAGCTGCGATTGGCGCCACAAGAGAAATGGGCCGCGATGCATCAACAGCTCATTGACAACCTCGTCCTCAACATGGACAGACGTTGTAAATCCTGCAACGCAGTCAGGGGTGATCATATTCCCTACTAAAGACAGGTTTTTTCTTGGCAGCCGCCTGTCGCATGGACGTTTCTGTCCAGTTGTGCTCGAAGCTACCTTTTCAATAAAGAGTGTTTGTATCCTTTGGATTCCTTGTTTGGACGGTTTTGCTTACTTGTCCCATATTCGTACATCTTGGGGATCTTATGGTATGATTTGAGTCGATGTGGAGCACTTCTGTTCGACGTTACATTCGAAAAACCGTCTCGTCCTTAATTTTTGCACGCCAGTGTATATCTTTTCCGTGTTGTCAGGATATACCAACGGTATAGCGTACACACCCACCTTTTCTTTCTCACACTGTCTCTCCTTGCAACTTGATATTATATGTGATAACGGGGTCGGGGACTTCATTGCTATTAATATGTTGTATTTGCGTAATAAATTATTTAACCAATTTGTAAAGCCTGGGATATACACAGTGCATCAAAGAATTTTTAAGACTAGCGCTAGATTTCAGGCTACGGTGGCGCCACCAGTGTAATGGCGAAATGCATTATAAACCGTGACCATCTGCTTGCTTTCTGCCAAAAGTATTGCGCAGTTGTTAAAGTAACTCAAACGAAACCGGCGTTCATTAGAGAAGTAAAATTTATTTCATGTTGAATTATTAAGATAGAACAAAGGGCTGTTATTAAATTTAACGCAAAACTTGGTAAAAGTGCCTCGGAAACGTACCGAATGATGAAACAAGTTTACGGTGTGTTTTGTTTAAGTAGATCAAATGTTTTCCTGTGGCACAAACGTTTTTTTTTTTTGGACGGAAGAGAGACGCTAGAAGATGATAAGCATACCGGAAGACCAAGTTCATCTAGGACACCTGAGATTATTGAAAAAGTGTGTGATTTCGTGGCAAACAATCGATGTGCGTCACTAAGAATGATGGAAGAGTCTTTAAGCATCAACAAAGAAATGATTCGAACCATCCTGCATGAAGATTTGGGCAAAACAAAAGTATGTGCTAAATTTGTTCCACACACGTTAACCAATGAACAAAAATCAAGGAGAAATGCACATTGCAGAGACATCATTTCAGCCGCTGAAAATGATCCAAACCTTTTAAAATCGATTGTTACTGGTGATGAAACATGTTGTTGTCAATATGATCCTAAAACAAAGCGACAAAGTGCGGAATGGAAGTCAGAAAGCTCGCCACAAGCCAAAAAAAACAAGAAAAGTTCCATCGAAAATCAAAACAATGCTCATTATATTCTTCGATAGTAAGGGTATTATCCACAAAGAATTTGTTCCAAGTAGTCAAACAATTACTGGAGAATTTTATTTAAATGTTTTGAGGCGTTTGATGGGCAGAATTCGTCGCATTCGTCCAGAATATCGAGATTGAAGCAGTTGGTGTTTGTTGCGCGATAATGCACCCAGTCATACCTCTTCTTCTTATTCGTAGATTTTTTGGCGAAAACTAACGTCTGCGTGTTGAATCATCCACCGTATTCGCCTGATTTGGCACCCTGCGACTTTTCTTTATTCCCAAAACTTAAAATGACGTTAAAAGGGTGTTATTTTGATGATATTTCGACCATAGAAACAGGTTCGACGCGTGCTTTGGAGGCAATTCCGCAAAGTGAACTGGAACAGGCATTCGAATCATTATTAAATCGCTGTAACAAGTGTATTGAAGCCGGAATGATTTATTTTGAATAACAAACCAAAACAAATTATAATTTCTTGTTTCTATTTCGTTTTACAGACCCAGTCTTAAAAATTCTTTGACGCACTGTGTATGTGATGGATCCTGCGTATCTCATCGTCCTACTAGGCGATTTTGTTATTGCTGATATTATACGATTTCTTACAGTCCTATGTATTCTGTCAATGTCACCCTTCTTATATCCAGCCTTTAGACCTTTGCTATAAATATTATCAATTTTTTTATTATTTAGATAGTCGGGTTTGCATACGTTGTACGCTCTATACAACCATGCTCTAAATGTGGAAAGTTTGTACCCTTTTGGGCAGTGCCAATCAGGAGGGACAATGTTAGTACTGCGGTCGGTTTATAATAAACGTTAAAATCAAAGCTGGATGTTCTATTTCTTCTGAGTGCGACGTCAAGATAATTCAACGTCCCATCTTTTTCAAGCTCCATGGTGAACTTTATTGTATTGTGTAGGTTGTTTATCTTGCGCATGAAATCGTTTAATTCGTCTACTCCATGTTCCCATATGAAGAATATGTCGTCAGCGTAGCGGATCCACACTCGGGGTTTCTTGATACAATTAAAAAGGACGAGATCTCCTAGCGGTCTAAGTACTGCTTCCGCAAGGGCTGAAGATAGAGGTGAACCCATCAGTGCTCCTTTAGTTTATTTGTAGTATAACGAAGCAAATTTCTCCGTCATTTCTGGTCTACGCCGGGATTCGAACCCGGATCCCCTCATTCCGGAACAAGTCACTCTACCAATTGAACTACGCGGACGTTCATTCTGATTCCTATGTGCTTTTATGTCGTGTGCGTCCTGCTGGCAGGTACGTCACATCTTCCCTCCCCCCGAAAGAGGGCCGGGGGCATGGCCCACGGGTCAGCCGTGACCATGAATCGTTGCAGGCAGCCATCCACTGTAGAACGTGCACTTGAGAACTCCCAGTCAATCTGGTGTGTGGAATGCAACGTCACACACATTTATTTTTCGAAGCGCTGGAGATGGGAGTCTCTTATTTTTCCTATCTCGCGGTGTGGAAATAACATCACACCAATGCGAGATTTTGAACGGTCGGGTCATCCGGATAGTTCGGGCGCCATTATAACGAAGTAAATTTATCCGTCATTTCTGTCCACGCCAGGATTCGAACCCGGGTCCCCTCATTCCGGAATAAGTCACTCTACCAATTGAGCCACGCGGACGTTTTATTCTGATTCCTATCTGCCTTTATGTCGTGTGCGTCCTTCTGGCAGGTACGTCACATCTCCTGGTACGTTTCATCATCTCCCCTTATTTTTTAATTTTTTTTTTCTGAAGTGCTGGAGAAGGATTCTCTTATTTTTCCTATCTCGCGGTGTGGAAATAACATCACACCAATGCGAGATTTTGAACGGTCGGGTCATCCGGATAGTTCGGGCGCCATTATAACGAAGTAAATTTATCCGTCATTTCTGTCCACGCCAGGATTCGAACCCGGGTCCCCTCATTCCGGAATAAGTCACTCTACCAATTGAGCCACGCGGACGTTTTATTCTGATTCCTATCTGCCTTTATGTCGTGTGCGTCCTGCTGGCAGGTGTGTCACAGTATGTGTTTCCGTCCAACTTGAAATAGTTGTGGTTAGTAAGCAGATTTAAGGCGCCGATAATTTTCTTTGTTTGGGTTGATGTGAATGCATTTTTATGTCTACCATTGCCTTGAAAAAGCCTCCCAGTGGAGTGCGAAAGCTTGGCGAATCTAATTCGCTATATGCGTTTTATTATTATAAAATGACTAATTCACTCGCATTAATGACCAAAAAAATTGCCGAATAAGTTCTGCCTTGAACGTGCCTGTGCTTCCTTCGTATTTCTGGCTCAGCGGTTAAGTCGCGTGGTTCCGACCGTGCTAACTCAAACGACTTCGGTTCGTGTCTTACCACGGGGAAGGTTTACCTTATATAAGGACTGAATTCTGCGTCTTAAATTTTGTGAAATTTCTGTCTAACTACGGAAAATACCTAAACGGACTTTTCTGAAACAAGGAGAGTTACTGACTACGGAAAACCTGTCCCTAAAAGACGGACATTTACAGACAACTTTGCTGCACGTTATTTTCAAGAATTTTCCGTGAATTCACACCACTTATTTTTTATAGTGTACGCGAGAACAACATAGATTATCTAAACTTTTTTAGTGACAACTGAAAAAGTTTTAAAGAAGACTGATGTGGAAGCATAGATTTTATGAAAAATAGTAGAGATCTGCACGGGCCTTATTTGGTGTGCTCCAAGCCCGTGCGTTTAAGCCCCAGCCTAGGCCGGCCCGAGCCCGTCAATTGCGCTCTTATCTAGGCCCGGCCCGTGATGTGCCATTTGGTATCATTTTGTTTTTCTATTATATTTTATTAAACTGTAAAAATTAAATAATGCAATGAGATATTATTGAAAATATTTGGTTGAATGTAAGCCTAAAAATATTAACTAAACTTTGGCAATTATCGAATAACTTTTAAAGAGAAAAAAAAATCTCCCTCTGTCTGAACTAGCAAGTGGTAACACTACAAAAGTCAATCTCTATAGGGATTGGGGATAGGAGAAGCAATCAGTGTCATCCCACTCTCTCATACAACCCCCCCCCCCCACACACACACACACATACGCCACCACCACCATAATGCAGACTCTTCTTAGTACCCAACTCCACACTACAAACACACTCGCTCGGTCTCACGGTCGAATCTTTTGTTGTCAACAAGCTCCAAAGTGGTTTTACCATCTTAATACCTACAGATGGTAAAACACTGTGAGTGCACCGCCTCGCCTCTGTGATTAAGTCCTGGGCTATGTATGGCAGTAAATAAAGCCAGCAAAACAGTTAAACAGACCAAGAAATCGTGAAACACGACTTTTTTTCTTTCTTTACCTACAGATGGTAAAAACACTGGGAGTGCCTCTCCTCGCCTCTGTGATTACGCCCTGGGCTAAGTCATGGAAATAAGTAAAGCCAGCAAAACAGTTAAATAGGCCAGGAAATCGGGAAACACGACTATTTTCTTTCTTTACTTACAGATGGTAAAAACACTCTGAGTGCCTCTCCTCGCCTCTGTGATTACACCCTAGGCTATGTCATGGAAGTAAGTACAGCCAGCAACAGTTAAACAGACCAGGAAATCTGGAAACACGTCTTCTCTACCATTGCGATAGAAAGATTGGGTCGATTTGGCCCAGCCCGTCCTGGCCCGGTCGTAACTGTCTGGGAAAAAGCCCGGCCCGTTGCTTTCTTCTCTGAACTAAAAAGAAGCCCGACCCGGCCCGTGCAGACGTCTGTGACAAAGTAGCGGAAGAATTTGGAAAAAGAATAAATAAATAAATAAAACCGCGGGATGAAATTCCGTTACAAATAAGGTAAAACTATTTTTTTTTCTCCCATGGCTACCCGTAAAGTTTAAGGCACGCCACTGATAACAGAAAATGCAATATTAATTTGTCAGGAGGTGTATATTGCAAAACATGAAAGAAAAAAAATATCTGCTGATTTCTGATTTTTTTTTAGCTCTAACATAGGCGCCGAATATAGGGAGGCAAGGTTGATCTTGCCCCTCCAATAATTTTACTGGGGGGGGGGGGGCAGTGCCCACCCAATATTTTTGGTCCTGTTTAATTAAATAATCGCTTTAGCCTCATAAGGTGGACCAATCGATATTTTTCGTTCTGTTTAATTAAATAATCGCTCTAGCCTCATAAGGTGAGGCCAAAGCGATTTATTTCCAAACAATTAATAAATAACGAAATAAGTAAACGTTTTTCCCATATTCAACATTACTCATTTGAAGAGAGACTGAATTGTCAGCCCCGTATTGTGGTTGATATATTCTCGTGATATGTGATGAATGCTTAAAACAATTATCAAAAATAAAATAAGTAAAAATACAAAAACATATGATGGGGTTTTTATTTATATAATTATTATCATTATTGTTATTTTTTTTTTTTTTTGCCCTTCTTGTTCTTTAAGTAACTCAGCTAATTTCTCATTTTTTTTATAAGCGTTTCGAAATAAAATCTTTTTGGATGGTTTTACAAAATCACAAGCTGAATTTTAATTTTTTTAAATATTAACATTCTGCAAAAAAATATTTCTGTTTCCTTGTTCATTTGCAGATGAGCAATTACAATTGCATTTTAAAATATACGTCGAATCTCGTAGTTCATTTCCCCCTCTTTTTTATGCTTTCCAACCGTAGGTTGAAGAAGCGTATATGCTCCATCTTTGTCCGTCTGTCCGTCCGCACGATAACTCGCGTAAAAATGGTTCGATTTCGATGAAATTTTAGTATGTAGTAGAGGATCACCAGGGGATGAACCGTATTGAAAATGGGCGAAATGGGGTCAAAGGCCAGGACATAGGAGCGGGATGTATTCCATTGCCCTTATGCTTCATAACTTACGTAAATATAGTTCGATTTCAATGAAAGTTTAGTATGTGATAGGAGACCACCTAGCAACGAACCCTATTGAAAATGGGCGAAGTGGTGTCAAAGGTCAGGACATAGGAGCGGGGTGCATTCCATCGCCGTTATGCGTTATGACATGTAAAAATGCTCCGATTGAGACACAACTATATCATGTTGTTCCGGAAGTATACTTTATCGGTTCTGTTGAATATCATCAAAATGGGGTCAAATGTCAGGTCATAGGAGCGATATTTATTCTACAGCCATTATTCTCATAACTTGAGTAGTGATTTCTAGTATGTTGGAAAGCGTATATGCATTGCGTGATTTTACTAACTTGTTTTAAATTTCCCTGGAAAAGACGTGCACCTCCCATGACTGATCACTTCACGCTGCCCCCCCCCCCGATAATTTGGTGAAGTCGTAGCCCCTGAGCTCTAACCTACTAAACTGAGCCGAATGTCTGCGGTAACACTTGCCGCAAATGCTCTTTTCTGGAGTAATCGTCTTGTGATAAAATACTAAAGATCCAATATCTGACCAAACACTCTCGCTGTTTGAGGCCGATTACCCCAATAAAACCAATTAGTTAGCCATAAATAATGGCGCCGAAGGCAATGCAACTTGACAAAAAGAGAATTCTATTAAGTTCGAATGGACAAGGGGGTAGGGGGGAGGGGTGAAGAAGCCGCGACGCACTGGCGTTCTACGAAACAAAGAAGTTTCCAGCAACATCCTCTGATGCTAACATCAAAATATACGAGGACTGCACCGAAAGTAATGCAAAAGTGGGCATAACTTTTTTATTAACTGACAGAGGTCGTTCAAATTGCAGATGTTAGTAGAGTAACTCTTCCTCTATACAAAGGTACTACTCAACATAGTCCCTATCACAAGCGATGCATCTGCGCCATCGTTGAACCCAACTCTCGAATCCTCTTTGAAAAAATTCAGGTGTGGACTGTTGTACCCACTTCTTCACAGTCTGTGTCATCAAATCGTTTTCAGACTGTCCTTCATTGGACCGAAGAGGTGGAAGTCGGAGAGCACCAGATCTGGGCTGTACGGTGAATGGGGACCATCGACCAGCCTGATTTGTTGCCCAAGATGTGTGTGGTCTTGCATTGTCATGGTAAATGTGAATGCTTTTCAGATTCTTGTTCTGTCTCTTCCTCCTTATGGCTTATCTAAGCTTCTTGAGTGTCTCAATGTACCGCTCGCTAGTCACGGTGTGGCCATGTTCCAGAAAATGTAGGAGAATGACGCCCTCATCATCCCGAAAAAATAATCACCATGACTTTCTGGGCTGATCGCTGGCTCTTGAACTTTTTAGGTCTTAGTGAAGAGGTGTGACTCCATTCCATGGATTGATTCTTTGTTTCCGGATCGTAAAGATACGCCCACGTTTTATCCGCTGATACCAGATCGAAAAAAAAAAAACGTGTCTTCATTGGCTTCAAACGCTTCCAGCAGATCAGAGCAAATTTCCACCCTTCTCTTCTTCAAATCGAGTGTCAGCTGCCGAGGTACCCATTTTACACACATTTTCCTGGTACCCAAAGTCTTCCACCATCTGCTATATGGCATTGTGACCACAGTGCAGTTGGGCAACATGCTCACGAATTGTGACTCGTCTCTCCGCGCGAATCAATTCGTCCACTGGCTGACGATTCGTGTCAGTTGTTTGCAGATGATGGTCTCCTACTGCGTTGTTTGTCTTCAATGCTGTTTTCCCCTTTAAAGCTTCTTCATCCATCTGTGCACATTGCTCATTCCAATGGTGTCATCTCCGTAAACATTCTGTAACCTTCTGAGAATGTCGGACAGCCTGCACCCTTCCTTCGTCAAGAACTCAATGACTTCTGCTTGGAATCCAGTATTTGCCTGCAATGAAGAAGAAGGATTACTATAGAGGAAGAGTTACTCTACTAACATGCGCAATTTAAACGACCTCTGTCAGTTAATAAAAAAGTTATGCCCACCTTTGCATTACTTTCGGTACAACCCTGGTATAATCTCGGCTTCCCTAAGTAATAATGAGTCCCGTGTTTTTCATGCTGTAGTTTTTCGTGGTGCAGTTTCTCGTATTTTTTACGACGTCTAGTATTTCCCCCTAGGAAATGTATTGCTTACTTCTCCTTAGGAAAGCTATCAAAATAGCATCCGACGGGCCATGAAAATTCAGTTGTTCTCCACTCTTCGAAATCCCTAGTTTAAGCCTTTGTTCGTGCTAGTATGGCCAGGGGCGAATGAATAGGTTGGACAGGAATTAATCGAGAGTGGTAATTGCTATTAGGTTGTAAAGAAAGTATCAGGAAAATAGAGATGTATGTATTTCAAGCTTAAAGAATCATACAAAGCACTTAACCTAATTGTCCAGGTTGTCCCCATTGGAACTGATGACCTTGTTCCGATCTACGAGTTGAAATATCCCATTGCGATTGAAGTCTGGCGGCTGACGTCGAAGAAGTCATCCATAAAACGTTTCACATCGTCATCATTACCAAAGTTTTTCTGACCAAGAAAATTCCACAAGAGGTGAAAGTCGGAAGGGGAAAGGTCCGGGGAATAAGAGGGGTGCGCTAATACTTCCCATTCCATCTCGTGCAATTTTAGCTGGGTCTGTAAAGCGACATGTGGACGAGCGTTCCTCTGGTGAAAAACAACTCCATGCCGATTAATCAACGCTGGCCGCTTTTCTTGACAATATTTGCCATTCTAGCTCGTACAATTTTAGCTGGATCCGTAAAGCGACATGTGGACGAGCGTTACTCTAGTGAAAAACAACTCCATGCCCATTAATCAACGCTGGGCGCTTTTCTTGACAATATTTGCCATTCCAGCTCGTACAATTTTAGCTGGGTCTGTAAAGCGACATGTGGACGAGCGTTACTCTGGTCAAAAACAACTCCATGCCGATTAATCAACGCTGGGCGCTTTTCTTGACAATATTTGCCATTCTAGCTCGTTCAAGTTTAGCTGAATCCGTAAAGAGACATGTGGACGAGCGTTACTCTGGTAAAAAACAACTCCATGCCGATTAATCAACGCTGGGCGCTTTTCTTGACAACATTTGCCATTCTAGCTCGTACAATTTTAGCTGGGTCTGTAAAGCGACATGTGGACGAGCGTTACTCTGGTGAAAAACAACTCCATGCCGATTAATCAACGCTGGGCGCTTTTCTTGACAATATTTGCCATTCTAGCTCGTACAATTTTAGCTGGGTCCGTAAAGCGACATGTGGACGAGCGTTACACTGGTGAAAAACATCTCCATGCCGATTAATCAACGCTGGGCGCTTTTCTTGACAATATTTGCCATTCTAGTTAGTACAATTTTAGCTGGGTCCGTAAAGCGACATGTGGACGAGCGTTACACTAGTGAAAAACATCTCCATGCCGATTAATCAACGCTGGGCGCTTTTCTTGACAATATTTGCCATTCTAGTTAGTACAATTTTAGCTGGGTCCGTAAAGCGACATGTGGACGAGTGTTACACTAGTGAAAAACATCTCCATGCCGATTAATCAACGCTGGGCGCTTTTCTTGAGAATATTTGCCATTCTAGTTAGTACAATTTTAGCTGGGTCCGTAAAGCGACATGTGGACGAGCGTTACACTGGTGAAAAACATCTCCATGCCGATTAATCAACGCTGGGCGCTTTTCTTGACAACATTTGCCATTCTAGTTAGTACAATTTTAGCTGGGTCCGTAAAGCGACATGTGGACGAGCGTTACACTAGTGAAAAACATCTCCATGCTGATTAATCAACGCTGGGCGCTTTTCTTGACAATATTTGCCCTTCTAGTTAGTACAATTTTAGCTGGGTCCGTAAAGCGACATGTGGACGAGCGTTACACTGGTGAAAAACATCTCCATGCCGATTAATCAACGCTGGGCGCTTTTCTTGACAATATTTGCCATTCTAGTTAGTACAATTTTAGCTGGGTCCGTAAAGCGACATGTGGACGAGCGTTACACTAGTGAAAAACATCTCCATGCCGATTAATCAACGCTGGGCGCTTTTCTTGACAATATTTGCCGTTCTAGTTAGTACAAGTTTAGCTGGGTCCGTAAAGCGACATGTGGACGAGTGTTACACTGGTGAAAAACAACCCCATGCCAATTAATCAACGCTGGGCGCTTTTCTTGCAGTACAGCATGGAGACGGTCCAACTGTTGGATGTAAGTATCCGCTGTGATGGTATTGTTCCGCGTTTAGGGTTGTGAAAACACAAGTCTGTCCGTGTCCCCTCACTCCGGAGTAAGTCGCTCTCCCAACTGAGCTACGCAGCACAGAATGTCTCGGTGCAGATTTGTTGTCTTAAGGTGGTTCCACCTAAACTCTCTGCCCTATGTTTCCAATGGTAAAACTTCTTTACATATTTTCTTCGCAATTCCCAAGAATAAAAATTTGCACATTGATAAAACTAACTTTAAGTTATAGCATGAGATACTTAATATTTTGCTAAAACATTGTCTGTCTACTGACGCCATCAGTGTACAGGTCGCGCCATCTGTTAACAAGTCTGAACATTACTCAAACAAAAATGATTGATTTTTAATATAATTATGGTTATGTTTTAGCAAGTATTAAGTATCCCATGCTATAACTTAAGGTTAGTTTTATCGATGTGCAAATTTTCTGGGGAATACATTAATTGCGAAGAAAATATGTAAAGAAGTTTTACCATTGGAAACATAAGGCAGAGATTTTAGGTGGAACCACCTTAATACATGTTTTCACCTATGTAGTACGTCACAACGTTCATAGTGACTCACACAGCGACAATCTTACCAGCAAATCAGCATCACCATGAAGGAGTGACTTATCGATCTTCTGCGGAGGTTGTCCCTGCTTGGTCTATGCTCTTTGTCACGTAACATTCACGTATGCGACCCATTCTTCTTCACCCGTGACCAACCGATGCAAAAAGCCCTTCCGTTTTTTTCTGCCACGCAGAGCAACAGCGATGGAGTAGCGTTGCATCCGATTCTGGTCAGACAAAGCATGGCGTACCTATTTGCACAATTTACACGAATGCCCCTACTTCCGAAGTCGGGTGTTGATGGTCGAATGGGAGGTCTTCAGTTCCTCTCCCAGTTTCTGTAGGGTTGCATCGGGCTTGGTCGATAGCACGTGTTGCAGTGTGTCATCTGCAACCTTACTAGGTCTGCCACTTCTGGGCGCATCAGACAGATCCCTTACACCAGTTTCGAATTTTCTATACCAGTGATAGCAAGTACTCTGTCCGATAATATCGTCACTAAACGTGTTTCGCAATTTTCCAAGTGCTTCCGTAACTTTCGCCATTGAAATACTCATAGGTAATATTACACGCAAACCTTTCTTCGATTTTGCCATCGTATCGCCACCACGCGCAAATAACCTTCACCACAGCAGCGTGCGTTATGTCCTTAGGGTATGTTTATACTGCAGCCTCGCTGCTGGCACATCGCGGAGCTGTGCACATGGATGCCTGGCGATGATGAAACAAAACCATAAATATTTACAGGTTCATTTATCGTGGAGCAGCAATGCTATTTGCGGTGCTCTCTGCGACCATCGCCACAATGATGATATCAAACTGGTTTGTTTTTCGAGTTTCGACCATTGCCAGGTATCCTCAAACTTACGCTGTGATTGGTTCTTTCAAGGCCACTCTTCCCGTCCATTGACCCACTTTTGCAACCGAGTGTGAAACTACGCAGTCATCTCTCTCGTATCTTTAAAAACCCTGCTGTGTTTTTATAGAACCAAGTTTTATTTGTGGAGTTTTCCTGTGATTTGAACTTTTATTTTTTTGGAACTTCTCCTTGGACTGATCAAGAGTTTTCCTAGCATAAGGCTTCACCATGTGTCTCAGTAAGGGATAGGCTTCATCACCTGTGAACACAAAGGGGGCTTGTATGTCAGTACTTGGTAGGAAGTTATCTTCAGGAATGTCAAGCACACCCTTTTTCATTCTGTCATACAAGGCAGACTTTCTAAAAGTGCCCCCATCACTTTGTTTTTCATAGGCTCCGACCTCAATGAAAATAAATTTACAGTGTGTATTACGGACGGCCTGCAGAACTATTGAAAAGTAGCTTTTATAATTAAAGAACATGGAGCCTGACCATTGGGGGCGAAGTATTCGGATGTGCTTTCCATCGATAGAACCTAGACAGTTAGGGAATCCCCATTTCTTGCAAAACACATCAGCGACTTCTTTGAATTCTCCTTTAGTTGGTGGCTTCATATGCAGTGGTTGTAAAACTTGCCATAACACTGGTGACATCTGTTTGACAATAAGAGATACAGTCGTGTGTCCTATAATAATAAAAGCGATGTGAACAGCTGCAGGGTAAATGCTCCATGGCGAGCATCGCAGCTACCTGCAAGCATCTATGTGCCAGTAGCGAGGCTGCAGCATAAACGTACACTTAGAATCTATTCTTTCGCGCACAGCATTCTGGGATGCTGACGTCACGGCAGCAGGCAATATCTTACATTACACGCGCCACATACTATGTTTTCTGGAAACTTTCTTTACAACGTGATAATTGTTCTGATGTTTGTTTGTGCTACTAAGTAGGGGATTCGAACTCAGAAAGTGAATTCTATAGCTACACTGGAGGTCTTCAGTCAGCCCCAGAACCAGTGTTGCATTGAGATAGTTCTCGGGGGGGGGGGGTGTACAAATTTTGAGGGGACTGAAACTTGCCGACTGTTTATATACATATAATCACAATTTTGTTATTTATATATGCTTATACACTGAAGAGCAGTTGAATTAGAGATACCTGTCTAGTAACGTGTAGCACAACCGTTCGAACTCATGACGGCGGCGATTCGTCTCGGCATGGACTCGACAAGACACCGGAAGCGTTGGGAAGCCATACGGATCCACGACCCCTGAGCGATCTCCCACAGTTCACGAAGATTTGATGGAGGGGGGTCAGAGCCTCGAACATCTCTCTCGATTGCATCCCAGATGTGCTCGATGGGATTGAGCTCAGGTGACCTAGCTGGCCAAGGATGCGAGGTCACGTCGGTGTAGTGTTCATCCAACCATTCGGATACAATTCGGGAGCGATGGCACGGTGCATTGTCTCGTTGCAGTATGAGGTACCTAGTGGGATGTTGAAGACGCACAAACGGGAGCAAATGGTCGCCCAGGATATCCCGGTAACGTTGACCTGTGAGGGACGATGTCACACGTATCAGGGGTCCCATTTCAGACCACGTAAACAGTTCCCAGACGAGAATGCCACCCCAACCAGCTTGAAGAGTACCTTGCTGGTAAGAAGGATCCATCGCTTCACGTGGTTTGCGCCGTACTCGTATCCTGCCATCCGCATGTACCAACGTGAATCTCGACTCATCAGTCCAGGCAACACTTTCCCACATGTGTAGGGTCCAGTGGCGATGTTCCCGCGCCCATGCTAATCTTTGCACCCTGTGATGTGCGGTCAGCAACGGTACCTTCGTGGGACGATGGCTTCTGTACCCCATAGCGAGGAGATGGTTCTGGATGGTGTGGCTGCTTACACGTTTTTGTGCACCAGCGTTAAATTGCCGAGTGATTTCTTGCACTGTGGCCTGTCTATCCGCTGTTACAATGCGAGCTAACCGACGATGACCCCGCTCATCCACACGCTCTTGTCCACGGCAGTCGGTCCTTGCAGGGATGGTTTTACCGGATTCGATGTACTCACGGTGCACCCGTGACACCGTGGCTCGTGAAAATCCCAGTGCCTGAACGACTTCCGAGATGGAGTGACCCATTCGTCGGACACCGACAATTTGTCCACGATCAAATGCACTTAGATCCTTTGTCTTACCCATACTGCGTCCGACTCTTACTGATTCCCGTCGCATCACTCCTTATATTTTTGGATCGCTGCATACGTCATGTCGTTTCCGTTTACAGGGCCGCCCACAGCGCCACATTTGCATAACGCCAGCTGTCTTTAATTCAATTGTTCTTCAGTATGTCAATAAATGCTATGTTGTGTTTCTCTTCTAGGTGTCCTGTGACTTTTGTCAATATAGTGTATATGAAAATAAAGAACATAAATAAGCAAATAAAAAAGCAACAATTAAGAATTGTAGCACAGAAAAAGCAAAGCTACTTAAACTACTAGTATTTACTTTTGAAAATGAAAAACGCAGTTAGCGTTATGACGCAATATTTTGCTCCGAGTAAAAATCTTAAGAAGTAAAAATATTTTCTTCCGTAAAAATAATTTCTTTTCTTCCAATGAAAATCTTTTCTTTGACTTTCGCAAGTAAAAATCTTTTTTATCTTTTTTTTTTTTTTTTTTTTTTACGCTTTCTGCAGGTTGAAGAAGCGTATATGCTCCAGCTTTGTCCGTCTGTCTGTCTGTCTGTCTGCCCGTCCGCACGATAACTCGCGTAAAAATGGTTCGATTTCGATTAAATTTTTGTATGTGGTAGAGACCATCTGGGGATGGATGAACCCTATTGAAAATGTGCGAAATGGTGTCAAAGGTCAGGACACAGGAGCGGGATCCATTCCATTCCCCTTATACCTCATAACTCGCGTAAAAATGGTTCGATTTCGAAGAAATTTTAGTATGTGCTAGGGGACCACCTGGCAATGAACCATATTGAAAATGAGCAAAATGGGGGCCAAAGGTCACGACATAGGAGCGGGATCCATTCCATCGCCCTTAAGCGTCATAACTTACGTAAAAATACATCGATTGCGACAAAACTTTATCACGTTGTTCCGGAAGCATACTGAACCGGTTCTGTTGAATATAATCGAAATGGGGTCAAATGTCAGGACACAGGAGCGAGATTTATTCCACAGCTATCATCTTCATAATGTGACTAAAAATGCTTCTATTGCGACAGAACGTTAGTATTGTTCCGGAGATATATACGGAACCGGTTCTGTTGAATATCATTGAAATGGGGTCAAAGGTCAGGACACAGGAGCGAAATTTATTCAACAGCCATTATTCTCATAACTTGACTAAAAGTGCTTCTATTGCGACAAAACGTTAGTATGTTGTTCCGGAGGTATACTCAACCGGTTCTGTTGAATATCATCGAAATGGGATCAAAGTTTACAGCACAGAAGCAAGATTTATTCCACAGCCATTATCCTCATATAGTTGACTAAAAATGCTTCTATTGTGACAAAACTTTAGTATGTTTTTCCGGAGGTATACTGAACTAATTCTGTTTAATATCATCGGAATGGGGTCAAAGGTTAGGGCACAGGAGTGAGATTTATTCCACAGCCATGATGCACATAACCTGACTAAAAATTCTTCGATTGCGACAAAACTTTTTCACGTTGTTCCGGAAGCATACTGAACCGGTTCTGTTGAAAATCATCGAAATGTGGTCAAATGTCAGGACACAGGAGCGAGCTTTATTCCACAGCTATCGTCTTTATAATGTGACTAAAAATGCGTCTATTGCGACAAAACGTTAGTATTGTTCCGGAGATATACGGTTCCGGTTCTGTTGAATATCATTGAAATGGGGTCAAAGGTCAGGACACAGGAGCAAAATTTATTCAACAGCCATTATTCTCATAACTTGACTAAAAGTGCTTCTATTGCGACAAAACGTTAGTATGCTGTTCCGGAAGTATACTGAACCGGTTCTGTTGAATATCATCGAAATGGGGTCAAAGTTTAAGGCACAGAAGCGAGATTTATTCCAGCCATTATCCTCATATACTTGACTAAAAATGCTTCTATTGCGACAAAACTTTAGTATGTTTTTGCGGAGGTATACTGAACTAATTCTGTTTAATATCATCGAAATGGGGTCAGAGGTCAGGGCACAGGAGTGAAATTTATTCAACAGCCGTTATCCCCATAACTTGAGTAATAACTTGAATAATGATTTCTGGTATGTTGGAAAGCGTATCATAATAATCAATGCATTGCATGGTTTTACTAACTTGTTTTTTTTATTCTGTTTAAAAAAAAAAAGCCACATTTCCCTTTTTTTCGTTTCCGCGAAGACCTTTTAGCTCATTACATGTTTTAATGCAGCTGCGTATGTCACAATACGCAATGGTATCCACCACATTTTGGTTGTAGTAGTTTTCTTTAGAACCTCAAGGTCCTGTTTAAGTGCATTTAAAGTGTCTTGTTGCAAACTTTCTTTCAGGGTGACTACGAAATGAGCGAGCTAACGGACTTCGAATGAAGGTTAATTGTTAGTGGCCGGCTAGTTGATTCCCCCGTGATAACGGTCGCCAGGATAGTGGGGATATCAATGTAGTGGGTGTATCGATGTAATGGGGGTTATCGATACTGTGTCTAGCGTCATGACAGCATACCATGTTCCTGGCAAAACCTCATCTGCCAAACACAAGAGTGGCCAGAAAACGACTTTGACTGGTAGAGACAGGAGAACATTACAGAGGATTGTTACCCGTAATAAGAAGACCACTGCGCGAAAACTAGCGCGGAGTTCAATCTGTATCTCCAGATCCCGGTATCAACGAAAACAGTGGGCGAGGAACTGCGTAAACAAGATATTCGTGGCAGAGCTGCTATTGCAAAATCTATAATGAATAAATTTCTCCGGCTGGACGTGTAATGCAGGAAAGCTTACGTTAAGTTACGTTAGGGTTATTGAAAGGTTACTTGACGTAGCTAAAGTGTGCTTAATCTTCAAAGTGCTAGAGTTTGTTTAGGTAAGACACAATATACCCTGAACTTAACGTAAACACTCAATGAAATAGACTTAACGGCCAGACAGAGGTCTGACAATAAAATGAACTAAGAAAACGTATTCACTTTTAACCTTTTATTGGGGAACTCCTGGTATTACTCAAATACACACTCCAAAATAACACAACTACTGATAGCCCGAACTATCGTAATATCGTAATATCGTAGGTAAATCGCATATCAATAATCAGGAAGAACCTATCACATACAAAACGAAGCTCTTTGGTATACTTGAGCGCGCCTATATATACTGCATACCACCACGTCATGACTTACACTCGTTGCCACATATAATTCAGCGGGAGAAACAACATCTCGTTAAGTGAGAAGATAATTTGCATAGGAAAATAAAATAACAAGAGATAGTAAAATCAAAAAGAAACTGAATCTAGAGTATACGTTACAAATCTCTGGTGACGCTGGTCGCCGACGGCAGTGGTGCCAGGAGCATACAACGTGAACTGCCGATGCATGGAAGCGTGTAATGTGGTCGGATGAATCCACATTCACACTATTCCCCACCGCAGGACGTGTTTACGTGTGGCGAACACCGTCAGAAGCGTACAACCCAGACTGTCTACTCCCAACAGTGCAGCATGGTGGTGGTTCTGTCATGCTTTGGAAGGTCATATCGTGGTTTTCAGCAGATCCCCTGATCACTTTGAAAGGACGGATGACTGGCATGGAGTATGAAACCATTTTGGACGACCAAGTCCATCCGATGACTCAGGCATTGTTTCTTGCGGGGTATGCCATCCCTCGAGATGATAACGCCCCAATTCACAGTGTTCGGAATGTCCAGTAAGGGTTTGAGAACCATGAGGAATAACTTTCACACCTTCTTTGGCCTCCCCAATCACCAGACTTAAACATCATCGAGCAACTGTGGTCTGTGTTGGAAAACAGTAAGGTCCCGTTATCTTCCTCCTGCATCATTGGAGCAGTTTCTGCATGAAGTATGGTGTAACGTCCCACTAACCACCATCCAGGATTTGTATGCATCCATTCCAAGGAGGATTCAGGTGGTTTTGAATGCCAAAGGTGGTCCCATACCCTATTAGGTACGCAAAACCTTGTTTTCCTAGGTGTTCACATTATTCTGTCCAGCCCCTGTATGTGCAAATAACTATGATACGTAACGCCTCCTCATTAATATGAAAATTTAATTAATCCAACTGATATTTCTTTCACATTCTCTTGTTAATATACTTGTATAGGAACTGTGGCTATTGCAGTGAAAAGGGGCCTCAAGTCCTCTGGAATAGGTGCTTTCTCATCACCCAGTTTTTATAAGCTAAAGCGAAAATGATTTCTTGAGGATTTAACTTATATACTGGGAACATTTTTTTTATTCTTTTTCACGCTTTCCAACCGTAGGTTAAGAAGCGTATATGCTCCAGATTTGTCTGTCTGTCCGCACGATAACTCGCGTAAAAATGGTTCGATTTCGATGAAATTTTAGTATGTGGTAAGGGACAAACTTGAAACGAACCCTATTGAAAATGGGCGAAATTAGGTCAAAGGTCAGTACATAGCGAGATCCATTCCATCCCCCTGAGGCGTATTAACTTACGTAAAAATGCTTCGATTGCGACAAAACCTTATCATGTTGTTCCGCAGGTATACTGAACCGGTTCTGTTGAATATCATTGAAATGGGGCCAAAGGTCAGGGCACAGGAGCGAGATTTATTCCACAGCCATTATCCTCATAACTTGTGTAACGTACCAGGAGATGTGACGTACCTGCCAGAAGGACGCACACGACATAAAGGCAGATAGTAGTCAGAACAAACGTCCGCGTAGCTCAATTGGTAGAGTGACTTATTCCGGAATGAGGGGATCCGGGTTCGAATCTTGGCGTGGACAGAAATGACGAAGAAATTTACTTCGTTATAATGGCGCCCGAACTATCCGGATGACCCGACCGTTCAAAATCTCGCATTGGTGTGATGTTCTTTCCACACCGCGAGATAGGGAAAATAAGAGAATCCCTTCTCCAGCACTTCGAAAAAAAAAATAAAAAAATAAGGGGGAGATGATGTAACGTACCAGGAGATGTGACGTACCTGCCAGAAGGACGCACACGACATAAAGGCAGATAGGAATCAGAATAAAACGTCCGCGTAGCTCAATTGGTAGAGTGACTTATTCCGGAATGAGGGGATCCGGGTTCGAATCCTGGCGTGGACAGAAATGACGGAGAAATTTACTTCGTTATACTTGACTAAAATGCTTCTATTGCGACAAAACTTTAGTATGTTGTTCCGGAGGTATGCTGAAGCAATTCTGTTTAATATAATCGAAATGGGGTCAAAGGTCAGGGCACATGACCGATAATTATTCTATTATCGCTCGAGTTCCTAATTGGGTTCACCCGGCGTAATATTGGGAGCCAAGGGGGTGTCGAGTGGATTGTGATTCTGCGATTCCCTGATTTAGGGCTGACGCAGCTTCAGAATCCACTGACGGGGCGTTGTGTTTCACACAGCAGATTTTCCTTTGGGAGTCAAAGGGTCCGCTGTGTGCCGCAATGTTTTTGTGAACGTCTAGATTTAAAATAAAAAGCATAAGTGGTGATTTTGTAAGTTCCGGTTCCAAAAGTTATATATATATATTCTCCAAATAATCTAGGGTTGAGCACACATATTGTAGTTAACGACACACTCATCATAGAACTTAGACAAAATTAAGTAACAAAAACAATTTATTGGTTATGATTTGGCATAATAATAAATATACGCTCATGATATTAGCAAAAATGATTTACGACTCTCTGACAGGAACCTATACTCAATTAGCTATTTGCTTATAAAAAATATTAATTCTATGTGTGGACTGCTCCGATAAAAATTTTGTGAGTGGACACCAAAGAAAGAATAGGATGGATTTCCTACCTTAACATCCAAATCTGGCCTAGATATCGCGCTGCTGACCACTCCTGATCCGGGAGAATTCCAGTCTGGTGGTTATTACTTCCATCCGCAGCTGCGCCCGTCGTATGGGCTCTAATGATCCTTAGTGGGAGTCCGTTCATCCGGAAACCTCGGATTCGATCTCCCATCGGCAGCTTGGACAATTGTCTGCCGCTTCTTTTTTTTTTTTTTTTTTTTTGATTGGAGGTTTAACGACCACCGTGAGCAACTCAATGGGCTATAAGCAGTCGCCCGTCCCTAATTTAGGGTCACTGGTTCCAGGGAAGGGAGAGAACCAGTGCCGTAAGACAAGCACAACATCCATGCCTCACCGGGATTCGAACCCGGACCCCGTTCGGACGAATGATCAGAGGCCATCGCTTAGACCACTGCGCCACCGGGGCGGCCTGCCGCTTCTTAGGTGACAGTCATGGAGGACAGTGCACGCGTTGCACGCCGCGAAACCAGCCAAGGTAAAGTTTCGTGCAAAAACTGTAAGCGTGAAGTGACTCGTGTAAAAACTAAACGTGAAGTGACGAAGTTCTTCTCTTCCCTTGTAAAAATCTTTCAACGACCCCCAAGAAGACCCACACTACCTCAAAACATCCCATCATCCAATCACTAGCTGGCAAACGCAAGCCTCCCTGAATTAAACTCCCCAGGGTAGATCTTACTGGTCGGAAAATTAACATTTTGATCTTCCATTCGTTAGGGGGTCAAGATTCCTACCCGCTCCAGTGAAATTCTGAGAACCCCTCCAGTTACGCTTCCCGCATGATACAACCACCGGCCATTAATCCTTACCCCAATTAAACTGCTAGCTCTGGTTCCAACAAGTCTACGGTGTGCCCAACACGCATTGTGGAAGCTAGACACGGTTAACACTTCTATTGCCCCCAATAAAACACACTACAAAGCCAGCTCGCCGATGTATGTCGCCAGCGTTTTCTCCTTTCAGTGTCGGTCTGTCCTGTGACGCCTTGTGCTGTCTAGCTAGTCTTACGCCTTGTGCTGGGAGAGGGGGACGGAGAGAAAAAAAAAGAAAAGATTCACCCGAAAGTATATGGCAAAATAAAACGTACCCTTTCTTCAAAAAAATTGCATGAATTAATAAAAATGAATAAATAAATGAATAAATAAATAAATAAATAAAATAAATAAATGAATAAATAAATGAATAAATAAAATAATAATTAAATAAATAAATAAACTAGGGAATGGGTTCTCGACTAAATGTGCAGCGCTCGAGTTTGGGCGCTGTCACAATTCCACAGCCATTATCTTCATAACTTGAGTAAAAATGCTTCTATTGCAACAAAAGCTTAGTCTGTTGTTCCGGAGGTATACTGAATGGACCAATAGTCAGTGTAGAAAGGATGGTTTGTCTGCGCGCGATTTCTGGTATGTTGGAGAGCTTATCATAATTAATGCATTGCATGATTTTACTAACCTGTTTAATATTTCATTCAAAGCTGCCGTCAAAATTTTCTGGCTATTTCTTTAACCAGTTCCATGCGAAGTTTCCGCAGAAAAAATTTGTGAAATCGTTCTGCTAAGGCTAGTGGCCCCCCGCCGTCCTGCAATGGTTGCGGCAACTATCCGCACGCCCATGCTGCTGCTGGAAAAGATGCACAGCATCAAAAATGTCGGAGTTTACATTTGTCAAAACTACGCATGAAAATTTGGTGTCACCCTGTTTGTTTGTGTTTATTCTATACATGAAGACACCGAAAAGCAACTGAGTGCTAAGACAAAATGGTTTGCACTCTCTAAATGCACTGATTTGACGAATGCGGCCCCTTTCCTCTTTCTTTCAGATGTTTTCTTCACCTATAGTCGGGAGAATTGCCACATTTTGATGCAACTCTCCGTCATAACTTATCAACACCACGAGACAAACGAATTCCCGGAGTTTCAGAAGTAAGACATTTAGAGTTCTTAGTGGAATGAGCGCCTCGCACATAAAACGGATAATCCTTTCAGCGATATGTGCATCAAGTCCGCTTTGCTAGTGTGTAAATGCTATTACGGACGTCTTGCCTGGTGTCATTCACTACTTAGAGAAGCGTAACTTCCAACTGGAAGAGAGAGAGAGAGAGAGAGAAAAAAAAAAAAAAAAAAAGCTAGCGGCAAAACTTGCTGTAGATTTGACCACGCTCAGTTACGGTTATTCTATACTCGCTCAATTGTTCTATCAAGACACTCATTCTATTTCGTCGGAAGCAACAGTATTTATTAATAGCACCAGAAAGGCAGAAAACAGGGATGACTTTTATGTCCACCAAAGAGAACATTGTCCTTTCAAGGTGAAACATCTTATGACGTGGAACAGATGTCATTTCACATAAGATGTAATCATCTCACATTTACACCCTGCCCTTTTCCCCCTGTCATGTCACGTAGCTACGATTGGATTTCTTGTAAAAGTAGATAGATAGACAGAGAGAAAGAGAGAGGAGATGAAGCGAGAGAGAACTTAGAAGAGACAGAACATACAGGCAGAAGTTTAAAGGAGAAAGATGGAAGTTAAGATAGGTAAACAGAAACTGTGCTGAGATAATACAGAACACATACGCGATCGCAAACATATATGTATATCATCATCATCATCATTGTCAACCATTATCAATCCACTGCTGAACGAAGGTCTCTCCAAGCCTCTTCCACAACGGTCTGTCTTGTGCCAGTCTCCTCCATGTTACTCCCGCATACTTTCGAATTTCATCCACCCATCTCCCATGTGGTCTTCTTCTGGGTCTTTTCCTGTCCCGTGGAATCCAATCTAAAATTTCGACTGTCCATCGATGGTCTGTTTTTCTGGTAGTATGTCCAGCCCTTTGCCATTTCAGGAATTTAACTCTGATCATGATGTCTTCCACTCTTGTCATTTTTCGGATCCACGAGTCCCTCTTCTTATCTCTCCTGGTTACACTAAGCATGCACCACTCCATGCAGCTTTAAGTTGTCTGCAGCCTTTGTATGTCTCTTTTAGTTAAGGTCCACGTCTCTGCACCATACGTAAGCACTGGAAGGATGCATTGATCAAACACTTTTCTTTTAAGACATAATGGCATATTGCTCTTGAAAATTATGCTGTTTCTTCCAAAAGCTCTCCAGGCAAGTTTTATACGCCGATTAATTTCTTCATCAATGTGACCTTCACTTGATATCTGATGCCCAAGAAAAATGTAGGTATTGGTGATCTCCAGCTTTTCCCCATCAATTGATAAATCTTCATTTCTTGTAAAAGCATTGTACATCACTTTTGTCTTCTGAAAGTTCATTTTTAATCCAACTTCTTTACTCTTGTCAGCAAGTTCCTGGATCATACTCTGCAGCTCTGATTGGGTAGTTGCAAAAATGACTACGTCATCAGCTAAACGAAGGTGAGTTAGATAATCTCCATTAATCTTTATCCCTTTGTTTTCCACGTTCAGTGATTGAAAGACATATTCCAGTGTGGCATTAAAGAGCTTGGGAGATATGGTGTCACCTTGTCTCAGGAATCTTCCATTCATTAAGGCATCGAGTGAAAACTTGGGCGAGTACTGTTTCAATTTCTCCACTTGCTTCTTGTATGATGTCTACAATAATTCCATCTTCTCCTTGAGGTTTTCCCCGCTTCATGTTCTTGATTGCATGTGCAACTTCTGCTGGGAGGACTGGAAGAACTCTGGTGCTGGTACCTTTCATGATGTCTGGAGTACATGTATCATCCCTTTCATATAATTTGGAGTAGAAATCTTTCACTCTTGTCAAAATTTCGCCTCTATTTCTTGTTACAGAACCATCTTCTTTTCTCAGTGCCATAATCTGTTTTTCCCCTTACTGAGATGTCCCTTTGCTATCTTTAGGCTTTGGTTGTTTTCAATTGCTTTCCTTACTAGTTCACAGTTGAATTTCCTTACGTCTTCAGTGATACTTTTTCGTACTGTCTTGCATAGCTCTATATATTCCACTTTGGAAGTCACATCTTCTTTAGTTGTCCGCATCTCTTTTCTATTTTGCATCAACATTTTAGTTTTTCCTGAAAATTTGTTCACATACAACTTGTTCTTAGACCCAGCTAATCTTGTTGCTGTTTCCATAAGAGATTTTGTTACTTTTCCGTTAACTTCAGAGATGTCCATTTCTTCTGATGTTAGACCTTCTGGAATAGAGAATCTGTTCCTCCGTTCTAATTTGAAGGTATTATGATGCTTTTTAAGGTTGTTCAGGTCAATACACTTTGTTTGTTTTATGAGCTTGCCACGTTCAAGTTTAGTGTTGAGGTGCATCTTACATCTCACCAATCTATGGTCACTACCTGTGTTGAACTTGTTCAGCACACTGCAGTCTTCCATGAAAAATTTCTTGTTACACATAATAAAATCAATTTCACTTGTCCATCCATTGTGATACCTTCATTTCCATTTCCTTTGCGGCTTTTTCTTGAAAAAGGAGTTCATGATGAAAAACCCATCTTCCTCTACAAACTCTACGAGAGTATTTCCACGCTGGTTTCTGTTGCCGTGACCGAATTTACCTACTGAAGTTTCATTCTTTATTTTTGCATTGAAAACTCCCATAATTATCTTCAAGTGCTGCTTGCCTTTATTATTTAGATGACGAATTTCCTCATAAATTTCTTCAATTTCTTCTTCAGGATGACTTGTGGTGGGTGCATAAGTTTGAATAATCTGAGCCTGGTATCTTCTTGAGAGTTGGATAACGAGTCGTGCAGCTCTATCAGAGGACCTTTCATCTTTTACAACTTATCCTTCAGTTTCTTGTTTATTATAAATCCAACACCACTAGTTCTACCAGTATCTGTCCCACGACAGTAGAAGAGATGTCCACTTTTCAGTTCAATGAGATCTTCTCCTTTTCTCCTTACCTCACTTAGCCCGACGATGTCCCACTTGATCCTTTATAGTTCCTCTTCCAATTCAAGAAGCCTTGAGTCAGAAGATAGGGAGCGTCCATTATACGTAGCCAAGGTCAGCATCAGATGGCAGCCTAGTCCGGTCCTTCGGGGATTCTTAGCACCCTCTGCCTTTATGTCGCACTGGCCGCTGCCTTGGCCAGGTACATTCCAGCTGTCGGAGACTGAGGGCCAAGATTTAAGTTATGGAGTCATTTTGGAGGGGTTTGGCCATAACTCATCACGCTGGCCAAGCGGGTTGGTGAGTGTGGGATAGCATTTCCTCTAATCCCGATGGTATAGTTATACCGCTATTGTCGGTCATCAGAGCCCCTTTAGTGGGAGCAGGATGCACCACGAGAAGGCGGGGTTGACATTTGTCAAGGAGAGGATCTGATGCTGCGCATCACCTGACCTTACATCCCATATGTATATACATGTGTATATATAGGGCGCCCAGTAAAGTCCTTTCTCAGCCCCGCAACTTTCGAACGCCGACAGTATAGCCATAAAAACGGTGTCTAGTATAGTAAAGTGGTTATGCGCTATTCGATGAGACCGCTTACAGCACCTCCTAACGGCAAAGTAAGGAGTTAGCATGCCGATCTCGAAATCTATACGAGATATGGGAATATAGTCAATTACAAGATTCTAGAGCAGCTCCGATTTAGTACGAAAAAACACCATGTGCGCATGAATGCTAAGAATAGAACGCGTACAACGCTCGTTTGTTTGTTCGCGATGTCGAACAAACAAACGAGCGTTGTACGCGTTCTATTCTGAGCATTCATGTGTGCAAGGTGTCTTTTCGTACTAAATCGATGTTGCTCTACAACTTTGTAAATGACTATTTCCCGTATCTTGTACAGTTTTTGAGACCGGCACGCTAACTCCTGACTTTGCCGCTAGAAGGCGCTGTAAGCCGTCTCATCGAATAGCGCATAGCCGCTGTATACTATACTTAGACACCGTTTTTATGGCTATAGGTGTCGGCGTTCGAAAATTACGGGGATGAGAAGGGACTTTACTGGGCACCCTGTATATACAACCTGCGAAAAACTATCTGAGAGTGTGTGTTTGTGCATGTAGAAAGAGAGAGAGAGAGAGAGAGACAGACAGACAGACAGACAGATAGGTAGAGATATGTGCATGCAGAAAGAATTGAGAATGCTAGCCGGGGAGTGAGTAGAAATTCAGTGAGAAGAGGAAAGTCAGATACAGTGTGAAAAATTACACACACACACACACACACACACACACACACACACACACACACACACACACGCACGCACGCACACACACACACACACACACGCACACCGTTAAACAAGTTAGTAAAATCATGCAATGCATTGATTATGATACGCTTTCCAACATACCAGAAATTATTACTCAAGTTATGTGGATAATGGCTGTGGAATAAATCTCGCTCCTGTGTCCTGACCTTTGACCCCATTTCGATGATATTCTAAAGTTTTGTCGCAATAGAAGCAGTTTTACGGAGGTTATGAGAATATTGCCTGTGGAATAAATCTTGCCTTTGTGCAATGACCTTTGACCCCATTTCGTTGATTTTCAGCAGAACCGGTTCACTATACCACCGGAACAACATGATAACGTTTTGTCGCAATCGAAGCATTTTTAGGTAAGTTATGATGCACAAGGGCAAAGGAATGGATCCCACTCCAGTGTCCTGACCTTTGACCCTATTCCGCCCATTTTCAATACGGTTCGTCCCCAGTTGGTTCCTTACCACATACTAAAATTTCATCGAAATCGAACCATTTTTACGCACGTTATGACGCATAAGAGCAATGGAATAAATCCCGCTCTTAGCCCTGCCTGACCTTTGACCCCATTTCGCCCATTTTCAACAGGGTTCGTGCCCAGTTGGTTCCCTACCACACACTAAACTTTTATCGAAATCGAAACATATTTACGCATGTTATGACGCATAAAGGCAATGGAATAGATCCCGCTTTTATGTCCTGGCCTTTGACCCCATTCCGCCCATTTTCAATAGGGTTCGTCACCAGGTGGTTCCTTACCACATACTAAAATTTCAACGAAATCGAACTATTTTTACGCAAGTTATGATGCATAAAGGCAATGGAATGGATCCCGCTCCTATGTCCTGATCTTTGACCCCATTTCATTTATTTTCAATAGGGATCGTCCCCAGGTGGTTCCCTACCACATACTAGAATTTCATCGAAATCGAACTATTTTTACGTAAGTTAAGGCGCATAAAGGCAATGGAATGGATCTAGCTCCTATGTCCTGACCTTTGACCCTATTTCACCCATTTTTAATAGGAATCGTCCCCAGGTGGTTCCCTACCACATACTAAACATTCATCGAAATCGAACAATTTTTACGCAAGTTATGACGCATAAGAACCTACGGTTGAAAAGCGTAAAAAAACGACAGATGAGATATGGAAAATGAGATTGAAAACAGATAGAGATATTAGGGTATGCAAACGTTTCCGCCGTTTTATGGAGAAAGGAGACTGGAACAATCAGAAAACCAGTACATATTTATTCAACGAAATATTGGCCCTTAGTATCAATGACCTTTTGCCATTTTTCAGGCAACAAATGAATGCCCATGTGATAGAAGAACTCGAGTTTTGAGCTGAGGAACGCAGTGACGAAATTTTCCATCTCCGGAACTATGGTGAACCACAGTTGGGCTAGGGCATTTTACATAGAGCGGAAGAGATGAAAGTCTGAGCGTACAATTTCTGGGGAGTAATCCGGGTGCGGTAAAACCTCCCAGTGTAACTGCTCAAGGGTTGATTTCGTGGTGGCACCGATATGTGGTCTGGCATTATCGTTTAACAGGGTGACTTAGCAGCGTTCTTTACCTGTCCATGGGCGTTTTTGTTCGATTGCGGCGTTCAGTTTCATCAACTGATCGCTAAATCGTTGCGCAATCATTGTTCCGCTCGGTTTCAACAGTTCGAAGTACAGCACTCCATGCATATCCCAACACACACACACACACACACACACACAAGCACCTTTTTTCCGTAGATATCCTGTTTTGAAGTGGATGCTGATGGCTAGCCTCGGTCGATACAGGATCGCTTGCGTACGGGGTTGTCGCAATAGACCCATTTTTCATCCCCAGTGACAACCTTCCACAAGAAATTCTTCCCTTGAAATCTCTTCGGCAACGACATGCAGATGCCCAATCTTTGATCAATATTACGCTCCGTTAAAGTATGCGGAACCCACTTACCAATCTTCTTAATCTTCCCCAAGGCCTGTAGAGGCCGTACCACTGTTGATTGAGCCACTTTCAAACGTTTCACCAGTTGCGTGGTCGATTGTGTGACATCCTCTTCAACAGTGATTCCAGCTCCTTATGTGCGAGTTCCTACGGTCTACCTGCACGTGGCTTGTCTTCCAAGCTTAGATCACCTTTCTTAAACCTGGAAAACTATTCTCGCCTGACGTATTGAACCGTATGCTTCACTCATACTTTTCCCTAAATTAAACACGAATAACAAATACTGCCGCAAATGAACTTTATCGACCGCCATGCTTGGCTTCATGTACGAACTGGAAGCACGGGTCGCCGGCCGGTGAGACTTCTGCAGCGCCCTCTAGTGCGGGGGCGCAAACTTTTGCATACCCCTAATATGTGCATACAGGAAGATTTGAAAACGCTGGGCGGGGAGTGAGAAAAGGTCCAGTGAGGAGAGGAAAGTCAGATACAGCGTGGAAAATTACACACACAACGTTAAAAAAGACAGACAGAGAAAATAAGATTGAAAACTGAGAAAAAAGAAGAAGAATGATTGAATGAGAAAACTGCAAGACGGAGAGAGAGAGAGAGAGACAGTGAGAAGAAGTAACATTTAACGTGTGCCTCGATATACTGGAACTTTGTGTAGCACTTCAATTGCACGCACTCCAGCCTTCGGTTATTTTCCAACAAAACAGTGCCCCACCACATTGGTCAATAATGATTCGTGAGTTCCTGAATGCAACCTTTCCTGACAGATGGATTCGACGCAACGGTCCCATAACATGGCACCTCGATCGCCCGGCATAATCTTTCTAGACATTTTCCTGTGGGGTTATGTGAAAGACCAAATTTATACTCTAGCAGTGTTCCGGATGTCAAGACGTTGAAAAGCAGAATAACGGATACCATTGGTTCTGTCTCTGCTGAGATGTTGAACAAAACATGGCGTGAAATCGAATATCACTTAGATGTGCTCCGGGCCACAAAAGACGCCCATGTGGAGGAAAAACAACTTTACTTGAGCACCATCATTGTCGAGCAATTTTTTTTTGTACCTGTAATACATTTTTGTATTAATTTTTGTAATGTGGGAAATACTTTATGGAAACCCTGTATTTTATTCGAAGTACATTCCTCCTGTGTTAATACAAGAAGTGCCACGATCAGCCAACGAAAAGAAGGACTTGCAGAGGTCATCTTTTGGTATGGAGTGAAGAGATGATGTCACAGTTCTTTGTATGTCTTCATATTTATTCGAAGTACATTCCTACTGTTTTAATACAAGAAGTGGCACGATCAGCCAACGAAAGGAAGGACTTGCAGAGGTCATCTTTTGATATGGAGTGAAGAGCTGATGTCACCGATCTTTGCATGTCTTCATATTTATTCGAAGTACATTCCTCCTGTTTTAATACAAGAAGTGGCACAATTAACCAACAAAAGGAAGGACTTGCAGAGGTCATCTTTTGGTATGGAGTGAAGAGCTGATGTCACCGTTCTTTGCATGTCTTCATATTTAATCGAAGTGCATTCCTCCTGTGTTAATACAAGAAGTGGCACGATCAGCCAACGAAAGGAAGGGCTTGCAGAGGTCATCCTTTGGTATGGAGTGAAGAGCTGATGTCACCGTTCTTTGCATGTCTTCATATTTATTCGAAGTGCATTCCTCTTGTGTTAATACAAGAAGTGGCCCGATCAGCCAACGAAAGGAAGGACTTGCAGAGGTCATCCTTTGGTATGGAGTGAAGAGCTGATGTCACCGTTCTTTGCATGTCTTCATATTTATTCGAAGTGCATTCCTCCTGTGTTAATACAAGAAGTGGCACGATTAGCCAACGAAAGGAAGGACTTGCAGAGGTCAGCCTTTGGTATGGAGTGAAGAGCTGATGTCACCGTTCTTTGCATGTCTTCATATTTATTCGAAGTGCATTCATCCTGTGTTAATACAAGAAGTGGCACGATCAGCCAACGAAAGGAAGGACTTGCAGAGGTCATCTTTTGGTATGGAGTGAAGAGCTGATGTCACCGTTCTTTGCATGTCTTCATATTTATTCGAAGTGCATTCCTCCTGTGTTAATACAAGAAGTGGCACGATCAGCCAACGAAAGGAAGGGCTTGCAGAGGTCATCCTTTGGTATGGAGTGAAGAGCTGATGTCACCGTTCTTTGCATGTCTTCATATTTATTCGAAGTGCATTCCTCTTGTGTTAATACAAGAAGTGGCCCGATCAGCCAACGAAAGGAAGGACTTGCAGAGGTCATCCTTTGGTATGGAGTGAAGAGCTGATGTCACCGTTCTTTGCATGTCTTCATATTTATTCGAAGTGCATTCCTCCTGTGTTAATACAAGAAGTGGCACGATTAGCCAACGAAAGGAAGGACTTGCAGAGGTCATCCTTTGGTATGGAGTGAAGAGCTGATGTCACCGTTCTTTGCATGTCTTCATATTTATTCGAAGTGCATTCCTCCTGTGTTAATACAAGAAGTGGCACGATCAGCCAACGAAAGGAAGGACTTGCAGAGGTCATCTTTTGGTATGGAGTGAAGAGCTGATGTCACCGTTCTTTGCATGTCTTCATATTTATTCGAAGTGCATTCCTCCTGTGTTAATACAAGAAGTGGCACGATCAGCCAACGAAAGGAAGGGCTTGCAGAGGTCATCCTTTGGTATGGAGTGAAGAGCTGATGTCACCGTTCTTTGCATGTCTTCATATTTATTCGAAGTGCATTCCTCTTGTGTTAATACAAGAAGTGGCACGATCAGCCAATTAAAGGAAGGACTTGCAGAGGTCATCTTTTTGTATGGAATGAAGAGCTAATGTCCCAGCTCTTTGTATGTCTTCATATTTATTCGAAGTACATTCCTCCTGTGTTAATACAAGAAGTGGCACGATCAGCGAACGAAAGGAAGGACTTGCAGAGGTCATCTTTTGGTATGGAATGAAAAGCTGATGTCGCCGTTCTTTGCATGTCTTCATATTTATTCGAAGTACATTCCTCCTGTGTTAATACAAAAAGTGGCACTATCAGCCAACGAAAGGAAGGACTTGCAGAGGTCATCTTTTGGTATGGAGTGAAGAGATGATGTCCCAGCTCTTTGTATGTCTTCATATTTATTCGAAGTACATCCCTCCTGTGTTAATACAAGAAGTGGCACGATCAGCGAACGAAAGGAAGGACTTGAAGAGGTCATCTTTTGGTATGGAGTGAAAAGCTGATGTCAGAGCTGATTTAACTTTTGAAGGCACGCACAAAAGTTAAACGACAGAGCACACAAAACACACTCAGTAGACGGCGAAACACGGAGCTCAAAACAGACGCGACTTACGTCCCATAAAGCAAGGACTGTTACGACGTTGTTTGACGGTAATCCCCTATCGTGTGATGTGAACTGGCCAGCACAGAGCCCTGATCTTAATCCCATAGAGCAACTATGGGATGAATTAGAGTGCCGCATAAGAAGGTTGGAACCAAGGCCTACTACTAAGCCACAGTTAGCTGCAGCATTATGTACTATGTACTCGAAGGGTCAGAGCATGCATTAAGGCCAAAGGTGGAGCGACACCGTACTAATGCACACTGAAGAGCAATTGTATTAGAGATACCTGTCTAGTAACGTGTAGCACCACCTTTCGCCCTGATGACGGCGGCGATTCGTCTCGGCATGGACTCGACAAGACACCAGAAGCGTTGGGAAGCCATACGGATCCACGACCCCTGAACAAGCTCCCACAGTTCACGAAGATTTGATGGAGGGGGGTAAGAGTCTCGAACATCTCTCTCGATGTCATCCCAAATGTTCTCGATGGGATTGAGGTCAGGTGACCTAGCTGGCCAAAGATGCGAGGTCATGTCGGTGGAGTGTTCATCCAACCATTCGGATACAATTCGGGAGCTGCATTGTCTTGTTGCAGGATGAGGTCCCCAGTGGGATGTTGAAGACGCACAAACGGGAGCAAATGGTCGTCCAGGATATCCCGGTAACGTTGACCTGTGAGGGACGATGTCACACGTACCAGGGGTCCCATTTCAGTCCACGTAAACAGTCCCCAGACGAGAATGCCACCCACACCAGCTTGAAGAGTACCCTGCTGGCAAGAAGAATCCATCGCTTCATGTGGTTTGCGCCGAACTCGTATCCTGCCATCCGCATGTACCAACGTGAATCTTGACTCATCAGTCCAAGCAACACTTTCCCACATGTCTAGGGTCCAGTGGCAATGTTCCCGCGCCCATGCTAATCTTTGCACCCTGTGATGTGCGGTCAGCAGCGATACACTCGTGGGACGATGGCTTCTGTACCCCATAGCGAGAAGATGGTTCGGGATGGTGTGACTGCTTACGCGTTTTTGTGCACCAGCGTTAAATTGCCGAGTGATTTCTTGCACTGTGGCCCGTCTATCCGCTGTTACAATGCGAGCTAGCCGACAATGACCCCGCTCATCCACACGCTGTTGTCCCCGGCAGTTGGCCCTTGCAGGGATGGTTTTACCGGAGTCGATGTACTCACGGTGCACCCGTGACACAGTGGCTCGTGAAAATCCCAGTGCCTGCACGACTTCCGCGATGGAGTGACCCATTCGTCGGGCCCCGACAATTTGCCCACGATCAAATGCGCTGAGATCCTTTGTCTTACCCATACTGCGTCCGTCTCTTACCGAATCCCATCGCATCACTCCTTATATTGTCGGATCGCTTCATACGTCATGTCGTTTCCGTTTACAGGGCCGCTCACAGCGCCACATTTGCATAACGCCAGCTGTCTCTAATTCAATTGCTCTTCAGTGTATGTCAATAAGTTCTATGTTGGGTTTCTCTTCTAGGTGTCCGGTGACTTTTGTCAATGCAGTGTATGTGTGTATGCATGCATGTGTACTTAATTGCCACATTGTGTATATCGGACTAACGAGTAACCGTTTCTCACGAAGAAGGCTTTTTTGCACGATGTTGTTCTTTTGGATGTTTGAGCTGCTCAATTTTTGTAAATTTATGTACGGACACTGAACGTATGAACGAAAAGCGAGCTGTTCGCATAAAATTTTAGCTCATGAATATTCACAAGTTGTCCGCAAAGGGAAAAATGCTAAATAGCCTAAACAGACGTGCATTTCTCAATATTCCTAAATTTACGGATAAATGACGCAACCGCAAAGTCGCTCGTGTTCGAGGGCAGAAGATCGGAGAGGAGTGATGCTGTCAACTACAGGGAAGCGTCCCTGCTCGACGAGTAGAAGCATCGCCTGAAGTGCTTTCAACAGATCTTATGTCTTCCTGAACATATTGGTGTCAGATGAGAAAGGTTGAAAGGGAGAAGAGGAAACTGGGGGAGGGCCGGCGATGACTCTGAAAAGAGGGAGGGCAGGGAGAGTTGGGTTCAAAGGTGTGAAAGTGTCATGCAACAACTCTAATGTCATTTCCACTCTGTCACGCGCTCATACTCTGCGTGATAAAGGGGGTTGTTTTAGACAGGGGGAGGGAATGGGGAAGGCACGCGGGAGGCACTAGAAGGCTGTTTAAGAGGAGGATGCACCAACAGGGTTTCTCTCATGCACATACTCTAACACAGCACTAATGTTTGGGAGCTGCAGAGCTCTGTCGAGATCGGGCACAAGTTCTGATGAAGGGGAAATAGACAGCGATATGCTGCCATCCAAATCTCGATTCTCGACCATTTCAATTTCCACCCTCCTTGGACGACGGATATCCTATTATTGCTATGGTCCTCTGTTCTAAGACATCAGCGTCAGAGTACTTCCTAAGGAATATCACTTAGATATTTTTAACGAAGCATCTGATTATTTGGTGTAACTGTGATCTTCCTAGCACAGCAAAATTTCACACACAGTAAATTTTTTAAAACATCAGCGTTAGCACATGAATAAAACTGACCACGTAATTTGATTGAAAGAATTTAAATTCGTAAAAATCATCATCCTGATCCGGAAACTTGAAAATAAGCTCTAAAAACAAATTGAAACGCAATTTTTTTTTCATGCAGAATCATAATTCTTACACATATACACTGATGTCCAAAATTAACGTGGCAAACGCAAAATCATGAATAACGCAAAATTCACACGTTAGTTTGACGACAGTTGTGACGAATCACAGAGGTAAAGCACGTGTCAAGATGACAAATCCACAGCGTCGGTGTAGTTTAGTCGGTTAGAGCAACTGGCTCCGGAGCGAGGTGGCACGTTTCGATCTCCGTCATCGAAAATTTGTGAAAATTTCGCATTGGCACCCGGATGGTGAAAATGGATCCACTGGCAGTTGGGTTTTTCAAAGAATGTGTGATTTTTGTTCCACACATCATCTGGAATTAATGAAAAATTCCTTCACTTCAAAAACAAAATAAATAAATAAATAAGAGGGAGATTATGCGACTTACTTCAGATGTGAAGCACTTGTCACGACGACAAATCTGCAGCGATACCTTCCGTCGGTGTAGCTTAGTCGGTTAAAGCAACCCACTCTGAAGAGAATAGACGCGGGTTCGATCTAAGAGGAAAATGATGTGACGTACTACAGAGGTGAAGCACGTGTCAAGACGACAAATCTGCAGCGATACATTCCGTCGGTGTAGCTTAGTTGGTTAGAGCAACCCACTCCGAAGAGAAGAGACGCGGGTTCGACCTAAGAGGAAGATGACGTGACGTACTACAGAAGTGAAGCACGTGTCAAGACGACAAATCTGTAGCGACACATTCCGTCGATGTAGCTTAGTCGGTTAAAGCAACCCACTCCGAAGAGAAGAGACGCGGGTTCGATCTAAGAGGAAAATAATGTGACGTACTACAGAGGTGAAGCACGTGTCAAGACGACAAATCTGCAGCGATACATTCCGTCGGTGTAGCTTAGTCGGTTAGAGCAACCCACTCCGAAGAGAAGAGACGCGGGTTCGATCTAAGAGGGAGATGATGTGACGTACTACAGAGGTGAAGCACGTGTCAAGACGACAAATCTGTAGCGACACATTCCGTCGATGTAGCTTAGTCGGTTAAAGCAACCCACTCCGAAGAGAAGAGACGCGGGTTCGATCTAAGAGGAAAATGATGTGACGTACTACAGAGGTGAAGCACGTGTCAAGACGACAAATCTGCAGCGATACATTCCGTCGGTGTAGCTTAGTCGGTTAGAGCAACCCACTCCGAAGAGAAGAGACGCGGGTTCGATCTAAGAGGGAGATGATGTGACGTACTACAGAGGTGAAGCACGTGTCAAGACGACAAATCTGCAGCGATACATTCCGTCGGTGTAGCTTAGTCGGTTAGAGCAACCCACTCCGAAGAGAAGAGACGCGGGTTCGATCTAAGAGGGAGATGATGTGACGTACTACAGAGGTGAAGCACGTGTCAAGACGACAAATCTGTAGCGACACATTCCGTCGATGTAGCTTAGTCGGTTAAAGCAACCCACTCCGAAGAGAAGAGACGCGGGTTCGATCTAAGAGGAAAATGATGTGACGTACTACAGAGGTGAAGCACGTGTCAAGACGACAAATCTGCAGCGATACATTCCGTCGGTGTAGCTTAGTCGGTTAGAGCAACCCACTCCGAAGAGAAGAGACGCGGGTTCGATCTAAGAGGGAGATGATGTGACGTACTACAGAGGTGAAGCACGTGTCAAGACGACAAATCTGCAGCGATACATTCCGTCGGTGTAGCTTAGTCGGTTAGAGCAACCCACTCCGAAGAGAAGAGACGCGGGTTCGATCTAAGAGGGAGATGATGTGACGTACTACAGAGGTGAAGCACGTGTCAAGACGACAAATCTGCAGCGATACCTTCCGTCGATGTAGCTTAGTCGGTTAAAGCAACCCACTCCGAAGAGAATAGACGCGGGTTCGATCTAAGAGGAAAATGATGTGACGTACTACAGAGGTGAAGCACGTGTCAAGACGACAAATCTGCAGCGATACATTCCGTCGGTGTAGCTTAGTTGGTTAGAGCAACCCACTCCGAAGAGAAGAGACGCGGGTTCGATCTAAGAGGAAGATGACGGGACGTACTACAGAAGTGAAGCACGTGTCAAGACGACAAATCTGTAGCGACACATTCCGTCGATGTAGCTTAGTCGGTTAGAGCAACCCACTCCGAAGAGAAGAGACGCGGGTTCGATCTAAGAGGAAAATGATGTGACGTACTACAGAGGTGAAGCACGTGTCAAGACGAAAAATCTGCAGCGATAGATTCCGTCGGTGTAGCTTAGTCGGTTAGAGCAACCCACTCCGAAGAGAAGAGACGTGGGTTCGATCTAAGAGGGAGATGATGTGACGTACTACAGAGGTGAAGCACGTGTCAAGACGACAAATCTGCAGCGATAGATTCCGTCGGTGTAGCTTAGTCGGTTAGAGCAACCCACTCCGAAGAGAAGAGACGTGGGTTCGATTTAAGAGGGAGATGATGTGACGTACTACAGAGGTGAAGCACGTGTCAAGACGACAAATCTGCAGCGATAGATTCCGTCGGTGTAGCTTAGTCGGTTAGAGCAACCCACTCCGAAGAGAAGAGACGTGGGTTCGATCTAAGAGGGAGATGATGTGACGTACTACAGAGGTGAAGCACGTGTCAAGACGACAAATCTGCAGCGACACATTCCGTCAGTGTTGCTTAGTCGGTTAGAGCAACCCACTCCGAAGAAAAGAAACGCGGGTTCGATCTAAGAGGGAGATGACGTGACGTACTACAGAAGTGAAGCACGTGTCAAGACGACAAATCTGCAGCGACACATTCCGTCGGTGTTGCTTAGTCGGTTAGAGCAACCCACTCCGAAGAGAAGAAACGCGGGTTCGATCTAAGAGGGAGATGACGTGACGTACTACAGAAGTGAAGCACGTGTCAAGACGACAAATCTGCAGCGACACATTCCGTCGGTGTTGCTTAGTCGGTTAGAGCAGCCCACTCCGAAGAGAAGAGACGCGGGTTCGATCTAAGATGAAGATGACGTGACGTACTACAGAACTGAAGCACGTGTCAAGATGGAATTGGATCCCCGTTACCGGCGTACTATAGACGTGAAGCACGTGTCAAGATAGAATTGGATCCCCGTCACCGGCGTACTATAGAGGTGAAGCACGTGTCAAGATGGAATTGGATCCCCGTTACCGGCGTACTATAGACGTGAAGCACGTGTCAAGATGGAATTGGATCCCCGTTACCGGCGTACTATAGACGTGAAGCACGTGTCAAGATGGAATTGGATCCCCGTCACCGGCGTACTATAGACGTGAAGCACGTGTCAAGATGGAATTGGATCCCCGTCACCGGCGTACTATAGACGTGAAGCACGTGTCAAGATGGAATTGGATCCCCGTCACCGGCGTACTATAGAGGTGAAGCACGTGTCAAGATGGGTTCGATCCCCGTTACCGACGAATTTGCGTTGCTTGGAAACAAAGGAGTGAGCAAGTGAGCGTTCGACAGCGTCCATGTTGGTAAACTGCTGTCCATCAGTGCTCAGACGGGCTCGAAGTCAAGTCTGGGCCCGAACCGGGCTCGGGCTACATAATATTTACTACAGTTCGGGTTCAGACAGGCTTGGGCTCTGAGAGAGGGAGAGAATATCCTTCTTCTCTTTTTTTTTTTTTTTAATGAAATTTTGTATGATTTAGCACACGAGATTTTTTTTACACATTCTAGTTGTTACGCTAGTAAATAAATTTCGGCAAGTGGGTCTAGATGGGGAGTGGGAACTTAGTAGGGCTATTCATTCCGGGCTTGAGTAACAAATTCCATAGGCCATGAATTTCTGAATTTTTGTGAAGGAGAAGTTTCTTTCAAAACTGTATAGATGGTAGATAGCAAGCTGACGAAATTTTGCTCCCTACCTCAACGGGGAAGGTCCCTGCACATTCTTTGAGAAACGTACAACGTAAATTTCTGTGCCTCCCGTTTTTTCCTGATTCCTGGTCCCCCGAAACATTTCAGGAAGAAATGAATGGTTAAAGAAACTATAGAAATAGATAAACATCCGTTCCCCATCTCCGCAGTTGAGAAAGACATCGGTTAATTGCACAGGAAGGAATGAGTGGGAATCTGGAAGAGGAGATGTTTTTTGATGCCTAAACAGGTTAATCTTCGTTTTCGGGCTCGTTCGGTCCCGGACTCTATCTTGCAATATAAAATCCGGTCTCGGGAGCGCTCGGGCTGACATACTTCGGGCTCAGACGGGCTCGGGCTCTTAAACTTGAGCTCGAGCTCAGCTCTGCTGTCCATCCAGGAAATGCTGGAACGACCGGAAAAGGTGGTAGTGATCTCGTGACAGGTCACTTGATCTCGTGACAGGTCACTTGATCTCGTGACAGGTCACTTGTGCTGTGTGAGGTCTCGCTCCGTCCTGCTGTAGAAGGACGCCCTTGCGGTTCAGCAGTGCTAGATGTTTCGACGCGAACGATGCGTTCATATCGTCCAGCTGACGGGAGTACACATCGGCGGTGATAGTGATGTTGTCCGGCAGCAGTTCAAAAAATACGACACCCCTCATATCCCACCAAACAGACGGCAGGACCCTACGTGGGCGTCGGCATGGACTTCTGTCTTAAGTTCAGACACAGTTTCCTGACGTTGACATTGTCATACAGGACACATATCTCGTCACCTGTTACAATGCGATCCAAGAACAGTTAACTCTGGTCACGTGCAAGCAGGGAAACGCATGCGCTCATTGCGATTTGCTTTGAGCTCAACTGTGAGCTGATGAGGTATCCAAATTCTTCTGTCGTGCACCTTCCCAAGTTGACGCAATTCCGTGATAATGCTCGTGTGGGTAGTCCTCTTCTGTTCGGGTAACCCGCGTGGCACACGTGGGTCGGTCTCCACTAAGGTCTTCATGATGCCCACATCCACTGTTGCGGTGTTCCAGCTTTGGAACGGTCTGACAGGTCATAATTTCCTCTCGAAACCGTTCGGACCAATGGCAGTACTGACGATGTGATATAGAATTAGAGTGCACACTGATAATGTTCCTTACAGCACTTGCGGGGGTGCTACCTCGTCGAAACTCATACAGCATGCAATGGCGGACGTGCTCCTTGTCCACTTCCATGTTGGCTGGCGCTTATGCTGTTCGCATTCTGACGTTTATCTGTCACTGACTTAAGCCAATCTCAATGGCCAATGTGAGCCGTGGCCGGGGCTCACATTGGACTATTGGACTTTGGGTACTTCTTTATCGGACATTACTTCCTTTCCAACCCATTACTCTGCCGACTTTACCAGGTAGATATACAAGCTCTCTCTCTCTCTCTCTCTCTCTCTCTCTCTCTCTCTCTCTCTCTCTCTCTCTCTCTCTCTCTCTCTCTCACACACACACACACACACACACACACACAGAATTAATGTCATGTCATATGTATATACACATACCCTCACATACTTACTAAGGTTTTATAAGCGCAAATTTCTAATAGATGAAAAGACTTTGAGGGTGTCTCTGAGTGCAATAATCTCTCTGCCAGGAGGAAGCTCTGCGTACACACACGCGCGCACGCACACGGACACACATACACACGCGCGCACGCACACGCACACACATACAAACGCGCGCACGCGCACACACACACACACAGAATTAATGTCATATGTACACTGCTGGCCACCCAAAATGCAACACCAAGAAGGAAGAAGGACACGAGATAGCAAAGCCAGATTTACTGGACACATAACAACAGATACAAAGATGAAACGATTGAGCCTACAGGCCCGTGCGACTTGCGGAACACGCACACATCAATAGGTCGTGTGGCCCCCATGGCTGGCAATAACGGCCGCTACACGCCGCGGCATCGAACGAAAAAGGCTTCGGATGTGGGCTTGGGGTATGTCGGTCCGGGCTGCTTCCACACGTTGCCACAGTTCATCAGGCGTAGCCACGGGTGGTGCTTGCCGGGCCACTCGGTTGCCGATCCGCGACCAGACGTGTTCGATGGGCGACATATCGGGAGAACAGGCGGAATACGGCAGCAGTGACACCTGATGGGCCGTGAAGAATTGTTGCACGATGCGTGCCACGTGCGGGCGCGCGTTGTCCTGTTAAAAGGTCGCCGCTGGCAGGTCCTGCAGGTAAGGGAGGACTACAGGCTCCAAAACGTCGGAGATGTTGCGGTGGCTGTTGAATGTACCGGCGATGCGTAGCAGAGGGGTGCGGGTGTCATATCCAATCGCGCCCTAAACCATAACGCCAGGCGACGGACCGCTATGGCGATGCATAATGCAGGCGTGATACAGTCTCTGGCCGCGGTGCCGGCGCACGCGGATCCGACCATAGTGATGTTGCTGGCAAAAGCGGGATTCGTCGGAGAAGACAATGTCGTGCCATTCCATAGTCCAGGTGCGGCGTTCAACGGACCACTGCGGCCACACTCGCCGGTGGTGTAACGTCAATGGTAATCGGTGCAATGGGCGTCGTGCGACAAGTCCCCGCTCCTGCATACGACGTCGAACGGTACGTGCTGACACAGGTTGTTGCGCAACACACCCTAATTCCTGCGCTAACGTTCGTGTTGTGGCGATGCGAGCCGTCAATACCCGCCGCACAACATGCCGGTCCTCTCGTTCGGCGGTGTGCCGCGGCTGCGGCAATCACTCACGTCGGTCCGTCCGTCCCTCCTGCACCCACCGAATCCATACTCGCCTCACTGTGGCTGGATGTCGTCCCACACGGGCGCCGATGTCTCGGTACGATAAACCGCTGTCGCGATAAGCCACTATTCGTCCTCTGTCGAACTCCGAAACGTGCTCGAATGACTGCCGTATTCTGTGACGAGGCATCAGGAAGCTTCCCACGCACAGGTCCGGCAGCACAACACACTTCCACTACTTACACCCCGCCTTCTGTGCACCCTTCTTATAGTGCTTCTCGGTGGCGTGACGGGCGCACATGATTTGCATATGCCCTGCAATGCTAATCGTTTGCATGTCCTCTCGGGGGCGACACATGCTTAGAATTTCAGGCCAATGAGATGCTTCCTTCTTGGTGTTGCATTTTGGGTGGCCAGCAGTGAATATATACACACATACCCACAGATACTAAGGTTCTACAAGCACAATTTTCCAATAGAGAAAAAGACTTTGGGGGAGTGTCTGAGTGCAGTAATCTCTCTGCCAGGGAGAAGCTCTGAGGGACGGAGGTGGTGTGACGTACTACAGAGGTAAAGCACGTGTCAAGACGACATATCTGCAGCGATACATTCTGTCCGTGTAGCTTAGTTGGGAGAATAATTTACTCCGGATTAATGGGGCGTGTGTTCGATCTTCGTCATGGAGAGTCTGTATCGCTGCAGATTTGTCGTCTTGACGAGTGCTCTGTAGTGTGTCACAGTGGGGCGAAGTGGGGCATCGCTTAAGCGCAATTAGACCATGAACTGGGAAAGATTGTGAGGGCAACTGACCAGTGTCTTGAGGGCAACTGACCAGTGTCTTGAGGGCAACTGACCAACACCTGTCCCAATTATTTTGCACACTACTGTACAGGTTTCCAGTTATTGTAATTACAGAAGTCACGATGATTTCCTCAAAACGCTTATGTTACATTAAATCATAGGTTCAATATGCACATCTGCATTTTCTTTACCAAGTGTAAAATGTTTAAGACCATATGCATTTCTTTACCAAGTATTTCAAGACTATCTGCATTTTCTTTACCAAGTGTAAAATGTCTAGAATCTGTGATTTCTCTCGTAGTAAACTGGTGATGACGCATTAAAAACACGAAAGAAACCAATCACGCTTGCTATAAGGCACTTCAGTTCAAAACGGCTGTGTGAAAATTACACGGGATAAATTCCTTGCGGGGATTGGTAGAGCTGTAAATGTTTGCCTGTCAAAAGTACTCTCTAAATTTCCTTAAGATCTGTCGTCAGTTCAGTAAGTTTGGCTTCGCGTTGGGATTTAAGTGCCTGAGAATATTCACTACGTTGACGTAACTTTATTAATTCGCGTTTTCAGACTTCGGGAATGCACGGTTTCCCTCTTCACCACTTTACCGCAGTTATTACATATTCATAAAACTTTGACTATTTCGTGAGTATTTGTACTCAGGTCATGCATTACACAATTATTCAAGGTCCATCTGGACTGTGTGCAAAGCGAAAAAGAGTCTTGGGTCTTGAAATTTCGGAGACAGAACACTCGCACACACATACACAGGCATACTAAGCGCATACGTGCTTAAAAAGGCAGATTGCAGACGTGAACAAATTTCTTCATGATTTCCAAAGAAAAAAATGGAAGCGATGGCTTCTGATCATTCGTCCGAAAGGGATCCAGGTTCGAATCCCGGTGCGGCTTGGATGTTGTGTTTTTATTACGGCAATGGCTCACTCCCTTCCCTGGAAGACAGTCTCCCTAAATTAGGGGTTCCACAGCCGGAGACCAAGAGAGTACAACAGCAGTGCAGTTCGACCTACTTCCACATGCACCATGTACCGTACCTTGCTTCGCCTGCGGTTCCACATTGGAGACTAAGAGAATACAACAGCGGTGCAGTTCGACCTACTTCCACATACACCATGTACCGTACCTTGCTTCGCCTGAGGTTCCACACCGGAGACCAAGAGAGCACAACAGCTGTGCAGTTCGACCTATTTCCACATGCACCATGTACCGTACCTTGCTTCGCCTGCGGTTCCACATTGGAGACTAAGAGAGTACAACAGCGGTGCAGTTCGACCTACTTCCACATACACCATGTACCGTACCTTGCTTCGCCTGAGGTTCCACACCGAAGACCAAGAGAGCACAACAGCTGTGCAGTTCGACCTATTTCCACATGCACCATGTACCGTACCTTGCTTCGCCTGCGGTTCCACATTGGAGACTAAGAGAGTACAACAGCGGTGCAGTTCGACCTACTTCCACATACACCATGTACCGTACCTTGCTTCGCCTGAGGTTCCACACCGAAGACCAAGAGAGCACAACAGCTGTGCAGTTCGACCTATTTCCACATGCACCATGTACCGTACCTTGCTTCGCCTGCAGTTCCACATTGGAGACTAAGAGAGTACAACAGCGGTGCAGTTCGACCTACTTCCACATACACCATGTACCGTACCTTGCTTCGCCTGCGGTTCCACATTGGAGACTAAGAGAGTACAACAGCGGTGCAGTTCGACCTACTTCCACATACACCATGTACCGTACCTTGCTTCGCCTGAGGTTCCACACCGAAGACCAAGGGAGCACAACAGCTGTGCAGTTCGACCTATTTCCACATGCACCATGTACCGTACCTTGCTTCGCCTGCGGTTCCACATTGGAGACTAAGAGAGTACAACAGCGGTGCAGTTCGACCTACTTCCACATACACCATGTACCGTACCTTGCTTCGCCTGCGGTTCCACATTGGAGACTAAGAGAGTACAACAGCGGTGCAGTTCGACCTACTTCCACATACACCATGTACCGTACCTTGCTTCGCCTGAGGTTCCACACCGAAGACCAAGAGAGCACAACAGCTGTGCAGTTCGACCTATTTCCACATGCACCATGTACCGTACCTTGCTTCGCCTGCTGTTCCACATTGGAGACTAAGAGAGTACAACAGCGGTGCAGTTCGACCTACTTCCACATACACCATGTACCGTACCTTGCTTCGCCTGAGGTTCCACACCGGAAACCAAGAGAGTACAACAGCGGTGCAGTTCGACCTATTTCCACATGCACCATGTACCGTACCTTGCTTCGCCTGCGGTTCCACATTGGAGACTAAGAGAGTACAACAGCGGTGCAGTTCGACCTACTTCCACATACACCATGTACCGTACCTTGCTTCGCCTGAGGTTCCACACCGGAGACCAAGAGAGCACAACAGCTGTGCAGTTCGACCTATTTCCACATGCACCATGTACCGTACCTTGCTTCGCCTGCGGTTCCACACCGGAGACCAAGAGAGCACAACAGCTGTGCAGTTTGACCTATTTCCACATGCACCATGTACCGTACCTTGCTTCGCCTGCGGTTCCACACCGGAGACCAAGAGAGTACAACAGCGGTGCAGTTCGACCTATTTCCACATGCACCATGTACCGTACCTTGCTTCGCCTGCGGTTCCACACAGGAGACTAAGAGAGTACAACAGCGGTGCAGTTCGACCTATTTCCACATGCATCATGTACCGTATCTTGCTTCGCCTGGATTTCCACAGCCGAAGACCAACGAGGGTACTAAAACGTAATTTCTTTTGTAACGTATACTCTAGATTCAGTTTCCTTTTGATTTTACTATCTCTTGTTATTTTATTTTCCTATGCAAATTATCTTCTCACTTAACGAGATGTTATTTCTCCCGCTGAATGATATGTGGCAAGGAGTGTAAGTCATGACGTGGTGGTATGCAGTATATATAGGCGCTCTCAACTATACCAAGGAAGCTTCGTTTTATGTGGTAGGTTCTTCTTAATTATTGTTATGCGATTCTACGAAAGTTCGGATATTCAGTAGTCGTGTGATTTGTTGAGTGTGTGTTTTATAATACCAGGAGCTCTCCAATAAAAGGTTTAAAGTGAGTACATTTTCTCAGTTCATATTATTGTCAGACCTCTGTCTGGCCGTTAAGACTCTTTCATTAAGTGTCTCCATTACGTCCAGGGTATATTGTGTTTACCGCTCTAATAAAGAGCCTTCAAGGTACTAATGTACTAAAACCGAAGTTATAGTACTGATAGTCAAGATAATGAGGAACGCTGAGTAAAAAGAAGTTCCGTATTCAATGAATTTATTGCACGTGCGAGTCTTACCTAAACAAACTCTAGCACTTTGAAGATTAGGTACACTTTAGCTACGTCAAGTAACCTTCCAATAACCCTAACGTGACTTAACGTAAGTTTTCCTGCACTACACGTCCAGCGGAGGACTTAATTCATTATACTTTTCGTACTGAAATATTGTCGTTCTTACGTTATTTCTAAATCGTTAGATATGAATACGATACTATAGTTCCTAATTGAATGATTACGGCCAGATGAAACATAAGACAAAAGTCAAATTACGGGAATTCTTTTATTGGTCCCGGCACGAACTTCAGTAGTACTCCACGTTTTTAAGACAGCAGGTATCAGATTACATTATCTAATAACTGAACGTCTACAAAAACTCATCCACCACACAAAAACACATCCACCACATATCCACATATGCACCACACACGAGCAACTGTAATCTCATTGTTTTTATCTATCGTTCTTATCTCATACATTTATACGTCACGTTCACTCTGACCTCAAAAGTGTTGCCAGCCGTATTCACGTTTGAGGGAAAAGATGTCACATGAAGTTTGAAAGTATAAGCAGAACAAATTAAAAATTTACATGGAGAAAGAAACTAAAAATGAAAGTTTATTTAGAATATACATTGAAGAGCAATTGAATTAGAGATACATGTCTAGTAAAGTGTAGCACCGCCTTTTACCCTGATGTCGGCGACGATTTGTCTCGGCATGGACTCGACAAGACACCGGAAGCGTTGGGAAGCCATACGGATCCACGACCCCTGAACAAGCTCCCACAGTTCACGAAGATTTGATAGAGGGGAGTCAGAGCCTCGAAAATCTCTCTCGATGGCATCCCAGATGTGCTCGATGGGATTGAGGTCAGGTGATCTAGCTGGCCAAGGAAGCGAGGCCACGTCGGTGAGTGTTCATCCAACCATTCGGATACAATTCGGGAGCGATGGCACGGTGCATTGTCTTGTTGCAGGATGAGGACCCCAGTGGGGGTTTTAAGTCTTGAATTTTTTCTTTAATATAAACTGTATTAAACAGTTGTTTCCAAACATATGGGAAAGGAGCAGGACTGTCATCGTTACAGCATTGTTCACGATAGTGTTGGATGAACAGTGCTTCCGCAAACAATGTAGATATTTTTTCTTTGGTGCATATTAGTATATATGCATCATTCCATGAGAAGTTGTGCGTTCCCTCCTGGACTGTGCAGGCCAAAGCAGTGTTTGAGGCACCTGTTCGGGTTGAATATCGGTGTTCGGCTGTACGAATTCCTAGGCTGCGAAGGGTCGAACCTATATACCAGCTATCGTTGGACTCTGAGCTCAGACTCTTTAATGGTATGCATTACACACCATGTTTTTCATTATCAGGCTTGACGTCCCGATCCCTGCGCATCAGCTGGAAAATGTTACTAGAGGACTCTCCGATATTCAACCCTAACAGGTGCCTCAAACACTGCTTTGCGCCGCACAGTCCAGGAGAGAACCCATACCCCCTCGTGGAATGATGTATATACAGGGCGCATAGGAAAGTCCCTTTAGCCTGGAATAACTTGCGAACGCAGAGAGGTAGAGTTATGCAAGTGAGATAACGGTATAGTAAAGCGACTACGCCCGATCGAATGCAACCAATAGCAGCGCCCCTAGTGGCGAAATGCAGAAGTTGGCCATTGCGAATCGAAAACGAAAAGAGATAGAGCAAAACTTCCAAGTACAAAGTTGCAGAGCCACAACTAATTAGTACAAAACGACATTTGTTTCACACGGATAAGATAAATTGTCGCCTGAATACCCTAAAATGTCCGAAATCGATGTGCGGCCTTTTGTGTGAACGTTTGAAGAGAACAGGCATAGGTATGAGCAAATACACACAATTTATTGCATAAATGCGTACTTATGTTAATACAGTTTGATGACGTCAGACAAAACAAAAACAAAAAAGGCAAACTGGCGCACAGTCATAAAAGGTTAATGTCGAGTATGTTCGAAGAGTTCGCCATTGCCCACGTTACACATTTGTATTCGTGAAAGTAACTCTGCATGCACATTCCTGAGCATGGAAGGTCTCACACTATTGCAAGCATCTGTAACACGACGACGTAGATCTAGCAGACTTGTAGGCGCTGTTGCATACACCTGATTTTTTACGTAACCCCAGAAATCCAAGCTCGCCATTCTCACACAGCGTACGTAGACCTAAACTTCTGCTCAGGGTACATCCTGCTGCTGGTTTTCATATCGTATGTACGGTACAACGTCACAATCTGCATTTGCATACGGCTACATTTGCGAAATGTGAATATGCAGATTCGAACCGTCGCGCATCGATTTTGGACATTTTAGGGTATTCAGTGGACAATTTATCTTATCCGTGTAAAACGAATGTCGTATTGTACTAATTAATTGATGCTCTACAACTATGTAATTGGAAATTTTGCTCTATCTCTTTTCGTTTTCGATTTGCAATGGCTAACTTCAGCATTTCGCCACTAGGGGCGCTGCTGTTGGTTGCATTCGATCGGGCGTAGTCGCTTTACTATACCTTTATCTCACTTGCATAACTGTACCGCTCTCTGTTCGCAAGTTATTCCAGGCCAAAGGGACTTTTCTATGCACCCTGTATACATATATACGCACCAAAGGAAAAAGATCTACATTGTTTGCGGAAGCACTGTTCATCCAACACTATCGTGAACAATGCTGTAACGATGACACTCCCGCTGCTTTGCCATATGTTTCGAAACAACTGTTTAATAACGTTTATATTAAAGAAAAATTCAAGACTTAAAACCCACACTACAAACTCAATTAACTTAACCTAATCCCACCTTTCAAAAATGGAACTATGTAGCACTCAGAAGTTAGATGGGAGGGACCAATAATAATAATCAACTAATGAACATCATTGTACATCATGACGTCAAGACACTGACACTTTATAACTTCGCACTAAGTATGTTCCAATGTAGTCTTCACCTGATGATACAAGTGTCGCCCTGGCGAAAGATCTCGTGTTTGCATATTTTTTTAACTTCTAAATATTTTATTCACGAGCGTAGAGAGCCTACAAGAGCAGCCACTAGTTGTCCAAAAAAAAAAAAAAAAAAAAAAAAAAAAGATGGCGCGACCAATACTTTGATGACGTCAGTAGACAAACAAATGTTGGATTGCATATTTAAGGTTACGTTTTAGAAAATATTAAGTATTCCAAGTTATAAAATGAAGCTATTTTAATCGATGTTCAAATTTTCATCCTTGGGAACGCATTAATTGTGAAGAAAATGTGTACAGAAGTTTTTCCATTGGAAGTATAGGAAGCAAAATTACTTGACGTCCACTTTAAACAACTGAAATAGCTTTACCAACAAAGCATATGCATTACAAATTCTCTGCGTTACCATGGCAGCAGGTCACGGGACCAGAACGTTCCTCCGTGGTTATCGTGAAGACAGACAAGCCGTTCGTTTCTTTCCTTTGCGTTTTTAAAAACTGCTTAAAAATCAGAAAATGACTTTTTCTTATTTATTTTTTTTGTAAGAAAGGGATAATAGTTGTAAGTTTATGCTGTAAAAATTGCAATGCGTTATGATTTATAGTTTGCCATATATCCGTTTTATTAAATGGATCCCATTGCGAAATAGAGAATTTTGTGAAATTTGGAAATTTAATTTCTCGTAAAACTAAATCGAAATCCAAAAAAAAAGAGTGACGAGGTGCAAACATTCGGTCATGGCAGTACATGGCTACAAAGTTTCGTGGTTCTGTTGCTGTTAGTGTGTCCGGAACGCGACCTGATAGCACTTTTTTGCTTACCTTAACTTTGAAATACAATAGCTCTTGAAGTTTCGCTAGAATCGAAAAACGGTTTATTTCAGCGTGTTCCCCAAACAATTCTCTACAAACGATGTAAACTTTATAATTTTGTGTTCAATACGTTTTGCGCTGCGAGCTAGGAAAGCAAGAGTATCGCGATATTTCTAAAACAGCGGCAGCAGCGGCGGCAGTTACTTTTTTTTAGAATAGAGAGATTAAAGATTTTAACTATCGTGCTTCAGACAGCAAATTATACTCGACGTTTAGTTATTCTCACCACGAAGACAATTATCTCTTATGTAGACAATGGGCGAAATGGGGTCAAAGGTCAGGACATAGAAGCGGGATCCATTCCATTGCCCTTATGCATCATAACTTGCGTAAAAATACTTCGATTGAGACAAAACTATATCATGTTGTTCTGGAAGTATACTTAACCGGTTCTGTTGAATATCACCGAAATGGGATCAAAGGTCAGGGCATAGGAGCGAGATTTATTCTACAGTCATTACCCTCATAACTTGAATAATGATTTCTGGTATGTTGGGAAGCGTATTCTAATCAATGCATTGCATGATTTTACTAACATGTTATTTAGTTATTGAACTTTGTGAAAATCTCCTCCTCACGCTCATTCAAAGGAAGTTTATATTGAAAATTTCGAAAAATAAATTTTACGCTCATCAGAAGTTTGCTGTAATTATAATGAAGGTATGAATCTATTGAACAGCTCCGGACGTCTTCCCCAGTGGCGCAATTGGTTAGCGCACGGTACTTATAAGACAGTACTTGTGAGACATGCCGGGGTTGTGAGTTCGAGCCTCACCTGGGGAATGCGATTAGCTTTTTCTCTTCTTATTTACCTATCATGACTTCCTGAAAATCACACCCACGCATTTTACGATTTTTTTTTTATTGAAGATTTAAATTATTGAGCGAAGCGGGGCCGAGCTGAGCTCTCTTTACGAGACTCGAGACAATTAGTTGTTCGGGCATAGGTATGACACATCCGATCAGCGTGATTTTTTGCATGCGACTGGACATCGTCCACGGTAAGGTTTTGAAGCCTTTCTATTCCCGAATTTCCGTGTCATTGAGGAATAATCGTCCATAAATGTGCATTTTTAGGGGGTTTTCCGAGTTTTGAGAAGGGGTCGTTTGTTACCTATATCTCCTCCAAAGATCTTCAGCCGATCGCGGTCAGGATTTCTTTTATCAAAGTGGCCCAAAATATTGAAAATGCATCTAAAAATATTCCGGAGGAAACTTCTCTAAAATATTGGGGAGCTATAAAAATATCTCTGCTAAAGTCCGTTTCCAATTATTTCAAAAATCTATATATTAATTCCATAAGTTTTTTTACTGTACGACCAGTTCTGAGAGAACGGCTGAAAGTAAACATATGGTTGAGGTATCAAATTAAAGGTCTTACTATGCCAGTCGAAGAGAAAAAAAGAGATTGGCGCAACGGTTCGGGCGTTGTGGGGAGCCAAAGTTCCCATGTAAAGTCAATGGGAGAAGCGTTCGGTTGACATCCGATCGCCTGCGGTTGACTCACGCGCTGTTGAAGGCGAAAGTATGGAGGGACTCAGATAGTCCGAAGTCTCTCTTCTCAGCAAACCGTTGTGCAAAGCAACGCTAGCAGGAATTTGTTTGAAAGTTCTTATTGGAACAGCGAACACTGGAAGACCTGATTGCCTTATGCCATTGGACTGTGTGATGTATACATACAATTTAACATTCATTCGATCCAGTTTATTCACGTAGGTAAGACGTTTCCCATTATGCAAAGATGTAAATAAACGTTTCATATGAGTTTATCCTTTTCAAAAAAAAAAAAACAAAAAAAAAACTGATCGTCGATTCCGACGGGGTTTTCATCCAGGGCCTGATTTCTGCAGATGCACAGGGCCTCAGAATTTCGGGGTCCTCCAAACTACCTTAATAATAATATAATTTTTCAGAATCAAAATATATTTTTCGTTGTAGTACGAAATTACTATATGGTTTGGTTTCAAAATTTCGGATGAGATTTTGGAAACCAAATTATTACTATCTGATATAATAAAGCTCAAGCGTTGTGCTGCGCTGTGATTGGCCAGTGTAACATCTTAATCTGACCCTTATTTGTAACAATCAAAATGCAATAGGAACAGCCTAAATTCGGAGCAATATGATATAGTATACATGAAAAGCATTTCAGCAAGCACGTATAATTTACTAAAAATATTTTTATTATTAATATTAGTCTTGTGAAAACAAAAATTGTGAATCCATATTCATAATTATGTAGGGTTTATTTTTACATAAATAAAAATGCAAAAAAAGTTTAATCGACACTACTTTATTTAAAGACTGTTGTAATAATCTACATGGAGTGTTGCAATAATTTCTTACAATGTGTGTGGTCAGCTGTATACGACTCTGTGAGGAATTGCTTCTTACTGCTTAAACTACCATGGGTCCATCGCTTCCATTAAATTTATGGTAAACTAGGTGTTTTAAATTATATCTCTGGGAGGATAGTTATTTGTTTCCGTAAATGATACTATAAAACAAAAAGAGAATTCCAGAGTAATTAATGTTACAGCTGTAAGCTCTGCGGGTGCGAGGAAGTACAAGCGGTGTGAATCCTCATCTCCTCGCCTATTACATGCCACATTGGCTGTAAAGTTGACGAGCATGTGGGATGAGTTTTATTGTTTTTATTGCTAGAAAAACTGCTTGCAAGAAAAATATTTACCAGTAAATATTCTTTTCGCCTGTTTCACTGAAAATTTTAATCAAGTCATAGGACGTGCACAGGGCCTCAACTGACCTAAGTCGTGCCCTGATTTCATCTACCAGGTTCGAATCCCGGTGAGGTGTGGATGCTGTGTTTGGCTTAAGGCGCTGGCTCTCTCCCTCCCCTGAAACCAGTGACCCTAAATTAGGGACGGGCGACTGCTTATAGCCCAAGCGCTGGCTCATGATCATTCATTCGTGAAGGGTCCAGGTTCGAATCCCGGTGAGGTATGGATGTTGTGTTTGTCTTACGCCACTGGCTCTTTCCCTTCCCTGGAACCAGTGACCCTAAATTAGGGACGGGCGACTGCGTTTAGCCCACTGAGTTGCTCACGGTGGTCGTTAAATCTTCAGTCACAAAAAAAAAAAAAAAAAAAATTACAAAAAATCACGAACCTGGACTATTGTCTTTACTGAAGTGGTTGAATGAATTTGTCAATCAAATAAAGTTTACATCTGTTGTTTCATATGAGCTTATTTAAAAAAAAAAAAACTTGCTGTCGATTCCGACGGGTTTCGTCTAGTATATGTTTAAAAATATATGCAAATATATTTTAAAATAAGCATCCAATAACAAAGAACCAAGTAATTCATTTTGGGAGGGAGGCCTCTGGGTCGCCCCACTGAGTGCGCCACAGTTTAGCGCATGGTACTTGTGAGACAGTGTTTTAGAGACATTCTGGGGTTGTGGATTTCAGGCTTACCGCCGGAATTTGAGTTTTTGCATTTTATTTAAAGATCATACGTTGTGAAAGACCTCCGCTCATGCGTAAGACCTTTACGTTCTAAGTGTCTGCTTAAGGAATTACCCTTATCAGCGTCAATGAGATTGCAATACAGGCAGATATCCAGTGCGTTTCATGTGGCGTCTTTTCCAGTGGCGCAAGTGTTTAGCGCACGGAGCTCGTGAGACATACCGGTGTTGTGAGTTCGAGCCTTACCCGGAGAGTGGGGTTTTTTCTTTCTTCTTATTTACTTAATATTCTTGTTAAAAATCACCTTTTGCCTGCAAAAGTAAACTTATGTTCTAATCTTCCGAATAAGAAATTATTCTCATCAGAAACTCAATACAATCATAATGAAGGTAGACATCCTTTGTAAGATCACCGGTGTGTTCATCAACGTTTAGCTGCGCAGCTGACTACAGCATGGTGCTTATGATGTAAGACATTCTGAGGTCCTGGGTTCGAGTCTCAGCTGACACGTGTCCGTTTCGTTTTTTCATTTTCTTAATATCCTCTACAACAATCTCCAGTCTGGCAAAGGAAACTTGGTTTCTAAGTTGCTGTATAAGAAATTACTCTCATCAGAATCTAGATGTAATTACACTGGCGGAAAGTGAAAAAAGAACATCAAGAAGGAATTGGCAGACGATCATGAAATTTACATATGTTAATGGGGTCGAGATTACGTAGGTGTGATGTTAATTTCGGGTCCAACCGGTGAGCGCTTACGCCACAGCACAGCATAATATGCAAATTATCGTCGGTGATATTTAAGGACTACGGCGAAGTGAATGTAATCAGTCGTCGGCGTACGGACACGTGCGAAGACCCTGAAGAAGCTGCAATGCCTGGACATGGAAGACGTGTACGATTTCAGCAGTTATCGGACTTTGAGCGAGGTCGTCTAGTCGGACTCCGCGAGGAAGGGTGGTCGTATCGTCGTATTGCGGAGCGAATTGGACGGGACGTATCGGTGGTGGTACAATGGTGGCGTAGATGGTCCGAGGAACATTCCCACACGAGAAGACGTGGAACCGGGAGTCACAGACGGACTGATGAGCGGACCGATCGGCGCACAAGAAGAGCGGCGTTGTCAAGCAGAACATGCACTGCGACGCAAATCCGAGCTGCCGTTGCACCTGAGGTGACTGTGCGAACAATCCGCAACCGTATACTGGATGCAGGACTACGTGCACGTGTGCCTCTGGCATGTGTACCTCTGACTCCAGCCCACCTTCAGGAACGGCTGCAGTGGTGTCGCCAACGTATGCACTGGAGAACGCAATGGCAATCTGTCGTGTTCAGCGATGAAAGCAGATTCTGCTTGAGAGCCTCCGATGGCCGTATGCGTGTTCGCAGACGCACAGGGGAGCGTCTCCACCCTTCTTGCATCCGCCAGCGACACACAGGGCCTACACCTGGTCTCCTATTGTGGGGAGCGATCAGCTATCGCTCCCGTACACAACTAGTGTTTGTACCGGGTACATTAAACAGCACCTCCTACATCAACAACATCATTCCGCCCGTTGTTGTGCCATTTGTAAAGTTGGTCCATCGTGGTGTTTTCCAGCAAGATAACGCACGCCCACACACGGCACGTGCAACACAACATGCACTTCAGGGTGTGAGACAACTTCCATGGCCTTCACGTTCACCGGATTTGTCCCCCATTGAGCACGTGTGGGATTTTATGGGACAACAACTTATCCGGTCTCCACGGCCAGCCACGACCATCCCCGATTTACGCGTCCAGGTTGAGGATGCTTGGAACTCAATACCCCAAACTTACATCCAACATCTGTACGACAGACTCCATGCCAGAATTACACAGTGTGATACAGTTCATGGCGGTTCAACCTCGTACTTACATGGAAATGTTATTTTTCAGTTTACCAGCAAATACAGCTGTATTTTGCCATAATGTTTTGATCACGTCATCCTCTGTATTCCGTTATTATGTGTATAAATTTCGTTGGTATCAGACGTCTCCTTCTTGGTGTTCTTTTTTCACTTTCCGCCAGTGTATAATGGAGGCAGTCATCGAGTGCGCTGAATCTGCTGTCTTTTCCAGTGGAGCATTTAGGATTTCTTTTATCAAAGTGACCCAAAATATTGAAAATGCAACTAAAAATATCCCGAGAAAACTTCTCTCAAATAGTGGGGAGCCATAAAAATATCTCCGCTACAGTGCGTTTCCAATATTTTCTTATATATAAAACACAAAACGTCTGTTTGTCTGAAGCAGCAAAAACTCTCGAACGCCGAATTGTGGCATCGGGAAATTTGCATAGCTTATTATTACTGGAATTTCTATGTCAATGCAACTCTTTTAAGATCTCTACGTTGTTCCGTTCGCGAGTTATGAATTAATTAATAAGCTAATCAATAAAGTCAGCGTCGTTAACTATGTATCGTTATCATGTTCCAAATCTGAAAGCACGTGACTGCATTCATCGCCGCGGCACATCCACAGGTGTTCCTATTCTTTGAGAACTGCGCATAAAAAATCCAAAAACGAACTTTGCGAAATCTTAACGAAACGGGCTGAAGTTTTTATTAACACCATGAATTGGTAATAAGAGGAGTCCCTCAAAATTTCACCGGAATACGTTCAAAACTTTTTAAAATAGGGATGGAATTTTTAATTCATCGGTAAACGGAAATATATACGCAGAAACGGTTAATAAAATTTTGACGGCTAATTTAAAAAGTTATTTACCGATTCAGGCAAAATTTGTAGGCCATGTTTCTATTAAAGATTTATGGTGTTCATTAAAATTTCAGCCAATTTCATAAAATATTCGCAAAGATGCGTTTTTGACTTTTTTATCCCAGAGATTTGCCCCTCAAAGACGTCTGAAACTGAAAGCACGTGATGCATTTGATCGTCGATAACAAATTGTTAACGAAATTTGTTCAGTCAGTGTTCGAATGCTTTTTTTTTTTTTTTTTTTAAGGCCCTTTTGATTCTACAGATTCCATACATTCTGTACATTTCGTTGCTTTAATTCTTTACAAATATTTGTGACAGCAATGCCCAAAAGGAAGAAACCAATTTTTAATCAAACACGAATCAACACAGAACGCCAAAAGATATAACGAACCAAGCAATCGGAAAGGAAAGATCACAAGCCCGTGAAGCGGACAAAACTCAACAAGGTGTTCGACGAAGCAACGAAAACTGCTGACGAAACAGACGCGCGACTTGCTGAACAACAATTTCGAACTGCTACAAGACGAATCAATGGGACTGCTAATGAGATGAACGAGCGCCGAACGTCCGAACGCCAACGAGCTTCAAATTCGAGAGCTGAAATAATCACACTATGAATAAATAATTTGTAATGACCGAATTTCGAAATCAGCTTTTTCTTTCGTGCAAGCTTCAATTTTTCCCCCGAGTTTTTCAGTAACATATAAGGGAATAGGAAATTAATAAGCCTAAATCCCGGACAAAGCCAGGTAGTAAAGCTAGTTATTCGTAAAATATACATTTAAAAACATGCCAATATATTGAAAAATAAATAGCCAATGACAAAGTACCAGGTGATTGAATAATAGGTGGTACGGGTGGTGGCACGGACCCCTGGGCCACCCCTATTTGAGCGATATTCCGGGGTTGTGAAGTCGAGGCTTACCTCGAGAATTTGAGTTTGTGTCTTTTTATGTAAAGATAATTCATGAAAGACTTTCGCTCATGCGAAAGATGATTACGTCCTGAGTTTCTGCATAAGGAAGTAAGTAATCTTATCAGTGTCAATGAGATGGGACTGCAGGCAAACAAACATCCAGTGTGCATAATTTGGTGTCTTCCCCAGTGGCGCAATTGGTTAGCGCACGGTACTTATAAGACAGTACTTGTGAGACATGCCGGGGTTGTGAGTTCGAGCCTCACCTGGGGAACTTGAATTTTTTTATTTTATTTACTTAACATTCTTCACGAAAATCACCTCCAACCTGGCAAAGGAAACTTATATACTAAATCTGTGAATAAGAAATTACTATCATCAGAATTTGGGTATAATGATAATGAAGGTAGCCATCCAGAGCGATGAATTTGCTCTCTTTTCCAGTAACACATCAGGATTTCTTTATAGAAATGGACGAAAAAATTGAAGATACATCTAAAGTGGTCCCGGAGAAAACAGCTCTCAAAATATTAGAAAGCTATAAAAATATCTCCGCACTTATAAGTACGTTTCCAATTATTCGAAAAATATATACTTAAAAGCACATGCAAATACATTTAAAAATAAACAGATAATAACAAGGAACCAAGTAATTCATCATGGGCAGAACCCAGGCCTCTGGGCTACTCCCACTGAATGCGCTACAGTGTAGCACAATGTATCATAGACATTCCGGGGTTGTAAATTCGAGGCTTACCTCGGAAATTTGTGTTTTTGTCTTTTTATTCAATTATAATACTTTATGAAAGTCATCTACTGGCATGCGAAAGAAGTTTACTTTCTAAGTTTCTGAATAAGAAACTGCAATTATCAGTGTCATAGGCGCCGACTTGAAAAATTTTTGGGGGTTCCGGAAATTTTAATCGAATTACCCATGCATATTTCAAAGTATTTAAGTCTAATTAAAATTTAATTCAGTCAGATTATCTGGCACAATAAGACGCCTGAAATGCTAAAATGAAGCAAATTATAGTTAATTACAGAAAAATATTTTTTTTTCTCTAGATAATTATTCATTTCATTTATTTTGCTTTTGTAGGCGCGACATTATTATATACAATACACAGATACTGTGTCAATTTCCTACTCAATTGTCTTATAAAGGTAACAAAAACTTGTAAAACTTATTCTAAAGTGTTTTCAGAAATTTTAAAAATGCGAACAGATTTGTTCTTCAAATGATTTCTGAGTTAAAATGGGAGGTTAGAAGGGAGAGGACATGGCATCAGCTTCACGCCCTGCGTTTTCCTTGGGCTCCACTTCGTATTAGTTGTGTATGCCCAGTATGCCCAACTTGGGCTGCTTCTGTACTTTTCTATGGGGAAATCGTCGACTTTGAAGAGGTTTTAGAGGCATTTGTGCAGCATGTACAGTCAAGAAAAAATGAGACCGAAATATGCATGCACATAACTAAAAATGTGCAGAAAAATTACAGAAATACTGCTTAGTATTTTCTAAAAAAAATTAAGCAAAATTATGATTCGTAGAGCGGAAATGCATATTGCGCATTAGCCAATCACAGCCTTGCTAAAGCTGTGGGAGCCATGTTTACCTTCAGCGAATGCTGCAGAGAGTAAGAGACGGCCGCTATCAACCTGTGCTCCAAGACATGTCTTCAGTAAGTGACGTCATGTCACTGTACCCTCCCCACCCGGAGGGCACAAGAAACCAGATGATCAGATTTGGCTTCCTTTTTTTTTTTTTTTTTTGGTTGGAGGTTTAACGACCACCGTGAGCAACTCAATGGGCTATAAGCAGTCGCCCGTCCCTAATTTAGGGTCTGAGATTTGGCTTCACCAGCGGCCGCTGATGCCATCTCCTCTCTCTTCTAACCTCCTTGGTCCCCGACTGTCCGAAGATAAGGTGGGTAAACTGACTGTACAACATATTTCCGCCTTTATCACTATGACCTCGAATAGGTTCTCGTCTCTGAAAGTAGAGCTAGACTTTTGTAATTTTGTGGGAACCCAGACAAACCGAAATATTTCCTTTTATAAAGGAGGCAGTTTTAAACGCTGGTAAATAACAGAACTTGAGGTATTGTCTGTCGCTTCAAATTTGATGAGCACGAACAAACACTAATTCTATTTTGAGGCACAATAAACAGTCTGAGGGGTAAATTTCTGTACACACATTCTATATATAGTAAACGGGGAATGAATAATAAAAAACTTGAAGAATTGATAACGAAAAACAAAATTTATGCATGTATGCGTACGTGTATTTTCCCCACGAAATGCACGCAAAAGTATTAGGGGTTCGAACCCACAACAAAATCATTGGGGGGTTCAAAAAGTTTTTCGAACCCACGAGTCGGCGTATGTGATCAGTGTCACTGCAAACCAGGCAGACATCCATTCAGCGGACGACGGAATCTTCCCCAGTGCCGCAATTGTTTAGCTCATGATACTTCTATGACAGTATTTGAATGACATTCAGGGGTAATGAATTTGAGATTTACCTCAGGAAGTTGAGTTTTTGTCTTTTTTATTTAAACATCACCCTTTACGAAAAACCTCCGCTCATGCGTAAGAAATTTACGTTCTAAGTTTCTGCATAAGGAAGTACCCTTATCAGCGTCAATGATATTGCAATGCAGGCAGACATCTAGTCAACGCCCGATGATGGCTTCCCCAGTGGCGCAATTGGTTAGCGCACGGTACTTATAAGACAGTACTTGTGAGACATGCCGGGGTTGTGAGTTCGAGCCTCACCTGGGGAACTCCAGTTTTTATTCTTTATCAAAATCACCTCCAGCATGCCAAATTTAACTTTCATACTAAGTTTCTGTTTAAGAAATTCCCTCTTTTAATCAGAATCTCGATGTAATTATAATGAAGGTACTCATCGCGTGCCCTGACGCAGGTGCATTCTCCAGTGGCGCAATTGTTTACCGCACAGTACTTGTGCGACACATCGGTGAGCATCAAATGCGGAACGTGCTCTTTTTCATTTACTTAATATTTGGCTCTTCGGTGTATATCCGGCTAAGAGCTGTTTTGGTTGCACCTGGAGGACCAACATCATATTTAGCAGGTGGTCATAATGTTTTGGCTCTTCGGTGTATATCCGGGTAAGAGCTTGTTTTGGTGGCACGTGGAGAACCAACATCATATTAGTCAGGTGGTCATAATGTTTTGGCTCTTCGGTGTATATCCGGGTAGGAGCTGTTTTGTGGCACGTGGAGGACCAACATCATATTAGTCAGGTGGTCATAATGTTTCGGCTCTTCGGTGTATATCCGGGTAAGAGCTGTTTTGGTGGCACGTGGAGAACCAACATCATATTAGTCAGGTGGTCATAAAGTTTTGGCTCTTCGGTGTATATCCGGGTAAGAGCTGTTTTGGTGGCACGTGGAGGACCAACACCATATTAGTCAGGTGGTCATAATGTTTTGGCTCTTCGGTGTATATCCGGGTAGGAGCTGTTTTGTGGCACGTGGAGGACCAACATCATATTAGTCAGGTGGTCATAATGTTTCGGCTCTTCGGTGTATATCCGGGTAAGAGCTGTTTTGGTGGCACGTGGAGAACCAACATCATATTAGTCAGGTGGTCATAAAGTTTTGGCTCTTCGGTGTATATCCGGGTAAGAGCTGTTTTGGTGGCACGTGGAGGACCAACACCATATTAGTCAGGTGGTCATAATGTTTTGGCTCTTCGGTGTATATCCGGGTAGGAGCTGTTTTGTGGCACGTGGAGGACCAACATCATATTAGTCAGGTGGTCATAATGTTTCGGCTCTTCGGTGTATATCCGGGTAAGAGCTGTTTTGGTGGCACGTGGAGAACCAACATCATATTAGTCAGGTGGTCATAAAGTTTTGGCTCTTCGGTGTATATCCGGGTAAGAGCTGTTTTGGTGGCACGTGGAGGACCAACACCATATTAGTCAGGTGGTCATAATGTTTTGGCTCTTCGGTGTATATCCGGGTAGGAGCTGTTTTGTGGCACGTGGAGGACCAACATCATATTAGTCAGGTGGTCATAATGTTTTGGCTCTTCGGTGTATATCCGGGTAAGAGCTGTTTTGGTGGCACGTGGAGGACCAAAATCATGTTAGTCAGGTGGTCATAATGTTTTGGCTCTTCGGTGTATATCCGGGTAGGGGCTTTTTTGGTGGGACGTGGAGAACCAACATCATATTAGTCAGGTGGTCATAATGTTTTGGCTCTTCGGTGTATATCCGGGTAAGAGCTGTTTTGGTGGCACGTGGAGGACCAACGTCATATTAGTCAGGTGGTCATAATGTTTTGGCTCTTCGGTGTATATCCGGGTAACAGCTGTTTTGGTGGCACGTGGAGGACCAACATCATGTTAGTCAGGTGGTCATAATGTTTTGGCTCTTCGGTGTATATCCGGGTAGGGGCTGTTTTGGTGGCACGTGGAGAACCAACATCATATTAGTCAGGTAGTCATAACGTTTTGGCCCTTCGGTGTATATCCGGGTAAGAGCTGTTTTGGTGGCACTTGGAGGACCAACATCACATTAGACAGGTGGTCATAATGTTTTGGCTCTTCGGTGTATATCCGGGTAAGAGCTGTTTTGGTGGCACGTGGAGAACCAACATCATATTAGTCAGGTGGTCATAATGTTTTGGCTCTTCGGTGTATATCCGGGTAAGAGCTGTTTTGGTGGCACGTGGAGGACCAACGTCATATTAGTCAGGTGGTCATAATGTTTTGGGTCTTCGGTGTATATCCGGGTAAGAGCTGTTTTGGTGGCACGTGGAGGACTAACATCATGTTAGTCAGGTGGTCATAATGTTTTGGCTCTTCGGTGTATATCCGGGTAAGAGCTGTTTTGGTGGCACGTGGAGAACCAACATGATATTAGTCAGGTGGTCATAATGTTTTGGCTCTTCGGTGTATATCCAGGTAAGAGCTGTTTTGGGGGCACGTGGAGGACCAACATCATATTAGTCAGGTGGTCATAATGTTTTGGCTCTTTGGTGAATATCCGGGTAAGAGCTGTTTTGGTGGCACGTGGAGGACCAACATCATATTAGTCAGGTGGTCATAATGTTTTGCTCTTCGGTGTATATCCGGGTAAGAGCTGTTTTGGTGGCACGTGGAGGGCCAACATCATATTAGGCAGGTTGTCATAATGTTTTGGCTCTTCGGTGTATATCCGGGTAAGAGCTGTTTTGGTGGCACGTGGAGGGCCAACATCATATTAGGCAGGTGGTCATAATGTTTTGGCTCTTCGGTGTATATCCGGGTAAGAGCTGTTTTGGTGGCACGTGGAGGGCCAACATCATATTAGGCAGGTGGTCATAATGTTTTGGCTCTTCGGTGTATATCCGGGTAACAGCTGTTTTGGTGGCACGTGGAGGGCCAACATCATGTTAGTCAGGTGGTCATAATGTTTTGGCTCTTCGGTGTATATCCGGGTAAGAGCTGTTTTGGTGGCACGTGGAGGACCAACATCAAATTAGTCAGGTGGTCATAATGTTTTGCTCTTCGGTGTATATCCGGGTAACAGCTGTTTTGGTGGCACGTGGAGGACCAACATCATGTTAGTCAGGTGGTCATAATGTTTTGGCTCTTCGGTGTATATCCGGGTAAGAGCTGTTTTGGTGGCACGTGGAGGACCAACATCATATTAGGCAGGTGGTCATAATGTTTTGCTCTTCGGTGTATATCCGGGTAAGAGCTGTTTTGGTGGCAAGTGGAGGACCAACATCATATTTGTCAGGTGGTCATAATGTTTTGCTCTTCGGTGTATATCCGGGTAACAGCTGCTTTGGTGGCACGTGGAGGACCAACATCATGTTAGTCAGGTGGTCATAATGTTTTAGCTCTTCGGTGTATATCCGGGTAACAGCTGTTTTGGTGGCACGTGGAGGACCAACATCACATTAGACAGGTGGTCATAATGTTTTGCTCTTCGGTGTATATCCGGGTAACAGCTGTTTTGGTGGCACGTGGTGGACCAACATCATGTTAGTCAGGTGGTCATAATGTTTTGGCTCTTCGGTGTATATCCGGGTAAGAGCTGTTTTGGTGGCACGTGGAGGACCAACATCACATTAGACAGGTGGTCATAATGTTTTGCTCTTCGGTGTATATCCGGGTAACAGCTGTTTTGGTGGCACGTGGAGGACCAACATCATGTTAGTCAGGTGGTCATAATGTTTTGGCTCTTCGGTGTATATCCGGGTAAGAGCTGTTTTGGTGGCACGTGGAGGACCAACATCATATTTGTCAGGTGGTCATAATGTTTTGCTCTTCGGTGTATATCCGGGTAACAGCTGTTTTGGTGGCACGTGGAGGACCAACATCATGTTAGTCAGGTGGTCATAATGTTTTGGCTCTTCGGTGTATATCCGGGTACGAGCTGTTTTGGTGGCACGTGGAGGACCAACATCATATTAGTCAGGTGGTCATAATGTTTTGGCTCTTCGGCGTATATCCGGGTAAGAGCTGTTTTGGTGGCACGTGGAGGACCAACATCACATTAGACAGGTGGTCATAATGTTTTGGCTCTTCGGTGTATATCCGGGTAAGAGCTGTTTTGGTGGCACGTGGGGGACCAACATCATGTTAGTTAGGTGGTCATAATGTTTTGGCTCTTCGGTGAAATCCGGGTAGGGGCTTTTTTGGTGGCACGTGGAGAACCAACATCATATTAGTCAGGTGGTCATAATGTTTTGGCTCTTCGGTGTATATCCGGGTAAGAGCTGTTTTGGTGGCACGTGGAGGACCAACATCACATTAGACAGGTGGTCATAATGTTTTGGCTCTTCGGTGTATATCCGGGTAAGAGCTGTTTTGGTGGCACGTGGGGGACCAACATCATGTTAGTTAGGTGGTCATAATGTTTTGGCTCTTCGGTGAAATCCGGGTAGGGGCTTTTTTGGTGGCACGTGGAGAACCAACATCATATTAGTCAGGTGGTCATAATGTTTTGGCTCTTCGGTGTATATCCGGGTAAGGGCTGTTTTGGTGGCACGTGGAGGACCAACATCATGTTAGTCAGGTGGTCATAATGTTTTGGCTCTTCGGCGTATATCCGGGTAAGAGCTGTTTTGGTGGCACGTGGAGGACCAACATCACATTAGACAGGTGGTCATAATGTTTTGGCTCTTCGGTGTATATCCGGGTAAGAGCTGTTTTGGTGGCACGTGGGGGACCAACATCATGTTAGTTAGGTGGTCATAATGTTTCGGCTCTTCGGTGAAATCCGGGTAGGGGCTTTTTTGGTGGCACGTGGAGAACCAACATCATATTAGTCAGGTGGTCATAATGTTTTGGCTCTTCGGTGTATATCCGGGTAAGAGCTGTTTTGGTGGCACGTGGAGGACCAACATCATGTTAGTCAGGTGGTCATAATGTTTTGGCTCTTCGGTGTATATCCGGGTAACAGCTGTTTTGGTGGCACGTGGAGGACCAACATCAAATTAGTCAGGTGGTCATAATGTTTTGCTCTTCGGTGTATATCCGGGTAACAGCTGTTTTGGTGGCACGTGGAGGACTAACATCATGTTAGTAAGGTGGTCATAATGTTTTGGCTCTTCGGTGTATATCCGGGTAAGAGCTGTTTTGGTGGCACGTGGAGGACCAACATCATATTAGGCAGGTGGTCATAATGTTTTGCTCATCGGTGTATATCCGGGTAAGAGCTGTTTTGGTGGCACGTGGAGGACCAACATCATATTAGTCAGGTGGTCATAATGTTTTGGCTCTTCGGTGTATATCCGGGTAAGAGCTGTTTTGGTGGCACGTGGAGGACCAACATCATATTAGGCAGGTGGTCATAATGTTTTGCTCTTCGGTGTATATCCGGGTAAGAGCTGTTTTGGTGGCAAGTGGAGGACCAACATCATATTTGTCAGGTGGTCATAATGTTTTGCTCTTCGGTGTATATCCGGGTAACAGCTGTTTTGGTGGCACGCGGAGGACCAACATTATGTTAGTCAGGTGTTCATAATGTTTTGGCTCTTCGGTGTATATCCGGGTAAGAGCTGTTTTGGTGGCAAGTGGAGGACCAACATCATATTTGTCAGGTGGTCATAATGTTTTGCTCTTCGGTGTATATCCGGGTAACAGCTGTTTTGGTGGCACGTGGAGGACCAACATCATGTTAGTCAGGTGGTCATAATGTTTTGGCTCTTCGGTGTATATCCGGGTAAGAGCTGTTTAGGTGGCACGTGGAGGACCAACATCATATTTGTCAGGTGGTCATAATGTTTTGCTCTTCGGTGTATATCCGGGTAACAGCTGTTTTGGTGGCACGTGGAGGACCAACATCATGTTAGTCAGGTGGTCATAATGTTTTGGCTCTTCGGTGTATATCCGGGTAAGAGCTATTTTAGTCGTACGTGGAGGACCAACATCATATTCGTCAGGTGGTCATAATGTTTCAACTGTTTGGTGTGTGACGTACATTCTACTTTCTTTTTTAGTTTCTTTCTCTGTGTACATTTGAGTTCGTTCTCCTTCGCGTTTCTCAAACTTCTCTCTCGCAAGAGTATGCTTGGCAGTACCTTGAGGTCAGAACGTATGACGTATGTATGTGTCAGATGAGAACTGACCGATACATATTGTTTGAGCAGCAGCAGTGTGTGTGTGCTGATGGTGGAAGTCAATAATTGTAAAAGAGACATTGATTAGTTAAAGTTGCGTCTATTTAAATACTGCGTGTTGTGCTGATATTTATGTATTTATCGTTAAGAGTTCTACCAGTTAATGTTGTTTATTTCTGAAATTTACTACTAATCTGATACGTTTAATGTTCGGCGATTAAGTGTTCTGCAGCATTGGAAAGTTACTATTCAAGGTTCTGTTGATAAAGAATAAAGGAATCAATTTGTAAGTAACATTTTCTGAAGTTATTTGAGTGACTCCTGATTTGCTTAGAAGTGAAGTTTTTAAGAACTGACTTGTGCAGTGTTCGGGCCACCGTATTTTCCAGGAACATTACCTGTGTATAGGCTGGAACTGGTTAAAGGTACAGCGCCCAACTATTGTGTATTTCCTAGTGCATAATTTACTACTGTATAACGAAGTGAATTTCTCCGTCATTTTTAGTCTACGCCGGGATTCGAACCCGGGTCCACTCATTCCGGAATAAGTTGCTCTACCAATTAAGCTACGCGGACATTGATTCTAATTGCTATCTGCCTTTATGTCGTGTGCGTCCTTCTGGCAGGTACGTCACATCTCCTGGTACGTTACATCATCTCCCCTTATTTTTCTTTTTTTTTCTTTCGAAGTGCTGCTCATATTTTTCCTATCTCGCGGTGTGGAAATAACATCACACCAATGCGAGATTTTGAACGGTCGGGTCATCCGGATAGTTCGGGCGCCATTATAACGAAGTGAATTTCTCCGTCATTTTTATCCGCGCCGGGGTACGAACCCGGGTCCCCTCATTCCGGAATAAGTTGCTCTACCAATTAAGCTACGCGGACATTCGTTCTGATTCCTATCTGCCTTTATGTCGTGTGCGTCCTGCTGGCAGGTACGTCACATCTCCTGGTACGTTACAGCTGTTATTGATCTTTGTGTTCTTAAGGCAATCCATTTTATATTTACGTTTACAGTTTGTGGTCATTTTTACAGGGTCGTCTTCTTGCAAAGACTTGGGAATTCCCATGAAATTTCATCACTTGTCTGTTCTCCTAAAAGACGGTCTTGAGAAATGTTGTTGCTAAAGCAACATTCATTTTAAAGCGGAGACTGCGCCTTAAGTTACAGTAAGTTTTCTTTTCTTTTATATGTACACTGACGGAAAAAAAAATCCCAACACCACGAAAAAATAGTTGTAGAGAAATGAAATGGCGGCAATACATTTGTATAGGTAACATATTTAATCGATTAAGGTTTCAAGATCACAGCTTATTGTAAGCGCGAGAAGAGCCATTTTAAATGTTAAATGCTGGTACATTAATAACCGGTGTAACCGCCAGAATGTTGAATGCAAGCACGCAAACGTTCATGCATTGTGTGGTACAGGTGCTGGATGTCAGTTTGTGGGATGGAGTTCCATGCCTGTTGCACTTGGTCGGTCAATACAGGGACGGTTAATGCTGGTTGAGGATGACGCTGGAGTTGTCGTCCAATGATGTCGCATACGTACTCGATTGGTGAAAGATCTGGTGATCTAGCAGGCCACGGCAACATGTCGACACTCTGTAGAGCATGTTGGGTTACAACAGTGGTATGCGGGCGAGCGTTATCCTGTTGCAAAACACCCCCTGTAATGCTGTTCATGAATTGCAGCACAACAGGTTGAATCACCAGACCGACGTACAACTGTGCCGTCAGGGTGCGTGGGATAACCACGAGAGTGCTCCTGCTGTCATAGGAAGTTGCTTCCCAGACCATAACTCCAGGTGTAGATCCAGTGTGTCTCGGCCGCAGACAGGTTGGTTGCAGGCGCTCACCTGGCCTCCTTCTAACCAACACACGGCCATCACTGGCACCCAGGCAGAACCGGCTTTCATCAGAAAACACAACAGATCTCCACTCCGTCCTCCAATGAGCTCTAGCTTGACACCACTGACGTCGAAAACGGCAGTGGTTTGGAGTAAGTGGAATGCACGCTACATGGCGTCTGGCTCGGAGCTGTCCTTCAAGTAACCGATTTGTAACAGTTCGTTGTGTCACTGTGGTGGCAACTGCAGCTCGAATTGCTGCCGTAGAAGCGGTACGATGCGCTACGGCCATACGCCGTACACGACGGTCTTCCCTCTCAGTAGTGCCACGTGGCCGGCCGGAACCCGGTCTTTGTGAGGCAGTACCTTCCCTTGACCACCGCTGCCAACAATCATGCACAGTGGCTACATTCCTGCCAAGTCGTTCTGCAATATTGCGGAAAGAAAATCCACCTTCTCGTAGCCCTATTACACAAAATCGTTCAAATTCCGTGAGCTGTTGATAATGGCTTCTTCGTCTTCTTAAAGGCATTCTTGACTAACATCAACACACTACGTCGAATCTCAACGATAACTAACGCTCACGAACGTTGCAGCGCGTATTTACAGCAAACCTGCTTTGCATGTTCCGAGGGGCGCTACTAGCGCTACAGTATGCGCCGAGCGCGAAATTTGCATAGACGTCATCTTACATATGTAATCTCACCGCCTACCAACTGTCGTTTATCTAACACAACCCCTTCTTGGTGTTGGGATTTTTTCCGTCAGTGTATTATTTGACGTGCATCCACTGAGCATTTATGTGTCCTCGAAGAATGATAATGGAACGGCAAGAAAATCCGTACATATTCTGAACCAGATTTTACAACCTACTATGCAATGCGACTGGTAATAAAGACAAGAAAGATTACATTGATTTCTAAGCACGGTTTTTTACGCTTTCCAACCGTAGGTTGAAGAAACGTATGTGCTCTAGCTTTGTTCGTCTGTCTGTCTGTCTGTCTGTCCGTCCGTCCGCACGATAACTCGCGTAAAAATGGTTCGATTTCGATGAAATTTTAGTATGTGGTACGGGACAACCTCGGGACCAACCCTATTGAAAATGGGCGAAATACGGTCAAAGGTCAGGACATAGGAGCAGGATCCATTTCACTGCCCTTATGCGTCATAACTTATGTAAAAATGGTTCGATTTCAATAAAATTTTAGTATGTGGTAGGGAACCACTGAGGACGAACCCTATTGAAAATGGACGAAATACGGTCAAAGGTCAGGACATAGGAGCGGGATCCAATCCAACGCCCTTACGCGTCATCATCATCATCATCATCATCATTGTCAACCATTATCAATCCACTGCTGGACGAAGGTCTCCCCAAGTTTCCTCCACAACGGTCTGTCTTGTACCAGTCTCCTCCATGTCACTCCCACATATTTACGAATTTCATCCACCCATCTCCCATGTGGTCTTTTTCTGGGTCTTTTCCTGTCCCTTGGAATCCAATCTAAAATTTCGGCTGTCCATCTATGGTCTGTCCTTCTGGCAGTATGTCCAGCCCATTGCCATTTCAGGGATTTAACTCTGATCACGATGTCTTCCACTCTCGTCATTTTTCGGATCCACGAGTTCCTCTTCTTATCTCTCCTGGTTATACCAAGCATGCACCTCTCCATGCTGCTTTGAGTTGTCTGCAGCCTTTGTATGTCTCTTTTAGTTAAGGTCCACGTCTCTGCACCATACGTAAGCACTGGAAGGATGCATTGATCAAACACTTTTCTTTTAAGACATAATGGCATATTGCTCTTGAAAATTATGCTGTTTCTTCCAAAAGCTCTCCAGGCAAGTTTTGTACGCCGATTAATTTCTTCATCAATGTGACCCTCACTTGATATCTGCTGTCCAAGATAAACATACGTATCTGTTATCTCCAGTTTTTCTCCATCAATCGATAAATCTTCATTTCTTGTAAAAGCATTGAACATCACTTTTGTCTTCTGAAAGTTCATTTTTAATCCCACTTCTTTACTCTTGTCAGCAAGTTCCTGGATCATACTCTGCAGCTCTGATGGGGTAGTTGCAAAAATGACTACGTCATCAGCAAAACGAAGGTGGGTTAGATAATCTCCATTAATCTTTATCCCTTTGTTTTCCCAGTTCAGTGATTGAAAGACATTTTCCAATGTGGCATTAAAGAGCTTCGGAGTTATGGTGTCACCTTGTCTCACTCCCTTTCCAATTTTTATGTGTGTTGTATTTTCAAACAGCCGAATCTTTGCACTTGCATTTTCATAGATGTTATTAATAATATTAATGTATGCATCTTCAATACCGCAGGATTTCAGAGCCGTGGTAACTGCTGATGGTTTCACCGAATCAAAGGCTTTTTCATAATCGATAAAAGCCATGCACAATGGAAGTTCATATTCCCTCGCTCTTTCAATTAGTTCTCTCAGTACGTGGATATGATCTATTGTGTTGTAGCCACTCCTGAATCCAGCTTGTTCTCTCGGTTGAGCCATGTCCAGTGTTACCTTCAAGCGGTGTGAAAGAACTTTAGTGAAGATTTTATAAACCACTGATAGGAGGCTGATAGGTCTGTAGTTCCTGAGATCCTCAATGTCACCTTTTTTATGTAGCAGGATCATTGTAGCATTGTTCCAATCCCCAGGAATCTTCCCTTCATTAAGGAATCGAGTGAAAATTTGGGCGAGTACTGTTTCAATTTCTCCACTTGCTTCTTGTATGATGTCTATAGTAATTCCATCTTCTCCTGGAGCTTTCCCCCGCTTCATGTTCTTGATTGCATGAGCAACTTCTGCTGGGAGGACTGGAAGAACTCTGGTACCTTTCATGATGTCTGGAGTACATGTATCATCCCTTTCATATAGTTTGGAGTAGAAATATTTCACTCTTGTCAAAATTTCGCCTCTATTTCTTGTTATAGAACCATCTTCTTTTCTCAGAGCCATAATCTGTTTTCTTCCCTTACTGAGATGTCCCTTTGCTATCTTTAGGCTTTGGTTGCTTTCAATTGCTTTCCTCACTAGCTCACAGTTGAATTTCCTTACGTCTTCAGTGATACTTTTTCGTGTTGTCTTGCATAGCTCTATATATTCCACTTTGGAAGTCACATCTTCTTTAGTTGTCCTCATCTCTCTTCTTTTTTGCATCAACATTTTGGTTTTTCCTGATAATTTGTTCACATGCAATTTGTTCTTAGACCCAGCTAATTTTGTTGCTGTTTCCATAAGAGCTTTGGTTACTTTTCTGTTAACTTCCGAAATATCCACTTCTTCCGATGTTAGGCCTTCTAAAGCAGAGAATCTGTTCTTCAGTTCCAACTTGAAAGTATTATGGTGTTTAAGGTTGGTTATGTCAATACATTTTGTTTGTCTTATGAGCTTGCCACGTTCCAGTTTAGTGTTGAGGTGCATCTTACATCTCACCAATCTATGGTCACTACCTGTGTTGAACTTGTTTAGCACACTGCAGTCTTCTATGACGAATTTTTTGTTACACATAATAAAATCAATTTCACTTGTCGTCCCAATTGGATGTCTCCATGTCCATTTCCTGTGTGGCTTTTTCTTGAAAAAGGAATTCAAGATGAAAAATCCTTCTGCCTCTGCAAACTCTACGAGAGTATTTCCACGCTGGTTTCTGTTGCCGTGACCGAATTTACCTACTGAAGTTTCATTCTGTTGCCGGTGCCCTATTTTTGCATTGAAATCTCCCATAATTATCTTCAAGTGCTGCTTACCTTTATTATTTAGATGACGAATTTCCTCATAAAATTCTTCAATTTCTTCTTCAGGATGACTTGTGGTGGGTGCATAAGTTTGAATAATCTGAGCCTGGTATCTTCTCGATAGTTGGATAACGAGTCGTGCAGCTCTGTCAGAGGAACTTTCAACTTCTACCACTTTATCCTTCAGTTTCTTGTTTATTATAAATCGAACACCACTAGTTCTGCCAGTATCTGTCCCACGATAATAGAAGAGATGTCCACTTTTCAGTTCAATGAGATCTTCTCCTTTTCTCCTTACCTCACTCAGCCCACGATGTCCCACTTGATCCTTTGTAGTTCCTCTTCCAATTCAAGAAGCCTTGAATCAGAAGATAGGGAGCGTCCGTTGTAGGTAGCCAAGGTCAGCATCAAATGGCAGCCTAGTCCGGTCCTCCGGGGATTCTTAGCACCCTCTGCCTTCATGTCGCACTGGCCGCTGCCTTGGCCAGGTACATTCCAGCTGCCGGAGACTGAGGGCCAAGATTTAAGTTGTAGAGTCATTTTGGAGGTGTTTGGCCATAACTCACCACGCTGGCCAAGCGGGTTGGTGAGTGTGGGATAGCATTTCCTCTGATCCCGATGGTATAGTTATACCGCTATTGGCGGTCGTCAGAGCCCCTTTAGTGGGAACAGGATGCACCACGAGAAGGCGGGGTTGACATTTGTCAAGGAGAGGCTGTGATGTTACGCATCACCTGACCTTACGCGTCATAACTTGACTAAAAATGGTTTAATTTCGATGAAATTTTAGTAAGTGGTAGGGGACCAGCTGGGGACAAACTCTATTGAAAATGAAAGAAATGGGGTCAAAGGTCATCAGGACATAGAAGCGGGATCCATTCCATTGCTCTTATGCGTCAGAACGTGCGTAAAAATGGTTAGATTTCGATGAAAGTTTAGTATGTGGTAGGTAATCACCTGGGGACGAATCCTATTGAAAATGGACGAAATGGGTTAAAAGGCCAGGACATAGGAGATGGGTCCCATTCCATTGCTCTTATGCGTCATAACTTACGTAAAAATGCTTCTATTGCGACAAAACTTTATCTTGTTGTTCCGGAGTCTTAACTCGATGGAAATTTTAGTAAGTGGTAGGGAACCACTTGGGACGAACCCAATTGAAAATGTGCGAAATGGGGTCAAAGGCCAGGACATAGGAGATGGGTCCCATTCCATTGCTCTTATGCGTCATAACTTACGTAAAAATGCTTCTATTGTGACAAAACTTTATCTTGTTGTTTTGGAGGTATACTGAACCAGTTCTGTCGAATATCATCGAAATGGGGTCAAAGGTGAGGGCACAGAAGCGAGATTTATTCCACAGCCATTATCCTCATAACTTGATTAAAAATGCTTCTATTGCGACAAAACTTAAGTATGTTGTTCCGGAGGTATACTGAACCAGTTCTGTCGAATATCATCGAAATGGGGTCAAAGATCAGGGCACAGGAGCGAGATTTATTCCACAGCCATTATCCTCATAACTTGATTAAAAATGCTTCTATTGCGACAAAACTTAAGTATGTTGTTCCGGAGGTATACTGAACCAGTTCTGTCGAATATCATCGAAATGGGGTCAAAGGTCAGGGCACAGAAGCGTGATTTATTCCACCACCATTATCCTCATAACTTGATTAAAAATGCTTCTATTGCGACAAAACTTAAGTGTGTTGTTTCGGTGGTATACTGGACCAATTCTGTTGAATATCATTGAAATGGGGTCAAAGGTCAGGGCACAGGAGCGAGATTTATTCCAGAGCCATTATCCTCATAACTTGAGTAATGATTTCTGGTATGTTGGAAAGCGTATCATATTCAATGCATTGCATGATTTTACTAACTTGTTGAATCTTTTACGATTCAACTAAGTATTTTTCAAAGCGGATTCTTCGAAAAGGAGAAAATTTCGAAAAAAACAACAACAAAACAAACAAAGTCGCGAGAGTGTCCTGGTACTGTGTGTTGATAATTCGTGCTGGGCATCTTTAGCTTGCCAAGATTGAGCGTGACCCAAAACGAGTGATTCGAGAGTTTACATTTGTTTACGTGCAATCTATTATACAAATCAATCCAGATGTAATGTTCGTGGAATATAGCGCTGTCGAGGCACTGCACAAAGCAGTTCTTGATATCTTTACTTTTAAGCCAATCAGGAGTCACTGAAATAACTTCAGAAAATGTTACTTATAGTGATGTAGTTCTAATTAAAAAAGTGCCTTAGCGGTAAACTGATTAGGTAAAACAAGATTTGGAAGGAAGACTCGCAAAGTTTTTAAAAACATTTTGAATTCTGATTTGTCATTTTTATTGCCCAGTATATTTTTTAAAACTATGATTACTTTTATTTAAATCACTTAATTTGAGGGCCGCGGGTGGCCTAGTGGTCAACGTTTGTGACTGCCACGGAGAAGACCTCGGGTTCGATCCCAGCAGTCCGAATGCTCGAACCAGTAAATATCCGCCGTGCGTCGGACGGGCACGTTAAGCCGTCGGACTCCGGGGTACCCCCCTCCCGGTAATAAATAAGGGCGTCTTCCTTCCCCCTTTCTACCTCGCTTCCGTGTGACTTTCCTATCGGGCACTCTAGCCCAAATCTCCTAGCTTCCTATTTCTAAGGGTTGTTTAAGACCTGGTATCAGACACTCTTTTCCTAAAATCCTCTACATATGACCTGATCTGATCACTTAATTTGAGCAGTTTTTAATAAAGGAAAGAAATGTTGCTTGTTAGTCACATCTAGATACGCAGTGTTGTTGTTTTTTATTGGAGGTTTAACGACCACCGTGAGCAACTCAATAGGCTATAAGCAGTCGTCCGTCCCTAATTTAGGGCCACTGGTTCCAGGGAAGGGAGAGAGCCAGTGCCGTAACACAAACACAACATCCAGGCCTCACCGGGATTCGAACCCCGATTCCTTTTGCCATAGTTTAGACCACTGCGCCCCCAAGGCGGCCAGTGCTTTTTAAGTAACGCTGTATTATTTCGAACGATTTCAAATGCTCATTGTGATTATTATTTGAGTCACATTGAATAGATGTAATCAAGTAATACAGTCACTCTGAATAAATGTGACAAAATTGCAGCACATTTATTCAGTATGACTAATACGCCTTTTTCCTAAGACTCTAAAGCAAATGAATGAAATATCTATCGTGTTATCATCGAGGAATCAGCGAAAGGGTAGCTTAATAAAAATATTTTTCGCACGCATAACAATCTTATCACTTAGTCTTAACTGCTACATAATTTCTCTCTCCTGTTTTTTCTCCGAGCAATGAAACTATCTTGAGGACAAATTAATACAGACTTTTGACGTGTACCAGGAACATCAAACAAAGCTCATTACTCTTTCCACGTTTCTAAGTGAGTCACGGAAAAATTTTCATTTGCCGCCACCGAGAATCGAACCCTGGGTCTTTCTACATTCTACCACATCTTACCGCGTTCAGATCCCCCGTAAGATGTGGTAGAATGTGGGAAGACCTGGGTTCGATTCCAGTGGCGGCCAATGAGAATTTTTCCGTGACTCACTTAGAAACGTGGAAAGAGCGATGACCTTTGTTTGATATCTTGAGGACTGTCATCTAGACAATGGACTTTATATTCTCTTTTACCCTCTCGGTGGCGGAATGAGGCATGGGTGGTACGCCTCCCACGCCCCAAATCAGGGACTGCCAACGGCATATAGCCCTGATAGTAGCTCACGGTGAAAGTTAAACCCAGACACAAACAGCAGTCTCTTTACCCTTATGATCCGTGAGATGTCCTTTTGTGTGATCTGACGGTATAATTTCATCCTTGCAAGACGAATATTTCGGTTATGATCATATAAAACACAGTATTCGCTATTTTCGAATACATGATCATCTATAATATTTCTTTAGCGATCTTCTGCAACCACCTAACTACGAAAAGTACAGGGTCACTGATTCCAGGGAAGGGAGAGAGCCAGTACCGTAAGACAGACACAACATCCATGCCTCACCGGGATTCGAACCCGGACCCCTTTTGGACGAATGATCATAGGCCATCGCTTAGAACACTGCGCCACCGGGGCGGCCTTCTGCGGTTCAGGCATACGGGGAAGAGTCCGATTTTTGAAAACACAACGCACCTGCGGAACATATTGTCATAAGTATTTTTTTGTTTATGTTACCATGGCATTTTCTTTGTAAGGATTAGGTTTCATTAGACTCCCGACAATTGGCGCAGGAGTCTCAAATATGGGTGGAGCTACAGATTCCCACCAACAGGCGTGGTCCTCTCAAATAGCATCATGGTTAAGTTCAAGTTAAAACAGACGGTCTTCTTCATACATAAAATTTAAATACAAGATTAGTATTGGTATTAGTAAACATAAAATAAATAGCCTATGTCCACCGGAAAGAAGTAAGCTTCCCAACGGTGAAAGAATTATCCGAATGGGTTTAGTTTTCGAGATTAGTAAAAAAAATCCGCATAGTGAACTACTTTCTTTCACGTTGGGTGTGATCAGGTTGTATGTAAACAAAGCGGAACGATTCATCGGAAATTGGAAACTACTTGAAGGCAATGTTATTCGGTATAGTACAACCAAAAATAATAAAAAATATTAATAAATAAACGAAATAGCCTATGTCTTCCGGAAAGCTTCCCAACGGTGGAAGAATTATCCGAATCGGTTTAGTTTTCGAGATTAGTGAAAAAATTTCCGTATGTTATCGTGAACTACTTTATTTCACGTTGGGTGTGATCAGGTTGTATATCTACACTCTAGAAAGCTGAATGCGGGTGCAGGAAGTGCATTATTGTGCATGTTTGCTATTTCGAGTTTTTAGGGCTCAAAACGGCCATTATAAATTGTGATTTTTATAATAAAATTTTCATCAAGTGTGGTGAAATGCCTCAAAAAAAAAAAAAAAAAACGCAAACCCATGGGACAAGCTCAGCCGAAAGCAAAGAAAGTACAATTACTTCGAGAGAGTGAGACAACCGAACAATGTGATCGAAGACTTATGGATCAGCGGGAAAGAGCCAGTATATCTAGGGCGGCAGAGACCTTGGAACTGCGTGAGGCTCGACTTGAACGTTGTTCATCATGGCAGGATTTTTTTTTATAGTGCGATTTACATTGTTACTTGAAAACAAACTTTATGTCTATCCCGGGCAACGCCGGGTATCTCCGCTAGTACTTGCTAAAACATAACCATAATTATATTAAAAATCAATCATTTTTCTACTGGCGTCATCAATGTACAGCTCGCGCCGTCTATTAATAGGTCTGAACATTACTCAAAGAAAAATGATTGATTTTTAATATAATTATGGTTATGTTTTTGCAAGTGTTAAGTATCCCATGTAGTTTTATCGATGTGCAAATTTTCATCCTTGGAAATACATTAATTGAGAAGAAAATATGTAAAGGAGTTTTACTATTGGAAACATAAGGCAGAGATTTTAGGTGGAACCACCTTAATATCAATACTAACACTTGACTAAGAAACATAACACTGACCTGAAAATAGAACACCCCGCCTTCAAACAACTCAAACAGCAATTAAAAAATATCGTATCCACAATTATTAATAATTTCCACCATCAATCTCAACACACCTGCTTCTCAAAAATCATTACATATATTGTTCCGTTCTTATCTCAGACACCCCACCCACGCCTTTCGTTCCGACCTCAGGGTGTTGCCAACCATATTCTTGCGAGAGAGAAGATATCACGTTAAGTTTGAAAAAATGGTAAGGAGAACGAACTCAAATTTACATAGAGAAAGAAACTAAAGAGGAAAGTTGAATTAGATTATACATCACACAAAATCCAAGAAAGTGAAATTAGTAAGATAAGTTGAGACTCTTCAACATCGTGAATTCCAGAGTGAACCCGAAAATGCGAAAAATTGTTGGACAAATCATTTCGAAATCCAAGAAAGTGAAATTAGTAAGAGAAGTTGAGACTCTTCAACATCGTGAATACCAGAATGAACCCGAAAATGCGAAAATCTGTTGGACAAATCATTTCGAAATCCGAGAAAGTGAAATTATTAAGAGAAGCTGAGACTCCTTCAACAGCGCGAATTCCAGAATGCCTCGAAAAAGCAAAAAATCTTTTGGACAGATCAATCCAAAATTCCAGAAAAACGTTCGGAAAGCGCTGGCCCGGAAAGCTGATTCACGTTTTCTTTATTCTTTCTGTTTTTTTCTTTTTTTTTCTTTTTTGTTAAACCCGGGCAATGCCAGGTATCTCTGCTAGTAGTTTAACAAAAGAAGAAATTAAGTCAATAAATTCAGTGAACGAACTCACAGAATTATTAAAAATAAAGTTTAACACTTTGTCACACACAGGGTATCCCACTCGCTGCCGAACCCTGCATTTCTTTTATAATATTAACACCAATGAAGATATTGCAACGAAATTTGAAGTGGACTTACCTCAATTCGTGCGAAATGTGATGACATCAAAACATGTGCTGGAAGTGCCCACCGTTTGCGTCCAGACAGCATTGAACCCGGCGCACCACATTGTGGAAAAATCCTTGCCAGTACGTCCGCCGTCACTGCCTGAATTTCTTCGGTGATGTTTGCTTTCAAGGCATCCATGGTTCACGGTTTCTTTTGGTAAACTCTCCCTTTAAGATATCCCCCTATAAAAATTAATCCGCAGGAGTCAGATCGGGCGAGCGCGGTGGCCATAGACCCTTCGAAATGACGCGGTCGCCGAAAAAGGACTGAATTTCGGCCATGATGTCGCTCCATCATGCTGGTAATATCCAATGGAGAGTTCTTCTTCGTCCAATTGATTTACAATGGTATTGAAGATTTCCATATATGCAGCTGTTGTGATGGTTGTATCGAAGAAGATGGGACCAATTACGCGGCGCCGGGTCATCCCACACCAAACATCAATTTTCTGTGAATTAAGGGACTGTTCATGTATCGCGTTGGAATTTTCACTGGCCCAAGTATGAGGATTTTGAGAATTGACGTATCCCGAAAGGTGAAGCCACACCTCGTCAGAGAACCACGTGTTATCCAGAATGCCCGGATTTTCCTGAAGAAATGTCTGAAACCATCGACCGTATGTCACGTGGTCAGGCTCTTTCAGTTCGTGGACCACGGAGATACGATACGCATGAAGCTCCGCTTTTTTCACAGCACATTGACAAGTGCTTTTGGACTTCTGTTTTCCAAAAAGTGCGAACAATAAACACTCGCTCCTCCAGAGTATACCGATACATTTTCACACGTACGTGAACAGCCACGAGCACGAGCACTCACTATCAACAACCGTATTGTGTAGGCACGCTCAGAGAAATGGCCTAACAAATCAGCAGAGAGACGCGTCCGGCTGGCTGGCGAACAGCGACAGGTTCAATGCTGTCTGGACGCAAATGGTGGCCACTTCCAGCGCATGGTGTGATGTCATCACATTTCGCACGAAATGAGGTGTAAGTCCACTTCAAATTTCGTTGCAATATCTTCATTGTTGTTATCTAATAACATCTCAAGAAATATAGGGGTTATTAGTAGTGCAGTGGCCAATTTAACCCCAAAACTGATGATTTTATTATACTATACTTTAATTCAGTCTCATCTAATCTATTGTATATCTGTTTGGGGATCGACTACCTTATATAATATGAAAAAACTCCAGTCGTTACAAAATAGATTCATAAGACTATTACAATTTAAACTACAATATACTCAATTTTCAAATACAGTCTTTCAGGCTAGACTCAGTCCAAATGATTTTAATATACTAACTATTGAACAATTGCATATCTATAGTATAGGTAAACCAATGTTTTTGAGAATTAAAAATGGTTTCTACCAAGATTTGATTTCAATAAGTACTCGTGGTCATAATTATTCCACGAAACAAAAAACAACACTAATCCCCATGTTTCCACTAACAGAACGATTTAGATCATTTGTTAATTATACTGGTTCTGCATTATGGAATACATTTCCTTCTGATATTGTATCACTTAATAACATTAATATATTTAAACGAAAACTCGGGTATTTCTTACTGACCAAAAGCTCATAATGCATTATTACCTTTATTAATTTATACTACCACCCTAGCTGTGTTTGATATTGTGTGGACTTGACTTGTTTATGTTTTTTTGAATTTTTTTATTTTCATGAAAATTTTGATGCTTTGGGAGATGAGGGCACGTCAGGGAATGAGGAGGGAAAAGGCCTATCAGGAAAAGGCCTGATAGGCCTTTTCCCTCCTCATTCCCTGTTGTTACAAAAATATAATTTGTGTTATATATTTATGATTACGTAGTACCATATCTGTGACAACTAAAATGCAATAAATGAAATGAAATGAAATAATATTATTAAAGAAATGCCGGGTTCGGTGGCGACTGGGACACACTGTAGTTACCCAGACATCTCTGCGGCACTTATTTTATATCTAACTCTACCTATTACACTTCTGAATGATCAATCAGCAAACTGAAAGTAGTTTAAAATTATTTGCAAAATACAATGTATCACGAACGAGATCAAAAGAGTAGCCAAGGGGAGTCCTCGGGTCCGGACTCCACCCCCGAAGGGATTGAGTTCGAATTTTAAGACGATGTATGCGTATATACCAGTGGCGTATATTCGAGGCTAGCTAGGCTAACTGCGAAGCCCAGAGAATGCACAAATAAAACTGAATTAAATATACACAAATAAAAGTCAATTATCAACGCTATTAAAATATGTCGATGCTTTCGATGCGAAAAAACGCGTGCGGATTCGTTTCTTTGACTCAGTCTAGCGAGCGAAAACCAACGACATTAAGGCAAGCAGCTCTTCCTGGGTCTTCGCAGTTCTGATGGGAAAACCTTCCCTACAATAGCCTGCTACCGTTTCCATGACAACATGAATCAGCTGGTTGGTGGGATTGGCCCATTGTTTTGGGAAACGGTTCGCTCCGAAAAAAGAAGACAGACTATCTCGGTCACTCGCATACTCCCGCCCATAAGAGTTTTTCGCGAGAGTTGTTTCAGTTTTTGTGAAGTGTGAGTGTCAATGAATTAAAATCAGAGATCTTGAATTCGTGTCTTTGTTGGATTCGAACTGTTTTGATAAATTTTGTGAAAGCTTCCCTGAACATCAGTTGTCAGAACTTAAAGAATTCTATGCTTCAAATTTTGATACAGCTCGACTGAAAAATGAACTGAAAGTGTTTTATTCCCTTGATGAATACAAAAACAGATCAGTAAGAGACTATACGTGTTACATAAAGTTGAAAAATTAGACATAGTGTTTAGTGAAGTGCACAAATTAGCAGACCTCATATTAAACTTTCCATCAACAACTGCCGAAAGTTTTTGAGCATTAAAAAGAATCAAGATATATCTTAGGGGTTGTCCATGAAGTACATCCGCGATTTTTTATTTTTTACTTCTTTTAGACCCCCCCTCATGTCACATTTTATCCGATTGTTGACATCCATTCCCCTAAAAAGTACGTCCCAATTCCCGCATCTTTGACTTCTGCTTTTGGAAGTCCGTTGAGAAACAGGAAGAAAACATGTAATTATTCAAAGAAATTTTCATATACAGTATTTACACGTTTGCTTCAGAAAATATTTATTATTTAGGTATTAATTTATTCCCTAATGCCACCCGAACTTTATCATTCTGAAATAAAGGTCTACAAATGAACGCACGCATTCAAAGTTGCAACACTTCCGATTATACCATCTACAAAGCATGATAAATTTGGTAGTATAAATACGAGAACTTAATATTAAAATTCTGATTTAGCTAAATATCAAAAATCTAATATATTGCATGCCTTTTTTTAAATATTAAAAAAAGAAAAAAGAGAAAACAAAACGAAGAAATACCATCCACTATATTTTTGCCGCTGGACGTCCGAATTACTAAACCTCTCCCCCTTCCCCATGTCACATTTGGTCCGGTTGTCAGGACCCCCCTGTAACATCGCACGTACTTTATGGACGGCCCCTTAAAGCCACACAAAGACATGCGCATTCGAAAAACTTGGCTGTTTTGTCAATAGAGAAACACATTCTTTTTAAATATGAAAAAGTACTCAGAAGAAACATTTTATGAAAACGTAACACTCAAGTTCATACAAAAGGAAAGAAGAATGGAATTCATGTACAAAATAAAGTATTCAGTAGAAAAATGGAGTTCGTGTGCAAATAAGTGTTCAAATCCTAATCTTCATAATTATTTGGTTTCATGTTAGCAATGGCATGTACCTACAATTTAGAAAAAAGTTACTTCTATTACTTAACAATTAAAAATTAAAACTTCGCAATTAAAAAAAACCAGTACTGCAGTACTGGGGGGGGGTAGCCAAGGTCTTGGACACGCCACAGGTATATACATACACATAATAAAAAAAAAGTTTTTTCTCAGTAATGTTTTTACCACTTGGGGTATTTTTTTCCGGGATGCTTGCACCGATGAACCAAATCCATGGACCAAGAAATTTCTGGCTACGCCGCTGCGAACGATGAAAATATCTGTGTTTCACCACTGAAGCTCAAGAAGCAGACAAATTAAATATGGAATATTTAATTAGAGACTTTACCAATACAAAAAGTAAGATGAAAGATTTTTTTTTTGAAAATTTGCACTCTATCGATCTGTAAAAGTATAAGAATTTGTTTTTATAAAATAAATGTTTTTGCAAGTTAAAATGTTTTTTTTTCCTTCGCAAATGGAGGAGAAATAAGTGGGCTTTGGTAACGATCAACGTGAGCACCTCGATTGGCTATAAGCAATTGTTCCTCACTAATTTAGGGTCACTGGTTCCAGGGAAGGGAGAGAACCAGTACGGTAAGACAACACAACACCCATGCCTCACAAGATTCGAACCCAGAACATCACTGACGAACGGCCAGAAGCCAGCGTTTAGACCACTGCGCCACCGAGTGACGTGTTTTCAAGTTTACTTAACGGCCAAAAATTTGTACTAACGCTATGTCTCAACCAATTTTTCTTTCAGGACTTTTTTGGCCGGGGGGAGGGGCAAATGGAACCTTAGAGGGGGCAAGTTTTCCATTTGCTATATATACAGTATATAGAGCGTTTGGAAGAAACAGTATAATTTTCAAGAGCAATATGCCATTATGTCTTAAAAGAAAAGTGTTTGATCAATGCATCCTTCCAGTGCTTACGTATGGTGCAGAGATGTGGACCTTAACTAAAAGAGACATACAAAGGCTGCACACAACTCAAAAAGCGTGGAGAGATGCATGCTTGGTGTAACCAGGAGAGATAAGAAGAGGAACTCGTGAATCAGAAAAATGACAAGAGTGGAAGACATCATGATCAGAATAAAATTCCTGAAATGGCAATGGGCTGGACATATTGCCAGAAGGACAAACCATCGATGGACAGCTGAAATTTTAGACTAGATTCCGAGGGACAGGAAAAGACCTAGAAGAAGACCACATGGGAGATGGGTGGATGAAATTCGAAAGTATGCGGGAGTAACATGGAGGAGACTGACACAAGACAGACCGTTGTGGAAGAAACTTGGGGAGACCTTCATCCAGCAGTGGATTGATAATGGTTGATAATGATGATTATATAATTTTAATTAATATATTTATATACACTGACGGAAAAAAAATCCCAACACCACGAAAAAATAGTTGTAGAGGAATGAAATGGCGGCAATACATTTGTATAGGTAACATATTTAATCGATTAAGGTTTCAAGATCACAGCTTATTGTAAGCGCGAGAAGAGCCATTTTAAATGTTAAATGCTGGTACATTAATAACCGGTGTAACCGCCAGAATGTTGAATGCAAGCACGCAAACATTCATGCATTGTGTCGTACAGGTGCTGGATGTCAGTTTGTGGGATGGAGTTCCATGCCTGTTGCACTTGGTCGGTCAATACAGGGACGGTTAATGCTGGTTGGGGGTGACGCTGGAGTTGTCGTCCAATGATGTCCCATACGTACTCGATTGGTGAAAGATCTGGTGATCTAGCAGGCCACGGCAACATGTCGACACTCTTTAGAGCATGTTGGGTTACAACAGCGGTATGCGGCCGAGCGTTATCCTGTTGGAAAACACCCCCTGGAATGCTTTTCATGAATGTCAGCAAAACAGGTTGAATCACCAGCCGACGTACAACTGTGCCGTCAGGGTGCGTGGGATAACCACGAGAGTGCTCCTGCTGTCATAGGAAATTGCTCCCCAGATCATAACTCCAGGTGTAGGTCCAGTGTGTCTCGGCCGCAGACAGGTTGCTTGCAGGTGTTCACCTGGCCTCCTTCTAACCAACACACGGCCATCACTGGCACCCAGGCAGAACCGGATTTCATCAGAAAACACAACAGATCTCCACTCCGTCCTCCAATGAGCTCTAGCTGGACACCACTGACGTCGCAAACGGCAGGGTTTGGAGTAAGTCGAATGCACGCTACAGGGCGTCTGGCTCGGAGCTGTCCTTCAAGTAACCGATTTGTAACCGTTCGTTGTGTCACTGTGGTGGCAACTGCAGCTCGAATTGCTGCCGCAGACGCGGTACGATGCGCCACGGCCATACGCCGTACACGGCGGTCTTCCCTCTCAGTAGCGCCACGCGGCCCGCCGAAACCTGGTCTTCTTGAGGCAGTACCTTCGCTTGACCACCGCTGCCAACAATAATGCACAGTGGCTACATTCCTGACAAGTCGTTTTGCAATATTGCGGAAAGAAAATCCACCTTCTCGTAACCCTATTACACAACCTCGTTCAAACTCCGTGAGTTGTTGATAATGGCTTCTTCGTCTTCTTAAAGGCATTCTTGACTAACATCAACACTCTATGTCGAATCTCAACGATAACTAACGCTCACGAACGTTACAGCGCGTATTTACAGAAAACCTGCTTTGCATGTTCCGAGGGGCGCTACTAGCGCCACATGTATGCGCCGAGCGCGAAATTTGCATAGACGTCATCTTACAGATGTACTCTCACCGCCTACCAACTGTCGTTTATCGAACACAACCCCTTCTTGGTGTTGGGATTTTTTTTCCCGTCAGTGTATATAGAAGTAATTACTGTATATCTAGCACAGGGGCGTATTTAGAGGGAGCTTTTCCAACCAAAAAATGCTTCATTTGTTGTTTTTGGTTAAAATGCGACTTACATTAGAAAAAATGCCTTAATTTAATAAAAATGTATCAAAATACATTAGGAAAAAAATGCTTTAATTTTTTCTTCAATTTATGATTAACTTTAATTTTGTTCCAGATGGTGGATTTCAAAAACTTCGCCCCCCCCCCCCCCAAGAATTTTTTTATAAACATGCTTGATATTGTAATTACTTCTTCAAACATTTCAGGAATAACAAACTGTTTTCAGCTAAAGGAGGGAAGGGGGATTTTCCGCAGGCTTGAAATTTTTATCTGTTAAAATGCATTCAACACCCTCTTGTTCCTGAATCACGATTCCCAGACAATTAGGTATGATTAGTCTACTTATTATATTTTGAAGAATACCATGCGTCGTAATACACTTTTTAATAAAATAAACTATAACTAGTACCATTTGAACAAATATTAAAAAAATTGAAGAAATATTTGTATCATAAAAAGAAACGAAACTTCCTTTTTCACCATAGCCTGAATTTATTAAAATTTGCTCGGTAGCCTAAAATGTCTCCGGGGGTGATGGTCGTTTCCGGGAGGGCTTCGCCCCCCTGGATGTATGCCTGAAAGAAACACTGGTCTCAACTGATTAAATTATTTATTTAAATCCCTAAGTTGTTTTGTATGTGCGGACTATGTAAGCCGACATGCACAAAGTAATGTTTTTTAATAACGCATCAAAGAGCAGTCGTACATTATAAAATATATAACTACTTTTCCGAAAAAATAGTGAATGTTGCATTTACATTCACTATTTTTTCGGAAAAGTAGTTTCATCCCTTTTAGAGTGCTGTAATTTTTAAAAAGTAGGAAAGATAGATTCTCAGCCCCGGTAAAGAACAACTTCGAAAGTTTTCATTATTCAGGAGATAACATTTAGCATTCCGGCAATTTTTTTTTTCTGTCTGTATGTGTGTGTGTGAATTTCTCTTTCATTCAGCGAATCATCGTAGCAAGCGATTCTGGTAACGCGCATTCCAACTGCAGAAGAAAAGCTACCGTGCCACCCTGGAAGCCAAATCGGAGTGCTCGAATGGGTGACGTAACTGTTTTGGCGTGTTCTCGTGACGTCACAGTGGCGCTGTAGTCGCAGCGGCGGTTATCTGTGTGACGAAGCATGGCCGCCCATACGGGGCAGGACGAGCACAGTGCCAGTGTTGTTGTTCTTTCGGGGTGTTGTCCTATCTTGCCGTGATGTTGATGATCCGATTGTGTTTTCGTGATAGGATGGAGTGAATGTCTTAAAGACACATGGTGAGTAACCTCACTTATTTCCTTTGTTACGGTGGCGGGATGTTGGATTTCGAATCCAGCTGTTTCGATTTCTGTTGCCTTGAGTTTTCAGAGCGAATGCTGGTTACGGAATCGTTGTAACCGCAGTCTTTTATTTTTTTTATTTTTTTTTTACCCCTCCCTTCGGAATGAAGTGGATGTAGTATTGCACAATGAACTCGTCGCTTGGTATAATTATCATTGAAATATATCGGATGTATTCATACGTGCTTCTGCGATATGTATGTAAACATTCCGGCTCCCAATCGGAGAGCATGCATGATTTCATCCTGAGCAACGTTTTCCTTGTAGTGCCATAAGCTCTCGTGGAGTTGTCTAGTGATTCAATCGAGTGTACGTGTTCAGTTGTACGTCTAAGCATGCACATATATACACAAGAAGCCAAAATAACGGTGATATTGTGAAAATGTACTTAAATATGGGTGTAGCTTTGGGGGTGGGAGTTCACGGAGGGGCACTCGCCCCCCAACTTAAGACAATTTAAATGCCAGGGCAAGCCATGGGGCAATAAGTATTTAATGAAGTCGCTAGGGAGTTCGAAGAGGAAGAACCAAAAGATGTATACACAAGCACTGTTATGCTCTCCATTTTAGCTGTAGTTGTGATTTGTTTTTGTGAGAAAGTAAATGATTTGGAAGCTCATCTTGGGAGAGAGAGAGAGAGAGGGAAGGGTTGGGGGGGGGGGGGGGGTCTCCAGTCAAAAAAAAAACTTTGTGGTGGACATACACTATAAACTTGCAGCGTAAGCCTTTCATAGTTTCCTGAACATCGTAAGGCTCCTAACACATATATATATCTTTCTAACTTCGCATAGCTTTTTAGAATTTTCCATTAAAAAAATTGTTCAAAATTTGTAAACCGCGAATAAGAACTGAAAAAGCAGCACTATTCTCATGGCCTTCCATTGCCCGCTTTTCGAGAAAACGAACTTGATGCAAGTTGGGATATCTCTTCTGGATAAAATCTTTCAAAATAAAGTTTCATCCTTTCTCTTCAAATGGGTTAAATATAATGGAAATTAATTTAATAGAAAAAATTTCAGTTTGTGAATTTGTTTATGGCCAATCGAGGTACGTACTTCGTTCTGTCACCCACACTTCAAAGTTTACCCCACACAATAACTTTCTCTGTTCCCAAATACTAAAAAAAAAAAAAAAAAAAAAAAAAAAAAAAAACAGAAAATATCTTGGCCATTGCATTTCATGATCAGCCAAAATCGTTTTTCAATTCCGCTGTCATCCTCCTGTTTCTGAATCTCTTTTTTTTTTTTGCTGATGATAGAACATGTTATCTCCAAATGTACAGCAAATTTAATTTATGAGAACTTATACGAAAATTTGTTAATTTACTACAATTTTACATAAATAAATGCGTTAATTAATTAGATTCTGGGCATTTGAAAAAGAAAAGCCTGCTTGGGGGTGATGGGGGTCGTCCCCCGCGCTGAACCCGCTACTGTTAAAACCACGGCAGAATGCTATCAGTGTAGAGAACTCATAACATTTTTCGTATATCAGCAAAGATATTTGTAATATTTAAAAGAACGTTTTTAAAAAAAGAGGATTTTCAGAAAACTTTGCATCTTGTCAAAAGTACGCTATGCAATTGTCACCGTTCATTTTTAGCAGTGATTGAAAAGTAATTCATAACAAAAAATGTTTATGCACTTACAATACCCAACTTTTGTGACATATACGGAGCAACTGTTTCGAAGAATACCCCCTCCCCCCTCCTCAAAAAGAAAACAGTTTACATTTTTTTCGAGCCCCAAGGGAAAACATCAGTTTACACTTATTCGTGCCCCTCTCCAAGGGAAACACGAGTTTATAATTATTTGAGCCCCCCCCTCCATTTTTTTGGTCACAGTGTAGCGCTTATGCACCCCTTAGATGAAAGAAATTATTAACTAAATGTATTAATTTGGCAGGAACAAAGTTTCTTATAGAATATTTTGCCCCCCGTACTTTCTTATAAAAATTTAAAGGAGGCACATTGCGAATCTTCATTGTAGATAATTTATATGACAACTTTTTCCGAAGGGAGGGGTGGGAAATTGCAAGTTTCGGGGCTTAACTTTCCCTTATGCACTCCTGCTTGTGAATAGTGTTACGACCTATATATATACTGTAGTACAGAAAGTATCGGAAACTGTTGGGCATAGGGGACATAGCATACTGAGTTATTTGGTTTAATCCCCTGGCAGTTGAAATTGGGTCATAATCTTTTTTTTTTTTTTTTTTTTTTTTTTTTTGATTGAAGGTTTAACGACCACCGTGAGCAACTCAATGGGCTATAAGCAGTCGCCCGTCCCTAATTTAGGGTCACTGGTTCCAGGGAAGGGAGAGAGCCAGTGCCGTAAGACAAACACAACATCCATGCCTCACCGGGATTCGAACCCGGACCCCTTTCGGACGAATGATTAGAGGCCATCGCTTAGACCACTGCGCCACCGGGGCGGCAGGGTCATAATCAATTATGGTGCTGTGTACGTGTTTTTTAAGTATACATTTTGCAGATTTTCAAATCAAATCCAGTATTCCGCCCCAATAGCCGAGTGGTTAGAAGCGTGTCGTCCGGGTTCAATGCGCGTGTTGTATATTTGTCTTACGGCATTGGCTCTGTGACTTCCCTGGAACCAGTGGCTCTAAACTAGGGACAGGTGACAGCATATAGCAAATGCAGTTCAAACTGCCGCATTGGTCTAATCGCAGACCTCTTTAACTATTCGTCCGCGATGGGGTCCGATCCCGATGAGGCATGGATGTTTTGTTTGTCTTACGGCACCGGCTCACTCCCTTTCCTGGCACCAGTGACCCTAAATTAAGGACGGGCGACTGCTTATAGCTCACTGAGTTGCTCATGGTGGTCATTAAACCCACAGCAACAGCCAGTTGAAATCTGAAAAAAAAAACAAAAAAACTGCCTGGTAAAAATCAGGCGTAGCAGATATAAGTTAAAGCGACCTTTGTACGGAAGGCTGGAATTTTTTTTTTTTTTTGCTAGGGAAAATTTGATAGCAACTTTATTTAAGAAACACTAAAAGAATTTTTAATCCTTTTTGCTGCAAAGAATTTCGCGAAATCCTAACCCCTGGTACAGTGATGGGCATAGTACGGCCCGCGGGCCAGATGCGGCCCTCCGACAGGTTCAATGCGGCCCGCGACAGGATTCTAAATGCTATAATTTTTGTTTCGTTTTTAATCAGGAAAAACGGGAAAAAAATAATTTCGTTCTCGATTGCTCACTAATTAATGCGCTAACGATCCACGAAAGTTACAAACGTGTGAGCTATGATGCTAGCGTGAGAAGACTCCATGGTGAATTTGAACGGAGGTTTCAATATTTCAAAAGCATTGAACAAGACTTGGATATTTTCAGTATTCCGTTTAGGCGAAACAGTAAAACCGGACATTCAGCTAGAATTAATTGAGCTGCAATGTAACACTCAGTTGAAACAGTTGTTTATCAACGTCCCAAAACTTGACTTCTACAAGTGCTTACCGAAATCAAGTTTCCCAAATTTGATTTCTCATGCCCTGAAGGTTATCGCCATGTTTGCATCTTCATATGTGTGTGAGCAAGTGTTTTCTACTCCGAAACTTCGAAAAAGTGGCGTTCGAAACAGACTGACTGGCAGACATTTGGCTTCATTCCTGAGGGTCACCTCGTCCCAGTTGCAATCAGATTATAAAAAGTTAGAAGCACAGTCACCATTCATTCCACACTCCTTCATATACACTACCTACAGTGCGTAAATAACAGGCAAATACCTGGTAATATAACAATAGTTCTGTAAAATTTGCCATTTTAGCATTTCAATGAAATAAAAAATATGTTGGCCCGCCTCGTGTATTTGTTCATTTCTTTTGGCCCGCTACCATAAAAGTTTGCCCACCACACTGCCCTGGTACATACTAATTAATTTTGGAACTGTCTTGAAGAGGCCATTAATGTTCCGTCCAGACGTTTTTAATAAAATTACTACAACCTGATGAGTAACATCCACTTATAACAAACATGACACACTGCTATCAGCATCAGTAAATAAATAAAAAAAAAAAAACATGCCAAGGAGAAGGGACCAAAAGCACGTTTAGGACTCAGTTTACGCCGAGGATTAGGATCCTGGTATTTCCTGCGTAAATTGAAGCAAAAAATAATGGAAACGTGTAAATAAATACATTGATCAATGTATTTACATGTATGTAAATACATTGGATCTTGTTGATTATGAAAAGGCCTTCGATTCCGTGAAACCAACAGCAGTTATGCCGCCCCGGTGGCGCAGTGGTCTAAGCGATGGCCTCTCATCATTCTTCCGAAAGGGGTCTGGGTTCGAATCCCGGTGAGGCATGGATGTTGTGTTTGTCTTACGGCACTGGCTCTCTCCCTTCCCTGGAACCAGTGACCCTAAATTAGGGACGGGCGACTGCTTATAGCCCATTGAGTTGCTCACGGTGGTCATTAAACCTCCAATAAAAAAAAACAACACAGCAGTTAGTTACAATGGCTTTAAAATCCTGCGGTATTGAAGATGCATACATATTGGCATTATTAACATCTACAAGACGAAACCCGTCGGAACGACAGTTTTTTTCTTCTTTTTTTAAAGAATAAATTTATGTGAAACAACAAATGTAAACTTTATTAGATTGACAAATTCAATCAACCACTTCAGTAAAGACAGCCCAGGTTCGTGATTTTTTTTTCTTTTTTTGACTGAAGGTTTAACGACCACCGTGATCATCATCATATGTAGAGTATTTTAGGAAGGGAGTGTCTGACCACAGGTCTTAAACAACCCTTAGAAATAGGAAGCTAGGAGATTTGGACTAGAGTGCCCGATAGGAAAGTGACACGGAAGCGAAGCAGAAAGGGGGAGAAAGACCCCTTTCTGCTTTGCTATTTATTACCGGAGGGGGGGCAGTACCCGCGATCGACCACCGTGAGCAACTCAATAGGCTATAAGTAGTCGCCCGTCCCTAATTTAGGGTCACTGGTTCCAGGGAAGGGAGAGAGCCAGTGCAGTAAGACAAACACAACATCCATGCCTCACCAGGATTCGAACCCGGACCCTTCACGAACGAATCATCATAAGCCAGCGCTTAGACCACTGCGCCACCGGGGGTGGCCTGGTTCGTGATGAGCATCACGAATGCACCCTTTTTCAGTCGTGAAATGGGAGGCGGAAGTCCAATCATCTCGATCGTGTGCAAAAATTCAACTGGATAGCGCACTCTCATTCTCATCTTCAGTCACAAGTTGTGTTTGTAAATGTTGTTGGAATGAGATTCGCGTTGCGAGTAATGTTCACCCGTCGGAATAAACGGTTAGTTTTTTTTTTTTTTTTTGAAAAGAATAAACTCATATGAAACAACAAATGTAAAAAAGACAATAGTCCAGTTTTAACGACTATCGTGCGCAACTCAATGGGCTATAAGCAGTTGCCCGTAATATTTTCACTAACAATGATCAACGGAATGTTTATTTACATCTTTACATAATGGGAAAAGTCTTACCTACCTGAATAAACTGGAACGAATGAATATTAAATTGTAAACTGGAACGAATGAATATTAAATTGTATATTAAATCACACACAGTCCAACGGCATAACGCTCTCAGGTCTTCGAGATTGTTCGCTGTTCCGATGAGAACTTTGTTACCAGTGCATGCTAACGTTGTTTTGCGCAACGGTTGGCTTAGAAAAGAGACTTTAGACTATCTCAGTCCCTCATTGCTTCCGCCTTCAGCAGCGTGTGAGCCAACCACACGCTTCTCCCATAGACTTTACATGGGAACTTTGCAGCCCCACAACGCCGAACCGTTGCCCCAATCTCATTTTTCTCGTCGGCTGACACATCTACATGGTAAGACCATTATTTCGATACCTCAACCATGCCTTTACGTTTAGCCGTTCTCTCAAGATAGGACTCACAATAGTAAACCTTATAGAATTAATATATACGCTGCTGGCCACCCTAAATGCAACACCAAGAAGGACACGAGATAGCAAAGCCAGATTTACTGGACACTTAACAACACATACAAAAATGAAACGATTGAGCTTATAGGCCCGTGCGACTTGCGGAACACGCAGGCATCAATAGTTCGTGTGGCCCCCATAACTGACAATAACGGCCGCTACACGCCGCAGCATCGAACGAAAGAGGCTTTGGATGTGGGTTTGGGGTATGTCGGTCCAGGCTGCTTCCACACGTTGCCACAGTTCATCAGGCGTAGCCGCGGGTGGTGCTTGCCGGACCACTCGGTTGCCGATCAGCGACCAGACGTGTTCGATGGGCGACATATCGGGAGAACAGGTGGGCCACGGCAGCAGTGACACCTGGTGGGCCGTGAAGAAATGTTGCGCGATACGTTCGGGCACGCATTCTCCTGTTGAAACGCGCCGCTGGCAGGTCCTGCAGGTAAGGGAGGATTACAGGCTCCAAAACGTCGGAGATGGTGCGGTGGCTGTTGAGTGTACCGGCGATGCGTACCGGAGGGTTGCGGGTGTCATATCCAATTGCGCCCCAAACCATAACGCCAGGCGACGGACCGATATGACGATGCATAATGCTGGCGTCGTACAGTCTCTCCCCGCGGTGCAGCCACACGCAGATCCGACCATTGTGGTGTTGCAGGCAGAAAATATGAAAAATGTATAATTAAGTAAAAGAAAATTTGCTCTTTTTAAAGGTGGTAGAATAGATGCCTGTTTTGGTTCTCTTCTGGTATAGTACATATTGTAGAACTGTCTCTGTCTCTCTCAGTTGATGTCGTTGCTACAGAAGATGTCTGACTTCCCTTATTAATAAGAGGAATGGTGCATTGATTTCACTGTTGGTGGCCTGGCCGGCATTGCAGAATCTTCACTTTCCTGTTGGTTTTCTTTCCTCAGTTATTCAGCTGATAATCACTCCTAACCTTTCGCCGTCTTGTCTATAATACATCAGTGCATTTGTCACTTCTTTTGCAGTTTTTCGTCTGTGGTTAATGTAACTTGCTTTTTCTCGTCGCATTTTACACAGTGCGTCAAAGAATTTTTAGGACTGGGTCTGTAAAATGAAATAGAAACAAGAAATTATAATTTGTTTTGGTTCGTTATTCAAAATAAGTCCCTCCGGCTTCAATACACTTGTTACAGCGATTTAATAATGATTCGAATGCCTGTTCCAGTTCACTTTGCGGAATTGCCTCCAAAGCACGCGTCGAAGCTGTTTGTATGGTCGAAATATCATCAAAATAACACCCTTTTAACTTCATTTTAAGTTTTGGGAACAAAGAAAAGTCGCAGGGTGCTAAATCAGGCGAATACGGTGGATGATTCAACACACAGACGTTATTTGTCGCCAAAAATCTACGAACAACAAGTGAGGTGTGACTGGGTGCATTATCGTGCAACAAACACCAACTGTTTTCATCTCTATATTCTGGACGAATGCGACGAATTCTGCTAATCAAACGCCTCAAAACATTTAAATAAAACTCACCAGCAGTTGTTTGTCCACTTGGAACAAATTCTTTGTGGATAACTATCGAAGAATGTAATGAGCATTGTTTTGATTTTCGGTGGAACTTTTCTTGTTTTTTTGGCTTGTGACCGGTTTTTTGACTTCCATTCCGCACTTTGTCGCTTTGTTTTAGGATCATATTGAAAACACCATGTTTCATCACCTGTAACAATCGATTTTAAGAAGTTTGGATCATTTTCAGCGGCTGAAATGATGTCTCTGCAATGTGCGCTTCTCCTTGATTTTTGTTCATTGGTTAACGTGTGAGGAACAAATTTAGCACAGACTTTTGTTTTGCCCAAATCTTCATGCAGGATGGATCGAATCGTTTCTTTGTTGATGTTAAAAGACTCTTCCATCATTCTCAGTGACGCACATCGATTGTTTGCCACGAAACCACGCACTTTTTCAATAATCTCAGGTGTCCTAGATGAACTTGGTCTTCCGGTATGCTTATCATCTTCTAGCGTCTCTCTTCCGTCCAAAAAATGTTTGTGCCACAGGAAAACATTTGATCTACTTAAACAAAACTCACCGTAAACTTGTTTCATCATTTGGTACGTTTCCGAGGCACTATTACCAAGTTTTGCGTTAAATTTAATAACAGCCCTTTGTTCCATCTTAATAATTCAACATGAAAAAATTTTTACTTCTCTAATGAACGCCCGTTTCGTTTGAGTTACTTTAACAACTGCACCGTCCTTTTGGCAAAAAGCAAGCAGATGGTCACGGTTTATAACGCATTCGCGATTACACTGGTGGCTCCACCGTAGGCTGAAATCTAGCGCCAGTCTTATAAATTCTTTGACGCCCTTGTATATTCCGTTTTTTGTTTAATTATTTGAATTTTAGGCCGTAGTTCAATCATTTAGTATTATAGTTTTATTACAATCTTGGGACCATCTGTGTCCTGACCAGGGGCGCCGACTTTCTCCAAAATATTGGGGGGGGGGCAAAGGCAAAAAGATAAACTACGAAATTCGAGGAACATTTTAAAACGTGATTTTGTAATTGCTCATTATCAAATGAACAAGGAAACAGAAATATTCTTTCGCTGAATATTAATATTTAAAAAAATAAAATTCAGCCTGTGATTTTATAAAAATATCCAGAGATATTTTATTTCCAAAGTTTAGTAAAAAATATCAGAAATTAGCTGTTACTCAAACAAAGAACAAGAAGCGAAAAAAATAAGTAGTTAAATAAAGGCGCTAGATTATACGTTTCTGTATTTTATTTATGATACAATTGTTTTAATCATTTACCACATATCACGCGAACATGTTAAACACTATTAACACTGTATTAAGAGAATACAACGTGGTTTGTCACAAATACTTTTTTTTTTTCAAGCCAACCATGGTTTCGCTGGGTATTGAGCTTCATCAGGACGAATGGCCTGATGAAGCTATAGGTTAATAAAATCTCTGTTCAATAAAATATACACTGAGAAAAACGTTTTGTTAATTCAACAAAAATTTTTGTCGATATACAGTCAACAAAATTTTTTGTTGAATTTGCAAAATTATTTTGTTGAAAATTATTGTTGATTTAACAAAATTTATTGTTATCACGACAAAACGTTTTGCTCATTTAACAAAATGATTAGGTCGATTTTTGGGAATTTGTTTGATTCAACAAACTTTGTTATCGTGAGAAAATGTTTTGTTGCTGCAACAAAACATATTGTTATCGTTACACAATTGTTGCAGCAACAAAAATTTTGTCATGAGAACAATATGTTTTGTTGGATCAAACAAATTCCCAAAAATCAACCTAATCATTTTGTTAAATGAGCAAAACGTTTTGTCGTGATAACAATAAATTTTGTTAAATCAACAATAATTTTCAACAAAATAATTTTGCAAATTCAACAAAATTTTTTGTTGACTGTATATCGACAAAAAATTTTGTTGAATTAACAAAACGTTTTTCTCAGTGTAGGTCAGTAAAATCTATGAAGTTGGAAATAAAATCTCTCTCGGTATTTTTTTAGCTTCATCAGAACGAATGGCCTCTTGTCCGCTTTGCGAAAATCTATTAGCTTTTAGTTACTCAAAATTTTAATTTCCATATTATTAACTAGGCTTTACGTGTGCTTTAATAAATCAAATTCTTTGGAACCTACGAGTATTTTTTGTGAAATCAAAATGATTTCACTTTATTGCGTGAAACACAGAGCTGCCGTGCCTCGGTGGCGCAGTGGTCTAAGCGATGGCTTCTGTCATTCATTCGAAAGAGGTCCGGGTTCGAATCCCTCTGAGGCATGGATGTTGCGTTTGTCTTACGGCGCTGGCTCGCTGCCTTCCCTAGAGCCAATGACCCTAAATTAGGGACGGGCGACTGCTTATAGCCATATGAGTTGCTCACGGTGGTCGCTAAACCTCCAATAAAAAAACAAAAAAAAAAAACACAGAACTAAGACCTGCTTTTTGAAATGCGCACACAAAACATGCAGGTGACGTGTGAGAGTGCCTAATGACTTTTACGATTTATACGAAATGTCACAATTAAGCAAATAAATAAGTAAGTAACGATTAAGAACTGTAGCACAAAAAACGTAAAACTACTTAAATTATTTACTCTGGAATATAAAAAACACCCTTAACATAATACCAAAATGTTTTTTTGCACATAGTAAAAAAAAAAAAAATATATATATATATTGACTGTTATAAAAATAAACGACACAGATCTCTGATTTTTCGACTCACACCTAGTACAACATAGAAAAGGTTATGTATCTACCTGTGTGAGTAAAAGGAGAAAAGATAAAAAAATAAAATATAACACCTTATCCTCATTGGTATAAATATTTCGCTCATTGAACTGAGCCTTGGCTTTATCAAGGACATTTCTTGTTAATACACCTGCATAGAAACTATATTGCAAGGGCTGTGAACTTGAGGCCCCTTATAACCGCAAGGGCTACTACAAATGGCCTCAAGTTCTCTCGAATAGTTACTTTCCCGTCATCCAGTTTTTATGAACAAAAGCAGCGAAAATGATTTCTAAAGATTTTACGTATTTACTGAGAAAAAATGCTTTTCCTTTTTAAAACTCCTTCAAAGCTGCCTTAATTTTTGGCTATTTCTTTAACCAGTTACATTCGAAGTTTCCGCAAAAATTTGGTAAAAACTTTTTCTCAGGGTAGAGGCCCTTTTAACCATGAGCTCCCCCCGCACTGCGGGGGTTGCGAGGACTATCAGTACGCCCCTAGTCACATGGTACCTTGCCCCTCATTACCTTGAAACCGGCAACTTTGTCTTAAACTGATCTTTTCCAAAACATCCGTCAGTCAGCAACGTCCTGCCCCCTCACTGCACGGGGTCAGGCTGATGTATTATAGCTTTGAACTCCACTTTCCGTGTTCGAATCCCGTACTTAGTAGCACAAACAGCAGGTTAAATAGAAATGACCTCTCTCAGCGAATTCCTATCCATCCCTCTAATTCGCCCGTGAAGAAGAAACAACGCTTAAACTAAGGATTTGGATGACTGGAGAACAACACACACAGGGCTTGAGAAAATTTTCATGCTGGCTCACCAAAGGGCTGTCGATTTTATTTCTTGTTTTAAAGTTTGATTTGTTTAAAATTTATACTCATCTTACGAATAATATTTTATTGCTAACCTAATTGAAACGATTAACCAGTGTACATTAACCCAACTCAGTTTTCCCCCTAAAGAGTATAGGGTGCAAGAATCCTACAATGTTTCAGAATTTACCTAACAGCTCCGCGGAAACACGGGACCTGCGACAGCAATTGGCTAAGGAGTAGCTTGCGAGGCGCATGTGACTCTTAAGGCGGCCACAGACACACACGTTTTAATGACAAGCTTGAGTGTCACGCCGGCAAACGGGGAAGTTTTTGTTCCTGAGGCGGCATGTAGCGTGGAGTAAAGTTCTTCAACGCCTGCCTGAAATCTTCACGCGCCGCGGGTGGCCTAGTGGTCAACGTTCGTGACTGTTACGGAGAAGACCTTGAGTCCGATCCCAGGCAGGTACGAACGCTCGAACCACTAAATATCCGCCGTGCGTCGGATGGGCACGTTAAGCCGTCGGTCTCCGGCTACTGGCCCCCGGTAATAAATAAGGGCGTATTCCTCCCCCTTTTTAACTCACTTCCGTATCGGGCACTCAAGCCCAAATCTAGCTTCCTATTTCTAAGGGTTGCTTAAGACCTTGGGTCAGACACTGCCTTCCTAAAATCCTCTACATATGATCTGATATCTTCACTCCACGCTACATGCCGCCTCAGGCACAAAACCCCCATTTGCTGGCGTGACACTCAAACGCGTCATCATTCAAATGTGTGTGTCTGTGGCAGCCTTTACACTGCTTATCTTTTCACACAGAGTTTGGGGAAATCATTCTAACGGGCTTGCGGTTTCTGGCCTCGCGCATCGTGCCCGGTGTTTTTGATTCACGGCATTCGCTGTCCGATTACTTTTGCGGAGAAACTGGTTCCCCATGCTGGGGCACAATTACGCATCACTTCTGTGAATTAACCCTGTTTTGCTACTGTGGGAGAAAATTCACTCATGCCTTAGGATAGAAAGAGTGCTTCATATTTAGTTCAAATAATGCAAAAGCAAATGTTTTTTTTTCTTTTTCATATAAAAAGCAGCAGTTATTATTAATCTATAATTATAACTATTAAAAGTGTGGGTGAATATTCATCCAGAGTAGCAGAAGCGTTTGAAAAATATGAGTAGCATTTTAGGGTTAAAATAAGCTTTATTAAGAAACTTAGTTTTACGTATCCAACAATAAGCATAATAACGTATAAATCATTGCCGATTGAATTTAAACTGCCTTACTTAACTTTTTACTCATCAACTAAAACTTTTCATTGCTGCGTTGGGGAAAAGTACGTAGAGCTACACGAGGAAAAAAAACCCCGGGACTCATTATTTCTTGGTAAAGTTCAGATAATATTCTAAAGTTAAAAAAAAATCAAAACTGGCACATCCTAAACTGGGTGGGCAAGAAAAATTTAAAGGTGGTGCTCTCCCTTTCCCTTGTGACGTCCCTACTTCACAGATCCCGTGGGACAGGGTAACTCAGACAAGGAGTACCGAAACATTACTGTTGGAATTTCCTACTACAGTGTTGGGGTTATATTCTTATTATTTTATTCGGTGCTTTTAATCTTTTTGGGCCAGCTTCTGTCTAGAAATCGCACATTGTCTGAGAACCCGAAAACCGCTTTCGATTTTGGGAAACTCTTTCGCAAGTAAATGAACTTTTGAGTAGTGGTTTGCAAGAATCATTCGGAATTCAACTTATTTGTCTCAAAATGGCATAGATCGGAGGGGGAGGGGATTTTTTTTTTATTGATTGGAGGTTTACGACCACCGTGAGCAACTCAATGGGCTATAAGCAGTCGCCCGTCCGTAATTTAGGGTCACTAGTCCCAGGGAAGGGAGAGAGCCAGTACCGTAAGACAAACACAACATCAATGCCTCACCGGGATTCGAACCCGGACTCTTTACGGACGAATGATCAGAGGCCATCGCTTAGACCACTGCGCCACTGGGGCGACAGGGGAGGAGATTGCCTAATAAATACGATTTGGTTAAATTATTGAATTGTTTTTCTACAAATTTTGCAGTTTGAAGTTATGCTAACAGTTAGTTACTTGGCGAAATAATTTTGATTTTTTTTTTTTTTTATGTTTGCACTGCGTTGATGTTATATTTAATAACAATTCCGATGCCAGAAAGACCTTTCCCTAAAATGAAATTAATAAAAAATGACTTTAGAAGTATTATGGCATAAAACCGAACTTTAGATTTTTCCCGTACGGAATATAAAATGACAAAAATGTAATTACCCTTCCGCTCAAATAATTAATTGCACGTTAGCATAAATTCGAAATCGATTGTACGTGAAAGCAGGAGTCGCGCTACCGATGGCATTTCTCGCAATTCGCGAAGAGAAAAAATTGCTTTGGCGAAGGATAAAAAGTTTTGGCGAAAATATTGACGATTACCTTTTTTACAGACGTCCGAGCAAAAACGATCTTTAATTTTTATTTGATTAGTATATGCTTGATTTATGTATTTTGAATAATTCTGTGGCTTGATTCTAAACGGGCCAATGTCACATTTTGCAACGGCAATGCCAAGGGTATTTAAAAAAATACTGTAATACAGAATCTTTTAAATTCGATTATATTTGTCAATTTCTTATGTTTTGATGTGAACCATCAACCAATGCATGACTTATATGAAAATAGTTATTAAATGAAAGTTCTGTAAACAATAAAGTGCAATTTTTCAACACCTGTATTTTTTTAACTGCCCCTTTTAGAACCAAGCCACAGAATAAATGTAATACCCATTTTTTCAATTAATTTGAAATTTATCCTGTCAATAATACTTAGTTTAAAAATTTTGTAGGTAGCAACAAATTCAAAATTTAAAATAAGTGTATGTATTTCTTTCTATTCGTTTTGCTGATGACGTAGTCATTTTTGCAACAGTCAGTTGAGTCCTACCAGTTGGGTCTACCAGGTATCCGACTAGTAGACCCAACTGTTGGATCACGGAGTAAGCCGTGATCAAGGTCTCGTCCTTGCGATACGAATGTTTTGTTAAGGTACGGGCAGGGGCAGATTGGCTTATCGGAACACCGGATATTTCCCAGTGGACCACTAGAGAATTGGCCCACTATTTCTCGTATCATCGTAGTCTAGTTTGTTTGGAAAGAACGAATAATTATTTTGGTACTTACGAACAATCATTAACGTAATTGATAACAAGGAAACCGTACACCAATTAAGTAGTAAATACACTGCTGGCCACCCAAAATGCTACACCAAGAAGGACACGATATAGCAAAGCCAGATTTACTGGACACATAGCAACAGATACAAAGATGAAACGATTGAGCTTACAGGCCCGTGCGACTTGCGGAACACGCAGACATCAATAGTTCGTGTGGCCCCCATGGCTGGCAATAACGGCCGCTACACGCCGCGGCATCGAACGAAAGAGGCTTTGGATGTGGGTTTGGGGTATGTCGGTCCAGGCTGCTTCCACTCGTTGCCACAGTTCATCAGGCGTAGCCACGGGTGGTGCTTGCCGGGCCACTCGGTTGCCGATCAGCGACCAGGCGTGTTCGATTGGCGACATATCGGGAGAACAGGTGGGCCACGGCAGCAGTGACACCTGGTGGGCCGTGAAGAATTGTTGCACGATGCGTGCTACGTGCGGGCGCGCATTGTCCTGTTGAAACGTGGCCGCTGGCAGGTAAGGGAGGACTACAGGCTCCAAAACGTCGGAGGTGTTGCGGTGGCTGTTGAGTATACCGGCGATACGTACCAGAGGGGTGCGGGTGTCATATCCAATTGCTCCCCAAACCATAACGCCAGGCGAAGGACCTGTATGGCGATGCATAATGCAGGCGTCATACACTCTCTCGCCGCGGTGCCGCCACACGGGGATCCGACCATCGTGGTGTTGTAGGCGGAAGCGGGATTTGTCGGAGAAGACAATGTCGTGGCATTCCGTAGTCCAGGTGCGGCCTTCAGCGGCCCACTGCCGCTGCACTCGCCGGTGGTGTTACGTCAATGGTAATCGGAGCAATGGGCGCCGTGCGACAAGTCCCCGCTCCTGCAGACGACGTCGAACGGTACGTGCTGACACAGGTTGTGGCGCAACACACTCTAATTGCTGCGCTTACGTTCGTGATGTGGCGGTGCGAGCCGTCAATGTCCGCCGCACAACATGCCGGTCCTATCGTTCGGTGGTGTGCCGCGGCTGCGGCAATCGCTCACCTTGGTCCGTCCGTCCCTCCTGCACCCACCGAATCCATACTCGCCTCACTGTGGCTGGATGTCGTCCCACACGGGCGCCGATGTCTCGGTACGATAAACCGCTGTCGCGATAAGCCACTATTCGTCCTCTGTCGAACTCCGAAACGTGGTTGAATGACTGCCGTGTTCTGCGACGAGGCATCAGGAAGCTTGCCACGCACAGGTCCGGCAGCACAATACACTTCCACTACTTACACCCCGTCTTCTGTGCACCCTTCTTATAGTGCTTCTCGGTGGCGTGCCGGGCGCACAAGATTTGCATATGCCTTGCAATGCTAATCGTTTGCATGTCCTCTCGCGGGCGACGCATGCTGCGAATTTCAGGGCAATCGGATGATTTCTTCTTGGTGTTGCATTTTGGGTGGCCAGCAGTGTAGTAACACTGTACTAGTGATCCGATTTATTGGCGTAGGAAGTAAACACATTAGCGTTGGACAGAAACTGCAGTTTCTGTCCAACTTCCTTGAAAAAGCCATCTGGTTGATGTGCGAAAGCCTGGAAACGCTAATGTGTCTTACTTCCTACGTCAATAAATCGGATCACTAGTACCGTGTTAGTATTTACTATCATTAACTTAATTTGAGCTTTATGTTATCTGGTTAAAGCGTTATTGTCTTTAAAAAAAATGGCACTTCAATCTGTCTATCTAATTGTGGCGTTTGCTCTAAAATTACCAAACAAAAGTCTCTCTCCTTTAGTGAAAACTCGGCCATCAGACACAGCACGCGGTGCTGAATAAATTAAGCTAACTACGACTAAGGTTAAGTCGTTGGAGCCCAAGGGACATTGCCCACATTTTGTAATCTTGAAGGAGGGGCTAGTAACAAATTTGATGTTCCATCATCCCCACAGCCTTATTCACATGAAGACATAGCGATTCTTCATCAGAGATGTTCCGAAATCTTTTAAAAGGGGGCTGCAGCCTTGAGCTCCGCATTTACAAGGGACCCTAGAATTGTGCAAGATGCTTGAGGAATTAACAGAGTTCAACCGTTTTTTTTTGGTTTTTTTTGCAGATAGCATAGCAGAAACTATAAGAAACTGCCTTGTTAAAAAAAATTATATTTCTTTCCGCTTATTTTAGGAGGAGTCCGTAAAAATATAGTCGCCCCCAGTCCATCCTCAAATCTTTTGAAAGCATTACATATGTTTTTTGATACGCATCTGCAATTGGGGAAAATTTTCATACATTAAGAATTCGTTTGAATCATGATATTTGGATCATATCATTCGGCCCACTACTTTGATATAATTTCAACAAGCTGAACCGTGGTGGTGGTGGTGGGGGGGGGTTAAAGCAGAACTGAACTGGTATCTATTTTTCAACCATGCATTATTACATTTTCTTGTTACTGGTGATTCATCCATGAATTATTGGATACACGCTTCAATATGGCGGGGATATTTTTATGGTTTCCTCATCATTGTTTGGAAATGTTTTTTTCCTAGGTATTTTTATTCATCCACCCATAGGGAAATCTTACATGTGCCACTAATACTGGGGCCTCAACATACTGTCCAGCCCCCGGGCCCCCTGTCGCTTTAAATGTGCCCTGCTCGTCCCACCCACATTTATCTTAAAACTTAAAAGAAACAACGATTTACCGGTACTGCGTAATGGATCAAAACGGTGCCGCAGTGATCTAAGCGATGGCTTCTGATAATTCGTACGAGATGGGTCCTGGTTCGAATCCCGGCGAGGCTTGGATGTTGTGTTGTTTGTCTCTCTCTTTCCTGGAATCAGTGGCTCTAAATTAGGGACGGGTGACTGCTTATAGCCCATTGAGTTGCTCACAGCGGTCGTTAAACCTCCAATCATAGAAAAAAAAAAAGACGGTAGTTCATCAGTTAAAACAATGGGTAATCTTACAAAAGTCGTCTTTGCAAAGAGGTGGTACGAAAACCGTTACTCAGTAGACGATCAGTAACCAAATAAATATAATTATCTGGTTCAACACCTCGTTTCGAGCATGGTTTGCTATGCTACTTCCAATCATGAGTGGTTTTTTAAAGTTAATACAGACATGTAACGTGGACCAGGAACATCAAATAAAGATCTTCGCTCTTTCCACGTTTATAAGTGAGCCACGGAAAAATTCTCATTGGCCGCCGCCGGGAGTCGAACCCAGGGTCTTCCAGTTACGCGCCGGATATGCTTCCGCTACACCACAGCGGCCCCGAATTCCTCCAGACTCACACGCGCTAACTGCCAAGCCAAGTTGACAGGTTGCTTCTTGGAAGCCCCACACAATGCTGGGGATTCACCAAAGATGGTAAGCAGCAACTGAAGAAATAATTAGAAATAATTATTCATTCGCCTTCTAATTATTTCTTCAGTTGCTGCTTACCATCTTTGGTGAATCCCCAGCATTTTGCGGGGCTCCAAGAAGCAACCTGTCAACTTGGCTTGGCAGTTAGCGCGTGTGAGTCTGGAGGAATTCGAGGCCGCTGTGGTGTAGCGGAAGCATATCCGGCGCGTAACTGGAAGACCCTGGGTTCGACTCCCGGTGGCGGCCAATGAGAATTTTTCCGTGGCTCACTTATAAACGTGGAAAGAGCGAAGATCTTTATTTGATGTTTTTTTAAAGTTCTTTCATCTTTACTGGGTTCGACTCCCGGTGGCGGCCAATGAGAATTTTTCCGTGGCTCACTTATAAACGTGGAAAGAGCGAAGATCTTTATTTGATGGTTTTTTAAAGTTCTTTCATCTTTACTGGGTTCGACTCCCGGTGGCGGCCAATGAGAATTTTTCCGTGGCTCACTTATAAACGTGGAAAGAGCGAAGATCTTTATTTGATGGTTTTTTAAAGTTCTTTCATCTTTAAATCGCTGCTAAAATTTGTTCACGGCCCAATTAATTCTACAATATATATATTTCAGCAATTTTATTTCATCCAGGAGTTAAAAGAATTTTCTTCATGAGGGAATTTGAGGTGTGTTTCTGTAATGGATCACAAGACTAAAATTCCCGGCCCGGTTTCGTCGTCCCAGTCCGCCTCTGGGTACGGATATGCTTTCATATAAATCAGTGTTCCTTTAACATGATTATCTAAAAAAGTTTCTTTGCCCAGCTTTTCTTCCCAAGAAACCACAAAAATTGCCGTAGCGCCGTTAAGTATAGAGAAAAAGTGCTTTGGGGCCGCTAAGCGTAGAGAAAAAGTGCCTTAGCGTCACTAAGACGCGCTAAGGCTCTTCTACACATCTGATGCTCTCACCTAAATATAAAAACTGCATTCGCAAACTGCGTTATTACGTCTCTCCAACCTGGGATCTTACCACCCTAGCTGGAATCACTCCTACATAATGACATTCCCCCGCACAAAATTTGAGATGCTATTTATGGAAAGTCTGTTTATTTACAGCTTTGCAAACTCCTGTTGTAATGATGAAGTACCGGTTAATATTCCACAGCCTTGGAAACAAGTACTAAAAAGAACTGAACCTGATGAACATGAATAACTATTCAAGTACTAATTATAATGAGGTATATAAATGAGATGTAATTGTTGTGCCCCTCAATTATTTATATAAAAGTTTTTTTTAATGAAATAATGTGCTATACCTGTAATTTATGTAACAACTTGAACTCATGCAGCTTACTGTTATGACGTCATTTATTATGGCTATATGTTCTTCCATTGTGCATGGCTTTTATCGATTATGAAAAGGCCTTTGATTCGGTGAAACCATCAACAGTTACAATGGCTTTGAAATCCTGCGGTATTGAAGATGCATACATTAATATTATTACTAATATCTATGAAAATGCAAGTGCAAAGATTTAGCTGTTTGAAAATACAACACACATAAAAATTGGAAAGGGAGTGAGACAAGGTGACACCATATCTCCCAAGCTCTTTAATGCCACACTAGAAAATGTCTTTCAATCACTGAACTGGGAAAACAAAGGGATAAAGATTAATGGAGATTATCTAACTCACCTTCGTTTTGCTGATGACGTAGTCATTTTTGCAACTACCCCATCAGAGCTGCAGAGTATGATCCAGGAACTTGATGACAAGAGTAAAGAAGTGAGATTAAAAATGAACTTTCAGGAGACAAAAGTGATGTACAATGCTTTTACAAGAAATGAAGATTTATCGATTGATGGAGAAAAGCTGGAGATAACAGACAGGTACGTTTATCTTCGACAGCAGCTATCAAGTGAGGGTCGCATTGTTGAAGAAATTAATCGGCGTATAAAACTTGCCTGGAGAGCTTTTGGAAGAAACAGCATAATTTTCAAGAACAATGTGCCATTATGTCGTAAAAGCAAAGTGTTTGATGAATGCATCCTTCCAGTGCTTACGTATGGCGCAGAGACGTGGACCTTAACTAAAAGAGACATACAAAGGCTGCAGACAACTCAAAGCAGCATGGAGAGGTGCATGCTTGGTGTAACCAGGAGAGATAAGAAGAGGAATTCGTGGATCCGAAAAACGACAAGAATGGAAGACATCATGATCAGAGTTAAATCACTGAAATGGCAATGGGCTGGACATACTGCCTGAAGGACAGGCTTGCATTATGCATTGTCCAAAGCTATGGCACAAGCAAGGATTAGTTTAAGGAGGTCTGGTATCGAAAAACTGGGAAAAAATCACATTCCCATTTTTTGTATTTTATTAAAAATCAAGAATCTTATTTTTAAAAGGGTGTATTAATTTCCAAAATTGCGCAGTTAGAAGTATTGTTATTTATTTTTTTAAATTTCCTTACCCGTGAATTTTGGGGTGACGTTGGATTTTAGTGCAGCGGGTCGAGTTTTACAGAAAAGAAGATCAAGTTGAAGCGCTGAGGCATTAGATGCAATTCTCTCTCTCTCTCTCTCTCTCTCTCTCTCTCTCTCTTTTCATGATGAACTTGATCTGGAAACTGCACACACATATGATAATATTTGGATTATTATACTATTAATCGCAAAGCTTTCTTAATGTTACAAAATGCAGAATAATCTGGTCTGGAATGCTTTTACGTTCTTTTTTTTTTTTTATTTTGGAAATTTCCCTACATGCTCTTTTTTTTGTTCTACATTACTCTAAACTACCTTTACTAATTAGCATATATGTAAATTATATGGCAAAGATTTGTTTTCTAGAGTCAAAATTTCAAACACGTGCAACTGCCCATACGGCGTTGTATGTTTTATAATGCAATTTATTCAAAATAAAAGTAAATTTAGAAATCAAAAAGAAATAACGAATGGAATTTTTTGCTTCTAAACGATTTTCTTTTTTCAGCTTTTACCAAAATTACTGATTCCCCTGATACGGTCGAAGAGCACGTTGATTATTTATTTATTTTCAAATCTACATTTTAGAACATTTGGCTTTATGCGTAGTATTTCTAAAAACATATTAATATTGTGAAGTGGATTAACTGAACTAAACTTTTTAAACTAATGATTTTTAAACTAATCCTTGCTTGGGCCATATCTTTGGCCAGTGTATAACGCATAAATGCAAGCCTTGATAAGCAAAATTTTCCAAGAATCCGGGCCCGGGCTCAGCAAACACATGTAATAAAAAAAAAAAAGCGGACCGCGCCCGTGCTCCTAAAATTGAGCCCGAACTCATCTCTAAGGTAGACAGCAAACTGAATAATAGAACGCCTACGGAAGTCTTAAAATTAAGCAACTTTGAGATCAAGCCGAATGTCTTGCAAGCAGTTAAAAATTCGAGGTGGGACCGTTCCTTCTCCAGTTATTTTTTTCTTCTCTGCTATTCAGTTTACCTTCCTTGAAAAAGCCATCTGGTTGATGTGCGAAAGCTTTGACACTGATTTCTATTCTACGCCAAGAAATTCGGATTACTAGTCAGCGTTTGAATTACCCAGTGCTCCGCTGGCCATTAGCCAGTAAAAATTGCATTGGACCAGTGAAATACACTGGCGGACAGTGAAAAAAGAACACCAAGAAGGAATTGGCGGACGATCATGAAATTTACATATGTTAATGGGGTCGAGTTTACGTAGGTGTGATGTTAATTTCGGGACCAACCGGTGAGCGCTTACGCCACAGCACGGCATAATATGCAAATTATCGTCGGTGGTATTTAAGGAGTACGGCGAAGTGAATGTAATCAGTCGTCGGCGTACGGACACGTGCGAAGACCCTAAAGAAGCTGCAATGCCTGGACATGGAAGACGTGTACGATTTCAGCAGTTATCGGACTTTGAGCGAGGTCGTCTGGTCGGACTCCGCAAGGCCGGGTGGTCATATCGGCGTATTGCGGAGCGAATTGGACGAGAAGTATCGGTGGTGGTACGATGGTGGCGTAGATGGTCCGAGGAACATTCCCACCCGAGAAGACGTGGAACCGGGAGTCACAGACGGACTGATGAGCGGACAGATCGACGCATAAGAAGAGCGGCGTTGTCAAGCAGAACATCCACTGCGACGCAAACCCGAGTTGCCGTTGCACCTGAGGTGACTGTGCGAAAACCGTCTACTGCATGCAGGACTACGTGCACGTGTGCCTCTGACTCCAGCCCACCGTCAGGAACGGCTGCAGTGGTGTCGCCAACGTCTGCACTGGAGAACGCAATGGCGATCTGTCGTGTTCAGCGATGAAAGCAGATTCTGCGTGGGAGCCTCCGATGGCTGTATGCGTGTTTGCAGACGCACAGGGGAGCGTCTCCACCCTTCTTGCATCCGTCAGCGACACACAGGTCCTACACCTGGTCTTCTGGTGTGGGGAGCGATCAGCTATCACTCCCGTACACAACTAGTGCTTGTAACGGGTACGTTAAACAGCATCTCCTACATCAACATCATCATTCAGCCCGTTATTGTGCCATTTGTAAGGTCGGTCCATCGTGGTGTTTTCCAGCAAGACAACACACGCCCACACACGGCACGTGCAACGCAACATGCACTTCAGGGTGTGAGACAACTTCCATGGCCTGCACGTTCACCGGATTTGTCCCCCATTGAGCACGTGTGGGATTTTATGGGACAACGACTTATCCGGTCTCCACGACCAGCCAGGACCATCCCCGATTTACGCGTCCAGGCAGGCCCTGATTTACGGGAGGGCACACGGGGCACGTGCCCAGGGCCCCCGATTTTGGGGGGCCCCCAAATTTGAATTAAATGTGTACTTAGTTAATGGGAATTTTGTGTGTGTATATGTAAAATTTATTTTTTTACTTTTGCATGCTCATGAGTCATGTGTTTATAAATGTGGTACTTACACGCAGTGAGTTTGAATTTCGAATTTCACGTAAACACGTGGCCATTAATGAGTTTCAGTGGTTTAATAACCTTCAGGTGGCCATTGAGAAGGAGGACTGCTTTCATTGATTCACGTGACCTTTTCTTGATTCTCCGAACGCACCTAAACTTAACTGATCCTTCAACTTCCTGCACACGGATTGTCGTTGTCGTAACTCGTAACTGTAACCGCAAACGCGATGGCATGGTTGTATTTTGCGTTGCGTTTCTTGTAGTCTGATGGAATGTTGGATATATGTTAATTTTATATATAATCAAATTTAGTTAGTTGTAACAATATATTTAAGTTGAATTATTTAACAGTTAAATTATGTCAAAACAAACATATTTATCCAGCAGTGCTAAACGGAAAGCCAAACAATTGAAACTGAAGGATAATGACCTGCAGCATGGTAGCATTGAACGTTTTGCCATTAAAAAATTGGATATTTCACTTGGTCCCAAAATTCCTACACATTCCTCTAATTTTACTACTGGTGAGTATCTTGAGTGTAATTTGCCTTTGGAAGCCAGTAATCTGACTTCAGAATCATCTAACATCACAGGTGCTCCTAATTTGGGAAATATTTTGAATTTATCTAATGAAGAGAGCACAAGTTCCACATTGAATGCAGTGGATCTTGCCTTATGGGGAGAAATTACAGAAGAAATGCGCAAATGCTTTTTGAGCAATCCACCAGTCCAAAATTTGAAGTTGCTGGCATTCACAGGGAAGGATATCTGTGGTAAAAAATAGTTTCCTAACAGAAGGTAATTTTTTCAGAATAAAAAATAATGAGAAGGTAAAACGCGACTTTCTTCTTTTTATCCCCATTAACTTGTTTACTATTCTGCCGGATATGCAAATTGTATGCTAGGAGCACTACAGCATTAGGATCCACAGGTTTTTCTGACTGGAAGCATGCAAATTTACACATACACAGGCAAGCAGTATGTGACTATTTATCACGCATGAATGCTTCTGCACGCATTGACTGTCAGATAGTTATGCAGTATCGGAAGGAATCCAAGTACTGGCAAGATGTTTTTTTTTTTTTTTTGATTGGAGTTTTTTTTTTGTTTTTTTTTTTTAGGTTTAACGACCACCGTGAGCAACTCAATGGGCTATAAGCAGTCGCCCGTCCCTAATTCAGGGTCACTGGTTCCAGGGAAGGGAGAGAGCCAGTGCCGTAAGACAAACACAACATCCATGCCTCACCGGGATTCGAACCCTGACCCCTTTTGGACGAATGATCAGAGGCCATTGCCTTAGACCACTGCGCCACCGGGGCGGCAAGATGTTTTGCATAGAGTTGTTGCAACAGTTAAGTATCTCTCAGTTAGTGGGTTGGCAATGTATGGTGATCATGAAACAATTGGATCAGTTCAGAATGGAAATTTCCTGGGCTGCTTAGAATTAAAGAATTTGATCCATTCTTAGCTCAACACTTGGAAAAATGTGGGAATCCAGGAAGTGGTAACACCAGTTACTTATCTTCAACATGTGTGGATGAATTTGTTAAATTAATGGCTGTACGTGTTTTTAATGCCATCACTGATGAAAGAAAAATGTCAAAATATTTTTCTGTCATAGTTGACTCTACTCCAGATATTACACACATAGATCAACTGGCTTTTATCATAAGGTAAGGATCAAGTGGGACATCGTCGGGCTAAGTGAGGTAAGGAGAAAAGGAGAAGATCTCATTGAACTGAAAAGTGGACATCTCTTCTATTATCGTGGGACAGATACTGGCAGAACTAGTGGTGTTGGATTTATAATAAACAAGAAACTGAAGGATAAAGCGGTAGAAGTTGAAAGTTCCTCTGACAGAGCTGCACGACTCGTTATCCAACTATCGAGAAGATACCAGGCTCAGATTATTCAAACTTATGCACCCACCCACAAGTCATCCTGAAGAAGAAATTGAAGAATTTTATGAGGAAATTCGTCATCTAAATAATAAAGGTAAGCAGCACTTGAAGATAATTATGGGAGATTTCAATGCAAAAATAGGGCAACGGCAACAGAATGAAACTTCAGTAGGTAAATTCGGTCACGGCAACAGAAACCAGCGTGGAAATACTCTCGTTGAGTTTGCAGAGGCAGAAGGATTTTTCATCTTGAACTCCTTTTTTCAAGAAAAAGCCACACAGGAAATGGACATGGAGACATCCAATTGGGACGACAAGTGAAATTGATTTTATTATGTGTAACAAAAAATTCGTCATCGAAGACTGCAGTGTGCTGAACAAGTTCAACACAGGTAGTGACCATAGATTGGTGAGATGTAAGATGCACCTCAACACTAAACTGGAACGTGGCAAGCTCATAAGACAAACAAAATGTATTGACATAACCAACCTTAAAAAACACCATAATACTTTCAAGTTGGAACTGAAGAACAGATTCTCTGCTTTAGAAGGCCTAACATCGGAAGAAGTGGATATTTCGGAAGTTAACAGAAAAGTAACCAAAGCTCTAATGGAAACAGCAACAAAATTAGCTGGGTCTAAGAACAAAGTTGCATGTGAACAAATTATCAGGAAAAACCAAAATGTTGATGCAAAAAAGAAGAGAGATGAGGACAACTAAAGTAGATGTGACTTCCAAAGTGGAATATATAGAGCTATGCAAGACAACACGAAAAAGTATCACTGAAGACGTAAGGAAATTCAACTGTGAGCTAGTGAGGAAAGCAATTGAAAACAACCAAAGCCTTAAGATAGCAAAGGGACATCTCAGTAAGGGAAGAAAACAGATTATGGCTCTGAGAAAAGAAGATGGTTCTATAACAAGAAATAGAGGCGAAATTTTGACAAGAGTGAAAGATTTCTACTCCAAATTATATGAAAGGGATGATACATGTACTCCAGACATCATGAAAGGTACCAGAGTTCTTCCAATCCTCCCAGCAGAAGTTGCTCATGCAATCAAGAACATGAAGCGAGGGAAAGCTCCAGGAGAAGATGGAATTACTATAGACATCATACAAGAAGCAAGTGGAGAAATTGAAACAGTACTCGCCCAAATTTTCACTCGATGCCTTAATGAAGGGAAGATTCCTGAGGATTGGAACAATGCTACAATGATCCTGCTACATAAAAAAGGTGACATTGAGGATCTCAGGAACTACAGACCTATCAGCCTCCTATCAGTGGTTTATAAAATCTTCACTAAAGTTCTTTCACACCGCTTGAAGGTAACACTGGACATGGCTCAACCGAGAGACCAAGCTGGATTCAGGAGTGGCTACAGCACAATAGATCATATCCACGTACTGAGAGAACTGATTGAAAGAGCGAGGGAATATGAACTTCCATTGTGCATGGCTTTTATCGATTATGAAAAAGCCTTTGATTCGGTGAAACCATCAGCAGTTACCACGGCTCTGAAATCCTGCGGTATTGAAGATGCATACATTAATATTATTAATAACATCTATGAAAATGCAAGTGCAAAGATTCGGCTGTTTGAAAATACAACACACATAAAAATTGGAAAGGGAGTGAGACAAGGTGACACCATATCTCCGAAGCTCTTTAATGCCACATTGGAAAATGTCTTTCAATCACTGAACTGGGAAAACAAAGGGATAAAGATTAATGGAGATTATCTAACCCATCTTCGTTTTGCTGATGACGTAGTCATTTTTGCAACTACCCCATCAGAGCTGCAGAGTATGATCCAGGAACTTGCTGACAAGAGTAAAGAAGTGGGATTAAAAATGAACTTTCAGAAAACAAAAGTGATGTTCAATGCTTTTACAAGAAATGAAGATTTATCGATTGATGGAGAAAAAACTGGAGATAACAGATACGTATGTTTATCTTGACAGCAGATATCAAGTGAGGGTCACATTGATGAAGAAATTAATCGGCGTACAAAACTTGCCTGGAGAGCTTTTGGAAGAAACAGCATAATTTTCAAGAGCAATATGCCATTATGTCTTAAAAGAAAAGTGTTTGATCAATGCATCCTTCCAGTGCTTACGTATGGTGCAGAGACATGGACCTTAACTAAAGAGACATACAAAAGCTGCAGACAACTCAAAGAGGCATGGAGAGGTGCATGCTTGGTATAACCAGGAGAGATAAGAAGAGGAACTCGTGGATCCGAAAAATGACGAGAGTGGAAGACATCATGATCAGAGTTAAATCCCTGAAATGGCAATGGGCTGGACATACTGCCAGAAGGACAGACCATAGATGGACAGCCGAAATTTTAGATTGGATTCCAAGGGACAGGAAAAGACCCAGAAAAAGACCACATGGGAGATGGGTGGATGAAATTCGTAAATATGCGGGAGTGACATGGAGGAGACTGGCACAAGACAGACCGTTGTGGAGGAAACTTGGGGAGACCTTCGTCCAGCAGTGGATTGATAATGGTTGACAATGATGATGATGATGTCAACAAAGATTGTGAAGCAAAAGAACGGTTTTTGACATTTATTCCATTCCATGGATATACTGCAGAAAACATTACAAATACCATTATATCTTTTCTACAGGTCGCTGGCCTGGATATTATGAATGTCAGAGGCCAAAGCTACGACAATGCCAGCAACATGTCTGGGAAGTATTCTGGTGTTCAAACACGCATTATGGAAATCAATCCACTAGGGGAATATGTGCCATGTTCTGCTCACACTTTAAATTTAGTTGGTGTGAATAGCATAAATAGTTGTGGTAAAGTTCTTTCTTTTTTCACATTTTTGCAAAAACTCTATACTTTTTTTTCTGCATCAACTCACCGTTGGAAGATACTTCAGGAGAAAGTCCAGAAAGCACATGGAAATTCATCACTCACACTGAAGAGTCGGTCAGTTACCAGATGGTGTACAGATGCTGCAGCTACACGATCAGTGAGGAAAAATTATCGTGAAATAGAGAAAGTTTTAGTATTTCTGTTAGAAAATGTAGATGATTCTCGACAGACAAGACATGAAGCAAAATCACTGCTGAAGAAAATGCGAACAATGGAAATATCGATCAGCACAGTAGTTTGGGACACAATACTTCAGAGATTAAACTGTGCAAATCAAACTTGCCAGAATCGAAAAGGAAATATTTCTGAAGTACCTAAAATTTTCCAGTCGTTAATTGAATTCATTCAGTTCGCGAGGGAAATTTTTGAAGTCTATGAAGAGGAAGCTAAAATATTAGTGTCTGAAAATGTGCAATACCATGGTCATGATTCCCGAAGAAAGAAGGTGCCCAAGAATAAACACCTAGATGAACGTAACAGTGAACATATATAACTCAGTGCAAGGGATATATTTAGAACTCAGGTTCATTATGTGCTTTGTGATGCTTTAGTCACTCAGCTTTCAAGCAGAAAAAGTGCTTATGAAAATATAATGAGAAAATTTGAATTTTTTACAAAAAAATCAAGATCTGAAATTTTTGAAGGGGCAAAAGCATTGCAGGAATACTATAACAATGACCTTGACGACCAGTTTGCTGATGAGTTTTTGCAATTCTCCTCAATGATGGGGGAGCATGCAACCGTTCTCCAGATGCTGCAAACTTTGAAGGTAAGCAATTTAGAAGCCACATTTCCGAACACTGAGACTGCACTTGGAATGTTCATGACATTACCGATTTCAAATTGTACAAGTGAGAGATCATTTTCTTTGCTGAAAAGACTGAAAAATCCCTTACGATCAACCATGCGACAAACAAAACTGGCATCATTAGCTCTGCTGTCTTTGGAGAGTGATGTGACACAGTCTTTAAATTATGATTCTCTGATACATGACTTTGCATCTAGGAAATGTAGAAGAAAAATATTCAACCCAACTGTTTCGTCCAGATATAGGAGGTAAATTTTCAATTCTTTTTATTCATTCCTAAGAATAAAGAATAGTAAATGAGTTATTACAAATAAAAAGATCTGGTGCCCAAACACAGAACTTTGTCATCGTATTGTCATTTTTGTTTGACACTGGACAACTTGTACATTCATGTCATTATGTGCTCATTAGATTTTGGTAAAAATTAGGTAAATGTGTAGTTTAGCGTCCTAAATTATTTGGTCGGAAAAGATGTAAAATTTTGAAAAAGTGTGACGTACAGATTCTAAAATATGCAATTTAAGGGGAAATGGTAAACAAATTTCATCGTCAGAATGAATATTAAAGATGTTTACCGAAAAACTTGAACTCCAAGTATGACGAGTCAGAAGACGCTGCGGGAGGCCGTAAACAACGCTGCGGCGTTGACATGAAGCTGTGCTCCGTTGAAAGAAAGGATCGCTGCAGCCAGGATATTCACGGGCGGAATAGTACAACAGGAACCGGGTACGCTGTTGTCAGGAAAGAGTGTAGTGCTACGCTACAGAAAATAGTTAATTTCGGTGTCATTTATTGACATCGCAGTCGGAGAGTTTGTTGTTTTTTTCCCGTGGGATTCTTTGATGCTGAATGTATGAACTCATTTCTCCATGGAAGCTTTTTTTTTTTTTTAGTAATCAAACTTTCACATTGAGGCTTGCCATCTAACTTCCGTTGGAGAGAATGCGACACCTACTCTAACGCTTTTCTAGAAACAAGAAAGGAATGTGCATACTTACTATTTCGTATCACGGAATTACATGCCAAAGAACGAAGACAATCTCTGCATGTTTCTTTAAAAAGTGAGACAGAAATTTCAAACTACATTCTTTAGCATAGAAGTATATTCTGTTACTCTTTCCTGACAAGAGCGTACCTGATTCGTGTTGTACTCTTCTGTCCATGAATTCCCCGCCACAGCAAACCTTCCTTTCAACGGAGCAAAGCTTCAGGTCGTCGTCGCGGCGTGTGTTTACTCATCGTACTTGGAGGTAAGTTTTTCGGTAAACATCTGTAATATGACTTTTTTTTTGTTTTTTTTTTTTTTTTTGAAATTTTGCAAATTTTCTGACGAAATAATTTAGGACGCTGAAGTACACATTTACCAAAAATTGAACCGGTACTAGATGTTCCCCTCAGCTTTTCAGATTATAATGTTTAACTCAGACTTTTCCCCATCAACACAAAATTTTATGTTTTGCAGTTTTCTGATATATTGATCATGATGTGCTGATTTGATCTTGGTAGAAACCGGGAAGCTGGAAGTAGGAGTTTCCATAGCACTTTTTCAATTGTTTATGCAGTTTCATATCTCTATTCATGAGAAGGTCCAGTGGAGGTCACCATGGATTATTTTTTCTTGTTTTAATTCACATTTTTTGTAGGTGCATTGTTCTCATGTTCTAGACGCAAGAATCAGTACATTGCAAGACCACAATATTCACTAAAATTAAGATGTCCATCCATTTCGTCATAGATATATTGTTATAGTTAGAATCTATGGGGTCATTAACAGCACAAACAACTGATCAACCAGTTGTCTCCGCACAGCCAGAGTTGTATAAAAATAAAATGTATCTGTGTACACAGCTATTGAAACAAAAAACTCGCTGCAAACCCGCAAACCATGATAACAAATAGAATAAGATAATTTAAGGGAAAATTAATAAAACAAATAAATATTAGAACATTACAGATTCCAATGAGGACAAAATAAGTACATTCCATTGAATGTGCAGCAATGTGTGTAAAATGGACTTTTATGGCAAAATATTGGACTACGAACCTCATAAACACAAGAGATTAGTTAAAGAAAGTTTTTATATCCAGAAAAACAGTTATATCAATGAACCTTCAAAAATTATAAATATGATTTTCAACAAGTTAATTCAAAAATACTGGACTTTACAAAATGCATAAGGAGATTATTTTTATTTAATTGGCAACTGAAAGTGGAACCTGGCAATAAAATTTAAATTCTGTGTAAACAAAACCTTTAATACAGTTCGTATACATTGAGAACAAGGTCTTGATAAAATCTAGAGGCCAGAAATGTCTGTAAAAACAAAAGAACTCAGAAGATGTGAAAAAAATTAAGTTCTTCAGTTGAAATAGAATTAAGTATATTAATCTGTGTAAAGCGTTGAGCAAGTGTTTTAATTGCTGTATATAGGCCTAACATTTTAATTTTTTAAATCTACATGCAAAAACTATCTGCAAACCTGTTAATGTATTGGAAACTATCAGCGTACGCACGTACGCCTACATTTTGCTACTCTGCACACAGTGACTATTATTTGGTCGATAGAGAATAACAAGGGGGGCCCCGGAAATGTTTTGTGCCCTGGGCCTTGCATGTAGTAAATCGGGCCCTGCGTCCAGGTTGAGGATGCTTGGAACTCAATACCCCAAACTTACATCCAACATCTGTACGACAGACTCCATGCCAGAATTGCACAGTGTGACGCAGTTCATGGCGGTTCAACCTCGTACTAACCATGTTACATGGAAATGTTTTTTTTCAGTTTACCAGCAAATACAGCTGTATTTTGCCATAATGTTTTGATCACGTTATCCTCTGTATTCCGTTATTATGCTGTATGAATTTCGTTGGTATCAGACGTCTCCTTGGTGTTCTTTTTTCACTTTCCGCCAGTGTATTATGTTACTGGTCCCTTGTGGCTAGTATTTTTTTTTAACCCCGTTTATTTCAGTATTGTCAAGTTTATAAAGAACTGAACCAAATTTCAATATATCCAGGTTCGGCTACGAGAGTTCTGGGATTTTTTTGAGATTCAGATATTTACTACTCAAAAACTGAATATCAGAATTTCAGACCATACTTTAGTTTTTTTAGTTTTTTGAAAATTTTGGGCTGTAGGAAGCCGTGGTGTGAATCAAAATATTTGGATTTAGACAGCACCACTTGTTTGCCAAAATAGTGACCCCAGAATATGGGTTTTTTTATAATGCTTTCCAACTGAAGGCCGAAGAACCGTTTATGCTCTGGCTTTTCTCATTTGTCTTTCTGTCCGCATGGGGTAACCTCCTGCCTTTCACACTGAAGCAAGGTATTTAAGGCAGGTGCCTTTTGGTACGTTGCAAAGTGCTTCATAATCAGTATACTGTATAGTTTTCCCCTTACTTATTTTCTTCCTTGCAGCTTCGTGTGCTGTGCATTCGCATGTACACTGAAGTGCCAGAAAAACTGGTACCCCAGTCTAATACTTCGTAGGCCCCCCACGGGAGCGCAGGACTGCAGAAATACGACGGGACATGGACTCCACTAGCTTCTGGAAATATGCTGTAGGCAATGCACACCATACTTCCTGCAGAGTGTTCCACAATTCGGGTGTATTCCGAGGTCTCGGATTCCTGTGTTTGATAACGCGTTGCGCATGGCATCCCAAATGTGTTCTATCACGTTCAGATCTGGGGACTTGGTTGGGAATGGTCACACCCCAAACTCAGATGAATGCTCGTCTAATCATAATGTGGCGTCCCGACACTTGTGTGGAGGTGCCTGTTGGAACAGGCCCAGCCCAACAGCATGAATGCAGGACATGAACGGGTGTACCTCGTCAGAATGGATGCGCACATAGCGTTGGCCTGTCACAGACGTGTGTAAACGTACCAGGGGTCCCAGTGAAGTCCAGATAAACACGCTCCATACCATTACGGACCCCCCACCAGCTGGTACAGTTCCCTGTTGACAGGCGAAATCCATGGCTTCATGGGGTTTGCGCCACACACGAATCCTTCCATCTGCCTGATATAGTTGGAAACGCGACTCGTCAGACCAGGCAACTTGTTTCCAGTCATCAAGTGTCCAGTGCCGCCCCGGTGGCGCAGTGGTTCTAAGGCGTTGGCCTCTGATCATTCGTCCGTAAGGGGTCCGGGTTCGAATCCCGGTCAGGCATGGATGTTGTGTTTGTCTTACGGCACTGGTTCTCTCCTTCCCTGGAACCAGTGACCCTAAATTAGGGACGGGCGACTGCTTATAGCCCATTGAGTTGCTCACGGTGGTCGTTAAACCTCCAACCAAAAAAAAAAAAAAAAAAAAAAAAACAAGTGTCCAGTGGCGGTGTTGCCGTGCCCAAGCGAGGCGCATAGCTCTGTGTCGTGCACCCATCAAGGGTGCTCGAGTTGGGCGTCTGTTCCCAAAGCCCATATCGCGCAGGGTACGTTGCACAGTCCGGACGCTGATGCTTGTTGAAGCTCCACCATTGAATTCCGATGATACCTGCGAGAGTGTTGCACGCTTATAATGTGAAGCGATTCTTGACAGCCGACGATGGTCACGTTCACCCAATGTCTTTTTACGGCCACACTGCTATCATAGGTTGGAGGTTTTGCCGGAATTCTTGTTGTCACGGTACAGGCTTGCAATGGTCGTCCGTGAAAATCCGATCTTCGTTTCTACCTCCGAAATACTATGGCCCATCTCACGAGCGCCAACTATGACACCGCGTTGAAAATCGCTTAGATCGCTATTACTTGTCATTCTCATGCCGAAAACAGCTCCGACAGCTGGCAATTGCTTTATATACGCACTGGCGGATGCAACCGAGTACGCGCATAAGTGACGTTGCTGTGCATTTTGCATAAGCTCGTCTGTACTATAGTTTTTCTGGCACTTCAGTGTATATGCATGTATTGAAATTCATGACTTCTGTTGCTCTTAATTTGTGATATACAGCTCCGATGAAATGACACGTTATTTTTTGCATATACTGTAAATGTGAAAGGTTTTTCCGGTGGCGCAGTGTTCTAAGAGATGTCCGAAAGGGGTCCGGGTTCGACCGGACAGGCATAGATGTTGTGTTTGTCTTACGGCATTGGCTCTCTCCCTTCCCTGGAACCAGTGGCCCTAAATTAGGGACGGGCGACTACTTATAGCCCACTTGAGTTGCTCACGGTGGTCGTTAAAGCTCCAATAAAAAAAAAGAAAAAAGAGAAAGGTTTTTCTTTCACGGACCAGTGATTTTCAAATTCGAGTGGTTCGCTGGGCCTCTAGATTTCTCTCTAATTCTAACACTGATTATAGTTATACTGTGTTAAGTAAAACGAGTTGCAAAAATTCGGCTATGGCCCTACATGCTTACAAAGTTTTGTAAGCATGTAGGGCCATAGCCGAATTTTTACTAGTGTGTCCGGGACGCGAACTGATAGCACTCTTTTGCTTACCTTAACTTTGAAATACAATAGCTCTTGAAGTATCGCCAGAATAGAAAAACGGTTTATTTCAGCGTGTTCCCCAAACAATTCTCTACAAACGATGTAAATTTCATATTTTTGTGTTCAATATTTTTTGCGCTGCAAGCTAGAAAAACGCGACTGTCGCGAAATTTTTAAAACAGCGGCGGCAGCGGCACTTAACTTTTTTTTAGAATAGAGAGATATACCCTTGGCTTGGACGTTTTACTAAAACGTCCAAGTGGCATGATGGTAAACGCGTTTCATATATTCAAGTATAAGTAATTTAAGTTGTTTTTTTCTCTTGTGTGTACCGCAGTTCTTGATTACTTATTTGTTTACTTATATATATATATTTCCGTATAAATCGGAAAGAGGTTCTTAGACACTATCATACCGCAGTTACGTGTTTTATACACTAGCGCGCAAAAATTAAGGACGAAACGGCTTTTCGAATGTAATGTCGTGCAGAAGTGTCGACTCAAATCATACCATAAGATCCCCAAGATATAAGAATATGGGTCAAGTGAGCAAAACCGTCCAAACAAGAAATCCAAAGGATACAAAGGCACTTTATTGAAAAGGTAGCTTCGAGCACAACTGGACGGAAACGTCCATGAGACAGGCAGCTGCCGAGAAAAATCCTGTCTTTAGTAAGGGATATGATCACCCCTGACTGCATTGCAGGATTTACAACGTCTGTCCATGCTGAGGACGAGGTTGTCAAGGAGCTGTTGAGGCATCGCGGCCCATTCCTCTTGTAGCGCCAATCGCAGCTGCGGAATCGTTGCTGGCGGCTGGTGACGTGCTGCCAAGCGTCTCCCGAGAAGGATTTAGGTCCGGGGACCTTGTGGGCCAGTCCATGCGTTGAATATCTTCACTCTCCAACAGCTCTTCGACAGCCACTGTACGATGAGGTGTAGCGTTGTCGTCCATGAAGAGGAACTCAGGACCCACAGCACCTTTAAACAGACGCACGTGAGGCAGGAGAACCTCGGTACAATAGCGGTCACCAGTGACTGAACCTCCTTGGAAGAGGTGGGGGTCAGTACGGCTACCAAGCATGATACCGCCCCAAACGAGAACTCCGCCACCTCCAAACCGGTCCCTTTCGATGATGTTGGAGGTGTGATTGCGTGTTCTCTGCTCTCTCCAGATGTGTATACGTCCAGAATCGCTCGTCAGACTAAATCATCCGTAAAGAGAACTCGACCCCATTGCTGATGTGTCCAGTTCTTGTGTTCCCGGCACCACAGAAACCGCCGTCTCCGATGACCAGGCATTAATGGCACACACCGTACTTGTCGTCGTGCAAATAGACCACCTTTGTGCAGCCTCCTGGTCACGATAAAACGCGATAACGGACGTCCAGTTGTCTGTTGCATGTGGCTCGCGATTTCTCCCGCCGTCTGCCTTCTGTCTCTTCTCGCCTGTAGGACAACATACCTGTCGTTCGCCGCCGGGGTTGCTCGTGGACGACCACTGCTAAACTCTCGGACAGCTGTTCCTGTCGTTTGAAATGCTCTCCAAGCTCGTGAAACGATGCTGTGAGCGATCCCGAACTCCACGGCCACACTAGTCACACTTCGACCTTCTTCCAACTTCCCAATGACGCGACCTCGGGTAAAGTCATCCAGATGTCGTCTACTGGATTGCCTGTGTGATGACTTTACCCTAGGTCGCTGTACCCCGTGCAATAGCTTTCACCGAATTGTTGAGCATGATGATCATGATCATATGTAGAGGATTTTAGGAAGGGAGTGTCTGACCCCAGGTCTTAAACAACCCTTAGAAATAGGAAACTAGGAGATTTGGGCTAGAGCGCCCCATAGGAAAGTGACACGGAAGCGAAGTAGAAAGGGGGAGGAAGACGCCCGTATTTATTACCGGGGGGCTAGTACCCGGGGTCCGACGGCTTAACGTGACCATCCGACGCACGGCGGATATTTAGTGGATCGAGCGTTCGTATCTGCCTGGGATCGAACCTGAGGCCCTTTCCGTGGCAGTCACGAACGTTGCCCACTAGGCCACCCGTCTCCTCGAATTGCTGAGCGTACACCGCCCGTGTGCTTTATACCCTTCCGACTCCCCCCTCCTCGTACGTCATGCTGCATATATGCGCACCGTCCCGGACTCTAGTTTATCTCCTGAGTGGTCTTTCGGTCCGTTCTGCCTGCTCGTTCCGCTCTTATGTTAAGTTCTCCTCTTCGTCCTTAATTTTTGCACACCAGTGTATGTGTGATCGTGCGGTATTTCAAAAAGCATGGCCTTACTTCCCTAAAAGAATAACATTTTCATGTGATTAACTTTGGCGTAAGTGTTCTGTACTTCGATGTACAAAACTAGGGCGTCTATTTTAAGTACAGCGTGTACATTTGTATTATTACACTCAACAAAGTGCAATAATTTTAGTTCGCGAAAAACAACTGTATGTTCCAGAATTTGTATCATTAAAACGTTCATAATATGGAATTAAAAAATATCAGTAATTGAAAGCAAATAGATTTTCACAAAAGTGCCTGGGAGGTTGTTGTTGTTCTTTTTTTTGGGGGGGAGGGAATCTTTCAGGAACGCCACTGGAAGGGTGCGTTGATTAAACACCTTTTCTCCCGTATTTCAGTTTTCATTTCTGCCGAGGTTTCATAACCCAATCATAGGCGCCGACTAGGAGGGGGGGTGAATCTTGCCCCTCCAATAATTTTACTGGGGCAGTGCTCACCCAACATTTTTCGTCCTATTTAATTAAGTAATCGCTTTGGCCTCATAAGGGCCTCATAAGGTGGGCCAAGATTCATCTTATACCGTCTAATTTCAAAAAATTAATAAATAACAAAATAAGTAAACTCTTTTCCCATATTCAACATTGCTCATTTTAAGAAACTGGATTGACAGACAGCCCCGTCTTAATAGTTTTTGACATGTTCTCCGGATATGTGGTAAATGTTAAAAACAATTATCAAAAATAAATAAAAATGCAGAAACGTATAATCCTAGCGCTTCTATTTATCTTTTTTTTTTTTTTTTTTTTTTTTTTACGCTTGTTCTTTGAGCAATCCCGTTGATTTCTCATTTTTCATAAACATTGGGAAAATAAAATCTGTCTGGTTATTTTTATAAAATCACAGGCTAAATTATTTTCTAAAATATTAATATTCAACAAAAGAATATTTCTGTTTCTTTGTTCATTTGCTGATGAACAATGACAATTGAATTTTAAAATATATGTCCAATCTCGTATTTTCTCTTTTTGCCCCCCTTTTCTTCTGATAACGGAAGAGCGTGCCCCCCCCCTCTTCCGACCTCTTCACACCTGCCCCTCCGCCCGCAATAATTTAGTGAAGTCGGCACCTTTGATGGCGATTAAAAATAATAATAACCAGATTCATATCTGAAACACTTGGCATTGACGATTATTTTTAATTCTACGCGCAGCCATATGGAAACTCCGGTTGAACATTCCTAACCACACGGTCAAGTGGTACTTGCAGTTGATTGGGTTTGGCGTTCCAACAGGTCCGAGGTCATTCTGTAGATATTTTGCTTTAGATTTCTTTGCTTTTTGGTTAAATATTGACCAATTAAATAAATAGACATCAACATTTCGGTATCCCAGTGTCATTTTGCTGATAAGTAACGAGATTAGTTTTTTTTTTGTTTTTTTTCTAAAGCTGGAAAATTATGCTAGTGCAAGTGATGTATCGGTAAACCGAACAACTTGCAGCAAACTACGCGTGACGGAAATGCATCGGCATTTCCCCGGTAATAGTTTTCAAGTAAGTCAGAGTCTTATGAAAGTCGCGTTGGTATTTCTTTCTGCTTCCGTCTGTCTCGTCGCGTTTGGAATTGTTTTTTAACTTGTCACGTTGTGGAGAGAGCGCCGCGTCAACGAGTCTGTCAAATCGGCCGTGCCAAAACGAAGGATTGGTTTCTAATTAGTCGCCCCGAGATGAGTCCAGGTTCGAATCCATGTGAGTCATGGATGACGTGTTTGTCTTACGGCTCTGGCTTTTCTTTCTTTCCTGGAAGCAGTGGCCCTAAATTAGGGACGAGTGGCTGCTTACATTTCATTGAGCCCCAAACAAACAACAAAAATAACATCCTCTCAATGCAGGCGCAGAGTGTGGACTGCCGTATTCCGTGTTAGTAGTTTTAAAAAAAAACAACCAGTGTTTTCTTTTTTACTTTACCGTGCTTTATAGTAGACGAAAATAAAACTGCACTGAAAAGCCAATGTTTACCACTTGAACGGATTCGAAATTAAAAACAAACAGAAAAACTTAAACCAGGTGTCTGCTAAACCAGTATTGTTTTTCATGCAAAGCTTTTTCATTAAATTTTACTAGGGAAACTGACAGTGCTGTCCACAAAAATGAGTAACATGTAACTAAGTGTTAATTGCCTCAACACATATGCCGCAGTAATTCAGAGACGTGTTGAAAAGATACGATAGGATGGATGATGATGGCATATTAATTTTAGCGTCGGAGTACATCGATAATTCTTACCACATAGTGGGCCGAAAAATTCCACTTCCAGTGTCGTTTATGAATTGCTAGGCCTTCACTGGCTCAATTTATTACATTATGCCAAAATCGGTTAACTCTATCAAGACCGCCACTGCGTAGGTTCATTCTATGACAGCTTGTCCTATTATTTCATTGGGCAATAAAGAGCACAGTCTGGAATTCGAAATTTGAGACATTGGCAAAAATACCTCTTGGAAATCATAATTCACTTAATACTCTGAGCAAATGAAATAACGGTAACCAACCCAGGAAAATTACTGCAATTAATGCGACTGAAAAGTTGCCGTTGAAAGAATTTCTCCTCTTGAAAAGTATATAGATTACGTTATGCCGTTGAAAAATTTAATTAAAATGGTCGCCCAAATGAAACTGAGGCTGTCGGTTTTTTGCTGTAAGGGTTTATAGGCTGGAATATGTGAACATACAGGAAGAAGTAAGAGTGCTACATGGGCTACATACCCGCTACATAGTAGCCTTGTCGGTTCAACCAAGTGTCCAGCGCGGCACGAGATTGTGGATACCCAGAGCGCAGAACGTCCGTGGTTGCGGGTGTGGAACCAGTCTTCAACGGCGTCTCGGACCTCAGCGTCGTTAGCAAACCGGCGGCTCTCGAGAGCTTTTTTCAGTGGCCAGAAGATGTGATGTAGTAGTCGCAGGGCGACAGATCCGGAGTTAGGGTGGGGGTGATCGGTGACCTTCCAGCGGAAGCTCCGCAGCAAAGCTTTATTACCGCCCCCGTTGATGGGTGAGCGAACCATCTGCTGCGTCTTATTCGCTGCAGTGGGATGAATTTTAAAAAGGCCGTAAATTTTTGTTACTCTTATCCTCTATTATCTTCCGCCTATGGGTGTCTACCGTGAGGTTAGGTTCCCTAATTGAGGGTCTCCAAGCTCGGGGTTGACGGGTGCATTGCGTTGTGTTTCATATGGGAGAACATGGAAAACCCGTATTCCTCCATATGCCGCTTGAAATTTAAGAAACTCCTGATGTTAAATTGGGACTTTTATCCGGTGACTGGGTTTGCTAAATGCGAAAAAATTTACTTCTTAAAATCTGGGAGTTGCTACTCTATCGAAAAACTTTGCGATCATTTTAGTTTAGCGTTTCTGGTTTAAACAAAGATTCACTCATTTTGAATTTACAAAGATTGGAGAAAGAAAGTCTGCTAAATTTCAATACAAAATAAAGTATTTATTTTCGATAATGCTTCCTTAAAATTTAGTACATTGATCGGTGGAGATTTCTTTTAACTTAAACCAAGTTATATATTTAGCTCAATTAAGCAGCTTGAAATTCGTACTCTTATTCTAAAGTTCACCTTTCACAAAATATAAGAACACTTTTATATATTTAGCACTTGCAAGAGAAAAATTATCTTTCCTACCGAGGATGTATAGGACACAAGATCATGCATACTCATGCTAACGAGACATTGGGAATTATAAATAAATCTCACCAAATCATTTTCTGTTCCTCTCTTTCGTTGGTGTCCAGTAATACTTATAAGCGTAAAAGTATATGGCTGGGACCTCATCCGGTCCAGTTAAAGTTCGTGTAAGTTCTCTAGCTCGTCTACATGTCGTTTCTTAGGGTCTACAAACTCGAGTCTCTGTGTTGTCACTAAGACTTCTTAGCTTCTCTCAAAATTGACTATGCAAGTCTCGACTGCTGCTTGATTACATCTCCAGTATCTTGCTCGACTAATAGTATATTCTTGACTGCCCGTATAGCTCTGCATTTTCTTGACTACTCGTCTATCTCTACATTTCATAATCTCTGCCAACTCCCATAGTCTCTTCGTGACTACTCTTCGAACTCTGCATCTTGAATATAAGTTGAATGGTTCCTTGAACATCTCTCGAAAGATTCTCTTGCATGCTTCTACCAAAAAAAAAAAAAAACCTCTCTCTCGTCCCCCTATTTTGAAGAGGTTGGGTATTCTTGACCCTACTCAAACAGCTCACCCCTCATTGGCTGAGGCCCCTCCCCTCGATTCGGCATTGGTTTACATCCCTAAATGGGATCCCTGTGATTCGTCGGCAAAGGGTGAGAACTTGGAGTTTTCTGGAAGATGAATATTCCTTTCTCTTGTCAACTGCTTTGCGGGATGTCCGAGTTGCCTGAGAAATTTCACGTACGCTTCCTGTGTGTGCCCCTTTCTGTTGGTGTCAACCAGTTACGCCCACTACGAGAAATATGTTCTGTTCGTTCCTCGCTAGCGTTGCATAGAACGTGCTTTCATCGAAAGAAGATGGTCAAGTAATTGGCCCTCCCCCTGTGAATGCGAATCATCTCGATTAGTGCAGCGTTGTTCATTGTAACCTCCTTACGAGTTTTCGCTTTACGAACGAAGGGGTGTGTTTCGTGCCTATCCCTACTTGAATTCCGGCGAGCTCGGGGAACAGGGAAAAAAATAAAACCAGAAATGTAAAAGAATGATGAAAAATAAAAAAGGAATTTCCTCTTAAAGAAGGAAATCTGCTCAGCCAGGGCTTATAATAATTATGAAATATAAACTATAATTTTCCTCCTTGGATGCCTGTCTGCTTTTTGCTTTTTTTTTTCCATTTTCTGGGCTCTCTGAATTTTCTACTCGGTAACCACTCTCCTGGTTTTACTATTTCTTCGTACTGCGTGATACCGTTGGAATTATTTGGTGAATGAATTCATTTCCTGCACGTAATAAATTGTAGGCCCCCTCTCCGGAATTTATACCTACGAAATCATGGTCCTCCAATGTTGCACGATATTCCGGAGGATATACGGGTAACAGCTTGGCACACTGTCGCCACATGTGAGCGTGCGTTGTCGTGCAGCAGAATAACCCCGCTTGACAACATACTGGGTCGCCTACGCTTGAGGTTGCGTAACGTATTGCAGTATGTGATTGCCTTGACCGTACTGCCTGCGTCCAGCCAATCCGACAGCGGTGGGCCATTCTCATCGAAGAAAATTGTGAGCATCACACTTTTCTAGCTCTTAAAGAAGACTAAGCTTTTTTGCGGCGTGGAGAGTTGGGATGCCGCCTTTTCATACTGATCCGTTTTGTAGCCGGATGGAAGTGGCGGCACCAAATTTCATCTGCAGCCACAATCTTGGAAAGAAACTGTCCTCTGTGTGTGTGTGTGGTAACAATGCAGATGCTTCAGGCAAGCACCGATTCGCAGAGTCTTCTGACCCTCCTGTAGATTCTTGGGGACCCATGGTGCGCAAACCTTGCTGTTTCCCAATGGACGATGGAGAATGGTGTTGCCAGTTCCCTTACTCCCGGACAATGTTGCCGCAAGTTCACGAGTGGTGATTCGGCGATTCTCCTTCACAAAGTTGACCATGGTAATGGCCACGTGTGCTTGCTTGCCCAGGTCTCGGCATGTCCTCCGTGCTCACACGTCCTTAACGAAATTCACTACACCAGCGGAACACTGTACACCGTGACTGACACTCATTCCCATATATACACATACTTCATACGACGATATGTTTCGGCTCCACTAACACCTTCTGCCGTTAAAAATTGCATAACTTCCCGCTGGGCCTGTTTGAACGAATCCATGTCACGACCCTACGTAGTAAACTCGCCTCCGCACGTGCAAACAGCAACAGCACACTGACACGTGCCGCCGATAACAGCGTGCTTCCTGACATGACGCGTGATCTACCGGCGCAAATGCACGGTGTAATTATACAACGACGCTATTACACGAATCTCACTTTCATTTGGGCGACTCTTATACTTGGGCTGGAATGGAAAGTTCGTTTGTATTTGAATCTAGGAAGTATTCTCAGGAAAACCGTAGCTTCAAAAATGACTAAATTGTAATTCAAGAGAAACTGCGTTAAAGCAAGAAAGTTCTAAATTACCACCTGGGGCAGACCAAGAAGCTTTTTTTTTTTTTAGGTAGGCGCTCTAGCAAAAAAGAAAAAAAAAAAAATCGGGAGTACCCTGGTACTAGAATCTTAACATTTCTTCACCTAACGTCTATGCCTCGCCGGGTAAGAACTATTTTGCGGCACGTGGAAGACCAACATATTTGGCAGGTGGCCCTAATGTTTTGATTCTTTGGTGATTATGCTGTTCTGCCATGCTACTATATTTTAGCTTTATATACCTCGTAACGTTTTCCTATCGGCGACCTTTATCTTTACTTCGTATCTGACTATCATTGCTGTAGTTTTACTTACTGCATTGTATACATCCATATTTGTTGTTTTGACTACCTTTATTTTTAGTAAAAATAGTCTCATATAACTAACTGGTGGGAATTTTGCTACTTAATTGGGTTAGCAAGTTTTTATTGCCTCATTCATCACGACACCCGAGTAATTTAAACCTGTTTCCCGCTTTAAAAGTTCCTTCCCCGAAAATGAGAGAAAAATTCCTGCACCTCTGAGATATAAACTAATGACTAACTTGGAACGTGAAATTTTACATTGGATTTTTAATACATTTCCAAATAGGTTTTAGAGGTAGATTTTGGAAATTAAAAATGAAGTAATTATTATTATTTTTTTCTTATATCGTGTCGAAACTGATTTTCATATCGCACTCTAACTTCGATTTTTGTGTGATACCGAATGAGAAATAATGTTTCTGACATAATTTTTGTCAATACTGCATGTTGTTTAGAATTGTACGAGAACGTTTGTGTTCTGAAAATTGGGCAGAACGATGTTATTTCTGCAATAATTTTGTTTCAACATAAACATACAGCAGTAGCTTTTTTTTTTTTTCTGACGGATGACTTGTTACAAACTTTAGAAATACAGTGGAACCTCGGTTATACGTTTCTCAGTTATACGTTTTTCCCTTTTATACGTAATTCTTCGTTAGTCCTGATATTTTACTGTAGTTTCTATAGCTTTTTTAACTCTGTTATACGTTTCTCTCTTTTATACGTAATTCTGCGTTAGTCCCAATATTTTACTGTAGTTTCTATCGCTTTTTTAACTCTGTTATACATTTCTCATTTATACGGTTTTCCCTTTTATACGTAATTTTGTGTTAGTCCCGATATTTTACTGTAGTTTCTATCGCTTTTCTTAACTCGGTTATACGTTATTCATTTATACGTGTTTTACAATTTTGCGTTAAAATTTGAATTTCAGATTATCAAATATACACGGTTCTTTTGTACTTAACCGTATATGTTACAACTTTGAGAGAATTGAGACAGCGTTGTTGTGCTCCTTCTTGGTGCAGCCAAAATTGAACTTTGATCCCATCAGAGAAGGGATCAAAGTTCAATTTTTTTAATATATTGTTTAATTTCGGTTTGGATTAAAAATTGGTTTTGCATTTTGTAGACTCACACACATATGCGCTATTTACAAATTGCAAATAGACGACGACATCGTCAATTTGCAATTTATTCACCATTTACAAATTGATAAATCACATTGTCTATTTGCAATTTATTCACCATTTACAAATTGATAAATCTCTGGGATGTAACTTTGTGGCTCCACTATTTCTTGTCGTAGTAAAATCGAATCCTAAATGAATTCTCAGTATTCAACATTCTGGTTTCAAATATATATATATGCATACAGGATCCGCAGAAAAAACAAAACAAAAAACAACAACAACAAAAAACCCCCATTAATTCATGAGTTCCATACTGAAGCGCTGGTCTCATATTTTTAAATGTGAAGATTTCACGAAGTTTAATTTTCATAGGCTTTATGATTTTTGCAGTATAATATAATTTGTGACGCTTTTTTTTTCCTTCGTCAGTTCGACTTTAAATAAATCATTATTAAGGAACATCTTATACTACTTAAAAGTAGTATTTTGCAACACTATTTAACATTTTGAAATTTCATGTATAAGTTTTTAAGGCCATCCCCTAGAAAACGTATGGCCGGCGTTTCAGTGTATTTATGTTGATATTTGAAAATGAAAACCAAAATTGTTGTATCTTGAACCGGATCCGGACATAATCCCGATAGTCGCTTTCTCGACAACCCGAAATCTCGACAATGCAAATTCCAATTTTCAGCACTTATTATAATAAATCAAATAATAATTGATCAAATATTATCTCTCTATATATAAAAGTGAAAGTTTGTATGTTTGTTCCGCATACGTTCCTAAACGGTATGATGGATTTGCACCAAAATTGGCATACATACTCTTCATCACCCAGATTAAAATACAGGCATGACGATTTTTAGAAATTCCATCCCTAAGGTGGCCCTCTATAGACTAGGTATAAGTCGACTGCTGCGGTATTACTCCGCGTGTGAGAGCAACGGTTGTCAGGTGACGCCTCACTCCTCGCAAGCTTCCGCTGTTCAGGCATATGGGGAAGAGTCCGATTTTTTGAAAACACAACGCACCGGCGGAACATATTGTCGTAAGTATTTTTTGTTTATGCTAGCTAAAAATAAAATATCATGTCCAAAAGAATTTGAAAGATTATCTAGGATTCCAAATGTAACGTTTAATTAAGACATGAACTTATCAGGTGTTTCACTTTCGGAATTTTGGATTGTCGGGATTTCGGCAGTGTCGGTATATTGGACATGTCGGGATTTTAGGTAGTCAGGATTTCGGCTGTTGGGATTTTAGCTTGTCGGGATTATGACTGAACGATATGCTTAGTCTACTACCACGATAGATTAATTCAAAGTACGGCGCACGCTTGAAGAGTTTTTATCAAAAATCTTCGTAGTCATAATCATAATTTGGCCGCCCTGGTGGCGCAGTAGTGTAAGCGCTCAGCTTCTGTCCATTCGTCTGATTGGACCCAAGTTCGAGTCCCGACGAGGCATGGGTGATGGTTTCTCCTACCGCACGGGTTACTTCCCCACCCTTCCCTAAAACCAGTGGCCCTAAATTAGGGACGGGAGACTGCTTATATGCTCCATGGAGTTGCTCACGGCGGTCGTTAAACCTCATTTTTTTTTTCTTTTTTTAAAAGCAAAGTCACAGGAAATAAAATTTTCGTAGTTCAGATAGCTGTTCTGTTAAACGCACTTATTTTCGAGGAAAACAATTTAGGTGTGATAAAATATAAAAAGTGCGTGGCATTATAACGGAAAATGAGATTTGATACAACAAGGAATGAACTACCCAATAGAAAAAATGTATTATTTGAAGGGCATTTCGGAAGCCCATATCGTGGAATCAAATACAGTAGTCTCTATAGAAATTAACTTCCGTTTAACAAAATTTTCCGCAGAACCTTGACTTTAAACGACATTTACATGTAAATTAATCTCCACATTACGAAAATCAATTTCTATATAACGAAGTTTTTATCGACTAAAAATTACCATTTTGTGTTTCAAAATTTTTTATAAAATTTTTTTTTAGCACGCAGATGCGAGCAAAGCGTCCTTAATTCCTCATCTTGAAACTTTTGGTTTTGTGAGGCGCACGGAATCCTGTTGAAAGGGGGCCGCCACGCGTGGAGATTTTATGAAGCAGCTGCTTTTCCAAATCTGGAAAGTCCATCGTAGGAACTGCATTTCACAGGTAAAAACCGGTTGTAACTGGTGTAGGCTTTGTAGAAGTTAGGTATTCATTCTCATTCAATCAGTACATGTTTGACTTGACTATGTCGTTCGCTCAAAATGTCGAAAAGAAAATTCCTGTCTCTTGCAGATAAAGTGAAACTTTTAGATGATGTTCGTCAAGGATAAAAAAGAAAGCTGTGGCTATAAAGTATTAAAATGGCAGCAGGCCAGCACCTGAACGACAAAGGAAGTGTTGAAAGAGGTGCTCTCTAATTTTCTCAAAGTTGAAGAAAAAGTTGTAATCGCCGATTATCCTACAAATAATGACATCTTGGAAAGTGATATAAAATGTAGTTAAGAAACTATAGTAAATGATGAAGATGATGATGAAGAGACTATCGAAAAACCTTCACATGAAGAAATGCTAAAAGCATTCGATATGATTCGACGAGGATTATAGTTTCAAGAAAGTGTTGTAAACATCGAAATAAAACATTTTTGTAAACATCGGAATGTTCCGATGTTTACAAAAATGTTAAACTTTTTATAGGAAATTTGAACAGAGCAGAATTACGGGAATTCTTTGATTTAAAATAAGTACATATGTTATTAAGATAATGAAAAGGAGAGGAAGCTTTAGTCTTTACTTCTTTCTCTTCATTTATTTTTTTTATTCAGACAATGTATTCTACTTCTACGAATATGTGTGTTAAAAATGATTCTCATTTATGAAAAGTTTCTACTCAAAAGTTCAATTTGCTGTCAAAATTCAACTACGTTTTATGGTATTTTTAATTTTATTTGAGCAAGTTTTTACACTTTATGTTCATTTCTATATAACGAAGTTTTTAAGCGGAACGATGAGACTTCGTTATGGTGTAAATCTTAAATAGACAAAGGCATCGCTCTTTCCACCTTTTTTTTTTTTTTGTTTAACACACAGCAACCGAAAAATGTATTTCGACACCGCTGGGATCGAACCCCAGATCTCTCGATAACTAGCCGAGTGCGTTTGCTTTACGCTAGGGGGCCAACAATCCACGGCGCTATGTGTGTTTATCTGTCAGCATCTGACTTCACAAATCCGTAAGGATGGGCAACTGAGACGTCTGCATGTGGTGGGGAGACAAGCTATTTAATTATAGCTAATAAATCCAAAAGGCGTGAGGAATGGTGTAAATTTTCCAAATACGTGGAGACAATGTAAATAGACAGTCATCGCTCTTTCCACGTTTTTCTTTAATTGGGACTTCGTTAAATAGACTCAAATGTAGATTAATTTTTGTTTTTCCCATTGGGTTAGGCATTTCCGGCAGCTCGTCTGAACTGTATGAATAACATACGTGCAATATTCTTTTATATTTGCATCCCAAAATATTTCAGATACCCGTACTTTTAGGTAGCAGTAAGTATTTCGTTACTTCATGTTATTTCTGCTCTCACTATGTGACCTTCTCCCCCATTTGGGTTTCAGTGTCCTCTAAGCTTGCGACCTTGTATTCTTTCTTTCACCGGAATTTCTAAGCATTCTCACCTGATGGCAGACGTGATATTCGATTCCCTTCTGCTGCACCCTGCCTTTCTCTGTCGTGCGTGCACAAATGTTTGCAAACTGTTGAATTAATCAAAGAAGGCTGCACTAGGATTACAGCAACAAAGAGCACAGAATGGATCCCTGATGATGAGGGGTTGGGGAATTTGCTTCCTAAGAACTTTAACAACAAGATTAAAAGGTGTTCTCGTGCATTTTTTTTTTTTTAATTTGACGGCGGAATGTGTTTCCAATATTTTCTCGCTGTAACAAAAGGTACTTCCCGGCTTTCCGTTCCCATTGTGCCCGTAAATAGGTGGGGACAAAGATATAAAAGTATAAGCTCATACGGGCCAGAGAAAGAACCCTCTTTTATGAATAGGGAGGAGAAAAAAGTACATGCGCAAAAACGAACCTGTTTCCGGGGAACAGAAGAAATTGTGTGACTGATCCAGAACTTTTAAGACTTGATTTCTAGTTGCCATTTATCAACGTTATCAATTTTCTTTTTTTACCCGTTGTATCTTCTTGAAACGTCCCAGTTGGCCGCCCCGGTCTTCTGATCATTCGTCCGAAAGGGGTCCAGGTTCGAATCCCGGTGAGGCATGGATGTTGTGTTTGTCTTACGGCACTGGCTCTCTCCTTTCCCTGGAGCCAGTGGCCCTAAATTAGGAACGGGCGACTGCTTATAGCCCATTAAGTTGCTCACGGTGGTCGTTAAACCTCCAATCAAAAACAAAATAAAGAAACGTCCCAGTTGGCCGTCCAGGTCTTCTGATCATTCGTCCGAAAGGGGTCCGAATCCCGGTGAGGCATGGATGTTGTGTTTGTCTTTCGGCACTGGCTCTCTCCCTTCCCTGGAGCCAGTGACCCTAAATTAGGGACGGGCGACTGCTGATATAGCCCACTGAGTTGCTCACGGTGGTCGTTAAACTCCCCCCCCAAATCTGTCCCATAAAGTGACGCACAACTGTAATTAATTTCATTGTTGCTGGACAATATACTTTACTAAACTATCGCCGAATATTATTTCATCACGTTTTACACAAATGTAACAATATTCCATTGCAATCTACGTAATCACGAGAACCTGACGCTAAATGTGATGAAAGCCATTACAACAGTGCATTTTGATGCTATGCATCTTTCCCAACAGTAGTAAAATACGCGTCGTAGCAAACTTTGGCTTTCACTCGAGCAAAGTTGGTCAGGAATATATTACAAAGTAATGGAAGTACAGATTACAATTAACGTGTAATGCATTACAAGGTAATCCGAAGCATGGTTTGCACAAGGTAATGGAATTAATCTGTAATGCATTACAATGAAGAGGATGTAATTCAATTATTTAATAATGCCATTCAAACGCAATGGAATTACTTGATAAAGAAATGGCACAATTTGCAAATAATAATTACATACTAATAGTTTACATAAATGTATGTGTGCGAAAAGCTGTGTCTAGAAAAGTCGGCCATGTTACATTGCAGGCAGAGACCGAAGTGTCGACTAGAATGTTATAGAAGCGGCAAGAATGGGTTAGACGTTTGTAGAATGTTCCAGAATGATCGCGCAGTGGGAAGTTCGAGAGCTTTATGTAAATCAAGAATATTCCAGAAGGTTCAGATCCTGTCGTGAAGTCTGTAAAAAGGAGTCAGTCGCTCGGTAGTCCTGTGTTCGTATCGGACAAGTAATGGACAACACTTGAGAAGTATGGCAAAAATGTCAAGAGTTCGCAAATTTCTGTAATATTCAGCAATACACCCTGAGTTGCTGAACTGTGAGTGTAGTGCCAATATGTGCTTGTGGTATAGTGGGGTAATTATTTTGGACAGTGAAACGTATATAATGGACGAGAATACTGTACTGGAGATGGACGAAATGAGTATCTCTAGCCGAAATAAACATCCCATTCGTACTTACTTCATATGTATTATTTCGTTCAAATCACTTTACTTACGGCAAGACGGGGCAACTACTCATGTCATACACGTACTATCTCCAATACATACACACAGGCATTTGAGGTCCGAGGGGCGGAACAATTGTCAAATAACCTACACAACGTGTAAGGGTGTACCGGTTGCTGGTTTATTCACGTTGCATTGTTACCCATAAGTTATTGGTTAATTACCAACATATATATAGTTAGCCATTACGATTATAATGGGTAACTGCTATACATGTCATTGTAATTACCATGTAATTCTAATGACCAGTTCACCATTACCATGTAATGGTAACGCTAAATTCTTGTTCCCATTACCATTACGTTATAATGCATTACTGATTAATTCAATTACGATTTTGTCCAGCTCTGCTCTCGAGCCCCATCCCCCACTGGGGGTGGGGGTGGGGGTGGTTCCTGCTTTTGACGAGAGCTTCAAAATGATGGCGTGTAACTTGTAGATACCATCATCAACCATGGGTACAATATCCGTAGGTGTGTCTGTTGCCATTTTAACTACATTGGCCCATTGAAGTCTGTTTGTTGCAGCGTGGCTCAGTTCTTGAAGAGATCAGATCATATGTAGAGGATTTTAGGAAGGGAGTGTCTGACCCCAGGTCTTAAACAACCCTTAGAAACAGGAAGCTAGGCGATTTGGGATATAGTGCGCGATGGGAAAGTGACACGGAAGCGAAGTAGAAAGGGAGAGGAAGACGTCCTTATTTATAACCGTGGCCGACGGCTTGACGTGCCCATCCGACGCACGGCTTATATTTAGTGGTCCGAGCGTTCGCAACTGCCTGGGATCAAACCTGAGATTTCTCCGTGGCTGTCGCGAACGCTGACGACTAAGCCATCCGCGGTTCTTGAAGAGTTCCACTGCACCAGTCTTTAAAATCGTCAGCCCACACACGGTGAGAGCGTCCTCTTGCATTTCTTTCTTCCGTTGATTAAGCCAAACACCACCTGTAGATATCCTAAACAAAAATTACTCATCCCCTCACTAACATACGTACTTGCGATTCAGCTTTTCTTTGTATCTGGAGGCTAGATTTTAGCTTTCGCATGCAGACTTTGTTTTTAAATTTATATATTTGTTCAAACTTATGCACCCACCACAAGTCATGCTGAAGAAGAAATTGAAGAATTTTATGAGGAAATTTGTCATCTAAATAATAAAGGTAAGCAGCACTTGAAAATAATTATGGGAGATTTCAATGCAAAAATAGGGCAACGGCAACAGAATGAAACTTCAGTAGGCAAATTCGGTCATGGCAACAGAAACCAGCGTGGAAATACTCTCGTTGAGTTTGCAGAGGCAGAAGGGTTTTTCATCTTGAACTCCTTCTTCAAGAAAAAGCCACACAGGAAATGGACATGGAGACATCCAAATGGGACGACAAGTGAAATTGATTTTATTATGTGTAACAAAAAATTCGTCATAGAAGACTGCAGTGTGCTAAACAAGTTCAACACAGGTAGTGACCATAGATTGGTGAGATGTAAGATGCACCTCAACACTAAACTTGAAAGTGGCAAGCTCATAAGACAAACAAAATCTATTGACATAACCAACCTTAAAAAACACCATAATACCTTCAAGTTGGAACTGAAGAACAGGTTCTCTGCTTTAGAAGGCCTAACATCGGAAGAAGTGGACATCTCTGAAGTTAACAGAAAAGTAACCAAAGCTCTTATGGAAACAGCAACAAAATTAGCTGGGTCTAAGAACAAGTTGCATGTGAACAAATTATCAGGAAAAACCAAAATGTTGATGCAAAAAAGAAGAGAGATGAGGACAACTAAAGAAGATGTGACTTCCAAAGTGGAATATATAGAGCTATGCAAGACAATAAGAAAAAGTATCACTGAAGACGTAAGGAAATTCAACTGTGAACTAGTGAGGAAAGCAATTGAAAACAACCAAAGCCTAAAGATAGCAAAGGGACATCTCAGTAAGGGAAGAAAACAGATTATGGCACTGAGAAAAGAAGATGGTTCTGTAACAAGAAATAGAGGCGAAATTTTGACAAGAGTGAAAGATTTCTACTCCAAATTATATGAAAGGGATGATATATGCACTCCAGACATCATGAAAGATACCAGTACCAGAGTTCCTCCAGTCCTTCCAGCAGAAGTTGCACATGCAATCAAGAACATGAAGCGAGGAAAAGCTCCAGGAGAAGATGGAATTACTGTAGACATCATACAAGAAGCAAGTGGAGAAATCGAAACAGTACTCGCCCAAATTTTCACTCGATGCCTTAATGAAGGAAAGATTCCTGAGGATTGGAACAACGCTACAATGATCCTGCTACATAAGAAAGGTGACATTGAGGATCTCGGAAACTACAGACCTATCAGCCTCCTATCAGTAGTTTATAAAATCTTCACTAAAGTTCTTTCACACCGCTTGAAGGTAACACTGGACATGGCTCAACCGAGAGAACAAGCTGGATTCAGGAGTGGCTACAGCACAATAGATCATATCCACGTGCTGAGAGAACTAATTGAAAGAGCGAGGGAATATGAACTTCCATTGTGCATGGCTTTTATCGATTATGAAAAAGCCTTTGATTCGGTGAAACAATCAGCAGTTACAATGGCTCTGAAAACCTGCGGTATTGAAGATGCATACATTAATATTATTAATAACATCTATGAAAATGCAAGTGCAAAGATTAGGCTATTTGAAAATACAATACACGTAAAAATTGGAAAGGGAGTGAGACAAGGTGACACCATATCTCCGAAGCTCTTTAATGCCACATTGGAGGGTGTTTTTCAGTCGCTGAGCTGGGAAAACAAGGGGATAAAGATTAATGGAGATTATCTAACCCACCTTCGTTTTGCTGATGACATAGTCATTTTTGCAACTACCCCATCAGAGCTGCAGAGTATGATCCAGGAACTTGCTGACAAGAGTAAAGAAGTGGGATTAAAAATGAACTTTCAGAAGACAAAAGTGATGTTCAATGCTTTTACCAGAAATGAAGATTTATCGATTGATGGAGAAAAGTTGGAGATAACAGACACGTACGTTTATCTTGGACAGCAGATATCAAGTGAGGGTCACATTGGTGAAGAAATTAATCGGCGTACAAAACTTGCCTGGAGAGCTTTTGGAAGAAACATCATAATTTTCAAGAGCAATATGCCATTATGTCTTAAAAGAAAAGTGTTTGATCAATGCATCCTTCCAGTGCTTACGTATGGTGCAGAGACGTGGACCTTAGCTAAAAGAGACATACAAAGGCTGCAGACAACTCAAAGAAGCATGAAGAGGTGCATGCTTGGTGTAACCAGGAGAGATAAGAAGAGGAACTCGTGGATCCGAAAAATGACAAGAGTGGAAGACATCATGATCAGAGTTAAATCCCTGAAATGGCAATGGGCTGGACATACTGCCAGAAGGACAGATCATCGATGGACAGCCGAAATTTTAGATTGGATTCCAAGGGACAGGAAAAGACCCAGAAGAAGACCACATGGGAGATGGGTGGATGAAATTCGAAAGTATGCAGGGGTGACATGGAGGAGACTGGCACAAGACAGACCGTTGTGGAGGAAACTTGGGGAGACCTTCGTCCAGCAGTGGATTGATAATGGTTGACAATGATGATGATGATGACATATATACTAACTATGAGCTTGAAAGTTTGTACCCTTAAAACATTACTTATCGTTCATCTGTGATGTTTGTAACACTGGAGCTTCTTACCGGTATACTCCGGATAACTAGCACAATATACTTAATTACACAACGAAAATGAGGCTATAGGCTTGAAAGCCCGTACCCTTAAAACATTACTTTCGTGCATCAGCGATACTTGTAACACTGGAGCTTCTTATCGTTATGTTCCGGATAACTAGCACAATATCCTTAATTACGCAACGGAAATGGTGCTACGGGCTTGAAAGTCCTTAACCTTGAAACATTACTTATCGTGCATCTTTGTATAGTTGTAACACAGGAGCTTATTAACGATATACTCTGGATAACCAGCACAATAAATTTCTGTAACGTGAAGCTCAAAGTGTTTGGCTATACCAGTGTAACTTCGTCAAATATACACAGTGCGTCAGAGAATTTTTAAGACTGGGTCTGTAAAATGAAATAGAAACAAGAAATTATAATTTGTTTTGGTTTGTTATTCAAAATAAGTCCCTCCGGCTTCAATACACTTGTTACAGCGATTTAATAATAATTCGAATGCGTGTTCCAGTTCACTTTGCGGAATTGCCTCCAAAGCACGCGTTGAAGCTGTTTGTATGGTCGAAATATCATCAAAATAACACCCTTTTAACGTCATTTTAAGTTTTGGAAATAAAGAAAAGTCGCAGGGTGCTAAATCAGGCGAATACACTGGATGATTCAACACACCGACGTTATTTTTCGCCAAACATCTACGAATAAGAAGTGAGGTGTGACTGGGTGCATTATCGTGCAACAAACACCAACTGTTTTCATCTCGATATTCTGGACGAATGCGACGAATTCTGCCCATCAGACGCCTCAAAACATTTAAATAAAATTCTCCAGTAATTGTTTGACTACTTGGAACAAATTCTTTGTGGATAATACCCTTACTATCGAAGAATGTAATGAGCATTGTTTTGATTTTCGATGTAACTTTTCTTGTTTTTTTGGCTTGTGGCGAGCTTTTTGACTTCCATTCCACACTTTGTCGCTTTGTTTAGGATCATATTGAAAACACCATGTTTCATCACCTGTAACAATCCTTTTTAAGAAGTTTGGATCATTTTCAGCGGCTGAAATGATGTCTCTGCAATGTGCACATCTCCTTGATTTTTGTTCATTGGTTAACGTGTGTGGAACAAATTTAGCACAGACTTTTGTTTTGCCCAAATCTTCATGCAGGATGGTTCGAATCGTTTCTTTCATGATGTTTAAAGACTCTTCCGTCATTCTTAGTGACGCACATCGGTTGTTTGCCACGAAATCACGCACTTTTTCAATAATCTCAGGTGTCCTAGATGAACTTGGTCTTCCGGTATGCTTATCATCTTCTAGCGTCTCTCTTCCGTCCAAAAAATGTTTGTGCCACAGGAAAACATTTGATCTACTTAAACAAAACTCACCGTAAACTTGTTTCATCATTTGGTACGTTTCCGAGGCACTTTTACCAAGTTTTGCGTTAAATTTAATAACAGCCTTTTGTTCCATCTTAATAAGTCAACATGAAAAAAATTTTACTTCTCTAATAAACGGCCGTTTCGTTTGAGTTACTTTTAATAACTGCGCAGTACTTTTGGCAGAAAGCAAGCAGATGGTCCCGGTTTATAACGCATTCGCGATTACACTGGTGGCTCCACCGTAGGCTGAAATCTAGCGTGAGTCTTAAAAATTCTTTGACGCACTGTGTATATACATATCACCCAATTATATATAAAACGCAAGGCTGCACTGATCTACCAACTTATAACACTGCTTGCTCCACACATTATATACATTATTCTTATCTTTCCAAAATATACACACGCCATTCAGATCTGGCCTCAAGATTTGCCACGTAACATTCAGTGAGTGAAAAAATATACCGTTAAGGTTGAAATCCTTAAAAAGAACGAATTCAAAATTTACGTAGGAAAGAAACTAAAAATGAAAGTTAAATTAGAATGTACACGGTCGTATCAGAATAATGTGACCATTCCCGGAATTACAGTGTACCCGCCCAGGCGCATCACAGAGTGCACGTGACAAGGTCAACCACACGAAGATATAAGCGGCCGACCAGGACAGATGAGTCCTAGTGCTTCACGTGAGCACAGTGGGCAGAGGTAGTGATTTGACGGACGTTCAAAAAGGAAAGATCATCGGCTACCGTGCCAAGGGTGGAAGCATCTCAAAAACAGCAGACTTCGTGGGCTGTTCGCGAGATGCTGTAGTAAGCAGGAGTTGTGCTGCCGATCGCATTCTGCGCATTTGCGGGGGAAAAAAATGTTTTGGCGATGGAAATAAAGCTTTGGCGATTACCTTTTCGTACTCTTTATAGCACTTTGGCGAAAACAAATTGAATTTGGCGATTAAATTGTCGAAAACTTTAGAAAATTCCAGCGCAATCCCTGAGTAAAGGTGTACCAAGAATGGACCGCTGGCACACCGAGTATCTCCCGACGTCATAATTGTGGATCTCCAAAGGCCATCAACCCCAGAGGAGATCGTCGACTGGTAAAGCACAGTCGACGTGTAACTGTACGGCAATTAACCACGCAAATGACAGCTGGGGCACCCAGGTACGTGCCCCCGATAGCAGCAGAGCAAACCCTTGGGTCTCCGGAGTCGACGCTGCTTCAAGGCGCCCATGTTAACCCAGGTCCATCGGCAACGACGCCTGCAGTTCGCATGGAACTACCGTCATTGGACAGTGGAAGAGTGGGAAAAGGTTGCCTTTTCTGACGAATTGAGGTTTCTATTCCACAAAAGTGACGGGCGGTGGCAGTGTATATGTCTGGGGGAGGTTTTTCTGGTATAACTTGGGACCGCTGGTACCACTGGATGGGTCCCTGAACGCCAATGGCTACCCGTTCATCCTCTCTGACCACATGCATCCCTTCATGTTGGATGTTTACCCCGGTGTTGATGGTGTCTACCAACAGGACAATGCGCCGTGCCACATCGCTAAGGGGGTGCGTGACTGGTTCCAGGAACACGACCGCGATGTCTCCGTTCTCCCTTGGTGGGAGAAATCGCCCGACCACCACCCTATAAAGCACTTGTGGGACTATTTGGATCGACAGGTTCTACATGCCGACCCATAACCACGTGATCTCCGGGACCTCCGTGCTGTGCTGCAGTCCGAATGGGCAAGTGTGCCTCGGGAAACCTTCCAGTGTCTCATTCATTGTGTCTATACCACGCTGTCTGGCCACTGTCATCCGGGCCAAGGGTGGTTATTCCCATTATTTTACGCCTATTCACCCTAAAAGTGTACTACTGGGAAAGGCGGGAGAGCCTTATCACATCTCGTCGTGGAACGCAAGAACGGTATCCATCCGCGTTAATGTGCTCTTCTACTGTTTCCTTTCTGACCCCCCCCCCCACCCACACATCTCACAAGCAGTGGGGATTGTCATTGGGGGGTCTGGTGGAGGCCGAACTGCTTTTCCTACTGCCTTCGAGTTTCCCCGATTGTCAATTTATTGCCTCTGTGTTGTTAATGTTGGGAGAGGTCTTCCACTCCTTCCCCCTGTCCGAGTTGTATCCCAAGTGGGCAGAAATAGCCGAAAGTGTGAAGCTTTTGATTCAGCAACTTCTCACAACAAATTTATTTCTAAAAGCGCTCTAACTTCCAGAATTTTTTTAGATACCAATTTGGTCTGATAAACTGTTGAGCCAACAAAAATGGATTCTAAGCAATAATTCGGATGCTTTTCGCTCTGAAAGAAACTCTGACGCTCACCGTGAGCAACTCATGGGCTATAAGCAGTTGCCCGTCCCTAATTTAGGGCCACTGGTTTCGGTGAAGGGAGAGAGCCAGTGCCGTAAGACAAACACAACATCCATGCCTCACCGCGATTCGAACCCTGCCCCCTTTCGGAAGAATGATCAGAAGCCATCGCTTAGACCACTAGACGCGCCACCGGGGCGGCTGAATGAGCAGATTAATGGTAACGCTTGTTTCAGTCGAAAGAACAAATGGCAACGCTTGGCTAAGTTTAAAAGAGAAATTAACCACTTGAATTTTGACTGCAAGCAAATTCGGAAAAGTGGGATAGCTAGACTTATAATTTTAAACGGGACATCCGTTATTTTGAAATTCAACTGATCCATATGCGTCGAAATGGGGTAAACCGTTGTTTTATACATGAAGCTGACGAGCGATTTTGTGCCACTCTATGTGCAGCGGTGAAGTGCGAAAAATTCCGAATAAATTGCATGGCTGCATTTGAAGAATAGCGGATTGGCTAGGAAGCAGTAGAGCGTAATTGGTCAAAAATCACTACGCACTCTAAAGGTTTACCCACATCTCGTTTCTGATGGGGCAGGAAACAGATGCTGCTAACACTACAACGATTATTCGGTAAGCAGAACACGTAAACAAAAAGTTTGACTTCAGAGGCGGATAATTTTTGCCAGGAAATTACGGAAGTGCAGCAAAAAGCACAGATAAGGTCCGGCGTGTTTACATAATCGCTCTGATGAGCCGTGAAGAAGGAAGACGCTGGAAATAAGACTTCAACAAAAAGAAATTTTGCAGAAAAAGAACAACCACGCAACGAATTCTTCGAAGCTGAATTCGTAGTCATGCGCGTCAAGTATGTGGAGAGAGAAAGAAAAAAAAGAAGATAAAAATACTGCTACAAATATCTGTCGAAAGCAGAGACAACGAAAATTTCTTTTGCCACTCGTTGCTTTCAACAACTTACCTTTCCAAAAAATTTTCTTGCTTTCCCTTTACGCAAATGACCTACATCATTATACGACACTTTAGTTGCCTTCGTCGCACAGTTAGAAAGCATGACAGGCAAAATTGAGGAAGACGTGAAGAGAGTTTGCTCATTGAGTGAGAATTAGTATGCACTGGTGTTCAAAATTATACCAACAAGCACAAGAAAGAAATATGTTACCACTGAGTTGGTGCAAAGAAGTTACTACAAACACTCCCATGTTCGAAAGCAAATGCATAGATCAATGAACGAAGACATTGGACCAACACGACGAGTGTAAGATTCGCTAGCCCCCGAGTCATAAAAAAATAATTGTAAATATATATGCACAACGGCCGTTCCCTAAAAACTAAGAATAAAATCACACAAAATGAAGAAATATAGATACAGCGAAATATATGTTATTCTTTCTCAAAGTATCTTCCCTCGGATGATATGCAACGGTCCCATATCGTTCAGTCCACTTTTCAAAGCATGTGGCGAAGGCATTTTGTGGAAGCTGCTTTAGTGACCCCTGTACAGCTTGAATAACGTCAGCATCTGTGTTGAATGTTGCGCCACGGAACTTCTTCATTGTTGGAAAAACCCGAAGTCGCACGACGCGAGATCAGGACTGAAGGCGGCTGGCCGCCCCGGTGGCGCAGTGGTCTAAGCGATGGCCTCTGATCATTCGTCCGAAAGGGATCCGGGTTCGAATCTCGGTGAAGCATGGATGTTGTGTTTGTCTTACGGCACTGGCTCTCTCCCTTCCCTGGAACCAGTGACCCTAAATTAGGGACGGGTGACTGCTTTATAGCCCATTGAGTTGCTCACGGTGGTCGTTAAACCTCCAATTAAAAAAAAAAAGAAGGCGGCTGTGGCATGATTTCAATACTGCATTTCTAACGAAACCGAACACAAGCATCCACATGTGGACGGGCGTTATCATGGTGTAGGGTCCACTTGCCCACCAGTTCCTATTGCTTAATATCGATATGTGCCGTCGCAGACACTTCAAGACTGAAATGTAATACTCGGCATTGACAGTAATTTGTGGAAGAACTGCATACTAGTAGACTACTCCTTCACGATCAAGAAAATCATCATCACCTTTCCAGCTGTTTCGGTTTGGCGGACTTTTTCGGAGGAGGCGAGGCCGTGTGTTTCCAGACAATCGTTGCGCGCTTTGTGAGGAGGTCGAAATAGTGGACCCATGTTTCATCGGCAGTTATTTATTATGTTTAGAAAGTTTGGATCCCTTGCAATCAATTGTTTCTGCTAATGACACACCTGAACTCTGGCTAACAATTGTTCTCTCATCAGGTGATGAGGTATCCATCTGGAACACACATGATGCAGCAGTAATTTGTCGCGTGGAATGCTGACGTTTTTGAAATATTAGTTGACGCCGCTATGTCATCACTCGTCATTCGTCGATTTTCTTGCAGGAGAAAGTTTTTATATCTGGCAAAAAATTCAAAATTTATAAATAGCATTTTCAACAACGTAATTAAAAAATAGACTTACAAAAGTACTCAAGATTTAAATTTATTAACTGACAACTGCAAGACGAACCTGGCTATAAAACTTAAATTCTTTTTGTGTAAATGAAACTCTTCCTAAATTCTTTCTGTGCAAACGAAACTCTTGATACAGTTCGTATACACTCAAAACAGTCCTTGATAAAATCTAGAGGCCAGAAAGGCCTGTAAAAGCAAAAGAACTCAAAGATGTTAAAAGTAATTGAAAGTTCAAGTTGAAATTGAATTAAGTATATTAATCCGAGAAAGGCCTTGAGTGTTTTAATTGCTGTAAATAATTTTTTTAGTTTTGTTTTAAATTTACAAGCAAAAACTAACTGCAAAGTCTACTAATAATTTGAAAAGTAGCGTACGCGTCTACGTTCTGATACTATGGAGATCACTCAGTTGGTCACAAAGAATAGAAAAATACCCTCGGGACATATTTCGAGGGAAAAATTCCAGAAATATTTGTCCAGAAGTGAATAACTGCTGCAGACTATGTATTTTCCCATTTTTCCGCCTTTCGTACTTTTCCATACTGTACGTATGTAAGCTGTTCTCCAACGTGGAATGAGAAATTTCATTTACTTTCTTCTGTAAATTTCAGCTTTTGTACTGGAAATTCTCAGCGCTTTTTTTTGTTTGAATTTTTACTGCATACACACATTCAGAAGTTCTATGGAAAAAATTAGCGATTGGAATTCGTATGCCGCCGCGGTGGCGCAGTGGTCTAAGCGATGGCATATGACCATTCGTCCGAGAAGGATCCGGGTTCGAATCCCGGCGAGGCATGGATGTTGTGTGTCGTACGGCAGGGGTCGCGTCGCGCTGGCTCGTTTAAAGTTTTCGCCAATCTATTAACCGAATTCAATATTTTATCACCAAAGTGGTATAACAGTACAAAAAGTTAATCGCCAAAGCTCTTTTTCCATCGCCAAAACGATTTTTTTTTCGCAAATTGCGAAGATGGTGATCGCTAGCGCGACCCCTGGTACGGCATTGGCTCCCTCCCTTCCCTGGAGCCAGTGACCCTAAATTCGGAACGAGCGACTGCTTATATAGCCCATTGAGTTGCTCACGATGGTCGTTAAACCACCAATAAAAAAAAAAGTAAAAAAATTAGTATTATCGTGAAAATCTCTGGAGTACCTTCCAAGAACAGAAAGGGCATTGTCCGATTTCCAGGGCAGGGCAAATACCCCCTCTTGCCCCCCCCCCACCTATATGGGCGCTCATGATAACAGTAGGCAATCAGTTTTACTAATTCCTGACATTGAGCTGTCTTAGGTAGGTGGATTAATGGATGTTATTGTTGTAAAACCAATGAAAGAAGATACGTGAGTCATAAAATTAAACCTGTATTTATTAAATTATGGCGGCGACCTTACCCCATGAAGAGGTGCAGACTTACTCCCATAAAGTTGTGTAAGGTTGCACCATATTGTTGGGTTTTGTTTTGCACCACATAATGGTACATCTTTTCTCAGAAAGTGGTGTAGCACCACTTTTTGGTGCAACCTATTCCCAAATTTTTAACAGTGTAACAGGAGTCGAGAGGAAGCCAAAATTTCTCTACGACGTACCACTTTCATAGCATCTAAAATACATTTCTCTAATGGCTTTTTACTCAAATGGCTTTTTATCACATTTAGCACGAAGTTCTCGTAATTTACGCGGTTCGCAATGAGATCTTATTACGTTTATGTAAAACTTGGTGAAATAATGTTCAGTGATTGTTTAGTAAAATACGTTGTTGAGCAACAATGAAATGTGGGCTGGATATGTTGCCAGAAGAATGGACCACGTATGGACAAAACGAAATTCTAGGCTGGATTCCAAGGGAAAGGAAAAGACCCAGAAGAAGACCACATGGGAGATGGGTGGATGAAATTCGAAAGCACGCGGGAGTGACATGGAGGAGGTTGGCGCAAGACAGACCGTTGGAAGAAACTTTGGGTGGCCTTCATCCAGGAGTGGAGTGATATTGGTTGATGATGATGATGATCAATGAAATCCAGCCAGCATGTGGTACGAACAGATTTCAACAATAGTTTCGACAATGACGCATTGTTACCCATTTTGTTACATCGGATTTTGTTACTTTGCTGCTGTCGGGAAAGACATTGTTTTTTTAGCCTCAAGAATGTCCAGTATTCATGAGCAGACAGTACGCACGGAGTGGAAAAACGAGACGTGGCCGTTTTGTTCTTAGAATTCGGAATTTCCTTTTTACTACGGGGCCAGGCTCTTAACAGCTGGCGGCTTAACTGGATATGAATCACGCTCAGATAAGAAACGACAGGGTACCAGCATTGATTGATCAAGCTTCGTAGTGGCACGGTGTTCATCAATGATCTAGAGATCCCTGGAGGGTTTCTGAAGCATCGCTACTGGCCTAGTCAGACGCAACGCATGTTGCCTGTTTAATGTTTTAGGGGGCGGGGAGGAAATGCAATTGCTTCAGCGCGGTCAGGAGTAATTACGATACAAGACCACGCGATGAATTAAGCCTTCGCGAAGTGGAAGCAACTTTCCCTCCAATCGCCGCGTCACGTCCTTCATATTTCGAAGGAGGGAATGGTACGACAAGTAGTGGCAATCCCTAAATTGGGTGTAATTGTGACCCCAAACGACTGAATACCGTTTTATGGAAATCCGTAATTATTGGGAACATTTGGCATCTGTTGAGGGATGTACGAATGACATCCGTATTATGATTGAGAGACCACACCAATGAGAATGGGGGAAGAAACCGTTACTGAAACCTGCTAATGAGAAATTCGGGTGCCTGTTATTTTAGGGGTACTACTGGGGTGACGTATCAGTCAAAGCGACAGAAAAAGCAGCGATATGCCTGTCGTCGTAGTCAAGTTGGGAGAATAGTCGCTCCGGAGTACGAAGACGTATTTAGAATTTCATCACTGGCAAAAAAGGTTATAAGGTATAACATGCCGTTAAGGGAAAAGGTAGGGGAGCAGGAGTTGAAATATTGGGAAATTCCCACTTGGTTTTTTAGTGCTGGTAATTACTCAACAAGCAGTGTTAGAATTAGAAATAAATCTTCCATTGGTCCGTAAAAAAAAAAAAAAGTAAAGACATTTACAATATTTGTAGAAAATAATGTATCATTTCAATGTAATTATCTGAAATATTTGTTTTTAAACCTATCATTAGCGTGCAGTTTAAAAAGAAAACCATACAGCAAGGTAAAAGAAACAGAAATTCAATTTTTAATTTGTGACAAATTAGAAAGAAAAAAAAACTTGAAAAAAACTTACTGGCCATCCGTGCCAGTAAAATCAATAGTTCAGTGGTCCAACGGAAATTTTACTGGACACTGGCCCACTGGGTAATTCAAACGCTGACAAGGTAACGTGATTCTTCACCATTTGGATTTTGCATACGTATTAGATTTTAACGTGAGCCGTTTAGTGTAGGCCTCCCTGGTAGTCGAGTGGACAGAGGCGCGAACGTGGCTAAGAGGCAACAGATCAAGACTTCTGTGTTGCAGGTTTCGACGCGCTGATAAAGCGATGGGATAAGTGTATCAATATTGGTGGGAATTATGTTGAGAAATAAGGGGAAACGTAAAGATTATGATACATGTTTTTCAAGTTCGTATGTCAGTATATTTTAAATAACTGCTTGTGACTTATTTACTGACTTCTCGTGTACAGAGAGTCCAACTATACGGAAATCTTCCATCTGCTACTGACTTCTCGTATACAGAGAGTCCAATTACTACGGAAATCGCCCGTCCGCTACTGACTTCACGTATACAGAGGGTCCAACTACTACGGAAATCGCCCGTCCGCTACTGACTTCTCGTATACACAGGGTCCAACTAGTACGGAAATCGCCCGTCCGCTACTGACTTCACGTATACAGAGGGTCCAACTAGTACGGAAATCGCCCGTCCGCTACTGACTTCACGTATACAGAGGGTCCAACTAGTACGGAAATCGCCCGTCCGCTACTGACTTCACGTATACAGAGGGTCCAACTACTACGGAAATCGCCCGTCCGCTACTGACTTCACGTATACAGAGGGTCCAACTAGTACGGAAATCGCCCGTCCGCTACTGACTTCTCGTATACAGAGGGTCCAACTAGTACGGAAATCGCCCGTCCGCTACTGACTTCACGTATACAGAGGGTCCAACTACTACGAAAATCGCCCGTCCGCTACTGACTTCTCGTATACAGAGTCCAATTACTACGGAAATCGCCCGTCCGCTACGAATTACGGAAAGATCGGATATACTTCGATGCTTTCCGTAATTCGTAGCGGACGGGCAATTCCATAGTAATTGGACTCTGAATGTTAGCATATAAATGTTAGCGTATTTGTATTTTTTTACATGCTCGATAATCCGAACACATCGAAAATCCGAACTACCAGTGGTCCCAATTAGTTCGGATTTTCGACGCTCTACTGTACTTTGTTGATACTTATAAAGTTCTCATTCAAACATATATTGTGATTTTTGAGGTAAACTAAAAATAATATTCGAGCCATTTAGTGTTTCTCACAAAATGTCTTCAATTTATGGGCAATTTTGAAAGCAAAAATTCGCTTCTCTTTTTTATGAATTTACACTCTTTTGCTGCTCTGGTAATTTGTATTTTACGGAGTGTGTATTACAATCTTATTCATTACTACTAAAAACTGCTGAAAACTACGGATTTTTGTAGTTTTTACAACTGAAAATTTCCAATCAAGGTTCGAGTCCCTGCGTATATCTCTCTGTAAAGTGCCCGTTCGATGAATTGGCCTCTATGATTTCGTTTTCGATGAATTCGCTTTCGATAATTTCATCATCGATGTAGGCGATTTCGATACAACTGCCTGCTCGCGTTTAATGTTATCATTTATGTGGAAGCCGATGATTTGAAAGAGGTATGGTCATCAAACGCTGTGTCATTGTCTTAGCAGCTAGTGCGAATGCGCCAAATCCAAAGTGAGCAATTATGTGACGCATTAAGCAGATGGAAAAACAGGGTGTTGCTGATGCATCTGGGCCCACACATTCTTAAAATTTGTGGGGAAAGAAATAATGTCTTTGGAGACTTCTCTGGTCCTATAGACAGGCGGCTGTCAGCTGTCAAGAAGTTGCATCCGGATGTGAAAATGCCGAAAGATGGTATGTTTTGTATGAATCTTAACGTCACATCAGGAACTTTGGTGCCGACCTCATCCTTTCTGTCATCTGAAATGCACTCGAATTTCCGTGCCACCCACGCTTCCGATTTGGAGAAATTTCGCACCCATTAAATTCGCGCGAAACTGAGCTTAAACAATTAGAAATAATGGATTAGATTCCGCGGTCGCTTGCAGTTGCATCTACACTGAAGTAGTGAATCATTGACGACACCTACCTAATAACGTTTAGGCCATATTTGCCTTCAAAACAGCCTCTATTCAACGTGGCATGGATTCAACGAGGTGCTGATATCGTTGTACAGGTATCTACACTGAAGTAGCTAATTATTAGGAACACCTACCTAATAATGTGTTGTGCCACCCTTAGCCTTCAAAACAGTCTCGATTCCATGTGGCATGGATTCAACGAGGTGCTGATATCGTTCTACAGGTATCTACACTGAAGTCGCAAATTATTAGGAACACCTACCTAATAATGTGTTGTGCCAGCCTTAGCCTTCAAAACAGCCTCGATTCGATGTGGCATGGATTCAACGAGGAGCTGATATCGTTCTACAGGTATCTACACTGAAGTCGCAAATTATTAGGAACACCTACCTAATAATGTGTTGTGCCACCCTTAGCCTTCAAAACAGCCTCGATTCCATGTGGCATGGATTCAACGAGGTGCTGATATCGTTCTACAGGTATCTACACTGAAGTCGCAAATTATTAGGAACACCTACCTAATAATGTGTTGTGCCAGCCTTAGCCTTCAAAACAGCCTCGATTCGATGTGGCATGGATTCAACGAGGAGCTGATATCGTTCTACAGGTATCTACACTGAAGTCGCAAATTATTAGGAACACCTACCTAATAATGTGTTGTGCCACCCTTAGCCTTCAAAACAGTCTCGATTCCATGTGGCATGGATTCAACGAGGTGCTGATATCGTTCTACAGGTATCTACACTGAAGTCGCAAATTATTAGGAACACCTACCTAATAATGTGTTGTGCCACCCTTAGCCTTCAAAACAGCCTCGATTCCATGTGGCATGGATTCAACGAGGTGCTGATATCGTTCTACAGGTATCTACACTGAAGTCGCAAATTATTAGGAACACCTACCTAATAATGTGTTGTGCCAGCCTTAGCCTTCAAAACAGCCTCGATTCGATGTGGCATGGATTCAACGAGGAGCTGATATCGTTCTACAGGTATCTACACTGAAGTCGCAAATTATTAGGAACACCTACCTAATAATGTGTTGTGCCACCCTTAGCCTTCAAAACAGCCTCGATTCGATGTGGCATGGATTCAACGAGGTGCTGATATCGTTCTACAGGTATCTACACTGAAGTCGCAAATTATTAGGAACACCTACCTAATAATGTGTTGTGCCACCCTTAGCCTTCAAAACAGCCTCGATTCCATGTGGCATGGATTCAACGAGGTGCTGATATCGTTCTACAGGTATCTACACTGAAGTCGCAAATTATTAGGAACACCTACCTAATAATGTGTTGTGCCAGCCTTAGCCTTCAAAACAGCCTCGATTCGATGTGGCATGGATTCAACGAGGAGCTGATATCGTTCTACAGGTATCTACACTGAAGTCGCAAATTATTAGGAACACCTACCTAATAATGTGTTGTGCCACCCTTAGCCTTCAAAACAGTCTCGATTCCATGTGGCATGGATTCAACGAGGTGCTGATATCGTTCTACAATTATCTACACTGAAGTCGCAAATTATTAGGAACACCTACCTAATAATGTGTTGTGCCACCCTTAGCCTTCAAAACAGCCTCGATTCCATGTGGCATGGATTCAACGAGGTGCTGATATCGTTCTACAGGTATCTACACTGAAGTCGCAAATTATTAGGAACACCTACCTAATAATGTGTTGTGCCACCCTTAGCCTTCAAAACAGCCTCGATTCGATGTGGCATGGATTCAACGAGGTGCTGATATCGTTCTACAGGTATCTACACTGAAGTCGCAAATTATTAGGAACACCTACCTAATAATGTGTTGTGCCACCCTTAGCCTTCAAAACAGTCTCGATTCCATGTGGCATGGATTCAACGAGGTGCTGATATCGTTCTACAATTATCTACACTGAAGTCGCAAATTATTAGGAACACCTACCTAATAATGTGTTGTGCCACCCTTAGCCTTCAAAACAGCCTCGATTCCATGTGGCATGGATTCAACGAGGTGCTGATATCGTTCTACAGGTATCTACACTGAAGTCGCAAATTATTAGGAACACCTACCTAATAATGTGTTGTGCCAGCCTTAGCCTTCAAAACAGCCTCGATTCGATGTGGCATGGATTCAACGAGGAGCTGATATCGTTCTACAGGTATCTACACTGAAGTCGCAAATTATTAGGAACACCTACCTAATAATGTGTTGTGCCACCCTTAGCCTTCAAAACAGTCTCGATTCCATGTGGCATGGATTCAACGAGGTGCTGATATCGTTCTACAATTATCTACACTGAAGTCGCAAATTATTAGGAACACCTACCTAATAATGTGTTGTGCCACCCTTAGCCTTCAAAACAGCCTCGATTCCATGTGGCATGGATTCAACGAGGTGCTGATATCGTTCTACAGGTATCTACACTGAAGTCGCAAATTATTAGGAACACCTACCTAATAATGTGTTGTGCCACCCTTAGCCTTCAAAACAGTCTCGATTCCATGTGGCATGGATTCAACGAGGTGCTGATATCGTTCTACAGGTATCTACACTGAAGTCGCAAATTATTAGGAACACCTACCTAATAATGTGTTGTGCCAGCCTTAGCCTTCAAAACAGCCTCGATTCGATGTGGCATGGATTCAACGAGGAGCTGATATCGTTCTACAGGTATCTACACTGAAGTCGCAAATTATTAGGAACACCTACCTAATAATGTGTTGTGCCAGCCTTAGCCTTCAAAACAGCCTCGATTCGATGTGGCATGGATTCAACGAGGAGCTGATATCGTTCTACAGGTATCTACACTGAAGTCGCAAATTATTAGGAACACCTACCTAATAATGTGTTGTGCCACCCTTAGCCTTCAAAACAGTCTCGATTCCATGTGGCATGGATTCAACGAGGTGCTGATATCGTTCTACAGGTATCTACACTGAGGTCGCAAATTATTAGGAACACCTACCTAATAATGTGTTGTGCCAGCCTTAGCCTTCAAAACAGCCTCGATTCGATGTGGCATGGATTCAACGAGGAGCTGATATCGTTCTACAGGTATCTACACTGAAGTCGCAAATTATTAGGAACACCTACCTAATAAAGTGTTGTGCCACCCTTGGCCTTCAAAACAGCCTCGATTCGATGTGGCATGGATTCAACGAGGAGCTGATATCGTTCTACAGGTATCTACACTGAAGTCGCAAATTATTAGGAACACCTACCTAATAATGTGTTGTGCCACCCTTAGCCTTCAAAACAGCCTCGATTCCATGTGGCATGGATTCAACGAGGAGCTGATATCGTTCTACAGGTATCTACACTGAAGTCGCAAATTATTAGGAACACCTACCTAATAATGTGTTGTGCCACCCTTGGCCTTCAAAACTGCCTCGATTCCATGTGGCATGGATTCAACGAGGTGCTGATATCGTTCTACAGGTATCTACACTGAAGTCGCAAATTATTAGGAACACCTACCTAATAATGTGTTGTGCCACCCTTGGCCTTCAAAACTGCCTCGATTCCATGTGGCATGGATTCAACGAGGAGCTGATATCGTTCTACAGGTATCTACACTGAAGTCGCAAATTATTAGGAACACCTACCTAATAATGTGTTGTGCCACCCTTAGCCTTCAAAACAGCCTCGATTCCATGTGGCATGGATTCAACGAGGTGCTGATATCGTTCTACAGGTATCTACACTGAAGTCGCAAATTATTAGGAACACCTACCTAATAATGTGTTGTGCCACCCTTGGCCTTCAAAACTGCCTCGATTCCATGTGGCATGGATTCAACGAGGAGCTGATATCGTTCTACAGGTATCTACACTGAAGTCGCAAATTATTAGGAACACCTACCTAATAATGTGTTGTGCCAGCCTTAGCCTTCAAAACAGCCTCGATTCCATGTGGCATGGATTCAACGAGGAGCTGATATCGTTCTACAGGTATCTACACTGAAGTCGCAAATTATTAGGAACACCTACCTAATAAAGTGTTGTGCCACCCTTGGCCTTCAAAACAGCCTCGATTCCATGTGGCATGGATTCAACGAGGAGCTGATATCGTTCTACAGGTATCTACACTGAAGTCGCAAATTATTAGGAACACCTACCTAATAATGTGTTGTGCCAGCCTTAGCCTTCAAAACAGCCTCGATTCGATGTGGCATGGATTCAACGAGGAGCTGATATCGTTCTACAGGTATCTACACTGAAGTCGCAAATTATTAGGAACACCTACCTAATAAAGTGTTGTGCCACCCTTGGCCTTCAAAACAGCCTCGATTCCATGTGGCATGGATTCAACGAGGAGCTGATATCGTTCTACAGGTATCTACACTGAAGTCGCAAATTATTAGGAACACCTACCTAATAATGTGTTGTGCCAGCCTTAGCCTTCAAAACAGCCTCGATTCGATGTGGCATGGATTCAACGAGGAGCTGATATCGTTCTACAGGTATCTACACTGAAGTCGCAGATTATTAGGAACACCTACCTAATAATGTGTTGTGCCACCCTTGGCCTTGAAAACAGCCTCGATTCCATGTGGCATGGATTCAACGAGGAGCTGATATCGTTCTACAGGTATCTACACTGAAGTAGTTAATTATTAGGAACACCTATACCTAATAATGTGTTGTGCCACCCTTAGCCTTCAAAACAGCCTCGATTCGATGTGGCATGGATTCAACGAGGAGCTGATATCGTTCTACAGGTATCTACACTGAAGTCGCAAATTATTAGGAACACCTACCTAATAAAGTGTTGTGCCACCCTTGGCCTTCAAAACAGCCTCGATTCCATGTGGCATGGATTCAGCGAGGTGCTAATATCGTTCTACAGGTATGCTCAGCCAAGAATATGTAATGGCGTCCGTCAATTGCCGACTGTTCGCCGGAGAATCTCTGTTAAGAATGGATCTGTGAATTTCGTCCCACAAGTGTTCAGTGGGGTTGAAATTTGGTAGACTGTGGGGACCTTTTTGAGCTTTGAAATCGCTGTGTTCTTGGAATCACTGTGTGAACCACGATGTAAAAAATGAGTGGAGTGAAATTCCTGAAAATAACTTGCAGCAATGTTGCCGGTAGGTGTCGGTCTAGTAACGAAATTTCAGTTTTTAGCTTTAGTAGTTTTATAGGTTTCCCGTAATTGGAAATTCCGTTTATTTCAGAAAAGTTCGTCTCTTGTTTTTTTGTTCTTGTACACAAATTTTGCAAAAACTTCAAATCTTGACTTTTTCATCCCTTGGCGTGTACGAAATGATCGAATCCTTCCCTCTGCTCCAGGTGGTTATCGAACCCGGTATGTCGGCAGCCGAGCGCGCTCCCGATCTCCCCAGAAACTCAATCATGTACCACGTATAAACTACAAATAAAAAGGAATTGAACCGCACGATGATGACATGTTTTTCGCTATTAATGCGGGTTAATAATTTTATTTACCGTAAGAGCTCATAATTATTATTTATTTTCTGTAGAAGGATAAGTTCAATTGTTTTTCATCGTTATTTTTCGTAGCAAGTGAGATGAAATGCTGTACTGCTTTATAATGTTTTGCAAAACTCCTAAATATAAAATCTAATCTTGATAGCTATATAGTAGCTTTTGTTTTAAGGGATCCACAGACTGATATGTAGACATCGTACAATTCGTAAGTGGTCAGAAGTGTGGGGTTCGTTCCGCCAAGTTGTCCGAATTACGTCTGGTTTTGAGTTCCGGGTGAGACATCATTGATGTATTTATCTTACGGCACTGCCTCTCTCCCTTACTTGGAACCAGTGACTCTAAATTAGTGACGCGCGATTGCTTATGGCCCATTGAGTTGATCACAGTGGTCGGTACCCCCCCCCCCCCACACACACACACGCGCACACAAAAACTACACACACACACACATGTGTGTATATATGCTGGGAATATGAAAAAGGCCTTTAATTCCGTCAAATCATTAGCAGTCACAATGCCTTTGAAATCCTGTGGCATTGAAGATGCATACATTAGTATTATTAATAACATCTATAAAAATGCAAGTGCAAAGGTTCAGCTATTTGAAGATTCAGCACCCATAAAAATTGGAAAGGGAGTGAGACAAGGTGACACCATATCTCCCAAACTCTTTAATGCCACATTGCAAAATGTCTTTCAATCACTGAACTGGGAAAACAAAGTGATAACGATTAATGGAGATTATTTAACTTACCTTCGTATTGCTGATGGCGTCGTTTTTGCAACTACTCCTTCAGAGCTGCAGAGCATGATCCGGGAACTTGCTGACAAGAGTAAAGAAGTGGGGTTAAAAATTAACTTTCAGAAGACAAAACTGATGTACAATGCTTTTACAAGAAATGAAGAATTATCGATTGATGGGGAAAAGCTGGATATAACAGATACCTACATTTTCCTTGGACAGCAGATATCAAACAAAGGTCACATTGGTGAAGAAATTAATCAACGTATGAAACTTGGCTGGAGAGCTTTTGGAAGAAACAATACATTTTTTAAGAGCAATATTCCATTATGTCTTAAAAGAAAAGTGTTTAATTGATGCATCCTTCCTGTTTTTACATATGGAGCAAAGACATGGACCTTAACTAAAAAAGACATACAAAGACTGCAGACAGCTGAAAGAAGCATGGGCAGATGGATGCTTGGTGTAACCGGGAAAGATAAGAATAGGAACTTGTGCATAAGGAAAATGACAACAGTGGAAGACATGATCAGAAAAAAACCCCTGAAAAGGCAATGGGTTGGGCGTATTGCCAGGAAAACGTACCACCGATGGACAACTGGAATTTTAGACTGGATTGCAAAGGACAGAAAAAGACCCAAAAGAAGACAACGTGGGAGATGGGTGGATGAAATTCGAAAGCATGCGGGAGTGACATGGAGGAGACTTGTGCAAGACAGACCGTTCTGGAAGAAACTTGGGGAAACCTTCATCCAGCAGTGGATTGATAATGCCTGAAAGTGATGATATATATGTATATACCTGAGTTTCTCATTGCGGTCATTAAAATCCGAAAAGAAAACAAAAACGGGCTGGCCTTTACCGTATACGGATTTGAGTCAGGCTGCTCAATAATTGATGTCCATGCGTACCACTAATGAGTTAGTTCAACCAGGATTAACTGATTTTTATTTGTGTTGAACAGGCGTATGCCGTTTTTGATGGTATGAACCAGGAATGGGGAACCTGCAGCCTTCGAGTCCAATTAAGTGCGGCCTTTTGGGTGAATCCAAATTTTGCAGAACAAATCCTTCTATTTTCATTAATATGTTTTTGTTTGTTTTTTATTATTTTTATTTTAATCTTAAAAAGACCGAATTTGAACTACCAAAGAGTAAAAGAAGATTCAACGAAATAATGCTCCCCGACTGACGACCACAATTAAATCGCATTAGTAACTCATAAGGGCTATTTTGATACCTGCTACCATTGGCTCACCCACGGAGGGAGCTTTGGGGGCTTAAGCCCCCTCCAAGGAGATTAAGAACGACTTACGTCACAAATTAAACATTCAAAAATATTATTTTACATATTCAAAAAATTACATCGTGTCTTCTATTACATGGTGTCTTCTTCCCAAAGCCCCAAAGAGATTAAAAGCGACGTACGTCACAAATTAAACATTCAAATATATTGTCAAAAAAATTGCATAGTGTCTTCTATTACAAGGAACTTCTTTCCAAAGCTCCAAGGAGATTAAGAGCGACGTACGTCAGAAATTAAACATTCAAAAACATTGTCAAAAAAGTTACATAGTGTCTTCTATTTCAAGGAACTTCTTCCCAAAGTCCCAAGGAGATTAAGAGCGACGTACGTCAGAAATTAAACATTCAGAAACATTGTCAAAACAATTACATAGTATCTTCTATTACAAGAAACTTCTTCCCAAAGCCCTAAGGAGATTAAGAGCGACGTACGTCAGAAATTAAACATTCAAAAACATTGTCAAAAAAATTACATAGTGTCTTCTATTACAAGGAACTTCTTCCCAAATCCCCAAGGAGATTAAGAACGACGTACGTCACAAATTAAACATTCAAAAACATTGTAAAAAAAATTACATAGTGTCTCCTATTACAAGGAACTTCTTCCCAAATCCCCAAGGAGATTAAGAGCGACGTACGTCACAAATTAAACATTCAAAAACATTGTCGAAAAAATTACATAGTGTCTTCTATTTCAAGCAACTTCTTCCCAAAGCCTCAAGGAGATTAAGAGCGACGTACGTTAGATATTAAACATTCAAAAACATTGTCAAAACAATTACATAGTATCTTCTATTACAAGGAACTTCTTCCCAAAGCCACAAGGAGATTAAGAGCAACGTACGTCACAAATTAAACATTCAAAAACATTGTCAAAAAATTACATAGTGTCTTCTATTACAAGGAACTTCTTCCCAAAGCCCCAAGGAGAGATTAAGAGCGACGTACGTTAGAAATTAAACATTTAAAAACATTGTCAAAAAAATTACATAGTGTCTTCTATTTCAAGGAACTTCTTCCCAAAGCCCCAAGGAGATTAAGAGCGACGTACGTCACAAATTAAACATTTAAAAACATTGTCAAAAAAATTACATAGTGTCTTCTATTTCAAGGAACTTCTTCCCAAAGCCCCAAGGAGATTAAGAGCGACGTACGTTAGAAATTAAACATTCCAAAACATTGTCAAAAAAATTGCATAGTGTCTTCTATTTCAAGGAACTTCTTCCCAAAGCCCCATAGAAATTAAGAGCGACGTACGTTAGAACCGTATATAAACTATAGGCGTACACTAATATATGTACACACATTGTGTACGTATATACTATATATATACAGCCCCCTCCAACAAGAATCCCTGGGTTCTCCATTGCCTGCTACGCTCATGATTTCGTTCTGTGGCTCCTAAAGAACTACAGATGGAATTAATTGAGCTCTCACAAGATGACATTTTTAAAGTCCTTATTTGACACTAAGAAAAATACTGTTGAAATATGAAAAAAATGCAATAGAATACCCACGCCTTCAACAACTTGCACGAAAATTGATTTCTTGCTAATAATGAAACGCATAAAGCGTATTAAATCCGTTTATTTTTGTGGTGTAGTCAGCACAAAGATTCGCTGAGCTTTCGCACTCCACTGGTAGGCTTTTTCAAGGCAATGGTAGACACACAAGCTTGGCGAATCTTTGTGCTGACTACACCCCAAAAATAAACGGATTTAATACGCTATATGCGTTTCATTTTGGAGGGGTTTGGCCATAACTCACCACGCTGGCCAAGCGGGTTGGTGAGTGTGGGATAGCATTTCCTCTGATCCCGATGGTATAGTTATACCGCTATTTGCGGTCGTCAGAGCCCCTTTAGTGGGAACAGGATGCACCACGAGAAGGCGGGGTTGACATTTGTCAAGGAGAGGCTGTGATGTTACGCATCACCTGACCTTACATCCCTCCAAAATGACTCTACAACTTAAATCTTGGCCCTCAGTCTCCGGCAGCTGGAATGTACCTGGCCAAGGCAGCGGCCAGTGCGACACGAAGGCAGAGGGTGCTAAGAATCCCCGGAGTACCGGACTAGGCTGCCATTTGATGCTGACCTTGGCTACCTACAACGGACGCTCCCTATCTTCTGATTCAAGGCTTCTTGAATTGGAAGAGGAACTACAAAGGATCAAGTGGGACATCATCGGGCTGAGTGAGGTAAGGAGAAAAGGAGATCTCATTGAACTGAAAAGTGGACATCTCTTCTATTATCGTGGGACAGATACTGGCAGAACTAGTGGTGTTGGATTTATAATAAACAAGAAACTGAAGGATAAAGTGGTAGAAATTGAAAGTTCCTCTGACAGAGCTGCACGACTCGTTATCCAACTATCGAGAAGATACCAGGCTCAGATTATTCAAACTTATGCACCCACCACAAGTCATCCTGAAGAAGAAATTGAAGAATTTTATGAGGAAATTCGTCATCTAAATAATAAAGGTAAGCAGTACTTGAAGATAATTATGGGAGATTTCAATGCAAAAATAGGGCACCGGCAACAGAATGAAACTTCAGTAGGTAAATTCGGTCACGGCAACAGAAACCAGCGTGGAAATACTCTCGTTGAGTTTGCAGAGGCAGAAGGATTTTCATCTTGAATTCCTTTTTCAAGAAAAAGCCACACAGGAAATGGACATGGAGACATCCAAATGGGACGACAAGTGAAATTGATTTTATTATGTGTAACAAAAAATTCGTCATCGAAGACTGCAGTGTGCTAAACAAGTTCAACACAGGTAGTGACCATAGATTGGTGAGATGTAAGATGCACCTCAACACTAAACTGGAACGTGGCAAGCTCATAAGACAAACAAAATGTATTGCCATAACCAACCTTAAAAAACACCATAATACTTTCAAGTTGGAACTGAAGAACAGATTCTCTGCTTTAGAAGGCCTAACATCGGAAGAAGTGGATATTTCGGAAGTTAACAGAAAAGTAACCAAAGCTCTTATGGAAACAGCAACAAAATTAGCTGGGTCTAAGAACAAGTTGCATGTAAACAAATTATCAGGAAAAACCAAAATGTTGATGCAAAAAAGAAGAGAGATGAGGACAACTAAAGAAGATGTGACTTCCAAAGTGGAATATATAGAGCTATGCAAGACAGCACGAAAAAGTATCACTGAAGACGTAAGGAAATTCAACTGTGAGCTAGTGAGGAAAGCAATTGAAAACAACCAAAGCCTAAAGATAGCAAAGGGACATCTCAGTAAGGGAAGAAAACAGATTATGGCTCTGAGAAAAGAAGATGGTTCTATAACAAGAAATAGAGGCGAAATTTTGACAAGAGTGAAAGATTTCTACTCCAAATTATATGAAAGGGATGATACATGTACTCCAGACATCATGAAAGGTACCAGAGTTCTTCCAGTCCTCCCAGCAGAAGTTGCTCATGCAATCAAGAACATGAAGCGGGGGAAAGCTCCAGGAGAAGATGGAATTACTATAGACATCATACAAGAAGCAAGTGGAGAAATTGAAACAGTACTCGCCCAAATTTTCACTCGATGCCTTAATGAAGGGAAGATTCCTGAGGATTGGAACAATGCTACAATGATCCTGCTACATAAAAAAGGTGACATTGAGGATCTCAGGAACTACAGACCTATCAGCCTCCTATCAGTGGTTTATAAAATCTTCACTACAGTTCTTTCACACCGCTTGAAGGTAACACTGGACATGGCTCAACCGAGAGAACAAGCTGGATTCAGGAGTGGCTACAGCACAATAGATCATATCCATGTACTGAGAGAACTAATTGAAAGAGCGAGGGAATATGAACTTCCATTGTGCATGGCTTTTATCGATTATGAAAAAGCCTTTGATTCGGTGAAACCATCAGCAGTTACCACGGCTCTGAAATCCTGCGGTATTGAAGATGCATACATTAATATTATTAATAACATCTATGAAAATGCAAGTGCAAAGATTCGGCTGTTTGAAAATACAACACACATAAAAATTGGAAAGGGAGTGAGACAAGGTGACACCATATCTCCGAAGCTCTTTAATGCCACATTGGAAAATGTCTTTCAATCACTGAACTGGGAAAACAAAGGGATAAAGATTAATGGAGATTATCTAACCCACCTTCGTTTTGCTGATGACGTAGTCATTTTTGCAACCACCCCATCAGAGCTGCAGAGTATGATCCAGGAACTTGCTGACAAGAGTAAAGAAGTGGGATTAAAAATGAACTTTCAGAAGACAAAAGTGATGTTCAATGCTTTTACAAGAAATGAAGATTTATCGATTGATGGAGAAAAACTGGAGATAACAGATACGTATGTTTATCTTGGACAGCAGATATCAAGTGAGGGTCACATTGATGAAGAAATTAATCGGCGTACAAAACTTGCCTGGAGAGCTTTTTGGAAGAAACAGCATAATTTTCAAGAGCAATATGCCATTATGTCTTAAAAGAAAAGTGTTTGATCAATGCATCCTTCCAGTGCTTACGTATGGTGCAGAGACGTGGACCTTAACTAAAAGAGACATACAAAGGCTGCAGACAACTCAAAGAAGCATGGAGAGGTGCATGCTTGGTATAACCAGGAGAGATAAGAAGAGGAACTCGTGGATCCGAAAAATGACGAGAGTGGAAGACATCATGATCAGAGTTAAATCCCTGAAATGGCAATGGGCTGGACATACTGCCAGAAGGACAGACCATAGATGGACAGCCGAAATTTTAGATTGGATTCCAAGGGACAGGAAAAAACCCAGAAAAAGACCACATGGGAGATGGGTGGATGAAATTCGTAAATATGCGGGAGTGACATGGAGGAGACTGGCACAAGACAGACCGTTGTGGAGGAAACTTGGGGAGACCTTCGTCCAGCAGTGGATTGATAATGGTTGACAATGATGATGCGTTTCATTATTATTCAGCTCTGGTGTATTTAAAATAAAGTTGCTTTTCTTGCTTTTCAACCACTTATAGCTGCGAATCTATATTCTCCTATCCTAACCCAAATCAAAACGTCCTTAACGTCACAAATGACGGATACACTCTAGAGCAGTGGTCTCAAACTCGCGGGCCGCATGTGGCCCGTCGCCAAATGTTTTGCGGCCCGCACGAATGATTTCAAAATAAAAATTAATCGCCCTTTTTTCAAGTATATTATAATATATTAAATATAATATAAACATAGTAATGCTTAGCAAAGACATCCGCTTTATAAGTAAGTTTATTTACGAAGAATATAACTGTATGGTGGTCTGAATGTTTCAAAGACATGGAAAATATTTTGAATATATTAAAGTCTTAATGCTGACAACGCACCTGAAGAACATCAGCGTGAGTTAATAGACTTTCAGTGCGATTCTTTCTAAAAAAAAAAAAAAAAAAAAAAATTCAACAGCTGCAATCTAACATAATTTTACCAGTTAGTTTCAAAGGACAAGTACGCAAACATTGATAACCTAGCTCCACGTGTTCTGTCTATGTTCGGAACAACATACTCATGCGAACAGTTGTTTTCAAGAATGAACCAAGTAAAATGTCTTGAAAAGAAAAGGTTAAGTGACAGTCACTTATGCTCACTTTTAAAAGTAGCATGTTCAAACGACATTATTCCAAATATCGATAACATATTGACAGAGAAGCGAGCTCAAGTTTCTGATCAGAACATGCGATATTTTCTGTACCGCGTTCAGTTGGTAACATGTGATTGTTTTAAGATTTAAGTGAAAAATAATTGTTACGTAAAAGTGATTGTTTTCAGTGATTGACGAGCATTTGTTTTTACTTCTTACCAATAATTAGAAATAATATTTCACTCTAGTGTCAAGCCATTGGTGTAGTTTTGTAAAGTTGATATTTATTTATAAGAAATTTATTAATATTCATGCTGCCCCCTAAGTTCCTCCAAAACTGGAAAGTGGGTCTTCCAAGGGTCTGAGTTTGAGACCACTGAAGTGCGGACCTCCATGTTGCAACCAAATAATATTCAAATGCTTTCGAAAAAAACAAACAAACAAAAAAAAAAAAAACAGTCACAACAGTCATTAAAAGGTTAGTTAACTTTAGAATTTTTTTCTTTTTCCTTTTTTTACGCTCTCCAACCGTAGGTTCAAGAAGTGTATAGCTCCAGCTTTGTCCGTCCGTCGGCACGATAACTCGCGTGAAAATGGTTCGATTTCGATGAAATTTTAGTATATGGTAGGGGACCACTGGGGGCGAACCCTATTGAAAATGGACGAAATGGGGTCAAAGGTCACGGCATAGGAGCGGGATCCATTACATTGCCCTTATGCGTCATAACTTACGTAAATATGGTTCGATGTCGATGAAATTTTAGTATATTGTAGGGGACAACATGGGAACGAACCCTATTGAAAATGAGCGAGTGGAGTTAAAGGTCAGGACATAGGAGTGGGATGCATTCCATTGCCTCTATGCGTCATAACGTGCGTAAAAATGGTTCGATTTCGATGAAATTTTAGTATGTGTTAAGAGACCACCTGGGGACGAACCCTATTGAAAATGGACGAAATGGGGTCAAAGGTCAGGACATAGGATCGGGATCCATTCCATCGCCCTTATCCCATACTATTAAAGGAGCAATTCTTGTATGCATGTAAATTTTATTTTGAAAACGGCTCTAAGGATTTTGTTGAGACTCGTTAACCTACCGTTTTCTGGTACTAGAAATTGATTTAGCTTGATCTCGACTTTCGGAAAATTCGTTTAGTGCGTTAAATAACCACCCTGAATTACCACGTTTTTAGTGTCATGGCGTCGTCCCATTAATGTAACCCATACTTAGAAATCTTATGACTTCACAATCTTGCGATTGAGATAACGGCGCGTGGTCACGCCATCTGTCTCATTACGTCACGCGTTGTGTGTGGATCTTATTAAAGTTTTATGACGTCACACTCTTGCGAGAAGATGGTCGCGATTCCCATCTGCCTCATTACGTCACGCGTTGTGTTCGTATGTCCGTCCACACGATAACTCGCGTAAAAATCGTTCGATTTCGATGAAATTTTAGTATGTGGTAGTGGAACACCTGGGAAGGAACCCTATTGAAAGTGAACGAAATGGGGTCAAAGGTCAGGACATAGGAGCGGGATATATTCTTCTGCTCTTATTCGTCATAACTAACGTAAAAATGCATCGATTTGGATGAAATGTTAGTATGTTGCAGGGGCTTGTCTGGGGACCAATCCTATTGAAAATGGGCGAAATGGGATCAAAGGTTAGGGCACAGGAGCGGAATCTATTCCATAGCCCTTATGCATCATAACTTACGTAAAAATGCTTCGATTGCGACAAAACTGTATCATGTTATTTAGGAGGATGAAACAACAAATGTAAACTTCATTTGATTGACAAATTCATTCAACCTCTTCAGTAAAGACAATAAATTGTCCAGGTTCGTGATTTTTGTTTTTTTCTGACTGAAGGTTTAACGACCCCCGTTAGCAACTCAATGGGCTATAAGCAGTCGCCCGTCCCTAATTTAGGGTTATTGGTTCCAGGCATGGAAGAGAGCCAGTGCCGTAAGACAAGCACAACATCCATGCCTCACCGGGATTTGAACCCAGACCCTTCAGGAACGAATCATAAGCCAGCGCTTAGACCACTGCGCCACCGGGGCGGCCAGGTTCGTGATTAAGACTGTACCCTTTTTCACTTGTAAAATGTGAGGCGGAAGTCCACTCATCTCGATCGTGTGCAAAAATTCAACTGGATAGCGCACTCTTTCACTCTCTTGTTCAGTCACAACTGTGTTTGTAAAAGTTGTTGGAATGAGATACGCGTTGCGAATACTCTTCATTCTCTCTTGTCTGAGACATATACAGTAGTTGCGACCTATTGATCGCTCACACCTTCCAGTAAGGCTCTTACGTTTGTTTGTTGTTATTTTTTCTGCGGGAGAGACATTCTGTTAAGGGTAAATATGGAATAAAGTATTTACTTACTTTAGGACTGATCATAGAACACCATACACACACCAAGTCTGACCCTGAACTAAGCTCCTGATGTAGATAAAGGCCGAACGCTTCTCCCATAGACTTTAAATAGGAACTTTGCAGCCCCACAACGCCCGAAACTTTGCTCCAATCTCATTTTTCTCTTCGACTGGAACCAATATAATAAGACCTTTATTTTGATACCTGAGCGATATCTTTACATTCAGCCGTTATCTCAAAATAGGACTCACAGTTAAAAACCTTATAGAATTATTATACATTTTGAAGTACGTATATCTAATTGAAGTTTCTTGAATGCGGCCTTCCAACATGAAAAGGTTACCTCTGGTATGAACTATTTCCTTCTTCGTTTTTCGTAGAGAAATTTTCGATCTACTGGCTGCTATTATTGCCGGTATCTGTTGTTAACGCGGAGTTATTCTGTTAAATCAACTTCATTAAAGCAGAATAAGTATCGTATTAGGCACAATGGGATCCCATTTCGCCTGCTCGTTTGTAAACAAACAAAAGGTTCTTTCCCCCACCCCTTTAACGCCTCTGCTGCGATGGCATTTTGGTGCTTATTGCATACACATACACACACCTCTCTCCCTCTGTCATGCGCTTTAATTTCCTGGATCACCGCTTTTTTTTTCTTTTTTTTTTCTGTGTTTTGCTCATTATGACCGTGGACTTGAAGAGACGAATTTGTTCATGGGCAAAAAAATAAGAAAGAGAAAAAAGGGCCGCAAAGCCTAATTACTGGTAAACACTCTCGGCTCCTCTCCCGTTTTCAATCCAATTAAATCTCGTTCTCCATTACTTCTGCTTCTACGTCATTTCCGGTGTGCCCACGAATTTACTAAGTGTGGCATCACGCTCGCGCGCGCCCTTTGTACTGTAAATGAACGCTTCCCGTTCGAAAAGGCGGCGGTGGATGTTAAGAAACAACTCAAAATGGGTGCTCGTGTTTTGTTTTCCTTTGATGCATGGAAAACCGTGTCGTTATCTTCACCGTTCTGCACATTTGGTCCCGCGCTTTGCTGGCACAGATGTCTGGGTCCTTTGTTTTTATTAATAAAGCATAATAAATGCGAAAAATCTCAGAAGGTTCTGCAGTAGTGCACTTTCCGAACTTTTTTATGGCATCTCCTCGTTAACGCACAGAACAATTTTGACATCTCACTCTAGCCTGTAACGATTTTTGTGCCAAAAACTTGCATAATTTTTGACATTTGCTGAACTATTAAACGCAGAACAGGTTTTGCAAAGCAAATTCGTTTTACAGTTTGTTTTTCTCAATGGCTTATGTACACTGGTGTCTAAAATTAACGTGATACACCCGAAATCTTGTAACCAAAATCTATACTACAGAGTTTAATGATGGTGCTGACATACACTAAAAAAAAAATAAGTGGTTTGAATTCGCGGAAAATTTTTAAAATACCGTGCAACAAGGTTGCCGGTTGATGTCCGTGTTTCTCAGAAATTTCAGTCTTTAAAAGTGCACGTTTATTTTAACATCCGTATTTTCACAGATTTTCCGTTGTCAGAAATTTAGTTTATTTTAAAAAAATCCATTTTAGGTTTTTCCGTACTTAAACTGAAATTCCGCAAAAGAGACGATGACCCTGCATTTTTTAGCCCTTACCCCAGATAATCCTTCCGCTGCAGTCTGGATCGAACCCCCGTCGGTTGTGGTGGTAACGCACGCATTTAACAACTGAGCCACAAATGCTCAGAAATCTGAATCATGTACATCGTAAAAGAAATTGCGTGACGAAGCTTTTTCTTTCTTGTCATTAATGCGAGTGATCTAGTCATTTTATTTTCTGTTGGAGCTTATTATTTTTCTGAATAGGTTTGTAATTCTTTTTTCTATAGGACTTTTCACAAATTAATCATTTTTCATCGACGATATTTTTCGAAGCAACAAAATGCTTGGCAACTTGATTTTGTTAAACTGACACAATGACTTTCAGTTATCTTTTAAAAAGGTGAAATGTATTTTTTATAGTATTATTTTACACACACACACACACTCTCTCTCTCTCTCTCTCTCTCTCTCTCTCTCTCTCTCTCACACACACACACACAACTCCTAAGTATAAAATTTACTCTTGATAGCTATAATAGCTTTTGTCTTAAGTTGTCGAAAGACTGATACATAGACATCGTATAATCATCTGTACAATAAGTTAAGTACCCGATTCCTTACAGTAATACAATATTTTTAGTCTTGATAGCTATAATAGCTTTTGTCTTAAGTTGTCCAAAGACATACATAGACATCGTATAATCATCTGTACAATAAGTTAAATACTCGGTTTCTTACGGTAACACAATATATAATAAATAACTGGTGCACAATGTAGGGTAGAGGAGAAGAAATATCCTATGCCACAATAAACGAAATTTATGCGATGTTCTGTCCACAATCGGTGGCTCAGTGGTCTAAGTGACGGCTTCTGATCATTCGTCCGAGTTGGGTCCGGGTTCGAACCCGATGTGGCGTGGATGTTGTGTTTGTCTTACGGCACTACCTCTCTTCCTTCCCTGGAACCAGTGACCCTAAATTAGGGACGGGCGACTGTTTATAGCCCAATAAGTTGCTCATGGTGGTCGTTAAACAAACAAACGAACAAAAAAAACCATCCGATCTCGCTACCGAACTTCAAAAATCGAGGGACGATTGAAATTTAAAAGTTAATCAAACCTCAAATATTCCCACCAATCGCTTCTATTACCTTTAATTTCTTGTCATACGGATACGGAAAAAGTGAGAACGGTTTTTTTTAAGGAATGCTATCACTGCACGAGTAGAAGCATGCGCACGCATGACGGCCCAAAAGTGCTGCAGCAAGTGAGACGGATTTCGAGGCACTGTGATTAATTACCCCGAACAGCGATAAAGCTCGCACAATGAGACATCATGTGAACGAGAGTTTGGGAAAATAAGTGCTACTTATCCACCAGGGCGATTCTGGAAGGTGCTGGCGGGTTGCAGTTGCTTTCCCAGAGCATCTCAGATGTGCTCTATGGGGTCCAGGTCCGGAGATCACGCGGGCTACTTAATCCTGTGAATATATTCTGGTATTCGTTGACTACCCCAGCCCTGTGTGGACGGGCGTTATCGTCCATAAAAAAAGCTTTGGTGTCAACAGCTCCCCTGAAACGCCATACATAGGGCTGTAGGATGTCATACCTGTAGCTTGCAGAAGAGTACTTTCTGGAAACACGTGCAGCGCTGGGCGTCCATCAAACAAAATTTTAGCTCAAACCAGGAGTCCACCACCACCGTAGTGATCAATTTCCCTAATGTTAGAGGTAAGCTTTCGGCTTTTCACCCATTTCCAAATTGTACACACATCGTGAATTCATGTTTAGGCTGCGAAAAGTGCTAATTGCGTTTGACAATACCAATGCGGCTACGAAACACAAAGCCAAGACTTCGAAATGGCCTACGACTTGTGACACCTTTGGAAAACAAATCTGAAGACGCGCGACAGCTTGGCGCTCTCTGAAAATCCTTACTTCCTGACAACGTGAAAAAGGTGCAACTTTCCCAGGCTTGTGAAACAAAAATAAAAAAAAATGTAAAAAAAGAAAAAAAAGGTTGCGAATGAGATCTAATATTTTTTCCTAAAATTCTTGTATTAAATCTCCGTAACAGTTACTTTCGCTCACTGTGGACTGACCGTGAGTTCAGCTGTAGCAGCAGCATTGCGTTTCGTGATTGGGATTGTTCTTCTGCAAAGAATTATCGTAGAATGTATATTAAGATTCCCAAGTTCGTGGTGAAATCTACTCTTTTTTTGCTCTTTACGTTTGAATTTTTCTGGAAATCAGTTTGAAACGTCGTGACAACCACTTTGGAAACCACCTCGTCTTTGTGTTTCATCATTGCACTCGGCACTGCTGTTAACAAAAATTGCTTGGAAAACAAATACGCGTCTTAAAATGTAAGTCTGTGGAGTAGGGATGGGCACATCGGTGGTTACTCATTCCCAAAACATCGATATAGTATCGGTTGAAGTTTTCGATGTATCGGTGAAAACCTCAATGTTTTGGCTAATAAGCCGAAAAATTCGTTGTTTTCAATCTGCAGCAGTAAAATACGCAATAGATGTGCAAAATCTCTGTTCAATATAACAGTGATTACTCACCAATAACATCGAGTGACTAATATTTATTAAAATATTCGATGTCTTAGTAGAAACCTCTATTTTTGTTCGCTGCATAGGTGTAAACCTCGATGTTTTGCTAATAAACTGAAGAACTCGTACTTTTCCACCTGTGTCAGTAAATGGGCAAACGATTTGTAAAATCTGTCTTTAATAAAACAGTGTTACTCACCAGTTCAACATCCAATAACATAATATTTGTGAAAACGCTCGATGCATAGTGAAAACCTCGATATTTCTTCAATGCATCGGTGGGAACCTCGATGTTTCGATGTTTTGCTAATAAACTGAAGAATTCTCGCTTTTCTACCAGGAACAGTGAATGGGCAATAGATTTGTAAATCTCTGTTCAATGTAACAGTCACACTCAACAATTCAACATCTAGTAACGTAGTATTTGTTAAAACGCCCGATGTGAACCACGATGTCTTGCTAACAAGCCGAAGATTTCACACTTTTTGATCTGCAGCAGCAAATAGGCACATGGGTATGTAAAATCTCTGTTCAATATAATTGTGATTGCTCACCAATTCAGCCCCAAGTAACTAATAATATTTCTTAAAACGCTCGATGTTTTTTCGATGAATCGGTGGAAACCTCGATGTTTTTTCGATGCATCGGCTCACCTGCCTTCGAGGAAAAGATCTCGGTTTTCGCCAACGAATCAACTAAAACAATCAATAGGAAGGTGATATTTCTTACCTTTTTATAAGAATGTAACAAAAAGAAATGCATTTACTTTTCGTAGAAGATATTATCTACCAGTTGCAAACATCGGTCATGAAACCTCGATGTTTTTTCGATGTATCGGCTTCTGCAACATCGAGGTTAAATCATCGATCATCGGTGGCAAAAATATCGATGTTCAAAAACATCGAGGTTTTTTTGCCCATCCCTACTGTGGAGAGAGATTACAATGGATAAAAATGTTGACTTGCGCGTATTCAGTATCTCTGAAGATGCTGCAATTCGCACTGATGTGCGTTTAATTAAGCACAAGTTTTTTATCTGAAATTTCTTTAAGGCTAGTTTTTTACGTTCATAGTTATATTTTGAAAACAAAGAATTAAAGAAAAGCTTTCAAAGACTCTCGAAGAAAATTAAAATGCCCTTTTTTAATTAATTATGTTGTCTTCGCTTTCAACAAGGTGCTATTGGGAAATTTTTGAAGACATTATTTGCTATTTTTTAACTCTTAAATATCATGAAATAACGCTGTTTTGGAGTTCATTTTTTTTATGGCTTTTCGTAAATATGATACATTCTTTTTACATGCAGAATAGTCCCTTTGCTCTTCTCGGGAATTCCCTTATCGGTAGCGATTGCTGATTGCTTGTTCCCTCGATTCTGTCATGCTGTTGGCGTATAGCGGCATTGAAAGAAAGCATGAAGATTGAGTTTCATTTTTCTTACACGATGAACTTCTCGAGACCAATTAGGTATGGTCTGAACCCAAATTACTGCTAAATATCCTTGCCGCAGAAACAAACCAGTGCCTTTGCTACGGAAAAGCAAGGAGAATTTCGCCGAATTCGGGCGCTGAATAAGGACATGTATATATGTTTTTTTGTCAGTTTATTCTGTGACGTATATTCTAAAATAACTTTCATTTTTAGTTCCTTTTCCTATGTAAATTTGAGTTCGTCTCCTTTACACTTTCCAAACTTAACGTGATATCTTCTCTCTCACAAGAATGAGGTTGGCAACACAACTGAGGTCGAGTGAGTGACGTATGAATGTGATAAGAACGATAGATAAAAAGGACGATACAGCAGTTGCTCAGTGTGTGTGTGTGTGTGTGTGGAGATGTTCGATTGCTGTTAAGCTAAATGTGAAATTTACAGCTCGTAGTGCCATATTGTGGAGTTCTTCAAATACTGCTGGACCAATAAAAGGTTATCGTAAGTCTGACTTCTGTATATGGTTCGTCTGGCCGTAAAAGCTTAATTAGGAACTATTGCATCGTATTCTCATTTAGTTTGGCATTTCCTTAGACATGGTTTTAGATATAGCGTAACACCAATCACGCACACGAAAAAGGGTTACGTTATAGTTCCTAATATACACAGTCGTATCAGAATAATATGACTACCTACCTAACAATGGGAATAACCACCTTTGGCCCAGATGACAGCGGCGAGACGGTGTGGCATGAACGCAATGAGGCCCTGGAAGGTTGCCCAAAGCACACGTGACCTTTCGGACTGCAGCAGAGCAGAGATGTCCCTTAAATGACGTGGTTGTTGGTCGGCACGTCGAGCCTCTCGATCCAAATAGTCCTACAAGTGCTCTATGGGATTGATATCGGGCGATTTCGCCGGCCAAGATAAAACAAAGACATCGCTGTCGTATTTATGAAACCAGTCACGTGCCCCCTTAACAACGTGACACGGAGCATTCATTGTCTTGTTGGTAGACGCCATCACCACCAGGGTGAACGTCGAACATGAAGGGATGCATGTGGTCACCGAGGATGGACAGGTATCCATTGAGGTTCAGGGACCCATCCAGTGGTACCAGCGGCCCCAGGTTATACCAAGAAAAGATCCCCCAGGCGTGCACACTTCCACCGCCGGTCTGTACTTGACCGACAAGCATGTCCGAGTGTTGGTCCTCGTGTACATGACGCCTTATACGCCAGCGCACCTCACTTCTGTGGAGTAGAAACCTCTATTCGTCGGAGAAGGCAACCTTTTCCCACTCTTCCACAGTCCAGTGACGGTACTCCCATGCGAACTGCACGCGACTTTGCCGATGGACCTGAGTTAACATGGGCTCCTTGACGCAACGTCGACTCCGAAGACCCATGCGTAACAGGGTTCGTTCTATTGTTCTGGTGCCACCTACCTGGGTGCCCCAGCGTTTATTTGCGTGATCAGTTGCTGCACTGTTGCGCGTTGATTGCCCTTTACCAGTCGACGGAGGCGATGTTTTCTTTTGGGGTCAATGGCCTTTGGGGCTCTACAGTTATGACGTCGGGATGTACTCGGTGTGCCAGCGATCCATTTATGGCACACCCTTACTACAGCACCTCGCGAACATTCCACGGCCGTCTAAGCGATGGCTTATGACCATTCGTCCGGAAGCGGTCTGGGTTCGAATCCCATGTCACACCCTTACTACAGCACCTCGTGAACATTCCACGGCCGTCCCGGTGGCGCAGTGGTCTAAGCGATGGCTTATGGCCATTCATCCAGAAGGGGTTCGGGTTCGAATCCTGGTGAGGCATGGATGTTGTGTCTGTCTTGCGGTCGCCCCGGTGGCGCAGTGGTCTGAGCGATGGCTTATGACTATTCGTCTGGAAGGGGTCTGGGTTCGAATCCTGGTGAGTCATAGATGTTGTGCGGTCTTACGGCACTGGCTCTCTCCCTTCCCTGGAACCAGTGACCCTAAATTAGGAACGGGTGACTGCTTATAGCCCATTAAGTTGCTCACGGTGGTCGTTAAACCTCCAATCAAAAAAAAAAAAAAAAAAAAAACGTTCCACGAAGCCTGCTATTTCTGAGATGCTCCCACCCTTGGCGCGGTATCCGATGATCATTCATTCCTGTTTGAACGTCCGTCAGATAACTCCCTCACCCATTGTGCTCACGTGACGCACTATGACTAATCTGTCCTGACCGGACGCTTATATCTCCGTGTGGTCGACCTTGTCACGTGCACTCTGTGACGCGCCTGGGCGAGTACACTGTGATTCTGGGGGTAGTCATATTGTTCTGATACGACCTTGTACATATGCACCGCAATAAAAAAAAAAAAAATCTGAATTTCACGAGTTATTCTCTGTAATTCCTTTCGTAAATTAACGAAACGTATTCTTTATACAACCTTTTCAGTGAAATGATTGATAAAACACCTGAATTTCATAGATTTTTCGTACGCCAGGAAAATTCTGAATTTTCATAAACCTTTTCCTTGCGTATATTGGTTCCACCCAAAATCTCTGCCTATGTTTCCAATGGTAAAATTTCTTTACATATTTTCTTCGCAATTAATGTATTTCCAAGGATGAAAATTTGCACATCGATAAAACTAATTTTAAGTAATAGAGTGTGATACTTAATACTTGCTAAAACATAACCATAACTAAGCAATCCAACATTTGTTTGTCTACTGACGTCATCAATGTACATGTCGCGCCATCTTTTAACAGGTCTGAACATTACTCAAAGAAAAATGGTTGTTGATTTTTTTATGTAATTATGGTTATGTTTTAGCAAGTATTAAGTATCATATTCTATAACTTAAAGTTAGTTTTATCGATGTGCAAATTTTCATCCTTGGGAATACATTAATTGCGAAGAAAATACGTAAAGAAGTTTTACCATTGGAAACAATTTACCACCTTAACGGTAAATTGCCGTTTTTAAGATGTGTTAAAGGAAAATTCTGAATTTTGAGAAACCTTACCGCAATTCCTTTCGTATGCTAACGGGAAAATTCAGTCCGGGCGATAGAAGAGCTTGGAAGAGTGTGTCCCGGTTCGAATCCGGGTGAGGCATGGATGTTGTGTTTTAATATCCGGTGAGGCTCTCTACCTTCCCTGAAAACTGTGGCCCTAAGTTAGACATCGGCTACTTCTTTATAGCCCGTCGAGTTGGTCACGGTGGTCGCTAACTCAAAAACGAACAAATTTGCTTTATTTGAACAACATTAAAAATTATGGTAATAAACAGTGTAAACGAGATGGAGGGTGTGTGTGGGGGGGGGCAGTAGTACGTGATAATCGCCTGAAATTTTCCTTGGATAAGTTGAACTGTCATCCATTTTAAATTCGGGTGTGTAAGCCGGACATAAATCAAGCTGTTCTTCCATGTAACGTAACGGTTGTGCTACATGGAAGAACAGCTTGATTCATGTCCGTATTAATTATTCCATGTGTTTTCAACTTGATATTGGGTTTGTAATTTCTAAAGGACCTCGATAATTTATTCTTCATGAGAACTACAGAGGATGTTTACACACATTTTTAGAACGATGTTTCAGCAATGTAATTAATGTTTAAAATAAAATTATTTCTTTCTTAAATGCTCTATATATACCTGAAAGAGCCCTTTCTCTGGACTATAAACGATTTTCCAGCAAAATAATTAATGTTTAAAATAAAATTATTTCTTTCTTAAATGTTCTATCTGATAGCCCTTTCCCTGAACTAAGAACGATGTTTCAGCGATGTAATTAATGTTTAAAATAAAATTATTTCTTTCTTAAATGTTCTATCTGATAGCCCTTCTCTGGACTATGAACGATTTTCTAGTAACATAATTAATGTTTAAAATAAAATTATTTCTTTCTTAAATGCTCTACCTGAAAGAGCCGTTTCTCTGGACTATGGACGATTTTCCAGCAATAAAATTAATGTTTAAAATAAAATTATTTCTTTCTAAAATGTTCTATCTGATGATAGCCCTTTCTCTGGACTATGAACGATTTTCCAGCAATATAATTAATGTTTAAAATAAAATTATTTCTTTCTAAAATGTTCTATCTGATAGCCCTTTCTCTGGACTATGAACGATTTTCCAGCAATATAATTAATGTTTTAAATAAAATTATTTCTTTCTCAAATGTTCTATCTGATAGCCCTTCCTCTGGACTATGAACGATTTTCCAGCAATATAATTAATGTTTAAAATAAAATTATTTTTTCTTAAATGTTCTATCTATCTGATAGACCTTTCTCTGGACTATGAAAGATTTTCCAGCAATATAATTAATGTTTCAAATAAAATTATTTCTTTCTTAAATGTTCTATCTGAGTATCCAACAACAATCACGGAGTATGTTGATCCTACGGACTCTGAGCTAGTTGAACCCCTTCTTGGAAAAGATACTTCATGGAAAACCAAACACGTTGCTAAAAGCCAGTATCAGTATCTTTTGCAAATAGTGAAATGTCAGAACGCAAAATGTTGTCTGTTGTGTCGAAGTTCACTCTTCCTCATCCTTCAAAACCGCATTTTGCCACCACCTTTTCCTCTGGCCCAAACACTGGATAGCCTAAAGTTTGCAGACTTATAAGAAACAGGTTGACATCAATATGGATCACTCTTCTTAAATCTTTCTCTGGATATTTTAGAGACGCTACCCACACTCCTGCCGAACTTTCAGGCCAACACCATATGACCTCAACTGTCCATCAGTGCAATCTAAATTTTTCTCCCGTTTTTGTAAGGTTTGCGGAAAGTATTTTGCTTCAATCAGTAACGTGAAGAAGGCTCATGCAATAATTCCATGCCACTCAGTGTGGTCAAGCTAACGCAGAAATAAAAGAACACCCCGTTCAGTTGTTGCGCTCCGACAGAGTGAGATTATGGCAATTTTGCCATACGATATGCATGTGATTGATGCTGAATGGATCGATGAAGATGATCTGGATCTAACTGATGTTAACGTTCTTAAAGTAGAAAGTTTAATTTCCGGTGAATTGCCCATAACGAACGTTGTCACGCATTTAGATCCCATTTGGGAGGACGTTAAGTAGACAGTTTAAATATAATTCAGATAGTTAGGTTGCTTTTCAAATTCCAAGAACACAAATGCATCATTGTTTATGCCACTGTTGTAGTCATGTGTTACAGAGATTTTATACTGGGTTTTAGGATTTCATATAAAATCTCAAAATGCAACCTTTTCCCATCTCGTGCTTCTCTTCCTTTGTCTCCACAAAGCGTGAGAGAAATTTCTCTGAGTCTGTTCCCCATTAGACACCGGATGCACGGTTATTTGCTAAGACGACAATGTGTCTGAGCCTAGTATATGCACATTGTTTGTTGAATGGAGATTAACTCTATCGCGCCTCTTTTGATGCTTTTCAGATTTCAATTTCAATGCGGCCGACTAATGCACTAGCCACTCACATTTTACTTTGAAGTTTGAGATTTACCGAGGGCGGTGTGGTTGTTTCTCACGGGGAATTTTAGGATATGCTTAAGGACATTTTTTGGAGACAAGGGAGGGAAGGCGAGAAGACAGTGGTCTGTGGTCTAGGAGAGCAAGCGGTCACGAAAAGTACGAAGAGGTAATAATTGTCCCAGGGTAGGCCTTAGGTGGACCGGCAGTTTAGGGGATTTCTCGGCAGCAAGCGAATTGGAGTTTTAAGCGGAAGAGTTGGGAAACATAGCACAGCTAACGGACAACCTTTGCAGGTGTTATGGTGAAAAAAATATAATTTATTTTGAGTATATTGAATTGATGCTATTTTATTAAAAGCGTTACTATATTTATGCTGGTATTGAAATTTAATATGGAAATTATAGAAAATTTAAATTTGGGAGATGGGTGGATGCATTTCGAAACAAAAATATTTTCTAAGTACTAGAAAAGGCCATGAACATCCTAAACAAAAATGCATCTGAAAATTTACGTTCCACAAGAAGTTATTGGAAAGTTTGCGTTGTTTGTGTTCACGCAGAGTTGAGTCACCTGAAAGTGCAAAAATAAGTGAATATTGTTGCATGTGTATGAAAATGTGTCACTATAAGTCATACGATAAAATGGATAAAATGTACTCGTTCAATAACAACTTGTGGAGGCGGTGAAAGACAATTTAAAAGGATAGGACAAAAATTGCAGTTATGAAATACCTTATAATACCAGGATTCGGATCGATAGCCTTAGTCAAGATAAGGTGGGTACATGGGCTCAAGTCATGGAAGACAACAGCACACAAAATTTTTCACACTGCACTCATTTTGAACTTTTTTTGAAAGGCTACTGCCTGTATTTATTATTTTTCTTTAAAAACTTAACAAGTTAATTTAGTGGACCAACAGATGGTATTTCCTTTTTTTTTTTTTTTTGCTTGCTTAAACACAGCAGTATAAAAACAGAATCTCAATTTTCTTTCTATTTCTCTTTGGCCACTGGCCTTATGAACAGCACAACTTGACATATTTCAACACAGTTGGTTTGAACACTAGGCATGCATCCAAAATTATACCATGATTCACATAGCTTACACAAAAAAAAAAAAGATACTGGATTATTTTTTAATTCCACAAGGTGGACAAGTTCTGTTCTTTTGAAACGTACTCTCTTCTCTCTCACCTAGTTAGCTCAATGACAAATTTACAATTTTACACTTATTGATTTAAATTTACAGCACCTAAACAATCTTAGCAAACTCTGCAATCTCCCAGACCAGCTTCGAAGACTTCAATTTAAATTTACAGTTATTTTAAGAGCCACAAATTATACTTTAACAAATCTACTATCAGCAAGTAAACAAACCAAGTAAATTATCCTCAAAACAGAATTTACACTGAGCACAAGCATTAATTAACATTACATAACCTATAGAACTACCCTGAATGAACCTACTTCACTTATAAAGAAACCTCACTAACTTATCTTAAAATTTATCACTATTCATAACATCACCATAATTCAGAAATTCAAACAATCTTCTTGCACTAGCTTGCTCATAAAAATCACCTCACTCTGCACTTCACATAATAGCTCAAGATACTTAATAACTCTATACTGTAAACAAAAGCTCAAAATACCAATTAACTAAATTTCCAAACTAAATATCAAGTTCATTAACACCAACAACCAGAATTTAGAATTTCCATCCCTAGCACTACAGCAAATCATAAACAAATAAATTTAGATACTTTAAATCACCAAACAAACTTAAATTTAACACCTGCAGTGAATTACTGAGGTAGCGGTGAGGCAAATACTCTCAGTTCAGACACTACCCTGGGTTTTGAGAACCAACACAGGAAGAAAATACCAGTCAGGCTGAAGGCGTGAAATTGGGTCGTGAATCCAATTTCAGCCTATGCAAAGGGAAAGGAAAATCCTCAAGTGCGACACATCATCATCAGGCACAGAATTTCCTCTAACATGATCTCACCACATTTCTTGAAGCAACGCTCGACCGACCCTCGCTGGCAGTACATATCTCCGTGAGCAGCGAAACTACTGGGGGGTTTGAAGACAAGTTTTCCCCCAAAAACCACGTCCTCAAGGATCTCCCTTTCGAACCAATGCATGATCCCACCTTGATCAACCACGCCTGCAAGAGCCTGTCGTACTTCAACCCTAAATACTCCAGGCACATCCGGCCCAGAACCAACACAACTATATCCCAGGAAAAATTCACTTATCTCTCTATATATCCCAAGAAATCCTAAATCACAATATCCACATGTATCCCAGGAAAATTCACTTATCTCTCTATATCCCAAGAAATCCTAAATCACAATATCCACATGTATCCCAGGAAAATTCACTTATCTCTCTATATCCCAAGAAATTCTAAATCACAATATCCACATATATCCCAGGAAAATCCACTTATCTCTCTATATATCCCAAGAAATCCTAAATCACAATATCCACATATATCCCAGGAAAATTCGCTTATCTCTATCCACATATATCTCAGGAAAAATCACTTATCTCTCTCCACATATATCCCAGGAAAATTCGCTTATCTCTATCCACATATATCTCAGGAAAAATCACTTATCTCTCTCCACATATATCCCAGGAAAAATCACTAGCAAGGAAACTCTTCTGCACCATGGCAATGCGCAGGTCCACTTCAGACAATAACACTGACCATTTACATAACCCACTAAATATTTTCACCTTATTGAAAATTAAAATTACATTTAGACTTTTTAACCTTATAGTAAAAACAAGAAAATTTAGGCCAAAGAAAAGAACAATTAATACTGGAATTGGTGAGCAAAAGTGTGTCTTCTCAACCCATGATGTTCATTCTTTTGTGAAAATACTAAACTTGAGAACCCAAATACCTCAACTTTTATTTTGCACATATCGCATCCTGGTGAAAATTCCCTACTCAGAGCCCTCTGCCCTAGGACAAGTTCCCGGCTTGCCCTAAGATCACCCCTTTCCAATGGGAGATTAACACTCATCTGGAGCATGTAAAATACTGGTCCTCAAATAACACACCTACCATCTTAATTTCGACACTCAACACTCCAAGAATGTAAACAGCACTTTAGGTTTCCAATTTCATCACACTATAATATGTTCCCAAAATTCCAGTATAAATCATCCCATAATTTATCTTCACTCAAAAAGAAAATAACTCAACGCTGTAAAAGACTAGAGAGAAATGTTTACAATTATTTTATCACCCACGGCATCCTAATAACACTGCTTTTCAATTATCACATGCCCAACTAAACTATTATCGATGCACCAAAATTTACTGTGCTCAAACAATAAACCAAATTTTTCCGATACATTAAAATTTACTGGCCTGGGAAGTTGCTAAACTACCAGACATGACAACACACAAAAAAAAAACATAAATGAAAGCATTTTCAACTCCCCTCTCTTTTTTTTTCTTTCTTTTTCTGAATTCATACCTGAGCAACTAATAAATTTTAATTTTGAAAGCTGAACGACAACACAGCCATAATCAGAGGCAAAAAAAACTTGCTCTTTTTCTTTTTGTTTCTTATGCTCAGCTCGAAGTTTAGGTACCCTGCGTGGGATGTTATATATCAATACAGAAAGATATGAACTAAAACATTACCTTCGAGCTGGCGTTCTTTTTTTTTTTTTTTTCCTTTTTGTTTTCACCACAGTTTACAGTCCTGGCACAACCACAGTCTCGTTAGTATTTCTTTCTTTTCTTCCTCCCAGTTCCCTTCCTTAAACGGTTAATAGCCGAGGTAACCATTTTCGAAACTTCGGGATGAGATGGAACCTTTATTTATTTATTTTTTTTTTCTTTCCTTCGGCCTTTGAAGCAGGCCTCCTTTTCGGAGTAGCAACCGAAGGGGAAGCTGTAGAGGCTGGGCCCACTCTTTCCGGGATTTCCATAAGGGAGAAGGCATGTCCCCCTTCAGCCAAGAACTTTCCACTAACGACATTGTCCCAGCCTGCAGCCTTCCGCCATTTTGTTCCTCAGGGCGAGGTTCCCGGCCGGCGGAATGCCGCTTTAACTGCGTTCTACATCGTCAAAATTTTCAATAGGCAGCCCAGATCCAGAGTGTCCCCTTGTGGTGGACTGGTGGTCAGCAAAGGCAGTCAAGAAAAAACCACTTTTTTCCTGTCGGTACTCTCCCACCAAAAGGCGAGGAGAAAAACTCCGCCGTCCCCTCTTTCTCTGACTGCCAGCAAGAAGACCAGCACACAAGTGACTTCTCTCAACGGATAAAACTCTGGGGTGCTTGAAACCGCTGACCCCTCTCATTGGTCGAAACTTCAGCCTAGCAACTAACGACTCCCCAACGGAATTTCACTCCCTCGCAAGCCAGGGGTGACACACTGACCTTCACACGTAGGGACCCCGCTTTTGACCCTGAGGTCTAAAAAATAGATTCTGTTGCTGAATTCCTTACCCCAAAAGACGAAAAGATGTTACACTTTTGGGTGACTTTTCCACGTTTGGAAACAGGAACGCAAAAATGGCGAATTCTTGCTTTGTAGAAAATCACTAATTTTAATTTTCTTTTTCTCTCGTTCCGTGATGTTAAACCAAAATTAATTTTGATTCTCTGAGGTGCACACCTACTCGCCTTTTCCTATCGCGATAAAAGAACAGATAAAATAATTATTTTCAAAAGCCCAAAGTCAGTTAAATCAAATATTATTCTTTTTCTCTTTTTTTTTTTTTCTTTCTCCAACATGAAATTTTGTTTTCCTGGTTGTGATTAAGACAAGCGAATTTTGCGCATGAATTCCCCTGCCTTTCAACCAGGAATTTTCTTCTAACGTATGTCATGGGAGAAAATTTTTGCATTAATTAATCTCCGATAAACCAACAGAAAGATTGATCAGGTCTTTCCGAAATTCACCAGAGGTTAAAATTTTCGCCATGACACAGGCAAGTAAATGAAGGAAAGAATAAAAGTTTCTTAGACATATTTACGGATCGCAAGAATTATTTGCATACAATTATCATTTTATTATTACGTGTTAATTACTATCATCTTCAACCATACAAGACTTTATCAACTCATCCACGCAATATTTATGAAGTTAATATGAACATGTTAACACTTGGAACAGGAAAGAACAAGAGACAGGTGGAAGGTAATGTATCCATTCAACTGAAAAAGCAATCTCGTATATTTAAATTAGAAAAGTGGCAAGCGAAGATAAATTCGCAATTCCTCTAAAAGGCATTTGTTTACAAGATATCTTAAAGTATTACTTTATTAATACAGAACATTACATTTTTAAAAAAGAGCACTATGAAACTAAATTGTAGTTTATTGAACCGCATTGTTGAGCTAATTTGCAACGTAAAAATTTCATGTAAACATAATAAACGGTAAGTGGCTTTCATTTTCAGATTTTCAACACGTTTGGGAGTTTATTTGAATGAACTGGGAACAGGAGAGTAACTCAGCCTATATGTATAACCACACTGAAAATTATAGTGTAATAATAATTAGCCTCATTTACGGCAAAAATACATCCAGTGCAATAAAAACGTATTTGTTGAATGTGAAAAATTGTGCATTGTATCGTTCTATGAAATTTGCTAAACTATTTGCGGAGAATACTTTAAACACAGGACATAAAAAATTAAACATTTAAGTAATTACTGCAAATTTTAAAATAGCTATTGCAACATCTAAGTAACACTTTAGTAATTATTGCAACTCAACTTGTAATAACCAAACAATGACGGTCGTATTTTATGTAAGAGGAGGCTGATTTTTATTGTAATTTGAGCGTAATGAGAAAAATTACTTCATGGCATTTCTTCGTTTTGTTTTCCCCTTTTTTCTTCATTTAATAGTTAGAGAGATTTAAATATTTCAAATTTCTGATGATATTTAGCTAAATCATAATATTGATATTAAGTTCTCGTATTTGTACTACCAAATCTATCATGTTTTGTAGATGGTATAATCGGGAGTGTTGCAACCTTGAATGCATGTGTTCATTTGTGGATCTTTATTTCAGAATGATAAAGTTCGGGTAGCATTTGTGAATAAATTAATGCGTAAATAATAAATATTTTCTGAAGCAAACTTGTAAATATATGGAAGATTCCTTTAAATAATTACATGTTTTCTTTCTGTTCCACAACGAGCAGTCGTCAAAAGTAAAGGGGGTTGCGGGAATTAGGACGTACTTTTTAAGAGGGGGTTATCAACAATCGGACAAAGTCTGCCATGGGGGAGGGGTGTGTGTGTGTCTGAAAATCGTAAAAAAAAATCACGGACGTACTTTATGGACAGCCCCTAAATAAAATTTTTGATGTCCGTGGCGAATACCGTGGCTTCAGGAAAGGGCTTGTCTAATAGATGGGATTGTTCGTGATGCGCTCGCTTATCCCTGTTTTGATGTTCGCCACACACACACACGCACACGTGTGTGTATGTGGTAGTTCGTTTGAAAGGGTGGTATATTAATCATGTTAGTTCCCAGGCATGAAGACGGGAGACTGCCTGTGTGTAGCACCGGCGCAGTCTTTGTGTCGGATAAGTTTACGGACGACGTTTATCTGAAACTTGGCAGGTTTCTTCCCCCGGGCGAAATGAAGACCATAAAGCTGTGAATGCATCTCTTTCGCCACCCCAGGCTGTGTGATAAAGTCAGACACCGGTTGATAAATGCATCACGGGAACACAATTCTTCCCACTCATCAATCATCGTTTGCGACATATAATTAGCCCAGCCGAAAGATAGCGCAACGACACACATACACACCTTGACGCAAAGACCCCTAAGTTTTATGAGTCCAGCAACCACGTGTGAATGTACTTATTAGTTCGTCGGAAATGTCTTCGTCAGAGAAGATTCTGTTGCGTCTCCTAGGCAAAAGCCTAGGTAGTTTTAACGGGGATCAAAAATCAGCCCTCTTTTAAAAAATTATTTCAGCCGTGCGAGAAGCTCATTTAGAATCGCTGATTCGTGTCCATGGGAAACGAGGTAATTCCAGAAGCACTAATTGCATAATGGGCAACTAATTGCCGGAGTTTTAAGTAATTCGTAGAAATCTAGCGCTTCGTCGCGTTTTGGAAAGCGATATTATGCCTGAAACAGTTTTCAGATGTGGAGATTCTACAATCGCAATGCATCCAAAATAAATAAAATGAATAGATTAGTGATGTAAAATATTTTGCACTCCTCTACTCGTAATTAGGGAGGTGTATTGATACAGCAGTGGCAACGCCACCAGCTCAGAACTGAGGGGGCTGTTAGGCAGGGTTTGAAAATACCCACCTCACTTAGGTTTTTCCGGGCTTTTTCAGGTTTTTCTGTACTCGGGGTAAGGTTAACCTGACTATGGAGTTAAAGTTACGGAGTGTGTACTTCCACTGCATAATATAGTTCCAGTTGAAAAGCTGAGACCTAAAAAACCCATGGATATATCGATGTTGTAATGTTGTACGTACATACATTAAAAAAAAAAAAAATTAAGATCCCAGTTTCGGTCGCGTTTCTAAAAAATACAAATATTCGTATTTTCGCGACGTCATTGTCACTTCTGTCTTGCTTCAAACATGCTATATCGTATACACGGAGGATATTTACCGAGCGCCTGGGAGGTTAGAATTGAGCCGGATGGTAAAAGGGGAGATAATGGGTCACGGCGGTCACTCAGCTTGCCCCTTTCTTCCTGGTTGCTGTCTCAAAATACTCGTTCTGTCTTGGACTTGGTGTTTATCAATACTTCTGGAAACATAGCGCAGTCCAATGTATTTCTAATTTTAAACAAGAAAGATGACACCAGTTGAAAAAACCCAATTGGGTTTTTTCAACTGGGCCCCAGCCCAAAAAATCCAGTGTTTTTTTTATTTTATTTTTAATCCACCTTGGTGAACCCTGCTATTAGGGGGTCAAGCATCATTAGGGGGCGGGGGCTCAAGTTTTGAAGGGCGTGCCAGAAATTATGCGAAGCAAATCCGTTCATGTAGTTACCCGACACTGATGCTATCCTCAGTAAAAAAGAAAAAAAAAAGTCAGGTCCATACTGTTCTGTACGTAGTATTCATTCAGTGTATGTAGTACTGAGAACCATAGATACGAACCTCCATGCTTTTTTACAAGTTACTATTTCTTTGCAATTTTAGTTTACTTACGCCATTTCTTTTAATAGCTTTTTTATACATATATACAGTATATATTTTCAGTCATAAATCTGTTTAGTAATTTAAGTTGGTAATATGAGGAATTTCTCGTTCTCTCTCTATCTCATCGTTTTAAACTCTAAATGCAAAAATGTTTTTTATACTACTGCCTTAGACATTCGCTAAGAGAATTCCCCCATTTAATTTAATCTAGAGAATTCCCCCATTTAAATCTAATTGATATAACAAATCTTGTTATATCAATTAGATTTAATATAACAAGATTTATGTGAAACCCAAAAATTTCCATTGAGTGTACACGTTTATCCAAGTTCCCTAAAATCTTAAATTGTTGTACTTTCCTTGTTGTTCTAAGTGCTTAAATATTTGAGGGAGGGGGTAAAGCATGGGCTCAAAAAGAAGTTGGGTTGGCGCCCCCCCCCCTCTGGTAGCGTTGGGCCTGTAATATCCAAATTGATTGTTGGGGTTTTAAAAAATCGATGCGCGTACTGTACTTGAGATAGGAACATAATTTTTTGTAAATTGTGCAAATAAACTCACCAAGTTTCATTCTGTGTCTTACAAATTCTCAATACGAGATACGGAGCCTTTTATCGCTCTGCATACATCTACAAGGAAGTCCATTTCTTCCCATACACGGCGTAGCATCTCAGCGTTGATGGTTTGAATGGCGTTGGTGATACGCATCCTAAATTCTGGGATACTTGCGGGTAGAAGAGGGATAACAACTTGATCTATCACGTAACCCCACAGAAAAAAATCACGTGGGTTTAAGTCTGGGGAACACGGTGGCCAGGACAGGAACTTCTGATGAACGTCCGTCGCACGTCCAATCAATCGCTACGGTAAGTGCTGGTTTAAAAATGCCACGACTTACTGTTTGAAATGAGGTGAGCACTGTTCATATTTTAGGAGCTCCGTAGTTAAGCTTCTCTGTTCCACTTTTGCGTCTGACAGGGAAGGACGCTCACTGCTTTTCTCTTACACGGGCACCCTGTCTCCTTAAATTGGGCATACCACCTGCGAATGGAACTGTCGGAGGGTAGATCCTTCCCAAAGTTCGTAGGGCATCATTAGAACTTTGCGAAGGATCCACCCTGCATCACTTTAGCAGGATCATTCCAACCTTTACGGCACATTTTATACACATACCGGCCGCTGAATTAGAAACTTTTATTCAATAACGAGTTGGACCTCCTTTAGTAGATTCCACAAGGTGTTGGAGTGCATATACTTCTCCATTATACCAGACGTTCACCAGTCCTTTAAATGGCTCAGATTTGACGGAAGAGGAGCTGTTTAGCAGTTGTTGTTGTTTTTTTCTCCCGGAGCCGTTTTTTAAAACATGTCCCACACATGCGCAATGGGGTTCATGCTGCTTCAGGCCCGGGCTTTGTGGTGACCAGAGAAGATGACGTAGGTCATTGTCATGCTCCCTGAACCACTCTTGAACACATCTTGCGTGATGGACAGTAGCATCATGAAACATCCATCTCCTGCTGGATAAAAAGTCAACATTGCAGGATGGACTTGATCAGCAACCATGTTCAGATGCAATATCAGGCAGCGGTTGCTTTGGCTTTTTTAAAGTGTTTGCCAACCCATTCGTCAAATAAATTTTTTTTTTCGCCAAACGTAGTCTGAAGTCGCTAATTTTTTTCTTCACTCTCCATTGGAAATATAAAAAACAAAAAGTGTTATAATACTACAGAAACAATCGGTTATATATTCTTTAACGTTAAACAGCAAAATATTATTAAAAAAGGTAATCGCCAATATTTTCACCAAAACTTTTCATCTATCACCAAAACGATTTTTTTTTCGCAAATTTGGAATAATGCGATCGGCAGCGCGACCCCTGGTATCAGGGGGCCCGTACCAGGGGTCGCACATCATGACGGCCCCTCCAGAACCTTGAATTGTGTTTACAAGGCAAGCTTGGTCTCTTGTTTGATGGTGCTCTCACCAAACTCTCTGCCTACCGTCGGTATAGAGCAAGGTGTACCCGCTACTCGTCGGAGCACATGGCGTTTTCAGTCATCGTGTGTCTAGTCAGGGTTTTCCTGACACCACTGTAGACGAACTTTCCGGTTCTTCGCAGCAATCAGTGGCTTCCTTTTAGGACTCGTCGGACCCCATGACTTTCATCCAGTGTCCAGTCACGGTGTTCTTGATACCACTGTTGGCTAATTTTCCGGTTCTTCGCAGAAATCAGTGGTTTCCGTATAGGACTCGTCAGACCACATGACTTTTTTGCAGTGTGCAGTCACGGGGTTCTTGACACCACTGTAGACGAACTTTCCGGTTATTCGCAGAAATCAGCGGTTTCCGTATAGGACTCGTCGGACCACATGACTTTTTTCCAGTGTGCAGTCACGGTGTTCTTGACACCACTGTAGACGAACTTTCCGGTTCTTCGCAAAAATCAGCGGTTTCCGTATAGGACTCGTCGGACCACATGACTTTTTCCCGGTGTCCAGCCCTGGTGTTCCTGACACCACTGTAGACGAACTTTCCTATTCTTCGCAGAAATCAGTGGTTTCCATATAGAACTCGTCGGACCACATGCCTTTTTTCCAGTGTCTAGTCACGGTGTTCCTGACACCACTGTAGACGAACTTTCCGGTTCTTCGCAGAAATCAGTGGTTTCCGTATAGGCAAGCGACTGCCAGTGCCGATCCTTGTCAATTCTTTGTGCATAGTTCGCTAAGATATGGGTCAGGAATAGTCTTGATTGAATGCTTAGGTCAATTGCTGCACACAGGAAGTCCTGTTTCTCCGTACAAGTCTTCTCAGACGACGGCGATCTCGTTCCTGACAGATTGCCGTCACGCCACAGTTGTTACGCCTCTTAGACAAGCAATGTGGGTTTTTTCTCCAGTGATTAAATACCCAGGATGTTTCACCTTTTGAAAAACCAGTCGCTTTCAAAGTCGTAGCTCCATCCAAACGAGCACCCACAATTAAGCCGTTTATCGAACTCCGAAAGATCCTTTGTTTTTCCCATTGTGATCAACAGTGCTGACAATTAGTAACGAGCAGTAGTCTTTAGTTCCTGCCTAGATCACGAGGTTACGCACGTGACCACGTATTTTACATATAAACTTTGTAAGGGACGTTTACATGCATCTCTATAAAAGTTTCTAATTCAGTATCTGCTGTGTGTAGAATGGCCCCCGGGCAACTAACTACCTGTCTCTGCTCTCTGTCGCTACGTCTGTTCTGCGCACTTTCGTACTGATGCGGACAGTTTTTGGGGCCGGTGGGCCTTATGCTAACTCGAGAAAAAAGTATATCCATATTTATACTTCAATATTCTTGTAGAAGAAAACCAAGCTATGCTAAAACGGCAAAGTTTGTTTACCACTTTCCCACGACTTCAGAAAAAAACCCAAAAAAACTGCGTTATTGTTCACCTACGGTAATTTTTTTTTTTTTTTTTTGGTTTGCTGCTTTTTGTGTGTTTATCCTTTTTTCTTTGAACGAGATGTGCGTTTGGTTTACTACTTTGTGGCTCTTAGTTATACGAATTCTTGGACTGTAGTTCTGGTAAGTCGGTCTGAGCTACACAGCAAACGCATTTTCTGTATTTGGAACAAATTAAATAAAAATTAATTTTAGAATTCTTTAATTTCTCTCACTTTATATATTTGCACTGAAATTCTTGCAATTCTCGACATTTTAAAGTTTTTCTAAAGATTTTTCTCGTAGTTATGCTATTAATGATTTATAATTCTTGAAAAAGCAATTAAGTTTTCGCACGTTGTGATTTCCCTTCTCACCACAAGCGAAGAAACTATTACAAATTCTGAATTCAGTGTCTCTCTCAGAGAACATAAGTTATCACTTGCTTCTCGGCGACGTAAGTAATTTTGTTCTTACATTAAATTTTACTATAAGAACTTGCAGTCCAGGAAACTAGGTAGAATATTGTTAATTATTGCCTCAACATAAAAATTACATTGGTTGGCAGACTTGTCGGAGAGATGTTTAAACAGTAAACGGTGATGCTGACATACCGCTTTTTTTTTTTTTTTTTTTTTTTTTCGTTTTATTTTTTCTTGGGGTGGGGGGTAGGAATGGGTACTTCGATAAATTTTTCCAAAAGTGAGCCACATAAAAACAGCTTCCAGGGCCGTTTATTGATCATCGCCACAGTCCGCCACTCCGCCGCCCCAGTGGCGCAGGGGTGTTAGCTAGTGTTTCTCAAACTGTGGTCCCTCATGGACCACTTTAAGCATTTCTTTACTTATCGCGGACCACCAAGCGGGGAGGGGAGTGAGCCTGGGTAACTTCCCTTGAAGAAATTTGAAATTGAAAAATATATTGTCTGAAACTAAGGTTGCCAACCCTGGTTAATAACATTAAGACTTACCGGACACCTTTTATCGGCCGGTGAGTGATGGCTCCCCCTTCCCACTCCAAGGAAGGACCCAACCTAAGTATCCCCTGATTTATCTGATTTAAGGCGGGCTTACAGTTATGAGTTCCGACTCACCCCCCCCCCCATCCCCCTTGAAATGTGATTTTTAGGTAATTTTAGCTTCTTTTGGAAATTTTTAAGCTTTGTTTTCAGCAAATTTTCAGCTGTTTTTACTCGAAAATAATTTCCCCTGATTTATCTGATTTAAGAGAAGGGCTTACAGTTATGAGTTCCGATTCATCCCCCCATCTACCCTTGAAATGTGATTTTTAGTTAATTGTAGCTTCTTTTAGAAAATTTTAAGTTTTGTTTTCAGCAAATTTTTAACTGTTTTTTTACTTGAAAATAATACCGTTCCCAAACAGGGCCGGTAAGCAGGTACCACCGGACCAGAAAATCGCCAAAAATTCCGGCCAGGTTCTTAAAACACCGGTCGGTTGCCAGCCCTATCTGAAACAAAGTAATTTTTAGAGTATCTATATTTGATAAAGAAAGAAAGTTTGGTGAGTTATGATTTTATTTTGTCTGTTGTATAACGAAAAAGATATCATTCGCTTAATTAAATTTTGTAATTGGCAATGTAGTCACAGCATGGGCGTAGTCAGGAGAGGGGGTTTTGGGGGGTTCAAACCCTCCGCGAAACGTCAAAAAGTAAAATTTATAACAGGTAATATTTATGGGAAATTACTTACTTTTTCCGAAAATCGCCCCTCCCCCCAAGCTAAATTCTAGCTAAGCCCATGAGCCATGGTAAAAAAAAAAAAATTCCATAAATTCAAGTTACATCATATGCAAAATGTTATATGGACAATTATACTTTGGTTTTCTCTTTTGATTTTAGTACTTTTCTGAAAGTCCACGTATAAAAAATTCAGTAATTAATAACAAAAAATAATAACTACAGTTAATAATCATAGCATCTGTGAGAGGGATGCTACTACTTGCAATCTTTTATCAAGCTATCTATATCCAGTTGGATGAACGATAGTTTGAGTAGTAGAGATAGTTTGAGTAGTAGAGTAGCTTTCACATCTAATCTACGAGTATGTCTTTTCTTGCTCTTAATTTCACCTAAATTCGAAAATCCAGACTCACAGTTGTAAGTCGTCTGGAATGGAAGATGTTTAATGGCTCTATCTGATAGCTCTGGATATTCGTATTGAGCATGCATTCAGAATTTAAGAGGAGGGAGTCTCACTTTCTTCATTAATTTTTCTTCTGAAATTTCCTGCGGACCACCAGTGATCCGTGGACAACACATTGAGAAACACTGGCCTAAGTGATGGCTTCTGATCATTCATCCGAAAGGGGTCAGGGTTCAAATCTAGTGAGGCATGGATGTTGTGTTTGTCTTACGGCACTGGCTCTCTGCCTTCCCTGGAACCAGTGATTCTAAATTAGGGACGGGCGACTGCTTATTGCCTTTTGAGTTGCTCACGGTGGTCGTTAAACCTCCAATAAAAAAAAAAGAAATAAAGTCTGCCACTGCTTTCGTATGTCAGATTTTGTTATGATTTCTTACGAAGGAATTCGCTAGCATTTTTCATAACTTTTCCAGCAATCTTACAGTTCAACGGAAAGAATGTCGCTGTATTTCCCGTTTCAGCTGCCCGGCCATGCAGCGAGGACATGCAGTTTCAGGGATCGAAAAATTATCTCCGCAAGTCCTCTAGTTACGTATAGTCGTAACTTCTGCCTAAATGTGAGCGATGCGTATCTGCGAATTCTAGCACAGCTGATCGTGTATGTAGGGGTAGCGGGTCACAAATTAGTTCACACAGGGCATTAATTTAAATATAAGCCCGCGGGGGTCTGTGCTCGGCAAAATCAGCATTTATAGTTGTTCTTTGCGTAATAAACTAATGGGGTCGCAGTAGAACTTGGGACATTCCTGCCTCCGCCATGCGATATGGCGAACTGTTACTTGTTGTCGACTTCGGATCTCATTCTTCCTTGTAATGGAAATCCTTCCGTTTCTTGAAGATACACCAAATTAAGTAACGCCATGCGTGTTCGCTCACATTGAGTTGCATTTTGGTGTTAGGTAGTTAATAAATCCGTTCGTCCCGGGCGCGTGATTTGCAAGAATGCAGCTTTTGGCGGCGAGTGGGAATTTTAAACTTCGCATCTGAGTCTCGTAATCCTGTGTTTATGAAAATATGTAAATTTATGCGCATCACTCACTACCTTCAAGACGTTCTTTGAAGTGAGGGGTTGAAAAAAATAAAAATGTACGTTGTCCAAACAGTGCTGTTCCGGAAGAGGCGTGGTTACCGTGTTGCTCGACAGCAAACAGATGCCGGCTTCTGTGTTTGCTGGCGCAAGAAGTGGTTCGGCTTTCGTCGACACTTAAGACTGACGATTACAGTACAGACTACGGTTCTTAAGCACCGACCTCCCAAAGTGCAGAATGATTTCTTTCAAGTCTTTAGATCGCAGAAGAAAAGAAAAGAAAAATACTTCCACCCTCCCGTTTCTTTTTCCGTACGTTTGCATGTCGACGATTTGATGAGCTGTTTTGCAACGGTGAGAATCTCAAGTTCTTCAAGGTAAGTAGTAAATCTAAGAGGCGTTGGCTGAGTTCTTACAAGGAAGAAACATTGCGTAAGCTTCCTCCTATAAACGCGTAAGATGCTGTCACATCGGACTGACGGACGGGTTGCTCTGATCGGTTGGCTGTTGTGGTAACTCGTTTAAGTATGTAGGTTACCTTATAACTTCAGCACTTGACAGGAAACCGTTTACTCGTAGAACTCTAATTTTTCTGTACTTTTCTTTGAATCACTTTCGTATCAGGGCACACTGCTCCCACTTCTGAAATATTTTTTGTTTCTATCATTTCACCTGCCAAAAGGCGCAGCGCGCTGTGGGTTCAGGGAATTCTTCGTCGTCGACAAAACCTTCTCCGTAAGCGATGGAGAATACAACAATACAGGGATGTCGCTAGACTTCGAAATCAGGATGGGCGACGGGTGGGCGAGCATTAGATTTGGGGGAAGGCAAGCTTGATAGCAACTTTTATTAACCCTTTAGCCGGCTGGAACGAATTAACTCGGGGTTAGCAAAACAGGCTATAATCAGATGCAATGAATATATTCGCTGTCTCAGAAACAGACTGAATATGGTAGGAACGAGTAAAGCCACCCATCAGGAAGCGTTGCTTTCCCCTTAGTTTTGTTATTCATTTAGGGGGATGATTGACATTAATCTTTCTTGACTGAGTACCGGCAAAAGAGCGCTAATAATGGTGAAGAGCCCAAGAAAAGACAGAAAAGATGTTTGAGTGTCTCCTTTCTTCCCAGCAGCATGATATCCATGTCAGGGGAACTGCAATTCTCTATCATGTCTTGAGTCCTAAGGCAGAGAAAGAGGAACTAGAAGGGACTTTCTGATAAAGGACCTTCTACCTAGTGGCATTATGTCCATGTCACTTCTGAGGGGTTTATGGTCAGTATTGCTGAGATCAGAGGGACAAAATAATTGTTTCGCTGGAGCTTTCGTCAAACTCGGCCGCTATGTGAAAAATTCTGTTTAAGGAAAGCAGAAAATTTTTGGAACCATTTTGTTCAGCTATATCGGCCGCTTAAAGGGTTAAGAAACATTGAAAGTACGAATTTTTAATGCTTTTCACCACCCAGCTACAAAGGAATTCATGCAATCCTCCCCACCATCCACTTTGACACACACATACACGGGTCTGACAAGTTACGCCACTGGTGTAAGGTACAAGTGTTGCTAGAATGTCGCCTTCAACTTTTTACTTGCTCTGAATGCATTGTCTTAAATTGCTTTTCAAAATTCAGCATTTTTCCTTACGAAAATCGTACTGTATACTTGAACAATTTAAGTCGGTTTTGTTTACCTAAATCAAATTTTAAGTCGTGCCATGCATACACAATACCTTCTACCTCCCCTCCCTCTTTAAGACTTATTTCCTTGAAGCCAGCGACTTTGCCTTGCACTCCTCTCCTACAAAACAGTCGTCAGCCACGTCCTGTACTTTCGCTGTCCCGGGGCAGCCTTACGAACGCTACTGTATTTTTAGACTCCACTTTTCGTGTTGAAATCCCATATTTTGTAAAAAAAAAAAAAAAAAAAAAATCCCAGTAGAGCAGTCAGTAGAGACCGCCTTAGTTAATTCCTATGCACCCTCCTCACTAGTCCCCCTTTCTACAGTGGCGTAACTACCCCCAGCTGCGGGGGGGGGGGGGCAAGTAACGAAGGACGCACTGCAGCCATCAGTTATACACTATCTACCAACAAGTAATTGGACACATGTGATAGCCAAGGAAAACGAAGTTTATTCACCTTTAATAGTTGGGGGAGCCTCCAAGAGCGGCGATTACAGCTGCGACCCTCCGGGGCATACTCTCAACCAGGCGTTGTACGACGGCTAGCGGTATTTTCTTCCACTCGGCTTGGAGAAGACAGGTCAGTTCCTTCACCGATTTCGGACGGTGGGGGCACCCCTTAAGTCGACGCTCCAACTCTTCCCAGAGGTGCTCGATAGGGTTAAGGTCCGGGCTCTGCGCAGGCCAGTCCATTCGATTAACCCCATTGTCACCATACCAAGCCATGGTGGACCTCGCAACATGACAGGTGGCTTTCTCATCCTGAAAGTAACATGTGTCCACCCCGTAAAACTGCCGCAACGAAGGAAGCGCATGGTCATCCAAAATGCTGCAGTAGGTCTCTGCGTTGAGTCTACCAGGAATTGCGACCAAGGGTCCCGTGCCATACCAGGAGAAACACCCCCATAGCCTAATTCCACGACCGCCGAACTTTACAGTTGGCACAATACATTCCGGCAGGAGGCGTTCTCCAGGCAGACGCCGAACCCAGACCCTGCCATCCGAAAGGTAGAGGGTGAACCTTGATTTGTTGCTCCAGAGAACCTGTTTCCACTGTTCAACGGTCCACTGTTGATGTTCTTTGCACCACGTTAGCCGAGCAGCGCTATTGGACTTGGTGATCAAAGGCTTGTGGGCGGCAGCACGTTCGTGATAACCGAGCAGATGGGCTTCTTTACGGATGGTATTCATTGAAAGAACACTCCCGGATGCCTGTTGAAACTCCTCGCGGATGTGGCCGATGGATTTGGTGCGGTTCTTCCGAATTTCTCTGGCCAGCACCCGTCGGTCTCTAACTCCCAGTTTTGTGGGTCTGCCGGGTCAGGGCACATTCCGACAGTCACTTCTCATCTTCCACTTGCCAATCACGTAGGCTACTATCGATTTTGGGTACTTTTACTGGCTGGATATGTCACGTATGGATCGGCCATTTCTGTGATGCCCGACGATTACACCTTTCTCGAAATCAGAGAGCTCCGAACTGCGTGCTGGCATCTTGCATGCGACTGGTTGCGTTGTTGTTTCCCACACGATATTTAACGGCGGCGGCCGTGACGTGTACCAGGACCGCAGATATCGTCGATTGCACGGGTGTCCAATTACTTGTTGGTAGATAGTGTAGTTTTATAAGAAAATTCGGACACGCACAACAATTAACCCAAAGATTCATATTTTGCTATAAGATATATTTAGCTTTGCTTAAATAAATGCCTAGTTTCACGTTTAAAACACTGAATGCCCTGCAGATTGAAAGTGTTCTGTTCTTTGACTTGGGGTTGTAATACGATTGCTCTCCAATGGGTTGTAAATAATACGATCGCTCACCAATCGCCTTCTCTCTGTGCTGCTGAGGAAAAGCGCGAGACCACAGTGGGATTCCCCGTGGAGGATGTGAGAAAACAGTCAGTTGCCTAGGATTTCGTGCACGACAGACGCCAACATTTATTCACAGCAGCAGCAGATCTATCTGCCTTGTTTAAGAGGGCGATTTCTTCAAGTGATTTATTTTAGTTTTGGACAAAGCAATTACACGTATTGTCAAATCTGTTACTTAAAAAGTTAAAACTACAGGTCTCTAGGTACCACCATTATTTTTGCAGACACTCTCCCTTGCTTCCTAATACCCCCCACCACCATCACCACCACCTCAGACACACACACACTGCGAAAACTGCATCCTCTCTCGTTATCGAAATCTTGGGGAAATTACTCTGCTTAGGGATACTGAAGTAAATCTGACGGGGGGGCGCACGTTGTGCTAGTTACGCCACTGCCTTTCTATACAAACACGAAAACGGGGCTTAAACTAAGGAATTGGAAGATTGGGGGCAATTGAATTTCCATGTCCCTGCGGATGCTATTTTGATAACCTTTCTACGGGGAAGTAAGCAACGTACTTCCTATAGAAACATTGGTAGGTTTACATCTAATAAAACATGAGACTTATTACTTGGCGAAGTCCTGATTATATTTTAAATATACTGAAAAATGGCCCATTTTGAACTGGGTCGGCGGCAGGGTGGGCAAGACAAATTTCAGGGTTGAGCCCATCCATCCTCGTACCACCTTGGCGATGTCCCTGCAACAATAGTAGCAGTTGTGTAGGTGGTACATGAAATTCACGAGCCACTTTCCATGATTTCTTTCGTGAATTAACGAAGCATATTTATTACGGATGGGACATTCGAATCCCTCGAATCTTGAAAAAGATTCGAGATTCGAAAAACTCGAATCTTCGCCCTTTTTTTCATCATTGGAATCTTAAGCTAAACAACTTGGCGTTTGGTGTTTGTTCTAGAGCGATATTTGTTCGAATTTTTGTCAGCATGACGAGTTCTGACACTAGAAAACAATCGAAGAAGATCGTCTACACCCCACAGTGTGTATACAGCAGCTATTTGAAATAGCTCGTCACTAAGAGCTGTCAAAAACCGGATATTTTTGAAATCCAGATTTCGGATTTCAAAATATCCGAAATATCATAAATTCTAAATCCGGATTGCCGCATGAAATCCGAATTTCGAAATCCGGATATTCGGATATCCGGCTAGTTCTTTCAAAAACCGTATATTTTGAAATCCGGATTTCGGATTTCAAAATATCCGAAATATCATAAATCCGAAATCCGGATTGCCGCACGAGTTTGTTACAGGATAAAACAGTGCAATTTTATTTATACAGGATAAAACAGTGCAATTTTATTTATTATCCCTTCACTTAGTACAATATCAATGTCACGAAAGATCACTTTGTCTAATCAAACGGACCTCGTGCGGCCAAAAAGCGCACGTTCACAAACTGTTGCGTTAAGATTTCAACAACCTGAGGCATGCGGTCTATCATGGCCAGATAGATCTATGTTGTTGAGATGTCTGAATATTCGATATTCTAAGTCCGAATATCCGAAGTTCGAAATCCGGATTGCCGTATGAGTTTGTTACAGGATAAAACACTGCAATTGTATTTACTATCCCTTCACTTAGTCACTTAGTACAGTATCAATGCCACGAAAGGTCACTTTATCTAATCTAACGGACATCGTGTAGCAAAAAAACGCACGTTTACAAACTGCTGCGTTTAAGGTTTCAACAACCTGAGGCATGCGATCTATCATGGCCAGATAGATCTATGTTGTTGAGATGTCTGAATATTCGGCATTCTAAGTTCGTATATCCGAACAACCAGATATCCGAAGTTCGTAAATCCGGAGTTAATAACCCGGATATCCAGAGTTCGAAGTATTCGAATGCTAAAATCTGGTTTTCGGATAGTAAAATTTCCGAAATCCTTGGAACAGACCTTCAGAAGTCCGAATATCCGGAGTTCGAACTATTCGAAAGCTAAAAATCCGGTTTTCGGTTACTAAAATATACGGATATCCAAAAATATGAAATCCGTGAACAGCACTAATCGTTACTTCCAAACCATATGAAACAGTGAAGGAATTGTTCAACCAAACACAGAGAGCAACTGCCGAAGCGAGTGGTGTCTCCCATACTGGCGCACAAACAAAGAAAATATAAATCACGCACCGCTTATGTGAATTATTAGGTGTGCAACTCAGTTCTCGGCCACAGGCACGACATGTTGACAGCAAATTATAGCAAATCGAATACGTACCTAAACAGGGAAATAATCCCCGTCGTGTTGGATACATTTGAGCCATCGGTCAAGGAGTTGCCGAATGTCACTGCGGGAAAAAGAGGGCTGTTTCGAGTTGATAAAGTCATCAATATTTGTGTGGATCTCCTCGATAGAAGTGAAGTGCGTATCACTCAGGTGATGTTGCAGGGAGCGAAAGAGGCAATAATCCGACGGGGCGAAGTCTGTAGAATACGCCGGGTGGGACAAAATCTCCCATTCCAGGTCGGTGATCGTGTTTAAAGTCGTTTTCGCGGTGTGAGGAAGCGCGTTATCCTGTAGCAACAGGACCGATCTTCTGCCCTGCCGGTGTATGGCCTTTTCGCCTCCATTGCGTCACTCACACGAATGAGTTGCTGACAATAACGCTCAACATTGACCGTTTCACCAGGTGTGAGCAACTCATAGTGTACGACACCGCGCTGATCCCACCATATGCACAGCAACAACTTCCTGGCATGGATATTTGGTTTGGTGGTACTGGTGGTAGGCTGACCTGGATAAACCCACGATTTGCGCCGCTTAGGATTATTGTAGAGGATCCACTTCTCATCACAGGTCAAAATCTTGTGGAGGAAATCCTTCTTAATGAATCTGGAGAGCAAGGACACAGCAACATCGTAGCGCCTAGACTTATTCGCAGCTGTGAGTTGGTGGGGCACCCAACGGCCCTCCGTGTGAATCTGTCCAAGCGCTTTGCAATGGCTTGCCGTGTTACTCCGAGTTCCTGGGCGAGCTCTGACTGTGTGCGACAGGGATCCGCGTCCAACAGTTGTATCAGTTCCTCATCGTCAAATTTCTGTGGCTGTCTCGGACGTTCTGCATCACGGAGATCGAAATTTTCTTGCTTAAACCTCTGGAACCTCTTCTTACACGTATTGTACGACACAGAAGCCTCACCAAAAGCAGCACAGATCATTTGCAGGGCTTCCGCGGAACTTTTTTTTAGCTGAAATGCGAACAGGAGATTGTTGTGCTGAATATTTTACTGGTCTAGTAAAACGTTTCATTCGTCAGAGACGAGCAGACGACCGCATTTTTCAAGTCGTCGCAATACCTTCCCTTTCTTATCCCCCACCCCTCATTTTTATTTTCTTATATTTATAATATAAGAAAGTATAGATATTTGGATATGGGGCAGTTTGGGTACAACACAAAACAAATTTAAATAAAAATTATAGGGTAAGATGTCGTTTTAAGCACATTTTATGGGTGAAAATCTCCTCTACCTATCAGCGTAGTAATAAGGCTGTCTCGTAACTGAACTAAATTATCTGAAACTCACGATAGTCTCCTTAATAATGACTAGTTTAATTAATTAAATTCCCAATAACAATTTCCTCATTGCAAATATCCCCACCTCAACGTTCTTAACAAGAGAAGAAGAAGGAGTTTCAAATGACTGCGATGTGAGAATAGATTTAGAGACTAACTCTATCTTCAAACAAACATGGGACGTTAATTCCACTAACTGCAGTTCTCCTGTTGCATTTTTTTATTGGAAAATAATTAAATAATTACAGGGAATTCGTAAAAGAAAAAAAAATGCTGTATAGGGTTTACCGGAATCCGTGCCGGCAAAAAAAAAAAAAAAAAAAGTTCCGCGGAATGCCGTTCCGGGGCGTTTCAGCCCCATTACACCACTGATTACTAGTACTGAATATCACATACACAGCTTGAAAACATTTAAAATGTTACATGCAGTCTGAGCATGTGCAGAAAAAATTTACGTGCCCAGGTAATAAAAGAAACATGAACAGAAATGTCTATCTTTTGAAGCAAAAAAAAAAAAAAAAAAAATGTGTTTTTAAGTTTAAAAGTATTAATTAACGTTTTTTAGTATTTCTGTCGCCAACTGTAAGTAACATTTGAAGCAGAGCATCGTATTTCCCCAATATGTACGCGGTCATATCACCACTGACCTACCTAATAATGGAAATAACCACCCTTGGCCCGGATGACTGCGGCGAGACGGCGTGGCATGGACGCAATGAGGCCCTGGAAGGTTGCCCGAGGCAAACGTGCTCATTCGGACTGCAGCAGAGCACGGAGGTCCCGGAGATGACGTGGTTGTGCATCGGCACGTCGAACCCGTCGATCCAAGTACTGTAGTCCCACAAATGCTCTATGGGATTGAGGTCGGATGATTTCGCCGGCGAAGGAGAACGGAGACATCGCTGTCTTGTTCCTGGAACCAGTCACACACCCTGGCACATTGTCCTGTTGGTAGACACTATCACCACCAGGATAAACGTCGAACATGAAGGGATGCATGTGGTCAGCGAGAATGGACAGGTGGCCATTGGCGTTCAGGAACCCATCCAGTGGAACCAGCGGTCGCAGGTCATACCAGGGAAACATCCCCCAGACTTGCATACTACCACCGCCCGCCCGCCCGCCTGCACTAGACCGACAAGCGCGTCCGGGTGTTGGTTCTCGTGTGTCTGACGCCATATCCGCCATCGCCGGTCACTTCTGTGGAGTGGAAACCTGGATTCGTCGGAAAAGGCAACCCTTTTCCACTCTTCCGCTATCCAACGACGGTAGTTCCGTGCGAACTGTTGGCGTCGTTGCCGATGGACCTGGGTTAACATCGGCAGCTTGACGCAACGTCGACTCCGGAGACCTGTGTGTAACAGGGTTCGATCTACAGTTATCGGGGACACGTACTTGGGTGTCCCAGCCGTCATTTGCTTGGTCCATTGCTGCGCTGTTGCGCGTCGATTGCCCTTTACCAGTCGATGGAGGCGACGTTCTCTTTTGAGGTCGATGGACTTTGGGGCTCCACACTTATGACTTTGGGAGGTACTCGGTGTGCCAGCGGTTACACCCTTACAACAGCGCACGAAGTCTGCTGTTTCTAAGAAACCGCCATCCTTGGCGCGGTTGCCGATTATCATTCCTTTTTTAACGTCCGTCAAATCACTACCTCTGCCCATTATAATCTGCTCACGTAACGCACTATGGCTCATCTGTAAGGCTCATCATCACTATGGCTCATCTGCGAAGCCTTAAGTCTTCGCTTCATCCTCTTCATTAATTTGTTTATTCAGATAATATATTCTACTTTACGAATATATCTCTCTATTCTAAAAGAAAAGTAACTGCTGCCGCTGTTTTAGAAATTTCGCGACACTCTTGCTTTCCTAGCTCTCAGCGCAAAAAGGTATTGAGCACAAAAATATGGAATTTACATCGTTTGTAGGGAATTGTTTGAAGAACACGCTGAAATAAACCGTTTTTCGATTCTGGCGATACTTCAAGAGCTATTGTATTTCAAAGTTAAGGTAAGAAAAAAGTGCTATCAGGTCGCGTTCCGGACGCACACTAACAACAGAACCACGAAACTTTGTAGGCATGTAGTGTCATGACCGAATTTTTTCACCTCGTCGCTCTTTTTAAATCATAACGCATTGTAATTTTTACAGCATAAACTTACAACTATCATCCCTTTTTTACGAAAAAGAAAAGAAAGAAAGAAAAAGAAAAAAATAAGAAAAGGCCATTTTCTGATTTTTAAGCATTTTTTTAAAGACTCAAAGAAAAGAAACTAACGGCTTATCTGTCTTCACGATGTCCACAGAGAAACGTTCTGGTCCCGTGACCTGCTGCCATGGTGACGAAGCTATTTTTAGCACTCTCTTCTCATTGAGTGAAAGAACAGGCAACAATATCGAACTGGTAATGACGCAATGCTTAAGACGTAGGGACGCTTTTATTAAAGTTCTTCGTTTTCTGCCTGCATACGTGAATACCTATGTAAATATCGGGTTTTGCCTCTTATATGAAAAGCAAAGAGGGAAAATGCGAGTGTGTTCGTCCGCGAATTGTTCGACCACTTCTAAATGACCTAGAGATCTGAAAATTGGCATGCTGATAGATCTTAAGGTCCGTATACCTAGAAAAGTACGAAAAAAAAAATGGTGGCTTTGGAACATTATCTGCTTGAACTTTTCGCGAATTGTTAGACCACTTCTAAATAACCTATTGATCTAAAAATTGGCATACTGGTAGGACTTCAAGTCCGACATGCTTTTGGGACCGCTTTTGTTTTCCTTAGTGGTAAATTTAGTAAGTGCTATAAGTTCAAACGACAAAAGTCCGCCCTTCCAAAAAATAACGACAGTAAAAAAAAACTCGGAAACTTCGGAATGGCGGCGGAGGAAAGTCCTTCAATAAAAATAGAAGGAAATTGAAAAAAGTTCCGCAAAAATCCAACAGGGAGTTCACCAGGAGCGAAACAAATACTGTAAACAAGCCACCATTTTCGAATCGACACAGCGCAAAAAGTATTGAACAATTGGGAGAACATTTTCATTTCGTCAGATGGCATCACCGGAAAGAGACAGTCGAACACATTTGTCGACAATTCTGACGTATAAGTTCAAATGATAAAAATCCGCCCTTCCAAAAAATAACGACAGTAAAAAAACTGGGAAACTTTGGAATGGCGGCGGAGCAAAGTCCTTCAATAAAAATAGTGTACAAGGAAATACTATTTTTAAATGTTGTTATTACTTTAATTTCATGTACATGTTTAAATTAAGTGTTCATGTTTCTATCAATTTTTCCATACTTATCTGCTTGACATGCAATAAAAATTGAAATTTATATGAATTTTCCAGTTTTTATTTCATGTGATATACTCGAAGATCGGGCTGCAGGGCCCTAGCGCTACTCTGGAAACGACCGTAGCGAGTCTAGAGGCGCAGCCCCTAGTGTATAAAAAAATATTTAAACTCATTTACGAAAAGTTTCTACTCCAAATTTCAATTTACTGTCCAAATTCAATTACATTTTACCGTCTTTTTCATTTTATTTGATTACGTTTTTACAATTTAAGTTAATTTCTATTTAACGAATTTGCTTTATAACGAAGTCTTTAAGTGGAACGATGGAACTTCGTTAAATAGACTCTATTGTATTACCTGTTCATTTTTCCCGTGCATTCACCGAACTTTATCGAATACCTTTATATGTGCTTGCGGTGTATTTTCAATCAGAAAGGAAAAGGTGCTTGATTCAGGACGTCATGCAGGGTCTCACTAAAATGTACCAATCCGTAAGCGCGAAGAAAAATCTCGTTCTATAAAATGGAATTATGGGAAACCTCTGACGGCTGGCTTTGTAGGTCTTGTAATTAGTTCTCACCCTGTCCGCCAGTAAAATTAGGAGCGGCACTTAAAAAACAGAAAAGCGGGAAGGAAAAAATCAAGGCGGCGTAATTCTAATCTTTGTTACCTTTTTACACAATGCAAAAATGGGGATTAGCTAAAGCTGGTTATATCGTCAGAAAGTAGGGAAATTTGAATATACCGGCGCGAAGTGTCGATATTGAAGATTATTCTGAAGAAAATCAATAATGCCAAATCTAGAATCTTTCCCGAATAAAAAAAAAATAAAAATAATAGAACACGTGCTTTTTTCGGATGGGAGGCCTTCGTTAATATGCTCAAGGACCTGCTTCGTTATTGAAGTCCCGTTGAGAAGGCGGAAGCAATTTTTTTTTTTTTTCGTAACGAGTAATCAGACGCGCATCGTGGCTTTTCTTTGAGTAAATGCTGATTGGATTTCGCGCGATGTCTAAGCCCACCACAAGGGAAACGATTCCCCGAAAGGAATGTTCGGAGGACATTTTTTTTTTTCAATCACTGCCGTAATGAGTTTCATCTCGCCGTTAAGAGTTCAAAAGCGCATAACTTTATGAACATCTGAGACGCAGTTGCATTGCTTACCGCCAGAGAAGTGGAAATTAAATAAAATGGAGAAAGAAAGTTTTGAATACTGTTTTGCTAAATTAACAAGAGTTGTGTGACTTCAAAATAGCACCAGGAATTGAGAATTTACCTATGTCGCCGCGGTGGCCAAGTGGTCGAAGGCAGAGTTGGACGCGGGTCAAAAAATTTCGAACCCGGACGTCCCATAACTGGACCCGATCCGGACCAGTAACTGACCCGGACAAATCTGCTTTGAACTATAAATTTGAAACTCAATTTATATATATATATATATATATATATGATCCTGCTACATAAGAAAGGTGACATTGAGGATCTCGGAAACTACAGACCTATCAGCCTCCTATCAGTAGTTTATAAAATCTTCACTAAAGTTCTTTCACACCGCTTGAAGGTAACACTGGACATGGCTCAACCGAGAGAACAAGCTGGATTCAGGAGTGGCTACAGCACAATAGATCATATCCACGTGCTGAGAGAACTAATTGAAAGAGCGAGGGAATATGAACTTCCATTGTGCATGGCTTTTATCGATTATGAAAAAGCCTTTGATTCGGTGAAACCATCAGCAGTTACAATGGCTCTGAAAACCTGCGGTATTGAAGATGCATACATTAATATTATTAATAACATCTATGAAAATGCAAGTGCAAAGATTAGGCTGTTTGAAAATACAACACACGTAAAAATTGGAAAGGGAGTGAGACAAGGTGACACCATATCTCCGAAGCTCTTTAATGCCACATTGGAGGGTGTTTTTCAGTCGCTGAGCTGGGAAAACAAGGGGATAAAGATTAATGGAGATTATCTAACCCACCTTCGCTTTGCTGATGACATAGTCATTTTTGCAACTACCCCATCAGAGCTGCAGAGTATGATCCAGGAACTTGCTGACAAGAGTAAAGAAGTGGGATTAAAAATGAACTTTCAGAAGACAAAAGTGATGTTCAATGCTTTTACAAGAAATGAAGATTTATCGATTGATGGAGAAAAGCTGGAGATAACAGACACGTACGTTTATCTTGGACAGCAGATATCAAGTGAGGGTCACATTGATGAAGAAATTAATCGGCGTACAAAACTTGCCTGGAGAGCTTTTGGAAGAAACAGCATAATTTTCAAGAGCAATATGCCATTATGTCTTAAAAGAAAAGTGTTTGATCAATGCATCCTTCCAGTGCTTACGTATGGTGCAGAGACGTGGACCTTAACTAAAAGAGACATACAAAGGCTGCAGACAACTCAAAGAAGCATGCAGAGGTGCATGCTTGGTGTAACCAGGAGAGATAAGAAGAGGAACTCGTGGATCCGAAAAATGACAAGAGTGGAAGACATCATGATCAGAGTTAAATCCCTGAAATGGCAATGGGCTGGACATACTGCCAGAAGGACAGATCATCGATGGACAGCCGAAATTTTAGATTGGATTCCAAGGGACAGGAAAAGACCCAGAAGAAGACCACATGGGAGATGGGTGGATGAAATTCGAAAGTATGCAGGGGTGACATGGAGGAGACTGGCACAAGACAGACCGTTGTGGAGGAAACTTGGGGAGACCTTCGTCCAGCAGTGGATTGATAATATTTGACAATGATGATGATGATATATATATATATATATATATATATATATATATATATATATATATATAATATATATAGTGGAATATATAGAGCTATGCAAGACAGTACGAAAAAGTATCACTGAAGACGTAAGGAAATTCAACTGTGAACTAGTAAGGAAAGCAATTGAAACAACCACAGCCTAAAGATAGCAAAGGGACATTTCAGTAAGGGGAAAAAACAGATTATGGCACTGAGAAAAGAAGATGGTTCTGTAACAAGAAATAGAGGCGAAATTTTGACAAAAGTGAAAGATTTCTACTCCAAATTGTATGAAACGGATGATATATGCACTCCAGACATCATGAAAGGTACCAGTACCAGAGTTCTTCCAGTCCTTCCAGCAGAAGTTGCACATGCAATCAAGAACATGAAGCGGGGAAAAGCTCCAGGAGAAGATGGAATTACTGTAGACATCATACAAGCAGCAAGTGGAGAAATCGAAACAGTACTCGCCCAAATTTTCACTCGATGCCTTAATGAAGGGAAGATTCCTGAGGATTGGAACAACGCTACAATGATGTTGCTACATAAAAAAGGTGACATTGAGGATCTTAGGAACTACAGACCTATCAACCTCCTATCAGTGGTTTATAAAATCTTCACTAAAGTTCTTTCACACCGCTTGAAGGTGACACTGGACATGGCTCAACCGAGAGAACAAGCTGGATTCAGGAGTGGCTGCAGCACAATAGATCATATCCACGTACTGAGAGAACTAATTGAAAGACGAGGGAATATGAACTTCCATTGTGCATGGCTTTTATCGATTATGAAAAAGCCTTTGATTCGGTGAAACCATCAGCAGTTACAATGGCTCTGAAATCCTGCGGTATTGAAGATGCATACATTAATATTATTAATAACATCTATGAAAATGCAAGTGCAAAGATTCGGCTGTTTGAAAATACAACACACATAAACATTGGAAAAGGAGTGAGACAAGGTGGCACCATATCTCCGGAGCTCTTTAATGCCCCATTGGAAAATGCCATTCAATCACTGAAGTGGTAAAACAAAGGGATAAAGATTAATGGAGATTATCTAACTCACCTTCGTTTTGCTGTTGACATAGTCATTTTTGCAACTACCCCATCAGAGCTGCAGAGTATGATCCAGGAACTTGCTGACAAGAGTAAAGAAGTGGGATTAAAAATAAACTTTCAGAAGACCAAAGTGATGTTCAATGCTTTTACAAGAAATGAAGATCTATCGATTGATGGAGAAAAGCTGGAGAAACCAGACAAGTACGTTTATCTTGGACAGCAGATATCAAGTGAGGGTCACATTGATGAAGAAATTAACCGGCGCACAAAACTTGCCTGAAGAGCTTTTGGAAGAAACAGCATAATTTTCAAGAGCAATATGCCATTATGTCTTAAAAGAAAAGTGTTTGATCAATGCATCCTCCCAGTGCTTACGTATGGTGCAGAGACGTGGACCTTAAATAAAAGAGGCATACAAAGGCTGCAGACAACTCAAAGCAGCATGGAGAGTTGCATGCTTGGTGTAACCAGGAGAGATAAGAAGAGGAACTCGTGGATCAGAAAAAATGACAAGAGTGGAAGACATCATGATCAGAGTTAAATCCCGGAAATGGCAATGGGCTGGACATACTGCCAGAAGGACAGACCATCGATGGACAGCCGAAATTTTAGATTGGATTCCAAGGGACAGGAAAAGACCCAGAAGAAGACCACATGGAAGATGGGTGGATGAAATTCGAAAGTATGCGGGAGTGACATGGAGGAGACTGGCACAAGACAGACCGTTGTGGAGGAAACTTGGGGAGACCTTCGTCCAGCAGTGGATTGATAATGGTTGACAATGATGATGATGATATATATACTCAAGAGCAGAGTCAAAGACAAAATTTCACCTAAGAATTTAAAACTGAATTTGCTAAAAAACTCGAAGATCATGACGCGCAACGTAGCAGTTATGAATTTTTAGAATTCACATACTATTAAGAACAGACAGATGCAAAAAAAACTTTATCTGGTACTAAAATAACTAAGAAATACTCAAAAACCAACAGGTATGAGTAAAAAAGTGATAAAGTAATAGCAACCTGAAGCTTTCGAATATCAACCTACATTAACCAGATGGCTTTTTCTTGAAAAAGCTTTCGGACATCAACCCGATTTTTTTCTCGAAAAAGCCACCTGGTTGATGTGCGAAAGCTTCGAAACGTTTATTTATGTATTTCTACGCCAATAAATCGGATCACTAGTATAGTTTTACTATTTCCAACATACTTGGTCCACTGTTCCTCGTTATTAATCTTTGTAGGGCCTCCTCGCTATTTATTGGCGTAGGAATATACACGGTCGAGTCACATTATTGTGACCACCAGCTAAATTACAGAGAAACCGCAGTGTGCAACGCGGACAGCAGCTAGACGGGCTGGGAGTGACTCATTTAGGTGCTGGAAGGTGTTCACAGGTATGTGGAGCCATGTTGACTGCAGTGCGTCTGACAGCTGCTGGAGTGGGCGTGGTGAAGGATCCATAGAGCGAACAACACGATCGAGGTGGTCCCACAGATGCTCAATTGGGTTTAAGTCTGGGGAATTAGGGGTCCAGGGAAGTACTTCTAAGTCTTCATCGTGCTCTTCTAACCACTCTCGGACATTTCTAGCTGCGTGACACGTCGCATTGTTGTGCTGGAAGATCCCATCCGTCCCAGGGAAGACAATCAGCATGTATGGGTGTACGTGGTCTACAAGGATGGATTCATAACGATTTCGCTCCATAGTGCCTTCTACAGGTATGAGTGGACCCAGAAAATGCCACGAAAACATTCCCCAGACCATAACGCTGCCCTCACCAGCTCCTGTTCTGCCAGCAATGGTTGAAGAGTGTTTGTTCTCCGATGTTTCTCGCCTTATCACCAACGTCCATCCGTTCGATGAAGCAGAAAACGTGACTCATCGGAGAAGGCAATCCTTTGCCAATCAGCGGAGGTCCAATTCCAATACCGCCGTGCAAATGTAAGCCTTTTCTGTCGATGTACTTTCGTTAGCATAGGTGCAGTGACCATCCGTCTGCATCGGAGCCCCATACGCAGCAGGGTTCGCCGAACTGTCGTTTTAGACACACTTCCGGTAGCCCCCTCTTTCATTAAGCCAGTGAGTTGCTCCACTGTAGAGTGTCGATTGGCCCTCACGCACCTTCGAAGCCGACGTTGACCTCTCACATCAATGGCACGTAGTACTCCGCAGTTTGCACGTGGCTTATTCGCAATGGTGCCATTTCTCCAATCACGACACACTTTAACCACAGCAGCACGCGAACAGTTCACAAAGTGCGCTGTTTGAGAAATACTGCCACCCTTGGCCCGAAAGCCGATAATCATCCCTTTCTGCAAATCTGATAAATCGCTCCTTTTTTCCATGACAGCAACGAGAGATATGTTTTCAGAAATTATCATATTTAGAGGATTTTAGGAAGGGAGTGTCTGACCCCAGGTCTTAAACAACCTTTAGAAATAGGAAGCTAGGAGATTTGGTCTAGAGTGCCCGATAGGAAAGTGACACGGAAGCGAAGTAGAAAGGGAGAGGAAGACGCCCTTATTTATTACCGGGGGGGCAGTACCCGGTATGTTTTCAGATCAGATCAGATGAGATGTAGAGGATTTTAGGAAGGGAGTGTCTGACCCCAGGTCTTAAACAACCCTTAGAAATAGGAAGGTAGGAGATTTGGGCTAGAGTGCCCGATAGGAAAGTGACACGGAAGCGAGGTAGAAACGTGGAGGAAGACGCCCTTATTTATTATCGGGGGCCAGTACCCTGGGTCCGACGGCCTAACGTGCTCATCCGACGCACGGCGGGTATTTAGTGGTTCAAACGTTTGTACCTGCCCAGGATTGAACCTGAGGTTATCTACATGGCAGTCACGAACGCTGACCACTAGGCCACCCGCGGCCCGTGGTATGTTTTCAGATCATGATCATATGTAGAGGATTTTAGGAAGGGAGTGTCTGACCCCAGGTCTTAAACAACCCTTAGAAATAGGAAGCTAGGAGATTTGGGTTAGAGTGCCCGATAGGAAAGTGACACGGAAGCGAAGTAGAAAGGGGGAGGAAGACGCCCTTCTACTTCGCCGGGTACTGGCCCGTCGGACGCCGGGCCAGTACCCGGCGTCCGACGGCTTAACGTGCCCATCCGACGCACGGCGGATATTTAGGGGATCGAGCGTTCGTACCTGCCTGGGATCGAACTTGAGGTCCTTTCCGCGGCAGTCACGAACGTTGCCCACTAGGCCACCCGCGGCCCGATGTGTGTTTTCAGAATGCCTACACCACACTCTATGTACCCTCCAAGCGAGCTCACGACATGTGCCTTCTTTCATTGGCTACGCGCTGCTGACGTCAAAAGTAGGAGGTGGTCACAATAATGTGACTCGACTGTGTATAAATAAGCTTTTCCAAGCTTTCGCACATGAACCAGATGGCTTTTTTAGATGGCTTTTTCTTAAAAAAAGCCATCTGGTTGATATGCGAAAGTTAGGAAACGCTTATTTATATATTTCTACGCTAATAAATATTAATTATCACTGGTATAGTTTTACTATTTTCTACATAATTTGTGTACTGTTTGTTCCTCGTTATTAATCTTTGCAGTGCCTCTCAAGAACTGAAATGACAGTCAAATTTCCAAGGGAGGCGCAAGTGCCCCCTCTTGACTCTCCCTACAGGCGCCCATGGTTTTTTCTGCCCTTGCTCCTAGCAAATGTGTTTTAAGCAGCTTCGATAATTTTCTAAAAAGTACAAAAGTTTGCTGTATTCATCGATTGCATTCAGTTGCACTCTTGTAATAATCAGCGTTACGTGATAATAGCTGCGTATCAGTCGAAGTTCGTTTCCAAATTACGGATGCCTTAGTTCCGCTGTAACGTGTAAATAAGGTTACTGCATGTCCAGCCCTTGGCCGGAATCCGAACCTGGTTATGTTGTTCTGGTGTGTGGCGTTCTTTAGATCATGGATGGATGGATGGATGGATGGATGGATGGAGCAGTGGAAGCTTCGTCATCGTCGGAGAGAGTAGTAGTTATTGTGTAGGCTTACTTGCTGTGTCGTCATGTTAACGCTCACACGCCCAATTTAAATCCTCTGCTGTTAAAACCATCTCCATTCTCCAGCCCCGCTAACTTGTGCCAAATCGCAATTAGAAAAGTGCTGATTTGGTCTGCGGGGCTTCCGGTTGAGGCAACAGCGTTTCATACACTCGGTGATTTTGAAATCGAGATGCCAAACGGCATGTGTCCTCCGTAATTTCTGCCCCGGAGGAATTCCGAGGCGTAGACATACGTACACTTAAAGCTCTCAGCAGCTTGGAACCGTAGCGAAAGTGTGTCATCGCTGCACACTAAATTCCATATATCTTGTTTAGTGATTCGTGAAATTCTCCGTGGTATTCGGTAAATGCTATAAGGAAGAGGAGAGCATATATCACTCTACTTTTGCACAGCGGGAACTTACGTACGTAATACTGAATAGGATAAAAAATAATAATAATAATAACTAGATATTCAGTATGGTAATCTGAGCTCATCTCAGACACCCAGAGGCCTGGGGTCATGAAAATAGCGTGGCACACTAATCAAAGTAATAAATACAGGGCTTTCTTTTTTTCAGTCTTTTTGGCTTTTTGGAGGTGATTTTTAGCTATTTGCATACACTGAAGAGCAATTAAATTAGAGATATTTGTCAAGTAACGTGTAGCACCACCTTTCGCCCTGATGACGACTGCGATTCGTCTCGGCATGGACTCGACAAGACACCGGAAGCGTTGGGAAGCCATACGGATCCACGACCCCTGAACAAGCTCCCACAATTAACGAAGATTTAATGGAGGGGGGGGGGGGTGTCATCTCTCTCGATGGCATCATAGATGTGCTCGATGGGATTGAGGTCAGGTGACCTAGCTGGCTAAGGAAGCGAGGTCACGTCGCTGGAGTGTTCATCCAACCATTCGGATACAATTCGGGAGCTGCATTGTCTTCTTGCAGGATGAGGTCCCCAGTGGGATGTTGAAGACGTACAAACGGGAGCAAATGGTCGTCTCGGATATCCCGGTAACGTCGGCCTGTGAGGGACGATGTCACACGTACCAGGGGTCCCATTTCAGTAAACAGTCCCCAGACGAGAATGCCACCCCACCAGCTTGAAGAGTACCCTGCTGGCAAGATGGATCCATCGCTTCATGTGTTTTGCGCCGTACTCGTATCCTGCCATCTGCATGTACCAACGTGAATTTCTACTCATCAGTCCAGGCAATATTTTTCCACATGACTAGGGTCCAGTGGCGATGTTCCGGCGCCCATGCTAATCTTTGCACCCTGTGATGTGCGGTCAGCAGTGGTACCCTCGTGGGAACGATGGCTTCTGTACCTCATAGGGAGGAGATGGTTCTGGATGGTGCGGCTGCTTACACGTTTTTGTGCACCAGCGTTAAATTGCCGAGTGATTTCTTGCACTGTGGCCCGTCTATCTGCTGTTACAATGCGAGCTAGCCGACGATGACCCCGCTCATCCACACGCTGTTGCCACGGCAGTTGGCCCTTGCAGGGATGGGTTTACCGGATTCGATGTACTCACGGTGCACCCGTGACACAGTGGCTCGTGAAAATCCCAGTGCCTGCACAACTTCCGAGATGGAGTGACCCATTCGTCGGGCCCCGACAATTTGCCCACGATGCTTAGATCCTTCGTCTTACCCATACTGCGTCCGACTCTTACTGATTCTCGTCGCATCACTCCTTATATTGTCGGATCGCTGTATACGTCATGTCGTTTCCGTTTACAGGGCCGCCCACGGCGCCATATTTGCATAACGCTAGCTGTCTCTAATTCAATTGTTCTTCAGTGTACATATATGTACGTCATGATTGCCAACCATTACCAGTCCACTGCTGGATGAAGGTCTACCCTGTCACCCCGGTGGCGCAGTGTTATAAGTGATGGCCTCTGATCATTCGTCCGAAAGGGGTCCAGGTTCGTATCCCGGTGAGGCATGGATGTTGTGTTTTTTCTACGGCACTGGCTCTCTCCCTTCCCTGGAACGAGTAACCCTAAATTAGGGACGGGCGACTGCTTATAGCGCATTGAATTGCTCACGGTGATCGTTAAACCTCTAATAATAAAAAAATTCTTCCCACGTTTCTTCCACAACGGTTTGTCTTGAGCCAGTCTCCTTCATGTCACTCCCGCATACTTTCGAATTTCATCCACCCATCTCCCGTGTGGCCTTTTTCTGTCTCTTGGAATTCAGTCCATAATTTCGGTTGTCCGTTCTTCTGGCTACATGTCCAGCCCATTGCTCGTTCTTGACAGACGTTGTGTTGGTGGCTCTTACGTTTTATGCATTCTAGTGTGATATACCTCGTCCCACACTCACCTGTTGCATGCCCCGCCTATTTAAAGGTACTGTGTACGTTTTGAGATATTTTTCTGGCGATATGTTCCTTGTATTTGTTCATTTTCCTCCGTTTTCATATGCTTAGCTCGTTTGTTTACGTTTGGAAGCTGCCAACGCCGCCCCGGTGTCACAGTTGTCTTAGCTCTGGCTTCTGACTATTCGTCTGAGAAGGGTCAGAGTTCGAATCCCAGTGAGGTATGGATGTTGTGTTTGTCTTACGGCAATGGTTTGCTCACGGTGGTCGTTAAACCTCCAATAATAATAATAAAAAAGCTTCCAACATGGCTGCTTCCGATCTATCCTTATATCTGGGCATTGCTGCGGATGCACGTCACGTCGTACTTCCCACTTCCATGGAAGTTGACGTAGTCTCGTCCTCAGATGTGTCTGCTCAGGTGCCTTCCCAGCTGCCTGGTACTCCTGCTCTGGTGCCTTCACTTGCCTTGGCTGCGCCTGCTTCTTGTGCTTTTGCCGCTGCCTCGGTGCGCTGCCTGGGTACTGCTGGATCTTCTGTCTTGCCTTCTGACTGTGCACCTCTTCCTTCACTGCCTTCTATGCCAGCCGGCTCAGCATAGACTTCTCTTCCCAGAAGGTCATTTGTTTCTACAGTGCTGTGAGGCTCTGCTTCTTCTCAACCTGATGGTCTCTTGCAGTCAGCACCTATTATTCAGGTATCCAGCCACAAAGTGAAGGTAACGATTGATGAAAATTCGCAGATTGGCCGTGAGTTTCATAACCTCCTGGATAGAGGTGTGCTTTTTTATGCCTTACCGAATTCTCCTTTGCCACACTACACGGAGGCCCTCTCAGGTCATGTGTCGTCCTCGTCTATTGCCGGAATTTCTCGTACCCCTCGGGGTATCTCAGTACAGTTCCAGCGCCAGGAGGATGCTAACTTTTTCTTGCACACGGACTTTCGATTGGAACAAGTCATCTCATCCCTTCGCCTCTTTCCAAGCGTCTGGTGGACATCACGTTCTATCCTGTCCCACAGGAAGTGCCTGATACTGCGCTTCCTCTCTTTGTCAAACATGTTTGTAAAATTGTGGGCAAGATCCGTCGTCTTTCTGAAGCTCCACGCGGAGCTCAATTTGCACATTTTACAGGACCTCGCCGTCAGTTGTTGATCGTCTTTCCCCCTGAGACCGCCTTGGCGGATAGTCCTTCAGAAGTTACTGTTGAAATTGGTTCACGCACGTACAGTTTCAAGGTTTTCACCACCCGCTATTGTACTCACTGTCTTACCCAGGGTCACACCACTGCCTCCTGTGTGCGCCTACGCAGTAGTTTTCCTCCGTGTGTCTCGCATATCGGATCTCCAACTACGACCATGCCTGCTATTCCCCCTTTGCCGCACCTTCCTGCTGCCTCGGCTGCTGCTCCAGTGTCCTCCGATGCTGATCGGGTACATTCTGATTCTTCGGCGCAAATTGTGTTCTCGCCTCCCTTTTCGGGTGTTCTTCCAGATCCGCCAATAGATTCATCCGCCTCAACTTTATCTTCAAAACGGACTGGAACTTCCAAAGGTTCTGTGAAACAGAAAAAGGTAAAACATCTTTCTGCTAGCCGCCCCGGTGGCGCAGTGGGCTAAGGCGTTGGCCTCTGATCATTCGTCCGAAGGGGTCCGGGTTCGAATCCCGGTGAGGCATGGATGTTGTGTTTGTCTTACGGCACTGGCTCTCTCCCTTCCCTGGAACCAGTGACCCAACATTAGGGACGGGCGACTGCTTATAGCCCATTGAGTTGCTCACGGTGGTCGTTAAACCTCCAATCAAAAAAAAAAAAAAATCTTTCTGCTACTCCTTCTGTGGCCTCATCTAGTGTTCTTGATGTTTCCTGTTCTAATGTTTCTCCGCCTGATGACTCCTCGAACAGTATGAATCTCCGTTTTGGCTATGTCAATCCTCTCTTAGATGATGTGGTTATACAGGCCATTGATAAGTTTCTTCTAGTTCCTGGCCCGCTGTCCCAGACAGCAACTCTTGCGCCTCTTCCAATCTGGTCGTACAGTCTGTACTGAAGAATTTCTCCACTCACCTGATCTTGATCTGTGTGCAGAGGTGATGCAATTTGAAGCTTATGTGTCATTTTTCAAATCTCTGAGTGTCACAGGTCCTAGGTACCAGGTTTTCATGAGACGATACACTCGCCGTCTCTCCTCCTTGAAAAACCTCGCTGAGAAACAATTGTGTGATACCTGACTTCCTCAAGCCGATGAACTTTAGCGCCTCTTCCGAACCTAACACTTTTCGTTCTCCCCGGCGACGTTTTCCACCTTGTGGTCTCCTGGAATTTTCTAGTTTCTCGATTCTTCAACTACTGTTCCGCTAATTGTGTGCTGTACCCTTCATGTTGTCACTCTCGCATTGCAATGTTGTTACCTGATTTTGTTATTGTGCCTTGCTTTTGCACTTATTGTATGTCCTTGCTGTACTAGTGTTTTCCTCCTTCGCGGTTTATATTAGTGCTACAATTGTTATAACTTTGTTCTCATACGTAGTTGGTGTATTCCTGTACTTGTGCCTTGCATTTTGACCGTCATTATGTTTTCATTGGTAGGTGTTTTGATCATAGCCTTGTACATCCGCTCATAATGTTGTACTTATGTTACTTCGTATCGAATGATATGCCCTTATGCTATTCCTTATTTGCGGGCATCGTATTTTTACCATATGTGCAAATCCCTGATGTTATGGTCTGACCCCTTATTGTGTTTGTCTTTCACGCTGAACAGTTCTCTAGCGTTGGTGTTATCCAACTGATTCCGCCTCTATTGATACCGATGTTACTGCCCCATGGTGACGTACTCTTCCTGTTTGCTCTCCAGTTCGTGTTGCTTTGTGGATATACCTGTATCTGTATTTTCCTCTTTATATTTTCTGTACTGCAATATTCAGTGATATCTCCTATGTTTGCGATCCCATTATAGCAATAAACTGGGTGCCGCTTTGGTACCCACAGTTATCAAAACCACTGCCATTTCAGAGATTTTACTCAGATCATGATGTATTTCACTCTTGTTTTTTTCCTCATCCATAAATTCCTCTTGTTATCTCTCCTGGTTACACCAAGCATGCATCTCGACACGCTTCTTTCAGTTGTCTGCAGTCCTTGCATGTCTTTTTTAGTTGAGGGCCTCGTCTCTACTCTGTACGTAAGCACTGGAAGGATGTATTGATTAAACACTTAAGACATAACGGCATATTGCTCATAAAAATTGTACTGTCTCTTCCAAAAGCTCTCCAACCAAGTTTTATACTTTGATTAATTTCTTCCTCAATGTGATCCTCGCTTGATGTCTGCTGTCCAAGGTAAATGTAGGTATCTGTTCTCTCCAGTTTTTCCGCATTGTTGTCGCGAATTTTTTATTTTTTTTATTTCAGGCACATTGCTTCTGGTAAAAAAATACCCAAATTCGAGATGTAATTACCTAATTAATTAATATAATTAATCATTTCTTTGATTAGAGTAATTCCTGATTGAGTTTGCACGGGGCATTATCCCGACCCAGGTCGCATAAAGAATTCGCTGGTTTCTTTCTTTCTTTCTTTTTTTTTTTCTTTCTTGCTTTTCCTTCGCGTGGGAAGGAGATCAGAACGCAAGCACTAGGCCAAGTGCAAAAATTCCGCAACCGAAGTGAAAGGTATTTTCATTGCTAGGCACTGCGGATTACATAATGCAGCCTTAGCTAACAATAGGCTAGTGGCGACTATACCGCGAAAGTCCAAGAAAGAATCCTAAATCTGGTAAGAAGGTAACGCTTATGTAATAACTGTCACTCAGGCTCTCTGGCAAAGTAATAATTCAGTCGGGCATGCGTGCCTTCGAGCATATTTAAAGATTTAAAAAGGGTTTCTCGAATGGTCTGATAATGGGACTCCGAAACAGGGTGACAGGGCCAAATAAATTTTTAAAGGGGTTAGCTCTGCAGATGGTCTGCTGGCCAGAAGAACATCTGCTCGAAATAGCCACTGGTCGACATCCACCGGACGGCGGACCACAGCCGGACGAGGGGGGGGATCAGGAACCAATGAAGGTGCGGGGTACGCCTCCAACCAAGAGGGAAGAACACGCCTAGCAGCACGATAGAAAGCGAAAACAAAACTAAAATGAAATGCGAAAACTTGGAGAAATCACGGCGGTTGGGGTTGTTGTTGTCGTCGTCGTCGAGGGTTTATTGTTGTTGGTTGGCCGAAATGCTTGGCCGTGCGTGGATCAAAATGTCGGACTCACGAATTTCGTAGCATGTTAGGTGCTATATTAGAAGGTAGTAGTGAATGATGCAAAATTGATGGTAGGAGAAGGCTCCCAGCCTGCGTTTTATCCACGGAGAATACCAGCCACAAGATCACGGGCGCAAGAAGAACCGCTCATGAAGGCGAAGACCCATCATCAACCTTCGGATCCGTGTTGCACAGTAGAAGATTTAGGGTAAGACATCATCCAAATATTTCAATCCCTTGCTGAGTAATCATTGAAATTTAGAAATGAACATATTATTTCTCACCTCGTATTAGTTGGATTGCTAGGAACATTTCTATAAATCTTAGACTAAACCTTAACTTTTTTTTTTTTTTGTAGCGATGTTTTAATATAACTTAATCTGGTCCCACCATTTATTTGTATATAAATACAGAAATATGTTAAAATAAATTCCATATTTGTTTCTTTAAACAACGTGCTTTTCTTCGCTGCTGCTCTGCAAATTAGTACGAGTGTCAGGTTTTGGTTCATTTTTAAAGTAAACAGTTTTTCTTTCTTTGAAGATACCACGATTCAAAACATGATGCTGAAAGGTTAGTTTTTAAATTTAATTTCTTTGCGGCATACGAGTTCTCGCGACAAACTCGTACGAGCTCGTATGAAACACAACGCGTGTAGGTCCCAACGATGAGACTGGGTCGCCCATACTAGGAAACCCAATGTCATTTTTGCCACTTAAGTCGATTGGAATTAATTAACAAAATTTATGCCCGCAAGTTCCCAAACGGGGCTTGGCGCGGTAATAATCTATGGACAAATCACAAAGTCGAAGTTTTCGTCCAAAGTAAGTGTCGTTTCTTGTAAAAGTAGTGTACATCAGTTTTGTCTTTTGGAAGTTCATTTTTATTTACGCTTTCCAACCGTAGGTTGAAGAAGCGTATATGCTTCTTCAACCTACGGTTGGAAAGCGTAAATAATAGCGTATATGCTTCTTTGTCCGTCCGTCCGTCCGTCCGCACGATAACTGGCGTAAAAATTGTTCGATTTCGATGAAATTTTAATATGTGGTAGGGGACCATCTGGGGACGAACCCTTATCGAAAATGGGACGAATGGGGTCAAAGGTCACGACGTAGGAGCGGGATCCATTCCATTGCACTTATGCGTCATAACTTGCGTAAATATGGTTCGATTGCAATGAAATTTTACTATGTGGTAGGGGACCGCCTGGGGACGAACCCTATTCAAAATGGGTGAATTGGGGTCAAAGGTCAGAACATAAGAGCGGGATGCATTCCATTGCCCTTATGCGTCATAACGTGCGTAAAAATGGTTCGATTTCGATGAAACTTCATTATGTGATAGGGGACCACCTGGGGACGAACCCTATTAAATATGGATGAAATGGGGTCAAAGGTTAGGACATAGGATTGCGATCCATTCCATCGCTTTTATCCCATATTATAAAGGTGGACGTCAAGTAATTTTGCTTCCTATACTTCCAATAGAAAAACTTTTGTAGACATTTCCTTCACAATTAATGTGTTCCCAAGGATGAAAATTTGAACATCGATTAAAATAACTTCATATTATAACTTGGAAAACTTAATATTTTCTAAAACATAACCATAATTTTATTAAAAATCAATAACTTTTCCTTTGGTGGTGTTGAAACCAGAAAAAGCATGGCGCGACCTGTACTTTGATGACGTCAGTAGACAAACAAATGTTGGATTGCATAATTATGGTTATGTTTTAGAAAATATTAAGTATTGCAAGTTATATAATGAAGATATTTTAATCGATGTTCAAATTTTCATCCTTGGGAACGCATTTATTGTGAAGAAAATGTGTACAGAAATTTTTCCATTCGAAGTAGAGGAAGCAAAATTACTTGACGTTCACCTTAAAAGAGCAATTCTTATATGTATGTAAATTTTATTTTGAAAACTGCTCTAAGGATTTTGATGAAAGTCGTTAACCTACCGTTTTCTGGTACTAGAAATCGATTTAGCTTGATCTCGACTTTAGGAGAATTCGTTTAGTGGGTTAAATAACCACCCCGAATTACCACGTTTTTAGTGTAGTGTCATGGCGTCGAGCCATTAGATGTTGGCACGCGGTCACGCTTTGTCTCATTACGTTACGCGTTGTGTGTGGATCCTATTAAAGTTTTATGACGTCACACTCTTGCGAGCAGATGGTCGCGATTCCCATCTGCCTCATTACGTCACGCGTTTTGTGCGTATGTTCGTCCGCACGATTACTCGCGTAAAAATCGTTCGATTTCGATGAAATATTAGTTTGTGGTTGGGGAACACCTGGGAAGGAATCCTATTGAAAGTGAACGAAATGGAGTCAAAGGTCAGGACCTAGGAGCGGGATCCATTCCGCTGCTCTTATGCGCCATAACTAACGTAACAAAGGTTCGATTTCTATTAAATTTTAGTATGTGGTAGGGGACCACCTGGGAACAAACCTTATTGAAAATTGGCGAAATGGTGGTCAAAGGTCAGGACATAGGAGCGGAATCACTTCCATCGCCATTATACATCATAACTTACGTAAAAATGTTTTGATTTGGATGAAATGTTAGTATGTTGTAGGGACATGCCTGGGGATGAATCCTGTTGAAAATGGGCGAAATGGGGTCAAAGGTTAGGACACAGTAGCGGGATCTATTCCATAGCCCTTATGCATCATAACTTATGTAAAATTGCTTCGATTGGGACAAAACTTTATCATGTTATTTCGGAGGTATATTGAATCAGTTCTGTTGAATATTATCGAAATGGGATTAAAGGTCAGGGCAGAGGAGTGAGATTCATTCCACAGCCATTTTCCTCATAACTTGAGTAATGATTTCTAGTATGTTGGAAAGCGTATCATAATCAATGCATTTCATGATTTTAGTAACTTGTTCCCACTTCTTTACTTTTAAGGAAAATGACAAGAGTGGAAGATATCATGATGAGAGTAAAATCCCTGAAATGGCAATGGGCTGGTTATATTGCCAGGAGAACGGACCACCGATAGACAACCGAAATTTTAGACTGGATTGCAAGGGACAGGAAAAGACCCAGAAGAAAACCACATGGGAGATGGATAAATGAAATTCGAAAGCTTGCGGGACTGATATGGAGGAGACTGGCCCAAGACAGAGCGTTGTGGAAGAGACTCTGTGAGACCATCCAACAATGGATTGATAATGGTTGACAATGATGATGAGTGCGGAAATATGTCTCTTATATTTACACTTTAGACAAATCTTACTGTGTACACACGTTTTTAGCACGTCTTTTGTTAAAAAAGATCGTGCTTATGTAATCGGTTTGTCCGTCCGTCCGTCCGTCTGTAGACACGATATCTCTACAACTAATAGTCCGATTTGAAAAATTCTATTTGCATTAGGAAACTCGAAATGTGCGAATGATGATCCTTTATTTTATTTTTTTATGATGCTAACTTTCACCGCTAGAGGGCGTAAAAAACACATTCTAATTCATATATAAAACACATTCTAATTCATATATTTGCTTCTAAACATCCAATTCAAAAAAATCTTTTACTTTTCGATTCCATTCAAGTCGAAGATTATTTTAGGCATAGTCACTTTTCCGAGTTACGCATATATTCTCCGCTAGGGGGCGTAAAAGTAAATTGCTTTTCCCCAGATATCTCGGCTTTTAAAACTACGATTTGAAAAATGTTTCCTTCAGCGGATGCAGTTCGTGATGGGAAATATCTTGCATATAATTTCTGATTTTTGGTATAAAGTGGTCTGACCAGCAGAGGGCGCAAGTGTTGATTTCTGCTTCTAATGTATTTGCAGCAAAATTTGAGCTTCTAAAATCGATTGAAGAAATTTTTTTGAGACCGATACAACTCACGTAGACAAACCTTTCCGGAATACTTTCTTCTTAAAATAATGCATGGTTTCTCTGCCAGGGAGCGTAAATGTATATCTTGTTTTTTTTTTCAATATATCTGCTTCTAATGATCCGATTTGAAAACATTCTTCTTTCTTGGGCAAAGTTTCCGATGCGACATGTTTCTAATATAATTTCAAATTTTTCAAATAATTCATTGACTTTCCGCTAGAGGGAGTAAAGGTAACTGCGCTTTCCCCGATATCACTGCTACTAAAACTCCGATTTGAAAAATTCTTCCAGCACCGGATACAGCTCCTGGTGGGAATTTTTTTTTATTTTTGTAATTTCTGATTTTTTTTATGAAATATGGTTTGACCACCAGGGGGCGTAAGCGTTAAATTTCTGCTTCGCAGGTATTTGCAGCAAAATATCAGCTTCTAAAAGCCCGCTTAAAAGAAATCTTTCGTGGACCGATACCGCACCTGTCGGTAAACATTTGAGAATATTTTCATCTTAAAATAATTCATGGTTTCTCCACCAGAGGGCGTAGATGCCTGTCTTATTTCTGTCAATAACTCTGCCTCTAAAAGTCGGATTTAAAAATTCCTTCTTTGTTAGATAGCGTATCCGGTGTAAAATGTTTCTCATAAGTTCAAAACTTTCAAGTAATGCATAGACTTTCCGCTAGGGTGCGTAAACGTAAATTGCGTTTTCCTCAATATCTCTACTTCTAAAACTCCGATTTGAAAAATTCTTTCTGAACCGGATACAGCTCCCGATCGGAAGTTCTCAGCACATAATTTCAAATATTTGATAAAGAATTATTTTGCCATGAGGGGGCGTAAGAGTTAATTTCTGCGTCTGGTGTATTTGCAGTAAAATCTGAGCTCCTGAAAACTGGATTGAATTTTTTTTTTCATGGACCGATACCGCTCACATCGAAAAACCTCTTGAAAATACATTGCCGGAAAGTGAAAAAAGAACACCAAGAAGGAATTGGCGGACGATCATGAAATTTACATATGTTAATGGGGTCGAGTTTACGTAGGTGTGATGTTAATTTCGGGACCAACCGGTGAGCGCTTACGCCACAGCACAGCATACTATGCAAATTATCGTCGGTGGTATTTAAGGACTACGGCGAAGTGAATGTAATCAGTCGTCGGCGTACGGACACGTGCGAAGACCCTGAAGAAGCTGCAATGCCTGGACATGGAAGACGTGTACGATTTCGGAAGTTATCGGACTTTGTGCGAGGTCGTCTAGTCAGACTCCGCGAGGCCGGGTGGTCGTATCGTCGTATTGCGGAGCGAATTGGACAGGAACTATCGATGGTGGTACGATGGTGGCGGCGTAGATGGTCCGAGGAACATTCCCACACGAGAAGACGTGGAACCGGGAGTCACAGACGGACTGATGAGCGGACCGATCGACGCATAAGAAGAGCGGCGTTGTCAAGCAGAACATCCACTGCGACGCAAACCCGAGCTGCCGTTGTACCTGAGGTGACTGTGCGAACAATCCGCAACCGTCTACTGGATGCAGGACTACGTGCACGTGTGCCTCTGACTCCAGCCCACCGTCAGGAATGGCTGCAGTGGTGTCGCCAACGTCTGCACTGGAGAACGCAATGGCGATCTGTAGTGTTCAGCGATGAAAGCAGATTCTGCTTGGGAGCCTCCGATGGCAGTATGCGTGTTCGCAGACGCACAGGGGAGCGTCTCCACCCTTCTTGCATCCGCCAGCGGCACACAGGGCCTACACCTGGTCTCCTGGTGTGGGGAGCGATCAGCTATCACTCCCGTACACAACTAGTGTTTGTACCGGGTACGTTAAACAGCACCTCCTACATCAACAACATCATTCAGCCATTTGTAAGGTCGGTCCATCGTGGTGTTTTCCAGCAAGATAACGTACGCCCACACACGGCACGTGCAACGCAACATGCACTTCAGGGTGTGAGACAACTTCCATGGCCTGCACGTTCACCGGATTTGTCCCCCATTGAGCATGTGTGGGATGTTATGGGACGACTTATCCGGTCTTCACGGCCAGCCACGACCATCCCCGATTTACACGTCCAGGTTGAGGATGCTTGGAACTCAATACCCCAAACTTACATCCAACATCTGTACGACAGAATCCATGCCAGAATTGCACAGTGTGACGGAGTTCATGGCGGTTCAACCTCGCACTAACCATGTTACACGGAAATGTTATTTTTCAGTTTACCAGCAAATACAGCTGTATTTTGCCCTAATGTTTTGATCACGTTATCCTCTGTATTCCGTTATTATGCTGTATAAATTTCGTTGGTATCAGACGTCTCCTTCTTGGTGTTCTGTTTTCAATTTCCGCCAGTGTACTTTCTTCTTAAAATAATGCATGGTTTTCCGCGGGGGGGGGGCGGATGCATATCTGATATTTGTCGATATCTGTGCTTCTAAGAGCTCGATTTGAAAAAAAAATCTTTTTTGGAGAGCTTTTCCATTGCGGAAATGTTTCTCATATAAATTCAAATTTTTCTTAACGCACAAGTCTGCCACCAGAAGGCGTAAGTTGACGTTTCCGTTTACAGCAATATCTGCGGAATTAAAAACCCGATTGTATTTTTTTTTTCCGTTCAGATACTACTTTTTTCCATGCCGGTTCTATTGATTTTGAATAACTTTGGTAAATTTAATTCGCATCAGAACGGATTCAAAAGATGTGCTCATTACACCCGAAAATTCGGTGTCATCTTTCTTGTTATTATTTGCAATCGAATAGTATTTCAGAAAATTCACTTGATAGCTCATAGAAGTTGCTGTTTTTGCGTGACGACGACATGTACTCTGTGAAAGCATAATCTTGTTCAAAGCACATGGAAGCCTTATTCCGATATGGGTCTAATTCGTAATTCCTGAAAAAATCTTCCCCTTCTTTTGAAGCTGTCTGTTCAGCAGAGCACAGACTCGCGTGAGACTTCTTTTCATCGAGTCTTTACGCTTCGAGTGCTCGGATGAAAAAAGAGTAGGGTGGGGGAGATGCTGATATGATTTCTTTTAAACCATTTAGGATGTATCATCTCCCATTGCCTCTCCCCTCAGATAATGACGGTAGATAAGAGGAGGAGCTGAGGAACCCTGGGAAATTGCCATGAAGTTCTCTAGACCTGACTGCGTTGGTTGCACTGACATATTTTTCGCTTGTTTGTGCCTCATTCAGCCGAAGTAGGGAGGGGAAGAAAAGAAGGGATCCGGTAAAATGCTCATTTCATTTTTATTTGGTCGCATGAAAACAACGTCAATGACCATCCTTTTAACAACAGAAGGGCATCACCACATTAACCAAGTCATGGAGAGAACATAATGGGGGAGTCGTTTGAAGCGCAGTCAGCGCCATCTGGCAAATTGAGCGAGATTTGAAGTGGAGCAACGGCCACGATGGCTCTTGAGTCTGTCCAGAGTTCCGCCACAAGTGGTTTTCCCCGTCCTCCCTCCTGTGCTGGAATGGACAGCTTTTCATTTCGTGAAATGTCGCCAGAGCAATACGGACACACGCACACACACGCTGGAGAACCGCGTGGGGTAAGGGGGGTTGAAAACGGTCAACGCGAAAGTTTGACATCGTTTGAATGGCATGCTGCGGTCAAACAAGAAAATGTGATCGAGTTCCAAGGATTCCGTCACGTCGTCCACAGGCGCTTCTTTGTCACAAGTGTTGCGCCCCCCTCCCCTTCTGTGATTTGCTTTAATTGAGCTCGAACGGAGACCTGAATGCCAGGAGCCTACCAAAGAAATAAAAATATTTTTAGTAGAACACTGATTTCTATTCTATTTACGATAGTGACTGCAACCATTGCAAGGCTATTTTGCGTCGTAGGCAAAGCCGGATTGAGAGGGGTGTGTATCTAGGGGTACACCATTACCAAGGGCCCGGGAACAGGACCGCAGCAAGCTTTTCTTATCTGGGAGGGCGAAACTTGAAATTACGCAGTTCAAAATTACTCCGCCGCTCCAGTGGCGCAGTGGTCTAAGCGATGGCTTCTGATCATTCGTCCGAAAGGGGTCCGGGTTCGAATCCCGGTGAGGCATGGGTGTTGTGTTTGTCTTTCGGCACTGGCTATCTCCCTTCCCTGGAACCAGTGACCCTAAATTAGAGACGGGCGACTGCTTATAGCCCATTGAGTTGCTCACGGTGGTCGTTAAACCTCCAATCAAAAAAAAAAAAAAAAAAATTACTCCCCTTCGCGTTCCACTCAAATAATAACGTAGTTTTTACTTTCTCACACACCGCTGGTATAGGAAAGTATTATGATCCTTCAAAAATCGCATTTCAGGGTTTTGACCTAATTTTATTAAAAATGTAAAAACTAGGTAAATACTCAAGAACCACAGGTGATAGATACCAAGAAAAGCGTAAACGTTATGTGAACGCCGACAACACAACACTCCAGGAATTCAGAACGAAAAACAAACCAGCGTAGAACGAATGAGTATTGGATTGCACGTAACAATATAGGAAGAAGCTTTAGGAGTCTGGCTTGGAAAAATTCCTTTCAAGGTAAACGCTCAGAGAACTTTTTGCGACAGAGCACAAATGATTAATTAGCTCTACATCACAGCATGTTCGGAAAGATTTACCTACACTGAAGAGCAATTGAATTAGAGACAGTTGGCGGTATGCAAATATGGCACTGGGGCGGCCCTGTAAACGAAAACGACATGACGTATACAGCGATCCGACAATATAAGGAGTGATGCGACAGGAATCAGTAAGAGTCTGACGCAGTATGGGTAAGACGAAGGATCTAAGCGCATTTGGTAGTGGGCAAATTGTCGGGGCCCGACGAATGGGTCACTCCATCTCGGAAGTCGTGCAGGCACTGGGATTTTCACGAGCCACTGTGTCACGGGTGCACCGTGAGTACATCGAATCCGGTAAAACCATCCCTGCAAGGGCCAACTGCCGTGAACAACAGCGTGTGGATGAGCGGGGTCATCGTCGGCTAGCTCGCATTGTAACAGCGGATAGACGGGCCACAGTGCAAGAAATCACTCGGCAATTTAACGCTGGTGCACAAAAACGTGTAAGCAGCCACACCATCCAGAACCATCTCCTCGCTATGGGGTACAGAAGCCATCGTCCCACGAGGGTACCGCTGCTGACCGCACATCACAGGGTTGCAAAGGTTAGCATGGGCGCGGGAACATCGCCACTGGACCGTAGACACGTGGAAAAATGTTGCCTGGACTGATGAGTCGAGATTCACGTTGGTACATGCGAGGATGGCAGGATACGAGTACGGCGCAAACCACATGAAGCGATGGATTCTTCTTGCCAGCGGAGTACTCTTCAAGCTGGTGGGGGTGGCATTCTCGTCTGGGGACTGTTTACGTGGACTGAAATGGGACCCCTGGTACGTGTGACATCGTCCCTCACAGGTCAACGTTACCGGGATATCCTGGACGACCATTTGCTCCCGTTTCTGCGTCTTCAACATCCCACTGGGGACCTCATCCTGCAACAAGACAATGCATCGTGTCATCGCTCCCGAATTGTATCCCAATGGTTGAATGAACACTCCACCGACGTGACCTCGCTTCCTTTGCCAGCTAGGTCACCAGACCTCAATCCCATCGAGCACATCTGGGATGCCATCGAGAGAGATGTTCGAGGCTCTGACCTCCCTCCATCCAATCTTCGTGAACTGTGCGAGCTTGTTCAGGGGTCGTGGATCCGTATGGTTTCCCAACGCTTCCGGTGTCCTGTCGAGTCCATGCCGAGACGAATCGCCGCCGTCATTAGGGCGAAAGGTGGTGCTTCACGTTACTAGACAGATATCTCTAATTCAATTGCTCTTCAATGTAATATTGTTTTCTATGCCTCCATTCACAGTTTTGGAAAATTCCCTTCATGGATATGAGATGTTCACAGGGCCGGTTCAACTATTAGGCGAACTAGGCAGCTGCCTAGGGCGCCAAAATTTGAAGGGCGCTAAGATTTAGAGTTGATAAAATCAAATGAGTTAATAAATGAGAAAAAAAAAGTAAAAACAAAGACAATTTTATTTTCTGCTGTCCATTCGATATAACTTGCGAATTTTTATTCATTGAGAAACGGAGACCTGTTCTTATAGAATGGGTAAGTCAGCTTGCGGTAAATCCATTTTTACCACGCCACGAAAGCGCGCATCTGTCGAAAAACTGCCATAAACCAAGCTCGTATCCGTGCAGCAGTAAAGTCAGGCGATGCCTGGTGGCGGCACAAGATTTTTTTTTTTTAAGAAAATGGATTCTGTGTTATCCGGCTTTCAATGGAAATATCTAGACCGTCGACTTCTATCACAGATAGTATAGCAATGCTCAACATCTAAAGTTCTTTGGGAGCGGAGAAGAGGGGTGGGAATGACAACAGGACAACAGTGGCAGTATTTCTGAAACAGCACAGTTTGTTAATTGTTCGCGTGCTGCTGCGGTTAAAGTGTATCGTGATTGGAGAAATGGCACCATTGCGAATAAGCGACGTAGAAACTGCGAAGCACCACGTGCCATTGAGGTGAGAGGCGAACGTCGGCTTCGAAGGTGCGTGTGAGGGCCGATCGACACGCCACAGTGGAGCAACTCACTGACCGAATGAACCAGGGGGCTACCGGACGTATGTCTAAAACGACAGTTCAGCGAACCCTGCTGCGTATGGGGCTCCGATGCAGACGGATGGTCACTGCACCTATGCTAACGAAAGTACATCGACAGAAAAGGCTTACATTTGCACCGCGGTATTGGAATTGGACCTCCGCTGATTGGCAAAGGATTGCTTTCTCCGATGAGTCACGTTTTCTGCTTCATCGAACGGATAGACGTTGGCGTATAAGGCGAGAAACATCAGAGAACAAACACTCTTCAACCATTGCTGGCAGAACAGAAGCTGGTGGGGGCCGCGTTATGGTCTGGGGAATGTTTTCGTGGCATTCTCTGGGCTCACTCATACCTGTGGAAGACACTGTGAACCGAATTCGTTATGAATCCATCTTTGCAGACCACGTGTACCCATACACGCTCATTGTCTTCCCTGGGGCGGATGGGATCTTCCAGCACGACAACGCGACGTGTCACAATGCTAGAAATGTCCGAGAGTGGTTGGAAGAGCACGATGAAGACTTCACAGTACTTCCCTAGCCTCCTAATTCCCCAGCTTAAACCCAATTGAGCATCTGTGGGACCACCTCGATCGTGTTGTTCGCTCTATGGATCCTCCACCACGTACTCACCAACACCTGTCAGATGAATTGCAGTCAGCATGGCTCCACGTACCTGTGAACACCTTCCAGCACCTTATTGAGTCACTCCCAGCCTATCTAGCTGCTGTCCGCGCTGCACACGGCGGTTACTCTGGATATTAGCTGGTGGTCACAATAATGTGACTCGACTGGGTATATATAGCCTTGGGGCCCACCATGATCAAGGGCCCACGAGGCATGCCTGGGCAAGTAATAGATTAATAGACAGATAGAGGTTTTTAAAATAGGTTTAGATTTGTCTCGTATGATTTCCACTAGGTCAGAAACGGATGCTGGAAGAGGTACTGATTTCAAGTCAGTGACGCACCAAGGGTAAAGAGGTTTAATTTCGCTGTGTACAGCGGGTCGGCAAGCCAGATTCAGCTTTTTCACCACTACCCTCCACCCACACCTCCGAATTTGCGCTAGTAACCGTTAATGGTCAAAGTCTACTTTGGCTTCACATTACATTATGATAAAGATGCACTAAGAAAAGTATACAATGCTAAATCATTAGAAAATCCAAGACAAAATCTAGGAATCTTAAGCTTTTAACTCACGTGATTGTGAGAACAATGGAAAAATACAGTGACTTATTATAAAAACTCTGCAGATAATTTAGTAATTGCAGTTTCGTGTTTTAACGGACTTCATAATGATTCCCGGTTATAAGTTCTTTGGGGGCCCCACTCTATCTATGTCTTAGCCTTGAAGCCCACTCAAATGTCTTAGCCTAGGGGCCCACTCATATGTCTTAGCCTTGAGGCCCACTCGTATGTCTTAGCCTTGAGGCCCACTCAAATGTCTTAGCCTAGGGCCCCACTCATATGTCTTAGCCTTGAGGCCCGCTCAAATGTCTTAGCCTTGAGGCCCGCTCATATGTCTTAGTCTTGAGGCCCACTCAAATGTCTTAGCCTAGGGGTCCACTCATATGTCTTAGCCTTGGGGCTCACTCAAATGTCTGGACTAGGGGCCTGTGTAGGCCCTAATTCGGCCATACGTCAGAAGTAAACCTATGACCGTGTAGAGCCTTTTTTAGTGGGCCGAAGACGTGATAATCGCATGGCGCCAGTCAGGGCTGTAAGGGGGATGTGAAAGACGTTCATACCGCAGTTGTCGCATTGCCTCCACCGTCGCAGCCGCTAGATGGAGACGTGCATTGTTATTGTCATGCAGCAAGACTGTTTTTGACAGCATTCCTCTTCTTTTGCTGCGTATTGCAGGTTTGAGTTTCTCTCTTAAGCATAACACAGTACGTTGCACTGGTCACTGTTTGTTCGTATTCCTGAAAATACGCCAGAATAGGACTTTGAGTCCCAAACAGAAGGTCACCACGATTTTCTCGGCGGAGGGCTGTCGTTTTGAATTTCTTCTTTACTGGAGAAGACGGGTGTTTCAACTGCATGCTTTGTCTCTTACTTTCCTATTCACCGTGATGAACCCATGTCTCGTTACCGGGGAATATCCTCTCCAAAACACTCGGATCTTCTTCATAACGTTTCAGGAATTTGGTCACAAACTCCACGAGCTGTTGCTTGGTCAAATTAATAAAAACATTACTTCGAATTTTTAATAACAATGAAGTCCATTCCAAAAGTAAGTACCGTTCGCGCATCACTCCCTTGCAAGTATTTGCTTCAGAGTCGCGCATGCGCAGCGTGTAGCCTCGTCCATTAGCTACGTCCTGACGCCATTTCGTGAGGTTGTGCTTATAGTAAAGGTTTGTGCTGTGCGTTAATAATGTTTAACTTAATAGAATGGCCCGCCGACTGCGAAGTCCGCTGTGTGATAAGGTTTCTGAATGCGAGAAACGTCAAATCAAGTGGCATTCATCGGCAAATTTGCGGAATTTGCGGACGAAATGCAGTAAGTGTAGAAATGGTGCGGAAGTGGATTCGAATGTTTAATGAAGAACGACAGAGCGTTCATGACGAACTGCGCAGTGGTAGGCTTTGCTTTCTGTGGTCACGGAAGATTTGTTGAAGAGAGTGAATGAAAATATTAGGGAGAACCAACGCTTCTCAGTTTCTGATCTGTCAGGACATTTGTAAGGTAACTGAATCAAGCCCCCAATAATTATTTTCATGTAGCAACGTTTTCTGTAACAATTTATCATTTGAAGTGTAATGTAATGCAAATTCCAACACACATGGAGGACAAGTGGCGCATTTCTTTTTTACGCCGTATTAGGTAGTGCCGACCCAGGCATGTGCCTAGCGCCATCTGTTGACCTTCACGACTGTGTCTGATATATCGGTCAAAGGTCACCACTCCCAGAGAGAGGCGAACTCCACGAAAACAGTATTCCAGAAGGGGGGGGAAGGAAGGATAAGGATATAAAAGAGAGCGACACGTTCGCTCAGGATGCTAGGGCCGCGGGTGGCCTAGTGGTCAGCGTTCGTGACTGCCATAGAGATAACCTTAGGTTCGATCCTGGGCAGATACGAACGTTTGAACCACTAAATACCCGCCGTGCGTCAGATGCGCACGTTAAGCCGTCGGACCCCGGGTACTGGCCCCCGGTAACAAATAAGGGCATCTTCCTCCCATTTTCTACCTCGCTTCCGTGTGACTTTCTTATCGGGCACTCTCGCCCAAATCTCCTAGCTTCCTATTTCTAAGGGTTGTTTAAGACCTGGGGTCAGACACTCCCTTCCTAAAATCCTCTACATATGATCTGATCTACTCAGGACGTTAGGCCGCGGGTGGCCTAGTGGTCAGCATTCGTGAATGCCATGGAGATAACCTCGGGTTCGATCCTGGGCAGGTACAAACGTTCGGACACTAAATAACCGCCGTGCGTCGGATGGGCGCGTTAAGCCGTCGGACCCCGTGTACTGGCCCCCGGTAATAAATAAGGGCGTCTTCCTCCCCCTTTCTACCTCGCTTCCGTGTCACTTTCCTATCGGGCACTCTAGCCCAAATCTCCTAGCTTCCTATTTCTAAGGGCTGTTTAAGACCTGGGGTCAGACACTCCCTTCCTAAAATTCTCTACATATGATCTGATCTGCACAGGACGCTTTTAGTGTTTTGCCTTCGTCGTAGTCGGACAGCGTGTGCGAGCTGAGAGTGTCGGCTAGACCTCTCGGGGATTTACGTTTTCGCTGACGGAGTGGTCAGGGTTTTTCGGTAATAAGAGATCGACCGGGATTTGGACGGAACGACTCAAGTTGTTAAACGTGGCGGAGGGTCTTCCGGGATATCGGAGATATAGTGAAGTGTTCGCCATCCGGAAACCTGTTGGCACGTGGAGATAGCTAATCGAGCGGAGTTTTATTTTCTCATCTATTAAATTTTATTACGTCTAACCAAGAGCTTGTTATTCGAGTTACTCGTTGTCTTAGACGTTAAGTAGTTGCCAACTACATGTTTCAGTATTTCAGCGATCGAGTTCAACTGGACAGCGCTTAAAAGAACCTACGTCAGGCCCGTTTGAGAGATTCGGATTGAGTAAGGCCTAGGGGCAGATTGAACTCAGCGGTGCCCGACAACATTTCTCTGAAGTTTTGAAATCATTACTGCGCGAAATCATTGCAGAAAATATTCAGTTCCTCAAAAAGTGTACACGATGCGTGTCAAATATGTTGATGGAAGAGCATAAAACGAAACGCAGTGCATCTGCTTTGGAGTTTTTGGGGCGGCACGTGGAGGAAGGTCATTTTTTGTTGATGGAAGATAATAAAACGAAGCGCACTGGATCTGCTTTGGAATTTTTGGGGCGGCACGTGGAGGAAGGTCATTTTTTGTTGATGGAAGAGCATAAAACGAAGCGCAGTGGATCTGCTTTGGAGTATTTGTTGGTGCGGCACGTGGAGGAAGGTCATTATTTGTTGATGGAAGAGCATAAAACGAAGCGCAGTGGATCTGCTTTGGAGTTTTTGGGGCGGCACGTGGAGGAAGGTCATTTTTTGTTGATGGAAGAGCATAAAACGAAGCGCAGTGGATCTGCTTTGGAGTTTTTGGGGCGGCACGTGGAGGAAGGTCATTATTTGTTGATGGAAGAGAATAAAACGAAGCGCAGTGGATCTGCTTTGGAATTTTTGGGGCGGCACGTGGAGGAAGGTCATTTTTTGTTGATGGAAGAGAATAAAACGAAGCGCAGTGGATCTGCTTTTTGGAGTTTATGTTGCGGCACGTGGAGGAAGGTCATTATTTGTTGATGGAAGAGCATAAAACGAAGCGCAGTAGATCTGCTTTGGAGTTTTTGGGGCGGCACGTGGAGGAAGGTCATTATTTTTTAAGCCGTATAGTAACGGGAGATAAGACTTGAGTCTCTCACATCACACCTGAATCGAAACAGCAGTCCGTGCAATAGAAACACACAGGCTCGCGTACGGCCAAAAAATTCAAACAGATATCAACGAGGAAAGTCATGTACACATTTGGGACAGGAAAGGAATTTTGTTGGTGGAATTCCTGCTAAAGGGAGCGGTACTAAACGCTGCTGTTTATTGCGAGACACTAAGAAAGTTACGTTGTCCTATTCAAAACAAAATGGAGCGGCATGCTGAGTAACGGAGTTGTTCTCCATGACAACGTAAGGACTAGGGCCGCAAATGTGGCGCAAAACCTAGTCACCAAATTTGGATGGAAGCAGTTGATCCACCCTTCCTACAGCCCAGACTTGGTGCTAAGTGATTATCATTTATTTCTCCATTTGAAACGATTTCTTGCCGGCCAAAGGTCCGATGACGACTATGACCCGTAGACGACGGTTGAATGGTGGCTAAAAACCCAGCGGCAGACTTCTATGAGGAGGGTATCAAGAAACCTGCACCACGAAATGACAAAAGCCTTAATATCCACGGGGATTATGTATAAAAGTAGCTAAGGTATGTAGAACCCAGGTGGCAGACTTCTGTGAGGAGGGTATCCAGAAACTTGTGCCACGATATGACAAATTCCTTAATATCCACGGGGATTATGTTTAAAAGTGGACTAAGGTATATGGAACCCAGGCGGCAGACTTCTATGAGAAGGGTTTCCAGAAACGTGTATCACGATGTGACAATGCCTTAATATCCTCGGGGATTATGTTTAAAAGTAGATTAAGGTATTATGTAGAACTCAGGTGGCAGACTTCTGTGAGGAGGGTATCCAGAAACTTGTGCCACGATATGACAAATGCCTTATAATCCACGGATATTGTTGAAAAGTAGATTAAGGTATGTAGAACCCTAGGGGCAGACTTCTGTAAAGAGGGTATCCAGAAACTTGTGCCACGATATGACAAATGCCTTATAATCCACGGAGATTGTTAAAAAGTAGACTAAGGTATGTTGAACCCAGGTGGTAGACTTCTGTGAGGAGGGTATCCAGAAACTTGTGCCACGATATGACAAATGCTTTAATGTCCACGGGAATTATGTTTAAATGTGGACTAAGGTATATCGAACCCAGGTGGCAGACTTCTATGAGGAGGGTTTCCAGAAACGTTTGTCACGATGTGACAAATGCCTTAATATCCTCGGGGATTATGTTTAAAAGTTGATTAAGGTATGTACAACCCAGGTGGCAGACTTCTGTGAGGAGGGTATCCAGAAACTTGTGCCACGATATAACAAATGTTTTAATATCCACGGGGATTATGTTTAAAAGGCATATGGAACCCAGGCGGCAGACTTCTATGAGGAGGGTTTCCAGAAACGTTTGTCACGATCTGACAAATGCCTTAATATCCACGAGGATTATGTTCAAAAGTGAACTAAGGTATATGGAACCCAGGCGGCAGACTTCTATGAGGAGGGTTTCCAGAAACGTTTGTCACGATGTGACAAATGCCTTAATATCCTCGGGGATTATGTTTAAAAGTAGCTAAGGTATGTAGAACCCAGGTGGCAGACTTCTGTGAGGAGGGTATCCAGAAACTTGTGCCACGATATGACAAATGTCTTAATATCCACGGGGATTATGTTTAAAAGTGGACTAAGGTATGTAGAACCCTAGGGGCAGACTTCTGTGAGTAGGGTATCCAGTCACTTGTGCCACGATATGACAAATGCCTTATAATCCACGGATATTGTTGAAAAGTAGATTAAGGTATGTAGAACCCCAGGGGCAGACTTCTGTGAGGATTGTATCCAGAAACTTGTGCCACGATATCGCAAATGCCTTATAATTCACGGAGATTGTTGAAAAGTAGACTAAGGTATGTTGAACCCAGGTGGCAGACTTCTGTGAGGAGGGTATCCAGAAACTTGTGCCACGATATAACAAATGTATTAATATCCGCGGGGATTATGTTTCAAAGTGGACTAAGGCATGTGGAACCCAGGCGGCAGATTTCTATGAGAACGGTTTCCAGAAACGTGTGTCACGATGTGACAAATGCCTTAATATCCTCGGGATTATGTTTAAAAGTAGATTAAGGTATGTAGAACCCAGGTGGCAGACTTCTGTGAGGAGGGTTTTCCAGAAACTTGTGCCACGATATGACAAATGCCTTATAATCCACGGATATTGTTGAAAAGTAGATTAGGGATGTAGAACCTTAGGGGCAGACTTCTGTAAGGAGGGTATCCAGAAACTTGTGCCACGATATGACAAATGCCTTATAATCCACGGATATTGTTGAAAAGTAGATTAAGGTATGTAGAACCCTAGGGGCAGACTTCTGTGAGGAGGTTATCCAGAAACTTGTGCCACGATATGGCAAATGCCTTATAATCCACGGAGATTGTTGAAAATTAGACTAAGGTATGTTGAACCCAGGTGTCAGACTTCTGTGAGGAGGGTATCCAGAAACTTGTGCCACGATATGACAAATGCTTTAATATCCACGGGGATTATGTTTAAAAGTGGACTAAGGTATATCGAACCCAGGCGGCAGACTTCTATGAGGAGGGTTTCCAGAAACGTTTGTCACGATGTGACAAATGCCTTAATATCCTCGGGGATTATGTTTAAAAGTAGATTAAAGTATTATGTAGAACCCAGGTGGCAGACTTCTGTGAGGAGGGTATCCAGAAACTTGTGCCACGATATGACAAATGCCTTATAATCCACGGATATTGTTGAAAAGTAGATTAAGGTATGTAGAACCTTAGGGGCAGACTTCTGTGAGGAGGGTATCCAGAAACTTGTGCCACGATATGGCAAATGCCTTATAATCCACGGAGATTGTTGAAAAGTAGACTAAGGTATGTTGAACCCAGGTGGCAGACTTCTGTGAGGATAGTATCCAGAAACTTGTGCCACGATATGACAAATGCTTTAATATCCACGGGGATTATGTTTAAAAGTGGACTAAAGTATATCGAACCCAGGCGGCAGACTTCTATGAGGAGGGTTTCCAGAAACGTTTGTCACGGTGTGACAAATGCCTTAATATCCTCGGGGATTATGTTTAAAAGTAGATTAAGGTATGTAGAACCCAGGTGGCAGACTTCTGTGAGGAGGGTATCCAGAAACTTGTGCCACGATATAACAAATGTCTTAATATCCACAGGGATTATGTTTAAAAGGCATATGGAACCCAGGCGGCAGACTTCTATGAGGAGGGTTTCCAGAAACGTTTGTCACGATATGACAAATGCCTTAATATCCACGGGGATTATGTTTAAAAGTGAACTAAGGTATATGGAACTCAGGCGGCAGACTTCCATGAGGAGGGTTTCCAGAAACGTTTGTCACGATGTGATAAATGCCTTAATATCCTCGGGGATTATGTTTAAAAGTAGCTAAGGTATGTAGAACCCAGGTGGCAGACTTCTGTGAGGAGGGTATCGAGAAACTTGTGCCACGATATGACAAATGCCTTAATATCCACGGGGATTATGTTTGAAAGTGAACTAAGGTATATGGAACCCAGGCGGCAGACTTCTATGAGGAGGGTTTCCAGAAACGTTTGTCACGATGTGACAAATGCCTTAATATCCTCGGGGATTATGTTTAAAAGTAGATTAAAGTATCATGTAGAACCCAGGTGGCAGACTTCTGTGAGGAGGGTATCCAGAAACTTGTGCCACGATATGACAAATGCCTTATAATCCACGGATATTGTTGAAAAGTAGATTAAGGTATGTAGAACCTTAGGGGCAGACTTCTGTGAGGAGGGTATCCAGAAACTTGTGCCACGATATGGCAAATGCCTTATAATCCACGGAGATTGTTGAAAAGTAGACTGAGGTATGTTGAACCCAGGTGGCAGACTTCTGTGAGGAAGGTATCCAGAAACTTGTGCCACGATATAACAAATGTCTTAATATCCACAGGGATTATGTTTAAATGTGGATTAAGGTATGTAGAACCCTAGGGGCAGACTTCTGTGAGGAGGGTATCCAGTAACTTGTGCCACGATATGACAAATGCCTTATAATCCACGGATATTGTTGAAAAGTAGATTAAGGTATATGTAGAACCCCAGGGGCAGACTTCTGTGAGGAGGGTATCCAGAAACCTGTGCCACGATATGGCAAATGCCTTATAATTCACGGAGATTGTTGAAAAGTAGACTAAGGTATGTTGAACCCAGGTGGCAGACTTCTGTGAGGAGGGTATCCAGAAACTTGTGTCACGATATAACAAATGTATTAATATCCACGGGGATTATGTTTAAAAGTGGACTAAGGCATATGGAACCCAGGCGGCAGACTTCTATGAGAACGGTTTCCAGAAACGTGTGTCACGATGTGACAAATGCCTTAATATCCTCGGGGATTATGTTTAAAAGTAGATTAAGGTATTATGTAGAACCCAGGTGGCAGACTTCTGTGAGGAGGGTATCCAGAAACTTGTGCCACGATATGACAAATGCCTTATAATCCACGGATATTGTTGAAAAGTAGATTAAGTTATGTAGAACCTTAGGGGCAGACTTCTGTGAGGAGGGTATCCAGAAACTTGTGCCACGATATGGCAAATGCCTTATAATCCACGGAGATTGTTGAAAAGTAGACTAAGGTGTGTTGAACCCAGGTGGCAGACTTCTGTGAGGAGGGTATCCAGAAACTTGTGCCACGATATGACAAATGCCTTATAATCCACGGATATTGTTGAAAAGTAGATTAAGGTATGTAGAACCCTAGGGGCAGACTTCTGTGAGGAGGGTATCCAGAAACTTGTGCCACGATATGGCAAATGCCTTATAATCCACGGAGATGGTTGCGACCTACAGAAGGGCCAACAGTTGGCACCCCATCCGTTGTCATATGCCACAACAGGGCCATCAGTGATCAATCACAGGCAGTAGCTGCCACAAATGGCCCTGCAAGCACGTGCCAGAAAGGATGGCTAGCCTAATGTGGTCCGCTAGTGTGAGCCAGCAACCACATGACGTAACTAGTGGCTTACCGATTTTTGTCCGCCAATTTCCCAGTAGTAGCCATAATAATAATAAAAAGTAAAGATAACCGTAGTTTCCCAAAGCTACAATTTTTTTTTCTACCCTTACGAACCTTGTGAAATAACGCACTGCGCTGGGGTAATTTTCTCAACAGACCGGAAAATCGCCCGCTTATTATATCTTAGAACCTGGGCCGTTCGCGTGGTAGCTGAGCTCTCTACCGACCGGACTAATTTGTCACGCTCGAGCGAATGCTTGAACTGTTTATTTCGTACATAATGTGTAACCGAATGCTTCCCTCTTTCATTTTACAACATTGCGAGGTATTTTTCATAAAAGTCAGTTTCATATAATTCATAAATTTATTTTTTCAACGTAACGATAGTTTTTTTGTTTTTTTTTTTACCTTAAGGGAACTTCACTCATTTTCAAGGCGTGTACATGCTTATTAGAGTCGCTTTCCTAAGTTTTGTACTGTCCTTGCCGTCTTGAAAAGAGATTGTTGAATTAATATATATTTACCCGGGTTCATGTCACATTCTGTTACATTTTTAACGTTGTGGCTTTCCTTGTCCGAAGCTACATTTGTTTGAAAGAGTAAAATATATTTTATTTTACTTCTCGTTATTTTTAGAAGCGAATTCCTTCCAGTCCTGTGTATTCAACCCATAGATGAGTACACCACATAGCGTCGCTTTTTTTTTCTTTCAAATAATTAATAAATTTTGTACGCGTATAATTCTTTTTTTTTTTTTCCAACAAACGTTGTTTTAATTTTTTTCCAGGATACTTGTTTCAAGCGGTTTCAAATTTTTTCTTGTTATTCATCCACTCCATTCCATGAATTGTTATTCATGGGAATGGAGTGGGTGTATTTCATGGCTGTAATCTAGTATTTCTCGTTTTAATCTGATATCTTCGTCGACGTAAAATTTCATTACGAAATTAATTCGCCTCTCCACATATGGATTTTTTGCTTAACATCCACTAAAATAACACGATGGCGATAGCGTCGTCTTCAAATAACTGGTACCATGAGAGACACATCAAGTGTTGCTTCTGCGCCTGCGCAGTCCCGTTGCTTCCACCTGCTGTTGGGGGTTACATTGGTTGCCAGCAACGGGCCACTAGTGGCACTTGCTTGGAGGCTCACAATTCATGGCGATGCTGCAGGACCACTACCGGGCCGTGAGCGGCAGATTTCAGCCAGCAGTGACCCATCACTGCCAGCTGGTGGCCAGCAGTTTCCCAGCACTTGTGTTTTTGCTGGGAAGTGTTAAGCATCCCATGCTATAACTTAAAATTACTTTTATCGATGTGCAAATTTTCATCCTTGGGAATACATTAATTGCGAAGAAAATATGTAAAGAAGTTTTACCATTGGAAACATAAGGCAGAGATTGTAGGTGGAACCACCTTAAGATCCGCGGGGATTATGTGTAAAAGTACATTAAGGTATGTATAAGCTAGTTGGGAGACTTCTGTGAGGAGGGTATCCAGAAACTTGCACCACGATATATGACAAATGCCTTAACATCCACGGCGAATATGTTGAAAAGTAGGTTATGGTATGTAGAATTCATTGCACATTAAAAATTCGTTATAAATTTGTTTTCTTCAAACTGTACTCACGTTCTGAATGGGCTTCGTACCTTTAGAAAATAGTCGAACATTGAGAATAAGTAATTTCATTTGTGCACTGCCTGCAGCACGTGACTGCTTTCTGAGTACTGTAACTATAGTTTTAGTAAACTACAAATGTAAGTGATTAGCTGTATAGTTAGCTACAACTGCTCAACTTTTCTCAGTACTGATAATTAATAACTGGGTAGACTTTCTTTCCTGCCTCTTTGATTTATTTTCTGACAAGTTGTTTAAGTTTTATGACTTCGCCAGACGTTTTGGGTGCTGCAGGTTTAGGGCGAAATTTGTTTTTCTGGCTACTGAGATGATATATGTATATTCTTCACTCCGCAGAATTACTTTCTTTGGATAAGATGACTGTTATTGATCGGAGCGATTCATGGCGCTCTTATGAATTCTTTCATAGTATGTAGTGCATAGCGGCAGGATATTGCAAGGTTTTCAGTGGAAATGCGTAAGTCAAGAGATAACTATACGCCATGCCATTGGAATTTTTTCATCGCCATATTTTAATGGAAGTAAAAATAAAAAAAATCACGTGGGCCATTTCCTTATTCATTATGTTGGCGTTTTCAGTATAGAAAATAACCCCCGAAATTCCTCGATCGTGATAAATATCCTTTAATATTCGCATCGGGAAGCACTTCTTTTTTTATTTGCTTGCACTAATTTATAAAAATTTACAATCGTAAATTTGCCGTTGTTGGACGACATCGTGTATTAAGATTTATGGTACTTAGAAAGCGCATAACTAGGATACGTCGCTGAACATAGCGTTCGTGAAGCGCATTTCTTCTTCTCGTTTTTTTTTTTTTTTTTTCATAAATGTTTATATGGTATGTCATCCTAAAGGAGAAGGTAAGTCTAAAGATTTTACATCATATTTGGTGCTTTGAAAAGTACATTAACTGTTTGACTGTGTAAACGCTGATGTCGTTCACCGTGAAGCATGGCCGAAATCTATTGACTATATTAACATCTGTGAGTTGATAGGAAATACACAGTGATAATGAATTCACACAGACTAGAAACAACTTAGTAAAATCATGCAATGCATTGATTATGATACGCTTTCCAACATACCAGAAATCATTACTCAAGTTATGAGGATAATGGCTGTGGAATAAATCTCGCTCCTGTGCCCTGACCTCTGACCCCATTTCGATGATATTAAACAGAATTGGTTCAGTATACCTTCGGAACAACATACTCAAGTTTTGTCGCAATAGAAGCATTTTTAGTCAAGTTATGAGCATGCTAATGGCTGTGGAATAAGTCTCGCTCCTGTGCCCTGACCTTTGACCCCATTTCGATGATATTCAAGAGAACCAGTTCAGTATACCTCCAGAACAACATGATAAAGTTTTGTCGCAATCGAAGGATTTTTTTTTTGCGTAAGTTATGACGCATAATTACGATAGAATGGATCCCGCTCCTATGTCCTGACCTTTGACCCCATTTCGTCAATTTTCAGTAGGGTTCATCCCCAGGTTGTCTCCTACATCGAAATCGAGCCATTTTTACGCGAGTTATCGTGCGTGCGGACGGACAGACAGACAGACAGACAGACAGACGGGCAAAGCTGGAGCATATACCTTTCTTCAGCCTGCGGTTGGAAAGCGTAAAAAACTAAGCACCCCGAGAAAGTCGTTTCATCCTAATGAAACTCCGCATACAAGCACCTCAGGGCCGAATATGCAAATGATCAAAAAATAACGACTAGTGACAAAATAGTGCACAGCGTTTGAGAACCGATCATCAGAAACGAACGAAGCTGCGGGGTACACCTTTAAAAGGGATGAACATGCCTAGCAGCACGACTGAAAGCGAAAACGAAACGAAAATAAAATGCGAAAACTTGGAGAAATTAGGGTCGATTGTTGTTATTGCTGTTGTCGTCGGGTGGCAGAAATGCTTGGCCGTACGTGGTCCGAAAAGTCGGACTCACAAATTTCGTAGCATGTTAGGTGCCATTGGAAGATAGTAGGAAAAGATGCCAAGTTGATGGTAAGAGAAATGGTACAGTTGTCTAAGTCTCGCGGGCTGCGTTTTATCCACAGAGGATACCAGCCACAAGATCACGGACGCGAGAAGAAATCTTTGACGAAGAAGAACCATCATCAAATCCCGGATCCCTATTGAACAGTAAAATATTGAGGGTAAGACATCATCCAAGTATTTCAATCCCTTGCATGCTGAGTAATCATTTAAATTTAACAAGTTAGTAAAATCATGCAATGCATTGATTATGATACGCTTTCATACCAGAACATACCAGAAATCATTACTCAAGTTATGAGGATAATGGCTGTAGAATAAATCTCGCTCCTGTGTCCTGACCTTGGACCCCATTTCGATGATATTCAACAGAACCGGTTTAGTGTACCTCTGGAGCAACATGATAAAGTTTTGTCGCAGCCAAAGCATTTTTACTTACGTTATGACGCATAAGGGCAATGGAATGGATCCCGCTGCTATGTCCTGACCTTTGACCCAAATTCGCCCGTTTTCAACAGAATTCGTCCCCTCGTGGTCTCCTACCACATACTAAAATTTCATCGAAATCGAAACATTTTTACGCTGGTTATACCGCATAAGGGCAATGGAATGAATCCTACTCCTATGTCCTGACCTTTGACCCCATTTCGCCCATTTTTAATGAAATTCATTTCAAGGTAGTCCCCTACCACATACTAAACGTTCATCGAAATCGAACAATTCTTACGCAAGTTATGAACTATAAGGGAAATGGAATGCATCCTGCCCCTCTGTCATGACCTTTGACCCCATTTTGCCCATTTTCAACAGGATTCGTCCCCAAGTGGTCCCCTACCACATACCAAAATTTCATCGAAATCGAACCATTTTTATGCAAGTTATGACACATAAGAGCAATGGAATGGATCCCGCTCCTATGTCGTGACCTTTGACCCTATGTCGCCCATTTTCAATAGGATTCGTCACTAGGTGGTCCCTTACCACATACTAAAATTTCATCGAAATCGAACGATTTTTACGCGAGTTATCGTGCGGACAGACAGACGGACGGACGCACAAAGCTGGAGCATATACGCTTCTTCAACCTACGGTTGGAAAGCGTAAAAAATGAACATATTATTGCTCATCTCGTACTAGTTGGATTGCTAGGAACGTTTCTATTTCTATAAAACTTAGGCCAAACCTCAACTTTTTTGTAACGATGTTTTAATGTAACTTAATCTGGTCCCAGCACAAATTTGTACTAGGGGTGTTCAAATGAAAAGGTACGAAACGTCATAAGAATGTAACCGTTAACATATTTGCCTATGCCGCTATGGGAGAACGTAGCGACACATCTAGAGATGCGATTGGAGTCGCCGGCGTGGATCGGAGCATGCGTGGGCGCCCGCATGCGCAGGCAAGGTGTTGCTCACCGTCTTTTTCGACGTCCAAGGTCCACTACTTGTTGAATTCTTCCAGCGCAGACGAACCATTAACTCCGATGTGTACTGTGAGACTCTCCGAGGCCTACGCAGGTCCATCAAGAACAAAAGACCGGGGCTGCTCACGGAGGGTGTGGTTCTGCTCCATGATAACGCGCGTCCACACGTCTCCAGGGTCACACACGCGGAACTGGCTAAGTTCCAGTGGGAGCAGCTTGACCATCCGCCATACAGCCCGGACATGTCGCCGTGCGATTTCCATGTGTTTGGTCCCCTGAAAAAACATCTGAAAGGGCAGCGCTTCCACTCGGACGACGAACTCAAGGACGCTGTGCAGGACTGGGTCTCGTCACGGCCTCAGGAATTCTGGGAATAAGGAATCCTTCGGCTCGTTAATCAATGGGATCGTTGTGCTACGGCCTATGGTGTATACTTTGAATAAAGTCTTCATTTATACCCACAGTGTCGTTTCGTACCTTTTCATTTGAACACTCCTTGTACATAAATTAAGAAATATATTAAAATAAATTCTATATTTGTTTCTTTAAACAACGTGTTTTTCTTCGCTGCTGCTCTGGAAATGAGTACGAGTGTCGGGTTTTGGTTTATTTTAAAGTAAGCAGTTTTCTTTTCTTTGAAGATACCACGTATCAAAATATGATACTGAAGGGTTAGTTTTTTAAACTTAATTTCTTTGCGGCATATGAGTTGTTCCGGCAACGTCGTGCGGGCTCGTATGAAACACAACGCGTACAGGTTCCAACGATGAGACTGGGTCGCCTCGCCTGTACTAGGAAACAGCTACGTCTCATCCGCAAACTTCAGTGAGCATTCCCTATACTAATCCAAAACTAAGTCCTAAGTCGTCAGCTGGTTCTATGATAGTACAAGGGGTGAATCGAAAGTTTTGGAATATTTGGATCTTTTTATGTCTTCATGCGTACCTTTACGACGAAAGCTGACTAGCATTCAAAGTATAAGCCACCGTGTTGCACCGTCTTTAGCCATTTCTTCGAACAAAGTGTTATAATAGTACAAAAACAGTAGGTTATATACATTCTTTACGATTAAACAGCAAAATATTATGTTATAGATCTTGAATCTTACTAGAAAGAAATATAGACACTTATTTTCAATTTGAGTTTATTACTACCTATAAAATTTTTAAACAAAGTATTATTGACAGAATAAATTTCAAATTAATTAAAAAATTGGGTATTACATTCATTCTGTGGCTTGGTTCTAAAAGAGCCAGTGTAAAAATAAAAAAAGAAATACAGATGTTGAAAAATTGCACCTTATTACGTACAAACTTTTATCTAACTATTTTCATATAAGTTATGCAATGTTGGTTGATGGTTCACATCAAAACATAAGAAATCCTGAAATACGATCGGATTTAAAAGATTCTATATTAATGTTTAAAAAACCCTTGTCATTGCCGATGCAAAATTTGATATTGGCCCATTTAGAATCAAGCCATAGAATTATTCAAAATACATAAATCAAACTTGTACTAATCAAATAAAAATTAAAGATTGTTTTTTGCTCGGACGTCTTTAAAAAAGGTAATCGCCAATATTTTCGCCAAAACTTTTTATCCTTCGCCAAAACGATATTTTTTTCGCAAACTGCGAAGAATGTGGTCCGCAGCGCGACCCCTGCATCTGAATACCTTCCAAAGAACTAACGAAAAAGGGAAATGATTTTAATTTAGATTATGTTAAAAAAAAAAAAAGGTGATTAATACTAACTTTCGCAGAAATGAATACTAGCGTAACATTCCTTTACTATCGTCATGATCGAATTTGGTTGCAGAATGTGTTAATACTGGAAAATGCTAGTTCAAATTTATGTCTTTAATGTGGGATTTGTAGATTTATTTTGTAAACAAGAGTGGATTGGGAAACCACATACACTAACTACTGTGTGACACTTTGCTTCTCGATGTTATGGCATTAACCAGTAGGCACGAATGTTTAATGTTCTCAGCCGAGAAAAACGAAACGTGGCTGTTTCTTGCATTCGCTCCCAGCTTTCTGTGTCTTTTTATTCCACATCGCTCATTCCATTTCCTTTTGTTTGTTGCATTCTTTTGCTCAGCACACATTTATCTCTTTAAATGCGTTTTCGTTGACTGCCTCTGTTTCTTTCTAAATTCATTTCCGACGCTTTCTCCGACGTTTTTTGCTTTTAAAACTGCGTATGTACGTTGTTGTTGTTTCTTGTTAATTTTATTTTATTTATTTTTATTCTCAGTGGTTCTGCTCTACAGAGTTGGTCGATTATGGGTTTTTCCTCTCTCCCTCTCTATCCCCTACGACCCGAATTCGCTGGGAATGACGAAAACAGTGAAACTTCCGAGTCTGGGTACTTTTTCCAGCCGCCCCGTTTCGCAGTGGTGTTTTTAGCGCTTTTGACCTTTCGTCCCTGTGAAAAAACGAAACTCACACACTCACTGCATTCGCTGTCCAATTTCTTTCGCGGAGAAACCGGCTTCCCACGCTGGTGCACAATCTCCCATCACTTCTGTGAATCAGAATAAGCTGTATTAATAAACTGATATAGTTTTACATATTCAACAATAGGCATAATATAATAACGTACAAGTATAACTAAAATAGTACTAGTGATCCGAATTTCTTGGCGTAGAATATAAATCAAAGTTTCCAAGCTTTCGCACATCAACCAGATGGCTTTTTCAAGGAAGGTATTAACTTCTACTGTAAATTTTATCACGAAAACCAAGTAACCCACTCTTCAACAACATGATATTATCGGCAGTTTCGACGTGGTATCCCTTTACCCATCGGTCCCCGTGCCGGGAGCCATCATAACATTGAAAGAGGCTATTTCTAATTCATCAGTTTATTCGCAAGAGTCTTTGCCTCAGCATTTTCAAATTAATGGGCTTGGTCTCAAATTCCTGCTACTTCAATTTCTAAGGAAAAGTTTATAAGCAAGTAAGTGGTGTTCCGATGGGATCTTCGCTTTCAGCCGTCCTCGCGGAAGCAATACTTCACCCCATTGAGCAACATATATTCACCAACCCCCAAGACCTACTACCCGGCTGCGGTATGCCGACGACGTATTTTTCATATGGCCTCACGGAAAGAAGACTCTCCCATCTTTCCTCGATAAAGACAGTTATATACACCCTACGATCAATTTCACTACAGCGCAGTGGAACCTTATTTTATTTCGACGTCTTAGTGAGAAAATCGCATGACAACCGCCTTCTTACGGAAGTTTATTATAAACCCACCTCCATTCCCAACCTGATGTTCCGCAGTTCATTCTGCCCTGGTGATTACAAGACGGCCTCCTCCTTCTACAGTGAACTTTCCTTCAAGCGTGGTTCGTTTGCTGACCCGGAAACCTTAAATTCCATCACAGCCCTTTCCCATGGGGGGATATACGTGACATGTGCTATGTTCGTTCAGCACATCGTCTGGAATTGGTCAGAATTCCTTCTTCTACAGTGAGTTCTCCTTCAAGCGTGGTTTGTCTGCAGACCCGGAAACCTACGATTCCGTCCCAGCCCTTTCTCAAGGGGGGATATACGTGACATGTGTTATGTTCGTTCCACACATCTTCTGGAATTAGTCCGAATTCCTTCTTCTACAGTGAGCTCTCCTTCAAGCGTGGTTTGTCTGCTGACCCGGAAACCTACGATTCCGTCCCAGCCCTTTCTCAAGGGGGAATATACGTGAAATGTGCTATGTTCGTTCCACACATCTTCTGGAATTAGTCAGAATTCCTTCTTCTACAGTGAGCTCTCTTTCAAGCGTGGTTTGTCTGCTGACCCGGAAACCCGGAAACCTTAAATTCCGTCCCAGCCCTTTCCCAAGGGGGGGTGTACGTGACATGTGCTATGTTCGTTCCGCACATCGTCTGGAATTGGTCAGAATTCCTTCTTCTACAGTGAGCTCTCCTTCAAGCGTGGTTTGTCTGCAGACCCGGAAACCTACGATTCCGTCCCAGCCCTTTCTCAAGGGGGAATATACGTGAAATGTGCTATGTTCGTTCCACACAACGTTTGGAATTAGTCAGAATTCCTTCTTCTACGGTGAGCTCTCCTTCAAGCGTGGATTGCCGGCTGATCCGGAAACCTACGATTCCGTGTCCAGGGTTCTCGCCACGGTTCCAGAATCAGGGGTGAAAATGTCCCCCAGGCTTTTTTTCTGGGGGTGATTTTTGAAAAATCGTAAACTTAGAGAAAAATACTACATTTATGGGGGGGACGAACAAACACAAAAATAATATAAATATTTTATACATATCTTCTAATTTTGTTATTAAATATGTCAGCAGCTTTGTGAAATGGAAAGCTTTCTAGTGTTACATTTGCTGCTGATATTCGAATCAAATTTTTTAAAGTTTATTTTTTCAGTCCGTTGCGAAATTTATCTTTTACTCGATTTTGTGTGCTAAAAGAACGCTCTACTGATGCAAAACTTATTGGCACAACCAAAGCAATTTCAAACAACAACACTGTGCTTGGATACACATCTTTATACCTGCAGATGAAAAGTCCTGCAAATTTAAAACTAGCATAGCTATTTTTTAGCAGAATAAATATATATGGATATTCACTCAACAGGCATTTCAAATCTTCAAAATCTTTGAAGTGGTCTAACAACTTCAAAACAAATTTGCATGACACCGATGAGGATATTTACTTCCCATCCCAAAAGTGTTTGAGCGAATTGGCTCCTTTCACAACAATGAATAATAAAATAAACATAGGGACCTTTACAATGTCGAAAACGAAAAATCACTTTAAGACTGTATGAGCCGTTGCTTTTAGCCCAAAAAATTAAGACAGGAAAAAAAAATTCTCAGTGTCAATACAAGCATGAGTCAAATTTTAGAAAAGAGTTCTTCAGATGAGAAAAAACAGACGATTTATATATTGATAAAATAATGAATGGCATTAACTTACCTTTTGCAAATAACGCTGGTTTTGATGACGCCTTGCAAAATTGAACAAAGCATCAAAATTGTTTTATTTTCGTCGGTTTCGACTTCAAGCCAGTCGTACATTTTGCGCCATTTCTCTTGAAAGTTAAGATTTTTTTAAATTTAGTTTTAGGTACAGCAGGAACAGCCTCACTACATTTCTCAGGCAATATTTCACTGTTTGAAATCGTAGCATTCGATGCCGAACTTGCATAATCGTCAGTAGAACGCTTCCTCTTTCTAATGAGGAACTTTTCCATTGTGTTATAGTAAGAACAAATATCAGAACTGCCAACTTTTCAAAATCAAAAACCGGGACATCAACGCGCGTATTTACACTTTATAAATAATAAAATTATATATTATAGGTTTCTCTATTTTTTTATTACAGTTAATCATTTAATACAAATAAAGAAATATTTACAAAAAAAAATTAGTATTTAAGTATAAAAGATTAACAAACCTTGTTAATGAGTTTCATTTTTAGAGAGAGAGAGAGAGAGAGAGACACTATTTTCTTCAGAGAGTCACCAATTTTTCTCCCCACCATAACAGGTTTCAAAATCGCTTTATTCTAATTTATCATAAGAAAACATAAGAGGGAGATCAAATAATTCAAGACAGTTCATCCACGGAATACCAAGATACTGAAATTCTTCAGACACAAGTTTGGCAATATTTTCACCTGTTGAACTGGTTTCTAGGCATGGCCAAAAAGAGCAGCATGCATCTCACTCGCTTGCAATGATTATCAAAGTATGTTACCACAATTCCCCCCCCCCCCATTTTTTTTCCTAAATCAAGAAGATTGTTTGCAAAAATCAAGATTTACTATAAAATCAAGAAGATTTAAGACAGTACCAGAACTGTTAATTTATGTTTATCTATTATTAGGGGAGAGCGGTAATGTATGGGATGTGCTAGCAGTATGTTTGATGGTACTTGTATTCAGTTATTTTTCTGTATCAGTCACTCATAGATGGAGTTCAGAAATTGTGATGATTTTCAAGGTTTTGAATTTTTTTTTTTTAATTGAATGATGCAATTTTAGAAATAATTTTATTTCATTTAAGCAGTGACAAGACAGTGACTTTTTTTTTAATGCCCTTGGATGACAATTTTATCCATCAGGAATGTACGATAGCGCTATTTTAGATGAAGGATGAATAATGTAACTTTGAAAATATGAATACTTTTGAACATCATGCATCAATTCTTACAAATTTCAGCTTCTTCACTTTCGTTTTCAGGAAAAAGAATTACGATTACGGGGAAAATCTTTATTCCCCCCCCCCCCTCTCTCTCTTTGTCAAGCTGAAATGCAAACCTTATTTTGCGGGGTGGGGGAATATTTAAGAATACAGGATATACATGTTAAGAACATCGTGGGGGGGGGATACAATTACGGGAGAAATCTTTGCTACGTCCAATTTTCGTTTTCGGACAGTTTCCCTCCAGTTTCAAGTTGAAATACAAATATTTATAAAATAAAATGATATTTAACAACAATACTAGGCAGAGGAAACATCGCATGAAAAATAAAAGTTACGATTACGAGAGAAATCTTTACTGCGTCTAACTTCCGTTTTCGAAAGTTTTGAAAGACGAAACTTCCGTTTTCGAAAGTTTCCAGTGAAAAACATTCTCCTTCGCTACCAATTGCCCCGAAATTTCTGTTCAGTTATGCATCGATCTCGAGGAAAACTCCAATTATGACGGAAAAGGAGAAATTTCTCGAAGCTGTTGCACGCTCATGCCTGAAGATTACAGGGAAATTTTTGCGCCGTCGAATTTCCGTTTTCGTAAATTTTCCCTCCATTTTCCAACTGAAATACAAATATTTTTGGAATAAAGTGATGTATAACAACAATATTGGACAGAAGCAACATCGCGGGAAAAAAAAAATTACGATTATGGAAATCTTCATTTCGTTTACTTCCGTTTTTGAAAGACGAAATACCGTCCCGATGCGTATTTTTACGCGTTGGTAAAATTTCGATTCGTAAACACACTTTTTGATGCGTACTAGACGCGTAATTACGCATTTTGGCGAACTCTGCATGGCGCAGAATTAAAAAAAATTCGCACTTGGGCGCAATTAGCACAGCTATTGCAACACTGAGGGAGAGCAAGTTTGGAAGGATTGGCGGGAGGGGGTGTGTGCGATCGCTCTCAGCTAGAAACATGAGATAACATAAGGTTCAATCTCTATGAGCTATGAGATCATAATAAAACAAAAGCAGGAGTTTACACTAAACGACAATAACAACGATACCGATTTCCATCAGTAAAAAAAAAACAAATTCACGAGCCATTTTAGCGAAAATCCGGAAGAAACTATCTTCCGACAGTAAAACTACCCAAATCTCCGTAAAACTTTCGGGAAATCCGGAATACTTGGCAGGTATGCGGACGTCATTGCACCGATATCGGCTTTTCTGACATATTATGTAATATCACTTTGCCGTTCTTCACCCGATATCGGCTTTGCCAATGCATCCAATATCCTCTGGCCGTTCTTCACCCCATATCCGTCCGATATTGGCTTTGCCGTTATCTGAATTTCAAAGGCGCTCACTTAGAAACGGGACCAATTAATAGTTTTTTTCGCATTTGTGCGAAAAAACTATAAATATATTCGCAAAATGCGATCGCAGTTTAAATCGTGATTTTAACAAAAAAGGACACAAAATTCAGAACTTTTACGAAATACATCGAAATCCGCAATTCTTCCAACCTGTCCGTAATTCGGTAATCATGTGGCCGAAACCGCAATGCTTGGCACCCTTAGCAGCACGTGGGCTTTCGTTGCACTCTACGCGGATAGTAAGTAAGTAGTAATCGTCATTTTCTTGTAGGACTTCCGTCCACAGTGAGTAGAGTTTAGGTCCCAGCCACCTACAGCGAGATCGCCTTTTGGGCAGGACACAGAAACAGAAGGAATGAGAGCAAGTCTAGCGACTTTGACAGAACAGTTTGTAGTGAGATTAGAGTACATTAGATGGCGCCACCGTACAGGTACGATATTGCACATAGAGGGGTGAGAGAATTTCAGGGGGGACATAGGAAAGGATACCCATTTAACCAGTGGGTCCAGCCTGGGGGCCGTCACTTAACGTGCTCGTCCGATATTCAGCGGTTGTTAGTAAATCACACCATCTCCGAAAGATCAGCTCAGGCTTGAACCTGGGGACCTTGCATCGATAATCTGAACTGCTAACCACTAAGCCATCCGCTGCTCTCTACGCGGATTATCCCGTAATCCATCTATATACACGACCGGAAGGGAAATAGTGGGATTATACCGTGACGTCATGAAATCGGCACACGTGATTGTACCGTGACGTCGTGAAATCGGCACACTGGATCTGAAACGGCATCGCCTTCGTAGATTTTCCTTGCTAATAGCTCACGATTGAAATCTATCTGCGCGCGCCCATTTCGCGCGTCACTTTATTTTTCTTGCGCGAATTCAAATTTCTTTGAGCGAAACGCGCGTCTGCGCACGCTATCGGGAACCCTGGTCTCAGTCTTTTCTCGAGGGAGAGGGGGAGGGGAATTTATGTAACGTACCCATGGGCGCCTGTAGTTTAATTTTCAGGGGGGGGATTAGAAACTGTAAACACAAATAGGAAGTTCCATTGTGCCGTCCGTATCCTCTAATCATTTTTGCTACACACGCTTAGATAAATTTAATTAAAGACCAGACGACCCAAAAACTGAAAAAAAAAAAAAAAAAAAATATATATATATATATATATATATATAGGCTGATAGATGAAGTTCGACAGCATGTTGGAACAATGAAAGAATTACTTTGTTATTCTTCTGAGCCTAGCATCTTTTGGCCATTTGTGTTCCATGCACCACAAAACTCCAATGATCACTCAATTGGTCAAGAAGAAAAGAAACACCCAAATTCTCGAAAAAATTTGCTGAACTCAAACGGCCGTTGTAGAAGACGATGTTTTTCATTTCATTGTTTTCCACACTGCCCTGCACTGTACTGAAGCATGCTGTGCTCCAATGCGCAGTGCCAAATTTTAATATTACTAGACGAAACCTGTCGGAATCGACGGTAATTTTTTTTTTTTTTTTTGAAAAGAATGAACTCATGTGAGACAACAAATCTAAACTTTATTTGATTGACAAATTTGTTCAACCACTTCAGTAAAGACAATAGTCCAGGTTTGGGTTTTTTTTTTTTTTTCTCAAGGTTTAACGACCACCGTGAGCAACTCAATGGGCTATAAGCAGTCTCCCGTCCCTAATTTAGGGTCACTGGTTCCAGGGAAGGGATAATTCTCTCTTGCCTGAGACATATAGTTGCAACCCATTGATCGCTCACGCGTTCCAGTAAGGCTCTTTACGTTTCCTTTTTTTTTTTTTTTTTTTTTTTCTGCGGGAGAGACATTCTGCTACTGCGGGAGAGACATTCTGCTACTGCGGGAGAGACATTCTGCTACTGCGGGAGAGACATTCTGCTAAGGGTAAGTATGAAATAAAGTATTTACTTAGTTTAGGACTGATCTTAGAACACCATGCACACAAAGTCTGACACTGAAATGAGCGCCTAATGCAGATAAGGGCCCGCACGCTTCTCCCATAGACTTTACATGGGAACTTTGCTGCCCCGCCCCACCACGCCCGAATCGTTGCCTCGTTCTCAGTTTTCTCTACTGACACATCTACATTGTAAGACCTTTATTTTGATACCTGAACCACATTTTTGCGTTCAGCCGTTCTCTCAAAATAGGTCTCACAGTAAAAAAACCTTATAGAATGAAGATATAGATGGCGCAACTCAATGTGTACATTCTAAATATTTTCACTAACAATGATCAACGGAATGTTTATTTACATCTTTACATAATGGGAAACGTCTTACCTACGTGAATAAACTGGATCGAATGAATATTAAATTGTATATAAAAATCACACAGTCCAACGGCATAACGCAATCAGGTCTTCGAGAGTGTTCGCTGTTCCGATGACAAGAACTTTGATACGAATGCCTGCTAGTGTTGATTTGCGCAACGGTTCGCTCAGAAAAGAGAAGACTTTGGACTTTGGACCACCTCAGTCCCTCCATGCTACCGCCTTCATCAGCGCGTGAGTCAACCGCAGGCGATCGAATGTCAACCGCACTCTTCTGCCATAGGCTTTACGTGAGAACTTTGGCGCCCGACAACGCCCGAACCGTTTCCCCAATCTCGTTTTTCTCATCGACTGGCACATTTACATGGTAAGACCTTTTTATTTTGATACCTCAACCATATCTTTACGTTCAGCCGTTCTCTCAAAATAGGACTCACAGTAAAAAACCGTGTAGAATTAATATATAGATTACTTCCTACGGCAAATTCCCAGTGTTTTTACTAAATGCACACACAACCCCGAAGTTCAACATCAAAAATTAGCAATCAAAATTAATGTTATCGCGAAAATCTTTGTAGTGCCTTCCAAGAACTGAAATTACAGTCAGATTTCCAGGGTAACGCAAGTGCCCTCTCTTGCCGCCTCCATATGGACGCCAATGAACGTACCTACCTCAAAGGCGACGCATACGTCAGGCCAGCAAGTTGCAGCGACAGACTCGGTCGGTGTAGCTTATTTGGGAAAGTATTTTGCCCCGGAGCAGAGAGATATGGATTTTATGCTTATAAGCTCCAGAAGGAGGAGTATTCTCTCAAACCCTTTCGGCTTAATGTTTTCTGTGAGGACTATTTAATAACTGTCTTAGCGGTATTAATTGGTGTATATTACTGTGGTAGGTATTTAAGTAACTTATTTAAACATGAAGATTTGTTCTTTCTCTTTCTTGACAGGTTGGGGTGCTCGTTCGCAGCAGGTTTCCGAATGTGACTGCCGAATCGCATGTGCCACCAGTTTCAAAAGGTAAGCTCTCTCTCTCTCTCTCTTTTTTTTTTTTTTTTTTTTTTTTTAGTTCTAAAGAAATGATCGTTCGGTTATACTTGACCAGATACTTCATCCCTCATTAAAAAAATGCATTCAAAATTTTCAACACACACACACACACACACACACACACACACACACACACACACACACACACACACACACACAGAGAAAAAGTATTTGCCCCGAACAGGCAAGTACTTTTCTGTATTAGCATTTTTCTGTGCACTCAATGGACAAAACATTAGAGATACTTACCTACATAGCAGCGTGTTTGTCCTCCTCTAGCGCGAATAACAGCCTGCACACACCAAAGCATTGAATCCACTAGATGCCGGAGGGTTTCCAAAGGTCATTAGACTCTCAATGCACAATACATTAGAGATACCTACCTAATAACGTGTTGGTCCTCCTCTAGCGGGAATAACAGCCTGTACACACCAAAGCATTGGCTGAACTAGATGCTGGAGGGTTTCCAAAGGTCATTAGACACTCAATGGACAATACATTAGAGATGCCTACCTAATAACGTGTTGGTCCTCCTCTAGCGAGAATAACAGCCTGCACACGCCGAAGCATCGAGTCCGCTAGATGGTTTCCAAAGGTCATTATACACTGAAGAGCAATTGAATTAGAGATACCTGTCTAGTAACGTGTAGCACCACCTTTCGCTCTGATGACGGCGGCGATTCGTCTCGGCATGGACTCTACAAGACACCGGAAGCGTTGGGAAGCCATACGGATCCACGAACCCTGAACAAGCTCCCGCAGTTCACGAAGATTTGATGGAGGGGGGTCAGAGCCTCGCACATCTCTCTCGATTATATCCCAGATGTTCTCGATGGGATTGAGGTCAGGTGACCTTGCTGGCCAAGGAAGCGAGGTCACGTCGGTGGAGTGTTCATCAAACCATTCGGATACAATTCGGGAGCGATGGCACGGTGCATTGTCTTGTTGCAGGATGAGGTCCCCAGTAGAATGTTGAAGACGCACAAACGAGAGTAAATCGTCGCCCAGGATATCCCGGTAACGTTGACCTGTGAGGGACGATGTCACACGTACCAGGGTTCCTATTTCAGTCCACGTAAACAGTCCCCAGACGATAATACCACCCCCCACCACCACCAGCTTGAAGAGTACCCTGCTGGCAAGAAGGATCCATCGCTTCATGTGGTTTACGGCGTACTCGTATCATGCCATCCGCATGTACCAACGTGAATCTCGACTCATCAGTGCAGGCAACATTTTCCCACATGTCCAGGGTCCTGTGGCGATGTTCCCGTGCCCTTGCTAATCTTTGCATCCTGTAATGTGAGGTCAGCAGCGGTACCCTCGTGGGACGATGGCTTCTGTACCCCATAGCGAAGAGATGGCTCTGGAGGGTGTGGCTGCTTACACGTGTTTGTGCACCATTGTTAAATTGCCGAGTGATTTCTTGCACTGTGGCCCGTCTATCCGCTGTTACAATGCGAGCTAGCCGACGATGACCCCGCTCATCCACACGCTGTTGTCCACGGCAGTTGGCCCTTGCAGGGATGGGTTTACCGGATTCGATGTACTCACGGTGCACCTGTGACACAGTGGCTCGTGAAAATCCCAGTGCCTGCACGACTTCCGAGATGGAGTGACCCATTCGTCGGGCCCCGACAATTTGCCCACGATCGAATGCGCTGAGATCCTTTGTCTTACCCATACTGCGTCCGTCTCTTACCGATTCCCATCGCATCACTCCTTATATTGTCGGATCGCTTCGTACGTCATGTCGTTTCCGTTTACAGGGCCGCCCACAGCACCACATTTGCATAACGCCAGCTGTCACTAATTCAATTGGTCTTCAGTGTACACTCAATGGACGAAACAATAGAGATACCTACGTAATAGCGTGTTGGTCCTCCTCTGGCGCGAATAACAACCTGTACACGCGGAGGCATAGACTCCACCAGATGCCAGAGAGTTTCTGGAGGTAATGCAAGCCATGCCTTTTGCTGCATTGTCAACAACTCCGCCCGAAACGTCTTTTGGGGATCCATGGATGTGATGTTCCGCTGCACAGCTACTCAGTGAACTTCCACGGGGTTTACATACGGGTCACCGGATAGTTCCAAACTCGGATGAATGTTCCTCGAGCCATGCGTGGATGGTTGCGCGCCATGTTCTGCTGAAACCAGCCATCTGCCGCAGCATGCGTGATAGTCATGAAAGCTTTTATGTGATTAGCCAGCACATGCTGGTATAGAGCATCGGTAAAGCACCTCACACTAAGGAACCTAATATGTCCCATGAGATGGCTCCCCGAACCATCGCAGATCCACCACCACCTTGAACAGAGCTGACCTGGCAATATGAAGCTATGGCCTCATGTTGTCGATGACTCACCCGCACCCTGCCGTCAGCTCACTACAGCTGAAAACGGGATTCATCTGACCACGTGATGCGACGCCATCCTGCAGAGGTTCAGTTTCGGTATTCCCAGCACCAGGCGATGCTTAATTACCGATGACGAGCAGTCAACTGTAGCACGTACGTAGGACGTCGGATTCCGTAACCCTAGATATCCAGCGTTCGTCGTAACGTTCCCACTCCAACTGCCCTTAGACCTCAGACATTTAGCTTGGGTGTGCCGTTGTCAAGCGGTCTGTCTGTACGAGCCTGTATAGTGTACGTCGATGGTATACTCGCGGCACACTCCTAATAGGGTTGCCCTCGGAAACCCTAGATGAAAAAATGACCCATCTGTCCTGCTATAACAATGCTTTCACGATGAAAGTCGCTCAGATCATCACGTGTACCCATGTTCGTCGATACACTTTTCGGTAGATCAGATCAGATCATATGTAGAAGAGTTTAGGAAGGCGGTGTCTGACCCCAGGCCTTAAACATCCCTTAGAAAGAGGAAGCTAGGAGATTTGGGCTAGAGTGCCCGATACTGCATTCGGTTTGGGTCTGTTCCACTCTGCGCGGGGGATGTCCATGTCAACTGCCCATCGCCCCTATCACTAATGTTTGTCGATTGCGATACACTGTTGGGAAGCCCTGCTGTCCGCCTATCTATCGCATGCGTTCGGTTTGGGTCTGTTCCACTTTGCACGGGGGGATGCTCATGTCAACTGCCAATCACCCCTATCTGTAATGTTTTGTCTATTTTTTGAATTAAGTTGTTGAAAATGCTATTTATAATTTTTGAAGGGTCATTAATGGAACTGCTTTTCTGAATATAAAAACTTTTAATTTCTTGTTTTTATTAGGTTCATAGTCTAATGTTTTAATATTTTTCCATAAAGGTCCATTTCAGAACACGTTGCTGCGCATTCAATTGTAATGTATCTATTTTGTCCTCATTGGAATCCGTAATGTTCTAATAATTATTTATTGTTTTACTAATTTTTCTTAAGGCTGTCTTTGAATGAGTGTTAGGTTTCATCTTCTGCGATAGATGGCGCAAAAGCATCACTCCTTGGGCGTGGCTTTTACGTCTTCAGTGACTGTCCCAGAAGTTGGCGTCCACGAATCACAGGAGAATTCACCGTATTCAGAATGGAAGCGGTCTCTCGTTGGCTGCAGAATGAAAAGACAAAATATGCGCTGTTACATTTTAACCAGTGACGTTATTTGGGGGTAGAGCTCAGTAAGTAGGTGGAGCTTTTTAAGTAGGCGTAGTTTCTACAGCTCAAATTCAGGGGTTCTCTGCTAATGTACATATTTGGGTAATGTGTGGCCTCTTGGTCAACGTTCGTGACTGCCACGGAGAAGACCTCGGGCTCGATCCCAGGCAGGTACGAACGCTCGAACCACTAAATATCCGCCGTGCGTCGGATGGGCACGTTAAGCCGTCGGGCCCCGGGTACCCGCCCCCAGTAATAAATAAGGGCGTCTTCCTCCCGCTTTTTGCATCGCTTTCGTGTCACTTTCCTATCGGGCACTCTAGATCAAATCTCCTAGCTTCCTATTTCTAAGAGTTGTTTAAGACCTAGGGTAAGACACTTCCTTCCTAAAATCCTCTACATATGAGCTGATTTGATCTAATGTACATATTTCATCTTCAAAAGATGAACGTACAGTGGGATTTAATATGATCTTATAGAAGACAAGATTCCAATCTCGCTTTTGCCCCTATTCATTGATTTCTATTTGGTTCATATAATTAGAAAAATCAGGCAGAAATAAGAGATTTCGTTACTTCCAGACAGAAACACTGCTATGTAAACCTATCGCATCATCTGGCGCCAAATTGGAATGCTTTCTAGTCAGATAAATTGAATTTTAAAACAAATTCTAACACATTTTTCGGAATAATAACTATGACATATATTAGCTATGGGTCGTTTTTATTTGTGCTCAAAATTTCAAACACTACAAAGTAATAGTCTTCGAGAAAATGCGTACAAAAGAATTTACATTGCAGATATAGGGTAGATGATGAGCCCTAACACTCATCAACACCAAACAGAAATCATCGCTCTTTCCACGTTAAGAAGTGAGTCTCGGAAAAATTCTCATTGGCCGCCACCGGTAATCGAACCCAGGGTCTTCCACTTACGCGCCGGACATTCTACCACTGCGGCATCGAATTCTCCAGACTCACATATGATTAACTGCCAAACTACATGGCAGGTTGATTTCTGTTTGGTGTTCCTTATCCACGTCGAGTGTTTGAATTAATTATCCATTCGCCTCCTAGTTATTTGTTCAGTTGCTGCTTCTCATCTTCGGTGAATCCCCAGCATTGTGCGGGGTTCCATGAAGCAAACTGCTATGTTGTTTGGCAGTTAATCACATGTGAGTTTGGAGAATTCGAGGCCGCTGTGGTGCAGTGGTAGCATGTCCGGCGCGTAACTGTAAGACCTGGGTTCGATTCCCGGTGGCGGCCGGTTAGAATTTTTCCGAGACTCACTTATTAACGAGGAAAAAGCGATGATTTCTGTTTGGTGTTCCTGATCCACGTCGAGTGTTTGAATTAATTACCTAACACTCTTTCAAAGACAGGCTTAAAATTAACGTATTCTGTTGTTATCGTGGTTCGCGGTTTTGCACAAGTTTTCTTTTTCAGTGGTTCTGTTCGCGCATGGAGTTTAGTTTTATGCAACACTTAACATGGAAGAAATACAGGATTGCGCAATATAACACAACTTTTGAAGATGACAATCCGATTTTTGGTGTAAATGTTGCAAGGATGGTAAGTCAGATAATATCCGAAAACTTCAAAATTTTCATCGTCCTGGAGCAGGAACCAAACTCGCGTCTCCCGGATAGCTTCCGGGTATGCTAACCACTACACCCAGGAGTCGCGCTGCCGATCGCCATCTTCGCAATTTGCGAAAAAAATCGTTTTGGCGATGAAAAAGAGCTTTGGCGATTAACTTTTTGTACTGTTATACCACTTTGGTGATAAAAAATTGAATTTGGTGAATAAATTGGCGAAATCTTTAAAAGAGCCAGCGCGACCCCTGACTACACTACCGAGAACGACCAACAGGACGATGAAATTTTCAAGTTTTCGATATTATCTGACTTACCATCCTAGTCACATTTACACCAAAAATCGGATTGTCATCTTCAAAATTTGTATTATATGGCGTAATCCCGTATTTCTTTCATGATTTATCTGCTTCTCCGGGCAATCACGGGATAGGATTCTTAACCTCCAGATTAGCTAAACATGAATGCCGGTTACTTCGACTAGCGAATCCTGTGATGGTTATATTCAAATTAATCGGAAACTTGTGGCGTTCTGGGTGGTTTAGTGGTTAGCGTACCCGGGCGCTATCTGGGAGACTCGGTTCCAGCTCCAGGAGGATGAAATTTTCAAGTTTTGGGATATTTATTATCTGACTTACCATCCTTGTCACATTTACACCAAAAATCGGATTGTCATCTTCAAAATCTGTTAACATGGGTGTTTCTGTCATTTGCCTATGAGAAATCCGTGAAATTCAGATTTTTCTCATCATTTCACAGAAAAGGTTGAATCAGAAATATTGTTTCGTTTATTCACCAAAGGAATCGCGGAGAATTGGTCGTGAATATCAGAATTTTTTTACAGTATATAATAATCTCAAAATTTATCCTAGTTTTGAAGCAGTGCTTTCCACACGAGACAAAATTGTTTGCTTTACGTTTCGTGTAGCGTACTGGTTGTATGAAACTTTTATTTATGGAAAAACGTGCTGATTGCGATGCCGAGAATTCGGCGAAATGCTTCTTGTTTTAAATACGGAGGGTCTAACTAAAGCATGTTTAATCTAGACTCTGGAGGCGCTTTTTATCTCCTCGCTCGTGGGAATGGATGCAGACCGTGTAGCTAGTTCTGTATAGGAGCGGGATTAAGAAAAATGACTGAGATAATGTTTTCGGGATATTTTACAACGATTTGCATGTATAGCAGTAACAGGTCCCGCAACTTTCTTTTTTGAAAACAGTTTTTTTTTTTTTTTTTACTGTGTTCATCCAACATGTATCATGAAATGTTTAATGCAAATAAATATAATCATTCATTCATAATTTATGTTCGCTGTTTTAAATTGTTGCATGTATGAATCTGTCTTCTACGAAACCTGCAGAAGGTTATTAATATAAATAGGAAACTGCTGCTGTGTTGCAAGGGTGGGAATCTATCTCTGATATCAAGTGCAATGTGCGATCCATTCCTGTTTAAAAAAAACATGCTTTCGCCGTTACATAAATGAACTTAGCTAAATTCAGAGCCACGCATTGCGGAGAGAGCCTCTCTCCGAAATACAGAGTACTTGCATTGCGCAAGTCATACATAAATGGAATCCAGGTCGCGAATTTTTTTTTATTTTGGTAATTTTTCAAGCCACAAGTAGTAGACTACGTGTTCATGCAACAAAGTCGTGCTTCTCGACTGTTTTAATGAACATTTGTGTTTAAAAGAGCGTTCCTAAGTACGCCATTCGTGGGAAGGGGTGGGTCTTCGTAGTTACACTGTAAAACATAAGTGGTAGGGCCGGATTAAGACCTTAGTGGGCCCCTAGGCTACGACATTTGAGTGGGCCCCAAGGCTAAGACATCTGAGTGGGACCTCAAAGAATTATGACGGGGAATCATTATGAACTCCATTAAAACGCAAAACTGTAGCAATATGCTTGTAATCAATGCGTAGTGCATTCTTCAAACTATAAATTATTATCTGCAGAGTTTTCATAATAAGTCACTGCATTTTCTATTGTTCTCTTAAGGTGGACCGCAAGTAATTTTGCTTCCTATGCTTCCAATGGAAGAACTTCTGTACACATTTTCTTCACTATTAATGGGTTCCCAAGGATGAAAATTTGAGCATCGATTAAAATAGCTTCATTTTATAACTTGGAATACTTAATATTTTATAAAACATAACCGTAATTATGCAATCCAACAGTTGTTTGTCTACTGACGTCATCAAAGTACAGGTCGCGCCATCTGTTTTCGTGACAATTATTGCGTTCCCAAGGATGAAAATTTGAACATCGATTAAAATAGCTTCATTTTATAACTTGGAATACTTAATATTTTCTAAAACATAACCATAATTATGCAATCCAATAGTTGTTTGTCTACTGAGGTCATCAAAATACAGGTCGCGCCGTCTTTTTTCTGGACAATTAATGCGTTCCCAAGGATGAAAATTTGAACATCGATTAAAATAGCTTCATTTTTTAATTTGGAATACTTAATATTTTCGAAAACATAACCATAATTATGCAATCCAATAGTTGTTTGTCTACTGAGGTCATCAAAATACAGGTCGCGCCGTCTTTTTTCTGGACAATTAATGCGTTCCCAAGGATGAAAATTTGAACATCGATTAAAATAGCTTCATTTTATAACTTGGAATACTTAATATTTTCGAAAACATAACCATAATTATGCAATCCAATAGTTGTTTGTCTACTGACGTCATCAAAGTACAGGTCGCGCCATCTTTTTTCGTGACAATTATTGCGTTCCCAAGGATGAAAATTTGAACATCGATTAAAATAGCTTCATTTTATAACTTGGAATACTTAATATTTTCTAAAACATAACCATAATTATGCAATCCAATAGTTGTTTGTCTACTGAGGTCATCAAAATACAGGTCGCGCCGTCTTTTTTCTGGACAATTAATGCGTTCCCAAGGATGAAAATTTGAACATCGATTAAAATAGCTTCATTTTTTAATTTGGAATACTTAATATTTTCGAAAACATAACCATAATTATGCAATCCAATAGTTGTTTGTCTACTGAGGTCATCAAAATACAGGTCGCGCCGTCTTTTTTCTGGACAATTAATGCGTTCCCAAGGATGAAAATTTGAACATCGATTAAAATAGCTTCATTTTATAACTTGGAATACTTAATATTTTCGAAAACATAACCATAATTATGCAATCCAATAGTTGTTTGTCTACTGACGTCATCAAAGTACAGGTCCCGCCATCTTTTTTCGTGACAATTATTGCGTTCCCAAGGATGAAAATTTGAACATCGATTAAAATAGCTTCATTTTATAACTTGGAATACTTAATATTTTCTAAAACATAACCATAATTATGCAATCCAATAGTTGTTTGTCTACTGAGGTCATCAAAATACAGGTCGCGCCGTCTTTTTTCTGGACAATTAATGCGTTCCCAAGGATGAAAATTTGAACATCGATTAAAATAGCTTCATTTTTTAATTTGGAATACTTAATATTTTCGAAAACATAACCATAATTATGCAATCCAATAGTTGTTTGTCTACTGAGGTCATCAAAATACAGGTCGCGCCGTCTTTTTTCTGGACAATTAATGCGTTCCCAAGGATGAAAATTTGAACATCGATTAAAATAGCTTCATTTTTTAATTTGGAATACTTAATATTTTCGAAAACATAACCATAATTATGCAATCCAATAGTTGTTTGTCTACTGACGTCATCAAAGTACAGATCGCGCCATCTTTTTTTCTGGTTTCAACACCACCAAAGGAAAAGTTATTGATTTTTAATATAATTATGGTTATGTTTTAGAAAATATTAAGTTTTCCAAGTTATAATATGAAGTTATTTTAATCGATGTTCAAATTTTCATTCTTGGGAACGCATTAATTATGAAGAAAATGTGTACAGAAATTTGCCCGTTGGAAGTATAGGAAGCAAAATCACTAGACGCCCACCTTGAGAATATGAGTCAAAACCTTAAGATTCCTAGATTTCGTCTTGAATTTTTTTTATGGTTTAAAACCACTAGATGCTTTTCTTGGTGCACCATTTTTGTTATGCAATGTGAAACCACAGGGGACTTCGACCATTAGCAGTTCCAAGTGCAAATTGGAAGGTGTGGGTGGATGATAGTGAAAAAGCTGAAACTCTTTCGCCGACCCCGTCGTATGACATGAAAACCTTTACCCTTTATGAGTCATTCATTGACTTGAAAGTTCTTCGTCTGTCAGCCCCTGTTACTGACCAAGTGGAAATCATACGATACAAAAGCAAAACTAATCGCAGCTCTTTCTCTCTCTACCTATCTATGTATTATATGCCCAGGCATGCCTCCTGGGCCCTTGGTCATGATGGGCCCCAAGGCTACAGCCCCTATAGGTTCACACCCCTTTATCAGGTCTTTAATCTGGCCCTGATATAAGTGGTGTGAATTCACGGAAAATACCTGAAAACAACGTGCAGAAAAGTTGCCGGTAAATGTGTCTTTTAACGAAATTTCCGTTTTTAAAAGTGTGTTTTTTCTTTTCCCCCGACTTCCGTATTTTCAGACTTTCCGTTGCTGGAAATTCCGTTGGTTTTTTTTTTGTTGTTGTTGTTTTTTCAGAGAAATCCGGTTCAAATTTTTCCGTATTTACTCAGAAATTTGGCAAAATCGTACACACTGAGTTTTTCAGCCCTTAAATCCAGAGAATCCTTTTGCGCCGGTGGCGATTATCGAACTCTGGTTGATTGGAGTGGGTCTACTCTAGAGGTATGCACGGGCCTAATTTGATGAGCCCGCCCCTGCCTGGCCCAAGCTCGTGCGTTTAAGGCCCTGCCCGTTTCAAATATCAGACACTCGGCTCGGGCCTGTCAATCGCAGCTCTTGTTTAGGCCCAGTCCGGCCCGTGATGTGTTATTTGGTGTTATTTTGTCTTTCTATTTTATTTTATTAAAATGTGAAAATTAAATAATGAAATTAGATATTATTGAAAATATTTATTTGAATGTAAGCCTAAAAATATAAACTAAACATTGACAATTATCGAAAAATATAACCTTTAAAAAGAGAAAAAGGAAGACCAAGCGCGATTAGAATCGCTTTTTCTCTGAACTAATAAGCGGTAACACTACAAAAGTCAATCCATGTCGTCCTACTCTTTCATTCATTCAAACAAACACACACACACCCTCACCCCACTGCAGACGTCCCCCACTCACACAATACACACACACACACCCTCGCTATGCGTCGAATCTTTTTGTTGTCAACAAGTCCCAAAGTGGTTTTACCATTTACTCTATATACCTACAGCAGACCTGCCAACTGTTACGATTTTATCGTATTTAGTACGATAAATCATGCTACAGTACGCTAATACGATTTTGCAGCCAAAAATACGATTTTTTTTTAAATAGTCATGTTTCCCCATTTTTTCCCTTTTCAGACAGAAGCCTTGTAGCAGAATCGCGGCGACGGGCGACGTACGTCGCAGATTTGTTTTGGTCCTGCAGACAAAAGCGACATCCTCAGAACTTTATTAAACCATCTTGCAGACTCCCTATCATAGACGCAAGTTTTCCGCCTTTAAAAATTTCCGAAAACGGAAGTGAGGCGTAGTGAGGATTTCTTCCGTAATCGTAATTTTTTTCTCGCGAAGGACGATGTACGTCGCAGAATCATTTTGTACTCATCCCAGTAGGAAAATCGCGGCGACGACCGACGTACATTATTTTGCACTTATCACCGTAGAAGAATCTCGGTGACGTGAATCGCAGATTTATTTTGTGCTCATCCCCGTAGCAGAATCGCGGCGACGGACGACGTTCACCGTAGGTTTATTTTGTATTCATCCCGTAGCAGAATAGCGGCGTCGCCCGACGTACCTTGCAGATTTATTTTGTACTCATCCCGTAGCAGAATAGCGGCGACGCCCGACGTACATCGTAGATTTATTTTGTATTCATCCCCGTAGAAGAATCGCTGCGACTTACATCGCAGGTTTATTTTGTACTCATCCCCGTAGAAGAATCGCGGCGACGTACATCGTTGGTATATTTTGTACTCATTCCCGCAGAAGAATCGACGCGACGTACATCGCAGATTTATTTTGTACTCATCCCCGTAGAAGAATCGCGGCGACGTACATCGCTGGTTTATTTTGTACTCATCCTTGTAGCAGAATCGCGTCAACAGCCGACGTACATCGCAGATTTATTTTGTACGTCGCAGAATCGCGGCGACGGGCGACGTACACTGTAGGTTTTTTGTACTCATCCTTGTTGTAGCATAATAGCGGCCGACGTACATCGCAGATTTATTTTGTACTCATGCCCGTAGAAGAATCGTAGCGACGTACATCGCAGGTTTATTTTGTACTCATACCCGTAGAAGAATCGCGGTGACGTACTTCGCAGGTTTATTTTGTACTCATCCCCGTAGCAGAATCGCGGCCACGGCCGACGTACATCGCACATTCATTTTCTACTAATCCTCGTAGCAGAATCGCGTCAACGGCCGACGTACATCGCAGATTTATTTTGTACGTAGCAGAATCGCGGCGACGGGCGACGTACACCGTAGTTTTTTTTTGTACTAATCCCCGTAGAAGAATCGTAGCGACGTACATCGCAGATTTATTTTGTACTCATCCCCGTAGAAGAATCGCGGCGACGTACATCGCAGGTTTATTTTGAACTCATCCCCGTAGCAGAATCGCGGCCACGGCCGACGTACATCGCATATTCATTTTCTACTAATCCTCGTAGCAGAATCGCGTCAACGACCGACGTACATCGCAGATTTATTTTGTACGTAGCAGAATGGCGGCGACGGGCGACGTACACCGTAGGTTTTTTTGTGCTAATCTCCGCAGCATAATAGCGGCAGCGCCCGACGTACATCGCAGATTTATTTTGTACTCATCCCCGTAGCAGAAGCGCGGCGACGTACATCGCAGGTTTATTTTGTACTCATACCCGTAGAAGAATCGCGGTGACGTACTTCGCAGGTTTATTTTGTACTCATCCCCGTAGCAGAATCGCGGCCACGGCGGACGTACATCGCATATTCATTTTCTACTAATCCTCGTAGCAGAATCGCGGAGACGGCCGACGTACATCGCAGATTTATTTTGTACGTAGCAGAATCGCGGCGACGGGCGACGTACACCGTAGGTTTTTTTGTCCTAATCCCCGTAGAAGAATCGTAGCGACGTACATCGCAGATTTATTTTGTACTCATCCCCGTAAAAGAATCGCGGCGACGTACATCGCAGGTTTATTTTGAACTCATCCCCGTAGCAGAATCGCGGCGACGGCCGACGTACATCGCACATTCATTTTCTACTAATCCTCGTAGCAGAATCGCGTCAACGGCCGACGTACATCGCAGATTTATTTTGTACGTAGCAGAATGGCGGCGACGGCCGACGTACACCGTAGGTTTTTTTGTACTAATCTCCGCAGCATAATAGCGGCAGCGCCCGACGTACATCGCAGATTTATTTTGTACTCATCCCCGTAGCAGAATCGCGGCGACGTACATCGCAGGTTTATTTTGTACTCATCCCCGTAGCAGAATCGCGGTGACGTACATCGCAGGTTTATTTTGTACTCATCCCCGTAGCAGAATCGCGGCGACGGCCGACGTACATCGCAGATTCATTTTCTACTAATCCGCGTAGCAGAATCGCGGAGACGGCGGACGTACATCGCAGATTCATTCTCTACCAATCCTCGTAGCAGAATCGCGGCGACGGCCGATGCACATCGCAGATTTATTTTGGTCCTGCAGACAAAAACGATATCCCCAGAACCCGATTAAACCATCTTGCAGACCTCCTAAGATGCAAGTTTTCCGCCTCTCAAAATTTCCGAAAACGGAAGTTAGGCGGAGTGAGGATTTCTCCCGTAATCATAATTTGTTTTCTAATAATTAACATAAAAGTGTTTTCTGATTAGATTTAATTAGTTTCGCAATAAAATTTTGATGTAGGGAAAAAATCCCTGCATTTTTATCATCAAGAACTTATATAGCTAAAATAGGCTTCAAAAATTATCAGCATGCGTCGTGTTACGATTTTTCTATCTGTTACGTTTTTTGGTTCTGAGAGGTTGGCAGGTCCGACCTACAGATTGGTAAAAACACTGAGTGACTCTCCTTGCCATCTGATTACGGTTTGGGCTATGTCACGTAAAGCCAGCGAAACAGTTAAGCACACCAGGAAATTGCCGCCCCGGTGGCGCAGTGGTCTAAGCGATGGCCTCTGATCATTCGTCCGAACGGGGTCCGGGTTCGAATCCCGGTGAGGCATGGATGTTGTGTTTGTCTTACGGCACTGGCTCTCTCCCTTCCCTGGAACCAGTGACCCTAAATTAGGGACGGGCGACTGCTTATAGCCCATTGAGTTGCTCACGGTGGTCGTTAAACCTCCAAAAAAAAAAAAAAAAAAAAAAAAAAAAAACCAGGAAATCGGGAAACGCGACGACTTTTTTCTTTCTTTACCATTGCGATAAAAAGAATGGGTTGAGTTGGCCCGTCCTGGCTCAGACCAGCCCGTGTAGACCTCCAGTCTACACTAGCAACTTGTAGCACATCAAAATTTTGCAGCATATCTAGTTGATTCTTCCTCGAAGGAAAAAAGAATGAACCAATAAAGCAGGTTGGCTTATATAAGCCCACACCAAGCATTAGCTTTGGGGTTTTAACTAATATGAGTTTGCGAGGTACGTGGGTTTTCTGAAACCCATACGCACGCCCACGTCATTTCTTTAACTGCCCCTGATTTGTGAAATTGTGACGTACGGATGAGGCAAAAGGGCAAGTTGCAGCGATAGGCCGTAGTTGGAATTCCCTCACACGCAGAAAAAGGGCGGTTTCGCTATAAAATATCTACTTATCTAGTTCCCGTTTCGAACTTAAGGGGAATTCTCATTTATTTATTTATTTTTACGTTATTTTATTATTTCAAGTTTTAAGAATATGTGTACCAAATTTCAAGTCGAAATTCGCAAAATTGGCCAAGTTATAATCTGTTATTGTCCAGTGGGGTCACAGAATTGGTGCAACTGGCTCAAAGCCGAAGCTGAGAAAACTCTGGACGAATTCAATCACGAACCGCCACTTCATAAAAATGTCGAAAATGCTATAAAGCCGATTTCAACGATTTGTCATCAAGAAAGTTGCTAGAAAGGTGTTTGGGTGGTGACACTCAAAACAACAATGAAGGTTTCAATTCTACTGTTTGGCGGTTCACTCCCAAACATCTTCACTGTGGCTAAAAAACCAACGAAATGGCAGCTCATGTAGCAGCAGGCATTTTTTAATTAAGGCTTTTGTGCCGTCCTGAAAATGATGCCAAAGACAGGAATTGTTATTGGCGAGCAAACGAAGATATTTGAGAAACGCGCGGGACCAACAGCGTCTGCAGAGATCGTCGAGACCCAGCCTGGAGGCTACAAAAGAAGCTCGTACAAGGCGTAGAAGCGAGCAAATGTCTCTAAACGAGTTCTACGTAGCAGAGTAAAAAACACTGTATGACCCTGGTATAGTAGATTAGCAGAAAAATACTGTAAGTACTCGATATGCCTCCGTAAACTGTACTTGAAACTTTAAACGCGTTTTTCTCGAAACAGCTTTTTCGCGAATGGTTGGCATGCAAATTCAAAAACTATTGGCCCGATCGACTTCAAATGTAAGACTGCATGTTCAGCAAACATCCTTTTATCGTTTGATGAACCAGAAACGCGATACGTTATGTATATTATTTTTAATAGCGAAAAACATTGCCAATTTTTTGAGCTAAATTGATAATTTGAGTTTGACAAGTCACCATTTCCTCAAATATATATATTTTTTTTCTGGTTCATCAAACGATAACTACTTGTGTATAGAGTAAAATGCAGTTCGAGTTTTATGTTTCAGATCACCTGGAGTGGAGAAATCATTCCGAACAGTGACCGCCGATCTTCGCGCAGTGTCATGTTCGAGGGGGTTTGCGGACGTGATTCTTCATGAAACTTTTAAAAAATTGTTTTGTAGTTACCTGAAACGATAGTAAATAGATGTACCTACTTTGAAATCAATTGGTTGCATAGTTTCGTCAATAAACACTAAAAAAGAGCGGTAATTTTAGCGTAAAAAATGAGAATCCCCCCCTTAATTTCTCCTTCGATCTCCTTTCGGTTTGTCGGATATTTTAAATAATCTCTATCCCTCATCTTCCCTTCTTCGTTCGGGGAGCCGAAAATCTTCGACGTCCCACGGAGGAAATCTCTGAGATATCCTTCTACTACCTTCCTCCGATTCCTCTTTTTGCCTTTCCTCTCTTCTGTCATCATCATCATCATCATCATTGTCAACCATTATCAATCCACTGCTGGACGAAGGTCTCCCCAAGTTTCCTCCACAACGGTCTGTCTTGTGCCAGTCTCCTCCATGTCACCCCTGCATACTTTCGAATTTCATCCACCCATCTCCCATGTGGTCTTCTTCTGGGTCTTTTCCTGTCCCTTGGAATCCAATCTAAAATTTCGGCTGTCCATCGATGATCTGTCCTTCTGGCAGTATGTCCAGCCCATTGCCATTTCAGGGATTTAACTCTGATCATGATGTCTTCCACTCTTGTCATTTTTCGGATCCACGAGTTCCTCTTCTTATCTCTCCTGGTTACACCAAGTATGCACCTCTCCATGCTTCTTTGAGTTGTCTGCAGCCTTTGTATGTCTCTTTTAGTTAAGGTCCACGTCTCTGCACCATACGTAAGCACTGGAAGGATGCATTGATCAAACACTTTTCTTTTAAGACATAATGGCATATTGCTCTTGAAAATTATGCTGTTTCTTCCAAAAGCTCTCCAGGCAAGTTTTGTACGCCGATTAATTTCTTCATCAATGTGACCCTCACTTGATATCTGCTGTCCAAGATAAACGTACGTGTCTGTTATCTCCAGCTTTTCTCCATCAATCGATAAATCTTCATTTCTTGTAAAAGCATTGAACATCACTTTTGTCTTCTGAAAGTTCATTTTTAATCCCACTTCTTTACTCTTGTCAGCAAGTTCCTGGATCATACTCTGCAGCTCTGATGGGCTAGTTGCAAAAATGACTACGTCATCAGCAAAACGAAGGTGAGTTAGATAATCTCCATTAATCTTTATCCCCTTGTTTTCCCAGCTCAGCGACTGAAAAACACCCTCCAATGTGGCATTAAAGAGCTTCGGAGATATGGTGTCACCTTGTCTCACTCCCTTTCCAATTTTTATGTGTGTTGTATTTTCAAACAGCCTAATCTTTGCACTTGCATTTTCATAGATGTTATTAATAATATTAATGTATGCATCTTCAATACCGCAGGTTTTCAGAGCCATTGTAACTGCTGATGGTTTCACCGAATCAAAGGCTTTTTCATAATCGATAAAAGCCATGCACAATGGAAGTTCATATTCTTTTGCTCTTTCAATTAGTTCTCTCAGCACATGGATATGATCTATTGTGCTGTAGCCACTCCTGAATCCAGCTTGTTCTCTCGGTTGAGCCATGTCCAGTGTTACCTTCAAGCGGTGTGAAAGAACTTTAGTGAAGATTTTATAAACTACTGATAGGAGGCTGATAGGTCTGTAGTTTCCGAGATCCTCAATGTCACCTTTCTTATGTAGCAGGATCATTGTAGCGGTGTTCCAATCTTCAGGAATCTGTCATACACTGTGAAAAGTACTTGGTGTGAATTTACAGAAAATTCCCGAAAATAACATACATTTCACTGTAAAAATTAAGTGGTGTGAATACACGGAAATTTTCTGAAAAAAAAACGTGCAGCGAAGTTGCCGGTAGGTGTCCGTCTTTTTTTCCGAAATTTTCTGAAAATAACGTGCAGCAAAGTTGCCTGTAGGTGTCCGTCTTTTTCAAACATTTTCTGAAAATAACGTGCAGCGAAGTTGCCGGGGTAGGTGTCCGTCTTTTTCAGAAATTTTCTGAAAATAACGTGCAGCGAATTTGCCGGTAAGTATCCGTGTTTTTCAGAAATTTCAGTTTTTAAAAGTGGCCGTTTATTGTAACTTCCGTATTTTCACAGATTTACCGTAGACAGAAATTTCGTTAATTTCAGAAAATTCCATTTCAGGTTTTTTCCGTGTTTAAACTTTGATCTATCTAAAGCAATCGTATCCTTAATCTCTGCACTGTTGCCAAGATATTAGATGTCTCAAAACTTTCAGAACGGCTTATACACGGTCGAGTAACATTATTGTGACCACCAGGTATTATCCAAAGTAACCGCCGTGTGCAGTGTGGACAGCAGCTAGATGGGCTTGCAGTGACCCAATAAGGCGCTGGAAGGTGTTCACAGGTATGTGGAGCCATGCTGACTGCAGTACATCTGACAGCTGCTGGAGGGTGCGTGGTGGAGGATCCATAGAGCGAACAACGCTATCGATGTGGTCCCGCAGATGCTCAATTGTATTTAAGTCTGGGGAATTTAGGGGCCAGGGAAGTACTTTGAAGTCTTCATCGTGCTCTTCCAAACACTCTTGGACATTTCTAGCTGTGTGACACGTCGCAATGTCGTTCTGTAAGATCCCATCCGCCCCAGGGAAGACATTCAGCATGTATGGATGTACGAGGTCTGCAAGAATACATTCATAACGAATTCGGTCCGTAGTGCCTTCCACAGGTATGAGTGGATCCAGGGAATGCCACGAAAACATTCCCCAGACTAAAACGCTGCCCCCACCAGCTTGTGTTATTCCAGCAATGGTTGAAGAGTGTTTGTTCTCCGATGTTTCTCACCTTATACGCCAGCGTCCATCTGTTCGATGAAGCAGCAAACGCGACTCATCGGAGAAGGTAATAATCCTTTGCCAATCAGCGGAGGTCCAATTCCGATACTGCCGTGCAAATGTAAGCCTTTTCTGCCGATGCATCTTCGTTAGCATAGGTGCAGTGGCCATCCGTCTACATCGGAGCCCCAAACGCAGCCAGGGCTCTCTGAACTGTCGTTTCAGACACACTTCTGGTAGCCCCCTGGTTCATTCAGCCAGTGAGTTGCTCCACTGTAGCATGTCGATCGGCCCTAATGCACCTTCGAAGCCGACGTTCACCTCTCACATGAATGGCACGTGGTGCTCCGCAGTTTCCACCTCGAAGAACATTTCGCAGTGGTTTGAACAATGTAAAAAAAAAATGTTTCAACCGATGAACATTTTTGACAATATCGCGGTTTATCTGGACAACCGCGAGTGCAAAACGACTGTTCGTGGTATCGTTTTAAAGCTCTCGATGAGATCTTATTCATGTATATAAAGTGCTTACGTATGGTGCAGAGACGTGGACCTTAACTAAAAGAGACATACAAAGGCTGCAGACAACTCAAAGAAGCATGGAGAGGTGCATACTTGGTGTAACCAGGAGAGATAAGAAGAGAAACGCGTGGATCCGAAAAATGACAAGAGTGGAAGACATCATGATCAGAGTTAAATCCCTGAAATGGCAATGGGCTGGACATACTGCCAGAAGGACAGATCATCGATGGACAGCCGAAATTTTAGATTGGATTCCAAGGGACAGGAAAAGACCCAGAAGAAGACCACATGGGAGATGGGTGGATGAAATTCGAAAGTATGCAGGGGTGACGTGGAGGAGACTGGCACAAGACAGACCGTTGTGGAGGAAACTTGGGGAGACCTTCGTCCAGCAGTGGATTGATAATGGTTGACAATGATGATGATGATGATGATATAAAGAACATATCGTAGTGGTTAAAACTAAGATTAAAAAAATGTTTTCGTGTGAACGGGTTAACATTTTCGACAATGCGGCAGAATTTGCAGAATGAATGCAAGCAAAAGTGGAGAAAATCAAAACGAGTGGCAAAAGTAAGTAATGTAAAGAGCCAAGAAGACTGCAGCCCAACGAACTAGAGAGTATCGAGAACGCCTGAAAGCAGCCGCCTCCACCCAAAAATCCAACATACCGATCGAACCCGTGCCCGACCTATCTTGAACTCTGCTTTGTGTTCGCAATGTATCCAGCATTATTTTTTAAAAATATGTAAGCTACTCTTCATGTCATAGACCTGTGTTGACTAATAACAAGTTAAATAAACGCTTTGAAACCATACTCGACTAGCTATTTCAACTCTCCGATCTGCAAGTTGTAGTCCTACGTTCCAAACTGACGTCTCAAAAAGAACTGAGCCTACTTTTTTGTTGTTGTTTATTTGTTTTGTTTTTTAACACTGCACATATATCAACAAACTTTCTACTTCATTCTGTGTTAAGTATGATTTCAGCAAGTCGCGTTTTTTTTTTTTTTTTTTTTGATTGGAGGTTTAACGACCACCGTGAGCAACTCAATGGGCTATAAGCAGTCGCCCGTCCCTAATTTAGAGTCACTGGTTCCAGTTAAGGGAGAGAGCCAGTGCCGTAAGACAAACACAACATCCATGCCTCACCGGGATTCGAACCCGGACCCCGTTCGGACGAATGATCAGAGGCCATCGCTTAGACCACTGCGCCACTGGGGCGGCAAGTCGCGTTTGGAAACCTCACAACCCACTGAAATTATATTTCACATTGCAGAAGAAGGTTGAGAGCAATTTTTAAAATATTAAGCTCCTGTTAAGTTTTGGGTAACTAACTCTACGTCACTGTATGCTATACGGTAGGCTGTCAGCCGGCGAAAAAAGTGTTTTTGCATCAGGTGAGAAAGAATTGACCGGTTACTCAAAATGGCGGAAAATAAATGAATTTTTAGGAACTCAGCGTGTTGAATCATTAGGGCAATTTATTCTTCGATATTTTTCGTGTTGGCTTCGCGTTGGCGCTCCTTTGTCTGTCCATGAAAGTGCCCGTATGTGTGCGATGCCGCCTTTACCGAAACTTGATCCCCCGCACCACCTGCACGTCAGAAGGCGTCGCTACAAAACGCAGCTGCCGAAATCCGTAACTTCCACGCGCGCGTCTTTCTTTGCAGGTGGTAAATAGCAGCCATAACGAATTGTGCGGAATTCCAACTGTGTGCATTTATGCTGTAAACTGAGCGATACGTCATGCTTATCTCAAAAGGAAAGTTAAACATGGGATCAAGTGGAACTTTGCGCCGATTAAAGGATTCTGCGCGAAATTTATTTCTTCCGCTTTTCGACACAGAAACGCAATTAAAGAGGCGCCCGAGCGGCGAATCATCTTGTGTTTACTGTATTTGGGGCCGAAGTGTAAAGAGCAGAAGAGAAACGGGAGAAGGGGTGGGGGGGGGAGAAACTGCAGAAATTCCTTACTAACCGCGAATTTGAGTATATGCAAATTTCTTCTGTCAACCACTTTTCGTAATGCACCTTCGACGCCTTGGGTAAATGTGAATCGCAGACCTGCCAGGTTTTACGATGTACTTGTAAAATTTATGGAAATGCAGCTTGTTTTACGGGCAAGATGTTAATTTTACGGATTTAGTGATTCTCCCAGATTTATTTTTTCTCCCGACAATTTTGCACCCCCACCATTAGAACTTTTTTATTTAACTTAATCCATTTAAAATAAAGTGCGGATGTAAGTTAGGAATAAACTTCTTTTGGGGTTGTCCAAAATAATGGAAACACCTTGAAACAATAGGTGTTACGCACCTAATGTGGTGTGGGAGCACCCTTGGCATTTAAAACTGCTTAAATCGTCCTTGGAATGGACGCATACAAGTCCTGGATGGTGGTAAGTGGTATGTTGTACCATCCTTCCTGCAGAAACTGCTCCAATTCCTTGAGAGACGCTGGAGGAGATCAATGGGATCGCACTCTGTTTTCCAACACAGACCACAGGGGCTCGATGATGTTTAAGTCCGGTGATTGTGCAGGCCAGGTAAGGTGTGCAACTTCATCCACATGTTCCTCAAACCATGATTGAACAGTTCGACTTCTGTGAATCGGGGGCATTATCATCTTGAAAGGTGCAATCCCGCTGATGGAAACAATGCCTACGCCATTGAACGCACATGGGCGGCCAAAAGAGTGACATAGTCACCCCTAGTGATCCGTCAGTGTAAAGTGATAATGGGACCTTCTGCAAACCACGAGATCATGGCCCAAACCATTACGGAACCGCCCCCATGCTTCACTGTAGGAAGGAGACAGTCTGGGTTGTAGGCTTCTGCGGGGGTTCTCCACACGTAAATCCGTCCTGTGGTGGGGAATAGTGAGAAACTTGGTTCATCGGAAAACAAGATATGTTTCCCTTGATTCACAGTCCACGTTTTATGTTCCTGGCACCACTGTAGTCTCCGTTTTATATTCACCTGTGACAACAGGGGTTTTGCAATCGCAGCTCTGCCGTAAATATTGTGCTTATGCAATTTCCTTCGCACGGTATGGGTCGACACTGGGTTTTGGTGATGTGCATTAAGCTCAGCGGTCACTTTCGTCGCCGTGATGGTCTTTCTCCTTGCGGTCACAATCCTCTTTAATGTTTCTCGCAGTGAGTTTGGTTTTCCTTCCACAGTTGTGTCTCGCAGATGATGTTGTACCGTGAACTTTGTATGCTGTGATGACCTTCGACACGGTACCTCTCGATACCCCCAATACCTGGGCCACTGTGGTTACCGACGCTCCAACCAGACTGGCTCCTACAATCTGCCCACTTTGGAACTCCAACAGGTCACTCATTGTACCTTCACCTGGAACGAAATTATGCAAACACCGACAGGTCACTCATTGTACCTTCACCTGGAACGAAATTATGCAAACACCGACTTACAATGCAATCACACAGACCCTTGAGACTATAAGCAACACTCTTACAATAAAAATTTTAGCTGCATGTTTGTTTTACTCAAAAAGCAGCACATACCAAAGTCACTGTTTTCAGCGAGGTGTTTCCACTATTTTGGGCAACCCCTGTACATGTGCTTGTGTGGGTCGCAAAAGGATTCTTTCGCGTAAGGGCTGAAATATTCAGCGTGTTGGTTTTTGCGAAATTTCCGTCTAAATACGGAAAAACTTAAAACCGACTTTTCTGAAATAAACGGAATTACTGAGTACTCAAACCCTGAAAATACGGAAATTAAAAAAAAAACAAAAAACAAAAAAAAACCGGGAACTTTTTAAAACGGAAATTCCGTTAAAAGACGGGCTTTTACCGGCAACTTTGCTGCACGTTATTTTCAGAAATTTTCCGCGAATAGACACGACTTATTTTTGCAGTTGTTCCATGTCACATGCTTAAGAGCCTGTGTAAATGGCATTTATCGGGCCTTAAGACCTATCAAAAGCTTATAGAATCAATAGCTAATAGAATCTAAACCCTAGAAGATGGTTATTGAGTCAGGGTTCGTGAGGTGATCCCGGTGGGATTTGTAGTCGGAGTCTCGTCGCCTTCAAGACCGGGTAATGATCCATTAAATGAATGGCAATGAGCAAAGTATATGTCGTGTGCCTTTCCGCAACACAATATCAATATTGCGTTCCGATGAAAAAGTGCCGAATGTCTGTTATGATGTTTTTCATTCTAATGTCAAATTTGATCTATTAGTTCACCCAGAGGCACAACCAAATCGTAGACTATTACGTACTTCAGAGGTGACGCAGATGTCAATAGGCCAAATAGCAGTGATAAGCCCTTGTCAGTGTAGCTTAATCGGAAAAGCATTCGACTCCGGAGGAGAATGATGTGGATTCCAACACAGCCACCGGGATACATGTGACGCACAGCAGAGGTGACGCAGATGTCAAGAGGACAAGTAGCAGTGATAAGCCCTTGTCGGTGTAGCTTAATTGGGAAAGCATTAGGCTCCACAAGAGGAAGATGTGGGTTCGAATGCCGCCACCAGGATATGTATATGTGACGTACTTCAGAAGTGACGCAGATGGCAAGAGGACAAGTAGCAGTGATAGGCCCTTGTCGGTGTAGCATAATTGGCAAAGCATTCGGCTCCGGGGGAGAAGGATGTGGGTTCGAGTACATCCACCGGGATACATGTGACGTACGACGCAGATGTCAAGAGGGCAAGTAGCCGTGATAAGCCCTTGTCGGTGTAGCTTAATTGAGAAAGCGGTCGGCTCCGGAGGAGAAAGATGTGGGTTCGAGCACAACCACCGGAATTCATGTGACGTACGACATAGGTGACGCATATGTCAATAGAGCAAGTAGCAGTGATAAGCCCTTGTCGGTGTTGCTTAATTGGGAAAGTGTTCCGCTCCGGAGGAGAAGGATGTGGGTCCGAGCACAGCCACCGGAATACATGTGACGTACGACAGAGGCGACGCAGATGTCAAGAGGGCAAGTAGCAGTGATGAGCCCTTGTCGGTGTAGTTTAATTGGGAAAGCATTAGGCTCCGGAGGAGGATGTGGGTTCTAGCACAGCCACCGGAATACATGTGTCGTACGACAGAGGCGACGCAGATGTCAAGAGAACAAGTAGCAGTGATAAGCCCTTGTCGGTGTAGCTTAATTGGGAAAGCATTCGGCTCTGTAGCAGAAGGATGTGGGTTCGAGTTTCTCCACCGGCAAATTTGTATTTTTCACAGGGCGGGATCTCGTGTACCCGATGGGGCGCTCGATTGCAATCAAGGCAGAAACAAAACAACATCACATTATTATTAAAAGAAAATTTATGACTAAAACTGAAAGCGAAGATTAAATCTTAAAAATCTTTAAATAGTTTATATTTTATTTTAGATATACTAAAACATATAGTATTAAATTTATTTTTACCCCCGTTAGTTTTCACTCTGTTATGTACTACACTCTCCAAAATCACGGAGGACCCGTACAATAATTTTTTTTTTTCTGAGAGAAAGAAAAATGGGACACCAATTGCGTTCGAAGCATACAACAAAACGACAGCACATTATTATTATTTTATAGCAGGGGCGTACTTTAGGGGGTGCCGATGGGCCTCCTCCCCGAAAGTGTTCCATTTTTTTACGTTTTTGGTTAAAATGCGACTTACTTTAGAAAAAAATGCCGTAATTTAATACAAATGCATCAACTTACAATTTAAAAAATACTTTAGTTTTTTCTCCTATTTTTCATTAACTTTTTTTTTTTTGTTCTGGTGCATTTCAAAAACTTCCATTTCCGGTCGGGCCCCCACCCCCAAAAAATTCTATATACTCCCCTGTTATTAAGAGAAAATTATGACTAAAACTGAATGCGAAGATCAAATCTTAAATATTTTAGATATACTACAACATGTAACATTAAATTTATTTTTGCCCCCCTTACTTTTCGCTCTGTTATGCACCTCACTCTCAAAAATCACGGTGGACCCGTAGAGTAAAAAAAAATCTTGTGAGAGTACGGTGTAATTTCATTTGAGATTTTCGTTTTTATTATTCAGAAGGATACAATGGTAACGAAAAAAATACGGAACTGGAAAAAAAAAATTCAGAAGCAGCTCAAGAATATAAGGAAGAATTCATACCAACATTGTACTGCTCCTGCCTACTGAGAAGAACATCTGAGCGAAATAACCACCACTTCCAAAGTTAGAATAATAATAATAACAACGTTTCGCACAATGAAATGTTTATTATACATCGACTATAGTTTCGCAGAGCGTTTGGCTCGGCTTCCTCAGGACGAATGGAAGCCGAGCCAAACGCTCTGTGAAACTATAGTCGATGTATAATAAACATTTCATTGTGCGAAACGTTGTTATTATTATTCTATCTTAACACCGCAAGCTTTGTAGTCATAAATTAAATATACTTCCAAAGTTGTCAAAAGCTTTTGATTTGTGGGCGCACATATACGCTGTATGTTGATTGTTAAAAATGAAAATGTCGTATCCCATTGTTCATCGCCTGATGTAAACTGAAACATTCCACAAACGACAACCAATCTATTCAGCTCTATAATCGACTTTTGCACAGGCGCTTATTAACTTGTTATTCTGCGAATGGGGAGGCATACATTTCTGTTTTATGTAATAAAAAAAAGAGCTGCGTAATAATGCTAGACTTCACAGCTTTTCATTTTTTCATTCTTACCTACAGCAATAAGCACAACGCTTAGGGGGAGGGGGGGGCAAAAAGACTGTTTGGAGGAGTACAAACCGTAAAGTAGGTATAAATGCAGGCTGATCATTCTTTTAAATATATGTTTGGGTAAATTTTGGGGTGCTTCACTGAGCGTTAAGTTTGATCTGTGTTATGAACAAAGATAGGCGCAAAGTATTGGGCCCCCAGGAGGCTCAAGCCTTGTGAGCCCCCCCTCCCCCCTGTAGCCACTACTACCCTGGTTCCACCCAACCCCCATAATTTTAACAAACCGTTCACCCAAACCGGCTGCACGTCGTCATTCTTGATGGTAATTTGCTCATGGAAATTGCATTGCTCTCCAACAAAGTTTTATACCCCCATTTGTTTCTTCTTTGAATTAGGAAATATTTTTATAGGTCTTAGGAATAGTTTTATTTATTTCTATTTTAGGTTTCTATGATTATCTTAATGAAGCTATTAGGAAAGATTTATAGGTATTAGAGATATTTGATGAATTAATGAATTAGGACATATTTTATAGGTATTAGGGATACTTTGTTATTTTAGTTTGGGATAATCGGAATGAAGCTATTAGGAAATGTGTATAGGTATTAGGGGTATTTGATGAATTAGGAAATATTTGATAGGTATTAGAGATATTTAATTTAATTTTATGTTTCTAGGATTATATCTGAATGAAGCTACTAGGAAATATTTATCGGTATTAGGGATATTTCATGAGTTAGTGAAATAGGAAATATTTTGTAGGTACTGTATTACGGGTATTTATTTTTATTTTAGGTTTCTAGGATTATATCTGAATGAAGCTATTAACAAATATTTATAGGTATTACAGATATTTGATGAATTAAGAAATATTTTATAAGTATTGGGGATATTTTTATTTATTTTTATTTTAGTTTTATCTGAATGAAGCTATTTGTTCAAGTATAAAAGGAGAATTTTAGTTGTTGGGCATTGTGTCTTCCAGGACTTTTCGGGATGACATTTTAGGAGGCCATTACGACAAAGAAAGTTAATAGTTTCACCGACTTGGGTACCGTAAGAAAACTTCTTCGTCTTTGTTAACGGAAAAATGAGAATTAAGGTCATAAAAAAAATAAATCGCGGAAAGCTGGAAATCGAACTTTTTGTTACTTTCCAGTGCATAAAAAACTCAGCGAAGTAGCGTTGAGTTAGGGGCTTAAGAATATGGAGTCATAACTAGGTTGATCCTTCTGAATGTCGTTCTCCTTCCGACGGATACTTTTTTCCCCTGTGATGGTCTGATTGGTAATCCTATTCATGGAACTTTAAGGCACTTCTCCGATCTAAGACACATTCATGGTTTACGTCGTCCAGCTCTCCTTTCAGCGGAAAAGAAGATTCGAGAAAAAGGGGAGAGAAAGTACCAAATGCCATATAGGTCTCAAATTTCATTTTCAAACACTTGCAGAAAAACCATCCGCCCTTCGCGATTCGCTGGAGACTGATAAAAATAAGCCCCTTATCAAAAGTCTAGCAGAACTCTTCGTACAATGGGTCGCCTTTAACAGTGTCTTCCAGTCTGAGGTCACGTGCACATAGCTAGTAGCTAGGCTTCCTTTACTCTCAGTTCCTGTCCTTTCATCTTCCTGCCCCGTACGCCATTTTTTTTTCTTTTCTAGTTTTACGTTTCTTGTGATCTGCTTTCTACGGGCTGTCGAAATGTGGTCCTGCTTCTTCAGTATGAATATATTAAACTTTTCCCCCTCCTTCCTTGAATAGAACTCAAAGAAACGGAAAGCTACTCTCAATATATTCATATCGATGTATTTCCGCTACTGAAAATTTTTAGTATTAATTTCATATTTTTTATACGAGTATATTTGCTGCTTATAAATCGAATCAGTTCTTTTTCTCGTTTTTAGAGTACTGCGTGGCGCCCACGATTGAAACTCCATTCACAATGTTGTTTGCTAGCTTTGGGAGTATAAAATGCAATTAAAAAACGAAACTGAATGGAAAATATAAATTTTTCCGTTAGAAATTTTATTAGAAACTTAGATGGATCACTTTGGAATGCATTTTTGCAATGTTCTTGGTGGAGCATAGTTTGCGAACTAGTGCAGAAGATCATGCAGGTCCTTTGTTTAGGAGAATGTTCCCGAAATCGAAAGTGGCCGAAAAATATGGTTGGTTGGTGGTGGAGTTTTATGGCGCAAGGGCCATGTTTCGCCAAAGAGCGCCAGCCAGACACAAGACAGTCAAAGAAACAGTTTTAAAAACGTGGTATAATGGTTAAAATCAGGTTGATTCGTTAAAAAGGAAAAATGAGAATGATGAAAAGTTAAAAAACTATAATAGATAAGTTTAAAAAGGTCAATTTGTTTTAAAAATGAAAAGACTGCGAATATATCGCAGTGATCATCTAAGAGCCGCCGTAGCGCAGCTGAGTCGTCGTTCAACAAATGAGAATGAAAAAAAGTGAAAACGAACAGCACGAAAAACCGTTTTGCAGCGATACATGAATTCCACCTTTGTTCCGAGCTTCTTTCGTACCATTTTCTCTTTGAACAATTTTATTGGGAACTGAGGTAATCTTCGAAATAGTTCCCTTCTGCACTGATACACGAATTTCAGCATTGTTTCCAACTGTCGAAACAGCTCTTGGAGTCGTTTTTTTTTTTACCATTTCCTCTATGAAGAGCTTTATTGGGAGCTATAAAGCTATTAGGTACTAATTTTATTGGGAACCTTCGAAATAATTCCGTTCTGCACCGATACATAAATTGTAGCGTGGTTTCCAACTGCCGAAACAATTCCTCTATGAAGAGTTTTATTGGGAACCTTCGAAATAATTCCCTTCTGAGGCGGTACACAAATTCCAGCGTTGTTTACAGATGTTGAAATAGTTCTTGAAGTCATTTTCTTACCGCTTAATATATGAAGAAGTTTTTGGGGAACTAAGGTGGCCTTCGAAATAATTCCCTTCTGTAGCCGTACACAAATTTCAGGGTTGTTTCCAGCTGTTGAAACAGTTGTTGAATTCTTTTTATTACCATTTCCTGCATGAAGAATTTTTTGGGGGAATAAAGTGATCACGTTCGAAATAATAGTCTTCTGCAGCGCTTCACGAATTCCAGCTTTATTTCCGAAATACTTCAAGCGAAGCATCTGTCTTTTCGTCTCCACCCCACCCAACTCGAAAGACTTCCAACTTCGTCTGTCGTAGTCCCCACTCCAGCCAGGGATCTAGACACACATCTCCAACAACCGCCCCCTCCTCGAAAAATCTCAACACCCTTCCCTTTGGAGGTGTGTCTCGCAATATACACTGTTAACAAAAGTTATTGGACACCCCTACGTAGGTGCAATGTTGTGCTCCCGCAACAGACAAGTGGTCGATAAGGTATAAAAACGGCAACGGTAGTACGCTCAGATCAATCAGGCCGCCGGTGGCCTAGTGGTCAACATTCGTGACTGCCACGGAGACGACCTCGGGTTCGATCCCAGGCAGGTACGAACGCTCGAACCACTAAATACCCGCCGTGCGTCGGATGGGCACATTAAGCCGTCGGGCCCCGAGTACTGCCCCCCCCCGGTAATAAATGAGGGCGTCTTCCTCCCCCCCCCCCTTTCTACCTCGCTTCCGTGTCACTTTCCTATCGGGCACTCTAGCCCAAATCTCCTAGCTTCCTATTTCTAAGGGTTGTTTAAGACCAGGGGTCATACACTTCCTTCCTAAAATCCCCTACATATGATCTGATCTGACTCTGACTCGCTCAGATTAATTGCTGATAAAATGGCTAGCAGAAGAGAGCTCTCCGAGTTTGAAGAGGACGTTATAATAGGCTGCTCAATTGGAGTTATGAACATAGGAAGCATTTGCTGATGTGAGACAGGTCGCTAAATCGACTGTGGTCTTTGTCATCAACAAGTGGAAGAAGACGGGACATTGCAGGAATTCACCTCTCCCGGGAAGACCCCACGAAACTCCAACCATGTGACCGGAGGGTGCTACAGAGGGAGATCCGGAAACCCAGGTCCCGAAAAAAATGAACGCCATAGCACATGAGTTCCAGATGGCCACAGATGTTATGATCTCCACCAAGACACTTCGAAGAGAGGTCCATGCACTCGGATTCATGTGCGAGCAGCAGTCCATAAACCTCTTATCACA